>CM077304.1:119667832-122167832 GCA_039655065.1 Glossophaga mutica | reverse complement strand
CTTGTATTCATTAAGCCTTTGGGAACGAAGGAAGAAAGGTGGCGACTGGGGTAGAGAGGAGCAGAGCCGCAGATGCTGCCGGACAGGACAGAAACCGGGAAACAGTGAAGAGGCAAGTAGAGTGTAGATAAACTCAGAGAGAAACGGACACAAGAGGAACTCTGCAGAGGAGGGGGCAGGGAATGGGGAAACAGGCAGATGGAGATAGAGACCTCGGAGCTGTTGTATGGAAAGGAGCTTTCCAAGAGGTACACACAGGCTGGGAGATTGTGTTTGGTAACAATCTTCCTGTGCATCAACACTGTGACATAGCAAGTAAAAATGAGCCAGCTCAGGCAACTAATAGTCTAAATTTACCGTATGCACTGGTCAAATCAGTTCTGGGAGCCCAGCTTGAAAGGGAAGGCTGGCAAACCAGAGCACATGTGGAGGGAAGCAGACAATTTGATGAGAGTCTAAAACTTGCCTGCGAGGAACTACTGAAGAACTGAATGCTTGACTTTAGGAAGGGGATGCTGCTGGGAGATAGCTGAAAAGCCATCATAAAAAAGAATAAGGAGACTTATTCTGTATTGTCCGACAGGAAGGAAGTACGAGTTGCAAGATTTCAGCTCAATATATTAAACAATATTTCAATTGACTCAATTAAATTCAGCAACATATGTGGTGGCCATTATGTGCTAGGAACAGTTTTTTGGCCCTAGGGATAAAGCACTAATCAAAATGACAAAATCTCTATTTTCACAAATTTTGCATTTTGTAAGAGTAGATAATAACACATAAATATATATGTCAGGTGTTTGTCCTGAGGGAAAAAATACAGCAAGGTATCAGCAACAACTTATTAAGAATGAAATTTTAGAACTTCGGTCAAGATGGCAACATAGGTAAATACAGTACTCGAATCCTCCCACAACCACATCAAAATTATAACTAAGCTACAGAAACGCCATCATTCAGAACCACCTGAAATCTAGCTGAATGGAAGTTCTACAACTAAGGATTTAAAGAAGCCATGTTGAGACTGGTAAGAGGGGTGGTGATCACAAAGGGTCAGGTCCCGCACCCATGTACAGTAGTTTAAAATCAGGAGGGAAGTCTCCACTGTGTAGGTCCACCCTGAGGAGCAAGGCATTCCAGACCCACACCAGGCCTCCCAGCCCAGGGTTCCAGAGCCGGGAAGCAAAGTCCTCATAACTTCTGGCTGTAAAACCAGTGGAGATTGTGTCTGAGTGAGATAGAGTGCCCATAGATTCCTAGGCAGTTCCTCTTAAAGGGCCTGCACATGGACTTACTTGAACTCGCTCCTTCTGAGCTCCAGTGGTGGGGCAGCTGCTTAAAAAAGAAGCAGGGACATATGGAGAGGAACTGAATTCTGGCAACAGGGAGAGAACTGAGGAGACAGCTTTTTGCCAGACAAAAGTGATAGTGGAGGCCACTGTTCCTTTTCTGAGACCAGCCCACTCCAACCATACTCCCCTACCCCCATAACACACACACACACACACACACACACACACACACAGATCCAAGAGGCAGGTGCCATATCTGAGTCTCTATAAACCTGGCTTACTCTGTTCACCCTATCCTGGTGATTCCCTGAGACCCAGCCCCACACAACTTGCAGACCCACTCAAGCTTTCCAGTAGCTTTTCCATACAATTGGCCTCTCTTGCCTCATGTTTCAGACTTCCGAAAATCTCTGACAAGTAGCACTCTCTGGCCTCTGCAATGCCATGCTCTGCTTAGTACTCTTGCTAAGTGGCTTGAGGCCTGGCACTAGTGGCAGCTGGCCTCGGTCCTCAGCTTAGCCTTGGTTCTCAGCTTAACCTTTCCTGGGCACCTCCAAGCCCAGCACAAGTAGCAGCCATCTGCAGGTAGCTCTGTAGTTTATGCCAGGTGGGCCCAAGCAGGGCACTAGCAGTGGCTGACCTTGTACCTCCTGGGAGGCTCAGAACCAGTGCACCCAGTGGACAACTTCAGACCATACCAGATTATAACTCTACCACCTCCATGAGTGACACACTCAAGGGGCATACTCAATGAACACCAAAGCCCCACTGAAGTAAGTCCTGTTCCATAAGGTCTACACTTGCACATACAGCAGCTCTTCCACTGTAGTTGCAGACAGTCCTTGCACCAAATGGGCCTGGGGGTCAAGCCCTCCCAATGCCATCAACAGCAATCAAAGCTCAACTACAATAGGACAGTGCACAGAGCACACAGCACGCACAAGGGCACACCTGGGATGCCTAGCTCCAGAGACTTGGAAAACTGTTCCACTGGGCCCTACAGGACACCTATTAAACCAGGCCACTCTACCAGGTCTAGGGGATATAGCAGTTCTACCTAATACATAGAAACAAACATATGGAAGCAACCAAAGTGCAGAAACAGAAAGTTCCCAAATGAAAGAAAAGGAGAAACTCCAGAAAAAGAATGAAATTAAATGGAGGCAAGAAAACTACTATATACAGGGTTTAAAACAATGGTCATAAGGATGTTCAAGGAACTTAGTGAGAACTTCAACAGCATGAAAAAGGACATAGAAACCATAAAAAAAGAACCAGTCAGAAATGAAGGGTACACTAACTAAAATAAGAATAATTTACAGGGAATCAACAGTACAGTAGATGACACCAAGAAGCATATCAACTATCTGAAATATAAGAAAGCAAAAAACATCCAATCAGAACAGTAAAGAGAAAAAAGAAATCATAAAAATTAAGGATACTGTAAGGAGCCTCTGGGATGACTTCAAGCATGCCAACATTTACATCGGTGTGGCTGCTGCAACAAGAAGAGCGAGAGCAAGAAATTGAAAACCTATTTTAAAAAATGACAGAAAACTTCCCTAATTTGGTGAAGGAAATAGACATAGAAGACAGGAAGCACAGAGAGGCCCAAACAAATGAACACAAAGGATCCCACACCAAGACACATTATGATTAAAATGCAAAAGGTTAAAGACAAAGAGAGAATCTTAAAATCAGCAAGAGAAAAGCAGTTAATTCCATACAAAGGAGCTCACATAAAAATGTTGGCTGATTTCTGAGCAGAAACTTTGCAGGCCAGGGGATTGGCAAGAAATATTCAAAGTGATGAAAAGCAAGGACCTACAATTAAGATTACCCTACCCAGAAAAGCTATCATTTAGAATTGAAAAACGGATAAAGAGCTTCTCAGACAAGAAAAAATGTAAAGCAGTTTGTCACTACCAAAACAGTATTATATGATGTTAAAGGGTGGAGGAGGAGCGGGGGTGGGGGGGGGGGAGGAGGAGGAAGAAGAAGAAGCAATAAAAACATGAACAATAAAATGGCAATAAATACATCTCTATCATAACTCAATCTGAAAAACAAAATGAACTAACAAGCAGGACAGAAACAGATGTAGATTCAGAGACCATTTTGACCATTATCAGATGGGAGGGGAATTGGGAGGATGGCTGGAAAAGGTGAAGGGATTAAGAAGTACAAATTTGTTGTTACAGAATAGTCATGGGGATGTAAAGTACACCATGGAGAATATAGTCAATAATATTCTAATAACTATGTATGATATCAGATGGGTATGAGATTTATCAGGATGATCACTTTATAAGTTATATAATGTCTAATCACTGAGATGTACACTAAAACTAATATAATATTGTATGTCAACTGTAATTGAAAAATAAAATAAGTTTTAAAAAGAATAAAATTTAAAAGGATGAAAATATAATTACATCAAAAAACATCAAAAAACCTATGAGTAAATCTAGTAAAATATGTGAAAGGATGATAAACAGATAACTATAAATTATTAGTAAGAGAAATTAAAGTTGATTTAAATAAGTAGAAGAATATGCCATGTTTATGGACTGGAATTCTAAATACTGTAGGATGCCAATTTTCCCCCAAATTGATCTAGAGCAGCAATTTTCAACATTTTTTTACCTCATGGCACACAAACTAATTACTGAAATTTTTCAGTACACCAAAAAATATATATATATTTTTTGCGATCTGGCAAAAATAGGTATAATTTTAATTCTTCACACTGGATGCCTACTATTGTGTTGGCTGTTACCATCTTTTTTATTTTACAATCTAAGGGAAAAGAGGTCAGTGCCCTGGACTAACTAGTCAGGCACTGTATGCTTTAAAAATTCTTGTGTCGCACCAGTGTGACACACAGCACACCCACTGAAAATCCCTGATTGAATGATTCAACGTAATATCAATAAAAACTGTACAGATGCGTGTGTGTGTTGACAAACTGATTCTAAAAGCACATATGGAAATGCAAAGTTCCAAGAAGAGCCAGGGTGATCTTAAAGAAGAATAAATTTAGAGACCCACTGTACCAGTTTTTAAACCTTACTATAAAACCACAACAAATAAGACAGTATGGTACTTTGGCCAAAGAATGACAAAATAGACAGGTGACATACAATGGAGTCCAAAAACAGACTCACACATAGATGGTGACATTATGACAAAAGTGAAACACCAAACTAGGGAAAGGTTGAGTTTTCAATAAATGGTGCCAAGTTAACTGACTATTCACTGGGGGAAAAAAGAAAGTTGACCCAGGAGAATTGTAGATCTTAATATAAAAGACAAACAGTAAAGCTTCTAAAAGATAAGCTTGGAGAATATATTGATGACTTAGTGTAGGCAAACATTTTTTAAGCGTGACAAAAACAATCTAACCATAAATGAAAAATAGATAAATTGAACTACATTAAAAATAAAAACTTTTGTTCATGAAAAAGCACTCTTAAGAGAGTGAAAAATCAAACCAAACCACAAAATTGTAAAAGATTATTTTCAGTATCAATAATTGACAAAGAACCTAAAATATAAGACTAGAATATTTTTTAAAAACAAACACATAGAGAGGAAGAGAGGTAACCCAATATTTTTAAAGGGATGGAGCAGGGAGACATGAAGAGACACTTCATGAAAGAGAATATCCAGGATATGGTGGGATCTGGCCAAGAAGGAGGCATAGGTAGAAATACTTTGCTTTCTGCACAACCAAAAAAAGGATAACAACCCACTGAAAAATAATAAACAATCAGAACTTCCGGAAAATCAAACTGCATGGAATTCCAACAACCAATGAGTTAAAGAAACATTTATCCACACTGGAAGGAGGGGTGCAGATGGGCAGCTGGGCAAAGAGGACCCATGGCAAGGAGGTGGGCTGACTGACCTGAAACTAAAGACCCAAAATCTCTAGATGTAAAATCCTGTGGGGATTTCGAAGGCAGGAGAAATTCCTAGTCTCACAAGAGAGTTCCCACAAACCCACCCACCTGGAAATCAGCACCTGAAAGTGCACAAACCACTTGTGGGAAGCATGAGAAGTGAGGGAAAGTGGAGCTAGAGCAGAACAAATGAAAGGAATTATTCCTTCTCTGACCCCTCCTCCACAGACAGCACCACAATGTAGCAAAGAGGGTTGCCTTGCCCTGGCAAATACCTAAGGCTCCACCTCCTTGCAACATAACAGTACACTGAGACAAAGAAGTATGGCCCAAATAAAAGAATAGATTAAAACTCAGAAAAAAGACCTAATCGACAAGGAAATAGCCAACCTATCTGATGCAGAGTTCAAAACATTGGTAATCAGGATGCTCACAGAAATGGTTGAGTATGGTTGCGAAATAGAGGAAAAAGTGAAGGCTATGAAAAGTGAAATAAAGGAAAATGTACAGGGAAGCAACAGTGAAGGGAAAGAAACTGGGACTGAAATCAAAGGTTTGGAGCAGAAGGAAGAAATAAACATTCGAGCAGAACAGAATAAAGAAATAAGAATTTAAAAAAGTGAGAGAAGGTTTAGGAACCTCTGGGACAACTTTAAATGTTCCGATATAGTCATAGGAGTGCCAGAAGGAGAAGAGAGAGAGTGAGAAATTGAAAATTTATTTGAAAACATAATGAAGGAGAACTTCCCCAATCTGGCAAAGGAAATAGACTTCCAAGAAGTCCAGAAAGCTCAGAGAGTCCCAAAGAAGTTGGACCCAAGGAGAAACATACCAAGGCACATCATAATGACATTAGCCAAGATTAAAAATAAGGAGAGAATCTTAAAAGCAGCAAGAGGAAAGGAGACAGTTACCTACAAAGAAGTTCCCATAAGGCTATCAGCTGATTTCTCAAAACAAAACTTGTAGGCAAGAAGGGGCTGGAAAAAAGTATTCCAAGTCATGAAAGGCAAGGACCTACATCCAAGATTGCTCTATCCAGTGAAGCTGTCATTTAGAATGGAAGGGAAGATAACGTGCTTCTCAGATAAGGTCAAGTTCAAGGAGTTCATCATCACCAAGCCCTTATTATATGAAATTTTAAAGGGACTTATTGAAGAAATAGAAGCTGATCAAAACTATGAACAGTAAAGTGATAACAAACTCACAAGTACCAACAACTGAACCTAAAGAACAAAAACTAAGCAAACAACTGGAAAAGGAAGAGAATCCCAGAAATGGAGATCACATAGATGGTTATCAGTGGGAAGGAGGAGAGAGAGAATGGTGGTGGGGAAGGTACAGAGAATAAGTAGCATAAATGGTAGGTACAAAATAGACAGGGGGAGGTCAAGAATAGTATAGGAAATATAGACGCCGAAGAGCTTATATGTACAATCCATGGATGTGAACTAAGGGGTTGAGGAATGCCAGAGGGTGGGGGGGTTCAGGGAGAAGAGGTTATAAAGGGGAGAAAATATTGGGAAAACTGTAATAGCACAATTAATAAAATATACTTAAAAAAAAGAGAATATCCAAATAGTAATTATATTAAAGGGGACTCAGTTTCACTGGTCATAAGAGAAATGCAAATTAAAACTGCAATGAGATACTACTTTAACCTACAAGAGTAATAAATAATTTTTTAAAGAATAACACTGGTTGGTAAGTAGATGAACAAATTAAAACTCTCATTGACTGCTGGTAGAAATATAAATTGGTATGACAACTTTGAAAAATTCATGAGACTTCCAGTCAAGATGATGGTGTAGGCAGACATGGCTCATTTCTTCGCACAACCACGTCAAAATCACAACTAAAATATAGAACAATCGTCACTCAGCACCATCAGAAATTGAGTC
This sequence comes from Glossophaga mutica, assembly GCA_039655065.1. Classification (NCBI taxonomy): domain Eukaryota; kingdom Metazoa; phylum Chordata; class Mammalia; order Chiroptera; family Phyllostomidae; genus Glossophaga; species Glossophaga mutica. Next base: position 122,160,734 of record CM077304.1, on the reverse strand, counting down.
GATTGGAAGTCTGACAACTACAGAATTAAAGAAACCACATCCTTCCAGACAGATAGGAGGGGAGCACATGTGGATCAGGCTGGTCTCACACCCTCATGTGGTGGATTAAAAATGTGGGAGGGATAACTAAAGGGGGGGAATGTGGGTGGGAGGGGGTGTGCAAGGTGGAGGGGAATGAAGGGGGAGAAATGAGACAACCGTAATAGCATAATCAATAAAATATATTTTTAAAAAACGGACTTCTTTAAGAAAAAGAAGATCAAAACTATGAACAATAAAATGGCAATAAATACATATCTATCAACAATTGAATCTAAAAAACAAACTAAGCAAACAAGAAGAACAGAGACAGAATCATGAATACAGAGAGCATTTTGATGGTTGCCTGATGGGAGGAAGGTGTGGGGGAATGGGTGAAGAGGTGAGGGGATTAAGAAGTGCAAATAAGTAGTTCTAGAATAGCCATGGGGATGTAAAATACAGTACATGAAATGGAGTAGCCAAAGAACTTATACACATGACCCATGGACAGGAAAAATGGTGGGGTATTGTCTGAGGGAGTGGGTGGTATTGAATGGAGCTGGGAAAAGGATTAGGGTTAGGAAAACTGTAATAGCATAATCGATAAAATAAAATTAAAAAAAGAAAATTCATTGACAGTATCTTCTACTGCTAATCATATGCATACCTTTTAACCTAGTAATTCTACTCTATATATTGCCCAACAGAAATGCAAGCACATGTACACCAAAAAACACATAAAGAAACATTCATGGCCACATTATTCATAATAGCTTAAGACTGGAGGCAATGCAAATGCCAATCAACAGTAAAATGGATAAACTGATTATTGTTACAAGTGGAATGCTATATAGCAGTGAAAAGGAATGAGCTACTGCACAATAGGGTTGAACCTCACAAATTGTTGAATGAAGGAAGTTAGACATAAAAGTATTTACTGAATGATTCCACTGATGTAAACATAAGTAATCTATGATGTTTAAGTCCGGATAGCGGTAACTCTGTGGGGTTTTTATAGAATGGAAATAGTATGAGTGGTGGTCAAACTACATGTTTCTAAACATATGTTATATTTTAATAAAAGTAGTTAGTTAAACAAAAACAACCAAAGGTGACAGGCCCTATTTCAGTTTTCTAGAGTATCCTGAGAGGAGTTAGAGTAAAAAAGATGACATGGGCCACAGGTCAGAGTGTGAGAAAACCCTGCAGTAATAAAAAAGGAGACTGGGGACCCAAGTGGAAAGATAGCCAGTAAGAAATTCACAGTTGCTGAATTCCATAAGTGTTTCTTTAAGTGTTTTAAAGAATGCAGCATTTAATATTCATTTTATGTTGTTTTCTGTACTGTGATTTGCTCTGAACTCTCTCATCAGCAATCCCCCCATTATTACTCCCAAACCATTAGTAAAGTTTACAACATCCTAAAATATGGTAAATGAAACTAAAGAAATAGTGATGTAGTGGGTTGAAAAGGGGAATGTGCTACTAGGGAATAGATATCCCAAAGGAATGCCTCTGTGAGGTATTCAAGTGACGGTAACACTGGAATAGAGAGCAAAAAAAGTAAGCAAGAAGAGTGTTCCACACGGAAGAAAGTAAATGCAAAGACTCCTAGGCAGGATATGCTGGGCACATTTCAAGACCAGCAAGGAAACCAGTGTGCGTGGAACCAAGAAAGCTGGAAGGAGATGACATTCGAGAAATAGCCAGGTATCCTAGCCGGGTAGCTCAGTTGGTTGGAGTGTCTTCCTGACATGCCAAGTTTGCAGGTTTGATCTCTGTTCAGGGCACATACAAGAATCAACCAATGAATGCATAAGTAAGTGGAACTACAGATCTCTCTCTCTCTCTTTCTCTCTCTGCCTCTCTCTCCCACACACACCCACAATAAAAGTTTTTTAAAAAGTAATAGGCAAGAGCCAGATAGTGCAGGCCATTAGGGCTAATGGATTTTACTCTAAGTGAGATAGAAAGTCATCACAGTCGGGGTTTTGAGGAGAGAAATGACACAATTCGCGCTGTTTGAAATGTATTGCTCCAGTTGCTGTGCAAAGAATCTACTGCAGAAGGGCAGAAACAGGAGGTTTTCTAACAAAAAGATGGTGCTGTCTTAGATGAGGATGCTAGTAATAGTAAGGATGGGGAAAAGAGGTTAATTCTGCATGTATGTGGAAATTAGAGCCAGCAAGACTTGCAGGTGGATTGGATGTGGAGTGTGAGAGAAAGGGAGGCATCAGAGACGCCTGAGGAAAGAACTTTCTAACCCAAAGAGCTGTCTTACAATTAAATGAGCTTTCCCCAGCCACAGTTATTCTAGCGGAGGCGGTATCCTTGAGAAGGGTCTTCTCTCTCTAGCTTACCTGCCAAATAAGCTCTGAAGAGCATTTCTACCCTTAGAGGCAAAGGGCCCAGGTGAACTCTAAGATATCTCATGTACCAGAACAAGGCATGGTTCTATACTTCATACACTTTTAGGCTAAATGGTTGGAAAGTAAACTTCTTCCACCAAAGTAACTTTTTAACTGCTGGGTAGCTAGCTTTTCTACCACACATGCATTTTTATACTGGTCAAAACGAGTTAACATGAACAGTAGGGGCAGTTACTTTGGGGTAAGCAGTAACCACACAAAGAAACGTGGGAGTGGGAAATGCTGATGTGTGCAAAGAGGAGGGGGCAGCCTTATCTTTTTGGCCCTTGGGAGTGGTTATGAATAGAAGCTACATACCAGAAGGAGATGTAATTATAAAGTAAGTGATTGAATTGTAAGCAAACACCCTAACATTTTCAAATCCCCCCAAATGTTGTCTCTTTCAAAGCAATTACCTTGGGGATAATCTATTAGTGCTCCAAAAACTATACAGTTGTCAGAGTGGTGCCGCCATTGCTCAAAGCTCACTTGGAACACTTCTTTGGGTTTTTTTCCTTGAAGGAAGTTAATGTAACTTACTCCAAAGCCCGGCCTCTCCAGTGGACAGGTTGCTGGGAAGCTCAGCTGTCAAGAACCTCAGATTCTCCTGGCTGGCAAGAACTGTAAAGCTTCTAGCCTATCTGGTGTATGAACTCCTATGGCATCATTAGTGATGAGTTGGCACTGAATCTTTGAGTCAAACCCTGGAGTGAAGGGAATGTAGTTAACACCCTCAAGGCAGCCTTTATACATCTTCCTAGACAGCTCTGGTTGTCAGAAAGTTCTCATTCATTTCAAACTGAAACCCACCTCACTGTACCTTCCCTGCACTGGACATAATAGAGTGTGGGGCAAATGTCAGGCATCTGTGCGCCACCTCCAACATTTAGCCATTAAAAAAGTTTCATTTATTTTTTTTAGAAAGAGGGGAAGAGAGGGAGATAGAGAGGGAGAGAAACATTGATGTGAAAGAGAAACATTGATAGGTTGCCACTTGTAGTCACCTGGACCAGGACTGAATCTGCAAACTAGGCATGTACCCTGACCGGAAATCGAACTAGCCACACTTCACTTTGTAGGACAATGCCCAGCTGAGCCACACAGTTCAGGGCACCATTTTTATCATATCCAAATATCACTGGTGTTACTAGTTTCTAATATCATTTTTTCAAATTACCCAATTTTCATAGATAAGTAATTTTACCTTAAATGGAATCTACATCACCTTGTAAGTGGAAAACCTGTATCATTTGGAACCTACCAGCAAAAGGAATAATATCAAAAGGAAGAGAAAGTGATGATATTAAATTCTACTTAGGAAGTGTTGCCTAGCAAAGGGCTGCACCTGAGGCAGCCTGTATTTGTTCTTTTTTAAAATATATTTTATTGATTATGCTATTACAGTTGTCCCATTTTTCCCCCCTTTACTCCCCTCAGACCTGTACCCCCCTCCCACCATGTCCATGGGTCATACATATAAACTCTTTGGTTTCTACATTTCCCATACTATTCTTAACCTCCCCCTGTCTATTTTCTACCTACCATTTATGTTTCTTATTCCCTGTACCTTTTCCCCCATTCTCCCCTCTTCCCACCCCCTCGCCCCCGCTGATAACCCTCCATTTCTGTGATCTCTATTTCTGTGAATCTATTCCTGTTCTACTTGTTTGCTTAGTTCATTTTTGTTTTTATTTTAGGTTCAGTTGTTGATAGTTGTGAGTTTGCTTTAATTTTACTGTTCATATTTTTGATTATCTTCTTTTTCTTCAATAAGTCCCTTTAACATTTCATATAATAAGGGCTTGGTGATGATGAACTCCTTTAACTTGACCTTATCTGGGAAGCACTTTATCTGCCCTCCCATTCTAAATGACAGCTTTGCTGGAGAGAGTAATCTTGGATGTAGGTCCTCGCCTTTCATGACTTGGAGTATTTCTTTCCAGCCCCTTCTTGCCTGCAAGGTCTCTTTTGAGAAATCAGTTGACAGTCTGATGGGATCTCCTTTGTAGGTAACTGCCTCTTTATCTCTTGCTGCTTCTAGAATTCTCTCCTTCATTTTAATCTTGAGTAATGTAATTATGATGTGCCTTGGTGTGTTCCTCCTTGGGTCCAACTTCTTTGGGACTCTCTGAGCTTTCTGGACTTCCTGGAAGTCTATTTCCTTTGCCAGATTGGGGAAGTTCTCCTTCATTATGTTTTCAAATAAGTTTTCAATTTCTCACTTTATCTCTTCTCCTTCTGGCACCCCTATGATTCAAATATTGGAACATTTAAAGTTGTCCAGGAGGTTCCTAAACCTTTCATCACTTTTTTTAATTCTTATTTCTTTATTCTGTTCTGCTCAAATGTTTATTTCTTCTTTCTGCTCCAAACCTTTGATTTCAGTCCCAGTTTCCTTCCCTTCACTGTTGCTTCCCTGTACATTTTCCTTTATTTCACTTTTCATAGCCTTCACTTTTTCTTCTATTTTGCAAGCATACTCAACTATTTCTGTGAGCATCCTGATTATCAGTGTTTTGAATTCTGCATCTGATAGGTTGGCTATCTCTTCATCACTTAGTTGTATTTTTTCTGGAGCTTTGATCTGTTCTTTCATCTGGGCCATTTTTTGTTTGTTTTTTGGTTTTGGGGTTTTGTGGGGGGGGGTTTCGTTTGTTTGTTTTTGTTTTTTGCTTTGGCACACATGTTACTAGGAAGGGACAGAGCCGTAGGTATTCACCAGGGCAGGGCAACCCACATCACTACAGTTGTGGCGGTGTATGTGGGGTCGGGGTCTGAGAGGGAACAATGTGCTTGCTCAGCTCTCCCGTGGGCTTTCAGTCACTTCCTCCACTACCACAAGCAAACTGGGCCCTTCTAGCGCAGATTCCCAGGTGGTTTGTGTATGTTCTAGGACCCTGTGTGTCTCTCCGAGGAATTCTCCTGTGAGGCTGGGAGTTTCTCCTGCCACCTCATCTTCCACAGGTATTTTTACTCAGAGGTTTTCAGGCTTTGAGGCTTTATTTCCCCACACTGGAACCCTGGGTTGCATGGTCTGTCTCATTTCTCAATTGCTCCTCGTGGTTTATTCACACACAAATGCACGACCGCCTGGTCCACCAGCTGCCACCTTCCTGCGAGTCCTCTCAGCCCTGGCTGCCCATCTCTGCCCCTCCTACCAGTTAAAGAACAATGTTTCTTCTTTAACTCCTTGGTTGTCAGATTTCCATACAGTTCAGTTTTCTGGAAATCTGGTTATTTTTTGTTTTTAAATTTGTTGCTGTCCTTCTTTTGGTTGTGCAAGAATGCAAAGTGCCTCTACCTATGCCTCCATCTTGGCCAGAAATTCAGCCTCTCTTTGTTAAAAAAGATTTAACAGATATTGAGAGGTGTAGAGAAAAAGTACCACAAAATGATACTTTTTCCTTGACATAATCATAGGCTCAGGAGAACTGAACATACCTTTTTCACCATGTGATGTTGTTTAACCTCACAGCCTGTGTACCACTCTAAATTAAAGCATCTCCTATACCTCCAGTGGGAGGTGTAAACATTGAGAGCCACTAATGAAGTGGTCAAGCACCTTGACTATGGTCAAACTGTTCAGATTGAGGTCATGGTTGTTCTGTCTCCTAGCTACCCCATCCTACACACCTTAACCACTGTAAACTTCAGTTCTTTACCTTTAAGATGGGAATAATATTACTCTTCAATACCATGCTTTCTAAAAGATATTTGAATGTTATGCCCAGGTTGTAAACTGAGTATTAAAGAGAATAAATTCAGCCTTAGACTCCAGTATCATTCAGCTTTGGGGCTGAATTAATTCAGCCTTTCGGCACTGACCACACTGTGCTTGTAACCAACTAATATCTATAAGTTTTTTGCCATGCACTGCTACTGAACCAAATCCCTCACTGTGAATTTGTGTTGCTGGGCATTTGGGCCTGAGGGAGGATTTGGCATTTATTCTTATTAACTAGATCCTCCCCTTCATTTTAATGTGGTGCTTGAACATTTGTTCAACTCCTTCTCCCACCCTGCATTTGAGGGGAAGGAAGTCAAATGGGCACAACTGGGCTATGATGAGGATGTGTTTGAGACCCTATCTATGAGTCTGCATTCCTTTGAAATAAGAAAATGGGAATTTTTGCCAAGTACCCACTATGTTTCAGGGACATTCCTTTAACATTTCATTTAATAATCCAAGAACCCCATAATATAAGTGTCATCCCCACTTTACAGAGAAGAAATCTGCATTTTTTATTTGAAGTTAAGCATGGTAACTATGCAATTTTTTACTTTTTTGGCTTAATGTTATTTTGTAAATAGCCTATTCACTATATCATATTGCTTCATATTTTCTTTTTTCCTTTATAAATAAATGTTCTCTCCTTATTCTAAAAATATTTTGAGACACTCTTACCTTGATGTTTATCATTTTAATGGTTGTATAATATCCCTAAGTTGCCCTACTTTAATTTATTTAACCAGTTACCTATTGTTGAGAGTTTGGTGTTGTTTGCTTTTCTTTGTTTGTTTTTTAAATTATTATTTTATGTAATAAATGATCCTGTTACAAACATCTGCACAAGGATTATTTGTTATGGAAATTTCCCCAAGAATGGAATTACTCCATCAAAGGGGATTTGGCTTTTTATAGAGACTAGCATTGTTTACCTAAAGGAGTATGTAGTATTTGAGGGTAAAAAGAAAAATCTGGTTTTCTACAAAAGAAACTAACTTTCCACTTCTTCATAAAATATTTGAGCGCCTGATAGGTGACGGGCGCCATGCCAGGCTGGGGACTGAGATGAGCAAGGAAGTCGGGTGCCCGTCTTCAGGCAGAGCAAGGTCGAGTTTGGTAAAGGCGACCACGCGCTCCAGGTGCCTGCCTCAGGCCAGTGAGGAAGGCGCACCCCTCCACGCAGAAGAGTGGAAAGAGGCAGCTGTTTGCTAATACAGAGGACGTCTCCCAGCATAGACAGCTTTCGACATGAGTCTTGCGGAATGAGTAAGAGTCTTGGCACGGGATTCGTATTTATTTTACTGTGACTCTCTGGCCTTCTATCATAAAAAAATTTTCCCACTCTTGGCACAGAGAACGTTGGCGGAGTCGTAAGTCCCCAACGTCGTAAGCCTCTTTCCATCTCCGAGGGGGAGGAGGGAAGGGGTGTCTTCGACCGCCGATGCAGGGTGCAGGGTCCGGGGTCCGGGAACTCCTGGCGCTGCACGCAGAGGACAGGAGAGGACCCAAGCGCGGGGCCAGCAGTCCCCAAGGACCAGACCCGACGCGTGGCCCTCGGGAGGGGGAAGTCGTGCTCTCGGCGCCTGGCTCCAGAGGAGCCAGCTCAGCTCCATCAGCACTGGGAAGACGGTGAGGGAAGCGGAGCTGCCCGGGGTGCAGAGTCTGAGAGCCTCCCGCGAGTGGGCTCCGAGGGGAGCTAGGCTCGGCAGTCGCGGACCCCGAGGGGGCAGGCGGGCGGGGAGCGAGGGAGGGGCGGAGCTCCGAGGCCGGGGCCGCGGCAGCCGCCCAGAGGGTCAGCGGGGGCTGCTGTGGCCAGACCCGAGGGCGGGGGCCCCTGCGGGACCTTGACCTTGGAACCCCGAGCGAGGCTCGCGCGCCGTCCTAACTCGGCTGCGAGCCCACCCTCGTGGAGAACCACGGCTGACCGGCGGGCGCTGCCCTTGGTGAGGGAGCTGGGGCCGGGGCGCCAGGTAGGACCGAGGGCCGCGAGCAGGGCGGGCAGAAAGCGTCCCCATGCGGGAGGGGCAGTGTCGGGTCTGGGGGCTGCGGCTCGCGGCCAAACGAAGGGCGCAGGCCGGGGCAGCTCAGCCCTGGGAACACGGGGTGCCGGCCACGGGGCAAGTCAAGCTACAAGACCCAACGCTGCTCGGGCTCAGGACCGGAGGGCTCAGTGACCCTGAGCAGGAGGGAGCTGTGGGTCGCTCTCGCTGACGGACGCGAGTGCGCACCAGGACTCGGTCTGTGGGTAGTGTCTGGTGTCTGTGCCTTGTTTCATCGGCCTGTATGTAGCACTGTCACGAAGAACACCCTCTCCACGTGTGTTAACGAGGGAACAGGCGGTTTCTAGTGTACACGGAACGGAGGGACACGGCGTCCTTGCCCAAGCCTCCAGCTAGCTACCTTAAGGACCTTGCCTTGGCGACACCGTATTCCTTGGGGATTAAAAAAAAAAAAGTACCAGATTGGTGGAGTATTTTATTATTTTCTAAATTATTTTAAAATTATAGTTTCAATAAATAACATATGCAACTTAGTTTTAGACAGTCAAGCAATACAAAAGTTTATCTTCTGGAGTAATGCCTATACTACTAGCATTTGTTTATTTATACCTTCCTTGTTTTTTCACCATATTCTTTCCTACTCTTGCTGTTCTGTCCCCTCCTTTTAATTCTGTATCCCACCTCCTGCCCAGTGAAAGTACCAGGAGAAAATGATGTCACCCCCACTGTCCTTTAATCTGCGATGCTCCCAGCTGGCATCACCCCTGCTGTCTTCAAAGTCTTTCACTGCGGCGGCCCTTTGGGTAGGGAGCCCACTACGGAGAGGACATTTCACTTATTTGCCTTTACTCTCCCAGCGATTCAGAGAAAGCGGCATTGGAGAAGAGTCCGTCCTACCTAGTCAGTTCTGGCTTACCTATTCTTTCCCTAAAACTGCACTTCGCATGTGCAATTTAAGTAGAGGCTGGTAGTAAGGGGAATCAATAAAGCATATTTCCTCAAATGCTCTAAATTTCCGGAAATTAACACTTAGCTTGTTCCAATTCCTGAAAGCAGTACTCCCCCAGTTTCACCTTTCCCCCACTGCCTCCCCCTTCCCTCAGGTCGAAGCAGAGTTGCATGGTTCTTTTCCTTGTAAGAACTCAGAGGCTGGAGGTTATGTATTTGTGAGGGGGGGTGGGGAGGAGCTGTAGAGGAAGTAGGAGCAGGCCGAGACCCCTGAGTGGAGAAGAATCCTGGGGCCCTGGGGCCCGTCATTCAAAAACAACCTCCAGATAATCTAGTAAGAGACTACATATGTGGCTTATTGCTTGCAAGCAGTGCAATCAGCTCTTTTCCAATGTTTTTTTCTATGCAATGCCAAAACATACTGAAAAGTAGAAAAAGTCAGCAAATAAATCCATTTTTATCTACATGATAGAATAGAAATTGTTTAAATTATTTTTACTGAATTAAAAGTTTTTTTAGGTGTTGTATAGAGTGTCTAAAATAACCTAATGGTTAGTCCAGTCACTACATTTTCCTTTATCTTTATTTATTTTTTATTTTTTCGTGTTGCATAACCTTGACCTGGATCCAAAACATGTCAAAATATGCATGTTGGCTAGAAACTGCCACTTCTAAGAAGCCTTTGGATTGAGGGATTGGAAGGGGAGAAGATTAGAAAATAAGGACTGATCCTTGTGATAAGGTAGAGAAATAACAAAAAGGAATGGACTGAGTATCAGCTTGAGTCCGGTAAGAAATCCAGTATAATTAGGAGAACGGTGAAATGAGTAAGAGACAAAGAGTCGCTCACCATTCATTCATTCAAAATGTTCATAGAGTGTCTGGCTATGTGCCAGTTGCTGGGCGGGAAATGGTGAACGGAACCAGGCAATGTCCCTAATCTGCTGAAGCTTACAGATGTTTGGAAAGGCAACCCTTAGTAAAACAACTATTGAAAATGCATCATCCCACACATCAAAAGGTTGCAGGTTTGTTCCCTAGTAGGAGGGGAAGAGGAGGTACCAACGGATGTTTCTCTCTTTCTCTCTCCCCCTTTGTCTCTCTCTAAAATCATAGACATATCCTCAGGTAAGGATTAAAAAGAAAATGTAATTACAAACTACAAAATAATCTTTCTAAAGGAAAGATATAAAATTCTTTGAGGGTGTACACAGACTGCACTACAAGAGCAAAGAAGGCTTTCTCAAGGAGGATTCCCTTGAACTGATGATATTCAGGGGTAGGTGGGAATGGTGAGGATGTATATGGTTTTCAGATAGCATCAGAATGTATCCATTAGGAACTGCATTCGGCTGCTCAGAATCAAGAAGTCTGTTTTCTGTGTGGCATTTGCCATACTGCATGTGTACACACATACAGTTGGCATTTCTGGAATTTGGGAAGAAGATGCTTTGTTGTCACAGCATAATTTGTCCTGTCTTGAGTTGGTCATGGTTTTCCATTACTGTTATCTTGCTTTAAAATTAAATGTTTAAATTAATTTTATTCTTATCAGTTTGTTATTGTGTACAACAAAGTATGTGCATTGCAATTCAAATGTGAATCATTCGTATTCTCATTGCTAAGGAAGATATGTATGTAATTGCCATACCAAATTCAATCTGTACAGTGGCAGTTTATTGTTGTCACTGAGTACTTTCCCAGGTGAAAACAGGTGTGGCAGGTAGACTACAATATCTTTTCTCCACCTCTAAAGCTCTACATACCGCTTCAGAGTTTCATATACAGTCCTTAAGTAAAGAAAAAAACAAACCAAATTGCATTGATGCTGTAAGTAAAAGTAACCTAAAGCTCACAATGGGGTGCTCTGGCAAGCAACATATTCTATGAGCAAAAAAATATTTTCACTTATTCAACACTATTTATAGTAAATCTTCTAATGCCCAGCACTGTGTTAGATGTTATGGATAAAATGGGTTAGTAAGACACAGTCCCAGCACTTAAGGAATTCGTAGAGGTCTAAGAGAGGGGAGTCGTACTTATCCATGCAAGGTAGGAAAGTACTGTGGTTGCTATAATTAGGATACAGTGATGCACAGGTAAGGGAGTGGTTGATTCTACCAAGGAAAGGAGGGGTTGAGGAAAGTTTCATGGAAGAGTTAACATTTAAGTTGAATCTTGAAATACAAGACATTCCACAAGATAAGTAAAGTGGAGAGGGCATTATAGAAGAGGGATTAGTGTGAAAAACAAAACACAAAACAAACAAAAAAGCAGAGGCACAATGTCCAGGACCTTCAAGTGGCTCAAAGAGCTCAAGTGTAAGGAGCAAAGAGGGACATGTTGAGAGATAAGGCTGGTGTGGTGGGCAGGCCAGGTCACAGAATCTGCATGTGGTCATATAGATAGCCTGGTGGTTAAACTACGTACTCAAAGGTGTGATGGACCCAGGTTTGATTTGTGGCTTGGCCATTTTCTAGCCACAGAACCTTTGTCAAGTAACTTGGCCTCAACATGTAATGGTGATGAAGGTTGTACCTCCCTCATTGGGCTGCTGCAAGAATTGAGGTAAGTCATGTAGTAGCTGATACAGATTATGCACCCAGTTATTGTTGGCTATTACATCCATTATTCATCCTAGGACAAAGCAAACCAGTGGAAGGTTTTAAGTGAAGGAGTGACTTAGTGAGTGTTTTGTTTAGAGCACAATCATTCCGGCTGCATGGGAATTCCCGGTTAAAGTGGAGTAAGTTTGCAGCAGAGAAACCACTTAGAGAGAATATAACCATTCAATTGACAGTGAAGATGGCATGAATGATGGTGGCCATGATAGTGGCCATGGAGAAAAGGAGACAAATGCTTGAGATGTTTGTGAGGTAGGCTCCACAGAACTCAGTTACTCATTAGGTGTGGGGAGTGGAATTCTGCTCTGTCATCCTTTGGTCTATCATCCAAGTGATCTCTGGGTAAACAAAAGGAAGCTGAGCACCAAGCAGGACTAGGAATCAGGTATCTAGGAAGTGCTTGTCTCTCTCATCTCTGAGAGGCCTTTAGTTCAAGGTAAATGAACATGAAACTTCATCCATTTGCCATGGTCATAAAGCAGCACATATAACCCTCACTTGTGCCTAGGAGTTTTGGTTCAACTTTGCCGTCAGTCTGATTGAAGTTTTTCTCCTTTTCTCAAGTGTTTTGTCACGATTCAATAAGCCCTGGCTGAGGGGCCCTTATTAAAGTCAGTGATAATTAGAGAATTTAAGTGGACCCTATTTTATAATGCAGTGTAATCTTGGTAACCACATCATCCATTCATAAAACAGAAGATAACCCACACGTGTGTGATAATGTTTGCTGAAAAGTTGCCAGTAGCTTTATGCCTTTTTCCCCCGAATGCAGATCCTGGGAAATACTGATTGATTGTAGTACAGCTTGAACAGCTGTATCATTACTCAAAGTCACAGAAATGAAAAGACATTATAATAAGGCAGGGCCAAGAAGTGAAGTGGCAAAATGTGAACTGAGGAAAAATAAGATCTCGAGTTTGTATAAAAGTACACTTTCCATGTCTGTGACCTTGGGCAACATATCTAACCTCTCTGAGCCTCAGTTTTTACTGGTGGATGTTCTTTTGATATCTGTAAAACCAAGGTAATATCTCCTTCAAGGGGTGGTTGTTAGGGTTAAATGAGCTGGATATGGAAAGTGGTTAACACAATGCCTGGCATAGGGTAGGTGCCTAACTGGCCCATATCCTTTGACTCAGCTGTCTCTGAGGTCTTTCCTTATTTTAAAAAGGCAGGAAGAATGAAGATTTCTTCGGGCGTGGAGCCTGAATTAATTGGCTTTTATGTGTTTCCCATCCGTAAGTGTCTTTTTTCCCCTGTAAACCAGGACAAAAACCTGTTCACCTCCACTCTCAGGGAGTGCTTCTCAGTGATGATGGGGCAAAGGTAATACGATGCCTGCAGACGGGAGGCTAATTTTAGCTCTTCTTTCAACAGGTCTTTCACATCCGCACAAGCAAAGTTGCTAACGAATAGAAAAATGGAGCGACTTGACTTCTTTATCCTGTGTTTTTTGTTGGTGGAGTTTCTAACAGGCATTTTTCTTGTTTATTTGTTATGTTTCACGTAGAAAGAAAGAACCTGGCTCAAAGAGATTGTAACGGCTCCTCCAATAATTGTGAGCTGTTTGTCCTTAGGTAAAAAACGTGTTTTTTTTTTTCTCTTAAGAAAAGTTGATGTTTGAAAGAATTATCATATCCTCCATATAGTTTTTCTAAATATCCTAAATTTGACAAAAGCCTTCCATTTAGTTCAGCATCAGTGGAGCTCCAGTTGCATGCTAGGGGCTGCGTTGGCACTGTGAACTCAGAGACGGCCCTGCGGAAGAGGGTGCGTAAGAAGAGGGGCTGAGTGCCAGCTGATTTCAGAGAGCCAGTGAGAAGGGACCCGTCAGGCCAAGGTTCTCTACTAGTTTCAGAACCCCAGTCCCTCAGAACATGAACCCCTTGGGGTCAGGATCCAGGTCCACTCACCTCTACGACTCCATCCTTGCACATGGGAGTTCTCTCGTGCTGTTTGTCAGTTGAAATATCAGGAGAAAAAGGTAGTGAGGAGGCCAAGGGGCCTATTTCCTGCACTCTTAAAAATAAAAATATTCCAAATAAAGGTTTGCTCTATGCAGTTAGCTAGTTTTCACCCATATCTTTTGAGAGGCAGTGAAGTTAAAAGTCCAGGCTCTGGAATTACAGTGCCTGGCCCTGTATCCCAGCTCTACAGCTTACCAGTCATACGGCCTTGGGCAAGTTGCTTAGCCCCTCTGCGCTCCAGTTTCCCTATCAATAAACTGAGGTTACTAATACTACCTACTGCATTGGTTGTTAACAGGTTTAAATGAGCTAATACACATTGTTTAAGCTCATCAAGCACAGATGCTGTGTTTTATTCAACACTGAAACCTCGGAATCCAGCATGGTGCCTGGTACAATGGAAAAGCTGAGTGAATGAACAAATCTCGATACATAGACTGATAGAGCACTCGATTGACAAAGCACTTTTTACCATTAACTCACATGATCCTCAGAACATCTCAGGAGATAAATAGGGAGCACGATAGGTACACTCATCTCCATTTTACAAATGAGGAACTAGGACACCGAAAGGCTGCGTGACGACAAAGAAAGCACGACTATAAATGACAGGCCTGATTCATGCTCTGAACTGCATTTACTCCTAGCCCTGCGACCAGCTTCCCACTAACTGGCCGCCTCTCAGTCTTGTGCAGGTTTCGTGGGACTCCAAGTTTACCCACCACCAAAAATGAACACACATAGCTCATTTCGTTTTCTGAAGAAATGAACTTACTGTAAATACACTCAGTCAAATTGTAACTTTAAGTTAAAAGTTGACGTTTGGGAAGTTTCTACTTTGGAGGGTGGGGAGAAAAGCAGAGGGTATTTTATGGGAATGAAGAAGTTCTTTCTATGCGTGAGAGTAGCAGAGAATCACGAAGGAAAATATTAACTGACTTTGTTGCATAAATATTTAAACCGTTATGTATAAAAAGCCACAATTAACTTAAAAGGAAACTAAATTTTAAAGAATTGTAGCAAATACGCCAAAGAGTTAAAAGTTTCAATATCTAATGAGCTCATAAAATTTAATAGGAAAAATGATAAGACCTTAGTTTCAAAAAGTGGGCAAAGGATTAACAGTTTTCAAATTAGGAAAAGCATGTGGTTGGTGCACATATAAAATATTTTAACTTTAATAAAAGAAATAAGGATTTTTAAAATGATATATTAGTTTACTTATCAAGATCGGTAAGGTTTTAAAGATAATGCTGGTGGAGTGAGATAAAATGGTTACCCCAGATAATACAAATTATCTGGAAAACAATCCTCTTAAAATTGGTTATTGTCTTTGACCAAGGGATTCAATTTCTGGGATATATCCTAAAGAAATCATTCGAGAGAATCCAAGATGGCAGAGGAGTAAGTGGAAGCTACACTAACCTCCCAGGACCAATCTGGAATTACAACTAAATTGTAAAGAAATCATTAATAACTAAAGAAATTATTAGAAACATGGTTTAAGACTTATGCCTCCCCCCTTCTTTCTAAAAAAAGAAAAAAATTATCTAAAAAGCTATAAAGAAAAAAATGCTCAGTGCTATTACATGGCTACAATAACTAAAGTGAAGAAGTGTAACACAAACCTGAAAAAATAAACACTTAGGCATGAAGATATTCTTCACTGTGTTTATTTAGGAAAGTGAAACACTAGAAACAACCTGTGTCCAATAGTAAGGAAGCGTTTAAATAAATTGTGGTGGAGGCGAAGTAGCTTAGACTAGCAGCTAAGAAGGGGGCGAAGTAGCTTAGACTAGCAGCTGAGAGCATGGAGTCTCACCACCGGAGTTCGAATCCTGACTTTGCCGCATATTAGCCCTACAACTTGGCAAACCTCTCCATGCCTCATTTTCTGCATTTATACAGTGGGATGATAAGAGTACCTACAGCATAGTTTGTGTGGATTAAATGAGTCAATATAGGTCCATAATTCCAAACTCCTCAAAGCTCTGTAAACCTAAAGATTGTTGTGATTTTATTAGTAGCAAAACAGGATTAAACTGACATAACTTTATCCCACTTTCTGTTGACTATATTCTGGGGCTGTAGTCAATCTTAATCATTTTCCATAGTAGTTTTACTTTCCCTGCAGAATCTCTAAGAATCTCTATGAATTAATAACCCTAATGAACATGTGAAAAGATTAATTGAAGTCAGTGCTAATTGGAGTCAGGTATATCTACTGTAAGCTAATCTCTTGGTCAAAAAATATTCCAAATCCTCCCACCCAGAATTTCAAACTTTGAGGTGAGAAATATTATTAACTTTAGATTGCTGAGCTCTACCTCCAGAGATTCTCATTAAATAGGTCTTGGGCAGGGCAAATGTCTGTAGTTCTCACAAATGCCCAGGTGATGCTGATCATGGACCACACATTAGGTACCTCCTCTAACCCACCCACTCTTGAATTTTTATTACCCCTTATATTGTACCTTTATTATGTGAACATTTTTTTTCTGAAATCTTCAATTGGTTTCTATAGTATTCTCTTATCTTCTCATTTCTATGCTTTGCTTTTATTTCTAGAAGTAGTCACCTAAAAAAATTATCACTTTCTAGGCACTTATGCGCCAGTAACTATGTTAGTGCTTTATTCATTTTTTTTTTCATTTTTTTAACAACCCTGAAAGAGCATTTTATTATCCTCATTTTAGAAGTGAAAAAACAGAGGTCCTAGGACTCCCAGTAAGTGGGGGAAAAAACCCTTCTGGCCCCCAAGCCCAACCTCATTCCATTTTACTGCCCACCCCTTTCGCCTGGTGGTACATGTCACCACATCTCCAGGCTACATGCTTTCTCAATCCTGCCTCAGCTGTGTGGCTCCTGCCGAGTCCCCAGTCTGGAACCGCTGTCTCTACTCATCACCTATCTGGATCCCATTTGGAACTTCTAAGCAGGAGGCTCACCCAGCTATGCCTGCCCACAACCCACGCTTCTGTTCTTCCCTGTCCATTCGTCATACTGGGCATGGCACAAGTCCGTTTACAGTGGTGAGTGCGCTAACATGGAGTTTACTCTTGTATTATTACTTATTAATTTTTGCATTGTCTTCCATATGAACAACTGTAAATTTACTTGTGCCCCACCCTGTTTGTATTTGCTTTTTCATACCAAGGGATTTGTCCTCCTACCTGGACTTGGAACTCCTTGAAGGCAGGACCCATCTCTGGCATCTCTGTGTCCCCTTTGGAACCGCCGTGGTGGGGGTTGATTGCCTCCCTTACCCCGCTTCCTACTTTTCCCCTTCCTGTACTGCCATCCCCACCACTTGTCCTGCCTTATATTGGTGAAGTCAAGCCATAACAACAAGAAGGGGAAAAAAGAAAGCAAGCCACATTCGACCCTTCTTCATCCTCTTCCCAGCAGTGCCACTGTGGGCGGTTTGCTGGTGTTTGGCTGTTCTGCAGTATCATGAGAAAGAACTCCCCATGAAGATCTGCACTTAGCACTTGGTTGTTATTGAGGTTTCCAGACACCCCTCCCCTCCTTCCATATTTACTCAAATTCCACTTCCCTTATTTTACTTCCCAGTTTCTCTCTGCATCCTTATCTCTATTCAAGTAGATGTCAAGAGTTCTCACCTGCCTGTTCCTGGCTTGCACATTTGTGGAGTCGCTTCCCTTTGGTCTATACACTGGCTATTCTCTCCCCTCTCCCACCGTACTCCTCCCCTGCCCCTCCTTCCATTTCTCCCTTCCTCCTTCGTAAGGTCATTATTTCTGTTATTGCTTGGATGGTGTTATCAACCCACTATGACAGCTTTTACACATCTCAGGGCTTGTGATCTTCCTTTTGTAATTTTCTCAGAACTTGTCATTATCTCCCTGTGAGGGGTCTGCAGAACAGCTGGGCCTCATAGCCAAAGGGTGAGATTTCCCATGGTGCTTTCATTTCCTCCCAGTCCCTTAGTGCAGAAGTGCTGGTGGTGTTTGGGTTACAGACTCACCTACCTGCACTGCTAAACTGACAGCACCACCAGTACCTAATTCTGGATTCAGTTAGTCTTCTAGTTCAGAAAGCTTTTTTCTGACCCACATTTATAAATCAGCTTTGCGACAGTTCTGATGCTTTCCTTCGGTGTCTCCTGTGATTAGAATTCCTTCTCTTTGGTGCCTCATCCCATGTGCTATTCTTGGAAACTTTCACAGTGAAACTCTAATGGGGGGGGGAATATTCTGAGAATACCATTTACTATTTCTTTAGTGCTCACAATGTATCAGTCATTGTGCTCAGCATTTTTATGCTGTATTGTTTAATCCTGTCAACATGTTAGTTAGGTACATCCCAGTACAATGGAGAAACTGAGCTTGGGTGAGGTTCACTGACTTGCCTGAGGTTCCATGGTCAGTAAATGGAACAGCCCACGTTCAAACCGAGGCCACATAATTCCAAAGCTCATAGTCAGATTTTAGTTTCTGGGAGCTTTCTTCTCTCCTTCAAAAAATATAATAATTTAGTCTAAAGATCTTTCATAAACCACTATGACAGTGCTAATGGATACACTCTTTCTGGAGGGCAAGTTGGCAATTCATATTAAAAGCTTTCTTATCCTTTAGTTTAACAATTCCCATGCCTGAATTTATGCTAAGGAAATATTAACATGTGCAAAAGCTTAGTAACTCCAAGGAAGTGCAGGACAGCAATATTCATAATATGAAAAATTTGTAACAGGTCGAATGCCCAACAAAAGGGAATTGGCTAAAGTGTGATACGTGGAGACAATGAAATACCAAGTAGTCATAAATTTGGTGGAAAAAGAATATTCGGTGGCATAGAAATGTGCTCATAATGGACTAAGTCATACTACAGAATTTCAGATTAAATCCCCTTGTGTAAACACAGATACTACAAAATAGATTCAAAGAGAAATGACATAGAGCCAGAGACACGGATATGTATATATGTAAAAAACACAAAAAAGTGAAGAGGTGTGATACTGAGACAGAATTAAAACTAATTTTTATTCTTTTAACTCTTTTAGTATGTAATAATTGCTTTTTAAATTGACATGGAAGTTTATTTTAACTTTTTGTTTTTAGGGTTTTGTTTTGTTTTGTTTTATTGGAAAGCGTTCGCATGTTGTTTGAAGATGTAGTCTTTGGAACTCCATCCTGGCCATTGCCTCTGTCGTGTTTTTATGCTACCAACTTTTGGGTTTGTTCTTTTTATCAAGCTGAGCTGCAGAGCTGATCATTTGCTGAAAATACTTGCATGAAACTGAGCTCTTCTCTGGCATTTTTTACGCTTGTGTGTTTCAGGTGGGCAATTCCTACCTTGTTTCATCCAAATCTAAACTGAACTAAACATCCTGATCTAAACTAACTCAACATCCCCTGCACCACCCTCTGCTCTGGCAACTCTTATTTTTCCCTCTGGAGTAACAGCCATCCTTCCTCACCCTCACTGACCCTGTGAAGGAAATTTCAAACATTCTTTTTTCAAGTTACAAGATCTTTGACCAATGCTCCCACTTTATAATTTGTCCCACAAACAAGCATTTCTACAGACACTGAGTTCCATGTTCTCAGTTTCTTTAATAACTTTTTTCTTAATTTTTTTTCTCTTTGACTCAGGGTGCTTTGCTTTTCTGACTGTGTCACCTCCCAACTGCCCTGTGCTGTTGCATCATATCGATTATACCGTACTCATGACACAGCCTCCCCTTATCCCAGCCTCCAGGTGCCTTTGAAACGTGCTTTCACACTTGCTTCAGCTTTCTTTCTGCTCTGTCCCTTTGATCGTCTCTCTGTCAGCTCCCTTCATCTGCCCCTTAGGATTCCTCATTTCTGTTTCTAGAAAGTCGAAGTATCTGTCCCTCATCTCTTTACATTCTCCATTCAGCTGATAATCCTTAATCTAATTGTTCTAGTCTTTTGATTAGGCCTTCCCTGAACCTTTCTAAAATGTTACTGATTGATTGAATTATTTGTATATTTTTTCCATTACCATATATGCCCCCTGTATTCCCTTCCACCTCCACCCAGCCCCTCCCCACCACAATCACCACCACACTGTTGTCTGTGTCCATGAGTGCTTTTTCCTTTTCGATCCACCCCTCCACCCTTAACCCACCCCTAGAGCTGTCTGCCTGCTCTCTCTCTGAGTCTGTCTCTATTCTGCTTGTTAGTTCAGTTTGTTCATTAGAGTTCACATATGAGTGAAATTATATCTTTGTCTCTTTCTGATTGCCTTATTTCACTTAGAATAATGTTCCCCAGGTCTATTCATACTGTTGCAAAGGGTAAAATTTTCTTCTTTTTTTTTACCACTGAGTGGTATTCCATTGTGTAAATGTCCCATAGTTGTTTTATCCACTCATCTATACTGATGGACACTTGGGCTGCTTCCAAATCTTGGCAATTGTAAATAATGCTGCAATGAACATTGGGTGCTTATATTCTTTCAAATTAGTGTTTCAGATTTCTTTGGATAAATTCCCAGAAGTGGAATCACGGAGTCATAAGGCAATTCTATTTTTAATATTTTGAAATAATTCCGTACTGCTTTCCACAGTGGCTGCACCAATCTGTATTCCCACCAGCAGTGCAAAAGGGTTCCCCTTTCTGCACATCCTGGCCAGCACTTGTTGCTTGTTGATTTATTGATGATAGCCATTCTGACGGGTGTGAGGTGATATCTCATTATGGCTTAATTTGCATTTCTCTAATGATTAGTGATGTTGAGCATCTTTTTGTATGTCTACTGGCTAGCTGTATGTCCTCTTTGGAGAAGGGCCTATTGAGGATCTTTGTGTATTTCTTAATTGGATTATTTGATTTGGGGTTTGTTTGTTTGTTTTTGGTGTTGAGTTTTACAAGTTCTTTATAAGTTTGGAAATTAACTCCTTATCAGATGTATCGGCAAATATGTTCCCGGTAGCTTGTCTTTTTATTTTGTTGATGATTTCCTTTGTTGTGCAAAAATTTTTTAGTTTGGGACTTCCAGCCAAGATGGAGGCGTAGGCAGACACACTGTGCCTCCTCTTGCAACCAAAATTAAGGACAACAAATATTTAGAAACAAGAAAACAACCAGAACTTATAGAAAATTGAACTGTACGGAAGTCCAACAACCATTCATCCAGACCGGTAAGAGGGGCGGAGTCGAGGCAGGAAAAAGTGGAGGTGCGGACCCAGGAACGCAGGCAGCGGCGGCTGGCGGTCCCTGGGCCCACAGGCAGCAGCTGGCAGACCCCGGGCAGAGGGAAGCAACTGTGCAGAACCAGTGAGGCCGCACAAGGCGGCTGGCTGACCAGGTGGTCCCACATTCGCGCACGCAGACGGTCCAGGCAGAGGGGAAGTGGCGGAAGGGACTGAATCCAGGAGAGAGTGGAGCAGGCACCATTGTTCCCTCTCAGACCCTGCCCCCACATACAGCGTCACAACCCAGCGACTGGGCTGCCCCGCCCTGAGGAACACCTAAGGCTCCATCCCTCACTACGTAATAGCTACCACCAGACTAAAACCAAACCAAAACAAAACAAAAACCACCAAAAATGGCTCAAACCGGAGAACAAATAAAACCCCCAGAGCCAATTCCTCTAAGCCGTGAAGAGATAGCCAACCTATCAGATGCACAGTTTAAAGCAGTGGTCATCAAAATGCTCACAGAATTGGTTGATTTTGCTCACAAATTAGATGAACAAATGCAGGCTACAACACGTGAAATGAAGGAAGATGCATGGGGAACTGATAGAGATGGAAGGAAAACTGGGACTCAAATCAATGGAGTAGACCAGAAGGAAGAAACTAACAACCAAACAGGAAAGAATGAAGAAACAAGAATTCAAAAAAATGAGGAGAGGCTTAGGGACCTCCAGGACATCGTTAAACGTCCCAACATCCGAATTATAGGGGTCCCAGAAGGGGAAGAAGAAGAGCAACAAGTGGAAAACTTATCTGAACAAATAATAAAGGAGAACTTCCCCAATCTGGCAAAGGAAATAGACTACCAGGACATCCAGGAAGCTCAGAGAGTCCCAAAGAAGTTGGACCCAAGGAGGAACACACCAAGGCACATCATAATTACATTAGCCAAGATTAAAATGAAGCAGAGAATTCTAGAAGCAGCAAGGGATAAGGAGACAGTCACCTACAAAGGAGTTCCCATCAGACTGTCAGATGATTTCTTAAAAGAGACCTTCCAGGCAAGAAGGGGCTGGAAAGAAATATTTGAAATCTTGAAAAACAGGGACCTACATCCAAAATTGCTCTATCCAGCAAAGCTGTCATTTAGAATAGATGGACAGATAAAGTGCTTCTCAGATAAGGTCAAGTTCAAGGAGTTCATCATCACCAAGCTCTTATTATATGAAATGTTAAAGGGACTTATCTAAGAAAAAGAAGATAAAAAATATGACAGTGAAAAGACAGCAAACTCACAGCTATTAAGAACCACACCTAAAACAAAAGCAAACTAAGCAAACAGCTAGAACAGGAACAGAACCACAGAAATGGAGATCATATGGAGGGTTAGCAACCAGGGCGTGGGAGGAGGAGAGGGGGGAAAAGGTACAGAGAATGAGTAGCATAGATAGTGGGTAGAAAATAGACAGGGGGAGGGTAAGAATAGTATGGGAAATGTAGAAGCTAAAGAACTTATGACACATGGACATGAACTAAAGGGGGGAATGTGGGTGGGAGAGGGTGTGCAGGGTGGAGGGGAATGATGGGGGAGAAATGGGACAACTGTAATAGCGTGATCAATAAAATATATTTAAAAAAAGAAAAAAAATTTTTTAGTTTGATATAGACCCATTTGTTTATTTTATCTTTTGTTTTCTTTGCCTGAGGAGATATATCAGAAAAAATATTGCTACAGGCAGTGTCCAAAATTTTACTGCCTATGTTTTCTTCTAGGATTTTAGAAGAAATCCTTCTAGGATGGTTTGGGCTCTAACATTTAAGTCTTTAACCCATTTTTGAATTTATTCTTGTGTGTGGTATAAGAAGGTGGTCTAGTTTTATTTTCCTGCATGTATCTGTCCAATTTTCCCAACACCACTGATTGAATAAACTGTCTTTAGTCAGCTGTATGTACTTGCTTCTTCTATCAAATATTAATGGACTATAGTGGTGTGGGTTTATTTCTGGGTTCTCTATTCTGTTCCATCAATCTATGTGTCTGGTTATTGGTTGCTTTTTTTTTTGGCCAGTACCATGTTGTTTTGATTACTATGGGCTTATAGTATAATTTGATATTAGGTAATGTGATTCCTCCAATTTTGTTCTTCTTTCTCAAGATCACTGTTGCTATTTTGTGGTTGCAAATACATTTTTGAAATATTCTAGTTCAGTAAAATACATCATTGGTATCTTGATAGGAATTGCTTTGAATCTATAAATTGCTTTGGGTAGTATGGACATTTTAATGATGTTAATTCTTCCTATCCATGAACACAGTATGTACCTCCATTTATTTGTGTCTTCTTCAGTTTTTTTGATTTGTGATTTGTCATTTGACAAATGTCATTTGATTTGTCATTTGATTTGTGTCTTCTTTCAGTTTCTTTCTTTGTTTCCTAGTACAGGTCTTTCACATTCTAGGTTAGGTTTATTCTTAGGTATTTTATTCTTTTTGAAGCAATTGTGAATGGGATTTTCTGGTAGTTCATTATTAGCATATAAAAATGCAACTGATTTCTAGAAATTAATTTCGTATCCTGCTACATTTTGAATTCATTTATAAGCTGTAGTGATTTCTTGGTGGAATCTTTAGGGTTCTCTATATACAGTATCATGTCATCTGCAAATAAAGACAGTTTTACTTCTTCCTTTCCAATATGGATGGCTTTTATTTTTCTTTCATGCCTGATTGCTATGGATAGGACTCCCAAACAATGTTGAATTAGAGAAGAGAAAGCAGACATCCCTGTCTTGTTCCCAATCTTAAAGGGAATGCTTGTAGGTTTTGCCTGTTGAGTATGATGCAGGCAGTAGTTTTGTTATATATGGTCTTTATTATGTATGTTCCCTCTGTTCTTACTTTGCTGAGAGGTTTGATCATAAATGGGTGCTATATTTTATTAAATGCTTTTTCTGTGTCTATACATATGATCATGTGATTTTTATCCTTCATTTTGTTTATGTGGGTGAATCACATTTCTTGATGTGCAAATGTTGTACTAACCTTGCAACCCTGTAATAAACATCATGGCCATGGCGTATGATGTTTCTGATGCATTGCTGTATTCAGTTTGCTAATATTTTCTTGAGGATATTAGCATCTATGTTCATCAAGGATATTGGCCTAAATTTTCATCGTTTATAGGGTCTTTATCTGGTTTTAGATTTAGAATAATGCTGGCCTCATAAGTTTGGGAGTCCTCTGTCCTTTGAATTTTTTGGTTTGAGGAGAGGTGTTAGTTCTTCCTGGAATGTTTGGTAAAATTCACCTGTGCAGCTATCTGGTCCAGGGCTTTTGTTTGTTGGGAGTTTTTTTATTACTGCTTCAATTTCACTAGGTGTAATATCTGTCTATTTAGATTCTCTGATTCTTCCTGATTTAGTTTTTGAAGATTGTATGTTTCTAGGAATGTATCCATTTCATCCAGGTTGTCCAATTTGTTGGCATATAGTTGTTTATAATATCTTCTCATAATCCTTTGATTTATTTGGTGTCAGTTATTACTTCTTTTTCATTTTTAATTTTATTATTGGGTCCTCTCTCTTTTTTTCTTGATGAGTCTAGTTAAAGGTTTGTCAATCTTGTTTATCTTTTCAAAGAACCAGCTCTTGGTTTCATTAATCTTTCATTTTAAAAGACTATTTTGTTTATTTTTTTCTGATCTTTATGATTTCCTTCCTTCTACTCACTTTGGACTTTATTTGTTGTTCTTTTTCTAGTTTCCTTAAGTATAAAGTTAGATTGTTTATTTGAGCTTTTTCTTGTTTTTTTTTTAAAGATTTTATTTATTTATTTTTAAAGAGGGGATGGGAGGGAGAAAGATAGGGAGAGAAACATCAATGTGTGGTTGCTTCTTGAGCACCCTGTAGTGGGACCTGGCCCATAACCCAGGCATGTGCCCTGACTGGGAATTGAACCAGCAAATGTTTGGTTCACAGGCTGGAGCTCAATCCACTGAGCCACACCAACCAGGGTGAGCTTTTCTTATTTCTTGAATGCTATGAATGTCCCTCTTAGGATTGCTTTCTCTGTGTCCCACAGATTTTAGGTTGTTGCATTCTCATTTTCATTTGTTTCAAGGTACTTTTGCTTTCTTCCTTGATCTCATTGTTGATTCACTTATTTTTCAAAACATGTTATTTAGCTTCCATGTTTTGTGTATTTTTCGGTTTTCTTCTTGTGATTGATTTCTAGTTTCATATCATTATGGTCAGTGTTACCCTTGATATGATTTCAATCTTCTTAAATTTATTGAGACTTGTTTTGTATCTTAACATGTGTTCTATCCTAGAAAATGTGCACTTGAAAAGTTTGTATAATCTGCTTGTTTGGGCAAAAGGCCCTGAAGATATCAATTAAATCCATTCGATCTAGTATGGCATTGAAGGCTGCTGTCTGCTTGTTGGTTTTCTGTCTGGAAGATCTACCTATTGCAGTCAATGGGGTGTTAAAATCCCCACTATGACTGTATTTCTGTTGATCTCTCCCTTTATGCCCATCAAGTTTTGCTTTC
Organism: Glossophaga mutica; assembly: GCA_039655065.1. Classification (NCBI taxonomy): domain Eukaryota; kingdom Metazoa; phylum Chordata; class Mammalia; order Chiroptera; family Phyllostomidae; genus Glossophaga; species Glossophaga mutica. The sequence continues at coordinate 122,135,360 of CM077304.1, read as the reverse complement.
TATATTTAGGTGGTCCCATGGTGGGTACATAAGTGAATACTACAGTTATATCTTCTTGTTGAATTGTTCTCTTTATCATTATGTAGTGTCCTTCTTTGTCATACTACAGCCTTGGTTTTGAAGTCTATTTTGTCAGATATAAGTATTGCTACCCCAGCTTTTATTTTTCCATTTGCGTGTAATGTCTTTTTCCATCCCTTTACTATTAATCTATGTTTAACTTTCGTTGTGAGGTTGGTCTCTCAAAGACAGCATATATATGGATCTTGTTTCCTTATGCATCAGCTACCCTAGGTCTTTTGATTAGAACATTTAAGCCATTTACATTTAAAGTGGTTATTGCTAACTACAAATGTATTGCCAATTTCGTCTTTATAACTATGTTCCCCTGTTTTATTTCACCTTCTTCTTAAAGAAGGCTCTTTAACATTTCTTTTAATGCTGGTTTGATGGTAATAAATGCCTTTTGCTTTTTCTTGTCTGGGAAGGTCTTTATTTCTCATTCAATTTTAAGTGATAGCATTGGTGATTAAAGTAGTCTTTGTTGTAGGTCCTTTCTTTTCATCACTTTGAATGATCACTTTCGTCACTTTCATCACTTTATGCCTATCTCTTCTGGCCTGAAATGTTTCTTTTGAGAAATCATGACAGTCTTATGGGGACTCCCTTATAGGTAACTGTTTTTTTCTGGGTGCTTTTTAGATTCTCTTTTTGTCTTTAACCTATGTCATTGTAATCATGATGTATCTTGCTGTGAGATTATTTGGGTTTTCTTATTTGGCACTCTCTACACTTTCTGGACTTGTGTGTCTTTTGCCTTCCCCAGGTTGTGGAATTTTTCAGCCATTATTTCTTCAAGTAGTTTCTCAATCCCTTGCTCTTTCACTCTTCTCTTCCTGTTACTGCTATGATGCAGATGTTGTTACACCTCATTTTGTCCCAAAAGTTCTTTAAATTACCCTCATTTTGTAAAATTCTTTTTTCTTTTTGCTGCTCTGATTGGTATTTTTTCTACCTTGTCTTCCAAATCGCTGATTTGCTCCTCTGTTCAATTCAACCTACTGCTTATTTCTTCTATTGTATTTCAGATATTGTATTCTTCCTTTCTAACTATTCTTTTTCATAGTTTCTATGTTCTTTTTCAGGCCTTTATAATTCTCACAAAGTTTTCTGAGCACCAAACAATCATTTTTTTAACTCTATAGCTGGTAAATTGCTTATCTCCATTTCATTTAGCTATTTTTCTTGAGATTTCTGCTATTCTTTCACTTGGGTATGTTTGATTGTCTCCCCATTTTGGCTGTGTCTTTGTATTTGTTTCTGTATCTTAGGTAGATCTGCAATGACTCCCAGGCATGGCAGGGTGACTTTATGTAGTAGGGTCCTGTGGAACTCACTGGTGCAGTCTGCTTGATCACTTGATCTGGGTACTCCAGCAGTATTCCTAGTGTGGGTTTATGTGGGCCCTCCTTTGGATGTGAGTCTTGATTGCTACTGGCCATTGGTGGGTGGTTTTGACCCTCAGACTGGCTGACTGTGAGGTTTGAACTCAACCACACTGTACAGGCTGCTGTGTAGGTGCTGACCACATTAAGCAGAATTTGCCTCAGCAGCTTCGAGGGCCCGCTGAGATCTCCCTTTGGATATGCCACCTGTGAAGCTAATTGGATCCTTCTCTAATGCTGTCTGAAGTCGGCCACTGGGTATGTTGGTTCTGAGGGGCTCTGGCACAGGTTATTTCAGACAGTACCTGTGCATGGCCCTGGGCAACCTTTTTGGAGCTACAAAACAATCCACAGTTAGTGTCTGCCTGGATATGCATGGAAAGGACCAAGCTGTGCACCAAGGCCAGCTTCCACCAGCACTGAGTCTGGGGGCAGGTCAACAAAAGGCCCAAAGCACCCAGAGATCCACTTCCATTTGCCCCTGCCTGCCTCCAGCTGCTGAGTGCTTGTTAGGCTCAGGCACTGAAATGGCCTCTGGCAGTACTCAGCTTGCATGAGGAAGGTTCCCAGTGAGTTGCCAGGTAGGGACTAGTGGTGTTCACCAGAATGATACAGGTTCAATCTCTGTGTTAGTGTCCGGTCTGAGGCCACTCGGCCAAAGTCCCAGCATATACCAAGTCCAGATGCCACCTGCTGGGTGCCTACAGATCTTTGCGGTGGGGTGGGGTCTCAGGAAATCATCAGGGTGAAGCTAGGAGAGTTTTTGAGGCCCAAACAGACCCATATTTGACCATGTGAAGGGAGGGCTCTGCCCTGGTCTGCCAGGTTAGGGGACAATGGCCCCTGTGCTAGAGCCACACAACTCAGTCTTTCCCAGATTCTGCCCACAGCCTGAGCTCAGCAGGCAGGGTCAGAGGAGTCAAGAGGGTGGGGGTAGTGGATGTCCCTTAAGGGTCAGTGCTGGTCAGGCTTGAGGGAAGAAAGGAGGATAGTCTCTGCCCCAGAGCCACACAACTCAGTCATGATACCCCCTCAGTCTACCTGGACTTCCATTTCCACACCCCTGCCCAGGCAGCTGACTCCTCAGCAGGGTGTGAGCTCCACAGGTGGGGTGACAGGGAGTCTAGAGGGTGGGACTATTGCTTTCCCCCAGGCTGACGCCATAAGGAGGGGAGTGCTGTGCCCAAGAAAGGTGGCGTCTGCAGGTGGTGTGGGAGAGGGACTCACACGGGGATCCTGGTGGCTGCCCTTTCAGCTGTCTCCCTAGAGCCACAAACCCCAGTCTCTCCTCACACAGCTGTAGTCTGGTCCTCCTTCCCTCTGCCAGAGCCCAGGATGAGGGGCTGAAAATGAGATTCTGTGTGTTGGCATTTTAAGAGTGTGCCTGTGTTTCTAGCAGACTCTCATCTCTCCCTGGCAGACAGAATCCCTGCTGATTTTCACAGCCAGATATTATGTGGGTGACTCTTCTCGGCTCTGGTGCTCTGGGCTGAGGAGCCCATTGTGGGGTCGACACCCCATGCTCCTCTGGTGGAACATTTGCAGCTACAATATCCCTCCAGGGATCTCAGCCAGTTCCCATAGGAGTCAGGCCAGCCCTTATTCTCTCTCCACCCTTCCTACCAGTCTTGATGCGGCTTCTGTAAAGTTTTGGTTACAAGACTTCTGTTGAGCTAGTCTTCAGTTGGTTATTCAGGTTGATTGTTCTATATTTTAGTTGTAATTCCAGTTTAGTCCTGGTCAGGGGGTGATTGTAGCTTTTTCCTACTCTGCTGCCATCTTGGATCTTTCCTGTTTGGTTTTTCTTAAAAAACCATTTCTTTTTTTTTTGTTTGTTTGTTTTTTTTTTCTTTTAATCAGTATTTTTTAATTGTTTTAAAAAACCATTTCACCTTTTGTTGTATGCCTCTCTTGATTTCTTGATTGATTGACATTTGGGAATGTCATTTTGGACAGTTTTGTCCAATTTGACACCGCTTCAGCATTTCAGGAACTCTGCTTCTATCTCGTCCTCTCACCATGCCAATCTACTGGGAACTTCCTCTAGGAAATTATTAATATTTAGATCTTAACAGTCTATGTGATCAGAGATAATAAATATACCATAAAATAAAGTTTATCTTGCAAAAGCATGTGTTTTTGCAGGTAGAAAGCAGATCTGACTCATCTTTGTAGTCCCCTGCCCCCAGGTAAAAAGACTTGCATAATGCATGGTACATAATAGGGCTCATACTATCTCCCAACCCTTTCTTTAATAAGATTCCTTCCCTTCCCCACCAACCTGCTCGCATTGGAGACATCTCACAAAGCTAAACACATGGAAAGCAATGAAATCATTATAAGTGCTTCTAACAGAAAAGAAATAACTGTTTACACAAGGAGTTTTTAAAAACTTGAACAGAAGATGATTGGCATTATCTTTCAACAAAAGAGGAATAGAAATGGCAGTATTGGACCTGATGATTGCTAACCCTCTCAGGACTTTGAGAAGGAAAGGAAAAGATGTAGTTAAAGTCAGTACACATTAGCCCATTCCACGGTGGTAACAAGCCAACCTCAGAGACTTTCTTTGAATCCTTCTTGAGTTACCAACCCACTGGATTATTTCATGAAAGTGATGAACCCACTTGATTATCTAATAAAAATGGATACTTTTACATTTTTCTTATTGAAGAATGATAGTTGCTCTATCCTCCGTCCAGGCAAGGTAAAGTACAGTTTCCTTTTATTCCTAGTTATAGAGCATTGTTTTTAATCTGAAGTTGTATTGGATATTATTGAATGCTTTCTCTGCATCTATTTACCTTATAGTAGATATTTTCTCTTTTATTTTGTAATGCAACAGACTACATTTATAAACTTTGTAATGTTGGGCTATCATCATATTCCTGTAAATTCACTGCAAACTCTACTAGGTCATGATGTGTTGTATATTTTTTCACTGCTGGTCTAGATTTTCTGATATTTTATTTAGGATTTGCACATCTGTGCTTATAAATAAGATTGATCTATAATTGTATTTGCTTGCCCTATCCTTATCTGATATTGTTGTCAAAATTTTATTAGCTACATAAAATGAGTTTAGTAGCTTTCCCTTTGTCTTCTGTTTACTGTGTGGGTGGTAAAATACCTCAGAATAACAGTGGCTTAAATAACACTGAAATCAGTTTCTCTCACATATTCATGTCAAGGAGGTGAGGGAGGTGGTCCAAATTGAAATGGCACTCCATGGTACTGGACGTAGACTCTTTCTATCTTCTTGGTCTGCCATGGTTGGTCTTGGCATCATAGGCCTTGGCAACTTGCCCCTTTGATCATCTCCCTGTTGGTGTCCTTCATCTGCCCCTTTGGAGTCCTCATTTCTGTTTCTAGAGAATCGAGGTATCGGTGTCTCATCTCTTTATATTCCCCATTCAGCTGTAATTCTTAATCTAACCATTTTAGCCTTTGATTTGGGCCTTCAGAAAAGTTTTTATTCTTTGCTTTCAATTTTCAACTACTTTTATTTTTTAAATTATATTTTATTGAGTATATTATAATGGTTGTCCCAATTTTTCCCATTTGCCTCCCTCCACTCAGCAACCCCACTCCTTCATGCAATCCCCCCACCATTGTTCATGTCCATGGGTCATGTGTGTAAGTTCTTTGGTTGCTCCATTCCCTATATTTACATTTCCAGGGCTATTTCGTAAATTCCTACTTGTAATTGTGAATCACCTCACATCTTTGCCCATTCCCCCACACCACTTTTCCTTCTGGCAACTCTCAAAACCTTCTCCACATCCAGGATTCTGTCTGTGTTCTTCTTGTTTGATTTATTTGTTTATTTAGATTCAATTGTTGATATATATATATATTTATTGCCATTTTATTGTTCTTAGTTTTGATCTTTTTTTTTCCTTAAAGAAGTCACTTTAATATTTCATATGATAATGGTTTGGTGTTGATTAACTCTTTTAGTTTTTTCTTCTTTGGGAAGCTCTTTATCTGCCCTTTGATTCTAAATGATAGCTTTGCTGGGTAGAGCAATCTTGGTTGTAGGTCCCTGCTTTTCATGACTTTGAATATTTCTTGCTAATCCATTCTTGCCTGCAAAGTTTCTTTTGAGAAATTAGCTGACATCTTATACGAATTCCCCTGTAGGTAACCAACTGCTTTTCTTTTGATGTTTTTAAGATTCTCTTTTTATCTTTAACCTTTGGTATTTTAATTATGATGTGTCTTGGAGTGGGCCTCTTTGCATCCATCTTGTTTAGAACACTCTGTGCTCCCTGGACTTGCATGTCTATTTCCTTCACCAAATTAGGGAAGTTTTCTTTTATTAGTTTTTCAAATAGGTTTCCAATTTCTTGCTCTTTCTCTTCTCCTCATGGCAACCCTATGACATGAATGTTGGAATGCTTGAAGTTGTCTCAGAGGCTGCTTATGCTATTCTCAGTTTTTTTTGTATTCTTTTGTTTTTCTTGTTGTTCTGATGGTTGTTTTCTGCTTCCTTATGTTCCAAATCATTGATTTGATTCTCAGCTTCATCCACTCTACTGTTGTTTCCTTGTATATTGTTTTTTATTTCAGTTAGTGAATCCTTCATTTCTAACTGGATCTTTTTTATGCTGTTGAAGCCCTCACTAAGTTCCTTGAGCATCCTTATAACCAATGTTTTGAACTCTGCATCTGATAGATCATTTATCTCCATTTGGTTTAGTTCTTATTTCTGGAGTTTTGATCTGTTCTTTCGTTAGGGCTATGTTTATTTTTCTCCTCATTTTGGAAGCCTCCCTGTGTTTGTTCCTATGTATTAGATAGAGCTGCTATGACTCCCTGTCTTGGTAGCATGGCCTAATATAATAGGTGTCCTATAGGTTCCAGTGGCTCAGCCTCCCCTTCACACAAGCTGGATACTCCAAGTGTGTCCTTTGTGTGGGGTGAGTACACCATTCTCTTATAGTTGAGCCTTGGTTGATGTGGGCAGATCAATGGATTTACCCAGGCCAGTCAGCTGCAAAGATTGGCTGTGACCACTGACCACTAACTTCTACCCTCCATGGGGGTTTAGCTGTTCATGGGAAGGGTGGTGGCACTCCTACATGGTCTATAGCTGTCCATTGGGTGTTCAGGCTCTAGGGTTTCCTGGGTAGTACAGGCCAAGGTCCACCCCACCTGTGTTTTGTTTGGGGCCATCCTGCCTGGGGTATAAGGCCATGTGTAGATGGCTGCTACTTGTCCTGGGATTGGAGACTTCCAGGCAAAGCTAAGCTGTGAATCTAGACTAGCTTCTACTAATGCTTGGCCTGGTGCCATTTAACAAGAAGTGTGGGAACTGGGGACTCACTGAGGCTGGATGTTACATGTTTGAGAGGATTTAGAAAGGTATGAATCATGAGTCAAGACCAGCCACTGATATGGGAAACTTTCTGTTAATACCTTGGGTGAGCCCATAATTGGAATGAGGTGGAGTCTCTAAGGTTTTCCAAGGCAAGGCAAACGGTATTACCCAGGTTGATAGAGTCTTAGATATGGCAACCACCTGTGGCCTCTGTGGCTCATTGTGGGAGGGTTCAGAAAAGGGACAATGGCTTCTGCCCACCCTTTGTCTGGGAGACAGCTGTACCCCAGCTCTTGCCTTGATGCCGGACACTTCAGTTCCTCCCTTACATCACTGGTGCCTTTCAAGCTGCAATGCACCCTGGGTGCTGGACCTCAGGGGGAGTGGTCTGAGTAAGTCTGCATGTGGGTTCTTTAGGAGAAACTGCTTAGGACTCCAGAAGTTTCTTCTACCAACTTAGTCCCCACTGGTTTTTGCAGCCAGAATTAATGGGGGCTTATCTTCCTGGCACTGGAACCCTGGGATGGGGTTCCTGGTGTGTGGTTGGTACTCTTCACTCCCAAGGTATCCCTTCTGAATTTTGATTCACAACATTTGGTTGTGGGACCAGTCTGTTCTGTGTCTCCACTCCTTCCACCAGTCTAAAGTAGTTTCTTTAATTCCGTAGTTGTCAGACTCCCATCTAACTTGATTTCTGGTGGTTCTGAGTAATGATTGTTCTATAATTTAGTTGTAATTTTCATGTGTCCCTGAAGATTTTTTAAATTTTAACACTTGACCCTGGTGGAATTTAAAAAAATTCCACCACTTGACCCTGGTTCGGAGTGCAGAGCTTTCTGACTCATGACCTTTCGTTAGGGCATTATCAATTGTAGAAGGAATAGTTTATCCGCAGAAAATCAAGTACTAAAACAAAACATGAATTAGCATTTCCTCTAATGCATACATTTTTTAAATCAAATAACTTTTTAAAGAGCTAAAAAAGTTTGTGACATAGCATATCCACCTCTGCAAATGAATCATAAGGAGATAATTGGACAAGTGTTAAAGAAGTATTTGAAAGTAGGCGAATGGAAATGTCATTTGTAATGGTATAAATAAATAAATAAATAAATGCCCAGCAGTAGATGTAAATTTTGACCCATATAAACCATGAACCACTATGAAGTCCTTAAACATGCTTATCATGCACTTATAAATATATATTGTTGAATGGAAAAAACGGTGGCAGGCTAGAATGTAGAATATGATCCCAATTCTGTAGAATTACATATGTATGCATATATATATATATATATATATATATATATATATAGTCACCAAAAGAGGGCTTTTTGGTTATGGACTTTTGGGTGATTTAAATTTTTTTGTTTCTTTTCATTTCTTCTTTATACTTTTCTACATTGCTTGTATACTTTACAGTAAGCCAATATTGTTTTTAAACCAAATAATTCAAATTTTTGTAAATTACACAACTAACTTTAATTTCTGATTGTTCATTTTGTATTTTCCTAACATTTTACCATCAAACACTGTTTGCTTTTTACTAGCTAATATGTCACTCATACTGGAGATAATATGTAATGTACATGCATGGTCTGAAGAATCATCATAATACAGATAATAATAAACAATAATAATACACGTACCCATAAACCAGCTTAGGAAAATTAAGTCTTTGGGGAGTTCTGGCCAAGATGGAGGTGTAGGCAGATACACATTGCTTCCTCACACAACCAAAAGAAGGATAACAACCAATTTAAAAAAAAAATCAACCTGCACTACCAGAAAATCAAACTGCATGGAAGTCTGACAACCAAGGAGTTAAAGAGGAAACATTCATCCAGACTGGTAGGAGGGACAGAAACAGGAAGCCAGGGCAGAGAGGACCCATGGCAAGGCAGCAGCTGGAGGATCAGGATATCCCACATTCAAGTGCAGGTAAGCTGGGAGGAACAACTGGGGAGAGAGACAAACCATACAACCCAGGGTGCCAATGCAGGGAAATAAAGCCTCCAAATCTCTGACTGTAAAAACCTGTGGGGATTTTGACAGCTGGAGAAACTCCCAATGTTACAGGAGAGTCCATTGGAGAGGCCCATGGGGTCCTACAACTTACACAAGCCCACCCACCCAGGAATCAACAGCTGAAAGGGCACAATCCACTTGTGGGAAGCGAGGGAAGTGATGGAAAGTGGGGTGAGAGCTGAGCACTAGCAAGTAGCATTTTTCCCTCTCTGATCCCTTCCCAACAGATGGCACTGCAATGCAGCAAAGTGGGTTGCCTGCCCCACCCTCCCAGCAAATACCTAAGTCTCCACCCCTTACAACGTAATAGATGCATGAAGACAAAGAAATATGGCCCAAATGAAAGAACAGGTCAAAATACCAGAAAAAGAACTAAGCAACAAGGAGATAGACAACCTATCAGATGCAGAGTTCAAAACGCTGGTAATCAGGATGCTCACAGAAATGACTGAGTATGGTCACAAAATAGAGGAAAAAGTGAAGGCTATGCGAAATGAAATAAAGGAAAGACAAATACCATATGATCTCACCTTTAACAGGAACCTAATCAGCAAAACAAACAAACAAGCATGATATAACCAAAGACACTGAAATTGGGAACAGGCTGACAGTCACCAGAGGGGAGAGCGGAGGGAATTTCAGGGGAAAAGGGGAAGGGTTTACAGGAACAAGTATAAAGGACTCATGGACAAAAACTAGGGGGGGTAGAAATGGGAGGGAGGTGGGGAGGGCTGGGGTGGTGGGCTGGGGTGGGAGTAAAAGACAGAAAACTGTACAAGATGAACAATTAAAATAAAAAATTTAAAAAATAATAATAATAAAGGAAAGTGTATAACCAACAGTGAAGGGAAGGAAACTGGGACCCAAATGAATGATTTGGAACAAAAGGAAGAAATAAACATCCAACTAGAACAGAATGAAGAAACAAGAATCTAAAAAATGAGGAAAGGCTTAGAAACCTCTGGGACAACTTTAAATGTTCCAACATTGGAATCGTAGGGGTTCCAGAAGGAGAAGAGGAAGAGCAAGAAATTGGAAACTTATTTGAACAAATAATGAAGGAAAACTTCCCCAATCTGGCGAAGGAACTAGACATGCAAGTCCAGGGCACTCAGAGAGTCCCAAAGTAGTTGTATCCAAGAAGAAGCACACTAAGACACAGCATAATTAAGTTACCCAAGCAAGATTAAAGATAAGGAGAGAATCTTAAAAGCAGCAAGGGAAAAGGAGACAGTTACCTACAAAGGAGTTCCCATAAGACTGTCAGCTGATTTCTCAAAAGAAACCTTACAGGCAAGAAGGGGCTGGACAGTATTCAAAGTCACGAAAGGCGAGGACCTACAGCTAAGATTACTCTATTATCAAAGCTATCATTTAGAATGGAAGGGCAGATAAAGTGCTTCCCGGATAAGGTAAAGTTAAAGGAGTTTATCATCACCAAGCCCTTATTATATGAAATCTAATTTCATGTAATAAGAAAGGGACTTATCTGAGAAGAAGAAGATCAAAACTATGAACAGTAAAATGACAACAAACTCACAACTATCAGCAAATGAACCTAAAAAACAAAAAAAAAATAAGCAAACAACTAGATGAGAAGAGAGTCACAGAATTAGAGATCACGTGGAGGGTTATCAGAGGGGAAGGAAGGGGGAGAATGGGGTGGGGAAGGTACAGAGAATAAGAAGCTTAAATGGTAGGCACAAAATAAACAGGGGGAGGTTAAGAATAGTATGGGAAGTGCAGAAGCCCAAGAGCTTATATGTATGACCCATGGACATGAGCTAAGGGATAGTGGGGGAAGGGTAGGGGATGCTGGAGGGAAGGGGGTGCAGGGTCAAAGCGGGTAAAGGGGAGAAAAAACTGGGACAACTGTAATAGCATAATCAATAAAATATACTTAAAAATAAAAAGAAAATTAAGTCTTTGGAACACTTTGTGCCTCTAATCAAGTCCATCCTGCTCATTCTTCAAAGAGGTAACCACTCCCAAATTTATCTTTCAACAGTCCCTTATTTTGTGGTTTTATGACATATTTGTGTTCTGCTTATTATGCCACAATTTGGTTTACCACAATGCATATTAGTTCACGTGCAGTCAGTAAATAAGAAAATTGTGTCAATACACATGGAAGTCACAATGTTTTTATGAGATTTATCCCTCACACATAAGTACACTAATACAGCTGAAAGCAATAGCTGTGAAAGTCTGTACACAAATCTCATCCATTTCAAGTTCTTTCTCTGGGCTCACTGTGGCCTCATACACTGTCTGGGAAATGCTTGCTGTACTGTTCTTCCTGATCTTTGGGCATTTTGTCCCAAGGCAGGTTTCCCAACCCTTCCTTAAATCCTCTCCTAAGAAGCTATCTTCCTCTTTTTTCTCTGTAAGAAGAATTCTTATATTTGCAGTAGTATATATTTCTTTAAAATGTAAAGTGCCTTATAATTAATCCTAATGTTTTATTAGGATTTTATTGGTTTTCTTAATATCTGGTTACAAAGTTATGTAGGATTTTTTCTTTTTTTGGTATTTTTTCCCATGGGAAAACAGTCCATGATCTCTGTTACTTTTAGTGCATGATTTTGCAAAATCAGAGCATTTTTTAAAAAATACATATATTATATTATATCAGAAACACTTGTATCCCTAAACAATGCATTGTTTAATTTGCATTGCTTTTAATTTTATACAAAGGGAATCATGTTCTTTGCATTCTTCTGCAATGTGCATTTTTTAAAAATAGTGTATTTGGGAGAATAACCCAGGTTAATGACTATAGCTATGGTCCATTCATTTCCACTGCTGTATAGAATTTCATTGTATGAGTGTAGCAAATTTATTTATTTATTCTTCTTTCAATCAGCAATTGGTATTTTCAGTTTCCTACTGTTATAAAAAATGATGTTATAAACATGTTTGTACATGACTTCTTGGCATGTGTGCAGCAAGAGTCCTAGGACATTCTACTGAGGGGATAAAGTGCTGGGCTTGAGGTATGCAATCTTAATGTTTACTAGACAATGCAAAATGGATTTCCAAACTGATTGTGCCAGTATAATTCCCACCATTAGTATATGCGATTTCTCATTTATCCACATCTTTGCCAATAGCCGAGTTACTGCCAGATTGTTGTGGTTTTAATTTGACTACCCATGTCTATTGTTTTTTTCCTTGTCTATTCATATTCTTTTTCTCTATGAAATGCCTTGTTGATGTCTTTTGCCCATTATTTTTCCATTGGAAGGTTTTTATTTGTCTTTCAGTAGGAAAGCCATATTTTCTGGATACTACTCCTTTTTCAGTTATGCCATTGTAAGAAACATTCAAACCTATAAAGAATTGTTGTGAGTTTATTTGAGCCAAACTGACAACAATTGCCAGGAAGCAAAACCTCAACGAATCGAGATAGCGCTCTGGAGAATGGCAGTTTCTCACCTTATTTTACCCATTACAATCAAAAGAGGGGGTGTGAGTGGGTTACATGAAATCCACTGGTGACAGATTAAGGAGGCAGGAGGGAGCAGAGTGGGGAAACTTCTGGGATCAGATAAAAGTAAAATGATAGACACATCTTTTACATTAATGGGTACAGGATAGTAACCGTCAACAATTAACATGGTAACAATCACAGTGAGGGGATTTGTGTTCCCCCACAGCTTCAGCGCCTGTGCCTTGAGGGGTCCAGAGAAAGGGAACCTGACATTCCGAAGGTGTGTTACCCTAGATGCAAAAAGACAACAGACAGGCTCAGTTGAGGGAAAGGCTGACCTTTGTTAGGGAAGATTCCAGTCTAGGACATGACTGCCCACCATGACCTGCTTTTCGTTAGAAAGTTTTTAATTTCAGACCATCCCATGTGGTTACTTTAGGTCCCTGAGTTTGTAGGCCCACCACTCAGGGCTCCCCTGAGCTTATCAGGTTTAGTATGTGGCCCTTTTCTTCCACAGTTACATTGCTGCAATTATCCCCTTCAAGTTCACAGCTAATCTTTTCACTTTGTAGATCTTCTGATGAACAGTAGTTCTTCAGTTTAAAGTAGTCAAATTTATCATTTTTCCCTTTATTGTTTCTGCTTTTTCCTACTTGTTTAAGAAATCTTTCTATACTTGAGGTTGTAACGACATTCTATATTTTCTCATAAATTTTTAAAAATTCTGTCTATTGTATTTAAATCTTTAAGCCATTTGCAATTGAGTACAGGTCCAAATTTATGTTTTTCCTGCATGGTTATCCAGTTTTCCAAATACTTTACTGAATAGTTTATCCTTTCTCCCACCAATACACAATGCCATCTGCTAGTTCTCAGGGTTCTATGTATGCATGTGTCTGTGTTGGGCTCTGTGTTCTGTACTGTTGGTCTCCTCTGCCATTATGACCGTCTCACTGAGTCCAGCATAATGCCATTCGTTGGGCAGCTGGTAGGGTGAGCCTTCCTCTTATGTTCTTCTTCAGGAGCATTGACAAGTTCCACTCCTTTGCTCATTCACATAAATTTTAGAATCAATTTGTCAAGTTGTGTGCATGCAAAACACACACACACACCTGCACACATTCAAATGCATGCACACATTCACATTCCTGTTGAGATTTTTATTAGAATTTCAATGAATGTAGAGATCAATTTGGGAAGGACTGACATCCTAACAATATTGAGTCTTCCTATTCATGAACACAGCAGAGCTCTCCATTATTTAGATTTTCTTTGACGTCTTTTGATAACATTTGAAATTTTCTCTATGACATTCTTGCATATCTTTAGTTCGTTCTATTCTTGAGAAAATTATTTTTTTCTATTATAAATTGTACCTATTTACAAAGTATATACTATTATTGATGATTAATAGAAATGCAGTTGACTTTTACATACTATATATGGCAAATTTGCTAAGTTCTCTTATTAATTCTCAGTATGTGTACAGCGAGTCTAAGATTACCATATTGTCTGTAATTAATGATAATTTTATTTTTATATTCTAAACCTTACACTTCTTGTATCATTTTGTTATGTTACTAAACTGGATAAAACCTCTGGGAAAATGTTAGAGAGAAATGATGATGGGGTATCCTTGTTTGGTCCTGATTTTGAAGAGAGGGCTTTTAACATTTGATCATTAAGTACAGGGTTTGGCATCCCTAGCCACCCACTTTCTATGTGTTCTGGAACGGACTCTTCTCATACTTGATTGGGAGATGCTCGACTCAAGTTTAGCCTTGGAGAAAGAGGCAAGATTGCATGCTTGGAATCTAGATTCCTTAGACTGAATAGTAGAGAGAAAAGCTCCTCTGTGTGGGCCACCCTCAGTCACTAGAGTTTGATGTTGGGGTTTGGGGCTCAATCCCCACCTAGTATTCTCTGTACCTGCATTTTCCTCTGAAACCTTGAGGGCAGGATTGAGTAGTTCTGAATCCCCAGCCAAAAACTACCTCCTAAGGCAGCAGGTGGGTATCAGAAACACAGGCTGAGCCACACCCCAGAGTTAATGATTCAGCAGGTCTGGGGTGGAGCCTGATAATTTACATTTCTCAGAAACTCCCAGGTGATGCTGATGCTGCTGGTCCTGGAATTACACTGTCCTAATGCTGTTTCCTTAAAACATCCCAACAGGGGATAGTCCAGAGAGCAGGAAACAAAATTATTAAAGTGCCTGAGAAGGAAAAAGGAATATTGCAAAGAGTAACAGCAGCTGCAATGAGTACCAGCCCCGGATGGTGACAGATGGCCCCTCCAAACATGGGAGAATGGAAGGAGAAGGGAACACAGGAGAAAGGGGGAGATGTGGGGCAGAACAATGGAATGAACTCATGGGAAAGTATGAAGGGAGGCCACAAATAAACAAATATATCAGGTGGGGCTGACCATTCAGTTTGCATCCCACAAGGAACATAGAGGGAAGGATGACAGTGAGACCTGTATAGCTTTGGGGAGGACAAGTGACAGAATGGCCATTTAAGTGGCAGTTCCTTGTGAAGATCTATTCCACATAGAGATGGGCATCTACCAAGTAAGACGGCAGGTACTGGATAAACCAGAAACCCAAGCCCCAGGAAGTAAGAGAATTAGTGCAAGCTTCCTATTAAGAAGATAAACTGGATTTATTCTTAAAGTAGAAAAAAAGGAGGAGGTACTACCAGCAGACAAGGCGTAAAGTTACATTCTTCATGGCAGGAGTGGCAGTTCCTTCCAGAGACTCTTTGAACTGGGCTCAGGGCCAGCGAGAGTCACACAAGGAAGGTGAGGTTGAGGCCATTGCCCTGCTAGATGGAGAGCAACAGCGGTGCCAGGGAAAGCCAAAGGCTAACTCTGCACCTGAGGCTGGATTCATAGGATGCATTTGATACTTGGTTTTTCACTCACCAACAGTGTGAAGAAGCAGCAAATAAAAAATAGGACGGGTGTTAACTTCTCCATTTCACTTCTATACCTTCTGCCAGCCACCTTCCTGTCAAGGGCTAGCTGGCTCTCTGGGACATCATGTCCTAAAGCCACCTCTGGCTTTGATAGTTCATGTACAACATATCAGAGATGGAAGAGATAGTAGAGAAGATCCTCACTGGTCCAGCTGGGTCCATTCAGCAGGAGTGACCTGCCAGCTGTCAACTAGAGTAACTGTGTTCATTTACTTTATTTTATGTATTTGCCATTAGGAGTGCTTGATTCAATTAATTGACTTATTAAAATATATCAATCAGTATCCCCATATTTACTCTATAAAATCTGAAAAGCTTGCCTCAGATTAATATAGTATGTTGCCGCTGGGTAGACTAAACCAGCTTCATCTGTATAAGTATACAAAAACCAATGAGAATTACATTCCTAGGAAGGGTTTTGATCCCAAAATAGCTACAAACAATTTTTAAGCAAGTTGCTTCATTGTTTTGTGATTCACTGACTCTTATGAGACTAGAGGTAAAAGCACTTTAAGTTTCAAAAAAAGTTGCAATATATATTCAGGATAGTTCTTAGAATTGCAGATTCTTATAGTGAGACATATAGATCTCATGTCCACCCTCAGCCAGGGCTGACTGCCCTCTCCCCTTCCTTCGCACCTGACCACCCAGCCTCTTTCTGAACACTTTTATACCCTCGCTTTGGGGGTCATGTATTTCCATTGTTGCATAGTCCTAATCATTGTAATAGAAAATTTTTCTCATGTTATGTTGGAAACCTAAGGCATTGTACAGTTCTGATGCTAAGAAAATTCTTCCTTACATCACACCAAAATCTGTTTCCCTGGAATTTCTGCCTGTCTGCCTGGTCATATTCTCCATAGCCACCTAGAAAAATAAATCTAAGACCTCTGTCAGTATCCTGAAGACCTCAGTCATGTCCCAACTAAGAGTCCTTTTCTCCAGGCAAAGTCTCAGGGTTAGTTCCCACAATTGTTTCTTCTTCATGGCTTCATTTCTAAGCTTTCATTGTACTGTTTGCCTTCTGTGGACATAAGCCAGCTTGTCTGGGTCCCTCCATCTTAGGACTGAGATATACATATACTTGGACACCACCCACATATGAAGTCTAAGCCAATGGCTCTTAGTCTTCCTGGTCCTTGTTAACAACCCACTGCTTTAGTGCCTGTAGGTACTATACACCCTTCTGTCTTTTTCTTTTTCTTCTTCTTTTTTTTTTGGTACTATTTAGGTACAGTTGCTAGGTCATTGTCAAAAAACATCTATATGAATCACTGCAATCAACACCAATTTTTTTAATCTGCCATTTGGACAACCATAGCAAAGAGAGGTCAGAAATAATCTAGGATAACTTGCTCCAGCTGGCTTCTGACTCTTTCAGCTGTGGTTTCTAAGAGGTACAAGCCCTCCACTTGAAGATATCCTTCTCGTTTCTTCCATGTGGTTATTCCTCCTGACCAGGATGTGCCTATTGTCCTCGACCTCTATCCATGCATTGTATGCCCACATTTACCTCCTCAACATTTGATGCTATGTCATCCCTTGTTGAAAACTCCAAGGTGACTTTTAGAAGTGCCTGAGTTGTTGTTGTTGTTGTTGTTGTTGTTGTTGTTGTTGTTGTAAACTATTTTCTGATCCCTTTGTCCCTCTGATCTCTGTGCCAGATTCTGCCCTTTTCTCTTTTAGGTTTGTTGATTCTACTTTACGACTCTGCTTTTTTTTTTCTGCCTACAGTATCCATTTAAAGATTCTTTAATGGAGAATATCCACTTTACTCATTAAAGTCTTTGATTTGTGCTGCCTTCTAAAAATAAATGCTTTCTTCAGAACTTCTTTAAAACTATGCCACAGTAGCTTTAATGGTATCTTAAAGGGGGGTGTGCACCAGCAGTTTCAGAGCTGGGAGAGACTCTAGTTCTGCAATCTCTCATTTGAATGGCTCAGATGAGAGGATAGAGACACAACATTACTGTTTGCTCTTAGTTCAGAATGTTCATAAGCCTTGTGGGGCTAGTGAGGCTGGGTGGGAGGGGGCAGTGGCCATGAACATCAGTATTATATTATGCCACTAGCTGAACACATCCAAGTCCCAAGTCTAGCCCAACAGAGAAAAGTGTATTAGCATTCAGGTAAACTCAGTTATCATTCACTTTGTACTTGGACTGTATAGGAATGTTTTAAAATCTAGACTGCAATAACCAGAATTTAGTCAAATATAATCTCTCTTGGCTGCTAAGGAGTACTTGGGATGAAAGTGACCAAGAAAAGACCGTGTTTCCTGACTGGACACGTGGCACCAGGGCAGTAAGGCTAATTCCTTGTTTGAAAGTGAGCATAGCACAATATTTTTCACCACCTGGACTAAGGGTCACACAAAAGTTCATGATAAATGACTTGCTTTTCTTCAGAGTCACTTATTAACCTCAGGAGTGTGGAATGCATCACCAAGAGACTAATCTGTGCCACTGAAAGGACATAAACCAGACTTTTCTGGACAACTAAGGGGGAGGGAGTGGGTTTATCCTTGCCTTTGCTACCATGCTGAACATGGCTGCCCTACCTCCTTGAATAACAGATGGATAAAGAGTCTTTGCCTACAAGGACCTGAACAGACACTTCTCCAAGAAGGACATACAGAGGACCCAGACACATATGAAAGGATGCTCAGTATCACTCACCATCAGAGGGATGCAAACTAAAACCACAGTGAGATACCACTTCACACCAGTCAGAATGGCCCTCGTAAACAAATCGACAACCAACAAGTGCTGGTGAGGATGTGGAGAAAAGGGGACCCTTTTGCTCTGTTGGTGGGAATGCAGACTGTGTAGCCACTATGAAAAACAGTATGGAATTTCCTCAGAAAACTAAAAACAGAACTGCGTTTTGACCCAGTGCTTGCACTTCTGGGATTATAATCTAAGAATCATAATCCCTGTGAACAAAAGGGTTGCCGATTTGATTCCTAGTCAGGACACATGCCTGGGTTGCAGGCCAGGCTCGTGAGAGGCAACCACACATTGATGTTTCTCTCCCTCTCTTTCTCCCTCTGTTCCCCTCTGTTTAAAAACAAATAAATAAAATCTTAAAAAATGAGAGTCTTTGCCTACACATATGAGACAGCTGGGCTGGGCTGTGATTATAGCCCTCTGCCTCCATGAGTGGACCAGGGGCACAACTGGAGAGCTGGGCTATGAATGAAGCATAAAATAACTTACAGATTCATTTTAGACCAACACGCTGGTGTGGGCACAGCCAAATGAGTGGAGCTTCCTTCTAACTAAAGCCACTTGAAAAGCTTTCCATTCATTCCATGAGTTTTCTGTTGCTCAAATGATCGTTGGAAAGTTGGGTGAAGGGAAGAAAATACATACACACACACAAATGACAACCATCGATAGCAACAACTCAGACTTAGCTACTGTTAACATTTTGGCATATTCTTCCCAGTATTTGTCTTTATTTGAGAAATCGCTTTCTATTGTTTCTCATTAAAACCAAACACAGCTTTTTATAGAGATTTAAACCCTGTAGAAAAGAACAAAAAATAAAAAGATTAAAAAAAAACATTTAAAAGCCCATCATTATTTGGTGAATATTATTCCAGACATTTCTCTTTATATTCCATTCTTTTGATTATCATTAGTTTTGGCAAAGTTTCCACCTTTGAGGAAGGATTTGATTTTTGGAAATAGGTCAGAGTTGCCAGGAGCCAGCTAAGTCTGGTAAATAAGCTAATGATTAAGCTAAGTAATAAGAATTTGGCACCAAGTCAGGTATAATTGGTTTTCTTGGACAGCCCAAACACTGGCTCCCAGACAGGCACCCATGTTAGCAGTGCTCTGAGCACCAGCGAGAACTGCCCTCCGAGGGGCTCTCTCCGAAGGACGTTGCATGGGGTGGGCAGAAGCCTTAGGAGCCATAACTGTGGAGCTGGGCCAGGGACGTGCCTCTTGAGGCCTCTGGGCCTCTGTCAGGTCTGTATCTCCAGGAGCCTCTGTTTGCTCATGTTTAATGGGATGTTCATAATGTCCACTTTTCGTGAACTGTTACGAGAATCAAATTAGGTCATGGACGTGAAAGATCTTTTGCAAACTGCCGAGCCCTATACAAATGTAAGACACTATTATTTATGTTTGTCAAACTAATCTTGTTTCTTGATGGGCACACCTCCTGCAGACACAACCGCTCTATAGATGGCCACATCATCGAAACCCAAGTAGGCAGGACTATTCTCTCCCCTACCACTCTCCTCAGACTTCAGGTTTATCCCTTCACATCTGCCTTACCTCATGGCCATTTTCCTTGATTTTTCCAATGCCCAAGGCTGGGCAAGGGAAATCAGACAAGGCTGATGAGCCACAGTTTGAATCCCTGTTGCTGGCATTTCTAGCAGTCAGCAGCTGGGGGGTGTGGGGAGTGGTGATGGTGGTGATGAATGATTTCAGTCTTGGATGTCTAGTTTGGAACTGATCTACAGTTTACCTGAAAGTTATTTTGACATTCGAAACTTACCAACTCCTCTTTCACAGAACAAGGAAATCTGAGATCTAGAAGGTTTCTTAAGAGTTTTCATGGTGAATACCTCATCTATAAAAATGGGGGTAATAGCTGTACCATCCTAATGTGTGGTTGGAAGGACTAAATTTCAGGCACTAGTACATGTGACACATAAAAAGTGCTCAATAAATGTTAGCTATTATTTTGAAAAGAAGCAGCATCTGTTTTTGTTTGTTTGTTTTTTTGCTGGGAATACTTATTTATTTGGTCTGTTAACACCAAGAGCTGCAAAAAAAGAAACAACTTCTAAACACAGGATAAGAAAACTTGAACATTAGCATTCTTCTTCAATGTTGTGAAGTTGTGCAGTACAGAAGATATACATACTTCAAACAGCTGCAAAAAAGTGTCTTTGGGAGAAAATAGAGTTTCCACACTGATACAAGAAAAATAGGCATTTTTCAAATCCAATTCAGTCCTGGGCAGGTGCAGGGTGTAGAGTCACCACTTGCCACCTGGAGCCAGCTCTTCCCTTTCCCCCACTGCCCATGTGAGTGAGGCTGGGCAGCGGGGCTACCGCTTAAGACAACCTTAGTCAGGGTAAAAGTGAGATGAAAATGCCTCTTGGGAAAACACTAGTTTCCCCACTCTGCCAATATAAATATTGGTATTTATAAATTCTATAAGTTAGATGTCAGTGTATATGCCATCTGTGAGTGACTTCTGACACATGAAAAAGTGCTTCTTCAATAATAAGCTTACTCATACATAATTTGTAGATATAATGTCATCATTTGGAATGTCTTCTTTTTTATTCATATTCATTCAGCCTATATTTATTGAGTATTTATTATACATAAGGCACTGTGCCATCCACTGGAGATATAGCAGTGAATCAAACAGACATAGCCCTCATCCTCATGGAGCTTACTGCCTAAAGTAGAAGATAATTTGGTAAACAAATTAAATAAAGAAATGAATATTTGATTATAACTTGTTTTAAGTAAAACCTGGGAAAGTATAACTCTATGAAGTCATGTAACTGAGTGGATCCAATCTTGTGTAGATGGATGGGGAGTGGGCAAGGAGGATTCTGGGAAAGTTTCCTTAAGTAAATGACATGTGAACTGAGATCCAGAGAAGGAATAGGACTAACGTAGCAAAGAGTGAAGAGGAGCAGACTCCCAGTGGAAGGACAACAGAAGCAAAGGCCTTGAGGAACAAAGGCCTTGTTGCTACAAGACATAGTCACAGCTGGAGTACTAAGAGGGATGGGTTGTGGAGCAGAAAATGAGGTTGGAGGCTGAAGGGCTACACCAGACAGGGCCTTGCAGATCATGATAAAAATTATGGCCGTGACCCTCACAGCAAAGGGAAGCCATTGAAGTGATGATGTAAGCAAGGACATAAAATGAACAGATTTATGATTCAAAAGTCACTCTCAGCGCAAGGAGAAGAATGTATTGGAGGGGAGTAAATGTAGGGAGACAATTAAGAGGCTGTCACAGCAAGTCACATGGAGGTTGACAGTAGTTTGACCTAGGGTGGTAGAGGTGGAACTGGAAACAAGTAGAAAGAATAGTTATTTAAGAAGAAAAATCCATAGGATCTCATGATGAAAATTGGATAGAGGAGGTAGAACAGGGGAGGTATAAATGATTTATTCATTCAGGAAATATTTATCGGTCCTTAATTAAATTCTAGATGCTCTGATCAGTACTGCAGATTCAGCTCTGACCAAGACAGACAGGTCCCTGCCTACCCATAGCAAATCTTTACCTAAATGGTCCACAGTGGGACAGAGTGAGGATCTACAGTGTTTAAGGGAAACTCGTGAATTCATTACTCTTTCATTCAACAAACATGAAGAATGAGCCTGTTGAAATGGAAAAGGATCTATCTCTACAGTTTTTATTAAGCTACCTTGAGAACTAAACCCTGAACTCAATCCATCTTTTACCAAATGTGCAGAATCTTTAGAGAAGTATTGCAGCTAGAAAGATAGTAACAATACAACAACAACAAAAATCTCCAGTACAGCCTTGGCCAGTGTGACTCAGAGGTTGGGATGTTGTCCCATAAACCGAAAAGTCAAGGGTTCGATTCCCAGTTAGGGCACTTGCCTAGATTACCAGTTCAGGCCACAATCGAGGCACGTATGAGGGGCAACTGATTGATGTTTCTCTCCCTCTCTTTCTTTCTCCCTTCCACTTTCTCTGAAATCAATAAGCATGTTCTTGGGTGAAAAATTAAAAAAAAAAATTTTCCAGTACACCAGTGAAGTCCTCTGGGAACCAACCAACCTAGGTTTAAATTCTTTCTCCATCATGTAGTAAGTGGGACTTGGTCCAAGTTGCTTTACCTCTTTGAGTCTCATCCTGTGAGTGAGGATAACATTGTGGAAATTGTTAAGAGGGTTTAAGGAAATGCTATGGCAAACATAAAATATCTTTTAACTTTTACCCACCTCTCTCTTATTTGTCCATTTAACTCCCATCTTCTTCCACTTCCATTTAGATCCATTAAGCTAGCAAATTCCCCACCCAGACATCTTAATTAATCCACATCAATTCAAACTTCTCCTCCCTGGTCCAGGCACATTAACTGAGAATTGTAACAGAAAGAGAGAACTGGCTGGCTGCTTTCTCCCAGGACTGAGGTGGGATTGGCCTTTTTCTGGGACAGCCTCTAAAAGACAACAGCATTATCGCAGAGTAGATTCTACAAAGTGAGATAACGTGGGTAAGAAGAGGCCCTTGGGAGGATCCATTCCTAGCTAGGGAACAACTCCCTTTGTCTTGACCCTTGGTTTTCTCATTTGCTAAGTAATTCCCTAGATCCCCACCAGCTCCGATAGCCTAGGTACACAGGGCATGTGCATAAAGTGCCCTGAAGCTTGCCCACACCACTTGCCCGTGAGAGGTTCAGGAAGCAGGGCGGATATCTATTGAGCACATTACTGCATCATTCCTTAAAGAAAAAACATTTTTCCCCTAAGAGAATCTAAATGACTCTGTGGCCATGTCATATGGCTACTTCAAAGCAACACATCCTTCCTGAAATGCATATACCTACGATGGGCACTAGTAGTCTGAGGAGGGAGTGGATTGGAAAGGTCAGTAGAAGACGTTGAATCAGGAATCTGAAATCTGGTTCCAGCTGAGGCTTTGCCATCACTAGTGTTGGGCAAGTCACTTGATCTCCTGAATCTCAGGTAATCTCATTGTTGCTGTTGTTTGTTTTCAGTGTCATGGGATCAATGCTAGAAATCTCTTCCTTGTCTGGTGCACATGGATGTTAACAATGCTTCATCTTTTCTTTCTCTGTCTATTCATATTTTTAAAACAAATTGATTTCATGGTACATGCTGTTTTATAATTTACTTTTAATTTATTTAACAGCATATCATGAGTATTGTCCCATGTCTTTAGGTAGTTTAATTACATTTTTAAGGACTGCACAGTCTTCTGTTATAAGACTGTCCCATCTTTGCATGCTCCTTCTCACTTACTGGACATGGAGTTTCATTATTTGCTGTTAGAAATAGTGTTGCCAGGTGCAGAGAAAAGGAAAATCTGAGCTCCTCAAATTGAGATCACATCCTTGTTTTCCATTTACATAGACCCATCTGTCTCTGGCTGGAATCAAGACCCTGAAAACAGGAGGGGTCAAAGGACCCGTCACTTAGCAAAGAGGAAAGGGCTGAGTAGAACAGGGCAGGAGCTGTGTGCGTCTCTAGTGGAGACCAATGTTCCGGGCAGTTTTACATGAATCGGAACATCAACCCTGTGGGGTAAGTTTATCCACTCGCTGAAGTGGATCCATGCTCACCAGATTGAGAAGGGAAACTGGCTAAGAAGGGACCAGAACCACCACCCTGCCACCCCTCCTGTCCCTTCACCTGCTCTACTCCCTCCACCCAGTGTCCTCCCCGCCCTCCCCCCGGCCTGTTCACGCCTTCCATCCCTCAATGCCCATGCCTCTCAAATTTATCCCTCAGATACCCACTGAGTTATCTTTCTGTAGTCCTCAGTCACATGTTTAGCATTTTGTTATAAATGATCGAACTCTCAGACTCTTCAGAATTACCACAGTTAACTCACAAAGCCTTGCCTGTGTGCAATAAAGTCCCTACAAGGTAGAAAAACTCCTTGTTTTTCTGAAATTATTGTTAATATTTAATTATCCCTCAATGCCATGAAGATACTCTATGCTCAGAGTCTATTTTGTTGTAAAGTCTTAAGTTTAAAATACACATTTTTAAGTCTGCTAAACACTTTTTGCCAGCCTCTCTATTTTTCTCACCCACCTTCACCCCACCCTCAAAATCAGGACGCACACTAGAAATCAAATTTCCTGCTTTCCTAGCAGAGTGAGCATATGGGGTTTGTTTACACTTTTACTAAGGTGGGTTTCTGTGTTTATTTAATAACAGCTTCGACAGTGAGCAGGGCTCCTGGGAATCTATATTTTTCTCTGCCAGTAAGCAGTTGGTAACTCAGACGAGGGAGTAAGTTAGAAGCTTTCTAATATCTTTTCTGATTTAAAGTCCTGTGTCATTTGGACATTAATATTTTCGTGTTCCAGTGAATGGATCTTTCTTTTGTGGTTTACTTTCTTTTGTAAAAAGTTTGCGCGTTAAAATTTAAAATAAGCTTTTCATTCCTTATCTAAGTAAGCTCTATGAAGTGAGAGGACAAACGAGTATTCACATCCTACTCCTAGCACTGTTCGGGCCTGGTCATAGGACTTCAGCAAGCCTTTCCCCTCTTAGAGCCTCAGTTTACCCAATTGTAAATGCTAGATTTCAAACTAATTCTGAGATGCCTTCTAGCCCGGGTGTTGTTGGATTCTAATCATGTATTCATTCTGCTCAGAGTGTGTCTCTGGTCTTCAGTTATAAATAACCCCTCGAATGGGACGGGATCCTCCAATCCCAGCCTAGGGCCCGCAGGGACCGCGGTTTCGAGGAGATGCCTGCATGGAACAAGGAAAGTGCAAAGGCCGAGTCCCGTCCCCTCACCAGGGCTAGAGAGGGCCTGTCCTTTAGCTCCATGAATTACAAGTCGAAACACCCTCTCTTCTCATCGACCCTGCTGACGCCACTGATGGTCTGGGGCTGAAAATCTACCTGCGATCTTTCTGCTCCAGCGGCGGATGCAGGTGCGTGGACGCGCGGGCGGAACTGCAGAGAGCTGCGCAGGAGCCCTGGCCAGGGATGCTGACCTCCGAGAAAGGAAGCTACTCCCCGAGGGCATCCTCTCCGCCCGTCCCTGGCCACAGGACAGTCTCCGAGCCACAGGGGGTAGGAGAGCGCAGTGAGATCCTCTCACGTGAACAAGGCAAGGGGAAGGGTCAGGGAGAGTGGCCACTTCCAAGCCCATCGTTCTACTGACGCTCCCCCTGCATGGAAGGGACTTCGTCAGGAAGACCCATCAACCCTGTTGCCCTACTCGGCCATCTCACAGGTGAAGAAATCGAAGCGTAGGGAAGGGCTGCAGCTGGACCAGAGGGGAAGTGGCAGAGTGGAGACTAGCTAGGGCCGTGGTCTCCTGACCCCATCTAGTCTTCCGTCTCTTCCACCTGTTTCTTCATCCAAAGGGCTTTCTCTTGGTTGCTTCACAAAAATGTTTCCAAACTGTCTCATTGACCTATCAGGTTGCTACATAAAGGGTGGGAGAGCTGCACATTTGAAACCCGAAACCCATCTCTCCCTGTTGAATTGGCAGCAGACCTTCCTTGCTTGTTCTGTCTGTCCTCAGACTACGTGCAGCTTTTCTCAATGCCATCGTCTGGCCCATGGTCACCTGAGAGTCATCGGAAAGCATGCTGATGGTGATCCCATTAGAAGTGTGGCTCACAGCTAATCTCCTGTCCACCTTTTGGACAGGATGCTTACTGCATCTCAGAGAGCCCCATTTCTGTAATCTAGCTGCTGGGTGGCCTGCCTGGCTTCTGCTGGAGTCCTGTCTCATCATCGTACACTTGCTATTTGAAGGTAGCCATGCTGTGAGCGAGCTACACCAGGTGCATTCCGGGACCAGAGGGAGATAGCAAGTGACTGTTCTGCTAAATTCAAGAAGAGGGGGTGGGCATCACTACCATCATATTAAGAACTAATGTTTTTCGAGCATTTGCTATGTGCTAGGCTCTATGCTAAGTTCCTACAAGTATTATTTTAATATAATGCTTACAGCAACTCTATTATTGTTATTCTTGTGCTACAGATGAGGAAACACAGGCACAGAAATTGAACAACTTGCTCCAAGTCACCAACTAGTACTTGTCAAGGCAGAGATTTGAACTCCAGGTTCATCCAGAGCCTATGCGTTCAACTGTTACTCCCTGTTGCCCCTCCTGATGGATAAACATGTTGGTGCTAGAAAGCGGGTACTAGATGAGGAATGAAGAAACTCGGCTTCCATTCATACTCTGCCTCTCTGGGCAGATCACATAGCCTTGCTTTTCAGGTCCATGATGCATGGGAAACAAATGGAACTATGGGATGGTGTGTAGTTTTCTGGGAAGAGCAGCCATAGTTTCCACCAGAATCTCAGAGAGATCTACATGCTCTCTCCCTCCCAAAAAAATATATATAAATTCTCTGGACTATGTCATCTTTACAGCCTTTTTCATGCCAAACAGTCTAGTTTACATTCTCTTCTACCATTTTAAATAATGATACAGTAGCAGCTTCCGGCTCCAGGACCCCTCCCTGATTCAGGGGTGTAAAGGGCTCCTGGCTGCATGCTGGCCTTTCAAGCACACCCGCATATCCAGATAGTGATCACAGGAAGGACGATGTTGGGATGGGATCATCAAATTCATCCCCCACCTAGTTGCAACACCTCAGCATTTTTCCTGTAGCCTATTGTATTCTTTACTTTCAATCAGACCCATTTATACAGGTGCCCAAAGTGCAGATTTCAGAATGCTTTTTTTTTTGATGTGCTATAAAAAGAATTATAGTGGTAAAGCACCCATTCCTTACTGAGCATCAGCTGTGTCCGGAGCTTACAGCAGCAAATGAGATAGAAAGATCTCTGACTGTGGGGAGACTCAGAGGGACTCTGGCTGGGAAGCGCTAGGAAGACGCACATAGCATCTAGAGAACGAGGTCTAGTGTGTCCTTGAGAGGAGGTAGGATTTGAGCCAATCCCTGAAGGATGAGTAGGAATGAGATAAGAGGTACCAGTCAGAGGGGTGGAAGAGAATCCCAAGCAGAGGGAACAGCTGTGGGAAGGGCCCAAAACAATAAAGAACCTAGCCCATTAGAGGACCTGAGGGGATGGACAGGCCGGAGCACAGACAGAGGGACTGTGGTGTAGGCTGCCCCTACACCTGCAGATGAGGCTGCTGAAGGAAGAAGGGCCAGTGTATGCAGGGCTCCCAGAGTCAAGGCAGACATGGGTCCCAGTACCAGCTGTGACATTAACTGTCTGTATGATGTTGGCAAGGTCACAGCTCTGATCTTCCATTTCTTTAACTTAAACATTAGAGATTTGAACTATATGGTTTCTAAAGTCCTTTCTGGCTCCACTATCCTGTGACTTCAAAGAAAGAGAAACAGTGGGTGAAAAAGAGAAAATCGGCCCCTGAGATCTGGGAGCTAGGCGGCACCATTAGCAAGGCCCTGGTGTTTTCCTGTGGAACATAAGGAATTTCATAGAATATCAGCATCAAACAAGGTCTCTTTGTGACTGTGCTGGATGAAGACAAAAATAAGACCACTCCATCATCGCGTTTGAGCACAGACAAAAAAAATCCACATTGTTGAAACCACAAAAAGGACCAAACATCCCCCTATCTGGCACAGATAACTGCTGCTTCTTTACCAATTACAGCTCAGCCTCACTCTAGTCTTCCTTTCTTCTAGACAACATTTCCTAAGATCCCAAATCATAGAACAACCCCTGCTTTTTAGACCTGCCCCCAAATCACCACCCAGAAGCCCCAACCCTCTGAGTCCTTTCTAACACCTTCTCTGCCATGAGTAACAAACCCAGCTCGTCCAACCACAGGGTGTTCCTGGAGCGGGGTTGGACGAGGGCCCTGCAAGTGTGGGCGGGACCAGCCATAACAAGCAGGGCCTCACATTTGGCACCCTAGGTGCCTCTCTGTCCTCACTCTCATTCCCAGCCTGCCCTGGTGGTCTGTGGCTGGGGGGCACTGACATCAGCCCCCTCCTCCAGGGGTGCTCTCCTGGGATCTCACCAGAGACCCTGCTCCGGGCCTCAGGTGTTGGGAGTGGAGCCATGAAGTGGAGGAAGACGAGACAATGAGGAAGGAAAGGCAAGAGGACGACTTCACACGGAAATTTGCTCCCATCCAATGATGAGAAAGCAGAATTAAAACTATCCCCAGAGCGAACATTTGTTCCCTCACATAAAGCACCAAGCTTTCTCCTTTCAGGCTTTCTCCTTCACACCCAACATGCACTGCTTGGGAAGTAGTGGTGTTTCAGTTTCCCAGCCAAACCACACCAATCAATTCCTCCCTTAAAGCCATCTTCACAGGAAGGTAACTGGCTCCCAGAGAACTGACTCATTCGGCAGCATCAGAGGGGCCAAAAATTGTTGCTACTGGTGATTCAGCTTCTCAGCTTGGACTTCCCATCCTTAGCTAAAGTTCTCTTACTGGGGGAGAGGGTATCCCCACCACACAACCCACTCGATGATGTTCATGTGAGCAAATGGTAAACAAACATGACTCCTGATGCCTCCTGAGTCAGAGGGCAACCAGGGAGAAGAAGTTACCTGCTTCTTTGGCTGCAAAACAGACTCTTGGGCTCATTCCTGTAATGGAGAGAGCTAGTGGAATCAGCCAGGCACAAAACTATTTCCAAAACTGTCAGTGTGCAGTCATAGCAAAAGTAGAGCATTCTCTTGTGTTCGGTTTAATGCGGGGATTAACAAACTTTCTCTGTAAAGGACCAAGTAGCAAATATTTTAGACTTTGTGGGCCATCCTCTGTTGTAATGACTCATATCTGCCCTTGCAGACCAAAAGTAACTGGAGATAATGTGCAAGTGGATAGGCATGCCAGTGTATCCAGAAAGCTTTCTTTACAAAAACAGGTGGGCCACAGCTTACCCATCAACCCCTGGGCTAATATAATCAATGACTGGGCACAGCTGATAAGAACAGGAATAATAACTTTTCCCATAATTTTTTAATCCTTGCTGGAGAATATATTTATTCAAGGAAGAGAGAGAGAGAAACATCAATCAGTCGCCTCCCTCACGGCCCTGACCAGGGACCAAACCCACAACCTAAGTATGTGTGCCCTGACTGGAGATCAAACCCACATCTTTTTTTTTTTTTTTTTTTTGGTTCATGGGACAATGCTCCAACCAACTGAGCCACCTGACCATGGCAACCTTTCCCATAACTTTTAAAAGAGCTTATTTCTCCTCAAAGAGATTGGGAGAAGACTTAAAAATTAGTTTGGACACCTGAGAGGAGTGAGAGTGTAAAGAGTTCTTTGTAAAACCTCTGGTAGCCTACTCTTACCCTAACAGGCTCTTCTGGAGCCACTCACTGGCTCCGGTGCAGGTGGGGGGGGGGGCAGGGGGGAGGGCACTGAGAACTCACTACGGAGAGCCACAGATTGCAGAATGTTCAGGACCATTCCAGTTTCGGAAGAAGAGGGCTTTCTGAGCCCCTAGAAGGATTCCCAGAGAGAGAGCAGACAAGACAGGACGTGCTGGACAGAGAGGGTTTGGGAAGGTGATTTCTAATGGCCACGTGTAAATAGGGTCCTGGGCCTTTCCATCTGGGGTGAATGCACTGGTTGTGAAGAATGTGTATTCATTTTGTAAATTTGGAAAAGGAATTTAATAGTTAAAGATTTAAGTTTAAAAATAGAACTCTCAAGATTCTGCCAAAGAATGGTAGTGGAGACTGATAACCAGATATGTAAATCCCGTCCATTTGAGGGGGGAGAGAAGGCGAGAAGTGGC
Source organism: Glossophaga mutica (assembly GCA_039655065.1). Lineage (NCBI taxonomy): Eukaryota > Metazoa > Chordata > Mammalia > Chiroptera > Phyllostomidae > Glossophaga > Glossophaga mutica. The sequence goes on along the minus strand of CM077304.1, from coordinate 122,105,692 downwards.
TGATCTGTGGTTCATGAGCGTTTTCTCTAGTTCACAGATCATGCGTACTGATTACAGATCCAGAAAGTTAACCTAGCCATAGAGCAATGATTTCTGAACTGTGTTTTCTGAAATACTGGTGTCATAAAATGTTAGCAATCACTGCGTGGAAGACTTCAGGGAAACTGAAGAATGAATTGACATTGACAGGAAACCCTTGTGTGTCTGTTTCAATGCATTTTTGCTTTGATGGGGTATGCTTGGTTTTAAAAAAACGTTATAGTGTTGGAAGAAAATAACCATTTTGAAATAATTCTCAGGAAACAGATTTTTCAGAGCTAAGAGCAGACTACCAAACTGAGCCAATGCAGATAAAAGAGTTGTTCAGATAGTCTAACGGTGGTTGTCAAAACTTGAATATACATTAGGTTAACCCACAGGATTTGTTAAAACCCAAGTGGCTGGGCCCCACCCCCAGAGTAGCTAATTCAGTGGGTCCGGTGGGCCCCAAGAATTTGCATTTCTAACAAGTTACCAGGAGATGCTGCTACTGCAGCTGCTGGTGCTGCTGCTGATGACAATGATCAGGGACCTCCCTTTGAGACACACTGCCCTACACTCAGCCCAGGGCCTGGCAATTATGAGACTCTTTACACAGTAATATTACATTTCTTCTTGAGAGTTACCACATTATAGGAAATCTACTGGACAGGTTTCCACCATGTGTGAGGGGGTGTGTTGGATAATCCAGCTTCAAAGTCAGGCTTATGGAAATAAACAGCCTTTCATTGGGGAAGGTTCATTTCCTTGAGACAGACAGTCTTCCTCCAGAGCAGCTGCCAGTGTCATTAGCAACGGAGCACTCTCATGAGGGCAACTGCATGTGGCTAGCGTTACAGGATTTATTTTTTAAATGATGGTGCATGACTCTCCTGGGTGAAGCTGGCGAGGCCTGTTAATAAATCAGTAAATATTTCCTGACAGGGAGACAGTAACCAGAGTGGGAGGAGGGGGATAATGGTGGAAGGAAGGGGAAGGGACTAGTCAAAGAACATGCATGCATGACCCATGGACATGGACAACAGGGTGGGAATTGACGGGGGGGTGGGGGGTGGGCAGAGGAGGGCAAAGGGGGTAAAATTGGGACAACTGTAATAAAATAGCAATAAAAATGATTAAAAAACTGGGAACAAAATTCAAAATGAAGTTAATGGGGGGCCATAGTTCTTCAAAAAAAATTAGCTTGAACAATTGCAATGTGACATACTTGGGGATTAAAAAATACAAACACAGGCTCTGAAAGGACTGCTCCAGCAAATGTGTATTAGACAAGCAAGGAGAACCCAGATGACTAGAATTTGGATGTGAGTTAGCCAAATGATGGTGTTTTGGGCAAAAGGCAGCAAATATCTCCTGAGATCTGTCATGTAAGGGCTGGGACACCATGCCTTGCAACCTCAGACCAGTCTTAAGCATGGTACTAAATTTTGTTGGCATATCCTAAAAAATTACATGAAGTTAGAAAAAATTCATGGGATATTAACATATATCTTTAGAACAATATAAAAAAGCAGAAAGGTTTGAAAGAAATTTGAGTTGTTACGCTTGGAGAAAACGAAGACAACCCTGTTCTCCCTATAAGTGAATGAGAGCATTCTCCTCTGGTCTTTCATGGCGGTGGTAAACTAAACAAGAGGAAATATAATTTTTAAAATATATATGATTTTAATTAACTGTGAGGAAGATCTTCTTTAAAACAAGATGATAAAATACTGGGAGTATATCATTTTTGGCCCTGGAAATTTGCAAGAAGCTAATAACAGTTATGTATTTTAAATGCCTTAAGAATTCCATAGAGCTCTTCCATGATTCCCGCAGCTCTGGAGCAAACTCGAAGGGAAGAATTGCCATATTAGTGAAACAGCTCAAATGTCCCTCAATGGGAAAGTGAACAAGTTGTGATATATTCATAGTAGAATACAGTGATCAAAATGATGAACTGTGGTGACATATAACAATAGAGATGAATCTGATTTATGTGGTCTTAAGTAATCATATAAATAAGAAGATTACATACAGTATGGTATGCTTTTATAAAGTTTGGAACAACTAAAAATTTTAAATATTGTTTAGGAATGCAGGTAGATTCAATATAACCATATAAAAGGAAAACAAGAGATGGCTACAGTGCGAACAACTGACAGCACCAAGGGCGGGCAAGGGTGTGGACGGGTGGGAATTCACACATACTTCTCATGGAGGACAAACCCATTAAACCATTTGAAAAATGCTCTGGCAGTATCTACTGAAGCCACGCAGACACAAACTCTATGACCCAGCAATTCCACTTCTAGGTATAAACTCAAAATATAGTCCCCAAAAAACCTATTCAAAAATGTTCATTGCGGCACCATTCATTAAAACCCCAAACTGTTCATCAGCAGAGGAATGGATAGATAATGTGTGAGATGATCATCTAACACACCAAACAGTGAGAAAAACAAACTGAGGTTACACACTACAGTTTAGAGAATCTAGCAAACGTAATGTTAGGCAAAATAAGCCAGACACAGAAGCGTGTATATTACAGAACTTCATTTATAGAAAGTTCAAAACCCTAGAGAGCTGACTTGTGACGGCAGAGGTCAGGCCAACGGCTGCCTGGGGTGGGGAGGACGATTCGGGGAGGCGTGAGCTGGGTCTCTGGAGATCTGTTCTGTTTTTCATCTGAATGCTGATGACATGGATGTGTTTCTTTTGGAAAAATTTACTTATGATTGCACATGTCCAATACCTTAAACTTTAATTATTAAGAGTTTATTTCAAGGGACAAAGAAAGAAGTGAGATAGAAAAGGGATGGTGAAAATAAGAAAAACAAAAACAAAAAGAATGAAAGATATGAAGGATTTTCCACCATAATTTTCAAAATATATTTCAAAGTATGTATAGTATGACTAGACAGTAAAATTTTTTTGCAATGTTTTTCTTTTGTGTTTAATGTTTACGTCTATTTATATAACCATCTTTTGAAATAACATTTTACAATAACATCTTTTCTGATTTAAAAATTAATACATGTTTATTTTTTTTAAAAAAACAAGGAAGAAATTCATTATTCTATCACTGAGATCTAATCACTCTTAACATTTCGTTGTGTATCCTCTTAGTTTTGATTATGATTTTTTAAAAGATTTTATTTAGTTATTTTTTAGACAGAGGGGAAGAGGGGGAGAAATAGAGAGAGAGAGACATCAATGTGTGAGAGAAACATCGATCACTTGCCTGTCTTATGCTTCCAGACCAGGGACCAAATCTGCAACCCAGGCGTGTGCCCTGACCAGGAACAGAACGAGTGACCTTTTGCTTTGCGGGACAATGCCAAACACACTGAGCCACACCAGTCAGGCAGCCTTGATTATAATTTTTTAAAAAAATTTAAGGTGGGGGTGATGGGCTGTGAAGGAAAGCAGAGAAGTGATGAACATGTGGTTTAGAATGATGGTTTTGGTGGGAAAGTCAGGAGAACAGGATGCAAGAGGGGAGCGTACAGGTAGGGTACTACTGATGTTCTTCGTTTTGGATGGAAGATTCTCAGGTATGCATTCATTATTAAAAATAACTCAATTTTATGCCCTGGCTGGTGTGGCTCAGTGGATTGAAAGCCAGCAACCCAACCAAAGGGTCACCCATTTGATTCCCAGTCTAGGGCCTATGCCTGGATTGCAGGCCAGGTCCCCAGTGGGGAGCATGCAAGAGGCAACCACACATTGAGGTTCTCTCCCTCTCTTTCTCCCTCCCTTCCCCTCTCTAAAAAATAAATAAATAAAGTCTTTGAAAAAAATTTTGTAAAAAATAATTCAATTTTATATCAATTTTTTAAAAGAAACAATATCTCTAAAATACTAGAGAATCAATGAACAATAAAAAATAACTTCAGTAACAAAAAACTCAATGGGGTATCAGGGGGACCCAAAAATGGACTTTATTTATTTAAAAAATGTGTATTTATTCTTACGTGTTTAAAGTTCAGTCACCATCAAAATACTCTCCAATACACCTATTGAGACATTTTCTCCACTGCTCAAACCAGTTTTGAACTCGCCGATTTTGATGCCTTTTAGTGCTTCTGCCGGTTTTTGTTTCACCTCTTCCACGCTGGCAAAACATTTCCCTTTGAGGAGGTTTTTCATCTGGGGAAACGAAAAATGTATTGTGTGGGGTGAGATCGGGTGAATAGGGAGGGTGGGGCACAGGGGTCATGCTGTTTTTGGTCAAAATTTGCTGAACACTCAGCATGGTGTGGGCAGGTGTGCTCGTAAATCACCCATCATGAAATGGGCAAACACTTTAAAAGAGTCTTCAAAACAAATTCATTGAAGTTGAACACAGCCTCTGGCAACAATGCCAGCTGGTACACTGATAGAGGTGGGTTTCTAGAACATTCACTTAACAGGGGAAGCCTGTTCTACAAGGGGCCCACCCTCCAGAAGATAATTCTGGTTTTTGGGGGGTCCCCCCTGGTATAATTAACATGCAATACAAAATCAGTCATTAGCAATGAACTTAACAAAAATGTGCAAAATCTCAAAGAGGAAATACTGTTGAAAGCTATAAAATCATAACGGAACAAAAGGAAAGGCACCCTGGTTTTGGTTAGGACAACTCAACATCATGAAGATGTCAATGTCACAAAATCCCAATAAAATTATCTCTAAACTCCTTTTGATGGAGCTAGTCAAACTGATGATAAAATTCATAAAGAAAAACAAACATGCAGGAATAACCAGGAACGCACTAAGAAATAAAAACTGCAAATGTGACCTAGCCCTCTCTTAGAGCCATGCTGTATTAACCCATGCTGTAAGTCTCTATCATTAAAACAGGGTGCTGCTCTGCCACGAGAATAGACATACGGACCAGCAGCATAGAAGGAAAGTTATGCGCTAGATCTAAGTAAACTTGGATATTATAAAAATGGTGTCTCAGAGGCAAAGATGTGCTTTATAATAAATATTGCTGGCACAACAAGACAGCCACTTGGAAAAAAGATAAGTAAATTCTGCACCAATCAGGGAACTAAGTGTAAAAAAAATTAGATAGAAAAAATTTAATAAATAAGCTAGAAAAATATGATGAATTCCTCTATAAGTTCAGTATAGAGTAAAGCTTCTAACACTGATTCAAATCCAAGGGCAATAAAAGAAATAATTCATTAATTTGGCTACATAAAACTATTTTTAAATTGCATAGTAAAGACAAAGAACCTCCAAACTAGAAGAAAACATTTGCAGCATATATCACAGATAAAGGGCTGATATTTACAATATATAAAGAACTCTCAAAATGTGAGGGGACAAAAACTCTGATTTTAAAAAAATGGGAAAGATACAAGAACAGGAAAAAGAAATAAATAAAATAACAATAAAGAAATAAAAGTGGACCAGGCACGGATCAATGATAGGGATGTCACCAACCAAGGATCATGATTAATTCAGTTTTGTGCACCTGAGGTCCAATTAAAAGTTCAAGAATATCCAGAATAGATTTTATGCTGTAATTGAAAGTAAGCCTAGTCTTCTGGAGTCCTAAAATGATGTAATTAAGACACACTAGGGAGCACTGACAAGTCAGGAAAAATAAAATGACTTCCTTTTAATTGCCAAACCTCACTTGGTTTTTTCAATGAGTTCTGAATTCCAACACCTACGCGTAATAAGTTTGGCCACCATGATGCAAACGTTGTTGTGTCAGAAGGTTTCAGTGTGAACCAGGTAAACTTTCCAGTTCCCTTCTACCTCTAAAGTTCTGTGTTTCAGATTAATGACCCGATGTCCCAAAATAGTCTGCTCAAATCTACCCACTCAGTTAACGAGGCAAGGGATAACTTTCCCAGACACCTTCCTTCAGTCGCACGGGAAGTTTTCCCTGGGAACCCTTCTTATTGTCCTCCATAAAACTCCAGATTTGTGTACTTTGTTTTTGTATTTATACCCTGTCACTATTTATGAAAATGGAAGATTTAATAAGATGAGGAAATTGGGGTAAAATAAGAGCAGGAAGAAAAAGTAATACTGTGAATAATATTAAAGAACAAAAATGCACCTTTTGGTTTCTATCTTAGCTAGAGCTGTGCCACAGACTTGGCTTGCAGTTTCCTAACAGAGCAGAGAGGGAACAGCAGGGGGAAGATTCATAAAGCCTATCAAATAATTTGGGCCAGTTTTTCCAAGAAAGACAAGTATTTCCACTTGCTTAGAGATACGTCACAGGGGTATGCTAGAGCGAGCAGACTTCCACCGGTGCGCAAGAGCCAATGGTTAAATGTCAGGGAATTTTACAAATTGGTTGTTAAACCATGGTAGCTGGAAATCTGCCACGGTGGGAGCATTCAGCAAACAATACAAATCAAGGCGCTTTTTCCTTTGGCTTTGTTTGTTTGTTTGTTTGTTTGTGTATCACTGCATGTTCCACCGGTCCTTGTAGGGGGGCGCTCTACAGGGCCAGAGTTGCTGCAAGTAAGAGGGAGAAAGGCTGGGTGTGCAAGCTTGTTAGGAAGGGAGTGGGGATGTACATACGCCTGAGACCAGAGAATGACTGGAGTATGCATCAGCGTTCACCTACCCCACCTCAGTCCTTCCTTCTTTCCAACACCACCCTTTAGGATTTCCTATCTAAGGCACATATAGCTCCACATTCAAAACTGCATCCAAAGAAACTGGAAGGGGCTCAGGTGAAGGAGTGTATGCTTTCCACCAGGTCAGCATTCCCCAAACCTGCATTTCACAGCATTGTAACAAGTGCCCTTTGCAGGGTGGGAGGGGAGGGGGTTCGAGTGTTCGATGCCAAAATAAATCTGGGAATGAGCAGGTTAGAGTTAAGCAGGACTCTACTCAGGACTCCTCAGAGCCTTTGGGAAGTGAGTGTGCCCTTGTGACACAGAGCGTGCATCAATTCCAAAATTTATTTTACCCCCAGAACACTTTGTAGTGGCACATTTTGGCACATCTGACTGAAAATACACCACCCTGGGTAGTCGGGGCTCCTTGTTGATTTTGAAAGGCAACGCTGGAACATTATTCCACAGAAATATTTCTTTCCTGTAGGACTTGAAGTTCTGGCATTTTTCTTTATGACATCATGACTTGCATGTCTTTGCTTTTCATCTGAACCATCTCAATAAGCCTGTGGGTATCCACACATCCATCAGCAGAGCGTATTTAAGGGAAATGTTTCAGGAAAACATATTTCTTAACTCATGGCCCAAGTCCCCAGGAGCTCGCTCAGGTCTGTCGGGGAACACAGGCCTTGGCCGTGTCCAAGCCTGTAGCTGGCGTACAGCTCAGCTCACAGGATTCTGGAGCATTTCTCATCATTTGTAGCCTTGAATTTTTACCCCCACCCCTCAAATCCCATTCTATTTCTTTTTTCTTTTTCCCTCTTTCTCTTTCTTCCTAAGATAGCCTCATAGACCCCTAAGATTGTTTATCCTGTCTTCACACTCCACACATGCATTCATTCACTTAATCATTTAGGGAGCCCCTCTGCGTCCCACGCCACAAAAGAGACAGCCCAGGCTCTGCCCTCAAGGAGCTCATAGTACATCATTCATAAGTGTTTGTTTCCTCTCCTATTTATCTTCTCTATTTGCTTTGTCTTGGCTGTTTCTCCCCACTTTGCTAGGTGCCCCATGCTGCTCCCCCCAATCCTGGTTCATCCTTTCTCCTCCCTTCCCTGACAGCTTTTTCCAAAGACTAACAGGAACCCAGCTCAGCTGGTTTTTATCATGCTCCTGTCCTTGCATTTTTCCAACTCAATTAAGCCATTACCAGGGCTAAATGAGGCATGGACTCTCCAAAAGTCACACCTGTTGTCAGGGAGATGGAGGGTACACCTGTGCAGCTAGCAGGCGGAAGGCAAGCTGGCCCGGAGGGAGGCAGTCAATTGTGACCAGAAGTTTGTGTCTGCCTTCCCCGCTCTGGGGTGCTGAAAGAGAACCCTCGTTTTAAGCAAGATGTCCCTAATTCTTTGGCAATGTGCACCAGGTGTGCATAAAAACCCACAGTGTGGATGTGCCCAGCAAGAGGTAAAAAAAAAAAAAAAAAAAAAAGTTGTGACCGGAGCTAGGTAGCAAGGTACACAGATTTTGGGTTGAACTTTCTCAGGGTTTTCCCTGTCTACCTTCATTAAAACAGACACTTTTCACCTTCCTGCAACAGGCTTCACACCTTACCGTTTGGGTTCTTTGTGATGAATGTGACAAGGGAAGACAAAGATACAGTACAATCACCCAGGCACAGATCAGTGTACTCCCCCTAAGATGGTAAAAAACCTCTATTGAAAGTAAATTTTGGTTTCATAATCACCTTTTTTCCAGGCAACCTGGAGTTTTTATTTCTGCTGTCTAAGAAGTGAAAACTTATAGCTTTTGAGCTTGCCATGCCTGTAATTGACTGAGTGGTTTTATGTTCCAAAGGTCTATGCCTTGGTTTTTCTCTAGTTGAAATATGGACAAAATCATTCTGCCCTAGAATTACACAATTGCCAGAAAGTTTCAAGCCCAGGGTGGCTTTCATTTTGATGAAAATGGAAACGTTGCAGTGTTGATTCTAACCTTGCCTCACATCCTCTGTTAATTTGTCCTCAGCTCTGGAACTTGGATGATACAAGTTAAACAGATATTTTTTGAGCACCCATTCAGTACTAGGTTCCTTGTTCAATGATGGAGGTGCATCTGGGATCATGATGAAGCCCCTGCCTTCGGTAACCTTCAGTCTCGTGGGGTGACCCCTTCCCTATTCTGAGAATTGCTCAACCGGCTCCTAGGTTATTCTGATCATGCTTCATTCATTCACCCATTCATCCAGCATTTGTTAAGTTCCAGGCACAGTGCTTGTTTTCAGGCTACAAAGATGAGGAAAAGAGATCAGCCCTACTCTCAGGAAGGTTCCAGTCCCTATTTGAATTAATTCTCGCTCCTGGCAGCCACCAGAAAGAACATCACTCTTCTCTGGGTGCTCCCTCGACACTTGCCTCTTTCTAGCATTTGCATCACTGTGATTACAATACATCTTTCTGTCTCCTTCTAAGTCCTGAGCACCTGGAAGGTAACAATGTCAACTTTTTCCCCAAATGCCTTACACTCCCTGGTGTCTAGCACACAAAGAAGTTCAATAAATGTTTTCTGAATGAATAAATAATTGTATAAATTTACAAATTCACGAACCTACGGAACCATAGACCAGCCTGCCCTGACCTTCCCTCCCATATCTCTTGGATGAGGAACTCAATGTTAAACCAATTATCTGTCAGTACTGAAACACTCCACAACTTCAAGGACCTTCTAAACATAAACCCAGCTGGTCCACGGGTCATTTCTTCTTCTAAATGTACCTGCCACTGAGATAAAGGACAAATAAAACTATAGCTTGTGTTTACAATACTCTTTTTTGCAGGAAGGCAAATATGATTATATATGATTTAAATGAAATAAACTTATAATAAGAAGAACAAATGAGCTTATTTGTGACTCTTGGATAGATACAGTTAATATAGTTTCAATAAGAAAAAATATAATCACAATGGCTAGAAGATTTTCTCCTCTGTCGAGTAAAAGTCCAGGAACAGCCTGCTATGGACGTTCTGCTCCATGAAATCCTCCCCTCACGGCACCATCGTGCCCTAGGATATAGCTCACGGTGCCAAATGGGCTCCAAGGTCACGTTCACCTCTGTGCAGCAGACTGGAGGGAAGGGGGATGAAGGGACTACAACAAACACCAGCTCTCTCTTAAGCAAAGTTTCCTGGAAGCTGCCTACAAGGCACTTTCACTGACATTCCATTGGCCAAAACTTAGTCCTATGACCACACATAATTATAAAAGAAGCTGAGGAAAGTAGTCTTTTTATTTTGAACAACCACTTGTCCTACTAAAAACTACTTTACTGTGGCAAAAAAAAGGAGTATAGATATGAGGGATACAATTAGTATTGTATCATATAGTATCATATATAGTATCACAGATACTATTACTGAAGCGTTAGTGATTATTCAAGAATTTTTGTATTCTAACTATTGCAGGCTGAGGTGACAATGATGAACTCCAATTGTTAATCCACTGTGTTACAGTCACACCTGGTACTGCTCTGATTGTCCATATCTAGGAGATGAGGGGAGTGAAAAAAACTTTTGCAACAAGGAAGTTGGGGTGGGGGTAATGCAATGACAAAAGGAATGGATGGGGGAAGGCAGAGTGGAAGGAGATGATAGAATTGACAGGACAAAGGGATTGGGTATTGGAGGAAAGAGAGAGGGCGGATCTGGAATGATTCTCAGCTTTGAAAGCAAATGGTAACCTAGTAATCGGACTAAAAAGTGTACGTTGGAGACTACATTAGACTGGTGGAGTTAACCACTGCAAACTGACCTGAAATCTCTCCTTCATCTATTACTTCTTGCCATGATTTTTTTCTTGAAAAGACTAATGAAGTTAATAAACTTCTCTGAGTAGTTAATCTTTCATAGGAAAAAATTAACATGTCTTTGTGACTTACCCTAGCCAGTTATAATGTCCCCTCTCCTAACTGAGTACACTGCACAGGGCTCCTTAAAATGCTGAGGTCTTGAGGCATTCGTAATTCAGATACCAAAACTTCTCCCTTGAGTAAGCTATTTGGAGAATCTATGGCCCCAACTAGAAAGTAGAGTTGGTATTGCCCTCTACAATTGTGGAGTTTCAAATACATTGCATGTTCAAAGGACCTGACTTCCTGACTGGTTCAATAAATGTTAGTGTCTATCTCTTTCCAAAGTACTTTTTAAAAATGTACTCATACAAACATTTATTCAGCAGTTACTATTTCACACACTGTGCTAAATGCTGGGAGAAAAGTTGGATTTAGTCATTGAAAACAAAGCTGCAACATTTTTTGCTGCTTCTGCTGTTGAGGTAAATTGTGATTCTCTACACCAGTGTGCCCGCCTCTGGACTGGGGGTTCCTGAGGGCAGGGCACACACATGTGTCTGTTACTTTGGATTCCCAGGCCTTAGTGCAGGTACTTATTAAATGTATGACTGAATAGATGACCAAGGCTCAAGGAATGAAGCCAAAAAACCTAAGAGCAGGACTGGAGTTAGAGAACTAGGCTGGTCATGGGTGTTCAGACACTATTGCAGGCAATTCCATGAATGCTGAGTATCTGCTGGGCGCTCCTCCCATATGGGGCTCAGTACCCTGATCTAGAATGGCCGTCGGAGGGGCTGGGGATCTTAAGAGGCAAGGGGCAGCCTATGACAATGATTAGGAGTGTGGGCTCTGGAATCAGACCTTTATGCACAAAATTATAATAAGTGTAATGAATCTTTCAAGAAGGGAACTCCACAACGCAAGATGTAAACGACTATAACAGGTAGAACTACCTGGTCTGAGAGTTCAGGGAAGTTGCTTACTGCACAACCGAGGTGTTGACACAGGTGGGATCTAGCCTGTGTTCCACTCTCCAGGTTCACCTTGGCCCAAGACTGTGTCTGCCTCGGAGTTCTATCTCCGTTTATTGAATGGCCCCACAATTCACCATGCCTTCCTCACCTGCCACCCCTTAGCCGTGCCTCCAAAGTTATGGGCATCTGAAAGCTGAAAGATAAGCAGGTATATTCCAAAGTTTATGCCAGAGGGACCAAGAGGGGGAACAGCATGTACGAGGCCTGTAGGTTTAAAAGAAGCCTGGTATATTTGAAAATCTCAAGAAAGTTCACTATGGCTGGAGTGTGGAGTTCAAAGGGAAGACTAGCCAGAGTGAGGCTGGAAAAGTACTCATACAGCTGGCATTTTCTGTAAGTTCACTCTTTAAGCTGTGCTGATGGATCTCTGTGCCTTGCTTTATCGAGATCCCAGAGATTAAGTGAGTTGCCCAGGGTCACATGTTAGGAAATAGTGGAACTGGGATTCAAAGCCAGGTTTAACTCCAGAGACTATGCTTCAAACCACTTGTTCCGTGGCATCCAAAGATTTGCCATGGTGGATTGCCAAGGGAAAAAAAAACTATAGAAGAGAAGGCCAGTTAAGGATTACTTGCAGAAATCCAGGCAAGAAATGTTGGTGGACTTCAGATGGCCTTGGAAACAGGAAGGAGTGTATGCATTGCAGAGAGATTGAGAAAGTAGAATCTACAATACTTGGTGCTTGTTTGAATATGAAGGACAATGATGAGAAGGGAGAGGAGGCAAGGATGACTTCTTATTTTGTGTCTTTGTGGATGGCACATCATTTGCTGAGAGAGAAAATGGTGAGAGAGGGACAAGTTTGGCAGGAAGGTGAGTTTAAAGATTTCAGGTTGGAAGTGCCTGTGGGACATTCAAGTGGAGATGTCTAGCTGATGGTTGGAGGCTTGGGCCTGAAACTCAGGAGAGGTGGTTTAGTTAGCCGACATCAACACGCAACATGCATCCACAGAGGGGATGATATGGCAGGAAGAGCATCGAGTTCCTGTGGGTTGGGGCGGGGCTCCACCCGCAGAACCCCATTCCTCCGTCACAAATGAAAATAAAACTACCAAGACATGATCTGCTTGGGGAGGAGAGGTGGCCAAACTCTCAGAGGAGAATGACCCAGAGCCCCTTCCTCGCTGGGCTTTTATTGGGTTCCAATACACCGGAATGCAGGTTTAACATTTCAAAGAAATCTGAGGGCTTAATGTGAGTCAGTGCCTGTTGGGAAAGGGGGTTGCCAAACTTTGGGAGACATACCCATTTCCTCCTCCGACCCTTATCATTTAAATGAGAACACTTTTAGCAAACAAAGCAGGTTTCACAGGACTTTACAAATTCTTTCTTATGCCTGATCGCCTGGGGAACCGCTCTGGCTGGCACAGGGCTGCACCACTAGCCTTCAGTTTCAGGCTTTAAGCTGATTAGGCCCAGGAAGCAGAAGACATCTCCCAGACGGAAATGGGAACGGAAATGGGGACTCGGGCTATGTCAGAATAGCTGGGGGTCGAGGGTCCATCACCCCCTCTTTGCTGCAGCCCCCCGAGTCCTTCCATGAGGCCTCCCAAGTGGTTGTGTCTGGCTTAGGTTGCCCCTCCCATGAGGAGTCTTACCTGTCATTGACTAACCAACCAAGCACTGGGGCCAGAGATGGATGAGGCAGAAACAGCACTCCTGCCAGGGAGATAAGCTTTGTCTCCTTAGTGGCTCACGTCCTCTTGACAGAACAGACCCAGATGAAGTGGGTCCCTTGGCTCTTACTCAGCCTAGCTATGGGGTGCAGGTTATAGCTCCTGAGACCAGGCTGAATGGTCTGCAGCAAGTTCCTAATAGGATAGCCATGCCAAAGCAGAAGGACTTTCCCTGGATCCAGCTGTTGAGCTCTGTAGACCATAACCAGACCCTTTATTTAAATGAGTCCTTTTCAAGAACTATTCTTCAAAGGTTTATGGAGTGTCAGATTACAAATTGTAATCAGAGATCTGTGATGAGGAGGCACAAAAAAGGGAGGGGAGGCTACCATAATAAGTAAAGAATATGTGGCCTTTTCTGACATTTTTGTTCAATTTGAAGTCAGATTTAAACTTAAATATGACTCATTCTATATTTTCTACAGGAACATACTGCTGAATAAAGTATAATTAATATTATTATTCTATAAGGAATGCCAATTCTATACATTATTTACACGGAAGAATAAATGAATTAAAGTCCAGTGGCAACTTCGAGGAGGCCTTAGCTCACCAGTGGTCTCTTTAAAACGTGGCCCTTACAACTGAACACAGCCCCTCCCCCACGTGAGCAATTAACGTTTTCTGTATCTTACATGAAGTGCTGTAAAAATGAGACCCTGAGCCAAGCCTCCCCCACCTGCTACCTTTCAGCCTCTCTAAAGAGAAATCCTGAGCCACCTGTTGCAGTCATCATAACAAGACGGGATTTAGGCTTAGTTGAATTCATTTTGTCTCTCTCTTCTTTTAGAAAGCATCACAGACAGACTCTACACGATGTGGCATCTAAAGACTAAAGAGCCATCCATCTCACTAGTCCACAGTGAAGAAGGCAAAACCGGGAGTTCAAACACCACGACTTCCGTTCTGTTATTCCTTGCTCTGTAGACATGTGCCCCCACCACAGAGAGTGAATTGCACCACGGGGGAACGTTCCTGGGGTCCCCACACCTCCAGCACTTCTTGTCTCTCTCCCTGGAGAGAAAACAGCTATGGCGCTTTACAGTGGTTGTTTGATCCTCTTGGCATTTACCTGGCACACTTCTGCCTACGGGCCTGACCAGCGAGCCCAGAAGAAAGGGGACATTATCCTTGGGGGACTCTTTCCTATTCATTTTGGAGTAGCAGCCAAAGATCAAGATCTGAAGTCGAGACCAGAGTCTGTGGAATGTATCAGGTAAAGAAAGGAGCCAAGTCAAAGGGTCTCTTCTCTTCTGGGGGATGAGTCAAGCCGTACCAAAGTTGAAACAATTTTTTTCAGACTTGGTTCTCTCTTTTCAAAAGTGGTGATTTGAAATCCTGCTGAAACTTATTATTCCCTCACCCTCGACCTTTTTAAAGAATTTTTTTCCAAAAATAAAATGTCAGTGATACTGAGTAGAAAAATCCATAAACTAGGCACAGTTCCCTCAAACGGGATTTGCAGAGTCCAGTGGGCTGTATATCCCCTTTCTTAATCTGGATATCAGCGTCCATTACTGCGCCCCAAGTCTTGACCCATCTTCTAAGAGAGAATAACACTTTCTTTATGAGGTCTGCAACTTCCAAAGTGATCCAGCACTGCTCCTTGGTCTTCCTAGAAGCTGGAAAATGAAAATTAAAACTAGAATTGTTCCAACGAAACTAGATTTCTATTTCAGTTCTAATGAGAGCTCACAAATTAGATAACATTTTCACATTTTTCTTATGAATGCAGAAAAACTAAGTGCAGAATTTCACTGGTCCTGATTATATCCCTCACAGAACCCATGCGACAAATGCCCTGTTTGCTGTTCCCTGCTGGACAGTCGTGCATGCGCCACAGATGTGCTTAAGGTTAAGGAAGACGCTTGGCCTTAAATAATATGTATTTTTAATTATATTAAACAAAGATAACAAAATTAGTTTAGCAGTATAGATGTTTTATATAATAAGAAATTCTACATCTCTTAATAACTTTGCAGGTTTTAAACATATAATTAAATACCAGAAACATAAAGAAAAGGACTAAGAGAAAAGATCCCATTAAAAGTTAGATCAGGGCTGTTAGGACCCTAAAAGATACAGTGGGTAGAACAGATTGTGTTTCTCCCCGCCTGTCATTGGGTTCAAGTAGGACAACCCACGATGCAGAGAACCTGCGGAGTTGCTTGCGGCACTGATGCACTGATTCGGCACGTTCATCGAGCCCTCTCTCTGAGCCAAGTCCTCGGAGAGTAAAACTATGTCACAGATCCTATTTCTCTGGGTTAATTTGCTTTATTTTTATTTAAAACCATGTTCTTTAAAAAGCAATCCATGCTCAGTTTTTAAAATAGAAAATATAAATAAATCAAAAGCACACAATTTTAAAACTCAGATTCCACCACCCAGAAACAACCAGTTTTTGAACAGTCTTCCTGTACGCAATATTTGTTTGTTTGTTTACAAAGATGAGATTACTTGCTTCCCTTTCCCTTTTGACCTCCACAATGGTCATGCTCTAAATTTGTGACTTTGCAAATCAAAGGTTATTCTTGGGCTCTCACGTGTTAAAATCCTAATTTATTTTTATTTGTCCTTCTTCTTTTTAAATCTCTGTATTTACTAAAGTGCCTCACATCAGCTAATTCAAATTCTTTGCTGCCTGAGGCTAATACCAGTCTTCATTCTCATTGTTCCCTAACTCTGTGAGGCACCATGCTGAGAATTTTGCGTAATTATCCCCTGTTTGCAGCCACTCTATGAAGGTGTCATTCCCGGTTACAGAGAAGACCTTGAGTCTCAAAGAACACATTGTCGTGAAACCAGAAATTAACAGAGCCACGGTTCCAACCCAGCTTTCCCGGTCTTTACTTTTCTTCCACTTCTTCTTTCTTCCAGGTATAATTTCCGGGGGTTTCGCTGGTTACAAGCCATGATATTTGCCATAGAGGAAATAAACAGCAGCCCGGTCCTTCTCCCCAACATGACGCTGGGATACAGGATATTCGACACTTGCAACACCGTTTCCAAAGCCTTGGAGGCCACCCTGAGTTTTGTGGCCCAGAACAAAATTGATTCTTTGAACCTTGATGAGTTCTGCAACTGCTCACAGCACATCCCCTCTACCATTGCTGTGGTGGGGGCCACTGGCTCCGGCATCTCCACGGCAGTGGCAAACCTGCTGGGGCTGTTCTACATTCCCCAGGTACCCGGGCCTTCTAAGGTGGGGCAACGTGGGCTGGGGTCAGGAGAACCAGGTTTGGGGACTGCCGTGCCCCGTGTCCAAACAGTTGGCTCTTTTCCTCTGCCTGGCTTTACATGGGCACAAAAGACTTTTAAATGAGCCAGGATGCTGGATCATGACCATTTGGGATTTCTGAGACCCCCCAATGTCAACATCAACTTGACCTTCACAACTGTTCGAAAATTCATTTAGATATACCTTATATAAAACTTTTATTTATTTATTTATTTATTTATTTATTTATTTATTTATTTTTATACCTTGCATAAAACTTTTCCCCCAAAGTGTTCAGTACTTTATTGTCCACTCTATTCCTTTAACAAATGACCATTTTTCTGCCTTTACTAAAAGAAATGAGACCATATGATGTAAATCCATTCTTTCAAACCCAAAATATGCCCCTAATCCTATTCCCTTAAACAGCTCTGCCTATCAACCATCTGGTTGAAAATTTAGCTCAGAGGGAAGCAAAGCGTTGTTTTCTCACAAAACAGGAACTTAGTTACTATGTTGCACATTCTAGAAATAGAAAATAGTCTATTGCATTCAGCAACTATTTATAGAGTGCACATGAAGAAGCAAACTCTACCTTGCAGGAACTCAACCTAGGTGGGGAGATGTCTGCATTTTCAGTGAATTGCACATTCACTGAAGCAGCTTTTGTAACATTTGTTCACAGCTGCACATTTTTTCACCAAAACACCCCCAGCAAACTCTAAATGCCATTTTATAACCTGATTTTCCCCCTTAACACTATAGAGCAAAGCTTTTTTCAGGTTAGTATTTATAGATCTATGACCTCGCTTTACAACAGCAAAAAACTGGAAACAACCTAAGTGCCCGGGGATGGGAGAATCGGCTGAATCATGATACATTCCTCATATCAGTTCTTAAGTTAAATCATAAATCGAATTTAATCAATCAAATTTAAATGTATTTTTTCATGTCCAATATTTAAAATTTATGAGGTGCCCTGGGTAAATTCACATTTCTATGTTGTGAGGTCTTTGTTTGCTTGGTGGTAGCCAGTATCTTTTTATATACATGTGACAACTGAGAAAGTCTTGTCATCATTTCCCGAATCCTTACTTCAGGGAATTAAAGGTGTTTCCCACGGGGAAGCCCTGGCTCTATAACTTTTGGGCTAAAAATGGTCTAACAAAGCCCACATTGGTGGATGTGTTGGGCAAGATGCAAATGTGCGTGTTGTAAATTCGGAATATTGTGCACTATTATTTTCAATGTGCAGTTATCCCATGGCTAACAGGTATGAGGTGTTATTATCATCAAGAGAGAACATGAAGGGGAAGATTTTAATTTTTTGTGGTTTTAATGAAAGATAACATTAAACTGAACTTAAATTTTAAAAGTGCTAAGAAGACTAGGATGGTTATCAGTCACAGAAACAGTTACAATAGAACATAACGAGAACTTAAGTGGAATTCCAACACTCATTTTATAGTTTAGTCTAGCTTTGTATTTTTTAATTACACATAAGGGAGACATCATGATCTTTTCATTTTATAGAACTTCTGAAGATAAAAGTCTGGCCTCACGTCTCACATAGTCATGCATGTCTTGCGTATGTACCTCGATATTTCTTTTTTGTTTTGTTTTACTTTTATTTAAGTATAATTGCCATACAATACTATGTTAGTTTCCGGTGTACAATGTAGGGGTTCTACATTCATGTACCTCACAGTGCGATCAGCGTGCTAAGCCTAGTGATCATCTGTCACTGCCTGGGTGTCGCTGTATCCCCAGCAAGGGCTCTCTGCGGGGGCTGCCTGTTGGAATCAGTAGGGGAGTTTTAAAACCACTGATGCCCAGATCTTATTCCCCAGAGATCCTGCTTTCATTGACATGAGAAGCAGCTTGGCATTAGGAATTTTGAAAGCTCCCAAAGCCATTTTTTTCTTTTCCTTTTTTTTAAAATAAATGTTTTTTTTATTTAGTTGTCCAAGGCAATTCTAACGAGCAGCAGACTTGGGAACTGCTGCTCTGCTGGCGGCGTCGGTGGCATTTCTAGGCCACTTGCGCCGCCAAGTGGATGAAACAAGCAGACCAGCTAGACCATGCTAACCGTCGTAATTGTGGTTAGGACGGTCTTCTGAATCACCGTGAAACTCTCTTCCCTTCTACAACAAAAAAAAATGTGTTTTTAAGGGTTTTTTAGGGGGAGCGGGTACAAGGTGGTGTTTACCGCCAAACTGGACAGATGTTACGAATGCATTCTTTAAGAGAAACAAACACATGATGGAGTATTTTTTTGTTTTTTGTTTTTATTTTTATCCCTTTAAAACCATTTTTGGCCCACTTTTCAACCAACCAAGTAGTAAGTAATAATGGATGGGTTTACAAAATGCCCAACTGGGTTTTTCATTTGCAAAACCCTGATTCTGGAGCCTATTGGTTGGGTCTACAAGTAGAGCTTTCTTAAAAACAATTACATCTCAACAAATTATTTTATCTAACTACCTCATTAACTCCCAGAGTAGAGCAAGAAGGGGCTTATTCTGATCAAAGAAAAAAGCTGTCAAGTTCATGTTATAACTTCCAAATTCAAAGCTCTTATTTCAAAAACAACAACAACAACAACAACAGAAAACCACGCCTGTCCTTTAGTGAGGTTGGCCCAGTTCTTTCACAGATCAGTGCATTTTATGTTTCTGATATAAAAACTGTTCATTAATAAGAAGGAACATATTGGAAAAATTCATTTTAAAACACAGAATATAGAAATTGTTTCAATTGGTGATATATATTGAAAAAAGGCATTCCCTCAAATATCTGTAACTGTGTATTCTTAAGAAGTTTAAAAATCTCTCTAGATAATTGGAGAACAAGTGATATTAAACCTCCCTCATTACTGAGAAGAAATTCCGTGGGGTATAAAAATGCTTTGCTCTTCAGAAGAAATGGTCCAGTAACTCGGAACTTCCTAACTAGTGAGTTAGGACACACAAGAGTGCCACGGATGGGCCTCAGCCTGCCAAGATACTGATTCCCTCAAAGTCTGGGATGGCAAGGCGGGGCTGAGGGTGGTCAGAGTATCCCCTCCCAGGGTGGGTCAGCCTCTTCCATTGACTCCAACTTCTATGTTTGCCACAATGTGGGAAAAAAGGTTGAGAAGCTCTGTAGTAAGAAATGCTTTACACTATGTTCAGATACTTCTTCAGGAAATGATCTTATATTGTCAAAGGTGAAGCTTTCTTCCCTTGGTGGCTCACACCCATGCTCAAATGTAGAACTGGCTACGTCTAAGAAAGTGGAGACACAGCAAGGCAGCTTCTCCCGGGTTCCTTATCAGCTTCTCTAGGTTTTAGAGACTCACATCAAAAGCCTGTCAGTTGAACCCACTGAGAAGCCAGGAGAGAAGAGGAGATGCTTTTCTGGCTATATTTAATGATGCATGCCATTGTTACTGCAGTACAGGGGAATTGAGCATCATAAACCTAATGGCTAATTGAGCCTAAAAGATAAACAGTCCTTAGAAATGACTGCAATTGAGGGTATTTTTATCTAAAGTAGTGTGGGGAAACCAGAGGGGAGGATGGGGGAGGGAAGAGAGTGAAGAGCTGGAAACTGGAAACAGATGGGAAGAGAGAAACTAGGCAGACTAGGAAAGGGGAACCCCTCGGGGCTCCTCTGAAGAGATTTAGGTTCACAACCCAAAGGGAACCTATACCTTCCAGAAGTGAGTCATGGACAAAGTGTTCATCACAGTAAAGGGGAAGCTGAAATGTTCACATTAGAACCAGGACCCAACAACAGTCAGAAGATGTGTTCACGGATATATTATGACCCATGAGGCAGTGCAGAGAAGGTTAGGAGAAACCATGGAACAGTGCATATACCCTCTCCTTGAAAGAATAAATGGATCCTACTATGGTTGAATTGGCTTTATGGCCAGACCCGTGTTTGAAGGCAGAATTGTGAAGACCCACCCACTGGGCATTAGAAAGCTCCCTGACAGATTGACAGGTGCTTGGATATTCACACTGGAAAGGAACAGATTCCTGCTGTCTTCACCCTTTTATTGTGTCTGCAGTGAATGACACGTTTGATAAATTACGTTAACAAATGCTCTACAAGCCACCTCCACATAGCCTTGAGGCTCACCCAGCACCTCCCTCATCCATTCATTGTGTTCTATATTCTTTCCAGGTCAGTTATGCCTCCTCTAGCAGACTCCTCAGCAATAAAAATCAGTTCAAGTCCTTCCTCCGTACCATTCCCAATGATGAACACCAGGCCACTGCCATGGCAGACATTATCGAGTATTTCCGCTGGAACTGGGTGGGCACCATTGCTGCTGATGATGACTATGGCCGGCCAGGGATCGAGAAGTTCCGAGAAGAAGCTGAGGAGAGGGACATCTGCATTGACTTCAGCGAGCTCATCTCCCAGTACTCCGATGAGGAAGAGATCCAGCACGTAGTAGAGGTAATCCAGAATTCCACAGCCAAAGTCATCGTCGTTTTCTCCAGTGGCCCAGACCTTGAACCTCTCATCAAGGAGATTGTTCGGCGCAATATCACAGGCAGGATCTGGCTGGCCAGTGAAGCCTGGGCCAGCTCTTCTTTGATCGCCATGCCGGAGTACTTCCATGTGGTCGGAGGCACCATCGGATTTGCTCTGAAGGCTGGGCAGATCCCAGGTTTCCGGGAATTCTTGCAGAAAGTCCATCCCAGGAAGTCTGTCCACAATGGTTTTGCCAAGGAGTTTTGGGAAGAAACATTTAACTGCCACCTCCAAGAAGGTGCTAAAGGACCTTTAACCATGGACACCTTTCTGAGGGGTCAAGGTGGTGGCCAGATAAACAACAGCTCTGCTGCCTTCCGACCTCTCTGTACAGGGGATGAGAACATCAGCAGTGTTGAGACCCCTTACATGGATTACACACACTTACGGATATCCTACAATGTCTACTTAGCGGTCTACTCCATTGCTCACGCCCTGCAAGATATATATACCTGCTTACCTGGGAGAGGGCTCTTCACCAATGGTTCCTGTGCTGACATCAAGAAAGTTGAGGCGTGGCAGGTACATCTTTCCCTTAGATAGCAGTTCTCTGTGTAATAAAGCAGACTTGGGCTGATTCAGGCAAAACAGATAAAATAGTAACCTAAAAAAGACAAGATCTAAATAAGGTCACTAAGTAGCTTCAGATTCAAATTGCCCTTTCAAACATCTGAGCAACTAACTTCTGAACAACTGATAGTAATTTAGTTTGATTATCTGTTTAAAGCCTTAGCTCCACTGTTCTTTGGCCTAGTGGTTCAGAACATCACTAGAGTGTGGTCCCTAAAATATTTTTAATATCCTGAGACAGATTTAGTACTGAGTGGAGGATGTTTTTCTAATGCTTTGTTGAAGATACTGTTCCTTTGTGAATAACAATTATTTGTTGAGTATCGATTATGTTCCATATGCTATCAGACATAAAGCTAGTGTTACCATGATCAGTCCCCACTTTTACCGTTATATTACTCAAAACATAATGTGCTGGACCACCTGACAGGCCAACTAAGTTTAGGACACAAGCAAATCAAAGACACAGAAACAACTTGCCTTAAAAGGATTTGATATTGGATATTTCAAAAAGAAGCATTAAAATAGTTACAATAGAAAATAATCAGAACTTAAATGGAATTCCAGCACTCATTTTATAGTGTAGTCTAGTGTTCGTATTTTTTTAGTAACACATAAGAGAGACATCCTAATCTTTTCATTTTACAGAACTGAAGATGAAAGTCTGGCCTCACATCTTACATAGCCATTGATGTCTTGCATATATATCTTGATTTTTATCTTTTGTTTTATTTTCTTTTTATTTCAGTATAGTTGTATACAATATCATATTAGTTTCAAGTATACAATATAGTGGTTCTACCTTACAATGTGATCATCAAACTAGTAATCATCTATATTCCCCCTCACCTTTCACCCATCCCTCTACTTCCCCAACCCTCTGGCAACCATCAGTTTGATCTCTGTGTCTGTGAGTCAATTTTTGTTTGTGTTTTTTTTTAATATTCCACATGTAAGTGAAACCATACTATATTTGTCTTTTTCTGTCTGACTCAGTTCACTTAGCATAATATTCTCTAGGACTGTCCATGTTATTGCAAATGTCAGGATTTCATTCTTTTTTTAATTTTTTAAAATTATTTTATTGCTTATACTATTACAGTTATCCCACTTCTCCCCCATCATTCCCCTCCACCCTGCACACCCCCTCCCACCCACATTCCCCCCACTTTAGTTCATGTCTATGTGTCATAAGTTTTTTAGCTTCTACATTTCCCACACTATTCTTGCCCTCCCCCTGTCTATTTTCTACCCACCATTTATGCTACTTATTCTCTGTACCTTTCCCCCTCTCTCCTCCTCCCACTCCCCTGTTGCTGACCCTCCATGTGATCTCCATTTCTGTGGTTCTGTTCCTGTTCTAGCTGTTTGCTTTTGTTTCAGGTGTGATTGTTACTATCTGTCAGTTTGCTGACTTTTCACTGTCATATTTTTTTATCTTCTTCTTAGATAAGTCCCTTTAACATTTCATATAATAAGAGCTTGGTGATGATGAACTCCTTGAACTTGACCTTATCTGAGAAGCACTTTATCTTCCCTTCCATTCTAAATGACAGCTTTGCAGGATAGAGCAATCTTGAATGTAGGTCCCTGCCTTTCAAGACTTCAAATACTTCTTTCCAGCCCCTTCTTGCCTGGAAGGTCTCTTTTGAGAAATCAGCTGACAGTCTGATGGAAATTCCTTTGTAGGTGACTGTCACCCTATCCCTTGCTGCTTCTAGAATTCTCTGCTTCATTTGAATCTTGGCTAATGTAATTACGATGTGCCTTGGTGTGTTCCTCCTTGGGTCCAACTTCTTTGGGACTCTCTGAGCTTCCTGGACTTCCTGGAAGTCTATTTCCTTTGCCAGATTGGGGAAGTTCTCCTTTATTATTTGTTCAAATAACTTTTCCACTTGATGCTCTTCTTCTTCCCCTTCTGGGACCCCTATAATTCGGATGTTAGGACGTTTAAAGATGTCCCGGAGGTTCCTAAGCCTCTCCTCATTTTTTTTGAATTCTTGTTCCTTCTTTGTTTTTTGTTTGGTTGTTTCTTTCTTCCTTCTGGTCCACTCCATTGATTTGAGTCTCAGTTTTCCTCCCATCTCTATTGGTTCCCCATGCATCTTCCTTCATTTCACGTATTGTAGCCTGCATTTTTTCATCTAATTTGTGAGCAAAATCAACCAATTCTGTGAGCATCCTGATGACCAGTGCTTTGAACTGTGCATCTGATAGGTTGGCTATCTCTTCATCGATTAGAGGAATTGTCTCTGGGGGAATTGTCTCCGGGGCTCTGATTTGTTCTCCATTTTGAGCCATTTTTGGTGGGGTTTTTTTTTGTTTGTTTTGTTTTGGTTTTGGTCTGGTTATGGCTGTTACGTAGTGAGGGGTGGAGCCTTAGGTGTTCCCCAGTGCGGGGCAGCCCCGTCCCTGGGTTGTGATGCTGTTTGGGGGGGCGGGGTCTGAGAGGGAACAATGGCACCCGCTCTGCTCTGCCCTGAGCTCCTGTCCCTTCCACTGCTTCCCCTTCGCCTGGATTATCTGCACACCCAAATGTGGGACCACCTGGTCAGCCAACCGCCTTGCGTGGCCTCACTGGGTCTGCACAGTTGCCACCCCATGCCCGGGATCTGACAGCCACCACCCATGGGCCCGCCAGCCGCCTGCACACTTGGGAACCGCCTGTCACTGCCGCCTGCGTTCCCGGGTCCGCACCTCTACTTTTTCCTGCTGCGACTCTGCCCCTCTTACCGGTCTGGATGAATGGTTTTTGGACTTCCTTACAGTTCAATTTTCCATTAGCTCTGGTTGTTTTCGTGTTTCTAAATATTTGTTGTCCTTAATTTTGGTTGTGAGAGGAGGCACAGTGTGTCCACCTACGCCTCCATCTTGGCCGGAAGTCCTCAGGATTTTATTCTTTTTATTGCTGAGTAATATTCCATTGTATATAATTATATACCACATCTTCTTTATTTGAAGAAAACAAAAACACCAATTCAAAAAATATATATATGTACTATTATGTTCATTGTGGCATTATTTCCAATAGCCGAGCTATGGAAGCAACCTAGGTGTCTGTTGATAGATAAATGCACCCTGATTTTTTAATCAGATGATGTTTTACACTCCTTTTGTATTTTTCTTAGTTCCAGACTGACGGGGCGGGGGGGGGAGACTGAATGATAGGAGGGGGAGGAGGGAGTCCCTGAATTTAGTTGAATGACCCAACCTCCAGCTTCAGCTGTAGCTCCCAAATTTTCTCACTGCATCTGCTTAGGCAAGCTGCTGCTCTAAGCCAGTTTCTTTTTCTGTAAAATGACACTAAGCTCTAGCCAACTTTCCACTCTAGGTTCTTCTGAAGATGAAATGAGATGATATATGTGAACACAATCTGTACATTTTTAAGCTCTAAATAGATGGAGATTGTTAAGTCAGATTTCAATATGCCTCTGATCAATTAATCAGTTAGGCAAAAATAACTGAAAGAGCTTTGTATACAGAACCCAACCACCATAGACCCTTGGGAAAAGATACCAAGAAACCAAGAATGTACAACCTCTGTCAGTTATTTTAGAGATTCTCAGGGGATAAGGAGTGACTGTCCAGACTTGGCAGAATGAGTCAGGACCTGCAAGTATTTAGTTGGTCTGGTGTGGGAAAAATCTCACTCAGGCCTCATTGTTGGCTAAAGTTTCTAATCTCTATGAGGTCCTTAAAGTTTCCTTCCTTGCACTGCACTCACTCCACCCACACCCTCAATCCTGTCAAAGAAAGAGGAACTCTAATGAAGGTCAAAGACCAAAAAGACTTCAGCAGCCAGGAGGCTAAGTTGTGAAGTTTTAAGAAGGAATGAAGGGACAGTCTTTGAGTAAATACTATTGTCTTTTCTCTCTTCCTTTACATGTCCTCTGGAATGAGGAACCCAGCCTTTGAAAGCCTGTAGAACCAGGGTGGGGTTGAAGGGAAAAGAGGCTTCCAGTGGGTAACTTGACAGTTCTGTTCTTTGGTGAATCTTCCAGACAAGGAAATAAGATCCAGATGGTCAAGATCAAAGCCTGGACATAGAGAGGAAAAAAGCAAGAATCAGGCTATCATCAAATAGGAACTTTAATTGCATACTATAGAAAACCCAAGCCAACCTGCTTAAACAGAAGAAGGAACATTATCAGTGGCTCATAACACTGAAAATCTCAGAAGCCTTCCAAGTACAATAGATGCTTTCATCTCCAACTCTCTGTTACTATTCTTCAGGATTAATAGTTTTCAGCCTCTGCAGAAGCTTTAGGTTCAAAAACTCCTTACTTCCCAGGATCTCCTGTAAAAATCCCATACTTCACATCAATTGACCAGTCCAGGGCCACATATTCATCCATGAAACTAGGAGTGGAGTCTTCCCAAACTCCATAGACTGAGAGTAAGGTAGGGAACAGATCCCCCAAGTTAAATTCAGGATGCTATTACCAAAAGGAAGAGAAAAGAGAAGGAAAGCAGCCAAAACAAAGTGCCTACTACACAGACACCTCAGCTGACCCTCATACAGGTAAAGCTGTGATCTCCTGACTGACACACAGTCTGGCACAACTCATCCAGGAGAGGAAACAGGAAAACAAGTCCAGAGCTCTGAGGAGGAATAACATGTAGGCATTAGCCAAAATGTGATGAGTGCTTGCTGGAAGTCTCCTTTGAGCCTTAGGACTCCAGGCAGTTGGGTGGGCATTCCAGAATTTAAGATCTTGGCCATGTCTCAGAAGACAAATCAGCAATTCTTATTAAGTAATTCTTATCAACACTCATTATTAAGACCTGCATAGAAGCCTGTCATCCCTACAATCTATACAATATAATCCAAGAATCTCAGTCTGGAATTCCACCCTGACTTCTCTCAACTCCCTTATAAGCCAATCTTTCTGGCATCTCCACACAAAACACTAATTACTTTTGGCATAGAACTTTTGCTAAGACACTACCCCACACCCAAAGAGCCATCAATTTTTGTCTCCTCTGTCATTGTCCACCACAAACTTTTAACTCTTCCAAAATTCACTTTCTCCTGAAAAAGTCTTTTCAAATCACACACACACACACACACACACACACACGTGCACACAGACACACACACTTTCTGACTATTCTTTCTTCCTCATTTTTGCCATTTATACACCCAGCTTAAGTTTCCACAGCTCATCATTTGGCTGAAATAGTAAGGTCACTTACAATTTTCTTTTGTTGCCCTAATCCCCCTAAAATCAATCAACAAACCAACTCATATGCCTTAAAAGTAACACTAACAAGTAATTTATGAGCATACAAGATGCAATTTCCTCCTGCCCCCCCCACAGCGATCCCCAAGCCCTCCTCATGCTGCTTGTCAGCTCCCTCTTCACTCTGAGTCCTCCACTGCACTACCTAAACTTCATGAGAGTAGGAACCATGTTTGTATTGTTCATCCCTGTGTCCAGAACGCCTGACACGTGAATATGTGTAGAATAAGTGAGTGGATAAGTAGCACACTAGTTGATTTGACCTGACAACACTACCTAGAGTTTTTTTTCAGAGAATTGTTCAACCTTGAAACAAACACTATGGCTGAATATTCTAGGCTCTGATAGGAAGATCCTGGGTCACACACCCAGCAATCAAATTGAATGGAACATCACGTAAGTCAGTATAGAACTGTCTCTTCCTTCTATCAGGATGATTGTGCGCCAGACATACTTCTTACTTTCCTCTACCTTACACAGATCATTCAAAAAACAGGTATGCATGGTGACAGAACCATGGCAAAAATAGAAGCCAAACAAAATTGATCTTTCCAGAAATTGCTTGTACTGTTGGGGGTTGGGAGAGGGGAGGTGAATTGGGGTGAGAACCAAAGGAGATAGAGAAGATGGAGCCAGAAAATAGGGCTGAGGTTAGAGAAGGGAATTGATCTAGGATTTTCCCTACACTCTTAGCACAGGAAGTGGGCTAGAAGCAATAGGCTCCTTATCTGTGTGAACTTTTCCTCATTATCTGTCTGAATGGGATGCTTTGTGCATCCCACGCCACCTGCCCTCTGTGCTAAGAACTGATGCCATGTGTACGATGTGGACATTGTAGACAACAGTGGGGTGGGGAAGCTTTGTAGTCCCTAGTCTTTGGTTTAATTCAATTGACCCATGCAGACAGATGGGTCCCTTTATGGGAATTCCCTTTATGGGAATTGACCCATAAAGGGGCAATTCCCATTTATGCTTATACTGAGCAATAGTTTGGCTTTAAATTCCTTTAGAAGAAATATCCTAAAAGACCACAAGATGGAAATATTACCACATAAAAGATAACAAAATATGTGACCATCTAAGCATATGCATATTATACAATTTTGTACCTATTTTCTTAATTTTTTTATTTATTGACACACGCATTCATTGGTTGATTCTCATATGTACCCTGACCAGGGATGGAAACCACAATCTTGGTATATTGGGACAATGTTCTAACTAACTGAGCTACCTGGCCAGGGCTATACCTCCTTTATTATACGTCTTCCTCAATGTTTAGTGTTCTTCGTGAACCTGTCAGTCTTTTTTGTGTTTCTGTATTATCCTCTATGCTTACGTTATTTTATTAGCTTTTTTCTTTTCTTTTCCCCTTCATTCATTCTTTTTTCCTCAAATAAAATAATTTAGAAGCATATTATACTGATTTATAATCTCGGTATAAGGATAATTTCTAATACTTTCTTTTTTAAGGAAGCTATTAGTTTCTTCTTTTAAAACTCTGAAAAAAAAGAACAATGTTCTCTCTGGGGGAAATATCTCAATTTTTTTGTAACTTGTGTTGCTTTTCTATTTGTCAGTAACTCTCAATTTAAAGATTCTTTGCCACTGCTTTTAAGGGTGAAGTTGTTTCCAACTCCACTTTACCTGTTATGCAAGGTTACAATGCTGGAAATTAGGTGCTCAAATGCAAAACTTGCAAGTAAACATGGCAAAAGAAATATTAAAGATGTCTAATGAGATAACTTAGACATGTGACTTAGTAAACAAATAATTGATTATTAATGGACAAGGTGAAATTTTTGACTCAAAAAATTCATACTCATGTGATTTTACATGTATACCTGCTGTGAAGATGAAACACTATAGTACCGTTCGGGTTGGAATTTGAAGTACGGAAGAAAATAGAAAATGTCATTCAAGATGAGCCTTGAAGGCTGGACAGGATTTGCAGAAAGGATCTGTTCCTTGGAGGAAAAGATATCCAGACCGAAAAAAAAATAAGAATTCATTCTGTATGATTCCATTTATGATATTCTACTTCTAACGAAAGAAGACAGATCAGTGGTGGCCTAGGCTTGCAAGTGGGGGTGGGACTGACTTGGAAGGGGGGACTCAGGGCACCTTTGGGGATGATGGTAGTGGCAGTTACACAGGCATATACATTTGCCAAAACTCAGAACTACAATCTTAAAATGTGTGCGTGTTTTATTCTATGTAAACTATACCTCAATAAAGTTGATTCAAAATACAAAACAATGGAAAGTCCCTGGGGTGGGAAAGTACAGGCCTTTCATGGAGATTTGGATGTCATTCAGTTTCGACTGCTTTTCTGATTATGGCCTCTTGGATTGCTGTGAGCCTTTTACATGTGTCTACCTTTCCATTTTTTAAATATGTCCATTTTCTCAACATCAGTTTTACACGAGTTAACCTGTTGTAACTACAGATGGACAATAGATGGACAGGCTATCTAATTTGATTTCTATACCTGACCACTACCTAGTATATAGTGTAATGGCCGAGTCTGGACTCTAGAACTAGACTAACTGGATTTAAATCCCAGTTGCTGCCTAATAACTTTATAACCTTGGGAAGTCACTACATGTGCCTCAATTTCTTCACCCGAAGAATGGCAATAATGGAACTTATAAATTTATTATGAAGATAACATTGGTTAATATGTATAAGGTGTTTAGCATACTGCCTATATATACTAAGTGTTCAGTAAATATTAGTCTTGAGTATTATTGTTTTGTAGGTGAGGAAAGACTCTGAGAGGCCAAAATTATTTTCCCAAAGTCATATAGCTAGCTGGTAAGAAAGGCAACTTCTGCCCCAGGTGGTCTGTTCCCTGATGAGGCCAAGGTAACAGTTAAAAGAACTGTGCCCAGTTGTCCCTCTGGGCACATGCTCTCTAGCTCCTGAGAGGTGAGCCAGATATCAGCTAATGGTTTCATAGTGAAGACTACGGTCCACAGCCTTAAGCCCTGGGCATTCACCAGAGGAAACCAAGTGTCCTGAACTCTGGTTCACACACAAACACAAAAAGAAGTACAGTCTGTGCAAATAAGTGAGAGTGGACACAACTAACCACATCAGAGTATTCGAACATCCACCTGTCCATCTTGAATACTACTGCATATCTTATCCCTAAAAACAGTGCCGGCTTGGCCCATATTGGTTACTCAATAAACACTTGTTGAATGAACAACTAGCTAAAGGAAGAGAATGGGACAAAGGTAAATACTGAGCAAAGACTGTGGGTACGTGGATGACGAGGACAATACATGGACATGGACCTAGAAAAGGGGGAAGGTGAGTGGTCTTAGAGAAGCTGGCAGAACATTTTCATACAATAAAACTGCAATAATTTTGACTTCATAAATTTGGGCTGAAATTGGCCTCTTCATTATCAATGAGTTAAATGACTAAGGGAAGACACCACTTTGGTAAAATTTTACCAGTGTAAACAGGATTATTGAGACAAAGATCAAGAAACAACTAAATTTTAAATTCCTATTTTTAAAAATTGACACAGGCTTCCTAAGAACCTTCATCAGGACCAATGTATTAGCCTAATTCGTACCAATAAGTGTGCCTAAAAGAAGAAAAGAGCCTTTTGTAAACTTATTTTAGTCTTTTTTATTAAAAGAAGGAGGAGGAGGAAGAAGAGGAGGAGGAGGAGGAGGAGGAGAAAAGGCAGTCCTTCATCCAGTTAGTCTGAATTAATTTACTATAGCTAATTGAATAATTCTGGGTTCTCTCTGTATTAAGAGACTTCCAGTCCTTCATTCCAGCCTTTTGTTGCTCCCCTTGTCTTCTGCCATACTGCTGTCATCATTCTTACACGGAACAGTTGTTTTTCAGACGTACCCTTGTCTTCAGGCAGCTCTCAGCTGTTACTGAAACATCATTGTGCTGTGGTGACTCCAACTTCCCTTTACCTCACCAAGGCGGTGGAAGTTTTACAATCAATTTATTCCACATTTTGAATGTTGCAGGAGTGTCCAACCTTTTGGCGTCTCTGGGCCACACTGGAAGGACAGTTATCTTGTACCATACATTAAATACATTGCAACATGCAATCACAAAAAAATCTCATATTTTAAGTAAATTTATGGATTTGTGTAAGGCTGCATTTGTAGCCATCCTGAGCCATATTCAGCCCGCAGGCCACAGGTTGGACACCCCAGAACCAGAAATTAAATGTATGCTCTTAATCAAAGCGTGACATGCAAAATATTTAGCTGCAGCTTTCTTAAAAGATCGCAAAGAAAATAGTTCCCCAGAAAAATTAAGAAAAATTCCTCTTTCCTTAATGAAGAGAAAGTTAACATTTTATCCAATGAAAACCATAATTCTTCTGATATGTCTACTGTACCATTTGTCTTCTGATATGTCTTAAGTAAAATCATTTAGCACATTTTAAAACAAATTTTGCTAATAGTTCCCTGTTTGCCTGCTTGTTTTTCTTTTTGTTTTAATCTGGAAGCTTTATTTTTCTTTTTAAATCAGAACACAAGAACAAAGATTATAGTTATAGCTCAAAGGGAAAAATTGTGTTGACCCTTTAACCCATACTATAATTTTCAGTAATTCACTTTTCAATATATATACGTTTAAGTTCCAACAGATTACATAAAAGCCTTAATTTTTATGATCCTCGATGGTTAGCTTTTCAAAAAGTTAATCCTTTGTCTTTTCACTTGATTTGAAAGTTCTTTTGTTTGTTTATTTGCTTATTTGTTTTTGTTTGAGTATAGAGCTTAGACCCCTATGTTTTCAGTGCGAATCAGCCTGACTCAGCCCAGTTGCTCTGGTTAGAACCTCCAGCACAATGTTGGACCACCAGAGCGAGAACAGACATTCTTGTCTTATTCCTGATCTTAGGAGGAAAGCAGTCTTTCACGATTAAGTATGATGTTATTAAGGTAGGTTTTTTATAGATGCCCTTTCTAGGGTTGAGGAATTTCCCTTTTATTCCTAGAT
The DNA here is from genome assembly GCA_039655065.1 of Glossophaga mutica. Lineage (NCBI taxonomy): Eukaryota > Metazoa > Chordata > Mammalia > Chiroptera > Phyllostomidae > Glossophaga > Glossophaga mutica. Next base: position 122,073,984 of record CM077304.1, on the reverse strand, counting down.
TGCTGAGAGTTTTAAACCAGAATGGAAGATGAATGTTTTAAACACTTTTTCCGTACCTACAGAGATGAACATATGGTTTCTCTTGTATAGCATGTTAGTTGTAATCAGATGTTAAACTAACCTTGCGTTCCTGGGACAAAAGTTACTTGGGCACAGTGCATTTTCCTTTTTGTAGTTAGCTAGATTGGACTTGAGGTGCAGTGGAAGTGAGTACCCCTGCACTCACAGGCTGGCTTGTGTCTCGCTCTTTCTTGGTGCCTTATTGATCCCTGGCACTGGGCAGATCCCGCATGAAAGGTATGCTGCTGAGCGCCCGCCGCCTCTGCCTGACCCATGTGGGGGGCATGCAGGAAGCAGGGCCCGGAGCTTGACGCTGCCGCTGTAGAGCACAGCCAACAGGGCACAGGCTTTGCACCCGCTGCGAGCTGTGTCACCCTGGAAAAGATACTTTTGTCTTATGTGCCTCAGTTTCCCCATCAATAAAATGGGATAATAGCACTACTTGTTGTGAAGATGGGATTAGATCGTGAATGTAAAGTATTTAGCATTGTTCCTTAAAGGGAGTAAAATGACTAGGAAGGTTTAGTAATTATTATTTTGCTTTTCTGTATGAGGGCTTTGTGACCCACAACAGTTAATGATTGGCCATAACTATTACAACAGGACCCCATTCACAGCCTCATTTATTTCTTCCTCCTACTCCCCTTGCTGTGATTTTTAGTAGCAAGACACTTCCGCAGAAGCAGTGGCATAGAGAAGATGGTCTAGCTCCTAAGAGCTCTTAGTGCCTCCACCCTTTCTCCAAAGCCCATCTCAGAAAACACTAAGAATGGGCTCTGGCTTACAAACCCACTCCTCCTGGGACACCACCAGGCGACAATGTACCCACTTTAGCCTTGTCTTGGTCTTTGGTGAGATGTATCCCTTTTCCTTTCCTAATTTCAAAAAAGCATTTCCTACACCAGGCATAATGTGAGTGCCACGTAAAGCCCCTAGCTTACCAGGGCTGCCGCTAACACATGCAAGTGCCCTAGCATAAATTAGATAAAGGCGTCTCTTCCTCAAGTCATGTTCCTTCCACTTTGTTAGAAGATAGTTTACTGTCCTTGCTCAGTGCAGAACCAAACAACCATATGCAGCAATCCTGTGGCTTGTACTCAGAATATTCATCTCTGTTCCTCTTTAGGTCCTGAAGCACCTACGTCACCTAAACTTTACCAACAATATGGGTGAACAGGTGACTTTTGATGAATGTGGTGACTTGATGGGGAACTATTCCATCATCAACTGGCACCTCTCGCCAGAGGATGGCTCCATTGTGTTTAAGGAAGTTGGATATTACAACGTTTATGCCAAGAAAGGAGAAAGGCTCTTCATCAATGAGGAGAAAATCCTGTGGAGTGGGTTCTCCAGAGAGGTATGTGCTTTCCATCAGAACACCAGATGCCTCCATCATGGCAGGAAATTGTGCTGGGTTTCAGAGGGCCTTGGACTTGTTACTACAGGACTTCTAGAATAATGAGGCCACTTCCCTCAACTCTCTCACTCTGCATCGCCAGGACTTCCTGTGAAATCCATGAGTGTGTAGTGTACAGAGGAGAATCCTTGGAACCTGTGCCCCATGCTTATTATGTTGAAACAATTTTATTCTTTACAAATCTGACTCCCTGGTTTGTCAGCTTCCTTGACTAATACTGTCCTCAACCAGAGCAAACTATTTAAGCAAACATAAACATCTCTCAAGGCAGAGGTAGTTCCTTGTGATTCAAACAGCTCAGGGCTGCTGACCTGTCAACCAAAACGATATTTTGTTTTTCTCCTTGGGAGATCTGTAACAAATAGGGAAATGTGTGTGACCGTGATCAGGATCCCCTTCCCTGAATACCTCTGCATCTAAATGCCTGATTAATAACCAGAAGCCCATCAAACAGTGAACATGTGCTCCAGGAGAAAACGCATAATATGGTGTAATGGTGACCATTCTGTGGTGGTTGTGTCCCAAAATGTAGCAGGCTGCTGACGACCCAGGTCCTCTGTAGACACAATGCTGGATGGGGCATCCCCTTTAACTCTCCCAAGAGGCCTGGATAAGACCCACTACGTTACTCTTTGTATTTGCCTTTCTAGTATCACCTTTGAGCATCTTGAACTACTTTTTATATATAACATGACCAAAGATTCAACTTCATCTTTTTACCAAATGCTCTTTAGGTTGGTGGGTTTCTGATCAGATGCTACAATTTCATTGTCTCCCAATGTGCAGGAATAGTTACCTATGCAAAGGTCTCCTGTAGATAGTGAATCTTATCCACATTGTGTGAGCCATTGCGAGATTCTACCTCAGAAGGTGGGTTCTCAATAATGAATATGTTATGACCTTTTCCAGACAGAGATTTGGGGGCTCCAGAGGCTATATAACTGTCCACTAATTATACCCTTGTGTGAATTATCACAAGTTTCAAGCGACTGAAATCAAAATTGATCAGCTATACTATCACTAATTTCATGCTGCTGAATCAGCCAGGTTATCTTCTACCTCCATTAATGCACATAATTGTCTCTAACTGGTGTGCATCTCACCTCCCTTTCTGCATGGACACTATTTCCTGTACAGGTTTCTATAACCCTAATGTCCTCTACCAGCCTGTGCACACCATGGGCTTGAGCACTGGTAAGTGAATAACAGGGAATCATCATGAATTTAGTCATTTATGTTTCTGGGATAGTTGACAGAGTTATAAATTAAATCTAATTTTTCCATAGAAACATACCTCAAACTTAGCACACATAGGCACTCAACAAATATTAGAATCTAGTCCACTCTTTTTATCCCATGTTTTTTGTAGAAATGACCGTAAAAATGCCATATATATTTAACTATGAGTAATGCATTAGTAACTTCTCTACATAACTCGAAGTTGTTAATGAGATCAAGGAAGCAAAAGCATACTATAAACTGAATTATACTATATAAATGCAAACTGTTATTAATGTTGCATTATGATATCTTAATCAATGTGTTGATTTACTTTCTAATGAACCACTTAGAGCTAGAGGGTCTTTAATATCTTTGCGTCCAACACCCCAATTTAAAGTGGATGACACCGAGGTTCGGGAAGGCCAAGGTTCCTTGCAAGACCAGACAGATGGTCAGTGTAAGAGCTGCAACTAGGATCCAAGTGCCCTGACTCTGACCCTAGGGCTCCATCCCCTACACCAGTGATTTTCAACCTTTTCATCTCATGGCAGATATGGACTAATTACAAAAGTTCTGTGACACACCAAAAAATATATAATAATTTTGGCCCATCTGACAAAACAGAAATAGGTATAATTTTGATTCATTCATACCAAGTAGCACATTATGAAGAACAGAAAACGATGCATGGCAGAGACTATTAGAGGACCCCAATATTTGTTCTCCCCCTTTTTCTTTAACAAGAGAAGTCAATTTTGGCTGGGCACATGACCACCCAGAATAAGATTATTTCCCAGCCTCTCCTTCAGCTAAGTGTGGCCATATGACTAAATCCTTGAAATGGAATGCAGGTGGCAGGGTTATGCGATGGAGTCTGGGAACCTTCTCTTAAGAAAGTGCTTGCAAGGATCCCTTGCTCTCTGCATCATTTCTTCGTCAACCCTGCTTCCTGGAACCAGATGCTGCCATTAAGAACTATGATGCCAAGACCACACACGGCAGACCAACAAGTTAGAAAGAGTCTAGGTTTCCAGTACTGTGGAGTGTCATCTCAATTTGGACCACCTCCCCAGACATGAATATCTGAGAAACTGATTTCAGTGTTATACAGCCACTGTTATTTTGAGGTATTTTATCACCCACAGACTAAACAGAAGACAAAGGGAAAGCTACTAAATTCATTTTATGAAGCTATTAAATTTTGACAATATCAGACAATGATAAAGCAAGAAAATATGATTGTAGATCAATCTTATTTATAAGCACAGATGCTCAAATCCTAAATAAAATATCAGCAAACCTGACCAGCAGTGAAAAAATATACAACGCATCATGACCCAGTAGAGTTTACAGTGAATTTACAAGAATATGATGATAGCCCAACATTACAAAGTTTATAAATGTGGCCTACTGCATTAACAGAACAAAAGAGAAAAAATCTACTATAACACAGGTAGCAAACAAAAGCCCTGTGGGTTGAATCCCGCCCTCCACCTTGTTTTATCTGGCCCAGCACCTTATTTCTACCCAGCGGCAGCACTGAGTTCCTTGCCCCTGGTTAAGGAGTAGTTCCATTCATATAGTCCTAAAATTACATTCGGCCTTTCGAAGGCAACAGCAAGGCTGATGTGGCCCCTGGTGAAAATGAGTTTGACACCCCTGTATTATAAGGTCAATAGATGCAGAGAAAGCATTTACTAATATCCAGCACCCCTTCAGACTAAAAATAACACTCTATATCTAGGAGTAGAAGGAACTTTACTTTACCTTACCTGGATAAAGGATAGAGCAACTATCATTCTTTAATAGGAAAAATATAAAAGTATCAATTTTCATTAAATAATCAAATGGGGTCATCACTTTCATTAGATAATCCAGTGGGTTGGTAACTCAAGAAGGATTCAAAGAAAGTCTCTGAGGTTGGCTTGTTACCACGGTTGAACAGGCTAATGTGTACTGACTTTAACTTTTCCTTTCCTTCTCAAAGTCCTGAGAGGCTTATCAATCATCAGGTCCAATACTGCCATTTCTATTCCTCTTTTGTTGAAAGATAATGCCAATCATCTTCTGTTCAAGTTTTTAAAAACTTGTATAACCAGTTATTTCTTTTCTGTTAGAAGCACTTATAATGATTTCATTGCTTTCCATGTGTTTAGCTTTGTGAGATGTCTCCAATGCAAGCGGGTTGGTGCGGGGGAGGGAAGGAATCTTATTAAAGAAAGGGTTGGGAGATAGTATGAGCCCTATTATGTACCATACATTATGCAAGTCTTTTTACCTGGGGGCAGGGGACTACAAAGATGAGTCAGACCTGCTTTCTACCTGCAAAAACACATGCTTTTGCAAGATAAACTTTATTTTATGGTATATTTATTATCTCTGATCACATAGACTGTTAAGATCTAAATATTAATAATTTCCTAGAGGAAGTTCCCAGTAGATTGGCATGGAGAGGATGAGATAGAAGCAGAGTTCCTGAAATGCTGAAGCGGTGTCAAATTGGACAAAACTGTCCAAAATGACATTCCCAAAGTCCTGGAAATCAAGAGAGGCATACAACAAAAGGTGAAATGGTTTTTTAAGAAAAACCAAACAGGAAAGATCCAAGATGGCAGCAGAGTAGGAAAAAGCTACAATCACCCCCTGACCAGGACTAAACTGGAATTACAACTAAAATATAGAACAATCAACCTGAATAACCAACTGAAGACTGGCTCAACAGAAGTCTTGTAACCAAAACTTTACAGAAGCCGCATCAAGACTGGTAGGAAGGGTGGAGAGAGAATAAGGGCTGGCCTGACTCCCATGGGAACTGGCTGAGATCCCCGGAGGGATATTGTAGCTGCAAATGTTCCACCAGAGGAGCATGGGGTGTCGACCCCACAATGGGCTCCTCAGCCCAGAGCACCAGAGCCGAGAAGAGTCACCCACATAATATCTGGCTGTGAAAATCAGCAGGGATTCTGTCTGCCAGGGAGAGATGAGAGTCTGCTAGAAACACAGGCACACTCTTAAAATGCCAACACACAGAATCTCATTTTCAGCCCCTCATCCTGGGCTCTGGCAGAGGGAAGGAGGACCAGACTACAGCTGTGTGAGGAGAGACTGGGGTTTGTGGCTCTAGGGAGACAGCTGAAAGGGCAGCCACCAGGATCCCCGTGTGAGTCCCTCTCCCACACCACCTGCAGACGCCATCTTTCTTGGGCGCAGCACTCCCCTCCTTATGGCGTCAGCCTGGGGGAAAGCAATAGTCCCACCCTCTAGACTCCCTGTCACCCCACCTGTGGAGCTCAAACCCTGCTGAGGAGTCAGCTGCCTGGGCAGGGGTGTGGAAGCGGAAGTCCAGGTAGACTGAGGGGGTATCATGACTGAGTTGTGTGGCTCTGGGGCAGACACTATCCTCCCTTCTTCCCTCAAGTCTGACCCTCAAGGGACACCCACTAGCCCCACTCTCTTGACTCCTGTGACCTTGCCTGCTGAGCTCAGGCTGTGGGCAGAATCTGACAAAGACTGAGTTGTGTGGCTCTAGCACAGGGGCCATTGTCCCCTAACCTGGCAGACCAGGGCAGAGCCCTCCCTTCACATGGTCAAATATGGGTCTGTTTGGGCCTCAAAAACTCTCCTAGCTTCACCCTGATGATTTCCTGAGACCCCACCCCACCGCAAAGATCTGTAGGCACCCAGCAGGTGGCATCTGGACTTGGTATATGCTGGGACTTTGGCCGAGTGGCCTCAGACCCAACACTAACACAGAGATTAAACCTGTATCATTCTGGTGAACACCACTAGCCCCTACCTGGTAACTCACTGGGAACCTTCCTCATGCAAGCTGAGTACTGCCAGAGGCCATTTCAGAGCCTAACAAGCAGTCAGCAGGTAGAGGCAGGCAGGGGCAAATGGAGATGGATCTCAGGGTGCCTTAGGCCTTTTGTTGACCTGCCCCCAGACTCAGTGCTGGTGGAAGCTGGCCTTGGTGCACAGCTTGGTCCTTTCCATGCATATCTAGGCAGACACTAACTGTGGATTGTTTTGTAGCTCCAAAAAGGTTGCCCAGGGCCATGCACAGGGCAATGTCTGAATTGATCTGCACCAGAGTCCCTCCCAAGAGGTCTCAGAACCAAAATACCTAGTGGCCAGCTTCAGACAGCATTAGAGAAGGATCAAATTGGCCTCACAAGTGGCATATCCAAAGAGAGATCTCAGCAGGCACCAGATGCTGCTGAGGCAAATTCTGCTTAATACAGTCAGCACCTTATAAAGTATGTTTAAGGTCAGTTCTCATAATTAGCCAGCTTGAGGGTCAAAAACACCCACCAATGGGCCAATAACAGTCAAAGCTCAAATACAACAGGAGGGCCCACATAACCCACACAAAAGACACTGCTGGAGCACCCAGATCAGGTGATCAAGCAGACTGCACCACTGGGTCACACAGGACAACTACAACATGAGGCCACCCTACCAAGAGTGGGAGTCATAGCAGATCTATCTAAGATATAGAACCAAACACAGAGACACAGCCAAAATGGGGAGACAAACACACATACCACAGAGGAAATAATATGAGAAATCTCCAGAAAAGTAGCTAAATTAAATGGAGACAAGCAATTTACCAGCTATAGAAGTTAAAAAAAATGGTTATAAGGATGCTCAAGAAACTTAATGAAAACTACAACAGCATGAAAAAAAACATGTAAACAATGATAAACAACCAGTCAGCTACAATATCTAAAATGAAGAATACACTAGAGGGTAAACTAGAGGATAGGTTGAATGAAGCAGAGGAGTAAATCGGCTCCTATAAGGGAGCTCCCATAAGACTGTCAGCTGATTCCTCAAAAGAAACATTTCAGGCCAGAAGGGACTGGCATAAAGTATTCAAAGTGATGAAAAGGAAGGACCTACAACCAAAACTACTTTACTCACCAATGCTATCATTTAAAATTGAACGAGTAATAAAGAGCTTCCCAGCCAAGAAAAAGCTAAAGGATTTATTATCACCAAACCAGTATTACAAGAAATTATAAAGGGTTTTCTTTAAGAAGAAGGAGAAAAAAAAACAGAGTAACATAGTTATAAAGAATAAAATGGTGACAAATTTGTACCTAGCAATACTCATTTTAAATGTAAATGGCTCAAATGCTCTAATGAAAAGCTCTCGGGTAGCTGAATGGATGAGAAAACAAGATCCATATATATGCTGTCTACAAGAGACCCACCTTAGAACGAAAGATACACATAGACTAAAGTAAAGGGATGGGAAAGATATTTCATGCAAATGGAAATGAAAAAAAACAAGCTAGGAGGAGCTTTTGAGATCTTGCTCCCTAGTATGCTGTCAGTTTGGCTTACCTAATCTCATAAAAATTCAAAAAAAAAACACTTCCAGTCAAGATGGAGGTATAGGTAGATACACTGTGCCTCCTTGCATAACCAAAAGAACAACAACAAATTTAAAAACAACAAAATACCAGAACAGACAGAGAACTGAACTGTATGGAAGTCTGACAACCAAGGAGCTAAAGAAGAAACATTCATCCAGACTGGTAGGAGGGGCAGAGATGGGCAGCCAGGTGGAGAGGAATCTCAGCAAGGCAGCAGCTGAAGGACCGGGGTGGGCAAGGCGGTGGCTGGCAGACTGGGCGAGGCTGCAGCTGGCAGAGCAGGCAGTCCCACATTTGTGTGCAGATAAACCAGGAGGAACAACTGGAGAGCAAGACAGACTGTGCAAACCAGGGTTCCAGGGCAGGGAAATAAAGCCTCAAAACCTCTAACTGAGAAAACCTGTGGTGGTTGAGGCAGTGGGAGAAACTCAGAGCCTCACAGGAGAGTTCATGGGAGAGAACCACAGGGTTCTAGAATGTACACAAGCCCACCCACCCAGCAATCAGCACCAGAAGGGCCCAATTTGCTTGTGGGTAGTGGGGAAAGTGACTGAAAGCTGGCCCAGCACTAAGCAATGAGCATTGTTCCCTCTCAGAGCCCTCCACCATGAACAGTGCAATAATGCAATGATATGGGTTGCCCCACCCTGGCGAATACCTAAGACTCTGCCCCTTCCTACATAACAGGCATGCCAAGATAGAAAAAAATTGCCAAAATTAAAGAACAGATCAAAGTCCCCCCCCCCAAAAAAAATACAACTACGCAATGAAGAGATAGCCATCCTATCAGATGCACAGCTCAAAACACTGGTAATCAGGATGCTCACAGAAATGGCTGAGGATGATCACAAAATAGAGGAAAAAGTGAAGGCTATGAAAAGTGAAATAAAGGAAAATGCACAGGGAACCAACAGTGAAGGGAAGGAAACAGGGACTCAAATCAAGGGTTTGAAGTAAAAGAAAAAAATAACCATTTAATCAGAACAAAATGAAGACACAAGAATTGAAAAAAAATGAGGAGAGGCTTAGGAACCTCTGGGACAACTTTAAACGTTCCAACATCCAAATCATAGGGGTACTCCAAGGAGAAGAGGAAAACCAAGAAACTTTAAATGTTCCAACATCCAAATCATCCTCCAAGGAGAAGAGGAAAACCAAGAAAATTTAGATTTCTGGCCAAGATGGAGGTGTAGGTAGACACACTGTGCCTCCTTGCACAACCAAAATAAGGACAACTACAATTTAGGAACAAAAAACAACCAGTACTGACAGAAAATTGAACTGCACGGAAGTCCAACAACCAAGGAGTAAAATAGATTCATCCAGACTGGTAAGAGGGGCGGAGTTGGTGGCCATCAGAGAGGGGTATGGGCAGGAAAAAGTGGTGGCTGACAGACCCGAGTGCACAGGTGGCCACTGGCTGACCGCGGTCACACATTCTCGCACAGGTGGACCAGGCAAAGCTGGGAAGCAAGACAGACCTCCCAACCCAGAGCCCCAGCACTGGGAAATAAAACCTAAAAACACCAATTGAAAACACTTGTGGGGGTTGAGGTGCCGGGAGAGACTCCTAGCCCCACAGGATAGTTTATTGGAGAGACCCACAGGGCCCTAGAACATACACGAGCCCACCCACACCGAAATCAGCACCAGAAGGGCCTAATTTGCTTGTAGGAAGCAGCAGAAGAGACTGAAATCCGAGAGAGTGGAGCAAGCACCATTGTTCCCTCTCGAACCCCTCCCCCACATATAGCATCACAACCCAGGGACTGGGTTGCCCCACCCTGGTGAACACTTAAGACTCCACCCCATGTTAAGTAACAGGCGCGACAATACAAAAAAAAAAAAAAAAAATGGCCCAAACAGAAGAACAGATCAAAGCCCCAGAGCAAATACATCTAAGCAACAAAGAGATAGCCAACCTATCAGATGCACAGTTCAAAGCACTGGTGATCAGGATGCTCACAGAATTGGTTGAATTTGGTCAGAAATTAGATGAAAAAATGAAGGCTACACTAAGTTAAGTGAAGGAAAATGCACAGGGAACCAATAGTGATGGGAAGAAAACTGGGACTCAAATAGATGGAGTGGACCAGAAGGAAGAAAGAAACAACCAAAGAGAAAACAAGAATTCAAAAAAATGAGGAGAGGCTTAGGAACATCCGGGACATCTTTAAACGTCCCAACATCCGAATTATAGGGGTACCAGAAGGGGAAGAGAAAGAGCAACAAGTGGAAAACTTATTTGAACAAATAATGAAGGAGAACTTCCCCAATCTGGCAAAGGAAATAGACTTCCAGGAAGTCCAGGAAGCTCAGAGTCCCAAAGAAGTTGGACCCAAGGAGGAACACACCAAGGCACATCATAATTGCATTAGCCAAGATTAAAATGAAGGAGAGAATTCTAGAAGCAGCAAGGGATAGGCAGACAGTCACCTACAAAGGAGTTCCCATCAGACTGTCAGCTGATTTCTCAAAAGAGACCTTCCAGGCAAGAAGGGGCTGGAAAGAAGTATTCCAAGTCTTGAAAGGCAAGGACCTACATCCAAAATTGTTCTATCCAGCAAGGCTTTCATTTAGAATGGAAGGGCAGATAAAGTGCTTCTCAGATAAGGTCAAGTTTAAGGAGTTCATCATCACCAAGCCCTTATTATATGAAATGTTAAAGGGACTTATCTAAGAAGAAGATAAAAATATGACAGTAAAAAGACAGCAAACTCGCAGCTATTAACAACCACACCTAAAACAAAAGCAAACAACTAGAACAGGAACAGAACCACAGAAATGGAGATCATATGGAGGGTTAGCAACAGGGGAGTGGGAGGAGGAGAGAGGGGGAAAGGTACAGAGAATAAGTAGCATAAATGGTGGGTAGAAAATAGTGGGAGGGCTAGAATAGTGTGGGAAATGTAGAAACTAAAGAACTTATGACACATGGTCATGAACTAAAGGGGAGAATGTGGGTGGGAGGGGGTGTGCAGGGTGGAGGGGAATGATGGGGGAGAAATGGGACAACTGTAATAGCATAATCAATAAAATATATTTAAAAAAAGAATTTGACTGTTTTTGAATTTTTTCCTTGAGGCTGGTTTTTGTTTTCAGGTCCTGGTAGTTTGAGAAAATGCTTGATATGATTTCAGTTTTCATGTGTTGTGTCCTGCCATGCGGTCTGTGTTTGAAAATGTTCCATATGCATTTGAAAAGAATGTGTATTTTGCTTCTTTGGCTGAACTGTTCTGTATATATCAATTAAGTCCATTTCATCTAGAGCATCATTCAGTTCCACAATATCCTTGTTGATTCTTTGTCTAAAAGATCTATCCATTGTTGACTGTAGGGTGTTAAAATCCTCTAGTATAAGTTCATTGCTGTCTGTATCTTTCTTGAAGTCCTCTAAGATTTTCTTTATGTGTTTGGGTGCTCCTATGCTGGGTGCATATAGTTCACAGTGTTTATGTCTTCTTGATGGATTCCTCCCTTGAGTATTATGAAGTGTCTTTCTGTGTCTCTTTTGATGGCCTTTGTTTTGAAATCTATTTTGTATTGCTACCTTGGCTTTTTTTTCCTGTCTATTTGCTTGAAATGTGTTTTTCCCCCCAACCCTTCACTTTCGATCTATGTAGGTCTTTTGTCCTGAGGTGGGTCTCTTATAGGCAGCATATGTGTGGGTTATGCTTTCTTATCCATTCAGCTATTCTATGTCTTTTGACTGGAGCATTTAATCCATTTTCATTTAAGTTTTTTATTGATAGGTACTTATCCATTGCCATTTTCCACTTTGTAATTGTGTCCCCCCCCCTTTTTCTTTACACTCTTAAAGCAGTGCTTTTAGCATGTCTTGCAATGCTGGTTTGGTTGAGGTGTATTCTTTAGCCTCTTTTGTCTGGGAAACTCCTTATTTTGCCTTCCATTTTATTTGAGAGCCTTGCTGGATAGGGTAGTCTTGGTTGCAGGACTTTGCTTTTCATTACTTGGAATATTTCTTGCCTATGACTTCTAGCTTATAGTGTTTCTGTTGAGAAATCAGCTGCTAGCCTTATCAGAGCTCTCTCGTATATTACTTTCTGTTTCTCCCTTGCTGCCTTTAAAATTCTCTTTGTCTTGGAATTTTACCATTTTAATTATGATGTATCTTGGAGTGGGCCTCTTTGGTTTCTTTTTGACTGGGACCCTCTCTACTTCCTGGACTTGTGTGACTTCTTCTCTCATCCAATTAAGGAAGTTTCTGTCATTAGTTTTTCAAACAGGTTTTCTATCTCTTGCTTCTGTTTTTCTCCTTCTGGTATTCCTAGCATATGGATATTATTATGCTTCATGTTGTCCTGCACTTCTCTTAACCTCTCTTCATTCTTTTTAGAGTCTTTTTCCCTTTTCTTGCTCTTTCTGGGAGTCTTTTTCTACCTTGTCCTCCAGCTCACTGATTCAAATGTCTGCTTTTTTAGCATGCTTTTGATTCCTTCTACTGTGCTCTTTGGTTCAGAAATTGAATTCTTCATATCCTCCTGGCTCTTATTGATAGTTTCTATGTCCTTTTTCATGCCAATGTAGTTTGCAGTAAGTTTCTTTCAGCTTCCCTGTAGTTCTCCGTAATTCTCACTGAGCTCATTGAGCTTCCTTATAACCATTGTTTTGAACTCAGTATCTGTTTACTTGCCTTCATTTCTTTTAGCACTCTTTATGGAGATGCCTCCTTTCCTTTCAATTGGGAGTTGTTTCTTTGTCTCCCCACTTTAGAAGAGACTCTTCTTGTTTATTTCTGCATCTTAAGTTGATCTGCTTTGACTCCCTGTCATTGTGCTGTGAACTTCTATGGAAGGAGAACTGTGGGATCCGGTGGTGCAGTCTCCTTGATCTCCTGAACTTCATGCTCTTTGGATGCCCTTTTTGCCATTTATTTTGGCTCTCTGGTTGTAATTGGGTTTTGATTGTTGTTTGTTTTTTCTTCAGTGGGTCCTTCCCTCCACCTGATTGACTGAGGGTCACTCCACCCACCAGGTCTTTTATGCTGTTGTGCAGGTGCTGCTACAACAAAACCACACAACACAAGAAACATACTCACTCCCACAAAAATAACTCCCACCCACAATCCGACTATCAACAGTAAGTGAACCAGTATTAATAAGGGTGTAGAGAGATTAAGACTATTATAAGAATGGAGAAGTGAATATGAGATGATTAACTGAAAGAGAAATGATTTTGAGAGGGTAGAGGGAGAAGCACTAATAAGAGTAGGGAATCAGAGTACTGCAGTGAGAGAGAGTAAAATTTCCATTGTAAATAAAAAAGGGAATGAAGAAGGAAGAATGGAGTAGGAAAAGGGAATCATATAGTATTAGGATTGAGCAGAAATTTTAAAAATTAAACTGAGAGAGAAAGAAAAAGGATTTTAAAAAGTAAATAAATATTTTAAAAAAAAACAGGAACCAAATTGGAGAAAAGATTTACCACAGCACTATCAACAACAAATGAGCTAAGATTAATATGGGTGGGATGGGAATAAGAGAGGAAAAAGAAAGAAACTTAAAAGATATCTAGAGGAAAGGGAAGTGATTTCAAGATGATAGAGAGAGAGGAAATATTAAGAGTGGAGAATGGAACCAGGCTAATGCAGAGAAAAAAAATAAATTTTGATATTAAAAAAAGAAGGGGTAAAATGAAGGCGGAATGGAGTAGGAGAGGGGAATGGTAAAATTTTGAGATTTGAAATACAAAAATACTGAAGACCTAGAGATAAAATTGAAAAAAGCAATAACAACTACCCTATCCACCATCAACTAGCAAAGGATAATAAATGTGAAGAGAGCACATGGATATTTTAAGAGCAGGAAAAAGAATGTGAGATGACCATTGACAAGAAAATTCATTTTGAGAAGCTAGATGGGGGAGAAATGGGAAGAGTGCATAAAGGAAACAAGTTCTAGCAACAGAGAAAGCAAAAGTTAAGATGAAAATAATAAGAGGAAAGGAGAAGGTAAAATGGAGTAAGGCGAAGGAGGAGAAAAATATGAGAATGGAAATAAACTATAATATAAAATCTAGTGACTTAATATACACAAACTTGAAGGACAAGAAATGAATGTTAAAAAACTATGCAGGAAAGAAAATATCTTAAATCATGGAGAAGACCACAGTGGATTTCATCTCAGTAGCATCTAGTATTTACCACTGCTTTTTCTTTCTGGATCTGTCTCTTGTGATGTCAGATGGTATCCAAATCTGGCCTTAAGCAGCCTGTTCAAGACTACCAGGGAGCTACTATCTGTGGCTAACTCCCTCCGTTATTAATCTAGTCACACTGTAGTCAGCAGTCAGAATTAAGCACACAGGAGTAACTCCTGGGGGCAGGGCTACTGCTTCCCTTGAGGTTGATGCCACTCGAAGGGAAGTGGTGTAACTGAGCAAGATGGCTCCTCAAGTATGGGGGATGGCTCAGCACCAGAATCCTGAAGGCTGCTCTCTCAGTTCTCTACCCAAAGCCACTGTCCCCAGTCTCCAGTCTCTCCTCAAATGTCTTTAGTCCACTCCATCCTCCCTCTCTTTGCCAGAGCCCAGGGTAAGTGGCTGTATATGACAACTTATGCATTGGCCCTTTAAATGGCTCTCTGAGACACCAGCCATCCACCTCTGGCAGAGAGAAGCCCTGCCACTTTTCACAGTTGGATGTTATCTGAGCACTTTTGGGGCTCTGGTGCTATAGGCTGGGGTCTAAACCCTAAGCTGTGGTTTAGACCCCACACTTCTCAAGAGGACCCCCATGGCTGCTGAAATATCCCTCTGACACTTTAGCTGCCACCTGTGGGATCCCAGCCAGTCCTCTCACATCTCCTCTGCACTCCCTACCAGTCACATCATGCTGAAGTTGTTTCTTCTGTCTGTCCACAGTCATAAATCTTCTCTCCCACTATTGTTCAGGTGTTTATTCTGGATGATTTCGTTACAATTTAGTTGTAATTCCAGACTGGTCCTGGGAAGAGGTTAGTGTAACTTCCACAGATTCCTCCACCATCTAGTATCAGGTATTAATTCTTATAAATATAGATGCAGCCAACATAGGAGCACCTAAATATATAAAGCAAATCTTGATGGACATAAAAAGAGAGATCAACAGTAATGCCGGCATAGTAGGGAATTTTAACACCTCATTGACATAAATGGATAAATCTTCCAGACAGAAAATCAACAAGGAAATGGCAGCCTTAAATGACACACCAAAGCAGATAGATTTAATGGATATCCTCAGAGCATTTCATCCCAAAACAGCAGAATATACATTCTTTTCAAGTGCACATTTTCTGGGAGAGATCTCGTTAGGACACAAAACAAGTCTCAAATTTAAGAAGATTGAAATCATATCAAGCATCATCTCTGACCATAATGATGTGAAACTAGAAATCAATCACAACAAAAAAAACTGAAAAACACATAAGGCCATGGTTGTTAAACAGCATGTTACTAAGAAATGAATGGGTTAACAATGAGATCAAGGAAGAAATCAAAACATACCTTAAAACAAATGAAAATGAGAATACATCATCCCAAAATATATGGGATACTGTCAAAGTAATCCTAAAAGGGAAGTTCATAGCATTATAGGCCTACCTCTAGAAAGAAAAAAATCTCAAATAAACAAACTAACTTCATATTTAAAGGAACTTGCAAAAGAATGACAAAGCCCAAAGTGAGTAGAAGAATGAATACAATAAAGATCAGAATAGAAATAAATGAAATGGATTCTGAAAACAATACAAAAGATCAATGAAACCAAGAGCTAGTTCTTTAAAAATATAAACAAGATTGACAACTTTTAACCAGACTCATTAAGAAGAGAGGATCCAAATAATAAAATCAAAAGTGAAAGAGAAGTAACAGCTGGCACTAAAGAAATCAAAGGATTATGAGAAAATGTTATGAATACCTATATGCCAACAAAGTGGACAATCTAGATGAAATGAATAAATTCCTAGAAACACACAATTTTTCAAACCTGAATTAGGAAGAATCAATCTGAATAGACCTATTACAACTAATGATATTGAAAGAGTAATCAAAAAAACTCCCAATAAACAAAAGTCCTGGATCGGATGGCTTCTCTAGTGAGTTTTACCAAACATTCAAAGAAAAACTAACACCTACCCTTCTCAATGTATTTCAGAAAATTCAAGAGGAGGGAAGACTCACCAAGCTTAATTTACAAGGCCAGCATTATTCTAATTCCAAAACCAGTAAAGACACTACAAAGAAAGAAAATGATAGGCCAATATCCCTGATGAACATAGATGCTAAAAACCTCAACAAAATATTAGTAAACCAGATCCAGCAATACATTTAAAACATCATACACTGTAATCAAGTGGGATTTATTCTGCTGGTGCAAGGTTGGTAAAATGTGTGCAAAGCAATAAATGTGATACACTACATAAACAAAATGAAGGATAAAAACCACATCATCAACAGATGCAGAAAAAGCATTTGATAAAATACAGCACTCATTTATGATAAAAACTCTCAGCAAAGTGACAATAGAGGAAACATGCCTAAACATAATAAAGGCCATATATGACAGACCCACAGGCAATATCATACTCAAAGGAAAAAACTAAAAGTGTTTCCCTTAAGATCAGGAACAAGACAAGTATGTCTGCTTTTACCCCTGTTATTCAACATAGTACTGAAAGTCCTAGCCACAGAAATCAGACAAGAAGAAAAAAATAAAAGGCATCTAAATTGGAAAGAAGGTAGTAAAACTGTTTTTATTTTCAGATGATATAATACTGTATATAGGGAACCCTAAAGATTCCACCAATAAACTACTAGAACTGATAAATAAACTCAGTGAAGTTGCAGAATACAAAATAAATATCTAGAGCTCAGTTGCATTTTTATAAACCAAATAATGAGCTACTTGAAAGGGAAACTGAGAATACAATTCCATTACAATTGCATCCAAAAAATAACTAGGAATAAATTTGACTAAGGGTGTAAAAAAGACCCATGCTCAGAAAATTGTAAGACACTGAAAAAATAAACTGAACAAGATACAAATAACTGGAATCACATACCATGTTCATGGAAAGGAAGAATTAACATCGTTAAAATATCCATACTACCCAAAGTAATCTATAGACTCAATGCAATTTCTATCAAGGCACCAATGGTCTATTTCACAGAACTAGAACAAATAACCCCAAAAGTTATGTGGAACAACAAAAGAACCCAAATAGCAACAGCAATCTTGAGAAAGAAGAACAAAGTTAGAGGAATCACACTACCTGATATCAATCTATATTACAAGGTCTTCATAATAATCAAGGCCTAAGAAAAGACATATAGACCAATAGAACAGAACAGAGGACCCAGAAGTAAACCCATACCTGTATGGTCAATTAATATTTGACAAAGAAGGCAAGAACATACAGTGGGGTGAGGACAGTCTGTTCAATAAATAGTGTTGGGAAAATTGCACTGATACATGCAAAAAAATGAAACTACACTACCTTCTTACACAAATACAAAAATAAACTCAAAATGAATTAAAGACTTAAACATTAGACTCAAAACTATAAAAAAGTAAAAGAAAACATTGGCAGTAATGTCTTCGGTATTCTTTGTAGTAACATTTTTTCAGATGCATTTCCTTGGGCAAGGGGAACAAAAGAAAAAATAAACAAATGGGACTACATCAAACTAAAAAGGTTTTGCACAGCAAAGGAAAACATCAACAAATGAAAATAAAATGAAAAGACAACACAATGAATGGGAGGACATATTTGCCAATGATTCATCTGATAAGGGGTTAGTTTCCAAAATATGTAAAGAACTGATACAACTCAACGCCAAAAAAAAAAAAAATCCAATTCAAAATATGGGCAAAGAACCTGAATAGACACCTCTCCAAAAAGGATATAAAGATGGCCCATAGACACATGGAAAGATGCTCTGCATTACTAGCAATCAGAGAGATGCAAATTAAAACCACGATGAGATATCACTTCACACCTGTCAGAATGGCTATCATCAGTAAATCAACAAACAATAAGTGTTTGAAAGGATATGGATAAAGGGAACCCTCCTGCACTGTTGGTGGGAATGCAGATTGGTGAAGCCACTGCAGAAAACAGTATGGAGTTTCCTCAAAAAATTAAAAATGAAACAGTGTTATGACCTAGTGATTGCACTTCTGGAATATATCAGAAAAACCTGAAACATGAATTCAAACAATATGTGCTCCTCTATGTTCATTACAGTGTCATTTATATACAATTATATACAATTTATATACAATTTTATACAATAGCCAAGATTTGGAAGCAGCCCAAGTGCCCATCAGTAGATGAGTAGATAAAAAAATGTTTTATTACATTTACATAATGGAATTTTTTTTTTGGTTTTTTTTTTAAACATATTTTATTGATTATGCTATTACAGTTGTCCCATTTCTCCCCCACCCTGCACACCCTCTCCCGCCCACATTCCCCCCTTTAGTTCATGTCCATGTGTCATAAGTTCTTTAGCTTCTACATTTCCCATACTATTCTTGCCCTCCCCCTGTCTATTTTCTACCCACTATCTATGCTACTCATTCTCTGTACCTTTTCCCCCCCTCCTCCTCCCACTCCCCTGTTGCTAACCCTCCATATGATCTCCATTTCTGTGGTTCTGTTCCTGTTCTAGCTGTTGGCTTAGTGGAATTCTATTCAGCTGTTAAAAAAAAAAAAAAAAGGAAATCTTACCTTTTGTGACCAGCATGGATGGACCTGGAGACTATTACGCTAAGTGAAATAAGCCAGTCTGAGAAAGACAAATATTGTATGATTTTACTTGTATGTGGAATATAATGAACAAAATAAACAAACAAGCAAAACAGAAACAGACTCACAGATAAAGAAAACAGACTGACAGCTGTCAGAGGGGAAGGGTGTTGGGAGGCTGGGTGAATAAGGTAAAGGGATTAAGTAAAAAAAATAACTCATAGCCACAGGCAACTATATGGTGATTACAAGAGGGAAAAAGGGGAGGTGGGAAGTAGAAGAAGGTAAAGGGGGAATGAATGATAATGGAGACTTGACTTTGGGGAGTGAACACACTACAATGTACAGAAGATGTATTACAGAATTGTACATGTGAAACCTATATAATATTATTAGCCAATGTCACCTTAATAGATTCAATAAAAAATTTTTGCAAATAATGAAACTTAGGTTTCATTTTTAAGAACAACAATGGTCTGTGATATGTTAGCCTGGGGCCACTCTCCAATTATTTCAAATAATTTGACTGTTGACTCTTGGATTTTCTACATGTACAATCTCATCATCTGCAAATAATAATAGCTTTATTTAGTCCTTTCCAATATTTATGCCCTTATTTTTTTTGTCTTATTCCACTTACTAGCTAAGAATTCCAGTGGGGTGCTTAGTAATAGTTTTGAAAATAGGCATCCTTGTTTTAAAGAAAACACTATTAATATAGTCTCATATAGAAAGGTTATTTTTGTTACTGTCTTTTTCAGGTTTAAGATATTTATTCCTGCCCCTTTTCATTAAGTTTTTATCACTAGTTTTTGTCAAATTTCATCAAATGTTTTGTCTTCATCTACTGATGATCATTTTTTCTGTGTTAATTTATTACTGCAATGAATGACACAGATTTTCTAATATTAAATTTGTTCACATTCCTGGCATAAACCTAACATGATCAGGGTGTGTTTATTTGTTTATGTCCTTTTGAGTTTGTTTGTTTGTTCATCGTCTTAGTATTTTTTTAATCTATTTTCAAGAAGTAGAAAACAGTTGTATGTTTCCCAGATCCTTTCACATTCCTTATACTGTGTAGGCACCTCCAGGACTTCTGTATGTTTTTGCTTCCAATAACCAGAACTTACTGCTCTTTCTCAGAAGACAGTCTGCAGGCTAATGGAACCCACTTTGCCCACAGGCTCAGACAGGCAGAAGGGCCTGGAATTTGCATTTCCCTTTGATGACCCTTAACAGATGAGTGGGGTAGAAGTCTGAAAGCCCTACCTGCTTCTCCTCAGGTCAGGACTGTTCTGAGGCATACATTACAGTCCAGAGCTCCCCTGGGAACAGGCAGAAGCTACCTTCTGAGGGAGTTTGATCACACCCTTGCTTCTCCCCCTCCCTTCTATGTTCTACTTCCTCCATTCTCTTCCTGTTTCCTTTGGGGGAACTTTCTTTATAAATCACTTGGACACAAATCCCTGACTTAGGTCTGCTTCTGTGAACCACTTAATAAATGATGTGGGCCTCTGATTTTTTTTTCTTTTTCATACTGTTCTTGTCTGGTTTGGGAATCAGGATTATAGTGAGTTAGAGGGTGTTCCCTTTTTTGTATTTTTTTCCCCTAATCACTGGTAGTTTGTGTAAGATTAGATTGATCTGTTCTTTGAAAATGTAATATTACTTGCCTGTGAAAAACCTAGGATATGAATATGTGGTGGGGGCAGAGTAAGGGTCAGAGGGAATCATGTAGTTGGGTGTAGGGTTTTTGTTCCAGTCTTAGCTTTTGTTTTGGGTAGTAGTCATTAAAAATGATGAATTAAAAGTGATTTAAACATGAACAAGTAATGATGGAAAGGGCAAAGATCAGGATTAATCCAATTCTGAAGTCCACTAAGGAAATAAACAAACTATAATCTATGTTATCCAAAATTGATGTAGCCACTGCAGCTTTCTTTTGGCTAAGAATTTCCTGATACACCTTTCTGATCCATTCACCTTCAGCCCCTCTGCACCTGCCCTGCCTGCCTCCCTGAGGATCTCAGAAGTAGCCCTGTGAAAGCCTAGAATAAAAGTGCAAGAAATGCAATTTTTAGAGTCTCATTTTCAAACAAATTTCCCCTTATTCCACACCCCTCTCCTTGTGATTGTCTCTCTGTGCATAGGTCCATGTCCTTTTAGTTTGTCTCAAACTTTTCCTTCTATGGAGAGTAAACAGATGTCTCATTCTGGGACCCAGAGGGAATGGAAGGGTGATTAGGAAAGGAGGATTTTTGGTCATGGTGTAGACCCCCAACAATTAATCTTCCAAAAGTTCCATAGACGTGTGTGTGTGTGTGTGTGTGTGTGTGTGCAGGGTGCACATCTGCATGTTCACTCATCAGTAGACATCTCTCCCCTTCATAGACACCAGGAGATAGGGCCTCCGGACCTTTCTCTGCCTGGAACAGGTCCAGAGTCTGCCTCACTGGTCCTTGCGCCCAACTCCTCCTCCTTGCATGGGTCAAAGAAGCTTTAAGACTGATTCTATAGTGGCAGCTGCTCACTTTTGTGCTCTCTGTCTTCCAGGTGCCTTTCTCCAACTGCAGCAGAGTCTGCCTGGCAGGGACCAGGAAAGGAATCATTGAGGGGGAGCCCACCTGCTGCTTTGAGTGTGTAGAGTGTCCTGATGGGGAGTACAGCGATGAGACAGGTAAAGGAACAGCCCTTTGTGGACACCACGTGGGGCTTGGTCCACTTTGGGGCGCTGGGGTCGTAAAGCCCCTGGAAGGGATAGGCTAAGATGGTACTTCACACTCTTTCTCATTTAACCAGTTATGTCTGAGCATCGGTGCTGGGCTGAGCCCTGAGGAGAGTAGAAAAGGAATGTTGGATGTCTTATAATACCATAAGAGCTTACAAACACACCTGTTACACATCTTTCTTTTACTTTGATACTGCTTTCCAATATTGTTTTTCTTTTCTTATAGCTCAGTGGCCCTAAATAGACAAGCTTCTGTCTGTCCCAGGCTCCAGGGTTAATAGGCCATGGTGGATTGCCTGCTGGGTGCCTGGCACTGTACTTGCTGTCTTACCCATGTTTTTCCTGTGCTTAGTTTCTGCATCTCTAAAGTGTGAATTAGATGAGTTAATATTGGTAAAGCACATGGTAAATTCTAGATAAATGTCCATTCAGTAAAAATTTTGATTGGCATGTTGGAAGCACTCTATAAATATTAACTCTAATTGTTATTATCTCATTTCATCCTCCCCACAATAATGGAGTTATTATGGCCTCTAGTGCATACACAAGAAAGCTGAGGCTCAAACAGGTTAAGGAGCTTGACAAAGGTCATACACCCAGTAAGTGGCAGGGCCAGGATTCCCATCCAGATCTCTGACTGCAAAGCCCATGTTCCTTTTACTTTCCCAAATCACACACTGTGAGGGACACAGCAGAGAGTTAGTAAACATTATTGATTGAATGAGTCTGTAGCCTCCCTCATTGGAAGGAAAGTCATGTATGTGGAGTGAGGGCAGGTGAGATACTCTACCTTGATCTAAGAGGAAGTCTACGCTGGCTTGTCTACAAAGCCCATCCATATATCCAAAATGAGTCAGGCTGAGCTTAAATTATTCTGTAAAAAGTTGATGGACTGTGTCATACCTCTGGATAGCCACCTGTCCAGCAAGACTGATCATTCTCTGCTACAAACCATCAGCAGACAGTATTTAAGAAAACATGTACACTCCCACCATGTACAAAGGGGGGAAAAATAATAGAATCATCAGATACATAAAATTATGTATCTGATAACAAAATATGTTTGGTTTATCATAAACATAAACAACATATGTTTATGTTTAATAAGTCAGGGTTCAATATATGATTTGATAATGTAAAAAAAAATCATGCTTTTCATCAATAAACACAATGTAACTTGACCACACCCAGTAACCCTTGTACCTTCACTACCAAATTCATGCTCACAAATTTTAGTCCATGCCACTCATTCACTACTCTTCACTGGGACATTTTACAGATGCAAGTGCCTGTGACAAGTGCCCCGATGACTTCTGGTCCAATGAGAACCACACTTCCTGTATTGCTAAGGAGATTGAGTTTCTGTCATGGACGGAGCCCTTTGGGATCGCACTCACCCTCTTAGCTGTGCTTGGCATTTTCCTGACGGCCTTTGTGCTGGGTGTCTTCATCAAGTTCCGCAACACGCCCATCGTCAAGGCCACCAACCGAGAGCTCTCCTACCTCCTGCTGTTCTCCCTGCTCTGCTGTTTCTCCAGCTCCTTGTTCTTCATCGGCGAGCCCCAGGACTGGACGTGTTGCCTGCGCCAGCCAGCCTTTGGCATCAGCTTCGTGCTCTGCATCTCCTGCATCCTGGTGAAAACCAACCGCGTTCTCCTGGTGTTTGAGGCCAAGATCCCCACCAGCTTCCACCGCAAGTGGTGGGGGCTCAACCTGCAGTTCCTGCTGGTCTTCCTCTGCACCTTCATGCAGATCGTCATCTGTGTGATCTGGCTCTACACCGCGCCCCCATCGAGCTACCGCAACCATGAGCTGGAGGATGAGATCATCTTCATCACTTGCCACGAGGGCTCGCTCATGGCTCTAGGATTCCTCATCGGTTACACCTGCCTGCTGGCTGCCATCTGCTTCTTCTTTGCCTTCAAGTCCCGGAAGCTGCCAGAGAACTTTAACGAAGCCAAGTTCATCACCTTCAGCATGCTCATCTTCTTCATCGTCTGGATCTCCTTCATACCAGCTTATGCCAGCACCTACGGCAAGTTCGTCTCTGCGGTGGAGGTGATCGCCATCCTGGCAGCCAGTTTTGGCTTGCTGGCCTGCATCTTCTTCAACAAGGTCTACATCATCCTCTTCAAGCCATCCCGTAACACCATTGAGGAGGTGCGTTGCAGCACGGCTGCTCACGCTTTCAAGGTGGCAGCCCGGGCCACTCTGCGCCGCAGCAATGTCTCCCGCAAGCGCTCTAGCAGCCTAGGGGGCTCCACGGGATCCACCCCATCCTCCTCCATCAGCAGCAAGAGCAACAGCGAGGACCCCTTCCCAGAGCCCGAGAGGCAGAGGCAGCAACCACTGGCCTTGACCCAGCAAGAGCAACCGCCACAGCCTCAGCCCGCCTTGAGCCTGCAGCAGCAGCAGCAACAATCACAGCAGCAGCCCAGATGCAAGCAGGTCATCTTCGGCAGTGGCACGGTCACCTTCTCGCTGAGCTTTGACGAGCCTCAGAAGAGTGCCACGAGTGCCACGGCTCACAGGAATTCCATGCACCAGAACTCCCTGGAGGCCCACAAAAGCAACGAAACCCTGACCAGACACCAGGCATTACTCCCACTGCAATGTGGGGAGACAGACTCAGAACTGACCTCCCAGGAGACAGGCCTGCAAGGGACTGTTGGTGGGGACCACCAGCCAGAGATAGAAGACCCTGAAGAGATGTCCCCAGCACTCGTGGTGTCCAATTCACGGAGCTTTGTCATCAGCGGTGGAGGCAGCACTGTCACAGAAAACATGCTACCTTCGTAAATGGAAGGTCAGTCCCAGCAGGATCCAGAGAGGTCCTCTGGGATCACATTCCCTGACAGGGATGACAGGCTGCTCCAGCTCCTTTCCTCTGAGGAAGGAGGAATAATAGACAAGCCAAACGCCTCAAACTTACTTGCACTGTTTTAAATGACAGTGAATTGACTAGTGTTCCTTTTAAAATTTAAAAAAGATAAAAAGCAGAGCCATGTGCTCCTGTGGTAGGACTTGTTAGAGTGCTGAGATCACCGGAGTCAGACTGGCTATTCATGTCTCTTCTTCTGTTCCCATCCTCTGTTCTAACCCACCCAATAGCCCAGAGATGCAACCAGGCTTTTAAGCTACTCACCTACCATCTCCTTTTTTTCATATTGAAATGGCTGCCCTGAATGTTACGCACAACCTGGCCCAGAGACAGGGTGCAAAGTGACTGGGCTTAACTGCCACTGGAGTTAGGAGTCTGAAAGACAGGATGTCAACAGCTCTGTCCAACACCTTGACGACACGAAGAACTTTAAATGAACTTCAAAACCATAAGTGAAAGTGTCCCCTCCTATTTATGAAAACCATAAGATATTTGGATTTCTACTTGCTGCTGCTATCATGGAAGGTTAGGGTCCGTCCTGCACCAATACATCTGGTTTTGTCCAGAATGTGATAGTGATGCCATGGTTAGATTCCAGGATGATGAAGAATCACCTCAAATTGTTGGGAAGAGACTGCATGACTTCAATGATCTGTATCTATAACTAATATTGCTATATGTAGCTTTCTCCTTAAGAAAATGTTTTTATTGTAACATTCCATGGACAATATAAACTGAGAAAAAAGTCATAGTTTGGTTTATATAAGGCAGTATTACTGAGCTCCATTTTTCTTTCCCACCCCACCACCCTCACCCCATGAGCTAAGCCCTATGTGAGCCCTTTCAGGGCCCCAGGGGTCCAGGATCTACGCACCCCCATCTTTGCTCCAAAGGCTTCCTGAAGCCAGATCTGTCCTTGTCCCTGTGGAGAATAAGCTTTCAGTCACAGGTCCCCTACCAGTTTGAGGGGTAAGAAGGTGTGGTTCCAAGAGAGCTCTCACAGGCTATTAGCCTGGCCCTGCATCCCCCAAATGTCTACCATGTTCCCTCCAGCAACAGAAGTCTGCCCACTGGTAGTTAAAGGGGTTGAATGGCATACTGCTGAGAATTTAGACTCCAGAGCCAGAGAGATTTGGGTTCAAGCCCTAGGTTGGCTATTTATAAGTTGGGTGACCATAGGCAGGGAACCCTAACATTGCTAAGCCCCAGCTTCTTTGTCTCTAAAATGGGGCAATAATCACTTTTTTCCTTCAAAATTCTTATGTGGATTAAATGAAATAATGTATGTAAAGTACTTTAGCATGGTGCCTAGCACATAGTAAGCACACAATAAATATTAGTTAATATTATTACTGATACTATACTTATTTTTTCACTTATTTAAAATGCAACACGAAGCTTGTTTTAATGACAAGCTTACTGATCAAAACTTTCTCCATGGTAAGCCCAAGAACTCAGGGCCCAGTGCAAGGTGTCAGCCCCAGTTGTATTGCTCAGGCTGAAGAAGCCAGGTCAATCACTCACTCAGAGGACTGCACGCTCAGCCTCTGCGGTGTCAGCTCGCAGATTCCAGCACCAAGGGAAGAGTGTCCAGCTGGGCAATACTTTCTCTGATCACTCTAAATGCTGCTCTTTAGCCAAGGCCAAATGTAGCAATTATATCTGTGTGAAGCCTCACTCTTTATAATCCCTGATAACTTCTTCCTCTGACCTTTTTCTTCCAAAAGGCTGCCTTTCCATGATTTTAAAGTAACCTATTGATATGATAGTTGCTAATCATATAAAAAGACAATGGAGGGCACCATGTGGGAACGTGTCTGAGACTAAGAGAAGTCCCACACAAGATTTCACACAGGAAGACCCTAGTGAGGCACCTGCTCCCCCAGCCAGACGAAGCCTGCTGTTCCCCCTGGGGTCACACCTCTGAGGGAACCACAGAGTTGAATGAAGATTTATATTTGATATTTTACTCAGTCTTTTTCTAAAAAGCAGAAAGTTTGATGGCTTGGGTTTTATGGGTCAATATAGTCATGTGAAAACAGCCATTATCTATGCACAATGTCACACACACTGTCTAGATGTACTTCACTGTGCAGCTCACCCACATAGCTGATCTGGAGGAGGGGTTCATCATGGAAAACATGCACTGTTTGCACTGAGCTTCAATTCACCAAGAGCTGGCAAGTAAAGCAGTCTCTCCCATTATCCTCGTCAGACAGGGAGACTTGACATCATTGTCTTCATTTACATGTAGCTGGGAGAATTCTCAGCATAAAATCAGGGTTGTAAAATATGAACTTGCATTAGTAACAACCTACTTTGTATCTCAAATTCCCATTCACACTAGTAACAGAAACTTTTTTAGTCAAACTGGGATTTTTCTCAGTAATTTCAAAGTTTTATTGAACAATTTAAATTTGACTGTCACTTCAGAGGTTTCTCCCTCCCCTCTTTCACGGGGGTGTTTTGTAGTGTAAAGGGAGTAGGGTTCCTAAAACATGGGCAGCTGCTGTTAACATCTCTGAGAACATTCACCTCTGGTCCCCCAGTAATTTATATACCCCCACACCAGCATCCTCTGAGGTATTACATCCCCAGATGGTCCCCAGTCCTGGGATAGACAGTGATTTCCTCAGCTGCATCACTTTATGCCAACCACCAGTCCTCCCAGTATTTTTCTGAGAGAGGGTACTGGGGCCTGGGAACTACTGGACAGCTCTCAGGCCCCTCCCTCCTGGCACCCTACCTTGCCACAGCTATTTGCTGCCTCCCATGCCAGTGTGAAGAATTCATGGAGACTAACGAGCGTCAAGGTGCTAGAGGAAAACCAGGGCATGTTTCTCTAAATCTGTGTAGGCATTTGTGGAAGTTTGAAAGTAAGATTCCCGCATACTAATCTCCAGCACCTATGAAGATGTTATGTTACATGAAAAGGGTAAATTAAGGCTGCAGACAATAGAATACACTCTAGCTAGTTTAAGCAGAAAGGGATTTGTTACAGAGTATTAAAATACTCTTCTAAACTAAACTCATATGCTTACACAATCAGGAACAATGCAGTCAGGAGAAATATCTAATCCCTCCATGGATTTGTTCTGACAGAAACCTCACTACCTTACCTGCCTTCCACTTAGCGCCCATGGCACAGGGAACCAGACACTAGAACATACATTGCAGCCAGAGGAACAAAACTCCCCTGCCACAGTGCCTGGTCCTATTTACATCAACTTTCCAAGATTCCCATTGACCATGCACAGAATCTTAGCAGCAAGGGAGCCTGGAAATGTAGCTTTTGCTTCCAGCCTGGATAGTATAGGAAGATATGCTAGAAGAAAGTCAAAGTAGGTAATGAATGAGGCAATCTAGAATATCCACTGCCCAAAAACAAAGTATTTTTAAGATCAAACACAAAATGAAAAACACTCCAGAGGGGGAAAATAAAACTAGCATAATATGATTCCCTGTAATCATAACAGCTGTGGTAAATCAGAAAGATATTGTGCTTAAAACAGAGCTAAAGAGAGGCAAGATGGTGGAGTGAATGGAAGCCACACTAACATCCTTCCAGGACCAATCTCAAATTACAACTAAATTGTGGAGAAATCACCCAGAACAAACAACTGAACAATAGCAAGAGAAAAGCCTTATAACTATGAACAGACAGAGAAACATCTTCAGTACTAACTGACTGCACCTGCACAACAGCATACACGACCTTGTGGGTGGAGTGACCCTTAGTCAACCAGCTGGAGGGAGGGACCCACCAAAGAAAAACCCAACAACAATCAAAACCCAATTACATGCAGAGAGCCAACATAAACGGCATACAGGGCAACCCAAAAGCATCAAGTTCAAGAGATCAAGGAGAATACACCAGTGAGTCTCACAGATCTCCTACCATAGAAGTTCAGATCACAAACTCAGGGATTCAAAACAGACCCATTTAAGAAGCAGAAGCAAACAAGAGTCACAAACAATGGGAAGATAAAGAAATGACCCCCCAAATGAAAGGAAAGGAGGAAGCCTCAGAAAGAAGGCTAAACAAAATAGAGGCAAATCAACTCTCAGATATGGAGTTCAAAACAATGATCATAAGGAAGCTCAATGAGCTCACTGACAATTACCAGAAACTACAGGGAAACTACGAGGAAGTGCTTCAAACTATATCAACATTAAAAAGGACATAGAAACTATCAACAAGAGGCAAGAGGAAATGAAGAATACATTTCTAAATTGAAGAACACGGTAGAAGGAATCAAAAGCATGCTAGGTGAGACAGAGGACTGAATCAGTAAACTGGAGGACAAGGTAGAAAAAAATTTGCAGAAAGAGCAAGAAAAAGAAAAAAACTAAAAATGAATGAAGAGGGGTTAAGAGAACTGCAGGACAAGATGAAACATAATAATATCCATACAAAAGGGTTACCAGAAGGAGAAGAAGAAGAGCAAGGGATAGAACACCTATTTGAAAAAGTAATGTTGGCAAACTTTCCTAATTTGATGAGAGAAAAAGTCACACAAATCCAGGAAGCACAGAGGGTCCCAATCTGGAGGAATCCAAAAAGGCCGACTCCAGGATACATCATAATTAAAATGACAAAATTTCAAGACAAAGTGAGAATCTTAAAGGAAGCAGAAGTAATATACAAGGGAGCCCCGATAAGGCTAGCAGCTGGCTTTTGAAAGGAAGCACTACAAGCCAGAAAGGAATGGCAAGAAATATTCCCAGTGATGAAAAGGAAAGGCCTGAAACCAAGACTACTCTGTCCAGCAAGGCTCTCAAATAAAATGGAAGGCTATATAAGGAGTTTCTCAGACAAAAGAAGGCTAAAGAATACACCTCAACCAAACCAGCACTGCAAGATATGATAAGGGGATTGCTTTAAGAAAAGGAAGAAAGAGAGTGAGAGAGAGGAACACCGATACAAAGGCAGTAAAATGGCAATGAATAAGTTACTATCAATAATAACCTTAAATGTAAATGTATTAAATGCTCCAATCAAAATACATAGAGTAATTGAATGGATAAGAAAATATAACCCTCACATATGTGGCCTACAAGAGAGCCACCTCAGAAAAAAAGACCTACACAGACTGAAAGTGAAGGGTTGGAAAAAAAATTTCAAGCAATGGACAGGGAAAATGAGCAATACTTATATCAGACAAAACAGATTTCAAAAGAAAGGCCATAAAAAGAGACACAGAAGGACACTTATTAATACTCAAGGGGAGAATCTATCAAGAGGACATAACATTGTAAACATATATGCACCCAACATAGGAGCACCCATATATATAAGGAAAATCTCAGAACAATTCAAGAAAGATGTAGGCAGTAACACACTTATACTAGGGGATTTTAACACCCCACTGTCAAAATGGATAAATCTTCCCAACAAAATATTGACAAGGATATTGGACCACTGAATGATGCTCTAGATCAAATGGACTTAATTGATATATATAGAACCTTTCATTCCAAAGAAGCAACATACACATTCATTTCAAATGCAAATAGATCATATTGAAAGATACACAACATGACAGGACACAAAACAAGCCTCAACAAATTCAAGAAAATTGAAACCATATCAAAGATTTTCTCAAGCCACCAGGGCCTGAAACTAGAAATGAACCTCAAGGGAAAAACTCAAAAACATTCAAATTTATGGAGATTGGATAGCATGCTATTAAACAATGAATGGGTTAAGGATTAGATAAAGGAAGAAATCAAAAAGTTTCTGGAAACAAATGAAAATATACTCACAACAGTCCAAAACTTATAGGACACAAAGAAGGCAGTACTGAGATGGTAGTTCATAGCACTACAAGCCTACCTTAAAAAGAGAGAAACATTCCAAATAAACACCTTAATCCTACATCTACAGGAACTGGAGGAACAACAACAAACAAAGCCCAGAGCAAGTAGAAGGAAGGAAATAACCAAGATCAGAGCAGAACTAAATGATATAATGGCATAGAGACTAAAATGACTATGACTAAATGACATGGAGACTAAAAGAACAATTCTAGGGATCAATAAATCCAGAAGCTGGGTCTTTGAAAAGATAAACAAAATCAACAAGCCTTTAAGCAGACTCATCAAGAAAAAAAGAGAGAGGACCCAAATAAACACAATCAGAAATGAAACAGGAGACATTACAACCGATACCACAGAAGTACAAAAGATTGTAAGAAATTACTACAAAGAATTATATGCCAAGACATTTGAAAACCTGGGTGAAATGGACAAATTTCTAGAAAAATATAATCCTCCAAAATTGAATGAAGAAACAGAAAGCCTGAACAGACCAATAACAACTGATGAAATTGAAGCAGTAATCAAAACACTCCCAACACACAAAAGCCCTGGACCAGATGGTTTCACGGGAGAATTCTACAAAGCATTTAATGAAGACCTAACCCCTATCCTTCACAGGCTATTCCAAAAAATCTAAGAAGATGGAAGACTCCCAAACTCTTTTTATGAGGCCAACATCACCCTAATCCCAAAACCAGATAAAGACACACAAAGAAAGAAAACTTCAGGCCAATATTGCTGATGAACATAGACACTAAAATCCTAACAAAATATTGGCAAACCGCATCCAGCAATACGTTAAAAAGATCATACACCATGACCAAGTGGGATTCATCCCAGGGATGCAAGGATGGTACAATATTCATAAATCAATAAACATAATACATCACATAAACAAAAGCAAAGACAAAAATCACATGATCATATCAATAGATGTGGAAAAAGCATTTGATAAGGTACAACACACATTTATGATTAAAACACTCAGCAAAGTGGGAATAGAGGGAGTATTTCTCAACCTAAGAAAGGCCATATATGGAAGACTTACAGCCAACATCATACTCAATGGGCAAAAACTTAGAGCTTTCCCACTAAGATCAGGAACAAGACAGGAATGCCCGTTTTCACCACTCCTATTCAACATGGTATTGGAAGTCTTAGCCACAGCAATCAGACAAGAAAAGGAAATAAAAGGCATCCAATTGGAAAAGAGGAAACAAAACCGTCATTGTTTGCAGATGACATGATACTGTACATAGAAAATCCTATAGACTCCACCAAAAAACTACTCAACCTAATCAGTGAATTTGGCAAA
Source organism: Glossophaga mutica (assembly GCA_039655065.1). Taxonomy (NCBI): domain Eukaryota; kingdom Metazoa; phylum Chordata; class Mammalia; order Chiroptera; family Phyllostomidae; genus Glossophaga; species Glossophaga mutica. The sequence goes on along the minus strand of CM077304.1, from coordinate 122,042,407 downwards.
ACAGTGGGATACAAAGTCAATGTTCAGAAATCAAAGGCATTTTTGTACATTGACAATGAAATATCAGGAACAGAAATTAGGAAAAAGTCCCATTTGATAAAGCAACAAGAAAAATAAAAGTACCTAGGAATAAACCTAACCAAGGAGGTAAAAAACCTATACTCAGAAAATTACAGAACAATGAAGAAGGAAATTCAGGAAGACACAAACAATATGGAAGGATGTACAGTGTTCATGAATTGAAAGAATTAACATCATCAAAATGTCCATACTACCCACAGCAATTTATAGGCTCAACGCAATCCCTAGTAAAATACCAATGACTGCAGACTGGTGCAGCCACTGTGGAAAACAGTATAGAATTGCCTCAGAAAACTAAAAATGGAACTGCCCTTGACCTGGCAATTTCACTGCTAGAATTATTTCCTAGGAACCCTGAAACACCAATCCAAAAGAACCTATGCACCCCAATGTTCACAGCAGCACAATTTACAATAGCAAAGTGCTGGAAGCAACCTAGGTGCCCATCGATAAATGAATGGATCAGAAAAGTATGGTACATTTACACAATGCAATTCTACACAACAGAAAGAAACAAAGAGCTTCTACCCTTGACCACAGCATGTATGGAACTGTAGAGCATTATGCTAAGTGAAATAAGCCAGGTGTGAAAGACAAATACCATATGATCACCCCTTTAAGTGGAACATAATCAACAAAACAAACAAGGAAGCAAAGTATAACCAGAGACATGGAAATTAAGAAAAAACAGACAGTAACCAGAAGGGAGATAGGAAGGGATAATGGGGGGGAAGGGTGAAGGGTTTTCAGGAACAACTATAAAGGACACATGGACAAAACCAAGGAGGAGAGGAATCAGGGGAGGGAGATGGAGATGGCTAGGGTGGGGGGGAGAGGTGTGGGGAAAGGGCAGAAAATTGTACTTGAACAACTGTAAAGTTTTTTAAAAAGAGAAAAAATACATAAAATGTATACATATATCAAAAATAAATAAATAAACTTCTCACAACTCTAAAAAAAATACCAATGACATATTTCATAGATATAGAACAAACATCTCAAAAATTTATATGGAACCCTAAACAACCCCAAATAGCTGCAGCAATTTTGAGAAAGAAGGACAAAGTAGGAGGAATCATAATACTTGATATCAAACTATATTACAAGGCCACAGTAATGAAAACAGTCTGGTACTTGCATAAAAATGGACATACAGATCAATGGAACAGAATAGAGAGCCAAAGTAAACCCAAGTCTCTATGGCCAATTAATATTCAACAAAGGGGGAAAAGCACAAAATGAAGTAAAAATAGCATCTCAAACAAATGATGTTGGGCGATCTGGACAGCTACATGCAAGAAAAGGAAGAAAGGAAGAGAGAGAGGAAGGAAGGAAGGAAGGAAGGAAGGAAGGAAGGAAGGAAGGAAGGAAGGAATTCATTCGACCAGCAACTTATACCATATACAGAAATAAACTCAAGAAGGATAAAAGACTTAAATATAAGTCGCCACACCATATATGTCCTAGAGAAGAACATAGGAAGGAAAGGGACTTCCGGCCAAGATGGAGCTGTAGGTTGATACACTTTGCTTCCTCCCACAACCAAAAGAAGGACAACAAATTAAAAAAAAAAAAATGACCAGAACTTCCAGAAAATCAAACTATATGGAAGTCTGTTAACCAAGGATTTAAAGAAGAAACATTCATCCAGACTGGTAGGAGGGGAAGGGACAGGCAGCCAGGGTGGAGAGGACTCGCAGCGTGGCAGCAACTGAAGGATCTGGGAGGGCAAGGCAGTAGCTGGCTAACAAGACCACAGGATGGCTGGTGGAGCAGGCAGTCCCACATTTGCGTGCAGATAAACAGGAAGGAATAACTGGGGAGCAAGATAGACCACCAACCCAGGGTTCCAGTGCAGGGGAAATAAAACTGCAAAACCTCTAACTGAAAAGACTGTGGGGGGTGGAAGTGGCAGGAAAACTCCCAGTCTCACAGGAGAGTTCTTTGAAGACACCGACAGGGTCCTAGAACATACACAAAACTACCCACCCAGGAATCATCACCAGAAGGGCCCAAATTGCTTTTGGATAGCAAGAATGTGACTAAAGCCAAGAGCTGAGCAAGCAGTATTATTCCCTTTCAGACCCCTCCCCCACATACACCACCACAACACAGCGATGTGGGTTGCCCCACCCTGGTGAATACATAAGACTCCACCCCTTACATGAAACAGGTGTGCTGAGACAAAAATATATATATATATGGCCCAAACGAAAGAATAGATCAAAGCTACAGAAAAAATACAACTAAGTGATGAAGAGATAGCATATCAGATGCACAGTTCAAAACACTGGTAATCAAGATGCTCACAGAAATGGTTGAGTATGGTCGCAAAATAGAGGAAAAAGTGAAGGCTATGAAAGTGAAAAAAAAAAAACAGAAAATATACAGGGAACCAACAGTGACAGGAAGGAAACCAGGACTCAAATCAACAGTTTGAAGTAGAAGGAAGAAATAAACACTCAACTGGAATAGAATGAAGAGATAAGAATTAAAAAAATGAGGAGAGGCTTAGGAACCTGTGGGACAACTTTAAACGTTCCAACATCCAAATCATAGGGGTGCCATAAGCAGAAGAGGAAGAATAAGAAATTGAAAATTTTGAACAAATAATGAAGGAGAACTTCCCCAATCTAGCAAAGGAAATAGACTTCCAGGAAGTCCAGGAAGCTCAGAAAGTCCCAAAGAAGTTGGACCCAAGGAAGCACACACCAAGGCACATTATAATTACATTATCCAAGATTAAAGATAAGAAGAGAATCATAAAAGCAGCAAGAGAAAAGGAGACAGTTACCTACAAAGGAGTTCCCATAGGACTCTCAGCTGATTTCTCAAAAGAAACCTTACAAGCAAGAAGGGTCTGGGAAGAAGTATTCAAATTCATGAAAGGCAAGGAACTACATCTAAGATTAATCTATCCAACAAAGCTCTCATTTAGAATGGAAGGGCAAATAAAATGCTTCCCAGGTAAGGACAAGTTAAAGGAGTTCATCATCATCAAGCCCTTATTATATGAAATGTGAAAGGGACTTATCTAAGAAAAAGATCAAAAATACGAACAGTAAAATGACAAAAAATCTCACAACTTTCAACAGCCAAAACTAAAAAACAAAAAGGAACTAAGCAAACAACTAGAACCAGCACAGATACATAGAAATAGGGATCACATGGAGGGTTATCAGCAGGGAGGGAGAGGGGGAAGAATTAAGGAAAAGGTACAGGGAATAAGAAGCATAAATGGTAGGTACAAAATAGACAGTGTGAGGTTAAGAATAGCATGGGAAATGTAGAAGCCAAAGAACTTATATGTATGATCCATGGACATGAACAAAGGTGGAGGAATGGTGGTGGGAGGTGGGTACAAGGCAGAGGGGAATAAAGGGGAGAAAAATGGGACAACTGTAATAACATGATCAATAAATAGATATCCCATGCAGCAATATTTTCACTGACATGTCCCCTAGAGGAAGGGACATAAAGGAAAGAATAAAAAAAAAGGGACTTCATCAAAATAAAAAGCTCTGTGCAGCTAAAGAAAACATCAGCAAAATGAATAAGGAACCAACTGTATATAGGAAAATACATTTGCAAATGATACCTTGGACAAGGGTTTGATCTTCAAAATATATAAAGAACTCACACAACTCCACTCCAAGAAGACAAATAACCCAATTAAAAAATGAGCAAAGGAAAAAAAAAATGAGCAAAGGACCTGAATAGACACTTCTCCAAGGACATACAGAGGGTCCGGAGACATATGAAAGGATGCTCAACATCACTAGCCGTTAGGGAGATGCAAATTAAAACCACAACAAAATACCATTTCACACAGGTCAGAGTGGCCATCATAAACAAATCAATAAACAAGTGCTGGTGAGGTTGTAGAGAAAAGGGAACCCTAGGGCACTGTTGGTGGAAATGCAGACTGGTGCAGCCACTGTGAAAAACAGTTTGGAATTTCCTCAGAAAACTAAAAATGGAATTGCCTTTTGACCCAGCAATACCACTGTTGGGATTATACCCTAAGAATCCTGAAACACCAATTCAAAAGAAGCTATGCACCCCAAAGTTCATAGCAGCACAATTTGCAATAGCCAAGTGTTAGAAGCAGCCTAGGTGCCCATTAGTAAATGAGTGGATCAAAACACCATGGAACATTTACACAATGGAATACTACACAGCAGAAGAAGGGGAGGAGCTCCTACCTTCACGACAGCATGGATGGAACTGGAGAGCATTATGCTAAGTGAAATAACCCAGGCGGTGAGGGACAAATACCATATGATCTCACCTTTCAGTGAACCTAACCAACAAAACAAACAGGGAAGCAAAATATAACCACAGACATTGAAATAAAAAACAGACTGACAGTAACCAGAGGGGAGGTGGGACAGGATAACGGGGAAAAAAAGGGGGAGGGTCATCAAGGAACAGGTATGAAGGACACCTGGACAAAGCCAAAGGGAGGTAGGATCGAGGGTGGGAGTGGGGATGGCTGGCATGGGGGGAAATAAAGACAACTGTACTTGAACAACAATTAAAAAAAGAGAGAGAGAAACAGAGCTACGGCTGTCGTTTTTCCATGAGAGAGAGCCTGTTTTCAGATAAAAGAGAACAAGCAGGGGCTAGCACTTCAGGGAATGAGTCTGGAGGGGATGGGAGGATGGGAATCAGTATGTTTGATCATAAGCCCATCAGTACTATTTGACTTTTTAAATAATATGCATATGTTAGTTTGTGTGTCTGTCTGTGTATATCTGTGTTTCTTTAGTAGCCTGGAGAAAAATACACAATCATTTAATAGTGATTAAGTCTGGGTGTTAGAACTATGAGTAAGTTTTATTTTCATTTTAATATTTTGGGGGTTTTAATTTTGGGGGTGTTTTTGAAGCTGGGTGATTGGTATGTGGGGCTTTGTTATTTTTAACTTCTATAATAAAAAATTAATGTTAAAATTAGCCAAAGAATAAAAAAAAGTCATCAGTCAAAAACATCACACGGCCGAGGCCAGTGTGGCTCAGTTGGTTGGGCGTCGTCCCACAGTCCAAAGATTGGTAGTTCAGTTCCCAGTCAGGGCACATGCCTGGGTTGCATGTTCAGTCCCGGGTAGGGGCACATACAAGGGGCAACTAATCAATGTTTCTCCCCCTCTCTTTTTCCCTCCCTTCCCCTCTCTCTACAAAATCAAAAATAAAATTTAAAAAGTAACACAAAAGAATTTCAATAATTTGACTGGTTCCGTTTGTTGCAAAAGAAGTCAGTCCATCAAACACTCAAATAAAAAGAAAGTCTTCCAAGCAGCAAACATTTTATTTAAAAATCAAAAAAAATAAATTAATAAAATTAAGATCTTCACAAGGTTCAAAAAGTAATTCTCTGAGGCTCCAACCGCAAGCTAAGGAGAGAGGCTCCACCAGAAACCAGCCCTGCTGGCATTTTGATTAGCCTTCCAGCCTCGAGAAATATGAGAAAATAAATTTCTATTGTTTAAGAAAAAAAAGTAATTCTTTGAAGCATATCATAAAGGCCTTCTAAAAAGACAAGTTTGCCTGAATTTTCTGACATGATCTATTGTGATCTTATCCTGAGATGAACCAACTGCATGGGCCAGTTCAAGTTTCCTGGATTGTCCTCTGACAGACTTAAAAGTCTTTAACAAATCCTCTGTGGCCTTTGCACCAGGAATTTCTCTTTTATATATACTCCCAAGGAAATAATGCAACAGGCAACAAAATTAATTAGCCCCAATATGTTCTGGCTAAATAAAACAACGCCTGGGCCATGTGCCAGGAGGCCTACACCCAGGGGAGACAGCAGACACACTACCGAAGTCCTGTGATACAGACAAAAATGAATCCAGAGGCCCAACCCCAGGCGATGGGTAAGGAAAAGAAATTACACTATAATCCCATTGTGAGAGAGCCACAAACATCAGATATGACACGTGTGTGCACCATTTCAAAACACATAATCAAGTTTAGAAGTAAGGTCAAGGGGCAGAGCAGGACGGAGAATGTATGTCCACATAGAACACCATGAAGGAAGTTGCACTGAGAAAGAAGAAGAGGTGATGCAGGGGAGGAAAACAGTTTGTTGTTTATTCATTTCTTTCTTTTGTAAAGTTAGACAACTTCACTGAAAGGAGGAAAGGGGGAGGGGGAGGAGGAAAACCTCAGCTTTACCTGAGATGTTTTAGCTACAATTTAAGGACCAATAATGCCCAGATCAGGGTGGACAGTAGATTAGAAGAAATCACTTGGTGGGCCCTTGATTGGATGGTCTATGAGGAGTGTTAGTCCATTTCCCTGCACCCTGGCTGACCTTAAGCCACTTTAGATAAGGTGGAAGGTAAATCATTCAAAGAATAATTTCAAAAATCACTTTTTGGTTATACAAATGTGGTCAAGTAAACTTTAAGCCAAATGTAAGACCGAAAAATGGTATTAGCATTCCTAAATCTTGCCTCTTTTTTGGTCTCTTGACCCTCCTCTCCTCCTCCAGGATGCTAATTCAGGCACCAGGTATCTCTGTCCCAGCCTTCCACATTTGTAAAAATCATATTGAGCTAACAAGATTCATGGGATATAATCCTAAAGTAACTTTTTATTTCCCATCATTCATCTAAAATCTGCTCCAGAAGGCTGGCTACTTTTCCTGACTCTAAATACAAAACTTGGTTACGACTTGGTAACTCAGGCGACACAAGGTCCTAATCAGTAACTAAAATGTCCAATTGCATGTTGTAGTCAAACTCTGAGCAACATAGTTCCATTTAGGCCTCCTCTGTTTCCTTCGGCTCAGGCATCCTGCAGAAAGAGAAGCCAGTAGCCAGCTATTTCCCTGTTTACCCCATGCGTGCTATGACCTTCCCCCCTATATGTATGGTTAGCCCCTCTAAGGCTGGGGCACAGGGAGGAAGAAAAATTCAGTTGGGCAGAAAATCCCCATACTGACTGGTACCCAGCAGATGTTTACAGCTGACTCCTGTTTATGGGGCCCTCACATGTTCTTTAGAGAACCGCTCCCTTGCTGGAGACCCCTCTCCAGGAGGTTCCTTAATGGTGATGAGGGTTGATGCACTCCTCACTTAACTCCTGAGCATCCTGCAGTATCTCCAGTTTCTCCGTTTGCCCTCCTGGTCAGGATCTAAGAACACACAGAAGAATAAGCTCTAAATTCTCATGGCCTGCGGTTCTTTCCCTCTAGAATAAATGACATAATGCAGATACATAAAAACACTCTGATTTGCTTCCCCTGACACAACAACTTTGGTAGGACATTCAACAAAGTTAAAGTTCCCAAGATACTCTTTAAAAAAAATTTTTTTTTATTGATTGATTTTTAGTGGTGGGGAGAGAAGGGATGGAGGGAGAGAAAGGTGGATGTATTATTGTTCCACTTATTTATGCATCTATTGGTTGATTCTTGTATGTGCCCTGACCTGAAATCAAACCTGCAACCTTGGCATAGCGAGATGACACTCTAATCAACTGAGCTACCCCGACAGGCCTCCCAAGATATTCTTGATCTCCCTGTGATTTGCAGCCCAAGACAATGCCCTCAGGATCACTTCCCTGGTCCACTGCACAAGCCCCTCCCAAACTCCTTCTAGACCTTCTCCCAAGGTGGAGGTTATGGCTTTTCGCATTGCAATAGCATTAATTTAAAGAATAGGCCTCATAGTCAGGGCACCCAAGAATGAAGATTTTAAACTTGAACTGAACTCTCGGATACATCTAGTTCAACTCCAGCTATTTTTTTTTAGCTCAATTCCCTGTTGTGTACTCAGGATTCTATAGTTTCTTCCTCCTTATTTTGTCTGACTCCCCCCATTGAACCCCCTAAACCCACTCACTTAAAACATTTCATTTCTACTAACTGAAACCTTTCCCAATAAACTAGGTTTCCCCGCCTGATTAGTAATATTTAATTTTCTTTTTTTTTCTTTTTTTCTTTTTTTTAAAGGGAAGAACATTTTATTTTACATTTTTTAATTGTTGTTCAAGTACAGTTGTCTCCATCCCCCCTCCCTGCACCCTAGCAGTCCCCACGTCCCACCCTCGATCCTAACCCCTTTGGTTTTGTCCATGTGTCCTTTATACATGTTCCTGAAAACCCCTCCCCCTTTTCTCCCCTTTATCCCTCTCCCCCTTCCCCTCTGGTCACTGTCAGTTTGTTCTTTATTGCAATTTCTCTGGTTCTATTTTGCTTGCTTGTTTTTTTTTGTTTTGTTTTGTTTTTTAAATATTTTATTGATTATGCTATTACAGTTGTCCTGTTTCTCCCCCATCATTCCCCTCCACCCTACCCACATTCCCCGCTTTAGTTCATGTCCATGGGTCATAAGTTTTCTAGCTTCTACATTTCCCATACTATTCTTGCCCTCCCCCTGTCTATTTTTTTCCCATTATCTATGCTACTCATTCTCTGTACCTTTTCCCCCTCTCTCCTCCTCCCACGCCCCTGTTGCTAACCCTCCATATGATCTCCATTTCTGTGGTTCTGTTCCTGTTCTAGCTGTTTGCTTAGTTTGCTTTTGTTTTAGGTGTGGTTCTTGATAGCTATGAATTTGTTGTCTTTTCACTGTCATAGTTTTATCTTCTTTTTCTTAGATAAGTCCTTTTAACATTTCATATAATAAGGGCTTGGTGATGATGAACTCCTTGAACTTGACCTTATCTGAGAAGCACTTTATCTTCCCTTCCATTCTAAATGACAGCTTTGCTGGATAGAGCAATTTTGGATGTAGGTCCCTGCTTTTCAAAATTTCAAATATTTCTTTCCAGTCCCTTCTTGCCTGGAAGGTCTCTTTTGAGAAATCAGCTGACAGTCTGATGGGAACTCCCTTGTAGGTGACTGTCCCCTTATCCCTTGCTGCTTCTAGAATTCTCTCCTTCATTTTAATCTTGGCTAATGCAATTATAATGTGCCTTGGTGTGTTCCTCCTTGGGTTCAACTTCTTTGGGACTCTCTGAGCTTCCTGGACTTCCTGGAAGTCTATTTCCTTTGCCAGATTGGGGAAGTTCTCCTTCATTATTTGTTCAAATAAGTTTTCCACTTGTTGCTCTTTCTCTTCCCCTTCTGGTACCCCTATAATTCGGATGTTGGGACGTTTAACGATGTCCCGGAGGTTCCTAAGCCTCTCCTCATTTTTTTGAATTCTTGTTTCTTCCTTCTTTTCTGTTTGGTTGTTAGTTTCTTCCTTCTGGTCCACTCCATTGATTTGAGTCCCAGTTTTCCTTCCATCTCTATCAGTTCCCCATGCATCTTCTTTCATTTCACGGATTGTAGCCTGCATTTTTTCATCTAGTTTGTGAGCAAAATCAACCAATTCTGTGAGCATTTTGATGACCAGTGCTTTGAACTGTGCATCTGACAGGTTGGCTATCTCTTCACTGCTTAGAGGAATTGGCTCTGGGGCTTTTATTTGTTTTCCGGTTTGAGCCATTTTGGTGGGGTTTTTTTGTTGTTGTTGTTTTGGTTTTAGTCTGGTCGCGGCTATTACGTAGTGAGGGGGTGGAGCCTTAGGTGTTCCTCAGGGCGGGGCAGCCCAGTCGCTGGGTTGTGACGCTATAGGTGGGGGCGGGGTCTGAGAAGGAGCAATGGCGCCTGCTCCGCTCTCTCCCGGACTCCGGCCCTTTCCGCTGCTTCCCCTTCACCTGGATTATCTGCGCACGCACGCGTGCTGTTACGTAGTGAAGAGTGGAGCCTCTGGCGCTCCCCAGTGCGGGGCAGTCCAGTCGCTGGGTTGTGACGCTGTATGTGGGGGTGGGGCCTGAGAGGGAGCAATGGCGCCTGCTCCGCTCTCTCCCGGATTCAGTCCCCTCTGCCACTTCCCCTCCGCCTGGACCGTCTGCGCGCTCGAATGTGAGACCACCTGGTCAGTCAGCCAGCCGTTTTGTGCGGCCTCACTGGGTCTGCACAGTTGCCCCCCAGTGCCCGGGGTCCGCCAGCTGCTGCCTGTAGGCCCGGGGACCGCCAGCCGCCGCCTGTGCACCTGGGAACTGCCAGCCGCTGCCGCTTGCGTTCCTGGGTCCGCACCTCCACTTTCTCCTGCCTCGACTCCGCCCCTCTTACCGGTCTGGATGAATGGTTGTTGGACTTCCGTACAGTTCAGTTTTCTATAAGTTCTGGTTGTTTTCTTGTTTCTAAATATTTGTTGTCCTTAATTTTGGTTGTGAGAGGAGGCACAGTGTGTCCGCCTACGCCTCCATCTTGGCCGGAAGTCAGTAATATTTAATTTTCATTTGCCACTTCAGAAAAACCCCACAGACAATAGTGGGACAGATTTTATTGCATTTAATGAGACATCAGGGAGTCTGGTTTTTCTTCAATCTGAGAAAAAATATTTATTTAGCCATAAACAAACACTATTATTGCATAAGCAGTTACAAAAATTATCACAAGAGGTCAGCACCCAGAAAGCACTTTGAACATTGAGTGGGCTTGAGACCACTGCAGAACCTCACCTTTCAGTGAAGTATTAAGTCCTGACACCGCACCTGAGCAGGTGTCAAAAGCATGATCCCCTCGAATCTGATTTGAACAGATAACCCAAGGAGGAGGTGGGTGAACCCACCTACATTTTTGGACACTTACTCTTCTTTGAAGAGATAGAAGGACGACTAGAATGTTGGGTTGAACTGAATTAGAAGATTAAGCCATTTGGATTCTGTAATTATAGTCACAGAAAACAATTAATTCCTTATCAAAAGTCAAACAAAACTTGCAACTGAAACCTTCTGACTTCAGATATATCAGCTACTCAAATCAGCACTGTCCTTCAGAACCACCTGGTTATGAGAATGTAATTTTGTAATAAAATCCTTCTAATGCCTCTTTTATCAAAGTCTCCTGAATAGGGTCAAACACAGGATCCTCTTTTACTGAATTCTCATGCAGGACAAACAAATATATAAGGTTGCAGTGTATGAGAAGGATTTTTGTCAGAAACTTACAAATTTTTGTCAGGTCACTTCCTGTCCTAGCCAGAATAACAGGCCCCCAATGATGTCTACAACCTAATGCCCCAAACCTGTGAATATGTTGTTACATGGCAAGGGAAAATCTGGTTGTGTATGCAATTAAGATTGCTAATTAGCTGGCCTTGAGGTAAAAAGAATATCCTGGATTATTCAGGTGAGACCAGGGTAATCACAAGAGTCATTGTACGTGGAAGAGGGAATCGGGAAAGTCAAGGTCAGAGTCAGAAAGAGATTTGAAGATTCTACACTGCTGTCTTTGAAGATAGACGAAGAGACGATAAAGCAAGGAATGCAGGTGGCCTCTGGAAGCTGGGAAAATCAAGGAACAAATTTCCCTTCAAGTCTCCAGAGAGGAACACAGCCCTGCCAACACCTTGATTTTAGCCTGCTAGACATATTTCGGACTGCTGACTTTTATGTTGTTTTAAGCCACTATTTTTGGAGTAATTTGTTACAGCAGCAATAGGAAACTTGTACACTTAGCCTTTTCCAATGGTGTCAGTGGCGGGGTCGGAGGGGGCATTCCTGCTCTGGCCTTCTATAGCTGCAAATCTTCCTTGAAAAAAATCAGTCAGACCAAAATATTTTGTGGCTTCGAACCACTGCAACTCCTGAAAACTTTCATATGGTAATAGGAATTAGTTATCCTAAAGTTAACTTGACAATATGCTCTTAGAATTAAATGATACTACAAAAAGTCAGGCAACAGCCCTGGTATCTTCAAACAATGAGTATCATTTTTTAAAGAGCTTTCTAGATTAAAAAATTCTAAATAGCAACCAATAGTAATGTATGAAACTTGAATTTGAGGGAAATTTGAAAAATGTGAATATGGACTAGTTATTAGATGAAATTAAGAAAGCATCGTTAATCTTCTCAGGGGTGATAACGTACTTATATAGGAGAATGTCCTTAGTTTTAGGGGATGCTGACTGAACAGTTTAGGGGTAAATGTTACAATATCTGCAATTTACTTTGTTTCAGCAAAATATATAGATAAATATTAAAATATAAGGCAAAATATAATAATTGTTTAATCTTAGTGGTGGTATGGGGTGTTTATTGCTCAGAAACTTTACATTTTGGTTTTAAATGCTCTCTGTGTATGGAACTTTTCTAAATCATTTCTAACAACTTAGATTTGTGGCTAGGATGTGACAAGATAAGTAACCATCATATGCAAAATAGTTTAAATGAGTTTCCAGTTACAAAACTGATGGGGAAAAAGGTGATGTCATTCTATGAATCAGTGGAAAGTTGCTGTCCTATAAGTAAAGAAAGCAACCTAGTGGAATGGGGATTTTTGGTCTCAGGAGATCACATATTTTCATTTCTTGATTTTTTCAAGGGGAGGGATAAAAGTGAAACTTTGAAAATAAAAAATGGAAACTTAAGGTCAAGTAAAAGAAGAAGAGCACAAAATTATTCCCTAAACCCCAACATCCTAGAACCACTAGCAGAAGGAAACTGCAAGAAAATTGTTACCCAGTTTCCTACTGACATATTACTACAAGAGAAGATCAGGGGAAATTAAGGAATAATATTCTAGTCATTCCAGAGATAAGAACAGGATTAGCTAGTGATAGAGTACAAAATATTTTTGTATGACTTGTCTTTTACACTTCTTAATATATATACATATATGCACACACATATATGATAGGTCAATGCTGGTTTATGTTTGTATTAAAGCAACACTAATAATTTGAAGTTTTTGCTAAAATACTCAATGTTGTTCATTTTTATTTGAAAAATGTTGTTAAAATCTACTATGAAATTTAAGCAGAAAACTATATTTTGATCTTCTAGATGCTATAGCCAAGATATCTGGTACCACCTAGTGGAGCATAAGTAAATTACAGAGTAAAAATGCCTGAGGTGAACAGGAAAGAACTAATTAAAAAATCAAAATTCTGGTTCTCTGAAAAACTAACAAAAAGCAAAAAAAATAATAATAAATAACAATAGAGAAATAGCCACTGAAACAAAAATATTTTAAAAGTCACAAACAACTACTTTTTACATCACTAGGCAAATACATTTGAAATTTAGATAAAATGGATTTCCTACTAAAACTACAGTCAATAAAAATGGACTCCAATAGAGATAAAAATTTAAACAAACTAATGTCCATTAAAAAAATAAGAAAGTTATCAAGGAACTACCCACAAAAATGTGCCAGGCTCAGTTTCAAAGGGGAGTTATATCACATCTCCTAAGACCAGGTAGTCCCAATGCACCATAAATTATTCTAGAGAAGAGAAAATATCCAAATTATTTTCATGAATTAAGCATAACATTGATTGCTAGTCTTGACAAAAATGGCACAAAGAAAATGACAGAATAGTATTACTTATGTACATTGATGCAAAAATCCTAAAATAAAATATTATTGAGCAGAATCCAATGCCATGTTAAGAAAATGATACACATAATAAGGGCTTGGTGATGATGAACTCCTTTAACTTGACCTTATCTGAGAAGCACTTGATCTTCCCTTCCAATCTAAATGACAGCTTTGCTGGATAGAGCAATCTTGGATGTAGGTCCCTGCCTTTCAAGACTTCAAATATTTCTTTCCAGCCCCTTCTTGCCTGGAAGGTCTCTTTTGAGAAATCAACTGACAGTCTGATGGGAACTCCTTTGTAGGTGACTGTCTCCTTATCTCTTGCTGGCTTCTAGAATTCTCTCCTTATTTTTAATCTTGACTAATGTAATTATGATGTGCCTTGGTGTGTTCCTCCTTGGGTCCAACTTCTTTGGGACTCTCTGAGCTTCCTGGACTTCCTGGAAGTCTATTTCCTTTGCCAGATTGGGGAAGTTCTCCTTTATTATTTGTTCAAATAAGTTTTCCACTCGTTGCTCTTCCTCGTCCCCTTCTAGTACCCCTATAATTCGGATGTTGGGATGTTTAAAGATGTCCCGGAGGTTCCTAAGCCTCTCCTCATTTTTTTGAATTCCTGTTTCTTCATTCTTTTCTGTTTGGTTGTTTCTTTCTTCCTTCTGGTCCACTCGATTGATTTGAGTCTCAGTTTTCCTCCCATCACTATTAGTTTTCCCTGTGCATTTTCCTTCATTTCACTTAGTGTAGCCTTCATTTTTTCATCTAATTTGTGACCAAAATCAACCAATTCTGTGAGCATCCTGATCACGAGTGCTTTGAACTGTGCATCTGATAGGTTGGCTATCTCTGCATTGCTTAGATGTATTTTCTCTGGGACTTTGATCTGTTCTTCCATTTTTTTTTTTTTTTTTTTTTTTTGGTCTGGTCACACCTGTTATATAGTGAAGGGCAGAGGCTTAGGTGTTCAGGAGGGCGGGGCAACCTAGTCACTGGGTTGTGAAGCTGTATGTGGGGGAGGGGTCAGAGAGGGAACAATAGCGCTTGCTCCACTCTCTCTCGGACTTCGGTCCCTTCCACCGCTTCCACAAGCAAATTGGGCCCCCCAGTGCTGATTCCCATGTGGGTTGGCTTGTGTACGTTCTAGGACCCTGTGGGTCTCTCCAATGAACTCTCCTGTGAGGCTGGGAGTCTCTCCTGGAACCTCAAACCCCACAGGTGTTTTCAATCGTTGTTTTGATGCTTTATTTCCCCACATTGGGACGCTGTGTTGCACAGTCTGTCTCATTCCCCAGCCTCACCTGGTTTATTTGCACACAAATGTGGGACCCCCCTAGTCGGACAGCCACCTTACGCACCTCACTGGGTCTGCCCATTGCCACCCCATGCCCAGGTCCACCAGCCACCACTTTTTCCTGCCTGGACCCCTCCCCATTGGCTGCCAACTCTGCCCCTCTTACCGGTCTGGATGAATGGTTGTCAGACTTCCATACAGTTCAATTTTCTGTCAGTTCTGATTGTTATTTTTTTGTTTCTAAATTTTTGTTTTCCTTAATTTTGGTTGTACAAGGAGGCACAGTGTGTCTACCTATGCCTCCATCTTGGCCAGGAGTCTCTGATTTCAATTTCCTTGAATTTGTTGAGGCTCATTTTGTGTCCTATCATGTGTTCTATCTTTGAAAATGTTTCATGTGCATTTGAAAAGAATGCATATTTTGCTTCTTTGGATGAAAGACTCTATATGTATCAGTTAAGTCCATTTGATCTAGGGCACCGTTCAATGTCACAGTATCTTTGTTGATATTTCGTTTGGAAGATCTATCCAGAAAATAATGGACATTTCCTTAACATAATAAAATATATATACAACTCAGTCCTAAAGCCAGCATCTTACAGGTAACATAATAGTATATCCATAAAATCTTAGCAAATTCATGGTAAAACTAACCAAGAAATTTAAAAATTCTAAAATTAGCAGTATATAAAGCTTACATACAGAAATTAAAAGCCATTAGGTACACTAACAATAACCAGTTGGGAGATATAACAGAGAAAAGAGCCTTATTTACAACAACAACAAAATAAGATAAATTCTAAGGAATAAGATAAATTATTAACAATAATGTACAAAATCAATATAAGGAAAACTTTAAAACAATACTCCTGAAGCACCCAAAAATAGATTGAACAAATGGAAAGACATTTCATGTTATTGAATACCATCACACACATTAAAAACATTCCCAAGCTAATTTATAAATTAAGTAAGAGTCTCCATTAATATACAAATAATTTTCTTCTCGAACTAGAGAGCTGATACTACAGTTTGTCAGGAAAATATATATATGAATGTCTATTTCCACAATACAATTGATATAACTAAAAACAAACCTGAAAATAAAAAGCTAAAAGGAAAAATAACTCAATCAGATATTAAACTATATTATACAACCATTCTACTTGAAGTTGGGTACTGGCCCATGAGTACACAGACAGATCTATGTAATAGATACCAAGTCCAGAATTAAACCTACATATGTATGGAAATTGAGAATGTGATAAAGGTCAAATATAAAAATCACTGTGGTAAATATACAATGAGGTCTGTCCAGAAAAAGTCCAACCACTGTTAATATACTGAGAACAGTTTGCACCACATCAGTGTAACCTGGCAGCCAAGCAGAGGAGAATGGAATGCGCATGTGTGAACAATGATGACTTCACTGTACTAGATAGTGGGGGCAGTAGACACAGTTGAGTGAGCATGTGTACTGTGTTGTCATCACATTCAAAATGACTGACTGAGTAGAGCAACAAATCTACATCAAATTTTCCATTAAGCTTGAACATCCCTCCATGGAAACTATTGGGATTATTCAGAAGGCTGCAGCTATGGGCAACAGGTAATTGGCAGCTTCATCACGACAACACACCCATCCATGCATCACATCTGGTGCGGAGTGTTTTTGCAAAACATCAAATCACCCAGGTGACTCAGCCCTCCTACAGCCCAGATTTGGTGCCCTGCAACTTCTGGCTTTTCCCAAAACTAAAATCACCTTTGAAAGGGAAGAGATTTCAGACCATCAATGAGATTCAGGAAAATACAATGAGGCAGTTGATGGAGATTGGGAGAACTGTGAGGTCCCAAGGTGCCTACTTTGAAGGGGACTGAGACATCATTGTCTGATTTACTATGTTTCTTGTATATTGTATCTTCTTCAATACATGTCTATTTTTCATATTACATGGCCGGATACCTTCTGGACAGACCTCATATGGTGTGAGGTCAAATAGATAACCATTTTGAAAAAGATCATGTTGGATCCATACCTCAAACCTTATAAAAGAATAAACTCTAAATGGATAAAAAATTCCAAATGCAAAAAAATAAAATCATATATAAATACTAGAAGAAATCAGTAGTTAATGTCTTTAAAACCTGAATGTGAGGAAAGGCTTTCTTTTTTTTACTGAATCCAAATTTAGTAAAAAGAAATACTAATAAAATTGAATACATAAAATTAAAAAAAGTCACATCACACACACAAAAAAAAAAGAACACCAAAAATAAAGTGAAGTAAATCATTAACTAGGGGGAAAATATTTGCAACATATATCGCAGATAATGGGCAAAATCTCAATAAATATAAATAAGTTATTTTTAGAAATCATAGAAAACAAAAAACAAAAACCTAATATAAAAAGAAGCAAAAGGTATGAACACCTAACTGACTGGTGTGTGACAGAAGAAAAGGCTGTGCAGATGAAAGGTTCTTGTACTGCTGGGTTATAAGCAATTACCGAGGCCACCAACTTCTTTTATTAAAAGATAAACACAGCAAGGCTGCAAAGGTTTTTTAAATTAGGTTGTTTTGCCATGGCTGGCGTGGCTCAGCCATGGCAGGTCCCCCTGCCATGGGGGATTGAGTATGGGCTGCAAACCAAAGAGTAGCCAGTTCAATTCCCAGTCAGGGCCCATGCCTGGGTTGCAGGCCAGGTTCCCATTGGGGGCCATGTGAGAGGCAACCACACATTGATGTTT
Organism: Glossophaga mutica; assembly: GCA_039655065.1. NCBI lineage: Eukaryota > Metazoa > Chordata > Mammalia > Chiroptera > Phyllostomidae > Glossophaga > Glossophaga mutica. The sequence continues at coordinate 122,024,955 of CM077304.1, read as the reverse complement.
TTCTCTCTCTCTTTCTCCCTCCCTTCCCTTCTCTAAAAATAAATAAATAAAATCTTTTTTAAAATTAGGTTGTTTTAAAACATCCCTGAAGAGTACTTAATTAAAAACAACAGAATGAGTTAGAACGCTGTGATATAGTCTTACAAGAGGATTAGTTTTATCAATGATTAATGACAAATGAAGACTTGTGGATAGCACTAAACTGTATTTGTGATTTTGCATTTTCATATCTGTATTTGAAAATGACTAAGTATGTATGTTTATCTCTAAAAAAATATTTATTTCTAACAATTGATGAGACAACATCATGATCTCTATAACCAATGATTCACTGTTAAGTTGTTGAAATGTAAGGTCTGCTCCAACCAGTGAGCCCCTGTGACACTATAATAATTCTCTGATAGCTCAGTTAGGCAAATATAACCAAGGTGTTATTGGCCGCTTGGCAGCAATAGATACTAATTGCCTGGGAAGGGAGGGAGAAAGAGGGGGAGAGAAACATCCATGGGTTGCCTCTTGTATGCACCCCAACCAGGGACCAAACCTGCAGCCCAGGCATGTGCCCTGACCCAGAGTCCAACAGGCAACCTTCGCTTTCTGGGATGATGCCCAACCAACTGAGCCACATCCATCAGGTCTGCCTGTAAAGTTCTTGAAAGGTAATGAATAGCCCCCTAATGAATTTGGAAACTAATTTATAAAGACATTTCAGACAGATCACAAGATGCTTTAGTTGGAAAGGTCAGCAAAACCCTTTAAAAGGGCATTAGAAATAAAGCAAAACATCCTGTCTTTGTTAAAAAATAGTTGTGGATACGCTCTAGCACATTCTAGCACATTCCATTAGGAAAGATCTTTGAAGCTAGAAAAGGTTCAAAGGGAGAAGAGCACTGCTGACTGGTAATGATAACTAAGAAGAGATGTAGTAAAAAGACATACCAGGAATAATTCTAAGAACCTACTACTGTTTAGCCATCTGAGCTTGAGCGAGCCAGTTACCCTATCAGGGCTTCAGTTGCTTTGCATGATCCCTGAACTAGACCAGGAGTCAGCAAATTTCCTGGGGAGTATCAGATAATAATAAATAGTTTAAGCAATGCAGGCCACACATTGTCACAACTACTCAACTCAGTCCTTGCAGCAATAGATAATAGGAGTACATGCACAAATAAACATGGCTGTGTTCTGATGAAACCTTATGGACATTAAAATTTAAATTTTACAGTTTTTACGTCATGAAATATTATTCTTCTTTTGATTTTTCCCCTCCACTTATTTCAAAATGTAAGAACCATTCTTAGCTAGCTGGCCATAGGAAAAACAGGCAGCTAGGCTGGATTTGACTCACTGGGTATAGCTGGCTGATCCCTGGGGCTGTGTGGACTGTAAGCTCCCTTGAAGCTCTGTGTCTCTTTGTTGATTAAACTGCTATTGATTCCCTATTTAGCTAACAGTGGGGTTATACTTCTTCTACACCTTCTGAAACCTTCTTTTATAGCTTAAGCAGTTTCTCAAGCTTTATTTACTCATATTCCCATTAAATAAGAGTTAGAAAGATGTCACATCATATGTAGTTCATATTATTTCAAAAGTAGTTATCTTTGGTCTTCCAAAGATTTACACATGTGGGTTTTCAAACTTTATGTGTCCTTCTCTCCTTACCACGAAGAGATTCCCAGGTTTGTCCTCATGTGTTTGAGAATCACTGTCTTACAGCAACTTTTACTTGAAAATACCCAATTGGAAGCCCCGCCAAACAACCTTACTTCCTCTTCCTGCTGGAGAAGAATATCCATTTCCCACAACCTCTGCTCTAAGTGAGGATGGCTAACTTAAACTACCAGTACTTCGTAGAACAGAGACTTCCAGGTAAGACTGGACTTGACTTCCTCTCCTCCGAGTTTTCTTTCTTTCTTCCACATGGTTAGACTCCATAGCGTGAGAGGGAACTAGGAGCCCTGCATTAGCTCTTCTCCCCTGATCAGCTTGATGGTTATAATAGCTACAAGAACACAATGTAGGAAATCTATAATTATGGGCAATCTGTGTGAAATGTCTTTAGATTGTGGATAAGGAGAGAAAGAAGTTAGCTGCTTTTCGACCCATTCTTGGCAACAAGCAGCCTTAAAACTTCTCCTGTGAGGACACAGGGATTATAAAATGGTCCATCTCCATAAATAAGTCTTTCTCCGTTAAGGAGCCTCATCAGTATAGAGGAAGAGGCTGAGGACATGAACAGTGGATGCCCACGGTGAGCCATCGCCCTTGCAGCATTTGGTCACATCACTGCTCAGGTGAACCTGTCCATGGTGAGAAATTGCTGGATGCTATTAGCACCCTTGTGGCGTATGAGGAACTAGGGCCTCCGGGTATAACCATTTACCCCAGGTCACATAAGTACCAAAGAGGAGCTGGGACTCTCATTCAGACCTCCATAGAAAGGCAGTTATCCATTATATTGTCAGCCTCTCTGCCTCTCTTTCCTGTCTGTCTGTCTGTCTATCTGAACATCTATCTCATCTCCTCATCTCCTCTCTAGAAAGCATTAGGTAACTTGTGTTTGAATAATTAAAGTCCTCTGGGAGTTAGCTGGCCAATCAAACCAGATAAAAAACTCCAAAGAGAAGTTGCCCACTGGGAACTTACCGGATAATATAACCTGCAATGTTCTCCATCCAATTCGTATCACAAATCCAGTTCTGAGAAATGTTATTTTTGCAGGATAGTCTGAGAGAGTAGATCATGATACAAATACTCCAAGTTTGATGCTTAAATAACACCAGAGCATTAGAGACCCTGTAAGCCACTGTTTGACTTTACTGAATTATTAAACATGTGTACTGAGTTAATATTAAAAAACTAAAGCATGCTTTTAAAGTTCTAAAGCAAATTCTAACATTTCTAAATATTTTGAGTTAATACTTTAAATGTCCAAATCACTGCTCCTTTCCTTTGGAATAGTGTGAAGGAATATCATGTATATTTTTTAAACTCCATTATATTGCAATATTATCAGAATTTGCATGAATTATGTCCTACAATTTTGTCCCATAAAAATATGCCCCTGGATTTGAAACAATGTAGCTGGAAATGACACTGTTTCCATTAGTGCTCTTAAGATTTTCTTTAATTTTTATTGGTTTTTACAGAAAATATAAAAATTAGAGTGGGTCTCAAATCAGAAATCCAAATATTAAAGAACTATAACTTGATTTTCTATATTTTTGTTTCTATTTTATCTCTCAAGAAAATTCCCTTAACTCTTTTGGGGGGTTCCCCTCACTTCCCTTTGGATTGTGCCAATGTTCCAGAACTTTAGATGGTGCCAAAGATGGGGAGACGGGGTTGCAGTCTGTTTCCAAATGCAGAGTGTACCCAGTCTGCAGTGGAGCTGAGCCGTCTGCCATTCCAGTCAAGCGTGCCTTTCTGCTCGCCCCACACTCGGGCACAGGACTCTGCGCAGCTGCCTAGCATCCTGTCTGCCTGGAAGCACCTTGAAACTACTTCCTCTTTAAGGTTTTGCTACCACCCTCCTTTGTTCCAGGCCCCACAGATCTCTGTTCTTTCATCACTTCCTTCCCCCTTCTCCAGGACAGTATTTTCAAGTTTCACTCTGGTTTCAGATACCTTGTGTACCTTGTTGCTACTCTAGAATTTAACCTCCCAGAAGCCAGAAAGTTGTAGGCTTCTGCTTTCCAACAAGCAACAACCCTCCTTTAAGACAAGAACAAGCAGCTGCAACTTCTCCGGCCACTGAGCCCAGGCTCCGCCCTGGACCCCAGCGGCAGAGAGGTGTCAGCGTGCTCTCCGTCCGCTCTCTCTTCCCATTAACAGAGAAGGAGCAGCCAGTGAGAGGAGAGTAAAACCAGGAGACTGCGATGTTCCAGAAGAGGGGAGACTGATGAGGGAAGGAGTCATCACCAGTCTTGTGCTTCCAAGAGAACACGTGAGATGTCAGAAGAAGAGAATGGATCAATGCCACTGGCCAGTTTCAGTGAAAGACACATAAAAATTTAATGTTAGCAGAGATTAGAAATTCTCTAATCCAGTCAACTCACTTTATGTGTAGAGATTGATGTGTAAGTGCTCAGTAAATGTCTGAACTGCTTTCCCCTTAGCACTTCTCAAGCTAGGGTGACCAAATGTCTGGGTTTGCTTGGGACGCTCAGCTTTAAAATAATAATAATAATTATTATTATTATTTATTGATTTTAGAGGTGGAGAGAGAGGGGAAGAGAAACAAAGAAACATCAAGTTGTTGTTCCACTTAATTTATGCATTCGTTGGTTGATTCTTGTATCTTGGAGGTTGAACCTGCAACCTTCAGGTATGGGGAGGGGCAGGGTGCTCTAAACAACTGAGCTACCCTGCCAGGTCAGGAACAGTTTAACTATAAAACTAGGTTAAGTGCTTCCTGGTTTGCCTTATATTGAACAGTAACTGAACCTTGAGTAGAAGACTGCGCCCAGTGTATCTGAACTTGTGTGTGTTCCTTCCCATGAGAATAGATTTTTCTCTATCAGGGGACCAGACTTTGGTATTTAGTTTTAGTTCATGTTTTGGCCTGAGAATCTGCCTCAAAATTTACAAGTTTTGCCCTGGCTGGTATAGCTCAGTGGATTGAGTGCCAGCCTGCGAATCAAAGGGTTGCTGGTTCAATTCCCAGTCAGGGCACATGCCTGGGTTGCAGGCCTGGTGCCCAGTAGGGGGTGCATGAGAAGCAACTACATATTGCTGTTTCTCTCCCTTTCTCTCTCCCTTCCCCTCTCTCTAAAAATAAATAAATAAAATGTTTTTAAAAAATTTACAAGTTTCCCCTGTTACCCAAAAGAAGGGTGTTCCCATGAAATCTTTATAAACCAAAATGGCATAAAGCAAAGAATTACCATTGATTTACATAGAAAAGTTTTATGTGTCTCCAGGCCCCCAAAATAATGTATCAAATCATACCAAGTAAAACCAACATATAGTAAAAGCAATGCCACTCTCATCACTCAGGGTGTGCGCTGCCTTCATAATGGCTTATTGCAGCACCAATGCTAAAAGACATTTTTGCTTTTCACCCTTTTTGTTTTGTTTTATTTTTTATTATTTTGTTAGTTATTCACCTTTTTTGTAAAAGCAAAAATCCTCTTCAGATTTCTTTCTGCTATCGAAAACTGGTATAGATACTCTTGACTTAAGATGGGGTCATGCCTATCCCTGACTGGTGGTGGGTCAGTGGATTGAGTGCCAGCCTGCAAACCAAAGGGTTGCTGGTTCGATTCCCAGTCAGGGCACATGCCTGGGTTGCGGGCCAGGTCCCCAGTAGGGGGCACGCAAGAGGCCACCACACCCACACATCATCCACATGTTTCTTTCCCTCTCTTTCTCTCTACCTCTCTACTTCCCCCTCTATATATAAATTAATAAAAAATCTCTTTTTAAAAAAAAGATGGGGTCATCCCTAATAAAGTCATCATAAGTTGAAAAAAAAAAAAAAGATAAGAACAGGGTGACCACCAGCTTGAATGGGCAGGGGAGGTGGTGGGGACACTTTGTGTGTTATCGGAGACTATAGCTCCACGCAAGCTAGGCCTTGAAAGACGCCTGTAAGACCTGACTGGAAAACCAGGAACACAGGAGGCAGGCATGACCCAGTGCTAGCACCAAGGGTTTCTGTGGGAAATCAGGCCTGAAGAATGCATTGTACCCTTTGAAGCTTGCTTTGCTTTGTATAGCCCTGTTGGTATAAACCAGATATTTAAGTTCAAAGCAGAAGGACTGAACTCCTTATCTCGTGAAACATGCCTTAATGACCATCTGGCGTCAGTCAGCATGTCTAACAGACCCGACCTGAGGCAGACCTCTGTGTTTCTTCAATTGTTATCTATAGATAATAATATCTGCTTTCTATAGCTATAGCCTTTGGACATTGACTGATGAGCTATGCGTGTATGCTGTATATCCCTACACATACCGATCCCGATAAAAGCCATTTCAAAGAAGGGCTCAGGGCGTTCTCCATTAGAGGGAATTGCCACCTGCTTTTCCCCCAGACAGATGTGTCTGGGCCGACTCATTTCATCCATGACTGGGAGGACTCCGTGGGATGGGGTTCCCCACAGGGAGGCATATAAGAAGAGTTAAAATACAGGTAAATATCTGAAATACTGTCTGGCCAAACTTGTATTTTTCAGTATTTACATGGGTTCTTAAATGCTTTGCTTATACAATTTGCATCTAAAATTATTGTCCCATCAATTGAAATAAGTTGGCACATTCACTTTCTACTTCCAATCCCACTTTCCTCAATTGAGGATTTCTTTCTACTGTGTCCCTATGTTTCTATAAATACCAAGAATCCTGGGGTTTGAAAATATCAACTAAAAATAACCCACAAAATCAGAGCACCTGATCATCTTCACTAAGGAAAGTGGAATAGTAACATCCTCTAATCAATAAACATACATGGGATGGACTGTATGTAAAATAATGTTTATGCAGCATTATTTATATTGACAAAAAATTGGAAACAACCTAAATGCTCAATAATCGAGTGTTGTTTAAATAGAGTAAGATTACATAATAAAATTCTATGCACTGTTAAATGTCAAGTTGTAGAGAAATATGTGGTAATACAGGACAATATTCACAATAAAAATAATAAATGAAGTATGAACTGTGCAATCACAATTTTATAAAGTACACAATTGAATAGAGGTTATAGCAAAAAGCTGGAAAGTTCCTCACCAGAATGTTAAAAGGGATCTTTTGTGGTGGAATTATGATTGAGATCATTATTTTCTTTCCATATTTTCAATTTTTTCTACAATGCACAGAGTTGCTTTCATCAGAGAAATAATGTTATTTTAAAAATAAAATCATTTATTGAGCTTATGATTTATGCACCACATATATGCTATACCTGAATATAAAGATTTTTTAAAATAAAATAAACAAGAGCAGGGATCTTCAACAACGAGAATAAGAAAGAAAAGAAATATATCCTGAGATCATCTCAGCCCTGACTCGGCTTCCTTGCTCAACAAAGAAATCTTTTAGCCCTGGCTAGTGATGCTCAGTGGATTGAGTGCCGGCCTGCAAGCCAGAGGGTTGTTGATTCAATTCCTGGTCAGGGCATATGCCTGAGGTGTGGGCTGGGTCCCCAGTTGGGGGCGTGTGGGGGCAGCCAATTGATGTATCTCTTGCACGTCTATGTTTTTCTCCCTTCCCATCTTTCTAAAATAAATAAATTTTAAAAAATTTTAAATTTTGTACTAATTAAATTTCTTGGTTATCCCATAGAAAATGTGCTTCTTGTTTTTCCTTCTAATTCTCAGATATGAAAGTGCCTAATAAAAGAATTTAGCAAATCAATGAGGAGGTTGTGCTACAATCGTACTGTCACTCCACAGTTGACTGCAGAAACAGGAAGTGACCTGAATATGTTATGCAAGTCTTGGTTCACAGGTTAAGTGAGTCATCAAGAATCTGCTGGGTAAAAATCTAGTCTGACTACCTGTCCTGACTCCACCCCCTGCCTCCAGTCTCTCTCTGCTCTGACCATCTGACAGCCCCAACTTCTCACACAGGCTTACAGACCAACGAGGCCTCTGAGTAATGGTACTCTCAAGGTGGAATGACACTTGACTGAGACATGCCTAGAAAAGAATTACAAAAGATAAGAACTCTTCTGTCATTGACGAATCTGGGTCTAATTTCACCTATAAACACTTTATTTTTCTTCTTATATCTGAGTCAGTTATTTTTAGCTCCATTTGGAGTTCTAAAGTGGTTTGCTATCCTCTGTTGTCTTCTGTTCAGCTTTTGGCTTACTGTGTAACCGGAGTAGTAGAACGGGACAATTTCTATGATTTGTGCTAAGATCCATAACTTGGTTAACAGTCTTTCCTTTTTCATTGAATTTATTGGGGTGATGTTGGTTAATAGATAGATTTCAGGTGTACAGTTCTATATATATCGTCTGTATATTGTATTGTTGCTGGCCAGAGAGCGAAAGCGTCGCTGATTTGATTCCCAGTTAGGGCACATGCCTGGGTTGTGGGCAGGGTCCAAGTAGGGGGTGCACGAGAGGCAACCACACATTGATGTTTCTCTCCCTCTCTTCTCCTTCCTCTCCCCCTCTATACATAAATAAAATCTTTTTAAAAAGTAAATAAAGCCCTGGCTAGTGTAGCTCAGTGGATTGAGCTCGGGCCTGCGAACCAGAGGATCGCGGTTCGATTCCCAGTCAGGGCACATGCCTGGGTTGCAGGCCAGTTCCCAGCAGGGGACACACAAGAGGCAACCGTACATTGATATTTCTCTCCCTCTCCCTCTCCCCTACCCCTCTAAAGACAAATTAAAAAAAAAAAATCTTTAAAAAAAAAAAGTAAATAAAATAATTTAGATAAATGAGGACTTCCAGCCAAGATGGAGGTGTAGGTAGACACACTGTACCTCCTCGAACAACCAAAAGAAAGACAGCAACAATTTAAAAACAAAAAACAAGCAGAACTGATAGAAAATTAAACTGTATGGAACTCTGACAACCAAGGAGTTAAAGAAGAAACATTCGTCCTGACTTGTAGGAGGAGCAGAGATGGGCAACTGAGCGGAGAGGACTCGCGGCAAGGTAGTGGCTGGAGGACCATGAGGTTCCACATTCGTGCACAGATAAGCCAGGCAAAACAAAGGAGGAGCGGGACAGACCGCACAACCCAGGATCCCAGCTCTGGGAAATAAAGCCTCAAACCATTGATTGAAAACACCTGTGGGGGTTAAGGCAGCAGGACAAACTCCCAACTTCACAAGAGAATTCACTGGAGAGACCCACAGGGTCCTAGAACATACACAAACCCACCCACCCAGGAATCAGCACCAGAAGGGCCCAACTTCTTGTGGGAAGCAAGGGAAGTGACTAAAATCCAGCAGAGAGTGGAGCAAGCACCATTGTTCCCTCTCGGGCCCCTTCCCCACATACAGCATCAGAACCCAGCAACATGGGTTACCCCACCCCGGTGAACACCTAAGGCTCCGCCCCTCACTACGTAACAGGCACATCAAGACAAAAAAAAAAAAATGGCCCAAATGAAAGAACAGATCAAAGCTTCAGGAAAAATATAACTAAGCAACGAAGAGGTAGCCAACCTATCAGATGCACAGTTCAAAACACTGGTAATCAGGATGCTCACAGACTTGGTTGGATTTGGTTACAAATTAAATGAAAAAGTGAAGGCTACACTAAGTAAAATAAAGGAAAATATACAGGGAACCAATAGTGACGGGAAGGAAACTGGGGCTCAAATCAACAGTGTGGACCAGAAGGAAGAAAGAAACAACCATTCAGAAAAGAATGAAGAAACAAGAATTCAAAAAAAATTAGAAGAGGCTTAGGAACTTCCAGGACATCTTTAAATGTTCCAACATCCGAATTATAGGGGTACCAGAAAGAGAAGAGGAGGAGCAACAAATAATTTTGAACAAATAATGAAGGAGAACTTCCCCAATCTGGTGAAGAAAATAGACTTCCAGGAAGTCCAGGAAGCTCAGAGAGTCTCAAAACTGGACCCAAGGAGGAAGACACCAACGCACATCATAATTACATTAGCCAAGACTAAAATGAAGGAGAGAATCCTAGAAGCAACAAGAGATAAGGAGACAGTTACCTACAAAGGAGTTCCCCTAAGACTGTCAGCTGATTTCTGAAAAGAGACCTTACAGGCAAGAAGGGGCTGGAAAGAAGTATTCCAAGTCATGAAAGTCAAGGACCTACATCCAAGATTGCTCTATCCAGCAAAGCTTTCATTTAGAATGGAAGGGAAGATAAACTGCTTCTCAGATAAGGTCAAGTTAAAGGAATTCATCATCACCAAGCCATTCATACATTGTTGTATGAAATGTTAAAGGGACTTATCTAAGAAAAAGAAGACAAAAAATATGTCCAGTAAAATGACAGCAAACTTGCAATTATTAACAACCACACCTAAAACAAAAACAAAAACAAACTAAGCAAACAACTAGGACAGGAACAGAACAACAGAAATGGAGATCACATGGAGGGTTATCAATAGGGGAGTGGGAGGGGGAGAGAGGGGGAAAAGGTCTAGATAATAAGTAGCATAGATGGTAGGTAGAAAATAGACAGGGGGAGGGCAAGAATAGTATGGGAAATGTAGAAGCTAAAGAACTTATGACACATGGACATCAACTAAAGCGGGAATGTGGGTGGGAGGAGGTGTGCTGGGTGGAGGGGAGTGAAGGGGAGAAAATAGAACAACTGTAATAGCATAATCAATAAAATATATTTAAATAAATTAATAAATAAAATATTTTTTAAAGAATACATTGTGATCATATTTGCTTTTTAGAAGAAATGTTTGGCTGTTGTGTGAAGAATGGATGAAGAGGAGAGTGTTTGAGGGAGGTCTAATTGTTGTGACTCAGGGGAGACGTAGTCATGGCCTGAATGAGGGTGGTGCAGGGCAGATGGACAGGAGGGGATAGAGCCCAGTGTAACTGACAAAGGCTGGTGATGCTAGAGGAGGGGGCTGAGAGTGAGGAAATAGTCTTTCTGACCTGGGGAGTGGGAGGACCAAGCCATGGAACCCAGAAGGACAGGAACCAGAAGATGAAGGGTTCAATTAGAAGGGAACCCTGAAGCCAAGAGACCATCCAGCCTTACCCATCCAACTCCACTGAGGACCACACTTTATATCAAAAAAGGAAAAAAGAAAAAGGTACTTACATACCTAGCCTGGTGTGGGTATAAGGATAAGACTTTGTATCTTACCTATTTCAAATATTAAAAATTAATCCAAAAATCTAAATGTATTCTTCTATCCTGTTTTACTTTCTTCATTTTTCCTTACTTTTCTAGATCCTTCAAGATGCAGCTGATGACACCAAATGTGAGCATGGTTGCTAGGATACCTGGAAATACAACTACAACTAGCTTCCTCTTATGGCACAGGAACTCTACATGTGCCAGACACTGAGCAAAATACTCTCCATATTTTGTATTTAATCATCATATTTAGTCCCATGAGGTACTTGCTATTACCTATGTTTTACAGATAAGGGACTGATGCTCAGAAAGGCAATGTTCCTGCCCAGAGTTACGGAACTAGACAGATTCTTGAACCCAGCCAACTCTGACTCCAAAGCCCATCATATTAAGCACTGTGCTATCCTGGGTCCAGCAAGCCTTTCTTTGAGTACACAGATGAATTTAAGTCCATCCTGTAAAAGGCTTCTTGCCTTTTACATACATTTTTATTGAAAAATGAGAATCCTTAGTAAACACATCCCACAAACTAGAGCTCCTTTTTAAAATACGGTGTGAATAGTGCCCCTGGAATTGTACAGCCTGGCACCCTTGTGACTGTACTGGCTTGGATCAAACCTCTGGGCCTTAAGCTTAAGTTCAGACCAGGCATATAGACTGCCAAACAACACGTTTATAAAAACAGATTAAACGAGTGACTAGTCAAACTGTAAAAACATCTGGACCAGCCCTTGGTTACCAGTGCAGAGATCAGAACTCCAGCTGATGATGAGAGGGTATAACCTTGAACTCCTGGATGCCCACATGTGAGAAGTAATATTTATAGAAGCCTGAATAAAGGGGATGCAATAAACCCATTTTAAAAGATATTTTAGATTTTATCTTTGAATTAAGCTAGCTTAAGGCATTTTCACGCTGATCATTTTGCTACACAAGGTTGCTTATTCTGAACTGCTCTTCAGCTCATATATAAGAAACAATTTCTAAGGCTCATGGAATTTGCACTTACTGTAGGGATGAGTTGAAGACAGCACTCATTACTTTGCTATATCCTCTTTCCAGGACCATGAGAGACATGTTCGTCATGCCTTGCTATCAGGAAATAGCTGTGCTTATCATAAAAAGCTAGTTGGTTGTTATTTTCTCTCGTCCACGAATTGTATAACTGACCTTGTTTCTGTCTTCACTTTGGCTCCCAGGACCTTAAAAGCCAGGCTGGCAGGCTTGCCTCTGTCAACGAACCCTACCCTAGAGAAGCCAGCATTTAGTCTAATAACCTCATCTTGGTTTTATTTATTTTCTACTTATTTGAATTTTTTCTTCCTTCCTCCAGTCCCAATCTGCTCCATTATATATGGTACAAGTTTATCTTGTGACTGTGTTTTAATAACCTAGGCATGGTTATTTAAATCCTTTTTAGAATATCTCAGGGTACAAAAATATAATCAATTCTAGATGGAAAATTGAAGGTCTTGACTAGGGTTGTGTGGATTATGTTTAAACCCGGATAGGTAAGGGATGATAACCAGGGCCAAATAAAGCTTCTGTTTGTAATTTCAGAACCTGCTTCAGTGGTTCCCCAGGTTTATCAATTCTGACCTGCTTCCTGACTCACCTTCCATTGCTGCCCAGGACAAGGCTCTGGCTGCTCACAGCTGACAGGAGTGCCCTGCTTTCGTAAGTTGTCTCTCTAGAACCCAGCTATTTTTGTACACGGAAAGTATTTTCCTGCTTATCTGGAAAATATAAACACAGCTTATCTGCATAAAGAAAAGAAAGTTACCCTTATCATTCTTGCATATCTGGAATGAGATGTCACCATCAGAGAGACACAAGTAGAAAGAAATACAACAGACAGTGTTACAAACTGCTGGCAGAGTGATTGACTTGGATTTTTCTTTATTTTGGATACTTAAGACCATTTGAACTGGTGGTTAAATCTAGTCCCAGTTCTATGATGCCCAATGGAGAATTTGACCAATGCATGTTCAGCCAATGAACTTCAACAACTCCATAAGACTATGCTGGAAATTGTCTATTCTCCCATTATGAAAGTGGTGAGACCTAAGAATTTGCTGGGCAGATGCTATGTTTGATAATCTAGCAGATAAAATGGGTAGAAGCCAAGACTACCATTTCTGCCGTGGAAGAGATTAGAATCAGATCATGGAGAAGATAAACAGAATATAAGTTGTATAACTGACATAATAAGAATACATAATGCAAACCAGGAGCTAAGGGGAACCACCAAAGGCTCTGAGTTGTGTGGTTTTTGTAAGCACTACAGAATACAAGTTGCTGGAGGAGAGGAAGTATAACATCCCTTTCAAAGGGTATCATATGAGCAAGAGCATGGGGAATAAAGAGAAACCTTTGCTAGCATGGCCTTATTCATATGCATAAGTTCATTTTTTCCTAGGGCATAAGCATGACAAAATCATGCTGGGAGATGCCTATTACCCCATTGTGTGTTTCTGGCAAGGCCAGAATTTTCTCTTTAGGGAGAGGCATAATAACATTGATTGGACAACATTACTCCACCCTGGCATTTATTATTAGTCATAAAAATTGACTGAGCCTGCTCCAGTATCGCCAGTCACTTGATAAGTATCCAGGATAGGTAAACACCTACAATTTGTCTTCCCTGTCCTTTCAGAGAGCAAAAGCACAACTCAACTCAGGGACCAGGATACTGAACAAATGTCTGAATGATCCCTGAGGTCCTGCAAGCATTTTTGCATTGTTCCAAGAGTACACAAGAGCCATCACCAGTTCCTCTGTCCTGTAGAGAATGAGGAGAACATGATGGCTGTTACACTCACTTTTGAAGAGGAAAAGACTGCAGCATGCTGAAAGATTTATCTTGAAGGGTGCTTAACAACATCATTGTTTCCATAACTCTCCAAACTATGCTCGCACCCTCATCCTTTGTGTCTTGAAACCCAGGCGTGTGCCCTGGGGCAGATGCAACATCCGGACTTCTTGGTTTTAGCTACTTTAAGCCCACCCTCTGTCTCAGAACATCTGCATAAGCCTCATTGAAGTTAGCGAATTTGAGAACCATAAAAGCAAGTACGGGTTAAACAGCCACATTGCATCCCATCCCAGGCTGTCCTGCATCTCTATCCCTAACCCACCGCAACTCACGCAGGCTCAGAACTCACCTTTTAGGGATCTTTTGGGGCCTCACTCTCTGCCCCTTACTGTCAATTCCTTCCAATGGAAAGCCAGGCCCTTCTGTGGCCAGAATTATTTTTTTCTTTACCTTGTCTTGGCTAGAATTTCTGTTACCTTTAGCAATTAAAAAAAAAAAAAAAAAAAAGTCCTTCTAGCAGTTTCAGGAATTTTCCATGGCCAGAGAAGTTAGAGATGGCTAGGAAATTCCAACCGACTAGAATGCCATGAGCCAAATAATTAGGATGAAGTTGGCTAAGAGATTAATTAATTCATATGTACATTTATACATAAATTCATATGTACATTCTACTTAAAAAAAAAAAAACTATCGGCTAAATAACTAGCAACTGAAAGTTTTAGCCAGAGCATTTAGGCAAGAAATAAAAGACATTCAAATCCAAAATAAAGAAATAAATTTATCTCTGTGTGCAAATGACAAGATATTGTATACAGAAAACCCTTTAAACTCCACCAAAAACACTATTAGAACTCATAAACAAATTCAGTGAAATTGCAGAATACAAAATCGGTACACAAAAAGCAGTGGTGTTTTGCCCTACTAACAATAAACTATCAGAAAGAGAAATTAAGAAAACAATCTCATTAATAAATGCATCAAAAAGAATAAAATACTGAGGAACAAATTTAATCAAGGAAGTAAAAAATCTGTACACTGAAAGCAATAAATCATTGAAACTGATAACTCAAATACCCCTCAGGGCTATATTGCCATTATTTGAGTTAACAGGTGGCTCAGTTGGTTGGAGTGTTGTCCTGTACACCAAAAAGTTGTGGATTCAATTATCAGTCAGAGCGCATATCTAGGTTTTGGGTTTGATCCCCAGTTGTTGTGGTGTGTGTGGGAGGCAACCAATTGATGATATTCTGTCTCTCTCTCTCTCTCTCAAGTCAATACAAATATCCTTGGATGGGGATTTTTAAAAATGAAAATATATTTCATGTTCATGGATTGGAATAAATAATATTGTTAAAATATCCATATTACCCAAAGCAAGCTATAGATTTAATGTAATCCCTACAAAAAACTCCAGTGGTATTTTTCACATAAATTTTATAAAACAATTTTAAAATTCAAACAGATCACAAAGGAAAACAAGAACAAGGCTGGAGGTATCATACTTTCTAATTTCAAATTGTATTACAAAGTTATAGTAACCAAACAGCATGGTACTGGTACAAAACCAGACACATAGACCCATGAAATAGAATTGAAAGTGCAAAAATAAACCCATGTATATATAACCAATTAATCTTTGACAAAGGAGCCAAGAATATACAATGGGGAAAAGAAAAGTCTCTTTAATAAACAGTGTTGGGAAAACTGGATATCCACATGCGAAACAATGAAACTAGACACCTATCTTACACCTTACATAAAAATCAATTCAATCCATGTAGATTAGACTTGACCATAAGACCCAAAACCATAGTAAATGAAAAGGTCCCTAGTATCACTAATCACCAGGAAAATGCAAATCAAAACTACAAGGAGATATCACCTCACACGTGTCAGAAAGGCTATCACCAATCGATCAACAAACAAGTGTTGGCAAAGATGTAGAGAAAAGGATATACTCATGCAGCCACTAAGGAAAATGGTATAGAGGTTGCTCAAAAAATTAAAATTAGAGCTGCCAAATGATATAGCAATTACATTTTTGGGTATTTTTCCAAAGAAAATGAAATCACTATCTCAAAAATATGTCTGTGTCCCCATGTTCATTGCAGCAGTATTTACAATAGCCAAGACATAGAAACAACCTAAATGATGTCTAGCTACAGATGAATGGGTTAATATACATATGTATAAATCTTAGTCAGCCATATAAAAGAAAGAAATCCTGCAATCTGCAACAATATGAATGGACCCTGAGGTCACTATGCTAAGTGAAATAAGTCAGAGAAAAACAAGTACTCTATGGTCTCACTTACATGTAGAGTCTTAAAAAAAAAAACTTCACAAAAACCAAAAGTAAATTGGTTATTACTAGGGTCAGGGGTTGAGGGAAATGGGAGGAGATGACGAAAGGGCACAAACTTCTAAGTATAAGATGACTAAGTTCTGGGGATATAATGGTCATCATGGTGATGATAGTTAACAATACCATATTGTATATTTGAAAGTTGTTGAGAGGAAATTATAGAAGTTCTCACCACACACACACAAAAAAATGGTAACTATGTGAGCTTGTGTTAACTAACTGTATTGTGGTAATTATTTTGCAAAATGTACAAAAATAAAATCATCACTTTGTACACCTTCAATTTACACAACACTGTATGCCAACAATATCTAAGTAAAGCTGAAAAAAAATACAAGAGGTAACAAATACTGGTGAGTACGTGGAGAAAAGGGAACCCTTGTACACTGCTGGTAGGAATGTAAACTACAACAGCCACTATGGGATACAGTATAGAGGTTCCTCAAGAAATTAAAAGTAGAACTACTATATGATTCAGCAATCCCACTTCTGGGTAAATACCCAAAGGAAACAAAATCACTATCTTGAAGAGACATCAGTACTTTCATGTTCATTGTGGCATTGTTCACAGGAGCCAAGGTATGGAAACAACCTAAGTGTTTGTTAATAAATGAATGGATAAAGAAAGAGTGATGTATATAGATATATACAGCAATATATATACACACATATATTATATATACGTATATATACACATACACAGGATTTCCTTTTCTTAAAAAAGGAAATCCTGCCATTTGTGACAACATGGATGAACCTGAATACTAAATAACATAGTACTAACCATTAACATAACAATTATACTAAGTAACATAAATACTGCATGGAATCATTTATGTGGAATCTTAAAAAAAATGAAACTCATAGAAACAGAGGTCAAATGGTTGCTGCCAGAGGCTTGGGGTGGGGTGAATAGAGAGAGGCTGGTATATAGATGTAAACTTTCAGTTATGTGATAAATAGGTCTGAGGATCTAATGAAAAACATGGTACCTTATTTTGCCATGTATAATGCACACTTTTTTACCCAAATTTTTCAGGGAAAAGTAAGGATGTGCATAATACATGGGTATAATGATTACATATCATGGGTATACTAATAGGTGTGATAATCCCGTTTATAATGCACACAAAACCATGGGCGCACATTATATATGGGAGAGCGTACACAGCACAATACAGTAACTACAGTCAATAAGTCTGTATAATTGAAATTTTCCTTTTTACATTTTTAAGTATTTTTATTGATTATGTTATTACAGTTTTCCCAATTTTTCCCCCTTTATCCCCCCTCCACTCTACCCTCCCAACCCTCCAGCATTCCCCCCACCTTAGTTCATGTCCTTGGGTTGTACATTTAAGTTCTTTGAGTCCTCTGTTTCCTATACCATTTTTCATCTTTCCCCACCTATTTTGTGCCTACTAATTATGCTTCTTCTTCCCTGTACCTTTCCCCCTATTCCTCCCCTCCCCATCCCCACTGAACTCCATCTGGGTGATGTCCATTTCACTAGTTCTGTTCCTGTTCTGGTAGTTTGCTTAGTTTTTGTTATCATTGTTTTTCTTTTCTTTTAGGTTCATTTGTTAATAGTTGTGAGTTTGTTGTCATTTTATTGTTCATATTTTTTATCTTCTTTTTCTTAAATAAGTCCCTTTAATGTTTCATATACTTGGTGATGATGAACTCCTTTAACTTGACCTTATCTGAGAAACACTTTATCTGTCCTTCCATTCTAAATGAAAGCTTTGCTGGATAGAGTAATCTTGGATGTAGGTCCTTGCGTTTCATGACTTCAAATACTTTTTTCCAGCCCCTTCTTGCCTGCAAGGTTTCTTTTGAGAAATCAGCTGATAGCCTATGGGAACTCCTTTGTAGATAACTGTCTCCTTCCCTCTTGCTGCTTTTAGGATCTTCTCTTTGTCTTTGATCTTGGGTAGTTTAATGATGATGTGCCTTGGTGTGTTCCTCCTTGGGTCCAACTTCTTTGGGACTCTCTGAGCTTTCTGGACTTCCTGGAAGTCTATCTCCTTCACCAGATTGAGGAAGTTCTTTTTCATTATTTTTTCAAATAAGTTTTCAATTTCTTGCTGTTGTTCTTCTCCTTCTGGCACCCCTATGATTTGGATGTTGAAACATTTAAAGTTTTCTTGGAGGTTCCTAAGCCTCTCTTCATTTTTTTGGATTCTTGTTTCTCCGTTCTGGTCCAGCTGGACGTTTGTTTCTTCTTTTTGTTCTGAATCGTTGCTTTGAATCCTGGTGTCCTTCTTGGCACTGTTGGTTCCCTGAATATTTTGCTTTATTTCATTTTGTGTATCTTTCATTTGTCCTTTCATTTTTCGATCAACCTCAATCAGTTCTGTGAGCATTTTGATTACCAGGGCTTTAAATTCTCCATCAGATAGGTTGACAATCTCCTCATCGGTTAGTTCTGAGGTTTTGCTGTGTTCTTTCATTTGGGCCATATTTCTTTGTCTTGGCACACCTGATAAGTTGTAACGGTGAGGCCTTAGGTATTCACCCAGGCAAGGCAACCTTCTTTGCTGCACTGCCTGTGTGGGAGGGGCCAGAGAGGGAAGACTGCAGCTTGCCTGCTTGCCTCTAGTGCACTTTCCAAAAGACTCTTGTGTCAGGCTGGAAGTATCTCCCACCATCGCAACCCCAGCCTTAGCGCACAGTCAGCTCTGAGTCTCAGTTTTCACCTTAAGTCAGTCCATCCTTCACAGCTCTGCCGAGCTTGGCAGTCCACCCAGCCCCTCAGCTGCCTTGCCGTGGTTTTTCTGAGTCGTCCCGCATGGTCCACCTTACCAGTCTGGTTTATTTTTTCTTTAATTCCTCGGTTGCCAGAGTTCCATGCAGTTTGATTTTCTGGAGCTTTGGTTGTTTATTGATTTTAGATTGGTTGTTGTCCTCCTTTTTGTTGTGCGAGGAAGTAAAAGGTTTCTAACTACACCTCCATCTTGGCCAGAATTCTGTGAAATTTTCTAAAAGAGTAAAACCAAAGTGTTTTCACCACCACTCCCAAAAAGATAAATATGTGAGGTCATGAATATGTTAATTAACTTAATGGTGGATCCTTTTAATATATATTATTATCAAATCAATGTGTATTGATTTGAGATATATATATCTTTAAAGTGTACAATGTACACTTTAAATATCTTTCAATTTTATTTGTCAATTATACCTTAATAAAACTGAAAAAAATTACAATAGCTAAGTGCTGGAAGCAACCTAAGTGCCCATCAGTAAATGAGTGGATCAAAAAACTATGGTACACTTACTCAATGGAATTCTATGCAGCAGAAAGAAAGAAGGAGCCCCTACCCTTTGCAACAGCATGGATGGATCTGGAGAGCATTATGCTAAGTAAAATAAGCCAGGTGGTGAGGGACAAATACCATATGATCTCCCCTTTAACTGGAACATAATCAACAAAAGAAAAAAGCAAACAAAATATAGCCAGAGACACTGAAATTAAGAACAATCTAACAATAGCCCTAGGGGAGGTGGGAGGGGACAGTGGGGAGAAGGGTTTTCAGGAACAACTGTAAAGGACACATGGACAAAACCAAGGGGGAGGGTGGAAGCAAGGGAGGGAGGTGGATTTGGCTGGGGTAGCGGGGGAGTGGTGGAGGGAAAATGCAGTCAACTGTAATTGAACAACAGTAAAGTAAAATTAAAAAAGAGATTTAATGCAGACACAGCATCACTAAATTGTATATTTAAACAGACTTTAAGAGAAAATTTAAGAAAATATATATACTTGGAGACAATTAGATACCTTTTTGTTAAGTTTTCAACTGTTCTCTAGAATTATTGAATCCAACATTGTTTTTCCCATATTATAAAACTACCACCTCCCTTGTGAGCAACCTCTGCCAACATTGAACTGTTGGAATGGATAGAGGCAGGTCCCTGGAGAAGGATGGAAATAGAAAAGACACATGTGGTTTAAGAAAGGCTGAACAAGTTTTTGAACCAAGGAAATACCAGCTTTCTTTATTTAAAAAAAAAGGGAGGTGATCACCTAACTGATGTGATTAATAGATACTATAAACACTCTATTTCCCAAAATGTATTCATTCATCTCATACATAATATGTCACCATTGTATTTCTTTTTTGCCATTTTTAAATTATTTTAATTTTTCAATTATAGTTGACATTATTATATTAGATTCAAGTGGATACCCCAGTGATTAGACATTATGTAACTTAATAAGTGATCAACCCAATAAATCTTGTACTCATCTGACACCATACACAGTTATTAGAATATTATTGACTATATTCCTTATACTGTACTTTACATCACCATGACTACTCTGTAACTCCCAATTTGTACATTTTAATCCCTTTACCTTTTTTTCTCATCCCTCAACCCCTTCCCATCTGGCAACTGTCAAAATGTTCTCCATATCTATGAATATGTTTCTTTTCTGCTTGTTCATTTATTTTGTTTATTGATTTAATTATTGATAAATATTTATTTATTGTCATTTTATTGTTTATTTTTTTTATATTTTTGTTCTTCTTCTTAAGGAATACTGGTTGATGTTCCAGTATAATACTGGTTTGGTGGTGATAAACTCGTTTAGCTTTTTCTTGTCTGGAAAGCTCTTTAACTGTCCTTTGATTCTAAATGATAGCTTTGCTGGGTAGCGGAATCTTGGTTGTAGGACTTTGCTTTTCTTCACTTTGAATATTTCTTGCCAATCCCTTCTGGCCTGCAGAGTTTCTGTTGAGAAAGCAACTGACAGTCTTATGGGAGCTCCCTTATAGGTCTCTAACTGCTTTCTTCTTGCTGCTTTAAAGATTCTCTCTTTGTATTTAAACTTTTGCATTTAAATTATGATGTGTCTTGGTGTGGGCTTTTTTGGATTCATCTTGTTTGGGCCTCTCTGCACTTCCTGGACTTGTAGGTCTATTTCCTTCATCAAGTTAAGGAAGTTTTCTGTCATATTTTAATAGACTATCAATATCTTTATCTCTCTTCTCCTTTCAGCATCTCCATGATGCAAATGTTGGTATGCTTGAAGTTGTCCCAGAGGCTCCTTACACTATCCTCATTTTTTAATTTTTTTTTTGTTTTACCATTTTGGGTATTTTTTGCTTCCTTATATTCCAAATTACTGATGTGATTCTGGCTTCATCTACCCTTTTGTTGATTCCCTGTAAATTGTTCTTCACCTCAGTTAGTATATCCTTCATTTCTGACTGGTCCTTTTTTATGCTGTTGAGATTTTCGCTAAGTTCTTTGACCATCTTTATAACCAGTGTTTTGAACTTTGCATTAGTAGATTGCTTGTCTCCATTTTATTTAGTTGTTTTTCTGGTGGGGTTTTTTTCCCCCATGCTTTCATCTGGGACATGTTCTTTACGTCTCTTCATTCTGGCAGCCTCCCAGTGTTTGTTTTCATGTATTAGATAGAACTGGTTACATCTCCCAGGCTTGGTAGAATGGCCTAATTTTGTAGGTGTTCTTTAGTGTCCAGAAGCATGGCCACCCCAATCACTCAAGTCAGCACTTGAGGTGTGCCCCCCACGAGGGCTGTGTATACCTTTTCTCTTGTAGTTGAACCTGGATTGCTGTTGGCACATCAATGGAAGGCATTTATCCCCGAGCCAATCTCCTCCAAGGATGCCCAACCACTGACCACTGACTTCTGACCATGGTGGAGGATCAACTGTGTATGAGCCTACTCCTCAAAGCAGGACTTACTTTAGTGGGGTTCTGGTGTCCACTGAGTCCACCCCTTGAGTGTGTTGCGTGAAGAGGTAGTTGGGTATTGATGCTGAGAGTAGAAAAGATAGCTTTTGTGCTGCCTGTCACAACCAGAACCAATAAGTAGAAACAAGAATTGAATCTTTATGAGCTCTTTATTTGGATAGCCATGATCTGAGAAGATGGTAGTTTATGTACTCTCAAAAACCATCTTAACTTTTCATTTCAAGTTGACCTTTTTATAAGAAGAAAGGGTAGGTAAGGGGTTTCAAAAAGTTAATTGGATAACAGTTGCAGTTTGATGGTGATTTTTCTGGTACTTCTTTATCTGTTGATCAACAGTTCTTTATCTGCATCATGGGATTACCTCCCTGAAACACAGTGGCTCAGATTCCATCTTCAACATTTGCAGACACCTTGGGGCACAAAGGTTGAATTGCTTGTTGACTTCCTGGAGTCAGGTGGTCATACATTCCAGTTCCTGGAACAACAGCTTTGTACATGTATTAATCACTTAAGCCTATCAACTAAGGCTAAAATCTTTAGTTCTTGAGTTCCCCAATCAAGCTGTCCACTAGGTGAGCTGACTCTGAGGACTCCCGGGAGGTGCAAGCCAAGATCAGAAGCCACCTGTGTTCTGCCTAGGGTCACCCAGCATGAATTACAAAGCTATCTGAAGATGGCAGTTACTTGTTCTCAGCTTGGAGATGCCCAGGCATGGCCAAGCTGCAAACCAAGGCCAGTAGCTGCTAGTGCCAGGACTGGTGCCACCTAGCAAGAGGTACAGGGCATGCTGAGAGCCGGTTGCTGCTAATTTGAGAAATTTTAAGAAATCTGAATCATGAGCCAAGACAAAGCATTTGTATAGAAAATCCATTGGAAACAACAAGGTGGGGACAGGAGAAGTTAGGTGAGGTGGGACCTCAGGCAATCACCAGCACAGGGCAAATAGTATGAACCAAGTTGTTGGTGTCTCAGATACGGGCCCACCTGCTGGCTTTGTGGGGGTAGGGCTTAGGAAAGGAACAAGGGGTTCTTACAGCACTTCTGTCTAGGAGAAAGCAGCACCCCCAGCTCTCATCCGGATGCTGGACAGTTCAGTTTTTCCCGTATGTCTTGGGTGCCTTTCACCCTGCTGCCCCAGTGCTGGAACTCAGAGGAAGTGAGTTCAAGTAAGTCCATGCTTGGGCCTTATAAGAGGAACTGCCTGAGACTCCAGGAGCCCTCCATCTTCTTCACCCAAAAGTCATGGGGTCTTCTCTTCCTGGCACTGGAACCCTGGGCTGGGCACTCGGTGTGGGGACGAGACCCCTCATTCCTCAGGGGGAACCTCTACAGCAGAAATATCCCTACCAATTTTATCTACCACACACGGGTTTGCAACCAACACATTCTGCATCTCCACTCCTCCTACCAGTCTTGATGTGGCTTCTCTTTTAATTCCCTAGCTGTAGGACTTCCATTCAGCTAGACTTCAGGTGGTTCTGAACAATGGTTGTTTTGTAGTTTAGTTGTATTCTTGATGTGGTTGTGGAAGGAGGTGAATACTGTATTTACTTATGCTGCCATGTTGCTTCAAAGTCACCAGTGTTGGGTGTCTTTATCTCAAAGCACTTACTCCAGACAAAATGCTAATATCCACAGAAGGTTTTTGTTAGTCATTTACACCTTTTGGTGACAGATTTGCAGATTCTTTCCTAAGAGTAAATTTTAATAGATGAAATAGGGAAAGTGAGTACAGCAACATCTGAAGGGATTGGGCGGAAAAAATGCAAATCTGAGAGCCTCTCAGTTTTGGATGGGGCACTCCCTAAAGCTGCATAAGCTGGTGACAAGCCTGGCATTTAAAATCTTACCAACAAAACTATATGCACCGCAAGAACATGGTTCTTGGAGACAAGGTGAAACTTAACCATGTACCATTTCTTTCCACATGCAATATACTCTGGATACAGACTTCTTTTGGCAAGACACCTGAAAATGGCTGCCTTTTACCTTTCTCTTAACTTATCAGAATCTGAAAGAGAAAAGGTATTAATAGTAATAAATGTAATAAATGCACACTTCTATTGCCAATTTATTTTCAACAATGGCATTGATTAAATTAAATGGTGAAAGAAAGGGTTTAATTTTTTTCCAATAAGTAGTATTAGAACAACTAGTTATATGTAAAGAAATATATGCTATAATTTTAGGTTATTTTTCATGAGTTCATCTTCTCTGAACTACAAAGTCCATCTGGAATATAGTATGAAAAGAGATCCATTTACTCAATGATGAGATTACCCTGCATGAGACAAATGCATTGTGGGTTAAATGGGTTTGATGGGTCAGCCTAGAGGTCACCATGTAGATGGCATTTCAGAGCGAAGTGCCAAGTTCCCTACAACTAACTTATAAGCAAACTTTTTCACCCATTGAAAACAACCTGTTTTTGAATATATGAAGCAGTCGCCTAAGTAATTTAAAGCCAGCAGAGTTCTAATCATTTCTCACCTCAGAATTCCTCAGCAGAAGCCTATCTGTGGGGTGATAATCACCACACCTACCGACGTTGATGACCCAATGTACTCACCTCGGCTCATGCGTACATTGGATCTTCCCACTGAGCGCATACAAATTCGCTGGGGACAGCAGCAGCTCAGACCTGCCTCAGGTGGTACTCAATCTGTAATCATGGTTTATTGACAAAGCGGTAGTTTGAGTCCAATCTATGCCCAAAAATCACAGCAGGAAGACAATTGCCCTTCTGCCTTCACAGTGCATGCACAAAACCAGAACTTTCTCTCAGTTCACATCCCAAGGTTACAGAACAGAAATCAGTTGACCTGGACTCTGGTCCAGCTCAGTCATTGATTGGCAAGTGACCTTGAGCAGTATATTTATTGAATGCCTACTATCTGCCCAACATTGTTCTAGGCTCTGAGCTCTGGGAATATAGCAGTTATTCCAGCCAACAGAGTATAAAACTAACCAAAGTAACCACAGATATGAATAGTGTTATTAACAGAGAAGATGACTAGTGGGAGGTGGGAGAAGGCCTCTGTAGAACATGACATTTCTGCTAAGATGTGATGGAAAGGACTCAGTGAAAAACCTGGGAAAAAATATTCCTAGCTCAAGAACATCAAGTACCCAGAGGCTGAGATGGGGAAAAGCTTGGCATGTTCTGGGAACCCAATGAGGCCAAGACATTCAGAAAGCATTAAGGGGGAAAGTATATGAGATGAGGTTACAGAGTTAGGCAAAGACTGAATTATGTAAGACCTAGTGGTCTGATGTGGACTACAGGCAGCGGTGTCCGCGGTATTGTGGATGCAGCGAACAAATTCACACGGACTGCAGAAGTCCTGTGGAGAAAAAGTATAGCACGGCCACTCTCTGAGAGACAGAGCACCTTGATCCTTGCCCAGACAGGCTTTTATTGCTTTCTGGTAGCATTACATCAAAGAGGTTTCTCATTCATTATGCTCAGGTTTACTTTAAGTGATTACTTCTTACAGATAACAAAGGGGAAAATGTTGCAAATGCAAGGGAACAATAGAAGTGATTGATCTGGTTACACTCCGTCCTTGGGATGGCTTAGCACAGACTTTAGGGAGTTGCTTCAGAGATATGCATTAAACATCTGCTGTCTTAACTCAGGGTGAGGGAGTTTTAGCAAAAGCAAGTCTGAAAGCAGCCTGGGTATAATGCAGGCCTGATTCCCCATGGGAAAGCTGATGTGTGGACCTGGATCCTGTGTGCTACCTTGCACCTGTCAGTTTTCTGAACCAGGGCTGAGCTACATTCACCATTTCCACAGTGACTGGTTCCCTATAGTGGTTCATGGTAAGGGGTCTGATTTTTTTTTCTTAATTCACTGAGAAAATATTAAAGGAATTTATCTAGGGGAGTAACATTGTCTAATTTGTGTTTATAAAAGATCAATCTGATTGCTGTGTGGGGAACAAACAGCACATAGTATTTATTGGGCAAGAATTTTTTTTTATTTTTTAAATATATTTTATTAATTATGCTATTACAGTTGTCCCATTTTCCCCTTCACTCCCCTTCACACTGCATACCTTCTCCCACCCACATTTCCCCCTTTAGTTCATGTCCATGTATCATACTTATAAGTTCTTTAGCTTCTACATTTCCCATACTATTCTTGCCCTCCCCCTGTCTATTTTCTACCTACCATCTATGCTACTTATTCTCTGTACCTTATCCCCTTCTGTCCCCCTCCCACTCCCCTGTTGCTAACCATCCATGTGATCTACATTTCTGTGATTCTGTTCCTGTTCTAGCTGTTTGCTTAATCTGTTTTTGTTTTAGATGAGGTTGTTAATATCTGTGAGTTTGCTGTCTTTTTACTGTACATGTTTTTCATCTTCTTTTTCTTAGATAAGTCCCTTTAACATCTCTTACAACAAGGGCTTGGTGATGATGAATTCCTTTAACTTGACCTTATCTGAGAAGCACCTTATCTGCCCTTTCATTCTAAATGAAAGCTTTGCTGGATAGAGCAATCTTGGATGTAGGTCCTTGTCTTTCATAATTTGGAATACTTCTTTCCAGCTCCTTCTTTCCTGCAAGGTCTCTTTTCAGAAATCAGTTGACAGTCTTAGGGGAACTCCTTTGTAGGTTACTGTCTCCTTATCCCTTGCTGCTTCTAGAATTCTCTCCTTCATTTTAATCTTATCTAATGTAATTATGATTTGCCTTGGTGTCTTCCTCCTTGGGTCCAACTTTGAGACTCTCTGAGCTTCCTGGACTTCCTGGAAGTCTATTTCCTTCAGCAGATTGGGGAAGTTCTCCTTCATTATTTGTTCAAAGAAGTTTTCCACTTGTTGCTCTTCCTCTTCCCCTTCTGGTACCCCTATAATTCGGATGTTGGGTCGTTTAAAGATGTCCTGGAGGTTCCTAAGCCTCTCCTCATTTTTTTGAATTCTTGTTTCTTCCTTGTTTTCTGTTTCATTGTTTCTTTCTTCCTTCTGGTCCACTCCATTGATCTGAGTCTCAGTTTTCCTCCCATCACTAGTGGCTCCCTATGCATTTTCCTTCATTTCATTTAGTGTAGCCTTCATTTTTTCATCTAATTTGCAACCAAATTCAACCAATTCTGTGAGCATCCTGATCACCAGTGCTTTGACCTGTGCATCTGATAGGTTAGCTACCTCTTTATTGCTTAGTTGTATTTGCTCTGAAGCTTTGATCTGTTCTTTCATTTGGGTCTTTTTTTTTTTTTTTTTTTTTTTTTGCCTTGACACACCTGTTACTTAATAAAGGGCAGAGCCTTAGGTGTTCACCAGGGTGGGGCAACCCAGTCACTGTGTTATGTCATTGTATGTGGGGCAGGGGTCCAAGAGGGAATAATGGCGCTTGCTCTGCTCTCTGTCAGATTCAGTCACTTCCCTTGCTTCCCACAAGCAAATTGGGCCCTTCTGGTGCCGATTCCCAGGTGGGTGGGTTTGTGTATGTTCTAGGACCCTGCAGGTCTCTCCAACAAACTCTCCTGTGAGGTTGGTAGTCTCTCCTGGCACCTCAACCCCCACATGTGTTTTCAATTGGTGTTTTGAGGCTTTATTTCCCCGCACTGGGACCCTGGGTTGTGCAATCTGTCTCGCTCCCCAGTTTCACCTGGTTTACCTGCATATGAGTGTGGGAACACCCAGTCCACCAGCCCCCTTGTGCACCATGCTCCTCCACAATCCGCCGCCTCACTGGCTCCGCTCTCACCTTGCACACCTGCGGTCTGCCAGCCACCACTTTTTTTTGCCATGACCACTCTCTGCCCGACCACCCAACCCCACCCCTCCTACTGGTCTTGATGAATGTGTCTTCTTTAACTCCTTGGTTGTCGGACTTCCATACAGTTCAATTTTCTGTAAGTTCTGGTTGCTTTTTTGTTTCTAAAATTTGTTGTCCTTATTTTGGTTGTGTGAGGAGTCACAGTGTGTCTACCTATGCCTCCATCTTGGCCGGAAGTCCACAAGAATGTTTTTGTGCAGAATTTTCTGATAGAAGGATGGAGACAAGAAAATAAACCATGATTTTGTGACTTCTGACTTGTATGGCTGGGTAGGTGGCAGTGCCTCTGGCTGGTAGGCAGGAGACTCAGGGATGAGGACTCAACTACAATGCAGGCTGATGTGCTCACTACAGCTATGACCAAACACAGAAATATTCATAGCCAGAGCTAGTTGCTTCTGTTCTAGATCTTGATGACCTCACAAGTAAATCACACCAGCACCCTCCTGACTACAAAGCTTGCCAGCCTTGCTTCCTGTCTCTCGCCACTGTGGACCTCAATAATTTTTACTTTATGTATTTATTTATTTATTTATTTAAAAATAGGGAATGCTTCATGAATTTGCATGTCATCCTTGCACAGGGACCATGCTAATCTTCTCCATGTCGTTTCAATTTCAGTACACATGCTGCCAAAGCAAGCACTACTCTTTTTTCTTGCCACAATAAACATATATACAGATGTATATAATGTATCATTTGATCACTTTTAGGTGTACAGTTTACCAGTGTTAACTATATTCACATTGTTGTACAATGGATTTTTATTTTTAGTATGTCATTATTCTGATCCCCTCCCCATCTTTCCCCTGACAGTCCCAGGAAAAACTGTGCCTGGGATCTTACTTCACTTACTAGTTCTCTTTCTTGTATCAAAAACTACAGCAAAACAAAGTTGATACAGAAAGCTTGTCAAACAGGCATTTCAAACTTTTACCCATCGAAACAGATTCATAATACAGAGAACAGTCTGACAGCTGTCAGAGGGGTGGGCATTGGAGGGCTGAGAGGAAAAGGGGGAGGGATTAAGCAGGATGCAAATTGGTAGTTACAGAATAGTCACAGAGATGTAGATTGCAGCACAGGAAATATAGTCAGTAATCTGGTGATAAAGAAAGAAAAGAAAAAAACAGAAAAACAAATAATAACAACGACAACATCATAATAACTATGTGTGTGGCCAGATGGATATTTGAAGCAGTAGGGGGACCCAACCCTGTAAAGTACATGATTTTCTATTTTGCTGTACATCTGGAGCTAGTGCAGAATAATATTGAATGTAAACAGTAAACAAAAACATAAATTAAAAAATAAAACTTATTCCCAGTGTAAAAGGAATAACCAAATCCTTCTGATTTATAAAAAAGAAGTTTACAAGAACAAATCATTTTAAGATAGTAGTTACTGCGCCCTGGCTGCTGTTTCTCAGTGGATGGAGCACCAGCCTGTGAACCAAAGGGTTGCTGGTTCAATTCCCAGTCAGGGCACAAACCTGAGTTGCAGGCCAGGTCTCCAGTAAGGGGTGTGTGAGAGGCAACCACACATTGATATTTCCTCCCTCTCTTTCTCCCTCTCTTTCCCTCTCTAAAAATATATAAACAAAATCTTAAAAATAAATAAATAAACCAAATATTTTAAAAAAGATAGTAGTTATTACAATTCAATTGAGTTGAACATAAAATTTTACAGTTTTATGATTTTAAACATTTTATCGGAACACTAATAATTTACTATATCCATAGCCAGTGTACGAAATGCAAAAAGTTCAAGTTAATTGGGCTTTTTATAATAAAGTAACTAGTTATTTTATGAGAAAATAATTATGGTAACAGAACAAGTCTTAATTTCATTAAATTTTATTAGAAAATTGCTTAAGTATTTTTTTACATTTATTTATTTATTTTTCATATATTTTATTTATTATGCTATTACAATTGTCCCATTCCCCCCCTTCATTCCCCTCCACCCTGCACACCCCCTCCCACCCACATTCCCCCCTTTAGGTCATGTCCATGTGTCATAAGTTCTTTAGCTTCTACTTTTCCCCACACTATTCTTGCCCTCCCCCTGTCTATTTTCTACCCACCCTCTATGCTACTTATTCTCCGTACCTTTTCCCCCTCTCCTCCTCCCACTCCCCTGTTGCTAACCCTCCATGTGGTCTCCATTTCTGTGGCTCTATTCCTGTTCTAGTTGTTTGCTTAGTTTGCTTTTGTTTTAGGTGTGGCTCTTAATATCTGAGTTTGCTGTCTTTTTACTGTCATATTTTTTATCTTCTTTTTCTTAGATAAGTCCCTTTAACATTTCCTATAATAAGGGCTTGGTGATGATGAACTCCTTTAACTTGACCTTATCTGAGAAGCGCTTTATCTGTCCTTCCAATCTAAATGACAGCTTTGCTGGATAGAGCAATCATGGATGTAGGTCCTTGCCTTTCAAGACTTTAAATACTTCTTTCCAGCCCCTTCTTGCCTGTAAGGTCTCTTTTGAGAAATCAGCTGACAGTCTGATGGGAACTCCTTTGTAGGTGACTGTCCCCTTATCCCTTGCTGCTTCTAGAATTCTCTCCTTTATTTGAATGTTGGCTAATGTAATTATGATGTGCCTTGGTGTCTTCCTCCTTGGGTCCAACTTCTTTGGGACTCGCTGAGCTTCCTGGACTTCCTAGGAGTCTATTTCCTTTGCCAGATTGGGGAAGTTCTCCTTTATTATTTGCTCAGATAAGTTTTCCACTTGTTGCTCTTCTTCTTCCCCTTCTGGTACCCCTATAATTTGGATGTTGGAACATTTAAAGATGTCCTGGGGGTTCCTAAGCCTCTCCTCATTTTTTTG
Organism: Glossophaga mutica; assembly: GCA_039655065.1. NCBI lineage: Eukaryota > Metazoa > Chordata > Mammalia > Chiroptera > Phyllostomidae > Glossophaga > Glossophaga mutica. The sequence goes on along the minus strand of CM077304.1, from coordinate 121,994,655 downwards.
AATTCTTGTTTCTTCATTCTTTTTTGTTTGGTTGTTTCTTTCTTCCTTCTGGTCCACTCCATTGACTTGAGTCTCAGTTTTCCTCCCATCACTATTGGTTCCCTGTGCATTTTCCTTCATTTCACTTAGCGTAGCCTTCATTTGTTCATCTAATTTTCGACCAAGATCAACCAATTCTGTGAGCATCCTGATCACCAGTGCTTTGAACTGTGTATCTGATAGATTGTCTATCTCTTGGTCGCTTAGATGAATTGGCTCTGGGGCTTTGATCTGTTCTGCTGCTTGAGCCATTTTTGGTTTTGTTTTGTTTTGTTTTGTTTTTTGGCCGGGTTGCAGCTGTTACATAGTGAGGAGTGGAGCCTTAGGTGTTCACCAGCGTGGGGCAGCCCAGTCACTGGGTTGTGACGCTATATGTAGGGGCGGGGTTTGAGAGGGAACAATGGCACTTGCTCTGCTCTCTCATATTTCAGTCCCTTCTGCCACTTTCCACAAGCAAATTGGACCCTCTGGTCCTGATTTCCCATGTGTATGGGTACATTCTAGGACCCTGTGGGTCTCTCCAACAAACTCTCCTGTGGGGCTAGGAGTCTTTCCTGAACCTCAACCCCCACAAGTGTTTTCAATCAGTGTTTTTAGGTTTTATTTCCCAGCACTGGGGACCTGGGTTGCAAGGTCTGTCTCGCTCCCCGCTTTCATGTGGATTATCTGCGCACGAATGTGGGACCGCCTGGTCAGCCAGCCACCTTGCACGGCCTCAGTGGGTCTGCCCTTTGCCACTCTGCTCCTGGGGTCCACTAGCTGCTGCCTGTGCACCTGGAGTCTGCTAGCCGCTGCCTGAATGCCTGGGGCTCCTGTGTGCCCAGTCCACCAACCTCCGCTTTTTTCTGCCATGACTGCACCCCTCTTACTGGTCTGGATGAATGGTTGTCAGATTTCCATACAGTTCAATTTTCTGTTAGTTCTGATTGTTTTTCTTGCTTCTAAATCTTTGTTGTCCTTAATTTTGGATGTGCTAGGAGACACAGTGTGTCCACCTACACCTCCATCTTGGCTGGAAGTCAGAAAATTGCTTAAGTATTGTATCAGGAAAGCTAATTTCTTCTCAGAAAGAGAAAATGAATTATATCATACAAAAATGTTCTGTATTAGTCTATATTTGAACAAATTTTCCCTGGCTGATGTGGCTCAGTGAATCGAGGGTCCACCTACGAACTGTAAAGGTTGCTGGTTCCTTAACTAGGGTCAAGGAGCTCAGCACTGCTGCCTGGTAGAGACGAGGTACCAGGCCAGATAAAACAAGGAGGGGGCCAGATTGGCCAGGGGCCTTGTGTTTGCCACCTGTGCAATAGAGCAATCATACAGGTACTTAAAAGTAAATTTGCATTTAATTAATTGTGCGTTTTAAGTAATTAAATAATTAACACAGAGATAATTCTGTTTTGCTTTGTACAAGACTATGTCTGTCAGCCAGAGGCACCCAGACTACCTTAAAGGGAATCAGGATGTCAGAGTAGGAATATGAACATAAAAGCAATATTTGCTTTGGGGCAGTTTTTGCTTCTAAAAGAAATCACTGCAAATCAAAAGAAAATACCTGACAATAACAGGGCATAGCCTCTAGAAAGGGAACAGAAGATATGCTGTTTACCCTACATGTAACCACTGGGGAGATTCGGAGGATCACCTCGACTAGTTAGTGAACAGAGAAATGGGCTATGGCCTTGAAAAAAGTTGGAGGCCTAGATACGAAAGGGCCTGACTTGGGAATCTCACAGGCAGAAGTCAAGGATTACCTGGGGCCAGTGGTGAGCCAAAGTCTTAAAATGACTAGTGACCTCTTGAGTGAGCACCATGTCATCCACACTTGCTGTTCTCGGTACATGGGCAAAAGCATTCCATGGACAGCAATCTGCATAGCACTTCTTAGATTATTCAGCAGGACACCTGCTTACTTCCAAGAATGCATCAAGCACCTGCCAAACATTACAATGAATGAAGCACCTTTCTATGTAGAAATGTAGAACAATCTCCAAAATAGATGGAGAGGGATAACACAAAGTGTATAATACTTTGTGTAGTAGGGTACAATTTGAACTATTTATAAAAGAAAAACATATATGCATGTGTATATATGTAGGTGTGTAGCTAAATAGTTAGATATTTGTACGTGTAAAAAATACCTCTGAAGCCTACAAGAAGCTGGTGACAGTAGTTGTCTCTGGAGAGTAGATGGGTGGCTGAGGACTAACGTAGGTGAAGAATTCCTTATATGGAAAACTCCTTTGTTCCTTTTGAACATTTTTATCATATGTACATGTTACACATTCCAAAAGCTGAATAAAATAATACAAATAAATATTCATATGAAACAATTTTACTAGAAGATAAGTTGCCTGCAGAAACCCTCATGCATGCACAAAAGGGGGAAATGCAATATTGTTTATAAGGGTAAAAACCAGAAAAAAACAAAATCTTCATCAGCAGGGAACAAGTATGTAGAATATGGAACAGCATACAGCAGTTTACCTAGAAAGACTGGGGATGATAGGGAGATCAATCTATTATAGAATAAAGCTAAAGCAAATGAATTAGATTGATCTAGCTGCACATCAACATGGAATGACAAAAACATGTTGAGTAGAAAAATTCATAATATAGAATGTGTGTTTAGTATATGATCTAGGTAGATTTTTTTAACACACTAAGTCAAAGTATAAAAATAGGCTAGAAGGATACTAAATTCATAATGTAGTTTCCGTCTGGATAGGGGGAGTAATATTTTATTTCTTAACAACAAGTATAAAAAATGTAGAAAGCATGACAAAATATCACAAAATGTTAAAAGTTTTAATTCTGGATAATAGGAATATAGGTGTTTGTAGTTTTATTCTTTGTGTTTTTCTGCTTTATACAGTTCTACAAATGTAAATAAATGTAGAATACAATTATCCAGCCCTGGTTCTCTACATAAATCCTTTTACTTTCTTTATAAAGTCGAGTAAATTCTAAACAATCAGTCTTGACATTATTAATATGTATTCCTTTAAAAAATAAAATTTGGACCCTGGTTGTTGTGGCTCATTAGATTGAATGCCAGCCGACAAACCAGGGTCTCCAGTTCAATTCCCAGTCAGGGCACATGCCTGGATTGTAGGCCATGTCCCCAGGAGGGGGCGCACAAGAGGCAACCACACTGATGTTTCTATCCTTCTCTTTCCCTTTCCCTTCCCCCTCTCTAAAATAAATAAATAAAATATTTTTTAAAATAAAATAGCATGTAAGAGGTTTTGAAACATTGGGAAGCTCTGGCTGTGGCCTCAGATTTCACAACTCACATACAACAGGATGGAACCATTGTCAGAGAGTTCAGGGAAGTGTGGTTCTTGCTACATCGTGACTCCTTGTGCAAATCCATTTGCTCAGCCTCAACCATAAGCTCCTCCCAATTCCTGTTGGCTATTCTGTTGGCGAAGCAGGAAGACTTGTCTCAACACATTCTCATTTTCCTTGTGCTCTTAAGGAAAATAAAATATTCTATAGGCGGAGCTCTGAACAACCCTCTTTAAAGACAGGAGTCTTCACGCTTACCCAGACACTTCAGTTCCAGTATCCTGCCCAGCAAAGAAGCAATTAGCCAAAATGATGCCTGGAGGTTTAACTAAAGCCAAACCTGCCACTCCAGAAGTCCAGGAGATTGCTGATGAGGTGAGTTGATGCACCCCATGGAATGGTTTAATGTAAAATTTTAGTTCCTAGGTTGGCCCTGTGTTAAAAATGTGAGTGAACGTGAAAACCAGAATACTGGGAAATGTGTAGTTTTGTTCAGACTTTCTTACATCTAAAAGAATTTTCCTCTTTTAAAAAATGAAACCTCTGATAATCCCAGCTGTGAGAATGAGCTTGAGCAAATCATATCCCCTCTCAGAACCCCAGTTTCCCCATTTGTAAAAGAATTTTTATTGGATCATCTCCAAAGCTTTTATCATGTATGATTCTAGGATTGTTAACTCAGTTTCTGATGAAACTTTTCTAGTCTCACCATGTGGAGCCAATATGTAATTAAAGTCTGAGGTTGTTAACAATTTGACAAACTAGACTTCAAATGCATTGCACGGAAATGTTTTCTGAATGAGTCAAATTAAGAAGAACATGGTAGAGGCAATCCATTTACAAATTTCCTACAAATTGAACCAAATAGACAATGTTCTTGTCATTTAGTATTTAGAAGATGGTTAAACTAGTAGAGAATAGATGTGGAATAGTTCATGGTGATTCCAAAATTGATTGTAGTGAAAACAGGACATTAAATGTTTATTAGAAAGTTGTTTGGTTAGCTATCACCCATATAATAAAATTTATTATAGTGCATATTTTATGAAAATAAAATATAAATTACTATTTTAGGTTTGTAACATTTTCCGTTTTCTTTTTTTTTTTATTTTATTTATTTTTAGAGATAGGGGACAAGAGGGATTAGGAGAGGGAGAGAAACACCTACGTGTGTGAGAAACATCGATAGAGTGCCTCTCACAAGTGCCCAACCCAGGCATGTGCCCTGAGCAGGGATCGAACCAGCGACCTTTCTGTTTGCTGGAAGACGCTCAACCAAATGAGCCCTGCAGTTCAGGCCTTGTTTTGTATTTTCTTGTAGCATTCCTTGTTACTTTTTCTTTGCAACTTCATTCTAATAACACTGTTTGGCAAGCAAGATCAGCTGCTTGTGTAAGTGGAAAAGATGGAATTCTCTATGTAGGGCCCTCACAATCTCTCTACGAGATCAGATGCCTGGAATTCTACCATCCATTTTTTGGTGATAAGTATTTCTCTTCAAAGAGTTCTTTTAAAGAATAAATACCTTGGAGTTGTTTTTGTTTTGTTTTGTTTTCCTGAAGAAGATAATTAATGCTTTTGTTGAATCTCTGTATAGGGTCAGTGTTCTCAAACTTGAATGTGCACATGAGTCATCTGGGGGCTTGTTAAAATGCAGATTCTGGCCCAGTGGGTCTGGGGTGGGGCTGATAGTCTGCATTTCTAACCAGCTCTCAGGTAATGCCCTTGCTGCAGTCCATGACTTCACTTGCCTACAGGATCAGAGACACATGATGTCCTAAGAGACCTGTGAGAGATGAGCTTTCTAAAAACACAGTGCTGCCAAAATAATTTGTTTCATTTGTGAAATGAAGATAACACCTCTTGCCCTGCTGATCTCAGAGCTGCTAAGACTGAGAAAATATTCTTAGGTGAGGCATCACAATTGTTTACTTCAAATTTTTTCCTGAAAGCACCTCTAACCATGGAAAATCCCCTGGAGACTCCCCAAGGACCAGAGTTATAAGAAGGATGAGGAATAAGAGATTTAAAATATACAGAGTGCAGAAAATTTTAATTATAATGACTTTTCTTAATTTAAAGATTTTATTTATTTTTAGAGAGAGGGGAAGGGAGGGAGAAAAAGAGGGAGAGAAACATTAACGTGTGGTTGCCTCTCACGTGGCCCCCACTGGGGACCTGGCTTGCAACCCAGGCATGTGCCCTGACTGGGAATTGAACCAGCAACCCTTTGGTTCTCAGCTCGTGCTCAATCCACTGAGCTACACCAGCCAGGCTTAATTTTAATTACTTTTAAAAGCCTATCTTGGTTAGCAAGAACTTGTTTGTTTTTTAAACAAGAAGCTATCCAAAGGCCTTGCATTGTTAATAACATATGTCTGTGAACCTTGTGTTTCTTGCCGTGCATCTCAGGTTCCAATCCTGTCAGAGAGGGAGAATGAGACATAGGTATTTCTAGTAGCTTCCTCACCCCAAAAAGGCACTTTGCAGCTGCAAAAGCTTTGCTTTCCTTTTCAATCACTCATTTTGATCTAACCCCTGGGGCAGGAAGAAAGGCATGATGTCCATTTTTCAGATGAAGAAACTGAGATTAAAAGATGTTCATAACCACCTAAGCAAGAAGCTAGCCTATCTCCAGATTTTTGACCACCTGCCTTTTCTACCACACAGTGGCAGGAATCTGGAGAAATATGTGGGGTGTGGGGTGAGGGAAAAACAGTGGTGACATACAGCATGGCAAATTTGCCTTCTCTGTGCAAGCAGCAGGCCTCAGATTTAAATCAACATGAGTAATGGATATCAATGAATTCTTGAACATGTCTTATGTGTTCAGCACTGTTTTAAATATCATAGAAGTTCCATGAGGACTGTAAGACATGGGCCTGCCCTCAAGGAGTTTCCAATCCATTTAGGGAAATTACCCATTAAAATACAGGTGTTCTTGAAGGAGCTGAACTTTATTGGCTTTCCCTGATATTGTTGGAGAGCTTCCTGGTGGAACGCCAATGGAAGGAAGAACCCCATTAGGAAGGAGGGAGAGGAAAGGCCATTCTATAGAGAGGGGAAAGCATCTCAAAAAATGATAACTGCACACTGGAGGAATTTGACATCAAAATGAAAGATGGGTGTTGGATGAGGTCAGATAAGAAGAGCAAACAAAGAGTTTGGGGTTCGGAAGATGAACACTTCTGAGGAGACAAGAAAAGAGTGTCCCCATTCTGAAGATAACAGAGACTGGATGGTAATTGCAGAATCATGTACTATGCTAATGGTACTTCGGACCAGAGTACACATGAAAGAAGCCTCCTCCTCCCAGATTCTCTGGATATCAGTTGAGTGTCTTGGCTATACCCTTCTTCCTATTTGGGAAGAAAAGTTGTCCCAAAAAAGCAAGCCCAGTCTCTTCATTCAGAAGACATTAATGATGTGCACAGTACTGTGTGAATTACTATAGACAGAGAAGGGATATAAAAGATGTAAAGATAGTCCCTACCCTCAGAAATTTACAAAGTATGTTGGAGGTAAGAGAGATACACAAGGAAATAAAGAGTCATACATGCTCCACCCCTAAAAACCAATAATACAGGGCGGGCCAAATGTAGTTTTACATGAAACTACAATGTAAAAATACATTGAGTCACATGAAAAATACTATGATTAATATGTAAATAATAACACAAGCATAAGCTCTATGTTTCAGGTACTTACAACTGTAAACCTACTTTTGCCCCATATATATATATGTAATTAAGGATTAAATGAATGACTTGACTAGCAATAGCTCTGGACCATTACTGCTTCCTATTGTTTTATATTATAAGTAAAAAAGAAAAAATAATATTACATGAGATTTCTGACAATATTTATGGGCAGGAAAGAAATATTATTTCAATAATTATTTTTAGAAGTAAGAGCTATAATTACACATGCACAGGTACATACACACAAAACCCACACATACAAGTCAAACCACATTACTGCATACAATTACTGGCACGCACACAGATTGTGGTTTTCGTCTGCCAGGATACCACACAAACAGCCTGTCCGCATACCATTATGGACACGCCTTGGGGCTTAGCATGTCATAGCACTCACTCACCCACGAATTTGTGTTCTACTCTCTGACTATAGCCTCCTCCTCAGTCACCTCTCCCATGGCCCCAGCCCCAGGGAACCTGCCATTCAACCACCCCAGACTCCTTCAGGCACTCACCCTCCCATCACCATCACGCGTGTAGGCCCACTAGATCACTTGTGCAGCCTGGGCCCATGATGGATGGTTCCATACTCTCCATCCCTGGTTCCCATGACCCTGTGAGCTTCTGGCATCCCAGTCCTCAGTTAGAAGAATCCCACTGCCACCACTTCCTCCTCAGCTTCTGCTTCAGGTTCACAAAAAAATTGATCAAGGAACATACAAAACCACAGAAAACTCACCCATCACAAATCTAGGATTCATGTCAGTGAATAACAGCAATAGAATCATGGGGCTGCCAGAACATCCTTTTTGTCATAGCTTGTTGGTCCTTTTCTAGAAACCCCACAGAGATGGAGCTGGACCTTATGTCTCCTCAGTTCCTCATCCCTCCCATCGCCCCAGTCCCTCCAGCCAGCGTTTCAGTTCCGCTCTTAAAAGACTGCGGCCATCCTGTGTAAGAACGCCCTGATTTATGTACCCCCTCTGATCTCATTCCACCCTCCCAGCTAAGACCTTGTCCTCTTTTCTTAAGTCAGCCCTTCCTCCCTTATGCCAGGTGCCATCACTTCATGTGTACCGGTGCCTTGCCCCATGCTTCCCCCTTCCCTCAAAACATGGTCAGACAGCAAATGTCCACAAGGCCCCTCTCACCAGCCCTACTGTATTTTCATGCTGCCACCCAAACTCGCCTTCCTTACTACACTATAAAATTTCCCAAAATATGGCCTATCCATGTTGCCACCATTACCTTACCATCTATTCTTTCCTAAATGACGCACAGTCTAAATGACTCTGCAGAAATATTAGATACAAGAAAAACTCCTGGGTGTTGTGTGCAGTGTGGCTGGAATCCTCAGATCCCAGAGAACTAACAATTTGCCAAGATCCATGCTCTGCAGCAGCAAGAAGTGCTTGAATCGCCCTGGGGTACCTGTATGTCCTCGCAGGTAGCATCCTTCCCCTGCTGGGGCCCAAGCAATTCCCCTATGCTGTTTCTTCCAGCACCTCAGCCACCACCATCCATGGCAGGCTGAGGAATTGACCCCCAACTGCGTTCAGCCCAAGGTCTGGCTGTTTTCCACAGGGCTCCTGCACACCACTCCTAGCTGGCCTTCACCCTCTGAACATCCATCCTCGGGGGTGTTCAGCACCAAGATGCTTTCTGAAACTTGAGGTTTCACTGACCAGCTTCTTCCTGCTCTGCCCCTGTTCCTGCTCCTCAGCTTAAACCTTATCACCTCAGTTCATAGCTTCCAACAATGCAAATCTGTTTTATGAAAAGAGGGAGCAAGGCTACAGCAAATAAATAAGTAGATTTTCCATATCCACCAGTGTCATATCTGCCAATTCAACCAAACATGTATCAAAATGTTTGGGGAAAACAATCCCAGAAAGTTCCAAAAAGCAAGACTTGAATCTGCCATGTGCCAAGCCCTATACTGAAGACACACTAATGAAGTATGCTGCAGGCTATATTCAAACACATACTATGCCATTTCATATAAGGGGCTTGAGCATCTGCAAATTTTGGTATCTGCAGGGAGTCCTGCAACCGAATCCCTCCAGTTCCCAGGAAAGAGTCTACAGTGAACCTGAAATCAGGGCACACACTCTGGCAGGTGTGGGTGCACTTACAGAAACAAACCAGGACCGCTCTCTCGTGGAAGACTCTGGACTTAAAGACTGCATAGATACAATGAAAAGTTACAGCTCTAGATAGGACAGATAGAAATAAATACCGGTGATGTGCAGTAAAAACATGACCAAGAGACTGGAAACCAGAAACAGTATAGATAACTGCAACAGATAACAGATAATTAAGTCATCAGGCAAGGAATTCAAAACTTTTAATAACTATAATTAGCAATTTATTAGCCATAAGCAGCCATGTTTTCCTCACAGGCCAGGTTCCTTATTTGTGAGAGGTTAAAATAGATAATTTTGGGTTTTGTGTACAGATTAACCCTTTCCAACCCTTTCTAACGTGACTGGTACCCAGCGTTGGCTGAAACCGGTTAGGCCAGAGGCAGCGGCAGGACAGTAACCAGTTTCCTCACTCATCCTCCACTCCACCGTTACCCACTTTGCCCTCTCTCTCCTACACCCGCCCTCTTCTCATTTCTGGTTTTTCCTCCCTGTTCGTCTTCTTTCTTCCTCCATTGGGAGCTTCATTTTTCCATCTCAAGAAAGCAATCAAATTCCATCATTCAGAAGTTGACAGGAAGAAACAGTTGTTAGGTAGTCCAGGAAGTGTTTGCCCCTCCAAAGTGGTCTGAGAATGCCTAGCTTGCAAATGGCTTCATTCTTGAAAACACTTGTGGCACCCAAAGGGCGGCACCAATAGGAAAGATTGAAAACATTTGCACACTGATGGGAAGGACTGGAGGTCTGTCTTGGACTGTAGATGCTTCAGTGAAGGGCTGGGAGGCAACTTCCTAATAAACAAGGTGCATCAAGCACACACATTTGTTTTCCTCTTCCCTCTAAATAATAAAAAAGGATCAGAGGAAAGGGGTACAGACACACAGCTATAAAGACAACAGGAGATAGGCAAAGACCCCCTTAGAGATAGAGACAAAACTGTGGAAGATGGAAAAGAGATGAACAATGGGAATGTGACTGAACCATCCAGACACAGCCTGAGCCACAGAGGGGAATGTCTGAGCCAGACGCAAGCAGGTTCTCACTGCAGAATTCCAAACTGCCTCAAGCATGAGCAACTCCAGAAACTGACGGAGAGGAGACTGAGGCATGGAGCTAAAGCCGGAGGATTGATGGGCGATCTGTCTGAGGAGCAGTCAGACTGCCCCTAGATCCTTCCCTTTCACTGTCCTCCACCCTACAGGACAAGCTACTACCGGTCCTCCCCCAGAGCAAAGGCTCGAGCTGTACCCTTAGCAGCAATCGGGTGAGAGAGACCCTGGTGGATGCTAACACATGAGGCCCAACTGAGAGCCGAATGAAGGACCTACACTGAACACTTGGATTCAGTCAGAGTTCACATATTGGATTTGAGACTCTCTCGCTCCCTTCTCATCCTTGGTTCAGGAATTCTGACATCTAAGCTTATTACTCCATGTTTGACAGAACGATGGCCATCCAAACTCCTGGATCCTATAAAATTGTCACCTTACTCGGCAAAGGGACTTGCAGATGAGATTAAATTAAGGATCTTGAGATATACAGTACTATTTTTGCAACTTTGAGTCAGGAATTATTTCAAAACAAATTTTTTAATGGAAGAGTAATTATTGTTCTCCTGCCAGTCCTTTTTTATATTAGTCAAAGACATATATAAGTATTAAAGCTTTGCCACTCAAAACATTACCATATAGCCAGCCCTGGCCAGAGGGCTCAGTTGGTCAGAGCATTGTCCTGTACACCAAAAAGGTTAGGGGTTCGATTCCCCCTTAGGGCACATACCTAGGTTATAGGATAGATCCGCTGTCAGGGTGTGTTCAGGAGGCAACTAATAGATGTTTCTCACATCAATGTCTGTTTCTCTCTTTCTCTCTCTCTATTTTCCTCTCTTCCTCTCTCTCTAAAATCAAGAAATATATCCTCAGGTGACAATTTAAAAAAGAATACCATATTGCCACATTACCATATTACCAAATTGAGTTCATGTAAACTGAGCCTAAAGCAACAAAATTTGACCTTTTAGTCAGCCCATGTGATCTTATTAAAGATAGGTCTTTTCCACCCACCCATTCCTCCCACAATTATCACCCTTTTCCATGTTCGTAAGTTCTCTCTTTTTTAAATTATTTTATTGTTGTTCAATTACAGTTGTCTGCATTTTCTCCCCCACCATTCCACCCACCCCAGCCAAACCCACCTCCCTCCCTTGCTTCCACCCTCCCCCTTGGTTTTGTCCATGTGTCCTTTATAGCAGTTCCCAAAAACCCTTCCCCCCATTCCTTCCACCCCCCAAGTCCTCACCACCACCCCTCCCCTCCAGACATGTCAGCCTGCTCTCTCTGAATCTGTCTCTGTTTTACTCAATAGTTAAGTTTGTTAATTAGATTCCACATATGAGTGAAATCATATGCAAGAGGGTACAGGTGGAATAAATGATGATGGAAAACAAGCAAACAAACAAAACAGTACAGACACTTAGGAAAGACTACAGACACCAAAATACTAGAAATTTTATCTAAGAAAATCTATAGTATACTGAAACAAATGTGATCAAGTCATATTTGACCCAGACTTAATATTTTTATTTATTAAAAATAGACTTCTACCAAATTATGCATCAACGGAAATAAAAGCATTTGGAAAAAATACGTGTTTTTCTTTCTTTGAAAAATGAAACTACACCCTGGTGGGTGTAGCTCAGTGGATTGAGCACCAGCCTGCAAACCAAAGGGTTGCTGGTTTGATTCCCAGTCAGGGCACATGCCGGTGCTGGGGTCCGTATCACCAGTTGGGGGCATGTGAGAGGCAACCAAAAATGAAAATAGCTCACAGATCTCATTATCATCATTTAAGAACATGAGGTCCTGCATGTGTAAATCACGTAAATGGAACCCAATATATTTTTGATAATGTGTTTATTCTTTTCTTAAGGTTAAACCACAGCTTGAAGAAAAAACAAATGAAACTTATGAAGAATTTGAAGCTATAGAATACAAAACTCAAGTGGTTGCTGGAACAAATTACTACATTAAGGTTAGAGTTCAACATCCACTTTGGCACTAAGAGACTATATTTCTCACTTTATGTGACGCTCCCTGTCACCTCTACCATGTAATTTCTTCCTTCACCTTGTCCTAAATCAAGATGCCCACCTAGCATACTTCCCGAGTAGTAAACTCTCAAATTTAGTAGATGTCAGTGTATTTATGTCACCTTTTGATGCAGACTCCAGCCAGCAAAGTCCGTGTGTTGTGGCTTCGAGAGATAAATTCACATGGACTGCAGAAGTCCTGTGGAGAAAAAGGGGAGGCATGGCCACTCTCTGAGTGAGAGAGAGGGCCCCAAACCCTGCCTGGACAGGCTTTTATTGCTTTTCTGAGTACATTACAGCACCACTGATTCTCATTTACTATGCACAGGTTTGCTGTAGGTAATTATCTTTTACAGAAAACAAAGGAAAGAATGTTGCTAATTACTTCAAAGAGAAGAATATTACAGATCAAGTGGAAAAGTGGTTGAACTGGTTACACTCTTCCTTGGAAGGTTTAGCACAGATTTTAGGAAGTTACTTTAGAGATATGCAGTAAACATTTGCTGCTTCAATCCAGGGTGAGGGAGTTTTAGCAAAAGCAAGTCTGCTAGCAAGCAGCCTAGGTACAATGCAGGCCTGATTCCCCACGGGAGAACCTGTCCATGGGTGTGGCTCCTGTGTGCCAGACCTCACTCCCACTGGTTTTTACGAGTAGGAGCTGGGCTACATTCCCACGCCACAGAACAGTTCCCTATAACCTTTCTCGTGTTAATTTAGAAAGCCTTCTTCTGTTGATTCTTAACTTAATTTCCAGAAATTGTATAGAAAAAGATTTCATAAAAGTTCAGATCATGTTTAGCTTGTGGCTATGGCTACTTCACATGTGAAGTGGGAGCCTGAAGGCCTGGGCTGGACCAAAAGCTCTCTTGAAACTTATTTCACCTCGAAGCATTGTGCCTCTATGTGTCTAAACAAGTGGATGTTAGGAATAACTTCAATCATTGACTGGGAAAATAATTTAAACCTCTTTTGCCCGTTTTCATTTTGATTAATATAGTTTAAAAAATTTTTGCAACTCAAATAGATTCAACTTGTGGCACTGAAGGTACATTATAAAGCAATGAAACATTAAAAGATTTTAAAAATTAATTTTATATCTATATCAAAAAATTAAATGATGTCTTGCTCCAGTTTCAATTGGAAAAAAAAGTTTGCATACTTACTGAGAGGGAACCAATTTGACAAGTCAACTATAGATATTTGAGAGTCAGTTTTGTCCTTTTGTATTGAAAGGATAATTCTGATTTAGTAAATATAACAACAGACATTCAAATGCATTTACTTGATGTTTACTAAATTATTTGACTGAGGCACAGTCCAGCTCATTACTTTTTAAGAAAAAATTAATTATAAGATATGAACATTTTCTGAAAAGTTTTTAGCAAAGAAAATAAAATAAGTGGTGCTAACCAGCTCAGCATAAGAAAATCACAACACTGAATTATGGAAGTGGATGGGCCCAGTTCTAGCAAATTGGAGCTACGACACGTGCCAGGCCCTGGGGTGTGAGCAGGGTGTGGGGCCCTGGGGTGTGAGAGCCTGTCTTGTGCTCAGAAAGCAGCCTGCTCTCTTCATAGCTGGAAAGGAACTCTTTCCAAATAAAAAATGATTTTGTTCAGTAACAAGCGGTCCATCAAAGTGAGGATCATTATTTTAATAATTTACACTTAATCTAAGTGTGTAACTTTCACATATTAACTCATAAATTTCTTTAAAAACGTATCAGAAAACTATCTTGAGAATATCTTCCCTAAAGATCACCTGCCCAGTCTTAACCACAGTCTCTTCTCTTGCCTTTCCTTTTCTCCCCTACCCTCTTTCCCTATCTCTCCTTCCTTCTGTTACAATTTCTCCTACTGGACTATAGCCACTGACCCCAGTTCCCTCAGACTTCCTATCAGCCTAGCTGTTAATCCCTTTGCTCTGAGCCACTCTTGGTGATGTGACCCTCTCTGCTCCTTCTCAAGGGCCTATCAAAAGGCAGGTGGTAAAATGGCAGGATTGTAAGCTTTGGTCCTGGCTTTGAACCTTTGTTTGACTTGTTCTAGTAGTCAAAACCTGTGTGGTTGCAGCTCCTCATCTCCTCTGAGCCACCATTGCTTTATCCACACAAAGCAGACAATAACCTGCTTTGCATGGTGTTGTGTGGAACAAAGAAAGCAAAAATTTGCTGAGTGCAGAGAAGGTACCAGGCACTGTTCTAAGAGCTGGATGTGTATCATCTCATTTAATCCTCTCAACAAATCTATTGGATATGTATGATTATTTTTCTTGTGTTACTGATGAGACAACTGACCCCCAAAAAAGTGAAGTAACAGAGATCAGACAACTATAAAAGCAGAAACCAGGGAGTCTGATGCTTCCTTACTGGCTCTAATAATATATGCAAAGGCTTGTACCTTATTCCAAGCACAGAATGAATGCTTTTAATAGGTTACACCATAGAGTAGGGGCGTCAAATTCATTTTCACCCGGGCCACATTAGCCTTTCAGTTGCTTTCAAAGGGCCAAATGTAATTTTAGGACTGTATAAATGTTAACTACTCCCGAACAGTTGAGTGAGAGCTCGGCACTGTCGCCCAGTAGAAACAAGGTGCCGGGCCAGAGAACACAAGGCAGAGGGCCAGATGTGGCCCGCAGGCCTTGTGTTTGCCACCTGTGCCCCTGGAGTGAAAAGAACGTAAGTGCTAAAATCTGAATCTGAGCTTTGGGTCTGTCCCTGATTAGCTGAGAGATTTATGGAAAATTATTGTCCTTAATCTCTCTGAATCTGCTTCAGCATCTATAAAATCATCATTGTTCCACATTTTTCAGGCCCCTAATAAGAAGTAAATAGAATCATGTATATAAAATGCTCATCATAGTGTCTGACACAGAAGAAGCATTTGATAAATGGCATTTTTTAAAATTAGGTTAGCAGCCCTGGCTGGTGTGGCTCAGTGGACTGAGTGCCGGCCTGTGAACCAAAGGGTTGCTGGTTCAATTCCCAGTCAGGGGACATGCCTGGGTTGCAGGCTGGGTCCCCAGTTGGGGGTGCCTGAGAAGCAACCACACATTGATGTTTCCCTCTCTTTCTCCTTCCATTCCCCCTCTAAAAATAAATAAATAAATAAATAAATAAATAAATAAATAAATAAATCCTTTTTAAGAATTAAAATAAAATAAAATTAGGTTAGGAAGGGTATTCAAAACACACTAAATGCTATTCTAAGCACAACTTTATTGTCTCAACCACTATGAAAAGTAGAAATTCTTACTCAAACTACCATTTCAATCTTCATACCAATAACCTCTCAGCAAGATCAGTTTACTTTAGAAGGGAGACCAGATGTCTACCCCCTGGGCCCTGCTCAGTCCTACCAGTGGGCATTTATAAAATAGGTTACAATATACATATGAGAACCACAAATCTCAAATTTTCTAGGACAATTCTGCTTTTCTTCTCCCTTCTTAAATCATGTAGCAAATAAATTGTCCCAGTCTGGGAGTCAAAAAAAAGTGTCACTGTGCCTCTGTACCTCTTTAAAAATGAAATGCACCTCATTTGTGCCCAAATTGTATTAAAATATAAAATAAAATACACCTAGGACCTATGTCACTTGCCATACCTTTAACCTGCCATTTCTCTCATAAAATAAGGTGATAAGTTTTTGAAAACCAAGTATCTAAGAATGCTGGTCTAGGTATATTGTTCCAGAAAAGCTTATTGTAATGAAGTCTGTATGGTTTTATGCATAATTTTTTTTGTTTTTCTTTATTTTTATTGTCTACACTATTACTGATATCCCCATGCTCCCCCTTTTCACTTCCCCCTGCCCTCTCCCCCCATGCCACACTGTTGGGTGTCTATGTGCCATGCATAGCCATTCTTTGACTAAACCCTTCACCTTCTTTCATCCAGTCCCTCCTTCCCGCCTCCTGACAGCTGTCAGTCTGTTCCACGTATTTGTGCCTCTGTTTCTATTTTGTTCATCCATTTCTTTTGTTTGTTGGATTCCACATATAAGTGAGATCATATGTCCTTTGTCTATCACCGACTTGCTTATTTCCCTTAGCATAATAATCTCCAGGTCCATCATGTGATTGCAAAAGTTCCTTCTTTTTTTATGGCCGTGTAAAGGTCTATAGATTCTCACTTGTCATAGATTCATACAAATGAACCTCCTTTTTCTTTTATCTTTCAGGTGCGAGTAGGTCATAATAGTTATATTCATATGAAAATATTCAAGCCACTTCCTCAACAACAGCAGTCTTTGACTCTTACCGGTTATCAAACTGACAAAAGCGAGGATGATGAACTGACCGGCTTTTAGAAAAGTGTTACAAAACACTTTTTGGCATGTTACAAAAGTGGTCTGCTTCCTTCTGCTGGCTATTGATTAATGATTCCTGCTAATAAATGCAACTACCAATAAAGAAACATTTCTTAAATAAATTAATCTCTTCAACTATTTGTCTATTGTATTAAATAGTAATTACCTTTTCTTTCTCAAAATCAATGTTATTGCTTTAGAGCAGAAGTTCCATACAAATTGATGTCAATTGGAAATCTTGTAAAATTAGTCAGGCCTAAGCAATTGTTCTTTAAAAAAAAAAAAAGGTTTTATTTATTTTCAGAGAGAGGGGAAGGGAGGGAGAAAGAGAGGGAGAGAAACATCAGTTGCTTCTTGCACACCCCCTACTGGGGACCTGTCTCATAACCCAGGCATGTGCCCTGACTGGGAATGGAACCTATGACCCTTTGGTTCTCAGGCTGGTGCTCAATCCACTGAGCTACACCAGCCAGGGCCAAATGTTCTTTATCAATTGCATTATAATCAGATCCATAACCAGAACTTCATTTTAAGTTCTTCTCATCTGGAAACAGACATTATTTTACTCTGATGCATTTGCAAATAGCTTTCATCTTAAACAGCCATGGAAAGAGATATTTCAAAAATGGGTGGATGGATTTGTCAGTCCTTTGCCAACTTTCAGGCGGCAACCGGTTGTTGAGGTATTAAATATGACTGTCCTTGATTCACAAATGAAGTCTGTACAGGCCCAGAGATGTGATTCCAAAAACAATTCAGAGCCCATCAAATCTTTTTACCTTCCCAAAACCTCCCCTACTCATCTCAAAAGGCTTATAGATAATTGGCTTTATGAAACCAAATCCTCAGAGGAGCTTGCTTTTTCCCCCCTATACCTTTGAAATGCAAATATCTCATGTCTTTAAGAACTATCTGGCCCATCTATTAAAATGCAAGTTTCTGGGAAGCAAAGCTTATCAAAGGGAGAAAAAACCTTAGCCATCTGAACAAACCAGTTTAACTTACTTCAGCTACTGCTTTCTAAATTAGCGAGTTTTGCTCTATAATACCTGTTTCATAGAAGTATCTTTTTTCTCTTAAATTTATTGAATTTACTAGGGTGACTTTGGTTAATAAAATTATACTGGTTTCAAATATACAATTTTACATCATCTGTACACTGTACTGTGTGTTTTCCACCCCAAAGCAAGTCTCCTTCCACCACCAAGGAAATGCCAAGTTCCATGTGGGTTCTGGAGAGACAAACAGCTTACAAAAGCAGGGCACTCCTGCCAGCTGTGAGCAGCCAGAGCCTTGTCCTGGGCAGCAATGGAAGGTGAGTCAGGACGCAGGTCAGAATTGATAAACCTGGGGAACCACTGAAGCAGGTTCTGAAATTGCAAACAGAAGCTTTATTTGGCCCTGGTTATCATCCCTTACCTATCTGGGTTTAAACATAGCCCTGGCTGGTGTAGCTCAGTGGATTGAGCGCGGGCCTGCGAACCGAAGGATCGCGGTTCAATTCCCAGTCAGGGCACATGCCTGGGTTGCCAGGGCAGTTCCCGTCAGGGGACATACAAGAGGCAACCACACATTGATGTTTCTCTCCCTCTCTCCTTCCCTTCCCCTCTAAAGATAAATAAATAAAATCTAAAAAAAAAAGAAGATAAAAAAAATACATCTTCGAAAGAATACTATTTAAAAAAAAAAAAAAAAAAACATAGTCCACACAACCCTAGTCACGACCTTTAATTTTCCATCTAGAATTGATTATCTTTTTCTACCCTGAGACATTCTAAAAAGGATTTAAATTAATTAGGGAACTCAAGAGTGGTAAAACTTTAGCTTCAGCTAATAGTTAATAAGCCTGGTAGTTAATGCATGTGAAAAGCTATTGTTTCAGGAACTGCAGGCACAGCCCAGCCTGACTCCAGGAGACCACAACTGATTGATCTCTGTGCTCCAGAAGAGACCATAAGCAATCAAGGTGGTATCTGACCATTTGTTCCAGGGAGAGACAATTGGCAGCCCAGGACTCAGATAAAGAAAATCACCCAGGATCCAGGACACAGATGGACAAGAAAATCACCAGTCAGTGGATGAAGGATGTTTGGGAAATTGCCAGAATGCAGCTTTTATCTGATTAACCTCTTTCCTAAGAGTCCCAAATCCCTTACCTACACTTTTTTCCCCTTAAATCCTAAATCTCTTACCTACACTTCTGTCCCTTTATAAAAAAGCCTGGCTAGAAAAGAAATGTAAGACAGCTTGTTAAGGTACAAACCCTCCCCATCTTCTCAGATCACCAACCATCTGAATAAAGCGTCTGTAAAGATTCAATCCCTGTCTCTGCTTATTGGGTCTGGTAGGTGACAGGCAGCCAGAACGCTGGCTTTTCTGGTTTCAAAACCAGCATGCCTAGGTTACTAAATCACAGCCACAAGATAAACTTGCACCATATGTAACAGAGAAGATTGGGACTGGAGGGGGGGAAAATAAGAGTAAGAACTAAAAAATAAATAAAGCTAGGGTCCCCTTTTCTTCACAACCTCTCCAGCACTTGCTGTTTGTTGCTTTGTTTATGAGGGCCATTCTGACTGGTGTCAAGTGGTATCTCATTGTGGTTTTAATTTGCATCTCTCTGATAGGTAGCGACATCGAGCATCTTTTCATATGTCTCTGGATCCTCTGTATGTCCTCCTTGGAGAAGTGTCTGCCCAATATGATCTCACCTTTAACAGGAATCTAATCAACAAAACAAACAAAGAAGCATACTATAACCAAAGACATTGAAATTGAGAACAGGCTGACAGTCACCAGAGGGGAGAGGGGAGGGAATTTCAGGGGAAAAGGGGAAGGATCTACAGGAACAAGTATAAAGGACACATGGACAAAAACTATGGGGGGTGGAAATGGGAGGGAGGTGGGGAGGGCTGGGGTGGTGCGTAGGGGTGAGAATAAAAGACAGAAAACTGTACAAGATCAACAATTAAAATAAAAATTAGAAAAAAATAAAGCTACAGTGAGGTTATTAGACTAAATGTTGGCTTCTCTAAAATAAAGTAGGATTAGTTGATAGAGGCAAGCCTGCCAATTTGGCTTTTAAGGTCATTGGAACCAAAGCAAAGACAGAAACAAGGTCAGTTACGCAATTCTCCACAAATTGTATAATCGATAAGCACAGCTATTTCCTGACAGCAAGGCATGATGGACACGTCTCCCAAGGTCTCTAAAAAGGGCTGCCTTCAACAGATCCCTGCAGTAAATGTGAAACAGGAGGGCGACCGAGTCCAGGGCTCGGGCTGCCCGTCACCACTCAGCCAAGAAGCCGAGACAGGGATTGGATTGTAATTGCACTTTTATTCATATCAGAGGCCAGCAGTCTGAGAAGGCACCAGGTTAAAATCCTGACACCCACCTTACCTAGAGCTTACAGAAGCAAGTTTATATAAGGGAAGTATAGGAATTTGGGAGGGGAAAATTCTTAGGGAGAGCACGAACTGGCTGTTTTTCTTGGGAGTGGGAGCTGAAAGACAAGTCTGCAGCTTCTTCCCCAGCTGGCTCCTTTGTTCCAGTGTTATATTTCATTTGCATTAGAATTCCTCTTCTTCTCTTCCCCAAGGCCTGTGAGGCCTGTGATTTATGGCCAGGGAGGTTCTGTTTTCTCTGGCTAGGGAAAAGAGATATAAACCATTTATTCTCAAGTGTCCTTGGTTAGGGAATGTAAGGTCTTGTAATTCACTAGCTGGCTATAAATTGCTGGAATTTTTGTCCTTGTTTATTTTCCTGTCTCAGCTTCCCCATCCTGCTTGCCCAGGAATTTTCCTAGCTTCTTGCTCCTGCTGCCTGTCTCATTCCCCCACTCAGAGACTTCCATTCCTAAAATCTTTTATGAGTTATGAGGGAGTTGATTTTCTTATCAATAATTACTTCCTGTTGACAAGGGACCTAGTCCTTGCTTGTCATCCCTGCTTACACTAAGGGAAGTCTCTCCCTGCCTGATCTAAGGGAGGTAAGGGAATGGGATCTGAGACTAGAATGGAAAGGCTGTGAGCTGATCCTTTCCAAGCATGGATAAGTTGGAGTCCCTGAAGCATCATCATCTTGATATGGAACTGTTGAATCCAATTCAAACATCTAGTCCTGTCGCAGGTGGGCACAGGTAACCAGGTTCTTGGTGATTGGGACAAAGAATTGAACCAAACACCCAGAGTTTATAGCAGAAAACATGGGAACAGGCCAGCTCCAAGCAGAGGTTGACCTCATGGGCTGGAGGGATTCTATTCTTATAGGGCGGATCCTTCCTGGCTAGTTTTGGCGGGCTTTTACTGCACATGTGCAAGTAGTTGTATTACTTTAAAGCTACTGTGCATGTGGTCTCCCGTGATTTTCTCTGATTGGCACTGGAGAAGGAGTCACACAACATTACCAAATGGACCCTCCTTTTCCTGGGGTCCCCTGTAGGAGGTTCACCTTGCCCACCACCAGGGAATTATAGCTCTCCATGTCAGAGATTGGTGAAAAGGAAAGGAATTATTTATTCAAAAGTTATACAGACTTAAGAGTAATGACTTAATGTCTTCATTAAAATCCCAAAGCCCCTAAAAACACCCACAAACACATAGTCTTTTCTTCCCTCCTTTGCCCAGTCTGGGGTACAGTAGCTCAAGAAAAGAAATAGAAGTCTGTGGCTCAGGCAGACCCCAGCTCTTCCCAGTAATCCGGGCTCTGCTGGCAGGCCTCCCTTGGTTCCCAGCACCACCAGCTGTGTTGCCGGGGTCTCCAGTTCTTAATCCAAAACCACATGGCACCTTCTCATGGCCCACCAGCAAAACTCCTTTCACCCCTTTTCTTCCCACAGTGTCTCTCCTGCATTCTTCTGAGCTGCTAAGAGAGAGCTCTGCATCACTTCTATTTCTTGCTTTCCAGCTTCCTAAGGTGCATAGCAAAGGGTGACCCAAAGCCACATGACGATTCCCGTCATGGCTGCTGCACCTGGGTTTAAATCCCAGCGCCAATCTTCCTCTGCAGCTCCATTTCCGACTCCTCCCACAATTGGCTACACCTGCCAGCATCCCCGTATTTTTCCAGCCTTTCTTCGCTGCCACAGTAAGTCCAGGCAGGTGTGGCCCTGTGGTGTGGAACCAATCATCTCCAAGCTCTCACACAGGCACTGTAACCAGGGGACATTGCCTCCCAAGTAACATCCTAGGTGGAAGTCACTCCCATCTCTGTGGCTCAAAGCATAGCCACAGCTGTTTAACATATCCATGAAACCAGTTAAAGGTTATAGATATGTTAAACAACCATTCCAGAGGTTAGCTGCGAAACTGTTGCTACACAAAACACTCTCAATGACCCTGCTCCATGCATCCCATCCCCCAGCTCAGACTTGGGGGGGTGAGGACATCCCATGTTTTTAATATTTCCTGAACACCCTGAGTTCTGGACTCCATTACAAATCCTTCTTTTGGGGGCCCCCTGGCTGCACCCTCTTACAGTCCTGCTAACAACTCCATTCAGCCAAGCCACTGAGTCTCATTTCAGGAGGTGACAATGCAAATGGGCTTCTAAAGTGAGGCCTACACAGTGTAAACAAGCAACCAGGTAAGCAAGAGTAGAGACTCTTGTAGACATTCTATGAAAACAGAAATAACACTAAAGTTAATGAACACAGTAAGTCATAAACAAGTTTCCGAGTCTGCAACAGTGCCAGATGAGAAGGCTTCCAAACACAAGGCTTTTGCTGAAAGGAACTTAAGCAGTGACAATCTGATATACTTTTCTGCAGTTTAAATGTCTCCGGCGATATCATCAGGTGCTCAGGTAAATTCTGTAGGTTGGTACTACATCGGTAGTTTTTAATAATTCCAAATTAAAGAATGGAAGAAAAAGGAAATGTTCGTTTGAAAAACCACTAGAAAAATTCATTATCCAATTCAGTTTGTAGGTGAAAAAACTTTAACTGGAGTCCAGTTTCTGCAACTGGGCATTGTGATTTCCATTGGAACACAGTTGCTGTCCCCAAAATTACCCTCATTTTAATCCGAGACTGCATTAAGTCCAGTTTTAATTTGTCTTGGTTATTTGCATAAACACAACAAGAATACTAGTTGATCATTTAGGCTCTTTCAAATCTGCTTTGTTGGAATATCTCAAGGAACTTTCAGACTGAGATTTAGACAACCCCAGAGAACACGCTGAACAGGTTTAAAGTCAGCGGGGGGGCTTATTATTATCTTTTTTTTTTTTTTTTTTGCTTTTCTTTTTGGATCCTCTCTTCCCACTGCCCCCCCCTTTATTCTTTTTTTTCTTCTTCCAAGTGAGATGATAAGTCACAGAGTTACAAAGGGTCCATAAGCAGATTCAAAGGGGAGTACAAGGCTAACCCCAAAAACCAAGAAACTGAGACAAATGTCACTTTGCTATCCCACAGAGCTGGCATTTTATTGTGTATGTGTATTATTATTATCTTGCAATTACTTTTTACCACTTTTATTAGTATTTTTTTATTTCTCTTCCTTATGTTTAGTTTTTCTTATTTTATTTCCTTGTTTAATTGCATTGCTTAACCAGTTTTCCTTATTCTCTCTTTATTGTATTTTAATTTTCCTTCTTTCACTTCACCTGTGTTCCAATAACACACAACTCTTGATCAGGTACTTACTATGCTGGTTATCCAAATCATATGTTTCTTATCATATTATTCCTGTTCCAGTACTATTGTAAATAATTGTTCTTCCATACAATTGTACATACTACACAGCAACCCTCCATGATCTTAGACTACTTCACTTTGATCCTGAGCATTATTATTGTTGTGGTTAACTCTATTCTCTCTCACACTATGCCTACTTTCTATCCTTTACTCTCACTATATCTCATCATCTAACCTTGCACAAGTACTCTGTTTTCTGGATTCAGCTGACAATCATCCTCCTCTCTAACAAGAGTCTTATCTCTCTTTCACCTTTTATAAAAAGTGGTCTGCTGGGTGAAATATCAGTTAACACTATATTTATCCAAAGAATCTCTTATCTCTTCTCTACTTGCTGGTACTTTAAATCCCATAAAATACTCTCCTGCTGTCTTAATCCATTTTGCCTACCCCCTGCTACTGATCACATACAAGAATAGGTGGGAGCTACAAACATCACCATACCTGCTGGAGGAGAAAAACCACCAATAAAGGAACCACCAAAAGGTACAAAACCAAATACAAAAGAGCCCACACAAACAGAAGAAAAGGCAAACCTAGAACATCCAGTCAAGGAGATCAGAGACCACACCACTGAACCTCATAGAATTCCTACCATAGAAGTTCACCATACAAAGACAGCTAACAAAGCAAAACATCAGGAAGCACAGAAACAAACAAAAAGAGTCAACTAAAATGAGGAGACAAAAAAGAACATGCAATCAGAAGCAATGAAAGACTCCCTACTAAAAGAGCTAAACAAAATGGAGGTAACCAAACTATCGGATATAGAATTTAAATTAATGATTATAAAGATGTTCAAGGAGCTCACAGACAACTACAAGGAACTGAGTGAGAAATTCATCAGCATGAAAAAGGAAATAGAAACTATAAACAAAAACCAGGATGAAATGAACAATAAAACCTCAGAAATAAAAAACACATTAGAAGGAATTACAAGCAGGCTGGATGAAGCAGAGGATCAAATCAGCAAGTTGGAGGACAAGGTAGAAAAAAACTCCCAGATAGAGCAAGGAAAAGAAAAGAGACTCGGAAAGAATGAACAGGTGGTAAGAGAACTGCAAGGAAAAACAAAATGTAACAATATCCATATAATAAGGATACCAAAAGGAGAATAAGAAGAGTAAGGGATAGAAAACTTGTTTGAAAAAGTAATGATGGAAAACTTCCCTAATTTGATGAGAGAGAAAGACACACAAATCCAGGAAACACAAAAAGTCCCAATAGACTTCAGGCCAAGATGGAGGTGTAGGTGGACACACTGTACCTCCTCTTACAACCAAAATTATAGACAACAAAAATTTAGAAATGAAAAAGACAACCAGAACAGATAGAAAATTGAACTGTACGGAAGTCTGACAATGATTCACCCAGACTGGTAAGAGGGGTAGAGTTGGCGGCCAATGGAGAGGGATTGCCAGCATGAAAAAGCAGTGGCTAGTGGTCCCTGACATGCAGACGGCAGTTGGCACACCCCAGGCACACAGGCAGCGGTTACCAAGCACGGGGAGGCAATCAGCAGACCAAGCGAGGCACGTGAGGTGGCTGATCTTGGTCACACATTCATACACAGATAAACCAGGCGAAAACAGGCAGCAAGACAGACTGCACAACCCAGGGCCCAAGTGCCAGGAAATAAAGCCTAAAAGCAGTGATTGAAAATACTTGTGGGGGTTGAAGTGCCAGGAAACACTCCCAGCCTCACAGAGGGGACTGAAATCAGAGAGAGAGTAGAGCAAGCACCATTATTCCCTGTCTGACCCTGCCTGATGCTGCCCCCACATACAGCTTCACAATTCTGCAACTGGGTTGCCCTGCCCTGGTGAACACCTAAGGCTCTGCCCTTCACTATGTAACAGCCATGACCAGACCAAAAATAAAAAAGAAAAAGAAAAAATAAATGGCTCAAATGAAAGAACAAATGAAACCATCAGAGCCAATAATTTTAAGCAACCAAGAGATAGCCAACCTATCAGATGCATAGTTCAAAGCACTGGTGATCAGGATGCTCACAGAATTGGTTGATTTTGGTCGCAAACTAGATGAAAAAAATGAAGGCTATGCTAAGTGAAATAAAGAAAAATGCATGGGAACCAATAGTGATGGGGAGAAAACTGGGACTCAAACCAACGGTGTGGACCAGAAGGAAGAAATAAACAACCATTCAGAAAAGAATGAAGAAACAAGAATTCAAAAAAATGAGGAGAGGCTTAGGAACCTCCAGGACATCTTTAAATGTTCCAACATCCGAATTATAGGGGTACCAGAAGGGGAGGAGGAAGAGCAACAAGTGGAAAAGTTATTTGAACAAATAATAAAGGAGAACTGCCCCAGTCTGGCAAAGGAAATAGACTTCCACGAAGTCCAGCAAGCTCAGAGAGTCCCAAAGAAGTTGGACCTAAGGAGGAATGCGGGGGACCCTGTCCTGGGCGCCAGATGTAGGGGGGCTCCGCCCGCAGAGCCCCATCCCTCCGTCACGGATGAAAATATAAACTACCAAGACATGACTGCTTGGGGAGGAAAGGGGTCAAACTCTCAGAGGAGAAAGACCCAGAGCCCCATCCTCACTAGGCTTTTATTGGGCTCATATACATCGGAATACAAGTTTAACATGTCAAAGAAATCTGAGGGCTTAATCCGAGCCAGTGTTTGTCAGGAAGGGGGGTTGCCAAACTTTGGGAGACATACTCATTTCCTTCTGGGACACTTATCACCTAAGGGAGAGCACTTTTAGCAAAGCAGGTTTCACAGGGCTTTAGGAATTCTTTCTTATGCCAATCACCCAGGGAGCCATCCTGGTCAGCACAGGGCTGCACCACTCACCCCCACAGTATCAGGCTTTAAGGCAATTAGGAAGCAGGAGACATCTCCCAGATAGAAATGAGGACTAGAGCGATGTCAGAATAGCTGGGGGGCGAGGGTCCATCACATTCTCTTTGCTGCAACCCCCCGAGTCCTTCCATGAGGCCTCCCAAGTGGTTGCATCTGGCTTAGGTTGCCCCTCCCATGAGGAGTCTTACCCGTCATTGACTGCCAACCAAGCAATGGGGCCAGAGATGGATGAGGCAGAAGCAGTGCTCCTGCCAGGGAAATAAGCTTTGTCTCCTTAGTAGGTCACATCCTTGTGACAGAACAGACCCAGATGAAGTGGGTCCCTTGGGCTCTTACACAGCCCACCATGGGGTGAGGGTTACAACTCCTGAAACCAGGCTGAACAGTCCGCAACAGAGAAACACATCAAGGCACATCATAGTTACATTACGCAAGATTAAAAATAAGGAGAGAATTCTAGAAGCAGCTAGAGATAAGGGGACAGCCACTTACAAAGGTGATCCCATCACACTATCAGCTGATTTCTCAAAAGAGACCTTGCAGGCAAGAAGGGACTGGAAAGAAGTATTCCAAGTCATGAAAGGCAAGGACCTACATCCAAGATTGCTCTATCCAGCAAAGCTTTCATTTAGAATGGAAGGGAAGATAAAGTGCTTCTCAGATAAGGTCAAGTTAAAGGAATTCATCCTCACCAAGCCCTTATTATATGAAATGTTAAGGGGACTTATCTAAGAAAAAGAAGATAAAAATACGAACAGTAAAAAGACAGCAAACTCACAATTATTAACAACCACACCTAAAACAAAAACGAAAGCAAGCTAAGCAAACAGCTAGAACAGGAACAGAACCACAGAAATGGAGATTACATGGAGGGTTAGCAACAGGGGAGTGGGAAGAAGAAAGAGGGGAAAAAGTAAAGAGAATAAGTAGCACAGATGGTAGAGAGAAAATAGACAGGGGGAAGGCAAGAATAGTATGGGAAATATAGAAGCTAAAGAACTTATGACACATGGACATGAACTAAAGCGGAGGAATGTGGGTGGGAGGGGGTGTGCAGGGTGGAGGGGAATGAAGGGGGGAAATGGGAAAACTGTAATAACATAATCAATAAAATATATTTTTAAAAAAGAGTTTCAATAGAGGAAGGCAAAGAGGCCCATTTCAAGACACATCATAATTAAAATGGCAAAATTCCTAAATAAATAAATACATACATGCATACATTAATAAATAAATTAATTCAATGGCAAAATTTCAAGACAAAGAGAGAATCTTAAAGGCACCAAGGGAGAAACAGGAAGTAACACACAAGAGAGCCCTGATAAGGTTAGCAGCTGACTTCTCAATGGAAACGCTCCAAGCCAGAAAAGAATGGCAAGAAATATTCCAAGTAATGAGAACCAGTGGCCTGCAAACAAGATTACTCTACTCAGCAAGGCTCTCAATTAAAAGGGAAGGTTAAATAAGGAGCTTCACAGACAAAAGAAGTCTAAAATAATACACCTCCACCAAACCAGCTCTGCAGGAGATGCCAAAGGGACTGCTTTAAGAACAGAAAGAAAAACAGTGAGAGAGAGAGGAACACAGGTACAAAAAATGGCAATGAATAAGTATCTACCAATAATAACTTTAAACGTTAATGGATTAAATGCTCCAATCAAAAGACATACAGTAGCAAAATGGGTAAGAAAGCATGACCCACACATATGCTGCCTACAAGAGACCCACCTCAGAACAAAAGACTTACACAGCTGAAAGCTAAGGG
This sequence comes from Glossophaga mutica, assembly GCA_039655065.1. NCBI lineage: Eukaryota > Metazoa > Chordata > Mammalia > Chiroptera > Phyllostomidae > Glossophaga > Glossophaga mutica. The sequence goes on along the minus strand of CM077304.1, from coordinate 121,966,785 downwards.
CTAGAAGCAAATTTTCCAAGCAAACAGACAGGAAAAATAAGTAGGGGTAGCAATACTCATATTAGATGAAATAGACTTGTTAAAAAGAGCTATACAAAGAGACCCAGAAGGTCACTTCAAGGAAGAATCCATCAAGGAGACATAAATATTGTAAATATATATATACCCAACATAGGAGCACCCAAATACGAAGAAAATCTTGGAGGACTTCAAGAAAGATATTGACAGCCACACAACTATAGTAGAGGATTTTAACACCCCACTGTCAAAAATGGATACATGTTCCAAACAAAATATCAATAAAGATATTGTACCATTGGACAATATCATACATCAAATGAACTTAATATATATAAAGACTTTCATCCCAAAGAAGCAAAATACACATTCTTTTCAAATGCACAAAGAACATTTTCAAAGATAGACCATATGATAGGACACAAAACAAGCCTCAACAAATTCAAGAAAATTGAAATCATAACAAACATTTTCTCTGACCACAAGGGACTGAAACTAGAAACCAACCTCATAGAAAAACCTCAAAAACACTCAAACTCATGGAGACTGAATAGCATGCTATTAAACAATGAATGGGTCAAGAATGAGATGAAGGAGGAAATCAAAAAGTTTCTAGAAACAAATGAAAATGAACTCACAACAACCCAAAACTTATGGGACACAGAGAAGGCAGTCCTGAGAGGGAAGTTCATACTTATACAGGCCTTTCAAAAAAAAAAAACAGAAACATTTCAAATAAATAACCTTACTCTACACGTTCAAGAACTCAAACAACAACAACAAAGACAGTCCAGAGCAAGTAGAAGAAAGGAAATAACCAAGTTCAGAGCAGAATTAAATGACATAGAGACTAAAAGCACAATTCTAAGGATCAATAAACCCAAGAGCTGGTTCTTTGCAAAGATAAACAAAATTGACAAGCCTTTAAGCAGACTCATCAAGAAAAAAAGAGAGAGGACCCAAATAAACACATCAGAAATCAAAGAGGAGAGATTACAACTGATAACACAGAAATGCAAAAGATTGTAAGAAATTACTAGGAAAAACTGTATGCCAAGAAATCTGAAAATCTAGGTGAAATGGACAAATTTCTGAAAAAATATAATGTTCCGAAATTCAATGAAGAAGCAGAAAGCCTGAACAGACCAACAACAGCTGATGAAATTGAAGCAATAATCAAAAAATTCCTGACACACGAAAACCCCAGACCAGATGGTTTCACAGGAGAATTTTACAAAGCATTTAATGAAGAGCTAGCCACTATCCTTCACAGACCATTCCAAAAACTCCAAAAAGATGGAAGACTTCCACACTCTTCATATAAGGCCAGCATCGTCCTAATCCCCAAACCAGATGAAGACATAACAAAGAAAGAAAACTTCAGGCCAATATTGCTGATGAACATAGATGCTAAAATCCTCAACAAAAATATTGGCAAACTGCATCCAGCAATACATTAAAAAGATCATACACCATGATCAAGTGGGATTCATCCCAGGGATGCAAGGATGCTACAATATTTGCAAATCAATAAATGTAATACATCACATAAACAAAAGCAAAGACAAAAATAATATGATCGTATCAATAGATGTGGGAAAAGCATTTGATAAGGTACAGCACCCATTTGTGATAAAAACACTCAGCAAAGTGGGAATAGAGGGAGCATTCCTTAACATAATAGAGGCCATATATGAGAGACCTACAGCCAACATCATTCAACGGGCAAAAACTAAAAACTTTACCACTAAGATCAGGAACAAGACAACGTTGTCCATTGAACATAGTATTGGAAGTCTTCTATACAACATAGTATTTGAAGTCCTAGCAACAGCTAGAACTTCAAACAAGAAAAGAAAAAGAAACAAAAGGCATCCAAATTGGAAAAGAGGAAACAAAACTGTCATCGTTTGTAGATGACATGACAGTGTACATACAAAACCCTATAGACTCCACCAAAAAACTGCTCGATGTAATAAATGAATTTGGAAAAACAGTGGGATACAAGGTCAATATCCAGAAATTAAAGGCATTATTGTACACCAACAATGAAATATCAGAAACAGAAATCAGAAAAAAAATCCCATTTATACAGCAACAATAAAAGTAAAAAACCTAGGAATAAACCTAACCCTAGGATGTAAAACACCTGTATTCAGAAAACCACACAACATCGAAGAAAGAAATTAAGGGAGACACAACTAAATGGAAATATATACCGTGTTCATGAATCAGAAGAATTAACATACTCAAAATGTCCATACTATCCAAAGTAATTTATAGATTCAATGCAATACTTATTAAAGTACCAATGGCATATTTCACAGATATAGAACAAACACTTCAAAAATTTATGTGGAACCATAAATGTCCCCATAGCTACAGCAATTTTGAGAAAGAAGAACAAAGTAGGAGGGATCATAGTACCTGATACAAAACTGTATTACAAGGCCACTGTAATCAAAACAGCCTGGTACTGGCATAAGAACAGATACATGGACCAGTGGAACAGAATAGAGAGCCCAGAAATAAACCCAGGTCTCTATGGGTCAATTAATATTCGACAAAGCAGGCAGCAGCATAAAATGCAGCAAAAATAGCCTCTTCAACAAATAGTGTTGGGAGAGCTGAGCAGCTACATGCAAAAAAATGAAGCTCCATCACCAACTTACACCATACAGAAAAATAAATTCAAGGTGGTTAAAGATTTAAATATAAGTTGCGACTACTTTAAAGTCCTAGAGGAGAACATAGGCAGGGAAATCTCAGATATTCCACACAGCAATATTTTCACTGATATGTCCCCCAGAGCAAGGGACATAAAGGAAAGAATAAAAAAAAAATGGGATCTCATCAAAATAAGAAGCTTCTGCACTGCTAAAGAAAACAGCATTAAAATGAAAAGACAACCAACTGTATGGGAAAACATTTGTCAGTGATAACTCGGACAAGGGTTTGGTCTCCAAAATATACAGAGCTCACACGACTCCACTCCAGGAAGACAAACAGCCCAATTAAAAAATGGGCAAAGGACTTGAACAGACACATCTCCAAGGAGGACATACAAAGGGTCCAAAGCCATATGAAAGGATGCTCAGTATCACTCACCACCAGAGAGATGCAAATTAAAACCACAATAAGATACCACTTCACACCAGTCAGAATGGCCATCATAAATAAAGCAACAAACAACAAGTGTTGGAGAGGATGTGGAGAAAAGGGAACCCTAGTGCACTGTTGGTGGGATTGCAGACTGGTACAACCACTATGGAAAACAGTATGGAATTTCCTCAGAAAGCTAAAAATGGATCTGCCTTTTGATCCAGCAATTTCACTGCTAGGGTTATGTGGGGGCACTTTGTGCACAGAGCCCCCCATCCGCCACGGATGAGAATAAAACTACCAAGACATTACCTGCTTAGGGAAGAGAGGTGGTCAACCTCTCAAAGGAGAAGGACCAAGAGCCCCTTCCTCAATGGGTTTTATTAGGTTCATAATACACAGGAATACAGGTAAAGCTCATCAATCAATGTCAGGCAGCAAGGATCAAACAATGGATAACATTTCAAAGAAATCTGAGGGCTTAATCTGAGTCAGTGTCTGTCAGGTAAGGGGGTTGCAAAAACTTTGGGAGACATACTCATTTCCTCCTTGGACTCTTATCATTTAAATGAGAGCACTCTTAGCAAAGCAGGTTTCACAGGACTTTACAAATTCTTTCTTATGCCCGATCACCTGGAGAGCCACTCTGGCCAGCACAGGGCTGCACCGCCCTCTGTCATAGTTTCAGGCTTAAGCGGATTAGAGCCAGGAAGCAAGAGATAAGGAAGACTTCTCCCAGACAGAAATGGGGACTCGGGCTATGTCAGAATAGCTGGGGGGCGAGGGTCTATCACCCCCTCTTTGCTGCAGCCCCCTGAGTCCTTCCATGAGGGCCTTCCAAGTGGTCGTGCCTGACATGGGTTGCCCCTCCCTTGAGGGGTCTTACCCATCATTGGCTAACCAACCAAGCATTGGGGGACAGAAATGGATGAAGCAGAAGCGGCGCTCCTGCCAGGGAGATAAGCTTTGTCTCCTTAGTGGCTCAGGTCCTCTTGACAGAACAGACCCAGATGAAATGGGTCTCCTGGGCTCTTACACAGCCTAGCCATGGGGTGGGGGTTACAGCTCCTGAAACCAGGTGGAACAGTTTCCAACAGGGTTATATGCTAAAAACCCTGAAACACCAATCCAAAAGAACCCATGCACCCCAATGTTCATAGCAGCACAATTTACAATAGCCAAGTGCTGGAAGCAACCCAAGTGCCCATCAGTAAATGAATGGATCAAAAAACTGTGGTACATTTACACAATGGAACGCTATGTAGCAGAAGGAAAGAAAGAGCTCCTACCATTCACGACGGCATGGATGGAACTGGAGAACATTATGCTAAATGAAATAAGCCAGGCGATGAAAGACAAATACCATATGATCTCACCATTAACAGGAATCTAATCAACAAAATGAACAAGCAAGCAAAGGATAGCCAAAGACATTGAAATTGAGAACAGGTTGACAGTGATCAGAAGGGAGAGCAGAGGGGATAATGGGGGAAAAGGATGAAGCGTTTACAGGAACAATTATAAAGGACTTATGGACAATAACAAAGGGGGATGGAAATAGCAAGGAAGGTGGGGAGGGCTGGGGTGATGGGGAGGGGTGGGGGAAATGCAGAAAACTGTACTTGAAAAACAATTTAAAAATTTTAAATCAAGAACTGGGAAAAAAACAAATAAACAAGCGGAACAGAAACAGAATTATAGATATAGACATTTTGATGGTTGCCAGAGGAGGGGGGCGGTGAAAGTTGGGGAAAATGGTGAAGAAATTAAGAAGTACAAATTGGTAGTTACAGGATAGTCATGGTGATATAAAGTACAGCATAGGAAATAGAGTAGCTGAAACATATATGCATGGCCCATGGACATGGGCAACGGGGTTAGGATTGCCTTAGGGAGTGGAGAGGGTGCTGGGTGGAGGATGCCTTTCATTACTGAATATATCTTGCCAATCCCTTCTGGCCTGCAAAGTCTCTTGAGAAATCAGCTGACAATCTTATGGGACCTGCCTTGTATGTCACTAACTGCTTTTCCCTTGCTGCTTTTAAGATTCTCTCTTTGTCTTTAATCTTTGGCATTTTAATTATGATGTGTCTTGGGGTAGGCCTTTTCAAGTTCATCTTGTTTGGGACTCTCTGTGGTTCCTAGACTTGTATGTCTATTTTGTTCATCAATTTAGAAAATTTTTCTATCATTATTTTTTCAAATAGGTTTTCAATTTCTTGGTCTCTCTCTTCTCTTTCTGGCACCCCCATGATGTGAATGTTGGTACACTTGAAGTTGTTCCAGAGACTCCTTACACTACCCTCTTTTGTGTGTGTGTGTGTGTGTGTGTGTATTTCTGTTCTGATTGGGTGTTTTGCTTATTTATTTTCCAAATTTCTTTTTTAATTATATTTTATTGACTATGCTATTACAGTTTTCCTACTTTTCTCCCTTTATCCCCCCTCCACCCCCTCAACCTCCCAGCATCCCCCACTTAGTCCATGTCTATGGGTTGTACATATAAGTTCTTTGAGTCTTCTGTTTCCTACACTATTTTTTATCTCTCACCATCTATTTTATGCCTACGAATTCCCTGTACCTTTTCCCCGCTATTCCTCCCCTCCCCCTCCCCAATGAAATCCCTCCATGTGATGTTCATTTCTGATTCTGTTCCTGTTCTAGTTGTTGGCTTAGTTTTTATTTTCATTGTTTGTCTTTTCTTTTAGGTTCATTTGTTGATAGTTTTGAGTTTGTTTACAACTGGAGCCTTATGGTGGGGCAACCCATGTCACTGCATTGTAGTGGAGGGGAGGGGTCCTAGGGAGCAATGTCACTTGCTCAGCTCTTGGTTGGTGTTCAGTCACTTCCTCCTCTACCCACAAGCAAATTGGTTCCTTCTGGTGCTGATTCTTGGGTGAATGGGTTTATGTATGTTCTAGGCCCCTGTGGGTCTCTCCAGTGAACTGTCCTGTGAGGCTGAGTTTCTCCCACCACTACAACCCCCACAGGCTTTTTCAGTCAGAAGTTTTTAAGGCTTTATTTTGCCCCTGCTAGAACTCTGGGTTTTGTGGTCTGTCTCACTCCCCAGTTGTTCCTCCCAGTTTATCTGCAACAGCCGCCACCTTGCCCACCCAGTCCTCCAGTCGCTGCCTTGCTGAGAGTTCTCTCCACCCTGGTTACCTGTCTCCAGCCCTCCTTCCAGTCTGGATGGATGTTTCTTCTTTAACTCCTTGGTTGTTGGACTTCTATACAGTTCAACTTTCTGGAAGTTCTGATTATTTTTTGTTTTTACACTTTTTTGTTGTCGTTGTCCTTCTTTTGGTTGTTCGAGGAGGCCAACTGTATCTATGCATGCCTCCATCTTGGCCGGAAGTCCCTGACTGGTTCTTTTTGATGCTGTTGAGGTTCTCACCATGTTCATTAAGCATCCCTGTAATAAGTGCTTTGAACTCTGCATCTAGCAGATTGTTTGTCTCCATCTTGTTGAGTTCTTTTTCTTGAGTTTTGTTCTTGCACTTGGCTCATGTTTCTTTATCTCCTAATTTTGGCAACTTGTGTTTATTTCTATGCATTCAGTAGGGCTGCTATGTCCCCCAGGCTTTGCAGAGTGGCCTAATGTAGTAGGAGGTGTCCTGTAGTGTCCAGTGGCACAGCTTCCCTGATCACCCAAGCTGGGTACTTGAGATGTGCCCCCCCTTGTGTGGACTATGTCCACCCTCCTCTTGTAGTTAAGCCACGATTGCTGTTGGCACATCAATGGGAAGGATCTACCCAGGCCAATCAGCTGCAAGAACTGGCTGTGACCACTGAACACCAGCCTACTTCCACCATGGAGTATCAGATGTGCAGGGGCCCACCCCACAGAACAGGACTTACTCTCTGGTGCCTGCTGAGTTCTCCTTTTGAGTGTGTTGGTCGGGTGATGGTGCTTCAACGTAGTCTAAAGCTGTCCGCTGGGTGTGTTCTGAGGCCTCTCAGGAGGTGCAGGCCAGGGCCAGCAACCACCTGTGTTCTGCCTGGGGTCACCTGGCATAAGCTACAAAGCGATCTGCAGATGGCTGCTACTTGTGCAGGGTTTGGAAGTGACTAGGCAAGGCCAAGCTGTGAACTGAGGCCAGCTGCTGCTAGTGCCAGGCCTGGGGCCACTTAGTGAAAGGAACAGGACTCGCTGAGGCCAGATGCTGGTTTTTTTAGAGGATTTAGAAAATCTAAAGCATGAGCCACGACAAGCCATTCATATGGAAACATTTTGGTTGAGCTCAAAAGTTGGGCGGGGTGGGACCTTAGGGAATCATCAGAGTAGGGCTAATAGTGTGATCCAGGTGATGGAGACCCAGACACGGCACCCACCTTCTGGTTCTGTTGGTTGGAGGTCTCAATGAAGGAATAATGGCCTCTGCCAGCACTTTTGTCTGGGAGAAAGCTACCACTCCAGCTCTTGCCCAGATGACAAATAATCCATTTCCTGTTGATAAGTCTCTGGTGCATTCTGACCTGCTGCCACTGCCCTGGAGCTCAGGAGTGAGTCCGAGTAAGTCCATTCGCAGATCCTTTAAGAGGAACTGCCTGGAACTCCAGAAGCTTCTTCCATCTTCCTCAGTCTCAATCCCTACTCATTTTACGGGGACTTCCATTCCTGGTACTGGAACCCTGGACCAGAGGAGCTGGGATCCCTCACTCCTCCAGGGAGACCTCCACAGCTGAGATATCCCTCCTGATTTTTATCTGCTACAAGTGGGTGTGGGACCAGCCCGTTCCACATCTCTGCCCCTACTACCAGTCTAAGTGTGGTTTCTTCTTTAATTCTGTATTTGTAGACTTCCATTCAGCTGTTTCGGGTGTTTCTGAAAAATGGTTGTTGTATAGTCTAGTTGTAATTTTGATATGGTTATGAGAGGAGGCAAGTATCATTTTTACCTATCCTGCCATCTGAGAAGTCTTCAGGTGGCTTGTTTAAATTGTGGTAAGCAGAATTCTAAAATAGCTCCACAAGGTAACCTACTCTAATCCCTCACACAGTAAATGTGAGACATTACATCTGTGATGTCACATTACCCGACAAAAGGGATTTGCAGATGTAATTAAGGTTCTAATCAGCTGATGCTGAGTTTACCAAAAGGAAGATTATTATGGTAGGCCTAAACTAATCATGAAAACCCTGTAAAAGCTGTTAGTGTAGCTTACAGCAGAAAAGGAACTTATATTTCAAGAATGAGGAGGATTCAATGCACTGTTGCTAGTTTGAAGAGGAAGGAGGCATCAAGAAACAAGGGTGGTTTCCAACAGCTTAGAGTGGGCCATGACAGACAGCAAGGAACTGGGGACCTCAATCCTAACACAAGGATCTGAATTCAGGCAACAAACGGGGTGACTTGGAAGCAGCTTCTTCTCCCAGAGAATCCACCTTGGCTGACGTGATTTCAGCCTATGAGACCCCAGGCAGAGAACCTAGTCTAGCCTGCCTGGACTTCTGACCTACAAAACTGTAAGATAATAAAAAGGGGTGATTAAAAGCTGCTAAATTGTGGTAATATTTTACATAGCAATAAAAACTAATAAAATCACCTTGTGCTAGAAAATGCTTTTTTTTTTTTTGCAATGACCAAATCCTGATATGAGGTTTTGTTTGTTTTACTGACTCATTTGTGTACTATCATGAAGCTCTCCTCCGATTTTCCCTTTTTGAACTTGGTTTACTGCTTTCCTTTTCACTGTCCAGGAAAAAAAAATCCCACCCGAAGTTAGTTCTTTAAGTTTGAAAACAAGAGAAGTTAAGGTATTAAGAGAAAGTTTCTTTGGGCAGTATCCAACCTATAATACTGTCCTTTTACTTAACAGCAATAAACCTACAAAAAACAAAGGGATAAACCATCAGTGACCAAAAAGGTCCATGTTCAAGTCAATAAATTTGTAAAAATCATAAAGGTGTAACACAAAAGTCAGTTACTAAATTTGTATTCAATAATTCTCTTATAAGAACTTACTGTCTCAGCTAGAAAAATAATCAATAAATATACACACTGAGTCAGAAAATTATTTTAATAGTTACAAAACTTTTTTTTTTACAGAATCAGTATAAAATAGCAGTTGATCTCTCCATAATTATCAGAATTATTTATACGTGAGGTCTTGGCTAAGAGGGGCTGAAATCAACAAAAGGTCTTGGACTGTTGGCTCAGAAATCATCCTAGGAAGCCTGCCGTGTTGATGTCTGTCATGCTTAGCTCTTATGAGATGACCCGGTCGTTTTCAAAACATCTGCTCATTCATTCTTTGGAGGCTTGAAGTGAATTCGGCAGCGTTCATTAAAAACCTGAGATTTAAACAGAAAAAAGTCACTGAATTATGCTGTGTAAACCAGCCCTGGAACCAAATTAAATTTACATGGTTCAGCCCTGACTGCTGTGGCTCAGTTGGCTGGCTGTCATCCCACAAAGTGAAAGGTTGTCGGTTCGATTTGCAGTCAGGGCACATGCCTGGGTTGAGGTCAGTCCCTGGTCAGGGTGCATACAAGAGGCAACCAATTGATGTTTCTCTCTCTCTCTCTTTCTCCCCTCCTCTCTCTCTAAAAATTAAAAAATAAATTTAAAAAATTTACCATGGTTCAGAAGGACATAACAGTTTCTTTCCCAACAACAGTTTTAGGAAACAGGGATTTTCTCACCAGTTCAAACTGACTTATGTAAGTGCTAAGAGCACAGAAAGCCTTGATATACACTTATAAGGCAATTTTATTATTTTAATCAAATTTAAATTGTTCAAGGAAAAAAATCATTACAGGCTAGCTTATTTAGTAATTAACCAACATTCAGGACTTGTTTTATTTTTATTTTTTCTTTCAATTTTTATTTTAATTGTTGTTCTTCTACAGTTTTCCATCTTTTACTCCCATCCCGGCCCACCGCCTCAGCCCTCCCCACCTCCCTCCCATTTCCACCCTCCCCAGTTCCTGTCCATGTGTCTTTTATACTTGTTGCTCTAAACCCTTCCCCTTTTCCCCTCAAAAGCCCTCCCCTCTCCCCTCTGGTGACTTTCAGCCTGTTCTCAATTTCAATGTCTTTGGTTATATTATGCTTGTTTGTTTGTTTTGTTGATTAGATTCCTGTTAAAGGTGAGATCATATGGTATTTGTCTTTCACTGCCTGGCTTATTTCACTTAGCATGATGCTCTTAAGTTCCATACATGCTGTTGCAAAGGGTAGGAGCTCCTTCTTTCTTTCTGCTGCATAGAATTCCATTGTGTAAATGTACCAGTTTTTTGATCCATTCATTTACTGATGGGCATCTAGGTTGCTTCCAACACTTGGCTATTGTAAATTGCACTGCTATAAACATAGGGGTGCATAGGTTCTTTTGGATTGGTGTTTCAGGGTTCTTAGGATATAGTCCTAGCAGTGGAATTGCTGGGTCAAAAGGTATATCCATTTTTAGTTTTTTTAGAAAATTCCATACTGTTTTCCATAGTGGTTGTACCAGTCTGCACTCCCACCAACAGTGCACTAGGGTCCCCTTTTCTCCACTCAGATAAGGGTTTAATCTCCAAAATATATAAAGAACTTACACAACTCCAGTCTAAGAAGACAGCAACCCAATTAAAAAATGGGCAAAGGACTTGGGCAGACACTTCTCCAAGGAGGGCATACAGAGGATCCAGAGACACATGAAAAGATGCTCGATATCGCTAGCTATCAGAGAGATGCAAATTAAAACCACTTGAGATACCACTCAAGTGGTACCACTTGACACCATTGAGATACCACTTGACACCAGTCAGAATGGCCCTCATAAACAAAGCAACAAACAGCAAGTGTTGGAGAGGTTGTAGAGAAAATCAGGACTTGTTTTAGACAGGTAGACAAAAATATCTAAAATTAAGTTTAAGAGTTTTTTCCCCTTTTCTTGTAACATAAAATTTACTTAGATATCTGTTGTGTGTTTCTAAATGAGTGCTAGCTCCTTCTTACAAGTAGGTATGCTTGAAGGGAGACTACATTTTGTTAAATTGTGTAAATTTACATGTTCTGTTCTATTTACTTTGCTTCCTAAAAATCTAAACGAATTATACATCAAAAAGGTTAAAAAGAACATTTTATCGCTGTCTGTCAATATGGGATTATGTTAGCCAAAAATTATGATACAGCCATTGAACAGAATACATGTAAAAAGTGAAAGATTTATTCGATCTGAAGAGAAACCAGAGTATCAACAAAATGCAATGTAAATGTAAAAAAGAATAAGGAAGCTCTTTATGTTCTGATTTTAAAAGATCTCCAAGATCTATTAAGGAAAAATAAAGTGTGAAGAGTCCACTTACATTTGTCTGACAAAGAGGGCAGTGAGTGTGCCCGCATATATATAAAATTTTAAAAGGTGCAAATATCTGAAAGCATACACCATCCTTTCAGAGGGAAGGGAAAGTGGCTATAAGAGAGATGAGAGGTAAAATTTTTATTGTATATCCTCTCATATTCAAAAAATTAAATCATGTACCTAAAAATGTGTATTTTTTAAAATTATATATAAATAAACCTTTTAAAATTCTCAGAATTTACCCTCAAATTTCACTGACATAAGGAACGAATCGTTTTTTAAAAAAGATTTATTTATTTCTAGGGAGAGGGGAAGGGAGGGAGAAAGAGGGAGAGAAACATCAATGTGTGGTTGCCTCTCATGAGCCTGGCCTACAACCCAGGCATGTGCCCCGACCAGGAATCAAACCAGTGACCTTTGGTTTGCAGGCTAGCACTCACTCCACTGAGCCACACCAGATAGGGCAGGGAAAAATCATTTTTAAGGTTAAAAAAGAAAAACCTATTTTGCCTGCTGTTGACTATTACAAAAGTAAAAGCAAAATCTACATAGGAAGGTTTTAAGGTGCTGGTATTACTCAACTTCTTAAGCTGAGTGGTAAATACATGAGTGCTCATTTTATTAACATTCTGAAATTCTACATGTTACATGGTCCTTAGCATGTGCATCTCACAATTAAAAAAACAAGTCAAAATTACAGACTCTTTCTGACCCCTCCATCTCATAGTTTATCACATGTCAGTTCCTAGCCCTGACATTCCCTGAAGGTCCCAATGCTCAGACCAAAGGAGTCTTCAGATTACCGGTCTTGACACATTGGTTGGGATGATACATACAATTCAGGCGAGCTTCTCCAATTCTTTTCCTAAATAACTTCCTAACTACTTTTGCAGGATTATTGCACCACAGTGCCATTTTCGTATTTTTAAAACAAGTGGGAAAGGTCATTTTCTGTGGAGTAGGATTATATTGTTACTGGATGGGGACCGGACCCAGAGCAGGTCTGCCTCAGGCTAGCCAATAGTCCTTGTCTTCAAGCAGGAAAGATTTCACAGCATGAGTCCAGGTGATTTTGAGTGTTTATTAAAGCTGGGGACAATGAAACCTAGGGTAGAAGAAGCAACAGGAGAGAGCATAGGCAGTGTTCTGCTTTGGCTCCCTAGAGATATTATTAAGAAAGAAGTGAGCCAAGGCAGGGCTGCTGTTAGCTCACTGGAAAGTCAGAGAAAGGAAGCCTTGGAGACAGGATCAGGGGCAAGCCCAGATGAGCTGCCGCTGTCCCTTGCTCTCCTGGTTGCAAGTCTCATAAGGACCCTTAGAGTTTAGGAGAAAATAAAAAGTCCATGCAGAGAAGGGGCATGGCAAGCTCTAGAGCAAGCCCACGCTGAGTCTTTGTCTTGAGAGTGTTTATTTTTCTTTTGCAGGTGAGAATTTTAGGGGAGGGTTTCAGCAGAATATTCATCAGCTTTCCTGGTGCATTTTTAACATGCTGATGCATTAAAATGAGCAAATAGCAGAGTTTGGGATTATTCTTTGGTCTGCTTTATTGTTTTATTTTTATCTTGGGTCTGTCTGTAATCAGGTTTTTGTAATTTGTTCCCATGATTCCACCCATCCTTGAGCTTAGCTGACATAAAGGGAAGTTTTTGGGTCCTTGTTCTCTATCTCCACAACCAGGGTGATCTGAGCTATGTATTCTCTGGTTAGGAGGGGGAATATAAAACATTTGCTCTTAAGTGTCTTTGATTAGGGAAGATAAGGTCTTAAGATTCACTACAATTTACATGCTGTTACTTACAAGCTGGAAGTTTTTCAGATTGTTTGGCCTTGTTTAATTATCTTGTCTTAGTTTCCCCATTCTACTTGCCAAGGAATTTCCCTAGCTTCTTGTTACTATTCTGCCTCAATTTCTCTAAAACTATATCAAATCCAAAAATGCTTCACTCTTCCCACTACAGTACATTTTACATACATCAACCTCTGCACTGGATTTTTCAAACCAGTTATTTATTGTATCCTTGCCCCTGCCAAGTGTAAATATGATCTCTCTGAAGAACTTAAATGGCCTAATATTGCCAAAATCTTTTGAGTAGCAAACACCTTATCACACTGATGAAAAGGCAGGAATAGGAAATCTTGGTGAAGAGGATAGAATGAAGAAATGTAGGCTGCTCTCTCCATGGGGCACACCCATGCCCTCCACCATCCCCTTCACCCAGGCCGTTTCCTTGCCTCTTTTTCCTGAGCTCCAAGGGCCCTTCTTTTGCCTGTCACTTGTTCCTTAGGCCTATTTCTTCTGTGCCTCACTTCTACCTCTGTGACTTTCTAAATAAACTTTCTCTTATAGTTTGAAAAAATATATACAATAAAGCAAAGAAAATTAATTTGTATTTGCAATTTATTCATGGCTCTGCAAGTTGGTACATTCAAGTTTTTGGTTCAGTTAACCTCTCACTGGGTTAAGCCAATTCGACCGGTTATAAAACAAATTTTGCAGTTAATTCTTTTTTCTGCCCTCTAAAAAAAAAGAGGGCTATATAGTTTTATTGTTTTCAATAGGGTTTTTTTGTACTTTTCCTCCTTATATTCTCTTCTGCCTTCTCATTATTATTATTTTATCCTCACCTAAGGATATTTTTTCATTTCTCTTTGAAAGAAAGGGATAAAAAGAAACACTGATGTGAGAAAGAAATATCGATTGGTTGCCTCCCATATATGCCCCAGATCAGGAATCCAACCCATAACCTACAAATGTGCCCTGACTGGGAATTGAACCTGCGACCCTTGGTTACCGAAAGATGCTCCAACCAACTGAGCCACGCTGGCCAGGGCAAGAGAGGTGTACAGTTTTAGAGAGGGGTATATTACCTTTTTAGAAAACTAAGTCAGGATTAAAAAAAAATTTTTTTGACTACATGTAAAGTCCTGGAATCCTGGTCCCACTCTCTTAATTCCTAATCAGAAGTATGCAAGTGGTGAAATGGAGCATGTGAATCTAGGAGCCATAAAAAAGCCCTATTATCAGATACCAAAGGCTATGTACAAAAATGTTTCAGGATCAGATACTAGAAAAAAAGCTACTGTGATGGGTAGCTAAAGATATGAAAATTTATACAAAGTAATTGGGATCAAAATGGCTAGTTTTAACAAATAACCTTGGTGAAGGATCTGAGTTAACCAGAGTAAAAACTCTAAATATCAAATATGCCCATAATTAGTATTACGAAACATAATGTCTCCAACTCTATTATCATGGCAGGTCATACAATTCTACCGTAACTGTAAAGCCAGTTTTTATAAGATGGCTCTATCTGAATGCTAACCATACCCACCGCACCCCTTCAAAAAAAATGAAAACCCTCAGTTGCTTGTAAATGAAGGATCTCTATTCTTCTTAAGAGCCCCGGAGCTCTCCTTACTCCTCCTCTCTTGGTCTCCCGTTGCTAGTTCAGTTTTCCTCCTACTTCTCTCTGAGCGCTAACATTTTATACCTTCCAGCTTCTGTCGTTCACCACTTCTTCAACATTCAGTTCTGACTGCATCCATTTCAACTGCAGGAAAGGAAAAACAGATTTAAGTTATGAAAAGTGAAATTAAAAAACTAACACCAAACTCCATAATGTTTTCCCAACAAAACCAGCCACTGTTTCTGCAATCTTTGTTAACAGCATTACCTAGGCTATGTCTTGGAACCTTCTTTGACACACCTAACCCATTCTCCCCGTAACTAGTCAATTGTTAAATCTTATGTTACCCATGATTCTCAAGCTTTTCTGCATAGTATAATCAATCTGAGAGCTTTTTACAAAATCTCAAATTCCCAGGAGTTCACAGGAGAAATAAAAATGGCCTATAAGCATAAATGGGCACAACCTCTATAAAGGACAATTTGGTAAGATTTAGAAAGATCTATAAATTCACATGTCCTTGAACTCAATAATGCCAGTTATAGTTATTGATCCTGTAATACAGATTTGCAAAGACAGCACAGAGGAACAAAAAAGGGGAAAGGAGACAGCAACTTGATTTGGATTATAAAAAAAGAATGGGGGGGGGCAGTGAACAGAGAGAAAGGGAGAGGAATATGTAAGGCCCAAGTGATCTTGAAAGGCATAAGTTTTTCATACCTTGATCACACAGCTCCAGAGGTCTCAGGCAAAAAACGCTAAAGTCTTTCTAATTTTCTTTATAACTGCTAACCTAAGCATCGAAGCAGCCAATTCCACTGCCAGGCTCAGAGGGCCCATCAATCTCCTAGTCACTTTCTGGTTAGAGAAACCTGAAAGGAAAGAAGTCAGCAATTCTAGGAAAAAGGCTTGAAAATATTCAGGAAAATTTGGAGGAAAAAAAAGCATGATCTACAGCTGGAGACAGCTAAGAGGTTAAAAACCAGGGTGATTTGCTCAGGCCAGGATATTCAGGGACAAAATGCCAGAAGGCTAGATAAGATCTGGGCAACCGTGAGTCAGTGAACTAGGCCAAAGAACCTACCAACATGCCCCGGACCAGGAATACAACCCATGAAAGAATCCTGCCAGGATTATAGCTCAGGCAGGAGATTTGAGAATCACGCATGTAACACTAGTAAGACTGGAACTTGGTACTGATCCAATGGCTCCTCGATTCAGAACTGGCGTCAGAGTGTGGGCCAAGACACAGGACTTAAACTGGAACAGGGGTCAGGGCTGCATTTCTGATGGCCGGAGCTGTGCTGTCAAGGAGCAGTGAGCCTGAAGAAGCACACCTGCATGTACCAGAGCGACCAAAGTTTCAGATTTTACTTAGCTGTACAGACCAGAAATCATTGAAGTGTCACTGCTGTCAGAGCCTGACTGTCTGCCAAAGAAGTAACAACTTCAAACAATGTGCCACTGAGACAAGTCTTCACAACTGATCTGAAATATTTAAAGGGACTTCATGTAGCAATGGGTTTAGACTGATCCTATATAGCTCCAGAGGGAACATTAATAAGGAGCAGTAATTACCCATCCAGGGATGCAGATTTTCACAATATATAAGAAAACCTTTGAACAATTACAAAAAGAGAATGTACTGCCACAGAAGATAATGCGTCCCCAGCCCCCTTAAGTAGTGGTTACACGAAAGGTGGAAACCACTGGTTGGGAGAAGCTGTCTTTGGTGCTGAAAAGGTAGGGGATGGCTGGTGATGGCTGGTGGGAGGATTAATGTAACAAATATGGAGTCCCAGAGCCCCAAAAAGGAAAGGAAAGGAGCTGCTACTTTGTATCAGCCAACAAGCTAGCTCATTTAACCCTTGTCAAAAAAAGAAAACAAAGTTACTAAGTATCAACTATATTTTACAAATTGAAAATCAGAAGTCAGAGCAATTTACGAGGTTACAAAGCCACCAAGTGAGGATGGGATTTATTTCCCTAGAGCTGTCTACCTTTATAACCCATGTTTGTTTCTGTTCTTGAACACTGCACATTTTACAGCCAATTCCTGATAGAACTTCAACTGCACCAACATAATGCTTCCTTTGAGCTGGTTCTTTTTGAAAAGGCTCTGGGTCCTGAACAGCTAAACCTCCTCTCAAACACCACTAATAGGTGACAGCAGTTACATAGTTCCAGCAAGGAATGTACTTTTTCTGAGTTAAAAATTCAGGTAAAGAATTGGGGACTTTTAGATTGGCACCTCTGTATATAAATAAACTATGTCCACTAAAGTAATCAAATTTGACTATCAGTCGCAACTTAATGTAAAAACCTTGACTGAACCCAGAGTCAGAAGAGATGGGTTAAAGTCCTAGTCCTACCACTTCATAGCTTGTGATTCTGAGGGTGTCACTTAGTATCTCTGAGTCTCAGTTTCCTCATACAGAAAATGAAGAGGTAGAGCTGCAACATCTCTTAAGAGTTGTCTCTTTCTAATTCCATAATCTCCATAGCAAACTTAAAGAATAAAAATAAAAAATTCAACTTTCTTTACTTGTTTCAGTACTATTCATGGCTAACCTATATTCCTCCTATATGATACCATGCTAGAAAGCTACTTTTCTTTCCTAACTTACTGACTGGTCTTCCTGCTGATTCTCTCTGGGCTCTAAAAGCACAGGGCAGAACTGGGGTGGAGCAAAGTGTGTGACACTCCAAAAACACACACTGGTTTTTGAACTTTCCTCTCCATTAACAAGAGTCACTTTATTCTTTGGCCTAATTTGCAAATAGTGATTTTTTACTTAGCCCTGTTCTGCAGTTTTGTCAACAATACCTTCAAGAGTCTGTTAAAATACAAAATCCAAAAATAACTGGATTTTAACCAGGGTTATGTAAATGATCTCTAGGCCTTCATAAATATTAACAGTAAAGTAAGATGACCATTATAGAGCATAAGTTCACTGTCTGAGGAACCCACCACTGCCTGATGAATCAGCAGGTACGGAATAAGGCCTGACGCAGTGTCATGAGTGAAGAGAGCTGCGAAGGCAGTGGCGGACTCCTGTACCAGTGAGACATGCCGCATCAGTGGGATGGCTGAGAAAGTGCACACCCACTGTGTGCAGCTAAAAGAACAAAGGCTTGAAAGAGATGGCAAGGTCCCTGTTCAGTGCTTGGCTACATCTATCAAACAAAGGGTAAACTTTGTAACTGTTCAGTATGAAAAACAGGATTCCATCCCACAGTGGATTTTCACTCACCGGACATGCAAGGATCAGTAAATCACCTATTGTGGCATCTTAAAATACAGACATGACTTTGATAATTGCACAGTGATCATTAAAAACAAACAAACAAACAACAACAACAACAAAAAACCCCAAAACCTCGTGTTTAGGAAATAACCAACATATGCAGGTCTAAGGGGTACAATATACCCAAGACACTCTAAAAATGGCTCAGGAAAAACAGTGTGTACCTATGTAGCAGAAGGGAAAGGAAGACTGGGAAAGAGTGAGGCAAGGACAGAGGAAAAAGGCAGGCTAAAGAGAATAAACTGAAGCAGGTGAGGCAGAACATAAACAAATAGGTGAATATAGGTGAAGAGTACATGGGAGTCCCTAGTACTATTTTTACAACTTTTCTGTAAGTTTGAAATTACATCAGAATAAAGTTACCCCTTAAGCAAACCTCAAGAGACAACAATGCATTCCACGTAATAAAATATGGTACATATACATTTCAACTGTTTTCTTGACATGTCACATTTAAGGGCCATACAAAAGTGTTCTGCTTCATTAACTGTACTCTGAGGTCCACACCCTACCCACACTACAGCTGACTCTGACAGACACGCTCCCTCTGACGCAGCACTCAGTGGGCACTTGCTGTTTTCTTTAAAGCGAAAGCTGTAGGAATGGGAGATGAATGGAAACAAAGTCGTGTCCAACAAGAGCCAAAGACCCACAGTAACTTCTCCCCAGTAGAGAGATTAATTATAACAAGGTTCTAGTGTATCTGGGTATATTAAATTGTACTGTATTTTTATGGATCAAGAGTGTTACGTCCTGAAGTTAGTTATGTGTATTACATCTCAGCAGACAAAACCAGAGGTACGTATTTTCAAAATGTAAATACATTTAAGAGATGTTTCTTCTCAGGTCAAGCCTCAAGACATAGGTCAGATGGGATTTCCCTGGATTTTCTGATGTGGTATTGGCCTGAATTAATCTTTTTACCTTTAACAGCAGAATATAAAAAAGAATGAAAATAAAGTATGATTACACTGCATATGGTAATGAAAGTCACATTAACTTACCAATTTACCATTGGATACTTCCAAATGTAATAAAATAAAGTCCATTAAAGAAAAGTTTAGTCTTCTGGTCATTTTTTTTAAAGTAATGATCATATCTTACTCTAAATTTTTCATAATAAAAACTGCTTTTACTTTGAGGGATAAGTTTGGAAAAACTTTGCCTCAGAAATGTAAGCCTTATTCAACTTACCTTTGTCTGTTCTTTTCTAAGTTGCTTTAATAACGTTAAATCATCCAAATTCTTTTCTCTCTCTTCTCGTAGATGTTTTACTACTGATGAAGTCTGAGCTATACAATTTTTTATGAATCTGTCCCTACTGGCATGAGCTTCCATCAACTAGAAGAACAAAGGAGTGAAAAGAGAAAAATCATACCAATTTATTACATTTTAGTTTTTTAATCCTTATTTTTAGAGTATAGAAATATAATGCCTTCCAAAACAAGTTTTAAAAAAATTAAATCGATAGAAGAGAAGATTGTGCTCATCAGCTAACCCACCTAAAAAAGGATGAAAGGAAGCAGCTCTGCCAGTGGTCGGGGCTGTCTTCTTCCTCCGTGAGCTCCTGGGGCTTCCTGCCCCTTTTCCTGAATCCCTGCTCCCGCGTGTGAGATGCCCACACTGCGCCCATCATCCCACTCTCTTTTTCCCTGCCAACCTTTCTCTCACTGTTCCATCCATGTGTTCCCCAACCCTACACCCACTGTCACACATCTTCTGGGCCACTTTCTGTTGGTATTCTTCCTCACTTCTTTGGTTCTCTCATGCCTTCTATGGCCTCATGCTGTCACCAAGTGCGAGAAATTATAAAGTAAGTGATGTAGAGAAATTCTTAGTTACACAAGAAAAACAAAGAAAGTTACATTTACCTATGTAAGTCAGGCCCCTTTTTAAGATTTTAAAGTTAAGTATTAATAAGGCCAAATTATGTATAAAGTACAGAGTACTGATTTCATCAACTGTGTGTGCTGACTGAAAGGACATCTGACAGAGCAATTCTTTGCTAACCTTCATGTCAATACAGCAAATCCAATACAACAATTCATGTCTATTTTCTGCCTTGATTCCAGTAGTACGATAGTCAAGTATCAAACACTCCTGTGATCAAAGCCAAATTTTGATGATACCCCCCAAATTTGGGGGATAGGAAAAGCAAACACTGAAATGATATGTAATCACCATTATAATGGTACATAAATAACAGGGGTTCACCTCCAACTAAAACGTGTTAACTTGTTCCGCGTAATTATATTTCTTCTTCCCTCTGAGGAGAGAATAACTCAATGCAACAGTTATAGCATGGATAACCTAACCATTTTATATACACGTATGTCCATGTGTGCATGTTCTGTGTGTGTCTAGACAGATAAAATACAGGACTAACTTAACCATTCTATAAGCATTCTTCATATGCTACTAGAAGTACATCTCTTAAATGACTGTATTAGGACCCAACGGTTGAGAATCATGTCTAATATTCACCAGGAGACAATAAGCCTTTGCATTTCTAGAGTGCAGTACTGAAAGTGCATTAATTATAAATCATCCCCATGGAAAGAGAAGAAAAGTGAGTAAACTGCCTAAAAGACATTGATCCCACCTATAGTAAATTTCTCTAATGTGCTCATATTTTTCATTGTAACGTATGATTCCCAAGGACAGTTTCAAGGCCCATATTTCATTGGCTAACACGCTACTTCTTTACTTGTTTACTCCTTCAGGTATAATTACAGGATATTAAAGGAACTACTGAGGACAGGGAACTACTCTTCCCAAAAGAGAATAAAAAGAGAAGTGAAGTAAGGGACTTCTGGCCAAGATGAAGGCATAGGTAGACACACTGTGCCTCCTTGCACAACCGAAGGAAGGACAACAACAATTTAAAAACAAAAAAAACAACCAGAACCGACAGGGGGGAAAAAAAAATCGAACTGTATGGAAGCCCGACAACCAGGGAGTTAAAGAAGACACATTCATCCAAACCAGTAGGAGAAGCAGAGTCAGCCAGCAAAGCAGCGGCTGGCAGACCCAGCGAGGCGGGGGACTGTGGAGTGGGATGCAGTGCGCAAGGTGGCTGGTGGACTGGGTGGTCCCACGTTCACACACAGATAAACCAGGCGAAAGTGGGGAGCGAGACAGACCGCACAACCCAGGGTCCCAGCTCAAGGAAATAAAGCCTCAAACCTCTGATTGAAAACACCTGTGGGGGTTGAGGTGCCAGGAGAAACTCCCAGCCCCACAGGAGAGTTCCTTGGAGAGACTCACAGGGTCCTAGAAGGTACACAAGCCCACCTGCCCAGGGAATCAGCACCAGAAGGGCCCAATTTGCTTATGGGAAGCAGGGGAAGTGACTGAAATCCGGCAGAGAGTGGAGCAAGCGCCATTGTTCCCTTTCAGACCCCTCCCCCACAGACAGCATCACAACCCAGAGATGTGGGTTACCCCACCCTGGTGAACACCGAAGGCCCCGCCCCTCACTACATTAAAAAAAAAAAAAAGGCCCAAATGAAAGAACAGATCAAAGCTCCAGGAAAAATACAACTGATCGATGAAGAGGTAGCCAACCTATCAGACGCACAGTTCAAAACTGGTAATCAGGATGCTTACAGAATTTGGTTGCAAATTAGATGAAAAAATGAAGGCTATGCTAAGTGAAATAAAGGAAAATGTATAGGGAACAAATACTGATGGGAAGGAAACTAGGATTCAAATCAACGGTGTGGACCAGATGGAAGAAAGAAACATCCAACCAGAAAAGAATGAAGAAACAAGAATTCAAAAAAATGAGGAGAGGAACCTCCAGGACATCTTTAAACATTCCAATATCCAAATTATAGGGGTACCAGAAGGAGAAGAGGAAGAGCAACAAGTGGAAAAGTTATTTGAACATATAATGAAGGAGAACTTCTCCAATCTGGCAAAGGAAATAGACTTCCAGGAAGTCCAGGAAGCTCAGAGAGTCCCAAAGAAGTTGGACCCAAGGAGGAACACACCAAGGCACATCATAATTACATTACCCAAAATTAAAATGAAGGAGAGAATCCTAGAATCAGCAAGAGAAAAGGAGACAGTTACCTACAAAGGAGTTCCCATCAGACTGTCAGCTGATTTCTCAAAAGAGACCTTACAGGCAAGAAGGGGCTGAAAGAAGTATTCCAAGTCATGAAAGGCAAGGACCTCCATCTAAGATTGCTCTGTCCAGCAAAGCTTTCATTTAGAATGGAAGGGCAGATAAAGTGCTTCTCAGATAAAGTCAAGTTAAAGGAATTCATCATCACCAAGCCCTTATATGAAATGTTAAGGGGACTTACCTAAGAAAAAGAAGATAAAAAATATGAACAGTAAAATGACAGTAAACTCACAATTATTAACAACCACACCTAAAACAAAAGCAAATAAGCAAACAACTGGAACAGGAACAGAACCACAGAAATGGAGATCACATGGAGGGTTACCAACAGGGGAGTGGGAAAGGGACAGAGGGGGAAAAGGTACAGAGAATAAATAGCATAGATGGTATGTAGAAAATAGGGGGAGAGTAAGAATAGTATAAGAAATGTAGAAGTCAAAGAACTTACATGTATGACCCATGGACATGAACTAAAGGGGAGGAATATGGGTGGGAGGGGGTGTGCAGGGTGGAGGAGAGTGAAGGGGGAAATGGGACAACTGTAATAGCATAATCAATAAAATATATTAAAAAAAAAGGTGAAGTAAGTTGCCTAAGGTAACATATATTTGAATTCAGGTATTCTGAAGCCTAAACCTATAGACTCAAACCCTAGGCTCTATTTATGGCCTTGCTTAACTCCTGTGGCTCATACTGTGTTTTGTGAGTTAATTGAAAGGGAAGGATAAGAGGACTGGGAGAAAACAGATGTTTATTGTGTACTGACCAGGTGCTTCACATATATTTAACTTGTTTTGCTTCACATGTATGAACATCCAACAACTCTGTAAGATCACTGTGGCAGTGAACTAAGAGTTTGTTATTCCCTGCCCAATTAGAAAGTTTTGGGTCTTTAAGGTTCAAGATTAATCTTTTAGGCCGGTGTTTAAGATAACATTATCACAAAGAGGAAGCCAATGTCGTTTATTTAATTGCTCATTAACTAAATAAATCTTTAATTTTGCCTTAAAAAAAAATAGAGAATAGAAAGAAAAGAACCATCCTCAGAGTTAGGAAGCTCTCTCTGTTGCTGTGTAAGACTGGTGAAATAATTAGCATTCACAGGTTTCAGTTTCCCCTTTTGTAAAATTATGGATTATGAAAAAATAATCACTAATATCCTTTTACCTCTAATACTTAGGGGCAACACAACTCAATCCACTGCTAAGGTATCAGCTGCTATTTAATCACTTTGATATCTTGTCTACCCCCTCAGCAACTGGTGAAATAATACTAGAACCAACTAGCAGCATGTAACAGAACAATTTCATTTTTCTATCTCCATTTTGGTTTATTATTTTTAAAAGTAATTTTTTATTTTTATTTTAATATTTTTAAATTTAATTTTCAATTACAGTTGACATTTTTCTATCTTCACTTTAAAATCAAATTAGGATTTTGTACATTTTCCTTTCCTTCTCTTATCATGAAGTTTCCTTCTCTGGTTAGGCTTTCCTCCACTATTCCCCTCTTAACTCGCCTCCTTCCCGTGGACACACTTCTGGCTGCAGCCCACCCTCGTACCCTCACCTGCTCTCTTCTCCTTCAGATTAGCCCCCCTGGGAACCCATGCGATGTGAAGAGAAACTACTGGGCAAAACGTCTTTTACTCTGTATTACCAACTATTTTAATCTGGTTTCCATGACCATCCTGCAGTAAAATTCAGAATTAAGAGCCATGTAAAAGAGGAACATGCATGGACTTTTTGTACATCTATGTCAAAGGAAAGAGAAGGCTTGATAGCTAGTAATAAATTATGTGACAGGAGCCTACCAGAGAAAAATAAAGCAATAAACCAGGCTTAGCTCATTAGTAATTCAGATGCTGTAGGATCTGGTCACATGAGAACTGTTTCATATATATGTGACATGCTTATTAAAGGAAGTAAGGTAACACTTATTAAGAAACTTAGTAAAAGGCAAGGAAGGCCTTTGGTTACAGGAGAAAAACACTGAGCAATAGGCATATCATAACTGCACTTCCTTTGATTTGGGTAAGCAATTTTGAAACAAAAACATGGGGGTGAGGTAGGAGAATAATTTCAAGCTAGTCTAAAGGGGGTTTATCTAGGACTTTCCAGTTTTATTTTATCCAAACTGAAAACTTCTTTCAGTCTAAAATTTCACATGTCTTTTAATCATTATTTTAAAACCATGTTTTCATCTTTAAGGGAAATATAATGTCAACAGTTTTCCTAATTAGTTTTTTTGGTATTTTTCTTTCTAAAACAAGGGTTGATTCTAAATAAATTCTACATTAAATTCTAACTTGCCAAATATAATTTATTTTTTTAAACTTGACAATGACCCTTGGTTTAACTATCATTAAAATCAAACAAAAATTAGTTTTTGTCATAGCATTTTTTTGTTTTAAATCTTCTAGAACTTCTGACAAAATGATGCAAAGAGGAAGAATACCACTTAAGTATATATTCCAAAAGTTCATTATATTAAAGAGATGCCTTTAAGAATAAATCCATCACTACGACACCAATAATAGTTTTGCATTTGTAAAGCACTATTCCAAATTCACAGACTTTATATTGCTCAGGATTTTTATGTTTACCTTGAAAACAAGTAAAGCTAGAAAAATTTCATAGATTGAAGGGAATATGGTCTAATATAGAGATCTCATTAAAATTATTTTACTTTTACCAAGAATATACTTCTACGACTTGGAATTACTAAAACGAGTGCTTTGTAAGAGCCTTGCTGTTCATCTCCTATGAAGAAGCATTACCATTAGAGTGTAAATACTCCTTCACTGGCTACAGAAGAAAGGGTCAGAGACTAAAGTAAGTCAAGGTGACTATAAGCAGCTTAGACATTTCAGAGTTCCACTTCTTAACTGAGACATATTTCAGTGAACTCAGTGGTACTTTATGAGCACAGGCACTGTGCTGCAGGCCTGATCCTGACACGAAACTATGTGATAAACAATCCTTTGTAGGATGTTCATGCTGTTGGATCCCTCTAGGATACTAGCAGATAAAGACAAACACATACAAGGGGGGACCAAAAAAAAGAAAAAAAAAGGGAATTATCTTGTAGTATAGGCTTCCCTCACTAGGTGAGTGTTCCAGGAACCCCCCCCCTCCGTACCAGTGTACCAGCTGGTCTTACTGTGAGAGGCTGCCGCAGCTTCAGTGAGTTTTTTTGAAGGCTCTCTTTGAAGACGCTTTCAATGTGTTTGCCCATTTCTTGATGGGTGATTTACAAGTGCACCCGCCCACCTCACTGAGTGTTCAGCAGTTTTTGACCAAAAACAGCAAGACCCCCATACCCCACTCTCCTTATTCAACCAATCTAGCTCCACGCTACTTTTTTTTGGTTTCCCTAGATAAAAAGCCCTCAAAGGGAAATGTTTTGCCAACGTGGAGGAGGTGAAACAAAAAACAGCAGAAGCACTAAAAGCCATCAAAATTGACAAGTTTGAAAATTGTTTTGCGCAGTGGAAAAAACATCTGGATGGGTGTATTGCATCAACTGGAGAGTACTTTGAAGGTGACTGAAGTTTAAACGTGTAAGAATACACAATTTTTCATAAATAAATTCTGATGTTTGGGATGTCCCCCCTTGTACATAAGAATATCCAAAACAGAAAGGTTTCAAATTTAGTATGCAAGATTATCCTGGTTCAAATAAGGATAGGAAATAATATAGCACTAACTAAATAGAAGCATCAAGAATTCCTACATAAAATATTTAGTACAGTAAGTACTTTATATTAACTCATTTAATGTTCTTAACAACCCTATGAATGAGGTTTTATTATGATACTATTTTACAAAAAGGAGGCTGAGGCGAAGAGGTTATATAACATGTTCAAGGAAATCTACCTAGGAAGCAGCAGAGGTGAGATATAATCTAGATCTGGAATCCATGTGGTTAAATCACTGTAATATAAACCTCTAAATTAATAAAAAGATTG
Organism: Glossophaga mutica; assembly: GCA_039655065.1. Taxonomy (NCBI): domain Eukaryota; kingdom Metazoa; phylum Chordata; class Mammalia; order Chiroptera; family Phyllostomidae; genus Glossophaga; species Glossophaga mutica. The sequence goes on along the minus strand of CM077304.1, from coordinate 121,940,556 downwards.
AAAACAACTGAACAGATTACAAAGCTTATATGTGTTGAGAGGGGGCATCACTAAAGTGATCATAAATTTCCAGTTCCTCAGACAGAGCCACCCAAAGAAACAAGTGAACAGTCAAACAACCTCATGATAAAGCAGGACCAGGCCACGTGCTCCCTACTTCCAATACTGGATTCTACTCATTAAAGCCCACAACCCTGTGATCTTCTCAAGACACTGGAATTACCAACCACTCAGTAAAATAACATACTTTTGTATAAAAGAAAAACAAAAATAGCAGCAGTTAATAGTCTGAATTTAACTGTTATCAATAAGCTCATCCAAAATTGATTTTTTTTTCCATAATTGAGAAATGGACTACAGGTTTTAAGTAACACCTTCTTTATAAGGCACTGAATCCAAATAGTAATCTTGCAGTAGAGCCTAAAAAGCAAATAGCATTTGGATTTTAGCTTCCAAGTTAAAGAAAAGATGTAAGAAACTATAAAAAATACTTAGCTAGGTCATTATTTCCTTCAGCTTTTGGAAACTGAAGAGAGGAATAAAGGGAATCTTTAAGAGTCAATGAAAAAATACATACTTGAGAAACCAAAGTCTCAGGAAGAGACAACTTATCTTCGACTCTCCTCTCTCAACTGCCAAATGCTTCTACTCCCCTTCCTGATGAGTGTGGGAAGAAAGAAGACAGAAGGCATGAAGGGTCTTCTTACACCAGCTCTCTGGCTTCTAAGAATTGTTTCATTCTAAGCCCATGCTCTAGAGCCATTGTTTTACTTGACTGTTTGCACTTTTTCCTTCATTCCTCTGTGCCTAAGTTAAAGGCTTCCCAAGAGGGGGCTGAAAAACAACCACTCCCATTCCTTAGAACCATCCCTTCACAGACTTGTGCATACTACCACTCATTTCTTCAGTCTGTAGAAATTAGATCAAAACTTTTAGTTATCTGACCATTTCCCCACTAATGAACACTTAGGTTGTTTCCAATTATAATCACCATTTAGGCCATTCAGACTAAGCCTGCAGTCCAGGTTCTGTTCCTATCAGCCTTTAAACTTCCATTAGTAATTTAAAAATCTTTTCTAAATTTCAATCTAGAAATAAAACAGGGTGTAGACGGCTCATAATTTCGACTAATAAAACACAAACTTCAGGTCTAAACCCCTCAGGTGTGGGCAAGAAAAGACAAGAAGGTGTCATTCTTTTCTCCACAGTTTAATTATACATTTATCAAATGAGTTCTTATTTTGCCTGCAAAGAAAGACATAAAAACAGCACAAAAGAAAGACTCAAAAGATATACTTACAGAGTCATAAAGTTGTTTACAGGTTTGGCTGGCATCGATTTTCCCTGCAAAGGAAGCTGTTGGAACCGTAGTGTTTAATTCATGTACTATTCTGTCATCAATCGTCCTCATTACCTTGAGTAATTCCTGTACATATTTAAAACAGAAGAATAACCTGAATGGAAAGTTAAGTGATAGAAAAAAGCATTTAAACAAAAAAAAAAATGAAGCTCTTGGATATATTATAACCCTGTACATTAGGAGTGGGGAAACCATGCCAAAACAGTGCAGCCACAGGAAAATCTTCATTATAAGAATTATGTACTAGTAATCCTAATAATGGGATCCTCTTAAGAGTAAAGATTGTTTTATTCATTTTTAAACCCACAGTACTTAGTAAGCAGTGTGTGCTCTTCCCATTTCCAGTATACAGACTGTTGTTCTAATGAGCTCGATTACTGCAGCATAACTGCTTATTCCATTTCCTCTCTATCATTCTAAAATGCGGTGCTAGGTAGAAAACTTCTGGAAAGATAACACAAGAAACTATAAGTAGTGGTTAACTTGCAGAAATCAATCTATACCCTTTTAAGCTAAATTAATCTAAATATATCCATTTAGACTTTTCATTTTATATTATGGATACGTATACTTTTTGTAACAAAAATAAGTAAGACCAAATATGCTGCTACAGAAAGAGTCAAACCTCTTCATGGCTTTCCTGCTTACAGAACAAGTAAGAATCAGTTTCACCTTCCTCAGTAACCATAGCTCACACTTCTCCCCAAAAAGGCTCCAATTCTCAAACCAACCAGAAGAAAAATGATCACAAAAGGGAAGAAGACTTCACCTCTGGAGAACAGGCCTACCCAGCACACACAGTCCTCCTCCCCACCTTCCATCACCAGAAAAACTGGGCATCAGCTACTAGAAGAGGTATAGGATGCCTTCCTCTTTCTTTTAAAGTTATTTCTTACATTTCTTCCTCCACCCATAAACAAACGTGATCTCTGCAAAATCATCAAGTAGTACTAGCAACAGACTTATTACTGAAAACATCCAAGTTCACATTCAATATTAACGTGCATTAAAAGCAACTTGCTTGATCCCACTTCCCTCCACATAACATTCTATTTCTTTCCTTTGCCGACTTAAATCCATATCTGAAACCAGCTCCTTTTTCTTTCTTCATCCATTTGTTAAAATAAAAACTTTTACTACCATTAAAGCATTACGCATTTGTTTTAGAAAAATTAGAAAATTTTAAAGAAAATAAAAATCATTCACAGTTAACCATTACCAATATTTTTGCCCCTTTAGTTTTTCTATAAATATCTATGAATACTTTTATAAAATTAAGGTACTATGTAACATTTCAAAGTCCAGCTTTATGACATTACACCATAAGCACTCTGCCCTTATTAAAAACACATCAAAGACATTTTTAATAGTCGCATTAATACTCTGTCCTGTGGAGGTGCCGCAGCTTCCCCACTTCCCCACTAGTGAGCATTTAAGTTGTCTCCTATTATACTAACCATTTAGGCTGCCCAGACTCAGTCTGTAGTCAGGTTCTGTTCCTATCAGCCTTTAATCTTTCATTAGTAGTTTAAAGATCTTTTCTAGATTTCAAGCTAGAAATAAAACAGCTTATAGAAGGTTCATAATTTATAAAAATCAGGCCCAAAACCAACTTCGCCGTCTCATCCCCTTGTCTTGTACCTTTCTATTTTTGATCTTCTCCTATCTATTTTTGGCAATAGCACAATCACTCTCTGTACACCTGAATTTTTAGAGGAGCTCATCTCAACATATTCACTAAGCAACTTTAAATAATGTTTTATGTACACTGGAGGATATATCATATCAATAAGTGCCAAGTTCCAAATAAATGATGGTTAGCACTGTTTAGACTGTCAAAAAATAGCTAAGTAGTAAACAGGGACCTACCTTGCCAACTTTACCTCCTACAATTTTACTAGTAAGAAAAAAATAAAACTGAACTGATCTTAGGCTAATGTTTAAGTTACACATTTTAGATAAAGCTTCCCTTGAGAGGCCTCAACAATTTTTATTTTTTAATTTTTTTAATCCTCATCTGAAGACATTTTTTTCATTGCTTTTAGAGGAAGAGAGAAACATCAATATGCAAGAGAAACATGGACTGGTTGACTCCTGCATGCGCCCACCAGGGACTGATCCTGCAACCTAGGTATGTGTCTATGTGTCCTCATAGGAAATCAAACCTGCAACCTTTCAGTTACAGGACAACACTCCAACCAACTGAGCCACACCAGCCAGAGCTCTTTCTTTTCTATCTGTTTATTTATTTTTTTACCCTCACCAGAAGACATTTTTTCATTGCTTTTAGAGAGAGAGAGAGGGAGAGAAACACGGATGTGAGAGAGAAACATCTATCCGTTGCCTCCTCGTATGTGCCCCAACCAGGGATCAAACCCGCAACTAAGGTATGTGCCCTGACTAGAAATCGAACATGCGACCCTTCAATCTACAGGAAGATGCTCCAACCAACTGAGCCACAGCAGCCAGGACAGGGTTGACGCACCATTCTAAACACCAGGACAACAGTGGTTAATAAAACAGAAAAGGTTTTTGCTCTTATGGAACAAAATTCTCAGAGGAGACAGACAATAAATAAGTACACCAATAAGCAAGGTAATTTCAGTATAGTAGTCCCCCCTTATCAATGGGGGATTCATTCCAAACCCCGCGCCCCAGTAGATGCTCAAAACCATGACTAGTACTGAATCCCATATATTCTGTGTTTTTCCTTAATGCATACATACCTTTCACTTAAAGAAAGCACTTTACAGCTTCTCTTTGACATATCTGAACTGCTGGCACTGCTATTCTTATGCTCTCGTGACATTATTAAGAGTTATTTGAATACAAGCACTGCATTATCAAGACAGTAGATCTGAAGGCCAAGGCAGCTACTAAATGACTAACTGGCAGGCAGCAAAGGGATGCCTCGTTGATTCACATCCTGGGTGAGATGGAGCAGGCTACTCAGAAAGGTGTGCAATTTAAAACTTACGAACTGTTTCTTTCTGGAATTTTCCATTTAATACTTTTGGACCATAGTTGACTGTAATTAAATGAAAGTGCAGATAAGGGGTTTCAGAAAACACACTAAGGTAACTGGATGAAGAGTGACTGGGTGAATGAATGGCCTACCTTAGTATGGAGATCAAGAAAGGCCTCTCCAAGGATGAAGCATTTAGGCTGAGACCTAAATATGAAGCCAACTATGAGAACATCCGGGGAAATAAGTAAAAAAACTATGAGGCAAGAACAAACTTTGGCATAAAGAACTAAAAGGAGTAGGCTAGGAGTGAATAAGGAAGTAAGTAGTAGGAGGTAAGCTCAGAGTAGAAGAAAATGAAGGACAACAGAGACCATGGAAACAATCAACGATTCTGTTCCAACGGTAAGTTTTAGGCAAGGGGATGACATAAATGACTAATTTTTAAAAAATAACTTTGGCTGCTATGTAGAGAATGGACTACAGAGAGAGGAATGGAAACAGGTTGACCATTTAGTGGACTACTATGGTAGTCTAGGCAAGATAAAGTTAGTCTGATAATGTGGCAGCAGGAGAATTAGGGAGAGGAAGCTGGATTCAGGATATATTTTGAAAACAGAGCAGGTGAGACTTGTTGACACTATCACAGATACCCCCTTTCCTCCCCTTGGCCTGCCTCCACCCGCCCCCACTCTCCTTTCCCTCTGGCCTTCACCACACTGTTGCAGTGTCTATGGGTTACACATGTGGTCTTTGGCAAATACCCTCACCTTCTTTCATCGAGTCCTCCCATTCCCCCCCTCCCCTCCGACAGATGTCAGTCTGTTCCACATATCCATGTCTCTGTTTCTATTTTTGTCAGTTTATTTTGCTTAATAGAGTCTACGTGTAAGTGAAATCATATGGTATTTGTATTTGTCTGACTGGCTTATTTCACTTAGCATAATAATCTCTAGGTCCATTTTGCTGTCCCAAAAGGTAAAAGTTTTTCTTTTTCACCTCTGTAGATTAGCTTGAAGGGGGATTAGAGAAAGGAATGACTGAAAGGAGACCTATCACAAAACTAGTTGCACAAATGATACAACCTGAACAAAGACCATGGCACAAGTAATGGATTTCCCTAAAGCACCTATTTGATCATCTCACCCCTCTGCTGAAAAGTGACTCCCTACCCTCACTTTTGGCATCCAAGGCCTTCCACAGTCTGGTCCCCATCTTGTGTGCAATCTCAAAGTGCCCCTGCACAAATCCTGAGTTCCAGCAATACTGATTGGCTATTTCCCCTAAATACATAAATTGTCTGCCTTATATACTGTTTTCTCTACCTAAAATATAAAATACCCTTGAGCCTATCCACCTGAGGCCCAACTCAATGATCATCTCTTGATTTCTCTCTGAACTGTTATAGCATTTTATTCATATTCTTGAAATTTTCTATGTTTTATATTCAGTCCACAGGGCTTCCCAAGTGCCTGGTACCTACCTAGCAGTTGAATTGTGTCCTCCCAAAATTCCTATGTGACTATATGTGGAGATAGGGACTTTAGGGAGGTAATCAAGGTAGCGCGCAAATCCCACAGAACTGGAGTCCTTGTAGGAGAAAAGAGACACCAGAGATCTTTCTCTCTGTGCATGCACAAAGAGGATACATTCTCACATGCACAGTGAGAATACAGTGAGAAGGCAGCAATCTGCAAGTCAGGAAGACAGGCTCCCCAGAAACCAATCCTGACAGGATGTGATCTTGGACTTCTAGCTTCCGGAACTGGGAAAAAATAAATTTCTGTTGTTTAAGCCACCCATTCTGTGGTATCTGCTATGGCAGCCCTATTAGACTAATACAATATCCGATAAATTCTTGCTGAATTTTAAAATGGCATTCTAGACATTCAATTTTAAACATTCTTTTCTGGATTTTATTTCATTTTGGAAACAGTATTTTCTAGAAGTGCTAAGTTCAACTTTTATAATAGAATAATAAGAATTATAAAAATTTAAAACACTTTAAAAACTCCTAAACTCTGAGGTTTTCTTAGATTTTATTCATTTATTTTTAGAGACACGGGGAGGGAGAAAGAAAGGGAGAATCATCAGTGTGGTGGCCTCTTGTGCACCCCCCACTGGGGACCTGGCCTGCATCCCAGGCATGTGCCCTGACTGGGAATCGAACCAGCAACCCTTTGCTTCACAGTCTGGCACTCATTCCACTAAGCCAGGACAGCCAGGGCAAAAACTGCTAAACTTTAAAGCATGCACCTATATGGAAAAAAATCAGAACACTGGTTGTGAGAGAGAAGAAGGAAGGAGGATGGGGCTGGGATTGATTGGAAAGTGGCATAAAGAAACTTTGAGGCCTGTGTGTGACCGAGGAGCCGCCGCTGGAGCCGCGGAGGGTTTGCTGAGCCCATTAGTGCCCCTGTGGAGACTCACGCAGCAGTCATGTCCCGCTACCTGCGCCCCCCCAACACGTCTCTGTTCGTAAGGAACGGGGCCGATGATACCAGGTCTGAAGATTTACGACGCGAATTTGGTCGTTATGGTCCTATAGTTGATGTGTATGTTCCACTTGATTTCTACACTCGCCGGCCAAGAGGATTTGCTTATGTTCAATTTGAAGATGTTCGTGACGCCGAAGATGCTTTACATAATTTGGACAGAAAATGGATTTGTGGTCGTCAAATTGAAATACAGTTTGCACAGGGGGATCGGAAGACTCCAAATCAGATGAAAGCCAAGGAAGGAAGGAATGTGTACAGTTCTTCACGCTATGATGATTATGACAGATACAGACGTTCTAAAAGCCGAAGTTATGAAAGAAGGAGATCAAGAAGTCAGTCCTTCGATTACAACTATAGAAGATCTTATAGTCCTAGAAACAGTAGACCGACTGGAAGACCACGGCGTAGCAGAAGCCATTCTGACAATGATAGACCAAACTGCAGCTGGAATACCCAGTACAGTTCTGCTTACTACACTTCAAGAAAGATCTGAGAAAGCGGAAAAAGAACCAAAGAAGGGCAGTTCAAGCGACCAAAGGGTGGGTAGAAGGTGCTGCAGTATGAATACTGTGTGAATATTTTGACTCTGGTCTGAAAAGATAAAAGAATGTTATTGAAACTACATGGAATAATTGAAGTCCCTTCAAGTATGAAAGTAAGCATTTTAGGACAAATAAAAGGAAATTCAGCTTTGTACTTGTGGAAACTAATCCCTAAATTTGAATAGGTTTATATTGATTCATGGATAACAGGTCCATAATAAATTACTGGAAACTAGGATGTCTGAATATCAAGGAAGACAGCCATAGTCTCTTTAACAGTGCCTCTATTGGTCTGTCTCAAACTGAATTGGGTGAGAAAAGGTATGGTCCGGTATAAACTTTTTCTTGGTTATCTCTGAAAGTCAGTTACATTTCTGCTACTGGCAAATCTTGCCTTTGTTTATTCCAGTGCCACTGTTTTCTGCTTAATGGTTTGCTTTGTTGATATCTGAGTTTATTTACCTGTATGCCGTGTGCGGTTTACAGCTTCCTTCCACACTCATTCCCAGGTAAATTCCAATTATGATACTTGACATCCAGCTAAGAGGTTCCATCTCTTCTCACCTCTTTCCTAGTCAGTATATTCAGCAAACATTTACTGAGCCCTTACTGTGAGCAAAAATTGTACTGGGTAATTGGGGGAAAATAGATTAAAAATTCACTTATTCAATAAATGTCTACTGAGCACAATCTAGTGAATAACATTACAGTATTACCTCATTGTTTTGTTTGAGGTGTATTGTTTGTGACAATATTTTACACCATATCCAATGTAATTATAAAACCCAATATACTATCAAAGATAAGTAATTTTTGTGGTTACCTGCCATTTAAAAGTATCTGGTATTTATTTCTGTTTGCATCCCATTAATACAAATAATGAAAAAATGATGTTTAATCTGTAATAAACTGATTTATTGTGCAGTGACTGTAATATACTAGAATTATATTAAATTGTTAACTCTGCTTCCTCAAACACATTAGGAGAAAAACCCCTGAAAGTATTTCATTTTGCATTAGATATGAAGAACACTGGGTGCTATAATTAGATTATTTTGAGGCAGACAGAGAGCTGTTATCCCAACTGATTTAGTATGTTCTGTAATTGAGAAAATGTTCACCAAGTTATACTTTTTAGTGATTGACATGTACATTTTAAAGATTTTTTTTTAAGTACTTTTTTTTTTCCTTTTAGATTTTATTTATTTATCTTTAGAGAGGAAGGGAAGGAGAGAGGGAGAGAAACATCAATGTGCGGTTGCCTCTTGTATGTCCCCTGCCGGGAACTGGCCTGGCAACCCAGGCATGTGCCCTGACTTGGAATCGAACCGCGATCCTTCGGTTCGCAGGCCCGCGCTCAATCCACTGAGCTACACCAGCCAGGGCGACATGTACATTTTATAGGGGACATGTTCTGTGTATAGTGAATAAATAACTTTTATAGTAAAAAAAAAAGAAACTTTGAAAGATAATGGTATTATTCTCTATGTTGATTGAGGCATATGTAAATGTCAAAACTCATTTAACAGTAAAGATTTGTATATTTCACTAATGCAAATTTTACAGAACATATACAAATATTGAACTCTACTTAATGATATGCATGGTGAAAGACATGTTTAGGGATGAAGTATATGGATGTTTGCAACTTAGTTTGACATGTATCAAAAAAATAAAATGAGTTGATGGATACTTATGTGATAGAGTAAATATAGCAAATTACTGAATACAGAATCTAGATGGTAGGTACACAAGTTTTCTCATGTACAATTCTTTCAACTTTTCTGTAGTATCTGAGTATTGTCATAATAAAAATCTGAAAAAAATACACCTAATCTTTACAATTAAGAAAGTACATGACTTCTCGTTTCTCTTCCACTGTATTCAGTGTTGTGCTTTTCACATTTAAGGTACTTACATAGAAAATGTAATGGTTTTGCTTCAAGCCAGAAGAGAATGGCAAAGAATATTCCAAGTAATGAAAACCAAAGGCCTGCAACCATGAATACTCTATCCAGCAAGGCTCTCAATTAAAAGGGAAGGCTAAATAAGGAGTTTCTCAGACAAAAGAAGTCTAAAAGAATACACCTCCACCAAACCAGCTCTGCAAGAGATGCTCAAGGGTCTGCTTTAAGTACAGGAAGAAAACCACTGAGAGAGACAGAGAGAGAGGAATGTAGAAAAAATGGCAATGAATAAGTACCTATGAATAATAACTTTCAACGTTAATGGATTAAATGCTGCAATCAAAAGCCATACAATAGCTGAATGGATAAGAAAGTATGACCTACACATATGCTGCCTACAGGAGACCCACCTCAGAACAAAAGACCTACACAGACTGGAAGTGAAGGGCTGAAAACAAATATTCCAAGCAGACAGACAGAAAAAAAAAAAAAAAGCAGGGGTAGCAATACTCATATCAGACAAAATAGACTTCAAAAAAAGGGCCATAAAAAGAGACCCAGAAGGTCACTTCATAATATTCAAGGGAAGAATCCGTCAAGAACACATAAACATTGTAAATATATATACACCCAACATAGGAGCACCCAAACACAAAAAAAACCTTGGAGGATTTCAACAAAGATATTGACAGCAACACAATTATGGTAGGGGATTTCTACATCCCACTGTCAAAAATGGATAGATCTTCCAAACAAAATATCAACAAAGATATTACAGCATTGAACAATGTCCAAGATTAAATGAGCTTTGCTGATATGTGTAGAGCCTTTCATCACAAAGAAGCAAAATACACATTCTTTTCAAATGCACATGGAACATTTTTTTGTGTTTAATATACTTTATCGATTATTACAGTTGTCCCATTCCCCCCTTCATTCCCCTCCACCATGTACATACCCTCCCACCCACATCCCGCCCCCTTAGTTCATGTCCATGTGTCTTAAGTTCTTTAGCTTCTACATTTCCCACACTACTCTTGCCCTCCCCATCTATTTTCTCTCTACCATCTATGCTACTTATTCTCCGTACCTTTTCCCCCCTCTCTCCTTCTCCCACTCCCCTGTTGCTAACCCTCCATGTGGTCTCCATTTCTGTGGTTCTGTGCCTGTCCTAGCTGCTTGCTTAGTTTGCTTTTGTTTTAGGTGTGGTTAATAACTGTGAGTTTACTGTCTTTTTACTGTTCATATTGTTTATCTTCTTTATCTTAGATAAGTCCCTTTAACATTTCATATAATAATGAGGGCTTGGTGAGGATGAACTCCTTTAACTTGACCTTATCTGAGAAGCACTTTATCTGCGAAGCACTTTATCTTCCCTTCCATTCTAAATGAAATCTTTGCTGGATAGAGCAACCTTAGATGTAGGTCCTTGACTTTCATGACTTGGAATACTTCTTTCCAGCCCCTTTTTGCCTGGAAGGTCTCTTTTGAGAAATCAGCTGACAGTCTGATGGGAACTCCTTTGTAGGTGACTGTCCCCTTATCCCTTGCTGCTTCTAGAATTCTCTCCTTCATTTTAATCTTGGCTAATGTAATTACGATGTGCCTTGGGGTATTCCTCCTTGGGTCCAACGTCTTTGAGACTCTCTGAGCTTCCTGGACTTCCTGGAAGTCTATTTCCTTTGCCAGATTGGGGAAGTTCTCCTTTATTATATGTTCAAATAACTTTTCCACTTGTTGCTCTTCCTCTTCCCCTTCTGGTACCCCTATAATTCGGATGTTGGAACGTTTAAAGAGGTCCTGGAGGTCCCTCAGCCTCTCATTTTTTTGAATTCTTGTTTCTTCCTTGTTTTCTGTTTGATGGTTTATGTCTTCCTTCTGGTCCACTCCATTGATTTGAGTCCTAGTTTTCTCCCCATCACTCTTGGTTCCCTCTGCATTTTCCTTCATTTCACTTAGTGTAACCTTCATTTGTTCATCTAATTTGTGACCAAAATCAACCAACTGTGAGCATCCTGACCACCAGTGCTTTGAACTGTGCATCTGATAGGTTGGCTATCTCTCTTTTTTTTTTTTTAACATTTTAAAAATACATTTTATTGATTATGCTATTACAGTTGTCCCATTTCTCCCCCATCATTCCCCTCCACCCTGCACACCCCTCCCACCCACATTCCCCCCACAGCCCATGTCCATGTGTCATAAGTTCTTTAGCTTCTACATTTCCCATACTATTCTTGCCCTCCCCCTGTCTATTTTCTACCCACCATCTATGCTATTTATTCTCTGTACCTTTCCCCCTCTCCTCCTCCCACACCTCTCTTGCTAACCCTCCATATGATCTCCATTTCTGTGTTTCTGCTCCTGTTCTAGCTGTCTGCTTAGTTTGCTTTTGTTTTAGGTGTGGTTCTTAATAGCTGTGAGTTCGCTGTCTTTTCACTGTCATATTTTCGATATTCTTTTTCTTAGATAAGTCCCTTTAACATTTCATATAATAAGGGCTTGGTGATGATGAACTCCTTCAACTTGACCTTATCTGAGAAGCACTTTATCTTCCCTTCCATTCTAAATGACAGCTTTGCTGGATAGAGCAATTTTGGATGTAGGTCCCTGCTTTTCAAGATTTCAAATATTTCTTTCCAGCCCCTTCTTGCCTGGAAGGTCTCTTTTGAGAAATCAGCTGACAGTCTGATGGGAACTCCTTGGTAGGTGACTGTCCCCTTATCCCTTGCTGCTTCTAGAATTCTCTGCTTCATTTGAATCTTGGCTAATGTAATTACGATGTGCCTTGGTGTGTTCCTCCTTGGGTCCCACTTCTATGGGACTCTCTGAGCTTCCTGGACTTCCTGGTCGTCTATTTCCTTTGCCAGATTAGGGAAGTTCTCCTTTATTATTTGTTCCAATAAGTCTTCCACTTGTTGCTCTTCTTCTCCCCCTTCTGGGACCCCTATAATTCGGATGTTGGGACGTTTAACAATGTCCCGGAGGTTCCTAAGCCTCTCCTCATTTTTTTGAATTCTTGTTTCTTCCTCATTTTCTGTTCGGTTGTTAGTTTCTTCCTTCTGGTCCACTCCATTGATTTGAGTCCCAGTTTTCCTTCCATCTCTATCAGTTCCCCATGCATCTTCCTTCATTTCACATATTGTAGCCTGCATTTTTTCATCTAATTTGTGAGCAAAATCAACCAATTCTGTGAGCATTTTGATGACCAGTGCTTTGAACTGTGCATCTAATAGGTTGGCTATCTCTTCACGGCTTAGAGGAATTGGCTCTGGGGCTTTTATTTGCTCTCCGGTTTGAGCCATTTTTGGTGGTTTTTTGTTTTGTTTGTTTTGGTTTTAGTCTGGTCGAGGCTATTACGTAGTGAGGGATGGAGCCTTAGGCGTTCCTCAGAGCAGGGCAGCCCAGTAGGTGGGTTGTGACGCTCTATGTGGGGGCGGGGTCTGAGAGGGAACAATGGCGCCTGCTCCGCTCTCTCCTGGATTCAGTCCCTTCCACCACTTCCCCTCTGGCTGGACCGTCTGCGAGAGTGAATGTGGGACCACCTGGTCAGCCAGCCGCCTTGTGCAGCCTCACTGGGTCTGCACAGTTGCCCCCCTGTGCCCGGGGTCCGCCAGCTGCTGCCTGTGGGCCCGGGGACCGCCAGCCAGCGCCTGTGCACCTGGGAACTGCCAGCCGCTGCTGCTTGCGTTCCTGGGTCCGCACCTCCACTTTTTTCTGCCGCGATCCGCCCCTCTTACCGGTCTGGATGAATGGTTGTTGGACTTCCGTACAGTTCAATTTTCTATAAGTTCTGGTTGTTTTCTTGTTTCTAAATATTTGTTGTCCTTAATTTTGGTTGTGAGAGGAGGCACAGTGTGTCTGCCTACACCTCCATCTTGGCCGGAAGTAGGTTGGCTATCTCTTGATTGCTTAAAAGTATTGGCTCTGGTGGATTCGTTTGTTCTTTTGTTTGAGCCATTTTTTTTCCCTAGTCTGGCTGCGCCTATTATGTATGAGGGGCAGAGCCTTAGGTGTTCACCAGGGCAGGGCAACCCAGTTCCAGAGTTGTGAAGCTGTATGTGGGGGTGGGGTCAGACAGGGAACAATGGTACTTGCTCAGCTCTCTCTCGGATTTCAGTGCCCTCTGTGAGGCTGGGAGTCTCTCCCAGTACCTCAACCCACACAAGTATTTTATATCGGTGCTTTTAGACTTTAATTCCCGGAGATAGGGCCCTAGGTTGCGCAGTCTATCTTGCTGCCCGTTTTCGCCTGGTTTATCTGCGCGAGAATGTGTGACCGTGGTCAGCCGCCTTGTGCACCTCACTGGGTCTGCTCGTTGCCTCCCCACGCCCGGGGTCTGCCAACCGCCGCCTGTGTGTCTGGGACCACTAGCCACTGCTCTTTCATGCTGCGATCCCTCTCTTCTGGCTGCCGACTCCGTCCCTCTTACCTGTCTGGGTGAATCATTGTCTGACTTCTGTACAATTCAATTTTCTATCTGTTCTGACTGTTTTTTTTGTTTGTTTGTTTCTAAATTTTTGTTGTCCTTAATTTTGGTTGTGAGAGGAGGCACTGTGTGTCCATTTATGCCTCCATCTTGTCCAGAAGTCCACATGGAACATTTTCAAAGATAGACCACATGATAGGACACAAAACAAGCCTCAACAAATTCAAGAACATTGAAATCACACCAGGCATTTTCTCTGACCACAAGGGACTGAAACTAGAAATCAATCTAAAGGAAAAAATTCAAAAACACTCAAACTCATGGAGATTGAATAGCATGCTATTAAACAACGAATGAGTCAAGAATGAGATTAAGGAGGAAATAAAAAAGTTTCTGGAAACAAATGAATGACATAGAGACTAAAAGCACAGTTCTAAGGATCAATAAATCCAGGAGCTGGTTCTTTGCAAAGATAAACAAAATCGACAGGCCTTTAAGTAGACTCATCAAGAAAAAAAGAGAGAGGACCCAAATAAACACATCAGAAATCAAAGAGGAGAGATTACAACTGATAACACAGAAATAAAAAGGATTGTAAGAAATTACTACAAAGAACAATATGCCAAGACATTTGAAAACCTAGGTGAAATGGACAAATTTCTGGAAAAACATAATGTTCCGAAATTCAAAGAAGAAGAAGCAGAAAGCCTGAACAGACCAATAACAGCTGATGAAATTGAAGCAGTAATCAAAAAATTCCTGACACACAAAAGCCCTAGACCAGATGGTTTCACAGGAGAATTCTACAAAGCATTTAAGGAAGAGCTAACCCCTATCCTTCACAGACTATTCCAAAAAATCCAAAATGATGGAAGACTCCCAAATTCTTTTTAGGAGGCCAGCATCATCCTAATCCCAAAACCAGATAAAGACACAACAAAGAAAGAAAACTTCAGGCCAATATCACTGATGAACATAGATGCTAAAATCCTCAACAAAATATTGGCAAACCACATCCAACATATACATTAAAAAGATCATACACCATGACTATGTGGGATTCATCCCAGGGATGTAAAGATGGTACAATATTCGCAAATCAATAAATGTAATACATCACATAAACAAAAGCAAAGATAAAAATCACATGGTTATATCACTAGATGCGGAAAAAGCATATGGTAAGGTACAGCATCCATTTATGATAAAAACACTTAGCAAAGTGGGAATAGAGGGAGCATTCCCCAACATAATAAAGGCCATATATGAGAGACCTACAGCCAACATCATACTCAATGGGCAAAAACTAAAAACTTTCCCACTAAGATCAGGAACAAGACAACGTTATCCAATTTCACCACTTGTATTCAACATAGTATTGGAAGTCCTAGCCACAGCTAGAAATCAGACACGAAAAAGAAATAAAAGGCATCCAAATTGGAAGAGAGGAAACAAAACTGTCAGTGTTTGTAGATGACATGACAGCGTACACAGAAAATCCTATATTCCACCAAAAAACTGCTCAACATAATAAATGAATTTGGCAAAAACAGTGGGATACAAAGTCAATACCCAGAAATCAAAGGCATTTTTGTATATCAACAATGAAACAGCAGAGACAGAAATAGGGGGAAAAAACCCTATTTGATATAGCAACAATAAAGGTAAAATACCTAGAAATAAACCTAACCCTAGGAGGTAAAACACCTGTACTCAGAAAAGTACACAACACTGATTAAAGAAATTAAGGGAGACACAAACAAATGGAAACAGGCCATCTTCACGGATTGGGAGAATTAACATCATTAAAATGTCCATACTACCCACAGCAATTTATAGATTGCACGGGCAATACCTACTAAAGTACCAATGGCATACTTCACAGATATGAACAAACACTTCAAAAATTTATGTGGAACCATAAACATCCCCAAATAGCTACAGCGATTTTGAGAAAGAAGAGCAAAATAGGAGGGATCACAATACCTGATACCAAACTGTATTACAAGGCCACTGTAATCAAAACAGCCTGGTACAGGCATAAGAACAGACACATGGACCAATGGAACAGAATAGAGAGCCCAGAAATAAACCCAAGTCTCTATGGGTCAATTAATATTTGACAAAGCGGGCAGTAGCATAAAATGGAGCAAAAATAGCCTCTTCAACAAATAGTGTTAGGAAAGCTGAGCAGTTACATGCAAAAAAATGAAGCTCCATCACCAACTTACACCATACAGAAAAATAAATTCAAGGTGGATAAAAGATTTAAATATAAGTTGTGACAACTTTAAAGTCCTAGAGGAGAACATAGGCAGGGAAATCTCAGATATTCCACACAGCAATATTTTCACTGATATGTCCCCTAAAGCAAGGGACATAAAGGAAAGAATAAAAAAAATGGGATCTCATCAAAATAAGAAGCTTCTGCACTGCTAAAGAAAACAGCATTAAAATGAAAAGACAACCAACTGTATGGGAAAACATTTGTCAGTGATAACTCGGACAAGGGTTTGGTCTCCAAAATATATAAAGAACTCACACGACTCCACTCCAGGAAGACAGACAACCCAATTAAAAAATGGGCAAAGGACTTGAACAGATACGTCTCCAAGGAGGACATACAGAGGGTCCGGAGACATATGAAAGGATGCTCATTATCACTCACCACCAGAGAGATGCAAATTAAAACCACAATGAGATACCAGTTCACAACAGTCAGAATGGCCATCATAAACAAATCAACAAACAACAAGGGTTGGAGAGGTTGTGGAGAAAAGGGAATCCTAGTACACTGTTGGTGGGATTGCAGACTGGTACAACCACTACAGAAAACAGTCTGGAATGTCCTTAGAAAACTAAATATGGAACTGCCTTTTGACCCGGCAATTCTCCTGTTAGGATTATATCCTAAGAATCCTAAAACACCAGTTCAAAAGAACCCATGCCCCGCAATGTTCATAGCAGCACAATTTACAATAGGCAAGTGCTGGAAGCCTCCTAAGTGCCCATTAGTAAATGAATGGATCAAAAAAGTATGGTACATTTACACAATGGAATTCTATGCAGCAGAAAAAGAGAAGGAGCTCCTACCCTTTGTGAAAGCATGGATGGAACTGGAGAGCATTATGGTAAGTGAAATAAGCCAAGTGTGAAAGACAACCATATGATCTCACCTTTAACTGGAATCTAATCAACAAAACAAACGAGCAAGCAAAATATAACCAGAGACACTGAAATTAAAAACAAACTGACAGTAATCAGAGGGGAGATGGGAAAGGATAATGAGAAAAGGGTGAAGGGTTTACAGGAATAACTATAAAGGACACATGGACAAAAACAAGTGGGGGGGAACTGAAGGGAGGTGGGGATGGCTGGGGTGGGGAGAGGGCTGGGGGGAAAGGCAGAAAACTGTACTTGAACAACAATAAAAATCACAAGTATTTAATAAAAAAAGAAAATGTAATGTTTCATAGCTTTAAATAATTTAAACTTTGCTGAATAATTTGTGACTGTCAGTTAACCATGCTTTACAATTTAACAAATTTATCTAAACCTAAAAGCTATACTAAAATTTTACAATTTTACAGCACCTTCACTTATGTTCTTGTGTGTCTCTGAGGCAGTAGGGGCAAATGTTATTCTCATTCACAGAGAGGTCAAATGATGTGCTAAGACCAGCTCTGGAAAACCAGATCTGACTTTTAACCCAGGATATTCTCCCTTATAAACCATGTTAGAGAAAGTATCTAAAAATTTCCCCCAGGTTTCACTAATGAGACTTATTTTATGATCTCTTTACTTACATTATCTGTGTGAATAGAATGCTTCTGCAAGACAGCTTAACTTTTGCCCCACTTACATTTTATCTGACCTTCCAATAGAAAAATCAGTGTTCTTTAAGCACTGTTGGATGTTTTAACAGCAAAGAAGGGATTCTTTGAAATTTGGTTTTAGGGATTCAAATAACTGTGGAGAAGGAAGCAAATATAAATGTTACTTAAAATAACTTTATTTTATAGATTCAAAAGTTAATTCCCAAAGGAGTTAAGTGGTCAGCTCAAGGCTCCAAAGCTGTTAATGGGAGAAGCAGTACTAGAATCCAGAACATCTAACTCCCTAACCAGGGCTCTTTCCCACAAACCTTAAAACTATCATTGCAAAATTATCTGAGTGTAGTAACTCAATTTAAATGATAGTACGAATGTGGCAAAACCAAAGCCACAAAGGGGCCAGTAAACCTTAAACAGTCCACATACTTTCAAATTCAAATCTTTATTCAAAAATTTTACAAGCGTTTGCATTTGTTGGGCACATGGATTACATCTGAAGTCAGCTGCTGTGCTGAGCTAGTCGGAGAAGCAGCTGAAGGGAAGAGGGAGCAATGACCCCACATAAAAAAGACCCCACTTAAGTTCTTTGGCCAAATGATATTTGTCAGAGAATTCAGCCTGCTGAGACCACCTTCAAGAATACAACTCCCTACAAAATGGCTCAAAGCACAAAGCTTACTACAGATAGGTCAATGACAGGTGAAATGCCTTTTCATTATCTTTGGTTTAAAATACATTTGTATGGTCATGATTTTTTAAGATTTAACTATTTATCTAGACAGCAGCGCATTTGTGGCTACACTGGAACAGATAACTTTCGTTGCAACTTGGCCAAAATCCAACCCCTGTCCTTTAGCACATAGGTTAATATCTAACCATAGACCTCTGGCGTTTGAATATATAAAAAATACAGCCTTTTTCTTAAATGATACATTTTCTCTAAGGCTTAGGAAGGCAGCAGCACCCGGGCAAACACTAGAATTAATCTCCCCTTCAAGACCCCAAACGTTCTGCCCCATCAAAACAGTAAAACTTGTACCAAGCTGTTTTATTTTACTAAGTAAATAAGCTCTCCACTTTCTAAAAAAAATCTCCTACAAATGCTCAACCTAAAATATGAGGAGGAATGGTACAGGATAGAAGAGATTTCGGGGGGTGGCCAAAAGGTTGTTACAATCCCTACCCACCGCGGCTTAATCACCGTGCAACCACCTGGAGTTTCCCGGGCGGTTACTCAAGGCCTGAGCGGCGCATAGAGAACCATGACCCTCAAGGAGGAGCCTGGCTTCCTAAGGCCAACCCCCCGCCCCCCATGACCTCCAATGGCTCGAAAAAGGAGCTCTGAATTGCCCGCTTCTTACACAACTAGTCCGCACTCCCTCCGAGGCCAGAGGAGGGAACAGGGTCCGGGGACCAAACGAAAGACACGCCCGCCACTGAGAAAAACCCCATCACCTGGAACTCGGCGAACTCTTCACAGTTCACACCGCCACTGGGCGCCGCCATATTGGACAAACGCGAGGCCCCCTTCGCGAGCCAATCACCGCGGAGCAAAGGTGCCCGCGGCGCCGCCTGACAAAAATATTTCTAGGGACACCGCCGCGAAAAAGCTGAGCTGTAGGTCTGTTTTTCCCCTGGTCCTCATTCACTTGGGAACCTAGAACTCTGCTGTTCTTTCCACGCCTACTGCTTTAACACGACTTCCTGGAACTGACCCGTATGCATGGATCGAAGAATGTCAGAACTTTTGAAGGAATCGTTTTACCCTAATCCCATCTTCTTATAAAAAGGGAAACAATTCCCTGGTCGAGTAGAAGTGGTTTTTCTAAACGCTTCCCCTCTATTATCTACCTCTCAAAGCTGAGGGGCCTTCGGTAAGAACTGGGGACCACTCAGAAATGTCAAGAAGACACTGCCGACAGTGTGGGTACGTAAAGGTTGAACAGGTGTTAGGTGTGTAATGTTTAGTTTTATAAAAATAGGTAAACCGAAATAGGAAATATACATTAGCCAGAGAGACACTCCCAAAGCCAACAAGGTAGGCCTCAGCTACGAGTTTTTTATAACGACATATACTGTATACTCACTGAAAACACTGAAATACCGGTTTACCTACGCAGTATTTCTTGAGTCTACAGTTCGCAAAGTTATACAGCAGTTACACTACTTTTCTTCTATTTTAAAAGAGTACTTTCTTAGATGCAAAGAATAATACGTATAGGAAAGGCTCATACTCTATATGAGCATTTTAAGGACGCGTGCCTCAGGTGGTGCCCGCTAGTCGCCTCGCCCCCACAGTCTCCGAGTCAGGCACGTTCGGAGCGTCTCGCCTGGTACTTCCCGCAAGCCCCGCCCATATGCCCGTCGCGTCACGCACGATCCGCTCGCTCCGCCCCCACTTCCCACATGTCCCAATCACCATCTCCGCCTATGTCTTTGCCTTCGCGGGCCTCCGTGACATTGAGTACCCCCGCGCCACCGCCTTCCCCGAGGCGCTGTGCGGTTTGACGGAGTAGGCGGCCATGGGGACCCTCCGCGGCCTGCTCCTGGCGGCGGGTGAGACGCGGGACTGGATGTTGGGGCTGGCGGGCAGTCACCTTGGCCACTGGGTTTGGAGGAATCCTGCAACCTCCCCAGGCCTGGTAGTGGCGTGGTGCCTCACGCACTCCCTTCTAGTTGCTTGGAATCCTACGCTCATGGTAGTAATAATGAGAGAGAGCAAGGGCTGAGCGAGCAACTGCTGAGCAGACAGTGGGGGCTAGCCCGACGTGACTCTCGCGCCTGGCTCCTAACCGCACTGCTCCCACCAACTTCATGAGCCCTTGCTTCCCCCATCCCTTTCCCGCTCTCCCATCGCCAGCCTTCTAGGAGAAGCTCAGCTCTTAATGCACCTGCCATCCTTAGAACTACCTCATTGCTTGATTCAATCAGCTTTCCACCCTAATCTCTCACCTCCCTCCCTTACTTCTACTTGAGTATTGAGTCCCCCCACCACCCTGCCCCATCTCGAGTTTATCCTTGCTGTCAGAAAACCTGTAGTCTGGGGTTTCTTATCCATTTAGTGTCTGATTAGACACAAGATTTAAGGTCTCACAGTTGTTTTCTTAAAATGGGGAATTTCTTTTAAACAATTCTGCAATCAAGTACTTTGAATTTCTTTGAGTGTTTTGTAAATACAGAATCTGCAGTTTGTTTTCCTAGTGGACATCTGTATAATAGGTGTTTGGAGTCAGAGCTTAACTTGCCTCGGTGAACTAGCTGAGCTTTTTCTTAGTAAGGGCTAAGAAATCAGCATTTGCCTTTTGTCTCCGCCCCAGGGCTAACCACTCGCATACCTTTGTAAGATTTGATAAGGTGCAATGATTGTTCTTTTATTCCTTGGTACCGAGTTACTAAAGAGACGGATAATTCAAATTTTAAAGGAAAAATCGCCCCAAACTTGGCTATGGAAATAATACAAATGTATATTATAAATGAAGTCATGTTAAAAAAACTTAGTTTACACACAGTTTATTTTGCATTCCAATGGAGAATGGACTGGAAAACATGTCTCAGACTGGAGGATATCGTTTACTTCTTTTACAGCAAATACCCTCTCCACTAAAAGAGATTGATTTCATTGATTTGTTCAATCTGTTGAAGTAATTTGCCTAAAATCTTTTGTATACAGTAGTCCCCCTTTATCCCTGGTTTTGCTTTCCACCATTTCAATTACTCATGGCCAGTCATGGTCTGAAAATATTAAATGGAAAATTACATAAGTAAAGAATTTATAAATTTGAAGTTGCGGGCAGTTCTGAATAGTGTTATTGACAGGAGAGGCCTGATTCTTGCTGACCCATATAAAGAGTTACAGATAAGCAAATCTATTAGCATGTAATCAACTTATTAGTGATCCATTCTCGTGGAAGAAAACAGGACTGGGTAGAATGGGGGGTGAAAGGCAAAGTTTCAGGGCAAAGCAGGGTGGCAAAAGTTGAGGGGCTGAAGACCATGGTGGCATGTCCCCACACAGCCTGTGGCCAGGGAGCCAGGTAGCCAGAGGCCCAGTGGCCCAAGCCCCAGGGGGAGAGAGCGAGTCCTTTGTTCTGAGGACTTACAGAGTTGATGGGATAGGAGGAAAAAGTTACATATTGATTAACGGGTAAATGTGGTGCCAGCTTTCCTGGGAGAATGTGACTACCCAAACTTACGTATGTGTGGGGGTTTGTTAGCCTGAATCCTTATCTTGCTCCAGACCCCATTTGTTCATCTTGTTTTAAAACAAATACATGGAGGCAGTTCATTAAAATTGGGACACTTTCCAAAGTTAGTTATAGGCTCCTTCTGTAAGCATCAGGGACTCCCTCGTAAAACAGATAGTGACCAGAGGTAGACAAATAACCAAAGTTGTTTTATGGGCTTCTTCTTTGGGCACCGTGGACCCTCTCCTGCATTCCAGGCCTTGGGATGAAAGCACAGATTCAAGGTTTTCTTTCCCAAATAGTGGAAATGCTACATAGAATTTCAAGGACTTCCCTTCTTTCTTGCTAACATAGTGTTTCTTGTGATGTTGGAACACCTGGTGATATTATCAGACCAGGCCCAGGACTGCTGAGTTAGAGTGTGAGATATGTCTCCTTCCTCTCTCCACCTCAGTTTACTATCTATTCTACCTAATTGGTAAAAGGTGTTTCCTGGCAACCAGGATGCTACATGCTGGCCAGCAACAGTATTGCAGTCTCAGAATTCTTCCTATGCTGTCTCCTGCCTCGGTGTGATTAAATCTTGCATCTTTCCACTCCGTCTCACCCCCAGGTCCAGTGTTTACTCTGTGTATACTATCAGATTGTTAGTCACTTAGTAGCTGTCTCCATTGTTAGATTGACTGTTGTGATATTGCAGTGCCTGTGTTCAAGTCACCCTTACTTTACTTAACAGTGGCCTCAAAGCACAAGGGTAGTGATGTTGGCAGTTCAGATATGCCAAAGAGAAGCTGTAAAGTGTTTGTACATATTAAAAAACATAGTATATGTAGGGATGGATACTATTCATTGTTTCAGGCATCCACTGGGGGTCTTGGAATGTTTACCCCATGGCAAAGGGGGGACTACTGTATTCCCTTTTAACTATTGTAAACCTTTTCAGCATGGTAAGTGAAAGAATCATTGCTCTGTAAAAAAGCTAAAATAGACTGAGTGAGACACTTTGACAACACAGGAGCTAAGACCTAAAGTTTATAAGTAGTTCATCTTGCCTTGAGAATGTATTTATGCATTATAAAGATTCCAAAGCCTGCCCTGGCTGGTGTGGCTCAGTGGATTAAGTGTTGGCCTGTGAACCAAAGAGTCTCTAGTTTGATTCCCAGTCAGAGCACATGCCTGGATTGTGGGCCAGATCTCCAACAAGGGGTGCATGAGAGGCAACCAACCACACAGTGATGTTTCTCTCCCTCTTTCCCTCTCTCTTCCCCTCTCTAAAATAAACAAATAAAATCTTTAAAAGAAAGAAAGAAAGAAATTTTAAAAAAAGATTCCAAAGTCTCTCAGCAGACTTTTAATGTTTAAGAAGTTCAATATTGGGCACTCAATCAAATAAAATTCCTTGGGCAATTTAAGAACAATTTTATTCCAGATAGATCCACTGAAGATGTTATATGGGCACCTCTTTCCAAATGTTCTTCTCTTAGTGTTTGTTGTTTTGTGAACAAGTCCAAATAATTTGCTCACCCACATTTGCCCATTTTATAGCTAAATACATTCATGTACATTATTTTACTTGACTGATTTCTCATAGTAGCCTTCTTAAGTAAGTCTTATCATCCCCTCTCCATTTTACAAGTGAAGAAACATAGATCAGAGGGTTAAATGGCTTATCCAAAATCACTTCACTTCACAGTGTTAGAGCCAGGAAATGAGCCTGTCCTCTAATTCCAGAACTTGTGCTCTTTGCCTTGTTCAAGCTGTCTATTCACAGTAAGTGTGTATATGTATTTGTCATGGCTCATTGGGTCTCTGATGTAAAATGAGAGTCATGAGCTGTCATTTTACTTATGAAAAGGAGGCACACATTCATATGCAATTGGATTTTCAAGAAGACTGATGTAACAAGCCACCTTAACCAAATAATGTCAAGTCTCTACTATCCACAGATTTAGTCAACCACAGATCAAAAATACTAAAAAAAAAGTTACCTTGTTGCTGATTTATACTGTTTAATTAGGTCTATGATGGTTGCATCTCTACTGAACAAGTACACTTTTTTTTTTTTTTTTTTTTTTTACAAAAGTTTATTCTTAAATGTACAACAGGCTCCCAGACGACACTTCATTCTAGTCATAGGTGGCAAGAGATGTTACGGCAGGGAATCCAGATGTTAAAACAGGAATGGAATGAAGGGTCACCGGTGCCCCAGTCCCGAGCACAGCTCACTTTTTGCCAGATTTCTTAATTCCACCCGTGGCCAGGGGGCCCTTCCCCGCGGCCTTCGCTTTTAGCTCCTCAAGTTTCTTCTGCTCCTCTTTTTGCTTCTGCTTGAATGCCTTATCTTCCTCGTCCATCTCCTTGGCCTGCTTCTTGGGCTGTTTCAGGGGCTTCTTCTTGCCACCTTCGTGGCCGGACATGGCGCCTGCCGCCACAAGTACACTTTTTTCTTGTCATTATTTCCTAAACAATACAGCTTAATAGCTATTTACATAGTGTTTACATTGTAGAAAGTATTATGAGTATTCTAGAGGCTATTTAAAGCATTTGGGAAGATGTGCATAGATTATATGCAAATACTATGCTATTTTATATGAGACTTGAGCATCCTTCGGTTTTTGTTATCTGAGGGGGTCCTAGAACCAGTGGCCCTCAGATACCAAGGGACCACTGTATATCTCACTTATCCAGAATATTAATAGGAATAAGATACTCTAGGTAAGTAAAATTTCAGATAGCCAAAGCTTAATCCTTTAAATGATGCCCTTTTATTTTTAATATTTTCTGTTGGAAATCTTTGCTATATTCCCTTAGGAAACAGAATATGTGCTTTTGTGGCTTGAATTTATTTATTGTTTTGTAGATATAAGTCAGGGTTACCAATAACTTGCAATTCTTGGACCACTTCACAGATGAGAGCCCCTGTAAATCTCTGAAATTATAATACATATATAAAATTATATTCAAATTTTGATGTTTATATAGCTGTTTACAGAGAGCAGGCCCATAGTTTGCATTCATTACTGAGATCAGTTCGTACACTTTCAGTTAAGCATTACTACAGATGATTTGCAACAGCTACTGACCCATACTAGCATGGATTTCATGAGGATGAGGACTGGATCTGATTTGTATTAACTAAATCCTCAGCACTAATCAATGTCTAGCTCATAGTAGACAGGCAATAATTTTTTTTTTTTTTTTTTTTTTTTTTTGATGAGAGAAACTAGGAAGTATCTTGGAACATGCTGAAAATAAAAGGTGAGTTATCTCAAAGTAGAATAAAATAGATAGAAACTTCAAGTCATTATATCTTTCTACCGAATAATTATTAGGTCAAAGGAATGGAAGGGCCTCCTAAAAATGTTTCTTTGCACCTTTAGAAAAGGTTTACTTCCCTAAACTCCTTTGACTTATCAGCAGATTTTTAAATGAATTTATTATCACTTTTATACCAATGCAGTGGACCATGGCAGCTCCTTGTCAGTTTAACCCACATCACAGAGCATTAGAATCAAGAGGTATCTTAAAAGTCCTGTAGTCCAGTCCCCTAATTTTAAAGATGAAGGAACTTAAGACCAAAGAAGAAAATTGACTTGGCAGGGTCACACAAATACAAAGGTGGGCCATAACCAATATCTCCTGGCTCCTATGCAGATTTTATTTCCACTCTATTCATTGTTTGTTTGTTTGTCCTTGCTAACCAACCCTAAATGAGTACATGCCCTTTTCTCCTGCTCCAGTATTTAGCTTTGCATATCTCTCCCTCCAGGTTTTGCCAGCAGGTTTTTATTAAGCACAGACTTTGTGTCCTGCACACTATGAAAGCTCTAAAATGAATGGACTGGCACTCCTGGGCCTGGAGTTTACTGTAATGAACATTTATATAGTATACCCGGAGGGCTTATCCATGACAGTGTATGTTAAGTTTTGGGTTACAGGACAGGTTTTTAGTTCTGTGGTGTCCTGGAACTGGTTCTAGTGGCTTTGTGTGCCTCTCTTCCCAATCACCCAGGCAGAGATGTTATATTGGTAGCTTGAAGTGTGCCATTGACACACACTACAAATCAGGGCTTTTCCTTGCCAGCTCCGCCCAAGAGCCAGCATACCACTCAGAGAAAGGGAAAGTAGTGCAGGTTATGATTATCTACTGAAGGCTCCCCTGAAACAGGAGGGATGAGACAGTTACATGAGCAAAGGCAGGGATAGTAATGAGTCTGGAGTGGGTAAGGGGGTGGGGGCAGCCGAGCAAAAGGGCAGTAGGAGAAAGCATTACATTGGATTTTGGTCAGGAGGTAATAGGTATGGTGTGGCCTTTTGAAGATTTTTAATCAGATGAGTTTGGACAAAAAGGAAACCTTTGAGCAGAAGTGATTAAAGAAAAATTTTTCAACAATTAACATGCTTGGGCTTGGCTGGTGTGGCTCAGTGGATTGAGCACGGGCCTGCAAACCAAAGGGTCACCCAGTTCGATTCCCAGTCAGGGCACATGTCTGGGTTGCAGGCCAGGTCCCCAGTGTAGGGTGTGCGAGAGGCAACCACACATTGATATTTCTCTCCCTCTCTTTCTCCTTCCTTTCTCCTCTGTCTGGAAATAAATAAATAAATAAAATCTTAAAAAAAAATTAACATGACTGCTTACACACAACATGAATATCTGCTACCTGGGAAGATAGTTTAGTAGCCAACCGATGTGTGAGGTGGTGACAGAAATGACACAAGAGGAATATATCGTGGAAGTGTTTTGAAGAAATTAGTATGACTGAGACATAGAGTAATTTAAGGAAATACTAAAGACCTGATGTCTTTGAGCTTGGAGGGCTGAAGGAGTGTTGCCCCATCGTCCAAAATAAAGTTGGGAAAGGGTGGTGGAGAGGATGGCGTGTTATTGAGTGGTGGGTGGCAGTGAGTTCCAGGTGAGGACGGGACTCTCAGTTAAAGACCTGAGGACAAAGGAAGGATACAGTTAGGGGCATATATGAGAGCCATCAGTGTGGAGCTGATTTTTTTTTGTAATTTTATTTATTTAGTTTTTAATTTTTAATATATTTTATTGATTATGCTATTACAGTTGTCCCATTTCTCCCCCATCATTCCCCTCCACCCTGCACACCCCCTCCCACCCACATTCCCCACTTTAGTTCATGTCCATGTGTCATAAGTTCTTTAGCTTCTACATTACCCACATTAATCTTGCCCTCCCCGTCTATTTTCTACCCACCATTTATGCTACTTATTCTCTGTACCTTTTCCCCTCTCTCCTCCTCCCACTCCCCTGTTGCTAACCCTCCATATGATCTCCATTTCTGTGGTTCTGTTCCTGTTCTAGTTGTTTGCTTTTGTTTTAGGTGTGGTTGTTACTATCTGTGAGTTTGCTGACTTTTCACTGTCATATTTTTTTATCTTCTTTTTCTTAGATAAGTCCCTTTAACATTTCATATAATAAGGGCTTGGTGATGATGAACTCCTTGAACTTGACCTTATCTGAGAAGCACTTTATCTTCCCTTCCATTCTAAATGACAGCTTCGCTGGATAGAGCAATCTTGGATGTAGGTCCCTACTTTTCAAGATTTCAGATATTTCTTTCCAGCCCCTTCTTGCCTGGAAGGTCTCTTTTGAGAAATCAGCTGACAGTCTGATGGGAACTCCTTTGTAGGTGACTGTCCCCTTATCCCTTGCTGCTTCTAGAATTCTCTCCTTCATTTTAATCTTGGCTAATGTAATTACGATGTGCCTTGGGGTATTCCTCCTTGGGTCCAACTTCTTTGGGACTCTCCTGGAAGTCTGTTTTCTTTGCCAGATTGGGGAAGTTCTCCTTTATTATTTGTTCAAATAAGTTTTCCACTTGTTGCTCTTCTTCTTCCCCTTCTGGTACCCCTATAATTCGGACGTTGGGACGTTTAAAGATGTCCCGGAGGTTCCTAAGCCTCTCCTCATTTTTTTGAATTCTTGTTTCTTCATTCTTTTCTGTTTGGTTGCTAGTTTCTTCCTTCTGGTCCACTCCATTGATTTGGGTCCCAGTTTTCCTCCCATCTCTATTGGTTCCCCATGCATCTTCCTTCATTTCATGTATTGTAGCCTGCATTTTTTCATCTAATTTGTGAGCAAAATCAACCAATTCTGTGAGCATCCTGATGACCAGTGCTTTGAACTGTGTATCTGATAGGTTGGCTATCTCTTCATCGCTTAGAGGAATTGTCTCTGGGGCTCTGATTTGTTTGCCGTTTTGAGCCGTTTTTGGTGTTTTTTTGTTTTGTTTTGTTTTGGTTTTGGGCTGGTCACGGCTGTTACGTAGTGAGAGGTGGGGCCTTAGGTGTTCCCCAGTGTGGGGCAGCCTTGTCGCTGAGTTGTGACGCTGTTTGTGGGGGCGGGGTCTGAGAGGGAACAATGGTGCCTGCTCCACTCTCTCTCGGATTCCAGTCCCTCCCGCTGCTTCCCCTTTGCCTGGATTATCTGCACGCACGAATGTGGGACCACCTGGTCAGCTGGCCGCCTTGCGCGGCCTCACTGTGTCTGCACAGTTGACACCCTGTGCGAGAGCCGCCACCTGTGGGCCTACCAGCCGCCTGCACACTTGGGAACTGCCAGCCACTGCCGCCTGTGTTCCCGGGTCCGCACCTCCACTTTTTCCTGCTGCGACTCCGCCCCTCTTACTGGTTTGGATGAATGGTTGTTGGACTTCCTTACAGTTCAATTTTTCATTAGCTCTGGTTGTTTTCTTGTTTCTAAATATTTGTTGTCCTTAATTTTGGTTGTGAGAGGAGGCACAGTGTGTCCACCTACGCCTCCATCTTGGCCGGAAGTCTGGAGCTGATTATTAAAACAGAATGGAGGAGTCCTCCTTGAGAGGATAGCAGAATAGAGGAAAAAGCAGAAGCTTAGAGAGGCCTGACGTAGTGTAAATAGTAGGAGGTGACAACGAGGACCTTATAGATTATAGATCGTAGAGGTCAGGGAGAAAGGGAGAAAGTGGTGTAGAACGTCAAGAGGGACTGAGTCCTTGTAGAAGGACTGGACCAGTAGAGTAAAATGGCCACAAAGATGGAAAAGTGGAATCAAAGGAGCTAACGATAAGAACCTAAAAAATATATTCATGTGATTAGAAAGAGATCATTGATGTTATTAGAACAATTTTAGTAAAATGAGTGGGGGAAGAAACATTGTAGTAAACTTGGGTGGTGAGGTCAAGGTAGCAGATGCATACCACTTACTCAGTCATTTAGGCTATGAAAGGAAGCAGATTAGTATCTTATTTATAGGAGCTGTTAAGAACAAGTAAATGTTTTGTCCAAGATAGTGGACTCTCAGTGCCTCTGTGGTGTGATGAAATAGGAATTCTCATCAAGTACACTTACACTTCTGATAGAAGTGTAAATGGATTCGGCCTTTCTGGGAGGCAGTTTGTTATACATATTAAGAATCTTAAAAGGATTCATATCTTTTAATCATCATATCCTTTAGCCCTCAACCACTAGGATTCTGTATAAGAAAATAATCAGAAATGCCATCAGAGATTTGTGTAGAAAACTGTTCACTGAAACATTATTTGTAATAGTGAAAATGAGAGACAACTATAGGGAATAATTGAATTCAGGTTATATCTGTGTTGGATGTTATATAACTATCAAAAGTATTTTTAATATCTATGAAAAGTGTGACATAAGGTATGGTAATTAGTATGTGATTATAAAAAAAATGTATATGTTGTGTATAAGCATAGGAAAAAGTCTGGGAAGAAATATACCAAGTTGTTATTCCTGGAGAGTACGCTTATGGGTACTTTTATTTATTTATTATTTTTAGCTTCCAGATTTTTTGTAGTGGGCAAATGTTAACTTTTATAATTTCAAGTTTTGTTTTGTTTTTTAAGAATGAGAAGACAACATTTGGCATGGAAAGGAAGGGCCTAGAGGTTGTGAGAAAAGTTAGGTACAACATTCCTTAGCAACAGGGATCACGGGTGAACGGGTTCAGTAGTGCAGAGTGAAGGACTGGTGTTCTGAGCCTGCAGAGAGGGATGAGAAAACAGATGCTGCAATATGGAATCTGTTTCTGTCACAAAGCTGATTTAGGTCAATTAGCTAAGGCCAAGAGAGTTTCAAATAGAGCCCCTGTTGGGAATGGGCTGGAATGTTGATGGGGCAAAAATGATCACCAAGGAGTGGCCCCATCTCACTGAAGTGTGGCCACCAGATACATAGAATTATAAGACTTTTTTTCCATAAAGTTTCCCTCACAACTTTAAAACTGGACAGATGCCAGAGATTTATTTATAAATCTGTTTTTTCAACTCCAGAAGATGTTTCCCATAGAACTAATGTTATAAATGGTGATTAGGGTTCTAGCCAGCCCACAAAAACTCTGTGTCAATCTGCTTTGCCAATTTTTTCTGTTTTTCTTTCCTTTTTTTCTTGCCAATTGTTCCTCCCAACTAGTTTTCACATATGTTAGGTTCTCTCCATTGGGACTTACAGTTATCTATTTTCTTCCTTTTTTATTTAACATTGACAGTAATATCTTTATTAAGAATTAAGCAAGTTCATGAAATTGCTATTTGTAATCTTTAAAACAATGCACTGAAGCCTTAATTTTATTGTTGCACTAAAGGAATAGCAGGATGGTTATATAATGTTCTCTTTCATTCAGTTTTGTGAATCTAAAGTACTTGCAAATTCTTAAGACTACCTTTACCACCAGATTAGAACAGTAAGTATAATAACCAGTTTCTTCATAAGTAATTCAGCATGTTTTTATACCATATTCACTTATACTTAAGAATTAAAGCAGCTCTGGCTGGTGTGGCTCGGTGGATTGAGCAATGGCCTGCGGACCAAAAGGTCACCAGTTTGACTCCCAGTCCGGGCACAGGTCCCCAGTGGCAGGTGTGAGACAGGCAACCGATTGATGTATCTCTCGCACATCATGTTTGTCTCCCTCTCTCCCTCCTTTCTCCTCTCTCTAAAAATAAGTAAATGAAATCTTTTTTTAAAAATGTCACTATAAAGATCTATTTTTTAAATTAAAGCAAGTATATTATTCTGATGGAAATATGGAAAATCTCATTCATGCAGTATACAAGGGTAACATGGAAGCCAAAGGGGGAAAAAAATCCTATTCTTCTTATTTTTTTAATGTATCCTTATATGATCATCTGCATGATAAATGAGAAAACCCGCGAAGTTTCCCTCAGATCAGATATGTATTTTCAGTTCCTCAGAGGCACCTGATATCTACAGCTAATTTATACCCAATTATTAAATGTCATTTCAGTGAAACCAAAATGAACCCTACAAGTTCCTATTAACAAAAGCTTCCAATGGACTAAGGACAAACAATAATTAATGCAGTCATTCAAAGGATTATGGCTGTTCCTTAAGGATTGCAAGCTCCAACCTGTCAACACCAAAAGCAATCATTTTATATCAATTTATATATAATTACATTTAAATTCTTTAACAGCATAACATGAAAAGTCTTTCCACAAGCAAAAAAACATGGAAACATTTTTTAAAAATGGGTCATTTTTTAACGTAACCAATACGATTTTATAGGCTACTCTTGGAAACTGGATCTTGCTAGAGAGAATCCCTTCATTTGGTGGTTTTTCTGCATGCACTTGACCAGTTCTTTTGTGTGTTGTTCTAAGAGCTCACCAAAGCATAGGTCATGCTATATATAGGTAGTAAAGAACAGGCTAGAAGATAAAAAGCTAATTTGCACCATCCTTCTTTCTGACGATATGCTAGAATATCTGCATTCATGATGGTTGTAAGGTCATGTCCTGGTCCACTCAGCATTGGTCGACTCATATACCTCCAAATATGAAATGCCATATTCCATATGTTGAGGGACATACTGAGACCCAGTGTAAGCCACTGCTGCACAAAGAAACATAATACAGAAGGAAGCATGGATGAGGTGTTCTGGAGGTACAAGAGGATTCAGGGTGCTACACTGGTCTAGAGGAGTACTGTAATCAGTCTTCAGCTCATCAAATGGTGCCAGACGATAAAGAAGATGATTATGGCAGTGAACAGCAGTGCAGCCTATAGCAGAAGGCCATGAACATAACACCATGGCTGGAGAGGAGGAGCAGGGAGCAGGGCCCTCTGGGGAAATCCAGCTATCCATTTCTTTTACACACCTCGCTTGAATACAGTGTAGTGACACCATCTAAAGCGAGGTTCCATATTCACGTCTTCTCACTCCTGCTGCTTTCCTCTCCCCATCCCAGGCCTGGCTT
The DNA here is from genome assembly GCA_039655065.1 of Glossophaga mutica. Classification (NCBI taxonomy): domain Eukaryota; kingdom Metazoa; phylum Chordata; class Mammalia; order Chiroptera; family Phyllostomidae; genus Glossophaga; species Glossophaga mutica. The sequence goes on along the minus strand of CM077304.1, from coordinate 121,908,597 downwards.
GCATTCTGCACTCAGATTTATCTTCCAGAAATACCATTTCTATTTTTGTTTTCCTGCTCAAAACTGCTTTGCCTGTTTCCCAAATCTTTTGGGGGGAAGAGCAGACAAAAGGCCTCTCACTGTGGGGGAGCATGGACAGCCACAGTACCAGACACAGAGGGAGCTGGGCCAGTGTCATCACTTACATTCTGAGCCCTGGAACGCTAGCTTGGACCTCAGTAACAAGGCAGAGTTAGACTTGTGAGTGATGGCAGGCTGGCAGGCAGATCCAGAAGTCTATGTCACGTACAGGAGCAGAGCAAATCAGATTTGAAGCCACATAGATCAGTTTTTTGTCAGAACAGATGTAGCAAGCCATTCGGGTCTGATCACTGACAAAGCTCAAAGCAAGTTAATATTTCAGGTTTATTCATTTGTTTTGTTGTGGTCAGTCCTTAGTGCAGTTCAACTTTGCTTCTGATGTGGAAACTAAATCAATGGTTCTCTAATCTAAATGAGCTCTGGGCGGAAATAAGAGCTCCAACTTATTTAAACGACAGACTTACCCTGATTTAATCATTCTTTCTACTAGGTCAATTATAGTAGCTATAAACATTTGACATGCAATTTGTTGTAATTATAAAATACAGTATTGATGAGATAGTTAGGTATATGAACTATGCTATACTCAAGATAGGCATACACGTAGCTTTTTCCTCCTGAGACTTAAAATTGACCGATTCACAAAACAGACTTTCAAAGTACCTTCCTCAGACTCGCCCTTTCCTATTACAGCAAACCTTTTAGGACTGGAAGTATCCTATTGCAATTCTAAAAGGATTAAACAGGCATTTGTAGACTATCATGAGTACTGTGTACGTATTTAGATAAGAAAATCTTTCCATGGGACATGAAAAAGGAACATCACTGCCCCGGAAATAAGCTTCTCCTAGTGGAGGTCATGATAGCAGCTATTGGCCTTCTGGAAAACTAGGAAAAGAGACTGAGGGGGTTGGACAAACAGTCTCACACCACTGAGGCAGGATCAGATCTGTGGATTCTGTGGTCACTCCCTGTGAGGTAGTTGGACAGTGGCTGTGCTCCCCGACGAGGGGCAGCCAGCTGCTGTGGAGGAGGGATGTGAACTGAAGCCTTTTCCACAGGAGGATGAAGAGGCAAGGCAACTGTAGACCAGTGCACACTGTGTCGTCAAGGGCTGACTGGTGTATTCGAGACTGACAGCTGGGCATACTCCGCAGGGATTCCAAACTCAGTGCAACAAGTTAAAAATAACTGATACGCAGAAGTTAGAAGTAAAGCTAAACTTCTTGTCAGTAAATGAACCGTTGAAGAGGGATTTATTTTGGGCCCAACTGGAGATGTTGTATTAAGCTCTTCCGCTGCACTCTGGGCATTCATGAAACTTATGTTCAATGGGAGCTCTAGCTGGTTGTGTTGAAGACTGGTGATCCGCAAACAGCCACACCTTAGAATCACTTAGAGAATCCTTCAAAGAATATTAAGGTCTGTATCCTACTCCCAGAAATTGGGATTTCATTGGTCTGGCATGGCCCTGTGCATTTCTTTCTTTTCTTTTCTTTTCTTTTCTTTTCTTTTCTTTTCTTTTCTTTTCTTTTCTTTTCTTTTTTCTTTCTTTCTTTCTTTCTTTCTTTCTTTCTTTCTTTCTGTCTTTCTGTCTTTCTTTCTTTCCTTTCTTTTCTTTTCCTTCCTTTCCTTTCTTTTCTTTTTCTTCCTTTCTTCCTTCCTTTCTTCGTTTCTCTTTCTCCCTTCCCTTCCCTTCCCTTCCCTTCCCTTCCCTTCCCTTCCCTTCCCTTCCCTTCCCTCGTCCCTTCCCTTCCCTCGTCCCTTCCCTTCCCTCTTCCCTTCCCTTCCCTCTTCCCTTCCCTCTTCCCTTCCCTCTTCCCTTCCTTCTTCCCTTCCTTCTTTCATGTTCTGGTGATTCCCATTGGCAGAGTTTGAAATCCAGTTTTCTAGAGCAGTGTTTCTTGAACTTTAGTATGCATAAGCATCACTTGGAGGGCTTGTAAAAACCTTTTTCTAGACCCCACCTCAGAAAATTCTGAAGGTTTGGTGTGGGTATCTGAGAATTTGTATTTCTATGGCGCTCCCAGCTGAGGCTGACTAGCACTGTCCTAGACTTTAGAAAATATGGTATTGGTTTCCATGTGTCTCAGCAACTGTTGAATAAATATGGGTGACTTTTTGATTCTCAAAATTTAATGTTCATTTGGATATCTCATTAAAAATTGCGTAGGTCTGGAGTGGGAGCTGAAAGTCTGCATTTCTAAAAAGCTCCCAGTAATATCAACCATGCTGGAGAATAGCAAGGTGTGACAAGGTATAAACTATTACATATAATTTTCTCATTTCCATCAGGGTACACTTGTCAGATGGTCTTCACCTGCACATGTTTGGTCTCCCCTGGACTGGGCACATCTGCTACTCTACCCCAGTCCTTTTTCTTTCCCATTCCAAAAGCATACTGGAGTGCAAGCAAGTGACATTTTTATAGCAATAACATCAAATATCTCTAATTTTTAATAGTAACTATCAAGTAAATATAAAATATCTATAAAGTAAAAGCAAAAAGATATGATTAATAATACTCAAGTACCCATGTTTTTCAAATATTTTTACTTTGGAATAATTTTAATTTACATAAAAGTTGCAAAGATAGCGCAGAGTTCTGTGTAGTCCTCACCCGATTTCTCCTAATGTTAAGATCGTACATAACCACAGTACATTTGTCAAAACAAGAAATTAACATGAGCACATTACTACCAGCTAATGGACAGAATATTTGGTTCTCCCCAGGTACTCTGTTGTCCATTTTCTGTCCCAGGGTTCGATCCAGACACCACATTGCACTTAGTTGTCATGTCTCCTTAGTTTCTTCAGGTCTGTGACAGTTCCATGTGCTTTGATTTTTTATTATCTTGATAGTTTTGAAAAATACTGGTCAAATATTTTATAGAATGTCTCTCAATTTGGGTTTGTTTGATGCTTTCTCATGATAAGACTAGTATTGTGGGTTTGGGGAACATGTTTTATGACTGGTGACTTCGTTCACTTTGTTTCTTTCCTGTGAGGTCACTACTTTTTTCCTTTCCATACTCTGTTCTTGGGAAGTAAGTCACTAGGTGGTCTGACCCATACTCAAGGGGGAAGGAATCCAGGAGAGAAGATTATTGGCATATATTTGTGATTTCTCTTTAAGGAAGATTTCTCCCTTCTCCTTCATTTATTCATTCATCTAGTTATTATTTATATCAGCATGGGCTCATATATATTATGCCTTGAGTTGTAATCTATTACTGCATTATTTATTATGTTCCTCAGATTATTTCATTGTAGGCTCTATCAGATCATCTCCTTTGTCCCTTTACATGCCCCATCCTTTTGGGTTTTGAACACTTTTGTTCTTTCTGCTGCTACAAGATGTTCCATATTCATCTTGTATTTTCTCTGCTGCATCTTAGAATCAGCTATTTTTCTCCAAGGAGCTCCACTTCCTTTTTTTGGATAATGGTATTTAGAAACCAAGATCTGGGCATTTAGTGTATGTATTGCTACTGATGTGTCACTGATTCTAGGCCCACCCAGTGAGTAGAACCGGGAAATACATATATGTATACTAAGCCATGTGTATACAAATAACTATGGCTAGATCTGTTCATCTATCATATCTTTATATATTTACAAATATATAAATAACATATAAGTATATAAAACTGAAATACTTGATACAGTGTTCTTACTCTGATCCAGCACCACAGGGTTTATTCTAGTTTTCCACCCTGCTTTTGGAACTCCTTTCTCTGACAGTAAGGAAACTGGCTCTCATTATCTACCATGTGGGTTTTTTTTTTTTTGTTTTGTTTTGTTTATCGTCATTCAAAGATATGCGTACTGATTTTAGAGAAAGGGAGAAGGATAGATACGTTGATCAGTTGCCTCTTGAACATGTATTGACTGGTAGCCAAACCCACAACCCAGTATGTGCCCTGACTGGAAGTCGAACTCACTACCTTTTGGTTTACAGGATGATGCACCCAACCAAGCCATTCCAGCCAGGGCAACCATTTGTTTACTTACTTGTTCAGCTCTATTATACTTGTAAAGTAGTTTTAGAATTGTTCTAAAACTACCCATGCTCATGTAAAAAAAATAAAAAACCCAAATTTGCCAATTAGAGTACAGTATTTATATATAGTTCTTTTTGTTTTTAGTCTTACAGTTTCTAGTCACAACAATGTTTTCCAAAGTTACTTAGGTCAGCTTCTTTTTTCCCTTACCTTGAAGGTTATGAGGTTAGATTGTGTCATACATTTCTAATACAGTTAGATACATTTGTCACATTCTGCATTCCATCCTGGGATTTCTCCAACATCCTGGTTGATATTTTTATTTATTTGTTTATTTATTTATTTTTTTAAGAAAGGAAGAGAGAGAGAGAAACATCAATGTGTGGTTGCCTCTCGCATGCTCCCTACTGGGGATCTGGCCCACAAGCCAGGCATATGCCCTGACTGGGAATCGAACCCAGTGACCCTTTGGTTCACAGACTGGCACTCAATCCACTGAGCCGCACCAGCCAGGGCCTTGGTTGATATTTTTAAATTTGCATATATTAAAGCTCTTTGTGATGTACAGTTTTATGAGCTTTGACAAATGTCATTTTTTAAGCAAATCATTGGCAAACTTAATAGCTAGCAACATATTTGCAACACACCTGACAACTGCTCTTGACAAAGATTAGGAAACACTAACTTAGATAATTTTTTAAAAGCCTCTTTGTTGTCTCGCATTCGTTGAACCTTCATTTATCATCACTGATTCCCAGAGATTGGTCATGTCCCAAGTCACATCACTGATACTTATCTCTAGGAAGGTCTTGAAAGATTCTGAGAAAAAAGGCGTCCCCACCTCTCTACACTGTCCATCATGAATTTGGAAGTGCTATTTAGGGAAGGGAAGGGACGAAAGGGTGGAAGCCAGAACTCAAACCTGCCTCATCCCAGCTGATCTAGCTAGAGCTGTGAAGCTTCATCTTGACTTCCTGCTAGGGCCCTAGGGATGCAGAGCTGTCAGCCAGGGGCAGCCTGCCAGTTCAACCAGAGGGCTAAAGAGCTGTTTTCCTTTTCATTTGTATGTTTGTTTTCAATTTTGGTCCACCAGAAAATGGAACATTTTTGGCTTGGATGTCTGGGGCAAAATATTCTGTCTCTTTAAGATAGGAAAAAAGGTCTTAATAATGATACTAAAACTTTCATGCTTTTTTTTTTTGTAATAGCAAAATAAAAACTGAGCTCACATCAAGTACTTCATTTTTTTAGTTATGTCAGTTTTTTAAAATTATTTTTTACGTTAGTCTGTTGTTTCTAATATGTATAATGAGATCATATTTATGTATATTTTAATCAGCATTTATACCTTAAGGAGTTAAAAATTATTGGCATCCAGTATGAAGTTGTAGGAAGAAAAAGTTGGGAGACACTTTCTGATCTAGATAAACTCCTCATACCTTCAAGTCCCTACTCCCACCTCTACCTCAGGTACCTCTATAATCTCAAATCCTACTTTTTTCACATTATTCCCTGTGTCCCAGAACCTGTCTAGAGCCCTTGCACTTACTATTGTTTCTGTTTGGACTATCTAAATATTTCTCTCTAGCACATACTAGCTAACTATCTTTTTTTCTCAGTAGAATGTAAGTTCTGCTGGCATAGATTTTTATCTGTTTTTGTATATTGTCTGGAACAATGCCTGATACATGATAGGTACTCAATTATCATTTGTTAAGAATCTGCAAACATGCATTTTATTTGTGTGACTGATAGAGTAAGCAGGTATACATGTTAGCATTTTTGCTTTATTATTACCTAGATTTCTGCCCTTCTTCACTGTCTGTTCTGTTCCCTTCTCCTAAATTACCTCTGCTCTAATTAAGAGGGATGGGGAAGGGCAGCCACCAAAGGAAATAATTGTTGATTCTGTTTCTGTTTCCTATTTAGAGAGCAGAGTCCTTCCAGCTCACTGCCAGTTGCCCTCATTCCTTTCTGTCTCACTGCCTGCCAGAAGGGAATGGGACAGGGTGGTGTGAGATGGGGCCTCATGGTCTCATGAAACCATTGCTTCTCTGGGGAAGATGAAAGAGTCCTGGAGATGGATAGTGATGACAGTGAATTGTGCTGATGGTGGTACAGTGTGAATGTGCTTAATATCACAGAACTGTACACTTAAAAATGGTTAAAATGGGCCCTGGCTGGTGTGGCTCAGGGGATTGAGTATCGGCCTGAGAATTGAATGGTTGCTGGTTCGATTTCCCAGTCAGGACAGATGCCTGGGTTGTGGGCCAGGTCCCCAGTTGGGGTGTGTGAGAGGCAACCAATCGATCAATGTGTCTCTCACACACAAATGTTTCTCTCCCTCTCCCTCTCTTTCTCTCTCCCTTCCCCCCTCTAAAATAAATTAAATCTTTTTTTTTAATGGTATATTTTGTGTTATGTATATTTTACCACAATTTGTTTTAAAAACACAGTGGTTCTCAAAGTGTAGTTTGAAACCAGAAGTAGCGGTTTCACCTAGAAACTTGTTAGAGGTGCAAATTCCCAGCCTCTACCTCAGAACTATTGATTCTGAAACTGGAGGTAATATGTCCAGTGTTTTAACAAGCCATTCAAGTGGTTCTCGTGCACACTGAAGTTTGAGACCACACAAGTAAATAATTTTGTTTTAATCCTGAGAGCCATAAAAAAACTTTTGAAAAGCTTCATAGAATTTTCTCACGCCCTGGTAACTGCATAATTATCTTGGTCAGAAAACGTTTTCTGGAAAGGTTTTGAAGGTTAATGTTTTAAGTAGTGTTTCAAAAACAAACAAACAAACAACGTTTAGTGTGCCTGCTGTGTTTTAAGCATCTTGCCAAGTGCGGTAACGTTTGTTTTTCCATTTAATCTTCAATTCAGTCCTGGTGAAGTAAATGCTACGTGAACCACGTTTGAAATGAGGAAACAAGCCCAGGTCAACTGTAGCGTTTACTTGCTTCCACTAAGTGTCACTGATGGTTACCAAAACCTGGGCAAAGCTTTCTGCAATACAAACCTAGAAAACTGGAATAAATGAGGCCTCTGAAAGGAAGGAAGGAAGGGAGGGAAGAATCAGGACTTCAGGTAACCACAAATCTTTACACAAATAGAGGTTCTGACTTGTGGTATGTTAGAATAAGGACTTCTGAAACTCCACTCCAATATAAAAGTAGTGAAAATAGTGCGAAAAATAAAATCAATTTTTGCAGAGCTCTAGAAAATAACCAGAGGCTTGTGACAATCTGGCTAGCATTTTTCCAAGAAAAAGCACTTAATTATGGTAAGAACAGCAAGCCTTGTGTAGTTTTAACTGATTCTTATTTCCTCTCAGCTTCACAGTAGGTTTGAAAACTAATGGCCCTACCATCACAGGAGCCATGGAAACCAGCAGCCTAGAAGGCACTGAAGAAAGCAGAATGGACATGCAGTGGCCCTAAACCCCCAGCCCTGGAGAACTTACTATTTGACCTGTCTGGCAGTTCCCTGGAAACCTCTATACTCACAGGCCTTTTTACCTTTTTTCTCTTCTTCCTCCCCTCCTCTCCCTTTCCCGCCTTTTCTTTTTTCTTCTCTTTTCTTTTCTTTCCCTTTCTCTTATTTTTACCTGACTCAGAGCTAATTCAGTGCCAATAGTTCCTCGTCCCAGAAACCCCACCCTGGAGCATGGCCCAACACAAACACAGTCCTTCAGCAAAGGCTGGTAGACCTTTGGTGGAATGCAATTAAAGAAGTCTCTCTCCAGTTATTGGCTGACCACCAAGTCAACACAGAACACAGACTTACGTGGCAAAACACAACAACACAAGGGAATACAGGGAATATAGATCAGTGAAATACAATGGTGTCAAAAATAAACCCTCACATATTTGGTCAATTGATTTTCCGTATTGGGCCCAAAAAACCCAACAGGGGAAAAATAGTCTTTTCAACAAATGATGCTGGGAGAACTGGATATCATCGACATGCAAAAGACTGCGGTTGTATCCTTTCCACATACAACGTATCAATATTAACTCAAAATGAATCACAGTCCTAAAAGTTAAACTATAAATTCTTAGCAGATAACACAGGAGTAAACCTTTGTGACCTTGTCACAAAGCTCAAGCAACAAAAGATAAAATGGGTAAATTGGACTTCATCAAAATTAAAAATTTCTTATTTAAAGGACCTCATCAAGGTAGTGAAAAGCCAACCCGTGAAATGGGAGGAAATATATGCAGTTATATATAAGATAAACAACTTGTATCTAGAATATATGAAGAACTCTTAAAACTCAGTAATAAAAAGACAACCAGTTAGGAAATGAGCAAAGGAGCTGAAAGAACATTTTCCAGAGAAGATATACAAATAACTAATATGCATATGAAAGATCCTCATCATTACTCAGTAGAGAAGTACAAATCAAATCAAGACCACAATGAGATACCACTTCACACCTGCTAGAATGGTTTTAATTTAAAAAATAAATAGAAGCAAGTGTGGGCCAGGATGCAAGAAATGGTAACCCACATACATTGCTGATGGAAATGTAAAATGCTTCAGCCACTTAGAAAATGGTCTTGGAGCTCCTCAAATGATCAATTGTAGAGTTACCACATGACCCAGCACTTTTCCCTCATAGTGTATGCCCTAAAGTAATGAAAATAGATGTTCCCTCCAAAACTTGTACACAAATGTCCATATCAGCATTATTCATAGTAGCCAAAAAGTGGAAACCACCTGAATGTCCATTGACTAATATTTAAAGAAATTCTGGAATATCTTTGCAATGGAATAAAATCTGTCAAAATTCAGTACTGCTACAATGCTACAACATGGATGAACCTTGAAAACTTGCTAGGTGAGCCCTGGCTGTGTAGCTCAGTTGGTTAGAACATCCAATATGCTAAGGTTGCAATTTCGATCCCTGGTCAGAGCATGTAAAGAATCAACCAACAAAAGCATAAATGGGTGGAACAACACATTGTTGTCTCTTCTGTCTCTCCCTCTCTCTCAAATGAGAAACAAAAAAACTTTCTGCATAAGAACAGACTCGAAGACCAATGGAACAGAATAGAGAGTCCAGAATCAAACCCAAGTCTCTACGGTAAATTAATATTCGACAAAGGGGGCAGAAACACAAAATGGTGTAAAAATAGCCTCTTCAACAAATGGTGTCAGGAGAGCTGGACAACTACATGCAATAAAATGAAATTCGATCACCAACTTAAACCAGACACAAACTCAAGGTGGATAAAAGAGTTAAATATAAGTCACAACACCATAAAAGTCCTAGGGAAGAACATAGGCAGGAAAATCTCAAATATTCCATACAGCAATATTTTCACTGATATGTCCCCTAGAGCAAGGGACATAAAGGAAAGAATAAAGAAAGAGATCTCATCAAAATAAGAAGCTTCTGCACTGCTAAAGAAAACAGCATTAAAATGAAAAGACAACCAACTGTATGGGAAAACATTTGTCAGTGATAACTCAGACAAGGGTTTGGTCTCCAAAATATATAAAGAACTCACATGACTCCACTCCAGGAAGACAGACAACCCAATTAAAAAATGGGCAAAGGACTTGAACAGACACGTCTCCAAGGAGGACATACAGAGGGTCCAGAGACATATGAAAGGATGCTCAGTATCACGCACCACCAGAGAGATGCAAATTAAAACCACAATGAGATACCAGTTCACAACAGTCAGAATGGCCATCATAAACAAATCAACAAACAACAAGGGTTGGAGAAGTTGTGGAGAAAAGGGGACCCTAGTGCACTGTTGGTGGGATTGCAGACTGGTACAACCACTATGGAAAACAGTCTGGAATTTCCTCAGAAAACTAAAAATGGAACTGCCTTTTGACCCAGCAATTCCACTGTTAGGATTATACCCTAAGAATCCTGAAACACCAGTTCAAAAGAACCTACGCACCCCAGTGTTCATAGCAGCACAATTTACAATAGGCAAGTGCTGGAAGCAACCTAATTGTTCATCAGTAAATGAATGAGTCAAAAAAACTGGTACATTTACATGATGGAATACTGTGCATCAGAAAGGAAGAAGAAACTCCTACCTGATGTGGACCTCAGCCAGCGGAGTCCGTGTGTTGTGGATGCAATAAACAAATTCACATGAACTACAGACGTCCTGTGGAGAAAAAGGAACAGCATAGCCACTCTCTTGAGAGGGCCACGGCCCTTGCCTGACAGGCTTTTATTGCTTTTCTGGGCACATTACATCAGGGATGGTCCTCATTTACTATGCACAGGTTTGCTGTAGGTGATTACCTTTTACAGAAAACAGAGGGGGGGGGGTTGTTGCTAATTACATCACAGAAGAAGGATATTTGCAAATGCAAAGGGAAAAGTGGTTGAATTGGTTACACTCGTTCTTGGGAGGTTTAGCATAGATTTTAGGAAGTAACTTTAAAGATATGCAGCAAATATACTGATGTATGTAGAGAAGAACTAGTACGATGTTTGGGATTTGCTTTAAAATAACCCAGTAGGGAATAAGAAGCGGGTAGGGTCCAGATGAAACTATTTATTGGTCACGAATTAATAATAGTTGAAACTGGGTGGTAAGTATTTGGAGGTTTGTAATACTACTCTCTATAGGTGCTTAGAATTTAGATTTTAAAAATCAGCTGTGGCTGGTGTGGCTCAGTGGATTGAGCGCTGGCCTGCAAACCACAGGGTCACCTGTTTGATTCCCAGTCAGGGCACATGCCTGGGTTGTGGGCAAATAAAATGTTTTAGAAAAAATTAACAACCTAGTCCCTAGCCTGGTAGTTCAATTGGTTAGAGTTTCATCTGGATACGCCAAGGTTGCAGGTTAGATCCCCAGTCAGGGGACATACAAGCGTCAACCAATGAATGTATAAATAAGTGGGACAAAAAGTCAGTGTTTCCCTTTCTCTAAGATCAGTAAATAAAAAAATTAACCTGTATATTTATATATAATATAATTTTATATATTTATATATGTTTGTGTAATTTTAAAATTACACATAATTCATGACTATATCCAAAGCTGATTTTTAACTGGAGAATTATGGTCTGGAAGGAACAGGTTTCTAGAACCCATTGCAATTGCAGCTTCCTACCTGTAGTTGACAAGAATAGTATTGGCAACTTGATGTTTTGGTGTGGAGGAACTTTGTGCGCAGAGCCCCCCATCCGCCACAGATGAGAATAAGACTACCAAGATATGATCTGCTTGGGGAGGAGAGGTGGTCGACCTCTCAAAGGAGAAGGACCAAGAGCCCCTTCCTCAATGGCTCTTATTAGGTTCATTTTACACAGGAATACAGGTAAAGCTCATCAATCATTGTCAGGTGGCAAGGATCAAACAATAGATAACATACAAAGAACTCTGAGGGCTTGATCTGAGTCAGGGTCTGTCAGCTAAAGGGCTACAAAACTTTGGGAGACAAACTCATTTCCTGCTCAGGACCCTTATCAGTTAAATGAGAGCGTTCTTAACACAGCAGGTTTCACAGGATTTTACGAATTCTTTCTTGTGCCCCATCACCTGGGGAGCCCACCCTATCCAGCACAAAGCTGCACCACCCTCTGTCATTGTTTCAGGCTTAAGTGGAGCAGAGTCAGCAAAGCAGCCAAGAGATAAGGAAAATTTTTGCCCACAGAATGATGACTCAGGCTGTGTCAGGATAGCCAAGGGGCAAGGGACAATCAGCCCCTTTTGCTATAGCCACCCCCCCACCCCTGAAGTCCTTCATTGAGGGCCTCCCACGTGACTGTGCCTGTCTTAGGTGACCCCTCCCTTGAGGGAATCTTACGCAGCATTGGCTAATTGACCAAGTATTGGGGCCAGATATGGATGAAGCAGAAGCAGCACTCCTGCCAGGGAGATAAGCTTTGTCTCCTTAGTGGCTCACAGCTGAAGGTCGCTCACTCAGCCTTAGCCATGGTGGGGGTTACAGCTCCTGAAACCAGGCAGGGCGGTTCCCAACATTTTGGTTCATCATGTCTGGGAGTTTGCTAATCTTTACCTGAACAGCTGGGTGCCATAATACAGTATTTCCACTGGAACCATTATTGTTATGATAAGACATGTGAGATGTATTATTTATTAAACTTACAGTTGATAAAATGTTGTAAATTCCTAACTTTCTTTTTTTTTTTTTTTTTAAAGATTTTATTTATTTATTTTTAGAGAGGGGAAGGGAGGGAGAAAGAGAGGGAGAGAAACATCAATGTGTGGTTGCCTCTCACGTGGCCCCCACTAGGGGCCTGGCCTGCAACCCAGGCATGTGCCCTGACTGGGAATCGAACCTGCGACCCTTTGGTTCACAGCCCGCGCTCAATCCACTGAGCTACGCCAGCCAGGGTTGTAAATTCCTAACTTTCTAATCAGCAACACATGTATATTTTAAAACAACACCAAGTTTAGCACCTCTAAATATAGTGCATGTATCTTACAAATAGAGTAGTATATTCATTTTCTTTTTTTTTTTTTAACATTTATATACTTTTTAGGGAGAGGAGAAGGGAGGGAGAAAAAGAGGTAGAGAAGCATCAGTGTGCAAGAGATACATCCATTGGTTGCCTCTTGCATGCCCCCAACTGGGGAACCTGGGCTGAAACCCAGGCATGTGCCCTGACTGGGAATCGAACCTGCGACCTTTTGGTTTGCAGGCTGGCACTCAATCTACTGAGCCGCACCAGCCAGGGATATATTCATTTCCTAAATGAGTTGATTTTGTTAAATATATACCTTGCAGGCATGCTCATTTTGAGAAAACGATTTTCTCTCTCTGAAATATTTTTCTCTCTTTTCTAGGAAATTGTTTTAGGTCAAGTGAAAGAGATGCTTTCTCATTTCTAAGGCTTGCCAGAAACTCTGATTTGAAGAGAATAAATGGATTTTGCACCAAACCACAGGAAAGTCCAAAAGCTCCATCCCGTAAGTTTTTATTATCTTTTCTAATCATGGACTCAGCAGCTCCCAAAGAGGAGGGCAATTGGAATCAAAAGAACATACGGGACAGGAGGTGACAAGGGTACTACATCATACTGTCATGTAGTTCAGGTCTCCCAAATTGTACTGACATTGGCTGTGCTCACAGGTAGCAATGATTCTTCATTTACCTCATTTGTCATGCTTATTTCTTGCCTCAAAGATTGGACTGTCACCTTTTGGTAGGAGAATAGATGCACCAAAGTAAACAGTAGTTTAGAAATATTTTAAGGAACCCCAAAGATAACTAAATCAAGAAATGATATTTTGGACCCTGGCTGGTGTGGCTCAATGGATTGAGTGCCAGCCTGCGAACCAAAGGGTTGCTGGTTCAAATCCCAGTCAGGGTACATGCCTGGGTTGTGGGCCAAGTTCCCAGTAGGGGGTCATGTGAGAGACAACCACACATTGATGTTTCTCTCCCACTCTTTCTCCCCATTGCCTGTCTGTCCAAAAGTAAATAAAATCTTAAAAAAAAAGGAAAGAAATGATGTTTTGGGTAAAATATAATCTGGGCTAAGCTCTAGGTTAGGCATTAACATCAGCCACAGTTAGTCCTATCCCTAACTCAAATCCTTCTGATTGCCACCACTATAGGAAGAAGGAGCATAATTAATGAACTGTAGGGTCCTAAGAAATATTTGTTTGTTGCCTCTTCATAAGTACACTTGAGCCAAGCAGGTCCTGATGAGTGGAAAGGAACCATCCTCAGAGAATATTTTTATCAACAGCTTAAAAATGTTTATATCCTTTGACCTGGTATTTTACTTCTGGGCATCTATCCTAAGGAATAATCCCTACATACAGGAAAAGTTTTGAGTGTAAAGATGTTTCCATTTTTTATATATAATAAGAAAATGATAAGTAAATCTAAATGTCAACTAACTGAGAATGATTAATTACATATGTCAGATCTACTTGATCAGATTATGCAGCTGTTGGAAATGGTGCTTATACATGCCATGTACTAGCATGGAAAATGTGACAGAGTTACTGAACAAAGCAGGATATGAAATTTTAGATTGCATATACACACAAGCGTGATCCAGGTATAAATTACACATACATACGGGGTAAGAGTTATGAAACACACCAAAATAAAAATATAGGGGTTATGCTATGACAAGAGAATTAGAGATGGTTTTTATCTTTTTCTTTTTTTTTTTTCACATCTATCCTTTCTGAATTGTCTTCAGTGGGTATATGGCACTTAAAATGAGAAGGGAAAAATACTATAGTGAGAGCTGTATCAAGTGCTAGAAGTTTTAGATAAAACTAGAGTAGTGCTATTTCTATACTTCTCAACCTCTTTTCTTGCCTTTGGTTCCTTGGGTTTTTTTCCTATTGACTTTCCTGTTGTTTTGCTGTTAACCTCTGATTCAGTGAAAGGAAGAGCATAAACAAAGGTGGTGAGGTGGTGAGTGTGACACGTGGGTAGCGGTCAAGGAGGAGGTCTGTCCTCAAGAGAGACGGAGGCAGTACATAGAATTTGGATGAGATTATCTCCAAGGTCCCTTCTACCTTGACATTCGGTGATTCCCTAAATTTTCTTGCTTCTTGCCTTCAGTGACTTCCCCTTTCTTTAAAAGACTTTCTCTTATAGTCCATGGTTTTGTACCTTTCTTATTTATCTGCCTCTTTGGCCACTCCTTTTTTCTCTGCTGCCTCTTTCTCCTGAACCCTGTCTAGGTCATGCCTGAGGCTCAGCCCTTGGCCTTCTTCTCTTCTTTTTCACCTTTCCTGATGATTATCTCCACTCGGGCTCTTTAATGAAACCTACTCAGATGGCATATATTTATTTATTTATTTATTTTGTAAAATTTATTATTTATTTATCTTTTTAGAGGGGAAGGGCAGGAGAGAAGGAGAGGGAGAGAAATATCAATGTACGGTTGCCTCTCGTGTGTCCCCCGCCGAGAACTGGCCCGCAACCCAGGCATGTGCCCCGACTGGGAATCGAACCGCGATCCTCCGGTTCGCAGGCCCGCGCTCAATCCACTGAGCTACACCAGCCAGGGCCAGATGGCATATATTTAGACCCAGTAGTTCTAAAATGGCACAAATAACATTTTTTGTTGTTAAATTTGAGAGTCATAATCTCACATAAGTAAGATATCTTGTCTTGTTTTTCTCATAGACACTTACAGACACCGAGTGCCATTACACAAACCTACAGATTGGGAGAGGAAGATCCTGATATGGTCAGGTCGCTTCAAAAAGGAAGAAGAAATCCCAGAGACAATCTCGTGAGTGCTGTACTTAGGGTTGTAAGCAGCTTTTATTTCTCACTGATTTGTTTTAAAGGAAAAGCAGTTCCTCTGAGTCTGACTATTTAAAAACTTTTAACCAAATTTTAAAACAGTTTTCACGTTTTCCAAATGTGTCCTCTTTATCAAGAATCTGGAATAAAAACTGTGCTAGGAAGTCGGTATCTTATCGTTGATATGTGATGTAGTGCCCAGTGAACAGCAAATACTCTGAAGTCTACTGATTAGGTTTCTTCTCCTAGCTACAGAAATGTGACTAAACAGTGATGTTCACTCTTTGTAGTTTGTTTTAATCCGGGTGTATCAGTTACCAGTGACAATAACCATATTCTATGCAATTCACTCAAGTGCTCAGACATTGGCATAAAAGTATTTCCTGGATCTCTGGGATGCAGGAAAGAGTTCATTCTGTCACCAACTTCCTTAAACTCAGCCTGGCTGGCATCTTGGGACTCTTACAGAGTCTGTAGATGATGAGTACACGTTCCTCTAACCCAGGGCTTCTCAACCTCAGCACTCTTGACACTTTGAGCCAGATAATTTTTGTCGTTGGGGGCTGTCTTGTGCATTATAGAGTGTTTAGTAGCATCCCTGGCCTCTTCGCTCCTGTATATGCCAGTGGCGCTCATTAACGACAATCAAAAATGTCTCCGGAATGTTCCCTGAGGGGACAAAAATCACTCCCAGTTGAGAACCACTGCTTCACTGATTGGTTTGCATCTTGGCCAACAGAAATTCTGAGAAATAGATGCCATCTTCCCGGTGGGGCATCGTCCTGCTCAGAGACGGGGACTTGGGACAAATGTCCTAGTCATTCCCTTCTCACAAGAAAACTATTCCTGCACTTTCTGCTTTCTGGTTTCAAGTCATGATGGCAAAAGATGTGGGTTCATTCAAGGTATCTTTGTCAGAAAGATAAGTAGTATTTGCCTTCTGTGTACACCACCTTTAAAAAAGAGTCTTTCTGCTTCTGCATGTCAAATTAAATAGCACATTATTTTAAGAGGAAAAATTATTTCAGTGGGAAAGCCCTACTCCGTCTTTGCTCAAGTGACAATATACTCTTGTGGGAAATTTCAGTGACATCAAGTGTGTGCCTGTCCCAATTTCTTCGTGAAAGTCCCAGCAGAATATGAGCTGGTATATAACTGTGGGCCTAATAGGTGCTATATAGACTTTGCTATGGAACACCTTCTTCGGTTGGCCCCATATCTGTAGGTGGTCCCCAGATCCCCCCTAGCCCAAAGTACTATCTAGTGAGTTACCCTAGAAGGACTTTTTCTGAGCCTGGGCAACCATTTTTCTTTGTGCTCATAGTTCTGAACAGGCGCTGCTTAACTTGCCTACTGTGATTATGCCCCATAGAATGGAGGGCAACATCATGGCCTTATTTATGTGTACTTTACTGTTTTTTTTTTTTTTAAGATTTTATTTATTAATTTTTAGACAAAGTGGAAGGAAGGGAGAGAACATCAATGTGTGAGAATCATTGATCCATTGCCTCTCTCTCAGCCCCGCAATTGGGGACTGAACCTGAACCCCAGGCGTGTTCCCTGACCAGGAATCGAACCAGCAACCATTTGATTTGCGGGATGATACCCAGCCTACTGAGCCATACCAGTGAGGGCTTTTTAAATGTTCCCTCAAAAGTAAACTATATCACTTTTCATGAGGATCACAGTACTTCAGTTGGAAAAGTACCAGTTCACATAAAATATTGTCAACATGGGTAGTTAGTTTGTGGTTGGGGGCATCTTAGATGCTCTTAACAGAACAACTCACTGTCCTTAGCAGTTGCCCCTGGTTTCCGCCCCCTGCAGGCCCAGCCAGCTTCTGTGCCTGGAGCACTCCATGCACACTGCTGCTTCAGTGGGTCTCAGTTCTTACATCACAGTGCATATGCTTTTGGGGTGCTTCTCCTTCTACTTGCTGTGTCCCAGATCCTGTGCTTCCTTCCAAGCACTTTTAAAGCACTTTTTGTTCTTTGATTTAAAATGTAATATGTGTTAAAATGGGGGCAGGGGGAGTAGTTAGCACTCCAATCCCTTCATCTAGAGATAATCATTTCCTATTTATAACCCACTGAGTAGCCCAGTTCTCTATCTTGTGCCCATTAGGACTCTACATGCCCCACCCTGAAGCTCTACCAAACACTCAAGTAATAGAGCTTCGACCCACTGCCCACCTGCAGAATCACCAAGGTGGAAGGGCCTTCTCTTCAGACTTTTTTTTTTAAGATTTTATTTATTTATTTTTAGAGAGAAGAAGGGAGGGAGAAAGAGAGGGAAACATTGATGTGTGGTTGCGTCTCCTGTGTCCCCTACTGGGGACCTGACCCGCAACCCAGGCATGTGCCCTGACTGGGAATGGAACCAGCGACCCTTTGGTTCACAGACCAGCACTCAATCCACTGAGCCACACCAGCCAGGGCTCTTCAGATTCTTTCTTGTTTGGCCTCTCAGCTTTTCCACAAGAATGATAATCTAGCCCTAACCCTTGACTTTCTGTTAAGGCACATGGATCTGTATTTAGTGGACAGGTTAGAAAGAGGCACTTGCCAAAGAGCTGAAGTTCCCTGTCACTCAATTTTAGCAAAATATTAAAAGATAAACATTAGGGAGTATTGTGTAAAGGGTCTTTATACTGTTCCGGATATTTTCAAATCTACTCCTGATTCAAGCCAGAGAACAGAGAAGTTAGGTATAAAGAGCACATTGTTTAACTCTCCGGTATTTGTTTTCTTTTGGATTGCGCTTTGTGTTGAAACTTTGAGGCTCATTGCAGTATCTGTTGTCGGAATATTATTCAGAGAATCATTGTATCACAGAATATCCTCTTGAGAACCTCAGGGAGAAACAGCTACTGGTTCCACTTTTAGCTTTGGCTGCTAATGTGAAACTTGAGAGCCAAACTCAGGGCCCACCGTAGCAAGCGTAGATTAGTATGTGTTGCCTTTTGGGGGGGACTTTGTTCCTGGTTTCACTTTCTACCTTCACACTTTCTCTTTTCTGTTCTACTTCGAATTTGTGCTATCTTATTGTGTTTTATATGTAAATATAAAGTGAGTTGTGAAAATGGCCCATTTAGTGAGTCTTGCAGGACTCACTAAAGTCCTACAAGATCTCCAAGCCCCACCTCCTTTTTTATATTTATAAGGCACCACTCCACTTCTGTTTGTGGTACAGAGCTTTATATCCTGCTGGCAACTTCAAAAAGCGAACTTTCTCTCCTGATCTCATTGTATTATTAGGTTTGAGATGCTCGATGCTGCAAAGAACAAGGTCCGGGTGAAGATCAGCTATGTAATGATGGCCCTGACAGTGGCAGGATGCATCTTGATGGTTATTGAGGGCAAGAAGGTGAGAGTGGGCTTCCTCTCTATCTGTCTTTTCCACAAGAGGCAATCAGGGATGGGCCCTCATATTTATTCTCTGAGAAGAGGAGGCTACTTCCTACACAAGAAATTATAAGACACAAAGTAAGATACAGTAGGGACAAACCTAGCAAACCTCGGATATCACATCTGGGGATAAACAGCAAATCCTAACCTTGGCAAAGAAAAGGACTAAATCTTGTGCAAAGTAAAAAGTATTTAGTTATCCACAGATTTCATAAATAATATGAAATAAGAACTATGACACTGACAAATTTAATGATAGCTCCATGCATGTCTGTAAAGCACTGTCAGTACATGGGCTTGTTTATCCCCCTTCTAACAGCCTTAATCCTGGTGAGCAGTCTTACCACAGTCTTTGCTTTGAGCTCAGCCAAGCTGGGCCATATGTCTAAAGACCACAGCTCCTCAGCAGTACATAGGAATTCAAGCTCAGAAATCATTGTATTAACAGATAATTATTAATAACTATCACTAAATGACCTGTCTGCCAAGTATTGTACTTTGCTGTTATCTCATTTGAACCTCACAACAAATGTGAGGTTTGTACCTACTGCAAGGTAGGTACTATTATTAGGACCTTATTTATAGCTGAGGAAACATAGCTTAGAAAGCTTTAGTACCTTGCCCAAGGTCATGCATCTCCCTAATGGCGGAGCCACAGTTTGAACCTCAACCTAACTGCGGTGATAGTAAAATTGCTCCCACTTACTGAGTGCTTATGTATAGCAGGCAGGTAAACTCATTTAATTACCACAATAACCTTAAGAACCTAAGAGGTAGGTTCTCTTATTATGTGTTTTATAAAAGAAGAACATGAAGCTTAAAAGATGTTAAATAGCCCTGGCTGGTGTAGCTCAGTGGATTGAGCATGGGCCTGCAAGCCAAGGCGTCGCTGGTTCAATTCCTGGTCAGGGTGCATGCCTGGGTTGCGTGCCTGGTCTCTGGTTGGGGGTGCATGAGAAGCAACCACACATTGATGTTTCTCTCTCTCTCTTTCTTTCTCTCTCCCTTCCCCTCTCTATAAAAATAAGTAAATAAAAATCTTTAAAAAAAAATAAAAAAAATTTTAAAAAGATGTTAAATAATTTCCCCAAAGTCACATGGCTAATAAGCACCAAGATAAAAATTGAGAGCCAAGTTTGCAAGTTATCAAACTTCATACTATATTATCTTGTGATTAAAATGTAGTTACTTTTATATGCAGCAGCAATGGTCAGACATTATTTAGTTAGTAAAAGATTTGATTTAGTTATTTTTAGAGAGGGGGAAGTGAGGAAGAAAGAGACAGAGAAATAGCGGAGAGAAACAGTGATATAAGAGAGAAACATTGATAGGTTCCTTCTCGTATGCATCCTTACCAGGGACTGAACCCACAACCCAGGCATGTGCCCTGACACAGAATTGAACTGGCAACCTTTTTTTGCAGGACAGTGCTCAACCAACTGAGCCACACTGGTTAAGACCAAACCTTTATTTTAATACCATGTATCATAGTTTCTCTTTGGAAAGAGATGTTTTGTATCTATTATCACATTTAAAAGGGTTTTCCCCCAACCCAGTGATAATTGACCTCCTTATCCCAAGAGTCTAGAGTAAAAGGAAGTGAACTTCCAGCTCTCCTTAGAGTCTCAGAATGGAAGATACTCGGATCTCCTCTAGCCCCATCCAAGGGTATATACACTGTGTTCTTTAAAGATTTTTATTTATCTCTTTTTAGAGAAAAGGGAAGGGAGGAAGAGAAATATCAATTGGTTGCCTCTTGCACACCTTCAGCTAGACATGTACCCTAACCAGGAATCAAACTGGCAACCTTTCACACCCAACCCACTGAGCCATACCAATCAGGGCCACACTGTGTTCTTTAGAGAATTTCTCTCCCGTTTTGTATCATAAAACTGTATCACTTGCTTTTTATGGAACTATTTCTAAAAAATTGGTAGATGCCACTGGAATGGAAAACTTCTGAATTTAATGTGAATCAGAAGAAATTAGCCACTCTGTGTTTTGTGCTCACCCCCTACTTACCATGCACAGTCTCCTCCCCGTCCCATACCTAATTCTTTACATGTGAAATTTCACAGATACAAGAAAGTACTACCTTATAGGGTGACAGTGTCACTCGTTTGGTATAAAAATTTTGAAACTGGCCTATTAATGTAAGCTTCACAGGGAGGGAAGCAGGGGGAGAGGACAGGTGCCTCTCCCCTGCTGCTGTCTGCTCTGAGAGGATGGAGTAGTAGTATGTGTGTCACTGGAAGTCATCACTGGTAGTGGTTGGTGAAGTCTGGGATCCCCAAAGCTGAACGTTTTGGGTAAAAAAAGGAGTAAGGAGCTAGAACAGTGTGAAAGTTTACAATGATTTGGAGGAAAAATGGTAGCAACAAAGAAAAGCAAAAGGGAAGAAAAGGGGATAAAAATGGAAATGAGAAGGTATTTAATATTGAAGGCAGGAAAAAGGGAGAGAGGCTAGAAGACTGAATGAATGAGGCCAGAAGGAAGAGCAGAGCTTGACTGGATGGACTGCTGTACTGGGAGGCATTAGAGGAAGCCGAAGTCACCCGGAAGGGACTGTGGGGCCCAGCGTGCAGCAGGCCCGTCCATTCTTGGACTGCTCTAGGTACCCTGCTGACATCAGTGCCAGGTAATGACATCACTCCCAAATGGGCATAAATAATTACGTGTTCAAATTGTTTCATTTTAGGCTGCCAAAAGACACGAATCTTTAACAAGCCTGAACTTAGAAAAGAAAGCTCGTCTGAGAGAGGAAGCAGCAGCTATGAAGGCCAAAACTGAGTAGCAGAGGTACCCACGTTGGCTGGATTTTGAAAATCCAGGAACTGTTTCAGCAGCAGCCTGTATTAAAAGAATGTGGTGTGAGGATCCATTTCGTGCAAGCATGGTTGGTACAAACATACCATTTCCCTGTTTTGCTCTGGAGGTACAAATAAATTTTCTTAAAGAACTGACTTGTCTCATTTCATGGCTTTGATGCAGGTTAAATACAGTTTCTCAGATTTTTGATAAAATGAAAGAATGAAAAATGAGACAACTTATTTTGACTTTAATATTAAATCTCTCCTAAAATCTGGTACCGTATCTATTTTGATTCCCATTACCAAAGTGACTTCTCCCCAGAAGCCAAAATGGCTTCTTTTTCTGCATTTCTCTATCTCCGTTGTATTCATTCTAGAGACATAAGAAAGGCCAGCTGAGTACACCGCCCAAGTGCATTTAGGGAGCTTCTTCTCAGAGCCCTGGCAAGCATTCAGACCACACTCTGCCATTTTTGGTGTGTGCTGGCAGAGGTGTCCTGGAGAGGTGAGGAGAGTGATCTGGCCACAAGTTTCTGAGAACTTTGAAATCCCAGCCTCAAGGTGTTGCCTGGGGCCAACACGGTCACCTATTCTGCTGCATGACTTCAAATTCCCAACTGGTCCTTCTCCTGCTGCCTTTACACTAAATTCAGTTATGAAAATCTACCAAATGCATTTTCTCATTAGTGTTGAAAGATAAGCATTTGTACCTTTGGGATGCCAAGTTGTCTCATATTTAGGTATGGATGCTGGTTTCTATTTTAAGTATTTCATTTATTTTCTCACAAGTAAAAATGGATGACAGGTTCTCATAGCCATATCATCCTGCTGGGTCTCCTAAGAAGGTTATAACAGATTATTTTTAAAGGCAGTGTATGCAGCTATTTGGGAACTTGGTTTAATAAAATACTCAGTAAAATGTAATACACCAGGCTACCTTTGGCTTCATAATCTACCTGATGTTAATGTCTGTTTATATATTTTACAATAATTTGACCATAACTACTTTTTAGATACCAAGTTCTTTGATTTTTATCACCTGAATATTATGAAAAAGTATCACTTCTCATACATTTTAGCAGATTAGTTTTTCATGATTATTTTGGAACACTTATGTTACATCTTACCTAAACCAATGTTATAAATATGAGTAAATTTTAACATAATTATTTTAAAAATAAGTAATCTGCCCTAGCTGGTGTGGCTCAGTGGATTGAGCACTGGAATGCAAACTGGGGGGTCGCTGGTTCAGTTCCCAGTCGGGGGACAAGCCTGGGTTGTGGGCCAGGTCCCCAGTGTGGGGCACATGAGAGGCACCCACACATTGGTGTTTCTCTCCCTCTCTTTCTCACACTCTTCCTCTCTCTAAAAATAAATAAATAAAATCTTTTTAAAAATAATAAAAATAAGTAATCTTTCTTCATAGAACAATTAACCATTATTAACTTCTAAAGAAGCATTTTAAAGTGTTGTATCTTATTTATTATAAAAATGTTTCATTAGCCCTGGCTGGTGTGGCTCAGTGGATTCAGTGCTGGCCTGTGAACCAAAGGGTCACCAGTTTGATTCCCAGTCAGGGCACATGCCTGGGTTGTGGGCCAGGTCCACAGTTGGGAGCCCACAAGAGGCAACCACACATTGATGTTTCTCTCCTTCTCTTTCTCCTTCCCTTCCCCTCTCTAAAAATAAATAAATAAAATCTTTAAAGAAATGTTTCATTAAACCAAAGCTCGCAGATATTACAGTGCAGCAAGAATTTACACAACCATTTCTCACTTTGTGTCATTGTATTCAGTAACTTATAGTGGCTGCCTCTTTATGGGTTAAATAGAAATTTCTTGGCCAGAATTAGATAGGCCTGCCCCTATCTAATCCCACTTCTCCCAATACCCTCACATACTAACTTCTTAGCAGTCATCCCCTACTAATAACTCTAATATCTTATGTGCCTCAGAACTAATCAAGCAAATCAGATATAATCAGCACTAGTGTAAGATACTATAGAATACAAAAGAAGACAGGTTTGCTCTTGATACTTTCAATTGTTGTACTACCTTTTGCTTAATTTCTAGATTTTTTTCATCATGTCTCTATAGATACTGGGCAGAAACCATTTTCTTTATATTTTCTAAAAGCCCTACTGGAATAAAGTTAATATGTGAGGCTCTACTCAGATACTTTTAATTTTAATCAACAAAAATACTAGTTGGAGAATTGATTCCAAAAATTTAGTGAAAGCAGCTGAATGAAGTGGTGGTGGTATAATTTGCTGTCATTTATCAAACATTACTTGAATCCACTGTATGTACAAAAAGTGAGAATACAAAGGTGAATAATATGACATACTTATTGACTCCACAGAGCACATAATACACTGGAAACATGGCCTATGAAACCATTACAGTACAATTGGTAAATGATGTATTTTAACTTTACTAACAAACTATAGAAATAGCAGGAAAACCTAACTCGGCTGTCAGCTGTGGTTGGTCAGGCAGGCAGTGATGGCTCCACAAAGTGGTGATGTGCGAACTAAGTTCGAAGCATGGGTAGGAGCCTGTGGGTCAGACACGTAATGCAAGAGCGGACTCCCACTCAGACATTTAGTTTGCTTGAAAATCATGAGAGCGTACAATCTGACAAGACACCAAAGGGTCCTTTAGTAAAACGACATTTATAATGTTTTAGACTTTCAGAACGAACCTAACCACCTATTTTTCGCAATCTGCTGGCTTGATTCCATGGACCACTTCACGCCCCATCATGTAGGCCTATCACTTAAGTGTGTGAGTGGCATCTGACATACATCTTCAATCCACCATCATCACAGACTTATGCTCTTACTCATGTGGTCTCCCAAACCAAAAACCTTGGAATTATTCCAAACTCCTTTGCTCCCCTCATTTAATCAATCACTCTGTCTTATGAATCTTCTAAATATTTCTCAAATATCAATATACCAATCCTCTAGAATAGTCACTGAGAGGAACAGAATGGGCCCTGGCTGGTGCAGCTCAGTGGATGGAGCGCCAGCCTGCATGAAACAAAGGATTGCAGGTTGATTCCCAGTCAGGGCATGTGCCTGGGTTGGGGCCAGCTCCCCAGTAGGGGGCGTGCAAGAGGCACCCACACATTGATGTTTTCCTCACTTTCTCCTTCCTTTCCCTTCCCTTCTAAAAATAAATAATATCTTTAAAAAAAGAGGGAGGGATAGAATGGAAATCTGTCTAGGGACAGATAAAAGATTAAAACAGACTTCAAGATTAAAAGTCAGAAGCCCTATGTTCTAGACTTGCTTTTCCAACTGTCTTGTTTTGTAAATTTAGGTTACTGGTCTTAAAATCTTACATAACTCAAGACAAAGATAAAAAGAAATATGAAACCATGCCAAAATTAAAAGAAGCCATCTTTTTAAGTATCTTTCATCCAATTTGGCTCTACTACTTGCTTTCTAAAGAGTTTAGTAGTTACTTATCCACAGTTTAACTGTTTTGTCATTTCCTAATGCTGCTGATGCAATGATGTTTTCTGTAGGATGACAAGCTGTTGAGATTACAACATCTGTATGACCTTGTAATTTCTGTACAATCTCTTTAGTCTGAAGATTCCAAATGTAAACCAGGTTATCCTCTGAACCAGACACAATCCACTTTCCACCAGTAACTGAAAAATTGGCAAATATGCAGTATTTCTCATTCTTATGACCAGTGTATGTCTTCAGGCATCTACCTCTACTGTAATCCCACAGTTTAAGAGTATTGTCCAAAGTTGCAATGAGAATATATTTACCATTCGGAGAAAATTTTACAAAAGAGACAGGCGGGTTATCATCATCTACAAGTGTTTTTAAACACTGACCTGATGCAGCATCCCAGATTCTACAGACACCATCATAGCTACCAGACACTATCAAGGACCCATTACAATTAAAATGAACAGCAGAAACTGGGTCAGAATGAGCAGACAAAGTCTTGAGACACTTTCCTGTTTTCACCTCCCATATTTTCACACTCTCATCAAAAGATCCTGAAATTACGAGGTTGGATGGTGGGTTGAAATTACAGCAAAACACATAATTACTGTGTCCCTTAAGCGTTTTCAAGCACTTTCCAGATCTCACATCCCAAATCTTTAGAGTTGTATCATCTGAGGCAGAAACAAGACGAGTGGAATCTGATGACCAATCAACATCTGATATTTCTAGATTGTGACCATAAAGTGTTTTCTCGTATTTTCCATCATAGGCTCCCCAAATTATAATTACTTTATCAGCAGAAGAACTTGCTAGCCATTCTCCACTAGGACTAAACTTAACCGATGATACTGCTTCCGTATGTCCCACGAGAGTACTTCTGAGAGCATAGTTCGGGTTTTCAGACTCTTGTTTGCTGGGATTGGCTGATGAGGTGAGGGTCGACTCTGCTTTGATGTCTGACTCCTTTGTTGCCATGGCTCTGAAGCTCCAAGTCAGTAGGTTGTCTAGGCGTCAGGCCCTGAACCAGGCAGCCCGGTATTTTGGCTTTCTGCCCAGCAAAATGAAGATTAAAGCATCAGACTGAAAAACAAACGGTCTTTAATAATTATAATTTCTGGATCGTCTCTAAACTACAATGTACACTGATTCAGCAGCATGGATTGGACCACCGGTTTTTCCTCACTCCCCCCTGGAAACTAATACTTGAAAAATATTATTAAAAAGGCCTCATGCATTGTTGGCAAGTAAGGTATTAACGTGGGGGTATTTTGCGAAGGTACAGAGCCATCCAAGGCGGCGGGACGGGGCGGGGTTAAACTCTACAGAAACTATTTCTCACCGCCCCTCCTCCCCCCAACTCGGATATCTTTGAGAACACTGAGCAACCCCATCAGTCTGACAAACTTTAGGTACTTGAACATGAATGCATCACCACTTTAAACAGAAAATTTCATAAGTTAAGAGAAACCTGCGTAGACACCATTAGTTGAAGCTCGGACCTGACGGCTGTATCCCGCAGATTCAAATGGATCCGCCCCGCCGCGTAAATCTAACACAGCCGGCTAGACGACCAGCGCCTGCACCAAGGGAGCACTGCCCCACCCACCTTCTTCCGAGTTGAGGTGACCAATGAAACAGGCCTTCGTGCGCTTGCGCAAATGGAGAAGGCAAGGTTTCCTTCCGGTCTTCCTCATCCCAGCTCCCCGCACCGCCTTCCACAAGCAAGTGAGCACTGCTTGCTTATCCGAGTGGGTAGGTTGGTTGGACTGTCCCAGACCTGACTGGCTTAGCGAGAAAAGTAGTAAATGAATATATGTAAAAAGTTTATTTTTGCAAACCGTGTGTCAAGAAAGGACTTGCATTCCTTAGCCGCAGGGTTAAGCCCACATTTGGGACGTGAACTGCCCAGTGAGCATTTCGGAAATGTATCTAAGGTAGTCGACCCATCTAGGCGCTGTTGACTACGTGTAAGCTCGTGCTTTTCCTAAATGTTTAGGGAAGGATAAAGTAGTTGTGTCAGGGGCTTTTTTTAAAGACCATTGGTTAGAGATCGTGACACAGTGGTAATTCAGGGGGAGAAAGAGCAAACGTTGTTTTAGCACTTCTTTATGCTTTAAGCCTCTAAAGAAAATTAAGAAAAGCTCAGATTTGCATAGGTGCTTAAGACAGGAAAGGACAAAGTACTAGGTGGAATGGGGTAAGAAATGTGTAAGGTTACTCGTAATTAGGCTTTAGAGACCTTACCATAGTTTTAAGAACTGAGTAATGGCCGTGAACCATACGTGCTTTTCAGTTGTAAGTTACTCTCTATACAAAAACAGGTTTACCAAAAACTTGGTCGTGTCTCCAATCCTCCAATAGTGCCTGAGAGAATCAGTGTTGTTTTGAAAGGTTTTCCTGGTAGCGGAGTTGAAGTCAAAAGGCAAATATCACTTGTGTTTTCTGTCAGTCAAGAACTGAAACAGTCAGAACAATGGGTTTCCTGTGATATAAAGGATAATTGAAACTCTTGCTTTTTATAAGGCACAACAGCACAATTAGATCACACATAATACTTTAAAACCCTACTACTTTAGTTTGGAATTTAGACAGGAATTGCACGAATGCTTTAGTCTTAGCTAATGCAAGTTAATGAGATAAACACAATGAGGAGGTTCTGGGAAGTAGAAGAGCATCTTTAAAATGGTTTTGAGCTTCCATTTATATGCATTATGCCACTTCTTAGCCATCACGGACCACCCTTCTGTAACATTTTGAAAAGGCAAACCTTTTCCACTCGAATATATCTTAAAGTTCAATTTTGATTAAACTCTGCTCCCTCCCTATTAGCCTAGATCAGTGTGATTTTTACTGAGAAGCTTAGAAACACCCTAAATCCTGCATCAATTGAAATTATTTCCATTATAATTCATTCATTAGAAGTAAATTTAAAAGCACTTCAGAAAACAAAGTGTAGGCTTTGTTTCAAAGAACTTAATCAAATCTGTATTTTTCCAATAACTGTTCTACGCTCTAGGGGAGTAAATACGGGAAAAAAAATTAGGCAAGGTAAACCCAGGACATGAGGGCGAGGATAGGGTGTTGGTGCTGGAGTCAAGTTAGCCCACTAGAACCAGCACAAGCATGGTGGAAAGGGGCACAAGCATGTGTTGATAAGAATATCCAGAAAAATAGCTTTTTCATATTTTCCCAGAATTTGAAAAACATTTCCAGTACTAAAATCCATTTTTTTAAAAAAGTATATTTTATTGATTGTGCTATTACAGTTGTCCCATTTTTTTCTCCCCTTTATTTCCCCTCTGCCCTGCACCCTCCCCCAACCCAGCATTCCCCACCCCTTAGATCATGTCCATGGGTCCTACATGTAAGTTCCTTGGCTTCTCCATTTCCTATACTATTCTTAACCTCCCCCTATTTTTTTTTTAGAATAATTACTTTTATTTGCTTTTAAGCCATTCTCAAACTGGAAATTAAGTTTGTAATGAAGTTTTCTAAATTCATTAAAGGTAAAAATAAAGTGGGTATCTATAGTTACGTTTTTTTTTTCTTAACATACCCCTGTTGTTTTCGTTCAGGGTGTGGTGCTTTTATTTATTTAAAATATATTTTGTTGATTATGTTATTACAATTGTCCCATTTTCCCTGCTTCACTCCCTTCTGCCCTGCACACCCTCTCCCACCCACATTCCCCCCCCTTTAGTTCATATTCATGGGTCGTACATATAAGTTATTTGGCTTCTACATTTCCTACACTATTCTTACCCTCCCCCTATTTTCTACATACCATCTATGCTACTTATTCTCTGTATCTTTTTCCCCTCTTCCCCGCTTCCCATCCCCTGTTGATAACCCTCCATATGATCTCCATTTCTGTGTTTCTGTTCCTGTTCTAGTTCTTTGCTTAGTTTGTTTTTGTTTTAGGTGTGGCTGTTAATAACTGAGTTTGCTATCATTTTACTGTTCATATTTTTTATCTTCCTTTTTTTAGATAAATCCCTTTACCTTCATATAATAAGGACTTGGTGATGATGAACTCCTTTAACTTGACCTTATCTGGGAAGCACTTTATCTGCCCTTCCATTCTAAATGAAAGCTTCACTGGATAGAGCAATCTTGGGTGTAGGTCCTTTCATGAATTGGATGGAATACTTCTTTCCAGCCCCTTCTTGCCTGTAAGGTCTCTTGACAAATCAGCTGACAGTCTGATGGGAACTCCTTTGTAGGTAACTGTCTCCTTATCTCTTGCTGCTTCAAGGATTTTCTCCTTCATTTTAATCTTGGGTAATGTAATTATGATGTGCCTTGGTGTGTTCCACCTTGGGTCCAACTTCTTTAGGACTCTCTGAGCTCCCTGGACTTCCTGGAAGTCTATTTCCTTTGCCAGATTGGGGAAGTTCTCCTTTATTGTTTGTTCAAATAAGTTTTCCACTTGTTGCTCTTCTTTCCCTCTGGTGCCCCTATAATCTGGATATTGGGACATTTAAAGATGTCCTGGAGGTTCCTAAGCCTCTCCTCTTTTTTTTGAATTCTTGTTTCTGCCTTCTTTTGTGATTGGATGTTTTCTTCCTTCTGGTCCACTCCATCAATTTGAGTCCCAGTTTCCTTCCTGTCACTGTTGGTTCCCTGTACATTTTCCTTTATTTCACTTAGCATAGCCTTCATTTTTTCATCTAATTTGAGACCAAATTCAACCAATTCTGTGAGCATCCTGATTACCAGTGTTTTGAACTGTGCATCTGATAGGTTGGCTATACCGCCTTCATCACTTAATTCTATTTTTGGAGCTTTCATCTGTTCTTTCGTTTGGGCCTTTTTTTTTTTTTTTTTTTGTCTTGATGTGCCTCTCAACATAGTAGGGGGCAGAGCCTTAGGTATTCGCCAGGGCCAGGTAACTCACGTTTCTGCGTTGTGACACTGTATGTGAGGAAGGGGTCTGAGAGGGAACAATGCCACTTGCTCCACTCTCTGCCGGCTTTTAGTCACTTCCCTCACTACCCACAATCAAATTGGGCCCTTCTGGTGCCGATACCTGGGTGGGTGGGCTCGTGTACCTTCTAGGACCCTGTGGGTCTTTCCAGTGATCTCTCCTGTTAGGCTGGGAATTTCTCGCACTGCTTCAACCCCCACAGGTGTTTTCAGTCAGTGCTTTGAGGCTTTATTTCCCCAAGCTGGAGCCCTATGTTGTGCAGTCTGTTTTGCTCCCCAGTTATTCCTCCTGATTTATCTGCGCACAAATGTGGGACCGCCGGCTCCACCAGCTGCTGCCTTGCCCACCCCGGTCCTCCAGTCTCCACCTTGCCATTCATCTTCTCCATCTGGCTGCCCGTCTCCACCCCTCCTACAGGTCTGGATGAATGTTTCTTCTTCAACTCCTTGGTTGTCGCACTTCCATACAGTTCGATTTTCTGTCAGTTCTGATTGTTTTTTGTTTTTAAATTGTTGTCCTTTTGGTTGTGCAAGGAGGCACAGTGTGTCTACCTACACCTCAGTCTTGGCCAGAAGTCACCCCCTGTTTTGTACCTACCAATTATGATTCTTATTCCCTGTACATTTCCCCCCATTCTCCCCACCCTTCTTCCCCACTGATAACCCTCCATGTGATCTCTATTTATATCATTCTGTTCCTGTCCTAGTTGTTTGCTTAGTTTTGGTTATTGTTTATTTTAGGTTCAGTTGTTGATAGTTGTGGGTTTGTTGTCATTTTACTGTTCATAGTTTTGACCTTGTTTTTTAGACAAAGTTGCTTTAACATTTCATATAATAAGAGCTTGTTGATGAACTCCTTGAACTTGACCTTATTTGAGAAGCACTTTATCTGCCCTTCCATTCTAAATGAAAGCTTTGCTGAACAGAGCAATCTTGGTTGTAGGTCCTTGCCTTTCATGACTTGAAATACTTCTTCCCAGCCCCTTCTTGCCTGGAAGGTCTCTTTTGAGAAATCAGCTGACAGTCTGATGGGAACTCCTTGGTAGGTAACTGTCTCCTTATCCCTTGCTGCTTCTAGGATTCTCTCCTTCATTTTAATCTTGCCTAATGTAATTATGATGTGCCTTGGTGTGTTCCTCCTTGGGTCCAACTTCTTTGGGACTCTGAGCTTCCTGGACTTCCCAGAAGTGTATTTCTTTTGCCAGATTGGGGAAGTTCTCCTTTATTATTTGTTCAAATAAGTTTTCCACTTGTTGCTCTTCCTCTTCTCCTTCTGGTCCCCCTATAATTCAAATGTTGGAACGTTTAGAGATGTTCTAGATGTTCCTAAGCCTCTCCTCATTTTTTTGAATTGTTTCTTCCTTCTTTTCTGATTGGATGTTTCTTTCTTCCTTCTGGTCCACTCCATTGATTTGAGTCCCAGTTTCCTTCCTGTCACTATTGGTTCCCTGTACATTTTCCTTTATTTCACTTAGGGTAGCCTTCATTTTCCTATCTGAGACCAAATTCAACCAATTCTGTGAGCATCCAGATTACAGTGTTTTGAACTGTGCATCTGATAGGTGGGCTATCCTTTCTTCTTCACTTAATTCTATTTTTGGAGTTTCGATCTGTTCTTTCATTTGGGCCATATTTCTTTGTCTTGGCGCACCTGTTATAAGGGGTAGAGCTTTAGGTATTTGCCAGGGTTGGGCAACCCATGTCACTGTTATGGTACTGTATGTGGGGGACAAATCAGAGAGGTAACAATGCCACTTGCTCCACTCTCTGCTGGCTTTTAGTCACTTCCCTCACTATCCACAAGCAAATTGAGCCCTTCTGGTGCTGATTCTCGGGTGGGTGGTATGTTCTAGGACCCTGTGGGTCTCTCCAAGGAACTCTCTTGTGAGTGGGAATATCTCTAGCTGCCACAACCCCCACAAGTTTTTTCAGTCAGATGTTTTAAGGCTTTATTTCCCAGCCCTGGAACCCTGCATTGCATGGTCTGTCTCACTCCCCAGTTCTTCCTGGTTCATGCACCCGCAAATGTCGGACCTCCCAGTCCGCCAGCCGCTGCATTACCACGCATCCTCTCCACCCTTCTTACTGATCTGAATGTTTCTTCTCTAATTCCTTGGTTGTCAGACTTCCATACAGTTCTATTCTAGCAGTGCTGTTTTTTTTTTTTTTTTTTTTTTTTTTTTAATTTGTTGTCCTTCTTTTGGCTGTGCAAGGAGGCAATGTGTATCTACCTACACCTCCATCTTGGCCGGACTGCTTAATTTGTTTTCTCAGATTCATATGTTGATAGTTGTGAGTTTGTTGTCATTTTACTGTTCATAGTTTTCACCTTTTTCATAAATAACTTTAACATTTCAAATCTGGAATTTTTTGTTTACAAATAGCATCAAGAATGAATGCAAAGAAAACTAAAACTATGACTATAATTAAACCATTGTTCACTAGTCATGTTGTAATACTAGTATATAGTCCTAATATTGTAGTCCTTGTGAATTAGGACTGAGAATTTCTACTTCCTTGGTGGCAGGGAGCATCAGCAACTGTGGTGTGTAATAACAAGGAATACTGATACAGGTAAAAGGAACAGGAACCATAATTATATATTTGCATTTGGGGCTCTGAAGCAAAGTTCATTACATGGCCCTGTTTTAAACAATTTCTATTTTTGCTGCTGTTAAGCACAACCAAACAGGTGATTTGGCAGTTTCCCTCTCTGTAGAAATCAACTAATTTTCTTTACAGGTCCCGTAAAAGTTGTAAAACTGAAAGTGTAATCTGTGGTTGAAAGGTTTATTCTCCTAGCCCCTTAGTAAAATTTATGAGTATTCCAAATAGAAGTATCACCACAAGTGGGCTTTTTTTGTTGTTGTCAATTAAAAAGGTCTGTTTAATATGTTTGTCAGACCTAACCATGGCCTGGAAGTGATTTTTCCATTAAGGGCCTTCTTGACCGACTTGTTTCATGGTAACTCTGATTACCAAATCCAGTCCTCAAAAATCAAATTTAATACAACTGTGTACATACCCAACGCTTAAGACCACAAGCAATGTAAACATATGAAAATAAAGCTGGGCTAAATATGGGGTGGCCAAATAACTAAACTCAGGCTTCTTAAAGTGAAAGGCACTAACAGGCATTAACTGATCTAAAAATCAAGACTGCCCCCAGCACACCAGTACAGCCACTACTGACTTCTCAAGACACCCCTCATAATCACAACTTAATCTCGGAAGGTTCTACACTCTATACAGTATTTTACACCCCAGCCTGCCGAGATCTCTCTCAAACCTGGCACTGTTCTGTCCCCACCACTGTGGTCTTCTGGGTTTCTATTTTCTTCTTCCCATCACTCTAAGTAACGCAGGGCCCAGGTGGTTTAGGTAAGGAAGTGATCCCTATTATGGACACCTGCTGGACTCCATGGGCTTCCTGGGGTTAAGTACTGTAGATATAGAAAAAGGAATTTAATGAGTAATCTTATTCTTTGCAAAAACACTAAAAAAATCACGGAAATGACCTTTTTTTCCCTAAAACAGAGTTTTAAAAAATGCCAAATGAAATAGGGGCAATAATCATCTAAGCTGGCTACAATAAACCTGTAAACCCAGTAATTTTGTAGAGTGTAGTCTGCAGGAACTCAGGCTATGATTTAAGATGTTTTCAGAAAAATAAAACAAAAAACCTGGTCAGTGGAATCTCTCAAAAATGGTGGTGAAGCAATCATGGAATAAAGAAATATACTGTCTTTCTGCTTCTGCTGATCTATCACTTAAATTGGAGGAATGGATAAAGAAAATGTATCATGCAGTAATACGTATATGTAAAAATAAAGAATCCTTAACAGCCTAAGGCAACCATCAACTTCCACATCAGTTGGATATAACTGGCCAAAAAGTTTTTAATTTTGGAATATGCTGGAAGAGACTGGTGAGCTCTTTTTAGTGTAAGACACACATGTCTTAGTTATCCTGTAAAATATACTTTTCTCAGAGGACATAGGTGTTTTGCTTTTTTTAATGTAACAAACTTTTGCTATGACAATGTTTGGTTTTGTAAACTTCAGGTCAAATTACGTCTCTTGAAAGGCTGCTACATATAAAACACATTTTAAGAGAATAGCTTTAAGAGTTATTAACTCTGACTTCAAACAGCATGAAGGAATTCCTTTGAACTTTTTCAACATATCCTTTACTAATATCACATAGATGCATATTCCTTCAGTCATTTAGTATTTATTGAAGGTCTGCTAGGTCCAAGGCACTCACCCATGGCCTGACATACTGCAGTTGGGTACAAAGAATTAGAGCCATTCCAAACCAAAGTGTAAGAACACTTTGAAAAAGGACAGAGAGTGGTCAAAATGATGAGGTAAGCAGAACATACTCAACAACATACATTAAAAGGTAATCTTGACACTCCTTGGGACAATACTGCTTTAGGAAATTGTGTTAAATTCACACCCGTGGATGGCACTGCTTTTGAAGGCAAAAATTCATTCCAAAGCCTTTCATTCAGTGTCAATACCTTCCATAGTTTTCTGAATGGAAACATGCTTTTGAGTGTAGCCATTATTCTACTAAATTCAAAATCAATCGTTTGCATATTTTTAAAAATTTGTTATTCATTGGATCATATACAATTTTAGCACCATAGAAGGGGAAAGATGTTTGGGCTGAGAGGGTCTACATAACAGAATATGTAGCCTGAAAGCAACTTATACCTGATTTAGCCACTTTAAGGGTGCTTCTAATGCGGAAGACTCAGAAAGAACGGTCCAACACAACAAAAAGCTGGCCTCGCTGTGGCTGCTATGACTAGTTCTGGGAGTTCCTGGCACAGATCACAACCACCGTGACTGTGGCGTTCTCTGACATAAAATCTGCAGGACTGTTCCCCATCTTTGGACAGACAGTACCTAATAATGGTTGTGACTTCAGGCAAAGTAAGTTTCCCCAAGTCTTGATTTTGTCATCTATAACAAAGTGACAATTATCCACTTCAAAGAGCAGTTAGAGTAAGTGAAAACAAGTGAAAGCCCTTAGCCAAACACTTGGAACACAACAGAGGCTCAAATAAAGATGAGTTATCTTTATTTGACCTTTAAGAGAACACACTGAAACTTGTCTCCCCTTAGCTGAAAACAGGATGGAATGTCAACTACCCTTGATACTTTCTTCTTCCCCGAAACTTCCAGATACGTTTATGTCCAGTAACAATTTGATGTTTTTAAAATTAGTATTTTTGTTTCACTTTATTGCACATTATAGATATACATTATGTATCACTTTCTATAGGAAAAGGTAGCCCAAAATATTTCCTACCTGGTAGATATTTACTCTTACTTCACAATAGAATAAAATGGCTTTATTAATTTCAGATGGCAAAACAATTCAGATTTGAGACTGACATGTGCAGGTACAGCTATCTCTGCAAATGAGCAAATTTTGGAATGTAGGAGGCAGCATGTAGCTTGTAAATAGGAAAAACAAACAATGCCCCTGTCTAGAAGTGGATTCCTTTTCTTCACTGAATATCATCTTAGACACCACAATTTTCTAATTACATATATAAGGTGGGGCAGAAGTAGGTTTACAGTTGTTCACATGGAAAAATCATACAATATACAATAAAAAACTGTCTTGTTTACTGACAACTGTAAATCTACTTTTGCCTCACCCTGTATACGAAAAGCCCCAAGCCCTAAAACAGCTATGACCTACCTACTGATACAAAAATGTTCACAAAACTAATCAGCAAGAAAAATCCTTCAACTCAAGGTAAACCCCTTCATAATGTACCCCCAGATTGCAGAATTAATTAACTAAACTTTAGCACTAGGGAAGCAGATTTCAAAGTTGCCGGTGAGTAGCCATGTATTGATACGACAGAGGATTTAGACGACAAAGTTCCATTTATAAAATGTACTACTTATTTTTTAAGGCAAAACCAGCAACGATCTGGAATAACTCAGATTTATTATTGGATAATCATCAATGTTTGCATCTGTAATAATAATGATGAAAACCACCTGGAGCCCGTTCAGTTTCACGTGGCAGGTAGAAGAAACAAACCCAGGGCACTGTAGTTTCAAAAGCAATGTCTCTGACAAAGGTAGTTTTAAAGGGTCCTAACTACTCAGTGACAAGAACATGAATTAATGTTCCATGGAAAACTGTCTCCTAAATAACACCATTCTTCATATCTATCATTTTTACCTTTCTCAGTATTTCCCAGTCTCATCATATTTACTTACTGTTCCTTTAGACACAAGGTGCCATTACTCCCAAATCCTCTCAATGTTTTTTTCCCCACCAAAGTTCTCATTAAAAATAATATACATTGAAAGGCTGAGGAGAATAAAGAGGAGGAGCTGTCGAGTCACTTTTCCCCTCATCAGTATATAAAACTGTGGAAGTTTTCCTGTGTTGAAATTAACATGCTTTTGTAATGAGTAACATCTTAGTGATAGGGTATAATCAATAAACTGAAATTAACAGAATCTGCCAGGCAGAGAACTAAAAACAGGACTTACAGTTACCTCCTGAAACGTCATTAGTATTACCAAGAAAGGTTGCTTTCTCAGTTCCAACTGTTATGCTGGGATTTAACATTTAGTCAATTTCAATTTTTATATTTAAAAAACACCTTTTTATTCTAAAAGAATTTTAGCTCATCACTCAGGAACTTCTAAGACAAGGAGCAAGATAAATTCCTGTTTTAAATAGAAAATAGACCACATTAGTTGAGTGGACTTCGTTTTAATTCATTCATTAAGACACCTGCAATTGCTAGCAAAAATTTCCAACATACGCTATTCTAATGTGGAGAAACAACTGTGTGCTTTATATTTTTTCCATTCAAATTGGTTTATCAACATGAACTGAAAAAATTTTAAATTATCCAAAGGAAGGTACATAATTTAAAACATTCTAGAGAAATGACATGTTACCAGTAATTTACAATTTTAAAAAACTCAGCCACAAAAAATGTCAAAGCTAAAAACAAGATTTTTACTATGAATCAGTGCTTCTATTAACCTTCTGAAAGAAGTTATATTTTAATGTGATGTAAAGGCAACATTGAAAGTTTTTCTTTAAATTAACCACCTAACTTGTCCCTAAAATTACAAAGAATCAAAGTCTTTTACAGGTCAAGTGCAGTAAACTAAAATGTTCTTTCAGCACAAAGCAGCACTAGAAAAAGTAACAGTTATGCATGAGAGTTGACTAGTTTGCAGTGGCTGCTCCACCAACGACAGACAGACGGTATCCATCCAGAGCAGACACAACTACAGGTTAGATGTGAAGACTGCATCACAGGCTTGGCTGAAATGTCCTTTATCTTTTTACTTTAAATGAAGTGGATTTTTTAAAAGTTTAAATTAGGTCACATAAGTCGACTTCTTAATTGACAACATGTTGAGGTATGAAAGCTCTGAATATCCCTAACGTTCAGCGGGATTTACCAGAGATGTAGAATAGCTTGTCAGGGGAACTCCCAAAGAGCTAAACTTTGGGGTTATAATGAATTCTAGAAGAGGACAAGATTGAAGAGGATTAAAAGGGTATTCTCTGTAACAGAAGTGAGCAACTCTTCCTTCAGAATTCATTTTGAATAGCACATCAACAAATACAAATCTTTTCCGATAGTGTGTCCCAATATTGAGTCAAGATGACCAACTAGCACCAAGAAGTTGTATGTTCAGCTGCAGTTCTCTTGGCAATTACGCTTTTTTTTTTTTTTTTTTGTTCCAGTCCAAGCACAAATGTAGATCACTGAAGACAGTACTGGAAGTGCCATTTGCAGGTACAGATTGCAGTCATCATTAAATGAGCCAGAAGGAGAAACTGTTTTTATTTCATGACAAGGGGAAGGGCAGCTTCACTGGGCAGTACTAACTAGTAGGAGATAAAATGACACGATTAGGGAAAAATAAAGTTGTAAGAAAAAATTACTGCCCTTATTTGGGTTAAACAGGTCATACTGAGAAGATAGTTACTTGTTTAAGATAAGGATGCTACATTAAAGGGATCATATCTACAGCATGAATACATTAGAATCACGCTGAACCCAATGAAAAAATTTTTTCCTAAGTAACCTTTAAAAGTATGTGTTATCTGCCAGTCAGAGGGGGGAAAGCACCTAAGGTGAACTCCAATTTAATGAGGACCTTCTCAGGACCACAAAGCCTGAAACATTTGTTTAAATGCAGAAACACAGCCTCTAGTCACACTGGTTAAGTTTGGGAAAATTGGTTTTTTTTTTTGTTTATTTTTTACTTTTTTATTGAATTACAGAATATGTTTTAGATTACTAAAGATTCTAAGTCAATCTCCAACCAGTATTAGAACTGAATCACTTCCAAATCCTAAAACAGGTAAGACCAGAGAGAAGCAATAGCCACACAAATTACTATGTGCCCCTCTCTTTTCTGCTCTAAGGAAATCTTCAAACCAGTATCACATCTGCAAATCAAGTGTTAATGCTTCAGCATTCCTGACAACTAGAAAGCACATTCACTGAAGGCTGAAGGTGAGAGAGCAGATGGTTTAACTTTAACATCTGTGAAGAACGGCGCCAATGGAGGAAAGGAAACCATCCAATCTCAGTAAGTATTAATGCAAATTTGGCTAGAAAAAGCCACCAGGTAATCCAAGGGTTCACTGTGGAAGAACTCATGAAAAGTACTCTGATGTATACACAATAGGTCTAAACATCTCCCTTGTTTGCAAGTAGTTGTGTGAAATTCGAGATAAAGTTATAGTCTCATCTTTTTAATGTCAGTATTTTTTTCCACTTAAAAGGGAATGAGGAAGAGCCCTCTTTTTCCCCCAACAACAACAAAAAAAGAGAGCCACATTAACATGTGCATATTCTCATGACTCTTATAATAATATATAAGTGCGGATCTCCAAAGCCTAGGGATTTTCCTTAAGAGAGTGGGCCATTCTGGTTACCCTTTTCTTAGAAGGGTATTCCACCACAGAGAGCCAGAGGTTTTCCAGATGTGTGTAAGAGAGCAGGTGCGCAAGACAAGCAGATGAGCGCAAACAGTATTATGGAAAACATTTGAGAAGTTAGCTCCATGAGGACTGTGGGCTCCACAAGAGGACTTGACTGGGTAGCCTGGTCTGACACAGGAACATAAAACCAGTGTATTGCTTCAAAGCTGGAAACCTTCCATAGGAGCCTCACACTGCTGGAAGATGTACTGCTGCTGGCTAAGGTCAACCTGGGGTGCAATGCTGCTGTCCTCATCCTCGGTACCGAAGTAATGCTCAATAAGATCAAAGGCCTTCTGGTAGATCTCTTGGTTTTCATGACTCTGTAAGAACTCAATTTTATCCAGACCTAGAAGAAAGAATAATAGAAAATCTATTGTTTAGCACAGACAATATTGCTTAGAATTATATCCGAGTGCTAGTATTACGAATCAACATCTTAACCCATATGCAAACAAAAGCCAGTCCCCAAAAGCAGCAGTGTCCACAGTCACCGTATCATCCAGTGCCTAAGGCCAGTAGCAGCAGAGTGCCTACTGGACTGTACCTATGGCCTAGTTAGTCCTTGGTTCCAGTTCTGTCTACCCAGGCTCTGACCTCTCCAGTATCATTTCAACAAATGTGTAATGTCCTTAAATCAGTCAGAATGAGTTTCTATTGCTTAAATTTACAATAGCCAAGACATTCCCTTTATTAAATTCAAGCCCTTCTGAACTAGGCTTTGTTTTACTTGGAGGTATGAGCAGTCGAACAGCTAGAGCAATACCAGAAATAAATAGTAACATTGCTCAAAGGGGAAAAAATATACAAATTTTAAACGAGGACCCAAAAAATGAAATTTATTAAAAAAAAAATGTGTATTCTTGCATGTTTAAACTTTAGTCAACCTTCAAAGTACTCTCCATTTGATGTAATACACCTATTAAGACTTTTTTCCACTGCTCAAAACAGTTTCTGATCTCATTGATTTTGATGCCTTCTAGTGCTTCTGCTGTTTTTGTTTCACCTCTGCCACAACAGCAAAACATTTCCCTTTGAGGAGTTTTTTCATCCAGGGTAACAAACAAACAAAAGTCACTTGGGGCAAGACTGAGTGAATAGGAAGGATGGGGAATGGGGGTTATGCCATTTTTGGTTAAAAACTGCTGAACACTCAGTATGATGTACGCAGGTACGCTCATAAATCATTCATCTTGAAACAAGCGTGTTGAAAGACTCTTAGATACAAAATTCACTAAAGTAGAACACAACCTCTTACACCTGCTGGTACACTGATACAGACAGGTGGGTTCCTAGAACACTCACCGAGCAGGGGAAACCTGTACTACCAGGGTCCTGCCCTCTAGAAGATAATTCCAATTTCTGGGGGTCCCCCTCATATTAAAATACATGTAAATCAAAAAAGTAACAAAAGTTATTTCTGTGGAGAAAGATCTCTGAATAAAGTACATTTTTATGCCCTGGCTGGTGTAGCTCAGTGGACTGAGTGCAGGCCTGTGAACAGGAGAGTCACTGTGTGTTCCCAGTCAGGACACATGCCTGGGTTGTGGGCCAGGTCCCCAGCAGGGGGCGAGCAAGAGGCAACCACACATTGATGTTTCCCTCTTTTCCCCTCCCCCTTTCTCTAAAAATAAATAAAACCATAAAAAAATAGTCAAAAATCACTTTGGAAAATAATTCTGCATTCTGATCAATTTGAAAAATGAATTTACCCCCCCCCATGATCCCTAATTCCAATCTCGAGAGCACACAAACCCAAGAACAGTGGTTTTTAACACTGTCTATGCATTAAAAATCACTTAGAGAACTTAAAAGGTTAAAGTACCAATGACTAAGAGTACAGTTAAGAGTGGTATTAGAAGAATGAGGAAACCAAGTTAACTTTTTAAGATGAAACTCTTAGAAACCTTTTTTAAAAACTGATTTGAGAGAGAGAAAAAAGGGGGGGGGGAAGAAGGAGAGAGGGTGAGAAGTAGAGGGAGGGAGAGTGAGAAACATTAACTTGTTATTCCCCTTATTTATGCATTCACTGGTTGATTCTTATATGTGCCCTTATCAGGGACTGAACCTGCAACCTTGGTGTATCAGGATGACACTCTAACTGACTGAGTTACCCAGCCAGGGCTTATTCATTAGAAACCTTTAAAACCAGGGACTCTTTAGGAACACAGTAACTGCTGTGTGCAATGCATAATCAGAGTTCTCAGTCTTACAAGAGAAAAGTAGTCGGCAATCATCTACAGTAGATGTGGATGTTCTTGAGGCTCAGAGGGACTAGTAAGAAAGAGTACTTGCAAGGAAAAGCAGTCAGGCAACTGGGAAGATTTGAAGAGGCCAGTTCTCCTTTCTCTTTACATTTATAATACATATTCTTTTTCAGGTCTGCATACTAAACGTTATTATTTGTAAGAGGACAATTTTTTTGTATGTGTTCTCTAATGACAGATGTGGATAGGCCAGAAAAGCACAGAGAAAAAGAAAATAATAATTTCAGGACATCCAATTAGTCCTCTATCTTACCATAAGCTTCTTCAATCAAAGCACAGTAGGGGTTAATGCCAGTGCCGTTTCTTTTGGCTTCTTGTTCTCCAAGCCTCAGGATATTTTCCAAGCCATTTAGTGCAACCTGTACAATCTTAGAGTCCATGACTGTGAGGAGATCACAGAGTGGCTTGATACAACCCAGTTCTACGAGGTACCTAAGTTAATAAAAAGAATAATTTACTCAAACAAAGGTTTTAATTCAATAAAACTTACCCGACTGGTAGGAAGGGTCACCAGCAACCTGACTAGACAGATAAAAAAAGGTAGTCACTCAACCACATAAGATATCTTATCATACAAAAGAAAAAAAAAATCTACAAATAAATGAAACAAAACCAGTTCTCTAGCAGCCGGCTCCATTCCTTTTCCGTTCCACAATTATTGGACTCTGAAAACCGGAATACTCTTTTTTGAATATGAGTAACTCATAAAATACAATAATATCATCTTTGTTTCTATAGGTAACCACATCTCTGAAATACGACACACTTGGTGCAAAAGCTGGCACATCAGGCCATTCTACTTCATACACAGAACTCTAATCAACTCAATGTCAAAAAGAGCAAATGGTCTGAACACACACCTCACCAAAGACACACTAATGGGAAATAAGCATATGAACAGATGCTCAACATCATATTACATGTCATTAAGGGACTGCAAATTAAAACAAAGACACTACATACCCACCAAAATAAAATGGCTAAAACCCTGAACACTAACAATATCAAATCCTGGCAAGGATGTGGAGCAACAGAAACTGGATTTTGTTGGTGAGAATGCAAATTAGGAAAACCAATTTT
This sequence comes from Glossophaga mutica, assembly GCA_039655065.1. NCBI lineage: Eukaryota > Metazoa > Chordata > Mammalia > Chiroptera > Phyllostomidae > Glossophaga > Glossophaga mutica. Next base: position 121,866,309 of record CM077304.1, on the reverse strand, counting down.
GGAAGACAGATTGGCAGCTTTTTACAAAGGTTTTTATACAATCCAGGAATCACACTCCTTGGTATTTACCCAACTGAGATAAAACTTATATCCACACAAAAACCTAAACAATATTTACATCAGCTTTATTCATAACTGCCAAAGCCTGGAAGCAACCAAGATGTTCTCAATAGGTGAATGAATAAGTAAATGGCAATCCATTCAGACAATGGAGTATTATTCATCAATAAAGAGAAATGAGCAATGAAAGCCATGAAAAAACATGCAGTAACATTAAATGTATATTCCTAAGTGAAAGAAGCCAATCTAACAAGGCTCCATACTATATTATTCCAAATGTATGACATTCTAGAAAAGGCAAAATTTTTTGTGAAGACAACAGAAAGAATAGTGGTGGTCACAGATTTGCGGTTGGGGGTAAGGGAGCAGGTGACTCGGTGAAGCAGAGGGCACTGTCAGGACAGTGGAACTAGCCTACATGATATTCCGGTGGTGGGAACATGGCATCCTGCATTCATCGAACCTGTGGAACTGTACAACACAAAGAATGATCCTTAATGTAAACTATGAACTTTAGTTAAAAAATGCATCAATATTGGTTCACTAGCTCACTACACTGGTTCATTACATTTTTAAAAATGTAACCAGACTATGTGAGATGTTAATAATAAAGGAAATTGTGCAGCTGAGGGGTGTATATAGGAACTCTGTATTATAGTCTCTCAATTTTTCTATAAATCTCAAAAAGGTTGCAAAAAAAAAAAAAGTCTTGTTTTTTTAAAAAGTAGTTTTATGACTTATTTAGCATTATTATTTACTCAGGAGTAAATTTAATAGTATTGTGCCTAATTTTATTTAAATAGTTCCTGACAATGAAGACTACATGTTCAATAAACAGAGGAGGTCAGTTATCCAGCCTTAAAGCCACCACTGACCATTTCCCCTTCCTTTAATGCCACAGCTTCTACTCAACCCTTCCTTCAACATATCTATATGATTCTCATTTTTTCTTAAAAAAACAAAAACCAAGCCTCTTTATAATTGTCAATATGTTAGTTGTTGCAAATTTGGAAAATACCCAAAACCATTCAGGAAAATAAAAAGCACCCAGAGATAACCCACGACTACTACATTCCAGCTGTGCTACTTACAAGCTGAATGACTATGGGCAAACTATTTGATCTCTCCGTGCCTCAGTTTCCTCAACTGGAAAAGTCTGGGAACCACATATTTATTAAAGTCTGTCACAAAATCCCAGTAAAATTTTAGAATAGCGGATTAAAGATGAATTACACGTCTGGCACTTAAACTTCACTGGACTATATAGGCGAGTCTACTGAACACCAATTGGTATTTCAGAGACTTATTCACAATCTCCATATTGTCCCCAGACTCAATCCTGGCCTGTACCTCTTTTTTTCTTCTAAGTGTTTGATTCTGCAAATTTCAGAAAATAAAAAAATAACCCCATTATCCTAATATTTTCTGAGTGAAGAAAATCAAATTTTAATTTACAATGACCTAAAATCCCAGTGCCAGGCCTGAAGGCAATAGGAGGAACAGTCATCAAATGATCCCTGGTCTGCTCTTGATGTGATCTCTTCTTCCCAATAAAAATCCTGATGGACCTCTGATCCTTATATTTACTGACTTTAAAAAGTTTTTAGTTTTGTAACATGGGTGTTATATTATGAAAACCAGTGTACTGAAAACTTGATTGAGGATTAAAAATGAATTTTAAGGATGCTAGAAGCTTCTAGAACTTGTATATAATTTATTAAATGAATAATTTAAAAACGAACTATAAGATTATAGACTAAAATACTCTTACTAAAAACTGTACCCAAAAATATGCTCATAAGCAAATCCAGAGTTCTGAAGATGTGAGATTTTATTTGCAAAATATATTATCAGTACTTTGTATTCTGACATTATTCATTTAATGAGTTCTGGGTTCGGAATTCTAGCCATTTAAATATTTTAATGTAGATTACCAGATGTGAGCATTAGAGCAGATGACAACTTACTTTTACAAGGACATTAAGGATTAAAAGCTCTTCTTTCAGGCTAGTGGTGGCATCACTGAGTTGATACTTTGCATGCCTTAAAGACCAATGCTACTGGTATTTCACTCTTGATGCAAATTTCTCTAAAGACAGCAATCTATACCTAAAAGCAGAACAAGTGATCAAGGCATCTGGGCTGTGTAGGAGTTGGAAAGCAATATTATTTTGAGAAAATCCTCAGAAGTTTGAAGTCTTGAAAAAATGACTGGAAAACAAGCACAATTCTATAGTTAAAGTCTGGGAGTAACTCCTATGCGTGGGTATTTGGAACTGGTAAAGTGAGCATTGGTTATCAATGCCAGCTGGCTTTTGTGACAGAAAACTATCAATAAATTTTCTGGATTAGAAATTTAGTTCACAAGAATACATTATCTGGAAAAATATATTTCTCATATTATATTAAAGTCTCCAACCTGAAGGATCTGAGCTAATTGGTAATTTTACATTTAGGAGTTCCTTTAGGAAGGAGAAATTTATGGGGAAGAAACCCACATACTCTAGAATAGAGGAAAGTGAGTTTTGAGAGACAGAACTGATGAATCAGATTTCTTCGGCTGAGCAACAAACTCAGTGTATCTAAAACCAGCACCCTCAAGAGAGACTTTGGGCCAAGATGGAGGCATAGGTAGACACACTGTGCTTCCTTGCATAACCAAAAGGAGGACAACAACAAATTTAAAAATAAAAAGCAACCAGAAATGACAGAAAAATCAAACTGTATGGAAATCCGACAACCAAGGAATTAAAGAAGAAACACTGATGCAGACTGGTAGGAGGGGCAGAGATAGGCAGCCAGGCAGAGAGGACTTGTGGCAAGGAAGCAGCTGGAGGACCAGGGTAGGCGACACGGCACCAGGCAGTTCCACATTTGTGTGTGGATAAACTGGGAGGAGTAACCTAGGAGCGACACAGACCATGCAACCCAAGGTTCCAGCATGGAAAAATAGTCTCAAAACCTCTGAATGAAAAAGCCTGTGAGGGTTGAGGCAGCAGCAGGAGAAACTCCCAGTCTCATAGGAGATTTCCTTGGAGAGACCCACAGGTCCTAGAACATACACAAACCCACCCACCCAGGAATCAGCACCAGAAGGGCCCAATTTGCTTGTGGGTAGCGGAGGAAGTGACTAAAAGCTGGCAGAGAGGGGAGGAGGCGCCACTGTTCCCTCTCTGACCCGTCCCCCACATACAGTTCCACAATGTAGTGACATGGGTTGCCCCTGCCCTGGTGAACACCTAAGGCTCTGCTCCTTACTACGTAACAGGTACAGAGACCAAAAAGAAAAGAAAAGAAAAAAAAAGGCCCAAATTAAACAACAGTTCAAAGCTCCAGAAAAGAAAATACAACTAAGCGATGAAAACCTAGACAACCAATCAGATGCACAGTTCAAAACACTGGTAATCAGGATGCTCGCTGAGTTGGTTGAATTTGGTCACAAATTAGATGAAAAAATGAAGGCTACGCTAAGTGAAAATAAAGGGAAATGTACAGGGAACCAATAGTGATGGGAAGGAAACTGGGACTCAAATTAATGGAGTGGACCAGAAGGAAGAAAGAAACATCCAATCAGAAAAGAATGAAGAAGCAAGAATTCAAAAAAATGAGGAGAGGCTTAGGAACCTCCAGAATATCTCTAAACATTCCATCATCCAAACTACAGGGGTACCAGAAGGAGAAGAGGAAGAGCAACAAGTGGAAAAGTTATTTGAACAAATAACAAAGAACTTCCCCATTCTGGCAAAGGAAATAGACTTCCAGGAAGTCCAGGAAGCTCTGAGTCCCAAAGAAGGGGGACCCAAGGAAGCACACACCAAGGCACATATTATCCAAGATTAAAGCCAAGGAGAGAAATCTTAAAAGCGGCAAGAGATAAGGAGACAGTTACTTAAAAAAGCAGTGCCCATCAGACTGTCAACTGATTTCTCAAAAGAAACCTTGAAGGCAAGAAGGGGCTGGAAGAAGTATTCAAAGTCATGAAAGGCAAGGACCTACATTTAAGATTACTCTATCCAGCAAAGCTATCATTTAGAATGGAAAGGCAGATAAGGTCAAGTTCAAGTTCATCATCACCAAGCCCTTATTATAAGAAATGTCAAAGGGACTTATCTAAGAAAAAGAAGATAAAAATATGAACAGTAAAATGACAACCAACTCACAACTATCAAGTGAACCTAAAAGACAAACAAACAAAACCAATAAGCAAACAACTAGAACAGAACAGAATCACAGAAATGGAGATCACATGGAGGGTTATCAGCAGGGGAGTGGAAGGGGGAGAAAGGGGGAAAAGGTACAGGGAATAAGTAGCATAAATGGTAGGTAGAAAATACACAAGGGGTGGTTAAGAATAGTATAGGAAATGGAGACGCCAAAGAACTTGTATGTACAACCCATAGACACGAACTAAAGGAGAAGAATGCAGGTGGGAGGCGGTGTGCAGGGCGGAGGGGAATAAAGTGGGGGGGATGGGACAACTGTTAATAGCAATGAATAAAATCTTTAAAAATAAATAAAACCAGCACCTTCAAAAAGGATTTTGCTTCCTCTGTGTCCTAATATTTATCAACAGCACCCACATTTTCCCTGGTCATCTCCGACTTTTCCCTTTCCTTTGTTACCTATAGCCTGCCACTCAGTCCTATAGATCCTGTTTTCCCATACTCAGATCGGTATCCCATGCAACAGCTACTATCTTAATCTTGGCCAACACTGTACACTAAACTACTGCAATGGTATCTTAATTGCTCTCTCTTCTCTCCTCAGAAGACCATCTTCTTTACTTCCCTGAGTCCTCCCAAGAAAGACCTTCTAACCTATAGCAAGACTGATTTGCCTCTTCCAACAGTTACTGTGCATATTCCATCATACTTCTCATGCTATTCTCGCTCCTCTAAAAAACTGCCAAATCTCTACCTAAATGGTAAGTTTCGCCTCTTTCATGAAACACTTTAATTCCAGGCAACATTCTTTATCCCTCATTCTTAACAACAACAGTACATGTATATTTAATTGTATTTAACCTAGAATTATGGATATTTTCTAAGTTATTCTAACTGATTCTTACATCTAAATCTTGCCTTCCTAACAAGAATGAGCAGAAGCCACATAGATATCTTTATCAGAGACAAAGTTTATATTCTATAATCTGGACTGTATCTTTGTAATAATCTTTTCAGAAAACTTCATCTAGTTAAAAGCAACTGCTAGGATATTGACAACTAACTAAATTATTATAAATAGCTATGCCAGATTTTAAAAAGGGGTAGTAACCATTCCACTCTCCTCTCTAACAGATCAAAATATCCTTGAATACTTTCTGATGAAAGCTATCACAGTACTTTAGAAAAGCTTAAAAAATATGTATGTGTTCAGTTTAACCATTTCAATTAAGAAAATAGATTCTGTACACAATGTAGACATGATTGATAATTATAAATCTGAATTTGAACATAGAACTATCAACTGTTCAAATAACTTCTATAGTACTGCACATTACTGCCATCTGGTCGTGGCATACTTACAATCATAGTACATACATTAAGCCCTCACTTAACATTGTCAATAGGTTCTGCAAACCGACATAATAAAACCTATTTTACCATACTCTCGTTAATATAACCAAGTTTCTACACTACAACAAAACATTATTCAATGACTGGCTATACCTCAGAACCAGAATCTTGGAGGGTGAAAAAGACCTAATTTCATACAAGATCATATGGAAAGTCTTCCATGAATAACCTGTCCACAATGAACTTGATGGAAACAGCTATTGCACATGTTCACCCATTTTACCTTTTATTTTCCATACCTGATCAATTTCTGATACGTCAGGACTACTTTATCTTTTCATTTTTAAATTCTCAACAGAGCATTAAAAATTGGCATTACTTCAGTGCCTATGTTTAACCCACAAAGCAACAATATACTACATACAAGAAAGTGGCTGATGCCTTAACACTCATTTGAAACCATCTTCCTTCATTTGAATTCTCCATAAAGAAAATTAAAGTAAGTTAACAGTCTAGGTCCGATTTTTTTTCTTCATCACTACTGTTTCTTTCTATCTGAAATACTTAATGCCCCTAATTTAGCATTTAATTATACAATATTCCTGAGGAATTAATTCCTCTCCATATTTATTTTTTCAATTACAATTTAAATTCAATATTATTTTAGTTTCAGGTGTACAGCACAGTAGTTAGACAATAATATAATTTACAATGTGTTCCCCCCAATATTTCCAGTATCCACTTGGCACCATACATAATTATTACAGTATTACTGACTATATTCCCTATGTATTACTTTGCATCCCCATGACTATTTTGTAACTACCAATCTGTACTTCTCAAAATCTTCATCTTTTTTACCCAGCCTCCTAATCTCCCTCCCGTCTAGTAACCATCAGTGTGATTTCAGTATCCATGAGTCTGTTTCTGTTTTGTTTGTTTATATTGTCCTTTCGATTCCACATATAAGTAAAATCATACGGTATTTGTCTTTCCCTATCTCACTTGTTTCACTTAGCATAATACTCTCTAGGTCCATCCATGCTGTCACAAATGGTAGAATTTAATTTTTTTATGATAAATATTCATGTTTATTCCTTTTCCAGCCATTAAGATTATACGCTGCTACCCACGAGGCCATTTAAGTCTCAAGCTAATACAGATCTATCTCTCTTCACTGAATACTGTAGCACTTCAGGGGACACTTGCCTCTATTGAATTTGGCACTTTAAGATATACCTCTCTTCCAAGTCTGGTCAATGAAGACATTTAAACTAAAAATAGCAAGAGTTAACTATTAAAGTTGAACTCTAAAGGTTCCACAAGTAACCTTCCAGACTACTCAAGATGTTTCTGACCAAGTAGCTCCAGAGCAGGCTGAAACCACCCCTATAATTATTTCTACTGCTCTGAACCTCAATTATGCCTTACTTTTCACATCCCAGAATTTTTTTCAGCAGGAAGGAATGGGAAAGATGTAAAGAATTAAATCTATATTTCAGTCTAATTATGAAACCAAAAACAATTTTCCAAGAGGCTAGAATGAACATTCTTTTTTTTTTCTTTATTTTTAGAGAGAGGGGAAGGGAAGGAGAAAGACAGGGAGAGAAACATCAATGTGTGGCTGCCTCTCACATGGCCCCCACTGGGGACCCAGCCCGCAACCCAGGCATGTGCCCTGACTGGGCATCGAACCGTGACCCCCTGGTTCACAGCCCGTGCTCAATCCAATTAGCCACACCAGCCAGGGCTGAACATTCTTAATTGGGAGACAAATATAATTTTCCCATCAATTTGTAAGATGCTATCTGGCTAGTACTTACTTGATCTGTTCAGCTGATCCTCCAGAAGTTGCGTTTGTGATGGCCCAAGCTGCTTCTTTCCTTGTTCGAAACTCGGCAGTTTGTAATATACTAATGAGGGCTGGAAAAATGTTGGCATCTATCACAGTCTGAAATTAAGAAAAAAATTAAATGGAAACGTATAAGATTTATAATGTCTAACCACTATGCTATACACTTGAAATTAATACAAAATGTTGAATGTCAACTGTAATCGACAAATTAAAAATATTTATAAAAGTGTTCATGATACTAACTATAATTTTTCAGCTGGTTTCACTAATTACAATCCTCCCCTGTTAAAAATTAATTATAAGGAGTTAAGTCCTCATTACCCCTAAACCTTTTGGGGTATAGTAACACCCTCCTGGAGTCTGTGACCTTATAATCCCCTAGTTCTCCCTTTGAATTTTCTCTTTTATTGTCCTCTCTTGTTCCACTTCCAATAAATTATAAAAGTTCAATTCTCTGTTCCTCTGCGTTTTTCATTTCTCTTACAGCATGCACCCTGACACATGTGTTGCAGCTCTCTGGTACTCCCTTCTCACTGGATCGCAGCCCAGGACCACCAACAGCTTACTTTAGGTCCGCTGATGGCCTCAAACACATCATCTGCCCTCTCTGTCTGGTTTCCTTTCAAATCTCTCTAGTTTACAAAGGCTCCCTTTGTCTGTCTGTCTGTATGTATTCTAAATTTGATGAGTCACCATGTCTTTTACATTTTCAATTTAAAATGCCCTGAGCCCACTTTTTCCTTTCTGTCAGCACTGCCACCATCCTGTTCCAAGCCATCAACTCCCATCCAGACCACCAGAAGAGCTTTCAGTCGGACAGAGTATTTTACTCAATCTCTCTCATACACTAACACTAAAGCAGTCTTCCTCAAATTACTTTCTTTATGTTTCCCCTTAACATCATTTCCTTTCTCCAGAAACTGAGCAGTTCTACATAAGAGACCGGTGATAGTAGGCAATCAACTGCAGCTGAAATCACCTCATATGCATGCTGCCAATGTCAGTCCCTGTCAGCACTGTGAGGGGATGACTAACCCATGTTTTCCTTGTTGAGAACTTTTTCTATTATACCAATGAAGAAAGTAAGCAAAGTTTAGCGGAAAGACACTTCATCTTGGTCCTGTCATTTACTACAGGTGCTCTTGAGCAAATCATTTTATTTTTCTGAGCTGCAGTTTCATCTATAAATGAGAATGTTAGATTAGAAGACCTCTGATTCTACTCAGCTCTAAGTCTCATAAACCGTTTTCCAATCTGTTGTTCCAGCCTTTCTCATGGCTCATGCTGACCCATCTGGCCCACTGCTAGTCTTCCACTTGGGTTACTCCTCCACTGATACAAGGATGAAAGGACAGGGCAGATAACCAGTTAGAGAAAAACAGGTCCCCAAAGGTTCATGGAAAATTTGAAGCAATCCAATACACCAGTCCACTAGAAAATAAATATTTTACTTGGCTAATAATTTTACTTGGTAAAGCTAATCTGTTTAGTATCAAGTCCAATAAAACACTGCAAGGACCTATGACACTATTTCACTATCTTGGCAAATCATCAAATAGTAAAGGCAAGGGGAAATACCAAGGTCTAAGTGTAAGTTCAAAAGTTGTAACTTCTTTAAAGTAGGATTTTTTAAAAGAAGTAGACTGACCAAATAAGACAACAACCTTGGAAGTTAGTGGTGTCCAAGGCAATAACGAAAAAAATATATTTTTAAGGTTGACCAAAAAAAAAAAAAAAACTTATCAATAAAATTAAAGACAGGTGCTATAAAATTACCTGGATTTGGGCCCTATTTCCTGCTGTGATATTAGATATTGTCCAACATGCTTCCTTTTTGATAGATTCCTTTGGGCTACTCAGCAAATGCAATAAACTCTGCAGAGCTGAGCAATTCAAAATTACCTAAAAGGAAAAGTTTGAATATTTTACTTATTGTATTGATTCAAACAAAACTAAGCAAAGTTTAACTAAAAAACTCTAGGTTAAGAAAAATAAAAGCAAAGAATATTTTCCCTTGAAATTTTACAAACAACTTTATATATGTAAAAAAAATTCACTACTAGATAGAATCAGTTTCTAACATTATCAAAGCAATTTCATTGTATACATTCTCAAATACTAAGACCGTACATACTTAGTGAGACACTCTTAATTATTCACCTTCCTATTCCCAAAGCATATTAAAATGCCTTAGGATGGGTAATATATCAAGATGCCAGAAATTGAAAAGTGGTCTCAGATTTTTAAGTCCTTTGGTAACCCTATCCTCCGCAGTCAATGAACCAATACAGACTTAATGAAGTATACCAGGTGTTTTATAACATACAAAGATAAAAAGAATATGTCCCAGATATCAAAAACTTTACATAGGTAAGGGAGGTAAGATAAATACACATGAAGGAGATCTACTCTACCAAAAACTAAAATCATAAAGTTATCATCACTTAAATAATAGATGGCAGGCTCAAGAACCAATCACTGAATAACAGAATAGATATCTGGTCCAAAAGCAAATTCAGTTATTTATAAAGAATTAAGTATATAATGAAGTTAATCTTTCTTCCTACAATAACTGGTATCTTATTCACTAGATGGTACTAGAATCAAGGGGCTAATTAATTGAAAACATTTTTAAAATCCATACTTAGCCCAGTTACCAAAATAAATTTGCAGCTGGTTTAAAAAGTAAATATAAAAGATAAACCATAAGACAGAAGAAAAAATATCAGTAAATAGCTGGATTTGGGATAGTGAAGGACTTTTCAAGCATTAAAAACAACCAAAAATAGGGAAGTCCAACAGATAAGTGAGTTGTTATCTTTAAAATGTAAATTGGTAAGAGCAAATTAAATCTGAATAAAAAATGATCTCACAACCAATGAAAAAAATGCAAATTAAAAGTTAGCTTTTTTCTGCCTACTAACATAGCTCAAAAAATAAAACTTTAGTTAAACAGATATAACCTTTATAAGTAACAGTATAAGATGTCACAAACTAATTTTTAAAGTGCCAAAACATGGAGTCTGGAAAATAAACACATTAGAAGTTAAAGATAATACTTAGGGAGAAGTATCCTATTTTGCCATGTATCATGCGCTCCTATGTATAATGTGCACCCACATTTTTTGACAAACTTTCAGGAAAAAAATCTCTCATTTTAATTCAACTTTTAAAGTTACTTATATTTAGGAACAAAACTGATTATCATATTCCAGGGTATTATTTTGCATATAGATATCATTATTGCTTTCTGGAGTTACACTTTTAAAGCATTTAAGCATAAATAAAAGAATTAAAAACATTTATATAGATAGGGAATTAGTACTACCCATGCATAATGTGCATCCTTATTTTCCCCTCAAAAATTTGGTCAGAAAGGTGTGCATATACATGGCAAAATACGGTAGTCAGAAAAAGTCTTCATAGAGAGTTGGGGGAGAACACTTTTAAAACAGGTAAGACAGAAAGGTTGAAAATGAGAAAACGAGACAGGCTACCTCAAAGTACCAAAATTAAAAAAAAAAAAAAGACAGAACAATGAAGCTAAGAAAGGGTTTTCTGTATCCTCTAAATTATTAGTAGGAAAAAAAAAAAGAATGAGACTAAAATCTTGAAGTACAAATTCCTTAAAGTCTTTCAAGGTTCTTTAGCTCATAGGCATCAAAGAAGCTTGTTTCTAAGAGGAAAATAAATAATATGAATAAGGTTATTTTAGGAAAGATGAAGCTGTTATTAGAGAATAAACTGAGAGGGATAAATGCTTAGGAGAGTAAGAAGATAAAGCAGGTGGGTACAGCAATGACCCACCTGACAAAATAAGACATGGATCTTAACAGAAATCCACAGGACCTGGTGATTTACTATACAAAGTGTGAGAGATAATGGAGATACCAAATATGATGACAAAATTTCAAGTGTGGGTAGAGTTGTATCATTAATTGCAATGGGAAAAATCAAGAGTTGGAACATGCTTTGGGGCGGGGGAGAAGGTAAACTGTGAGAGACAAATGTGAGACATGCAAGCATAAAATCTAACAGGCTACTGGAGACATGGGACTAAACTTGAGAGAAGTCAGAACTAGATGTAGAGATGCAGAACTTCATTCAATAAATATTTTTGAGTCCTGATACATTGTGTCAGTAACTATTAGATTATAGAGGCATAAAAATGAATAAGATTGACAGAGTTCCCCCCCAGAAGCTTCTAATCTAGTAATTAAGACAGTTAAGTGTAGGATGGTAGGTGCTATGATGGATGAAACAAAAGGAGCACCTAACTTAAACTAAGAGTATGAAAGTAAACAAGGCTTTCCCCCCAAATCAGTGTTTTGTTATACCAAGACCTGAAGAATGACAAGCCAGTGGCAGAGGGCAAATACAAATGAAGTTGTGATCAGGGCGGGGGACAGGGGACGGGGGGGTTGCGCCGGATGGTGATACATTCCATGCAGAGAGAAGAAAGCCTGTGTTAAAGCTCAGAGCTGAGTGTGGTGATAGCTAGTTCAGGAGGGAAAAAAACCAGCAAGAGCACAGAGTATGGTGTGGGAATGGGAACACAGAACATTTTTTTGAATAGCAAATACACAGAAATAGTTAAAAAATACAGAAAGTATAAAGGACAATATACTTAAAAGCCTCCCTAACATTTCTGTACTCCAGACACCCAGTTCTCCACAGAAGCAACCAATTATTATTAGTTTCCTGTGTATGCTCCAGAGAAATTTTATGCTAACGTAACGTACAATTTTTTTCTCCTTCCCTTCCTGCCCCTTGTTCTTTTGTGTGTGTGTGTGTGTGTGTATGTGTTTAATTAAAACCTATATTTGTATTTTCTAAAATGCTGACCAACAGATCACTTTGTTACACATGTGTACCAATGAAAACTAAATGCAAAGAGAATCCCTACCATCCCCACAAAAGGAATGGCTCCTTTTCTAACATTCTTTAAAAATATGCATTATACAGTCCTTGCGCCTCACCAAAGGTGGCAACATAATAAATACACTGGCTTAGTTCTCCTCACTATTCAGCAAGGTCCACCAACTACTTATTATAAGCTCTCTCCTTTTTGGATTTCTACAGGGTTTTGTCCATGTTTTCTTGCTCTCCTCTCGACCTCTGGGACAGTACCACTAGATAGGGAACTTGTCACAGCTGATCATTCTTCATAGGAGACCTATGGAGAACTGCACAGACAGTACATGGGCTTGTTCAGTCGATGGGAAGGTTTGCTTTAGTCTTGGAGCTTTTCTTCTTTTTGAGACCTTTGCTTTCTTCTTAGATATTCCTGAGGTGATGTCATCATGGTCATGATCATTAGCTGCATTCTCCAGATTCTCAACTGTCATTGGTACACTGTGAGCAAAACCTCATATTACTGGGCTTTTCTGCCTGTGACTGTCTTGTTCTTGGACTTAGCCTGGCCAGCTTTGCCACTGTGGCCAGTGGCGTCACTGATCTCTTGGTGTGCCTCAAAGAAATCCACATGACTGCCCACCTGACTGATCCTGTTATCTACAAGCTCCACTACCTGACTAACAAGCTGGATCTTCTTGTCATCCAGCTCCTGGCTCCAAATCAGGGTTCTCTGAATACAGTGCAACACTCTTCTGGGTACTGTCTAGGTCCCATTTAAACGGCTTATAATACTCATCTAGTTCCTTCAGGATTTGCTTCCCCCACTCCTGGAGGCCACTGGATCCCTGGGGCCAGGGCAGGAGGTCTGAGCTGTGTCCAGAGCCAGCAGCTTGGCTAACAAGTCTCCCCCTAGCCCCAGAGCACCACTGTTGCTCCACAATCCCCTCTTGTTTTTCTTTTTAAACAATGTAACCTGGAGAGCTTTCCGTATCAGTGTGTAAAAGCTTCTTCCTTCTGTTGCATAGCATTCCATTATATAGCAACCAGATTTTAAGTGATTTTAGACATCATCTAAGGACAATAGAGGGCCATAACAAGATTACATGGGGGGGGGGGGACTAAAAAAAAAAAAAGAAAAGAAAAAGAAGAAAAGGAATTAACTTCTGGATGGTGAGACCCTGCTAGTATAGGCTTCTCCTGCTAGGTGAGTGTTCTAGGAGCTCATCTGTATCAGTGCACCAGTTGGTGTTGTTATAAGAGGCTGCGTTTGGCTTTAGTGAATTTTTGAAGACTCTTTCCGCATGTCTGCCCATTTCAAGATGGTTGATTTACCACCTATGCTCAGCATTCAGCAGTTTTTAACCAAAAATGGCATGACCCCCATGTCCCAATCTCCCTATTCACCCAATTTTGCCCCGAGTGACTTTTTTTTTTGTTTCCCTGGATGAACAAAGTTCTCCAAGGGAAAAATTTTGCTGATGTGGAAGAGGTGAAACAAAAACCAACAAAAACACTAAAAGGCATCATAATCAAAGAGTTCAAAAACTGTTTTGAGCAGTGGAAAAAAAAAGTCTTGATAAGTGCATTGCATCAAATAGAGAGTACTTTGAAGGTGACTAAAGTTTAAACATGTAAGAATAAAGACAATTTTTTAAAATAAATTCCAGGTAAGTAAGATTATGCATGATCAAATGTACATTTTACAACCATAATTCTGGTAACATGGGAATGACACAAGAAATGTAAGCACTACAAAGGGTAAGTAGAGACAGAATACTAGACTCAGAGACTGATGAAAGCGGTGGAAGAGAAGAGAATCAAGCTGATATTCAGGTTTTTGCCTCGGACAACTTGGTGCCATTCTCTGAGACAGGGAACATAAATAAGAGGCAGTCTAAATATACAAGGGAAAATAGTGAGTTCCCTAGTGAACAGAGTAAATTTAAAATAAATATTAGAGTTTGAAGACACCTCAGAGAACAAATCCAACCTTCCTTCCTTTTAGAGGTTAGAAAAGTAAAGACATTAAATGTCCTTCTGAAAGTCAGTGGTGGTAAAGAAAAAGCTAAAGTGCCCTGATTGGCATGGCATAGTTGGCTGGACATTGTCCCACGAAGTGAAATGTCACTAGTTGATTTCCAGTGAGGACACATGACTATGTTGCAAGTTTGGTCCCTGGTCGACACACATGTGCAAAAGGCAACCGACTGATGTTTCTCTCCCTCTCTTTTTTCTCCCTTCTCCCTCTCTCTTGAAAAAAGAAAAAGCTAAGGTAAGGCTAAACCTAATTCTTAATTCATGTGCACAAAAGTGATGGCTGAATTAATTAATAAGATCAGTGAATGAGGCTGAAGGATTATGTAAAGGAAGAAACAGGAATAGGAGCTCACTGAAGAGAAATAGTCAATGAGGCAGGAGACTCAATACTTCACCACCACAAAATCTTAGAGAGATAAAGAAAATGGGAATACAACCAATATACCTGAGAGATCAAGAAGAAAAATGACTAGGATAAGCCACTGTGAGTGATGTATCTTGATACAGAAGTTGAATGGAGTGACATTAGGAACTAGAAGGGAAGGATACTCTTCACATAAGAGACCGTGTACAAAAAGAGGAAGCTATCAGAAATGATGAGGTAAAGATGACAGAGACAGAGAAAGGATGCTACTGGAGACTTGTGATGCTGCTAAGAACCATTTAAAATAGAAGTAGTGGGAAATAAACTTGCTTGGCCAAAAGGATAAAGTTCAGAGGAACCCAAAATTACTACAAGTACCAGGTCAAAACATATGGTAATGGTAGTGTAAGTAGCTGCCTAATTTTTAACAAGCATTAATGAAACAAAGTATCAATTTCTTCAATAATATGAAATTCAATAGTACAATAGACACTCAATTATGAGGTTCAATGTACTATTTTTGAAGGAAAAAATAGTTGCCATTTATTCATACCTGTGTCTGAATATCATCCCCTGTGACAATGTTTCCCACAGCCCGTAAAGCAGGAGAAACCACTTTGTAATCGTTATGCCTGCAACCATAAAAAGAAATGTTATTTTATCCAACAATTCTATCCTTAGTCTCTTTTCCTTGGAGCCAAAGTCCAAAGTAAATAACACTTGATAGGATTTTACAGCGGAAAGGTACCTTTGGTGTTTATTAAGGAAACCCTACCATGATGATGGAATGTTGGGTGTCCCCTAGAAGAACTGTCTCTTCTTTATTTAGTATTTTTGGATAAAAAAAGACCCTACAAATCTTTCCTAATAATATTTCCCAGGTATTCCATCACCCAGATTCTAAGTTTTCTCTCTCATTCTTTATTAGTCTTCATCTCCTCTTCACTTGGTCTCTGTTGTTGCTGAGGTAACGAACAGCCACAGTTAACACTTATACAGCACTTCTAAGTTTTATAAATTGCATAATTTTTAGAGTAGAAAATATGTCAACTTGAAATAATCTGAAAATAAAAGCCAGGCTTCACACTTCAAATACTGAACTCATAAAACCACTCCTGACTTACTAATCCAAAAACAAAAACAAAACACAAACAAAAAAACCAGAAAAACAAACAAAACCCACAAAACCTTTTATATACTTGAAGACAAATATTAAGTCTTTATTTCAAGTAGGTTAATATATTAGATTGGCCAAAAAGTTCGTTTGTTTTTTTCCATACGATGGCTATAGTAGCATTTAGTTGTCTTTAACTTCATTCATAACAATTTGTGACAGCTGTCACATCAACGTGCATTTAAAAAAACCTTACCAAAATTGGTGAATTTTTGTGCAGCCACTTTAATATTGAAGATGGAAGAAAATAGGGAGTAATTTTACGCTTATCATGCTTTATTATCTCAAGAAAGGTAAAAACACAATTGAAACTCAAAAAAAGAATTGTGCAGTGTAGGGAGAAGGTGCTGTGACTGATTGAATTGTGTGAAAAGTGGTTTGTGAAGTTTCGTGCTAGAGACTTCTTGCTAGATGATGCTCCAATTGGGTAGACCAAATAAAGTTGACAGCAATCAAACTGAGACATTAACTGAGAACAATCAATGTTATACCTTGTGGGAGATGGCTGACATACTCAAAATATCCAAATCAATAATGTTATTGGTGAAAATGAAAAATGCGTCCTTTCTTTTACAGAAAAACTACACAGACTTTCTGGCCAACTCAATACTTTAACCCTCCTTAAAAATCCTATTTTCTCTCCTCTTCAATATGATTGATTACTCTTCTTAAAACTGACAGTTTCTTCACATACATTTTAAGAACGGATGATTAAAAGAAATGGTTAAGATACACAGTAATCTAGTGACTGAAGAGTACAAAAGACTACTTCCCAGATTTTGAGTGCTGTACTTCTGACTCCTGGAGCATCAGGCTACTTTTAATTCACAATAGCATTATGCTGCTGATCTGTACCCAGTCTGTGACCAGCTATAATCCCAGAGTTTTGTGTTGTGTTCATTATACTGATCCAATCCATTCCACATGTCGTTTGGGACAATGACTCTTTGCATCTACTTTGTACTTACTTGAATTAAATTTCACATAGCTTGTAACTGTATCATTTCCTCATTATGTTTTAATTCTAATTTTTATCTTTAGTATTATCTAAAATTTGATTAATATAGTCTCTGTTATCAGTAAATCTTCCACTCCACAAATCAAAGGCATCACAAAGAGACATAGCAAAATAAAATTCAAAGTATGACAACAGTCTAGAATAAGCTCTAAATCAGAAAGATAAGGAATGATTAATTTTAGTAGCAACATTCCTTCCACTATCCAGTAGTTGGTCTCAGATCATTAAGCATGAGCGGAAATTACACATATCAGTTTTTCAAATGTTCTTGAAGGACTGCTGACAGCATGAAGAGTGAGAGGCTCTTTAGAAGCCTCTGAATAAACAGACCTGACATCAGTATAAACAAGTACAAAAAACAGAAGCCCAACGCATAATAAATCAATATAATGAATTAATATTTGAGTACAGCAGCTAAAAAATTAATATAGGGGCAAAAGAGTAGACATACTTTTTTAAAGATAACTTACATCAGCAGCTCCACAAGTCTTCTACACACCCCTGCATCAATGACTGCTTGAATTTTATCATTAGGTCCATCTGATAGGTATGAAAGGGCCCAGCAGGCATCAGCTAGTACATCAGTGTCACTGACAAACAGCAACCAGGAAAGCACATTCAGACAGGGGGAAACCTGTAAAGGGAAGATACGACTATAAAATTCTACAGAATAAGAGCCAGAAGCGAGGTGAGAAACTCCAGAAAGCAAGAGGGAGCACACTTGATGACTTCTGGAGTGATCAGTACTTCTAGAGACGGAATGGCAAGTGGCTGAGTAGCATTCCCATCTTCGAGAAGGCCGTCAGTGGCCTTGCAGTTTACTTTTGATGAGGTGGTAAGAGCCCAAGGAAAGTAATTTCAGAGAGCAAAGTTGAATACAATACCAATTCTGAGAGATTCCTTGTCAAGACACCCTCACTGTAGACCAAAGAGGTAAAGGAACTTTCACAAGTGCTAAAGCTAGGAAATTCTATATTGTAGATACAGAAAATGCTAGCTTTAAAGACTAATTCAGAGCTTTTTATAGGCAGCAAAAATTTATTCTAAATTAAAACAAAAATAAGAAAAAGCCCTATTTCTTTAGAACCAAGTAATTTTTGATAAAACTTGTAATGGTAGAATTTTATTATCTCTTTCCTTTCATATTAATATTGGTTGCTACACTCTTTTAATTGCACTTTTTTCCTGCTAATTTCCCACAAGTATAATCTTTACCTTTGCAAATTCTGGAGGTGGACTTTTCCCTCTACAGAGATTAGACAAAGCCCATACTGCATTCCGGGTCATGGTCAAGCGGTTTTGCTTCGAAAATAACCTACAAATATGATAATACAATGGTAAACTATGTAATTAACATTAACTCTCTGATGGCATATATAGTTACTAAACCATTTTCTCCAGAACAATGAAGTTTAATTCTAACCAAATAATGCAGAATTTTGAGACTGGAATAAGACAGGATGCCTGAAGAAATACCTGAACTATAACAAAAAATCCCAGTAGAAAATCCAAAATAATTTCCAAAGATACACTGCTCTCTGCAGAACTTCCCATATTTTTATTACTTAAAAAAAAAAAAAAATCAGAAACTTACTGTAAAAGAGGGGGAAGAATATTGCAGTCTAAGACATAGTCCCTGCACATGGTACTATCTCCAGCAATGTTGCCAAGAGCCCAGACTGCCTGTGAAAAAAATTATTCATTAATGACAGATTGTATAGTTTCTCTCAAATTCTTTCAAAAAATGCAAACGAATGACAACAATTCTTTACAAAGTTACGTAGTAGTTAATCAACATTATTAATAACCCTAAGTTTATTCATCAAGGAGTCATGAAATACTTGTGAGATTGGGGAAAGAAGATCAGTAACATTATAGAGTAGACATGTGAGCACTCGTAGTAGTGAGCTCAGTGAAGGATGGAAATAGTTCTTACACATATTCTTTACCTCTCAGGTCTCCCTAAGTAATATTCCACACAGCCCTTCATACAGAGCAGTGATTCATATGGCTTACTCAACTGGTTAAAAATGTATTTTAAGCTTGCTTGCCAAAGCAAAGAGTAAACAAAAATTTAAGAACAATCAAAACGCAGAAAAGTTTAGTGAACTTTTGGGGGTGATGGATTTATTAATTACCTTTACTGTCATAATGGTCCATGGGTATATACATATGTCAAAACTTATTAGATTTAAATATATGCAGTTTATTATTAGTCACATCATACCTCAATAAAGCTATAGAAGAAACTCTCATTTAGCAGGGATTTATATTTACAAATATGATAAAGTTTGAAGTAATAAAAAATTAATTAAAAATTCATGTTTTCTAAGTCTTTTGTGCACAAAACTGACAAAAAAAAAACTGCTACTTCAATCAACACTATAAATTCCTACAATAAAAAACTCAACTACTTACATGGTCTAAAAAGTTTATCTAAGGGCTTAAAGAGTTTCAGGTTTGGAAGGAAGGAAAAATGGTTTTGTTTCTAGGAAAAATTCTACCTCTATTCACTATTAAATTTTCTATTTTAGTAAGTTTAGATTCCTAGAAAGTTCCCTCTAATGAATCATGGATTGTCATGGCCAAGTAGTAAAACTGAGGCCCTAAATATAAGAACAAAGGGAAAAATTACATTCTTTCACCTGCTTCTTTTTGTTTCATTTTTTTACCTGCTCCTGGACATCTTCGAACTCTGAACTGAGCAACTCTATGAAGATAGGTACAGCTCCTGCCTGAATCACAATCCGGGTCTGAAGAGAATTTCCTGAAGCAATATTTGTCAATACCCAAGCTGATTCAAACTATAAAGATAAAAATAATTTCATTATCTTGTTAGAATAGCTTGCTTACTTATAACTAAGATTTTCTGTATATGAAAAAGATCTGGAGATTATTTGCATGTAATCTACCCAGTGAATACATTATTTTTAAAAGAGGAATTCCCAGAAGAAATACTCAGAAGCCTAGAAAACTATTCAGGGTATCTAAAGTTTCAGATAAAGGCAGAGCTGACAAGAGACCATAAAAAGAATGAGGGAGTGTTTCATATGCTGATATGGAATGATTTCCCAAGATATAAATTTTTTAAAAATGCCAAACAGTATACATTAATAGGATATCATACTATATTGTCCAAAGGGTTAAGAAGGAATGTATGCATTAATTTACTTATTGCACAGAGCACCTCTGGAAGGAATCACAAGAAACTGAAAATACTTGTTACCTACGTGGAGAGGTCAGGGTGAATGGAGAACAAGGATGAGAAGGGAAAACACTACTTTTCACTGTAAAGCTGTCTGTAACTTTGGCCTCAACCTATGTATATTATCTAATAAAAAATAAAATTAAGTAATTTCTATAGGATGGGAAAAGTGAAATGGAAAGAGGATGTTAGTGTAAAATCTCTAAAATAGAGGCAGAGTGGAAAAGGCAAAAGATATTTTAAATGATAACTAGAACAAAAGAAGTTAACATGCATATAATTAATAGAAAAGGCAACTTCAGAGCATAAAAGCTTCTTCCAATAAATGAGAAGGCTCCAAACCAAGGTATGAGGTAAGATTTCTTAAAAAGAGCATTCTTAAATGTTGATAAACTGGTAAACAGAGGGTATGAAGAAAATTATGGCCAATGAAAATTCCAGTACGTTAATAATCCTACCCACCTCTATAGTAACTTGACTCTCTAACCTCATATAGAGAAATCTAGGAATTAACTATTAAATTCCAAAAATGAACTCCTACAGTTCTATTTTAGTTTAGTTCTTAGTTTTGTTTCCTTCTCTCATTTTATCTTTTAATAAAGCTCATATGCAGAAAAGAAAAGTCAGTGGTATAACCCTTGAAGGAGAGATCAATAAAAAGTCATCAAAAAAAAAATGGAGCTGACTCTTCTTAGCTTCTGGGTACACTGAAAGGCAGTTATGATATGAAAAACTAAAACATCAATCGTAAGGGGTAAGGGAAGATGGAAGAAATGGGAAGACAATCTGGTTAGCACAGTTCAAAGCCACATTAATGACAGCAAATTCACAGCAGAAGCCGTTTAAAAAGGATGTTCAAAGAAACCTAAACTTGTGACATACACAACTGAGATAAAGTGGTTTGGTAGCCACAACAGACACTGTTATTACAGCAGCAGAGAGTACCAGAACCGGAGCACCATGGTTAAATTAAAACCCACCAAATATCCCCCTGTAATTAAATCACTACCGAAATCAATGCTCAAATCCTTTTCAATCTGTCTGAATTGAAAACTTTACATTTTCAAAGCATTATTCACATACTCTCAGGTATTTCCCACAGCAACCCAGAGAAGCCTGGCTCTTGTAGTTTATGAATGAGGAAACTATCAGAAAAAGATCCAACAATCTAATGACTTGAGTAATGTTACACAGTCAGTCAAAGAGAACTACATTACAGCCTTCTAATGTAATTTAATGAAAGCCAGACTCTCTGGCTTCCTCTTTCATAGCTTCTTCTCTTAAGCATACCTATAACACTGACAAAAATCTTTCAATTGTAGTTTTGGTATCTAGGGCCAGAAATGTCAAATAATATGTCAGATTGTTTAGTGGACACTAAAAAGAAAACACAATTCACTTAAAATGTAGTTCCTTTGGCTTACTAGGAAAATTTATTAGGAGAACAGACATATACAATGTGAATATAAAAGCAAACTTTCCTACCAGAAGGCAAGCTCAAAGTTCAACAAAGAGTCATCACTTACTGTAGAGACCAAGTCAAAGAAACAAAAACTGGAGGCAAAGCAATCTGTAAAGAATAAGATCAGCACACACACCAAATCTTTATCGAAGAGAAAACAGATTGTAGTGTGATTCTAATAAAAAAGAAATGGTAACAATAACCTGAATGGGTAAAGGATATACTAAAATGAGTTTTCAATGAAAAGAAATCAGAATACTCTGGCAATTGCTGCCAGAGTCCAAACTGCTATTTGTCTGATGACCAAAGGTCTCACAGAAAGTGAGAGAATTCCAGGTGCTACTGAAGTGAATAAAAAGGAGAAGCAAAATAAATGACAATGATTAGAAAAATTAGGAGTAATACTCTGAAGACAGATGGAAGAAAATTAGACATTAGGACATCTCAGCCAAGGAAGAATGTACCAGTTGTGTTTATTACTAAAAAGTACACAATGATGATAACCTCTGAACACAAAGATTCAAGATCTCTCTCAGTAAGAACGGAAATCAGAAATCAGTTCTGTCATTACCAGGAGAAAAATAGACAAATAACTAACAATCAGAAGGCCACTGAAAACTAAATCATATTCATGCATTAAACAAGGCATTAAAACATACATGCACACTGGATGCTGAGTACTCTAATGCTTGCCTTGTAAAAACTCACCAAACTATATTTGTGTCATTTCCTATACCAATGTATTTATGTGTGTGATAAACTTCTCTGTCACCGGGTACTGTAGTCACTTTTTTGGTTAATGTTTTGGCTTCCAGTCCCTGATTAAGAATTTAACACAAAAGAGGCTCTGCCCAGGTGGCTCAGTTGTTGGAGCGTCATCCCATACACCAAAAGGCTGTGGGTCTGATTCCCAGTCAGGGCACATACCTAGGTTGCGGATTCGATCCCTGGTCAGAGTGCATACAGGAGGCAACCGATCAATGTTTCTCTCTCTATATATAAAATCAACAACAACAAAAAAACCTCATATTCTCAGGTGAGGATTAAAAAAATTAACAGTAAAGAGAGTTGTGAAATAGGAAAGCCCAGAGTTGACAGCACAATCATGTAAAGTTATGCTAGAAATGATCAGAAAAAGTAATTTAAGTAACCATGTGACTCAAAAACAAATGAGTTAGATGAATGAAGAAAAAAAAAAAAAAACAACCCTAAGAAATAGTAGTACCTAAAATAAATGGTAGCCAAAATAACTACCTTTACTTCCCATTTGTCATTTTAAATGACTACATTCTACTATATTCTTAGTGTTCCAAGAATGGCATCATACAAGGAAACAACCTGTCATGCAGCTATAACTGCTTATAAATTGTAATTTCATTATTTTTCACTATCCAGAACTTGCTAAATAAGTCTACAACTGCAATGTGAAGGGCACACTGAAGATTTGATATTTTCTCTCTTCCCTTTCTCAGTCTCTACCTTCTTGTGCTCAGTTCCTTAAATAAGGAAAATGAAAATCCAAAGCTGAAATACTTCTGACCTCCTATCAAGTTTCCCACTCCAGGTTGAGGTACGCCTGGTTCCCTTTCTCCATTTGGATCAGGACTCTCTGTTGCTGGCCACTTTGCTGGGTCCACTCTGGTTCCTAGCAAATGCCAGGCTCACCTGGAGAGCAAGTGAAAAGAAAGGCTCACATCAGAAAAATAAACCCAGATATAAAACTCTGCAGAGAACAGTGCCTGAGTCATCTGAGCAACCTTTCAAGGAAGGTAGAGGGGTCAATGAAGATGGGAAAAGACGTAGGAGGATGAAGGCTTTCTGCAGTTTATCACATTAAGATTTTAGAAAGGACAACAGAGGCAGGAATGGGAAAACTAAACCAATTTTTTCAAATTTATGGCTTTAAGAAAAGTATCTAATGATTGGAGCTAGGAGGCAATTTACTTATTACTAAATATTTTTATAAGCTTCTTTAAAAGGTTTGAGAATGTTGCCCTGGCTGGTGTGACTCAGTGGACTGAGAGCCAGCGAACCAAAGGGTCGCCAGTTCCATTCCCAGTCAGGGCACATGCCTGGGTGTGGGCCAGGTCCCAGTAGGGGGTGTAGGAGAGGCAACCATACATCGATGTTCTTCCCACTCTTTTTCTTCCTCCCTTTTCCTCTGTCTAAAAATAAGTAAATAAAATCTTAAAAAAAAAAAAAAAAAAAGGTTTGAGAATGTAATATGTCAGCACTGCAAAGGACAATACGAAGAGGCTGGGCCCGGACTCAAAAAACAGAACGGAGTGGGCACAGGAAATACACCGTAAGGCAAATCAATCTCATTTCAAGGGCTCAAGTATGTCTCAGACCTACATGTCACTGAGCTTGAAAATGCTCTTAGACAAAGGGTACTGTCTGCTTCCAAAATCCTAGATTCCACCCATGTTCATCTCATTTGAGGGCAAGTGTGTATCTGGGCAGCACTGTCCAAAGCAGGTGTTTTAATCTCCCTGGTTTGCGGTACCTCACTGATTTCGGGATAAGAAAAGCCAGAAAGGAAGTGAAGAGACCTTTTACTAGGATTTACAGTCCTTTACCTATGGAGTGAACGAATTAAGTTTGTTCACAGGATTTACCAGTGAGTTTAGCTATTATGACCATATTCTCTTCCTGGAAGAGAAATGACAGAAGTCCCATTCCAAAGAGACGCTATTCAAATTTCTAGCAAGCAGGAGTACCCAAGACAACTTACATTGTAGTGCACTCCAAGAAGACAGAGGAAGGAGTACCCTCCAAGTTTCCCAGAGCATGTCTAATTATTTGAGCATGAAGCCTCCTGGCCTTAAGGTCTCCCTCAATATACTTGCTCCTCCTGCTTCTGGGGTGATCAAGATTATCCATTAGTCACACTGGAGAAAAAACACCATGCTGTGCTATAATGTGCACAGAAGAAAAGGTGGGGACGACCTTTAGACAATAAACAGGTTGATTATTTCTCAGAGTCTTTGGATAGCTAGGGTGAAAATCAGGAGGCAGTCACTTCCAGAGGAATCATTTCTCAATCTTTCAGCCTAATTATCAGTTTGCATAAGGGTGGAATCTGAGAATTTAAACAGAAGCAAATTAGAGATTTCTGAAGGCATTCATCTTCAGATGTTTTAAAGATACAAGTTCCAGGATTACAGAATCAAAAATGATGTAGAACTTACATGTGTTAGCCAGGAGAGAACACTGTCTGAGAGAACATGCTGTACTCTTTAGGGAGTACTGGAGAATGTAGAGATGGGGAAACACACATTTCTCTGACATCATTTTAGGCTTAGGAGGTTGTACCATCTTTCTTTAGTGCATTAAGAAACCAGACCTCTGTAAACACCTATTACAGAGTGAATTCAGTATCTGAGAACTACTCTCACTGTCAGAGACAGGAAAGAAATATATTTTCACATGAACAAAATAATTTTCCCTACCTCCCTCTTCCTAAAAAGCTTTTCAAATGATAAATTGCAGTAAGGCTCTTCATTTGGTTCCTCTGGTTCTCTTGACTGGGTGCTTAGGGGCTCAGGCTCTGTTCTCTGCAGTGTTGGTTGTCTGGATTTCCTTTTTTCTGAGAAAAGTCTTTCTTTCCTTGCTTTCTAGGTAAACCTGATAATTTTTCAGAAGATGGTGATCCTGGACTTAGACGGAGACCAGAATTATAATCCAGGAGGCAGCTGGCAAAACAGAGTCTTAATTCAAATGAACTTAGGAATTAGTAACTGTCAAACTGGAGGAGAAAAACTGATGGGATACTGAAATACTCTACCTTTTCTGGATTTCTTGTTTTTCCTCTGGAAGAAACTCATCACCGCAACAAAGTAAGTAAAAGAGTAGAAAGATGGGGTGGGAGGGAAGGAGAGAAAATATCAAGACAAAGCATCAAGTCTTATGAATTATCTACAATACTCTGGATAGTAAGGAACCTGGGGATAGAGTTGTCATTTACGAAATTTATCTAATCCTTACAACCTTAAAAGTAAGGCAAAATCAAACAAGGGGGTGGAAATTATCTTTATGATTAACTTGTTATTGGCAGATATTTACTTGGAAAAATAACCCCATTTTGTGATCTACTTGGTGTCCAACCAATTTTTATAGTTGTTTGAACCCTTCAGATTAGATCCTACAAGTGAGAATTTAGGTGTCATAGGTATTTGTTAAAAAATAGAGAAACTAAGTCAGTTGGTTACTCCAAGAAGTCTAGCTGCTGAAAAATCACCAATTTACCATCAGTCAAACTATTTCAAAATTTCTAAATAACTCCCAGGACAAGAGTCAGTTGAGAGTGGTTCTTTTTACTGCGAAAATTATCTAATCCAGAAATTGTAGAATTTCCTCTTGAAACCCTTATTTAACACAGTATTGATAGACTAAATTAACACAGCAAAAAGCACACAGATTCCTGACAACACTATCACCTTGTTAGTGTTTTTGAGGTAAGAGGAGGATTAATTCAGACCAGGTATGGGGATTAGTGATCTCTGATCTAGCCTATGCTACAAAGCTTTCAGAAAGCTAACAAATATAATCTAAAATCCTTCAAAACCAAATTTTACATAGCCCACACTTAGGTCCTATCTATAATGGCTCCTCTACTGCAATAATTCCCTATTAAGTAAGAATTACCAACAATGATAAAATAATCTTTTACATGACTAAAAATGACACAAATTCTTAAAAGTAAAACCAAGGGCCTGGATGTTAACAAAACCATCAAAGAAACTTGCCATGTGGTTGTTGGGAACATCATTATAAAAAATTAACCCCTTAAATGATTAATAAGTAAAAGAATGTAAGTTTGCCAAGAGAGTTAAGATATGAGGCAAGAAATGGAAAGGCTCGCACCTGCAGTGTACAATTCTCTTTCCGTTTGAGGAACTCCACAAACCTGGCCACTACTCCTGGCGTGCTGATGACTTCATCAATAGGAGGATTAGGTTCTGTGCCCCATAAAATAAAAAGAAAAAAGAAAAACAATCCTTTGATTTCAGTACAAAGACTTTAAAGCTCAAAATTACTTCATAATATCCCTTCCTCCATTTTAGCATCTCTTTAATGCTGGAAATCTAAAAAAAGGGAAAAAATGTCAAGTTGAATTTGGTCACTTAGACACTGTGGTAGCTTGAAAGATTTCACAGTAAGGTAGGCGTTACCATAGAAATGATGGGCAGAACTCCTAAAAATTAAAATTACTACCTCTACTATTTTAGAAAATAGCAGGAAAACCATCCAGACAACCACTGTTATTATTTTGGTACAATTCCTTCTAGCCCTTTTTCTGTGTATGGGTTTACTGTTCATCTTTTTGTTTAGCATAAACTGTCTGTAGAAACTGGATTAGGGGAGCATTTGAGATCTTGCTTCCCAGCACATGTTGTCAGTTTGGTTCAAACTCTTACAAAAATAAAAAATTTTTTAAAAAAGAAAGAGAAGAAGAAAAAGGAAAAAAAAATTTGTTGGGTGAATAAATAGTTAATGTCCTAACTAATCAGCATAACAATTTCAGCAAGGGATTTGACAAAATTTTTGATGACATTCATGTAGCAATGCATGAAAAATGGCAGCTGGACTATATAGCATTGCTAGGAATTCTGAGCCAAGTCAATAGCTTTACTGAAAGAGGAGATTCAATGTTAATTTGTAGAGAGCTCTAACGACATGCTCTTTGTCTAGTTCAACCTTTTTACCAACCATTCGAATAGACACAACAAATAATTTTGATATTATAATAAAGTAGATAATATGCTAGATTACAGAAACAGCATACAGAAAGACCAATAATAAGCCAAAGTTGGCAATAAAGCAACAGGGGTAAAGTAAAACTCAGCAACTGAATTTTCAAAAATTAAAAAAAAAAAATCCATATGACTTCACAGACAAAACTTAAAAACAATTAGCAAAGAAAAGTGTTGAAAGAGTTTAGACTGCTGCAAATACAACAAAACATTACTATACCATTACTACTGAAATAACTGACACTATCTTGGAATACATTACCAGCACATAGAGTCTCAGGAAGGCAATCTCTCACCACTGACAGAGCAATAACACAGGGGCAGTACTGCATTCTAGTTATCATATTTCTAAGAAAGGAGGCTGGGAAACTCTAATACATGCGGGGAAGTTGAAGAGTGGTGAAAGGCCTTAAAAAGTCACATTATGTGTGAAACCTATTAGGCTCAGCATGCTGAAAAGAGACATCTTTAGAGGGGTGGGGAAAGTGTACATAATAATGGCCTTCAAATATTCAACAATTTGCCATGCAAAAAACCAGAATTTTTTTGTTGTTGTTATGGTGGTAGATTTTCATTCCCGTTAACCTCAAGGAGAATGTTAACTTATCACTAATAACTCCCAACAACTGTAACTCACTACTGGTGGGTGAGTTCTAAGTATTTACTATTGACATTGTAATACAGTTCAGAGTTCCACAGTTCTTTTTACTTGCTTAGATGAGAACAGTATTACATTCTATTCTACACTAATTGTACAAAAGGTAGTTACCCTGCCCACCAATAAATCCATAGTTAATTTCAGTGATAAACTGCTAACATTAAAATCAACAACCACTGCCCTTTCAAGTAATATTTTTAAAGTTTCCTCTTAAAAAAGAGCAGGGTTTCTCAATATGAATGAACAGAAAACACTGCCTACTGTTCTTATCACTTTAAGGTCTTTTATAAGATAGCTCAGAAATAAAAATGCTGCTGCTTTCTGACACTGGTAAGATCATGCAAATAAGTAAGGAAACCTAAAAGTTAGCTATGGCTCACAACTGTGTACCTGTATGTGTTCTTGTATTTTGTTGACAGACAAACTCTAAAACAAGTTACCTGCGTTATGAACAACAGGCTATGAAAAAGTAATACACTGTGAATAAATATTAAACATAACATTCAGAACTCACCTTTTGAAAGCAGTTTTCTGAATTTCTGTGTTGCCGAAAGCT
Source organism: Glossophaga mutica (assembly GCA_039655065.1). Taxonomy (NCBI): domain Eukaryota; kingdom Metazoa; phylum Chordata; class Mammalia; order Chiroptera; family Phyllostomidae; genus Glossophaga; species Glossophaga mutica. The sequence goes on along the minus strand of CM077304.1, from coordinate 121,837,791 downwards.
GTTGCTCTGGGCTATTAGAAAATATCATTTCAATCATGTCAGAAGTAATAACACCACCCTGGGATCACAAACAAAAAGTAAATATAAGGAAATTTTAACTTTAATTCAAAGGAAAAAAAAGACTGTTAAAATTGTGGCCATGTTATTAAGTTAATCATATTTATCTAGAAGAGTCACACAAAGAGACGGCAACCTCTACATGTAGAAATGTATGACATGATTAATAATGTGATGAAGCTAAACTCTTTGTCTATCATTAAAAAGCTCACAACAGCCCTGACTGGGTGGCTCGGTTGGTTGGAGCATCATCCTGTACACCAAAAGGTTGCAGGTTCGATCCCTGGTCAGGGCACATACGAAGATTATAGGCTTGCTCCAGTCAGGGTGTGTACAGGAGGCAACTGATCGATGTTTTCTCTCACATCGACAATTCATTCTCATTCTCTCTCTCAAATTAATAATCATATGCTTGGGTAAGGAATTTTTTTTACAAGTTCACAACATTAATAAAGTAGTAGTAGTAAATACTAAGACAAAGTGTTTATTATTCTTCCTCTCCTTGTTCATCAAAGGGTTAGCTATTTCTTGTCATTCAGATTAAATGTTAAATTCTAAAAGAAGGCTTTTCATGACTTCCAAATTTAAAGGGTCCATTCCATCTCTATCCCATCCCTCTACTTTAATCCTGGGTCCATCCCTTTTCACTATCAGCTACACACACACACACAAACACACACTTTTTATTCTCTTCACTTTATTAAAAGAAGAAACAATAAAACAAAAACATTTATATGGAAAATGCAGTGGAGGGCTGATAGGCAAAGGGGTAGAGTGGGTAAGCCCAGTTCAAAGAGGGAAGGGGAGCTGGCTACCCTCAATCTCTCCTACACAGGAGATCAGATAATTATATTTTTCTTAGTTACTTCCCAGGTTTCCCCAGTATACTATAAGCTCCTCAAAAGCCAAAGATCCTGTCTATCTTACCACTTTGTCCGTAAGAGCTGTAAAGTAGATGCACATGTATTTACTGAATGAGTATAGAGCAGTCTTACATAAATCACAGGTTTAGCCACTGCTAAATCCAACAGCTGACCCTTAAATTTATTTAAAATTTCTATTATCTTTATTAAAATGTTTTAGTTTCTCACTATTTTCTTGCTTTATTAGAACTTTTCCATTTTCTGCTATAACCCATCCCCAGTATTAGTAGTTAACGAACGCTCTTCTCAGGATTACTTGTCAATGAAGTCAAGTCTGTATCATTTCATCAAGGGTTACAGTCAACAAGATGAACTGTGAAGAAAGCTGCACTGAGTTGAAAGCACCAGATGGTTGGTAAGCAATATCTAACACTTAAGAATCCCCATGGGGAGAATGAAGCATTCTGCTCTTAGGGGTCAGAAAAGTTAACTGCTCTGAAACTTAAAAGACTGATTCCTGAACAAAGGTATCTATATAATTCTATTATGAATATATTAAGTGTGTGTATATCTATCTATGTCTCTGTGTGTGTGTGTGTATCTCTGTTTTCTTCTCTCTTGTATCCCCTTATCATGTAACAAAATGTACTGACTCTACATTCATAATATTTAAGTATCATTAACTCTATGTCACAGTATTTAGGTTATAGGACATCAGGGTGAGGCGTGAATAATATCCAAGAACTTTACATCCTCTTCTGGGGAAAAGGCTAGTGCACTGTAAGTTGCATGCGGGGTAGTTATGTTATGTGGAGGTACAACTTTGTTCCTGCCTCTGAGTCTCAGCTTAGTTTAAAGAGTTGTGTATGTGGATGCCAAACTGACAAAGAGTAGACTAGGATGATTAATTTTACATGTCAACTTACATTATGATATCCAGCTGTTTGGACAAACACTAATCTAGATGTTGCTGTGAAAGTATTTTTTATATGTGATTTAACATTTTAAATCAGTACACTTTGAGGAAAGTAGATTACCCTCCAAAACGTGGGTGGGCCTCATTCAATCAGCTGAGCAAAGACTGAGATATCCTAAGGAAGGAATTCAGCCTAAAAACTACGATTATTACCTGAATTGCTAGCCTGATGTCTTGCCTTATGGATTTTGGACTTATCAACTCTAACAACTGCATGTGCTTAAAATCGATCAATCTATCAATCAATCAATCCTTTCCTCTTATTGACTGTTTCATCTGTAGAACCCCAACAAAGTCCACAAAATACTTCATATTCATCTAACACCCACTTAAAAAGAACAGCTTCACTTTCTGAAAGGCCTGCAAGAATTCACCACAGAAGAATAGTAGTAACTGCAGTGTCTATATCAATTTCAAACGTATTTTAAACTCACTTAATTCCAAAAGAAAACTAGTCTATAAAAACTGCAGACCTATGAAGTGGAAAAAAAGGAAAAATCTACAATGGTATATAATATGCCACCATAAAAAAAAGGAGGTGGAGGAAATTTATTTTCTCAAAAGAGTAAGAATCTAGTAACAGTGGATGTCACTAGAGAAAGAAAATGAGTGACTGAAGTGAATGAAGAGAGGTTTTCTTTTTTTGAAAACCATGTATATACACGTTCTATTAAAATACTATCAAATTCATTTTAATCAACTGAAAATATAGATAGGTGTGATCTATATAAAGCACAATTTTTATCTGTTTTTGTAACCTCAAGACAGTTACAAAATGGTTTACAATAAAGTATTCCAATAGCTGTGCTATGGAACCAAATTTTTAAAATCATATAAACATATCCAATTTTGTAACTGAAATAAATAACCAATTGGGATTTCCTTTAACATACCCCTTGTTATTCAACTTTTAAGGAATAGCTTTATTCTAATTATCTTTGTAAGTTTTAATAGTTAATCTTTATAACTTAGTTAACCCTATTTAATAGCATGTTATTTAAAATATAATAAACATTTAGTAAATCATGAGATTAAGTAGATAGCTTCTTTTTAAAAATGCCAAGTACTTTTGGTAGCCATATCATCTTTTTTCAAAAACAAAAAGAGATCTAACCTCATATTTTCATCAGAGAAACACTAAAGAGTTTTTTTCATTATCTTACTTACTGGTGCCATTTCCATGTTATTAATCTGAGCTTCATGGAAGCCTCCATCTGACATAACTTCTTCTTCTGTTTCTTCTTCTGCTGTAGCAACATTTCTTCGCTTGAATAACTGAAAAATAAAGACTGTTACTTAAGTAATTCTAATACAAGGGAGTTCAAAAGCCAAACACTAGTTGTCGCACTTAAAAGGTAGTAAGGATGGAGCTTCTTGAAAATTGTTTTAAAATTCCAAAGTCTGTGCCACCTTCAACCTTTCCTGATGAGGAACTATTTCAAAATTCTCCACAGTCTTTATAATCTACTGCAATTAACTATCACCTGATGAGGTAAAACTGACCAAAAAGCCTCACACTGCATGATGTATAAAAAAGGTAAGACTGGAAAATGGAGTTGGGGCATGCTTGGCCATTGTCCTCTTCCCTTTATGTGAAGTAGGTGATAGGATAGTCTCACTATACACCAGGAGAAATAAAGATAAAAATGATATTAAGGTGACCTAATACTTCCCTCCTAACTCTCAAAGATAGTATACTGAGAAGCTTCTTGACTTTCTCAACCTGTCCAGCAACCACTGGTGAGAAATGACTTCTGCTTGAACACCACCTTTGAAGCACCCATTTATCTATGTAGACAAAGGAGAACAGTCCTCTCCAAAGGGCAGTCCATGAAGATGGTTTTCATTACATCCTTAAGAGTCCTATGCTATATACTTATTCATCAAGCCGTAACAGAGTAATAATTTACCCTCTCATCCTAAGTGACTAACAGACAAAAATCCATAAAATAATGGGTTTCAGTCACTGAACAGCAGGCAGTACAGGCAATGATCCTTTGGAAAAGAGGCATTAATCCTATGATTGCTTCAGGTTACTGCCTGGACAGAATTTCTGGGCTGTAGCACAAGGAGGGTGAACCCTAACAGAGCCTGAAGGCCAAGACACCCAGAATCCACAACACAGAGTACTAAGAGTAGAAATCAACCTAGAGAGAACTCCAAAAATCTGCAGAAGGTCCTACTCGCTTAGTACTGATCGTTGCAGCTATGTGAGGAAGAGATCAAAAACTGGGAAAGGAACCACTTTCACGGAGCATACAGAACAATTTTGGAGGTCACAGAGATCAAATAATAGTTTATGTTTTGACCAGCTATAATAGAAAAAAACTTCTAACATATGGGTCATTGAGTAGAATACTCAGGAGGGCAGTAACTCATTAGTGATGCTAAATTAGCCCTGGATTAGAGGCTGTTCTGGTCCAGCCCAATGAAACATAAAAGCAAACTGGTTCCAAGTAGTTTAACTACAACCAATGAGAATGTCAGAATTATAAACATTAAAAGATGGCAAAATTATACTTATTAAAAAGATACACAAAAAACTCCAACACCAAATGAGGTAAAATTCACAATGCTTGTCATTCAATTAATAACTACCAAACATACAAAAGAAGTAGAAAAAGACCACTCATGAGGAAGAGAAAAATCAATCACATCAATTAAATCACCTAGAAATGACAAAGACGGCAAACTGAACAAGGACATCAAAATACTTGTTATAACCCACACATTTAAAAAGTAAAGTATAACCAAGACAAGGAGAGCTCAAATACATGAAAAAAGAAAGCAAATCAAACACCTCGAGATGAAAGATACAATTTTTCAGATGAAAAATATGCTGGGTGGGATTAACAGCAGATTAGATATCATAGAAAAAAAATTAGTGGATTTATGGACATTGCCATGGAAAAACTCCAAAATAAAAGAGAGAGAAAAAGGCTGAGAAAATTTGTACAAAATTTAAATATATGCCTGTGGGACAAAAAATATATTTAAACAGACTTCACGATTGTAGATACACAGATGGCATATAAACTGTGAAAAGATGCACTTAACTTTAGTCATTAGAAAAATGCAAATTAAAATAATACTGGCATACTATTACACACACACATAAGAATAGGTAAAATGAAAAAGACTAATCATACTAAATGTTGACAAAGATGTGGAAGAACTGAAACTCCACTCATTGCTAATGGGAAGATCAAATAGTACAGCCTATTTTGGCAAATAGTTGATAGCTTCCTAACTATACAACTACTAAACAACCCAGCCATTCTAGATATTTATCCCAGAGAAAAGAAAATATGTATCCACAGGAGTTATCTATGAATGTTCACAGCAGCTTTATTTGCAATCACCAAAACCCAGAAACGATCCAAAATACTATCAACCGGTGGTGAATGGGTAAACCAATTGTAGTTTATCCACATGGCAGAATACTACTCAACAAGAAAATGAAATGAACTACTGATACATGCAAGAGCATAAGTAAAGCTTAAAATGATTAAGCTGACTAAAAGAAGACAGACAAAAATAAATATTGTATGATTCCATTTATGCAAATTAATCAGTGGTGACAGAACACAGATTACAAATTGCTTGGAGATAGGAAAGAGGTGGGGAAAAGGTACTACACAAAGTTGTACCAGAAAGTTTTGGGAAAGATAAGCAGGTTCACTATCTTAATTATAGCAGTAGTTTCACAAAATATATCAAAACATCGAACTGTAACGTTTTATTAACTGTCACCTATACAGCCACAAGTGGTTGTGTGTGTGTGTGTGTGTGTGTGTGTGTGTGTGTGTGTTAAGACAGAAGAGAGTAATGGCTCAAATAAATTGAAATATGCTAAATACTTTAAGGTCCTAGTAACATTAAAACACCATCACACTCCAATGGTCCCTTTGGAAGATGCTAAGGAACCAACTCTTTATTTTGAAAACAAAGGGAAAGACTCAAGTATTTCTCTTTCCTACATGATTAGTAATTCAGGAAAACCAAAAACTTATTGAGGAAAAGCTCTTCTTTAGACTGAGTTATCAGCCAATGAAAAAAGCAGAACGAATAATAGAATAATCACTGCAATGGTCATTTAATGATCAAGTAATGTATCTAGACATGCCACCAAACACTGCTAAAAGCCTGAGGTAAAAAACTGGTGGATATCGATTAGATGGCTTGATATTAAGGAACTGTTAACTTTTTAAAGTACAGTAACTACTCTAGTTTAAGTTTGAGTCTTTATCTTTTAGAGATACTTACTGAAGTATTTATAAATGAAATAATTTTCTATCTGAGATTTGCTTCAAAGTAATCCAGGGCATTATTTTACTTCTGTCTGAAGGGCACCCTTTAACATTGCTTGTAGTGCAGGTCTTACAGTGATGATGAATTTTTTCAGTTTTTGTATGCCTGAAATGCATCTTTATTTTGCCATTGTTCTAAAAATATATTTTTGCCAGGTACAGAATTCAAAGTTAATGGTTTCTTTAAGTACTTTACAAATGTTTTTCCAATGTCTTCTGGCTCGTATTATATGTTGCCATTGAGAAATTTGACATCTTCATCTTTGTTCTGCTGTAACATGTCTGTTTTCTCTGGGTGTTTTAAGACTTTTCTCTTCACAACTGGTACTGAGTAGTTTGGTTATAATATATCATGGTGTATTTTCTTCATGTTTTTGTGTCTACAATTGAGTTTCTAGGATCAGTGGGTTTAGAGTTTTCAATAATTATAAAAGTTTTTAGCCCTTATTTCTTTCAATAACTTTTTTCTCTTCCCCACTCTCTCTCCTTTAGGTACCTCCAATTGTCCATGTATGAGGCTTCTTATAAAGTTATAGCTCAGCGGTCCCCAACCTTTTTGGCACCATGGACCGGTTTTGTGGAAGACCATTTTTCCATGGGGAGGGCGGGGTGCGGGGTGGGGAGGGAGAGGCTTTGTTATAGCCTTCCACCAGATGCAACTTAATTGTCACTTGCTATTCACTGACAGGGTTTTGATGAGTTTCCAAGTAACTCATTTATTATGGTCTCTGTGCAGTCAAACCTCTCTATTTGCAGCCACTCGCCAAGTGCTGGCATCACTGCCTCAGCTCCACCTCAGATGAGGCACTAGACTCTTGTAAGGAGCACACAACCTAGATCTCTCATGCGCAGTTCACAGTAGGGTTGGCGCTCCTATGAGAATCTAATGCTGCCCCTGATCTGACAGGAGGCAGAGCTCAGGCAGTAATGTGAGTGATGGGGAGCAGCTGTAAACACAGATGAAGTTTCCCCGCCCGCTGCTCACCTTCTGCTGTGCGGTCCTGTTCCTAACAGGCTACAGACTGGTAGTGGTCCATGACCAGGGGGTTGGGGACCCCACCATAGCTCAGTGATGTCTTCTTTTCCATGCATGTGCACACGTGTATATTCTTTCACCTTTTTAAAATCCTTATCCAATAATATATTTGTTTATTTCAGGGTAAGGGAAGAAACAGGAACATCAATTGGTTGCCTTCCATATTCACTCCGATCAAAGACTGAACTGTAACATTTTGGTGTACAGGATGATGCTTCAATCAGCTGAGCCACCCAGCAAGGGCTTTCACCTCTGTTTTTAATTTTGGATGTCCCTTTGGATAGGATATCCTCCTATCCATTGAAGTTAATTAATGTTTTCTTCTGCAATTTCTAATTTGACATTGATCCTATCTATGTACTTTTCTTCTCAGACACTGTGGTTTTCATTTCTAGAAGTTCAATTTGAGTCTTTTGTGCATCTTCCATGTTTCTACTTAACTTCTGAATACATGAATACAGTTACAATACTGCTTTAACGTCATTCTCTAATTGTGTCAGTTTCAACTGACTGTTCTCCTCATTAATGACCCTGTTCTGCTTCTTTGTGTACCTGGTAATCTTTATGCCTGACATAATCAAACTGACTTTGTTGAATACTGGATATTTTTGTATTCCTGTTGGCCAGTTATTCTGGTATGCAGCTAAGTTATAAAGAAACAGCTTGATCCTCTTGGATCTTGCTTTTACGATGTGTTAGGTAGTTCTAGGGCAGAACTAAGCCTATGGTTAAGTTCTAAGAATTAATTTCCACTAATGAGGCAAGACTCTCCTGAATACCCTACATATTGCCCCGTGAATTATGAGTTTTCGCAGCCTGGCTAGCAGCACAGGCCACTATTCTCAGCCCTGTATAAGTACAAAACACTATTCCCTCTAATTCTTTTGGATATTTTCTCTAGCCTTGGGTAGTTTCCTCAGACACATGGACTGATCAGAACTCTGAAAATTCAAGGAAACCCTTTGAAGAGCTCAGGCTTCTCTCTACACATACAGGTCTCTCCTTTCTGGTATTTCACTTTATGAACTCTATTAACCTTGGTCTCCCTGGACTCCCAGCTCTGCCTTCTCAACTCAGGGAGGCTTACTTACAACATAGTTCCCTCTTCCTGTGTTGCAACTTGAAAACTCTCGCAATAAGCTGAGGCTGTAATAGAGTTCACCTCATTTTCCATCTCTAGAGATCACTTCCTTCACTGCTTAATATCTGATATTTTAAACAGCTGTTTAATGTATTTTATCTATTATTCTTGGTTGTTTCAGATGGGAGAATAAATTTGGGCTCTGCTACTCCACTCTGGTGAGAAGTGGCAGTCCTTACAGTACCCTTTCTTATACTCAAAAATACCTTACTTTTGGCTAATGGGAGCCTGTTCAAGCTACCTTGTGAGTCTTCTCAACACAATTTCAGTGGTCTTCAATTACTTCTTTATGTTATTAAAAATTATAGGTTAACCTTGAACATTCCCTATCTTTAATCAAGAATCAGTTATTTTTCCAAGGAGACTTATTCCTATGAGAGGAAGATTTTTATGACCACAATCTCAGGGTGCTAGAGGTACTCACTTAACTTCAAGGTATTTCACTATTTCTAGGCCTTTTCAAACCCTAGTGATATTACCAATTCAAATTTATGTAACTTCTTTGCTTTTGTATTCCCATTATTTTCTTAATCTAAAATATCCAGGTTCCTACATTAACAAATACTTAATTTGCTATATCCAAGTAACTATCAATCTTATGATTACTAAAATCAGTTGGTTTGTTTATACTGCTTTTTATCCTTAAGATATATTCTGATAGAGATAACTAATCACACTGCCATATGTTAAATGTACTAAAACAATTCCTCTCTGTATGGTTTAGCCACAAGCATGACATATAGGGCCATTTAATTCTTTGTTTATTTTTAAGAATTTCTTTCCTCATTTTGATTTAATTTGTTTTACCATTAGTTAAAACATTTACATTACTCCAAATCAAACTTAATCACTAAAAGTACATCTACTGGTTTGCAAAATTTATATCCAGTCAGTGCTTTTAATATGGTATGGCAGGATCTTTAACTACTGTAAGTCACGATATATACAACAGCTGATAACAAGTGGAATTTGACATTAAAAACAATACTATTTACATCACAAGTATCAACACAAGAAAAGAGATGAGAAATTACCAACAAAGGTTAAGCCCTAAGACCACAGCTACATAGCAAGCCCACAAGATAAACAACTGACAGAAAATGTAGGGTAGAGGTCTTAGGATGGGGAGGTGGGGAGGGACTGTAACTGATAAATTATCTGAGAAGTTTTACCAAGTAGAAAATGAGACAAAAATAATTTAAGAGAGCTATAGGAGAGAATGAGAAAGCACCCAGGATGTCAAAGAAAGCCACTCATGTTTAAAAAAAAAAAAAAAGTACAAATTAAGTCCAGGAAAAACAAAACGTAAGAAAGAAAATGTAACCACAGTATACTATTCAGCTCAGCAATACTTACATATTGTAATATAACTATACTATGAGGATGGATGTAAGAGAAAGAGTAGTATAAAAGCTTAGATCTTCACCTCTCACAACAGGACATCAATGAAAAATATTTTTAAGTTGATAAAGATATATAGTAACATACACATATTACTTAGAAATTTAGCAATGTAAGCCACAATAAACAGTTAAGAGGGTGGAAAAAGTAGTTTACTTGGGATAGAACACTACTGGTTTGGTTGCAAGTATTTTAGCACTATTTAACTTTTCCAACTATGTACATATTACTCAGAGAAAAATAGGTTTTGAAAAAGAAAAACAATACCAAAACAATCATGACTTGTATCTTTATAGGTATACCTGATTTACATGTTGCTCAACCTTGTCAACCAAGCTAATCAATGGGAAAAGTTGGCTGTCCACAAATTTATCAACTTGCTCACTTCACAAGGCAGTTCTTGTAACTAAAAACAACAAGTCTCCATTCTTCATCACTGTCATTTTTACAATGTCAAAACAATACTACGTTACCTACTCAGACTGAGTTAACAAGCATCTGTTTAATACAAAATATTTTAATAGTAAATGTAAAGTATTCATCTTCTCATATGTGTAAAATTATAAACACTGGCTCAATAAGAATATCAACTGGTAAAATTTCTTTGTCAAAAAATAAATTTTAGTTTGGTCTGTCAGTGTCAAATGGACAAAGATCATTTATACAGTGCTGCCTAGATGACAGATATTAATTGCTTGTGTGCTAATAGGATAATCCTAAAAGGAACAGCTACTTTACACACACACACACACACACACACACAATTAGCAGCATCATTCCTGTACTAGCCTCAAATATAGCTGTTCAGCTGGCCCAAAAGCCTGTGACTTTCCCAGACAGATGACAAAGCAACTGTGGAAAGATAAACAGTACTTAAATGAAGATTATTTTATTGATGTTTGCTTTTTTACAAACTAGGCATGAAACAAGTACTGTTATGACATTATTAAGAAGCCTGATTAGTATTATCAGTTCCCCCTACATAAGCTGGCACATATGAAATGACAAAATTAAGATTTTAAGTAGAGCAATATTCCAGAAACTTATCACAGAAACATTAAAGCCTAAGCATACTTTTAGATCTCATACAATGAAGATGATGACAGAGTTTCAACTATAAATGTTTTTATTCAAATATATGGGGCCATACTTGCCATTTATACATTAAGAATATAAAGCATTTTGCCCTGGCTGGTGTGGCTCAGTGGACTGAGCGCTGGACTGCAAACCAAAGGGTCACTGGTTCCATTCCCAGTCAGGGCACATGCATGGGATGCAGGCCAGGTCCCCAGTAGGGAGTGCTCGAGGGGCAACCACACATTGACGTTTCTCTCCCTCTCTTTGTCCTTCACTTGCCCTCTCTAAAAAGAAGTAAGTAAATCTTTAAAAAAAGGAATATAAAGCATTTTGCCATCAGGCAGGCAAGTAAACATGAAAAACCTATTACAAATGCAAACTGTTTATGACAGAATGACATTACTGCATCTTCAAATGGCTTTATGCCATATATGATGTGTAGGCTGGTGGTTATATTAGACTTGTACTTGTTCTTACATACACACATACACATATTCACATTTACATATGTGAATATAAGTATGTCACAATGCTGCTGTAATTTCTGAAATTTACCCCAAATACAGAAGCTAATCCAAAGAAAAGATTCCACTTTAAGTAAGACACAGAGATGAATGAAAAAAAAACTGCAAGAAACCAAGAGAAACCCATCCTTTTATGAGTAAGTGGTTATTTCAAAGATGAGAAAACAGAATGCAAGAGCTCAAACTTAATTTGCTGCGCTTAATATAAACTCTGTTACTATATTACCAACTGTTTTTGCCTGCTTCCTGCAAATAACAGTAGTAATAGTGTTTGATTTCAACATCTATAGCCCAACTAAACACTGAGGTGGTAATATACTCTTGGACTTCAACTATTTGGAATATTTAATGCAGTGTCACTCAAAAGCACTGTACACAGAGTGGGGCAACAGTAGGTTTACAGTTGTTCCTATGGAAAATAATACATAAGTAAGAAATAACACAAGAATAAACAGTTTCATGAACTCACAAGTGTAAACCTACTTTTGTCCTACACCTTGTATACTGAGAACAGCTCACTATAACTGCAAAATATTTATGACAGATTACCTATTTCTCAGGTATGAAGGGTTCTGTCTGACTCATTTGCCTTTTATGAGGTTTTTATAGTATGAGGGGTCAAATGGTCCTTCCTAAAAAAGTATTTTACAGTGAGGGTGAGTCTCAGATATTCCTGGAAATGTTCTCAGGTTAAAATGGTATTTTAAAATAATGTCCTACCAAACACCATCACTGGAAGACTCGAAAGAACTCAGTCCCATTTTGGGAATGTTTGCTAACATTTTTGGATGATGAGAGTGCTTACTTTGGAGAAGTATTTTATATCCATTTTAATGTGCATTGGGACAAAAATGATGTAGACTTCATTATGAATGGAAGTTGCACAATTGTCACCCAAACTAACAAGACGGACAGTTTCTAAGTGTCCCAATTATACTTTCAACATTTCTGTAAAGGCCATTTATGAAGAATTTCAGAGGATTTTACAAGGTGTGTGACAAAGAGATTAATGAAATTTTCTCTTCCACCCTGAAGAGCTACAGGATTACTGGAAATATACTTATGACTGGAAAACATTTCAAGAGAATTTATTATTATGAACAAGGATATGGCATTTCACATCCCACCATATTAATATTTTGGAAGGTTTTACACCAACTGACCTTAGAGAAAAAGAAGATTCCTTGCGTTTCTTACAGGAAATGATAGAATTCAAGTAAAAGGCATAAAGAACATGAAAATAAAATTTTGCTGTCCTGAAAGACATATACCTTGAGGTTTTGCTTTAAAATATTATATAATAAAAAAAATGTAGAGACAGACATGAAGTAAGGCAAATTGTTGATAATTACTCAACCTAGAGGATGGTTTTTTGAAGTTAACTATTTGTTCTTTATTTTTGTTATGTGTTTACAAAGTTTCAAATTAAAGTTTACAATGAAGGGCAATGTTTTCTTGGCCACTTGAGAATTCATTAACAAATGCACATAAAATCTTAAGGAAGTCGCAACTTTAGAAAAATAAAATACACTAAAACAAACAGGCTGATGTTAAACAGTGGTTATAGTGGGGAAATGGGAACTGGAGAGATTTCTTCATTCTTGTATTCCACTTTTCATCATCTCCTTTCCCCCACCCCCAAAACATGTTGATTTTATGGTGTCTGTGGAATATATGTGTGTGTAAACACTGTTAAAATAAAAGAAGGTGGTTTCAGGCTTAAAATGGAACATTAAAGTTCTTCATAAGGAATTAATAACAGTAAAGGACTCACCTGCTCTTCTCTTTTCTGCTTACGCAACTGTAGTCCTTCTTCTTCCCTCCTCCTGCGCATCTCATCAGGATTCAGGGACTTATTTTTGTAACTTTTCAGGCGAAAGTTCTCCTTCCCTGGAGTAGTCATGTTTTCTACAAAAGTAAGAGAGGAAAGAAACAGATGAGCTGAGCTTACTGCAAAGAGCTCTGTTGTTCCAAAGGCTCAGTCTTTTATATGCATACATGCTGAGGTCCACCCCACAGGGATACCAGAAATGATTCTTAACAGCTTTATTAAAATATACAATTCACTGGCTTTTTAGTATATTCACATCTATGCACAACCATCACCCCAGTCAATTTTTAAATATAGTCTCATCACTTCAAAAAGTCTGCCATTTACCTACCATTCCTATTCTGGACACTTCATATGTGATCTTCTGTGCCTGACTTCTTTCACTTAGCATGTTATTTTCAAGGTTCATCCATGTTGCAGCACATATCAGTACTTTATTCCCTTTTATGCCTGAATAATATCCTACTGTATGAATATACCCCGGTATATTTATCTGCTTATCAGGAGATGGGCATTTGGGTTCTTTCCACTTTTTCACTATCATAAATGACCCTTCAATAATTATTTGTGGATGCATTTTTGCACAGGCATATGTTTTCATTCCTCTTGGGTATATACATCTAGGAATGGAATTGTTGCCAAACTGTTTTTCCAAAGTGGCTGCATCATTTTATATTCCCACCAGCAATATATAAGATTTGACAATTTCTCCACATCCTTGCCAACACTGGCTTCCAGCCGTCCTAGTAGGCTAGATGTCTCTTCATCTTTGTATTTCCCTACTATATACCCTCCGTTAAAAAAAAGTCTCCTCAGATTCTTTGTGGATGAGAAGCAGGGGCAGGACCAGAAAAAAATTCTTTGATCATTTTTAAATTGGGTTGTCTTTTTATCACTGTGTTGTAAGAGGTCTTTATATATTCTAAATAGACCTTTATAAGATATGACTTTTTAATATTTTCTTCCATTCTACTGGTTGTCTTTTTCACTTTCTTGATGGGTCCTTTGAAGCACAGATTTTAAGTTTCATGAAGTCTAAATTAACCTATTTTTTTTCTTTTGTTGCTCATACTTTTAGTTATAATGAGGGATTCTTTACCCTAAGTTTTCTTCGAAGAGTTTTAAAGTTTTAGCTCTTACATGTGTATCTGTTGATCCATTTTGAGTTACTTTTTCTATATGATATGAGGTAAGGGCCCAACTTCATTCTTTTGCATATGGCTACCCAGCTGTTCTAGCATCATTTGCTGAAAAGACTAGTCTCTATCCAATGGTCTTAACACTTGTGCAAAATCAGCTGACCATGAAGAGTTTGATTTCTCAACTCTCAATTCTACTCCACTGATCTGCATGTATGTCGCTGTGCCAATTTCACAGTCCTGATTACCATTTTTGAAATAAGTTTTGAAATCATGAAGGATAACTCCTCCCATTTTATTCTTTTCAAAATGCACTGGTTCTTCTGGATACTTTATAATTCCATATGCATTTTAGAATCAGTTTGTCAATTTCTACAAAGTAGTCAGCTAGAATTCTGATATGGACTACACTGAATCTATAGATGAATTTGGGGGACTACCACCACCTTAATGTTAAATCTACCAACCCACAAATATGGGATGTTTTCTGTTTACTTAGATCTTTTAAATTTCTCAACGTTTTGTAATTTTCAGAGTTTCACATTTCTTATTAAATTTATTCTAGGCATTTTAACTTTTTGATGCTATTGTAAATGGAATTTTCTCCCTTGATTTTCACTTCTGAATTGTTCATAACGAGTCTATACAAATACAGTTGATTTTTGTACATTGATTTTGTATCCTGCAACATTGCTCAATTTGCTTATAAGCTCTAATACTTTTCTGGTGGAATCCCTAGGATTCTCCACATATAAGCTTGTGTCACCTGCCAGAAAGAGTTTTCTTTCTTTCTTTCCAGTATTTATGCCTATGTCTTTTTCTTGCATAATTACCACGTTTAGAGTCACCAGTACAATGTCAAATAGAGGTGAAGACAGCAGACAATCTTGGCTTAATCCTAATCTTAGTGGTGTTCAAGTCTTTTACCATCCAAAGTACCTTTGAATTTTTCATAGATGTCCTTTATCATGTTGAGAAAGCTCCCTTCTGTTCCTAGTTTTATTTTTTCCCCTAAAGATTTCATTTATTTATAGAGAGAGAGAAAGAGAAGGAGAAAGAGAGGGAGAGAAACATCAATGTGTGGTTGCCTCACTTGCGCCCCACTGGGGACGTGGACCACAACCCAGGCATGTGCCCTGACTGGGAATCAAACTGGCAACCCTTTGGTTCACAGGGCCATGCTCAATCCACTGAGCTACACCAGCCAGGGCCTGTTCCTAGTTTTTTAAGTGATTTTATCATTTCTGCATCTATTGCAATGACAATGTGACTTTGGTTTTTTTTTTTAATTTTATTGATACAATACATTAAGTGGTTGGTGAACTTAACACCAACCTTGCATTTCTGGGATAAACAGCATCTGGTAATGGTGTTTTAATTTTTAAATGCTGTTGGGCCTGGACATCTCTTTAATATCCATTTTGATTAATTTCTGTTGGGAACTGCCGTGCCTGGTTTCAGAAGCTGTAATTCCCCACGACTAAAGGCTGAGTAAAGGACCTTGAGATCATAAGCCACTTAGGAAGCAAAGCTTATCTTCCTTGTAGGGGCACCCCCTCTTCCCCCTTTCTCTTCACCCTGCTTGGCCCCGGGCAGATGACTGGTTAGTCAATGACAGGTAAGACTCCTCAAAAGAGGTATGACCTAAAGACAGGCACAGTTGCAAAGGGGTCCCCAGGGAAGGACTTGGGGGGGGCTACAGAAAAAGGGGATGATGAACTCTCGCCCCTTGGCTTTGGCATAGCTTGAGTCCTCATTCTGTCAGCAAGAAGTCTCCTAATCTCTTGGCTGCCCTACTTCCCCTGCTTGACTTAAGCCTGAAAAAATGCTGGAGGTAGGTGCGGCCCTGTGCTGGAAAGGGCAGGTTCCCTAGGGCAATCAGGCCTAAGAAAGAATGCATAAAATCCTACAAAACCTACTTTGCTAATGCCCTCAATTTAAATGATAATGGTCCCAGCGTGAAGTGAGTTTGTTCCCCAAAGTTTTATGGCCCTTTAACTATCTGACCCTGACTCAGACTAAGCCGTCAGAGTTCTCTGAATGTTATCTATTGTTTAATCATTTCTGCCTGACAATTACTGATGAGCTTTACATATATACCCTGTATTCCTGTGCAAATTGAACCCAATAAAATCCTCTCAAGGCAAGGGTCCAGGTGCTCTCCTCTTGAGAGAGTGACTGAGGTGCTCCAAGGCTTTTCTCCCCTCAAGAGAGAAGCCGCACCATCCCTTTTCCTCCACAGGACTGGGTAGTCCGTGTGAATTTGTCTCGTCTCATCCATAATGCTGCAGACCCCAGGAGCAGATTCCGGACAAATTTCTTCACCTGTTTATTCAGGTCTAATCAGATCATCTATTTCTTAAGCCAGTTTTGGTAGCTTTTATGTTTCTAAAACACTGTCCATTTTCTCTAAGCTCAACTACGGTATACAGTTGTTCAAAGAATTCCCTTATTTATAATCCTTTTAACTTTTGTAAGGTCAGTAGTAATGTCTGCCCACTTCTGATTCTAGTGAGTCTTCTTTCTTTTTTCTATGTCAATCTATCTAAAGTTTTACCAATTTTGTTGACCTTTCCAAAGCATAGTAGTTCCTCAGTACTGCTCATTAATTCATTCTGGAACTTGAGACCAGCACCAAAACTGAGGAATACCTAACAATGAAGCATTTTCTCTTGCAGGGCAGCGTCATGACTCAACAAGTTCTAGCAAGTGTGGTGAGTCCTGAGCAAGTGCCAAGTGCCGAAACATTTTTTTTCTCGTCAAATTGTGACGAATGCAGGTTTTGATGAGTTCTGAAGCCAACAAGTACCAAGGTATGATTGTATCAGTTTTTGGTTTTCTGAATCTTCTCTATGGCTTTTCAATTCTCTAGTTCACTAATTTCTATGGTAATCTTTATTGTATCCTTCTTTCTGCTTGCTTTAAATTTACTTTGCTCTTCTTTTTCTAGTGATTTAAGGTGGAAGGTTAGGTTACTGGTTCAAGATCTATTTTTTTTTAATTGATTCTAGAGAGAAACAGGAAAGGGGAAAGAGAGATGGAGTGAGGGAGGGAGAGGAAAAGATCAATGTGTTGTTCCATCTATTTATGCATTCACTGGTTGCTTCTTATATGTGCACTGATCAGAGATCACACTCAAAACCCTGGCGTATTTGGACAACACTCCAATCAACTGAGCAACCCAGCCAGGGCCCTTCTTCTCTCTTAATACAGAAATTGATTGATGGAAGTTTCCCTCTAAGCACTGCTTTAACTGTATCCCATAAGTTTTTTTAAGGTGATAGCTTTATTTTCATTTATCTCAAAGTATTTTCTGATTTTCCTTTTGCAATCTTCTCCAACCCATTAGTTATTCAAAAATACATACTTTAATTTTCATATATTTGTGATGTGCCCAAATTTTCTGTTTTCTAATTTCTTTACATTGTGATCAGAGAGCATCTTTTGTTATTATTTTAATCCTTTTAACTGTATTTGGGTTCGATTTGTGGCCTAGCACATGCTCTATCCTGGAAAATATCCCATGTGCACTTAACAATGTATGGGGTGGGCAAACAATGATTAACAGATGTCAGCATGTGAAAATTTATTCTTATATTACTTACTAATTATTGAATTATTTGTCTGTATTACAACTGTAAACCTACTTTTGCCCACCCCTGTATATTCTCCTGTTGCTGCTGGTGTGGTCTATAGATGCCTGCTGGGTCTATCTGGTTTACACT
Organism: Glossophaga mutica; assembly: GCA_039655065.1. Classification (NCBI taxonomy): domain Eukaryota; kingdom Metazoa; phylum Chordata; class Mammalia; order Chiroptera; family Phyllostomidae; genus Glossophaga; species Glossophaga mutica. Next base: position 121,819,711 of record CM077304.1, on the reverse strand, counting down.
GCTGTTTCCATGTGACAGTTTATTTTGTCGATTTTTTGAAACTGGAATATTGATATTTCCCAACCATTACTGTTGAATTATCTATTTATCCCTTCATTTGCCGGTTTTTGCTTCATGTATTTTGGTGCTATTATTAGATACATATATACAACTTGTCTATCTTTCTAGTGAGTGACCGCTTCATCATTGTAAAATGTGCCTCTTTATCTCTAGTAATATTTTTGTTTTAATCTATTTTCTCTGTCATTAGTATAGCCACTTCAGCTTTCCTGTATGTGTTTGCATATTTAGTTTTCAATTCTTATATTTTAAATATATTATCTTTAAACTTAAAATGTTTCTTGTACAGAGCATATAGTTCGACACAGTCTAACAATCTCTGCTTTTAATTTTTTTTTAAGATTTTATTTAATTTTAGACAGAGGGAAAGCGAGGGAGAGAAACATCAATGTGTGGTTTCCTCTCGTGCACCCCCTACTGGGAACAGGGCCTGCAACCCAGGCATGTGCCCTAACTAGAAATTGAACCAGTGACCCTTTGGTTCACAGGTTGGTGCTCTGAGCCACATCAGCCAGGGCTCTGCTTTTTAAAATTAGATTGTTTAATCAACTCATTTAATGTTATTATTGATATAGTTGGATTTGACAGCTTTTTCATTTTTTTGTTTTCGCGTGCCTCATCTTTTTTTTCCCTTTAGTACTCACTTGCTGCTTTCTTTCACATTTAATAAATATTTTCAAATGAAGCACTTTCATTTCCCCACTGACTTTTTCACTATATTTTGTTTTGGTCACTACTGGAAGCTCTAGGGCAGCAACTTTCAACCGGTAATGCCATGGCTCACTGGTGGGCCACAAGAATTTTTTAACACATGCAATACATGACTATTTAGTCAGGGATGCTGAACTTTTTTCCCCTTAGATTGTCCAATTAAAAAATTACAAGGGCCAACACAACAACAACCACCCAGTGTGTATGAGTAAAAATACCTATTTTTGTCAGATCGGCAAAAACGGTAATGTACTGATGTGCTAAAGATTTTTAGTAATAACTTTAGGTATGCCATGAGATGGAAAAGGTTGAAAATTACTGCTTTAGGGTTGACCACATATACTTTATCAGAATCAGCTTCAGACTTATACTACCTTAATGCCAGTGAGATACAGAAATATTAAGCTATATCATTCTGTTCCCTTTTATGGTATTGATGTTATACATATTAAACTTGCAACAAACCCAAATACACAATTATAATTATTTATCATGTATAGTCATTTCCTTAGCTTAATACAGCTCCGCTCTAAATTGTTCTGTGCTGTTACTGACAGATATATTAGTAATACATTACATTTTCATATACTATAGACCCAAAAATATATTATATACTACTTTACACAATTTCTTTTTAAATGTTTATCTTTTTAAGAATACTTTATTGATTGTGTTATTACATTTGTTCCAATTTTTTCTCCCCTTTATGTCCCTCTGCTCAGTACCCTCATTCCCTCCAGCATTCCCCATCCTTAGTTCATGTCCATGGTCGTACATGTAAGTTCCTTGGCTTTTCCATTCCCTATACGAAACCTTCCCCTATTCTGTACCTACCAATCATGCTTCTGATCCCCTGTACCCTTTCCCCCCATTCTCCCTCCTTCCCCTCTCCACTGATAACCCTCCATGTGGTGGTCTCCATTTCTGTCATCCTGTCCCTGTTCTAGTTGTTTGCTTAGATTTTTTTTTTAGGTTCAGTTGTTGATAGTTGTGAGATAACTGTCATTTTACTAGTCACAGTTTTGATCTTTTTCTTAGATAAGTCCCTTTAACATTTCACATAATAAGGGCTTGGTGACTCCTTTAACTTGACCTTATCTGGGAAGGACTTTATTTGCCCTTCCATTCTAAATCACAGCTTTGCTGGATAGAGTTATTTTGGATGTAGGTCCTTGCTTTTCATGATTTTGAATACTTCTTTCCAGTCCCATCTTGCCTGCAAGGTTTCTTTTGAGAAATCAAAGTCTTATGGAAACTCCTTTGTAGGTAAATAACTCTCCTTTTCTCTTACTGCTTTTAAAATTCTCTCATCTTTAATCTTGGGTAATGTAATTATGATGTGTCTTGGTGCGGTGTCCCTCTTTGGATTCAAGTTGTTTGGGACTCTCTGAGCTTCCTGGACTTATACGTCTCTTTCCTTCACCAGATTGGGGAAGTTTCCTTTCATTATTTTTTCAAATAAGTTTTCAACTTCTTGCTCTTCCACTTCTCCTTCTGGCATCCCTATGATTTAGATGTTGGGATGTTTAAAGTTGTCCCAGAGGTTCCTAGGCCTCTCATTTTTTTGAATTCTTGTTTCTTCATTCTGTTCTTTTCCAATGTCTTTCTTCCTTTTGTTCCAAATAGTTGATTTGAGTCCTGCTTTCCTTCCCTTTACTGTTGTTTCCTTCCATATTTTCCTTTATTTCACTCTGTATAGCATTCACTTCTTCTATTATGCAGCCATACTTAATCATTTCTGTGAGCATCCTGATTAACAGTGTTTTGAACTGTCTGCATCTGATACGTTGGTATCTCCTTTTGGTTAGTTCTTTTCCTGGAGTTTTGATCTGTTCTTTCATTTGGGCCATATTTCTTTGGGTGCATCTGTTACATTGTAAGTGGTGGAGCCTTAATTATTTGCCAGGGCAGGGCAGTCCAATTCATTGCGTTGTGGTGCTATATGTAGGGGAGTGGTCAGAGAGGGAACAGTGCCACTTTCTTAGCTCTCGCCCCACTTTCAGTTGCTTCCCCATTTCCCACAAGTGACCTGTGCCCTTCCAGTTGCTGCCCTGGTGCTCATTCCCCAAGTAGCTGGGCTTCTGTATGTTCTAGGACGCCATGGGCCCCTCAGGTGGACTCTCCTGAGAAACAGGCAGTTTCCACTGGCGCAACTGCCAGAGGTTTTGAGGCTTTATTTTCCTGGTGCTGGAACCCTGGGTTGCGTGGTCTGTCTTGCTCCCCAGTTGTTCCTTCCAGTTTATCCACATGTGGATGTGGGGCCACAGAGTCCACCAGCTGCCTGGTCTGCCAGCTGCTGCCTTGCTGCATGTGCTCTCTTCCCTGGTTGCCTGTCTCCACCCCTCCTACCAGTTTGGATTAGTGTTTCTTCTTAAACTCCGTAGCTATCAGACTTTCATACAGTTCAATTTTTTGGCAGTTCTGGTTGTTTTTTGTTTTTAAATCGGTTGTTATCCTTCTTTTGGTTATGTGAGGAGGCAAAGCATATCTACCCATGCCTCCATCTTGGCTGGAAGCCCATGACAATAAAACGTTTTGTTTTATTTTTTAAAAGAGAGAAAATATGTGGTTATTCTCTCATTTACAAGTACAAACAATAGGCCCTGGCCAAGTAGAACAGTTGGTTGGAGCATCATCCTGATACACCAAAATGAGGGTTAAATCCCTACTCAGGCACTTACAAGAATCAACAAGGAATGAATGCAAAAAGAAGTGAAACAATAAAAATTGTTTTTTCTCTCACTCTCCTTTCCTCTAAAATCAATAATCAAAATAAAATTACATACAGTAAAATCAGGAGTGAGGTAAACCTTTACTCCTGGTTCTTTGTTCACGTGAGTTCGAATTACCATCTAGGATCATTTGTTTTCAGCCTAAGAACTTCCTTTAGTATTCTTGTAAGGTGGGTCTGGTGGTAATGTTTTTTTAAATCTTGGAATGTCTTTACCTCCACTTCACTTTTAAAAGACAGCTTTGGTAACACAGAAACTTTTTGGTTGGCAGTATTTGTTTTTGAGTACTCCAGAGAGTAATATATCACATAATGAAAACTCTGGTCAGCAAAATACTATATGCGTAACAGTTGTCCCATAAAAATTACAGTGGTGCTGAAAAATTCCTATCACCTAGTAACATCACAGCTAATGTGACATAGAGCAACACATTACTCACGCATTTGTGATGATACTGGTGTAAATAAACCTACTGGTCTGCCAGTTGCAACTTTTTTTTGGTTTCCCTGGATGAAAAAAGTCCTCAAAGAGAAATATTTTGCTGATGTTGAAGAGGTGGAACAAAAACCAGGAGAAACACTGAAAGGCATCAAAATCAGAGAATTCAAAAACTGTTTTCAGCAGTAGAGAAAAACATCTCAATAGGTGTATTGCAACAAATGAACAATATGTTGAGGTTGACTGAAGTTTAAACATGTAATACACAATTTTTAATGTTTTTCCATCCCCTCCTTCTACATAATCCTTAATAATAATAAATGACTGTCACTGATTCATGCATCTGCCATACTATACTTTCTATCATCATTTGATTTCTTTTTTTTTAGAGAGCGGGGAAGGGAGGGAAAACAGTAATGCATGAGAGAAACATCAATGAATGAGAGAAACATCACAACGATCAGTTGCCTCTCACACACTTCCAACCAGGGACCTGGCCCACAACTTAGGCATGTGATGTGATTGGAAAGCAAACTGGCTACACCTTTCAGTTTGTGGGATGGTGCTTAACGTACAGTCAGTGCTTTTAATCATTATTTTAGAATGTACTCCTATTTACAAAAAAGGTTTGCTGTAAAACAGTATGTTTTACACTGGAGCAGCTTGTTAACACTGGAGCAGCTTCGTATATCGTTGTTTTGGGGGGCCTCTTTAAAAATTTTTAAATATATTTTCTTGATTATGCTATTACAGTTATCCCAATTCTCCCCCATCATTCCCCTCCACCCTGCACACCACCTCCCACCCACATTCCCCCCCTTTAGTTCATGTCCATGTGTCATAAGTCCTTTAGCTTCTACATTTCCCACACTATTCTTGCCCTCCCCCTGTCTATTTTCTACCCACCATCTATACTACTTATTCTCTGCACCTTTTCCCCCCTCTCTCCTCCTCCCACTCCCCTGTTCCTAACCCTCCATATGATCTCCATTTCGGTGATTCTGTTCCTGTTCTAGTTGTTTGCTTTTGTTTTAGGTGTGATTAATAGCTGTGACTTTGCTGTCTTTCTACTGTCATATTTTTATCCTCTTTTTCTTAGATAAGTCCCTTTAACATTTCATATGATAAGGGCTTGGTGATGATGAACTCCTTTAACTTGACCTTATCTGAGAAGCACTTTATCTTCCCTTCCATTCTAAATGACAGCTTTGCTGGATAGAGCAATCTTGGATGTAGGTCCTTCCCTTTCATGACTTGGAATACTTCTTTCCAGCCCCTTCTTGCCTGGAAGGTCTCTTTTGAGAAATCAGCTGACAGTCTGATGGGAACTCCTTTGTAGGTGACTGTCCCCTTATCCCTTGCTGCTTCTAGAATTCTTTCTTTCATTTTAATCTTGGCTAATGTAATTACGATGTGCCTTGGTGTATTCCTCCTTGGGTCCAACTTCTTTGGGACTCTCTGAGCTTCCTGGACTTCCCGGTAATCTATTTCCTTTGCCAGATTGGGGAAGTTCTCCTTTATTATTTGTTCAGATAAGTTTTCCACTTATTGCTCTTCTTCTTCCCCTTCTGGGACCCCTATAATTCAGATGTTGGGATGTTTAACAATGTCCCGGAGGTTCCTAAGCCTCTCCTCATTTTTTTGAATTCTTGTTTCTTCCTCATTTTCTGTTTGGTTGTTAGTTTCTTCCTTCTGGTCCACTCCATTGATCTGAGTCCCAGTTTTACTCCCATCTCTATTGGTTCCCCATGCATTTTTCTTCATTTCACGTATTGTAGCCTGCATTTTTTTCATCTAATTTGTGAGCAAAATCAACCAATTCTGTGAGCATCCTGATGACCAGTGCTTTGAACTGTGCATCTGATAGGTTGGCTATCACTTCGTCGCTTAGAGGAATTGGCTCTGGGGCTTTCATTTATTCTCCAATTCGAGCCATTTTTGGTATTTTTGCAGGCGGGGTGTCTGGTTGCGGCTGTTATGTAGTGAGGGGTGGAGCCTTAGGTGTTCCCCAGGGCAGGGCAGCCCAGGTGCTGAGTTGTGACGCTGTATGTGGGGACAGGGTCTGAGAGAGAACAATGGGGCTTGCTCCAGCTCTCTCTTGGATTCCAGTCCCTTTCACTGCTTCCCCTTCACCTGGATTATCTGAGTGGCAATGTGGGACTACCAGGTCAGCCAGCTGACTTGTGCAGCCTCACTGGGTATGCACAGTTGCCACCCTGTGCCCAGGGTTTGCTAGCCGCCGCCTGCGCACCTGGGGTCTGCCAGCTGCCACCTGCATGCCTTGGGGACTGCCAGTCGCTGCTGCCTGGGTGCCCAGGTCCACACCTCCACTTTTTCCTGCCACGACTGCCCCTCTTACCAGTCTGGATGAATGGTTGTTCAACTTCCATACAGTTCAATTTTCTATCAGTTCTAGATGTTTTCTTGTTTCTAAATATTTGTTGTCCTTAATTTTAGTTGTGAGAGGAGGCACAGTGTGTCCATCTACGCCTCCATCTTGGCCAGAAGTTCCAGCTTCATATATCTCTTGCTTACATCTCTTGACTGCATAATTTTCTCTTGTGATCTAATTTTGTGTTGTTTGTACAATAATAAGCTATGCTAGCTCGTAGCCTAGGAGCAACAGGCTATATACCACATAGCCTAGGGTGTGTAGTAGGCTATCCATCCCATCTACATTTGTGTAAGTATACTCTGTAACATTCACGAAACAACCACCTAATGCTGTACTTCTCAGAACTTATCTGTCATTAAGTGGCACATGACTGTGTATTATTCCACTGCCTTCTCTGGCTTCTGTGGTTTCTGCGGAGAAATCAGCTGTCATTCTTATCAGGGTTCCCTGGTAAGTAATTAGTCATTTTTCTCTTGCTACTCTGAAGATTTCCCCCTTGTCTTTAATTTTCAACATTTTTACATTATTGTGTCTGCATGTGGACTTTCTTGCATTAATCCCACTTAAAGTTCATTGGATTCCCTGGCTGTACAGGTTTTTCATAAATTTGAGAAGTCTTCAGCCATTATGTAATCAAATACTTTTACTGCTCTTTTTTCTCTTCCGTCTTCCTCTGGTACTCCAATTATGTGTATTGTGGTACACTGAATAATGACACTCATTTCTCTGAGGCGATTTTCAAGTTTCCTCATTTTTTCCTCTCTCCCTTCCATAAATCTCTATCAATTTTTTGGCAAGTTCACTACTTCTTTCTTCTACCAGTTCAAACCTACTATTCAGCCCTTCTAATTTTTCATCCGTTATGTTACTTTTCAGCTGCAGAATGTCCGTTGGATTTTTCTTTGGAATTTCTGTCTTTATTTATAATCTGTATTTGATGTGAGTTGTCATCATACCTTCATTTAATTCTTTAATCAAGGTTTCCTTGGATTCTTTGAACATATTTATAATGGCTACTTCAAAAGTCTGTTTTGACTTCCGGCCAAGATGGAGGCCTAAGCAGACACACTGTGTCTCCTCTCACAACCAAAATTAAGAACAAATATTTAGAAACAAGAAAACAACCAGAACCGATAGAAAAATTGAACTGTAAGGAAGTCCAACAACCATTCATCCAGACCGGTAAGAGGGGCAGAGTCGTGGCAGGAAAAAGTGGAGGTGCAGACCCGGGAAGGCAAGCAGCAGCAGCTGGCAGTTCCCAGGTGCACAGGTGGCGGCTGGCGATCCCCGGGCAAAAGGGGGCAACTGTGCAGACCCAGTGAGGCCGCACAAGGCGGCTGGCTGACCAGGTGGTTCCACATTCACGCGCACAGACGGTCCAGGCAAAGGCGAAGTGGCGGAAGGGACTAAATCCAGGAGAGAGCAGAGCAGGCGCCATTGTTCCCTCTCGGACCCCGCCCCCACCTATAGCATCACAACCCAGCAACTGGGCTGCCCCACCCTGAAGAACACCTAAGGCTCCACCCCTCACTATGTAACGGCCACAGCCAGACTAAAACCAAACAAAACAAAACAAAAAACCACCAAAAATGGCTCAAACCGGAGAACAAATCAAAGCTCCAGAGTCAATTCCTCTAAGCCGTGAAGAGATAACCAACCTATCAGATGCACAGGTTCAAAGCACTGGTCATCAGGATGCTCACAGAATTGGTTGATTTTGCTCACAAATTAGATGAAAAAATGCAGGCTATAATACATGAAATGAAGGAAGACGCATGGGGAACCAATAGACATGGGAGGAAAACTGGGACTCAGATCAGTAGAGTGGACCAGAAGGAAGAAACTAACAACCAAACAGAAAAGAAGGAAGAAACAAGAATTCAAAAAAATGAGGAGAGGCTTAGGAACCTCCGGGACATCCTTAAATGTCCCAACATCCGAATTATAGGGGTCCCAGAAGGGGAAGAAGAAGAGCAACAAGTGGAAAACTTATTTGAACAAATAATAAAGGAGAACTTCCCCAATCTGGCAAAGGAAATAGACTACCAAGACGTCCAGAAAGCTCAGAGAGTCCCAAAGAAGTTGGACCCAAGGAGGAACACACCAAGGCACATCAGAATTACATTACCCAAGATTCAAATGAAGGAGAGAATTCTAGAAGCAGCAAGGGATAAGGGGACAGTCACCTACAAAGGAGTTCCCATCAGACTCTCAGCTGATTTCTGAAAAGAGACCTTCCAGGCAAGAAAGGGCTGGAAAGAAGTATTTGAAGTCTTGAAAGGCAGGGACCTACACCCAAAATTGCTCTACCCAGCAAAGATGTCATTTAGAATGGAAGGGAAGATAAAGTGCTTCTCAGATAAGGTCAAGTTCAAGGAGTTCATCAGCACCAAGCCCTTATTGTATGAAATGTTAAAGGGACTTACCTAAAGAAAAGATAAAAAATACGACAGTAAGAAGACAGCAAACTCACAGCTATTAACAACCACACCTAAAACAAAAGCGAATTAAGCAAACAGCTAGAACAGGAACAGAACCACAGAAATGGAGATCACATGGAGTGTTAGCAACAGGGGAGTGGGAGGAGGGGAGAGGGGGAAAAGGTACAGAGAGTAAGTAGCATAGACGGTGTAGAAAATAGACAGGGGGAGGGCAAGAATAGTATGGGAAATGTAGAAGCTAAAGAACTTATGACACATGGACATGAACTAAATGGGGGGAATGTGGGTGGGAGAGGGTGTGGAGGGGAATGATGGGGGAGAAATGGGGCAACTGTAATAGCATAATCAATAAAATATATTAAAAAAGAAAAAAAAAGTCTGTTTTTATTAAATCCAGTATGTGGTCACTCTCATAGGCAGTTTTCTGCTGCCTATTTTCCCAGGTTTTTTTGTCTGTTGGTTTTGTATGTTTTATAATTTCTTATTGGAAACTCAGTATGTTATATAATGCTTTGTGGCAACTCTGGTTACAGGCTTTTTATTTATTTGTTTACTAATTTCTGTATTTTAAAGAAGTCTATTTTCTCACCCCCAGAGCTCTCCTCTGCAGTGTTATGCCTCTTATGTTGATCCTCAGGAAGCACAGCCTGAATATGCCCATGGTCACCCTGTCACGACAGTAGCTGGGCAGGGCTCTGTCTCCTTCCCTGACAACTCCCAGCTGTTAACCTCCACTAAACACTGCCAGCTCACTGCTCTATTGTTTTCAACAAGTCTCAAGAGTAAATTGCTCTATAGAGAAATCCAATGAAATTCATGCTCCTTTGAAGGAGTAGTTCCAGGGGTCAGTTTTTGACATTTGAATGACCTCGGGATGGATCCCTTCAGCTACCTCTCACCCCATTCTCTCCAGCAAACTAGCTAGCTTGCAGTTTTGCCTGTATTTTCTTGAATCTACAAATCCCGTCCTAACTGCCTTTTAATACAACCCCCACTTTTTTAGAGTACTCTTAGGTTTGAACTTCTCCAGCTCTACTGCAAATGCAGTCAGGTTGTTGCGGAGATTAGAACTATCTTTTTTTTATGACCTACTTCTTCCCTTCCTGGTACCTCTAAACAAAATCTCTGAATCAGGGCTCTCAAGCTGGGGGCATGGACACCAGTAGACTTCTGTGACTGATACCCCCTTTAGGAGCTACACTGTCGGAAGCCAACCAACAACCGACCCTTGACACAGTAGGGACAGATGAGATGCGTCTGCACAGCAGAGGCAACTATAGTCTATCTCTCCTTGCATGCCTATCTTTACTACTAATTGGTGGTGAGATTTTTGGATAGTGGTACTTTATTATTAAAAGATTGCACGGTTCCTATGATTTTGCACGGAATGACTTGCTGACCACAAAGCAGAAGTCCTTAGCAACCCTAATGCTGCCTACTTCCCCCACCTGGAAAGTTAGGGACGGAATTAAACAATGGGCAGACCAGCTGCCAGAACGCTGGAAGAAGCTGTTGCTAGGAGTCACCACTTAAAGGCTCAAGATTTATTAGAGTCACTACCCCTCCCATACCCTGGACAGGAATGTTTATTAATGGGACCAGGTGGGTAAAGAAGCAAGGAGTTCTAATTAAAAACAATGATCTTAGTACATAGAAAAAATACAAAGAATCACCCCCCAAGATGTAGGTAGAAACCAATCATTTAACTTAGACAATCTAACCTTAAAGAATAATAGCTGATTCTTATAAAACCCATAAATCACCCCTTACACCCTTTTAATTTAGACCATAGAGAACTTTAATAAATATCCAGTTACTATAGACACCTGAAAGTTTGTGCCCGAATAGCTTAATTGGCTATCTGATTGATAACCCTCTTGGTCAAAACAACCTTTTTGTTTAGCATGATTAATATCTGAAATGTACTGTACTTTTTCTGGTTACTTCTGTATTGATTTTTTCCGCCTTCATGATCATGCCCTGCACCTGTTCCCCCTGACTTTATGTAACCATTCCCTATAAAACGAAAGAAAAATTTCAACCAGTGAGTCAGTCAGATCCAAGAGGTCTGGCTGTCCTCCAGCACTGCACCCAGTGTCTGACTCCGTCTTGTTCGCCGAGCCATTCATCCTTCGGGGACCCTGAGACCCGCTGAGGCTGGACCCTGGCACTACATTATTTGGTCGGGGAGAGGCATTACCTTAAGTTTTTCTCAGCCTGTCTCTTCTAACATGGAATCACCACCTTTTAAGATAGGAAAAAGGTAATCTGGTCTCTAGTACTCTCAATGTCTCTGTGCCCAGGGTAAAGCCTCTGTTCCAAAAATGGGAACTGGACAGAAGGTAGTCCCCTAGCCAATGTACTGGCTCAGAACTTAGCTTCATCAGCAGTAAGCTGGGGCAGGATGAGAGATCCTGATGTCCTTCTCTTCCCAGGAAGAAAACCTTCCCTGCAACTAGAAGCTCTTCATTTACTGTATGTCCTAGGCACTATTTTCAGATGCTTTAAATTATCATTTTTTAGTTTTACTAGAAAGCTGGTCTGCAGAGCTCCTTATGCTGTTAAGTTGGAAGTCACAAGAAGAGTTGTTAAGATCTTTTCACGCCAAGTTTAGGTTGAGAATTGCTGAATTACAATGTGCTGTGTCACATCACCTAATATACCTGAATCTTTTAATAAACCCATAGGGCAAGAATTACTATTCTCATTCTTTACAGATAAGGTTTCAGGAGGTTCACGGAGTTTGTGACTTGCCTAGCATTACACACTTAACACAAGTTAAAGGATATGATTTTAGGTGTCTGATAATAAATCTGGTGCTCTACTGTTCCAAACTTAATTGTGTCCTCCCCCTCCAATTCATATATTGAAGACCTAACTCCTAATGTGAATAAATTTGGATACAGGGCCTTTAAAGGTAAATGACGTTATAAGGGTAGGACCTTAATCTAATAGGACTGGTGTCTTTATAAGCAGAGGAAGAGACAGAGGATTACCTCTCCTCTCTTAGCATGTGCACAGAGGATAGACCACGTGAAGGCACAGGGAGAAGGTTGTCGCCCCAAGTCAGGAAAAGAGGCCTAAACAGAAACCAACCCTGTCAGCACCATGATTTTGGAATTCTACCCTCCAGAACTGTGAAAAATATTTTTTTGTTGTTTAAGTCACTCAGTTTGTCACATTGTACTTTTTTAGACTAAAAGGTGGATGTAATGCAAATGAGCATTAGCAAATAATTCTAAACTAATATTTAACAGTGCTGAGAAATGATACAAGGAGATGGGTCCCTGAAGCAGGCAGCATTTTAGCTCTAAAATATCACAAAAGAACGTAACAACAGCAGCACTGCAATAATAATCTAAGGTCAAGAATCACATTTTAGGTCAAAGGAAGGAGAAAGCCTACAGTGACAGTGCAAGACACAAGGCCAATTAGATTTATGTAATTAGAAGCCTGATTCAACATGGAGCTGGAGATACAAACAATTAAGAAAAGGTAATGTTGCCCTGGCCGGTGTGGCTCAGTTGGTTGGAGCATTGTCCCATAACCAAAAGGTTGTGGGTTCAATTCCCAGTCAGGGCATATACCTAAGGTACTGGTTCAATACCCAGCCTGGATGCAGAATATCCCAGGCACGGGTGTGTACGTCCGGGCACATGCATCCAGGTATGCGCAAGAGGCAATCAACAGAAGTTTCTCTCTCTCTTGCCCTTCCTCTCTCGCTAAAAGCAATTGTGGGAGCAGTTCCTCAGTGAGGGGGGAAAAGTAAAAAACAAGAAGAGGCAATGTTGTGAACGTAGTACATGTATACAGAGAGAATAAATGATAAAGCAAATGGAATAAGGTAAAACAAATAACTGGGGAATGAAGGATAAATAGGAGGTCTTTGTAAATTTCTTAAAACTTCTGTAAGCTTGAAATTATTTTAAAAATACACATAATCTAAGAGGAAAGAAATGTTCATACAAAAATTACTCACTTGTACCCTTGGCTGGTGTGGCTCAGTGGATTGAGCACTGGCCTACGAACCAAAAGAGTGCCGGTTGGATTCCCAGTCAGGGTACATGCCTGGGTTGCAGGCCAGGTTCCCAGTGGTGGGGTCGTGTGAGAGGCAACCACACACTGATGTCCCTCTTTCTCTCTTCCTCTGTCCCACTCTAAAAATAAATAAAATCTTTAAAAATTATTCACTTGCTTTTTATTAAAGTGACCTAAGAAGAGAGTCTGGAGAAGTTGTCTGTCCTTGAAGCCCCCTTTTCAATTTTACTTCTTAGCACAATGATGTAGGGAAGATACTCAACTTCTTGAACCTTGGTTTCCTTATTTTCATAATGGAGATAATACCTTATGAAGGGAAGAGAAGTAACATATGACAGTATACTTCCACTGTCTGGCCCATTTATAGCTCACACCTGATATTCATGTAATGAAGAAATAGCTATGAATAGCTCTAAAGGTTGGAAAAAAATCTCTTCAGACTAAAGTGATCAAGGATGGCTTCAGAGAGAAGACAATGTTCCACACAGGTTGTGAAGAACAGATAAAATTTCAGCTATGGTGGCTGAAAGAGAAAGACCCACAAAACAGAGAGAAGAATACAAACTAAAGATGCAGGCATTAGAAAATTACAACTGAAGAAGAACAGCAGTAAATCTCATGAGTAGAGCAACTGTTTTTCAAAAGGAGTAGGCAAACATGAGAAATGACAGGGCCTCTCAGTTCTTTCTTACCTTTTTGTTAAATTGTGGTATCCAAGAACTCACAAATGACTCCAATAGTCTAACAATTTCTACCATCCATACACTGTACTTTTGTCTTTGAAATATTCCTTCCTTTGAAATTATAAAAAAGGCTCTCAGTTTTTTAAAGAGCCAAATATGAACGGAGTAAGAGGAAAATGAAAGTGTACTTCCCCTGGCTTCTAAAGGAAGCCTCCATCAAGTTCTCTGTATATTCTTTCAAAAATTGGTTACACAAGTATACTCACATTCTTTTGGTTTTTCTTATATACCAAAGGGATAATTATATAAACAGTTCTGCACTTTTCTTCAACTTTGGACAAACTTTTTCACTTCAACACCTATAGAACTAAATCATTTTTAAATATAGTAATTAATTTTTATACAATAATAACCAGACACTAGACATCAAACAATTAAACTTGTTCCTAATTTTCTATCACAAATGAGTATTCTTTCATGTATTTGCACACATTCTGCAACGACGTCCAATTATATCTAAACAATGGAACATCAAAGTCAGAAGTATCTGCATTTAAAACTCTGATATTGTCAAAGTACCCTCTAAAATATTGCAAACTCTTACTAGTGAATACAAGTGTACCAATCAGTTCCCCATGCCCATCACAACTAACCCAGGAATGATTCAAACTTTTCCATGTTTGACAATATATGTGAAAAAATGCATCTCATGACAACTATTTTCATAATACTAAGATATTACATTCTTTTTTCACTTTTACTCCTAAGTTTTTCAGAGAATTCATATGTGATGGCTTCGTCATTCTTATGCCTTATGGAATGTCTGCTGTGTATTCTTGTGTTTTATAATTTCGTTTTAATTTCTAATACAGTAAATGTTTATAGACACAAAACTATTAACATAAAAGTTCTTCGGGATTTTCAATAAATTAAGGGTGTAAAAAAGTTTTGAGACCAACAAATTTGAGAACCCTCAGTACAGATTATTTCTTAAGACAATCTTTTCTGTCTTAAGAAAAAAAGAGTCCTTTGATATCCAGATAGCATTCAAAAGGAAACTCAACATGTTTACAATATTTAATTCAAGAATTAAATATTTCCATTTACCTTTTTGGTTACAATAATAAATGTGAAGTTTCCTTCAAGTATATTCTACTTGGCTACTGTTTGTATAAAGGAAAATTACTCATTACTATACATTAATTTTTTTAAGCCAGCCACTGAGTTCTGTTTATAATACCTTCGCTGATACTTTAATATTTAATATCTCTAAAAACTTATACATTGCACCTTCCCCATTTTAATGTTTATATCCCACTTCACATCCCTTCTTAAAATATTAACTAGTACTTCAGGAACAATGTTAAGCAACAAAAGTTATAGCTGGCATTTTTATCTCATTTCTAATTTTGAACTATATCTAGTGTTTTGCCACTCAACATGATACTGGGTTTTTTTAAAGGTCAGATTTATTGAGGTACAATTCACATACAGTAAAATTTGCCATTTAAGTGAACATCACCACAATTAAGATAAATGACACTTTCTTCACTATAAAAGGTTCTGTCAGGTCCCTTTCTAGTAAATCTACTCCTCCCAACCCCAAGCAATCACTATTTACTCTGTCCCTACATTTTTGTATTTTCCAGAATGTCAAATAAATGGGAGTATACAGTACGTAGCTTGTTGAGTGTGGCTTCCTCATTCAGTATTAATTAATTTAAGATTCATCCATTCATTTTATTGTTGCATGTATCAGTAATCCATTCATTTTATTGCTAAATTGTATTCCATTGTTTCCCACAATTAGTTTATTCACCAGTTGCTAGACATTTAAATTGTTTGCAGGTTTTGGTGATTATAAATAAGGCACTATGAACATTTACATGTTTTTCATGTAAACAAACATTTTCACTTTTCTGGGTGAAGCCCTAGAAGTGAGACTGCTGAGTCAGGAAGTATGTGTTTAACTTTATAAGAAACTGTCAAACTGTTTTTCCAAAGTGGCTGTTGTATCATCACACATTCCCATCAGAAATGTATGAGATCTCCAGTTATGTCACAGTATTGTTTTGAGATACTCTTAAAAAAAACCTTGTATGTAAGTGCCACCTATCCATACCTACTTTACTAAAAATTTTAAAACCTGAAATGTGTGTTAAATTATTATCAAATGCTTTTTTGGCAATTAAGCTATCACTGTTTATCTCCTTTGACCTATTAAATATGGTGAGCTATTAATAGCTTTCTTGTTAATGTTTTCTTAAAAATTTCTACACCAGTATCCATAAATGAGATTGGTTATTTATATAATACCCTTCACTCCCCTCCTCTTTGGGAGAGACAGTAGTATTATATTTATCACATTGACAGCTTTCTGAAAAACACATGGGTATGATTCCAATTATATGACACTCTGGGAAAAGGCAAAACTTTGGAGACAGTTAAAAAACCAGGTCTTTGCCAGAGGTTTGATGGGTAGAAGGGATAAATAGCAGAGTACAGAGGAGTTTTATGGCAGTGATACTACCCTGTAAGACATTATAATGACCAAGTCACTATACATTTGTCAAAACCCATAGAATATACAACACCAGGAAAAAAACCCTACTGTAGGCCTGGCCGGTGTGGCTCAGTGGACTGAGCACTGGGCTGTGAGCCAGGTCAGGCCCCTGGTGGAGGACACGTGGGAGGCACCTGCACATTGGTGCTTCTCCCTCTTTTCTCTCTCCCTTCCCCTCTATCTAAAATGAGTGAATAAAATCTTTAAAAGAAACAAAAACAAAGAATTGAAAGACAGGAGAATGTCTATAACACAATACAACTGACCTTTTAACAACACATGTTTGAAATGCACAGGTCCACTTACACTAATTTTTTTCTTTTCAGTAAATACCGGTATTGTTTCATATACCGGTACTGTGATTAGAGTCTGTGGATGCAGAGGGCCAACTGTATGCATTGACCTATGCCACTTTATATAGGGGACTTGAGCTTCTGTGAATTTTGGCATCCACTGGGAAGGGGGAAGGCCCTAGAACCAATCACCCAAGGATATCAGGAGACAACTACGTTTTGGGGGAATCGAAAGTTATACTTCGATTTTGTACTGCATGCTGGTTGGTGCTCCAACTCAAGGTACTCAAGGGTCAACTGTACAGTCATGTGCAACCTAACAACGGGGATACAGTCAGAGAAATGTAATGTTAGGTGATTCATCTTGTGCAAACATCATGGAATACACTTAAACAAACCTACATGGTACAACCTAGAACTGTAACTGCACATGCTATACTTTTATATGACTGGCAGTACAGTAAGTCCGTTCATACCATCATCACCACAAACACGTGGGCTCAGATGTCATGATGTCACTAGTAGACAGGAATTTTTCAGCTCCATTATCTTATGGGACCACTGTAGTAAACGCAGTCTGTTGTTGACTGAAATGTCATTAAGTGGCATGGCAACGACTGTACATAAACTAAACACATACACATAACTCTCTACACATTTTACAATGATTCATATATATTCCAGGAGCATATCAACCACAATGAAGTAGGTGCTTGCTGGAAAGGGCATGGAAGTAGGCCTCAGAAACTAAAGAGAAAAATTTGAAGGGTGTGTATGGTCTGTTCACAGGTGTCAAGAACGGAGAAGCGTAATTACTTCAAAAACGTATGTTACCGAGAAGTCAAAAATCAGTAATAATGAAAGGGATTTCCCAGAAATAACAGACATGAATTTCCAGCTTGTAAGTGTCCATGTAGTGCCTTTGCATGAAAAAAAGACAAACATCTAGGCACATCAATATGGAATTCAGGGGTTAAAAATAATATCCTAAAAGCTTCTAGACACTGAAGGAATGACAGGGAAGACAATATAAAAAAGAAGAATCAGAATGGCTTTGAACTTCAATGGCAACACTAGAATGCAGAAAATAGAGCTATGACTTCCAGGATTTTTAAGCCTAGAATTTTATACCCAGCCAAATTACTGATAAAGTGTTAAGGTAGAAAAAGGGTATTTTTTCCCAATCGTGCAAGCTCTCATAAAGTTTCTACTTTACTTCCCAGGTATTCTTTCTCAGGAAGCTAAGAAAATGTGGAAAATAAAAGATCCACTATAGGAGAGGGGCAAAGAGAATTTTAAGGTTGACACAGAGAGAAATTCCAGCATAACAACTATGAAGGAGGCCTAGAAAGTAACTAGTCCAGAAAGTATTAAAAGGCTAGAGGGTTGCAGGACAACCGTCTTAGGAAATGAAAGGTGATGGGTAGGGGCGGGTAATAACTCCTAGAAAAACTGAATTAAGTGAATAAATAACATCATAATACACTACATGATTCAGCTGTTAATAGTCTAAGCTGAAATACTGTAAAAACACCGAATATTAACTTCATAAACACCTGTGATAACTACATGAGGAAGATGGGAGAGGCAGTGTGGAGATATGGAGAAAAGCCAGTCAACTGACAATGTCCAAAAATTGCTATATCAATAAGGAGCAATAGAACCAAGTTATTTATAAACATGAAAGAGCAAACAGCTCAAAGAAAGAAAACAGTAGCCTCAAATGTGTACAGGTTGGGACAGGGAACAGTTGCTTTCAGTTATTATTCTAAGTCTAAAATTGTATTTTTTTTAAACAGCAATGAAGTAAGGAACATAAACAGCCTTTCAGCTCTTAGTAAATTAAATCTTCACAATATCATGTCATGATGCTAAACAAACTACATCTAGCTTGTTCTGCTGGAGACACTCAACTGCAAACCAAAACAAAATCAAGCTCTAATGACTGATGTGAACAACAGTCCAAATACCCGTGTTTGAATTAAAGATCCACCACTTACTCTGTGAAGTAGGGCAAGTGAACTAACCACCCAGTACACATAACCACCTCTTCAGTGGCTTTAAAAGGATTAATTTAGTGAAAGCATCTGATATAGTGCTGGATCCATCAATAGATGTTACAACTTTCTGCTTGTCTCTCTGGTTCCCTAGTTACAAACCCACATTCTGACCTCAAGCTGCTTTGTTGTGCAGAGACCCATGGACAATGCCACACATTTCCCTCCTCACACTGGAAAATCAATGATGGTGAGTAAGCAGACTTATTTCTGTATATGAAGGGCAGCATTATTCTTGTTATGTGTAGGAGATTATCCCCATTATCTACATTCTGGATTACTGCCTGCTTTCAAGAACTGTCCCAATTAGTCTACTACACTAGGTCAGAACCATTTTATCACTTAGGTCTGTTTTGCAGAGCTGGAACATCTTTGAAACAAAAACAGACAAAAACAACAACAACTGTACAGTTCCATCAGTCTTTATTCCTACTCTTTCACTGCAGGGCCTCAAAATTTTCTAACTAGGGCCCTATCTGGCCCCTCTTTGGCCTGGGGCCACCTCCTGCTCACTGCAGCAAAAACAGAATAAAATCAGCCCTGATCAGCTAATTAAATTGATCATTTCCAATGTTTTCCTCCATTTTTATGGCTGAATTCATAATAGCTTGCAAAGTACAGAGATCTTAATATAAAGAGAGCAGTAAGGAATTATCTTTATCACTAGGATCAGTCATCTTTACTTGCACAGCCACAAGTCTTAATTGATTTTCTGCAAAGTATCCATACATACTTCTAAAAATAATCTGACAGATGTAAAAACACAAAAATCAGACATCGACTTTATCATCAATTCAATAAACACTATGCTAAAACACTGTAAAAGAATACGATATAATCCCTACTTTCAAAGGAAAGGGGAAAAATCAAGAGCAACGGGGAACAAAGAAAATAGTAAATGAATCAATTAAGAGCAATTCCAGACTATCTGGTATAATTTATAGCATAGTTGAGACGATGGAAAAGTATGAAAAACTGGCCTGAGTTCTGAGTCTCCTGAAGCCAAAGTGTAAAGAGAAACAAGTTGGCTTACAAAACACAAATTATCTAAAAAAAAAAAAATCACTTATATGTTAAAAAAAAAAAAAAAAAAAAAGCCTATCATCAGGGTTTTGAAAAAACCGTCTCTAAGGGTCTCTGCTTTAAAAAAATTGGTAAATTAGAAATAGTGTCTTGGATAGCAATTAGGTTTTTTTTCCCCATGTTGCTTTTTCTTACGTACGAAGCCCAGATAAAAGGCCAGGTGCATAATATTGTCATAGTTCTGTGAAGAAACTTCTGTGAGGACCTAAAGTAACAATGCAATTATACTGACTTCAGGCAAGGCATTTATTTCTGCCATTTAATTTATTCTACGTTTTAATACAATGTTTTGTTTCCCTACTAGACTGTAAACTAAAGGATTATGTTGTTTGATTCTATTTGAACTTCCTTTGCTATTTAGTACTTTACAGTTTCTGCTTAATTATAATGACAGACTAAATGTCACATAGTATTTATAATATATTCAATATTTGTTAATCTTCTCCTACACTATAAATTCCATGAGGGCAGAAACGTATCATGATCATGTCTATATCCCCAGTCGGGGGCAAATGATCATTCCGTAAGTATTCACTGAATGAATGAATGAAATAAAGAAAACAACCAAGAAGTATGAAAGAGGAGGAGAAATAATTATTAAAATGGCAGTAACTTTAGGTTCTAAAGCTGGTTCCAACAGAAGCTGGATGACCTTACCTAAGTTACTTAACTTCTCTGACCTTCAAATTTTCATCTGTAGAACAAGAAAAATTGATATCTACTTCAGAGCTTTAAACATTAAATGTTTTAAAACTAAAAAAAATATTTAGCACAATACCTGGAAAGGACCTCAATAAATGTTAATTGCTTTACTTTCGTTCATGTCCTCAATCTTAGAATCAGGTATTATACTTAGAACAGTCCCTTCCAAGAACAAATTATTACAGTAAAAACACAAGAGTTCACTCTCACTTTACTTTGAAAAGATTTCATCCCTTCAATTTTTAAAATAGAGGAAACACTTGTTACTTTCAAAATATTACAAATCCAAGAATAAATCTGAAAAAAACAATGTCAAGAATAAGACTTGAAGCAACAAGAGGGAGGAAAAAAAATCAGTCGTCTACGACTAAGAAATAGAGATTTTGAAAGAACTGTTTATTAAAAGAAAAAAGGATTGAAAAATTAGTGTTATTTAATAGTATGTTTTAGAAAATACTTCGAAATTGTCTATTCTAAATTTAAACCTTAAAAATCAATTATGAAATCTTACACTTGTAAGTGGAACATTAAATACGTTCATTCAAACCAAAAATGTTCCTTCAAGACGACTTCCCTGACTGCAGTCATCCTTCAGTTTACTCCTCCCCTTTTGAGCTTAATCTAACACTTCGCCTTATACATAGTATGTGCAAACGAAGTTCTGCCATTCCTATAACTACCACACCCCTGTCAGCCGCTTCAGGCCCATGTTGTTATGACATCGGTAAACTGCAGTCGTCCTCCTCCACCGCACTCCCTCCAAACCACGGGCTCCCCTCGGGCGGTTACTTGTGAATTCCCGAGACGGTCCCTTCCCGCCTAGGTTAGGATCTTCACACGTTCCCCCCATCCCGCCTCCTCTTTCCTGCCTCAGTCTCAGCACTCGGAGCTGCCCACCCCCGCCCCCCGCCCGCCAGCGCCCGGCCGCGGCGCAGGCTCCGCGGCCGCCTCCTCTCCGCCCCGCAGCCTCCGCAGCCCGCAGTCCCCGGCGCCGCTCCCAGCCCCACCGCCTCGCCCCGCCTCAACCGGCGTTCCCTACAGCGATCGCACTAGCGCTCCCCACCCCCACCCTACCCTCCTCCGGTCGCGCGGCCGTTAGGCCAGCCGGGCCTGTGACGCACAGACGTGCCACGGGCGCCTGGGCCCAACCACCCCAGCTACGGCTCGGCCGGCGCCCTCCGTCGCCCCGGGACCTCTTCTCCCGGTCCCGCCGAACTGCCGGATCCGCCGGGGAGGGGGAGGGGCCGAGACTGCGGGACCCCCGCACTCACCAGGCTAACGGCAACCGATCCCGGTGCCACTTGGGATGAACCTCTTGCTCGCTCGCCGGCCTGCTGAACCTATCGCGTACACAACCTCGAAGAGTCGGCTCGCACCTACGCGGTGCTCACCAGGCCTCGCACTCCACCACCGCGCACCCAGCAGCGAGATCCAGCTCAGCCGGCGTTCACAGTGCGTCTGCGCGCGGGGGCCGGCCCACGTGCCTGCGCACGCCCCTCCGCGGCCCTGCTGCACAGTCTGCTGGGAGATGTAGTGTTTCAACGGCCTTTCACTGGAAGTCCTAGCGGTTAACCCTGAACCAGTAGAAAAGTCGGAGGCGGAGTAGAAAGTCTCGCTGGGGAGGTTTGCGGTCAATGGCAAAGGTTGTAGAGCTGTGGTGGAGTGACAATGAAATGGTACTTCTTAGGTTCGATGAAACCTTGAATTGCAAGGTTAAGTCTACAAACCTGTCTTCGAAGCTCTTCCAGTCCTATCGACCCTCGCTGACCTCTATCCGTATTTAGCCTCTAACACCATGGAATCAAATACACGTTTATTGAGTGGAGGATGGGATGAATGAAGGCTGAGGGAGTATAACTTTTGAGGAAGCTTCTGATTATTCCTTTTTTTTTTTTTAGTTTTCTCCCATCCCCTTTGCCTAATAATGTATAAGTACCAAAATCATTAAGAAATAGGTAAAACACAAGTACTTGCTTTATTCTCAGTGCCTCAAACGAAAATTTGGGGCAAATAATTGTAACTGTTAAATTTGATGGATTTTTTTTTTCTTTTCGGTGAATTCTTTTTGAGCAGTGGCTTCAAAAGAAAAAAAGACTGAAGCCGGACAAGCAGAGGTCAAGGAATAGAAAGTCTTACGTGTAACAAACATGATTTATCGTATCAATTTAAAACATCTGCAAAGAAGCAAGCTGAAAGAGACGGGGTAGCTTAATACATCTCTTAATACAAAAGTGCGGGGGAGACGATCACACTACGTGAATCCTAGGCTATACAATGTTCATTTCTCCTAGTTCTCACTCCACAGCATCAATATTCCCCATCAGAATTGAGTTTGAGTAAAAGTGCTAAGGGAAAGAGAAGGTATTCTGAGAGACTTAGGGGAAACTATGCCTGACCACAGGACAGATCACTTTGACCCAATTAGGGGCTAAGATTATTCAGAGCTGGACTTTAGTCTTAGTGAAAACTAGTTTATTTCCAGTCCACCCTTACTCTTAGCTAGGGTATCCCTTGGGGATTTCAACTGTAAAAAAGTAATAATATAAACAGAGTCACTTTAAAATGGAGCTGGAACTGTCATCTAAGAGGAACTGCCTTGCACATCTTATGCCTCAAACCTATGGAATGTCAAAACAGGGCAAAATAACCTTTGGACTGGGCCTAAAGCAACATTGTGTCCCAAAGTACTGTTTGCAACAAGAAAGCAGGTATTATTTCTACCTGACTGATGACCACCAGACTGAAAATTTTAAAAACTGTCTGAAATTAGCATCACTGTTACGTTACTGCACCAATGGAAATAATTTTCTTCTATTGATGTAGTAGTTGTTCTCCTTATGTTCTCATAAATATCCCTTGCCTTTGTCTCTAATTGGAACACTATTTGAGTTTCTGTCTGAATCAGTGATTCCTGAATAGCTATCCTTTGATCTCAAGTAAATGCTTGTTGCCTCTCACTTTGAAAGGTCTTTTTAAGTTAACACAACCAAAAGTCTGGCATATTCACTAGGGCCAGGCCTCTTAAGTCCAATGAGACAGCCAAAAGCTTTATTCAGCCCCTGCTTTTATAGTTAGCAATCGCCTCAGGTAGAAAAGTAATGGCAAATATCTGGCTCATCTTTTAAAGCTACCCCTTCTTCCAGTTCTTGGACCCACAAATTCTCACTGCCATGGTAGCAGTTCATTGCCTTAATGTTTTTTTATATTTTGTCCTGTTCTCAATGGTGGGAGGATTTGTTCAAAACAACGGTAGGCCATCACTGAAACATAATTCCCATATGTATGTTACCTTTATAAAAATGTTATCATAACATACATGGTATTTTATTAGCTAATGTCTCTCTGACTATATATATTTGTATTTTGAGAAATTTAAAAACTATAAAACAATAGTTGTGCTATTACAAACAATGCTGATATAAATATTCTTGTACACATCTTCATGTATACAGGGAAACTGCTAGATACTAGGACATCGCATCTTTAACTTTACTTAACATGGTAGGCAGAATTCTAAAATGGACCCATGACCTTGGCCCCCCTGGTGTTGCTGTGGGTAGGAACTGTGAATTTAGCCAACATAATGTGACAACAGTTCTATTGATGTGATGTCACTCCTATGATCCCATTTCATATGTAAGTCTCTTAGGAGCCTGGAGCTAGAAACTGTCCTGCTGGCCTTGAAGAAGTGAGCTGTCATGTTGTGAACTGCGCACAGAGAGGGTCACGTGCCACAAAGCTGTGAGTGTCTACGCGGACCTGAGTACAGCCTCCAGGTGATAGCCAGTAAGAAGCCAGCACCCTCAGTCCTACAACCACAAGGAAATGAATTCTACCCACAACCTGAGAAAGCTTGGAAATAGGCTCTTCCCCATTCAAGCCTCCAGATGAAAAGATGATTTGACTTATACCTTGATTGCAGCCTTGTGACACCCTGAACAGAGGGACCAACTAGGCTGTCCTTGGACTTCTGGCCTGAAGAAAGTGTGGGATAATAAATATATTTTAGGATACTAGGTTTCTAGTAATTTGTTACACAGCAATGGAAAACTAATATACTAAATATACTAGATATTGCTGGATTATTTCACAAAGTGGTTATACCAGTTTATACTCCATAAGCAGTGTATAAAATTCTTTTTTCTGAACATCCTTGCTAACATTTGGAAATGTCCTACTGTTTTTATTTTTGCCAATCTGATGCATATGAAAATAAATAATAATATATAATAATTACACATATATATTATTACTTTAAAAGTAAAATTTTGTACTTGAAATTATGTATTCTGTTATATTTCTTTTTTGTTTCATAAATGCTATTACTTAAACAAAATAACAATAGGACTAGTTAAAAATGACAACTAGTAATAATAGAAGGACTAATTAAGCAAATAATATGTGTGAGAAAAATATAATGATATTTTTATGTTTCTGTACTAATTTTTGAAGGAGACCATAAGTACAATAGAACTAATTAAACATATTACCTATATTAAATTAGAGAATTCTGTCTCATGATACAGTGGGATATTTTTACTCTTTCTGCTTCCTTTTCCATTAATACTTCTCTGAACCTTTAGGATATCTTTCTTTTCTTCTATGTGATGGTAAAACTAAATACAGTCAAATATGAAATTAATTTTGACTGTAGTTCTGTTCTTCTGCCTACATTGCCCTGATTCCTATTGTTGGAACAAATGATGCCAAGGTAAATATTCTCACAGCAAAAGTGTTTGAGCATAGCATACTTAGGATTTTATTTACTAGCATAGCAGGGTTTTAAACTTGTTGGAATTCATTTCCAGCTCTCCCAAATGTCCACCCATCTTGTATCTATAGACCTATTTGGTAAACTAACTGTTTGTCAGTTGTGTCCTTTGCATCTATAAATTAACCATGAAGGATCTCCCTATCTAAAATGCCCATCATTTTTAAAACACTCTAAACAACATTGTACATCATATTAAGTTACACCTCTCTTCCCAGGGAAAATGGTTTTAAAGAATAGAGGTATTTGGACTTGTGAAACTGAAGTTAGAATCCATTTAAGTTCACAGTTTTAGTAAAAAAAAAAAAAAAAAAAAGTTTTTTTCATTGAATTTATTGGGGTAATGTTGGTTAATAAAATTATATAGGTTTCAGAGGCACAACTCTATAACACATCATCTACATGTTGTACTGTGTGCTCGCCACCCCAAGTCAAGTCTCCTTCCAGCACCATTTATCCCCCTTTACCCTCTCCTCAGAAAGTTCTGTTTAACTTGGTTGCCTTTTTCTACGGACTTTTTTTTAAGTTCTAAAAATGTCTTATCCACCCCCCAAAGTCTTTCTTTTTCTTCCTTTGCAATTTTTTGTCACAATCTACATATAATATTGAATGACTCAGGTGCAGTTGGTTGTTCCTTCTCTAGATTCCTTACGGCCCCTTCAAAGATTATTACATAGTTTTGGAGAATCAACAAGTTTATTTCTTTTCCACTGTAATCTTTCTCTTCATTCTCATCTTCAACATGTTTCCCAATTGGAGCAAGACATTCTTCTTGATCCATACTTTGTTTTGTTTTTATTTCATTTTACTTTTTATTGAATTTATTGGGATAACAGTGATTAACAAAATTATACAGATTTCAGGTGCACAATTCTACAACACTTCATCTGTACACTGTATTGTGTGTTTACCACCCCAAGTCTTGTTCCATACTTTAAAATGTGATTTTTATTTCAGGCCAACATTTAACATCTTTCCTATGGCTGGCAACAATGATAGCCATCTTATGAGCACATGTGTAAGGAAGCTATTGTCTTCCATTTGTACAAAGTCAAAAATTTCACCAAATGCTTCTCCACTTGTGAGGAAACGAAAATGACCAAACACTCTCATTATGAAAACCTCTGTATCACAGGTAATTAAACCACACCCCTCTTTTAAAAGTGTTCTGTGTGAGGTGTTTATCAATGAGATAATTTCATTTTCTTTGGTAAGAAGTTTAGAGATTAAGGACTTCCGGCCAAGATGGAGGCATAGGTGGACACACTGTGCCTCCTCTCACAACCAAAATTAAGGACAACAAATATTTAGAAACAAGAAAACAACCAGAGCTAATAGAAAATTGAACTGCACGGAAGTCCAACAACCATTCATCCAGACCGGTAAGAGGGGCGGAGTCCCAGCAGGAAAAAGGTGCGGACCCGGGAACACAGGCAGCAGCAGCTGGCAGACCCCAGGCCCAGAGGCGGCAGCTGACGACCCCGGGCACAGGGTGGCAACTGTGCAGACCCAGTGAGGCCTCGCAAGGCAGCTGGCGGACCAGGTGGTCCCACATTTGCGCGCACAGATAATCCAGGTGAAGGAGAAGCGGCTGAGGGGACTGGAATCCAGGAGAGAGCTGAGCAGGCGGCATTGCTCCCTCTTGGACCCCGCCCCCACATACAGTGTCACAACTCAGCGACTGGGCTGCCCCGCCCTGGAGAACACCTATGGCTCCACCCCTCACTACGTAACAGCCGTGACCAGACCAAAAACAAAACAAAACACCAAAAATGGCTCAAACTGGAGAACAAATCAAAGGTTCAAAGCCAATTCCTCTGAGCCACGACGAGATAACCAACCTATCAGATGCACAGTTCAAAGCACTGGTCATCAGGATGCTCACAGAATTGGTTGAATCTGGTCAGAAATTAGATGAAAAAATGAAGGCTACACTAAGTGAAGTGAAGGAAAATGCACAGGGAACCAATAGTGATGGGAAGAAAACTGGGACTCAAATCAATGGAGTGGACTGGAAGGAAGAAACTAACAACCAAACAGAAAACAAGGAAGAAACAAGAATTCAAAAAAATGAGGAGAGGCTTAGGAACCTCCAGGACATCTTAAATGTCCCAACATCCGAATTATAGGGGTACCAGAAGGGGAAGAGGAAGAGCAACAAGTGGAAAAGTTATTTGAACAAATGATGAAGGGGAACTTCCCCAATCTGGCAAAGGAAATAGACTTCCAGGAAGTCCAGGAAGCTCAGAGAGTCCCAAAGAAGTTGGACCCAAGGAGGAACACACCAAGGCACATCAGAATTACATTACTCAAGATTAAAATGAAAGAGAGAATTCTAGAAGCAGCAAGGGATAAGGGGACAGTCACCTACAAAGGAGTTCCCATCAGACTCTCAGCTGATTTCTCAAAAGACACCTTCAAGGCAAGAAGGGGCTGGAAAGAAGTATTTGAAGTCTTGAAAGGCAAGGACCTGCATCCAAGATTGCTCTATCCAGCAAAGCTTTCATTTAGAATGGAAGGGAAGATAAAGTGCTTCTCAGATAAGGTCAAGTTCAAGGAGTTCATCATCACCAAGGCCTTATTATATAAAATGTTAAAGGGACTTATCTAAGAAAAAGAAGATAAAAAATATGACAGTAAAAAGACAGCAAACTCACAGCTATTAACAACCACACCTAAAACAAAAGCAAACAACTAGAACAGGAACAGAATCACAGAAATGGAGACCATATGGAGGGTTAGCAACAGAGGAGTGGGAGGAGGAGAGAGAAGGGAAAGGTACAGAGAATAAGTAGCATAGATGATGGGTAAAAAATAGACAGGGGGAGGGCAAGAATAGTGTGGGAAATGTAGAAGCTAAAGAACTTATGACAGGTGGACATGAACTAAAGGGGGGGAATGTGGGTGGGAGGGGGTGTGCAGGGTGGAGGGGAATGAAGGGGGAGAAATGGGACAACCATAATAGCATAATCAATAAAATATATTTAAAAAAGAAGTTAAAAGATTAAATGGAATTTGTCAAAATTAACATTTTCACTGAAAGCAGATAAATGAGTCAAGTCTACTTTGTCCTTGGACAAGATATAACACCCTTTGGTTTATGTGCTGTGGTTTCGTTCAAATCTAATTAGATTTCAAGAAGGTGATTTTTTTATTTTTTTTTTATTTTTTTTAAATATTTTATTTATTTTTCTTTAGAGGAGAAGGGTAGGAAAGAGAGAGAGAGAGAGAGAAATATCAATGTATGGTTGCCTCTGGTGTGTCCCCTGCTAGGAACTGGCCTGCAACCCAGGCATGTGCCCTGGCTGGGAATCGAACCTGGATCCTTTAGTTCGCAGGCCCGAGCTCAATCCACCGAGCTACACCAGCCAGGGCAAGAAGGTGATTTTTTTATTTTTAAATATTTTATTTATTTTTAGAGAGAGAGGAAGGGAGGGAGAAAGAGAGGGAGAGAAACATCAATATGTGGTTGCCTCTCCCACACCCCCTACTGGGGACCTAACCTGCAACCCAGGCATGTGCCCTGAGTGAACATCAAACTGATGACCCTTTGGTTTGCTGGCCTGTGCTCAGTATACCGAGCATCAAGAAGATAATTTTTAACTCCATTTTTCAAGTCAAATTATTTTAGGAGCTAGAGAGAATATTATTTAGAATCAGGAAATGTAATCTTACTCATTCCAAGGAGTAATCAGAGACACAATACAATAATGCACATCAGTTCATACGATGGGCTCAAGATAATCCAGCAGCCACTATTTTCAACTAAGCATGGGTGTCTTTTGAGGAAACGAAAAAACTTTTGATTGATTTTGAAGTACTTATCTGTCTTATTCCAGACTTATAAACATCAGTCTCCACATATGCTTTCACACCCCCTTCTCTACTATACCCAATCCAAAATTCTTCTCTGCATATTGTGCGGTAACCTATTTTTGTTATTTACCTTCCAAATCCAGTTATGTTGTCCTTCTGTCCGTCATTAATATTACACAGTTGTTTAGCTTTCTTTTTCAGTGATGTCTCAGTCATGCTGTTGTTGGTATTATAATCATTCTCATTTTCATTTTCTTAACTCATAATATATGGTCACTATATTCACAATGTTAAAAAATTCAACTTATAAGAGGCACAATGGCTAATCCACAGGCAAAGTCAAAGATGGACTGCTAATGTTCTAATGTTTATGATGACAATGCACTTAAATTGCACACTTAGGTCGCATCACTCAGGATGAGTCAACAATGAATTATGATTACTACGAACTGCAAATCATGACTATCAATATCAATGGTGGAAGAGAAAAACAATGATGGTGACTATAGAAGTCAAATAATCTATGCTGTATCCATTCCTGGTTGGGTACTCAGTTGGTTAGAGCATTGTCTCAATACAGCAAGGTTGCAGCTTCAGTCTCCAGTCAGGACATAGACAAGAAGCAACCAATGAATGCATAAATAAATGGAACAACAAATTGATGTTTCTTTTCTTTCTCTCTCCTTTCCTGTCTTTCTAAAAATAATGAATAAAAATAATAAATTAAAATAGTGCTGCTTTCAGCTCTGATTTTGGGGGGGCAGTCATGGATTTTGTAGTTTCCCCCAATCTCTCACATAAATCACAGAAGACCAGAAATTTTCTGGGTGTCCTGGGAAGGTTGCCCAGGATATAGGAATTTTGTTGCTAAACCCTGGAAGGTCAGGCAAATCAGGACAGTTGGCCACCCTTCTCCACTTGTACTGGCCAGATATATCCCCGCCATGTAGCCAGGACACCCATTCCCCTACTTGCTGTGAATGCTGGCTAATAACTCTCAGCCGCCTCCTCCCCTGAGAAATTGTAGGCCTGACAGGGGCCAGCTTGCAAGAAGTCTTCCCACTCCCACTCCCAAGGACAGACCTAGGCCAGTAACTGACATCAGAGTGAGTTCAAAAGGCCAACTCTTGCTACAGTGTGGGACCTACTCTAATGGTACAATTTGTGTTCTAGATCTTTTCCCTGGAATAAAACTAAAGCTAGTCATCAGCTGAGACTATACCCTTTACCCTTAATAGCTTTCCGCCTGCCCTGTACTATCTCCTTTATTCCCATATTCCTGAGAGCTCATCCCCAATCCGTCACTTGAACAAGAATCCCCATCTCAGGCGCTGCTCCTAGAAAACCCGAACTAGGACATGAACCAAATGTACTATTTTCCATTTCCTTAACCAGTTGGCCAAGACCACTTATAGAAATTAGTCCATTATTTTACAGTAATCTGCAATTTTACCTCTGTCATTCATATAAAAACACATACTCAGGGCTCTGTATTGAGAAAACTATACATATTGTCACATTATAATCCAAAACTAAAAGAAGCAGTGAGTAAAAATGCAAGCATCAAGTAGCAATTTTGACTTGAACGTGGGAACTTGAATAAGAAATCAATTGTATTCTTTATCACTCAAATTCTGACTTTTAAATGGTACTTAGCTTCTAAATGCAAATACTTGCTGGAAATTTTTTAATGTACTATGAAAACATTGATGCTATAAAACCTGCAATGTGAAGAGGTGGATTACAAATATAACAGAATATTTATATATTTATACAATTATATATATTTATATATTATATATGTACATTGAATTAATATATATAATTTATAACATAATTATATATCATGTACATTTATAATGTATAATTATATATTATTGATTTATACATTGTGTGTATAATTATATTTACAATTACATATGTATATATAGTATGTGTACATATTGTATATGTATATATAATTATATATTAATATGTGGTGTATTTATATATAATTGATATAACATACATATTATATAGTATACAATATCATTTATATATAAATATATTATATAAACTATAATATATACTATGTAATTTATATATAAATTATATATTTAAGTATATAATTAATATATAACAAACTTGAGAGATAGATTTATCTTGAATATATACATAAATTTTTATGTGTCATATATTCAATACATATGTAGAGATATATATACAGGCTGGGGAAAAGTAAGTTTACAGTTGTTCATATGTAAAATAATACAATAACTAATAAATAATAATACAAGAATAAACTGTGTTTTCTGTACTCCCAACTGCAGACCTACTTTTGCCCCACCATGTATATGTTGAGATATATATTCAAGATATGAATATCCTCTAGTTTCCATATTAACACAGATGTGTTTGGGAGCTTTCTGTTCTATTCTGTTGGTCTGTTTATCTATCTGTGCACCAATAACACACACAGTAGTTGTAGAATAAGTTGTGCCATGTTGTAGGTCAAGTCCCCTCTGCTTTGTTTTTCTTCTTCAAAATTGCCTGGGCTTTCCTTGGGCCTTTTTATTTAATATAAATTTTATAATTGTTCCATTAATTTTTATGAAGTAAATCTGGGGCGATTTAGATAAAAATTGCATTGAATTGAGACAATTGATTTTCAGAGAATAGATATTTCTATTATATTGAGTCTTCCTCTGGATGAGAATATAGTATATCTCTCCATTTATTTGGGTCTTCTTTAATGTCTTGCAGTGAGAGGTTGCAATTTTATTCATGAATTTTTACAGATCTTTTGTTAAATTTATTTCTAGTTACCTTATTTTTTCCACTGCTGCTGTTGTAATGGTAAAAAGAAGTCATTACATTTACTGTTTCTCATGCATAAGAGTGAAATTGATTTATGTATAACTTCTATTTAGAATCTTGGAGAATGCTTTTAGTAATTCTAATCATTTGTCTCCAGGTTTTCTTTAGGCAATCTTATTTCCTGTGATTAATGACATTTTTATTTCTCCATTTCCAATCATTTTTATTTTGGTTGTTCTTCTTTACTGTGTTTGACAGGAGCTCTAATTCATTGCTAAATATAAGTGGTATAGGAAGCATCCACTGTCTCATTCCTGATTTTTTTAGGGAATCATTCTAATGTTTTACCACAAAATATAATGCTTGCTCTAGGTTTTTGGTAGACATCCTTTTATGAATTGTTTATCAAATGATTTTTCTCTATGTATTGAAATAAGCATACCCTTTAATATACAGTTGACCTCAAACAACATGGATTTGAACTGCGTGGGTACACTTATGTGCAGATTTTTTCTCAGTAAAGACCTGTAATGTATTCCATCTGCAGTTGGGAGTCCTCAGATGTGGAGGGCCAACTATAGGCAGTGATCTGCAACATTGAGCATCCACGAATTTTGGTATGCATGGAGATCCTAAAAACAATGCCCCATGGGTTCCTAAAGAAGACAACTTAAGTCTTTGGGGAGTCCAGTTATATGAGGATTTTCAGCTGTGACAGGAAGCTGGTGCCCTAAACCCTGAGTTACTCAAGGATCAACTGTGTTTATATGGTGAGTTACATTAATAGATTTTTCTAAAGTTAAATTATCTTTGCATTTCTGAGATAAACCCAAATTGACTGTGATTGATTTATTTATACAGAGCTGAATTATATTTGTTAATATTTTGATTAGAATTTGTGCATCTATTTGCATAAATGTCACTAGTAAAATAATTTTAACCTGTTGAATTGACTTGTTTACTTGGTAGGTAAATTTTCAATTACTAATTCAACTTATTCTACACATATTTAAAAATTCAGATTTCTATTTCTTCAGTCAATTTTGGTAAGTTCTATTTTGCTAAGAAAATCTACACTTTGTTTAATTTTCAACTTATTAGCACAAAAATGTTTTTCTAGTATCATCTTAAAACTTTTAGGTCTCCAATATATTTTACTTACATCCTCTTTTTATTTCTCAAAATCTTTATCTGTACCATTTCTTGTTTTGGTTTTTTTTTCAGTCTTACCAAAGATTTTTCTATTTTTTAAAAATCTTTACAAAGAAATAGTTATTGGCTTCATTACTTCTCTGTTGTATTTTTTCTATTTCCTTATTTTCTGTGTTTATTCTTCAAGTTTATTCTAATTTTCTTTTTTTAAGTTGGATGCTTATGGTTAACTTCTGCCTTCTTTTAAAATATAAGCTTTAAAGTTATGAATACTTTAAGCACTATTTTAGCTTTATGTCACAAACTATATGAGTAATATCTTCACTGTCATTTGGTTCTAAATATTTTCTAATTTGTTACATTGTCATTACCCATGAAATGTTATTTTGAATGTACAGCTAATCTCCAAACACTTATTGCTAAGCTATTTTTTAAAAGATTTTATTTATTTACTTTTAGAGAGAGGGGAAGGGAGGGAGAGAGAGAGAATGAGAAACATCAGCCTGGGAGAGATATATTGATTGGTTGCTGATTGGTTGCCTCTGAAATGCCCCTGACCAGAACCTGGCCAGCAACCCAGCGCCCTGACTAGGAATTGAACCTGTGACCTTTTGGTTCACAGGCCAGTGCTCAATCCACTAAGCCACACCAGCCAAGACATTTTTAAGGTTTCTTTTTTTATTGATTTCTAAGTTAATTGTATCACGAGTTATAGTCAGAGAACATGGTCCAATTAAAAATGTCTTTAAAATTGTTGAACTTAGAATAAGGTCAGTATACATAACTGTTTAGTGTATAATTGAGAAGAATGTGTATAATCTAATTACTGGATGGAGAGTTTTAATATTGTACATTAGCTAAAAATTGTGTTGTTCAAATCTTCTATAGTTTAATTTTTTTTTTTACTACTGATCTACTAGTACTCAGAGCTGTGTTAAATTTCTGTGATAGTGGAGTTGTCCATTTTGCCTATAATTCTGTCAGTTTTTGCTTTATATAATTTGGGGCTATGTTATTAATAGCATACAGGTTAACCAAATCTTTTGTTACTATCAGAAGTCATCTTTATTCCTAATAACACTCATTAACTTAAGGTCTATTTTGTTGTTATTAATAAAGCTACACTAGCTTTCTTTTGGTGTTTGCTAATTACATGTTTCTGTCTTTCTCTTTTCAATCTTTCTTTATTTTAATGTTTTTTATATGTTACGTAAACAGTATGTTGTTGAATTTTTTAAAATCCAACTACTAAGCTAGCAAGTTTAGCCCAGACTACACTTACATCATTATGGTCATTTAGGTATTTGGAATTACTTCTATCATTTTGTGCTGTCTGTCTCAATTATTTCCCCGATTCTTTTCTCCCCTTCCCTGTTTTTCCAGCTTTTTTTTTTTTATTTTTTAAATCCCCCCTTTTGGTCTACTATTTAGAAGTTCCATACTTTCTTTCTCTTATAGTGGCCTCCCTTAAATTTTCATCTAAGAACCTTAACTCTAATCTTCTTTTGAACACCACAAGGACTTTATCATTTTTTATTTTATTTGTTGATTTGAGAGAGAGAGAGAGAGAGAGAGAGAGATTGATTTGGTGTTCCACTTATATATTTCATTGGTTGCTTCTTGTACGTGCCCTAACCAGAAATCAAACCCTCAATCTTCACATATTGGGATGATGCTCTAACCAACTGAGGTACCCAGCCAGGGCACAACACTAGGACTTTAAACCCCATTAATTGTAGTCATCAGTCCACCATTTTTACACAGTTCATTTCACAATATTTTATTTCAATCTTATTTTATTCCCAAAATTAGACATTCTTATTACTTCTGTTTATGAAGACAATGATTGTTTACATGTATCCATATTTACCATTTCTTTGCTCATCATGCCTTCTTGCAGCTTAGATTTTTGTTTTTTCCCCCTTCTTCTGAAGTATATCCTTTAAATTTTAAGTTTCTTAAATGAAAGTCTATCTTTGGTAAATTCAGTTTTGGATGATCTGAGAGTGTCTTTATTCAAAAATTAAGGCAAAATAAAAAAATTAGCTAAATACAGAACTCTAGGTTAACAGTTAATTTCTCTCAGCCCCTTTGAAAATACTATACTAATGTCTTCAGTTTTCCATTATTCCTGTTAAAAAGTGTGTTAGTTTTCTATTACTGCCATAACAAATCACCACAACTTCAATGACATAAAAGGGCACAAATTTATTGTCTCCCAGTTCTGTTGGTCAGTAGTCAGCTATGGGCCTCAATGGACTAAAATCGAAGTGTTGGCAGGCTTCCTTTCTGGACACTTTTGAATCTACTTCCTTGCTCATTCACATATAGGCAGAATTCAATTCCATGCAGTTAAAGGACTGAGATATCAGTTTCCCGGCTGTCTGTCGGCTTGGGGCTACCTTTTCCTGCTAGAAGCTTCTTGTCCTTGTACATAACCCCCTGCATCTCAGAACCAGCACAGGGCACCAAATTCTTCCCATCTTCTCTCTCTTTGACATAGTTAGGAAAGGTTCTCTACTTTTGAAGACTTTTGTGATTAGATTGGGCCCACCATCTGAAGGGTAACCTTAATAACATCTGCAAAATTCCTTTTGCAATGTAAGGTAACATATTCAGATTCAGATTAAAGTGTAGATATCTTTGCCATGAGAAAGGGAGGAGATTATTCTGCCTACCACAAGACTGGCAGTCCAATTGTCATTCCTTTGTAGACGATTCCGCCATTCTCTCTGGCTGCTGTTAAGATCACTTCTTTGGTTGTCTACAGTTCCTTAGTTGTCTACTGCTTCTTGCTATGAATTTTCTTTTGTTCTTATCCTTGTGAATATTGTTTCTCCTCCATTCTCTTTTGAAATCCATATTAAACAAATGCTAGATCTTTCAAAGCTATCCTGTCACTCTCATCTCTGTGCCATAGGCCTCATCCACAGGCATGTGATTACCTCAGCCTCAGGTCCAAGCCCCATCCCTGCAAACCCTGAGGCCATTCTTGATGCAGAGTGTGGCGCAGCCCACCCTTGGGAGGAGAGACACAAGAAAGAGGCCCAATCAGATCCTGTAAGTAGACAGAGCTGCTTAGCCAGGAAGTTTGGGGGTACCTATATACTGGGTGGTTTAGGAGTGAGGTGTACATTGACCCCATCCACTCCACTCTGTGGAGAGGGGCACAGCTGGAAGAAGGCCAGAGTAGGGTCCTCTTGCCCATAACCAAGGCCAGTACCATATAAGACAATAAACATGCTTCTTTCAAGAGGAAGAATGCTGGTTACAGTAAGATAAGGAGAAAAAAATGTGTTCATGCAAGAGGTTGAGGACGTGAGGGTCAGAAAAGTTTGGAAGTATAGAGAAATATAGATTTCCGAATAGGTAGGAGGTGCGTGGTGAAATTAGCTGGCCTCTACGCTGAAGAACTTACAGCAAATTTGGGCATAGTCACAGTGGTTTCAACCTTTATAAGAGTTATTCTCTCTGCATAAATACTCTTCAGACTCCGCTCCCTATTTGCTGCATCCCTTACTTGCCTAACTTTTACAAATTCTTCAGGTCTCTGCTTGAGTTTTACTTTCTTTAGATGGCCTGCCCCCAACCTTTGATCCATCTCCCCCTTACATTTTCCCAAAGAATCTGTAATTCCTCGTTTGTTATACCCAACCAACTTGTTAAGTTGTTCATAGCTGCCTTTCTAATTAATCAGGTTGGAAGCATTATGAAGACATTTGTCTTGACCAGCATCATATCCCCAGTTCCGAGAAAGTGACTGAGACACTTCTGGTGGTCAAGAAATATTTGGTAAATTAAGCCCTGGCTGGTGTAGCTCAGTGGATTGAGTGCGGGCCTGCGAATCAAAGGATCGCGGTTCGATTCCCAGTCAGGGCACATGCCTGGGTTGCAGGCCAGTTCCCAGCATGGGAAACATAAGAGGCAACCATACATTGATATTTCTCTCCCTCTCCCTCTCTCCTACCCTTCCCCTCTAAAGATAAATAAATAAAAAATCTTTAAAAAAAAGTAAAAAAAAAAGAAAGAAATATTTGATAAATTAATAATTTGGCCTAGTGGTACTTGAGCAGATTGCTTGATATGGCTGAATCCACATAGGTTATCAGTAGAATATCAGTCTTTTGATTTCCTTCCACTTCAAATAATTTCATTTTACACACAATTTTTCAAAGCAAAGGTGATTTATTTTTATATCTACAGCACTGTAAAAGAGTCTTTGGAAAACCATCCTGCTATCCTAATATGTTACACTATCATCATTTTAGAAAATAAAAGGCCTGGATTATGTACTAGAAAAATTTGTTCATTTTATGTAAAACATTTTTGCTATTACCTATAGTAAAGGAGGTAAAAGAACTTGTAGGACAGGGATGAGCCTAAAAGTATTTCAGTTGGTATCTACCTACCCCAGCCCTAAGAGATAAAGATTAAGATGCTATTGGTATGTATCTGGTCCCTTCAATAACCCAATCAGTCCATACAGACACCCATTTGGCACATTCAAACAACCCTTTCATCACTGATGGACATTATTATTAGTTTCTCCAAAGCAAGGCCATGTCAGTTGTTAAATGATGTGGAGGTTAATCAACAGAGCTGCTCTTTACAAGGTTTCCCCAGTGGGACTGTGGAGACTGCATCATTAATTTTGATGAATAATCCTGTGGCCTTACAGGATTCTGGGTACAAGTCCACAAATACAGGGGCATGGCCTGCACACCACTAAAAACAACAAAAGTTTCAGGGCTGGAGACGTTATCAACCACACTGTCATGCCTGTCTATGTCTCCAGGACTCAATGGTGGGGGAACAATATTTAGCTCATGACCCTGACAGAAGGAGCCTGTGAGTACTTCTGCCTCAAACACGTAGATCAGGTTTTCTGTGGTAGGTGTTTTCCTGACCTGGTATGCTAGGCTTCTGAGGTTCTTGGTGAAGTATATGCCAGCTCCATACTTTGAGTCTGATAAAAGAAAAACCATTAAACTATTAGTATGATCTGAAGTATCATATTGCCAATTTGCATCCTAATATATATTCTCCATCTAGTCCTCCAAATATTCACCACTTCCTAATCCGAAGTCCCTGTGTCTGTAGCAAAGACACCCAAAGTTGTTCCCCTGAGACAAATTATCACTGAAATGATCAATATAATAATAGCTTACATTTAAATCTTCCTTCCTTCCTTCCTTCCGATCCTCCTCCTTTCCCCCCTCACCTCCCTCTATCTTTCTTCGCATTTACTTGGGGCTTAACCAAACACTGTTTCAGGCTCTAGAGCAGCATTAATCAGTAGAAATGCAATGTAAGTCACACATAAACAGATAAAATATAGTACAATTCTATGTGATAAGGAAATATTTTGAGATAAAAATAAAAGATTTCTTTCCTGAAAGTTTCTGCTTGCTCTGTGTTCCTTGCTACTTATTACCTCAGTGGAAGAAAGAATGAAGCTTAAAACAAAATCAATTGAATATATACATATATGGTATGGACCTATCACATATAATATATAATTATTTTTAATCAAAGTAGAGAATGTGATCTTGAAAGTATGGCCTTCAAAGTTAGATTTTCTGAGTTAAGAAGAGAGTTCTCTGAACCAAAAGGATAAAAGCCTGAAGGAATCAGAGCATGGATTTTATACCACATATAACAGAGAAGAGAATAATATGAGACATTCTAAGAGCAGTTTTCCACTTCAAGATAAGTGAAAGTTCTTCCTTCCACCTGATGGGAAGAGAAGAATCAGAGAGGACATGACTAGAACTCTTGAAGAGTCTGAGAAGGGGCTCACTTCTCTGTCCCTCTCCCTCAGGAGAGCCCTGGGAGCCCAGACGGTGAAGAACAACAGAAATCTCAGAAAAACTGGGGAGACTTCCGGAGTAGAAGGGACAACTGACTCCACTGGGTACAGCCCCATCGTCCAACCTGGCAAAGTGAGTGGAAAGCAGGAGGCTGGGAAAGACTTTGTGAGGGCTACCACACAAGACCCCACACTTCAGCTTGGAAGAAGTGTACACTCAAACATTTTCCATTCTCTGCCGTGTAGGAGGGGCACAAACACAGCCTGGAAAGGAATTACCTTGACAGGAAAAACAGAGTGTCCTGTGCAGACACTACCTAAAAGCAAAGAAAACTGGAAATTTAAGTACAACAGGATGCCAACGACCAAAGTCCAGGGTAGTTTATTTAGCCGAGGACACTTAGAGGCAGAGGATGGATGAGGGCCATGAACCAGACCAACCTCCCTCCAGTGTCTGTCCTACCACTAAGAGCACTCTCTGAAGAGGAGCAGTAAAGGCAAAATCTTGCAGAGACTGAGTCTATTCTCTGAAGGGAGCAAGAAACCTCTGAAAATGACTGAGTTCATCTTGAACTGTCAAGATAGAGTTTTCCACATCTGTGGACTTGGGAGCATGAAAGCTCGGGTAAAGTTCAGTTATATAACCGTAAGGAAAAGGAACCTCACACCTAAGTTTTGTGGGATTGTAAGTTTTTGTATTTGATAGAGTTAAAGAGGCTGTAACAAAGGAATGGAGGGAAATGCAGGAACAAAGAGGAGTAAGCAATTCGCTGGGCCTGCAGGAGCTGGGGAAGGCATCAGCCAGGAGATGCTATTTGAGTTATGTCTTGAAGAAGGAATAGGAATTTGCAGGGTTAAAAATGGTGAGTAGGGAAGGCCTTTCACATGCAAAGGCACAGAGGCATGAGAGCATACAGCATGTTCGGGAAACTCTAAGAAGTTCACGGCTGGAGGGTTGAGGAACAGAGTGAGTAGTGAGGCTGGTGAAACAATGTGGGGCTAGGGCGTTATAAGCTCTGCTAAGGAGTGTGGGTTTTTACCTTGTAGGCAAATGGAAATGCAGATGTTAGGCATGTAATTTTTAGCATAATAATTCTGGTGGAAGAGAGAAGGATAGGTTAGATAGAGGTGGTTTTGAGGCAAAGAAAGTATCTGGTAATCATCTTGGCTTAGGGGAAGGTGAGCTAAGGCAGTAGGAATAGAAAGGTAAGGCCGTGCTAAGAATTTTACTGCGAGGGAATCACTAGAACTGTGTGACTGCCTGGATGTAAGACAGAGAGAAAAGAAGGAATGGAGGATGATAAAGTTTCCAGCTTCAAAGGCCTGACAGATGATATCGGCCGGGTTAGGGAGTATCAGGGGAAAAAAGAAAAAGCCTGTGTCTTAGGAAAAAATACGGCCAATAAAAGAGTTCAGTTTGAGGTGGCTATGGGACATTTAGCTAGAATGTCCAAGACAGTCTGAAATATGGACCTGCCGGTCAGAAGAGAGGTAGGAGGTTACAGGTATTGGACAGGCAGTTAGCATTGTCTGCCACAGGACTGAAAAGATGGCACTTGCACCTGCTGGATTTGGAAAATAGGAGCATAGTGACAATCTTGGAGTCATTTGAGTAGAAGGTGGTGATGTGGGTGTGGAGGGGTGGAGGGAATGGAGTGCAGAGAAGCCAGTTACAATGATTTAAGAACAGAAGAAGCTGAGAATTGTAAGACTGCTAATGAAAGGACCATACTGATCATCATTTTCCTGGTTACACTCTAAGACTTCTTGGTGGGGATCCAATTTTTTCATCAGTTTTTACCCCCAGGAACTGCATGTTCAATGTGTACCCTAGGTATTGTTTATGTTCTCTCTGGGACAAAGAGAAAATGGTTTTTCAGATCCTTTGCTCTCCAGAAGTCAAGACTTGGAGCTGGCATGGCAGCAAGGATCACACACACCATACAGGATGACACAAAAGTGGGTTTAGAGTTGCTTGTATGGAAAATAATACAGTAACTAGTAGAGAATAACACAAGAATAAACTCTGTTTCATGTACTCACAACTGTAAACCTACTTTTGCCCCACCCTGTATCTTGAAAGGCAAAGACCAAGAGCCACAGATTTCATGGGTCAGGCAAAATCAAGCTGCATTACTGAGAGAACAATACAGCAACAAAGTATGCTATATTTTTGTACAACTGAAAAGAGATGTGGAAGCTACACATAGAAGGATCTTAAGATGTTATTCGCTTCACCTGTCCGATGAAATTCACTAGCAGGCTACAGGAAATGAAGAGGATGAAAGAGAAAAGACCAATGTTATTAAATTCAGGAAAATGTCCTTTTTATTAAGGGATTAGGTTTGATAGTGTCGATAATACTTTTCTTGAGATAAGTGAAGAGATAAGTGAGATAATACTTTTCTCCCTCGGGGGGTAGGGAGAAAGCTCCAAGGTACTCTGCAGATTGGACACATAAGCACAGAAAAGAGAAAACTAGTGAATAGCACATTTTACTGCTCATACTCTCATCAACATAAAACCCATCAGCAACAAAATATATGAAGGAAAAATTAAAAATATGACCTTTTCCAAAGGACTTAGACACTAAATCCTAGTTGCAAATGATCCCTTCTCCACAGCAACAAATGGTATCTGAGGTGAGTCACCTGCTGATGTCTCTTACCAACTCCCACACATAGTAGCCCCAATAATGAGGGGCTGACACCTACCACAGGGCACGGAGTACATTCTTTGAAAGCCCACTCTGCATATCACTTCACAGAACTGCTGTGGGACCTGCTGAAACAACCTGTGGCTCACAGGTTTCTCATGCCTTCTCCCTTCCATCATTTTCTTCTTTCGTTGGAAGGCAGCCATGAGAGCCACGTTGTCTATCTTCTCTACCTAGAACCCAAGGGAATGTAAAGCTGAAAAAGAGACTGGAGAACTGCTACTTAAATCACCTGTTCAAAAATAAAGGTATTAAAGTGCATATTACTTTGCATGCAATTTGCCTTTCATATCATGTTGCAAAAGAATATTTCCTGGCCCCAACCCTCTCCTAGTTTGGCTTCTATCTCTCCAAAATTCCCTGCCCCTTCTTTGATAAATTCATTTAATAAAAATGTATTAAGCAATTACTATGTGTAGGCACTGGTAATGAAATGGTCAACAATGGAGACCCCATCTTTGCCCTCTTAAAGCTCAGTTTAGTGAGAGATAAAAATAGGTAAATAATTATAATAATGCAGTGTGATAAGTGCTATTTCAGTTATTTTATTTTGTATCAAGATAGGCAGCTTTTTCCTGGGTCTTGATCCATGCTCTGTACATCCTGACATCATTTCTACCTCCTGATTCCAACTACACCCTGGTACCTGCCCATCTCTAGCCTCCTCTCAGTCTTGTTTCTGAGATTCCTAGTCAAATGAACAACTAGCTTAGAGCCATTAGCAGGTAAGATTTTCTTTTGGCTATAGAACCAAATGGATTAATAGCAAGATAAGTCAACTCTTTCCCTTAATTACGTGTACCTTTATAATCTGCAAACCACAGTTTTCAAACTGTTTCTTTTGATCCTGAATTTCTTGAGTTGAAAGTGTTAGACGTTTCAGAAACTCATTTCCTTTCATTTCATCTTGGTGTTGTGGTTGC
The DNA here is from genome assembly GCA_039655065.1 of Glossophaga mutica. NCBI lineage: Eukaryota > Metazoa > Chordata > Mammalia > Chiroptera > Phyllostomidae > Glossophaga > Glossophaga mutica. The sequence goes on along the minus strand of CM077304.1, from coordinate 121,777,532 downwards.
TGATCGGTCCATTGCCCTAAAAATGAGTAACACAAAACCTTTTTTCAATGGTCTGTGAGAGGGAAAATTGTACGCTCATACATTTAGGACATGCAAGGAGAGCTGTCATAAGATAAAACAGAGGATCAATAAACTTGTCCTTATATGATGTGGATCACGAGGCTGAGGGCTGAGGGAAGCAGGGCGCGGACACACGCTCCCCGTGACTGCTGCAATGGCGACGTAGAATTCTGTTGCTCATAGGAAACGCTTGTATTTCCAGTCAAGATGCCCACCAACGAAAAGGCGCAAGAAATCTTTAAAGAATTGTGGAAAACAATATGCCATTTATATAACACATCAAGGTTTTCGAAGAGATTTTGTATCTCTGCCTAATTTGATCATTACAACACCACCATTGAAATCATGAACACAATTTTACGAATAAGGAAATTAAAACCCAGAGACTTAAGTGACTTGCCTAATATCACATGGCTAATAAATAGAGAAATCCAAGATTATAAACCTGGCTTTCACCAGTGCTCTCTGTAACGGGCAGGGCAGAATATTGGGTATATATGTCACTCATATGCCACTACCCAATCAAGAAGAGCAAAATTTGGAGAGTAAAAGGAAACTGTGTAAGTCTTTCCTCCCCTTTTTCCTTCCTTTCTCCTTTAACATCCTTCCCTCCTTTTTTAAATTCAAAGGACACCTGTTACTGTCCAAAGGAGCTCCTTACTGGACTAAATATACAGGTGGGCAAAGTGGAAATTCCCCCAAATGGTTTACTTTCATTCAGTTTGAGTTTGACTTTAGACCACGTATACTAAAATGACCTAATCCCTAGCACATTATCTAACTGAGTGGGCTGAATTTAACTACAAAAAGAAGATGATAAATCCAGAGAAACTCGCTAGAGGGTCAAATTGTAAAGCTGGAAGGCAGGAGGGACAAAACTCCATAGCCAAGGAACTCCAAAGGCAGGAAATTTCAAAGGAAGAGACTATAAATTAAATCTGGAGAGCAACAGCTCACATTTATGAAATACAGTATTAAGCTCAATTGACTGGAGTTCAGCAAATAGGTATTGAGCTCCGATTGCATGCCAGGCACTGGCAGAGCACTGGAGACTCAAAAATTCACTAGCTCTTGCTATCAGAAGAGCTCAGCAGGAAGGATTAAAAGAGAGAGGCCTAACATCCATTATCTAAATTTTATCATTCTGACGGAGAGTTGATGTTCCCTGTAATAATAGCTCATTTCAAATTTATCCATTTCCTTAGTGATGATTTTAATCTTATTAAGAGAGGATGAGTCTGTATGAACCTTTGAAATTCTGCTGTGGAATAATATGCTTAGTCATCAACCACTAAAAATGCCACCTTGCAGCAGAACAAGGGACTTACATAACTAAATTGCTGGTAGCTGGGAGGATGGGTCAACCTTAAAAATTCAGTTAAAGTAATGCCACAAGCTTTACAGGAGGTCAGTGTTTCCTTGTCTCTTGTCTTGACAGGTAGCGGTGTCAGTTTAGATACCCACAGACATTACACTTCAAAAGCTAAGTAGAAATCATAATCTTGGGTCTCACGTTTGCATATTATTATTGTCCATGTTTTTGGATGCTGTTTTCTGTGGAATGTGAATACAATATTTACTGCAAATTCCCACTCACTTTGACCATTTCTGCCCAAAATTATTTTTATAAACACATAGTGAAAATATGGTGCCCTTTTAAATTTTGCATCTGAATTTCTGTACTAAATCCACTCTCCACATTACAACCAGTGATCTTTCTAAAAGACAAGTCTGGACTCACCTTTGCTTAAACTCCTTTAAGTCTCCTCATTGGTTTCAAGAAAAAGTCTGAATTTTTTCATGTGATCTATAGAGTCTTGCATAATATAGACCCCACTATGGTCTGATTTCTTAAAAGTGTCTTTCTTTGCCTTACTAACTCCTCCTCATCCTTCAGTTCTCCCTTTATGACACCTCTTCTGAGAAGCATTCCCCTGACCCCCCACCCCCCCACCCAAGGCTGGGCTGGGTGCCTCCCCTGGGTGTCCCCAGAGCATTCTCACCCTCTTCTTTCACAGCTAACCCTGCTTACTTCTCAGTACCCCCAATTACATTTCCAGGGAAAACAATGTCCACATTAGCGCTATATCCCCAGCACCTAGAACAACACTTGGTACATATCATGGATGCAATAATCATTAGTTGAAGAAACCAACAAAATAAGCCTCTGTCTCCTAAGGTGGTGTTTTCAAGGGTATAATTTCCTACTTAACTCTAGGGCTATGTTAAAAGGATCTCCCCAGATCCTCATTTCTAGTCATCCTGATGGATTTTGCCCCACAACATGCGTGATACTTGCAAGTACTTAACAGTACCAATTAATAATTTACTGTGGTAAGAATGCTCAAAGTAAGTAATTTTAGGGTTCCTAAGGTTGATAGCAACAAATAAATGCATGAAACTCAATTCAAGAAATTAGTTAATCAAGTGGAATGTCTACACTTGAATGCTCTGTCTGAAGAATTAAAGACTGTACTTTCCCCCACCGCCTGGGAGTGGATTACCCTAGGTTTCCCCTGCAACCGCCTCTTAGGCAATCCACGTCATCCAAAGTTAATCCAATTGCATGTGCGTGCTCGCATCCATTTACTAATAATTAACCCTGTTGGTAGAAACAGCCCCAAAATGGTTATAAAAGTTTATGGCCTAACACAGAACCTCTGGTTTGCTCTCTCTCTCTTCCATTCTCTCTTTCCCACACACATACATGCGTAATCACACCCAAAAGGACAGCTGGGAGGGCTGAGTTTCCAACTTAATGGGAAGTTACTCACTTGATGAGCTCCAGAGGGCTTGCTCCTTTTTTCTTGCCATTTTCTCTTGAACTTCACACAGCATTTGTTCAATCTTCAAAACCACCTCAATGAGGTCAGCCTGGGCTCCTTTAATCTCTAAAATTGCCTTTCCTGGATTGATAATCTCTGAGATAGAGACCTTTGAGGCTGCCTGATACTGAGCGAAAATGTCATGTTCCACTTTCCCAAGGTAGAAGATGTGATTATTCTCAATGGTGTGCTGGTCCTGGTGGGTCAGTATCCTTCGGATCCACTCTTGGGCCTCACCCATCTTTTCCTGGTTATATCCCATCAGATTGATGGCAGGAGAGTTAGCTTTTAGCCCATGTTCTCGGGTCTCTCTGGTCTCCCTGGTCCCCTGGGGGACTGAAAAAGGCAATCATAAGCAACCACGGAAGAAAGGTGGGTTTTAAACCAGAGCATAGCAATATATCCTGGCCAGTGTCTACCCCAGAATATTGTCAGCACTGTCTGATGTAGCAGCTTCAATTACATAATATTTCTGAGAGCTGTGCTGGTCATAAAGGAAATCTAAAGGCAGAGTTTACAGTTTCCTCGAGAATACAGAGTTAGCTTGTAAAGGGTTGGCTTTACCGTGTCTTGCCCCTGCTGTGTTGCACTTATCAATTCATAAGTAAGTCACCTTGTGATCTCACTCTGGATGTTGACTATTATTTCCTACTCAACAGGATTTTCCTTAACCTCTTGCTAATCCCAGATTTAAAATCAAACATCTTTGAAAGCCATAGAGCTTGAAGAGTAAACATTCTTTTAAAAGTGTATTTGATTATAAAATAATACACGTTTATTACTGGAAAATGGGAAAATTATCAAAGTCTAATGAAAGAAGGAAACACCCATAATTCCACTACCTGGGATTCCTATTTATATCTTATGTGTGTGCGACAGGGCCTTGTGTATCTCCACAAGCCTTGGGGCCTTAGCAGCTCCTGCTGCTGGACACAGTATATATATATATCCTAGCAAAAAAGGAAATGCAACTTGATTTCAACCCACCCACATATGCCTCTTTCTACAACACCCCTCTACAAGGAATAAAGATATGTCTAAAGAAGAATCTCTGAAGGATCAGGAGGGCTCTGAACCCAAATTGAAAAAAAAGGTGGGGGAGAAGGAGGATGGACTAGCTGAGGGAGAATTCATAGGTGAGGCAGTATGTAAAATATATAAAAAATTCCCTCAAATCATTAAGAAAAAGAAACAACCCAGTAGCCAGCTGGGAAAAGAATTCACAGTAGAGGAAACCAAAATGGCCCACATATGTGTGAAAAGAGGTCCTCTCCATTGGTAACCAGGGATATAAAAAATTACCCACCAGACTTGCAAAAATTTGTAAGTCTGACCACCTCAAGTGTTGGGAAGGACATAGAGCAACTGGGACTCGTACGTATTCATGACAGATGTAACATGGGAGCAACCATTTCTATAATTATATTATTTAAAGAAACTCTGGCACATGTGTATCAGGGATGTGTACAAGAAAGTTCATATACTTGTTTGTATCAGCCAAGAACTGGAAATAACCTATTTCCTTCAACAATGGAATATTAATATAGCAATGAAAAGTAGAGAACTTTAGATACATAGATGAATCTCAGTAACATATTTTGAGGGGAAAAATTAAGTCGAGCACTTACTCTGTTCTAGGCATTGTTCTTAGTGCTTTACATATTTTATTCAATCCTCACAACCCAATGAGATAGGTACTATTAGTAGCCCCATCTTACAAATAAGGAAACTGACTCCGAGTTATTAAGTAACGTGCCCAGGGTTTTAGCACTGGTAAATGGTGGCCAGGGAGCTAGTAGATATGGGCAGTGACTCTATCGCTCACACAAGTCTGCCTCCCAGTGAGTGATCCCAAGACAATAGTGGTAAGTAGCATCTTTCACCTAATTTAGTAGAAAGGAGGTACCGGGAACTATGAAAAAGTATCAGGACGGATCTAGAAGAGGGGGAGGATGGCTTTCCTCTGAGCAAAAAAAAAAAAAAAAACCTATGTTTTATACAACACTTAGAAGTGTGTGTGTGCCAGGGGGGAGGTTCTTAAAGGCATACTTTTTTAAAAAAAAAACCCTTGTTCTGCTGGGGAGCTTACATTATTACTACTTTTTAAACACTACATGGTGATTATTTATCCATCATCATCAGGAAAGAATTATTCTTCTAGGTAACTACATTGTACAGGTCCAAAACATTTAACTATTTACTAGTTAGATATTTCTAATGGAACCACATTATCTTCCTACATAGTCTAACTTTTCCTTGATATTCTGAGATCCTTACCACTTGCCATTATTAACATTATTAATAATACTTACATTATGTAATAGTCTAAATTGTCCTTGATAATCTGAAATTAACATCATTCATCATTATCAATCTCAAATGATCATCTGAGATCATCATCATTCATCATTATTAATGTTACTCTATAATTCCTTTACAGATGTCCTCAAGAATTACTGAAATAAATGTTAATGACTGGCACTATTATTCAGATTAATGACAAAGAGACATTTGTATGTTTCTTTTCCATATTATTCTCACTCCAAACTCCTCTTACCCAGCCTCTCTAGATTTACTGTGGTTCCCCAAACATGCACTGCATTTGTTGGCTTCAGTGGGTTTTCTCTACCTTAGGAGCCCCACCCCACCTCTGGCCATTGAAAATCTTAGTATCCTCAAAGCCAAGCTTAGAACTATCTCATCCATGAAGCTATACTTGATCCTTTGCAGTCTCTCCCATCTCTTAGCCACCTGGGGAGTTCGTCCATTCTGTCATTCATTATTTACCCCCTGGCATTTATTTAATGCTTTACAATGCACAGAACATTTTTACGCACATAATCTCTACCCTCACAACAGTCTGTCATGATCATTTTACAGATACATAAAAGCAGGCTCGTAAGAGGCACAGTCACAAACCAGGGCTCTTAAAATCCCTCCTTCACTTCCAGCTCTGTGGAACCACTGAACATCCATAACTGAACTCTCCAATAAAAAGTATAAACAAATAATTTTGACCCTAATGGGAAATATACTAATAATTTCTAATGCTGGTTGAATGTTTAGTGTTCTTAACATCTACAGAATACTTTAGATTAAAAGGTTATTCCAGATGTACACAACCTACTTGTCATGAGGCGATTCTATCTCAGTCCACTCAATCTCCACTGAAGGAAGGTAGTTATAAGACAAAGTTAAACATTTTCCACTTCCCAACAACCAGGATTGGTTTAGTTCAGCGATGTCCAAATCTGGTTCAGTAGCATTAGGGGACATTGAAAATAATACATGCTTGGCCCAGACCTAGACTGGGATTTATATATACATTTGCTTGTTTGTTGTTTGCTTTTTAAAGTTTCAATCATGATCTCAGTGATTACTCAGGTTTGGGTAGCACTGGATTAATACACTTATTGTTATTTTGTATTACAAGATATATTTTCTATAGTGATTGAAGAGTACCTCCATTAGATGTTTGCTCATTCAGAGCAGAAAGAGCACTGGTTAAGTCAGCTTCTGAAGGGCAGAACTTTTTCTTAGAAAAAATTATAGACAGCGTTTGTAAATGAACTATCCACACTGTGGATTACTTAATGCAATTTAGACTTGCTCTGTTCATATAAAACTGGACTGAGACATAGTCAGGTACAGGGCAGGATGGTATCTAGGCAGGAGCACAGTGAAATAAATTTGGCTTCTTTATTCTTCTTCCTTCTGTGAGTTTAGATGATCAAGAATAGAATGAGCCTAGGGTACAAGATGCTGCGGCTAGGCCCATGAATTTCTTACCAGTGTAATTGCTGAGAGGCTGCTGCTTGGACTTATTCTTCGCCATTACAGTGCTGAAAGCCTATAAGAAGCGAAATAGAACAGAGCAAGGCTTTAGCCATCACCATGAAAATCGCTCTCTCGACCTGCACACACCACACTTGACCTCACCCACTCTGCAGGGAACAGCACGTGCAGCACCACAATCTATTAGAACATGTAGGGGAAGCCAGTATAGGAAAAATGGAAGGAAACCCAAAATCTGGCTTTTGGTTTATTCCAAAAAGCCAGAAGAGTATATTCCAAGGCAAAATACTAACATTCATTCATTCATTGACTCACTCATTCAAAAGATATTTTTAAGTATTTTTTATTGATTATGCTATTACAGTTTTCCCAATTTCCCCCCTTTATCCCCCCTCCACCCTGCACCCCCTCCAGCTTCCCTCTCTTGGTTCATGTCCATGGGTTGTACATATAAGTTCTTTGAGTCCTCTGTTTCCTACACCATTTTTTATCTCTCACCATCTATTTTATGCCTACGAATTATGCTTCTTCTTCCCTGTACCTTTCCCCCACTATTCCTCCCCTCCCCCTCCCCAGTGAAATCCCTCCATGTGATGTTCATTTCTCTGATTCTGTTCCTGTTCTAGTCGTTTGCTTAGTTCTTGTTTTCATTGTTTGTCTTTTCTTTTAGGTTCATTTGTTGGTAGTTTTGAGTTTGTTTTCATTTTACTGTTCATAGTTTTGATCTTCTTTTTCTTAGAAAAGTCCCTTTAACATTTCATATAATAAGGGCTTGGTGATGATGCACTCCTTTAACTTGACCTTATCTGGGAAGCACTTTATCTGTCCTTCCTTTCTAAATGATAGCTTTGCTGGATAGAGTAATCTTGGATGTAGTTCCTTGACTTTCATGACTTGGAATACTTCTTTCCAGCCCCTTCTTGCCTGCAAGGTTTCTTTTGAGAAATCAGCTGACAGTCTGATGGGAACTCCTTTGTAGGTAACTCTCTCCCTTGCTCTTGCTGCTTTCAGGATTCTCTCCTTATCTTTAATCTTGGGTAATTTAGTGATGATGTGCCTTGGTGTGTTCCTCTTTGGGTCCAACTTCTTTGGGACTCTCTGGGCTTCCTGGACTTCCTGGAAGTCTATTTCCTTTGCTAGATTGGGGAAGATTTCCTTCATTATTTGTTCAAATAAGTTTTCAATTTCTTGCTGTTGTTCTTCTTCTGGAACCCCTATAATTCGGATATTGGAATGTTTCAAGTTGTCAAAGAAGTTCAAAAGTCTCTCTTCATTTTTTTTTTGAATTCTTGTTTCTTCATTCTGTTCCAGTTGGATGTTTATTTCTTCCTTTTGTTCCAAATCATAGCTTTGAGTCGTGGTTTCCTTCCTGTTACTGTTGGTTCCCTGAATATTTTGCTTTACTGCATTTTGGGTATATTTCATTTATTCTTTCATTTTTTGACCAAGCTGAACCAGACCTGTGAGCATTTTGATTACCAGGGCTTTAAATTCTCCATCAGATAAATTGGCTATGTTCTCATCGTTCAGCTCTATTTCTGAAGTTTTGCTCTATTTCTTTTGGGCCATATTTCTTTGTCTCAGGACACCTGTTAAGTTGTAAGGGGGCAGGGCCTTAGGTATTCACCCAGGCAGGGCAATCCTCCTTGCTGCACTGCAGCACTGCCTGTGGGGGAGGAGCCAGAGAGGGAAGCGTGCAGCTCACCTGCTCGTCTCTAGCCCACTTTCCAACGGACTCTTGAGTGAGACTAGGAGTTTCTCTATCCAAGGCAGCTGCGGTAGTCCACAGTCAGCTCTGAGTCTCAGTTTCACCTTCAGCCAGCCCGTCCATGCAGTCCGCTGCCTCACCACAGGTTCTTATCAGTCTGGTTGTTTTGTTTGACTTTTTCTTTAATTCCTTGGTTGTTGGAGTTCCATGCAATTTAATTTTCTGTAACTTCTACTTGTTTATTTTAGATTAGTTGTTATCTTCCTTTTGGTTGTGCGAGGAAGTGAAGGGTTTCTACCTACGGTTCCATCTCGGCCAGAACTCCTCATTCAAAAGATATTAATGCCCTTCTTATTGCATGTTAGGCACTGACCTAGAGCTGTGGATATGGCACTGAAGAAGACAAGTATAAAGGCATGTGCTCTTGTAATTAATAAAACATAAATTCATTTTTAAGATGTTATATACAATGCTTTCCCATAGAATGAATAAATGATCAATTCCTAACTGTATCTGGCACATAGTGAACAATCAATATGTCAGCTGTTGCTGTGATTATTATTATATGACAGTCAATGGATTAAGATTTGTCTGTTTAAAAAAACTTATCTCTGTTAGGATTTGGAACCACCATATCCAGTGTCTTCCTTTTTTAAAGTTGATACAATTGGCAGTAATTATTTCATTGTAAGGATGATAAAGACTGAGGCGAAAACTAGACTTTGTTTTGAGTCTGAACTTTAACAATAAAATATCCTAATTTGTAGGACCTTTTTTTTCATAAATCATATTTGCACCTGCTATCTCCAGAGCAAAAAGCTCTTGATCTTAACAGATTTCGTACCTGGAAAGGTCATTACAGGAAACTTCCTTATGCTCCCCGTAAAAGAACTTGGAAATCAAACAAATGAAATAATATTACCTACTGATAAATAGACTACGAATAGCTGCCATATGCAAAGTGGATAAAAATCTGCTCTCTCCCAAAGTCACTTTAAATGGCAAGATGTGTTGCAGGGTGAAAAATCAATTAGGCAAGCCTTTTGAATTGAATTTGGGAGAAGACTATAACTTAATCAGTATCAATAACTTAGAAGAATGTGTGGATAACAAGCAGATGGTTGCAAGATTTGGAAAGATGGCTCTATATGGCAAGAATTTGGCAGTTCTTCCAACTCTGTTCACAAATGACCAACACTTATTGTGAGGGATGTTAGTAATGTGTTCCTGGAAAGGTGTTCCTTATTCTGAGACATACTGTTTGGCACAAGGTAGATATGCAATAAATATTTGTTATAAAAACAAATGAATGACTATCCATCACCTTTCACAGATACTCAGCTCCAACCAGGACCCTTATCACCATGACATACTAGTGAACACAAGTATTTTAGTCAGCTGGGGAATTATTCACTGTCATTCATGAATTCAAAAACTCACCAGTATGTGAATATAAGTATCACCTTATTGTGAGTTCAGTGTAAGTTGCTATTCCTGAGTCAGGTCAACTCTGGATGTCTGACATATCCATTTTCTGAATGTAGGGACTTACCAAGGTAGTCTCTGTGAAGAAATGCGTAAACTGCCCTCTGATCTTTCTGAACACACACACCCTCATTGAAAGACTTATTTAGGAAGAAAAGATGTGTTTATCAGAAGGCTCAAGGGTATACATATGCATACACACATATCATACATCCACATGGATATAATACCGTGTTGATATTGAAAAAGCCTGAAGGAGGATAGCCAATGTCAGGGTATAATGTAAGCTACTGTGTTAGACAGTCCTCTCCTTTGGGTTATAGAACCGAAAGATATATTGTCTCTCAACTTATTTTTTGTTTTTCTTTAGTAGTTCAGAACACAGGCTTTGAGGGCAGACAGACCCAGGTTGCAATCTTCGTTTGGCCATTTGACTAGCTGTGTGGATGTTGACTTCTGGGTTAATAGGTTTTCCCATTTGTAAAATGGAGATAACAACAGTGGCTTCATCACAGGATTAAGGTAGAGAATGGAACGAGATAGCTTCTTAACACAGTACCTGGCTGATGCAATAGACGGCAGCTATTTTTATTAGTAGGCCCTCGGGGAGCCCTCAGACTGTGGTTGATCTTTCTACTTTTGTTGAACTGCCATATACATTTTTTGTTTGTAGGTTGGAAAGAATGAGCCTTCTTTTCAAGATGTGGTTAATTCCTCTTGCAGGGATATAATGCTTCATGAACAGTTCAAAGATATACTCAGGGCAACCTGTATGGGCCCAATTATAGTCCTCTACTTGGGGGGAACAGATGAACTTCATTTGAAGGACAGGATGATTCATTTTGTCAAGAAGGTGGGCTAATAATTTTCTTCACTGGGTAATTCACCGTCATCTTGCAGGGGAACTGCAGGTGAGACACAGTGGTGTGCTAGAGCCGGCTAACATTGGCTCACAAGAGCCCATCGTGCACATGTCTTCTCAATTCCATCTTCAGTGGTGTCACACGGAGAGTTTGAAGACAGCAGGGGAAATCAGCAAACACTACAAGCTTCCTAGTGTCTGGTCACGTGGCAAAAGGAATGAGAATCTTTATACTTGTTCCAGGAAAGAGCAAGCTAGAACCAATATAAGTTCATTGTCTTGTGTGAAGAGATAAAACGGCAACCATCCACACTGAGACAGGCTGGGAAGTGTGAAAAAAGGACTAATGTTTGGACCTACTCTCTGGGCCAGGCACTCAGAAGGCCCTTTACACTCATACCCAGACACATGCCTGGGAAGTTGCACTAGCACTTCCATGTTGCTGTTGGCAGAATCAGAAACCTATGTCTTCAAAACCTAGTTTAAGGTGCTGTTTCATCTCATTTCTTTTTTAGTATTTCTTAACATCATCATTAGAGTCTTTTTTGAAAATGCCAACCAAGTGAGAATAAAGCAAAGAGATTCTTTCTTTCTTTCTTTCTTTCTTTCTTTCTTTCTTTCTTTCTTTCTTTCTTTCTTCTTTCTTTTTCTTTTCAGATGAGGTTGTATACAAAATGGGGCAAAAGTGCTTACAGTTGTTCATATGGAAAACAATACAACAATTAATAAATAATAAAATAAAACTAAACTGTGTTTTCTATACTTAAAACTGTAAACTTGGCCCCACCCTGTATTTTTTAAAGTATATTTTATTGATTATACTCTTACAGTTGTCCCATTTTTTCTCCCCTTTATTTTCCTCTGCCCTGCATCTCTCCTCCCACCAGCATTCCCCCGCTTCCCCTAGTTCATATCCATGGGTTACACATATAAGTTCTTTGGCTTCTCCATTTCCCATACTATTCTTAACCTCTCCCTGTCTATTTTGTACCTACCATTTATGCTTCTTATTCCCTGTACCTTTTCCCTCATTCTCCTCCTTCCCCTCCCTGCTGATAACCCTCCATGTGATCTCCATTTCTGTGATTCTGTTCCTGTTCTAGTTGTTTGCTTAGTTTGTTTTGTTTTTGTTTTTAAGGTTTGGTTGTTGATAGTTGTGAGTTCATTGTCATTTTACTGTTTACATGTTTTATCATCTTCTTTTTCTTCAATAAGTCCTTTCAATATTTCATATAATAAAGGCTTGATGATGATGAACTCCTTAAGAGATGGCACCTTAAAGGCAGAACAGCACAGCAGTACAGACTAATTATGCTGAATACATCAATGACCTATTCACATGAAAGAAACTCAGCTGATCTGGCCACTCTAAAACAAAAAGCTTGAGATGAAGTGAAGACTAAAGAAGCTGGGCACAAGATGTCTGCATTCAGACACACAGGCACACACGTCCTCCATTTGTGTCAGATCACAGCTGATTTCCCTGTGCAGTGACCTCCAGATGAGGTAAGAAAGAATAGATTGAATTTGAGGGCACTACTGGGGCCATGGCAAAAGTAGTCAGATATACCCTTGCTGTTAAAAAACTTATAATCTAATTGAAAAAAAGATAACAATTCACTTAAGTTAGTATTCAGTTCAGAAGCATTCAGTGAACTGTAGCTCATTACAGCTAATATAACAGCTAATCTTCATGGAGGACTTCCTGTATGCCAAGTACTGTTCTAAGTGTTTACATGTATTAACTCATCGAATTCTCACAACAGCTCCACAAGATGGTAGTTATTATCCCCATATTAAAGTTGAGGAAACTGAGGTACAGATAAGTAACGAAACTTGCCCAAGGAAGTTGATTGATTGGAGAGGAAAAGCCAAAGACTTTGTTTTAAATACGCTGGATTTAGGACTTCCGGCCAAGATGGAGGTGTAGGCGGACACACTGTGCCTCCTCTCACAACCAAAATTAAGGACAACAAATATTTAGAAACAAGAAACCAGAACTTATAGAAAATTGAACTGTACGGAAGTCCAACAACCATTCATCCAGACTGGTAGGAGGGGCGGAGTCGCGGTGGGAGAAGGTGGAGGTGCGGGCCCGGGAACACAGGCAGCAGCAGCTGGTAGTTCCCAGGTGCACAGGCGGTGGCTGGTGGTCCCTGGGCCCACAGGCAGCAGCTGGCGGACCCCGGGCACAGGGGGGCAACTGTGCAGAACCAGTGAGGCCGCACAGGGCTGCTGGCTGACCAGGTGGTCCCACATTCGCGCGCGCAGACAGTCCAGGCAGAGGGGAAGTGGCGGAAGGGACTGAATCCAGGAGAGAGCGGAGCAGGCGCCATTGTTCCCTCTCAGACCCCGCCCCCACATACAGCGTCACAACCCAGCGACTGGGCTGCCCCGCCCTGAGGAACAACTAAGGCTCCACCCCTCATACTTAATAGCCGCGACCAGACTAAAACCAAAACAAAACAAAACAAAAAACCCACCAAAAATGGCTCAAACCGGAGAACCAATCAAAGCCCCAGAGCCAATTCCTCTAAGCAGTGAAGAGATAGCCAACCTATCAGATGCACAGTTCAAAGCACTGGTCATCAAAATGCTCACAGAATTGGTTGATTTTGCTCACAAATTAGATGAAAAAATGCAGGCTACAACACGTGAAATGAAGGAAGATGCATGGGGAACTGATAGAGATGGAAGGAAAACTGGGACTCAAATCAATGAAGTGGACCAGAAAGAAGAAACTAACAACCAAACAGAAAATGAGGAAGAAACAAGAATTCAAAAAAATGAGGAGAGGCTTAGGAACCTCCGGGACATCGTTAAACGTCCCAACATCCGAATTATAGGGGTCCCAGAAGGGGAAGAAGAAGAGCAACAAGTGGAAAACTTATCTGAACAAATAATAAAGGAGAACTTCCCCAATCTGGCAAAGGAAATAGACTACCAAGACGTCCAGAAAGCTCAGAGAGTCCCAAAGAAGTTGGACCCAAGGAGGAACACACCAAAGCACATCGTAATTGCATTAGCCAAGATTCAAATGAAGCAGAGAATTCTAGAAGCAGCAAGGGAGAAGGGGACAGTCACCTACAAAGGAGTTCCCATCAGACTGTCAGCTGATTTCTCAAAAGAGACCTTCAAGGCAAGAAGGGGCTGGAAAGAAATATTTGAAATTTTGAAAAGCAGGGACCTACATCCCAAATTGCTCTCCCAGCAAAGCTGTCATTTAGAATGGATGGACAGATAAAGCACTTCTCAGATAAGGTCAAGTTCAAGGAGTTCATCATCACCAAGCCCTTATTATACGAAATGTTAAAGGGACTTATCTAAGAAAAAGAAGATAAAAATACGACAGTGAAAAGACAGCAAACTCACAGCTATTAAGAACCATACCTAAAACAAAAGCAAACTAAGCAAACAGCTAGAACAGGAACAGAACCACAGAAATGGAGATCATATGGAGGGTTAGCAACAGGGGCGTGGGAGGAGGAGAGAGGGGGAAAAGGCACAGAGAATGAGTAGCATAGATAGTGGGTAGAAAATGGATAGGGGGAGGGCAAGAATAGTATGGGAAATGTAGAAGCTAAAGAACTTATGACACATAGACATGAACTAAAGGGGGGAATGTGGGTGGGAGAGGGTGTGTAGGGTGGAGGGGAATGATGGGGGAGAAATGGGACAATTGTAATAGCATAATCAATAAAATATATTAAAAAAATAAATACGCTGGATTTAAGATAACAGTCAGATATCTAAGTGGAAATAAGAAAGGGTTGAGGGTGTGGGTCGGAAGTTGACTGAGAAGATAAGACTCTGCAGAAATTTAAGAACATCTGTGTTCTTAGAGGAAGCAAGTAGAGAGAGGAGCATAGGACCCAACATCGAAACCAGGAAGTTGCTTACCTTTAAAGATGGCGGAAGAGTAAGTAACAACAAAGGAAAGGAGTGAAGCTAGGTAGTGGGTTAAACATGGCTGTTACAATGGTATTTTTTACTAGGTCTCAGATGGGCAATTTACAAAAGTTAGATTTCACCAAATTAGAATATGACCATGCATTACAGCTTAGCCCCATGTCTTACATTTAAGACACTAAACAGATGTTAAGTGAATGAACAAATGAATGAGTGAATGAATGAATAAATTGTAGGATATTTCTAAGATATTAACTTACGTTATATGTCTCCTGTTCTCCAGGAGAGATCACAAACTTTATAGTTAGTTGTTTCGTAGAGTATTGTTTGGCAAATGCTAAAACTTCATCAAACATAATCTCTGCCATTTCATACTTCCCCAGACCAGGGTTTCCAGTCCCAAGAGGAGGAAGGGAAATGGAAGTTATATTTGGCTCAAGGCATTTTTCCAAACACTCCTTCATTATGTTTCTCAATACCTATAGGAAAAATACAATTTTAAGATCAGCCTTCAAGTCAAAAATAAGACTTCACTTACCTTTTGATCCCGCCCATTGTTTACAATGCTAATCTCCTCTCCTCGTCAAAGCTTTGTCCATGCCTCCTCAGAGGGCAGGAAAGGTCCCGCTCTACAGGGAACCCATTACAGCTATAAGGTTAAATGATGAAAAACAAAAGAGCTAAAGAAACTGAAGTAATTGAGTGGTCCTTTTTTTGCTATTCAGGACATTTGGGCACCATGATTTCTCCCAGGTCAGAGGGCCAACCATCAGGTAGGTTATCCCCACTCATGTGCCACTTCCAGGTCAACAAAAAGAGGTCTTGGTAGTTTAATAAAGGAGGCAGAGGTTAAAATAAGTAAGCACCATTTATTCAGTGTCATTAAGGTCTGTCATCTAATTTCTCCTTGAGAAGTGCTAGTATACTCGGCAGATTTAAACTTTGCATCAATATTTCAGCATCCAGCCCTGGCTGGTGTAGCTCAGTGGATTGAGTGCGGGCCTGCGAACCAAAGGATCGCAGTTCGATTCCCAGTCAGGGCACATGCCTGGGTTGCCAGGCCAGTTCCCGGCAGGGAACATACAAGAGGCAACCGCACATTGATGTTTCTCTCCCTCTCTCCTTCCCTTCCCCTCTAAAGATAAATAAATAAAAAATCTAAAAAAAAAGTACTTAAAAAAATCTTAAAAAAAAAATAAATTTCAGCATCCAAACTGAATACTAATACAGGAAGGTTGTCAGTAGAAGGACCTTGGAAAACTGAGGGGTAGGGATGATTGAAAGACCAATTTGGGATTAGAGTGCCCTCTAGCCAAGAAAGAAACAGAAATTGTGACAAAGTAAAGATAGACAAAGGCAGTGGGAAGACACAACAGGTAATGAATTTGACTAGAATGGTGCTAGAAGGGAAATCCCAGGTCCTCCTGGAATTTAACAGATGGAGGGAAATATGGAGAGGCTGAATTCCAGCCCACTTAGGACAAGGCAAATGGGGATGCAGACCTGATATTGCTGTGTCTGTTTGTGGTATGGCCACTTAAAATTTAGACATGTTAGGTATTACTGTAGATTAATACCTAACATGTCTACATTTTCTACCACTCATAGGAGTGGTAGAAAATAGGGACTACACTACTCGACAATATTTCATGAATGTAATGACATCATGGAAATTCAACACAGACTACATAGACTATCAAGCTACATAAAGATAAATTTACTTTGACCTTACCAGATCCTGTCTAGAATATTCTGAAGGCCAGCACACAGAGAATACACATTGATCAGACAATTTAGATTTATTTCTGACCAGTACCAACTGGGGATCCTTAGATGTTTGAAGGCTTTTTTCAGTAAACTTCTCTTCCATTTTGTTTCCTGCTTTTGGGGGAATTGATTCCGACACAGGGCCAACTCTGTCACCAAGATTTGGATTTACAAAACCAACAATTACATCTGTCTGAAAAGGAAAAAAATGGACAGGATTCCTCATTAAATTACTTTTTGTTACCACTTTAAATCTTTATTTCCCCAAGAGCTTTGAAAATTACTTTGGAAGATCCTAAATCCACAAAAATATCATTTAATAATGGATAGAAACACCTATTTCCAAAGAGTGATCATTTGACCAGTCTGTTTATCCTATTCAATAATTAGGTAAGTGTGTGGATGATACAAATTTTTTTTTTTTTTTTTTTTTTTTTTTTTTTTTTTTTTTTTTGCTCAGTACTTCAGTGTATGTTCAGAATTGCTGGACCGTATAGATAATGGTCCAATGCCAGGAGTGTTATGTGGCGTTAACATTGTCTGTGGAATGAATGTGGCATTAGAGGGAGAAGATAGCATTGAATCTGAGAAGAGTTTCTCATGCGGGCCTTATTAAATTTTTAAAAATTTTTTTGTTTGTTTTTTTAATATATTTTATTGATTACACTATTACAGTTGTCCCATTTCTCCCCATCATTCCCCTCCACCCTGCACACTCCCTCCCACCCACATTCCCAGCTTTAGTTCATGTCCATGTCTCATAAGTTCTTTAGCTTCTACATTTCCCACACTATTCTTGCCCTCCCCCTATTTTCTACCTACTGTCTATGCTACTTATTCTCTGTACCTTTTCCCCCTCTCTCCTCCTCCCACTCCCCTGTTGATAACCCTCCATGTGATCTCCATTTCTGTGGTTCTGTCCTGTTCTAGCTGTTTGCTTAGTTTGCTTTTGTTTTAGGTGTGGGGTTAACATCTGTGAGTTTGCTGTCTTTTCACTGTCATATTTTTTATCTTCTTTTTCTTAGGTAAGTCCCTTTAACATTTCATAGAATAAGGGCTTGGTGATGATGAACTCCTTGAACTTGACCTGATCTGAGAAGTGCTTTATCTGTCCTTCCATTCTAAATGACAGCTTTGCTGGATAGAGCAATTTGGGATGTAGGTCCCTGCTTTTCAAGATTTCAAATATTTCTTTCCAGCCCCTTCTTGCCTGCAAGGTGTCTTTTGAGAAATCAGCTGACAGTCTGATGGGAACTCCCTTGTAGGTGACTGTCCCCTTCTCCCTTGCTGCTTCTAGAATTCTCTCCTTCATTTGAATCTTGGCTAATGTAATTCTGATGTGCCTTGGTGTGTGCTTCCTTGGGTCCAACTTCTTTGGGACTCTCTGAGCTTCCTGGACTTCCTGGAAGTCTATTTCCTTTGCCAGATTGGGGAAGTTCTCCTTTATTATTTGTTCAAATAAGTTTTCCACTTGTTCTTCTTCTTCCCATTCTGGTACCCCTATAATTCGGATGTTGGGACATTTAAAAATGTCCTGGAGGTTCCTAAGCCTCTCCTCATTTTTTTGAATCCTTATGTCTTCATTCTTTTCTGTTTGTTTGTTTGTTTCTTCCTTCTGGCCCACTCCGTTGATTTGAGTCCCAGTTTTCCTCCCATTACTATTGGTTCCCTGTGCATTTTCCTTCATTTCACTTATTGTAGCCTTCATTTGTTCATCTAATTTGTGACCAAAGTCAACCAATTCTGTGAGCATCCTGATGACCAGTGCTTTGAACTGTTTATCTGATAGGTTGGCTATCTCTTTGTCGCTTAGAGGAATTGGCTCTGGAGATTTGATCTGTTCTCCTGTTTGAGACTTTTTTGGGGGGGGGGTCTGGTCACGGCTGTTACGTAGTGAAGGGCGGAGCCTTAGGTGTTCCCCAGGGCAGGGCAGCCCAGTTGCTGGGTCGTGAAGCTGTATGTGGGGGCGGGGTCCAAGAGGGAACAATGGTGCTTGTTCCGCTCTCTCTCGGATTCTAGTCCCTTCCGCTGCTTTCCCCAAGCAAATTGGGCCCTTCTGGTGCTGATTTCCCTGTTGGTGGGCTTGTGCACATTCTAGGACCCTGTGGGTCTCTCCAACAAACTCTCCTATGAGGCTGGGAGTCTCTCCCGGAACTTCAACCCCCACAAGTGTTTCTTTCTTTCTTTCTTTTTTTTTTTTTTTTTTTTGGATGAGCATATGTATATTTAGAATGCTGAATAGTAATCATACACCTGGTGTTAAAAGTAGAGAGACAAGGCCCGGCTCTGCTGTAGTAAGCATTCCTCAGTAGCATCTGCTCTCAGAGTTATGATTTTTCAACTTTAATAATTAGATAAAGTCACGTTTGTTTTGAGACCCCTCTTTTGGTTATGGACCATGATACATTAGGTGTTTCAAATGTAAGCCACTTGAATCAGGTCCATTAGTCACTTGAATTCTTAAGTTGTTACTTCTTTTTCCAAGTAGACATTTTGGAAAAACTTGAAAACATTGCAGAAATGGAAATATCAGAATGTGTTTCATGGAGAATCTGAGCTTTACATATATAAGTGGCAGCTCTGGGAGGAATGTGTAAGTGCTCCCCAGTCTCTGGTATTCCAATGGATCTTCTGTAGTCTTGTTAAAATGCAGATTCTGATTCAGGAGGTCTTGAGGAGGACCCTGAAATTTGGCATTTCCAACAAAGCTTCCAAGTGATGCTGCTGCTGCTAGTCTGTGAACCACACTTGGAATAGTAAAGTGTTTGTGGAATTTATCTTTTTCCTAATACTCTTTTCTTTTTATCTCTAAGGTCTTTTTTTAATATATTTTATTGATTATGCTATTACAGTTGTCCCATTTCTCCCCCATCATTCCCCTCCACCCTGCACACCCTCTCCCACCCACATTCCCCCCCTTTAGTTCATGTCCATGTGTCATCAGTTCTTTAGCTTCTACATTTCCCACACTATTCTTGCCCTCCCCCTGTCTATTTTCTACCCACTGTCTATGCTACTCCTTCTCTGTACTTTTTCCCTTTCTCTCCTCCTCCCACGCCCCTGTTGCTAACCCTCCATGTGATCTCCATTTCTGTGGTTCTGTTCCTGTTCTAGCTGTTTGCGTAGTTTGCTTTTGTTTTAGGTGTGGTTCTTAATAGCTGTGAGTTTGCTGTCTTTTCACTGTCATATTTTTTATCTTCTTTTTCTTAGATAAGTCCCTTTAACATTTCATATAATAAGGGCTTGGCGATGATGAACTCCTTGAACTTGACCTTATCTGAGAAGCGCTTTATCTGTCCTTCCATTCTAAATGACAGCTTTGCCTGATAGAGCAATCTTGGATGTAGGTCCCTGCCTTTCAAGACTTCAGATACTTCTTTCCAGCCCCTTCTTGCCTGCAAGGTCTCTTTTGAGAAATCAGCTGACAGTCTGATGGGAACTCCTTTGTAGGTGACTGTCCCCTTCTCCCTTGCTGCTTCTAGAATTCTCTGCTTCATTTTAATCTTGGCTAATGTAATTACGATGTGCCTTGGTGTGTTCCTCCTTGGATCCAACTTCTTTGGGACTCTCTGAGCTTCCTGGACTATTTCCTTTGCCAGATTGGGGAAGTTCTCCTTTATTATTTGTTCTGGATGATACAATTTTTATTGTAAGTCTGGATGATACAATTTTTATTGCAAACATCTGTCAGTGTCTTGCTGGTTTATCCCCCCTATATTCCCATATTCTGAGCATTCCCTGCTTTATTTTAAGCTTTAATTTTTAAAAAAAATTTAATTTTAGATAGAGGGGCAGTGGGGGAGAGAGAGATGAGACAGACATTGATGTGAGAGAGAAATGTTGATTAGAAGCCTTTTTTGTTTGCACCCCAACCTGGGACCAAACCTGCAACCCAGGCATGTGCCCTGACTGGGGATGGAACTGGCAACCTTTTGCTTTGTGGGATGAAGCCCAACCAACTCAGCCATACTGATCAGGGCTGTTTTAAGTTTTATGAATGAATAGTTTCATTCTCTGCCTCACTGTCATCACTTCTTGCTATTTTTGTGTGAATTTTCTATTTTGTTTCAAATAGAGTAGAAATAAAATTTCCACCTCTCATTTTTTAAAGGTTTTAAAAAACCTTTTAGAATGTTTTTTAAAGGTTTTAAAAAACCTTTTAGAATGTTTTTTAAAGGTTTTAAAAAACCTTTGAAAGGGTTTTTTAAAGGTGTAGTACATAAAGAAATTACAAGTGAGACAAAAGAAAATCAGCCTCCACTTTGGTGGGGTTCTCAGATCCGTCACTCAACACCTATCTTACAGGCAGATGCTTTTCCCAGCTCATCTGTCCTTTCAGAAACAGACTGCACATGTACATGGGCTATATTTGAAGTAATATCACATTGTTCACTCTACGATCTGTGCTTAAAGGTATGTATCCTTTCCCCCCACCATGCCCAAACCCCCCTAAATCATCCTGATGGTTTTGGCTCCTTTTAGAGGTAACTTAGTTATTTCTCATAGATGTTAATGAATGCTTTACTTTGAAAGTACAGTCAGAATTTACAATTTGGGGAAACTGGCCCCATTTTGCAATTGTAAGTTTCCTAATGTTCTTGGAGGTAAATAAATATGATAAAAGTTTAGTTAAATAAGTTATTCAACTATGATGTTTCCACTTTCATGTTTTTATATTAATGATTTATCAAATAAATATTTTATTTTGGCCCTGGCTGGTGTGGCTCAGTGGATTGAGTGCCTGCCTGTGAACTGAAAGGACACTGGTTCAATTCTCAGTCAGGGCACATCCCTCTCTTCCCCTTGCTCTAAAAATAAATAAATAAATAAATAAATCTTTAAAAAAAGTTTAAAAAAATTTCATTTTGTGGGGGTTCTCTCAGTCTTCTTTCTAACTGTTTTGCAGGCAGTAAGTGGTATTTTTTCACTTATGATTAAGTCTATTTGATTGTGGCTTGAGGAGAGTCTCAGGTGTGATATCACTGAACAAGAAAAATAAAAAAGAATACAGCCTTATATTCTTTCTCTTCCTCTGTTCCAGTCCCTGCTCCCTGCATTCCTCTTCACTCATTCATCAATCATTTGCTGAACACCTAGAAGCATGACTAGACCAGGCTCTGGGGCTACAGAGATGAACACGCTATGATGCTCATTCTCAAGGTGCTGTCTTCCTAGCAGGGGAGCTGCACTAACCCAGAAATACCCAGGTTCACTGCTACCCTGACTCTCTCCCTCCCTGCTAAAGTCCTCTCCTTTGTGCCCTAGGAACCTTGGTGCCGTGGCTAAATGCTCACATTTTGCATTCTCCATGGCTCCTGGCACAGAGCCGTATACTCAGAATATAACTTACAGGTCCACCTAAGTGTCCTGACTGGTCCAGCTTATTGTTTTCTATCCATTAATTCCTCTGTGTCTATCTGATCATTCTGCCAACCAGGTCCCTCTTCCTGTCAATTCATATCTATCATAACTTGAGATCAGATGCAAAACTCCCATCTTCTGAAGTAATTTTCTTGATCTACTCCACTCTTATCACAAATGTACTTACTCTTAAATATTATGAATTCATTTTGTATTAAGACTTTTTTGTTTACTATTGATAGGTTGCTTCAGAAATGTTCAGATGGTTTGTCTAATAATGAGATTCTTCAAATAGAGAATTTTTGGAATAAAAAAGTGTTCTATTTCCGCATGATGCCTAAGAATAATAGCAATAATAGTTATAAATACTTATCATATGCCAAGCTCTAGACTAAGCATTTTATATGTACTGATTCCAACTCTAAGATATTATTATTAGTGTCCTCATTTTCCAGATGAAGAAACTGAGGACCAAAAGGTAAAGTAACCAGATTCACATCACGCAGTTAGTATATGGCAAAGCCAGTATTCAAATTCAGAGGGTCTGTCTCTAAAGTCCATAGTCTTAACCTTAACAGAATTAAACAATGGTTGGAATAGTGTTACTCAGAACATACTTGGTAGGTAATAAACAGTTAAAGGATCCCCTTTGGCAGTTCAAGAGAACACAAACACTTACCTCCTGCAGATAAATGAGGCCTTGGACAATCTGGACAGTCAGGTTGTTCACCGCCATCGTACTGAAAGGAAGGACAGCTCCTTGACTCACCTGGGACCCCAGCTCATTCTTCCCTAGTATGTCTTCTGAAGCAGCTATAAAGGCAGCAACAGTAGGGTCCTCATTGCTTACCAGGTGAATTTGTCTTAAAGTCCCGGTCAGTTGCATCCCTTGGAAATAACTCCTGATAGTGTTCACTATGATCCATGTGCAGAAATTCAGAGGGAACCGGAAAATCCCGGAGCTCACAGCTGGAATTGCTACTGTCTCAATGGGTGGCTTGTTAAAGGTGACAAAATCCAGAATACTTACAATGGCTGTTTGCAGCTGATAAATACAGCGCTCTCTATACGCTTCCTCCCACCGAGGCCCAACAGCATGGATAATAAGTTTGCAGGGAAGCCTCCCTGCTCCTGTGATCGCTATCTTACCAGTTGGTATTTTACCCAATCTAGAAACCGATCTTGTACTCTCCTCTTGGATTTCTCGGCCGCCAGCTTTCACCAGGGCAAGGGCAAGGCCTCCCTCATGCATAAGGTTTTCATTGGCTGCATTCACTACAGCATCAACAGCATGTCTGGTGAGGTCGGCCTTCCAGACGGAGAGCTCTAACCAAGGAGTCAGCCTTCTTCTGAAGACTTGCAGAGACTCGCTGTTACCTTCCCAGGCTGGAGGGACCAGGGTAGAGAGACAGCCAAATTTATTCTGGAGAACTTCACACAGCTGACTCTCATTATTTTTTAAAATTTTGAACTCATTGTGATTAATGGGTATTTGCCAACTATAGTTTTCTCCAAGAATGTCAGTCTCTGGAAAGGGAGAGAAGATTAAAAAAAGAAGAAGAAAGAAATGAGCAAAGGTTCCTTTGAAAAGGATGTAATGCCACCTCAGGTCTGGAAACTGAGTGTCCTATATACAAAACTGGGATGAACTTCCTCTCGCCCCCTTCCTGGTTCTTTCTCACCTAGGTATGTAATTAGACCAAGAATACCTAAGAGTTTTCAATGGTAAATTGCCCATAAAATGCTTACCTAGTCTTGTGTCTGGCATTTAGTAAATACTCCATAATGGGTAGCTACCATGACACAGTGATGGTGGTAAGAAAACTGGGTGTGTAGGGGTACATGACTTTTACAATTTACATAAAAATTGTGAGTTTGGGAAGAACCATGCGTAAGGCATGAATATTGGAAAGGATTTAATTATGAGACAAAAATAAATGGAATCTTTATTCATAACTCGTTTCCTTAGTCTTTGTGCCTTAGTGTGGGTTCTCTTAGAAGCAGACTCTGAGATATGGATTTGAGTGTAAGATTATTTGGGAGTTGATCCTAGAAAACACCAGGGGCATGAGATGGGAGGCCAGAGTGGGAAAGTAAGACAAGAAAAGGAAGAAAATGAATAAAGGATGTGTTACGAAGCAAACAAAGCTTAACTCCACTGTGGAACAGTGTGTGTCAGAGTTATACCACAAGAAGGGGAAAGAAGCTGAAATATTCATCCAACTTCTATCAGTCATCAGTCAAGCATGCTCTGTAGGGGCATGGTCCAGCAACTGGGTGGAGAGAATCATACTCTAGTTTCATGGGACAATTTTGGTGGAATTAAAACCGATAGACTAAAAATTACTGTATGCGGCAAACAAGAAGATGAGCTGCTTGGATTCCCCTTCAATGTGGTTATGGAGGGAATTCATCTCAGCTTTCCAGCCAAGGTCACGCTGTTCTGATGGTGGCCCCCATCAGTGGCTGATCAAGGCCATTTATGTCCAATGTGGGACTCCCCTAATGGGCAATCTCAGGCTGGCAGAGCTCTGTCAGTTTTCCTTACAATCTGATGGCTCCATCTGTCCAATATGGTTTCTCCTCTTTTTGTTTCACAATAAACCTTTGAATTCCTAACTCCATCTCAGCTTCTGCTTCCTTGAGAACCCAACCTGTGACACCATATTTCACGGAATCTATGCCATCATTATTACATGCTACTGAGAAAGGAAAAGCAATACCAATTAAAACATGACATATTACTGATTGATAGGGAGTAGCTTTATTTCCGAGATGTGAAAAACTGTAAACTGCATCCTAAAATAGGTAAAATGTGGTAACTAATTATATTTTACTTCAACTCTCATTTCTAATCTCAGCCACCTAAAAAGACCTCTGGTGGTTCGGATTATCTAAAAGAAGCAGCACTTGAGTAGCCAGATCCAATTGGCCTGTGCTTAAATTTCAAGTGGGCCACCCTTAGAATCAGGCAGGTTCCATTGACTCCTACCGTCCTTGTTGAGCAAGGGACAAGCAGTGGTACCTCTTCTGACCAGTTTCTAGGGCTGCAGTCAGAAGAGTCTCACATCTTGTGGGCAAAGGAAAGGACTAAGGGGAACCCTAAGAGAACATGCCTGCTGATGCAAACTGCCTCTCAAGCAGTCCCCCCTTTGAGGCTCAGGCTGGGTTGCCACAAGGTTCTGCAATCACGCACCTGAACACTTGCAGGGGAGACAGTCTCCTTCTGGGTTCCCCTTTTCCCACTGAGGAAAGATCTGAGCAAAGAATTTCTGGAGCAAGACTGAGAGTGAGGTGTTCCTACCTGATTTCTCATTGTAAGCTGCCGCTTCAGCACCCTGTGAAAAATGAGAGTGGTTTTAAAAAAACGGAAACCGAATGACTATAAATTACCAAAAACAAATACAGTCTAATGATCACAAAGCAACAGAAACTGCTAAAAGCTCTGGGTTTGAGGGGGTAAGGGGACATGTGTTTGTTCCTTTGTTTAATCTATGTGCCTGAAATACTTGAAGTTCTAAATGTTCTAGCAAACATTGACCCTATGGCACTTCCTAGAGGCCAACCAGTGCACTTCTAATTCAGGATGAGATGAAAGGTTAGAGATTAACATTTGAAAAGGCCCAAAGGTCACAGACCAAAATGACCCCAAACTTTCAGATAGACCTCCAATTTCCAAAGGCTTGTAGGGTTTTCCTAGATAGAACAGACAACACAGGGACATGAGCCACATCAGCTACACCCCCCACCTACCAGCCAGAACCCACTTGCCATTGCTTATTTCACGGCATTGGCCAGAATGTAGAATTTTATGGTTAAACAAATGAGGTGTCTTTCCTCTCTTTCCTTGTTTTTATCCATCCTCCATGATTCTCCTCCCCTCATGCAAAAGCAGAACTGCTGAATGAGTAGACAGAATCAACATGATACTGAAGTTACATTTTTAAAAGTCATCCATCCTAATGGTGCCTCTGTCGTTTAGACCAGCACATTCTCGATTCCCTTTCTCTCACATGGTACAAGGAGAAAACTTTTACTGGCCTATTAAAACCAAACTGAAGACCCAGATTTCTTGCTGTTATAGGAAAAACTATTTGTGTGCTGATCAAAGTTCATGATGAATATACATGTATATATAAGTACTTTTACCTTAGAAAAGTCCATCCTCCTGGGCTTTGGGGTTTTTAAATGTTTATATTCTGTTTTGCGTTTCTGACCAAAAACGGTTGTTCCCAAATATGGTGGCCCACTCCTAGAAATAAATACAAAGGATACAATAAGCATTAACCAGATCTTAGGGAAGCCTAAACCATAGGAAGACTAAACATGATTTCTGATCTTGAGTAGTTTTTAGTTTTACTAGTGAACAGGCACTATTGTTTTGCTGCTGTAGTTACTGGTTACCTTCTATCCTTTACAGAGAGGCTCCAGTTGAAACCATAATGGCAGTTCAGAGATGGGCAAGAGCCATATGGGCTATAGCAGGGAAAGCTTTACGGAGAAGGTGAGACTAGAACCAGACCTTGAAGGATGGAGCAGGTTTTTACATAGTTAGAAGAGGAGGAGAATGCTACCAAGTAGTAAGACTGAGCATGGCATTAAAAATAAAATGAGGCCCTGGCTGGTGTGGCTCAGTGGATGGAGCACCGGCCTGCAAACCAAAGGGTCACAGGTTTGATTCCCAGTCAGGGCACATGCCTGGGTTGCAGGCCGGGACCCCAGTGGGGGGCGCATGAGAGGCAACCACATATTGATGTTTCTCTCCCTTTCTATCTCCCTCCCCTACCCTCTCTAAAAAAGAAATAAATAAAATATTAAAAAAAGTAAAATGAAGAACAAACAACTACACAAGTGAGCATGAAGAACCCTAGAGAGTATTTGAAGAAAAGAACTGTACTTATGCCCATCAAGGGTGTGTGGTAAATTCCTTACTGAGTTCGTGGTAAATTCCTTGATCTAGTAAGAAAGGAATATCTGGATAAAAATTAGAAACACTGAAAAATCTATTTTAATGATCGTCCATCGATTAGGTAGAAATGAAAATGCCTAACGACATAGTAGCCTACACTAGTTGCCCACACAGTTGCCATTTGCCTCTGAAATGATTTGTAATGCCTTTGCAGTAGAAAAATTTTGTATGGCTATCTACAGCATCAGAGCACTATTATTCCTACATGTCAGGAAAAGCAGCATGTCCAGTACAATCCCAAAGTAGGAAGGCAAGATGCATTTTTACCCCCAGAGGGCACTGTTGTTTTCATAAAGGAAGGAAGTCAGTGTTGGCTTTGGCAGTGGGTGGGCTTTTGCCTTAGATGGTGTTGCACTTGTTTTTTCTATAGACCAGGCTTCAAAGGCCTAGGGATACATTTGATGTGGGTGTGTGGGGGGTTAACCCCAAAGAAATTATAAACAAGGAGCATATTGCCCCAAACATCAAATCTCTTCCATTTTAAAAACACCACCAAGAACATCAAAAGTCTTCCTAATTTTCCATAACTGGTTCCTACTGTGTTCGTTTTTTCTGCAGGGGCAGCATGAAGAAGATGACATTTCTCCATCCATCTGCCTGTTCAGCCCACTGTAGTGGGCCCCTGCCTCACCCCCAGCAATTCTCTGAAACTGCTCATCAGTGTCCTCCAGGAGGTTAACCCCAGTAGACTCTCTTCTGTCTTTTTTCTTTTTTTAATTATACTTTAGTGATTATGATATTACAGTTGTCCTGATTTTTCCCCCTTTGCCCCCTACACCCTCAGGCAATCCCCACATCATTGTTCATGTCCGTGGGTCATGCATGTAAGTTCTTTGGCTACTCCGTTTCCTATACTGTACTTTACATCCCCATGGCTATTTTGTAACTACCGATTTGTACTTCTTAATCCCCTCACCTCTTCACCCATTTCCCCACACCTCCCTCCCATCTGGCAACCGTCAAAATGCTCTCCATATCCATGATTCCGTCTCTGTTCTTCTTTGCTTAGTTTGTTTTTTAGATTCAGTTGTTGATGGGTATGTATTTATTGCCATTTTACTGTTGATAGTATTGATCTCCTTCTTTTTCTTAAGTCCTTTTAACATTTCATATAATAGTTTGGTGATGATGAACTCCTTTAGTTTTCTCTTATTTGGGAAGGGGGAAGCTCTTTATCTGCCCTTTGATTCTAAATGATAGCTTTGCTGGGTAGAGCAACCTTGGCTGTAGGTCCCTGCTTTTCCTGACTTTGAATATTTCTAGCCAATTTCTTCTAGCCTGCAAAGTTTCTTTTGAGAAATCAGATGACAGGCTTATTGGGACATCCCTGTAGGTACGTAACTAACTGCTTTTCTCTTGCTGCTCTTAAGATTCTTTCTTTATCTTTAACCTTTAGCATTTTAATTATGATGTGTCTTGGAGTGGACCCCTTTGCATCCATCTTGTTTGGGACTCTCTGTGCTTCCTGGTCTTCTGTCCTAATTTTCACTTGACCTCTTTCTATAGTTATTGTGTTCTTTGAGTCCTAAAACTCTGCTTTCTTGGCTTCTCCTGTGCCATCTTCCCTTGGTTCTTTTGCTACCTTTCACTTTACAGGCCTTTTGACTGGATTCACCTCCCTACCTTCATGCAACCCTCTCCAAAATCCATGCTTTCTCTCCTGGATTCCACAGCTCAATCAGTGACACACCATTTACCCACTCAAGTCAGAAGTTCAGAATTTTCTCATTTGTCCCATAACCAAAACATCAACTAGGTCCAAACACCTAAGTCACTTATGCCCTGACCCTCCTTGCCCATTGGCCATTTCACTTCAGGACCTCTTGCCTGAGCCATGTCACTACATTCTCTTTAAAGATTTAAATGTGTTTAATTTTACATTTCATTGTTTGAACGAGTACTAGTTTAGTGGTTCAAATTTAGAAAGTGTGAAAGTCTCCCTCCAACCCCTAACTGCAGAATCATAAAGTCTGTGCAGTTGTAATTGTGATAGTACTATCAAATTGCTCTCCATAAAGACTGACCTATTTCCAGTCTTACCAGTCACATGCAAAAACCTTATCTCTGGCCTCTCTGCCACCATTCATCCCTGCTTGGAAATGTGTCCTCCACCTGGCTGTCAACACCACCTTTCTAACATGCATACTTGACATGTCACTCTCCTGTTTCCCCGGCCGACAATCTTTCCATTTCTCCCCACTGATCTCCAAGACCTTTTACTGTCTAGACCTGTGCTGTCTGTCCAGTGGGGGCCATTGGCCACATGCAGCTAGCTTTTGATTTCCTGAAGTGTGGCTAGACCCAGCTGAGCTGTGATGTGAGTGTCAGATAAACACCAGACTGCAAAGATTCGGTATGACCAAGGGGATGTAAAAATGTAAATACTTAATATTCATCGCATGCTGAATGATTAATTTAGGATACATAAATGATTAAATTTAGGATATACTGAGTTAAATAACATCATTGAAATTAATTTCACTAGTTTATATTTTTTAAAATATAGCTCATAAAATTTTTTAAATTAGGTAATTGGTTTCATTATATTTGTACTGGACAGCTCGGGTCTAACCCCTTCCTCCATCATCTCCCTCACCCATCCCATCTCCTCCAAGGCCCCAGTGCTCCACGTGTGCCGCAGATGCTCTCCCCCAACGACCCAACGACTCACACACTCATTAATATTTTGCTTCAAACGTCCTCTTGGAGGCATTCAAGAGATTTGCTGCTTCTTTCACAAGTCCACCTCCCTTTACTAGCCTGTGAGGTGGGCGCTTCCAGGCTCATCGGTATTCCCTAGTACACAGGGCAGCACACGGTCCACACTGTACGTCAAGACAAGGAATGAAGGCAGAAAGACCCCCAGAGCCCGTCTAAAGCATAGGGTTGGAGGGACGTAACAGGTGATAGGTTATTACGCAGGCGAACCATTTCAAATTTTTTTTGAATGCAGGTATTAATCGAATTCAGAATGGGAATTACATTTTAGCTGCATATAACAATAACAACAATAACAGTCGAAAGGAATCACAAACTCAAGGAGAAACTTTGACTCCCGCGTCTGACTAGCCTCATCCTCACGTGGGGGCCCTGGCTCTGGGGGCTGGCTTCTAGCCTGCCTGCCGCCTAAGCCCAAGCCCGCAGGAGAGGAAACGCGAGAGCATCGGTCGCCCACTGCCCCAGGGGTCTGGGGGAATGCAGGACTCGACCTACTCACCCACCAGACGGCTGCAGGGGAGGCGGCAGAGGGAGAAAGGGGAGCGGCGCTGCCGGGAACAGGGAGGGAACTCAGGGAAAGCGAAACTGAAACTTTGCTGCCCCGGGCGGCGGGGCAGGACACGCCCCTGCCTCATTCCAGGCCCAGCAACGTCCGGAGCCTCGGCGCCAGCCCTACACTGAAAGCCATGGCCTCGAACCTCTGCCCGCCGTCTCCGCTGCTCGTGCGGGTGTCCGAACCCTGCCATCAGCCAAATCTACGTCGGAAGCTGGAAATCTACTTCCAGAGCCGGAAGAACTCGGGCGGCGGGGAATGCACCGTCCAACCCCTGGGTGACTGCGCCCCTGACACCTTCAAGGTGGAGTTCTTGGAAAGGGCAGGTAAGGCGCTGGCCCTGGGCTGGGGGTGCAGAGGTCATCCCTGGAGCTCACCCCCGCGGGATTCCAGGCAGACCCAATGCTAGCTGACCTAGGAGAGAGGGCGGGACAAAGTATGGCACTTCCTTGTGGGGGTACAGGAACCTGGGCCTCTGGCTGCCCAGAGACCGCAGCCCACAGTGGCAGACAGAGCCCAGAGGTGCCCAGTCGGCGATCTAGCCTGACTGCGCCTTAAAGTTGACACCTTCCAGCATCCGTGTCCCGACTCATCTTTCTCAGCTCTCAGAAGAACAACTTCCCCCTGCCCTCACCCCAGACGCCTATCACCCTTTGCCATTTAGGTATTCCACTTTATGTTTTAAATAAGCACTCCATTGATTTATTTTGGGGGATTATAAAAATAATCTATGCATACCGTAGAAAAGAGAAAAAAGAATAAAGAACACCTGGAGATAAACAATGTGAAGGGTCTGGTATGTTTCTTCCAGCCCCTCTCTATGAAGGATAGTAAACACATATGTATATTTACAGAATTCTGAGTCTGCACTGTTCACTCCCTGTTTTTTCCAGTCCACTTTATGTGAGTATTATTATTCCATATGATTGAGAAGGGAAATTGAGACGGTTTCAGAGACATGACTTTTAATGAATTGTCCATGTTCGATTATCATTGATCTTTCATTTGTGCAGTGAAACTGAAGCTCCCACGTGAGGGTTTTGAAGAGCTCCCTCACATCCCCTGTCACCAACACACCACCCCAGCGTGCAGGGAGCAGCCCTTACTGGGAGGGTGCTGGGGCAGGGTGCAGATGCCTGAATAAGAGGAGTATTTAAAATCCCTCCCATGTCTATGTGTACGTGTATGTTTAATGTCTCCACTGAAGATAAGGAGGGAGTGTTGAAAAAAGAAAAGCACGAAATTTTGGTTGACAGCAAACTTGTGACTATTTTCCTGGAACGCACTGAACATCCAGTAGAGAAGAATATGAGACCTGGAATGTCTCAAGTGCAAACAGCATCACAAGAAGGGGAGAGGTCTGCTGAGAAGCATCCAAATGAAGAACATATTCCTAATGCTGTGGATTCCTGTGTCCAAAATGTGAGTATTTGAAAGAAGGAGCCAGGTATGTGCTTGCAGCTTCCTCTTCAGTCTCTGTACCTTTCATTGTTGGTCCAGCAACCATCGACTGAGGACTTACTACGAGGCAGGTGCTGTTTTAGGCACTGGGACAAAGAAGACAGCAGGTCCCTGCTGGATGTTAGGAGGTACATAGAAGAACAATAAATAAGTAAAACAAGCAAATAAAACAATTTCAGAGAATGATATACACCTTAGAGAGTTACAGGGCCAGGACGAGTAGCAAGGGGAAGGAGGTGGTGCTGCTTCTAACCAGGAGTCTGAGACAACTTCTCCGAGGTGACGTTTGGCCTGAGACTTGATTTTTTTTTTCAATTTTTTAAAATTGTTGTTCAATTACAGTTGTCCCCATTTTTCCCCCATCGTTCTCCCCTGCCTTGCCCACCTGCCCTCTCCCACATTCAGTCCCCCATCCTCCTCCACCCCATCCTCCTTGTCTATGGGTCCTTTATATACATGTTCCTTGACTTGACCCTTCCCCTGGCCTGAGACTTGAATGAGAGGGAACAAGCCACATGAAGAGTCATTTGACAAATCAATATCAACTGCTTGCTGTGTGCCAGGCACTGTCATGGGAGCTGGGGCTACAGCCAGGAACACACCAGACTCTGCCTTCAGGGACCTCACATTCTAATGAGGGAAATAGACAGCCATAGTACACAAATAGATTTATAATAAAATGTCTGCCAGTGGTAAGTGCTAGGAAGAAGAATAAAGCAGGACAAATGACAGTGACAGGACCACTACTTTAGTACATCAGGAAAAACCTCTCCAATGAGGTAATGTCTGAGTAGAGACATGCATGAAATAAAGGAGCTAACCTAGCTAAGTGGATTTCTGTGGGAAGAATGTTCTAGGCAGAAGGGAGCACAAGAGCAAAGGCCCCAAGATAGGGGCTTACATCCTGAGCACCAGGAACTTCAAGGAGGCAGGCAGTGTGGCTAGTGGGCAGTGAGCAAGGGAGAGAGTGATATGAGAAGAACTTGGAGAGGTACTCAGAAGACAGATGTTTAGGGATGAAGGTCAGGACTTTGGCTTTTCACTTAAATGTTAGGGGGTTCATCATGATTTTGAGCCTGGGGAGTGGTGTGATCTGATTTACGTCTCTAATGGATCACTTTGCCTGCCGTGTGGATAAACGACTGTGGGAAGGGGCTAGAGTGTAAGGTCAGAGCCCAGTCAGGAGGAGTTGCAGTGGGCCAGGTGCAAGATGGTAATGGCTTGGACTCTAGGGCGGTCCTGATGGCAGTGTAAGGAGTGGCTGGATTCAGGAAGCATTTTCAAGGAAGATCTAGAGAAAGGCTATTACATGCAGAGGAAATAGCATGTGCAAAGACCTTGAGGGATAACAAAACATTAGAAATATTGCTTTTATGTTATATTCAATTTGCCTATCTTTTTTTTAGCCTAATCTAATGTGCTTGTCTTATTCTTGAGTTTCTAAAGGCTGGGAGCTTAGAGGGTCCAGTAACATTGCATGTAGTTAGGTGTTTAGTTAAAAAAAAGTCGGGGGTGGGTGCCGAGGGGATTGAAGATGAGAAAAAAAAAACAGTAATGGGAAAAAAATCCTCAGATTTATGACTCCCTTCCAAGCTCACAGACTCTTTTGTGAGAACCACAGCAGCTTCTCAGAATGACAAGTGCCTTTTCTCCACTGCCTTCCTTAAGACCAAACAGATAGTGGCAACTGTAAAATCCAGACTGTTAGTCCACAGTGCCTTTTAAAAATTCTCCTGCCCAGCCCTGGCTGGTGTGGCTCAGTGGATTGAGTGCCAGACTGAGAACCAAAGGGTCATGGGTTCCATCCCCAATCAGGGCACATGCCTGGGTTGCGGGCCAGGTCCCCAGTAGGGGGTGCGTGAAGGGCAACCACACATTGATGTTTCTCTCCCTCTCTTTTTCCCTCCCTTACCCTCTCTCTAAAAATAAATAAATAAAAATTTTAAAAATAAATAAATAAAATAAAATAAATTCTAATACCCAGGCTCTACATTTACATCAGGCTCACTGGAGATGTGCCTGGGCATTGGCTTTTTTTTTTTTTTTCTTTTAACTTCCCAAGTGATGCTAATGTGCAGACAGGGCTGAGAACCTCTGGGCCATAACTTGCCACATCCTGTGTGAAAAGGATTTGAAAGTCATCCTCTGCTAAGGGAGAACATACATAGCAGTTGTTTCTCTAGCCTTTAGACATTCTCTTGAGAGGAGACTGTAGGCCTGCATGTCTGAGAGATTTCATTTCTCCCTTTGAAAATTTCAGATCTTCCTTACCGTCACGGCTGAACTGAACTGTAACCTGTTCTCTAAAGAGCAGAGGGAGTGCATAACCACTCTCTGCCCCAATGTCACAAAAATGGAGGGCTACAATGGAATTGAGAAAGTGTGTGGTAACTTCCAAGATATTGAAAAAATACATGGCTTCTTGAGTGAGCAACTCCTAAAAAGTGAGCGGAAACATAAATCATCCCCTTTGACAACAGAGCGGGAGCCACTCCAGCAAGGCCAGAACAGTTGTGGTTCTCCCTCTGAACCAAAAACCAAGTCAGAAGGAAAAAGCTACTGCTATCAAGTTCCCTTGCTTCTCTTTGAGTACTTCCAATGTACCCATCCTGGAAAAATAGACTCAGTAGAGAAAAGATTTGGTATAAAAATAAAAAGTCAGAAGAGTTCTCCTGATATGGTTGCTTTAGATTTCACCTCAAGTCAATCAAGTGACGTCAAATCAGCTCAAGAATCTTTTATCCATGAATTTCAGCAGAGCATAGGAACTATGAGGAAGGAGCATGTTGTACTGGCTGACAAAAAGCAGGCAAATGAAATCATGCAAAAACTGAGCGAGCAGTTTCAAAAGCTTTATGTAAAGGAGAATGGAGGACAATTCATTCTTATGGGTACCCATGATGACGTTTCAGCTGCCAGACATTTTATTGCCTCCCAAATTTCTGAAAGTCCTGTTGAGGCTCCTGTGAAAATATCGACTCTGTGTACCAGGAACAGAATTGAGGTTGACACGGCACATTACAAGCTTTTAGAAGCTGAATTACTCCAGGAGATATCAGAGATAGAACAAAAGTACAACACTCAAAGGAAGGTTTGGGAAGAAAGTCAGAAAACCTGCATTGTATTTGAATCTAAGGACAAGGAGTTAGATCTGTCTGTGCATGCTCGTGCAAGTTTCATTGATGCCTATCAATATGTCTCATGTCAGTTGATGAGAGAAGTTCTTCCACTGAAATCTTTGGGCAAGGAGAAAAAGGACTTTTATGGGGCCAAGTTCGTCAGTGACTTTAGAAAAAGGCATCCAGGTGTACACTTCATGCTGAATCAAGAGTCAGTGACCTTTACTGGGTTGCCAAATCATCTTGCAAAGGCAAAGCAGTATGTCTTAGAAACAGTGGGAATGTCCCTGTTAGCTGGACAGAAACAGAATGAGGATCATGAAACACCCATGGACATTGATGGTAATGGTTCAGAAACAGCTTCACCAACATCCCAGCGCTCTGCCGGTTCTCAGGCGTCAGGAGTGAACAGGGAAGAGGACATATGTGTCATCTGTATGGAGCCCATTAGAAACAAGCTAGTGCTACCAAAGTGCAAGCACGGATTCTGCTCCCCCTGTATCAACAAAGCCATGACATATAAACCAGTCTGTCCCGTGTGCCAGGATCCCTATGGTGTCCAGAAAGGGAACCAGCCAGAGGGAAGCATGACTTTCAGTATCCAAAAATTTGCACTTCCAGGTTATGAATCCTGTGGCTCCATTGTGATTAATTATTCTATGAAAGGAGGCATACAAACAGTAAGTATTTCTGAGATCCATGGGTTTCTTTCCAGTGTGCTGAGCAAAGCGACTGTGCTGTTGCCAGTTAGTGGATTTCCCAGGGACTTATTTCCATGGTCATATGCAATGGCTTTACATAGTGATGAAATAGTAACAATCTTTGCCTGTCACTTACGTTTTGTGTCTATTAAGGGAGAAGAAGGGTGGGTAGTGATTGATCATGTATTAGGGTGGGGCGAGTCAGGAAGGTGGATGGTATTCCCAGCATGAATTTAGGAAAAGAGGAGAAATATGAATTCTCCTCTTATGTTTTTGTTTTTGATGTCTTCTATCTGCAAATGAATACATCTATCTGTATAGTAAAATTTAGACTCAGGAGTGTGCTTATGCAACATCATTTTGTCTTCATACAGAAAGCGCACCCAAACCCGGGAAGACCATATCCTGCAACACACCGAACTGCATACTTGCCTGATAACAAGGAAGGTCGGGAGGTTTTGAAACTGCTTCAGAAAGCCTTTACACAAAAGCTAATTTTCACAGTGGGGGACTCTCGAGTTACAGGACTCTCAGATGTCATTACATGGAATGATATCCACCATAAAACGTCCGTGCACGGGGGACCAG
Organism: Glossophaga mutica; assembly: GCA_039655065.1. NCBI lineage: Eukaryota > Metazoa > Chordata > Mammalia > Chiroptera > Phyllostomidae > Glossophaga > Glossophaga mutica. The sequence continues at coordinate 121,741,651 of CM077304.1, read as the reverse complement.
CCAGGTGAGAACCTTTTGAAATAAAATGATTGCTAAACAGAACTTAGGGCTTGTAAGATATGGCAGCTTGAGGATATGGCTATAAGGGACTCTTTACAGCAGTGGGATTGGGTACCGTACACTATTTTGAGAGATGCGAATCTCAAAGGCAGATTGGTTCCCCTCACCTTCTACTCTCCCAGCCACAAAGTATCATACAGTTACCAAATTTTGCATCAAAAGGCAAGAGGCTTCAAAAACCGAGATGAGTGATCTTAGATGACTTGATTTGAGGTTCTCTGTTTATTTGAAAGCTAGATCCTAGGAACATTATTTACTTTGTCTTCTTTTAAGACCATACTTTCTTCTACCCATTCCTTCCATCACTCTGTAGAGATCCTAAAATCACTTGGCTAATACTACTCTAGAAAAACTCTTATTTAGTGTTGTGAAAATTGTTTTATAGGCAATCCAATTGTTCTTAGTGAAATTCAGATACAATACCTCAACCCGTAGTACTCAAAAGGGTCCTGAGACTTTCGAAAATTTTCCAAACTTGAAAATCCTCCTATAGCACACACTATATTTTTATATATAAAATATAAAATATGTACTATACTATATTTTTATATATAACATATATTTTTATACATATACCATTTATTTTTAATATAGTATAGTATAACTTGAGAGTCACTGCTTACCACGAGGTGAAAATACGAAATGTCTTGTTGGAAGGCAGATGCTAGGCAGACAGCTAGGCTCACTGACTAGCTGAAGGACTCACATCCGCACACTAACAAGTGGTTATAAGTCATCCGCCTTCAGGAGTGCTTGTTAATGTTTGAAACACAATATTAATGCAGCAACCTACTCTACACATTCTTTAAAACCATGTGCGATGAGGCTAAGGGGCTTTTCCTTCTGCAGCTATGGCTACCCTGATCCTAATTACCTGAAACGCGTCAAACAGGAGCTGAAAAATAAAGGAATTGAGTAAGAAGACTGCTGGAAGGATGTCTGGAGCCAAGCTTTCAAAAGACACAGTTGAAGGAGCAGAGTGAATATCCTTATGTAGAAAGACCTTTTACAAATGTTCATCTGAGGGGTTCATGGAAGAGTAAGAATCTGTTATCTGTCGTTTTTAAGAGTGCTGCTTTTTATGGAAGACAAAATCCCCAATATATGTGTGACTTGCTGCAGGGCTGTTATGCCTCACTCTTGGACCATTGTTGAGAGGAGGAGGGGATGGAGTGTAGTGGACCTAAAGTCATCTTCTGCGCTTGAAACACTAAGCTGCCAGTCAGTCGGTCCTCTTTTCATCGCAGTCTCTGGGGTGGTCCTTTCGTTTTTTGTTGGTTGAGTTGCCCTTTAAGTGCCGTGAAAGTAAAATCCTAGTGTGAATGGGGGAAGTAGGGAGGCTTTGGTTATGAAACAGTTAAGACACATGTTCCCCTCTTTCGTGGCCAGAAAAGTGGCCAGGAGAAGAGATTGGGCAACCTTTGGTAATGAATAGCGTAAGGCTATTATTTTTCATGGCACAGAGCCTGGTATACAGTTGGTACTTAATAAATTTTTGCTACCAGACTTAGGTGGCTAAAAGCACAGCAGAAGAATATATATTCCCTAAATCTTTATCAGAGGCAGGAGTGAGGAAGCCATTTCTGGAGTCCTCACCCTTGATTTGGAAAACTGGGTTTCTTATCTGGTTATTCACACTGCAACCTCTCTCCAAAAATGATGTATGAGGTGTCTTTTTCTTTTCTTAAACATATGCATACACACACACACACACACACACACACACACACACACACATTTGATCGGAGGGCAATAGCTAGTATTTACTGTGGACTTACTTTGTCCCCTTTATAAGATCTTTACATTCGTGTGATTGATACTACCAGTATCTCCACTTTATAACTGAGAAGGCTGATGCGCAGAGAGGACACTTTGGCAAAGGTCACATAGTTAACAAGCAGAAGTGCTAGGATTTAATGGCGATAACCTGGCCTCAAGGCTTCTGTACCCCAGAGCTTCTCCTCCACAAAGCTAGCTGAGGAGTTCTCATTGTCCTGGGCTTCTCTCACAGCAAATTTCCTCCAAAGAAGTCTTATTTGAAGAACTTAAAAACCCAGAATCTTTTCCTTTGCCTGGAGAGTTGAGGAAGCTTAAACTAAACGATAGGCCTCTTCTTTTTTTAAAAAAAATCAGATGATACATTTAAATTTTGGTGATTCATTAAAGTCTTTACCATTATGATTAGTTGTTTTGTATCTACTAAGCTTTAGCTAAATTTGCTTCAAATAAACTCCACTTTGGTTCCTGCTAAGGTCCAGACGCTTGATTACAGTGCCGTGTGTGCACAGGCAGTTCAGTGGTGTGAGCGGCTGCCGAGCCTTTGGATTGCCGCTTTTGCTCTGCGGAAGGCCTTATCACATGGATCTGCTTTCAATAAAGTTATTTCCACATTAGGATCAGATTGTCTGTTCTTTCCCCACTCCTTTTTTCTTTCCCTTAGGTTGAGATTCTGGTGGTTTGCCACATATATAGAGTATACAAGAAAACCACTTCTGACTTCACTATTGCCACTTTCAGCTGTGAAAATCACGTTTAGTATTATTTTTCCTTAACCCACACAGTACTACAAAGGTAAGAGTACCGCTGCAGGTTTTGACTCTTCTCTCCTAGAGAAAGCATCTGCAACATCTTATCAAACTATACTTGCCCCCTTCTTGCCCCCAGAATTTCTGTTTCACTTTTCCAATGTTGATGCTGGAATCCCCAGGTGGCTCACTGGGCACCAGCAAATCAGGGCACCCTTCTCTCCAAAGAAAAAGATAATTGAAAAGAATATTGAGGTATTTGATGTTTTCCTAAAGATAGTAAGCTTCTGTGCCCAGTTCCAATGTGTGGGTTTCCCCCCTACACATCCAGGCAATTTTCTGACACCAGCAAAGTGTCCTACAATTCAACTCAATTCTGACACTATCTACCAGGAGAAAATATCAGATTCCCCAGGCTAGGGGCTTAGTCCCATAAGACTGCCCTGTATTTCAGATGACAATAATAAACCCTGGTTGTTACCTGGGCCTCTGCTGAATAGCTATAAATCTGAGGTTCCCATGACACCCTCCTTGGATAATTTCCTAGAGTAACTCCCAGAATTCAGGAAACCAGTTTACTCACTAAATTACCTGAGTATTACAAAAGGACATGACTCGGGGCCCTGGGGTGTATGTCTCAGTTGGTTGGGGTATCATCCTGTACACTGAAAAGTCGTAGGTTTGATTCCTGGTCAGGGCACATGCCAGGGTTGTGGGTTTGGCCCCAGTTGGAGCACATACAGAAGGCAACTAGTCTATGTTTCTCTCACACATACATGTTAAGGGTGGTCAACGATGTGGGCTGTGAAAGAATTCACAAAAAGAAGAAAATGCAGAGCACAAAGCTTTTTATTGACTTTCCAAGACTGGAAAGGGGCATGGTGTGGAGAGATGCATTAGCATCAAAAGGTGGGGCTTTGAGCTTTCATTGGATCACAATTGGATTATAAAAGGGGGGGGTGTTGCTGTTGTGTGGCCCCTGGGCCGTTTTGGGTATTGTAACACAGGAGGTTTCTGTTGGTTTTGCAAAAACTGCAGTTTGCTCCAATGTTATCTTTTGCCTTTGGCTGTGGGGGAGGTTAGTCCTGCTTTGTTCTTGCTTTCCAGTAATTTCCAGTCCTGGGGACATAAGCTCAGAAGAGTAAAATGACAGTCACGTTCAACAAGGTCATAGGCCTGCTTGGCAAATGGAGACACAAGAGCAAATGTCGCATGCTTTATCCTTTCAACAGATGTTTCTCTCCTCTCTCTTTCCCTCCCTTCCCCTCTCTCTAAAAATCAATAAGTGTGTCCTTAGGTGAGGATAAAAAACAAAGATATAACTCAGGAACAACCGACCAGATGAAAGAGATGCTCAGGGAAAGGGCATGGAGCCTGCCACTCTGCCGGCACCTTCACTTACCACCAACGCAGAAGCTCTCTGAACCCCGTCCTTTTGCGGTTTTATGGAGACTTTGTTACATAGGCATGGTTGAGTAAATTATTGGCCATTGGTGATTTAACTTAATTTCCAGCCCCTCCCTCCTCCCCACAGGTCAGATAGTGAGGCTGAAAGTGTCAACCCTCTAATCACAACATAGTTGCTTCCTCTGGCAACCAGGTCCCATTTTTAGTTACCTCCTTAATATGATTACCTCATTAACATAAAAAACATCTTTACGCTCTCAGCCTTCAGGAAATTCCAAGGGTCTTAGGAGATCTGTGCCACAAACTGGGACAAAGACCAAATATATTTTTCTTATAAATCACAACATCACAGATAGCATCGAAGCAGTCATTAGGAGAAAAATCAAACCTTTGTGGTACTTCCTTACATCGATCTTATGGTTTAGTACTGGCTTTGCTTTGATTTCCACATGGGGGGTTCGGCATTATTTTCTTTTCTTTTGATAAGAGTTCTGAGTCCTCTAAACGCAGAGCCTTAGAAAAAAATCCAGACGTTAACACCTTGTTTGGGAGGTGCAAGCCCAGGTCAGTGAAGGTAGGGACAAACAAAAAGAGAAGTGAGGTCAGCTGAGCTGTGCCATGCCTGGGTTATCACCTCGGCTACTGCTTCACAAAGAGCTTTGAAAAGACGCAGCAGGCTTACTCTGTAGCTTTATTTGCTTGGCATAGGAGTTGAAAAAGAGTGCAGAAATCATATTGTTGAAATGCCTTATTTTAAAGAGGAGGGAACTTAGTTTTATTTCTTGAGAAAACAACAGACAATGTAGAATGTATTGCAGTTAGAGCACATTAAAGTGTCCTCCTAGTGGCACCTTCGGCTCCTCCCTCTCATCCTGCACGTCTGTCTGTCATCACCAGTCCTGCCTCTCCCTCACTTCAAATCTCACTACCCGGTTGGCATTTTCAGAGTTCTCACACCAAAATGATTAAAATACCCACTAAAAACTCTCTATGTCCCCGACTCTCTTCCTCCTCCCACTGCAAACTATCTTTTGAACAAAGTAGCTCTGATCTCGTCACTCCTCTGACCATATGCCTTCAGTGATTCCGAGACGCTCCCAGAGGGAGATGGCAGGGCAGTGAGTGACAAAATACCTCCACCCCAGGCTGAGAAAAGAGGAAGAGTTCAGTTCCTCCCCCAGCACCTGCCCCCGACAAAGCAGGAAATAACATTAAATAAAAATAATTTATACAAAATGGTTCATACAAAGAGCTGTGGACGAGGGAAGAGATGCCTCTGTGAGAGACTGAGATGACTGGAAGGGTCAGGAACGGGGAAAGATACCACCACCTCGCCTAGTCCCTCACAGAGCCCTCTAGCTGCCCAAGGCCTGGAAGGGGACTCTGGCAAGCAGGGGAGGGCAGAGAAGGGCCAAGGGGTCCTCAGGTGGCCAGGCTGGCGAGCAGGGGGGCGAATTTCAGGGCCTGCCCTGCCTGCTGTGTCACACACTGCGCCATCTCTGGGGCTGAAGAACGGGAGGGGTAGCCCAAGGGCAGACCCCTTGACGATGAGCACAGTAGCCCGCAATGCCCGGCCCAGCGCTGTACCTGCAGCCCTCATCTGTGTTGGTGAGGACAGGAGGCTGTCAGCCAGCCCAGGGTGTCCCTAACAAACACCAGGGGGTGAGCAGCCACCATCACCCACTTGCCATGGGGCATGAAGAAGCGGGGGCTGCTGGGCCCAGGTGCTGGACAGCAGGGCTGCCTGCAGTGCTGAGTGGTGGCTCTGGCACTGGCCTGCATAGAAGCGCAGGAACTGTAGGTCTCCCGTGGGCAGAACCAGGGGATCCCCTGCGGACAGGACCTCCTGCTATTCCCGTGGCTCCCGCTCCAGCAATTCAGGATCCCAAGGGCAGGCCTTACCCAGGGGCCTAGATCTCTGAGAATAATGATAAAAAAAAAAAAAAAAATACTAGATACTCTACACAGACTTTATCTCTTTTAATCCTCGCAATAATATCATGAAGTAGTTATGGCTATTCCCATTGTACGGATGCCACCGACTGAGGTTACTCTATTGATAAACCATAAAGTCCAAGACTTAGACCTAGAAGTTGTCTGACAGCAACATCTGTCCCAAAAGGGTGACATAAATCCGAGGCAGCTGTTGTTTGCCACCTCAGGATTGCAACCTAAGGCAGAAGCCGTTTTCATAATAACGAAAGCGAAAGCTCCAGGCACCAGCCTGTTGGGTGGGGCAGGCCGGCAGTGGGGGCACCTGGAGCTGAGGACCGCTGCGCCCGGCTTCCCGCTGCGGAGGTGACAGTGCTGGGGCCCCGACGCCCGCACCATCCTGCCCGCCCGCTGCCGGGCCCAAGGACTTGCACACCAAGTTGCAGGAGTACTTTCTGAGCCCGAAGAGACCCGGAGGCCGGGAGCCTGAAGTCCGCCAGGAGCCGGGCAACCCGCCCCGCTTCCTGGCGCTCTTCCTGAAGGAGGATGGTGAGGGGCGCCGGGGGTAGGGGGGTGGGAGTGTGAGGAGGGGGCGACAGGGCTGACCCGCCCGGCGCCCGGTACCTGCGGGACATTTTGCAGCTCAGGGCTGCGCAGAGTCCCTCAAAACCCTCTCTTCCAGGGAGGCGCTTACCATCCCGACTTGTCCCAGAAGAGAGTCGAGGGCAGGGCATGTTTTCCGTGGAATGTCTGAGCATTTCCCCCTGAAATTTTAAAAAGTTCCTTGTGAATTGGGAATATTGGTCCGTTATCTTTGATATATGTTATGAATATTTCCTTCCCGTTTGTCATTTGTCCCACGCACAAACTTTTTTTTTTTTTTAATGTAGTAAAATTTACCAATCTTTTGTTGTATTACATCTGGACTTTAGTCATATTTTTAGAAGTGTTCTCCTCCACCCAGGCTATCATGCCCCATGCTTTTTTCTATCCTTAAAAAATATTTAGATCTCTGGTACATTTGGAACTTATTTTTGTACATGGTGTGAAGAATGGGTCTACTTTCATCTTTTTTCTGAGTGGGTATCCCATTGTCACAACACCCAATTGGGTGAATCCCTTTAAATCCCTACCTGTAGAGCTCCCGTTCTGTTTCATTAGTTGGGTTTATTAAAAAGATCACCACTGCCTCGGTAACTTGAGATGCAACCATTATCATACACCATGTTTTCCTATGTCATTTGGAAAACTGTTTCTGGAACTTCTGTCCCACTGACCTGCTTATTCATCTGTTACAAAGAGACGTTGTCCTGTATTTAATATCAGGGGATGTCGTGCATCTTAACACCAGGGCTGGTCCCCTAACAGAACTCTTCCTCCTCAGTGTTTTCTTAACTGTTCTTGTTTGCTTGTCTTTCCTCATGAACTTCAGGATTGACTTCTGATTTATGTTCAGTGTCAAAAAAATTCATTGGAATTTCCATTAGGATTTCATTAAATTTGTCAATTAGATTACAGACAGCTGACATCTTGAGATGGTGTTGAGATGTTGTAACAAAGAGCAAAGGTGGCCATTTCATGCGTCCACATCGACTCATTCTGTTCTGGAAATTTAGACATTTACCGCCCTATGTGCCACTGCGTTAATTTATCAACCTGTGTTTCTTGAGTATCTGCTATATTATAGATTTCTTTTCATTTTTATTGTTTTGGTGTTTTATGTGACTCCACTCAAATCGCTATCTGTATATCTTTCATTGGTTGAGAATTTTTCACCTTGGTACAATTAGTTAAATAGATATAGAACTTGCATTCTACTACCATTGGGGTGTGTAAAGGTAATATTTTTTACTTACCAGGGGTTACTATTATTGTATTTGGGTGTTTATTATGAAGTATGAATCGATGTCTAATTTTCTTCATAACAAAAACTAACTTCCCAACAATATTTACTAAGTTACGATTTATCTCTCCATTTTCTTGTTTCTCTTAACACTTCATATGTTAAATTTTTTGCTAGATTAAGGTTTATGTTTGGAATTTCTATTGTATTCTTGTCGTATTATCTATTCTTAATTTAGAACCACTTGTTTTGTAATTATTACTTTAAAATGCATCTTTAAAAAGACTATTTTTTAGAGCAGTTTTAAATTCACACAAAACTGAGCAGAGAATACAGAGGATTCCCCCATACCACCTTTATTTTTTAGAGCAGTTTTAAGTTCGCAGTAAAATTGGCCCTCTATCAAGGGTACAAAACAATGAAAGATGGAAGTCTCTAGTCTCCTTATACTGTCTATAAATATCTGTCATACTCAGTCCTCTTGGTGAATCTGCAGCATTTTTGAACTTGGGTTATCTCTGTAGATTGCCCTTTCATTATGCAGTCACAGAAACTTCTTTCTTTTCAGTAACAAGTTGTAGCTCTATTAATTCATGTCAGCACTTGGGCACCATCATTTACTGTCATGTTTGTTACTTTTGTTTTCCTGTGATATGGTGAGTAGATCAGACTTTACAAAACATAATGTTTAACTATAATATTTCTAAAAATAAGGCAGCGAGTAAAATCTATTTTTCCAAAGTACTCAAAACATTAGCAAGTAGCATAAAAACCAGAGCATTCCAAATGTCAAATCAGATATAAAACTAACACCTGAAGTGTTTCTCTCTCCCTAAAAATTGCTGACTTGGAAGACCGAAGTACAAAAGTGACACTTTTCAGAAGAGTAAAGTGGATGAAATGAGAGTGGATGAAACAGTTGAATTTCCACAAGCCCCTTCATAAGCCTCCCTGTTGGTTCCATTTTATAATATCCTTTAAAAACGGTATTCGTTTAACTTCTATCAGGTTATTTTTGAATTGCTCATGTATCATTGTATTTGTTGAATCTGTAAGGGCCAGATTTTTTCAGAAAAAAATCACTTCTCCAGTATTATAATGAATGTCAATGGGAAAATCAGATTAATTTTATAAAAGTTCACTGCAAAGTAACCATGAATGGAATAGATACATTTCATTAGGTGAAGATCAGCTCCGTTGCATTCATGAATGTCTCATCTTTCAGTGAGCTGCTTGACAACAGTGCCATTTTAGGGAGTAGACACACTGTATTTCAGGGTCTCATTAGTATCAAGATTTCTTCTTGTGCCAACTATTTGGTCTGAAAAATATCTACCTTTCATTTTTCATTTTTTAGTGGTGGACACCCACTTGTCCAAAAAGCTTGCCTTCCATGAAAGGCCCATCTTTGTGTTTCCCTATTATGTGTCTTTGGACACAGCCTTGCATGGAAGGGAGAAGCCCTTGAGAAAGTTGCTGGCACCATTTTTGGTGGCCTGGGGTCCTCTCATGTGGAAGAATCTTACACGAAAAGCATCACCTCATTGGACTGAGAACTTATAAAAGGGAAGGGACTACTATGAGGTATCATGGCCCCAAGTCAGCTGTAAGGGGCTGGAGGTAACACTCAGATCTGCGGCCACCCAGTTCACCCAAGGTAGAGCAAAGGTCAATGCCACCAAGACCTGGAAAGGAGATATTTCTTAAAAAAAAACTTCTCTTGTGTCTAAATAACAAGTCACCAAATTGAATGTGAAGCCAGCACGGTATGGGGGTACATAAAAAATAGCATAGAAAATGATAAGATTTTGACTGACATGTTCAAAGAGATGGTCATAATAATAGGTTGTTTGGAGGATGTGAAAAGAACTGTAATACAGCTAAAGACCAGACAAAACATTGTGACAGAGAATGTGGCTGGTTCTCCAGGAAGGTTTTCTAATCTTCACATCAGTGCTTTGAAGGAGTCCATACCCAAGGAATGTTGAGTGTGGGAGATAATTGACAAAGCTTTCACCATCAAAGGAGAGTGCAGAATGAAGAAGGACAGTCCCTAGCAAGTGAAAAGGGTTGCTCAAGAAGCCCATTCTCAGCCTGTCTGCAGTTTCATGTTTGTTACAGAAACTAGAGTATAAAAAATTCTCTAAGACTGTTTTTTGGGTTTTTTATATTTTATTGGTTATGCTATTATAGTTGTCCCATTTCTCCCCCATCATTCCCCTCCACCCTGCATACCCCCTCCCACCCACATTCCCCCACTTTAGTTCATGTCCATGTGTCATAAGTTCTTTAGCTTCTACATTTCCCACACTATTCTTGCCCTCCCCCTGTCTATTTTCTACCCACCGTCTATGCTACTTATTCTCTGTACCTTTTCCCCCTCTCTTCTCCTCCCACTTCCCCTGTTGCTAACCCTCCATATGATCTCCATTTCTGTGTTTCTGTTCCTGTTCTAGCTGTTTCCTTAGTTTGCTTTTGTTTTAGGTGTGGTTGTTAATATCTGTGAGTTTGCTGTCTTTTCACTGTCATATCTTTTATCTTCTTTTTCTTAGATAAGTCCCTTTAACATTTCATAGAATAAGGGCTTGGTGAGGGTGAACTCCTTTAACTTGACCTTATCTGAGAAGCACTTTATCTTCCCTTCCATTCTAAATGAAAGCTTCACTGGATAGAGCATTCTTGGATGTAGGTCCTTGCCTTTCATGACTTGGAATACTTCTTTCCAGCCCCTTCTTGCCTGTAAGGTCTCTTTTGAGAAATCAGCTGACAGTCTGATGGGAACTCCTTTGTAGGTGACTGTCCCCTTATCCCTTGCTGCTTCTAGAATTCTATCCTTCATTTTAATCTTGAGTAATGTAATTATGATGTGCCTTGGTGTGTTCCTCCTTGGGTCCAACTTCTTTGGGACTCTCTGAGCTTCCTGGACTTCCTGGGAGTCTATTTCCTTTGCCAGGAAGGGGAAGTTCTCCTTTATTATTTGTTCAAATAACTTTTCCACTTGTTGCTCTTCCGCTTCCCCTTCTGGTACCCCTATAATTCAGATTTTGGAATGTTTAAAAGTGTCCTGGAGTTCCTAAGCCTCTCCTCATTTTTTTGAATTCTTGTTTCTTTCTTGTTTTCTGTTTGGTTGTTTGTTTCTTCCTTCTGGTCCACTCCATTGATTTGAGTCCCAGTTTTCCTCCTATCACTATTGGTTCCCTGTGCATTTTCCTTCATTTCACTTATTGTAGCCTTCATTTGCTCATCTAATTTTCTACCAAAATCAACCAATTCTGTGAACATCCTGATCACCAGGGCTTTGAACTGTGCATCATGGCTATCTCTTGGTCGCTTAGATGAACTGGCTCTGGAGCTCTGTGTTGAGAAAGATTTTGAGACCATATCTGGGTTGATCGAAAAAGAGTGAAGTGAATAATATCTGTCACAGGTGCAGGGAGTGGTGGGGAAAGGTGACATGTGATATGTTTTCAGCATTCAGTTTCTCTTCTGTGAAGAGCAGATTCAAGAATTGTGTCTTTCATTAGCTAGTAGTTTGACTTTGAGCAAGTAGCTTCGTCTCTTTGCACACCAGTTTCACTTTGAGGAGAATGAAGCTGCTGTGCTGCACGATCTGTGTTTACTCTTTAAATTTTAAAATTGTATGACTGATTACTAGTCAAACTACTAATGCATTGTTGTGGAGGACTACAGAGTGTGTCTTGCTGTGGGTTCCCCCAGAAGAGGACCTGAGACAAATTCATGCGCAAGCTATTTAAATAGGAGAGTAAAGGACATTGATAGGGTGTGTTATCAAATCTCTTACCACTTAATCCCACTAAGGAAATCAGTGTGAGTCCTATCTGGGAGGCAAGCTGCTGGGATAATTTTACACCAGCTCCTGACAATCGTTGAATGAGGGCTTGAGGACAAGGGAGGGCAGCTTAATTTACCTCCACTTCCTCTCTGCTTCCTCTGCCACACTGGCAAGCAAAGCAGACTTTGGCACTATGTAGAGAAAGTCTGCAGGAAATATTGGCTATATGACTGAGGAGCCCTTAAATAGTAAGAGCCAGGGGAAATGGACCAGGTCTGTGGGGCTAGGATTCTTGGGGGAATAAGTAAAAGAGCTCATTAGCAGTTGGGGTATTAAGTACAATCAACACTCAGACATCGTGATAATAAATGACTTGCTTTGGAATCTTAGGGTTGATTATAAATTGAGTTAGAGAAGTCTGTGAAATCTAATAGTTATTTTTTGTTTGGATACCTGTGAGGAAAGTCTTCAGGTGGGATTACCTGGTAATGCATTTTACTGTTTTCTTCACAGTCAGACAGCTGGAAAGATCGTCTTTCAATTGGAAATGTTCTAGCCTCAACCCAAACCAAAGAAGGTCTGAACCTCGTGTTGATAAGAGGAGATGTTTCATATTTCTGTGTAAGTGGTGCTATTTAGCAAGTCTATGATGGGGTCTTATTAACTGGTTCTGTGATTAAATGTCCACAATTAAGATCATATAAATTTGACATGTTAAACACTCCTGAAGTTCATGCACTGCTATACTTACCATCTTCTATATTCTTCTACCTGTGCTTATATGGAGAGATCCAAGTTTAACCACAAAACGGGTTATGCAAAGCACCTCTTTTATTTTTGAATAAATTATCTTGATCTACTCTCACCCCAATTCTGTCTTCTTCTCCTGTTCCATCAGCATTGATGGTGAAAACACTTATGTATCACATTATAACATTACCCTTCGCAAACACACCCCGGCGCTCCTGCCTGAACACTTTCTGAGACACAGTAGGAATGAGGAGGGGGGAAGTTGACTAGTATAGGTACTAAATGCTCAGGTAGGCTCTTGCCTGCCCCTCTCCTCCTACTGCTTCCTTTTCCTTGGAATCACCAAGGTTAGCAGGCCTTGTGTTCCATCTATAGTTGACATCTCTGCAACTCAATCCTGGCTGCAATTCAGTCACCTGGAAAACTTTAAAAACTACCGATGTCCCATCCTTGCCCCTAGAGATCCTGATTTTAATTGGTCAGGTGTGTGTTCTAAGTGTCAGTAGCTTTTGAAAGCATTCCAGGTGATTCTAATATGTTGCTAGGTCTGAGGATTATTATTGATTTGGAGTCTTCTTCTGGGATTCTGTAGCCCCCACCATTTTGACACTTGATATTGAACTTCAGATGGCACACATTCGAGAATAATGGGTAGAGAACCCTTCTGAGAAATTTAGAGACTCTTTTGGATTGTGAGGCACAGGAAATATTCTTTGCTTATGCAGCAGCTAATAAGACAGCAGAGGGGAGGCAGCCAGCCACTTTCTTCTTGTTCTCTAGAATAGAATCCTTAGACTCCTTAGTCATATGGCTTCAGGACTTTGTCCTCACATCTGCCAGTTAAGAAGTTGAATCTTACCATTTTACCCAGACTTGATTTCACACTAATCAAACTCAAGAGACTCATTTGTAAAATGAAATTGTAATTATTTAATTTGTAATGAGAGAGATAATTGCCATGGCTAATGGTAATAGTGAGCTCTGTAGATGACTATTACGAGACTGCTTGGTGAATATAATCAGACCAGAAAAGAACCAAATGACACAAAAGTACACTAAGTTCCTTTATCACTCTAGGAATTGGCATAGTGAAGTGGTTAAAGCCAGTATCAACAGGGTTCAAATACCACTTTATCACTGATCAGCCATTAATCTTGGTGAATATTTCCTTTATGCCTCAGTGTCCTTATCCATAAATATGAATGATGATGATATTAGAATTGTTGTGAGGTGTAAATAAAATTGTTCATATAAAAGCACTTGGTACCTTCCTGGCACCTAGTAAAGACTCAGAAAATGATAGCTGTTATCATTATCCACTTAAAACCTACCACTTTAAATTTCATCTCACCCAATTACTACTATAATCTAATTGAGAGAGATATTATTTACCCTTATCTTATAGTTGAGAAAACTTTGGTCTTTCCACTACACAGTCTGTTAAATTGTTTGTTAAACCTTTGTTAACTCACATCAGAGTACCTAATCTCACTGTCGGATGGTGCTGTATAAATTTTGGAACCCTCTCAAACTTTCCCTGTCCAATTAGTTTCCAAGCCTCTTTTTACAATGTCTCTTATACACACCCTTCCATTTCATTCCCTTAGTATTGGCCTTGCCTCCTTGCCTTTAGCTTTTCACCCTCCAATCTGTCCTCTACATTGCTGTTTAATGCATTTTCCAAAAACATTATTTCATCAGGTGCTCCCTGCTGCCTACAGGATAGAGTCTAGAAAAATGTGGGTTTTCAGAGTCCTCTATCACCTGGCCCCAAATCTCTTTCCAACCTTCTCACCATTGAAACTTTCCTTTAGCCAAATTGGCCAATGGTCTGACTTTCCTCAACTATACGCCTTTTCTTAGATAGCAACCCACATAGAAGGCTTTTCTGCCTTCTTTCCACCTGTCCCAGTTATATCCCTTATCCTCTTTGTAAAGACTTTACTAAACAACCCAATCTAAATGATACCTCTCTTTTTTGAAATTCTATAGCAATTAATAATTGTATATTTAACACAAAATTTTTTTTATATCTTGAACTGACTTAAACATTAAGGTTATTTTATTTTCTACATGTTATTCTATTTCTTCTTCAAACTGTGTAGGAATCAGTAGGTAGAGAGTGAGCCTGCAAGTAGGAGTGAGGCGAAAGTGGACTGAATCTAGATTTTTTTGGAAGACCCTCTCACTCTCGACCCTGCAGGGAGCTTGTTGGGCCCAGACATTAGTTATGTTAACTAACCTCATATAAGATTGAGGTGAACACACAAATGCTGTTTATTAACTTAGTGTGAGAAATAGAACTGTCATGTGGCTCAGAGACATAGACACCGTTTAATTTACAATGAGGAAGAGCTCCCCAAGGAACCAGAACACTCAAAATCCACATGATCATAGCATTCTCCCTCCAAATTTGAACACAAAATTGGAATAAACACGATAAGATGAATTGAATATCTAATATCTATTGGTGTCAGGCAATGACCTCATCTCACCGAAGAGGCAGCCTCGGTACAGACATTAAACAGGCCTCTGGACAGGCCTGAATGGACACTGCCTACCTTCACCCCTGCGACCTTCCTTTGTCTGGGCCTTTAGGACTGACCAGAACCCCCCTTCAGATAGGCCCATTCTTTCGTTATGTATATTAATAAAGTCAAAACAGTTACTCAGTTCCTGCCAGCCTAAAAGCAATTCTCTCTTTTCCTCAGCTCCTTTCAACCTTTGTTTTCTTCTCTGTCTGTCTCACCATGTTTCTCTTTCTGCCTCTGCCTTTTACTCTCACTTTCAGTTTTTTTCAGTCTCTCTCCATCTCTGGTCTGTTTTAGTTGTTTTCATAGCTCTACTCTGACTTCTAACATGTTGACTTGATGGTAGTGGGTAATATATTTTCTTACTTTTAAGTTCTGTGGCTCATCTCATTATGGTGTCTAAGTACTAACAACAGATTGTGAGCTCCCTGAGGGTGGGGCTGACAGGTCCGTAAGAGGCACGTATCTGATATGTAGCACCCCATAATACTTAGCAAGTCATAAGTGCTCAATAATTATTTATTGATTCAACCTCTAACAAATTGTTGCTGTTTTCCTTAAGGCTGATGTCATTGTCAACACTGTTCCCACGGATCTTCAGCTTGGAGGAGGATCACTCTCTCAGGCTCTTTTGCAGAAAGCTGGCCCCATGCTCCAGAAAGAGCTAAATGCCACCAGACAGGAAACAGAGGAGAAAGTGGGTAGCATATTCATGACAAGTGGCTGCAATCTGGACTGCAAAGCTGTGCTCCACGTTGTGGCTCCAGACTGGGATAATGGAGCTGGGTCTTCTCGGCAGGTAGAAAAAGTCCTTGACTCTCCATTTCATTTGATAATGTTGGTAATCTTCTGGCATGGTATAGATCTGTCGTTCTCAACCAAAGCGAATTTATCTTGGGGTGGGGGGGACATCGGGCTTATTACAACTGCTACTCGTAGCTAATAGGTAGAGGCCAGGGATGCTGCTAAATCTCCTGCAAAGCATATACCAGGCCCCACAACAAAGAAGTATGTGGCTCAGGTTGAGAAACCTTAGCATTTATTTAACCCTATTTATTTATTGAAATCTTTGTTACCTTCCATGAAGAGCCCATCACAACTACCACTTACTTCAGAGCAATCAACCTTTAAAAGTAGTAACAGTCATAGGAATTCTCCAGCAATGGTGTCTGAAGATTATATTAGTGTGACCAACCTTCAGTATAACTAAGAGATGTAGTCAGAGCTGTGGTATAGAATGAAGAAGAGTCAGTGCCCTTCTTTTGATTACTTAATTTTCACCTCCACACCTAGTTTAACCCCCAATTTATTTTTTCAGAATAAAAAGTAATATATGTACATTGCAGAAAATACAAAAAGTACAAAAATAAAAGTCATAATCCAGCCACCTAGAGATAACTTTGATTAACACTGTACTGCATTTCCTTCAATTTTATGCATATTTATTTTTAGTTGAGATTTTCTTCCAAACATTTATAATCTTGCTTTTTCTTTTAACATAAAATGAACACTCCCCCACATTGTTTAAAAATCTTTGTAAAAATCAGTTTTCACCACAATGAGATACCACTGTTTATGAAGCCATTTCCGTACTGTTGGACACTTCCCCTCCTGCATGAGTTTGAGTGTCTCCGGGAATTCCTCTTCCTTCTTCTCAGCCTCCCTTCCTGACTCCCAAGCCAACAATAACAAAGAGGGCCTGGTCAGGGTTGTTGGAGCTACAGTTCTTTCTGTTTTCCACCAGCTCAAGCCCTAACTTATATAAATATATTTCATACATTTCAGATCATGGCAAATATAATCAAGAAATGTTTGACGACTATAGAACAGCTCTCTTTTTCATCAATCACGTTTCCCATGATTGGAACAGGAAATTTGGGTTTTCCCAAAGCTGTATTTGCTGAATTAATCCTTTCAGAAGTGTTGAAATTTAGTCGCAGTGTGTGGCTGAAAACCTTACAAGAAGTTCACTTTCTGGTACATCTAGATGATGATCAAAGCCGTCAGGTATGGTTACATGTCTCCTCCTGTCGTTCTGCCAAGAAAACCGAAGTGCAGTCTGATGTCTTTGTAGATCTATAAATAACAGCATTTTCTGTTTCTTTGCCCATACGTGTTGGTTGCTGATGGGGGTTGTCATGTGGCTTAATATATTCTTAGAAAGAAGTAAAACGTTATTGGCATAAAAGTAGGCCAGACATTTTAACAATGACTAAACGAAAGCTAAGTTATGACTTTATCTATTGAGAAGAAGTCAGATGCAAGAAGCCTCAAGAATTTACTTACTTATTTGGGTAGAATATAGCCAGTGTATACCAGTCTACGAGGGTCTAAAGCTAGAAATATCATACCATATTTAGTGGTGGAGGAGCACGCAGTCAGAGCACACTTACCAAGTACTTACCACTAGCCCTGCCTTTGTAAAGTTCTGTCCCTTAAGAAGGGCTCCTTAGCTGGCTGGTCAAAATCTATTCTCCACGCTTGAGAAAGTCCTATTGATTTTATATGAATTGTGCTTACTCATAACAAAAATGCAAACAATAGATAAGAATACAAAAAAAAGAAAGGTTCAGTTAAGTTTGAATCTTGGTTTTGCCATTTAAAGGTTAAATGAAGTAACCTCTTTGAATCTCAGTTTTATTATGTGTAAAGGACATGACAGTAATACCTCTCAGAGTCGTGAGAATTAAGAGAGGATGTATTTGAAGTTTCTAGCACAAAACAAGTCTCAAAACTGATTGTAGAAGTAGTTATTATTACCTCACTGTAAGGGCAGTTGGTATAACTTTCTAATATTAGCACTTAAAAAGATATCAAATATAATTTTGTTTTCTGAGTTCTTAGTTATTCTCAGGAATTTAAGATAGAAGCATGGTCTTCCATACTGGTATTTATTGAGAACATTCCTAGGTTGAATCACAACACATTAATTAAAAAGTCTGTGAGATAAGGAGAAAATCTATTGCAAACTGTTGTTCCTATTTGATGTCTGAGGCTTTGTGTTTCAGAGAATTGGATTGATACTCCTAAAGAACATTGTTGTGGTCAGTAACTACGTTTCTTTCTATCTAGGCATTTTTAAATGAACTCACTAGATTGTTGAATGGAAATCCCAACAGGGACAGGATTCTCATGACTGGAGATACCCAAGGTCTGGTGAAGTTGTCCTGCTGAGGAACTATTTCCCTTTGCTTAGTAATTCTTGGTGTTAATTAAAGTTCAACAGAAGGAGACAAATTCCCATGGAGAAAAAAAATCAGTAATGGAAAAGGTGTTAGAGCATCCCAATGTCTGGGCACCCAAAGAATGAATCATATTGCTGTGAACCAAAGCGGTGGTAATGAGGTCAGAATTTCTAAGATATGACAGTAAGAGATGACTAAAGTGTACATGGCACACTTGCTTTCAAATGTATTCGATTATTTAAACCTATACCATAGCCCCATGGGCAGGTGGTTAGTTCTATTGCCACTGTATAAATGTGGAAAGGGAGATCTGAAGAGTTTACAGGATGCATACAAATGACACGTTTAAGTTGTCAAGCTTGAGTGTAGAGTGGACAGTGATATGCCAACAGGCTAAAGGGAATTTTCTCAGAGCAGCCTTGATAGATTCCTCCATAAAGGGGCAGGAAGAACTCATGATGGTTAGTGAGCTGTTGTTCAACATTGGACAGATGACTTAGTCACTCTAAGCCCATTTCCCTTCTTGTAAAAGGATAATAAAAGGATCTCCCAGAAGTACAAACTTTCACTTATAAGATGAACAAACTCTGGAGACCTAGTGTACAGCATGGGGACCGTAGTTAATAATAATGTATCATATACTTGAAATTTGCTAAGAGAGTGGATCTCAACAGTTCTCACCACACACACACACACACACACACACACACACACACACACGACAACTATGTGAGATGATGGGTATATTACTTAACTCAATTAAAGCAATCATTTCACAGTGTATACCTTAAATATATGTACAATGTCCTCCTTAAATATATATAGTCTTATTTGTCAATCATACATCAATGAAGCTGAAAAAAAGTCTCCCAGAAATGTCAGCATGAAATGAGAATGCACTTTGCACTCCCTTTCTTTCTCACTCCTGACACCACAGCAACTTGTGCAAACAAAGATGGTCCAGTCAGACGTTTCTGCCTCATCCTACTTAACTGAGAAAATGTAGGCACTCCTACTGCCACAAAGTATTGTTTTCTAATTTCCCTAAAGAAGAACACCCAGCAAGTTAACAGGCTAGGAGACATGGCAATGTTTGGATTTACGTTGAGGGGAAAGGAAGCACGGGACTGGGAAGAGAACAGGGCCCCATCGTGTTTGTTCCTCCTGCAGGAGCCAGCTGTTCTTTCATCCATCCTTTCCCTTTGCAGGTATCTTTGGGACTGTCACTAGCCCTAGGTCCACAAGGTACAAAATGAAAATTGGTGCGGTTACTTTCCAGGTTGCTGTTGGAGATATCACAAAAGAAAGCACAGATGTTATTGTAAACTCAACAACAAGGATGTTTAATCTGAAATCAGGTACTTTACTTAAGTAATGTACTTGTTTGTGTGACTAATTTCTGGAAGGGCAATTGTGGCTAATATTGCCCTGAGTAGACAGAGAGATGTGTAGTAAATATTTAGGCCCTGGAATCAGAAAGAACTGGGTTTGAATCCCAGCTATGCCACTTCCCATTTTGTGGCCTTGGACAAATCACTTAACCTCTCTGAGTCCGAGTCTCTCTGCCTGTCAAATGCCTATTTCCCAAAGAAGCATTAGATGGGGTCTAAGTGGTATAAAGTTGGGGTGTAATTAATGCATTGTATTTGTTCAGTGTCAGCTGTCATCCCTTCTCAGCTCTGAACTACCAAAATTCCACACTTGTAATTTAATTAGCTTTAAGTTCTTCTATTTTTATTTCCCTTTTCATATAATTCAGTTGGTATTCACTTCTCGCATCTTGTAACTCTTCTCTATACTTTACTGACCCAAAATGAAATTCAACCTCTTTTCCTTGATTTTTCCATAAAATATTTGACCAACCGCGTTGATATAACATTTCTGAGCATGCCCTCCTCACATATGTCTATTCGTCTATAACCTGTATGCATATATTCATATGCTGTTATCTTTTGTATATTACAAAACATTAACTGTTAAATGAAAAGGGCAAAATAAGGCATAAATAGTAGTAGAAATTTAAATATTTTCTAAATTGAAAATATTTTGGAACTTACTATGCAGAAGGGAATCTGTGGAATATCAATTCAATGTAATAAAATATAAAGAACATTCAAATATTTAAAACATAATAAATTAAACATATGCATTTGTCTTTGCCCCCTCTTGCAACTTCGTTAAAATGACAACAAAGGAATTAAAAGGGTATAAACCCACAAAAAAAAAGAGGTGGAGGAAACACAACAGTGAACAGAGACAGCAACATATTTTCAGAAGAAGGGATGCAGCTAGTCAGTGGAAAAAACTTTGTACCTGCAGGAGAGAATAGCACCCCTAGAAGTGCAGGAACTGGAGGCAGCAGGAAAGGGGACAAGTGAAGAGATGAAAATGGAATTGGATGAAATTCTTTATCAGTAACCGTGAGAGGAACTCCATCCAGCAGAGCTCCTTCTGGCCACCACGGATGAGAAATAAGTCATCCGTGACACAATCTTCTTGTTCCGGTGGGAAATGGGGCGGGGGGTGATTCCCTGTGGTGGGGAATGCCCCAAGCCATTCTCCCAAATGACTTTTATTGGAATAGTATGTGTACAGCATACATGCATAGCTCATCAATCAATGTTAAAAGGCTATAGTCACACAAAAACAGGTATTATCTGGAGATAACAATTGAAGAAACACAGGGATCTGTCATGGGTCAGGGTCTGTGAGTCATGCTGACACCAGAGGGTCTTTAGGATGTGTTTTATGAGTAAGGAGTTTACTCCTTATGCCCTGAACTTCAACATCCAGTTTATATCAACAGGGTTATGCTGGGCAGAGCAAGCTTCAAAGGATAAAATGTGCATTTCAGGCTTGATTCCCATGGAACCCTTGGTGTTAGAGTCTGGTCATGTTTGCCACCTGCATTTTCACCTGGTTTTCCAGAGACTTACTAGCCCCTTTCAGGGCTTGCTCTCATGGGGAGACAGTCTCCGAAACCACACAGAGTGGTCCCCAACAAGTAGCATGTAGACCTCTTGATGCTGTCCCCCATCCTGTGCACCAGTAACTTCCCTGGCCAGAGATGGGAAGTGTATTCTTTAGAGAAACTGAGCCAGAGAGAGTCTTGGACTTAGCACACTGGGAACAGGTGAGATGAGAGGGTGGGGAACTGGACTGAAAATGGGGTTTCAGCGAAGTCTCTGTACTGAACTGTGAGCACACAGCCCCTTTCCCTACATGGCTCCCTGAACAGCACATGGGCTTATGCCCTTTGGACAAGAAGCAGGAGGATCCTTCTGGGAAGAAGCTGATGGCCCTGAAGTCCAGTACTTACTGCCTGCTCACCTTTTCCTGAAGCCTATCCGTCAGCAAGTCTCCTGTACCTGAAGCTTCCAAACTCACTCTTACATATGAATGGAGTGGCAAATTGGAGAAAACCTCCACCATTGCAAAGTCAGCCACCAAAACAAACACTGAAAAAAAAAAGGAGTTTTTTTTGTTTTTTTTTTAAGCAACAGTTCTTAACACATGCATAATCAGGGAGATATAGGTAGATAGATAGGTAATAGGTAGATGATAGATTAGACAGATCAATCGCTGTTCATGATGATAAAATAACTAACATTTATTCAATACTTTCTTTTTTAAATATATTTTATTGATTATGCTATTACAGTTGTCCCATTTCCTCCCATCATTCCCCTCCACCCTGCACACCCTCTCCCACCCACATTCCTCCCCTTTAGTTCATGTCCATGTGTCATAAGTTCTTTAGCTTCTACTTTTCCCATACTATTCTTGCCTTCCCCCTGGCTATTTTCTACCCACCATCTATGCTACTTATTCTCTGTACCTTTCCCCCTCTCTCTCCTCCTCCCACTCCCCTGTTGCTAACCTTCCATGTGATCTCCATTTCTGTGTTTCTGTTCCTGTTCTAGCTGTTTGCTTAGTTTGCTTTTGTTTTTTTTCTTTTTTTAAAATATATTTTATTGATTATGCTATTACAGTTGTCCCATTTCTCCCCCATCATTCCCCTCCACCCTACACACCCTCTCCCACCCACATTCCCCCCTTTAGTTCATGTCCATGTGTCATAAGTTCTTTAGCTTCTACATTTCCCATACTATTCTTGCCCTCCCCCTGTCTATTTTCTACTCACCGTCTATGCTATATATTCTCTGTACCTTTTCCCCCTCTCTCCTCCTCCCACGCCCCTGTTGCTAACCCTCCATATGATCTCCATTTCTGTGTTTCTGTTCCTGTTCTAGCTGTTTGCTTAGTTTGCTTTTGTTTTAGGTATGGTTCTTAATAGCTGTGAGTTTGCTGTCTTTTCACTGTCGTATTTTTATCTTCTTTTTCTTAGATAAGTCCCTTTAACATTTCGTATAATAAGGGCTTGGTGATGATGAACTCCTTGAACTTGACCTTATCTGAGAAGCACTTTATCTGCCCTTCCATTCTAAATGAAAGCTTTGCTGGATAGAGCAATCTTGGATATAGGTCCTTGACTTGGAATACTTCTTTCCAGCCCCTTCTTGCCTGCAAAGTCTCTTTTGAGAAATCAGCTGCCAGTCTGATGGGAACTCCTTTGTAGGTTACTCTCCTTATCTATTGCTGCTTCTAGGATTTTCTACTTCATTTTCATCTTGGATAATGTAATTATGATGTGCCTTGGTGTGTGCTTCCTTGGGTCCAACTTCTTTGGTACTCTCTGAAGTTCCTGGACTTCCTGGAAGTCTATTTCCTTTGCCAGATTGGGGAAGTTCTCCTTGATTATTTGTTCAAATAAGTTTTCAATTTCTTGGTCTTCCTCTTTTCCTCTGGCACCCCTATGATTTGAATGTTGGAATGTTTAAAGATGTCCTGGAGGTTCATAAGCCTCTCCTCATTTTTTCGATTTCTTGTTTCTTCTTTTCTGTTTGATTGTTTCTTTCTTCTTTCTGGTCTACTCCATTGATCTGAGTCCCAGTTTTCTTCCCATCACTCTTGGTTCCCTCTGCATTTTCCTTCATTTCACTTAGTGTAGCCTTCATTTTTTCATCTAATTTGCAACTAAATTCAACCAATTTTGTGAACATCCTGATCACCAGTACTTTGAACTGTGCATCTGATAGGTTGGCTATCTCTTCATCGCTTAGTTGTATTTGCTCTGGAGCCTTGATCTGTTCTTCCATTTGGGCCATTTTTTTGTCTTGTCCCGCCTGTTACGTATGAGGGTCAGAGCTGTAGGTGTTCACCAGGGTAGGGCAACCCAGTTGCTGGGTTGTGATGCTGTATGTGGGGGCGGGGTCCAAGAGTGAACAATTGCACTTGCTCTGCTCTCTGTCAGATTTCAGTCCCTTCCGTGCTTCCCCCAGCAAACTGGGCCTTTCTGGTGCTGATTCCCAGGTGGGTGGGCTTGTGTATGTTTTAGGACCCACAGGTCTCTCCAACGGACTCTCCTGTGAGGCTGGGAGTCTCTCCCAGCACCTCAACCCACACATGTGTTTCAATCAGTGTTTTGAGGCTTTTTTCCCCGTAATGGGACCCTGGGTTTCGAGGTCTGTCTCACTCCCCAGTTGTGCCCGGTTTATCTGTGCGCGAATGTGGGACTTCTGGTCAGCCAGCCGCCTTGTGTGCTGTGCCGGGCTCTACAATCACCACCATGCTGGGTCTGTCCATTGCCACCCTACACCCAGGATCTGCCAGCCTCTGCCTGCCTGCCCTACACCCAGGGTCTGCCTGCTGCAGACTTGCGGCCCCAGGGTTTGTCAGCTGCTGCCTTGTGTGCCCAGTGCTACCGCTTCCGTGACCCCTCTCCACCCAGCTGCCTGACACCCCCGACTCTGCCCCTCCTACCAGTCTGGATGAATGTGTCTATTTTAACTCCTTGGTTGGTGGAATTCCATACAGTTCAATTTTCTGTCAGTTCTGGTTGTTATTTTGTTTCTATACTGTTGTTGTCCTTCTTTTGGTTGTGCGAGGAGGGACAGTGTGTCTACCTATGCCTCCATCTTGGCTGGAAGTCTATTCAATACTTTCTGTGTGCTAGGTTCTGTGCTAAGCATTTTTATCCATCATCTCTTTTAATGTTCAAACAACTCTGTAAGAAAAGTACTATGACAGCCTTTGTGTAACAGAGGAGGAACTGACTAGTCACATATTAGCTAGTGAGTGGTGGAGTCAACTCCAGCCCAGTGTGTCAAAATGCAAAGTCCATGTTTTGAACCACTCAGCCCAGCTGTCACTAGACATGACAGGAGTGGT
This sequence comes from Glossophaga mutica, assembly GCA_039655065.1. Taxonomy (NCBI): domain Eukaryota; kingdom Metazoa; phylum Chordata; class Mammalia; order Chiroptera; family Phyllostomidae; genus Glossophaga; species Glossophaga mutica. Next base: position 121,717,394 of record CM077304.1, on the reverse strand, counting down.
GAAGCCACAGTCCAGAGGGGGAGATTCACTGGACTGAAGCCAGCCAACTATCTGTCTAATTGTGAAAAACCAAACCAAACAGAATTAAATAACAAAGTCAAAGAACTTAAGTAAAATGCTCAGTTTTATTATAGTTTTGAGATTCATGCTTCTCATTTGTATCAGAAATTTTATTTTTACATTTTTTATTCAATTGTGTAAAATAATAAGCATAGAATGAAAAAAAAAACAACTTAACTGCAAAAATATCCCAGTACAAATAGAGATGATATAGCTGCAGACAGTGGAGACTTTTGGCTATTAGGCTGTGCCATCACGCTGTGGGTCAGATTGTTTATTCATTCACCATTAAATGAAGGTTGCTATAGAGAAGGTGGGTTTTGAGGGAGATGGCATCATTGGATTATGCAAAGGGTGAGCTGAACAAAAATCTAATGTACGAAAGCTATAACCACTTATTGAATTTTAATGGATGCTCTGTATTATTAATGTCTTCTGTAGGGGTGTCAAAAGCAATTTTAGAAGGTGCCGGACCAGCTGTGGAAGATGAATGTGCTGTACTCGGTATGGTCACATGTTGCTTTTGCCTACAACCCATTGAAAGTTAGAGGGCTGAGAATACTATGAGACGGTCCATGGGGAAGTAAGTGGTGAGCCATTTGGAAGAAGGTCGGTCCACTGGGAGAGCAGACACAGGTGGTATATGTCATGGTGGCAGTGGGGGGGCGAGGTCCTTTATCCCACCATCCCACCTGTCTCTTCCTGAGAATTAAAAAGAACCCATGTTTGGATCCTAATAATCCAGGCTGAACCACATACTGAGGGATCCTGGCTGGGCACATGATCCAACCTCTAAGGACTTTGCTTCCTCACCCATAAGATGGTTGTACTGATAAGGAGTATGGTAATGGCTGCCCCGCCTGTGGTTGTGAGGATGAGGAGGAACGGTGAATGTGAAAATAAGTTTTGTAAGCTGTGAAGTGCTGCATGAATTACCTTTCACATTCCCCAATCTTGTTCTGCTTCATATAGCACACCATGTAGCTGACTTCTCTTTATGAAGGATGCAGGAGTCTGTGTGGGTCTGAGGTGTTTTCTGATGCCAACCAACTCTCCAATTCTGACACCATCTACCTGGAGTTAGCGCCACATCCCACAAGTTAAAGGTCTTAGTGCCACAAGACTGCCCTTGCTTCAACGCTCGTTTTCAGCCCCAGGGGCCACCTGTACTTCTGAGTGGCTGGCAATAAATTCAGAGGTTCCCAATAACCCCTTCTCAGGTTCAACTATTCACTAGAACAACTCACAGAACTCAGTGAAAACACTTTTCTTACATTTACCTGTGCATAATACAGGATATAACTCAGGGACAGCCAAATGAAAGAAATGTGTCAAATGACAAAACTAAAGCAATTTAGTAACAGGTTTGTAGTCCTTTATTTAAGGGAAAACAAGCCATGGATGGGCTAGTACAGTGCCTCACAAGCAGTGGAGCAAGCACTGTTTCTGAGGAATTGCGGGCAAGAGTGAGTTTTATTGAGAGTTAGAACTGTAACTGTGGAAACAGTGTGTGATTGGTTGCAGTTGCATATCTGACCTTAGGTAGAAATATCAAGGAACACAGAAATAAATATACAGCCCAGAGTTGGCTTGGTATTTAGGGATTAGCTAACTGGATACACTGCCTTTGGAAGAGCTACCAAAATATTCAACAATGTAGAATCTGGATTGTGAAGAAAATGAGCCTGTCACAGTGAGTGAAACCAGCCGGATCAAGGGAGGCTGGACTTGGTCAAGAATCTTCACAGTTTTTTCTGATGTCAGCTATTTTCGTTTCTCAGTAATCAGTGTTGCTTCCCATAAGTGTTGTACTGGGTGTGTTTTCTTCTCTTCCTTTTTTTCTTCCAGCAACACAGCCTCACAGAGATTTTATAGTTACACAAGGTGGATACTTAATGTGCAAGAGAATAATTCATGTTCTTGGGGAAAATGATGTCAGGAAAACGGTTTCCAGTGTTCTAGAAGAGTGTGAACGGAGGAAGTACAAATCTGTTTCCCTTCCCGCCATCGGAACAGGTTTGCAGCCCCTCATCACTTAAAGATTTGAAATAATCCAGATTCATTTAGACAGTCTCACTTTTAACAAATTCTGGGCTGAGTCCAGAAAGCGGTAGTGAGGTAAATCAGGGAGTGGGCAAACTTTCCGACCCTCTCGGGGCCATCCATGGGGCCTGTGCCTCCTTCATCCATCTTTTCCTTTATTTTAGGTTCCTAAGTAGCTTTCCATGTTTGGCCCTTAACTTCCTGCTTTTTCTCACTGTTCATTTTTTTCCCCCTTGGGGGATTCATTTGTTCTCATTATAACAATTACCATTTCTGCACTGATGCCCAGCTCAGCGTTTCTAGCCTTTTCCGGGGTCTCCTCTGGGAGATTTCTCTGTCACCAGAAACCTAATTATATCACAATCCAAGCTCATTGTTATCGCTTGAGTTGCCTCGATTTTCAGTGTCCTCCTTCAGTGGTGCCCTGATGCTCTCAGCTATCCTGCCCTCCTTGCTTCTTTGTATCCCAGACCCCCAGAGTCAGCAGGCCCTGTTAAACCTTCTTCTGGGAGGTTGTTCAGTTTCAGCCTCCCTTTTAGCTTCCAAACCCTTAAGACCTCTCCCATCTGGTTTACTGCAGCGTCTCCCAACTGGCTCCTCGTTCGTGCATTCATTAGATTGAAAGGTGGTTACCCAGCCCTGTGCAAGGCACTGGGGATAAAATCATGAGTAAGATGCAGTTGCTCTCATTAGCTAAAAAGCTCAGATTCTTTCTGCTCACAGCTTCTAGGAACACTTTCCTCCTCATCTCCATCATATAATACAAGCATTCACTGATGTTAATAACCCACTCCCTGATTCATTCACACCCAATTGCACAGGCTTTTTAAAAAGCCCATAGAAGGGCCTTAGTAACGCCTTCGCACGGTTAAGTGATTTAGTAAAACTTCAAAAGTGATGTGGTTTAACCACCATGGGTTAAACCATTGTTACTTCCTACTTTGACTCCTCAGTTCCCTGGCACTGGGTGTTGGAGTGGCTGCTTGCACTTTTGGAATACAGCTAAAACAAGTTGACTTGGGAATATGCTTTTCAGCATTTAAAAATTTATACTTTGTTGTGATTTCTCTTTTTGATTCTAAATATTCACGTTTATCATAATTTTATAATCTTTTTCTGAGATGTATAAATTTCAAACCCTACAAAAATCTGGCTCCAGCCTTGACTGTTACTTTCCCCAGTTTGTGGATAAGAACTTAAGGCATTAAAGCACAAGGTCAAACAGCTAATAAGCAGCATAACTAGGTTCAAACCCAGGCAGCCAGGCCTGTGCATTCCAACTATTACTTTTTTTTACACTGTATCTTATTTTTACCATTATGCTCTTAATTATTATATTCTTAGCTACTCTATTCTTATCTCTATTATCTATTACTTTCTATAATCACCCCAATTTTGTAGTTGAGCAACCTGAAGTTTAGAGGTGTTGTGGGCTGAGTTGTGTCCCCAAAATTCATAAGTTGAAGTCTTAACTTCTAGAACTTCAGAATGTGACTATATTTAGAGATACAGCCTTTGAAGAAGCAAGTGAGTTAAAATGAGGTTATTAGAGTTGTCTCCACTCCAGCGTAACTGGTGCTTTGTCAGAACAGGAGATTAGGACACTGATAGACACAGAGAGAAGACTGGATGAAGACACAGAGAAAAGACAGTCATCTAGTAGAAGAGAGGCCTCAAAGAAACTAATCTTTCCAACACCTTGATCTCCAAAATTTTAAGAAAATGAATTTCTGTTGCTTAAGCTACCAGTCCATGGCCTTTTGTTCCGGCAGACCTAGAAAACTAATAATATAAAAGAGATCAAAGGACTTATCTCAGATCACACAGCTAATCAATGGAGAGCCAGGACAAAAACCCAGATCTGCATCCAGATCACATATTCTTTTCTTGAACTTCCAATGCTCTTCAGCTAAAGACCAGTAGGAACTCACACTGTGAGGACTCTGCAGCATCTTAGCAAAAGGTTATTAGGACTTATTAAGAGATTTGCTCTTGTGTTAGGTGATTTTATGTAAGTAAAGCTGGACTTAGCTCTGGATTGGATACTTTCAGGAAGCATATGTCGTTCTATGATTGGGTATCTTATCTAGAAGAAGAGAAGAGTGTAGCTAAAGCAGTGATTAGTAATGAAGGAATGATTGCTCATATTAGTCAAGATGGGGGGTGCTTAGCCATTATGTGGTATGGGTAGGTTCATATTTTTGTCTGTGGTTAGACATGATTATGCAGTGGTCTAGTTTTGGCTTAATTCATCACAGTTGCAGAGTAGTTACATTTGATGATATTCTGTGAAATTGTTTGTATTCAGCTGGAGAATTCCAAGATCCAGCTGTGAGTGCCAGGGCAGCTGCTGGCTTCCAGGTGCTGCTTTCCTCTCTCAGCACCAAGAACTGCATTTGCCAAGTCTGGTCACATGACCAACACCAGCTGAAACTTTTTTTGTCACTTAAAAAATTATTTTTCAGGAAATGCTGGGAAAAACCCAACCAGGGTTGCTGAGGACATGATCGATGCTATTGTAGACTTCACACAGAAACATTCTACCCCATCATTAAAAAAAGTTAAAGTTGTTGTCTTTGTAACTGAGCTGCTAAAAGTATTCTATGGCAACATGAAGAAAAGAGAAATGACTACATCCCCCACCTTTCAGTCCACATTCTTCAAGGCTGGATGTAAGATATTCTTTTAAAAATCATGTGGTTACCTCTGATACTACTCAGAAAATGTTTAGATATGAATGCTCACTGTTTCCATCAGTTTCAGGACTTCACAGACAGCATCCTATAGTACATGGGAAAAGTGCAAGAACTGTGGAACAAAATCTGTCAACTGATTGTCCTTCTGAGGGACAAAGTCATGCCTGGAAAGCAGGAACAACAAATGAAGAGGAAGAGGAGAGCGATGGTGAGAAAGCAGAAAGAGGGGAATAGAGATTGAAAATCCATGCCAATGATCCATTTCCCCCCCCTTTTTGATTGGTATTGACACTCGGTGCCCCTTATGGCTATGAACTAACTAGTCCATGCTGGTTTATTGATCCTCCATTTCTAGACAAGTTAGTCTGAGAACAGAAACAGATGCAAGAAAAGAGTGCCTAAGGTCACCTGGTTGTGTCACATCATGAGCAGACAGATTCCTGGAAGTATCCGTACTGTCCTGCTCCTCTCATCTAGCTTTCTCCCATGTTGTGACTTATGTAATACTGTTAAAGTAACTTGAATTACAACTTCCACTTGAATTACTTTTACCCATTTTGAATACTTACTGGAAAACACTGTGGGTTTTACTGGTAATGAGACCTACCCATTACCAGCTGCCTTCCTGAACTAAAAGTTGTTGTCTGCCAGCAGGAATTTCATTTCTCCTTAACGCTTATTTCCTGACAACTATTCTCCTCAATGTGCTGCAACACACAGTACACATAAGAGCTCCATGGACACACACACAATAAATAAAAATAATAGTTGGATCTGTTAAGGCTCTTTCAGTAGCAAGTAATAGAAAATCCAATTTAAACTATCTTAAGGGAAAAAAAAAAGAATTCATTGACTCATATGTCTATAAAGTCCAGACATACTTAGCTTCATGTCCAGTTTGATCCAGGGGCTCAGATGATATCATCTGGACTCTGGCTTTCTTCATCGCTCATTCTCTTCTCGGCTGTGCTGTCTTTATCACAAGCTTCACACAGTGAGAGATGGCTGCTTGCAGGTTCAGGTCCACATCCTTGTATGCTCAGTTCCAACAGGACAGGGAGTACCCAGGAGCAATATAACCTATCAGGAGAGTGATGCCTGGGAGGTACCAGTATGAGGCCTGAGCTTCCTTCTGATTGGACCAGCTCAAGTCATCTTTGCAGAATTACATTATTTGGCCAAGCTGGAGTCACATGCTCTGCACTTGAACTGGAGGGGATCACCATCTGAAGCAATGGGGTTGTCCTCCAAAGGAAATTCAGGATCTTTTACCAGAGAAAAAGGAAAAAGGATGCCAGACAGTTAAAAATAATACATATCTACTATAGTATCTAGGGATCTATAAATGAACATTTGTTTTTTACCTTGGCCTTTGTAGAGGAAAATTTTTATTTAAATATAAGAGCAGTAAGTCATTGTTAGGAAAGTAAAAACTAAAGTTAAACTTGTTCACCCAGAATTTAAGTTGACTTATGAAATTTATGTAATAAAACAGAAACTTTGGAGAAGGAAACAAACAAATGACTAAAATAAGCAGGCAAGTGACCATATGGTACTTGAGGCAAAAACAAACAATAACAAAACTGCCTTACATAATCTTCGTTGTTAGCCGACAAGGATAATACAGATAAAATGTCAGGTAAAAAGGAACTCTGTTGACAAAGATGAACTTAAGTTTTAGTGAGAATTTATCACATGGACTTCTTTGAAAGAAAACTTCAAGAGGATAGCTTTGAGTTTCATTTGAGCAGATGATACACAACTACTTTTCCAATGTATGTTAAAGCTATTTATTGGTTCAGAGGGCACTTATTGAGCACCCACTAGATATCGGACACCAGAGATATATATTTGGGAGACAGGTAAGAAGGTTGGAGTTGAGTGTGGATTGGATCGTCTGTGGAGAGTAGGAAGGGTGAAGAGACAGAAGACTAAAGGCAGAGCCAGGATTCTCGGTGTCTGATCCCACCTCTGCGCTCGGAGAGGAGACTGAGGCGGAGCACGCAAGGAGAGGTGTAGGAGGGCATTTATCTCCAATACCAGGAATGGGAACTAGAGGGACATTTATCTTTTAAAAAATATTTATAGGAAAAAGAGCTCAAGAAAATGCCAAGTAAACTTTTAAAGAAAAGTGGCTATTATGTTATTTTTTGTGAAGCACTGGGCTGCATGACAATAGAACACGATTCTGTTCCTTACTTTGACGGTGGCCTCCCATGTTATATTAAATGCTTGAGTATTCATTTGGCTTTCCTGGGACGCAACTTTATTATCCTTAAATTGTTTAGCTGGAGACACCTTTTGTCCACAGGTAGAATAGAGTTTGGTAGGGCTTAAGGGTGTGACTTAAAAGTTGTTTCTGTTAAGAAAATACCCTTGGCTTTGCCCTTCACTCTCCTTTTAGGTACATGTTCCTCTGGGATGTAGAAAAGGTCAAGCCTAATCATTTTTTAAGAATAATAACCATGTGTTCATAAAGGACTTGGCATTCCTTAAAGTGCTTTAATGCCTTTTATTACATTTTAAACTTGTAACAATCCCACGAAGTGGTGAAGAGAGCAGATCTTATCATTTCCAGTTTACAGATGAGAAAGTGAAGACTAAAAGGGCTGTCACAGGTTGAGGCTTATCAGGTCTTCTGACTCCAAGTGCTGGTAGTTTTCTGCTCCGTAACCTTTTGTCATGAAAGGAAGACAGGGCCCAAAGAAACAAACACTTAGCTTACTTTCCAGTCTTGCCTGCTGCATTCAGAAAAAGAAAAGAGTAAGTCCAAGAGGACTTGAACACGTAGGACTAGAAATGATTAAGCCAAAGGATCTGGAAGTGGTGGACAGTGGGGAAAAGAAAATAACTTAATTTGCAGAAACTACACACCTACCATGGGAAATTCTCCAGAAAAATACTTTGAAAATGGAATTTGCAAAGACCTTCCGGATTAGGGTTAGATGCTTCCCTTTGTCATTAGAATTTCATTCGCTGAGTGGACTTGCTAAACATGAAGGGAGTGCCCTGTATCCCTCTCCCAGGCTCAGTGTATCCTTCACTGAAAATGGGCAAATTGTGGCTTGTTTGTAAGGAGAAATCTTTTGGTTTTTATCTGTGATATTGTGGCATTTTCTTCTCTAATACAATCTGTCCATATTTCTACTAGTAATGCCATCTCAGGAAGTTGATGTGTAGACTCAGTGTTTGAAGTTTCTGGAAGGCACTGGAAAGAAAAAAACTTTTGAGCATCAACACTTTATATGAAAACATTGACTTAGCACTTCCATTATTTTCTTCATGTAGTGTTTATTTAGCATGGAAGATGGGATACAGAACAAGATGCTTTAAATATCTTTAGCAGGGTAATCATGTTGTAGAAGAAAAATAATAAAGAACCACACTAAATAAAACTGATAAAAGTGAAAACATCAGTAAATTAGCTTTCATGTTTGCATATCAGTTTCTTGTGGAATTAATTCCATAGAACTTTCTGGGAACATTATAATTTCAAGCTACAGTAAATCTAAGTTTATCGAAATATTTTAGCTAAACCATTAATTAACCCATGTCACATTAGTGTTGGAACTGTTCAGTTCATCTGTGTTTCAAGTTCAGGATAGTAAAATCCTTAGTTAAGTGCACGGATTTAAGGAAGCTCCTTTCCCACCCCCAAAGACCAGGATTAAATGAATGAGAAAAAGAGCAAAAAAAAAAATTGCCTTGATTTTCAGAGATTGCTGGTAATGGATGTCATGTTTTCACTAAATGCTAACTTCCCAGATGATTCTTCTGAGTCCTGGACTGACACGAATCAGCAGCTGTTTTGTGTGATCCAGCTACAGCCCGGACAGTCAGAATATGACACTGTGAAGGAGAGGTTCTCTCAGACTTGTTGTTCCTACACAATAGAAAAGGTAACATTACATTTTAAAAACTACTTCTTTAAAATATTGAAGAACTAACCTGAAAGCTGTCTTTTTATATAACACTTCCTTCTCTTCTACTTTACTATATTTATTTTAATTAGACTAATTCAAGTTCCATAGACTTCAAATCTCATGATATATCCATTTGCAATAATGAAGGAGACTCCCCAAAGTCACATGTATATGTCTGGATACTTACAATTCATAAACCCACTGAAACTGATGAAAAAGAAGAAATGTATTGAAACTTAATGGAAAGTTCAGGAGTAGGAGGGTGTTTGGAGCAGTTCAATCCAGTGGCTTGATGATGCCGTAGATCCAGATTCTCTGGATTTGCTGTTCATGGTCTCAGCTTCATTTGAAGGCTAGACTGTCTCATGATTATAGGATGGTTGCCAGTGGCAATCAGAGAATCCCAGCCTTCCCCCCTCCACATTCTGCAGAATTAATAGATAAGAGTTCCAGGCTTTGTGTTGAGTGGACCACTCCAACCAGTCTGTGTCAGGGGAGTGCCATATGGTGATTGGCTTGGACCTGGGCTATTGGATCCCATCATACAATTTGTTTAACCCAGTTAGGCTCTATCCTAGAACCATAAGGATGGCCAGCTCCACCCAAACCAGAAGTTGTTCCACGATGCGGATGAAATGGAATGCATGTTTGGAGATGTCACACTGTCCATGCACTATGCTGCATAAAAATATCAGCCAGTAAAATATAGCAGTTTGTTAGAAAGTCCTTATCATACCATAGATATCAGAGCAGAATGTGGCATTCTAGTAATTTAAAATCTAGCTGCTGCTTCCTTAAATCTGTGTACTTAACTATATTAGAGCACTTTTGAAATCATGCTTTGGTAACCTTTCACACGCCTGACTCCCCTATTTGACAGTGGACTTCTTTTTTTTAATCCTCACCAGAAGACATTTTAAAATTGCTTTTAGATAGAAAGGAAGGGAGATAGATAGATAGATAGATAGATAGATAGATAGATAGATAGATATCAATGTGAGAAAGAAACTTGATTAGTTGTCTTCTCATAAGCACGCTGACCAGGAATTGAACCTGCAACCTTTTGGTCTATGAGCCAACGCTCCACCTCCTACTCATCTCTACATTCCCAGAAATTAGTGTGTTGTAGGACACAATACCGGTTGAAGAATGGAATAAAAATTCCTGAGAAAGGAGAATCAGAAAAGATACTCTGTGAAAAGCATAGGATTTAAAGGAGGAGTTGCGTCATTATGTTTACAGCTGTTGAGAGCCCTGGAACCTTGCTTCAATTGTGTTCATAGGATATCTGCAACATTCTTGGCTCTTGTCCTATCATACCCATTTAGAAAAAGCCCGACTTTGGATTAATTCTATAACCTGCCTTTTCTCCTGTGGCTGCTAGATAAAATCATTACTAATTCATGGTCTCCAACTTCAGCTGGACCCTCCAGGTAGCTGGAATCTTTCCTGGCTTCCTCCAGTCACCTCCTTCATGTATTCCCTACTCCAAACCTTCACCACTCTCCTTGAGGTCTCAATCACTCAGCAAAACAATTTCCCTCCTGTTTTTATCCCTTGACTTCTCCTCACTACCTGCTGCAGCTATCCACTTCCTTCTTCAACCTCTCTTCTGCCTTTTTTTCTAGAACGTTATTTGCTCAGATCTCCTCTCTCCCTAGACAGAGATTATCCAGATTTCTTTCTGATGCTTTCCTACTCCCCGTATGTTCTCCTAACCCATCCCTTATCACTATGAGGGGTAGTGATTTGTTTTCTTGTCTTTTTCCCTCACTAAATTGAAAGTGCCTTGAGGGAAGAAACCCAACACAGTGCTTGATTCATACTGGGTGTTTAATAGATGATTAGTGAATGTATGTTAAATTCATTTTCTAAAGAATGATTTTCCAAAAACTAAAGAAAGACAAAGTTTTGAGGAGGGGATGGTTTATGTTTTGAAGTGCTATTGAGGTTTCTGGAAAGAATTAGTCATTACATTAGGCAGTTATGAGGTGATTTGTGACCATAAGTGGAGAAATACAGAAAGAACTATGATTGGGAGACCAGAAGGAGTTAAGGAAATAATTATTAAATGATTATAATTTTTTAGTAGGAATTTGACTGTCAATAAATTTCTAGGAATTCCAGGGAATATATATTGGTAAACATTTTTATATAAATTATAAACTCTTCTATGTAAAATAGATAATAATAAACACTTAAAATATACAGATAGCTTATCCTTTTTCTGAAGGCAGAGAGTTACTGTTAAACAAAATTTTTAACTTTTACAGCTGAAAATGTTTTTAAAAGAAAGGATTTATGGGGCCACTGCTAGCAAAATAAAAAGACCAGGACCTGGGGCATGAAGTCTAAACCCCCAGCAGCAGGGCCAGGAGGAAAAGGCAAAGTGTCCGCTGCCCTGGCGTTGGCCAGTGTTTTTGCACATCAAGTAGGGAGAGGAAGATGTAAGTGTTTTGAAAGAGTTTACATTGGCTGTAGAAAAATAAGATGAAGCAGGGCTAGTTGAGGGCTAGCAGAGTCCGTAAAGAAGAAGTGTTGCTTCTTTGGATTGGGGGTGATCAACAGCCTGGAAAGTTCATGTGTAAACAAGAAACACAGACTCCTGGGGTCTGATGATGCTTGGCTATTCTCTCTTTCGGATAATCTCAGAAATAACCACCTGGAAGTTAATTAACAGTTCCAACGTACACTCAGGAGTGTGAGCAATCTTGTTAGCTGTTGTCTTTCTCTCACTCTCTAGCCCATTGTAATTCAATTTAGAACATCTCAGAATTTTTCTCTTGTCATCACCTACTCCAAATTGCTATTTGCATTTTCTTCTCCTCCTCTATATTGCTTAAAGGCTACAATAAACACTATAGCAAGCTCTAAGGTAATTTCCAAAATGTTTTGCTCTTTGTCATTTACAGATTGAGAGGATACAGAATGCATTTCTCTGGCAGAGCTACGAGATAAAGAAAAAGCACATGGACAGGAAGAATGGCCATATGGGGAATGAGAGAATCCTCTTCCACGGGACAGATGCAGACTCAGTGCCACATATCAATCAGCACGGCTTTAATCGCAGTTATGCTGGGAAGAATGGTAAGGAAGCGAGTAATCCGACTGATCAGAATGAGGTGAATGGAAGTTCTCATGTTGACTCTTCACACCCAAGCAGCATAGCTGTAGATGACAGCCATGTTGTTGTTGTCATTGTCAGGATACAGCTTTTTCTGTCTCACCGAAAAGGAGACTAGCAACCTTCTGAGGACAGATGGAATGAATTGTAGAAATGATGAAGAGTGGCTTTGGTAATCAAGAACTGCATTAAAATTTTATTTGGCAGGTTCGAGCATGGTTCTGCATACTGGGATAATTTTATGTATTTAGGAAAGCTTTTGTCTTTCTCTTTATAGCTATAGCCTATGGAAAAGGAACCTATTTTGCTGTTGATGCCAGCTATTCTGCTGATGATAACTACTCCAGACCAGATGGCAATGGGAGGAAGCATGTTTATGTTGTACGAGTCCTTACAGGAGCCTATACACTTGGACATGAGGAATTAATTAGCCCACCATCAAAGAACACTTTTAATTCCACGGATCTGTTTGACTCTGTCACAGATGATATACAACATCCAAAGGTATTCGTGGTATTCTTTGATTATCAAGCTTATCCAGAATATCTCATAACTTTCAGACGTTAAAACATAGGATTTAGTCATCTGTTTATAAGAACAATTTATAGAGTTTCTGTTTTTGCCTTTGGCTTGTTTACATAGATTTAAAAATCTCCATGTTAGGTGCTATAATGGTGAAAAAAGGCTTTTAAAATGCTTTATTACAATTTGTAGCATACCTGTTTTCTGAGCATATTGATGGGTAGAAGCTGAGAAATGTAAATGACACAATTATAGCTACAACTATAGACACCAAATCCATAGGAGAACAGAGAGCACTTTTCTTCTTTTCTATTAGAAAAGAAATAAGATGAATCACTATAAAGAGAGGTTGTCACCATTCTTATTGGAATATGTTAAGACATCAAACTGTGTTGAGCTAAAGCATACTATTAAATGAATGGGCCACTATCATGCATCTGTAACAGCTGGGGATTTTGTCTCTCTGAGAAACTCTTATTAGCAATAGAATGACTGAATCAAAGAATATTACATCAACTCTGTTATGGCACAAATCGGGTAAAAAATGTGTTGTATTGATATCTAATGCTACATCGCTATTCACTGCCAAACTTAGTGGCTTTGTGGATAAGGAATTCGGACTTGACTTAGCTGAGTCATTCTGACTTAAGGTTTATCATGAAGTTGCAGTGAAGATGTCGGCAGGGAATGCAGTCATCTGCCGGCCTCATTGGAGCTGGAGGATCTGCCTCCTAGGTGAATCACTCAGCTGGCAAGGTTTTGTTGGTCATTGGCAGGAGTCCTCAGTTCTTGTCCACTTGCAGCTCTCCGAGGAGCTGCTTTAGTGTCCTCATGACATGGCACTTAGCTTACCCCACAGTGAGCAGTTTAGGAAAGAGAAGGCAGAAGCCATATCTTTTATGGCTTACCTTCTGAAGTCATACTTCATCTTTTCCATAATATCCTATTGGCTACATGAATCAGCTCATTCAATTTGGGAGGGAATTAAACAAGACATGGACATTAGTCGGCAAGGATCATTGGGGACCATCTTGGAAGTCATATAAATGCATGAATGAATGATAAATTGATAACATGTTAGCAGTAAAAAGGACACTGGATCATCTAGTCCCACTGTCCCCTCACCTTTCTTCCTTCACTGTCTCCCACTCCTAGGGCAAAAAGCCTTCTAGCCTCTGCTTGACCAAGTCCAGCACTTAGGGTCTTGAGAGGACCCATCTCATTCTGGGGCAGCTCATATTATTGGAAAACTGTTGCTTACACTGAGTTGAAATCTATCCCTTTATGTCTATTACCTGCTGATCACTGTCCTACCTACACACTGACCCAGAACACATCTCATTTATTTTAGAGATGATGGCCCTTCAGATTTGGCCCTTACACTAATGTTAGTCAATTCTAAAAATGTTTAGCAGCTTATTTACCCCGCAGCACTACTTTTCAAGAGTTGCAGACATTTAAGAAGTGATTACATTATCATAAGTAAAGCACTTGCACATTTAAAGAGTACAGAAATGTATTTAAAAAACTCTCACCAATAAACAACAAGTGCTGGTGAGGATGTGGAGAAAAGGGAACCCTAGTGCATGGAAATGCAGACTGGTGCAGCCACGGCAGAAAACAATATGGAATTTCCTCAAAAAATTAAAAATGGAACTGCCTTATGACCCAGCAATTCCGGTACTGGGAATATACCCTGAGAATCCTGAAACATCAATTCAAAAGAACCTATGCATCTTAATGTTCATAGTAGCTCTATTTACAACAGACAAGTGTTGGAAACAGCCTACGTGCCCATCAGTAGATGAGTGGATTAAAAAGCTGTGGTATATTTACACAATGGAATATTACACAGCAGAAAGAAAGAAGGAATTCTTATCTTTTCCCACAGTGTGGATAGAACTGGAGACTATTATGCTAAGTGAAATAAGCCAGTCAGTGAAAGAAAAATACGATATGATCTCACTTATAACAGGAATCTAATGAAAAATAAACCAGTGAGCAAAATAGAACCAGAGCCATGGAAACATGGAACAAACTGACAGCTTTGTTTGTTCCAAAGAGGAGAGGGGAGGGGCGGGGGCTGATTGAAACAAGGTGAAGGTACTAGTCAAAGAACGGATATGAATGACCCATGGACATATAAAATGGCGTGGTGTTGACTGTGGGTGTAGGGGTCAGGCAGAATGGAGGGGAGCAAAGGGGAAAAAATGGGACAACCATAATACAATAAATAATTTAAAAAATTCTCACCAAACTCCATCACCCATAATTGCAACACTCCAAGGAGACCGCCGCCAGTGTTCTTATGTATGTACTCCCTTCTAGTTTCTTTATCCACCTTCAGGAAAGTAAAATAACCACACTTTATTCAATTACCAATTATGTAATACTGTATCTATATTTTTCCATTTAACATTATAAGTATTTGTCTCATGTTATTACTTTTTTCTTTAAACAATCTTAATAATTGAGTTATTTGCTATGTATTTTCCTTTTTATGTATATATAAAGTTTTGTCATCATCTTTACTTATAGTTTAATAATCCAGTTTTTCTTTTGCAATATATCTGTATCATTTTCCCCATGTCATTAAATATCTTATACATCATTTTAATTGTTTCCATGTATGTTTTCACATATATGTCATGTCAAAATAGGGTGCTTACATTTCTCAATAAACATGATTGCAAAGACCATAATTTACCTTCAATGAGACACCACTTCCTGAATTTATTGAGGGAAATATACTCCTAGAGCACAAAAACCATGTTAAGTAATGCTCTGTTAACTACCTCAGTTTTGGCTCCCAATCCCACTGTAGAATTCTAAAGAGCCAGGTTGGCGCATGGAATAATTTTCCTTAGGTAAGTCAGACTCTTTCTTACAATGTAAACTACTGTCTTCTGTCTCATCTGATGCTGTTACTCAATGACTCCCCAATTTATTTTGCTCTGCTCCTAATTCAGCAGTAAGACACAGAGCCTTGAGTGTAAAACACCCATGTTGTGTTAAGTTATAAGGGTTTCTTAAAGAACAGAGTATAAACCAATCGATAATTATATAGTTACTATAAATTCTACTTTCCATCAGTCTGAAGCAAAAGCACGTCCTTTGGTTTTTTAGGTTAATCTCTTTCCCAGTTGGCTTGGCACTGCCTATCCACATGACTAGAATGGGCTCCGCTTCTCTCTGGAGAGCCCCCTGTTTCAAGTTAACTACAAGGGAAGTCTTCCTCAAGCTTCACTAAGTGCTGAAGGCTTTGTTTTTATTATTCTATTTTTCCATTACCATTTATTCCCCTTATACACCCTCTCCCCACAATCATCACACCATTATCCATGTCCTCTGTTTTTCTTTTCCTTCTTCTTAAAGAAAGCCCTTTGACATTTGTTGCAGTATTAGTTTTGTATTAACCAACTCCTTTAGCTTTTTCTCTTCTGGGAAGCTCTTTATTTCTCTTTCAATTTTAAATGATAACCTTGCTGGGTAAGTAGCCTTGATTGTAAGTTCTTGCTTTTCATCACCTTGAATATTTCATGCCAGTCCCTTCTGGCCTGAAGTGTTTCTGTTGAGAAATCAGATGACAGTCTGATTGGAGCTCCCTTGTGGGTAACAACCTGCTTTTCTCTTGCAGCTTTTAGGATTCTCTCCTTGTCTTTAATTTGGCTATTTTATTTATTTTTTAAAGATATTTGTTTGTTTGTTTGTTTGTTTGCTTTTAGAGAGGGCAAGGGAGGGAGAAAGAGAGGGAGAAAAACATCAATGTGTGGTTGCCTTTCAAGCATCCTCTACTGAGGACCTGGCCCGCAACCCAGGCATGTGCCCTAGACTAGGAATTGAACTGATGACTCTGGTTTATAGGTTGGCACTCAATCCAATAAGCCACACCAGCCAGGGCTAATTTTGCTATTCTAATGATGAGGTGTCTTTGTATAGGCCTCTTTTGTTCCATCTTGTTTGGGACTCTCTGAACTCCTGGACTTGTGTGTGTTTTTTTTTCCTTCACCAAATTATGGAAGTATAGAGTCATTATTTCTTCAAATAGATCTTGATCCCTTGCACACTCTCTTCTCCTTCTGGTATTCCCATAACATGGATGTTGTTACACTTCATGTTGTCCCAAAGGTTTCTTAAGCTCTCCTCATTTTAAAAAAATTATTTTTCTTTTTGCTTCTTTGCTTTGGTATTTTTTTCTACCTTGTCCTCCAAATCACTGATTCAATCCTCTGATTCATCTAACCTACTGTTTATTCCTTCCAATGTATTATTTATTTCAGATATTGCATTCTTTATTTATGATTGGTTCTTTCTTATGGTCTTTATGTATTTTTTCATGCTGTTGAGTATCCTTATAATCAGTACTCTAAACTCTATATCTAATAAATTACCTGCTTCCATTTCATTTTGTTCTTTTTTTCTGGAGAATTCTCTTATTCTTTCATTTGGGGCCTGTATCTTTGTCTTCCCATTTTTGCTGCTTCTTTGTATTTGTTTCTATGTATAACGTAGATCTTCAAAGACTCTGGAGCAGGTCTATGTCAGATGCTGCCTGTGGTTGGCCCTGTGCAACATATTTGGAGCTATCAGTGATCCACAGCTTGTGTCCACCTATGCTGGGCTTGGGTGCATGCAGGAAGAACCAGGCTGTGCAAGAAAGCCGGCTTATACCAGCAGTGGGCCAGGGATTGGGTCAGCTAAAGTTTCAGAGTTTTGTGAGATTCACCTTTGCTGTTAGATTTAATCACTGAAATAGCCTCCAGCTGTACTCAGCAGCCTGGCTTAAACTCCACAGGGTGGGGTGAGAGGGATTCTTGTGGGTAGGGGCTATTGTTTTCCCTCGGGCTAATGCCACTTGGAGGGGAGTGCTCTGCCCAAGAAACATGGCTTCTGCGATATGGGGAATGACTCAGCACAGGAATCTTGGTAGCTGATGTTCAACTCCTTCCTCAGAGCCACCAACCCCAGACTTTCTTCATTTGTCTATAGTCACTCTGCCCTCCCTCTGCTAGAAACTAAGGTAGTGGCCGCAAATGAAATTTTGTTCATGGGCCCTTTAAGAGGGTCTGTGCATCTCTGGCAGTCTCTCACTGTCAGACAGAAACCCAGCTGCTTTTCACAGCTAGATGGTATTTTGGGTTCCTTTCCCAATTCTGGTGCTTTAAGCTAGGGAGCCCGACTTGGGGTTTAGACCCCACACTTCTCAGGGGGAACTCCCACAGCTACTGAAATATCCCTCCGAACTTCAGCAGCCACCTGTGGGAACCCAGCCAGCCCTTTTGCACCTCTGCACTTCTTACCAGTCTCGCTGTGGTGATGTGATTGCTTCCATAAATCCTTGGTTATAAGGCTTCTCTCCAGCCAATATCTAGTTGATTATTCAAAATAGTTTTTCTAATTTAGTTGTAATTCCAGTTTGGTCCTTGGGAGGAGGTTAGTGTAGCTTCACTTACTCTCCCATCATTTTGGGTCTGCCCTGAAAAGGCTTTCTTCTGTATAGATTTCCCAGGTTCAGGCAATTGTACCTAACTGATTGTAGACCACAAGGCCACCATTCTGGACTCTGCTTCCACAGACGGCTTTACTAGCTCACATACCTTCTCTTCTCTGTTTACTTTTCTTTGCATTTTTGCCTTTATTCCTCCCCCCCCCCCACCCCCAATCTCTCCCCTCACTTGTGAAAAATGAGGACAGACACTCTGCTTGGAAGAACTAGGGGCCACATTTTCATTTTTTAATCCTTCATCTGTAGTGCAGAGCCAGTCACATTCCATGTAGTATATGTGGTGATATGTTAATTAAACACAATGTTAGCGAGTTCATTTACAGTGTGGCGGGTTAATTATCGTAAGGCTAGTAAGATCATTTGTAGCTACTATTCCATTTCTGCTAAATACTTTATTAAACAAACATAATTTCTTATAGTAAATATGCTTTACAAAGATGGTGGCCTAGGTAAACAAGCCTTGCCTTCTCACAACCACATCAAAATTATAATTAAAATATAGAATAACCATCACTCAGAAGCATCAGAAACCAAGTTGTATTGAAATCTGACAACTACAGTATTAAAAGAACCACATCCATCCACACTGGTGGGGGACAGAGACACAGAACAGACTGGTCCCACACCCACCTGTAGCAGATAAAAAATTCGGGAGGGATATTTCAGGAGTGAGGTGTCTCAGGCCCTGCATCCCAGGGTTCCAGTGCCAGGAAGATAAGTCCCCATAATGTCTGGCTGCAAAAACCAGCAGAGATTGAGTCAGTGGAAGAAACTATTGGAGTCCCAGGCAGTTCCTCTTAAAGAACCCACATGTGGACTTACTCAGACTCATTCCCTCTGAGCTCTAGCATTGGGGTAGCAGCTTGAAAGGCACCAGTGGCATATTGGAGAGACACTGAAATGTCTAGAATCAAGGCAAGAACTGGGGAACAGTTTTCTCTTAGAGAGAAAGGCAAGCAGAGGTCACCATCACTTTCCGAGCCCTCCCTTCAAAAAGCCATAGAACCACCAGGCCAGTGCCATATCTGAAATATCATCAACCTGGCTAACGATGGTTGCCCTTCTCTGGAGAACCCCTGAGACTCCATAGCACCCAACTCATGGGCCCACCCAAACTGTTAACCATGACTTTACCACATGAATGGCTGGTCTTGGCTCATGCTACACAACTTCCAAAAACCTGTCAAGCAACCATCAGCCAGACTCAGTGAGCTCCAAGCCCCCTGTACTGCTTACTAAGTGGCCACCAGCCGGCCCTAGCAGCAGCCAGCCTAGATTCACAATTTGGCTTCATGTGGGAATCTCCAAGCCCAGCACAAGTAGCAGATATCATAGACTGCTTTATAGCTCATGCAGGGTGGCCTCAGAGAGAGAATACAGGTGGGGACTAACCTTCACCTGTACCACCAGGGATATCCCCAAGTGTTCACAACCAGTAGACAACTACAGACCATGTCAGAGCTCCACCACCCTGTCCCTGCACAGCTGATCTTCCATGGAAGGTAGAGGTGGGGGGTCACTGGTCACAGCCAATCCTTGTAGCTGACCGGCCTGAGTAAATCCCTCCTATTGGTCTACTGCAATCAATGCTCAACTGCAAGAGGAGGGTATACTTAGCCTACATTGAGGGAACACCTTGAGTACCCAGCTTGGTTGATAGGGGAGGCTGTGCCACTGGGCCCTGCAGAACACCTACTACATTAGGCCATGCTACCAAGATGGGGAGTCATAGCAGCTCTACCTAATACATAGAAACAAACATAGGGAGGCTGACAAAATGAGGAGACAAAGAAACATGGTCCAAATGTTTCTTTTGGGTGCCAGAAGGGGAAGAGGAAGAGCAACAAGTGGAAAACTTATTTGAACATATAATAAAGGAGAACTTCCCCAACTTGGCAAAGGAAATAGACTTCCAGTAATTCCAGGAAGCTCAGAGAGTCCCAAAGAAGTTGGACCCAAGGAGGAACATACCAAGGCACATCATCATTGCATTACCCAAGATGAAAATGAAGGAGAGAATTCTAGAAGTAGCAAAAGATAAGGAGACAGTCACCTACAAAGGAGTTCCCATCAGACCGTCAGCTAATTTCTCAAAAGAGACCTTCCAGGCAAGAAGGGGCTGGAAAGTATTCCAAGTCATGAAAGTCAAGGACCTACATCCAAGGTTGCTCTATCCAGCAAAGCTTTCATTTAGAATGGAAGGGAAGATAAAGTGCTTCTCAGATAAGGTCAAGTTCAAGGAGTTCATCATCATTCATCATCACCAAGCACTTATTATATGAAATGTTAAAGAGACTAACCTAAGAAAAAGAAGATAAAAAACAGTATAATAAAATGACAGCAAACTCACAATTATTAACAACCACACCTAAAACAAAAACAAAAGCAAATTAAGCAAACAACTAGAACAGGAACAGAACCACAGAAATGGAGATCATGTGGAGGGTCAGCAACAGGGGAGTGGGAGGAGGAGAGAGGGGGAAAAGGTACAGAGAATAAGTAGCATAGACAGTGGGTAGAAAATAGACAGGGGGAGGGCAAGAATAGTGTGGGAAATGTAGAAGCTAAAGAACTTATGACACATAGACATGAACTAAAGGGGGGGAATGTGGGTGGGAGAGGGTGTGCAGGGTGGAGGGGAATGAAGGGGGGAAATGGGATAACTGTAATAGCATAATCAATAAAATATATTTTTAAAAAGATGGAAAGAAAGGAAGAAGGAATTAAAAAATTAAAAGTAAAAACAATAAGGAAGGAAGAAGGAATAAAAAAGGAAAGGAAGGAAGAAGGAATAAAAAATAAAGAAGGAAAGAAAGGAATAAGGAATTTTTAAAACATTTTAATTAAAAAAATAAATAAGAGAAGGAAGGAGGAAGGAATTAAAAGGGAAAGGAAGGAAGAAGGAATTAAAAACAAAACAAAACAAAACAAGATAAACTCCTGCTGGTTTTAAACAGTCAGGCCCATTCTACTGGTCTTCCTGGCTCAGTCAGGCTGAGGAGGGATTAGTTTCACTTTTCTCCTTTTCTGAACTGCACTCTTCACTGTCTGTCGTCAAGCCTGCAGCCCAGTTCCTCAGTGCCCTTCTGCACCCAGCCTAAGCCTTTAGTCCACCAGTTGCACTGTCCTTGAGGTGCATCAATTAGGGGCAACTCGCACATCACCTTCTTGCTCCTTGCTGTCCTAGATACTAGGGACTCTCAGCGCCCATTCAGGGTAGTTCACCCCACACTGAGTCAAGTCTTTCCGGGGACTGCAGCTCCCCTCTGCAGGGCATTTCCGCCTTCCTCCTAGAGAGCCAGTTGGCCCTGCAGGGCTCTGGGCGCAGGGGCCAGGTGGGAGGCTCTCCATCCCCAGTGCCTGGGGTGTGGGCATGGGCAGGCAGCCTCCAGGCCATGATCTGGTGAGCACCGACCCCAGCGCTGCGGGAGTAGGGGCACAGGAGGCAGGCGGCTGCTGCAAAGAATTCCCTAAATAGCTGTGGAGTGCCTCTTTTTGCTCTTTTTCTTTTTGAAAAATTCCTCCTATTCAAGCCCACCAGTCCAAACAAGCACTTGGTTTCTCACACAGCCCAGCCTGGCTCTCTCTTAAGAATCCTGTAGCAGATCCAGCGGGTGCAGGGCCTGGGGCTGCAGCTGCCCTGGTCCCCCTATTGGTCCCAGGGACCTTATTGTCCTTGAGCACTCTCCTTACCATCTGATTTTTCAATGTCCTCTACAATTTTTGGTCTCCAGTCGTCATATATGCTGGAATACCGTTGGCTGTTTGCTCTGCTCCTCAGAAAATTGGCTAGGTGTTTCACCCATGCAAGGGGAAAGTGGACTCCACTCCCACTTATCTCGCCACCATCTTCTCTGCTAATTAAGCTTCTTATTCCCTGTACATTTTCCTCGTTCTCCCCCTCCCCCTACCTACTGATAACCCCCCATGTGATCTCCATTTCTGTGATTCTGTTCCTGTTCTAGTTGTTTGCTTAGTTTTTTTGCATTTTTGCCCTTGGGAGAATGTCTATTTCCCCTCTCAAGAAGGATAGAGACTATTCATGTCATCTGACACTACCCTAATCTGCCAGAGTCATCTCCAAGGGTGGGTTCTGTCTACATGGTGGCTCAGGTGATTTTCACTGACTTGGAAGGTGAAGATGAGAAAGTTATTTTGATTTATTCTTCTCCCTCTGTGGTGTGAACACATGCGTGCCACCCCAAACCAACACTCCATATGCTTTTACTCCTGGTTCCCCAAGGAAGAAGCCTCACTGTAGGGGGAAAAGGAGACCACATGCCCTTAATGTAACTCAGCCATAGAGGCAATACATACAGTTTCCTCACCCCAATCTTCATCACATAAAGCCTGTAAAATACAGAACCCTCCTCCCTTCTTTATGTCACCTCATTCTCTCCTGGGGCCCTTTTAACTTCTACCCCTCCCAACTTTGAGCCTGCCCTCCATCCCTCCCTTTTTTCCCTCCTTCCTTCTAACCCTTTTCCTTCCGTCCATCACCCTGAAGTATTTTTTTAAAGAAAGAAAAAAATTAAATCAAGGTATGAGCCAATATTTCTATATATGAGTTTTATATCTATTGTATCATAACTTTTAGACCATATTTTGCTAAAAGAGCTTCTGGGTCATTTTTACATTTTAGTTGTAGAAGTTAGAAAAGCTCTTTACTATTAACTTGGCCTTGGAGGTACAAAACCGTGTTAGTCAGTGTTTTCCAGAACCAATAGATTATGTATCTATAGAGAGAGATTTATTTTAAAGAATTGTGGAAGGTTGATGAGTCCAAAATCTGATGGGGCAGGCTGGAGACTCAGGGAAGAGTTGCAGTTTGAGTTTGAAAGCAGTTTGCTCTAGAATTCCTTCTTGCTTTGGGAAGATCAGTCTTTATTCTATTAGGACTTTCTGCTGATAAAAGATGGCCCATCCACATTATGGAGGGGAATCTGCTTTACTCAAAGTCCATTAATTTAAATGTTAATCTCATCCAAAAAACCACACTCACAGTAACATCTGAATTATGTCTGACCAAATACCTGGGCACAATGGGTCATCCAAGTTGACATGTAAAATTAATTTTCACAATAACCAATCACCCATGCCAGTTCCTGAGTTTGCTGTCTCTGACTTGTTTGGGGTGTGAACTGCCCTGTCACACAAAACCAGTTGACTTGCTGCTTAGGGTTTGCATAAAAAAAAAGGAGGGGGGGGAAGAAAAGAGATACCAAAATTTAAACAAAATAAAGCAATCAAATACAAGTATATGTTTTTAATATATTTTATTTATTATGCTATTACAATTGTCCATTTTTTTCTCCTCTTTATTCCCCTCTGCCCTATAACGCCCCTCCCACTGTATTCCCTCCCAACCTTAGTTCATGTCCATGGGTTGTATACATAAGTTCTTTGTCTTCTCCATTTCCCATAGTATTCTTAACCTCCCCCTGTCTATTTGTACCTGCCAATTATGCTTCTTATTCCTTATACCTTTTCCTCATTCCCCCCTTTCCCTTTCCCCATTGATAGCCATCCATATGATCTCTATTTCTGTGATTCTGCTCCTTCCGTTCCTGTTCTAGCTGTTTGCTTACTTTGTTACTGTTTTGTTTTGCTTTTTAGGTTCAATTGTTGATAGTTGTGAGTTTGTTGTCATTTTACTGTTCATATATTTTTGATCATCTTCTTTTTCTTAGATAAGTCCCTTTGACATTTCATAAGATAAGGGCTTGGTGTTGATGAACTCCTTTAACTTGACCTTATCTGGGAAGCACTTTATCTGCCCTTCCATTCTAAATGATAGCTTTGCTGGATAGAGTAATCTTGGATGTAGGTCCTTGCCTTTCATGACTTGGAATACTTCTTTCCAGCCCCTCCTTGCCTGCAAAGTTTCTTTTGAGAAATCAGCTGATAGTCTATTGGGAACTCCTGTATAGGTAATGGTCTCCTTTTGTCTTGCTGCTTTTAAGATTCTCTCCTTATCTTTAATCTTGGGTAGTGTAATGATGATGTGCCTTGGTGTGTGCTTCCTTGGGTCCAACTTCTTTGGGACTCTCTGAGCTTCCTGGACTTCCTGGAAGTGTGTTTCCTTTGCCAGATTGGGGAAGTTCTCCTTCATTATTTTTTCAAATAAGTTTTCAATTTCTTGGTCTTCCTCTTCTTCTTTTGATACCCCTATGATTTGGGTGTTGGAATGTTTAAAGTCATCATGGAGGTTCCTAAGCCTCTCCTCATTTTTTTGAATTCTTGTGTCTTCATTCTGTGCTGGTTGAATGTTTCTTTCTTCCTTTCAGTCCACTCCATTGATTTGAGTCCATTTCTTTCCCTTCACTGTTGGTTCCCTGTATATTTTGCTTTATTTCTCTTTGCATAGCTTTCACTTCTCCCCCTATTTTGCAATCATACTCAACCATTGCTGTGAACATCCTGATTACCAGTATTTTGAACTCTGCATCTAATAGGTTGGCTATCTCTTCATCAGTGAGTTCTATTTTTGGAGCTTTGATCTGCTCTTTCATTTGGGCCATATATATTTTTTTGTCCAAGCATACTAAGAGGTTAGGTATTCACCAGGGTGGGGCAACCCATGTGGCTGGGTTGTGGCACTGTGTGGCGGGGAGGGGTCTGAAAAGGAACAATGCCAGTTGCTTGGCTCTCGGCTGGCTTTCAGTCACTTCCCCCGCTACCCACAAGCAAATTGGGCCCTTCTAGTGCTGATTCCTCTGTGTGGGGGCATGTGTATGTTCTGAGATCCTGTGGGTCTCTCCAATGAACTCTCCTGTGAGACTGGGAGTTTCTCCTGCCACTGCAATTCCCACAGATTTTTACAACCAGAGATTTTGAGGCTTTATTTCCCCATGCTGGAACCCTGGGTTGCACAGTCTGTCTCACTCTCCAGTTTTTCTACCTGGTTTATCTGCACATGAATTTGGGACCACCTGGTCCACCTGCCTCTGCCTCACCAACCTGGTCCTCCAGCCACCGCCTTGCTGCCTAGCCGTGCCTCCTCTCCTCCCCAGCTGCCTGTCTCCTCCCCTCCTACTGGTCTGAATGAATGTTTCTTCTTTAACTCCTTGGTTGTCAGACTTCCATGCAGTTCGATTTTCTGAAAGTTCTCATTATTCTTTGTTTTTAAATTTGTTGCTGTCCTTGTTTTGGTTGTGCGAGGAGGCACAGTATAAATGCAAGTATATTTTTAAGTCAAAAGGTAGTAAACTAAATCTTTAGTGATCACTAAATATATGTGTCAAAGAAAATAATAAAAAGAGTTTAAATTTATAAAAATGAACAAAAATGGAAGGCAATAAAATAGAAGAAACAATCCATAAGTGCATGCAAAAATGAAAGAAATACATCTTTATTTTTAAATAATCTGAACACTCATTCATTCTACAGATGATACTCATGGAGCTATTCAATAATTATTGACTGTATGTCTGACTTTATATTAGGCACTGGGGACATAGCAATAAGCAAGAAAGATAAAGTTCCTGTCCCTGAGAAGCACATGATCTAGCAGGGGAGAAAGACATTAAAGAAAGAATTACAGAATTAATGAATCAAAACAGTGGTAAGTATTAAAGGAGGGTGCTATAACATTTTCTTCATTGAAGATTTAACTGAGTTTAAGATGTCAGGGAAGGCTTCCTTGAGTAATGAAGGAAACTAGAATATGTCACCCCAGTATATGCCTTTGTGACACAAGAATTATTTTGAGCTCAAGGCAATTACATAGCAGCAAATGCAAGAAAAGCTCTCTACTCTCTCTCCATTTGGCTAAAAGCAGGGCATAAATTTAGAAAGGTGTCCCTCCTCTCCTTTCTACCAAGAAGAACAAAACTTATCACTGAAGACAACTTTAGACCCTTGTCAGAATCTACAAAATAAGCTTTACTAACTAGTCTTTAGCTACCATTATTTTCCCATATACAGCAGTCTTCCCTTATCTGCTGTTTCACTTCCCATGGTTTCAGTTACCTGTGGTCATGTAACACGGTGCAGCCAACAGGGGGCCCCAAATAGGGACCTGTAACGGGGTCCAGAATTGCTTGGAGATAATTGGCTCCACACCACAGCTACCTGGAATGCTGGCAGCTGTGGCCAATTGTGGGAGGAGCCGGAAATGATGCTGCAGAGGAAGACTGGTGCTGGGATTTAAACGGAGGCACAGCAGCCATTTGGCGTCTCTTTTTGGTATCATGTGTCTGTTTTAGGACCATGCGGCCTGGGTGTCTTGGTTGGGACCATGGGGCTTGGGTGAGAGTCAGGACCACGAGGCTTTGGAAGTGCTGCCTTTTGCCACGTGGAGGGTGCTGGGAGGACTGTGCGTTTGTGGAGAACTTTAGTTTGCATTATTTCAAATAAATAATAAATTCCTTTCTTTTTCACTGATTTCTGGTATTAAGAGACGACTTTCCTCGGGTGGCGGGCAAAACGAACCCCGCAGGTGGGGAGGAATCCCTGGAGGAAAAGGGGGGTCTTTTATATTGTTCAGCCCCTCCCATATGTTCTGTAACAGTCAACTGTAGCCAAAAAATATTAAATGGAAAATTCCAGAAATAAATAATTCACAAGTTTTGAATTGCACACAATTCTGAATGGTATAAGGAAATCTCAAGCCATCCTGCTCTGTCCCACCTGGATGTGAATCATCCCTCTGTCCAGCATCTCCATGCTGCATAAGCTCTCCACCCATTAGTCACTTAGTAGCTGTCTCAGTTATTAGATTGACTGCTGTGGTATCGCGGTACTTGTGCTCACGTCACCCTTATGCTACTTCAGAATAGTCCCAAAGCGGAAGAGTAGTGATGCTGGCAAACATGCAAAGTTTCTGCTCTAAGTGAAATGGTGAAAGTTCTCAACTGAGGAAGAGAAGGAAAAAAAATGTATGTTAAGATTGCTAAGATTTATGATACGAATGAATCTTCTATCCATGAGATTATGAAGAAGGAAAAAATTTTGTTCTAGTTTTGCTGTTGCATTCCAACTGCAAAAGTTACAGCCACAGTGCATAAGTGCTTAGTTATGATGGAAAGGCATTAAATTTAACATGAACAGAAAACGTGTTACAATTGATGGCACCCAGAAGACAGTGAGCCAATATAAAGACTCCGGCAAGGGCTTCCCTGAAACAAGTGACACCCAGCCATTTAGTGCAGGTGAGGGAGGGATGGTTACCCAGATTCAGAAATGGGTTTGGACTGGAAAGTGTAAATGTTACTGAAAGAGAGAGACCACAGACACTTAACTTTCATTCCAGTATATTATAGTTGTTCTATTTTATTATTAGTTATTGTTATTAGTCTCTTACTGTGCCTGATTCATAGATTAAACTTTATCACAGGTATGTATGTATGGGAAAACATAGTATACTTACTTGTATTTGGGCTTGGTACT
The DNA here is from genome assembly GCA_039655065.1 of Glossophaga mutica. Lineage (NCBI taxonomy): Eukaryota > Metazoa > Chordata > Mammalia > Chiroptera > Phyllostomidae > Glossophaga > Glossophaga mutica. Next base: position 121,690,130 of record CM077304.1, on the reverse strand, counting down.
ATCAGCAAGTAACTCAGCAAAGTACATTACTGGATTCAGGTGACCAGCCTCAGTAAGAAATAAGATGCTTTTTAAAATTAAAATGTAATTTAAAATTAAAATTAATGTGATTTTTACTTCAATATGAGACCCTTAGTATATAAGAATATCAATAATGAGAATATTAAAAAGACCCACATTTTGCATCATATTCTCCAAAAGATTCCAGATGGATTAAAAGTTAAACACTTAAAAATCAAAAGAAATCCTTTCCCACATAAGTGAATAGACTAGCACAGGGGAAATCACTTGTTGACTATTCATGGAATAGAGATTTAAAAAAAGATGAGAAGATTCATTACTTAGTTTTACCTTTGATGGAATGAATACCAATAAAGCTGAGATTTAAAAATTTAGAGGAATGGAGAAAATGTTTCCCCATCAACACAGAGGCTTGCTCAGCGCCGTGCTCTCCAGGCCGGTCCGTGCTGTTGTGAAACACAAAGGCTCAATAACTGAAGAGTGCGAATGATTAAAAGGGTGCATACAAGAAGAAACATGATTTTAAGTTGTGATTTTTAAAACATTCAGTCAGCCTTTTTGGTAAAATAACTGCAAATTAAACCTCTTGGGAGGTTTCATTTTGTACTTAAAAAAAAAAAAGAATTAGAAAACCTTCTGAAAAGTGATAAAACCCAAAGCCAGGGGGTGGAGAGATGGAGCAAAAAAGGAAAAGGACTCACGGACTTGGACAGCACCATGGTGATTGTGAAGTAGGGGGTGAGGGGAGGAGGGCATAAAGGGGATAAATGGTAATAAAAAAATACAAAACCCTGCAAGGCTTCAGGAGAGCAGATATGCTCCCGCATTAGTGATAGCAATGTAAATGGATCTGGCTTTCTGAAGGGCCAGACAGTATTTTATTGAAAAAAACAATAAATATGCCTAACCCATGGCCAAGTAATAGAATTTATCCCGAGGAAATAATGTTTAATAAAAAACAAAAGTACACATATACAATGTTTATTTTGTGATAGTAAAACACTGGAAGAAAGCTAAAACAATACAGAAGTATGGCAGCTGTGGTTCACTAAATGATATGCTCTAATGACACAGTAAAAGTGGTCAATGTAAGGATGCTATAGGAAAGAGAAAACATTTGGTTACATCACATTACCTAAAAGGAAGAACATCAAATTGTGTGTACACACCCGTACTAACTATATAAGGATCACAGATATGTATGGGCACAGGAGGCAAGAGCATAGATACAGGGAATGTTTTTAGTTGGGTTAAGATGAACAAGAATTTTAGTGAATTGTTCTGTAAAGTTGTTACAATTAGGCTTTTAAAGATTTAATGTTGCTATAATGAGAGCAGGATTTTCTCCGCAGGGCATAGGACTGGCTATAGAAATAAAGTTATTTGCTGCCTTCTTAAATGGACAAATGGAAAGAAAATGGCATTTCCATTTAGTTATGTGAACAGTATTGAATCTAAAAAAGTATTGAATCTAAAACAGTATTGAATTTTCATAAAAAAGAAAAAAGGTCGGAGGTAAACAATGGTCAGTGACACACCCCACTCCAGGGACATGTTCTGTAGGGGAGGAAAACTAATTTTCCCTCTACCCTTCTGAGTTCTTGGCGAAGACCCCAAATAATAGAAGATAGATTAATAATAGAAAACCAAACAAAAGTTTATCAACAAGTCTGCCTCATGTACACCTGAGGGAGGCCCAGGTAGAATAAATAACTCTTGGAGATGACTTAGAATTCAGACCTACATACCATCTTAATAGCTAAAGGGACAGGGGGACACAAGTCACTTAGGGGAGAGTAAATTTTTTTTGTGGGGGGGAGATGAATGGGGCTTAGAGAGTAAGATGAGATATATGATCATTTGAAATTCATGTGGGTGTTAGGTCAATTTATACTCATCTCTCCTGTGAAAAATCAATCTTCCTGGTGTATAAACCCCCTGGGAAGGGGGTTGATGACAAGTGAGCTTTTTTGGGAAGATCTGTCTTTAGATAGATAAGAGGAGTTCAGAGAAAGCTTCTTAGCTTTCTGCTTCTGCTGCTTTATAAGTTCCTACAGCTCAAAATAATCAATATACCAAAGAAGCATATTTTGGGGATGGCATGTCTTGGATTCCCATAGTCATAATTTGGGGTGGCATATTCTACTAACATTCAGCTCCAACAGAGAGTGCTAGCAAAAAAGAATGTTTCTTAGTTAGTGAGCGGAAAGAAACTAGTAGGTCCTAGCCACCTGCCAGAAAGTAATTTGAGAAGTGGGACTACAGTGGGTAGAATTGTGTCCTCAAAAAATGTTATGTTGAATTCCTAACCCCTATACTGGAAACAGCATCTTTGCAGATGTAGTTAAGCTAAAATGAACTCCTACCGGGTTAGGGCAAACCCCAATTTGATGACTGGTGTCCTTAAAGGAAGACACAAATCTGGACACAAGCAGACGCCAGGAAAGCACACTGTGCCAATGGGAGCAGAGACCGGAGTGATGCAGCTACAGGCCAAGGAATGCCCAGGACTGGGGGCCTGCACCAGGAGCTAGGGGAGCAGCAGGGGAAGGTTTCTCCCTCAGGGACCCCAGTGGGAACCCACCCTGCTGACCCGTTGATTTCAGACGTGGGGCTTCTAGAACTGGGAGAGAGTCAATTTCTGCTGCTTTAAGGTGTCCAGGTTGTGGTGCTTTGTCATGGCAGCCCTAGGAAACTAATACAGGGACTAAATGTGAATAACCTGGTAGAAATACTAATGAAAACAAAAAACTGACTGCAGCCTCCAGGACACTGGCAAAATTCATGATGCGTGGTTTTTAGAAAAGCACCTGTATGGGGCCCCCGCCCTGCACTGTCTACGTGGGATCGGTAAAACTACAGCCTGCGGACCAAATCCAGCCTGCTGCCTGCCTGCATGCTAAGAACAGTTTTCACATTTTTAAATGGTTGGGGGAAGAAATTAAAAAAAAAAGAATAAATAACATTTTGTGGCATGTGAAAGTTAAACCAAATTCAAGTTTCTGTACCAGTTTAATAAAAATCAAAACACATTCATACTCACTTGTTTAAGTGTATTCTATGTCTGTGTAAGAGTGAATATAAATAAAAACATTAAAAAATTTATTTGCCCAGGGGATAAAAAGGGAAGAAATCTTCCCCCCACTCTTCATTTTCACTTAAAAAAACTGGCAGTTGTTCATTCCATCTCTGCCTCTTTGAGATGTATGTAAATGGGTTTGAAAGCTAGGAAAGCCTCTTGCCAGTGTTACAGCCCAGGAATGTTTTCCCAAGGATCAGGGAACCACCTCTTTGAAATGAAGTCATCAAGGAAGACGGCATCCGCCTCCCAGTTTCCCTCGGAGGGCAGCAGCCTGTCTGCCACCAGCATCCGGCCCTAGGTTGTAACTACGTGCCTGTCAGGGAGACATGAGAAACTTGTTTTGAATAAAACAATTAGCCAACACAGGTGGACACCGCAATTACCAGATGAAGTTAGGGTGAACTAGTGTGACAGATGGTGCCGTCAAGCCCGCTTACTCGAGGACTAGTTATCATTTGTCTTGAGAAAATGTATGTAATGGATTGTATCTGCCTGGCTATAAAAAAGGCGAGATTTCTTTCTGTCTTTGCAGTCCTTTTAGTGGGTTCCTGCGATGAGCAGCACACTTGGGTTTAGTGCTTAATCAACATAAAACTATTTTCTTTAGCTTCTACTTTGTAGAGAGGTTTTCTGGGTTGCAGAAGATTGGATTTTTAATTATATTTCCCCAGCAGTTGTTTCTGGTCTATGATGGCAGAATTGAGTGGTTGTAACAAAGACTATATAAATAGTCTAAAATATGTATTACCTGCTTCTTTACAGAAAAAGGTTACTGCGGACTCCAGGTCCAGGTGTGTGCACAGGATACCTGGAAAAGCTAAGTTCATATGGTAGGGGCCTGGGAACATGGGGAAGGTATAGAGGGGGAGGTGGACCTTAGGGTGCAAACCCAAATGTGTAGAGGGGCTGAAAGTTAAAGTAAATGAGTGAAGTGGGCCAAATGGAAATTTGAGTGAATGGAAGCCAGGAGTCAGCTGTCCTGGCTCCACGTGATGACTGCTATGTGAGGAAGTAAACCAATTCCGTGGAAGCAAACCATCCAATTTTCTCCCAAGAGGGGTGGAAAATCTGAGGTTTAATATAAAAACTCACTCTTAAAATGCGAATATCTAATTCAAATTTGAAAAGCAGGTCTCAGGGCAAGCTTCGGTTTGGTGATTGCCAAGTTTAACTTCTGATCTAGACAGTAGAAGAGGACCTCTCCCTGTTAACAATGAGTGAGAAAATGGCAAGTGTAGGAAACGGCTGATAAATTCCTAGAAATACTTGTGTTTGACATTGACCTGGGAGTTGATTCCTACACTGAGATGTAATGGGTAAGCCTTCAGTGAATGTGTGAATGATGATTTGAAGGAAAGAAAAGGGGTGGCATCTTTAGCACAAAAGCAGGGTGGGAACAGGAGCCAAGAAGTGGATTTCGATGTGGACTTTCTCTGGAAAAAATGTAGTCTGAAAAGAGATATATTAGAATGGGCTCTGAACCTTCCTGTCATACATTGGATAGGAACTTGGGATATTTTATGGATATTAGTGGAGAATAATTCAAACAGGATAGCGAACTTGCGGACTTAGATTAATGACTCGCATATAATGAGCCCTCAATAAATTTTGGCTCTTGTAATTAGCTATTGTTTTCTGGAATACATCCAGAAACAGATCACTTGGCCAGGATGCAACAGCTGCCAAGAAAGAAACAAAGGAAACGCTACCACTTTTCAGCTCAAAAGGAAAAGGTTTGGTACATGTGGTGATTTTAAAACATGTCTGTAAATTCTTGAATACTCCTCCTATGAAGAAGTGGAGTCTAATTCTCCTCCCCTTGAACATGGGCTGGCCTTAGTGACTCGCCTCTAACGAATGAAATGCCGGAGAAGTGACACGATAACTTCTGAGAGCTAAGGCATAAAAACTGACATACCTCTCCTCTCTATCTCTCTCCTCTCCACCCCCACCGCCACCCCCAACCCGCATGCCTTAGGAACTGAGCTGCCACGCCAGAAGTCCAGCTGCCCATGTTGCAGTCCCCACTCCCTCACCACTGTTTCAGTTGTCCCAGTCAAGAATTTTTAAAAGTTAGGCTCTGGCTGGTGTGGCCCAGTGGATTGAGGGTTGACTCAAATCCAAAGGGTGGCTGATTCGATTCCCAGTCAGGGCACATGCCTGGGTTGCGACCAGTAGGGGGTGTGTGAGAGGCAACCGCACACTGATGTTTAAAGAAAAAAAGAAAAGAATTTTTAAAAGTTAGGCACATTACCTGATATAAAAAGTGAGTAATTTATACTGAAATTTCTTTATGTTCATGCTGTTCTTTCACTGACAGGTTATAGGATTTAGGGAAGAAGTTGATATGTAGGGTGGAGATTTTATTTATTTTAATTTGGGCATATGACTAACTTAATGGAAACAGAAAAAATGTACCAAACCTCTTCCACAGATCGAAGACTTCTAGAATGTAAGGGCTTTGCTGTATGTAGAATAACTCACATGACTGTGCCTCTGACTGATAATAGATATAACATCCAAATACTCTGAATCTGAGACTGCAAGGAGGAAAAACACTGCTGATTTCTTCGAAAGGTGCTCTGGCCGGGCTGTGAACGACACTGGGATTGAGCAGATGGCACTCATTCCCAAACGCTGATGCTTTAAAATGTCAAACCCAGTTAGGTCCCAGGCTGGCTTCTCCAGGGATCAGACTCTGGCCTGCAGTGTTCCGTGCAGGGTGTTTATTAGGCAGTGTCCTTGAGCAGCTGAGTCAACAAGTCCTTCTTTAAAGGGGACACTGTGTGGTGTGTCACTGTGACCACCAGAGGTTGCTAAATACTTCAGAAGAGACTAAAATTTTGGCTGAGTATGGGCCATCCACTTTGTTTCAAAGTCTGACTTTGCAGTGCAAACCTCAAGATTCCAACCAGGGCGATGAGTTTCAAGTGAAACTGACAGCCTTGAGAAAAGATAGTCCTTTTCTCATGGCTCAGTCAAGAAGGGATGATTTTATGACCCTTGATTTCTGCAATTTCTGGTTATGTGGCCAAATTCTGGGCAACGTTTTTGTCAACTCAAGTCTATGAATATAGTTTAGTTTCTGATATTTGGACTTGACCACATCTTTCACTGCTCTCAGGCTTGAAAAACTTTTTGAAGTAAAATTAGTGAAGACACAGGATTTAATAAAAACGTATGTGGATATCTCATTGTTAAAAGCCACTTTTCTTGTACCCTGTGTCTTATTTAGTTATAGGAATCTTGTAATCCCAAGTGACCGCATTATATTTCAAGTTACTACTTTGAAGAATAGGGTTTAAGCCAACTGACTCGATAGGAACATCCTTGTGCAGAGAAAAGAGAGTTGACGTAACAGGCCTGACAGCGAGAAAGCCCTGCACGTTTGCTCCCTGGCTTGTGTCTCGACTCAGACTGGGGAAGGGCTGCCCCAGCTCCCTGGCTGACCCGAAGAGAGGCTTGCAGGGTGCCTAAACGGCACTAACAACACGGTTTGTGCAGCGCACCTGCTTCCCTTGGGGAACCTGGAATTTTGGTACGCACCCGGCAGAGGCTGCCTGCCTGACTGGTCCCAGAGAAAAACCATGGGCGCCGAGTCACCCGTGAGTTTCCCCAGTGCACATTTCATGCATGTTGTCACACAGTTCACTGTTTGAGGAATGAAGCGCATCCTGTTTGATCCCACTGGGAGAAGACCCTTGTGCCTGAAAGCTAATGCCTGGTTTCCTCCAGACTTCTTCCCATGAGCCCTTCCCTCTCCTGGTTTTGCTCTGTAGCCTTTCGCTGTGATAAATCACAGCTGTCAGTTAACGGTACTCCGAGTCCTGCAAGTCCTCGTCGTAGAGGATTATTGAACTCAGGCTGGGAGAACCCAAAATAATGTTATTATTGTACATATAATTAAATTCTATTTCTCTGTGACAGTCTACATGTATATATTATAGCTCTCAATTATACTTCTTCCTTAATAAAAGCCACAAATAGTCATATTTACTCATAACATTAAGTGAATGAAAGCTCTGTGCTTAATATAGAAGACAAAGGATAAATTTTAAGGAAAGGCTATGGAAAGGTTATATCCACTACTGACCATTTCCATAGAGCTGATACAATTTGGGACTAAAACTCTGTAACCAAGATCACCATTATGTTTTCTAAGGAGCCTCAGAAAGAAGCCTTCACCTCACCACTCCTCATCATCCCTCCCTGACCTCCACCCCAAGGAAAAGATGGGATGCAGCTCAGGGAGTACTAAGTGGGGAAATTACAACACTATAACATTAGATACTTTATCTAAAAAAAGAGAAAAGTCTCAAGTCAGTAGTATTAAACATCCAAAGAAACTAGGAAAAAAAAAAGAGCAAGTTAAGCCCAAGACAAGCAAGGGAAAGGAGATAATAAAGATAAGAGCAGAAATCAGTGCAATCAAAAATAAAAAAAGAATAGAGAAAAAAATCAATAAATATGAAAGCCAGTTCTTTGACAATATCAATAAATTGATAGAGCTATAGCAGACTAATACAATATAACAGAATAATTGAAAATTAAGTGAGGCGCTATACAATGCTCTTTATATATTTATCTTTTTCTTACATAATCTTGAAAACAACATTTACTGGTAGGTAATAGTACACCTATTTTTTAAAGATGAGAAAACTAAGATTTATAGATTTTGGTTAATTTGCCCAAGGTTGCATAGCTGGTAAAATCTTGAACTGAAGTATGTTTGACCTAGACCTTAACTGTCATATTACTCTAACTCCTAACGCCCCTGAAGAGGATACAAAGGTGTCCATCCAGATCCCCATTTTAGGAGTAACTAACTTTTTCCCCAGCTGCTAGGGGTATCTGCCGCTGACAGGTCACAGCTGCATCTTTCACTGGAAACTCATCTGAGCCTGCAGAGAACTGCCTCCCCCAAAGGATTCAAAGGAAAAGATCTCATTTTTCAATCTGGGACAACTGCAAAAGCTACCTTAGTTCCAGAGTTCCTGTTAGGATGTTTGAGGCTTCAGTTGCAACTGCATTGCAAGTCAGTTTCTCCCTGTGCCCAGACCCTCCTTCCTTAATTCTTTACAGATAAATCCCCTGAAGGTGCTCCTTAATAAACCTCTGCACTCAATTCTTTGTCTCTGAGTTTGCATCCAGGGGAAGCAAATAAGACACATCCTTTACATATTAACACATGTTTTTCTTTAAAATTTTTTTTTAATTGTTCAAGTGTAGTTGTTTCCATTTTCACCCCACCATGCCCTCCCGTCCCACCTATCCCCACCTCCCACCCTCGAACCTACCCTCTGTGGCTTTGTTCATGTGTCCTTTATACATGTTCTTTGATGGCCCTTCTCCTATTTTCCCCCATTATCCCTCTCCCTCCTCCCCTCTGGTTACTGTCAGTTTGTTCTTAATTTCAGTGTTTCTGGTTATATTTTGCTTGCTTGTTTTTTTTTTTTTGTTGTTGTTGTTGTTGTTGTTGATTAGGTTCCACTTATAGGTGAGATCATACAGTATTTGTCTTTCGTCAACTGGCTTATTTCACTTAGCATAATGCTCTCCAGATCCATCCATGCTGTCAAGAAGGGTAGGAGCTCCTTCTTTCTTTCTACTGCGTAGTATTCCATTGTGTAAATGTACCACAGCTGTTTTTTTTTTATCCACTCATTTACTGGTGGGCACTTAGGTTGCTTCCAGCACTTAGCTATTGTAAGTTGTGCTGCTATGAACATTGAGGTGCATAGGTTCTTTTGAATTGGTGTTTCAAGATTCTTAGGGTATAATCCCAACAGTGGTATTGCTGTGTCAAAAGGCAGTTCCATTTTAGTTTTTAGAGAAAATTCCATACTGTTTTCCACAGTGGCTGTACCAGTCTGCATTCCTACCAACAGTGCACTAGGGTTTCCTTTTCTCCACATCCTCTCCAACACTTGTTGTTTGTTGATTTGTTTATGGTAGCCATTCTGGCTGGTGTGACGTGGTATCTCACTGTGGTTTTAATTTGCATCTCTCTGATGGCTAGTTATGTTGAGCATCCTTTCATATGTCCCTGGGCCCTCTGTATGTCCTCCTCGGAGAAGTGTCTGTTCAGGCCCTTTGCCCATTTTTTAATTGGGTTGTTTGTCTTCCTGGAGTGGAGTTGTGTGAGTTCTTTACATATTTTGAAGATCAAACCTTTGTCCGAGGTATCATTGGCAAATATATTTTCTCATACAGTTGGTTCCTTTTTCATTTTACTGCTGTTTTCTTTAGCTGTGCAGAAACCTTTTATTTTGATGAAGTCTCATTTGTTCATTCTTTCCTTTATGTCCCTGGCTCTAGGGGACATATTGGTGAAGATATTGCTATGTGGAAGAGCTGAGATTTTCTTGTCTATGTTCTCCTCTAGGACTTTCATGGTATGCTTTTCTAAGTAAAATTAAATATCAAACAATTAAAATAAATTAATACATTTATGCTTGATGGAGAATGAAATAATCATGTCAACTGCTTTCAAATTATTTAGAAAAATGTTCTTTGCACTACTCTTGCAACTTTCCTGCAAGGTAAAAATTATTTCAAAGTAAAAATTATCTTTAAAGACACTTTCAGACAAACAGAATGAGAAGTTTCACTGTGCAGTTCTTGCACAGAGAACAGCAAAGCATAAGCATCTAGTTTTGGAAGAAGAAAATTGAATGAGGAAGACAGGAGAGGGTTTCAAAAACAAAAAAATTGTTGATAAATCTAAATAAATGCTAACCTGTTTTTAAAATACTTATACTTTTGAAAATCAGCAATAGCAAAAGAATAGCAAAATAAGAATAATTTTTTTTCCTCAGGTCTGTACATTGTTTGAAGAATATTGACTAACCTCAGACTTTGTTAAGTCCAGGATCTGCAAAAGAATAGATATAGAATTTGTAAATTCAAACCAAATAGAGTGTTAAAGAAGGAACAAAGAAAAACTATCAGTCTAAATATAAAGGCAAGAAACGAAGAATAATAAGCAAGTAAAAACAGTTCATTTCAAGCCTCACAAAGCAAGTGGTGGGAGTAAATGAATATATTAGTCATTAACAATGTCTATAAATTTATATTTACTGATGAAAAGAAATTGGATTAAAAATAATCCAGCCATATTCCGTTAACGAGAGGCATAACTAAACTAAGGACATAGACCATCTGACAGAAAACTGATGAAAAAGTTGTTCAGGTATATCCTATAGCACGCTTTCTGCCATAGGCAATTGAATATCAAGCTAAAAGAGGCTTACACAACAAGGACATTTACTGATTCCACAAGGAATCTGGTGGTGAGTGGTTCTAGGACTGGTTCCGAAGATCAATGAAGCTGTCAAAGACCAGGCTCTTTATCTTTCCAGCTTGCCATTCTCAGTGTTTCTGAGATATTAACCTTCATGGTTAAAAAATGGTTGCAGCATTTCTTGTCCTCCCATCCCACTCCATAACATCCTAAAAATAGGAGAGAAAAAGGATTTCTCCATAAGTGTCTCTATTTGTGGAAGAAGGCAGTATTTTCTAGGAACAGATGGCAGAATTTCCTTTGTATTTCTTTGCCTGGAATGGGGCCATCCCCAAACCAATCCCACTAGAGGGGTATGAGATGACTAAAACTGGTTGAGCCCAACCATTAGTTAAGAGTGGGTTTCAAAGGGTATCTATCTACTTTATCTGAGTACTTCGCTGCTCAGTATCTAAACAAAACTGAAGTTCTAACAAGGAAGGAGAGACCACCTTTGAGTAAATAACCAACCTACTTGAAGTGCCTGTAACATTTAGCAAGGACTAACCAAATTAAAGTGGTCATAGCAATATAAATACAAGACAAAATGGACTTTAAGATAACAAGAATGAATAAAGGAGGATTGATACTCACCAATGACAAAAAGGAGCAAGTCACTAGGATGATATAAAAATTATGAACTTTAATGCAGCTTTATTTTAAGCGAAAGGAAAAGAAGATATGCAAAAAGTGGTGCAATGACAGCAGTCTCCCCTTTGTCCACAGTTTCACTTTCCATGATAAAGTTCAGTTACCCTGTGGTCAACCAGTTTGAAAATATTAAGTTTTGGGGAGTCCAGCCAAGATGGAGGTGTAGGTAGAAACGCTTCACTTCCTCACACATCCAAAAGGATGATAACAACCAATCTAAAATCAATAAGCGGACTTCTGGCGAAAATGGAGGCATAGGTGGACACACTGTGCCTCCTCTCAAACCAAAATTAAGGACAACAAATATTTAGAAACAAGAAAACAACCAGAACTGATAGAAAAATTGAACCGTATGGAAGTCCAACAACCATTCATCCAGACTGATAAGAGGGGCTGAGTCGTGGCAGGAAAAAGTGGAGGTGCAAACCTGGGAATGCAGGCAGCAGCGGCTGGCCATTCCCAGGTGCACAGGCGGAAGCTGGCTGCCGCACAAGGCGGCTGGCTGACCAGGTGGTCCCACATTCACGCGCGCAGACGGTCCAGGTGAAGGGGAAGCTGCGGAAGGCACTGGAATCCAGAAGAGAGTGGAGCAGGGGCCATTGTTCCCTCTCAGACCCCACCCCCACAAACAGCGTCACAACTCAGCGACTGAGCTGCCCCGCACTGGGGAACACCTAAGGCTCCACCCCTCAATAAGTAACAGCCCCTACCAGACCAAAACCAAAACAAAACAAAACAAAAACACCAAAAATGGCTCAAACCGGAGAACAAATAAAATCCCCAGAGCCAACTCCTCTAAGCCATGAAGAGATAGCCAACCTATCAGATGCATGGTTCAAAGCACTGGTCATCAAGATGCTCACAGAATTGGTTGATTTTGCTCACAAATTAGATGAAAAAATGCAGGCTATAATACATGAAATGAAGGAAGACGCATGGGGAACCGATAGAGATGGGAGGAAAACTGGGACTCAGATCAGTAGAGTGGACCAGAAGGAAGAAACAAAAAAACAAACAGAAAATAAGGAAGAAACAAGAATTCAAAAAAAATGAGGAGAGGCTTAGGAACCTCCGGGACATCTTTAAACGCCCCAACATCCGAATTATAGGAGTACCAGAAAGGGAAGAAGAAGAGCAACAAGTGGAAAACTTATTTGAGCAAATAATAAAGGAGAACTTCCCCAATCTGGCAAAGGAAACAGACTTCCAGGAAGTCCAGGAAGCTCAGAGAGTCCCAAAGAAGTTGGACCCAAGGAGGAACACACCAAGACACATCGTAATTACATTAGCCAAGATTAAAATGAAGCAGAGAATTCTAGAAGCAGCAAGGGAGAAGGGGACAGTCACCTACAAGGGAATTCCCATCAGACTGTCAGCTGATTTCTCAAAAGAGACCTTACAGGCAAGAAGGGGCTGGAAAGAAATATTTGAAATCTTGAAAAGCAGGGACCTACATCCAAAATTGCTCTATCCAGCAAAGCTGTCATTTAGAATGGAAGGGCAGATAAAGTGCTTCTCAGATAAGGTCAAGTTCAAGGAGTTCCTCCTCACCAAGCCCTTATTCTACAAAATGTTGAAGGGACTTATCTAAGAAAAAGAAGATAAAATTATGACAGTGAAAAGACAGCAAACTCACAGCTATTAACAACCACACCTAAAACAAAAGCAAACTAAGCAAACAGCTAGAACAGGAACAGAACCACAGAAATGAAGATCATGTGGAGGGTTAGCAACAGGGGAGTGGGAGGAGGAGGGGGGGAAAAGGTGCAGAGAATAAGTAGCATAGACAGTGGGTAGAAAATAGGGGGAGGGCAAGAATAGTGTGGGAAATGTAGAAGCTAAAGAACTTATGGCACATGGACATGAACTAAAGGGGGGGAATGTGGGTGGGAGAGGGTGTGCAGGGTAGAGGGGAATGATGGGGGAGAAATGGGACAACTGTAATAGTATAATCAATAAAATATATTAAAAAAATAAATAAAATCAATAAGGAACCAGAAGTACCAGGAAATCAAACTGCATGGAACTCTGACAACCACAGCATTAAAGAAACAATCAATCAGAACAACCAGACTGGTAAGGCGGTGGTTGGAGAGAACCTAAGTGGAGGCTGCGGACTGTGGGGGTGAGGCTGACTTAAGGGGAAACTGAGATTCAGAGCTGGCTGTGGACTACGGCAGTTGCCCCGGCGGGAGTAACTCCCAGTCTCACATGAGAGTCTGTTGAAAAGTGGGCTAGAGGGGAGCAGGCGAGCTGCATTGTTCCTTCTTGGGCCCATCCCCTACAAGCAGCTCCACTTGGAAGCAAGGAGGGTTACCCTGCCTCAGTGAACACCTAAGGTCCTGCCCCCTTACAAATTTAACAGGGGCCCAGAACAAAGAAATAGGGCCAAAATGAAAGAACAGAGCAAAACTTCAGAAAGAGAGCTAAGCGATGAGGAGCTGGCCAACCTATCTGATGGAGAATTTAAAGCTCTGGTAATCAAAATGCTCACAGATCTGGTTGAGCTTGGTCGAAAAATGAAAGAACCCCAAAATAAAATAAAGCAAAATATTCAGGGAACCAACAGTGACAGGAGGGAAATCAGGTCTCAAAGCAAAGATATGGAATAAAAGGAAGAAATAAATATCCAACCAGAACAGAATGAAGAAACAAGAATTCAAAAAAGTGAAGAGAGACTTTGAATTTCTTTGACAGCTTGAAACATTCCAATATGTGAATTATAGGGGCGCCAGAAGGAGAAGAACAGCAAGAAATCGAAAACTTATCTGAACAAATAATAAAAAAGAACTTCCCCAATCTGGTGAAGGAAATAGACTTCCAGGAAGTCCAGGAAGCCCAGAGAGTCCCCAAGAAGATGGACCCAAAGAGGAACACACCAAGGTACATCATCATTAAGTTACCCAAGATTAAAGATAGAGAATCTTAAAAGCAGCAAGAGGAAAGGAAACAGTTACAAAGGAGTGCCCATATCAGCCAGCTATCAGCTGATTTCTCAAAAGAAACTTTGCAGGCAAGAAAGGGCTGGAAAGAAGTATGCGACGTCATGAAAGGTAATGACCTACATCTGAGAGTACTCTATCCAGCAAACCTTTCATTTAGAATGGAAGGGCAGATAAAGTGCTTCCCAGATAAGGTCAAGTTAAAGGAGTTCATCATCACCAAGTCATTATTATATGAAACATTAAAGGGACTTATCTAAGAAAAAGGAGATAAAAAATATGAACAGCAAAACGATAATGAACTCACAACTATCAACAAATCAACCTAAAAAAATAAAAGAAAGAAAAACAATGAAAACACAATTAAGTAAACGCCTAGAACAGGAACAGAATCAGAGAAATGGATATCACATGGAGGGATTTCAGTGGGGAGGGGGAAGGGAGTTATAGGGGAGAAAAGGTATAGATAGGGAAGAAGAAGCATAATTAGTAGGCATAAAATAGAGAGGGAGAGATAAAAAATGGGAACAAAAAATGGGAACTCCTTGAACTTGACCTTATCTGAACTCCTTGAACTTGACCTTATAGGGAACAGAGAGCTCAAAGAACTTAGCCCTGGCTGGTCTAGCTCAGTGGATTGAGCGCGGGCCTGCGAACCAAAGGATCGCGGTTCAATTCCCAGTCAGGGCACATGCCTGGGTTGCAGGCCAGTTCCCAGCATGGGACACATAAGAGGCAACCATACATTGATATTTCTCTCCTTCTCCCTCTCTCCTACCCTTCCCCTCTATAAATAAATAAATAAATATTTAAAAAAAAAAAAGAAAAAAAGAACTTATATGTACAACCCATGGACATGAACTAAGGGGGGGATGCTGGAGGGTTGGGTGATACAGGGTGGAGGGGGGATAAAGGGGGAACAATTAGGAAAACTACAATGGCATAATCAATAAAATATACTTTAAAAATATTAAATTTCCCCAACCATCAACATTATCTGCTCCTGACATCCAACCATCAACATTGTCATAGCTCAATGATCCAGGATCACCAGAAGCAGATGATCCTCCTGAAGTATCATCAGAAGGTCAACGGTAGCCTAATGCTACATCTAAGTGCGTATGTCATTCACCTCATTTCATCTCATCATGTAGGCATTTTATCATCTCAAGAATAGTGCATGTAGTACAATAATATATTTTGAGAGAGACTACATTCACATGACTTTTATTATAGTGTATTATTATAATTGTTCTATTTTATTATTAGCTATTGTTGTTACTCTCTTAATATGCCTAATTTATAAACTAAACTTTATCATAGGTATGTATGTATAGGAAAAACATAGTGTATGAGTATATGTAGGGTTCTTTACTATCGGCATGTTTAAGGCATCCACTTGGGGGGGGGGCTTGCAATGTAGCCCCTGAAGATAAGGTTCATTCTCTTTACAAAGAGAAATGAACAAATCATGCACCACAGATGGGACCCTATACCCTCACGGCCACGGCTCTGTTATTCGGATCACATAAGTGTGATATGGTTTACTTGGCCTGGGGGTGGAACTGGACTCAAACGCAGGAGCCAGAAACTATAGGTAGGAGAGAAGAGACAAGGCCAAAGCTAATCAGGGTCACTTCTGTCAGCTGTCAACAGCTCCAGCAGTTGAAAATGGTTTTATAACCCTGAAGAAGAGATCCGAGCAGAGCATCTCTGTGTAAGTGTAGCATACTGCTGAGCACTAGGGCAAGATCATCTGGGTTTGTGTCTTAGCCTAATCATTCATTAGCTGTGTGACCTCAGGGTAAGATACTTAATCTTGTTTTTGTGTCTCAGATTCCTCATAGTAAAATGGAGATATTAATTTTCTTATAAATTTGTTATAACTATCAATTATTACACTTTAAGTTTTGTTTACTACATTTATGCTTGTTTTATGATTTTCAAGGATATTTATTTCTTCCAGGATAGAGGTATTGAAAGTCACAAATGGATTAATGAATGTTTGTCTTGGTGACTTACTGGTTGTAGGGAATCAATCCCTTTTAAAATCTGCTTAACTAGGAGAATATTAGTACAAAAGTTGGTGGGTGGGGTTTGGGAATGGAGGTTGTACCAATTGCTCTACCTGATAATACTACCTCTGTTGGGAGAAGGGTAGAATTTTGTGTTGGAGCGGACTCATCTTGGTTCACTAGAGCTGCTTGCTAAATTTTCAGAAATTTTGTGAGCCAATTATTAACTACCATTATTTAGAATTACATTGTATAAATGTATAATAAAATAGATTCTCTTTTAAAAAATAATGAATACTGAAAATTCATCGCTTCCTAATTACTTACTACACTTCACTACGATCTGTACTCTTGAGTTGCTGATGTCTATTGTATCTGTAAGGTAGAAGTACTAAGTAAGGGAGTGCTACTGGTCATCTCTTCCCAACTCTGCATTCAGTGCTATTACACGGGGAACTTAAAATCGGCCATAGCAAGAATATTTACACCATGGATTTGGCAAACACTGTTTGTCAGGGCCTTATGATTTATTGTTTTGTTGATTGTCTGAACTTAGGAAGATTCAGTTTAAAAGTGTGTCATGTCTGTAGCCATCACATTGTAAAGAGCACAAACAATTGAGAAAATATTCTTGCAGTATTTGAAAACCATTATCCAATGCAGCAAGGCAGGAAGGAGCTCATGTCACTGACAAATAAAGAGAAGTTCTGATGTATGTCTTCAGTGTCTCATTTTCGTCTCATTTGCTAATGTAAACAAAAGTATAAATTAACTTGCAGATCAGAGCTGCACTCATTAATTGCAGCCATAGGTTGGCTACAGATGTATGTTGGGCAAAAATCTTTGAAACATTATGTGAGAATCCACTGGCTATTGGAAACTTACAATAAAAAATACTGTATATTTTATTATTACTTGTAAATTATGTGTTATATACCCTTTATATTCATAAAATTTATAATGAACAAAGACATATGCAAACTTTTCCCCCTGGCGAACTAGTTGTTCACTGTTTAATAGCACATCACTAGTGATCATGATGACATGGTGTAAAAATAAAATACTGTGTTTTTTGTTTTTAGTATGACCTAAATCGTACTCTTTCTGAGAGTTAGTGCTTGTCTTGAGATATATACCTCACTGTCTGAGTCGGTGGTTGCCTATTAGGTGACCAGGAAGGATCCTTACTCTGCTTTACTCTTCATCCCACACAAATTTGGAAAGATCCAATCCATTCTAGACTCTTCTGCAGAAGCCTCCCCCTCTACTTCCCACTCGACGGTAGTATTAGTGAACCTAAATGACTCCTATTTGGGAAAGTGGACACTAGGAATTACTGTCCTGGAAGAGTGAGATGTACTGGAGATTATCTCTGTGCAGGCTTGAAGAAGATGAATTTCCTGAAAGGGACATGGGCACAGGGAACAAAGCCAGGAACTGGCTGTGTCCATCAGGTGACTCTCTCTGAGAACTCCACTTGGAGTGGTAACAGCCTGCCCTCTTCTTCTGAAGTCACATCCTATTTTGTGGGACTAGGCCAGGAGTTTCAGGGGCAAAGTGAGGCAGAGAAGTGGACATAAAGGGCTCACAACTCACTGGTCCAGAACAGATGGGAAAGCCATCCTTTCCCCAATATACACTGCAACGGGAGAAATGGGGAGAGTCTGGAGGAGACAAGTCTGCAGAGAAGTTGAAAGGAGCCTGCTGTTAGAAGTTTGCATTGACAGTTGTAGAGAAGCCGAAAGAGGAAGTTTAGATGAAGCAGAGGAAGGGAAGTTCAGCTAAAAAATGCAGATATGGGTTTTTATATTAAGATCAGCTGTGGCTGTCAGGTGACAGGAGAACCTAGAACAGCCATGTGAACACAGCCACTCCTATGCTGGAGGGCGACCATTCCCAGGCTTGGAGAGAACACTTGCTTCCTTGGAAGGAAATGAGTTTCAGGAGGCAGATACCCACTGAAGAGAGAGAATTGAGAGGATAAGCACACTGTGGGAGGGGAAAGGGTACCAGTTCAACAGTGAGTCAGGTCAAAACAACTTAGGAGAGAAGACAAAGTATTGTACTTCAGGGCTGATGACAGCCAACAATTGACTTCTTGTAGAACTTTCTTTCCTTGGCTTTCAAGACCTGCCATCCTGATCCCTGATGGCTTTTTTCCTGATCTGCCCAGGGATGATGAGCAGACACCTCCGGTGGCAAGCCTCCAGTTGCTGATGATAATTAAATGAATCCTTGGGAAAAAAAAAAAAAACACCAAAAAACCAGAAATGGCCAGCTAAAACTTCTGCTATAAAGGGTTTCAGTTTCACTCTGATTTTATTTCTTGTAAAATGATGATATGAGGAAAAAGATAAACTGTTTGCCCAGTTCTTGATCCCAAAACTTTCGGGAGAAGAGGACGCTGATTTTAGTTGTGATTTGTGGTGGGATGCTTTGTGGGGAAAAAGCCACCACTGTGTGACTGACAGCTATCACTAGCCCCCTTCTGCGCCTTCCCCACTTCCTCCACCGGAAACCAGGGAGGTCTGGACTGGATGATGAGCGTTACCTGCAGGTAGAAAACTGGAGAAAATATCTGAATACTCTTTAGCATCATTACGGATCAGGAACAAAAGCCTGGTGAACTCTGGCCCGTCTCTGGCTCTCTTCATCTCCCAAATTCAGTTTCGTTGTGATCAAGGGACAGTGTGTCAGGTCCAGCCCTGCAGGGAAATGCAGCTCTAATTTTGGCAGAGTCTAAGAGACCTCACTACCTCCTTCACAGAGGAAACAGACTCTGTCAGGGGAGGACCCCCACACCTTCCATCAACAGTCATTCAGAATGACCTACTTCTGTACTCCAGCTCTACCTTGCTCCTGGTGCAGTGGGAAAGTGTCCCCTTCCTAAGGTTACTGCCTCCGGGATTCCATCCCACCTTGTCTCACAACCTGTCTCTTCAACCTTCCCTTCACTTCTTTCTAACAATATTTAAACATGCCCCAAACTCTTCCATCTTAAAAGTAATTTAAAAACCAGAAAACAAATACAACAACAACAACAGCCTGATCCTATAGCCCTCTAAGCTGCTGCCTAACTCCTTTCCCCCTTCTAGTTACACTTCTGGAACAGGCGACTCTCTTGTTGCCTCCACTTCCTTCCCTTGCTTCCAGTCCTCCCTCCACTGCCATCTCCATCTCCTGCCCCCTCACTAGGAGACAGTGCTTGCAAGGACCCCAGCAGTCCAAGAGACATTTCATCTCTCACCTGATGCATGGTGGTGCTTGAACGATGACCTCTCCTCACTGGCAACACTCTTTTATTGAGTCAATAATAACACATTCCTAGCCTCTCTTCCACCTTTCTGGCCTCCCCTTGGGGCTCCCATCTGAATGGTGTCACTATCTAGCCCAGCGATTTTCAAACTTTTTCATTCATTCCCACCAGACAGATATTGCTGTGTTGCTATTATTATTTATATTTTTATATATAATTATTTATATATAATATATTATTATTTCTATATAATATATATATTTTAATTTGACAACGTAAGGGAAAAGAGGTCAGTGTCCATGACTAAACAGTCAGGTGTTGCATGTTTTAAACATTCCCGAGGCACGCTGGTTGAAAGTCGCTGATCTCACCAGTTGTTGTCTGTGGATAACCTTGAAGTCATCCATGAGCATCTTCTCTTACTCCCCACATCCTTCAGCCAGTCCTGAGCTCTGCCTCAAGATTAATTTAGAACCCTACCTTTTCTCAGAGGGTCCTCCTCTGCCAGAACCCTGGTCTCAGCCACTTCCATCTCTTACCTGGGACAATACAGTAGCCTGCTTGGTGGCCTCCCTACCTCTACTCTAGCTTCACACAGCAGACAGAGTGACTCATTACAAGTAAATCACATTATGAAATGCTCCTCTTCTCAACTCTCCAAGGTTACCTTGCCCATCACCCTTAAACCTCAGGTCACATGTCACCTCCCCATAAGCCCTCCCTGTGCCCCTCCCAATTTGTTCCCTGAACACCTGTCTCTTCCTTCCAAGAGCGTTTATTCCACTGTGTCATAACTCCTGAGTCCCACAGCTTCCTGAGCTCAGAGAGGGCAGGACCTGGGTGGGTCCGTTGAATCCACCCTGAGTGCATAGCATCATGTAAATATTGCACTTTTATATGTGACTCTGGCTGGGTGGCTCAGTTTGTTGGAACGTTGTCCTTGAACACCAAAAGGCTGCAGGTTTGATTCCCAGTCAGGGCACATACCTGGAATGTGGGTTCAATCCCTGGTCTGGCACCTACCAGAAGGAACCAATGGGTGTTTCTCTCTCACATCCATGTTTCTCTCTCTCTCAAATCAATGAAAATACCCTCAAGTGAGAATAAACAAAACAAAACAAAAAATACAACTGTTAATGTACCATTCTCCCCTCCTGACCCCATTTCTAGACATATAATTTAACAGACCATGGAACAAACTGCAAACAAAGGAAAGAAGGTAAAATCCTGACCATTGATTGAAAGAAATTCCCAAATGGGCCCCAAACATTCTAGAGAATTACAGTTGGGTGAGCCCTTTTATTTCCTTGTGAAAAGAATGGGTGCGGCAAAAATAAAACTTGTTAGCATGAAGTTTTGGGACCCAAAGCTACTGATTTCACCTGTGGCCTGTGTGAGTGGCAAATAAGACCTGAGCTTAGGTACCCGAGTACGCCCAGATGCCTTTGCTCTGGGCCCCAGATATAGATAAGTGAAGATTGGTGACTAATCAAATCGGGGCTGCTGTTTACAAAGGCAGAACTTAGGGGCAGGGAGCTTTCCCGGAAACGAAAGCGAAAGAGGCCAAGTTAACCGCCCAGAGTTGGGGTGGGACTGGCAGCACCGGCTGCGGAGCTGAGGATGGCTGCGCCCGGCTTCTTCCCGCTGCTTGTCCAGGGGTCCTGGGGCCCCAACCCCCCGAAGAGCTTGAGCACCAAGTTGCAGATGTACTTCCAGAGCCGGAAGAGATCGGGAGGCGGAGAGTGTGAGGTCCGCCAGGATCCGGGGAACCCGGTCGGCTTCTTGGTGCTCTTCCACCCGCAAGACGGTGAGTGGCGCCTGGGGCGGGTGTGGGCGGGAACCCCCGGGCTCTCCCAGCTGGAGAAACTTGGGACTGGGGCTCGAAGTGGGAGAATCCGCCTGGCTCTAGCAACGGCCTTGGAGAGTTGCAAAATGGGCCAAGGGTGCGCGGGATGGGGGTCGCTGCGGCTCCTCTGACCTGTACTTGCAGGCGCTCAGCGGTGCTGTCGGAGGTGGCCACAGAACCGCGCAAGGTATAGAATCACTCACCTCATTTCACCAGGGGATGTAGTATATTAATGGCAGAGTTGCATCAGTTGTGCTTTTTGTCTTCTGCCTATTAAAGCAGCAGTTCTGGAACTCCCAAGGTTTATGGGAACGCGCTTTTAAGGGAAGAGACAATTTCTATGGACAGTATGTCCGAATATATGGAATACTTTAGTGAGATAAATTTGGTTGAAAATAAGTACATTGATTTCTTCTGAGAGACACCATGAAACTCAAACCTTCACAGGGGTGTCCAGACTTTTGGCGTCTCTGGGCCACACTGGAAGAGGAAGGGTTGTCTTGGGCCACACATTAAATACATTGCTACACGTGATCACAAAAATATCTCATCATGTTCTAAGTTTACGGTTTTGTGTTGGGCCGCATTCACGCCGCCCTGGGCTGCATGGGGCCCGCGGTCGGACACCCCTGCTGGAGATCCGTTCAGTGTTCCAGTGAGGACAAGTGAGTCCTTAAACAATGGAAGTTAGCATGGGGAAGGAAGAGACACATTTGTGTGCTGTTCTGGATTTGGTGACTGATTCTGTGGGAATGAGCAATGTGAGGAGTCAGGATGATTTCCCCATGGGTCGTGGAGATTCCCCGTGGTCCTGGGGTCAACTGAGACAGGGCAGGGCACTGCTTAAAATCACATTGTCTGAGCAAAATAGGGAGAGTTGCTGGAGGGGCGGGGGGTGACAACTTGTTCTTGACCAACACAGTATCTTTGTTGGCACTCCGGCACTTTGTCCGTCGGATTCAGGGTGGCCGTCAGACTGGGTTGACCAAGGTTGGGAGTTTTGAGCTTTCGAGGGGAAAATTCCCTCCTCACAGGCAGTGGAGCAGCTGAGTTCTCCTCTCCTCCTGCTTGCTGTTGCTGCTGTTTAAGAAAGGCCGAGGACAAATACCCACCAAATATCTGTTTGCTTAAGACATCCACCAGGTCCTGTAGCGGGAGCCAGATGACCACCTGCTCCCAGAGCGCACGTTCTTTTCCAATGAAATCTCATAAGAAAGGATGTGGACAACCTCTGATCCTGCTTTCCTGTCGTGGGATTTGAGAATCATTCAGGCCGGAGGAGAGGCAAGGAGGCTTACAAGGCCATGAGAGCAATAGGAAAGCTTTATGCAAGGATCCAGAAAGGAAAGATGAAACCCAGAGGGGAAGGGGGTACACAGATAAGTGTGGAGGAAGTGAGGTGGGCAGTGGGGCAGGAGACCCACTTGGCTCAGAACCTTTAAGAAAACAAAGTACAAAGTTTTCCAAGAGTTAATTTCACCAAGGAATGCTCAGAAGGGCAACCATATGATGTAATTCGTTTTCTCAGGGGATGTTACCACTTGGATTGCAACTGTTAACAACAGCTGGGTCTGGCCCTTAGGCACACCTCTTCTTTTATGGCATCCCATTAACCTCAGGAGTAGTTCCCAAATTGGGGCCATAAACCCCTTGCATCCAACTCACCGCAGGTTGCACAGGCACAGCCAAGCTCTGTCCCAAAGACTCAGGAATCCTGAGTGTGTGCGGGTAAGAGGGAATCAGCACTTTGAACCAGCACCCCAGGTGACTTCGATGCGCTAAAGTCTGAGATCCCAGGTGTCTGTTGTTGACCCTGAATGAACAACAAGGGAGACGATTATAGAAAACACAAACAGCATAAAAATACAATCAGTGCAAAACATAATTTTGTGATGATACCATCATTCTGTTCTAGCCCTCAAAGCAAAACTAATTTCAGTCTCCTGCCAGGCTTCTTCCTTCACATATTCTACCTGTGATCCCCTTCCTCCCCAGGCTGTTCCAATGATCCCTTCATGTACCTCCCACACAGACACCTCAAAACTTAGTGGCTCAAGAGCTTGCTTACATGGTCGAGGTTCTTGGGAAGTGGAAAGTCCCAGTCAGTTTCAGTTTCCTATCAGAAGAACAGATTTCTCAGCAGCAAGTTGCCAGGAATTTGCTAACAGTGAATGAGCAGACCTAGCAGCCCCAGGGCAGATCTCCTACAGGGATACCCTCCCTCTCCACATCAGCAGTGGCCTCAGCAGGTGCAAGCTCATTGTGTAATATGGCTTTAGTCATATAATTCACATAATAAGAATAAGCCCACCAGCATTTCTCTGTAGAAATCACTCTAGAGCACACAGGAACTATTTAGAAGCTGTATCTTACTTTTACATAGTTCACTGAATTTCTGTAAAGTTGAGCATAAATTGACTTAGAAGATTTTAAACCTGGTTTCAGATGTGTACATTTATTATCCTCTCTGGTCATAATCTGGCCCCTGATTATTGTCAGTCTCTTTGGGGTAATGAAACCCATCTTCTCTTTAAACAAAAGTAAAGGTGGATGGTTTGAGGTTAGTGCAGAAGGGATGCGGGTCACACAGGTAAGCGTGGCTGGACATCAGAGTTTCAGGTCTTTTTTTCTCCCAGGTTTGCCTCCTTTTGGTTGGGGAGCACTTACTGATCTTGCTACCATCTGCCCTCTGGAAGTAGTGCTGCCCATACATATTGCACAGAGAACAGGCTGGCACATTTAAATGCCTGGATGGGACTCTTCCAAAGTCTAGGGAATAATAAAGTGAATGCAGCACAGAGGTCCACAACTGAGAAAACTTAGCTTCCTTTCTGGCTTCAGGGGTCTTCCCCAGGTCACACTCAAGTTTAGGGCAGCCCCTAAGGAGTCCGGGTAAGGAGACATCTGCCCTCCCAGGAAGAGTGAATTAGAGTCTGGCATTTCTCCTCAATTTGTTTCTGGGGGTGTTTCGTCCAGTTGGCATCCAGTTAAGACCTCAGTTCTACCTCTTCATGGATGTTGAGGTGGAAAAGCTATTCAAGCCCCCCCTTTTTTTGACAGATTCCTACCTATATCCTTGGTTTCACACGTTCTCCTTCACCCTGACATCTTTGTACCATCTGACTGTGCTGAGCACACCTCCTTGTCTACACTCATTCCCTGTTCTTCACAGTCCCAGATACACAGGCTTTCCCTTTCTCTCAGGCTGCTCTTTCTCATAATGAAAATTTACATTTGCATAGCTCTTGTGGGTGTTACAAAATTCATTCACTGACCCTCATTTGAGCAAGGAAACAGATTTAAGGGAAGGTAAGATACCTTCTCAATGTCACTCATTGAGTTAGTGGCAGAATTGGAATTTAAATCCAAATTTTCTGAATGCTTATGTCTATTGTCCCTTTTTTAAAAATTTATTTTAATTGTTGTTCTTGTGCAGTTTTCTGTCTTTTACTCCCATCCCAGCCCACTGCCCCAGCCCTCCCTACCTCCCTCCCATTTCGACCACCCATAATTTTTGTCCATGTGTCCTTTATACTTATTCCTGCAAACCTTTCCCCTTTTCCCCTCAAATGCCCTCCCCTCTCCCCTCTGGTGACTGTCAGTTGGTTCTCAATTTCAGTGTCTTTGGTTATATTTTGCTTGTTTGTTTGTTTTGTTGATTAGGTTCCTGTTAAATGTGAGATCATGTGATATTTGTCTTTCACTGCCTGGCTTATTTCGCTTAGCATGATGCTCTCTAGTTCCATCCATGCTGTGGCAAAGGGTAGGAGGTCCTTGTTTCTTTCTGCTGCATAGAATTCCATTGTGTAAATGTACCATAGTTTTTTGATCCATTCATTTACTGATGGGCACTTAGGTTGCTTCCAACACTTGGCTATTGTAAATTGTGCTGCAATGAACATAGGGGTGCATAGGTTCTTTTGGACTGGTGTTTCAGGGTTCTTAGGATATCATCCTAGCAGTGGAATTGCTAAGTCAAAAGGTAGATCCATTTTTAGTTTTCTTAGAAAATTCCATACTGTTTTCCATAGTGGTTGTACCAGTCTGCAATCCCACCAACAGTGCACTAGGGTCCCCTTTCTCCACAACCTCTCCAACACTTGTTGTTTGTTGCTTTGTTGATGATGGCCATTCTGACTGGTGTCAAGTGGTATCTCATTGTAGTTTTAATTTGCATCTCTCTGATAGCTAGCGATATTGAGCATCTTTTCATGTGTCTCTGGATCCTCTGTATGTCCTCCTTGGCGAAGTGTCTGTTCAGGTCTTTTGTCTATTTTTTTAATTGGGTTGCTTGTCTTCTTAGAGTGGAGTCATGTAAGTTCTTTATATATTTTGGAGATTAAACCCTTGTCTGAGGTATCATTGGCAAATATGTTTTCCCACACAGTTGGTTCTCTTTTTATTTTAATACTGTTTTCTTTAGCTGTGCAGAAGCTTTTTATTTTGATGAGATCCCATTTGTTTATTCTTTCCTTTATGTCCATTGCTTCAGGGGACATATCAGTAAAAATGTTGCTTCGTGAAATATCTGAGATTTTCCTGCCTATGTTCTCCTCTAGGACTTTAATGGTGTCACGGCTTATATTTAAATCTTTTATCCACCTTGAATTTATTTTTGTGTATGGTGTAAGTTGGTGCTTGAGTTTCATTTTTTTGTACGTAGCTGTCCAGTTCTCCCAATATCACTTGTTGAAGAGGCTATTTTTACTCCATTTTATGTTGCTGCCCTTTTTGTCAAATATTAATTGACCGTAGAGACTTGGGTTTATTACTGGGCTCTCTGTCCTGTTCCACTGGTCCATGTGCCTGTTTTTATGCCAGGACCAGGCTGTTTTGATTACAGTGGCCTTGTAATACAATTTGGTATCAGGTATTGTGATCCCTCCTCCTTTGCTCTTCTTTCTCAAAATTGCAGCAGCTATTCGGGGTTGTTTATGGTTCCATATAAATTTTTGAAGTGTTTGTTCTATATCTGTGAAATATGCCATTGGTTCTTTAATAGGTATTGCATTGAATTTGTAAATTGCTTTGGGAAGTATGGACATTTTGATGATGTTAATTCTTCCAATCGATGAACACAATATATGTTTCCATTTGTTTGTGTCTTCCTTGACTTCTTTCTCCAGTGTTGTGTAGTTTTCTGCATACAGGTTTTTTACCTCCGTGGTTAGGTTTATTGCTAGGTATTTTATTTTTCTTGTTGCTATATCAAATGGGATTTTTTCTTGATTTCTGCTTCTGCTGTTTCATTGTTGGTATACAAAAATGCCTTTGATTTCTGGATTATTGACTTTATATCCCGCTGTTTGGACAAATTCATTTATTAGGTTGAGCAGCTTTTTGGCCGTGTCTATAGGACTTTCTGTGTACACTATCATGCCATCTGCAAACAATGACTGTTTTATTTCCTCCTTTCTGACTTGGATGCCTTTTATTTCCTTTTCTTGTCTAATCACTGTGGCTAAGACTTCTAATACTGTATTGAATAGAAGTGGTGAAAGTGGACATCCTTGTCTTGTTCCTGATCTTAGTGGAAAAGATTTTAGTTTTTGCCCATTGAGTATGATGTTGGCTATGGGCCTCTCATATATTGCCTTTATTATGTTGAGGAATGCTCCCTCTATTTCCACTTTGCTAAGTGTTTTTATCATAAATGGGTGTTGTACCTTATCGAATGCTTTTTCCGCATCTGTTGATATGATCATGTGATTTTTGTCTTTGCTTTTGTTTATGTGATGTATTACATTTACTGATTTGTGAATATTGAACCATCCTTGCATCCCTGGGATGAATCCTACTTAATCATGGTGTGTAATCTTTTTAACTTATTGCTGGATGTGGTTTGCCAATATTTTGTTGAGGATTTTAGCGTCTATGTTCATCAGCGATATTGGCCTGAAGTTTTCTTTCTTTGTTGTGTCTTTATCTGGTTTTGGGATTAGGATGATGCTGGCTTCATAAAAAGAGTTTGGGAGTCTTCCATCATTTTGGATTTTTTGGAATAGTCTGTGAAGGATAGGGGTTAGCTTTTCTTTAAATGCGTTGTAGAGTTCTCCTGTGAAACCATCTGGTCCAGGGCTTTTGTGTGTTGGGAGTGTTTTGATTACTGCTTCAATTTCATCTGCTGTTATTGGTCTGTTCAGGCTTTTTGCTTCTTCATTGAATCTTGGAAGATTATATTTTTCTAGAAACTTGTCCATTTCACCTAGGTTTTCAAATTTCTTGGCATATAGTTCTTCATAGTCATTTCTTATGATCTTTTGTATTTCTCTGGTGTCAGTTGTAATCTCTCCTCTTTCATTTCTGATTGTGTTTATTTGGTCTTCTCTCTTTTTTCTTGATGAGCCTGCTTAAAGGCTTGTTGATTTTGTTTATCTTTTCAAAGAACCAGCTCCTGGATTCATTGATCCTTAGAATTGTGCTGTTAGTCTCTGTGTCATTTAATTCTGCTCTGATCTTGGTTATTTCCTTCCTTCTACTTGCTCTGGGCTGTCTTTGTTGTTGTTCCTCGAGTTCTTATAGGCGTGGGGTTAGGTTGTTTGTTTGAAATGTTTCTATCTTTCTTAGGTAGGCCTGTGTCACTATGAACTTCCTTCTCAGGACTGCCTTCTCTGTGTCCCATAAGTTTTGGGTTGTTATGAGTTCATTTTCATCTGTTTCCAGAAACTTTTTGATTTCTTCCCTAATTTCATTCTTGACCCATGCATTGTTTACTAGCATGCTACTTAAGCTCCATGATTTTGAGTGTTTTGGGTTTTACCCCTTGGGGTTGGTTTCTAATTTCAGTCCCGTGTGGTCAGAGAAAATGCTTGGTATGAGTTCAATTTTCTTGAATTTGTTGAGGCTTGTTTTGTGTCCTATCACGTGGTCTATCTTTAAAAATGTTCCATGTACATTTGAAAAGAATGTGTATTTAGTTTTTTTGGGATGAAGGGCTCTATATATATCAGTTAAGTCCATTTCATCTAGAGTGTTGTTTAATGCCACAGTATCTTTGTTGATATTTTGTTTGGAAGATCTGTCCATTTTTGACAGTGGGGTGTTAAAATCCCCTACTATAATTGTGTTGCTGTCAATATCTTTCTTGAAGACCTCTAAGATTTTCTTGATGTATTTAGGTGCTCCTATGTTGGGTGCATATGTATTTACAATGTTTATGTCTTCTTGGTGGATTCTTCCCTTCAGTATTATGAAGTGACCTTCTGGGTCTCTCTTTATGACCCTTCTTTTGAAGTCTATTTTGTCTGATATGAGTATTGCTACCCCAGCTTTTTTTCCCTGTCCATTTGCTTGGAAAATTTGTTTCCAGCCCTTCACTTTGAGTCAGTGTAGGTCTTTTGTCCTG
Source organism: Glossophaga mutica (assembly GCA_039655065.1). Lineage (NCBI taxonomy): Eukaryota > Metazoa > Chordata > Mammalia > Chiroptera > Phyllostomidae > Glossophaga > Glossophaga mutica. The sequence goes on along the minus strand of CM077304.1, from coordinate 121,661,690 downwards.
AGGTGGGTCTCTTGTAGGCAGCATATGTGTGGGTCATGCTTTTTTATCCATTCAGCTATTCTATGTCTTTTGATTGGAGCATTTAATCCATTTACATTTAAGGTTATTATTGATAGGTACTTATTAATTGCCATTTTCGTACCTGTGTTCCTCTCTCTCTGACTCTCTTTTCCTTCCTTTCCTTAAAGCAGTCCCTTTAGCATCTCTTGCAGAACTGGTTTGGTAGAGGTTTATTCTTTTAGACTTCTTTTGTCTGGGAAGCTCCTTATTTGGCCTTCTATCTTGATTGAAAGCCTTGCTGGGTAAAGTAGTCTTGGTTGCAGGCCTTTGGTTCTCATTACTTGGAATATTTCTTGCCATTCTCTTCTGGCTTGGAGCATTTCCATTGAGAAGTCAGCTGCTAACCTTATCAGGGCTCCCTGTGTGTTACTTCCTGTTTCTCCCTTGTTGCCTTTAAGATTCTCTCTTTGTGTTGGAATTTTGCCATTTTAATGATGATGTGTCTTGAAGTGGGCCTCTTTGGGTTCCTCTTGATTGGGACTCTCTGTGTTTCCTGGATTCGTGTGACTTTTTCTCTCATCAAGTTAGGGAGGTTTTCCATCATTACTTTTTCAAGTAGGTTTTCTATCCCTTGCTCTTCTTCTTCTCCTTCTGGAATCCCTATTATATGGATATTATTACATTTCATATTGTCTTGCATTTCTCTTAATCCCTCTTCATTCTTTATGAGCCCCTTTTCATTGTCTTGCTCTTTCTGGGTGTTTTTTCTACTTTGTCCTCCAACTCGCTGATCCGATCTTCTGCTTCATCAATTCTGCTTTTCATTCCTTCTACTGTGTTCTTCAGGTCAGAAATTGTATTCTTCATTTCCTCTTGGCCCTTGTTGATAGTTTCTATTTCCTTTTTCATGTTGATATAGTTTGCAGTGAGGTCATTGTAGCTTCCGTGTAGTTTCTGGTAGCTCATTGAGAGCTCATTGAGCTTCCTGACAACATTGCTTTGAACTCAATATCTGATAGTTGAGTTGCTTCTGTTTCATTTAGCATTCTTTCTGGGGCTTCCTCCTTTCCTTTCATTTGGGGATTGTTTCTTTGTCTTCCCATTGTTTGTGAGACTCTTCTTATTAGCCTCAGCTTCTTAAATTGATCTGTTCTGGCTCCCTGGGTTTATGGTGTGACCTTCTGTGGAAGAATCTCTGTGAGATTCACTGGTGCAATCTCCTTTGGGTATCCTGGTGTTCACAGCTTCCACTGTCTCAGCTGTTGGGATGCCCCCTCTTTGGGTCCAACTCTGGTTTTTTTCACAGTTCCAGGTTTTGTTATCTCACTCGTGGGTATTTAAAAAGAGAAAAGAAAAAAATGAAAAAAGAAGAAAAAAAGAGGAAGGAAGAAGAAATAAAATTGGAAAGAAGAAGGAATAAAACAAGAAGTAAAGAGAAGCAAAAGGAATTGAGGGATTAAAAAAGATAAAAATAATAAAAAAAATAGAAAATATATAATTAAAACAAAAACTCAAAAACAAAAAACAAATAAACAAACAAAAAACCAAAAAAAACCTCTTGCTGTTTTCAAACTGGCCAATCTGGCTTTTCTGGTCTTGCTGGCTGCAACAGGCTGAGGAGCAACTGGTATTGCTTTTCTCCCTGTTCTGCACTCAGTTAGCTTTGAGCTACTCTCCTCAGTGCCAGCTGCGCACTCTCCCCAGGGCTAGCCTGGCACTCTCCCCAGGGCTAGCCAGTGCCTCTCCGTGCAGGGCCTTGGGCCAGGGCCTTGGGCGTGGATTCTGAGCCTCCTGCACAGCGTTCGCTTTCCCGAGTTTATGGGTGTGAGCTGGGATCTCTTATGGATCGAGCACTCCCTGGATTTAAGGGTGTGAGCTCTGGGTCTCCTACAACGCTCGCATGCCTACCTGAGTTTATGGTGTGGGCTCCGCAGGTTTCCTGCATTGCGCGCACTCGCCCTAGGATCACGGGTGTGAGCTCTGGGTCTTCCACAAAGCCCCCTCCTCCGGTCGCAGGGGCGCCTCCTGTCATAGGGCCGCCTCCGGTTTCAGAGTCACCTCTAGTCCCAGGGCCACCTCTGGTCACCTATTGTCCCTTTTTTAAACTACCATTCAGCTGCCTGATGTGCTATTAATTTTTTAAAATCTTTTCATCCCTTCTTTTCTTTTCCTTTTACTATCAGACGTGAGGCTCTTATCTGCACAAGTTAAAGAATTCATTGAAATAGCTTATTATCTAGTCTCCTGGCCATTCTGCTCCTGGTTACCTGAGTCACCTTCCTGAAACCTGGCTTTTATCATGCCTTGCCCTAGCACCCAGTCTTCTAATTATTTCCCTTTACTGTACAATAAATATTGCCCCCTTTCTGAGTGCCTACTGAGCACCAGGTACTATACTAAATTCTTTTAATGTTTCTTCAGTTTAATCCATGTAACACCCATGTAAGACCATCTTTATTACTGGTAATTACTTATTAATATACAAGAATACAGAGACTTTGGAAGATGTTTAAGGTTAAAAAATAAGTTTAAAGATAGAATTCAAATCCATGTCTGCTTGCTAAACTTTTCCTTTTTTCACCACACAAGACTTCCCTTGATTGATGATGACAAAGCTTGTGGAAATCATGAAATAATTTTGTGAATAAAGATTGATTGATAGTTAACTTTGCCTTCTTCCTTCTCCTCTCTTCTTCCTTCTTCTCCACCTCTTTTTCTTCTTTTCTGATATTTCAGTTCGCCAGAGAGTTCTGGAGAGAGAGAACCATGAGTTAGTGTGGCCAGGAAAAGGAACATTTAAGTTAACTGTCCAGCTGCCCCCAGCCCCAGATGAAGTCCATGATATTTCTGAAGGGGAAATTTCAACACAGGTAAGTAAAGGAGTGAGTAAAAGGGAAGAAGGGTATTCTTCCAAGGTGTGTGGGATGGGAAGCACAATGAGGAAAATCTAGTGGAATAAAAAGTATAAGTCAAACTGTAGTGAGAAATGCAACTTACAGATGTGGTGGGATAGGTACGGAATAATGAAGGAGGGATACTTTTTGTTCAATTTTAGACACCCTGGAAAAGTCAAGATTTGGGGGTTATAATAAGGGTGGTTATGAGATGTAAAATGTTGGGTGGGTTTGTCCTACGTGCTCTTAACCTGGAACTTACCGTATTTATTTTTAAATTGTTCTGAGGGGATAGTGATCCATCCACCTGTACTAAGTATTTCCTACATGGTATAGTATAGTATCTATCTCGTGGGATTGTTGTGAGGATTAGATGAGACAACCTCTGTAAAACAAATGGCATAGCGCTTATTCATAGGAAACACTCAATAAATGTTAAATGGAGAAAAGATTTAGGTCTTACCCCATTCCCTGGACACTTGGTGTCTATTGGGATTTCTGTTATTCGTGACTCATTTTTACCAATGATTTTTGTGCTGAGTAAGTGGATGTGCTACTTTACATGGGGTGCATTCAAAAGCACCATTGCCAGAGCTTTTTATTATCATTTCAATTGACCCTACATCTCTAGGCCAGCCTTTAGCACCTTTTCTTTTTTCTTTTTAAAGATTTTATTTATTTTCTTTTTTTCTTTTTTTCTTTTTATTTTATTTTTAATCAGTATTTTTTAATTGTTGATATTGTACAGTTTTCTGTCTTCTACCCCACCCCAGCCCACCACCCCAGCCCTCCCCACCTTCCTCCCATTTCCACACCCCCCGCCATAGTTTTTGTCCATGAGTCCTTTATACTTGTTGCTCTAAACCATTCCCCTTTTCCCCTGAAATTCCCTCCCCTCCCCCTCTGGACACTGTCAGTTCTTTTTAGAGAGTGGAAAGCGGGGAGAAAGAGGAGAGAAACATCAATGTATGGTTGTCTCTTGAGTGCCCCCTACTGGGGACCTGGCCTGCAATCCAGGCATGTGCCCTGACTGGGAATCAAACTAGCTACCCTTCAGTTCACAGGCTAGCACTCAGTCCACTGAGCCACACCAGCCAGGACCAGCACATTTTCTTAATGTAAAGAAACTATCAGTAGCCCTAGCCAGATGGTACAGTTAGTTGGAGTGTCTGATTTTAGGGTTACAAAAGAGGTCAAGATGTTATATTTATCTACCATGGTTTGATCCCCGATGGGAGCATATACAGGAGATAACCAATTGATGTTTCTCTCTCACATCGATGTTCTCTCTCTCCCTTCCTCTTTCCCTAAAATCAATAAACACATTCTCAGGTGAGGATTTAAAAAATAAATTGTTAGTAATTTATTAATTCTACTTTATTGTTTGAATTTCAGGAATTCGAGACCAAAGAACATGCCAAAGAACCAGGTAAGGTCTCAGTTGAGATGACTAGCCTTTGCAAGGCAGTTTTGCTTTTATTAAAGATGGCAGAGGTAGACATCATCCTTATCTTCTTTACCTCATAAGGCAGGGTTTTCTCAGCTTGGAGGTGCCTGGGGCTGCATCATCTTCATACCGTCAGCCAGCTGTGCAGAGGGTGAACACTGGGGGAGACACTTAAGCTCTGAGGGTTCAGGTCAGAAGGGTGGGAACAACTCTCTCTGTGGGGACTGGGAGACATGGGCAAAAGGTGCCTGGAAGGTGGTGATAAGCTGACCTTCAGAGGCCACTTGTGCCCAAGCTGCCATTGAGAAGCAAAGAATGATGTATCAGTGGGTGTTGTATGTGGTTAAGTCAGTTTCTGAGCACTGGGTGTGGAAAGTGCCATCCTCTGGAGCCACAACAGGAAGATGTGGGTCCTCTGTGGATGAAATCTTCAGAGTGGGGTGCTCAGGATGTGGGTACAGCCCTCCAGACCAGCAGTGGCTCTCCTCATCCCATCTGCTGTAAGAAAGAGCCTTTTGTGGACTCTGTTGCTTAACTAGTGTCTGGGCGTTGTGGACTATATAGCACCTGGCATTTACCAAAGAAGTGACTAGTTTTCCTGGCTAAGCATGCTGTATAAAGGGGAGGAAATGATGAAGTGTGTTGAATGGCTGATCAAGAGAGATAAAGTGATACACATATCCAGATCTTAGGGAAAAGAAATTGCAAAAAATATGTAAATATTTTTCTCTAAAGTTGAAATTATCTTGAGAACATGTTTAGATTTTTTAAATGGCACTAAGATAAGAGCTGTCTTTACTTGGTAAAATGACTGGATAGGGATGTATAGGTTGTTTTTACCTAACATGAATATACTGTTAAACTGTGGGATCTAGTATGCATGGTTTCCTTAAGAAAATCATGATTCTTTGAGATAGGATTTTTAAAAAATCCTTACCTGAGGTTATGTTTATCGCTTTTAGAGAGAGAAGAAGGGAGGGAGGGAGAGAGAAAGAAACATCGATGTGAGAGAAACATTCATTGGTTGACTCATGTACCCATCCCAACTGGGGATCGAACTTGCAACCCCAGTATGTGCCCTGACTGGTCTTTTGGTATACAGGACAATGCTACAACCAACCAAGCCATGGGCCAGGGCTGAGCCAGGATTTTTTTTTTTTTTTTTTTGTCTTTTTAGAGTAATTCCTGCTTTCCATTTTTCAGATGTCAGACTGGCTCACCCAACTCCCATTGTTCATTATGACCCCCTAAGTCCTTATCTGTTTCTTGGAAGGTAACTTACAGGCTGTACCCTCAAGTTCAATTTTAGGCCAGGAAGTGATTTTATATTTGTACTTTTGTATCCGTGCCATTTTCCACATGGAGAGTTTAATCAAGTCTGGGTTTCTTATGGTTTCATAGATTTTACCCCAACTCCATCTCCACTGATTTGTTAGCACTGCTTCAGATTCGCTTAAGATCCCAGGTGCATGTATTCTAAGAGAGAGTCATCCAGCCCCACTCCACCAATGTACTTTTCACTGTCCTGGAAATTTTAAACCCATTTATTAACCTGTTTTTACTTGACCCAGACTCTAACCAGCCAAAACATTAGATAGTCTTCAACAAGATACTTAAGTTGACCCCTTTAAGAGATGGCAGTGGAGGTCTTTGTTGAATGGTTGCTTTACACTGAGCCCTGACAATCACTCTAAGGCTAGAACTCTTGAAATTAATTGGAATGGTGTAGACAGTTTTCAGAACTGAGCAAAATGAGGATGGAGGGTGGTTACCTAATAGGTCCCATATCTCAGAGATGAGGAGAGCAGAAGACACTGCATCATGGACGCACTAGGCATGCCTGAAACCCCAAGCTTCAAGTTAAAGATTGACAGGCAGTTGACAGATCAGGGAAAAGTCAGTCAAGGCACACACCAACATTAGGGGATGTGAGCAGTGAGCCAGTGTCCTGTTCCAGGCTAAGCTGAGTTGGGCTGGGCCTGAAAGGTAGAAATCAGCAAGTGGAAGAACTGGGAGAAGAATGACAGGCAAGAGCAGAGAAATATTGGCCACTTGCAGTCAGCAAATTCTGGTTTTTCTAAGTCTGTGTTTCCAGCCTAGACTGTCTTCTGAGTTCCAGACCTTGTGTTGGACCTTTCTATTGGAAAATGTGCCAGAGCCAACATGCCCGAAGCTGCCTGTGTCATCTGCCTCCAGATCGGTGCCCTCCTCTGTCTTTTTTATTTCACTTGAACCAACTAGAACTTTAGTTTTTTTCTTTCAGCTTTCACACATGTTGGTCACAGACTTACCAGTCTTTTTAAAAAAGTTTTCCTCATCCATTCCTCCCTCGCCCCAGGCTACCATTATCATATCATTTCACAGGTCCAGAATGGCAGGTGTACCCTGCTTGGGCTCTCTGTATCTGATGTCCTCTTTTTAAATCTGACCACCCCTTTGTATTGCCGGACATCTGGTCATCCTTTTCACAGAAACCTTCCCTGACTCACCCTTACCACCAACTGCAAGGTAAAGTCCAGACCACATTTTGAATGCAGCTGACTTTTCTGGCCTCATTTTTTATATCCCTGTACACAAGAGCTCCTTGAGGATTATCAGATAGAATTATCAGTCAGATCACCATTTCCTAAGTAGGAAATTTGGCACAATCACAACACTCTGTACTTCTGTTGCTCTCAATCCTCTCTACCCTGCTTTTCTCTACCTAAATTCTTTTGACCCTTCAAGATCTACTCAGCTTTCTCCTCTTCTCTAAAGCATTTTCAAGCCAGCCCAATTCCCTTTTCTCTCTTTCTTGGAATCCTGGCTTGATTGTTGGTGCTCTTTATTTGGGAGTTAACCAAGCTTTTGATGTGGTGAAGCTTCAAATAGTCATGAGATGATAAAACTATATTGCTGGGAAGGTTCCTACCATTCACTTAGTCTAATACTCTCGTATAATTAAGAGATGTGCCCCAAGTCAGATGGCTAAAGGGTGGCAGAGTCGGGTTGAACTCTATAGCCTCATTCCCAGACCAGTACTCATTCTGGTTTGTCATACCTGCCTCATCGAATGCTAGTTTATGTTGTTATTGAATCCTTATGCTATTTTTTATTTGGCATGAGTGAGTGAGTGTGTGTGTGTGTGTGTGTGTGTGTGTGTGTGTGTATGTGTGTTTGTATGGTGCCTCATCCAGCACACAGCAGGAATGCTTGTCCGGGTGATCTAACTGCTGTAACAAACAACCCCCAGATAATGGTAGTTGGAAGCTAGTGTGGTGGGTAGAGTCTAGATTGCTTTGCACAGTCATTTGGGAATCCAGGTTCCTTCTATATTTCAATACCATTATCCTTGACATGTGGCCTCTAAGGTCACTACTGCAAGGGAGAAGGGAGATCCATATGAAGGAGACTTGTATTGGCCATCCTTGGAAGTGGAATTCACCACTTCCACCTGTATTCCGTTAGCTGCATGAACTCTACCATGGGAATTTAACTGCAGGAAGTCTGGTCAGTGTTTCCCAGAAAGGAAACAAAATGGATTTGATGAGCGCATGGCATTTTACTCTGCCACAACACACATTTACCAATGTTGGGTTTTTTTTTTTTAAGTACCCCCATTAGAAAATCTGTAAGTTCTTATCCAATGTTTTTTGTATGCACCTCTCTTCACATATCCTGTGCGTGAACATAATAAGGGCTTCAGTTGAATAGTTGCTCAAAGAAGGCCTAAAGATCATATGGTACCCATCATGCTTCACTGCACTGGGCAAGCACAGAGTGAGACTGGCTTTACACATATACGTAACTCACTTATGGTCAACAATGGGGAGGAACAAGCTGGCTGGGGTGATTGCTATTCAGTAAGTTTGATATATACATATATCTCTAGGCCATTTTACTTTCTCTGTGTATTCCTTAGGCATTCAGTGCAAATATCTCTTTTTCTCTTCAGAAATGGGAAGTTACTGCTTTTCAGAGCATAAAGTGTTAGATGATGCTCACATTTAGCACCATCAGATATCCTCGCTTTTCTCCAGTGGTCCAAGAACTAAATCTCCAAATCAGCAAACACTTATTGAGCCTCAAATATGTACACCATGTGCTAGCAATGTAAGGATGCATAAACATTGTCCTTGCTTTTTTTTTTTTTTAATCCTCACCCAAGGATATTTTTACTGAGAGAGAGAGAGAGAGGGAGAGAGAGGGAGAGAGAGGGAGAGAGAAATGTGAGAGAAACATAGATCCATTCTCTCCTGTGATGCAGGGGCGGGGGCCTGTCCCGGGCGCCAAATGTCGGGGAGGGGGCTCCACCCGCAGCACCCCATCCCTCCGTCATGGATGAAAATAAAACTACCAAGACATGATCTGCTTGGGGAGGAGAGGTGGACAAACTCTCAGAGGAGAATGACCCAGAGCACCTTCCTCACTAGGCTTTTATTGGGTTCAAATACACAAGAGTACAAGTCTAACATGTCAAAGAAATCTGAGGGCTTAATCTGAGTCAGTGTCTGTCAGGAAAGGGGGTTGCAAAACTTTGGGAGACATACTCATTTCCTCCTCCCACCCTTATCATTTAAATGAGAGCACTCTTAGCAAAGCAGGTTTCACAGGACTTTAGGAATTCTTTCTTATGCCCAATCACCCAGGGAACCGTTCTGGCCGGCACAGGGCTGCACCGCTTGCCCTCATAGTTTCAGGCTTTAAGCTAATCAGGCTCAGGAAGCAGAAGACATCTCCCAGACGGAAATGGGAACTCGGGCTATGTTAGAATAGCCGGGGGGCGAGGGTCCATCACATCCTCTTTGCTGCAGCCCCCCGAGTCCTTCCATGAGGGCCTCCCAAGTGGTTGCGTCTGGCTTAGGTTGCCCCTACCATGAGGAGTCTTACCCATCATTGAGACTAACCAACCAAGCATTGGGGCCAGAGATGGATGAGGCAGAAGCAGTGCTCCTGCCAGGGAGATAATAAGCTTTGTCTCCTTAGTAGGTCACATCCTCTTGACAGAACAGACCCAGATGAAGTGGGTTTCTAGGCTCTTACACAGCCCACCATGGGGTGAGGGTTACAACTCCTGAAACCAGGCTGAATGGTCCTCAACACTGTACGTGCCCTGACTGGTAATTGAACCTGCATTATTTCGGTGTAGGGGATGGTTCTCCAACCAACTAAGCCACCTGATCAGGAGCATTCCTTGCTTTTGAGAAACTGAGTTCAATAATTATAATATGGTACTATGTATATGTCAGCAGAAATAGGTATAATAAATTTGAACATCATCATCATTGTCGTAATTAATTTAAGCAAAAAGCCTCGAAGATCTCTTTTTATTTGAATTAGCTAAGAGGTTGGGAAGGAAAGGTGACATTGTCTTATGATAATTTACTTTGCTAAGACCATGGTAGATGAACATAACATCTTGACCTCTTTTGTATTTCTAAAATCAGATAAGTCAGAAGATACAAAAATGGAAGCTATCCCAAAAGAATGTGAAAATATTCCCTCTTTGGTTGCATTTGAAAATCTCAGAGAATGTGTGACTGACGTCATGTTGATCCTGTTGGTGGAGAACATAAGCGGCCTCTCCAGTGATGACTTTCAAGTGGAAGTAATCAGAGATTTTTATGTTGCCGTGGTAACCTTTCAAAAATATATAGGTAAGATTAAGTGACACTCATTTTCAGTCTTCTTTGCACCACACTTTTGGGATTTGGGACACTTAGCTAATAGAATATCTCTGGAAATTGGATGCTTTTTAGTAGCTAGTAAGAGGACTCCAGGTTAATATAGATCCTTTTTTATTTGAAAGAGAAACAATTTTGCTTTGAATCCAAATTCCAGTATGTTTAATAAATTAAACTTTATTGTATGAGTTGTGTGTGTGTGTGTGTATGAGAGAGAGACAGAGACAGAAACAACACACCCAAGATGAAATCTGAAGTCCAAGTTATTAAAGGGATTCCATGCATGAGTCATCATTTTCACATGTGTTACCTCATTGTGAGAAGTAAATATTGATCTGTGTTACCAAACTGGACTTGAAGGTAATAAAAATAATAATAGCAAACACTTATATGGTGTCACTATAAGTCAGGTACTATGCTAAGCCCTTTACATGTAATTGATTTGTTCCTTTCAACAACCTTTTGAGATTATTATCATTCCTCATTTTACACTTGAGGAGACAGAGGTGCAGAGATGCTAATAAATGGATAAAGTGGATTTGGACCCAGACAGCATACCTCTCTACAGCCTGTTGTGTTATCCCCTTTACCATGTATCTTCTTCATACTTCCATGGTCACCCACATACACAGTGAGAGTACATGCATGTGTTGCAGAAAATGAGTGGGCTTTGAGGTCTGGGGGAGGAATCTGTGGGTTGGAAGAGCCATCTCCAGACAAACAAGGAAATTTTCCAATTCTAAGCCTCGCTATTCCATAGCTATGGCAGTGGATTGGTTAATTAAGAGCATAGATCATAGAGTCAGAATTCTAGCCTCCCCATTCAACTAATTACCTGAGGTTGGCCAAGTTACTATCCTATGTGTTCTTTACTTTCCTCACCTATGATATGAGGATAATAATTTCTACCTGATATAGCTTCCGTGAAGAGTAAATGAAATAATGTTTGAAAAGCTCTTAACATAGTACCTGAGACAGTAAAGAATCAGTACAGGGAGCTATTCTTATTTCAAATTTATGAATATTTCTTATAAAAGTGAAACTAAATGGACTTGCTTTTATTCACTAATCAAAATTTTGAATGTCTACTATGTGCGCTTGTCTAGGTGCTGTGGGTACAGAGATGAATAATTCTTGGTCCCTGCTCTTGAGGAACTCATATGGGGCAGGGAGGAAACCCATACAGAAATGAGTAATGAAGATGCAAGAGGAGAAGCTGCCTCCCTGGGCTGTGAACAGCAGGCTGTGGGGAATGGGAGGAAAGGCCACCCAAACAAGGGGGTTTGGCTTTGCCCTACCTACTCCATTCTGCGAAGCTTAGACTCCAGCTGTACCAGTCTGTTGGGTCCCAAATATACTGTGTTGTTTCATGCCACTGCGGTGCCCTCTGCCTGAACTGTCTCATTGTCATGGGCCCGTCATCGATATTTATTTATCTGAAAGAGATAATTGGGCTGAGTCTCAATAGAGGAATAAGGCCAAGATAAAAAATTGGAGGGTATTTTAGGCACAGGAAATTATATATACAAAGGCAAAAGAGCATGGCTTTTCAAAATAATGACTAGTTTCTGTGGCAATATGGAAAATAAAATGAATGGCAGGGAATAACCAAAGGTGGTATTTGGAAATTAGTTTGGAGTCAAATAGCAGAGGGCCTTGTAGGCCTAGCTACGGAGTGTGTGGACTCGTGCCTTCAGGTAATGGGGAGCCATTGAAGGACTTGAGAAAGGGGTGAAATGGGATTTGTATGGTAGAGAGAGTACTCAGGTGGCCATGTCAGGGAGGGTTGGAGAGGACTGTGAACAGAGGTGGGGACACAGCTCAGTGGCAGTAATCCTGGTAAGATGAATTTTGTTCAGAGAATGGGAATTTTAGGCATGTGATTCTCATTTAGGAGTTCAAATCTTGCATCTAAAAATTGAGTGCTTAGCTCTTTCCTTTATCTCAAATAATATTCAGACAGTTTTTTCTATGTAATATAAAGATATAATCATAATTTTCTGCTTGATTGATTTTGGTTTGAAGATCCCGTGAGATTTGTTGATGATTGTACCACGAACCGTTCGGTGAAACATCTTCAACTTTCTCCAAGACTTCTGGAAGTGACAAGAAAGATCAGGGTCGAAAACCTGCCACCTGGTGTTGACATGTATAATTTGAAATGTTTATTTGAAGATCCTCAAAACGGAGGGGGAAGAGTTGTCAATGTTGAATATTTTCCTGAAGAGAGTTCAGCACTGATTGAATTTTTCGACAGAAAAGGTAATTTCTATTAGCCTGATTTTGTAAACCTCACCGAGCGTAATTTAAACTATATTAGGAGATCTTAACAGTTATCGGTTGAATTCTGATGTATTTTATTAATATTTCTTATTCATATATTTCATTGGTAATCCAATTAGGAATCTTGTTCATCTGGCATATGATGCTTAATGTGTCCAATGATTCAAACTTTAGAGAAGTAATGTCAGATTTTTGAAGGATGTAAAGAGATTCTCTCATGAGTTTCTACCAGTGATGAACTGAAAAATATATAATTCTTAAAATCCTGGAAATGCTGTATTAAAAAAGAAATATGTTTTGGCTGTACACTTGGTAGAAATTCTTAAGTTAATTTCAACAAGGTTAGGTAAAGAAATAGTCAGAAACATATACAGTTCCTAGAGAGTGGCACTACTTCCCCTTTCACCTTGTCAGTGTCATCATTCAGAAATTAATAGCCCTGATTTCACACAATTGGTGGGCGCCTGCTGGATTGCTCTGTGCTGTGACGCTGTGAAGACCGTGTCCAGTTGAACCTTAGAGAAACACTTCTGGGGGTTTTGTAGGCATAGGTTGCCAGCTCTCTGAGGCATGTGCAAAGTCAGCTTGGAGAGTCTGTTGATATCTAGAGGTCATGTCTGAGGAGTAGGAATTAGGGGACCAGACTTGTTAGGGAAAGAAGGAACCTTGTGCTTGGTGTTAACCGGGGGACCATGAGACAGGATCATGTGATATGCTACTCACTTAAGAAATGTTTCGTGGGGTACTTGGAGGAACCCCTCTTCAGCTTTTTTAAGTTGGAGAAAATAGGGTGAGGGTGTGGTTTACATTAAAATGGGCTTAGGGACCTAGTATTCCTTGGGCAAAGGAGCAAAAGAGGACTTTCTGTTGCGTGTTCTTTAAATCTCCCTCAGCCTGTTCTTGGCCTCAGGTAGAGAGCTACATAAAGCTGTCTACTCTGGAAGTTAACTTCCAGCTAATGGTGGGAGTGGACAACTTTGGAGCTTTTGAACATCTGGAGGGCATGGGGCAGTTGCATATGTCCCCAGGATGTCTAGTTACATGTGTACCACTAAAAATATGAACTATTGATTACGATTTATTTCATACCAGTGCTATACCTCTGCATAGTAGGAGTCTCTCAAAGGTTCCATTTCACCTGACTTTTTTGCATCGTCTACTGTGTTGACCACACCTCCTCCTCTAACCTCACTCATTCCCTGTACTTCAGGGTCTGAGATACACTGACTTTCCCTTTCTGTCTCTGGACATTTGCATAGCTCTGCAGGGTGCTACGAAGTGCATTTATAGACGTTGCTGTCTAGGCATTGCTATTATTGTAATCCTTATTTTATAGCTAGAGAGCAGGACGACAGCTGAGGGTGCGGGGAAGTTAGGGGGTGCAGGGATTGATCAAAAAGGAAAAAGGACTCATGGACATGGACACAGTGTGGTGATTGTGGTGGGGAGAGGGGAGCCAAAAACAAAAACAAAAATGAATGAAGAAACTTAGGGACAGAAAGATCAAATAACTTGACAAAGGTTACACAGCTTGTGTAACTAGGTACTGTTCCAGTAAAGTGGCAGGAGGTGGGTTGTAGCTGGGACAGGGGAGGTGAGTCAGTTTCTGGGCTGAGCAATTTGATGACTTTGAGGATGACCTTGGTTTGGACCCCTGGTAGAAGGGCAAGAGCATGGGCTTTGGGGTCAGACAGATTCTGGCTTGAATCTTAGCTCTGATATTTACAGCACATGACCCTGTTCAAGTTATCTAATCTTTACTACTCTGAGTTTTATCATTGGTAAATAGTGATGATAATAATAGTGTCCCTACCTCAAAGAGTTGTGAAGATTAAATTAAGTAAACATGTGTAAAGCATTTAGACTAGTGTCTGACACATGGTAAGCTATGATAATTATTATTATGCTCCTCCTCTGAGAAGTATTAATGGAATCTAAGTCATCTGTGAAGCCTGGAATTGTGAGAAATGAAAGAAACAGTAAATAGCGTGATTCTTAGACAAGCTTGGCTTTGAGCGCCAAAATATTCTTTACCCTGAGGCAAACATTATCCCCATGCTTGTGATCAAAGTCATATCTATTTCTTAACCTAGTGGTGATAGTGTTGTCAGAAAAACAGAACACAGAATTTATGTAACAGAATTTCAACATAGAGTGATCTTGGCTGAAAAGTAATTATTCAATTGGGCAAGGGATACCTATGTAGTGTTAATACCTATTCATTGATATTTGAGCACTTTGAGAGTAGAGATGCTTTTTAATACCGTGGTGCATCGCAGCTCTACAAACATTAGGATTTTTCCCTCTCTGGAATAGGAAAGGTTTTGTTCGTTTGATTGTTTGTCTTCATTTGAAACATATTATTCTGGGATTACTTTATTTTATTTCTTTCCTTTTTAGTGTTAGACACCATCATGACCAGGAAGCTTGATCTCAACAACATGCCGCTCTCTGTGTTCCCATATTATACGTCTTTGGGCACAGCTTTGTATGGAAAGCAGAAGCCTCTGATCAAGCTTCCAGCACCATTTAGAGAATCTTTGGATCTTTCTTTATGGAAGTTCTTATACAGAAAGAATCACCTGGTTGAGGCGATAAATGAAGAAGTGAGCCGTTGTCACTGTGAGCTAGCATGGTCCCAGCTCAATGGCGAAGTTACCATCAGACCCATGGCCACCTTAGTCAATCAAGGAAGGCAAACAATCAAGAACTGGAAGAAAGATGCTTCCTCAGCATTCTCTGGCATCAGGGCTAGATATAAAGTCACCAGATTTAAAGTGGATCCAGTAGTGTGGGACACCATAAAAAACGATTTAGAAGATGAAAACATTTTGATTGAGTTTGATATGCTTATGGGGATTGTAACTTTAGCAGGGAAATCAGAAGATGTACAAAACATTGAGCCACAAATCAAGGAATTAATAGAAAACACCAGTCAAAAAATTAAAAGAGAAGAGCAAAGTCTGAAGGAAAAAGTGGCCATTTCTCCAGGAAAGTATTCTCTTTTGCTCTATAGTGGTGATCAGGAGCGCCTCTGCACGGAGTACCCAGAGATGGAGATTGTTTATGATGAAGACACTCAACACATGTGCTTTAAAGGCCTCGGTGTAGATGTGTATAAAGTAAAGTGTGAAGTCCAGGAAAAGGTGTACACCATGGCTCAGAAATGCATTCAGCTTCCCCCTGAAGTTTTCCACTTTTTGCAACAGGTCGACTGTGCAGAATTCTCCAAGTCTTTTTTTATAGCACAGAAAATTCGTGCAGTTTGTGAGCTAGAGGGTACAACTGTTCTCTTAATCGGCTATTCTTCTGAAGTCCTATTAGAAGCTGAAAAGCATATGGTCAGTGCCCTAAGTTATATGTGCGTAGACATTGAGGACAGGGAAGTTCTTAATAGCAAGAAATGGAAAACAATCACTGGCAATTTGCTTAAAAAACATAATTCCTCTTCAAAGACTGTAATAATCACTGAGTTAACTTCAAAAACCCCACCGGAGGCCATTATTGCGGGCTGTGTGAAAGAAGTACGTGAGATCCACAGCCTCCTTTTGGACTTTGTGGAAAAGAACATGAAAATAGAGAGATTGATTGAAATAAAGCCTTCCTTAGTTGTTGATTATTTAAAGGCAGAGAAGAAGCTATTCTTACAAAAGCTGAAGCTAAAGAAGATAAATGTTCAGGTGGATTTCAATCCTGGGAGCAAACCAAGGGGCATTTTACTAACTGGCTCGAAGGCTGAAGTCATGGAGGGAATGAACATCCTCAGTCAAGCCAGGGATTCAGTCTGTGTTAAAAGTGTCTGTATTGATAAGCCAGGAGCCAGGCAGTCATTCCTGGATAAGCCATGGTATTATAAACGTGAGGTACGGTCACATGGCTGTTTTGTGGAACTACTGCAGAATGAAGAAAAGGAGGGAGGTGGTGCCTTTGGGCAGAAGTGCTTCTCTCGGGCAGTGTTGGTCCCTGGAGTCTCTCTGATCGTGCAGCAAGGCGACTTGACACGGTTTCCTGTTGAAGTGGTGGTGAATGCGGCAAATGAGAACCTCCAGCACAGCGGGGGCCTTGCCGGTGCCCTTTCCAAAGCAGCTGGCCCTGAGCTCCAAGCAGACTGTGACCGGATAGTGAAGGAAAATGGCACAATCCCAGTTGGCCATGCCGTTGTTTCGAGAGCAGGAAAGCTCCCGTATCGCCAGGTCATCCATGCAATAGGACCCAAGTGGAACAGGGGTGATGCCCAGGGGTGTGTGCTCCAGTTAAAGAAAGCCGTGAGACAAAGCCTCCAATTGGCTGAAAAACTCCAGTACCAATCTATAGCCATCCCTGCCATTAGTTCTGGAATCTTTGGCTTTCCCTTATCTCAGTGTGTGGAGGCCATCGTTTTGGCAGTCAAGGAGACCTTCCAGTATAGCTGGGATGGATGCACCTTGAAAGAGATTTACCTTGTGGATACATCTGAGAAGACGGTTGAGGCCTTTGCTGAAACTCTGAAAACTGTATTTAAAAACACCATGCCTGGTACTTCTTCCCAGCCCAGTGTACCAGCTGCAGTCCAGCGCAGCTTGAGAAAAGATGATGGAAACAGCAAAGTGCTGTTGTGCCCTAGTGGCCTGAGGATCCTGTTGGTGAAAGAAGAAGTGCAGAATGCTACGGTGAGTGTCTGTCTTTACAGCGCACCCACCGAGAGGTGCTGCAACTCCAGGGAGTCTGTTGCGAAAGGAAGATTGGGATCAAGGGGAGAATTAAAAGAGAGAATCCCATGTCCTCCATCCTGGCTTGGAAAGAGGTTTCCTTAAGAAATTGGGCTACTTCATCTCAGCATTTACTGATGGAGATTGGCCAGTTATGTATGGGAACTGGGAATGTATCCAGATCCCTAGGCTTCTAGTAAATGTGAAAATTCATGATAATAACTTACAGTTACAAGGCTCCATACTTTTTCAGTGCCTTCACACCTGTCATATTTTGGTAAATCTAAGGTTAATTTCCTAACAAATTTACTGATAGCAGATACAGAAAAATTAGAGCACAGAGTGGGGACAGAAGAAAGGAATCTTGTCAGTGTTGCTGGGCCAGGTTGAGCGGGGCCCTGAGTCTACAGGACCTTCAGTGCCCAACACCAGTAAGAGAATGTGGGAAGGAAAGTAGAGGCTGGACCTGGGAAGGGCCTGGGTATTACATGGGGACAATTCTCATAGGTCTGCCAGGGGGTGATGTGTTTTTTTAAAAATGTATTTAACAGCCTTTTCAACACAGGCTCTACCTAATAAGAGCAGCAGCTCTCGAAGGTTGTGGGCAGACCCGGGGAAGGGATTCCTAAGGAAGGCCATTGGCCTTTCTTCTTCAGAGAAATATCTATTCAGATTCTTTGCCCACTTTTAAATTGGGTTATCTTTTCATTACTGAATTTTAAGAGTTCTTTATATTTTTTGGATACGGGTCCCTTACCTGATATATGATTTGCAAATATTTTTCCATTCTCTTTGAGCTTAAATAATAATTACTAGAACAATAGCTGCCCTGTTGGTGAGGCTCAGTCTCGTACATCGAAAAGTTTTGGGTTCAATTTCCAGGTCAGGGTACATACCCAGGTTGCAGATTCCATCCCTAGTCAGGAGGTGCACGGGAGGCAACCAATCAATGTTTCTCCCTCACGTGGATGATTCTCCCCTCCTCTCCCCTGCTCTCCCCACCCCTCCCCTCCCCTCTCCAGTTCTCTCTTCCTCTTCCTTTCTCTCAAAGCAATAGAAAAATGTTCCCGGGTGAGGATACAAAAATAATAGCTAACATCGATCATTTAGTGTGTGTCAGGCACTATGCTAAGTGCTTGGCTTGTATGTTCTCATTTAGGGCCATGAGGGGGATTCCAGGGTAATTACTCTTCTCAGACAGATGAAGGAATGAGACTTAGAGGGGTTAAGTAATTTGTCAAAGTCCCACAGCTGACAAATGGTGGAGCCAGGACTGGATTTGTACACGCTCTTAACCATTGCACTATTTCAAAAATATTAAAAATAATTTTGTTTCTTATTTGAGAAACCAAACAAATAAATAAGAAACTCTTGACCACGAGTCAGTGATTGGAATGAGTTCAGTTCCTTGTCCATCCTGAACATTGAATAAATAGTAAGATGTTCCTTCCATTCCCTTTACTCCTATAGATGTTTGGCTTCTGATGCCACAGTACCTGCTGGGTGTTGCTCCTTGTCGATGCATGCAGGGCAGCTTTGAAAGTGACTTGGTCACATTCCTGCTCCTCTCTTCTCTTGGTACCTTAATCTAACTCATTAACCTGCTCACGTTAACTGTCCTGCTGAAAAGCTTGCCTGGCTCTTCACTGTCTGTCAGGAAGTCCACCTAGCCTAGCACTTCAGGTCCTCTGCGGACTGTCCCCAGTGTATCATTTCTAGCCTGGCTTGCATCATTTTGCCGCAGAAGCTCTCTATCAGGTCAAACTAATCTGCTCACAGCTTACAACCTACCATGAATATGTTCCCTCTTCCGAATGACTTCCCCGTCTCTCTCTGCCTGCTGCAACTATTCCCAGTTCTAGGACCCCGCATCACTCATGGTGTCTTCACTGGCTGCTGAAGGCACTTCCTCTGGACTCCTTCATTGATCCCATACCATGATATATTGCTTTTTGACTGCTCTCTTTTCTCCTGAAGTATAATTTAAATAAGTGTGTAATAATACTTTGTCTTGGGTGGCATTTCAGTCTCTGAAAACTTAATCATCTTACTTGTCTCCCATCGTGACAAGCCCAGTGGCTCAAATATAGTAATCCTTGATGAACGCTTTTTGTTGGAATTTGAAACAAATTGTTGGTTTTGTCTTTAAGACCGATGTTGTCGTCAACTCCATTCCTGGCAATCTTGAACTTAATGTAGGGCCCCTTTCTCTGGCCCTCTTGGAGAAAGCTGGGCCAGATCTCCAGAAGGAATTGTATTCAGCTGAACAAAAGTTGCCTGTTGACGTGGGCACGATTCTCCAAACCAGTGGGTGCAATCTGCGTTGCCACCGAGTGCTTCATGTGGTGGCTCCGAACTGGAACAATGGCAACACATCTTCACGCAAGGTGGGGCCTGGTTTTAAATTCTCTAGGAATTGGGTACCCCTTTGGACTCCTTCCAGCATAATGTAGATTGGACCCTGTCTATTTCTTTTCTGTAATAACTTCACATTCTTGGCAGATTCCATCATTATGGCCCTTTTCTGAGCTGTAGCTGATCTCTCATGAAGGCTAGTTAATAATAAAAATTGACTATAGTGCTCAGTCATTACTGGGGCTAGGGAAGGGTTATTGAAGATAACGCATCTTTAGTGAGGAAGGCAAGGTGAGGGCATGAGGAATGGAAGAGCACAAGGGGTTAGAACGGCGGAGGCTTTGCTTCTTTCCTTCACTCTGAGTGAGTTGGACTCTTTTGGGAGGGTTTCTCGCACTCTCTTTTCCTTTCCCTGTGTTCTTCTTCCTGCTTCCGACTGCCCTTAGCCTGCCTTTTGTTGAGAGTAAAAAGAAGTGGGCAGAGTTCACAAGGTTGCTAAATTCTTATTTTTTTTGGTTATAACTCCCATTTCTGGGCAAAATATATAAGGATGTGCTTTGTACTTTTCAGATCATGGAAGGCATAATCAGAAAATGTTTGGAAACCACCGAGAACTTGTCCTTAAAATCAATTGCATTTCCAGCCATAGGGACAGGCAATTTGAAGTTTCCTAAAACTGTTTTTGCTGAATTAATC
The DNA here is from genome assembly GCA_039655065.1 of Glossophaga mutica. Taxonomy (NCBI): domain Eukaryota; kingdom Metazoa; phylum Chordata; class Mammalia; order Chiroptera; family Phyllostomidae; genus Glossophaga; species Glossophaga mutica. The sequence continues at coordinate 121,641,664 of CM077304.1, read as the reverse complement.
ATTTCAGAAGTGTTCAAATTTAGTAGCAACAATCAACCAACGGCTTTACAAGAGGTTTGCTTTCTGCTGCACCCAAATGATCACGCGAATATTCAGGTACAGCCTCACTCATTTCTGGTTATTTTGGCAATTTGAGCCCTAATGGTGTCCAATGTTTCTTGGTCTATTAGGTTGTTTCTTTCATGTTATTTCTCATATAGGAAAGTAAAGAGAACACTGTAGACTAGTTTTACCATGGCAAATTTCAAGCAAATTTATGGATATAAGAAAAATTTTAACTTCTTATTAAGGAAAATTTCAAACATACACAAAAAGTAGATACAATATTGTATAGTATAATAAAACCCCCTTCTACCCATCACTCATCTTCACAGTTATCACCTTATGGCCAATACGTTTTATCTCTATCTTCATCTATTCCGCCTTTCTCTCTATTATTTTGAAGCAAATCCCAGATATACATTTTACCCATAAACAATTCAGTATTTATTTTAAAAAGTAACATAACCACAGTACTATTTCACACATAAAAGAAATTGGCAATTCTTTATTTTATCAATTATCAAGTCAATGTTCAAATTGCCAACTATCTCATAAATGTTTTGTTTTTACAGCTTGTTTATTTGAATCAGAATCTAAATGAGGGGGGAATGTCGGTGGGGGGATGTGCAGGGTGGAGGGGAATAATGGGGGAGAAATGGGACAACAGTAATAGCATAATCAATAAAATATAACAAAAAATAATCTAAATGAGGCTTACATATTGCAATGGAGTTGACATATCCTTAATTCTTTTTTAATTGGCAGGATTCCCTTCTATATAAACACAGGAATTTTTATACATAATATAAAAGCACAGTTGTGGTCTTGCAATAGGAGATTGTCAGGATGAAATACAACTGAAGGGTGTAGTTAGAATGAACTCAGCACATCCCCATGGGAATAGAAGTGGGACCAGAAGTACTAGAACCATCTTCAGTCATTGAGTCCATTGACCAGCTCCCATCTGCTGAACATCAGCCATGGGTGAGCCGTCAGACTCTATTATGGGAGAACAAGAGGTATTTGATGAGGCCATTGTTCTGGCCCTCCAGGTCCTTAGAGTCTAGTAGAGTAAACGACATTAAATGTTTGAAAAGGTCAATGGCAGTGCAAGAATTAAACAAGTAGATTAAGGCCAGCAACCCAGGAGATGTCCATGGATCCTTGGACCATCTGAATTTTTAGGTCATACTTAATTTTTTTCTAGATCTAAGTACTACCTTTAAGTTCTTTGGGAGCAAACAAATCTTAAATCTAAATTCTAATCAGCCAGCCAAACCACCTGAGCAAAATATGTGATACATTTAGTTACTCTACACAACTACAGTAATTTCTAGTCACTAAATGCTTTTTAAAGAACTTCCCTCCGACTTGCATTATACAAGGCGATGCAGAACATGGAATGAGTATGTAACACTTACGCTTCTCCTCTTGTAACTGTAATTACTTTGGGAGGTCAGGTTTATACATAAAATGAACTAAATCAGAGACAAAGTCCTGAGTGGTTTTGAGTGGGTGAACAGGGGAGTGAGTCCTGTGACATAGACCTGAACCTTCAAATTTCACTATTTCTGTGTAACCCGAGATCCTATTTTCTTTCCCAAAGACTCAGATTCCTCTGCAACTATTCTGTAGAAGGATTAGTCTATACAGACATCTTTACTGCCATTGGAAATAGTATTGATTCTCCATGCATGGCTGTGACACTTTTTCTCTTAAGACTTTTAAAGACAGTTGAACTGTGGTCATAGTTGCACACACACACACACACACAACTTACTGAGATGTGTACTGGCACACACGGTAACAGAGGCTGCGCAACAGAAGCCTACGGTCTAAACGTGGCCTCGAAATGTGCTTTACTTGGACGGGCTTAAAAAAAATTTGTATCAGTTGCTAATATTTAAAACTCAAACATTTAACAAAGAACTGCAGATGTTCATTGTGACCTAAAATTTAAATGTTCCGGCACACTGGACATGGATTTCGCTGTGGCTTTGTGGCAGGTGGTGCAGCCCTCCAGTCCGCCTTTGCACTTGCCGCTTTCCTTCCTGGCCCCTGGAAGTCTGTGGGTCCGATTCCCTGGCTCCATAGTCTCTCACAGTCCCTCTCCTTTTACTGCATCGACCTTTTAGCCAAGATGTTACGTTTCTTTAACCAACAAAATTGCTCGTTTACAAGGAGGAAGAAAGTGATGATTTTGGTGTGTTACTATCAGGCAAAGAAATGGAATTCACTGGATCTTTAACCCTGAAATACAGCCTCTTGCGGCAAAAAGCACTACTCCCCTAGCCGTTCCTCTCATGGCACGAATAAGGAGTTAACATTGAAGTGCCTGATTGTCTTTCCCTTAACGCTGTATTTCTAACAACTGGCAAGTTATTTGCTCTTACTGATTATGAAAGTAATACATATTCATTGTAGAAGCTTTGAACAATACGACATGCATAAATTCACTTAGTCATATTTCATTCTAGTCTTCTATACATGTGTACTCTGTAAAATGCTGTCATAAAATGAAAGTTACTCTTCTTTCATTTAACAGTATAAAGTAAGTATTTCCCTATTCCCTTAACTGTTCTTTGAAAATGCACTTCTTAGTGTACTAAATATTTTTACACATGCATATACAAAAATTTATTTAAACATTTTACTACTGGATTTTAAACTTTCATTTTTTTCTTGATTATAAAAGCACTGTAATGAATATTTTTGTATTTATACCTTTGTTTTTATCTTTGATAATTTTCATGAGATACTTTGTAGAAAAAATGTATGTATTTTTATAGCTTTAAAAATCAATAATGGCCCTGGCTGGTGTAGCTCAGTGGATTGAGCGCGGGCCTGCGAACCGAAAGATCGCGATTCGATTCCCAGTCAGGGCACATGCCTGGGTTGCCAGGCCAGTTCCCGGCAGGGAACATACAAGAGGCAACCGCACATTGATGTTTCTCTCCCTCTCTCCTTCCCTTCCCCTCTAAAGATAAATATAAAAAATAAAAAAAAAAATAAAAGAGTAACCAGGATTAAAGAAACCAATTAAAAAAAATCAATAATGATAATAAACAATATTTTGAGAATTGTTCTCTTGTAAATATTTGTGGGTGCAGGATCAAAAACTGTGATGAATCAAATTCCTTCATCTACAGAGGACTGTGGTGGTCAAAACTGTTTTTGTAATTCCAGGCATTTTCAGATGAATTTGACAGAAGGGCTAATAAAACTTCCGTCAGGGACAAAATTCCCAAGGCTGAGAATACAAAAGGTTCAGTAAAGATTTTTTTCATTCTTATTTTATTATTTTTTGTTGTTGTTGTTCTTATTTGTTTGTTGTTTCTTTGGGGGTTCAATAAGGATTTTAAATTGAGAAATTATTTCTAGTTGTTAAATAACTATTTAACAATAAGTGAAAGATGACAGTGATGATTTTTATGGAAAAATCAACTTGCGATAATGATATTAAATTACATTCCATACACCTGAGCATGCAAGACATTGGCCATGTTTGTGTGATCTGGAGTGGAAGAGCAAGCAGGCCAAGTTAGATAATCTGTACAATGGGTTTTTAAGTGGGGATGAGGCTACTATTTTCTAGGGATGATGGGACATGTGTTTTTGGAAATGGAAACATTTAAAGAGACAATGCCAACCAAATGCTTCTCTGTCAACTTTGCTGTTACGTATTTGACGTTATCCTATTTGGAGTTTGCCGAGGCTTCTTGAATCTGAATCTGTATGCCTTCCATCAAATGTGGGACTTTTCTGTCATTTCTTCAAATATTTTTCCTGCACTGGTTTCTCTCTCCTCTCCTGTTCTCCAGTGACCAGAATGTTAAGCCTTTTGATACCACTCCCTGAGAATCTGTTCTCTCTTAATCTTTTTTCTCTCTGTTCTTCAAATTGGCTAATTTTTATTGATCTGCCTCCAAGTTCACTGATTCATTTCTCTATTACACTATTGAGCCTATCCAGTGAATTTTTTTATTTCAGATATTGTATGTTTAAGTTCTGAAATGTCCATTTGATTCTTACTTTATATTTCTCTGCAGATACTCTTGTTTTTCCATTACTTAAAAATAATTTCCATTCATTCAAATATGTTACCTTTGACCTCAGGGAACATATTTATAGTAGATACTTTAAAGTCTTTCATAATTCCAATATCTGGATCATCTTGAGATTAGCACCTGCATTGAGTATCTTTATCCTTGAGAACTAATCACATTTTCTTGGTTCTTTATATGACAAGCAGTTTTGGATTATAGGCTGGTTATTTTAAATATTATGTTGTGAAACTTGGGTCTTGTTAAAATCCTCTGGAAAATGGTGGTTGTTGTTTCAGCAGGCAGGCGGTCGGTTAAGTTCATTCTAACAGTTCTGTCTCACTTTGTGGGTGGGCAGCAGCTGCAATGTCACTTAAGTTCTCAAAGCCTTTGCTGTGCTGCTTGGGACTGTTCCCACATGTGCGGCTCTGGGGTGGGTCAGGATTTATTCCAGTTCATCACAGAAGAGGGGATTACCTTCTTCAGGATTCCCCTTACACTCTCTGGCTTGCAAGGGCCCATTTTCCAGCCTCTTGCCAGAAAGACAGTGCTCTTGTGGAGTTTAAGATACCTGTTCTGTTGCCTCATACGTTTGTATGATCAGGGCTGCCCTTGGGTAAAGTGGAGAGAGAAAAGAGAGAAAAAATGACAGAAATTTCCCACACACCCACATACACTTTTCAGGTCACTAGGGCCCTTTTTTTCTGATTCTTCTGGGTAGAAACACAGAAATGCCTCTGAGAATTTTAGCTCCCTGTGGTGCCACTATTGTGTTCTGCAACTGGGGTCACCTTGGGGGTAGGGTCTGGATTAACAAGGAATTAATATGGAAAATAAGGAAGATGCCTGCCATACTCTTCAGCTCACAGGACCCCCTCTTCTCAGTCCTCCAGCCGCAAAGGTGGGGATCCTCTGAGAGTTTTGCTCCCTGAGCTCACTGGGCGATTCCACAGCTAGGGCCATCCTTGGGTCAAAGGTGGGAGAGAAATGAGGAAACATTTCAAAACAAAACTCCCCTCTGTACAGGTTGCCTCTTTAGGTTTTGACACTCGGTCCCCAGTATGCCTGCTTTTAACTTTTCAGAACTCAGTTGGGGTGTTTTGTCTTTGTCCCATGCTTTAGCTGTAATCAGTGGGAGAGTTAGGCTCTAGCAAGCTGACTTCACTTTGGCCATCACCAGAGGTCTGCATTTGATACGCATTACATTTTATAACCCTTTTTTCAGAGACAGACCGTCTTTGGGGCCAAGGGTCAGGACCAGGTTAAAGGCCAGAGATTGGGGGTTGGTGGAAAGAAAGAGAAGTATGGGAGGGGCACATGTGCGCAACATAAGACCTAAGTCATTCTTGCTATTGTTGACTTGATTATTGACTTCATTTTTTTTCTTTTCAGGTTTCTATAGGACTGTAACTAGCTCTGCTTCAGGAGTGCATGAGATGAAAATTGGTCCCATCACCTTCCAGGTGGCCCCTGGAGATATTACTAAAGAAGAGGCAGATGTGATTGTTAATTCAACATCAAAGACATTTAATCTCAAAGCAGGTACTTCACTTTTCGATTTTTACTAGTTTAATAGTCACAGTAGATCCCATGAAGGAGGGTTCCTATAGCCAATCTATTGTACCGTTGCTATAGCCAAACTGGTTTCTACAACTTTGGCTTATTAATATTAACCAATAATTTAAAAATTATTTTGACATCATTTCTTATCATTGGTAACAATTACTTATGAATTTTTCTTCTTTGTGATCAGAAATACTCAGGTTATAGGATTTCTTTCATGATGGGGAAGGCGTTTAGGTGATGAGGCAATCATTCTGATCCAGATGTACTGTACTGATTTTTTTAATCCATGTTTGTGACCATGTGGATGTTCTTATGTAGGGGTCTCCAAAGCAATTTTGGAACAGGCTGGGCAAGATGTGGAAAGAGAATGTTCTCGCTTAGGTAAGGCACAACGCCGTTTTTTGATCCTAAATTATAGGTGGAAGGCTGAGAATGGAGGCTATAGAGAGGCTGGGGGTTGGGGAGATAACATATTAATCTTAAAATCACATTTTTTTACTAAAGAATTCCAGTCATAGAGAATTAGAAATGAAAGGAACTGAAAAATGAAATCATGATTAAAAAGAGAAGGTAAGCAAGAAACATTCATTACAGGTAGTATTTCAGGAATCTCTTATTCATGTAAAATGCTTTATTTGCCAAACGAGACATTTTGCTTTCTAAACAACTAGAGAATGGGTTTAGAATCTGATTTTGCATCTTTTTTTTTGTGTTTCTTAGGTCAGCAGAGCAACAATGGTTATATAATCACTGAAGGTGGATTACTGAAGTGCAAGAGTATTATTCATGTTGTTGGCGGAAATGATATCAAGAGATCGGTTTCCTGCATTTTGCAAGAGTGCGAAAAACGGAATTACTCATCCATTTGCCTCCCAGCCATCGGGACAGGTTTGTAGTCTCTTGAAGCTAAATTCCTAGGTATACCCTTTCCCTTGGATTTGGTGCTAATGCAAATGTAGCTCATGCTGAGTCTGAGGAAGGGCAACTTCCTCACTCCAAGGCAGCCACTAAGGGAATGAGCAAGGACTGTGAGTGGTTTAAGTGGAAAAAGAGGAAAAAATGAAAAAAAAAAAACCACCAAAGAGAGTGTTAAGATATTAGGGAGATATTTGCTCTGTAATATGGCAGGGGAGGGAGAGGAAAAGAGGGCAAGGGAGCCAATAGAAAGTAAGGCCATCCCTCTTTCTCTTTTCATCTGTTCCTTTCTCTTTTTTCCAGCCCCTACATATACCCCATCATTGAGTCCTTAGCTTCCCGCTCCATCCCTTCTCCATGGAGAACATCAGTGTATCGACCTCCATGCCCTGTAACTGACTCCCATGTGAGCATTTCCAGCCCTCTTCTCTCACCTCTTCAGCAGTGGCTTAGGGCATCACTGCACAGAAATCTGTCAGTCACCATAACAACACAATGGGTCAGAAACTTGCCACCTTCCTCTTTTCAGCCTACCTGCCTCTTTGGAGTTTCCTGTTTTCCTCAAACTATATAATGATTCTGTGATTGATTCATCATATATAAAGGTGGTGCTTTGGGTTTATCATTAGTAAGGTGATGCTCTTTAAGCTCTTTTCCCAGAAATCTGAGTCATGTGCATTGATCAGGAATTTTCGCTTGGTCTCCCTTAAGAGAACTGGTCAGGAGAGGCAAACAACCTCAGGCCTGAAGGGTAGTGGAGCTGACAGGTCCCAGAGAGAGAACTCTGGGCACTGGACTGATCATTCCATTGCTCAGGAATCTAAATTTGAATGTCTGTACTGGCATGCTATGCCCTCCAAAGTTTAGCCTTGTCATTTCTGGGCCTTCTAATCCTATATCCCATATTTTGACTCGTAAATCTCTACCATTCCTCTTGATGTTCCCAGGTGGAATGCTATGTCTACTTTATTTCTTTGTATTTAAAAAATATTATTTATAGCCTCTTTATGTTTTCATCACCCTGTAGTATCATCCAATCCTAGTAGATTAGCCAACATGTTACCTGTCTGTCTGTCTATGTATCTGTCATCTTTTATGGACACTCACTGATGAGTCTCCAGTCTTTGTGTCATTTGCTTTTTCCTCTTTGTTCTGGTCTTGTGTTTCCACCTTAACTTTATGTGGGCCAAGAAAGCAGGCAGCCCTGGGGTGGCATAGCTCTTCCCAAGGGAGTCTGCTGGGTGGAGTCAAAGAGAAACAAAGAAATGAGGCAGTTTTGTGTAAGTATGTACACATGTTTGAGTATGTCTGGATTACGGCAAACCTCTTGTTCCTTCCACCGACCTGGTGGCATTGCCGTTCTGCACAAATAAGTGCCCGTTAGCAGTTTTGCCTGTATCTCGCTACTTGAGCTTGTCCTTAAGATTTCTGGATGGAGAAGTTTTCTCCCTTAGTGATATTTATGAGTTGAGTTTGACTGGGATCAGGACAGCTTCTAGCAGTAAAGGAAACACTCTGTTACCCACAGATACCTGCCCTCAGGAGAGAGAATGGGTGGTCAGTGATTCCTGTAAGCACCTCAAGGTCAATGCAAACTCCAAACTCCAATCCACTGTCTCCTCCCCCAAACCCGGTCTTTCTATTACATCCCTGATTATGTTAAAGGCATCACTTTCTATCTAGAATCCTTGACTCTACCCTCTTTATCACTTCCATGTTTATTTGCTTATTAATTAGTTTGATGGGATATTTTTGAGTGCTTGTCTTGTGCCAGGCACTGTGCTGAGGCAGGAGAGACAGAAAGATGACTAAGGAAAGGATGCAGTCCACAAGGAGCACCTAGCCTATCGTGAGAGGCAGGCATGCAAGCCAACAACGCAATACAGCATGCCTGTGATAAACACAGGAAGGTGTGTGGGTGGCAAAAAAGGGGGAGGAAGGTCAAGGGTACACACATTTGGTCACCAGGTCCTGCTGACTTTACTTCTAAATGTCTCCTCGCCCCCTACACCCTTGTCTTCATTCCGGCCCCCTCTCTTTTCCCAGCTCTTGCCTTTTGCCTAAACTTTCATTATAGCCTCCTATCTAGACCTGGGCTCTCTGCTCCAATGCCTCCTGTCCCCCCCCCACCTCCCCGACCCCAGATTGATTTTTCTCGAAAACAGATCTATTTTCTGAACACACAAGGTTGAAGTTGAACTAATCACATCCTCATTACACAGTTCCAGGTTTTCCCTCAATTTTTCATACTTCACCTGTTGAACATCTGTTCATCCTTACATATCATATCCTTTGTGTCCTAAGTACCTAGATGAGTATCTAGCTTTTGATGAGACACAGTAAATGTTTATAGAAAGTGAGTGAATATGTCTAAACACTCCAATTTAAATTCTTCCAGATATCATGAGATAACCACAGCTTTGTAAAGGAGAATTTCTCTCTTTCCCTGCTCTCTAATTTAAAAACCAATCAAACAAAGAAAACCTGAACAAATCTTCTTGGTTAGTTTTACACGGTGTTTGTCTATGTTCCCACAATTATCTACACAGGCAAGTCAAAGAGCTCTGCTCTTATTCCTGCAATAATGGTGGACACCATCAATGGGGATAATCCAAGTGGGCCCCGAGTCTATCATACCGGTTTGGTCAAGGGACTTTCACATTGCTAACTGCCCTCCCTCCTGCCCCTTGCCACACGTGACAGCTGCCATTCATAAGGGACTTCTTCCATGGTTTTCATGAGACTTTTCAAGGAACTTTTCATGATCTTACCTAGACAGTAGGTTGGAGAAACAAGGTGTAAAGCATGCTTAATTAGGAAAAGACCAGGTCAGGTGGCAACCGTGAACCCTGCTAGTCAGCTAGAAGTTCACCAGGTGGGAGAAGAAAGACTTCCTGGAGGCTCACGGACAACCTGCATGTAAAAAAGTATATAGCTTATAGGTCCAGATGTCTTACAAAATTATCTTAGTGTAAATCAAGTCCCCAAAGACTTCTGGGAGAATAAGGATACATGAGTAAAGAAAGTGATGATTGAGCAAAAAAAAAAATTATTGTTGTCTTTAAAGAGCATGACACTTCAACATATATTAGTATCTTTTACTTTTAATGGATATTTTGAGGGCACTAGTGAGCCAAGAAAAATTAAGTGTGCAACACGGAGGAACACAGTGAGCTGGGATCCACTGAGTAGAGCAGATATCAACATCGGATGACAGAAGTTAAATTTCTTGGTCCTTTGTTCATTGCTGGGCTGTTGGCTTCTTGACAAGAACTCTCCATTGCATCTAGGACTTCAAAAGTGTTTGCTGCTGCATTGTTAGAACAATTTGTGGAGATAAAAAAGTTTGGGGAGTGTGGATTCATTCTTGTGAGAATTAGAATCTCTAATATATTCCTCAGCCTTTTCCAGTTGGGTCTTTTTTTTCCTAGTCATTTTTATTTGTCTTTCCAGGAAATGCTAAACAAGACCCAGATAAGGTTGCTGAAGCCACAATTGATGCCATTGAAGACTTTATCCAGAAAGGACCAGTCCAGTCTGTGAAAACAGTTAAAGCTGTTATCTTTCTGCCTCAAATACTGGACGTGTTTTATGCTAACATGAAAAAAAGAGAAAACTCTCAGGCGTCTCCCGCCAAGTCTGTGATGTCTAAAATTGCATGTGAGTTGTTGATTTTATGAAATGCATGTTCCTAATATTGATGTCACATGAGAAATAGCTAAAATTCTATATTATTAGCTCCCCCAGTTTTACTGAGATGCAGTTGACACACATCACTGTATAAGTTTAAGGTGTACAGCATAATGCTCTGACTTATATATATCACTGCAATGTGTTCAGTTAGCATCCATCATCTCGCACAGTTACAATAAAAGAGAAAGCAAAAAAAGGAATTTTTTCCTTGTGGTGAGAGCTCTTAGAATTAACCGCTTTCACATATATCATACAGCTGTGTTAACTATAGTTATCCCCAGTACTTACTTATCTTGTAACTGGTAGTTTGTACCTTTGACTACCTTTCTGCAATTTCCCCTTCCCCCAGCCCACCTCTGGGAATCACAAAGCCGATCTCCTTTTCTATGACTTTGGGTTTGTTGTTGTTGCTTAGGTTCCACATATAAGTAAGGTTTTATGGTATCTGCCTTTTTCTGTCCAACTTGAAAAGGCTAATGTTTAATAAACTATCAGAAAGAAAAATTAAGAAAATAATCACATTTACAATTGTATCAGAAAGAATCAGATACCTAGGAATACATGCAACCAAGGAGGTGAAAGACCTGCATGCTGAAAACAGTAAGACACCGATCAAAGAAACTGAAGAAGACACAAATATATGGAAAGATGTGTTTTGCTCAGGTATTGGAAGAATTAATATTGTTAAAAAGTCCCTACTTCCTAAAACAATCTACAGATTCAGTGCAATCCCTACCAAAATTCCAATGTCATTTTTCACAGAAATAGAACAGACAATCTTAAAATTCAAAGGGAACCACAAAGACCCTGAATAGCCAAAGCAATTTTGAGAAAGAAGAACAAAGGTGGAGGCATCACAATTCCTGACTTCGAAGTCTATAGCAATTGAGAAGCTGTAGCCATCAAAACAGTACGGTATTGGTATAAAAACAGACACATAGATCAAAGGAAGAGAATGGAGGACCCAGAAACAAACCAGTGCACGTACGGTCAATTAATTTACAACTAAAGAGCTAAGAATATACAATGGGAAAAGGATAGTCTCTTTGATAATCAGTGTTGGGTGCTCACTCCGGGAGCACATATGCCAAAATCAGTTGTGTCAGAGAAACCAGACAGCCACGCAAAGAATAAAACTGGCCACTGTCTGACACCACACACAAAAATACACTCAAAATGGATTAAAGACTTGAATGTAGGACCTGAAACCATAAAATTCATAGAAGAAAATATAGGGGGTAAGCTTCTCCACATCAAAAATACAAACAGCAAAAGCAAAAATAAAGAAGTGGGGCCACATCAAACAAAAAGGCTGCACAGCAAAGGAAACCATCAACAAAACGAAAAGGCAACTGACTGAATCGGAGAAAATACTTGCAATGACGTACCTGAGAAGGGATCAATAATCAAAAATACACGAAGAACTCATATAAGTCAATAGAAAAAAAACAAATAATCCAGTTTAAAAATGGGCAGAGGACACGAATAGACTTTTTTTCCCCAAAGAAGACATATAAATGGCCAATAGGAATATGAAAAGGTGCTCAGCATCTCTAATTATCGGGGAAGTTCAAATCAAAACCGTCATGAGAGAGCATCTCACGTTAGAACGCTGCTATAGAAAAGATGAGAAATAAGTGTTGGCAAAAATGTGGAGAAAAGGGAACTTTTGTGCACCATTGGTGGGAATGTAAATTGGTGCAGCCACTGTGGAAAACAGTATGGAGATTCCCCCCGAAATTAAGAATATAACTACCACATGATCCAGCAAGTTCACTTCTGGGCATTTATCTGAAGGAAATGAAATCATTATCTCAAAAAGTATCTGCTCCCCCATGTTTATTGAAGTGTTACAGAGCCAAGACACGGGCACAACCTGCTCTCGCTGCACACGAGTGGATAAAGAAGATGCAACACGCACACACACAGGGCCAAACGTAGGGTTATAGTCGTGAGTGTGTGAAACAGTTTATTCTTCTGTTATTATTTGTTATTGATTGTATTATTTTTTTATACACACAATTGTAATTTTGCCATATCCTGTACACGTGATGGAATATTATTCAGTCATAACAAAGAAGGAAATTCTGCCATTGGCAACAATATGGATGGTCCTTGAGGGCATCGTGCTAAATGAAGTAAGACAGAGAAAGACAAGTAATGTATGATATCTCTAATATGTGGAATCTTAAAAAAACTGAACTCATAGATACAGAGAACAGATGGGTGGTTACCAGAGGTGGGGTGGTAGGGGGCGGGCAAAATGGGCGGAGGGGGTCAAAAGGTGCAAACTTCCAATCATAAGATAAGTAAGTCCTGGGGATGTGTTGTACAGCCCGGTGACTAAACAAGAAAAAAGTTGGAAAGAAGGGAGGGAGGGAAGCAGGAAGGAAAAGAGAAGTAGTTAATAGCTAATTTTTTAAATCCAAACATTTGATGCATTTCCTTTTCTTTTCTTTTTTAGCATACTTTGGCCTCTCAAAGCAAACTCCCAAAAAACAAAAGCCTTTGGTTTTGGAAAAGAAAACAGAATCAGCAGTTTTTCAGGTGTGCGGTGACAATGAAAATCATGTAGATAGTGCCCTCTCCAGTATCAAGGATCTGATAGAAAATGAACAGGATGTTTACACCAGTGAAGACGAATGTATCAAAGACTTTGATGAAAAGGAACATCAGGAATTGATTGAGCTGCACAAGAACTTGAATATTAGCATTTGCTGTGACACTCAGAGGCCTTTGATTGAGGTGACAGGAATTAGCAAAGACGTGGAAAAGGCTGGGAAGGCAGTTGAGGAAATGATCAGAACGATCCGAGTAGCCAGAGAGCAGGAATCCAAAGCAGACTATGTCAGTGACTTTGTAGAATGGCAATATAATGACAATAACACTTTCCATAATTTTGACAAAATGACCAATCTGCGATTGGAGGATGCCAAAAAAAAACAGAAAAATACAGTTAATGTCAAAATTAATAATCAGAGCTACACTGTGGACTTGAAATCATACGTCGCTACAGATACAAAGGGACACAGTTTACCTGTTCAGCGCCTCACAAAGCCTGAAGGTGAGTCAAACCTTCATGCTCGTTATCCATTATTTTACACTTCCTTTGGGCTTAACACTCTTGTACATACATCAAAATTGTATTCAGATAGATAAATTCAAGTGACCCTTACGGAATAAAATAGAAAACTTTGTCTCTCAGCTTAAGGAGCTTCTATTATGGCTGGGAAAATACTGCATGGGAGCCCCACAGCCCGAGGATGACCATCTCAGTGGTAACATTAGCTAAACCTTGCATTTTTACAGTGTGCAAGCTTCCCAGAGCCAGTTCTTCTGGGTGGTAATGGCTGCTTCCGTTTGGAGAGGGAAAGCCATGAGCCTCAAAGAAAAGTGGCCCAAGGTTTTATAGAACAAAAGGCAGAAGACAGCTTGGTCAGAGAGTGGGCATTTACTGTAGCTGTAATTGATACCCAGAGGGGATCAGGAGCCTGTAAGATCTTCCCCCAGAAGCTACTCCCTCCTCTGCCCTGAAAATAAGATTCTTTGACACAACACATCAGCCTTCAGAGTCTCTGGCTGGATCTGCTTCCCGAGAAGGGAATGCTTGTCCTTCACCGAAAGGTAGTAAAATATGGCTTCCCCTCCAGTACGTTATCTTCATCTCTTGTGAGATCAGTGTGAATGAACTCCTCAGACCCTGGACATCCCTAGGAGAAATGAGAAGTCAGGAATGATACTCTGTTTAGCAGAAGGGGAGGCAGAGCTGCCATCACAAACCACCACATAGCAAAACCCACCACCCACTCACCTCTTAAGGAGTTGTGAAGAACAATGAAACCATAGATGTGGAGGGCCTTGTAGAGGGGAGTTCTGGCAAAAATCCATGCACTGTAAATAAGACAGTAATGACTATTTAAAACATTGTAGGGAAATGATTTATTGTTAAGTTATTAACGTATAACAGATTGGAGACTGAGCAGCACATGCGGTTGAGTCACACTATGCCAGCAGCTCTCAGATCTGAGCATGATCGAAACTTGTTAAGATGTAGGGACACATGTTCCGGCTCTCAGAGATTTCAATATAGTAGATCTGTGGGCGTTTTTTTAAACAAGCATCATGGTTGGCTCTGTGGTTGTCTGTGGTTCACGCTTGAAAAACATTCTCCTGAAAAGCCAAGAAATTGTCTTGAACACATTGTGCTAGGAGATCGTAAAATAAGAACACAAGGGATACTCAGTTTTTCAAAGTGTACAGGGAAGGTGGACTGCGTAGATGAGCATTCCTGGGTGGAGAGTATCCTCAAATGTCTACTTTGCAGTTGAGATCCCTGCTCACTGGTGTGATATGATGCAGCAGAATGTCCGTCTGGTTGAGCTACCGCCTGGTCATGCAGAATACGACAGAGTGGCAAATGTGTTTAATCAGACCTGCTCAAATTTCAAGATTGAGAAGGTAAGGCTTCTGGTGCCATGGAATTTCTTAAAGGTAGAAGTAAGGGGTATTGTGGTCCTGGATACATGCATTTTGATTGATTTCCTACCGTATTTTTAGCCCAGAATTAGAATATTTTATGGTAATTGCATTTTAGATTCTAGATTCTACTCGTGTCAACATAATTACTGAGACATTAAGACTGAAATTCTTGTGTCAGTTATTATCTTTTCCCTTCCCTCTCCTTTCTGTCTTTGGTTCCACCACTGTCTGAGTAAAGCTAGAGATTTGAGTACCTTCTCATTATCCATAATAATGAATGTATCCATTTCCTTTCTTTGCAGACTATCTATTTGCACTGCCACCATTCTGTTTATTCATGTAGTTAAGCATGTAATAATTCAAAAAAGATTTGAAGTGTCCTAAAAGATATATATCATATGTTCAGATAAAATAAATAGATGAAGAAAATGGACAAAGAGAAAAGGAGAATAGGAAAAATAAGATAACACCAAAATATTGTTACTTCACAAAAAATATATAACAGGAAGTTCTAGATAGTTACTAGAGGAGGTCCACCAAGTTTGTCCCTGAGCTTTCTAGTAGCCAAAGCAAAGAAGTAAATACAATAACCAAATCAAAAAATAACCACTTGATCAGGAGACTCACAGCTTTTCATAGTACCGAGACTGACTCCTGAGAGATTTACCCTGTGAATCAAGTACTGGAGAATATTTTCAAAATCATCCTCACAATAAATTAAATATCGAATTTATACCACTTAAAAAATCCCCCAATGTAAACCGGTTGAGCAAAAACAATTCCATGAGGCAGTAAGACAACGTGATTCAAGTGTGATCTGGTTCTGAGATGACAAATAAGTTTCATTCCAGACACCGCCTGATGGTAGCTGACGGGCACGCTGTGATGAGAGGCAAGCCCAGCCGGCAGGACCGTCCTGCTGACCAGTGCGGCTGCGGTGCCCTGGAGGCTTGCCCTGTGTTGTCAGGCCTTCACCAGAGAAATGCTTTCACTACTCTTTTGTAGCGGAACCCTTTTTAAAAAAAATTATGTGAAATCTTGGTATATGACACCAATGAAAGCAGACCTACGTAGTAAGTACTTAAGGCACCTCTGTGGAGGTCTCTAGTCGTGTGAAAACATTAACATGAAAAATGGATGGTCTGTCATCCTCTTGTGACTACGATTTGGAACATCCATAAACTTCCACCTGGATTCAAACATTTTGCCACATTTGCTTTTTCTCCCCTACCTTCAGATTTTGCTGAAGCATATGAAAGTAAGTTGCAGACATCATGACACTCCTAAATATTTTAGCACATATCTCCTGAGAATAAAGACACTCTCCCAAATAACAAATACCATTATCCCATGTAAGAAAATAACATTAATTCAATAATTTCCAATATACAAGCCATAGTCAAATTTTTCCAATTGCTGAAAACATTTTTCTTTTAATTCTCACCACCCCCCTCCCTAATCTGGGTTCAGACACTGCATTTGGTCATTGTACCTCCTCCATCTCCTCTGATCTGGAACAGTACTCATATTACTGCACTTTAAAATATATTTTTATGATACCGAATTTTTAAAAGAGTTGAAGCCACTTGTGTTACAGAATGTCTCACTTTCTGGCTCTGTCTGCCAGTTATTGTTGTTTTCTTTAAGAATCCAAGCCAGTTTTCTTACAGGTTCTGGATTTGTCTGATTCTTCATAGTGTCATTTACTTTATTCCTCTATCCTCATTATTTCTGGTAAACCAGAAATTAGGTTGAAGGGCTTGGTTAAATTTAGGTAAATATTTTTTTGTAAGAAAATTTCATGGGTGACACGTCACATGAAGCTTCACATGGTAAGGTCGTTACACTATTAACGAGGCTAAGTGTGACCACTGGTTAGGGTGGTGCCCACCATATCTTCCCATTGGCATCAGTTGGTGATCTGTGGGATGATACTCTAGTCACTGTAGAGTGAGTACCCTGTTCGCCAGCAACCTTTTATGGATTAACTATAATGTTTATTGATGATCCTTTCCTAAATCCATTTTTACAGTGGAGGTTGAAAATGGCAATCTTTTAGTTCTGTCATTTCTTCTACATTTTTTATATGGCATTTTTATAAAGAAGAAATTTTCTTATCTCTTGCTTAAAAAATCAGTATGTTATATTTAACTATTGTGATTATTCCTTTAGATGCACAAGTTAATCTACATCTGGCTAGTAGGGACCCTTTCAAATTGGCTCTGAGGTCCTTTTGGTGACCCCATTAATCTTTCAGCATTTCTTCACTTTCTGACACATGATCTCTTCAGCTCACCTTTTGTTTTCTCTATCGTAGGCTGGAATCAGACATTTCTCTAAGAAATCCTAATTCTTTTCCATGGGGAATGGTAGTGAGATAAAACAACTCAATTAAAAAATGGGAAAAGGACCTGAACAGACACTTCTCCAAGGAAGACACAGAGGGCCCAGAGACATATGAAAGGATGCTCAGCATCATTAGCCATCAGAGAGTTGCCCTGGCTGGTGTGGCTCAGTGGATTGAGTGAGGGCCTGTGAACCAAGGGGTTTCCAGTTCGATTCCCGGTCCAGGGCACGTGCCTAGGTTGTGGGCCAGATCCCCAGTAGGGAGCATGTGAGAGACAACCACACATTGGTGTTTCTCTCCCTCTCTTTCTCCCTTCCCCTCTCTCTAAAAATAAAAAAAGAGAGAGAGAGATGCAAATTAAGACCACAATGAGATACCACTTCACACCAGTCAGAATGGCTATCATAAACAAATCAACAAACAACTAGTGCTGATGAGGCTGTGGAGAAAAGGGAACCCTAGTGCACTGTTGGTGGGAATGCAGACTGGTGCAGCCACTGTGGAAAACAGTATGGAATTTCCTCAGAAAACTAAAAATAGAACTGCCTTTTCACCCAACAATACCACTGTTGGGATTATACCCTAAGGATCCTGAAACACCAATTCAAAAGAACCTATGTACCCAATGTTCATAGCAGCACAATTTACAATAGCCAAGTGCTAGAAGCAACCTAAGTGCCCATCAGCAAATTAGTGGATCAAAAACTGTGGTACATTTACATAATGGAGTACTACACAGCAGAAAGAAAGAAGGAGTTCCTACCCTTCGTTACAGCACGGATGGAACTGGAGAGCATTATGCTAAGTGAGATAAGCCAGGCGGTGAAAGAGAAATACCATATGATCTCACCTATAAGTGGAACCTAATCAACAAAACAAACAAGCAAGCAAAATATAACCAGAGACATTGAAATAAAGAACAAACTGACAGTTACCAGAGAGGAGGTGGGGGAGGGATAATATGGGAAAGGCCATCAAGGAACAAGTATAAAGGACACATGGATAAAGCCAAAGGGGGTAGGTTCGAGGGTGGGAGGCAAGGATGGGGTGGGGCTTGTGGTGGGGTAAAAATGGATACAACTGTACATGTACAACAACAATAAATATATATATATATAAATGCTACGAACTTCTAAAAAATAGGCATGTATAATGTCACAAAACACTTTAATCATTTTTGAAAAGTCAAGCTAATATAAGCTACATCCTGTAATTTGACCTAAGAAAGCACAAAATTATGCAGGTAAATAAAAAAATAACAACGGATACATTTAAAAACAACAAAAAAAAAAGGTCGTATTTTATTTGCTACAGGCTCAGCACTGATGGAGTGTTTTTCCTTATTGATTTGCAGATTGAGAGAATCCAGAATCCACATCTCTGGAAAGTCTACCAGATCCAGAAAAAAAACATGGATGAGAAGAATGGTCATATAAAAAATGAGAGGCTGCTCTTCCATGGGACAGATGCTAACTCATTGCCACACGTCAACAAAAATGGCTTTAACCGCAATTATGCTGGAAAGAATGGTAAGGAAGGAAGTGATGTGGCTGCTCCAAATGAGGGTCAGCCACAAGAAGCCAAAACGGCTGAGGAACTATG
Organism: Glossophaga mutica; assembly: GCA_039655065.1. Taxonomy (NCBI): domain Eukaryota; kingdom Metazoa; phylum Chordata; class Mammalia; order Chiroptera; family Phyllostomidae; genus Glossophaga; species Glossophaga mutica. The sequence goes on along the minus strand of CM077304.1, from coordinate 121,622,977 downwards.
TGGGCTGCACAGCAGGTTCATGGCCATGTGGCAGCCAGAGTGTTCAGACTCACCATGTTTCATCCCAAAGGGACTGACTAGCCCTCTGAGGTGGAGGAATGGTTTTTTAAAATTAAAAACATAGAAAAAAATTTTTAAGAGGTGGTAGAGAGAACTGATCATTATATTAACATTATTTGACGTATTGGGTCAGTATATCAAATTATGGACTAAATTGGAATTCCTAAAAGTGTTTTTCTTTTCACAGCTGCCGCATATGGAAAGGGAACCTATTTTGCTGTCAATGCCAGTTATTCTGCCAATAGTACATACTCCAGACCAGACGCAAATGGGAAAAAGCATATGTATTACGTGCGAGTACTTACTGGATTGTACACATGTGGAAATCAGCTTTTACTTGTGCCTCCTCCAAAGAACAATCAAAATCCTACTGACCTGTATGACACTGTCACAGATAATGTGAACAATCCAAGTTTGTTTGTGGTATTTTATGACAACCATACTTACCCAGAGTACCTCATTACTTTTCAATAACATTTTGGTATCCTTCACAGAAGACGTTATTCATCTCTACCAATGGATTTTCAACCTTTTTCATCTCATGGCACACATAAACTAATTGCCAAAATTCTGTGGAAAACCAAAAAATACATTTTTTGCTGACTTGACAAGAGAATGTGTAATTTTGACTCATTCACACTGGAGGCTATTGTGGTGTTGGCTGTTGTCATTTTTTAAATTTGACAGTCTAAGGGAAAAGAGGTCAGTGTCCCTCACTAAAGAGTCAGGTAAAGCATGTTTTAAAAATTCTCGTGGCACACTGATTGAAAGTTGATGATCTATATACCTATATAGTTTTTTAAAAAGTTTTAGGTTTTTTTTCTCTTAACAGCTTTTTCTAAGATCAAAGGATCCTTGCCACTGAAATCAGACTTTCTTCAGCTTCTCTTATATAACTGGAGAATCATTCTTGAAATCGGTGAACTTTAGAATTTAAATCAGGCAACTTAATTACAACCGTGTGTCCACAACCATGGACATCAAATCCGCAGAAGAACAGAACAGGTTTATACTTTCAGGAAGGAGAGAATAACGTTAATCTTACAAGCAGAGGGCACAGCCATGCAATTTCAGCGGCCACTGGAGGAGACAGCTGGAATCACATCAGGATGCCATATTACTGTGGGAAGCAATCTTACTAAGTGGGTTGGACTGCTGTCTTTCCTGGGGGCAGAGAGGGTGTCTTATTCATTTTTTTTTTTTTTTTTGTCCCTGGTCTGAGGTCTATGCCTGATGTCCAATGGATGTTCCAGAAATGTTTCATAAGCCAATTAAAAATGAAAAATCCTAGTCAAACTCCTACTCAAGTAGGAACCATTTCTTCAACATCCTTGACTTATTGTCATGTTGCCTCCAGTTGAACAGATTCTGTGATAGGGAACTTTGTTTTTCATGAACCGGCTCATGACATAGTGGCTCCAGTCAGGGCTCTGGGGTTACAGTGCCGCTGCGCCCTGCACAGCCCAGGAGCTGTCGTCAGATGACTCGCATCCCATGGACTTGGCAGCATATCAGCTGTGGCTCCTGTTAGGTAGGATAGGTGGGAAACTAAGACGGGGAGGAGGAAGACAGGTCTCACCCGTTGACTCAGCAGTCCAGAGCCTGGTCTGAAGATTACCGGGTGCTCCAAACATCACGAGCAGGGACTAGCGCAGGATGAGGGGAGTCCTTGAGACTGTACTGGGAAAGGAGCTTCTGTAGCAATTTCGCTAAGGCGAAGAGCCTTTACTAGCTGAGAAAGAAAGCCTTTGTGTACATTATTCCCAAGTTTTGGAAGCGAGAGGAGGGGAATCTAGAAGCTGACTAAGGTACATAACCCCTGAACTCAATAGTTGGCACAGTCTAATTAGCTGAGTGCCCATTTGTAGCCTCAGTTCAAGTGCCCAGAACAAACTTACTAACTGTATTTCCTCTGTATGTGGAGCGGACGAGCAAGGTGCTTGCTAGCAGCTTTGCGTTCATGTTTCATAAATAAATTTGCTATCTCATTTCCACTGTACGTGTTGTCTCTTGCTTGAATCTGTCTCTTGGGAGTGAGGCAAGAATGGAGGAACAAACTCTGAGGCGAGGGGTGGGGGGTTGACGTGGGTCTCTCCCTGCTAACAGCTCCAACTGGCCCTTTTTATACTGAATCCAAACCTGCCTTCTGATAAGTTCTTTTGGTGTTAATTTTGCCCAGTGAAAACAGTAGGATAACAGCCTGCTATGTCTTTAGTGTGAAACCTTCTGCTATGTAAAGATTAAATGAATTCTGAAATTATTAAATGGCATTTTTCTTGGCAGCCTAACTTTTGATGATTTAAAGGTGCATAAATAAACGAAAAGTATTAAACATAAGGCTAATTTTCTAACTCAGTATTTGTTGGACAGTAAGAAAGTTTCTTTGTTAATTTTCACAAGTAAATTTCAGATTTGAACACCATTGAGCACTTAGATTTTACCAGATAGTATTGGGCTGGCCAAAAAATTCATTTGGTTTTTCCCATAAGATGGTTCTAGTAGCACTTAGTTGTCTTTAACTTCATTAGAAGCAATTTTGTTAGACTGTATTATGGCAGCTGTTATATCAGCATGCATTAAAAAATCAAAATTAGTGAATGTTTTAAAATATATTTTATTGATTATGCTATTATGGTTGTCCCATTTCTTCCCTTCACTCCCCTCCACACCCCCTCCCACCCACATTCCCTCACTTTAGTTCATGTAAGTTCTTTAGCTTCTACATTTCCCATCCTATTCTTACCCTCCCCCTATTTTCTACCCACCATCTATGCTACTTATTCTCTGTACCTTTTCCCCCTCTCTCCCCGTCCCATTCCCCTGTTGATAACCCTCCATGTGCTCTCAATTTCTGTGGTTCTGTTCCTGTTCTAGCTGTTGGCTTAGTTTGTTTTTGCTTTTGTTTTAGGTGTGGTTGTTAATAATTGTGATTTTGCTGTCATTTTACTGTACATATTTTTTATCTTCTTTTTCTTAGATAAGTCCCTTTAACATTTCACATAATAAGGGCTTGGTGATGATAAACTCCTTTACTTTGACCTTATCTAAGAAGCAGTTTATCTGCCCTTCCATTCTAAATGAAAGCTTCTCTGGGTAGAGCAACCTTGGATGTAGGTCCTTGCCTTTCATGACTTCAAATACTTCTTTCCAGCCCCCTTTTTCCTGTAAGGTCTCTTTTGAGATATCAGCTGACAGTCTGATGAGAACTTCTTTGTAGGTGACTGTCCCCTTATCTCTTGCTGATTCTAGGATTCTCTCCTTATCTTTAATCTTGGGCAACTTAATGATGTGCCTTGGTGTGTTCCTCCTTGGGTCCAACTTCCATGGGACTCTCTGAGCTTCCTGGACTTCCTGGAAGTCTACTTCCTTTACCAGATTGGGGAAGTTCTCCTTCATTATTTGTTCAAATAGGTTTTCAATTTCTTGGTCTTCCTCTTTTCCTTCTGGCATCCCTATGATTCAGATGTTGGAACGTTTAAAGATGTACTGGAGGTTCCTAAGCCTCTCCTCATTTTTTCGAATTCTTGTTTCTTCATTCTTTTCTGATTGGGTGTTTCTTTCTTCCTTCTGGTCCACACTGTTGATTTGAGTCCCGGTTTCCTTCTTACCATTATCGGTTCCCTGTATATTTTCCTTTATTTCACTTAGCGTAGCCTTCATCTTTTCACCTAATTTGTGACCAAATTCAACCATTTCTGTGAGCATCCTGATTACCAGTATTTTGAACTGTGCATCTGATAGGTTGGCTACCTCTTCGTTGCTTAGTTGTATTTTTCCTTGAGCTTTGATCTGTTCTTTTGTTTGGGCCATTTTTTTTTTTTTTTTGTCTTGATGCACCTGTTACGTAGTGAGGGGCGGAGCCTTAGGTATTCATCAGGGTGGGGTAACCCATGTCGCTGGTTTGTGACAGTTTGTGGGGAAGGGGTCTGAGAGGGAACAATGGCACTTGCTCTGTTCTCTGCCGGATTTCATTCATTTCCTCTGCTTCCCACAAGCAAATTGGGCCCTTCTGGTGCTGATTTCAGGGTGGGTGGGCTTGTGTACCTTCAAAGACCCTGTGGGTCTCTCCAACGAACTCTCCTGTGAGGCTGGGAGTTTCTCCTGGCACCTCAACCCCCAAAGGTGTTTTCAATCATTGGTTTGAGGCTTTATCTCCCTGAGCTGGGACCCTGGGTTGTGCGGTCTGTCTTGCTTCCCCAGTTTCACCTGGTTTATCTGTGCATGAATGTGGGACCGATGGGTCTGCCCACCGTCACTTTGCTGTGAGTCCTTTCCACCAGGCTGCCCATCTTTGCCCCTCCTACCAGTCTGGATGACTCTTTTGTGTCTTAACTCCTTTGTTGTCAGACTTCCATAGTTCAATTTTCTGTCAGTTCTGATTGTTTTTTGTTTTTAAATTGTCGTTGTCCTTCTTTTGGCTGTGCAAGGAGGCACAGTGTGTCTACCTATGCCTCCATATCAGCCGGAAGTAAAATTAGTGAATTTTTGTGTAGCCATTTTAATATTGAAGATGGAAGAAAACACACAACATTTTGGTGTATTATGCTTTATTTTGAGAAAGTTAAAAACACAACTGAAACGCAAAAAAAGATTTGTCCAGTGTATGGAGAAGGTGCTGTGACTGAGTGAATATGTTAAAAGTGGTTTGCAAAGTTTCATGCTAGAGATTTCTGGCTGGATGTTGCTCCACGGTCAAATAGACCAGTTGGAGTTGACAGCATTCAAATCGAGACATTAATTGAGAACAATCAACATTATACCACATGGGAGACAGCCAACATACTTGAAATACGCAAATCAATAGTTATTGGTGAAAATGAAAACTTATTTTACAGAAAAAACTAAACTAACTCTTTGGCCAACCCAATAGATGCTTTTACATACGGTATTTATTTTATTCCCCCAAAGTCTTGTGAGGCAAGAATTATATCCCCACTTTATTTTTTTATCCCCATTTTAAAGCTGAGGAGACTGATGCTCTGAGTGTAAGAAGCGTCCTTGCCTGAGGTCACTGGGATAATGGCCCTCAGAGAAGCAACTGAATCTTGGTCCCTTGTGTCACCAAGCTTTTTGTTCTACCCACTACAGAACATGACCCCTAATTACTAATTCAGGAACACATCAGCCAATCTGTGACTCCCCTTTATATTTCCTTCTGGCTTTGTTTACTATCATAGTTTTCTTTTGAAGATCTGTAGGCTGAGGCCAGAGCTGACGCCCATGCAGAGCCAGTGCAGATGATGCACCCAGACACTAGGGGTCGCTAGGGGACTAAAGGTGCTCTTCCCAGGCCATGGGAAACTCTACCTGCCCTACTAGTAGAGGTGGTAGAGGGCCACAGTTCCTGTGTCATTAATACAGGCATCTTGACATTACACTTGCTGTTGCTATTTGTTTTTTAAGTGGATTGCCAGAGACTCCTTATTGCTTAGAAGTGTTCAGTCACCAGCATGTCAACTTGGGCTTGACAATAAAAGAAATAGAAAAGGAGAGGGCTGCTCTCTAATTTGCTCCTCCTCCAGTGGTTAATTTAGGGCAAGGCTGAATATCAGGGTGCACCGAACCAAGTATAGTGATCCAGTCAGTAAATGTTACCTTTACCCCCAATCTAGAAAAGCAGGTCATTCACCTCTTTTGAGTAAATTACTTGGAAAATGTCATTTGGTGGTAAACATCTTTATTCTTAAGGGCAAATACAGGAGAGTCTGATGATGAACACAGACTGATAAAAGACCACGGTTAAATAAGACAACATCACGTGATACTAATAATATTTGGCTGAAAATTACAAGGAAGGGTACAGTGCAGGTTTAGTTCAGGAAATCTGAAGGGCAAATTGACCCCAGCCAAGTAGCCCCACTGAAACAGGCCCACCTTGAGCCTGTGATAAGTTCTTACACTGTTTTCTCTAGGGCCAGAGATTCTGAAACTTTATTGGTTTTTAAATCACCTGAGGTTATCTGCTGAGCCTGTACAGTCTGGCCCCTTCCAAAGGAATCAGATTCTGTAGCTCTTAGAGGGGTGCCGAGAAATCTGCATTTTCAGCAAGCATCTCAAATGATTCTGAAGTCCCCGATTCCCACAGCCACTCAGGACTTTCATGGGCCCCAGGCCCTTTTGCCTCTGCGGGCCTCTTACTATACAAGAAGTATTAAAAATGTACTTTGCAATTGCACTGATACACACATGAATATAATCGAGGCTGGGAAATACAGATGTATATATACATACATGTATACACACATCTACATGTGTATATACATGTGCATTATATGTGCATATATGTACACACACACAATTTTGGAAGAAACGAAAACATTTTTTTGGACCACTAAAAGCTCATGGGCCCTAGCTAGTGTGCCTACTGTATAGGTTGGCACCTGCTGACACCTGGATACAGTGACTTTGGGTGTATGCTTAGCTTGTATTCTTTAATCCCTCAGGCCTCAGAGGGTCAGTGCTTTATTTAATAATAGATTTCACTCACTCCAGCATGCTCATCTGAGAAATGTGGGATGAAATGGGGCCCCGGTACCTGGGTGGCTGACAGCCTGCCCCTTTCACTGTCTTTTCTCACCCTCTGGCTCCCCTTTTGCAGATAGCCAGGATTTCTTGCTGTGTCATCATCTCTCTTCATATGAAGTCAGGAGATTAACTCCTACTACCTGTTTACACTTAGAATCCATTCATACCAATGTCTGAAGTCTGTTTCCAGGTTTCTGTGTGTCAAAGTCTATTACCTCTGAGTTCAATGCTTTGTTTAGAACAATTTTCAAACATCTCTCACCCCAACTTAAAAATGCATTTTATATTAGGCTCAGTACATACATAGATATAACTGGAAAGTTTTATGAAATATATTTACCCTGAAAAAAGACTTTTGGTGTAAAGTTTCACATAATACTAATATATACTATTGAATTCACTGAAATTACCTATTATGTTTCATTTTTTAAGAAATGCTGGTCTCTTGCTCTGGCTGGTGTGGCTCAGTGGATTGAGCATAGGCTTGTGAACCAAAGGGTCACCGGTTCGGTTCCCAGTCAGGGCACCTAGGTTGTGGCACAGGTACCCCATGGAGGGGTATGCGAGAGGCAACCACACATTGACGTTTCTCCCCCTCTCTTTCTCCTTCCCTTCCCCCATCTTGAAAACTAAATAAATACATTTTCTAAAAATAATGCTGGTCTCACCCACTAAATTGATTTTATGCATCACTAATGGTTCACAGCCTGTAACTTGAAAAACGGTGGTCAAAGGAGTAACAAACAAAAAAAAATTTGAAGACAAAGGTAAGTCTATTTCTGCAACAGAGATACACCTACCAAGGTTAACAAATATTGTACCCTTCCTTGGCTACAACATCCCTTGCCCACTATATTTGATGGAGCACTGCCAACAAGGTCTCCTTTTTCAAATAATCCCCTCAGTCAGATATTTAACGAGCATTTGCCACGTGCTGGTGACTGATCTAGACTCTGTGATTACAGCAGTAATGAGTCCAAACCCTCATGCAGTGACATATGGGTTGAGGAAGAAAAACAGCAATCAAATTAACAGGTAAACATAGAGTGGTCAGATGGTGGTAAGTGCTACAGAAGGGTTTTTTCCAGACCTTTCTTTTCCTGGTCACGTTCATAATAATACCATCTTCCCTTGCTCTCTCCTGGAAGGCACATACTTTCCTTGGATTTACTGATAGCCTCAGTCTGAAGACTAAGAAGGATGTGGCTAGTAGCAAGCTCATCTAAAAGGTGACTTTGTATATCTTTTTGTTATGTATTTATTTCATAAATGGTTACACAGAGACCAATATGCTTTTCTAATTTCTAAATTCTTACTTAGTAATGGTAACAATTAATCCCCAGATCTTCTTGCAAATGTGGGATCAATTTCACCAAACCGAGATTTTTGTCAGTCTTATGAGTCAGTAGCACCCAGGCCTTTTTATTCCAGGGACTGGTATTCCTACATGTCCCAGTTCCTTCCATTTTGGCCCCCCACCCACTTTTCTCCTGATTGGCACCTGGCTTGGGTGACAAGGATTAATGTGAGAATCCTGTAGGTGTTAGAAGTGTGATCACTTCAAGTAGAGGCTAGAATCCACCCAATGGATGATGCATTAGGCCAGGGGTTGGTATCTTTTCTTTCCTTTCCCTTTCTTCCTTTTCTCTCTTTTTTTGGTAAGGGAATAGAAAGATTTTCAGCTTTGTGGGCCACAGAGTTCACTATTCAACTCTGCCACTGCAACCCTAACCACCATGGGCAAGATGTAAATAAATCACATGGCTGTGTTCCAGTAAAATTACTGCAAAACAAGCAGCAGGCTGACCCCTGCTTAAAGCTGATGAAGAGACTGTTTCCTGTTGAGAACATATGGGCTTACACTTGAAATGGGCTGAAAGGATGCGATGAGAGAAGAAAGGAAAAGGCAGGGAAAGAAGGCCTAACAAATAACAAAGTGCCAATTTGGCCAACAAGCAATGTGCATGCAAAAAGGGGCAAGAGATCGGTATTTGACTAGGTAAGAATAAGCACATTTATAAACATATGCAAACAGACTTTTTGCTTTTTCATCCTTTATTTAAAAATCATACTATTTAAAAATATTTTTAAATATTATTTAAAAAGTCATTTTCTATTATAATCACAAACTTCTTCTTTGTATCAAAAGCTGTGCCACTATCTTGGTTACTTGTGGGTGCACCAAGCAGTCCAGCAGGTCATCCGTAGAAATGCATGCTTGAGATGGGGCCCCAGCACTATTTGAAGCAATTGGTTCAACAAATGCATTCTCACTTTTACTCATCATTTGTTGCTTCTTGGTGTGGTGTAATTTTCCAAAGTGTTCTCCATCTTTGCCAACCAAGTCTTTACCATCATTTTTAAATATGTCTCCTCTTTCTGAAGGTGGTTCTTCAGAACTTGGTAGGACAGGAACCAGAGCAGGGCCAAAGGGACTCGCTGCCTTCTGTTTTACTGTTCCCAAGGTTAAGTTCTGGCTACCTGTTCGTTCTACCTCCATGAGGTTGTGCATATTTAATTCTTCCTTTTTCATGCACTCTCCGTTCGTTCTGAGTGCTTGGCTTTCTACTGTCTTAGATGCTCTGTAATGATCAACAAAGGCAGAAACAGCTCTGTTTAAGTAGAGGCAATTGACTTCATGAGATGTGTCCTCAACCTAAGGAACAAGAAAAACCTTTTAGAGTGGTTACATGAACTGGAAACTAAATCTGGTCAGGGTCGATGCCTTACAGGAGGCTACCAGTCATGATGGGAACCAGAAGCAGCCTACCTACCTCAGTTGGGTTTAACCAAGCTCTGGTCCTGTGTGGATCCTCTGCAGTTTTCAGGGCACAGACAAGCGTGCGGGTGATTGCCTCTTCTACCCGAGCTTGGTGGTCCTCTTCCTAAGTGGAGACAAAAACAAACAACAACAAAAAAACACCAACGAACTTTTTTTTTTCATTTGTCTCTGTGTCTCATGGCTTAAAACAGAGAGTAGAGTCTCTTAATTATGTGCTCTGTGCTCATTAATCTAAGTTTTGTTACATAAGGAATGAATATGTTGGCAAATCACAATCTGTATGTGTTAATTATCATCTGCCATTTAGAAGAGCTACAGAATATTCCACTGACCAAATTTAAGTATATAGCTTGTTTATAAGGTACAGGCCTGGAATACGAACCACCCTGTGATGTTTTTCTGATCTTTTCCATTCTCTGACATGTTTAAGTAAAAAAAAAAAAGTTATATATACTGAGGAAAATCCCTACTGATTCTGATAATCTAATTGTTTTAGGAATGGGAGAAAAATTATACTAAATATGCTTAGCCACAAGAATGAGATGGTTAAACATGTAAATATGTTTTTAAAAATATAATAGCTATAAACTATAGCATTAATGACAAGTTACATTAAAAATCATTAACTTCTGTTTATCAAAATATACCATAAAAGAAAAAAAAACAGATGTCAAAAGATATAGTATGATTGATATGAGATTAATATCTAGAATATACAAAGAATCTGCACACGCCTCTATAAGAAAATGACCCAATTTTTTTTGATGGGCAAAGGACATGAAGACAAGCATTTCAACAAAAAACAATTATATGACTAATAAACCTATAAAAATATGCTTAATCTCATTAAAATATGGGAAACATAAATTGAGAAACCCATGAAACTAGTAAAAGAAGGCCTGATGATTCTGAGCGGTGGAGAAATGTGCACTGACAGAAATCTTACACACCGATGACGGGAGTACACATGGACAGAGCCGTCTGGACAACCCGCTGTCACTATCTTGTAAACTTGAGTATTGTATACCCTACAGACCAGCAATTCCACTCTAGATATACACATATTTTCTAGAGAAACTCTTGCACATCTGCATAACAATATTCTATTTATAAAAGTAAAAAGTTATAAAAAATCCAATTATCCATAATAGAACAATAAACCAACTGTGGTACATTACCACAGTAAAATGAACAGCCAGCTTCAGGTGACAACACAGATAAACCTTAGAAACATAATATTAAATTTTAAGAAGAAAATCCCCATAAAGGGACACCACTTTACACTAGAATGGCTAGGATGTGGAGAAACCAGAATCTTCATACACTGCTAGTGGGGATGCAAAGGGTACAGCTGCTTTGGAAAATAGTCTGGCAGTTCCTCAAAAGGTACAGGAACAAGTATAAAGGACACATGGACAAAAACTATGGGGGTGAAAATGTGGGGGAGGGCTGGGGGGGTAGGTTGGGATGAGAGTAAAAGATAGGAAACTGTACTTGAACAACAATTAAATTTTAAAAAAGGTTAAACATAAAGTTACTCTATGTGATGGCTAATTTTATAAGTCAACTTGCTTGGGTTTGGGTGTGCAGCTGCTTGGTCAAGTACTAGCAGAGATGTTGCTGTGAAGACATTTTGTAGATGTGATTCACATTTACAATCAGTTGAATTTAAGTAAAGAACACTGTCCTCAACAATGTGGGTGGACCTCATCCAATCAGTAACAGGTCTTATGAGGGAAAAGCAAGGTTTCCTGGAGAAGATGGGACTCCACCTCAAAACTGTAACAGAAATCCTGAGTGAGTTTCTAGCCTGCTGGACTGTCCTACAGATTTCAGACTTGAGACTGCCACTTCAACTCTTGAGTTTCCAGCCTGCTGCCTTAACTAACACACCATATGACCCAGCAATTCCACTTCAAGGTGTGCATCCAAGAGAAATGAAAACACATGTCCACAATAGACCTTGCACATGAATGTTAACAGTAGCATTACTATTCATAGCAGCCAAAAGCAGACACAACCCAAATGTCTACCAACTTTTCAGTGGATAAACAAAACATGGTATGTCTATACAATTTTATACATTCAGCCATAAAAAAAGAAGTAAAGTACTAACACATGCTACTACATGGATGAATCTTGAAAACGTTATGCTGAGTGAAAGACACCAGCCAAAAAACACCACATTATATGATTCCAGAACTATTAAGTCTAAAGGGACAGTACAAAGGTCACCGACTGCATATGGCTAGAGAGGAAAATGGGCGAGAAACTACTAATAGATATGGGGTTTCTTTTTAGGGTAATGAACATGTACCAAATTTGATTTGGGTAGGGTTGCACAATTCTGTGAATATACTAAAAACTACTGAACTGTGAACTTCAATGGTTGAATTCCATGGTATGCAAGTTGTATTTTAATAAAGCCATTATTTAAAAAAACACAAGCAACATGGCAAAATAGGTAAACATGGCTCGCCACCTCGCACAACCACATCGAAAGTACAACTAAAATATAGAACTATTACTCAGAACTGTCAGAAATAGAGTTGAATGTAAGTCCAACAACTACAGAATTAAAGAAACCACATCCATCTAGACTGGTAAGAGGGGCGGAGATCCCACATCTACATGTGATGGATAAAAATCTGGGAGGGATATCTTGGGAGCAAGGAGCCCCAGCTCCACACCTGGCCCCCTGGCCCAGGGTTCCAGTGCCAGGAAGGTAAGTCCCTATAACTTCTGGTTGCAAAAACCGGCAGGGATTGAGTCAATGCAAGAAACTTCTGGAGTCCCAAGCAGTTCCTCTTAAAAGAACCCATAAACAGACTCAGCTACTCAAACTCACCCCCTCTGGGCTCTAGCACCAGAGTAGCAGCTTGAAAGGCATACAGGGAGAACTGAAGTATCTGGCATCAAGGTGAGAGCAGGCGGACAGCTTTCTCCCAGAGAGAAAGGGGAACAGAGGCCACTGTTCCTTTTCTGAGCCCTCCCCACTTGGAGCCACAAAGGAACAGGCTGGTGCCATATCTAAGATTCCATCAACCTGGCTAACACTGTTTGTCCCACCCTGGAGATCCCCAGAGACTCTGTCCCACCCCAACATACAGGCCTATCAAAGTTGCTTTTCCACATGAATGGCTGGTCTTGGCTCATGCTACACAATTTCCTAAATCCTATCAAATAAGCAGCAGCCAGCCTCAGTGAGGCCCTAGCCCCTCTTGATCTGTGGTCCCAGGCTTGCCACTAGAGGCAACAAGACTAGATTCACAGCTTGGTTTCACCTGGGAATCTCCAAACCCAGCACAAGAAGCGGCCTTCTCAAACTGCTTCATAGCTCAGGCAGAGTGGCCCTGGGCGAAACACAGGTAGGGGCTGACCTTAGCCTGTACCATCTGGGAAAACCCCAGCGCACACCCAGTGGACAGCTACAGACCACACTGGAATATCACCATTCTGCTCCTGTACAGCTGATCCTCCAGAAGGCGGAGGTTGGTGGTCAGTGGTCACAGCCAGTCCTTGCAGCTGACTGGCCTGGGTAAAACCCTCCCAATGACCTGCTAATGATAGTCAAGGCTCAACTACAAGAGGAGGGTGTACTTAGCCCAGATGAAGGACACACCTCAATTATCCAGCTTGGTTGATAGGAGAGGCTATATCACTGGGCCCTGCAGGACACCTACTACATTAGGCCAGATGGCTAAGACAGGGAGTCATAGCAGTTCTATTTAATACATAGAAACAAACATAGGGAGGCTGACAAAATGAGGAGACAAAGAAACATAGCCCAAATAAAAGAACAGATCAAAACTCCAGAAAAAGAACTAAACAAAATGGAGACAAGCAATCTATCAGATGCAGAGTTCAAAACACTGGTTATAAGGATGTTCAAGGAACTTAGTAAGGATCTCAATAGTATAAAAAAGATCCAGTCAGAAATGAAGCATGCACTAATTTAAATAAAGAACAATTTACAGGCAAACAACACTAGAGTGGGTGAAGCCAAGAATCAAATCACTGATATGGGACATAAGGAAGCAAAACACAACCAATAAGAACAAGAAAAAGAAAAAAAGAATGCCCCCACACCCTCCCAAAAAATATGTGGCTAGTGTAAGCAGCCTCTAGGATAACTTCAAGTGACCCAACAGTCACATCATAGGGGGGCCAGAAGGAGAAGAGAAAGAGCACAAAATTGGAAATCTATTTGAAATAATAATGCAAGAGAGTGTCCCTAATTTGGTGAAGGAAATAGACATGCAAGTCCAGTAAGCACAGAGTTCCAAACAAGATGGACCCAAAGAGGTCCAGTCCAAAACACATCGTAATTATAAGGCCAAAGGTTAAAGATAAAGAGAGAATCTTAAAAGCAGCAAGAGAAAAGAAGTTAGCTACCTACAGAGGAATTCCCATAAGACTGTCAGCTGATTTCTCAAAAGAAACTTTGCAGGCTAGAAGGGAATGGCAAGGAATACTCGAAGTCATGGAAAGCAGGGATCTACAGTCAAGATTTCTCTACCCAGCAAAGATATCATTTAGAATCAAAGTGCAGATAAAGAGCTCCCCAGACAAGGAAAAACTAAAGGAGTTCATCATCACCAAACCATTATTATATGAATTGTTAAAGGGACTTATTTAAGAAAAAGATCAAAACTATGAACAACAAAATGGCAGTAAATACATATCTATCAACAACTGAATCTAAAAACACAACCAATAAGAACGAGAAGCAAAGAAGAACAGAGACAGAAATCATGGATACAGAGAACGTTCTGATGGCTGCCAGATGGGAGGGGGTGTGAGAGAATGGGTGAAGAGGTGAGGGGATTAAGAAGTACAAATAGGAGTTACAGAATAGCCATGGGGATGTGAAGTACAGTATAGGAAATTGAGTAGTCAAAGAACCTATGCATGACCCATGGACATGAACAGAGATATGGGGATTGCCTGAGAGAGTGGAGGGGGGCAAAGGAGAAAAAATCAGGACAACTGTAATACCCTAATTGATAAAATATAATAAAAAAATTAAAATAAAAAACACAAGCCCAGAAAACTACATTAGGTGTGATCTGATTTGCATAAAGCTCAATAACATGCAAAACTGAACAGTATATTTTATAGGGACATATACATACACAGTAACACTTTCTGTTTAAGCAAGATAATGAAGAGCTAGTGAAGGACTCAGATGGGGGACAGGATGGGAAAGTGCAATACTGATGCAAGTTTTCTGTAACTTGCTAGTTTTAGGGTTGGGTTCACTGGTATTCATTATATTACCCTTTATATTGAAGATATATATGTACATATTGTGGGGGAACTCCATCTGGCTGCCATGGATGAGAATAAAACTATCAAGACATGATCTGCTAGGGGAGAAAAGGCTGGCTAATCTCTCAGAGGAGAAGAGCCCCGAGCACCTTTTTCCTTGGGCTTTTATTGAGTTTAGATTGCACAGCTATACATATCAAAGAAAGGAGATATGGTTTACAGATAATATTTCTGAGATCACCAGGGTCCTTTTGAGTCATGGTTTAGTAGGCAGAGTAACACTAATCAGCCATAAAATCTGGGGAAACAAACTCATTTTGTACTTGGACCCTAGACATTTAGTATACATTGACTTGAGGGTATTCTTACCAAAGCAGATTTCATAGGATTTAGTGCATTCTTTCTTAGGCCTGATCACCCCAGGAACCACCTGTTCCAGCACAGGGTTGCACCCACCTCCAGCACTGTTTCAGGCCTGAGTCAGGTGGGGGAAGCAAGGCAGCCAAGAGATTAGGAGACTTTTTACAGATAGAATAAGGACTCAGGCTATGACAAAGCCAAGGGGTTAGGGTCTTTTTCCCCTTCTCTATAGTCCCCTAAGTCCATCCCTGATGGTTCCTTCACAACTGTGCCTGTCTTAGGTTGTTCCTTCCTCGAGGATTCTTACCTGTCATTGGCTATCCAGCCATCCTCCAGGGGCCAAGCAGGGTGAGGTAAAGTGGGCAGAGGCTGTACCCCTGCCGGGAGGATAAGTTTTGTCTCCTTAGTAGCTTATGGTCCCAAGGTCTCTTTACTTAGCCGAGACGTGGGACCTTCTCACCTGTCGGTGAGGTTACAGCTCCTGAAACCAGGCAGGACAGTTCCCAACAACATATATATTCTTCTATATGTATGCATATAATAAATACATAATAAAGAAAAGTTATGAGAGTAAGAGGATAGCCTTTAAAAATGAACAACAGTATTTTCCAAAAAAGTTTGGAAAAATACTGATAAAATAAATATATTTTAACATGAAATAAAGATGTGAATGAATGAAAAAGGCATCATTGGGAAGAATTGGGAATTTATACCCTTGGGCATATTAGAACAGAATCTACATATCTTTGACAGAAAAACTGAGAAAAAATGACTATTGCACCTCCTGAACTGAACCAGTATCTACTTTCTTGCAAATCAATGTGACTCATGACAGAAACACCAGAGCCTGGAGTTAACTTGAGTTTATAAATATGGCAGATAGGGTTTAAGACCTCAGGGCTTTTTGGGGCTAAATTCAGCAACGGGAAAGACTTCTGGTCCAGTGCTTGAAGAGACATAAATAAAAGCAATACATGACGGAGGAAGATATAATTACTAAACTTCTATTTTGCACTCTAGTTTTTAAAGAAAAAATTAATGGTCTTCAAACTGTGACATATACAAAAGAAGTTATGATACCAATCCTTTGGAAAATTCTAGGAGGGACAACTACAACAGATGGTATACATGGTAATAAGCTTTAAAAAGACCAGGGTGAAAGCTTTCAAACTCCTGAGGCTGTGTGAATTCAAATCTACATAAAGTATGTACAAATAGTATTCTATAGTACATTAAAAAATAACACATCACAATCAAGTGTATTTGTTCCGGGAACTAAGGATGGATAAGCTTTGGGAAACCCACTGATATCATTTACTGCAATATTAGATATTTACCAAAGAATAGCATAGATGATCATATATGATGACCATCTCCAGCGATGCTTAAAAGGCACTCAACAAAATACAACACTTTTTCTTGATTTTAGGAAACAAAAAGTAATGAAATAGGAGTTGAAAATACTTTACATGATAAAATATATACACAACTTGGTCCCAAATCCAGAATTTCATATAAAGAGAAATCACTAGAGAAATCCCTCTAAAGTAAAAAAAAAGAAAAAAAGAAAAAAAGATAAGGATGGCATTTTCTACCTAATATTTATTATTGAATTTGAGGTATCAGCCAATGTAATCATATAAAAGAAAAGAGTAACAAGCAAACAAATAGGAAAGAAAGAGGTAAAACTATTTTAATTTTTAGTTAGTCTGAGAGATAAATGAAAACACAAGATGGTTGATAAAAAAATCACTACATGTGGATAAAATAATTCAGATGAACACATCCAATAGCCTTCATATGCACAAATAATATCCAGTCAGATGATATAATGAGAGACAAGATCCTACTTAACAAAAAAAGATAAATACCTAGGGATAAACCTTAAAAAGAAATATGCAAATGCTATATGAGGAAAACTTTAAGACACTACTGGAAATAAAGAAAACTAGACTTGGACAAGTAGGGAGGTATCTCATTCTTGGACAGGAAAAGTTAATCTCATAAATGTCATATAAAATTTATTACGGATTGAATAAAAAAATCAATTGGTATTCATCCATGAAGCTAGACAAATTGATTCTAAAGATTACAGGAGAAAAATAAAATCAAGAGGAGCCAGGGAACCAATGCAAATGAAAAGCTGTAAGTTAGCCCTACCGATATTAAAAACATACAGTAAGACGTCCCTAAATAATAAAAGATAGAAGTGATAAGAGAATGTGAAGAAAGACCAATGGAAGAAACAGACCCAAGTACAGATACTAGTATGTGTTTAAGGTGACATTTCAAATCACCAGAGAAAAGATGGACTTTAAAATACTTGATGGTCCTGACAATTCTACTGTCATTTAGTAAAAGATAAAACTGGATCTCAACCTTACAGCATACGCTAGTAGAAACCCCTAAATGAACAAGAGGTCTAAATGTTAAAAAAAAAATCCAAATTCTAAAAGCACTAGAGAATTCCTTTATGACCTGGAAGAGAGAAGAGTCTTTCTAATGATAACTCACATACCAGAAGCTATAAAGTTTAACAACACATCTTATTGGTGAGGCTGTGGAAGAAAGAAGCACACTCTCAGACATTACTGATGGAAATGCAAAATGGCACAATCACAGCAAAGTGGAATCTGGCAAAATCTAATGAAATTAAAGATACCTTTACCCTATGACTTGATAAACCAACTAGTAAGGCTCTACCCTGAAGACGCACTTCAGCAAATATTAAACAACATATTCACGAGAGTATTTACTGGTATTAGTTGTAATTACAAAAGACTGGAAACAAACCAAACATGCATCCACATGGGAACTACTGAATCAGCAATGGTGCACCCCTATGAGAGGGTACCTACACAGTTGTTGAAAAAAGATTTTTCTGTGCTACGTGGCCTTCACATTCAAAATGACTGAGTGAGTACAGCAACGAATCTGCACCAAATTTAGCATTAAGCTTGAATATTCCTCCATGGAAAGTATTTGGATGATAGAAGGCCACAGCTATGGGCAACCGCTGACTGGCAGCTTTACCATAACAGACAACGCACCTGCTCATGCATCATGTCTCATACAGACTTTTTTTGGTGAAACATCAAATCATCCAGGTGACTCAGCCGACCGACAGCCCAGATTTGGCACCCTGCAACTTCTGGCTTTCCCCAAAACTAAAATCACCTTTGAAAGAGAAGAGATTTCAGACCATTGATAATATTCAGGAAAATATGGCAGGGCAGCTGATGGTGACTGGGAGAACTGTGTGAGGTCCCAAGATGCCTACTTCAAAGGGGATTGAGGCATCATTTTCCTATGTACAATGTTTCTTGTATCTTCTTCAATAAATGCCTCAACAGACTTCTGGCCAAGATGGAGGCACAGGTAGACACACTGTGCTTCCTCGCACAACCAAAATTAAGGACAACAAAAATTTAGAAACAAAAAACAACCAGAACTGACAGAAAAATTGAACTGTATGAAAGTCCAACAACCATTCATCCAGACCAGTAAGAGGGGCAGAGTCGGCGGCCGGTGAAGAGGGATCGCAGCAGGAAAAAGCAGTGGCTGGTGGACGTGGGCGCACAGGTGGCAGCTCAGACACCAGGCACAGGGTGGCAATGGGCAGACCCAGTGAAATGCACAAAGGGGCTGGCTGACTGCAGTCACACATTCACGCACAGATAAACCAGGCAAAAACAGGAAGCGAGACAGACCCCGCAACCTAGAGCCCCAGCACCAGGAAATAAAGCCTAAAAGCACCGACTGAAAATACCTGTGGGGGTTGAGGTGCCGGGAGAGACTCCCAGCCTCACAGGAGAGCTTGTTGGAGAGACCCACAGGGTCTTAGAATGTACACAAGCCCACCCATCCGGGAACCAGCACCAGAAGGGCCCAATTTGCTTGTGGGAAGCAGCAGAAGGGACTGAAATCTGAGAGAGAGAGGAGCAAGTGCCATTGTTCCCTCTATGACCCCGCCCCCACATACAGCGTCACAACCCAGCCACTGGGTTGCCCCGCCCTGGTGAACATGAAAGGCTCTGCCCCCCATACGTAACAGGCATGACCAGACCAAAAAAAAAAAAAAAAAAAAAAAAAAGGAAATGGTCCAAGTGGAAAAACAGATCAAATACAGCTAAGCGACCACAAGATAGCCAACCTAAAAGATGCACAGTTCAAAGCACTGGTTGATTTTGGTGGCAAATTAGATGAACAAATGAAGGCTACACTAAGTGAAATGAAGGAAAATGCACAGGGAACCAATAGTGATGGGAAGGAAACTGGGACTCATATCAATGGAGTGGACCAGAAGGAAGAAACAAACAACCAAACAAAAGAATGAAGAAACAAGAATTTAAAAAAATGAGGAGAGGCTTAGGAACCTACAGGACATCTTTAAATGTTCCAACATCCGAATCATAGGGGTGCCAGAAGGAAAAGAGGAAGACCGAGAAATTGAAAACCTATTTGAACAAATAATGAAGGAGAACTTCCCCAATCTGGCAAAGGAAACAGACTTCCAGGAAGTCCAGGAAGCTCAGAGAGTCCCAAAGAAGTTGGACCCAAGGAAGCATGCACCAAGGCACATCATAATTACATTAGCCAAGATTAAAATGAAGGAGAGAATTCTAGAAGCAGCAAGGGATAAGGGGACAGTTACCTACAAAGGAGTTCCCAAAAGAGACTGTCAGCTGATTTCTCAAAAGAGACCTTGCAGGCAAGGAGGGGCTGGAAAGAAATATTCCAAGTCATGAAAGTCAAGGACCTACATCCAAGATGGAAGGGCAGACAAAGCGCTTCTCAGATAAGGTCAAGTTCAAGGAGTTCATCATCACCAAGCCCTTATTATATGAAATGTTAAAGGGACTTATCTAAAAAAAAGAAGACAAAAAATACAAACAGTAAAAAGACAGCAAATTCACAGTTATTAACCACACCTAAAACAAAAGCAAACAACTAGAACAGGAACAGAACCACAGAAATGGAGATCACATGGAGGGTTAGCAACAGGGGAGTGGGAGGAGGAGAGCGGGGGAAAGGTACAGAGAATAAGTAGCATAGATGGTGGGTAGAAAATAGGGGGAGGGCAAGAATAGTATGGGAAACGTAGAAGCTAAAGAACTTATGACACATGGACATGAACTAAAGGGGGGGAATGTGGGTGGGAGAGGGTGTGCAAGGTGGAGGGGAATGACGGAAGGAAATGGGACAACTATAATAGCATAATCAATAAAATATATTTAAAATAAATTAATTAATTTAAAAAACACAGTAAATAAATGCCTCATTTTTTCATAGCCCCCGTGGCTGGATACTTTCTGAACAGACCTCGTATTTAGAAAAGAAAAAAATTCTGTATCGTTCCAGAAATAATCGGTATGGTAAGAAGCAGGCAGATGACAGTCCCAGTGTTCAACAACAGAATGAGCTACCTTGGGAGCAGAAGCATCTGTCAGGGCTACTGCAGATGTGACTGGTACTGGAGTGAAAGTAGAGTCCACAGACTCTACCCCTTGTCGTCTGCTCCAACTCCAGTTCAGCAGGCTACCAGCAAAACTTCTGTGAGTCTACTGATCTCCTGCCACGCCTCTCACCTAATTCCCAAAGGCTACAACTCTTCTCTAAGCTCACACAATACAGCTTCCTATTGCAGTAGTGCTTCATGTTCCATCAAAGCCTTTCCCATTACCAAAGGGTAAGAAAAGCCTGACTGAGGGGAGAATACAGCAGCCAAAGAGAAGAGGGGCGACCATGGCTTTGGGTATGGGAGAGCAGAGATGCAATGAAACCCTCGGGTTAAAGAGGGCATAGGTACAGTCGAAACCTTTGGTTAAAGGGCACAGAGATGCAATTAAGGCCTTTGGTTGAAGAGATAGACTTGAGCCGAATGAGTAGCCATTTTAATTGTCAAGCAGAACAGGCCACCAGAATTAAGCAGAGCATGTTGGAGGGAAAAGGCTTCTGGCAGAAATGAAATGGTAAAATACTAGCACCAAAAGACTCTGCTTGGAAAAAATGTACAAACCAGGAGTGAGAATTCTGCAATTAGTTCTGAGAACCCTGAACCAAGAAGCAGACATTTCTGGTCAAGATGGTGTGAAATGGGACTGGCAACATGGGACATATATGGCAGATCCAGCCAGGCCCAACACAGCTCTCCTAACAGCACTGGTCAAAGGAAAAGACCCTGCATGCCAACTTCAGGGCACACTGTGTGCCTTAAAAAGGAAAAATGGCATGTAACTAAAAATCCTATTTCCACCTTAACCATCCATCAACAGAGCATAGAATACATAAATTATAGCTTATCAACAACACAAAGAAACACTGGCATGTTGTTTAAAATTAATCACCACGTTTGATAAACAGGCTTTGTATAGCTTAAAAGCAGGGAATATATATATTAAGAAAAAAAAGTACCAACTCAATCCACGAGTTTATACTGACAGTGACAGGATCAATGGATTCCACATAATGCCACCAGTGTCTGGGAACAAACAGAACCTGAAAACCAAACAAAACTGGTTAGCGCAAGAAGACCTTTTATTTTCATTTTTTTTAATTTAATCTTTATTGTATTTTTTCCATTACCATTTAGTCCTCTTATACCCCCTCCCCACTAGCTGCCATCTGCTCTCCATCTACGAGTCTGCCTGTTTTTGCTTATTAGTTCAGTTTGTTCATTAGATTCTTCATATGAGTAAAATCATATGGTATAAAGACATTTTATTTTTAAATCAGAATCAAACCCTAATTGAGATAATACCGGAAAAAGAAAGTACAATAATACAAATGAACTTATAATAATATTTCTATAGGAAAGGAAAACAAGAAAAAAAAAACCACAATTCTTTTACTCCTTTTTTTAAATGACAAATTCATACGTTCTATAAAGGATAGTGTCAGCTTCTCTAGTCTCTATTCTCCTTAATCCCGGCCATCTCTGTTTACATCTAAATCTTAGTGAAGGATTCTGAGATTCTAATATTTCCTCCTTTGCATACCAAAATAGTTGTGTGAGTTCTGAGAAAGGGCATAGGTAAAATCATAGGACATAGCTTCTGTCCCCTCACAGTCTCAACTGCAGCCAGTGAAGTTGTAGTAAGTAGAATGGTGGTATCACATAGGTAGTAAATCAGATGAGTGGACATCGCTACAAGAGAACTTCGCAGATGGGAGAAGCAGGCATGAACTAAAGTCAGGAGCAGCTGGATGGAGGAAGTGTGGTTTGAATCAGGGCTGGTAGAGAATTTAGAGACAGAGCAAAGAACGAGGATACAGCAGAAGGGAGAAGTGGCACAGACAAGGGATATGGGACTACTGAGGCACAGCAAGCAGGCCAGTCTTAGTACTGCAGGAAAATGAGAGATGAGGTGGGAGAATGTTAGGTCCGGGACTGGGGAGGGGGGGGGGGGCTCTGAAATCAGAATGCAGAATCTGGATTTCATCCTATTGGCAATAGGAGTTGCTGAGAAACTATGAGCAGGGGGGTGGTTACAATAGTGACATTATGGGAGAGTCT
This sequence comes from Glossophaga mutica, assembly GCA_039655065.1. NCBI lineage: Eukaryota > Metazoa > Chordata > Mammalia > Chiroptera > Phyllostomidae > Glossophaga > Glossophaga mutica. The sequence goes on along the minus strand of CM077304.1, from coordinate 121,600,463 downwards.
GGGAAGGACAAGAGATTCTTGCAATAGCTCCATTATAAAATGTTAGGACCGAAATAGGAAAGTATAGTAGACAAAAGCAACAGGCAGAGCCAAAGAGGACTGCATTTGTCCAGATTCAGTATGAGATTTCCCATGGAAGGCTGAGCAGAGCAGATGGAGATGACCTGAAGCTTTTGGGCTTTGGGTTTAGGAAACTGGTGGCACTTTCTGTGGACAGAGTAAAGCCAAGAGATGGGAAGAGAGCTCCCTCAGTGAAACAGGACACCAGAAACAACCACTGGGTTTCATCATTATGACATCATGAATGTCCTGTTGCCGAGTATACTTCAGTAAAGTAATGAGAGAGAGACCCAGTTTGTGGTGGGTTAAGGAATAAACAGGATGGAAGAAAAACTAATATGACAAATACTCATTCAAATTTGAATATTAAAATCAAAGAAAAATGCTTATAACAATGACAATAATAATAAAGGGAAATAACTAGTGTTGGTGAGGATGTGGAGAAATTGGAACCCTCATACACTACTGATGGGAAGGTAAAATGGTGCAGTTGCTGTGGAAAACAGTTTGATAATTCACCAAAAAGTTAAACACGGAGTTACTATATGACCCAGCAATTCCACTCCTAGGTATACCTACCCAAGAGAATTGAAAATGTGTTTGTACAAAAACTCACACAAATGTTCACAGCAGCATTATTTATCATAGCCCCAAAGTGAACAACCTAAATATCCATCAACTGATTAATGGATAAACCAAATGTATCTTCAATCAATGGAATATATTCAGCCATAAAAAAAGATGAGTACTTGCGGGGCCCCCTGTCCTGGGCGCCAGATGTGGGGGGGCTCCGCCCGCAGAGCCCCATCCCTCCGTCACAGATAAAAATAAAAACTACCAAGACATGACTGCTTGGGGAGGAAAGGGGTCAAACTCTCAGAGGAGAATGACCCAGAGCCCCATCCTCACTAGGCTTTTATTGGGCTCAAATACATGGGAATACAGGTTTAACATCTCAAAGAAATCTGAGGGCTTAATCCGAGCCAGTGTTTGTCAGGAAAGGGGGCTGCCAGACTTTGGGAGACATACTCATTTCCTCCTGGGACACTTATCACCTAAGGAAGAGCACTCTTAGCAAAGCAGGTTTCACAGGACTTTAGGGATTCTTTCTTATGCCAATCACCCAGGGAGCCGTCCTGGCCAGCACAGGGCTGCACTGCTCACCCCCACAGTTTCAGGCTTTAAGGCAATTAGGAAGCAGGAGACATCTCCCAGATGGAAATGAGGACTCGGGCTATGTCAGAATAGCCAGGGGGTGAGGGTCCATCACATCCTCTTTGCTGCAAGCCCCCGAGTCCTTCCATGAGGCCTCCCAAGTGGTTGCATCTGGCTTAGGTTGCCCCTCCCATGAGGAGTCTTACCCGTCATTGACTGCCAACCAAAAAATGGGGCCAGAGATGGGTAAGGCAGAAGCAGTGCTCCTGCCAGGGAGATAAGCTTTGTCTCCTTAGTAGGTCACATCCTGTGACAGAACAGACCCAGATGAAGTGGGTCCCTTGGGCTCTTACACAGCCCACCATGGGGTGAGGGTTACAACTCCTGAAACCAGGCTGAACAGTCCACAACAAGTACTGATGACATTCTACAGCATGGATGAACTTCAAAAACATTATTCTAAGTGATAAAAGCCAGTCACAAAAACTGAAACAGTGTATGACTACACTTACATGACATGCCCAGAATAGGTAATTCTATAGAGAAATGGGTAAGTTGTTGCCAGAGGCAGGGGGCAAGGGGAGGGTCAGGTGAAGGGGAGTAACAGCCGATGGGTTGAGGCAACCTGGTCAAGACTGTCTGAGCTGGAGTACTCAAGTATGGAACAAGCAGGAAGGGAGCCCGTGTGAAGGGAGCAAAGCAAGGAAAACAGGCAGGGGAGAGGGATAACTTAGGGAATAAACTCTCTGTAAGGGACTAAGAACAGCTTTCAAATTATTAATAAAACAAGAGACAGCAAATGCCACTGTTGTACCCTACTTGGTATGATACCTTTGAAAATGTTTTAGAGACAAGTTACTAAAGCAACATCCATTCTTGCTTCAAAGCAAATCAATCTCCGTTAATTTTGCCACTGTTGGCCCACTACCGAGATGCATTACAACTTGAGTATATGTATCTGGGTTCTAGCACAGTTGAACAGATATTAAATCGTGAATAAATGTTCCAAAACTGTCTTCCTCCACAGTCCATTCTCCTCTTTACCAGTAGAGGGAGCTGTGTTCCTTGCTCCCATCTTTCTATGACCTGAGAAGCAGAGAAGTATGTTTGTGAAGCCTGTAAGTGGGAAAAACTACCTTCCAATAGCAGAGCACCAGGGGAAGAAACCATTCTTATTTGCATTGAGGGGAGGGGAGGAAAGGGAGAGACCTGTGGCATAACGACTTGAGAGAAGTTATAGCTAGGGTGTCTCTGAACAGGTCATCAAGGTTTTACAGCCCTCATTACCTGTCCTGGGCTCAGTGTAACCACATGTCTTCGAGCTTTCTGGAACTGAGGAAAACGTTTTAAGTCAGGATTGACGACGTTGATTTTACTAAACACGCTAGATTCTTCATAAGGGATTCTAGTTGGATAAAGGAAAGGAGTATCTTCAGGAGGAAAGAGATGCCATCTTTTCCTGATTAAAAAAAAAGATACAAATTAGTACTCTGAACTTGAGACAAAACACGTAAGAAAGCAGCAACTAAGTGTTTTTACTCATTTTCATTCAATCCATAAAAAAATAGAGGAGCAACGTCTGTGGTTACCTGGCCTGCCTCTCAGAAAGTGCTGGAATCTCCTCTGCTGAAACCTGGTACCTAGGGCAGTTACTGATGGATACCTCATGATGCCCTGAGGCAGCCCCTCTGCTGGAACAGGATCTAGTATGAAAGATCATTCTTTCTTATCAAAAATCAAAGTCCTGATAAATTGTTTTTATCTCTGATTTCTAGAGCTACCCAGAATAACCCCCACCCTTTCAAATATCTGTATTCCTATCTCATCCAGAGCAACCAACTGTAGATCTATCCACCAAACAGTTTCCAGACTTCTTCCTGTTTGGGTTGTAGATTCCTTAAGTTAAACATTTGTTAATTCATTAAGGAAGAGAAATGCATAAATGATGCCACATAATTAAAAAGTAGTATAATATAGAAATTTTCAAAGAGAAAACTGTTAAGATGTTTCACTTTAAAAATTTTTGAAAAATGGAGGTGATTTTGTAAATTTTAATTTACAAAACACCACACATGCATACTTTGAGCCAATAGAGGGAGGACACAGGAGGCAAAGCAGGGAGAAGTGTCAAAAAGAAATACATGGAAGGGGAAGCAAAGACACAGACACACACACACACACACACAGAGAAAGACCTGGTTCTGAGGAAAGCCTGAGGCCCTGTGGTGACACACAAAGCACGCATAGTGGGGCCATGATGTCCTTTCAGACTGGGAAGCAGTGGGCTGCTATTTTCAAACTAAGGATTATATACTGAACGCTGATTTTGCCTTAGAGATGGTAAAGCTGCTCCTGTGACTGGTTTAGAAACATTTTTGTATTTAGTACGTTTAGAATGTTAGAGGTGGAAGGACTCCTAGATCACCAGTCGATTTCACTTTCACAGCAGGGGAAGAGGGCCCCAGTACCCACTTGGGTCGTTCGCTGGGCTAATGGTTGGTGGTAGAGCCAGAACTAGGTCACAGATCTCCTGACCTCTCCAGGCCCCAGGTCCTATCTCTGCACCATAGCTTGTTTCCCAAAGGAAGAGCCATAATGATAACTACGCCATACAATTTACTTGGCTTGGCTTAAAGTATAATATAGATGCATCCTTCTTTTGTTTACCAGAAAATGTACTCAATCATCATGTTGTCCCCTGCTCAAAAAACTTCTCATGGTTCTGCAAACTGAAAGAACAGAGAATAAGCACTATTTGCCTGGGAGTCAAGACCCTCATGATCATTTCTGCTTTTCCCTCTGTGCTGCCCTACAAATGCCCTGAAAGGCCAAGAGAGGAAACCAGGGTGTCATTAATTAGGGGAAATAAGGCCGCACATACAGCAGGTGGAGTACATCTTCCAAATGGCAGAAACACTTACATTTTTACATAATTCCTAGAAGCAGCAACTATCAAAAGCATTACCTGATTTAGCTCCTATATCTCTAGGGTCCACAGATAGATGAAGATACAAAATTGACCTAAAGTTAAAAAAAAAAATACTGCATTGTGCCTACAGGTAGGCACAAACTAAAATTCGGAGTGAAAGAGGAGGTTCTGGTGCAGCAGTTTTCAAATCAGGATCCCTGGCATCCCCTCGGGGATTGGGGTTACCAGCAAAGCCTCTTTCTTTCAACAAAACTGCTCTGCTCTTACTTATTCAGGTTTGAAGAAAGGGTATTCCTGCTTTAAAATGAAAGTCTGAAAACTATGTAGCCTCTTATGTAAAAGAGCTAAGCAGAGAGCTGTCCAGCTGAACTGGAAGTGAAATTCTGGAATTCCACGATAGCTTTCTGAAGGCAATCCTGAACATGGCTGGAAGACTCACATGGAAACCACCATTTAAACTGACCGTTCCCTTCACTTCACAAAGGAGGAAACAACCAGAAGTCAAGCGATCTGCCCTGGTCACAAGGCAGGACGACAGGATAGAGCTGGGACTAAACCTTGGGGTCCTGCTGCCTACTCAGTGCTGGGTCCTCTTCCTGTGCAACACACACACAGACACACATGCTCTCATGCACACATGTGTGCATTACCTTCCTTGTACCTGGAATACTAAATTGCAACCATAGGAGTCCAGATGACAGGGTGTATGAGCCCCTAGGGAACCAATCCACAATGTACTTTCCCGTCCATTTCTTCCATGAAACCCGAAGTCAGACCATATCACATCCTGTTTTGAAAATAAAGTTATAGTCCATCAAGAAGCAATTCCTCTGTATGGTAGTGTTGCATAGTTAGTCTGACATAAACCCAAATCTATGGAATTAAAAGTATGTATAAGCTAGAAAAGAGCAAACTACTGAACCAGGAATGAAGGTTCCGCTTTATTCATTTTTTTCCTATTGGGTTAAAACAAAACAAAACAAAAATACACTTCTATGTGCAGAACATGGCTCTAAATGCTGACACTTCTTTTATCAGTTTCTTCAATCTACATTTTCTATCTTTAGAGACAAACCATGAATAGCTGTATTCAGAAAGAGAATATTTGGGGGAGACATTTAATAGATGGTTTTGAGGAAGCCTAGAAAAAGCATTTCCATCTTTGTTTTGAGTGATGAAAACAGCAGTGCACGTGCACATAACTAGCGTCTGCTGGACAAGGGGGAGTTTTTGCAAGGTCAGCGTCGTCGTAAATGCGGATGCTCACAGGCAGCAGCTCCAGGAAGTGGGAAAAACCATGTGTCCTCTGGATACAGCCCATAAGCTCCATGCAGTGAGCTTACCTCTGTATTTCCAATGCCTGGCTCAGGGTAAGTGCTCAAAACATTGGCCGATTGGGAAGGGGAAGAATCCGTTGGCTGATTATAGGTAAATGGTTCAGGTTAAGAACATTTTTAAGCATCTACCGCATAGCTCGTATGATACCCTGTGTTTGGAATATAAAAATTAATACAATACAGGCCTACCCTTTAAATGTAGTAAAGGGAGATAGTCCTGTAAATAGACCCCATCACTATAATGTGGCAAATACTCACAGAAGTGAGCAGAGGCCACTCTGAGATAACAGAAGAAGGACTCCTGGTCTCTAGCAGGGAGCATAGTAAGGCTTCCAATAACCTGGTCTTTGTTGAACAGTTCACCACACCTCAGTATAGAATTTAACCAAAGGCAGCTGAAAGACATGCAGTATAAAAACAAAAAACACGGATCTGCCTTAGCTAAGAAGACGCAGGTTCACTGGGTTAAGTAATTCTTAATCTTCTAGATACACTCCCTTGGAACCTGATGAATGCCAATACTTCTTTCCCACAAAGAAATGCATGCACACACAAAATTTCACGTATACTTGGAGGGAGTCCAGAGACTGACTGAAGGTGAGAAGCTCTGTTCTATAGCACTGCTTCAGAAAGAATCAGAAAAAAAACTGTCTACAGGGTAGACCTGTGGGAGGCGAGGGGCGGCGGGGGCAGTGGTTACTATATGAAAGACTGACAAGAAGCTTCCCTGATCTCTTACTTAACAGAACAATGACTAAAAAAGGGAAATTATTTGGGCATGATTAAATCAGGTGACCTAAACTACCTAAACTTCAGCAGTAAATTGGGAAAACCAAAGGATGAAGAGTTAGGTGGCAAGGGTGGTGGTGCAGCTGCAGAGAGACAGTGAATCAAAGTAAATTTGTCAGAAAACAGCATCTGAGGTACCTATTTTGTTTCTTTTCCCACAGGCTCTTCAGAGTTGAGCCTTTCTTGCCAACTGAGTTCAGCTACTTACCGGCAGCCAAATGTCCGAAATCAACATAGGCCCAGAAGGAATCTGCCTTAAGTCTCACTAAAAACAAGTGGCCCTATTAGGCCATGACATCAGTGAAACCAACAGAGGTGACTGATGGGGTGCTGCAACCTAGAGTCTGTTCTCACATTTACCTCCAGCATTGGAAAAGTCCTTAGAAATGATCTATACACAGAGAATTCTATTCCAACACTACCTCTGAAAAGAGCAACCAAGTATCTAGGTAACTGCTTACTACAAGAACACTCCACTTTCTTGTAACTTCCAGAAGGTCCTAGATTTGCTTTTTACTGATACAGACAAGTTTATTTTCTCTTATGCTCAAAACTGCAGTCTTAAATTACCTGAATAATTATCATGCTTCTTTTCTTTACTTCCCTTCCCTCCCTCCCCCGCCCCCTCCTTTCCAAAAAGTCCCCTCTTACTCCTGTGTAGTCAATCTGCCTCCCTCCACTTTCAGCCCTCTAGCAACCGCTGATCTATTTTCTGTTATCACAGTATTTTGAAACTGGATTCCACATAAAAACAATGAGAATATGTTTTTAAAATTACTTAATTAAAAATGTCCCCCAACACTTAAACCAAAATAAGAAACTCTAAAAATCTGGTTGTAATAAATAAAATTCAAAAATATGTATATGTTTCATTCAATATTCTTGATTGTATGTAGTATTCTAAAACTATTACACCATTTAACTGATAGAATGATAACTGAAACAGTACTGAACTGTAATAGAACAGTTCATACTCTTCTATCTTAAGGCTTGGTTTCTTCATTCAACATTCAAATCCCATAGAGCCCCAGCCTCATCCAAGCTGGCATCCCCAGCACCCAACACAGCAAGCACAACAAATGCTAAAACAACGCGCAGTCGCTGATCTAGATAACTACATCTGTTTCTGTCCTTGGCATCTCCTGAAACCGTTCCAATCAACAAGTTAAATAATTGTTGCAGAATCAAACACCACTTTAAAATGTTCTACAAGTAACCAAATCTTCATAATTTTACAGTTTTAACCAAAGAAGTTAAGAGAAACTAGTAAGATGCTTACAATAGAGGAGAGTGGCTTTTTTGACTTACCATGTAAACCAATCACCAAAAATAATTCTTAAGTTGTTTAATTCTAGAAGATGGTATATTATTTGGTAAAATACTTAAATGTTTTCACATATACATTATTATTACTTTCATTCCTGTTTTACAGATAAGAAGTCTAAGGTCAAGCAGGTTAAATGAGCTTACAATAGCTCGCACCGAACTTAGGCTCTGAGAACATACCAACTCAAAAGTATTTGTTCTTTTACCTATTTCATGCTGTTTGGGTGACTTGTGATCATGGTTAATTTGAGCCTGCCACATTAGAAGTTGCCTTCTTTCAAAAAAATAAATAAATAAATAAAAGTTGTCTTCTATTTTTCTCCATGCCTAGATAACAAATACATATAGGAAAACTACACATAATTCCATAATGAGCTTACATCTAAAGAAAAGAGAAAAAGAAAAACCTACAAAAAACCTAATATTGGTCAAAACAATAGGAATGAAACTTCAAAATGATATAGTTAACTATAAATATTATGTAAAACTTCTAAAGACTTCAATTTAAATTTCAAACAACCTTTAAATGACCATTACAAATTAGCAAGTACTTAAGGCTCTTTTTTTTCCTTTGGAAAATTACTGTAAGTCACATAAACAGAAAACAGGTAGGCTTGCACAAACACCCAAATTCTTACATTCCAATTTGTTTCAACAGAAAGCATTACCAGCCATCAAGCCCCTTTGATCACTAGTAAATCACCTGGTTCGATTTCAACACACTCTCATAATGATGTTACAAAGTCCAAGACAGGTTAGATAGAGCTAATCTTCCAGGTTTGCATTCTGGGACTCTGCACCTAGGTGACTTAACAAGGTTCCTAACTCTGAGTAGCCGATCTGAACCACAACATAAAAATAGAATCTATCTGAAAAACATTCTTGGGACAAAATCCCTTTTGCTATATATTGATTTAAAAAAAACTATTTTATTTGCTTATTTTTAGAGAGAGGAGAAGGGAGGGAGAGAAATATTGATGTTTGAGAGAAACATCAGTTGGTTGCCTCTCAAATGCCCCCAGCTGGAGACCTGGTCTGCAACCCAGGCATGTGCCCTGACTGAGAATCTAACTGCTGACCTTGAAGGCCGGTGATCAATCCACTGAGCCATACCAGCCAGAGCACTATATGTTGATTCTTAATAGCTTCAATTATGATGATACTGATAATTATAAAAGGTAATACCTGCCATTCTTACCTAATATGTCAGAGATAAAAATATTTTATATGACAATGTCACAAGTTCCCTACCTTCCTTGGGACATAGAGAACAAAATGTTCCAAATAAATGCTTTACTTAGATAAGTCAATGATATGATATTTAACTAAAAAATAGTAAACTAGTTAATTTCATTTGCCATACATGAGAGACAGTTAAGTATCAAAATCATAATTCTGGCTACTGGATATTTTCTAATCATATCAGTATATTTGCCAGTGTACTTACCAGTATGTATATTATAAATTTATCAGTGGATAAATTTAATTTGTGCAAAGGGTTATTAACACATAGAAACTTTAATTAGAGGCTATAAGCAAAAACTTATAAAACTAGTAGAAGGCAGAAGAAAGCTAATAATTTCTTAATCAAGATTGACAAATGCGCCCTGGCTCGTGTAGCTGGTGAATTGAGTGCGGGCCTGCGAACCAAAGGGTCTCCAGTTTGATTCCCAGTCAGGGCACATGCCTGGGTTACAGGGCAGGTCCCTACTTGGGTGTGCATGAGAGGCAGCCACACATTGATGTTTCTCTCCCTCTCTTTCTCTTTCCCTTTCTCTCTCTATAAAAATTAATAAGAAAAATATTTTTTTAAAAAAAGGATTGACAAATGCTACAACTGATTAAGTAGAAGACACAAAAATTTTGACTGCGGTGAAGCTAGGGGTTTAAGCTAAAACATTCTCTGAAAGGCCCTAAAGACCAAAGAAATTTCAAAATAAGAAATAAGAGTAGAAAAAATATATACTTAAGTAATCGTTCAATTACTTACTATGTGCAGTGGTCCTATCCCCTTTATGTGCAGTTTCACTTTCTGTGGCTCAAATGTAGTAAATGGAAAACTCCAGAAATAAACAAATCATGTGTTTTAAATTGCGCACCCTTGTACGTAGAGTGACGAAATCTCACACAGTCCGGCTTCATCCTGCCCAGGACATGAATCATCGCTTTGTCCAGTGCATCCTCGCTGTATATGCTGTTGGTACTTAGACACACAGTGGCCTTCTGGGTTATCAGACTGACTGTGATCAGTGCTTGTGTTCAAGGAACCCTTATTTTACTTAACAATGGCTCCAAAGCCATTCAGACAACTTTTATTACAGTATATTGTTATAATCATTCTATTATTAGTTATTGTTAATTTTTTACTGTGCCTTATTTATAAATTAAACTTCATCATAGGCATGTATGATTAGGAAAAAATCATAGTACATATAGGGTTCAGTATTATCTGTAGTTTCAGGCATCCGCCAGGGGTCTTGGGACACATCCACAGTGGATAAAGGTGGCTACTGCATTCAGAATCACATTAGCACTTTTGGGGAATAAAAAGTTACAAAACATAGTCCACGTTCCCAAAGAGCTTACTACTGTTAGAGGAACTCTATGTCATATGCCATTTAACTAACCACCCAAATAAAACACAGAAGAATGAAGGCTAGAAATGAATGGATGTGGGACAAGTGGCTGAGAAGATTTCATAGTCAAAGCTGAATCTGAGCCAGGCTCAAAGAAGTAGAATTTTAATAGGCAGAAATTGAGAGGAGCATGAGCAAAGGTCACAAGATGAGAGAGAACAGAGTGGTCCAGCACTCAGCGAGGAGGCCAGACCAGGACTAACAGAGAGGACAAGGGTCGAGTCAGTCATGCTGGGGAGAGTCTTAAATACTATCCTTACACTTTTTTACAATTAAAAAAATTTTTATTTATTGATTTTGAGAGACAGAGAGAGACATCAATTTGTTGTTCCACTTATTCATGCATTCACTGGTAGAGTCTTATATGTGCCATGACCAGGGATCAAACTTGCAACCTCAGTGTACCTGGATGATGCTCTAACCAACTGAGCTAGCTACCTGGCCAGGGCTCCTAATTCAGTTTTAAGTCATGAAATGTTTGTGAACATGATTAACATATTTCAGAGTTTAATCTGGAGCATGACTTGAAATGTATTTTCATAAGAAACTTTTAGAATTAATTAGAAGGAGAGTAAAAACTGGAGGAATAAAGAGTAATCTCAGAAGTGATATAGACTGGAGGTTCTCAAAGTAGCCCACACACCCCCTTAGCATCCCTGAGATCCTTTCAGGGGATCAGTAAGGTTAAAATTATTTTCATATGACTACTAAGATGTTATTTGCCTGTTTTACTGTGTCAACATTTATACTGAGGTGACAAAACAATGGTGAATAAAACTACTGTCAAGATAGTGGAACCAAAGGATACTGGCAGCATTGTATTTTTTTTTTTAATGATCTTATTTACTTATTTTTAGAGAGAGGGGAAGGGAGAGAAAAAGAGAGGGAGAGAAATGTCAGTGTGTGGTTGCCTCTCACGCACCCCTCACCGGGGACCTGGCCTGCAACCCAGGCATGTGCCCTGACTGGGAATTGAACCAGCGACTCTTTGGTTCACAGGCCAGCACTCAATCCACTGAGCCACACCAGCCAGGGCTCTCTTTTTTTGTAACAGCTTTACTGAGATATAATTGATATACAATAAACAGCATATATAGTGTGTACAATCTGGTGAATGTTTACATATGTATATACCTGAGAAACTATTACTACAATCATGATGAGAAACATTCTGATCATGTCTAAAAGTTCCCCCATGACCCTTTATAACCAAACTCTCTCTACTCCCTCTTCTCAAACAACCAGTAATCTATTTACTGTCAATTTATTTGCAAGTTCTACGGTTTTATATGAATGAAATCATATAGTATGTACTCCTTTTTCATGCTAACACTAATCCAAAGTCAAACCACACAGAGTTGACTTCAGACAAAGTAGACATCAAAACAAAGAAGGACCCAGGAGAGAGAGAGGGTTATTTCATCATGATAAAAGATCAATCTATTAAAAGGACATAATAATCCTAAATGTGCATGAACCTAATAGTTTCAAAATAGGGAAACTAAAACTGACCAACCTAAAGTGAAAAAGAAATAAATATACAATTATAGTTGGGAAATTTCAATACATTTCACCATATAGAGAGTAAAACGAGTGTACAGAAGATAAGTCAGGACACAAAAGACTTGAACAATCAACTTAACTGATATTTGTAAAATACAATAACAGAATACACATTATTTTCAAGCACACCTGGAACATTTATCAAAACTGACCATATTCTGGGCCATAAGGTAAATAAACTTAAGAAGAGTGACATCATACAAAGTATGTTCTCTGATTATAATGAAATTAGATTAGAAATCAGTCACAGAAAAACAGCTAGAAAATCCCCAAATATTTGGAAACTAAACATTATACTTCTAAATAGCTCATAAGTCCAAGAATAAATCACAAGGGAAATTAGAAAATATTTTGAACAGCATTCTGCCCTCCTCCACTTAGTTCCTTTTGGAAATTCACCACTAATCTTGAGGACTGCAAACCAACAAAATTGTAAGCACTGTTAGTAGGTCTTCTTCACATAAGATCCTGGCTGTGGTGTGGACAGCTGTGACTGAGGAGTGAGTCAACTGTCTGTTGCTGCTACTTACACCAAGAAAGCATTCTTACTTTCTGTATAACAAAAAAGCTTTGTAAATAAAATTTTAACATTTAAAAAAGAAAATACTTTGAACAGAATAGAATGAAAATGATTTTGGAAACTTGTATCCTGAAACACATGAGCTTGAAAGCTTCCTTATACTTAAAAGACTTTCTGATGAGAATGATGATGATATTGGGAAATATCACTTTAAAAAAAATGAAGCATATGGAAATATATCAGCAGTTGGAAGGTCTACTTAACTCAATAAACCAATATTTTCCAAGTAGCTGATGAAAGGTATTACAAAAGCTCCATTCCATGCAAGATAGGTCAATGGATTTTATTGTGAGTACAAAGAGCCCATCGATTGCAGGTTCAGACTTTCTACTGCAACAAACAACCTTTTGAGAAACTACCCCTTGTCAAGTTTGGTGGAGTATTAAAAGGAATCCACAACTATCTAAAAAGGCTGCTAAAAAACTCTCTTTTTCAGTTTAATGTATGTGAGGCAAGATAATCTTCATACACTTTAAATAAACAAATTACAACAGGCTAAGTGAAGAAGCAGATAAAAGAATCCAGCTGTCTTCTAATAAGCCAGACACTAAAAAGACAAAAATGCAAAACAATACCACTCCTCTCAGAACTTAAAAAAAACTTTTAAATAGTTATTTTCATTAAAAATGCTACTTATATTCAAATGGGTTTATTTAAAATGAATTACTAAATACTTTGAAATTTATCCATTTTAATGTTTACCCACCATTTTATGACAGACAGAAGAATACCTGAAACAACAGTAAAACTTAGTGCCTGAATGAATTACAGCAGTAAAAGCAAAATGACAACAACTTCAGTTCCTGCTGTAAGAAGGAGGTACTCAGAAAACTCGGAGCTAAAAAATAATATAATCTTACTGGCCTTGGTTGTTCATAGCAGATTTGCCTATTCTAATCCAAAGCATGAATAATGTGATCACCATAATGTGAGCTGACAGAAAACTCACGCAACTAAAAAGATCAGATTTTATAAGGGCTCAATTAATTAGAATTCCTGCACATCACCAAAAGACTGCCTTTATATCCATGCTTAATGGACCGGACACGTGAAAGCCCAGGGCTGTTATGCCTGAGCGGAGACAGACAACAACGGGTCAGATTAGAGACTCATCCAAGGCAGAGAGCGCCTAGATCAGCATAAATGGAATTCTTTAATTCTAGCTGCAGAGTCCCCACAGAAGGCAGGTACTGACACCCTCTGTAGGCATCCTGGGCATACTGTGCAGCAGTTAAAGCACGGAGGGCAAACTGCTGCTTGAGTTACTCTTTTCTTAGTTGTGTATTTTCAAAGAAGTGTTACTTCACCAATTTGTGTCTCATTTTTCTTAAAATAGGGATAATTATTAAATTATAGGGTTACTGTATTATAAATGTAAAGCATTTAGAAAAGCACCAAGTATAAGAAAGTACTTGATAAATATTACTATTACACAATGCTTTGCTTAAAGTATGGTGTGGAGTAAAAAAGTATTAATCTGATCTACAAGGTGGGTGGGGGGTATAAGAAATATAATAAAATATTCTAAAAGTTAACTATGATATCTAAAAGGTCCAGCATTAATGATCCATAAAGTGATAACAACTAAGGTTCTAAGAAAAAAGATTACCTCAAAATTATTATTTAAAAATGAGTAAAGAGCCCTGGCTGGTGTAGCTCAGTGGATTGAGCGCGGGCCTGCGAACCAGAGGATCGCGGTTCGATTCCCAGTCAGGGCACATGCCTGGGTTGCAGGCCAGTTCCCGGCAGGGGACACACGAGAGGCAACCGTACATTGATGTTTCTCTCCCTCTCCCTCTCCCTCTCTCCTACCCTTCCCCTCTAAAAAGATAAATAAATAAATTCTTTAAAAAAAAAATGAGTAAAGAGTAGATTTGGTATAAACTTTGGATTCAGAAAGCATCTACTGAATGTTTTGAAAACTGACACATTTCTTAGATGGTTATGAAAATGAAAATATACCCTCGACTAACAGTTATGAAGCAGATGATATATTTTTCATTTTTGATAATAAAGCAAATATTAAGTAAACATTTAAAAAATTTAATAAAGGGGAGCTACAAAGTAGTAACAATTGTATCATAGTAATTACATAAATATCAGCATCCACACCCTGACTTAAAGTGAAAAAGAAAAATACAGGCTGAATAAAAAACTACTCGGAAGTCCAAGGACTCCCAGCCTGTGGGAGAGGGACGTCCAGAGGTGGGGGTGGTGACTGGCAGGAGAGGAGTGGAGGTGAACAGCCTGCAGTGACGGCAAAAGGCTTCTCTCCACAAAGGATGGGGCAGGATAAAGGACGCTGGAGCCTTGCCTGACTGTGGGCAAGGCAAAGCCATCCTAAAAGCTTGCTGGGACTACTCCCATTTGTGCCCCAGGCCTAAGACTAACACAAAAACCAGAGCAGACAATCTGCAAAGTCACCCCACAAGACAAACTGGCAGTTTGAAGTAGAAAACACTTAAAAGGAAAGAGGATATTGTAGCCTGCAAACTTTGCTGGCAATTACATCAACACATGTCAAAGAACTTCCACATTCCTACTTCTGCAAGTACACCCACGCTTCTGCAGGACTTCTACAATCAAATACTGGGAGCCCAGCATCTGGCACAGGCCATAAACCTCTATAAACCCCCAGAGCAGGGAGAGATGGAAGCAGCAGTCTGGAATGCTTCCAGGATTCTAGGAATGCATCTTCATGTCATCAGCTTTGTACCTGCATCTGCAACATGGCAGACCAAGAGCTTATCTGTAGGTTCAGAGGAAATGAAGTTTTATACACACTCTCTCGATTGTGCACAGGAAAATTTGGAGAGTAGAAAAACAGTGAGAAAGCTGCTCATCTGCGTGTGCCAAACGTTCCACTTCCCTTGTTCAAATCTTTTTTTTTTTAAATATTTTATTTATTTATTTTTATTATTTATTTATCTTTAGAGGGGAAGGGAAGGAGAGAGGGAGAGAAACATCAATGTGCGGTTGCCTCTTGTATGTCCCCCGCCGGGAACTGGCCTGGCAACCCAGGCATGTGCCCTGACTGGGAACCGAACCGCGATCCATTGGTTCGCAGGCCCGCGCTCAATCCACTGAGCTACATCAGCCAGGGCCCCTTGTTCAAATCTTTTGGCTTGGGTGGATAAACACTCAATGCTCACAGTGACCTCTTTTGAGAAAAAAAGATGGTGAAGGAAAAAGATACCAGGAAAACTCTAATTTGTGGTCTTTTCTCAAAAACAAATTATTACCATGATTCAAAAGAATATATTGACTTACCTGAAAAATATCTGACTTGTCTTCAAATAGACTGGCAACATATTTATAGTCAGCATAAGCCCAGAATTTGGCATAATCATAATCCCTAAATGGTCCAGAAGTACTGGAGTGGCCACAGTTCCAGGTCAAAAACTCTTCCAGTGTAGCTTCTACGTAACTACATGCAGTTTCAAATTGAGGAACTGCAATGTAAGAGAACCCAATTTTAAATGTATATGAAACAGTTTCCAAAATTGTTGTTTTATAAAAAAATAAACATAATGTCAACCAAAAATGTTAACTATCATTTAAATTAATCAAAAATTAATTTTGTACTTGCTATGTAATTAAAATAATTTACAACATTCACAATATTCAGGATTAAACACAAAAATAAAAACCACCAAAGTATCTTTCAATATACACTTGGGTAAAAAAGATGTGGTACCACATATACAATGGAATACTCCGCAGCCATAAGAAAAGACAGGGGAGAGAGGTGGGGAGGGCTGGGGTGGTGGGAAGGGGTGGCGGGGGGAGGCTGAAAACTGTACTTGGACAACAATAAAAATGTTTAAAAAAAGAGAAAAGATAAAATACTGCCACTTGTGACACCATGGATCTTGAGAATATCATACTGAGCAAAGTAAGTCAAACGGAAAAAGTCAAGAACCATATTGTTAAGTAGGACAGATAGTAAACCAAGGCAGGGAGGAGGAGGGAGACATGTCTCACCCACTAACTCAGCAGGCCTGAGCCTGGTCCAAAAAGACTGCCAGGTGTTCCCACATCACAAGAAACAGCATGACAGCACAGGAGAAGGGGAGCCCTTAAAGTTCTGTATGTTTCATTTCCACTATCTGGGAAAGAAAGCTTTGAAACTGTGTATTCATCCCAAGGTCTAGAAGCGGGAAGAGGAAGAGAGTCCTCAATGCCCAAGAAAAGGCCCATTAAACAACTTTGGTTAACTGCCTGCTTCTGGACAGTATCTGTTTTATAGGAGGCCCACAGTGCTTACAGAAAGGGGCCATAAATAACTTTGGGTAACTGCTCCAACTTTAATTGGCCCCTGTCATGTACCTTGTTTTACAACAAGATGAACAAATGTGGTCTGGAGCAAGATAAGAATTCGGGGGAACAGACCCCCACAGATACCTAAGTTTAGGTAATCGTGTCCCCTGGGGGAAGTTGGCACCACCTTCACCCACCAATCAATACATAACCCCCTCACTTCATCCCCCTGACTATACTGTCCTCAGGACAGAGGACCTGATGATTTTTGCCATCCTTGCTTTTAGCCGCCCTTGCATTGCCCTGCCCTGCCTTGAGCCTGTGCCTTTCACCCCCACCTCAGCAAGGCCTGTTCTCTTCCATGAGAACTTACCACTAATAAGCTTTGCTTGCACGCTAATAGACATGCTGATCTGTAATTCTTTACTGCATCAGCAAGAACCAAGTTTTTCCCACAACAATTTGATTTTACTCATATGTGGAATATAAAACTGAAAGCAAAAAATGAGGATACACAGCTATTAAGAACCACACCTAAAACAAAAGCAAACTAAGCCAACAGCTAGAACAGGAACAGAACCACAGAAATGGAGATCATATGGAGGGTTAGCAACAGGGGCGGGGGAGGAGGAGAGAGGGGGAAAGGTAAAGAGAATAAGTAGCATAGATGGTGGGTAGAAAATAGACAGGGGGAGGGCAAGAATAGTGTGGGAAATGTAGAAGCTAAAGAACTTATGACACATGGACATGAACTAAAGGGGGGAATGTGGGTGGGAGAGGGTGTGCAGGGTGGGGGGGAATGATGGGGGAGAAATGGGACAACTGTAATAGCATAATCAATAAAATATATTAAAAAAAAAATAAAGCTGAGCTATGCCACCAAAAAAAAAAAAAAAAAAATGAGGATACAAAACAAAGAGACAATAAAAACTCCTAAACAGACAGTAGTGTGGTGGTTACCAGAGGGAAAAGGGGATGGAGGGGGGATATAAAAGGGTAAAGGTGGTCAAACACGGAGATGGTAAATACAATGCAACATACAGATGCTATATTACAGAATTGCACACTTGAAACCTACGTAATTTTATTAACCAATGACCTCAATAAATTTAAAAATTCTTTAAAAACACTACTGAATTAACTGTTCGTTTTTAAATAAAATAGTGAAATATCCCAAGTTAAAAAAAAAGACATGGTTTTAACCTTAAGATTAAATAGTCTACCCTTACTATTGGCCGATTCAATGTTGTTAAACAAAAAAGACAAAAGCTTTTCTGAAAGAAAAGGGTTATTGAGCCATAAGCTAGCCAGAAAAAGGACCAGGTCCTGGGGCAGTCTAATCCTTGGGACTCCTTTATGTGAACAGTTTAGGGAAGAAAGATATAAGCTGTTTTGAAGGAATTTACATTGGCTGTAGATAATGGGGGTGGGAGGAGATGAAGTGGGGCTAGTCTGGGATAGGTGCGTAGTCTCTAAGGAACAAGGGTTTGCTCTTTAGGATTGGTTGCGGGCAATAGTCTGGGAAATTCAAACGTCAGCAAGATGCAGTGGCACCTGGTGGCTGGGGTACTCTGTTATTTTCTCTTGTATAATGGAGGAAACAGCCACTTGGAAATTCAGTTTCAACATATATTCAGGAATGTAACAGTCTTTGTTGGTTCTGCCTTGCAGTTAACTGATTAACCTCCCTTGTCTCCTTTCTACCCTCTAGCCTGCTGTAATTTACGAGATCTGAGTTTTTTTCTTGTCACAGTGAGCCAAAGGAATACTTTAGATTATCAATTCTCCATGATCTTTTCAGGGGTCTGTGAAGTCTAAATTATTTTCCTTTTCTTTTCTTGACACTACTTGCCTTCTTCACTCTCACTCTCTCACGAGTGTACAGTGGAGTTTTCCAGAGGCTATAGACACATACTGATGTCAACTGCTTTGACGGCTAGTAGAATATGTGTTTATGTTCTCATATTTCAGAGTGTCTCCATTTCAATTTCTAATATGGTAAGTGTCACTAGATATAACCCATATCAACAAAGGGTCATTGGGCTACTCAATTTTTAAGTGTAAAGGGAACCTCAGACCAAAAAGTTTGAGAACCATTTTTCAGATTAAAAAAAAAAAGACAATACAAAAAAAAGTCTTTTGAAAATTTTCTGACTTTATGCTGTGTGAATATGTGTGTGTATGTGTGTGTGTATATATATATATCATATACAGATCCTCAGAATCATTACATGGCAATGGCAATTTAAAGTCTGTTCATTTATTCTTTAACTCATTTATTTCAGAATCATTTATCAAATACCTAATTTGTAACTAGCACTGTGCTCAGGCTTGTGGGGACATAAATAAATAGTACTCTTGAGTTAGAACATATTCAGACAAAGATAAAGCTTTAACCAGAATAACAGGGAATCTGAGACATCATATAATTAAATGCAAAATTCTGTACCATAGGCAAATAAAAGGCAGAGATGACGGTGGATCAGGAGAGATCAGAGAGATCAGATGGCCAATAGACATATGAAAAGATGCTCAACTTCACCAATCATCAGAGAAATGCAAATTAAAAACACAATGAGATACCACTTCACACCTGTCAGAATGGCTATCATCAATAAATCAAACAAGTGCTGAGGAGGATGTGGAGAAAGGGGAATGCACTGTTGGTAGGAATGCAAATTGGTGCAGCCACTGTGGAAAGCAGTATGGAGATACCTCAAAAAGTTAAAAATGGATCTGCCTTTCAACTCAGAGAGCATATTTCTGGGAATATATCCAAAGAAATCAGAAACACTAATTCAAAGGAGCATAAGCACCCCTATGTTTACTGCAGCATTATTTACAATCACCAAGATATGGAAGCAGCCCAAGTGTCCATCAGTAGAGGAGTGGATAAAACAACTATGGGACATTTACACAATGGAATATTACTTAGCCATAAAAAAGAATATTTTATCCTTTGTGACAGCATGGATGGACCAGGAGAACATTATGTTAAATGAAGTAAGCCAGTCAGAGAAAAACAAATACCATATGATTCCATTCATATGTGGATTCTAATGAACAAACTGAACTAGCAAGCAAAGTAGAGACAGACTTATAGAGCAGGATGACAGCTCTGGGAGAAGGTTAGGAGTTAGAGGGATAAAACAAAGAGGAAAAAGGACTCATGGACATGGGCAACAGTGTGGTGATTGCAGGAGGGAGGGAATATAAGGGGGATAAATGGTAATGGAAAAAATACAATTAAAAAAAGCAAACAAAATCTCAATTAGAAAACAGGCAACTTCCACCCAAGATGGAAGCAAAGGTAGACACACTGTGCCTCCTCGCACAACCAAAAGAAGGACAACAACAAATTTTAAAACAAAAAACCAGAACTGACAGAAAACTGAACTGTGTAGAAGTCCGACAACCAAGGAGTTAAAGAAGAAACATTCACCCAGACCAGTAGGATGGGTGGAACCAGGCAACCAGGCAGAGAGGACTTGCAGCAAGGTGGTGGCTTGTGGACTGGTGGTCCCACATTCGCACACAGATAAACTGGGAGGAACAACTGGAGAGTGAGATAGGCCTTGCAACCCAGGGTTCCAGTGCGGGGAAATAAAGCCTCAAACCTCTGACTGAACACCTGTGCAGATTGAGGCGGCAGCAGGAGAAACTCCCAGCCTCACAGGAGAGTTCATTGGAGAGACCCATAGGGTCCTAGAATGCACACAAGCCCGCCCACCCAGGAATTAGAACCAGAAGGGCCCAATTTGCTTGTGGATGGTGGGGTAAGTGACTGAAATCTGGCAGAGAGTGGAGCAAGTGCCATTGATCCCTCTTGGACCCCTTTCCCACATACAGCGTCACAACCAGCGACTTGTCCTGCCCTAGTGAACACCTAAGGCTCCGCCCCTTCCTACTAATAGACATGCCAAGAGAAAAAAAAAGGCCCAAATGAAAAACAGTTCAAAGCCCCAGAAAAGATACAACTAAGCAACAAAGTGATAGCCAACCTGTCAGATACACAGTTCAAAACACTGGTTATCAGGATGCTCCAGGAACTCACTGGGTACTTCAACAGCATAAAAAGGACCCAGGCAGCAGTGAAGGTCACATTATGCAAAATAAAGAAAAATCTATAGGGAAGGAAACCAGGACTCAAATCAACAGTTTGGAGAGAAGGAAGAAACATTCAACCAGAATAGAATGAAGAAACAAGAATTCAAAACAATGAGGAGAGGTGTAGGAACCTCCAGGACATCTTTAAACATTCCAATATCCGAATCATAGGGATGCCAGAAGGAAAAGAAGACGACCAAGAAATTGAAAACTTATTTGAACAAATAATGAAGGAGAACTTCCCCAATCTGGCAAAGGAAATAGACTTTCAGGAAGTCCAGGAAGCTCAGAGAGTCCCAAAGAAGTTGGACCCAAGGAGGAACACACCAAGGCACATCATAATTACATTAGACAAGATTGAAGATAAGGGGAGAATCTTAAAAGCAGCAAGAGAAAAAAGGAGACAGTCACCTACAAAGGAGTGCCCGTTCGACTATCAGCTGATTTCTCAAGAGACCTTACGGGCAAGAAGGGGCTGGAAAGAAGTATTCCAAGTCATGAAAGGCAAGGACCTACATCCAAGATTACTCTATCCAGCAAAGCTATCATTTATAATAGAAGGGCAGATAAAGTGCTTCCCAGATAGGTCAAGTTAAAGGAGTTCATCGTCACCAAGCCCTTATTATATGAAATGTTAAAGGGACTTGCAAACTCACAGCTATTAACAACTGAGCCTACAAAAAAAAAAAAAAAACAAAAACAAAAAACAAAATCAAACTAAGCAAATGACTAGAACAGGAACAGAATCACAGAAATAGATATCACATGGAGGGTTATCAGTTAGGGAGTGGGAGGGGGAGAGAGGGGGAAAAGGTACAGAGAATAAGTAGCATAAATGGTAGGTAAAAAATAGGGGGAGGTTAAGAATAGTATGGGAAATGTAGAAGCCAAAGAATTTATATGTACAACCCATGGACATGAACTGAAGGGGGAGAAAGTGAGTGGGAGGGGGTGTGCAGGGTGGAAGGGAATAAAGGGGGGAAATGGGACAACTGTAATAGCATAATCAATAAAATATATTTAAAAAATAAATAAGTAAAATGTTTGAATAGCAAAAAAAAAAAAGAAAGAAAGAAAGAAAGAAAATGGGCAAAGAATCTGGACAGACAGTTCTCTAAAGAAGATATCCAAGTGGTCAATAAGCATATGAAAAGATCTGAACATCATTAGTCACAGGAAATGTATATCAAAACTATAATGAGATCATTCATAGTCACTAGATGGCTAGAATCAAAACTGGAAAAAGTGTTGGCAAGGACAGAGAAACTGGAATGCTCACACATTGGAGTGGGAATGTAACATGGTTCAGCTGCTTTGGGAAACTGTTTGGCAGTTCCTCAAAAGGTTTAAACACAAAGTTACTGTATGACTCCACAGTTCCACTTTTAGGTATAAACCCAAGAGAGATGAAAACGTATGTCCACACAAAAACCTGTATATAAATATTCATAGCAGCCTTATTGATGATAGCCAAAAAGTGGAAACAATCCAAATGGCCAGCAACTAATTAATGGATAAACAAAATGTGATATATACATATAATGGAATACTATTCAACAATAAAAATAAATGAAGTTCAGGTACATGCTACAATATGGATGAATCTCAAAAACATGCTACACTGAGTGAAAGTAGATACAAAGGAATACATAGTGTGTGCTTCCATTTATATAACGTATCCAGATAGGCAAATCAATAAAAACAGAAAAGCAGATTAGTGGTCGCCAGGTGCTGTGGAGAAGGTTGAATAGAGGGTGACTGCTTACGGGGTACTGGACTTCCTTATGGGGTGGTGAAAATGTTCTAGAATTAGATAATGGTGATGGTTGCCCAACACTGTCAGTATGCTAAAACCACTGTATACATAAAATGGTGGATTTTACATTATGTGAATTTTATCCGAATCATTAAAAAAAGAACAAAATATCTTTAGTAAAAAGAGGAGTTGCTCACAATCACCAAGACATTCTACTTTCTCTTTCTTTAATGCTTAATATCAACTTAAAAATGTCAAATTACTGTGTGTGCATCATCTATAAAACAGGATAATAACAGTATCATTCTAAGAGGGTTTGAAGAAGATTAAGAGGGTTAATGTGTATAAATCACACAGAACAGTGCCTGACACAATAGCTCTCAATAACTGTTAGCTATTAGTAGTAGTACTGTACTTGGAGTCTAATCAGAATGGGAAAAAAATTACAATTCCTATGTTTCTCCAAATTATTGTCTTCAATAAGTGGAAGGTAGATTTGACTACAATCAGGAAGCATAAGCTAACTTTTATGTAGCTGCTATTGGTCTAGCACTTAATTTTAAAATGCAGTAAACATTTTAGTCTATAATCAGAATGAGATGCCACAGAGTTTCAGGTATACTAACCTCACTTTACCTGTCATGGGAGTACAAGGAGATTCTAGATACCAAAACCCAAATAATTCTATGAGATCTCCTACAAGGTCAACGTGAAAGAAAGAAGCTGGGAGAAGCGGAGATGTTTTCTATTCCATCTCAGTTATTAATGGATATTCATGAACCACTTCACAGCAATACTTAAAACACTGAATTTCTAAACTACCAAACTTACTCATATCTAAATATAAGTTAAGCATACACTCTGAAGCCAATGGTTATGAACTCCTTTAGATTAGAAACAGCACTATTTCCTTCCTTTATTATCATGTTTTATGCTCACCCAAGGACATTTTTTTATCGCTTCCCAACAGAGAAGAAGCAGGGTGGAGGGTGAGGAGAGATTAATTGTTGCCTATTGTACATGCCCCAACTGGGGATTAAACTTGCAATCTAGGCATGTGCCCTGATTGGGAACTAAACCTGCAACCTTCCAGTGCATGGGACAACACTCCAACCAACCGGCCAGGGCATCTTTCCTTTAAATTAACTATTTTTTAGAGATAACAACAATTGCTTTATCTGACTATAGGCAAACAACCAAAATGTTACAAGTCTTTAGGGAAGGAGAAGGAGCTGATGAAATCTAATTGCTTCAGAGACTGAAAAATACAGCTTTACATATGTTTCACAGTTATGCAATGCAATAGAGGTCACACAGCTGATAGAGCAGAGATAAAATAGCAACCAAGACTGCACGCTATAAATAGTGTCTGAAGCCACAAATCAGAGGACACAGTCTACCGGAGTCAAAATGGGAGTGACTACTAGACTAGCACTGGCCTTTTTCAGCCCCATGGGACCAGTTATAATGGCGCATTAACAGTGATTTACGAAGTGCCTACCACATACATGAACAAGAACATTTTACTTGAAATTACAAACTACAGGTCGTTCCTTCTTAACAAACAATCTGAACGCAAATGTCCTTCTAGAACTTCTAATAAAATATTCCCTATCTGCAAATGGTCAAATAGAGAATTATAAATAAAGTGTTTCTAGAGATAAAGGAACCACTACTGGGAATGTGGAACTGCCACTGAAGAGACATTATTGTTATGATTACTTATGGTCCTACCTGTATCTGTGCTTTTCGTTCCCATCCTGAATTGTACCTGCTTGCCATGAAGGACCTCAGAAAGGTGTTCAGCAGTCCAGTGTTGTGCTGGCCAATCAAAAACCATATTACAGAAGATTGCAGGTTGTTGTAAAGACATGATAATTTCTTTTGCTTTCTCTGGTGTAAAAGGTTTGACATGTTCATCTAGGGAGAGATATAGAGCAACATATAGATAACTGTAAAGTTATTTCATATAATATAAAGAAGTAGCTAGCATCGTTTTTATTATGGCAAACCTTTTTGTGTAATTACACTGCATTTACACTTCACTTATTACTGTCCACAGAAATATTTAACTTCAACTGTAATTCTTAAATTTTTCTTTCTTGAAAGTTTTTAAAATTTTTACTTATTTACTTTTAGAGAAAGGGGAAGAGAGGGAGAAAGAGAGGGAGAGAAACATCGATGTGTGAGAGAAACTGTCAATCAGTTGCCTTTGGCACACCCCAACTGAGGACCTGGCCTGCAATGCAGGCACGTGCTTTGACTGGGAATCGAACTGGAGATCTTTCAGTTGGCAGGCTGGCGCTCAATCCACTGAGCCACACCAGCCAGCACCTAAATACTTCTTATTTTAAATTTTAAATGTTTGAAAATGTTTACAATTTTCAATGCTTTTAAGAGGCTCTCCAACTATTTAAGATATGCAATTTTACTTTTTAATTTTAAGATATGCAATTTTTTGAAAATATTACTTCCTAAATAGAAGATTATGTAAGAAATACTGGTAGAAACGCTCTAGAACATGCTGGTAAGAAATGCTCTAGAACGCGTAGAGTTGCTGGAGTTAGCAACAATTCTACTTGCTTTGTCACATGTTTATGCCAAAAAGACTAATGAATTAATAAATATACATCAGGACTTCCGGCCAAGATGGAGGCATAGGTGGACACACTGTGCCTCCTCTCACAACCAAAATTAAGGACAACAAATATTTAGAAACAAGAAAACAACCAGAACTTATAGAAAACTGAACTGTACGGAAGTCCAACAACCATTCATCCAGACCGGTAAGAGGGGCGGAGTCGCGGCAGGAGAAAGTGGAGGTGCGGACCCAGGAACACAAGCAGCAGCGGCTGGCAGTTCCCAGGTGCGCAGGCGGCGGCTGGTGGTCCCCGGGCCCACAGGGAGCAGCTGGTGGACCCCGGGCACGGGGGGCAACTGTGCAGAACCAGTGAGGCCGCGCAGGGCGGCTGGCTGACCAGGTGGTCCCACATTCACGCGCACGGACGGTCCAGGCAGCGGAGGTGGCGGAGGGGACTGAATCCAGGAGAGAGCAGAGCAGGCGCCATTGTTCCCTCTCAGACCCCACCCCCACATCCAGCGTCACAACCCAGCGACTGGGCTGCCCCGCCCTGAGGAACACCTGAGACTCCACCCCTCAACGTAATAGCCGAGACCAGACTAAAACCAAAACAAAACAAAAAATCCCCACCAAAAATGGCTCAAACCGGAGAAAAAATGAAAACCCCAGAGCCAATTCCTCTAAGCAGTGAAGAGATAGCCAACCTATCAGATGCACAGTTCAAAGCACTGGTCATCAAAATGCTCACAGAATTGGTTGATTTTGCTCACAAATTAGATGAAAAAATGCAGGCTACAATACATGAAATGAAGGAAGATGCATGGGGAACTGATAGAGATGGAAGGAAAACTGATACTCAAATCAATGGAGTGGACCAGAAGGAAGAAACTAACAACCAAACAGAAAACGAGGAAGAAACAAGAATTCAAAAAAATGAGAGGCTTAGGAACCTCCGGGACATCATTAAACGTCCCAGCATCCGAATTATAGAGGTCCCAGAAGGGGAAGAAGAAGAGCAACAAGTGGAAAACTTATTTGAACAAATAATAAAGGAGAACTTCCCCAATCTGGCAAAGGAAATAGACTTCCAGGAAGTCCAGGAAGCTCAGAGAGTCCCAAAGAAGTTGGACCCAAGGAGGAACACACCAAGGCACATTGTAATTACATTAGCCAAGATTCAAATGAAGGAGAGAATTCTAGAAGCAGCAAGGGAGAAGGGGACAGTCACCTACAAAGGAGTTCCCATCAGACTGTCAGCTGATTTCTCAAAAGAGACCTTACAAGCAAGAAGGGGCTGGAAAGAAATATTTGAAATCTTGAAAAACAGGGACCTACATCCAAAATTGCTCTATCCAGCAAAGCTGTCATTTAGAATGGATGGACAGATAAAGCACTTCTCAGATAAGGTCAAGTTCAAGGAGTCCATCATCACCAAGCCCTTATTATATGAAATGTTAAAGGGACTTATCTAAGAAAAAGAAGATAAAAATATGACAGTGAAAAGACAGCAAACTCACAGCTATTAAGAACCACACCTAAAACAAAAGCAAACTAAGCAAACAGCTAGAACAGGAACAGAACCACAGAAATGGAGATCATATGGAGGGTTAGCAACAGGGGTGTGGGAGGACAAGAGGGGGGGATAGGTACAGAGAATAAATAGCATAGATGGTGGATAGAAAATAGACAGGGGGAGGGCAAGAATAGTATGGGAAATGTAGAAGCTAAAGAACTTATGACACATGGACATGAACTAAAGGGGGGAATGTGGGTGGGAGAGGGTGTGTAGGGTGGAGGGGAATGATAGGGAAGAAATGGGACAACTGTAATAGCATAATCAATAAAATATATTAAATAAATAAATAAATAAATAAATAAATAAATAAATAAATAAATATACATCAGTCAATAGGAAAAGGGGAATTATTTTTACTGAAAGATTTAAAAGGGGAATTCTGGCCAAGATGGAGGTGTAGGTAGAAACCCTTCTCTTCCTCGCGCAACCAAAAGGAGGATAACAACCAATCTAAAATCAATAAATAACCATAAATTCCAGAAAATCAAACTGCATGGAACTCAGACAACCAAAAAATTAAAGAAACAGTCAACCAGAACCAGACTGGTAAGACCCATGGCAAGGCGGTAGACTGTGCAGGCAGGGCCAGCTGAAAGAAACCTTGATGTCACAACTGGACTGTTGGGCGGGGCTGCCTGCTGCAAGGCAGTGGACCACGCGACTAGGCTGGGTGAAGGGGAAACTGAGACTCAGAGCTGACTGTGGACTACGTTGGTTCCTGCAGTGGGAGAAACTCCCAGTCTCGCATAACAGTTCGACAGTTCCTTGGAAAGTGGGCTAGAACCCAGCAGGTGAGCTGCACTGTCCCCTCTCTGGCCCCTCCCCCACAGGCAGCAGTGCAGGAAGGAGGGTTGCCCTGCCCTGGTGAATACCCTAAGGCCCTGCCCCCTTACAGCTTATCAGGTGGTCCAAGACAAAGAAATATGTCTCAGATGAAAGGACAGAGCAAAGCTTTAGAAAGAGAACTAAATGATGAAGAGACAGCCAACCTATCTGATGGAGAATTTAAAGCCCTGGTAATCAAAATGCTCACAGAACTGATTGAGCTTGGTTGAAAAATGAAAAAATAAATGAAAGATACCCAAAATGAAATAAAGCAAAATATTCAGGGAACCAATAGTGACAGGAAGAAAACCAGGACTCAAAGCAATGATTTAGAATAAAAGGAAGAAACAAGCATCCAACCGGAACAGAATGAAGAAACAAGAATTCAAAAAAGTGAAGAGAGACTTAGGAACCTCTGGGACAACCTGAAATGTTCCAATATCTGAATTATAGTAGTGGTGCCAGAAGAGGAAGACCAAGAAACTGAAAACTTATTTGAACAAATAATGAAGGAAAACTTCCCCAATCTAGCAAAGGAAACAGACTTTCAGGAAGTCCAGGAAGCTCAGAGAGTCCCAAAGAAGTTGGACCAAAAGAGGAACACACCAAGGCACATCATCATTAAGTTACCCAAGATTAAAGATAAAGAAAGAATCCTAAAAGCAGCAAGTGCAAGGGAGAGAGTTACCTACAAAGGAGTTCTCATAAGACTACCTCCTGATTTCTCAAAAGAAACCTTGCAGTCAAGAAGGTACTGGAAAAAAGTATTCCAGGTTATGAAAGGCAAGGACCTACACCCAAGATTACTCTATCCAGCAAAGCTTTCATTTAGAATGGAAGGGCAGATAAAGTGCTTCTCAGATAAGGTCAAGTTAAAGGAGTTCATCATCACCAAGCCATTATTATATGAAATGTTGAAAGGACTTATCTAAGAAAAAGAAGATAAAAAATATGAACAGTAAAATGACAACAAATTCACAACTATCAACAAATGAACCTAAAGGAAAGGAAAAGCAATGAAAACAAAAACTAAGCAAATGACTAGAACAGGAACAGAATCAGAGAAATGGAGATCACATGGAGGGATTTCAGTGGGGAGGGGGGAGGAAGATGGGATAATGGGGGAAAAGGTACAGGAAAGAAGATCCATAATTAGTAGGCATAAAATAGACGGGGAGAGATTAAAAAAAAAATGTTATAGGAAACAGAGAACTCAAAGAACTTATATGTACAACTTATATGAAGTAAGGGCTGGGGGAATGCTGAAGGGCTGGGGGGGCAGGGTGCAGGGGGAATAAAGGGAGAAAAATTGGGAAAACTATAACAGCATAATCAATAAAATATACTTAAAGAAAGATTTAAAGGGATAAAAAAGATACTAGGATGTTTATCCTTGAACTTAATTGCATCTATAAACTGTATAGGGGCTATGCATTAACTACTTCAATAAGTTTCACAGAATCAGAGAATGTTAATTATGGATAGAATAGTAAATATTAATGTTTGTTAAAAAAAGAACAAGTAAAAGACATCTTAAGATGAAAGTTTTTTGGCGAAGGTAAAAAATGCTTCATGCTCTGACCCCCAAAACATGTATTTATGTGTCTCTAAGTCGTTTAAACCATGTATTTCAGTTACCTAATCTGTAATTACAACTTAACTCAAAAAAAATAAGAAAAGCTCATAAATAATACAAAGTTCCTCGTCATCCAACTTTTTCCTAAACTTTCTGATAAAAGGAAGAGGGATGGGGAAGGACTCATCAAGGAACTTTAGTAGTAATTTGTACTTGTCTGAATATAAGGCTTGTTTTTAAAGACAATAAAAATTTAAGCCAATTTGGCCTTGTTCCTCAGATAAGGGCAAAAACTCGGAATCCTTTTGTAAACCCTTGGTAAATGTAAGCAGGCTCTAAGCCTTTAGCAGTTGACATTTGAGAATGATCTGTCACCTTCTACATAGTCAGGGCTTCCAAGTAAGGAGGAAACCAGTGTGGATGCTCAGTGGGTGAGGAGAGCTGGGAACTACATGGAGCAAGGAGGGGTGACAGCACTCTCAGGTCTCACTGTAAAAGAAGCCCCGAGTCTATCTGAAAGTGACCTTTAAGTACTGAAGAGTCCTGTTACAGAAAACAGGATGTGATGAGGGATAAAATTTTTTTCTCTTTCCTTGAGATGTTTTTCTTTTCCCACTTTTAACATGTATGATAAATTCACTTTTAAGGTCTGAACCAATACTGGCTTATAAATACAAGGTTACCAAGATTGCGGTGCACCACATCTTCCTGGACTTGTAGTCCCTGGATTCTATGAATATGAAAATGGACAAGCTACATTTTTTATTATATATCTTTATAGTTTTGCTAGACTGTATATAAAAAGCCACAATACATTCATAATACTCTCTCATTCATGGCATATAAATTAGAACTATCCTTTACGAAACAACTGGGAAAATAAAGCAGATGTCTCAAAGAACCACCCACTAACCTAGTAACTCATGTTATAGGAATTTGCTTATTTATTTTTTAAGATTTTATTTATTTACTTTTAGAGAAGGGGAAAGGGAGGGAGAAAGAGAGGGAGAGATACATCAATCGCTTGCCTCTCGCACACCCCCCACTGGAGACCTGGCCTTCAACCCAAGCATGTGGCCTGACTGGGAATCAAATCAGCAACCTTTGGGTTTACATTCTGGAGGCTCAATCCACTGAGCCACCCCAGCCAGGGTATGGAATTTGCTTTTAACAAAATAATTAATCATAAGCTATATATACATTCATATATGTTATATATGTATACACAAACACATAAAATATTTACTACAACATAAATCTGAAAATATAAACAACCTAATGTTTAAAAGTAAAAACTATTTACTAAATATTTTCCCCATGGTACATATCTCCATTAACAATAAAGTGAGGGCTATGAGGAAATGTGTAGAGATGTAGGGACTGGACCTGATTCAGAGAGCTACTGAAATTGCCATGTGAGAAGTGTAATAGGGCCCTGAACAACAAGGAGGGGCAGTGATGAAGGCAGAGATGGTAAACATGGAGAAATTTGCCATACACTTTTATATACATTAAAATAAAAATGCACATGTGATCATCTAAGAAGCCTGTAAAACACAGGTCAAGGAGCTATTTTATTACCACTACCCAAAGGAAGACATGGAAGCTCAGATGTCAAAGGTCAACACCCTGGTGATGAACTGGAACGGTGTCAGGTTCCCTGATTCCAAGTCCAGTGCTCTTTCCACTGCACAATCCTGGTTCCATAGAATTAAAACTGAGGGACTTGCAATATAAACTGAAAAGGTGAATAGATTCAGGAAAGCTTTAGACTGATTCATAGATAATAAATCCGTATGTGTTTTTGGGGAGGGAGAAATGTTTTGTGTGTGTGTGTGTGTGTGTGTGTGTGTGTGTGTGTGTGTGTGTGTGTTGGGGGAGGTGTTAACCCCTGCAGTAGAGACTGTTGGTTGCCTACCTTACCCAATACCCATTCTCTTCTTTCTTACTAAAAAGAATTTTGGGCAATGGGAGTAGCTGATAAATTACATTTCCTAGACTCCTTTGCAGATAGGAATGGCTAGAGATGTATTTGGAAGTTTCTGAGTCAGCCTTTTTGCCCTTATCTTCCTCTCTTACCTTTGGCCTAGAAAACAGACATAATGGTTAGCCATCTTGAAAGATAATAGAAAGGCCCAGGAAATTGCAACTTTAGCTAAAAGGGTACAAAGGTGCCCATCTTTGTACCACTGAGCCAAAATCACCAAATTCTACCTTCTGGATCCTTTCACATTGAAAAAATTAACTCTCATAGTCAAGACTCTGTTATTAGTGCATAACTAGTATAATACCTAGCCTTCTGAGGCTATTGTTTTCCAGGACAACCACATTCTTTCTGTTAAAAACAAGACAACAGGCCCAAAATAGAGTCACTTACGTTAACCCCCGAGTCACCAATCCAAGACTTAATTAGTTTCAGCCTCTCCCAGAAATAGACTGTTAAACCAATCAGACATCACCTGGTCAGCAGTAGCGAGGCAACGTGCCTGACAGACCCTGACATTCTCTAAGGATTTGACCTTGCCACAACCAATCCACTTTTTGCTAGTGTAACTTCTGTACTCCCACTCTGCCTGATTCATGAATTGTTGAACAAAGCCAGTAAGATGTCTACATTTTACTCAGCTGAATTTTGGTTTTTGTTGTTTTCTCTTTGTAACATCCCTATAAAGTACTCTGTGGCTTCTGTGGGATGAACCATGGCTGGTCTGACCCACTGCAGCATTCTGTCAGTTCCAAGGCTGCAAAATATTCAGGTTTTGAACATTTTACTTCTAGAAATTTAAAGGGCAGAGATAAATAGAAACACCAATTCTTTGGTCTTGGGGATTTATTTATTCTGTTTATCTTATATCAGAGCCAGTAGATCATATGGCTTTGACAGTTCCCAAAACATGACTAGTGTTTTGACAGAATAGCTTCAAAGAAGTAAATTCATATTTTTCCTCTAACATAATGTTAAATTTTTAAGGTATTTAATGATCTGATCTAAAAATGCAAAACATTATTTAATAGGAGACTCTAAAAACTAAAGCACCTGGCCCAGTGACTGGACTATAGGGAATGCTCAAACCTGCTCCATGAATGAAAAGTGTCATAAAACGTGCAGTGCAGGGCAGTAGGATGCTCACCACGGTAAGAAATTAGCATATTCACAGAATTTTTATCAGTGTAATAAAACAATCAGCTGGTTGTGAGATAAAACTAATTTGGTTTCTGAAAGTTTAATCAACAAGGAACTGGGCCATTAAATTAACAAATTTAAGAGTTACAACTTCCTTTAGAGAAGAATGCAATCTACACTGTAATAATTAAATAGCCTAGGGCTGCACCAGTCATTCTGTGTCAAAAGTATCTGCAAAGAGCTATAAAAATTATGAATCGACCTTAACAGCCTTTAAAGGATAGTGTATTTAAGTCTAAAATTGCAGGAAGCAGCAATGTCTAATTAGATGACTTAGAAACTGCTCAAAAAAACAGATTAGTAACTTAGGTATTGTACAACAGTCTCTCCTTCCTCTAAATATAGCATGTTATTCAGGCAATTTATTACAGCTTTATTAACAACTAATTCTTTGGAGATCATGAAATACCATCAAAAGGCAAATTGCCCTTTCTCAGTAATTTTTTCTTTAGTTAATTAATGAAAAGAATAAGATAATTTGAAATCTAATTTCTCGAAACTTCCTAGCAACCTGCTTCAGTCAATCAATATCTGGTGTGGATTTATACATACGATTTAGAATTCAAGACAAGAATAAGAAAAATATACTAAGTTGTGAAGGAGAGGCTGTTCCATGATGTCACCACTATAGGACCTGAGAGCTGGACATGGGCCAGAACTGAGATTGCTTACTACAAATCCCCCTTAGAGATGGTCTGACGGTCCATGATGGTCCCCCTTACACTCTAAGAGATTAGAGTGTAATCCATGTTCACTCTGACATAAACCAGCGCCCCTCCCCTGCCTCTCACTAGGTGCTGGTTGCTGGAACAGGCCATTGTCTTGAACACGTAAAAAAGTAATTTTCCGTACCTGGTAGCATTCACGTACCAGTAACTATGATATGCCCCCCTTTACCATATATAATTCTTTGACGCCTGCCAAGAGGTGGAGGAAACCATTTCACCCTGCAGCCACCCAAGATGCTTCTTGTATGTAAATTTCCCTTACTGATCTCCACTAATTACCATACTGGAGTGGTCAGCCTGTTTCTTCAGTCTTTCCCTGTCCTCTGCTTACAGAGGTAGATTTTCAGTCCCAGGAACTTTCCCTGAATCTGCATGTACTAACACAAATTTCCAGAATACTCTCCTAGTAGTAATAGAATACAACAAAGACAAAGATCCTGAAATTAAAATTAACTCACAGCTCATGTCACATAGAATTTTAAAAGAAATTTTAATAATGATTAAATTTAAATTTAATATTTTCAATCTTATTCAAAAACTTTCAGAAGGTGACATAAGAGTACATCACAAGTTAAAATACAGAGACTTACCAAAGTATCTTCAAAATTTCTACCAAAATGTTCCCATCGCTTTAGCTTCCACTAAGTAAATTTTTCATAATCCCAAATAAATTGGTTATTTCAAGTTTCATCAAAAATATTCAACAGCAGAGTCATGAAGAGATATCTGCACATCCACATTCACAGCAGCACTATTCATAACAGCCAAAGGTGGAAGCAACCCAAACATCCATTGACAGATGACTGGATAAACAAACTGTAGTAAAGACATACAGTGAAATACTATGCAGCCTTAAAAAGGAAAGATCCCAGGCTGGTGTGGCTCAGTGGACTGAGCGACAGCCTGTGAACTGAAGGGTCACTAGTTTGATTCCCAGACAGGGCACATGCCTGGGTTGTGGGCCAGGTCCCCAATTGGGGGCGTGCGAGAGGCAATCAATCTATGTTCCTCTTGCACATGGATGTTTCTCTCTTTCTCTTTCTTCCTTCTTTCCCCTCTCTCTAAAAATAAATAAAATATATCTTTTTTAAGATATCCCATCACATGCTACAACACGGATGAAACTTGAGGACACTATCCCAAGTGAAAGAAATCAATCACAAAAAGATAAATACTGTATTATTCCACTTACATAAAGTACCTAATATAGGCAAATTCATAGAAACAGAAAGTAGAATGGCAGTTACCAGAGCTGACGGAGGGTGGGGAAGGGAGTTTCATTTGCAAGATGAAAAGGTTCTGGAGATCTGTTTCACAACAATGTGAATATATTTAACACTGCTAAACAGTACTCTTAAAAATGGCAAAGATGGCAAACTTTTTGTTACTTGTTTACCACAATCAAAAAATATTCAATAGTATTATTTTTTCTACTATTCATCATTATCAAGTATGAAGTATTTTAGCTACATATGAATTACACAAGTGCTCTAGCATGGGAATTTTTTACTCTTTGATATCACACAGATTTTTGTTTTTCTTTAAATTCCTGTGCTTCCCCTGACCTTTTTTTTTAAAAATGAGAACAAGAATGACACACAGTATGGCATCACTACCAAAGACTAAATCTAACTGTACAGGAGTGTCAGCCATGCATGAGATTCACGTCTGTACAACTTGAGTCCCTGGAATGAGATACCTCCTTGGGCAGGACTGAAGGAACAGTTAGGAAGAATACATCCTTCTCTTCATAAAGGTATGAACCTAGCTGTAACTAAAACTATGAGAGCCCAAATGAAATCTGAAAGAATCAGATTTAAAGAATTACAATTTTTATTTCACCGAAATGCTATACCAATGTGTGATCGTGGAAGTAACATCTCACATTCAGAATCTAAGTTGATTCTTAACAAAATGTTTCATACTTGTTTGTTTAGGGCCATTTCTTAGATCAGTTTTAGGTTTACAACAAAATTAGGAGGAAGGTATAGAGATTTCACACACATCCTCTCACCTATACATGTATGCCCTCCCACCCCATTATCGACATCACTCACCAGAATAGTACATTTTTACCAGGGATGAAACTAAATCAATCACTTTTTCCCCCTCCTTAGGACTTCCAGATCAAGAATCACCAGTTTCCTCAAAATGCTATATATGGAATTATCATATGACCCAGCAGTTCCACTCTTAGATATATGGACAAGAGAACTGAAAATATACACTCATACAAAAACTTGTATATAATTGTTCACAGCCGTATTAGTCCTAATAGCCCGAAAGTGAAAACCTAAGTGCCCAACTGATGAATGGATAAACAAAATGTGGTACATCCAAACTATGCACAGAGTATTATTCAACCATAAAAAGGAATGAAGTATACTTGTACATGCTACAACACGGGTGAACCTTAAAAACATTACACTATGTGAAAGAAGCCAGACACAAAAGGCCCTGTATTGTGTGATTCCATTTATATGAAATGTCCAGAATAGGCGAATTCGTAGAGACACTGAGTAGGTTAGTGACTGCCAGGAGCTGGAGAGGGGTGAATGGGGAGTAACTGCTAATGGGTACCAGATCTCTTTCGCGTGTGATGAAAATGTTCTGGAATTATAGTAGTGATGACTGCGCAACTTTATGAAAGTAGTAAAAACCAGTGAACTGTACACTTTGAGAGGGTGAACTTACGGTATGTGAATACCATAAAAAATAAAAAGCTTGTCTTCCGCCCTGGCTGGTGTAGCTCAGTGGATTGAGCGCGGGCCTGCGAACCAGAGGATCGAGGTTCGATTCCCAGTCAGAGCACATGCCTGAGTTGCAGGCCAGTTCCCAGCAGGGGACACACGAGAGGCAACCGTACATTGATATTTCTCTCTCTCTCCCTCTCTCCTACCCTTCCCCTCTAAAGATAAATAAATAATCTAAAAATAAAAATAAATAAAATATTAAAAAAAAAAAAAAAAAGCTTGTCTTCCCCTGCTGCACGCTTGACATCTTCTTTAGGAGCATCCTTCCAAACCTAAACTCTGCACATTCACATTAAAACTCAACAGTGCTGTCCCAACCACCTCCCCTTTTCTTCAGGTTCCTAATTTATATATCATTTCTCAGTCTGGACATTTTCAGATATCCCTAATTTATCTTCCCTCAGTTTCAACACCAGTCAGTCACCAATGCCACCAGCTTTTTCCATTAATAATAAAAATGGTTACCATTCTTAAATACACGATTCCGGCCAGATACTATGCTAGATGATCTATAAGTATCTTTAAACTTTCACAATAATCATGCATTTTACACAGAGAAGAAAACTGAAACTAATGGGGATTAAGTACTTTATCCTTTAGTCTTTCTCCCCTGAATCTATGCTTTACTCTTCAGCTGGGGTGATCTTCCTAAAACTAAATCTGACCATGTTACTTGTCCCCCCACCCCCAGGCTCTTCAAAGATTTCCCATTGTCATAAAGTCCAGACTTCTTAAATTGGTATAAGGTGCCTTTCACGATCCCTCTTCTTCTCTCACAACTCCTCAAACCAACTCCTTTCAGCTCCTGGAACAAGCCAAGCTCTCTCTCCTCCTGCCTCTGGACTTGGCACAGGGTGCCCTTATTCATTCCCTCAACAAGTATGTATTAAGTGTCCATTATGCCCAGCACTGTACTTGCTGCTTCAGGTGAACAAAAGCAGATATAGGTCCAACCCCCAAAGCACATAAGGTCTAATGGAAGAAACAATAATAAACGTAATTACAGACTGTGATAAGTAAAATGAAAGAAGCATGGTGTTTTATAGAACATTTAGGGTTAGAGGTCATTTAAACCACAGTGTTTCAAATAGGTTGTTCTGATAAGGTATCAGGTGGTGACACACTCTGAAACCCGATGATTAAGGAACCAGCCATGTGAAAAGCAGCTAAGAGGAAGGGGGGGAGTGACATGTTCCTGGAAACAAAAGCAGAGCCCACATGAAAGATTTTGGTAGGTAGGCTGGAAGTAAAAGGCAGAAAACTGTAGTTGAACAATTAAAAGAAAAGATTTTGGTAGGCCATGGTTAGGGATCTGAATTCTGGATTTTATTCTAAGTTCTAGTGCAGTGAAATTCACTGAAGAATTTTAAGTAAGGAAGTGTCACTTTTTGCTCCTGAACAGAGAAGGGACTAGAGGTGTACCAGATGGAAACAGGGCACATGGCCTGAAGATATAGTAGCAATTTAGGTGAGAAACATGGATGATCTGGACAAGGATCTGATACTGAAGGGGGTAAAGGTGGCAGATTAGATGCAGAATTGACCTGACTCACAAAGAAGTCATCAGCTGACAATAAGAGATAAAGAGTACAAGTAGGCTGACACAGAAACACATGATCGAAAGGATCTCAGGCCAATGCTGAGTGAATATTCCAGAAGTTGACCACTTTCATTTTATAGTGTCATCAGTTTGTCCAGGCCTTCTTCCAGCAAGTTCATCTTGCATAGGTGGAGGTGCAAAGAGGGCAAAAAAATGGCTTCATCTAAAGAACTGGTTTTGCCAGAAGAATAAAAGGCAGTGGGGGAGGGACGAGAGAGAGAGAATTTTCAAGGGAGAGACCTAATGATAAACTATGATGCAAACTCTCAACTGGAGTAGGAGATACAGATGAGCAGGAAATGGAAGCACCAATGAACTGGAGGTATAGATGAAGTTCAAAAACTATCTCCTTGGGGCACGCAAGCGAGTGGGTTATAAAGGCAGGAGACTGTGATCAGATAGAAAGTTATAATTTGTTTCTTCTATTTGGAACGGTCACCTCCCCCTCTAGGCAAATGTAATTGAACTCCAGTCATATCTATCCTGTGCTTTCCTGCTGTTTCCCACGCCTCCAGGTTATTACCTCCTGAGTTTGTCACTACCTAATCCAATCATAAAGGCCCACCTCAAACTATTTGCACCTTGAAGCGTTTGTTTTCCCCACTGGGATCTCTCCTCCCGGTGACAGACCTCGGCCAGGGTGCACTTCTAACAGTATTTACAACACCACTTATGTTAGTTATTCTTTTTCCTTTTGTAACTCTTTACTCGATTGGGGAAAAAACACTGTTATAAAGAATCTCTGGATCCTGTGGCAGTCCCCAGAGCAGTACCAGGAACCCAGCAGTCATTCAATAATTGCTAAGAGGGATCTCAGTCTCAGGAGCCTACAAACCCCAACCGTTCTTTAGAGCAGGATTCCACCGAAATCAAACAGAGCTCGTAATTCCTGTTCAGAAAGACCCCAGGTATCTCCATTTACCTCAAGGGTGAGCTGGAATTTCACAAATTTAATTTTAATCCACTGTAGCATTCAAAACCCCATCAGGCGTACACCACCTCCGGTAGGATGCGGGGAAGCAGGGCCTGGGTGAGGATCAAAAATCTGGATGCCTCAACCTGAGAAAAGCCACGCTCGCTACCCACAAATAGTTTTCCTCACAGCTTAATGCAGGGCCAGAAGCTAGACCAAACCGCCACATGACAGGTGCCAAGAAAGTCAGTTGGCACCTACCTTCCTCCTTTCCAATTCTAGCCGCAGGGCCCGTATCAGCGGTCGTCCCCGGACCTGCCGCCATGGCGAGCACGACTGCAAGCCCCCCAAAAACCCGAAAGTGGAGCGGAGCGCCAGCGGGACTCGAAGAGGAGCAAGATTCCTGTTCCGAAACCGCCTCACAGAGGAAGCGCAGCGCCTGCTACCGGGCTCTTCCGGAAGCGCTGCGCACGTGAAAGTCACGTGACGGGTGACGGGGGGGCTGGGCGGGGCTACGCAGGTTTGTTTTTATTCCGCCTTTGTTATTATGTAACCACATGGTGTGTTGTGGCTCCTTTTACCTTACCCAGACTTTATCCTTCTTTCAATGTTGTTTTCTTGGCTTCGTTCCTGCTTGTCCTCATTTTCTAGTCAGGCCCTTCCTTTTCGCCTCGGCGCTTTGGTCTGCCCGATTGTATTGCAGCTTTAGGGGCTGTTTGGTTTGAGGGGGGAGGGGCCGAGAGCAGTGGAACGCGGGCCTGTTCGTTCACCGCTACCAGCCTTGGACAGTAGGGGATTTCACGCTTTTCCATGCTCTTCCCACCTCTTTTGCTCTTCTGGCAGCAACATGACTCCATGTTTTCGTGACTGCTGGGGAGTATGAACCTAGATCACATGTCCTTTTATTGTGTTCCCTGCGACTCATTTTCCCACCCACACATGCCAAATCGCTTGTTTTCAAGGGCACTATCCGACAGCTGTCAGAGTTCTGGATTTGTAGATCAAAATAAACAACTGGCATCTTCATCAAGAGATCGACAACCCCCACCCTTCTCGTTTACTCTTCGTTACGTCAAAATCATAACGATATGGATCTAAGTCATTTGGGGAAAAACCTTCCAGTTTTAATGAACACATTCCTTTATTGATCACCTATTACTAACAAGAGAAAGTAGAAACATTCCTATATCTTTTATATATGAATAAAATTGGCTAGTTTATGATACTGGGTATGTAATACAAAAAGCTGGTAAAACTAGGCAGTACTTACTGTACATAAAGACAAAATGATTTTCAAGTAGCAACATCTGGGTCTGTACTACATCTCAAACTTATGCTACCTTCTATAATTTCTGAAGTTGCAAATCCAAGAAAAAAAATAAGTAACCCAATATAGAAGCAAGCATTAGCTTAAGTGACCAGAGGTCACCGAGTTGTTTATTGGGCACATGATGTAAAACTTGGACACTTCCTCAAGCAGCCCAGGTTCCTTGCCCAACCTCCTCTAATAGTCTCCTTCGGGAGTTTCATTTTCCCCTGGTTCGGCCGCGCTTCTTCCTGCCTTTCCAATTCCTCCTCGTCCTTCCTCTGGCACGCCTGCTCCACTCCATCTTTCACCACCCAGGGGTCGTCCCACCCCTGCACCCTAGCCTTCTCCAGACCCCGCTGCACCCGCCAGCCGTCCCGGCTCCCTGGCGCAGGCGCACCAGGCGCGGGCCCCCCCCCCCCCCCCCCCCCCGAGGCGGAGGCCGTCTGAAACAGCCTCGGTCTCCGCCTCCTCAAGCCTTCCGCCGCATCTGCGCGGGGCTGGTCGGCGGCCACCAGGACCGCGTCGGGCTGGGGCCCGGCGGGCTGCACGTCGCCATGGGCTCCGGCTGGAGCAGCGAGGAGGAGCGGCAGCCGCTGCTGGGGCCCGCGTTGGGGCCTGAACCGGGGACTGTCTGGAGAAGCCGGGAGGCGGCGGCGGCGGCGGCGGCGCTGCCTGTGGCGACCCCGGGTCCCGGGCGGGTGTACGGGCGCCGTTGGCTGGTGCTTCTGCTCTTCTCGCTGCTGGGGTTCGCGCAGGGCCTGGTCTGGAACACCTGGGGCCCCATCCAGAACTCGGCGCGCCAGGCCTACGGCTTCTCCAGCTGGGACATCGCGCTGCTCGTGCTGTGGGGGCCCATAGGTTTCCTGCCCTGCTTCGCGTTTATGTGGCTCCTGGACAAGAGAGGTGAGGGGTTCCGGGAAACCCGGCCCGCGCGGTCCGTGCAGGGGGAGCCTCCTCCTTCGGTTCTCGTCTTGGAGGTTGTGTGAGGTGACGGGAATGTTGCCGGCATCCCATTCTTGACTAGGAACCCTCTTTGCCCAGACAACAAATACGGGAAGCCTTCTTTGCAGCTATTATATTTTTATCAAGGCCCATTATGCAACAGCGGGGATTAAGCGTTCTCTTTATGTTCACAATTTTGCATGCTGTGGACCTCACAGCATCCCTGTGCACGTGCTGTGTACATTTTTACACCTAACAAAAATGAGTGACGCTTTGACTTCAGAGGGATTGGAGGATGTTGAGGGTGAAAGATCTGATGCCCACATGTAAGGAAGTAATGAGTTGCCTTTGCATAATAGATGACTCTAGCCCAGGAAGAGCTGTTGGGAACCTCGGATCTGACTCTTTGGTTTCTGGGAAAAGGTGTATGGCAGCTTCAGTGTGTGACTGTGACTAGGTGGCTGTGTCAATTGAGATTTATAATTATCAGATAAAACTTAGAGATGGGTGAGACTTCCTCTTCACAGGATAATACTCCGGACAGATACCTCACTTTACCACTTGCCAGTGTGATTCTGTGAGGAAGAAAATATAAAGGTCATAGGATTGAATGGCAAGACATTGAATTCTATGACACAAGTGTGGGTAAATGATTCATGATAAATATGATGTAGCTGTGGAAAAAGGGAGGATGATTTTAGGCAGAGAAGCATAGTGTCTAAAACAAAAAGAGAAATAATTTGATAGACTCTACTCCAGTGTTCAGTTCTAAGTATTAATTTTAAGAAAGCTATTGATAAACTGGAGTACTTTAAAAGTTGTGTGGCAAGAATAATATAGCATGTAAAAATCATAACACAAAGGGAACTGGGTGTGTCAAGCTTCAAAAAGAAACTTCAGTCAGAATATAAAATATGTGGAGCTCAAGTAAAAGAGGAATTAGATTTAATGTGTGTCTGGTTCTGGAAGGAAGAACTAAACTGGGTGGAGTTACGGAGGGTGAAGCCACACCAGGAAGAACCTTCTAACAATGAAAGGTGCCCAGCCCTGGAAGGTGTGTCTTGATTGGTGTGCAACTTCCAGGTAGGGCAGGTTCTCCAGCAGAGGATGTGCACTAGGTGTTGAGGTTGGGTTTTGGTTTCTTGTACTGAATGGAAGTTTTCTTTGTTTGCCTTTAAACTAATTTATAGTCTCTATTTAAATCTCATCAGTTTTTTCACTAGTGTCTCTCCCCACCACACCCCTTTCCAGGGGAACAGTGGAGGTTTCCAAGTTGTGTTTAGTTATTTCTGTTTAACCTCATACAGTCTGTGACAGTCCTCGGTCACTTCTTACAAGGTTGGCTCAATTTAGAGGGAAATGCTATTTTGTTGTTTTTTTGATTATTTTTTTTAATCAGGAGGATTTTTCAGTATTACTCACAAAGTTTAGGCAACCTTGTTTTTATGGTAGAGAAATACTCATTTTTACCCTTATTATTATAATTCTATTTACTATCCTAGCCAGAAAAGTTGACGACTACCTATTCTCCTCAGAAAATAAATCACTGTAAGAGTCATTTCAGAGTTTCTGTGACGGTATGGTGAATTCAATTTTATATTTTCCATTGGTGGAAGCAATAAAAAATAAGTTAAACAATTCTCTCTTTTAGGAAGTGATTTTCCTTTTCAGTAGGAGAAGGCTAACAAACTTTTATATGCTGGCTGTCCTGCTGCAGATGTTCCGTCCGCATACATAGGAAGCAAGTTCCTATTACCTTTGGGTTCTAAAGTATCTTTCTCCCTGGCCTTCCTGCTGCATGGGGCGCCTTCCTGCTGCATGGGGCCCCGTCCAGTTTAGCTTAGAAGACTGCTTATCTTCCTGCGATCGATTCTGTGCTCTCACCACTTTTCATTTCCAGCAAGGAGATAAAAAATGACTAGCTAGTGAGATAACAGGAGAACAAAAAGCTAGTGTGCACTAGAAGCCAGATGAAGACAGGTTCAAGAAGAAGAAAGCACCTAAATGTGTGCTAAGCACTGGAGAGATAGCCTTCACAGAGTCTACATTCTAGTAAGAAGATCCAGGATCAAACAGCAATAAAATTAAATATTTACTATGTCAAATGGTGAAAAGTGCTTTGGAGAAAAATAAAGCGAAACAAGGGAGAAAGGGGATGTGATCGGGTGATACTCTGTATAGAAGTTCAGGGAAGGTCTTACTGATAAGGTGTGTTTGAGCAGAGCCCTGAGATTAAAAGGAAGCCTGACTTGCCAGTTCTGGACAAGACTGTTTTGGGAAAAGATAAATGTCCTAAACTTGTTTGGCATATCCAAGAGCAGTGTGGCTGAATTGAGCCCTGAGGAAAACAACAGTGGGAGATGTGGTCAGAGATAGTGGGAGGCTGAATCGTGCAGGGCTTCCTAGGCCACTGTAAGGATATTGGTCATTGAGGAATAAGGGTGGCTCTCTCCATTGGAAGACTTGGAGCAGAAGAGTAAAAGGATGGCTCTGCTATTATGTTGAGAACAAGAGCCAGAGAGACTCATTAGGATAGTGGAATAACACAGATGGGACTGATGGTGACTTCTAACCAGGGTGATAGCTGTGCAGGATTTGAGAAGTGGTTAGGTTCCAGATATATGTTGAAAGTAGACTCACCAGTATTTGTTGATGGATTGATTGGTGGCGGCGTATAAAGAAAAGAAAGGAGTCTAAGATGTTTCTCAACTTTTTAGCATTAGTAAATGAGAGAATCAAGCTGCATTTTACTGACATGTAAAAGATTGTGGAAGGAGCAGTTTGGGGGCAGATGGCATGAAGATCAGGGGTTTGAAATGCCTGTTAGATATCCAAGTAGACAGGTTACTCTGTCCGTTGGACTTAACAAATTTGGAGTGCAGGGGAGAGGCCTGAGCACTAAACTTGGGATTTGTCAATCTGTGATGTATTCAGTCTTGGAGCCGAAGATCACCTGTGGAGATGGGTGTTGCTTCAAAAGAGAACTGAGCCTGTGGCCATTCCAACACTTAGCAGTTGCAACAACAAGGAAGAACCAGCTAGTGCTGACTGACATTAGAGCCTTGGATTTAGCAATATGGAGCTCTTTGATATACTCTAAGAAAAATAGTCTCACTGGAGTGGTGGGATGAGTTCAGAATAAATTGCAAGGAGAAAGTTGGAGACAATGAGTGTTGCTGATTCTTTCAAGCAGTTATGCTGTAAAAAAT
Organism: Glossophaga mutica; assembly: GCA_039655065.1. Classification (NCBI taxonomy): domain Eukaryota; kingdom Metazoa; phylum Chordata; class Mammalia; order Chiroptera; family Phyllostomidae; genus Glossophaga; species Glossophaga mutica. The sequence continues at coordinate 121,556,769 of CM077304.1, read as the reverse complement.
AGTAGAGAAATGGGGCAATAGCCACATGAATGTGGCTACTAAGAAGGTATTTTTAAAGATAAGAGATATTGAAGCATATTTCTGTAATACATTATCCTAGTGGATCCAACAGAAATTGACAATGCTAGAGGTAGAGGTAAGGCCTGCTCTACCATATCCTTGGGTAAGCTAGAGATGCAGTCCTCCAGAGCACAAGTAGACGGGTCAGCTTTGGTAGAATCATTGACAGCTAATTCTCCGGTAGTAGCAGAAGAGAAGATAGAGTGTATAGATATAGATGCATATGGTGAGTGGTAGGAGCTTGTGGAAGTTATCTTTGCTTATACTTATCAGAAAATGGGAAGCAAAGTTATCACCTCACAAGTGAAAATAGGGGAACAGTTATTGGAGGATTGAAGAGAAAGGATAAGTTATGAAACTATTTCCTAGGAAAGTTGAGAAAAATAGACTAGAAGTTATAATTATGAGCTGCTTAACCATGGGAATACCTTCTGAGAAATGCATTGTTAGGTGATTTGAGCATTGTGTGAACATCATAGAGTATACTTATGCTAAACTAGATGGTATAGCCCACTACCCACCCAGGCTATATGTTATAGCCTATTTTCCTAGACTGCAAACCTGCACAGCTTGTTACTGTACAAAGTAACATGAGATTAAATCAAACATACAAGAAAATGATGCAGTCAAGGTATTTGGTAAAGGTGAGATGTATGAGGCCACTGCCTGTGTAACATAGGTAGTGTTTTACGCCAAACACTTTTTATAAGTAGAAAGAGTACTCTTAAATGATGATAAAAAGTATAGTACAGTGAATACATAAGCCAATAAAATAGTTGTTTATCGTTATCAAGTATTATATACTCTATATAATTCTATGCGCTGTACATTTATACAGCCAGCAGCGCAGTAGGTTTGTTTCATCAGCATCACCACAAACATGTGAGTAATGCTTTGTGTTATGATGTTACAACAGCTATGACATAACTAGGACGTAGAAAATTTTCAGCTCCATTATAATCTTAGGGGACTACCGTTCTTTGTGTATGTTTATGATTGTCCGAAACATCATAATGAGGTGCATCACAAATAGTTGGGTCGTGGGACACCAAGGGTCTGCTGTGTTATAGGGCATTGATATCAAAAGAGACCAGTTAGCATGTTTATGTATTTTCCTCCAGCCTGTTTTGTTAGGCAAGCACAGGCATGGGCAGAGTTGGCAAAGAGATTTAACCACAGTTGCAGTTTACCAGGTGAGTAGGACTAGGAAAATGCAGGCCAAGAGTAGAGGGTTATGTAGATAGTGATAACAATGGACCGTGGAATCTAAACTGTGTAAAGGAGAAAAGAAAACACATGAGGTGCATGAGCGTTTCCAATTAGATGAAGATTTAACATACTAGAGGGAAAGAAACAAGGTCGTGGTTGAAAAACAGAATGCTTAAAATTGTCATGGATGCAATTATGGTCACCGCAAGGTCAGAATGTAACAGAGAGTGTACGACTGAGGTGGGGTATAGGACATGATTGTGGAATAAGAAGTCAGGAGACTGAGAGGCCAGGATATTGAAAGTATCATCTAGTGGATATTGAAATCGCCAGATTTATGAAAGAAGTAGTGTCCTGATGAGTAATGATGAGCTAATTCATTTTCAGTAGTGAGAGTGAATGACCTGGAGGCAGGTATGTGGTGGTCTGTAGACAGTTGCAGCCAGGAGTGGTGAGTATTACAGTCTGATAAAGTTAAATCAACAACTGTTTAGGCCATGGTGGAGAAATAGGAATGAATTTATTCTTCCATCTTAAATAACTAAAAGCAAAAAATAAAATCAAAGCGTATGAAACAGTAGTTTTCAGACACTGGACAACAGGCAGAGCAGGATGGCGATGCCTATGATTGCTTCAGCTTACTACCTACAGAGAATTTCCAAGCATTGCTGAAGAGATGACGAACCCAAATAAAGCCCTGCAGTTTTCTTAAGTGGAGGAGACAGTTGAGAATTCAAAGAGGCCAACGAGTTAGAGTTCTTAGGATAGACTACCACAGAGGGAAAAAGCTTCATAGAGAGAAAGGTCTAGATCTACAGGGAGTTTCTCTTCAGTCCTCCGTTCAGCACATCAGTGGACACGTGTAAGGAAACTACCCAAGTCTGGAGAAAAGACCACCAAAAAGGAGTGGGCAGAACAATTCCTAAGGTTTATACGAGGCTTAGAATAGTTCACTTTCCTAACAGCCATAATAGAGAAACCTTATAACACATACATAGGAGGTTGGGTTGAATATTCAGAAGGGCATTGCCTAAGTAGTAAAGGTAGGTGATCCCTAGACTAAAGGCTGCTCGGGTTCCACCTGGTAAAGCTTAAAAGTACTCCTTGTAAAGATCAAAGTTACCTTTGATCTTTATCAAAGGTAACCCAGACCATTGTCTAAATATATTTAAAGGAGTGAAAAAAAATCTATCACCATACAAGGTAAAATTCAGAATATCTGACATCCAAATCAGAAATTACCAAGCATGCAAGGAAGCAGGAAAGTTCAGTACATAAAAAAGAGAAAAAATAATCAATAGAAACAGACACATAAATGTCACTGATGATAGAATTAGTAGACAGGGATATCAAAACAACTAATCTAAATATACTATGTATGTTCAAGAAGGTAGAAGAAAGCAAGGGGAGGCACAAAAAAAGACCAACATTAAACTTCTAAAGATGAAAATGTAATCTGTGTCTGAGGTGTTAAAAAAAATAAATAAATAAATAAATAAATAATGTGTGTGTGTGTGTGTGTGTGTGTGTGTGTGTGTGTGTGACAGGATTTAACAGCAGATTAGATGTTTCAGAAGAAAAGTAAGTGAACTTGAAGACATAGTAGTAAATACTATCCAAACTGGAACACAGAGAATAAAGGCTGAAACAAACAAACACCTACCCCCCCCCCCGCCCCCGCGAGCATCAGTGAGCTGCAGAACAGTTTTAAGTGGCCTAATAATATACATGTAATTAGAGTCCCAGTAGAAGAAGACAGAGGTAATGGCAAAGCGTATGGAGTGAGATGAAGTGGGGGACAGGGGGTAAGATGAAGAAATAATGGCAGAAAAACTACCAAATTTGCCCTGGCTGGTGCAGCTCAGTTGGTTGGGCATCGTTCCAGACAGCCAAAGGTTGCCAGTTCGGTTCCCCATCAGGGCTCCTGCCTGGGTTGTGGGCCTGGTACCTGGTTGAGGGGTGTGTGAGAGGCAGCCGATTGATGTTTCCCTCCTTTTTCTCTCTACCTTCCCCTCTCCCTAAAATAAAATCTTTTTTAAAGTTACCAAATTGATATTCACAAATCTAAGAAATTAAAGAATCCCAGCAAAAGAAATATGAAGAAAGCTGTAACAACACATCTTAATTATATTGCTTAAAACCAGAGAAAAATCTTAAAAGCATTGGGAGAAAAGAGACTGGCAAGCTTGAGGGAGAAGAGCATAAGAATGAGCTGTGCAAGTGGCTGGGGAAGCCATGTCCTCAGGAGAGGTTTCAGTGGGAATAAGATGATGAGAATATTTAGAGGAGAGCTTGAGACTATAGGGATTCCTCCGATTCTGAGTACCTCAGAAGGCAGGCATATGGCACATTGGCAGGAGTTGGGGAGGTGGCAGAGGTGAGGTTAGATTAGGGGGTATGTGAAGCCATATTTTGGGATACAACTTGGATCTCAACATGGGATCTCTCATGACTGATGTAAATAGGACAAACACAATGTGATTAGTTCGGATGGTCTCCAAGGCAGATTGTAGTGGCAAGGCTGTGACTTTTGGGGATAGGGAAACTAGAGGTCTTTCCAGGGACAAGCAGAGCTTGTCTTCATTCCAGCAGATAAAAGTGTGGAGCCTGAAAAGGGCAGTTTTACCGGATAAACTTTGGAGCCATAATTGATTTCCCATGCATCAGCTATGGATGTGCGTGCATGTGCGTGCATGCGTGCGTGCGTGCGTGCGTGTGTGTTTCCAGTCAATGTGCATCCTGATTTTTTAGGCACCTGTTGTAGAGACTCTGTTTCTATAACAAGTAGGTTCCCAGCAAAAAAGGAGTTATCTCACCTATGGAAGGAAATTCCCTGCAGTGTCTGGACTCCATATTTGAGTAGAATTTATTTTCAGTCATGCTTGGTTTTCCAAAATTGTTCTGTTTCATCAAATAGTTTTTGCACTCACACTCTGGTACTGGAATCACTTGGAATCTATTTATATACATGTCTTAGATGTCTCTTAAGCTTGTTTTCCTAGGGTCTTTTTACCTCTCCTTCTTACCTCTCTAAAGTCCGTTGATATCTTTTTTATTATGTGCATTTATAGAGTCCTGCCTTGTCAAGATTTGAAAGAAATAAAGCATTCTGTGCAATGCTGAGCATCAGTGGGGGTGGATTCAGCAATACTTAGCAACAATTTAAAAGCAGGAAAGCCACAAGCTGTACCTGTGAGGTTGTTTTAATAATCAGCTTTTCACAGCTTTATCCTTAAATATTTATTTATATTAGCCATTATATTGTCATTTGTTTGATAAAAAACATAATTGAGTAGAAAAGTGTGCTGGCCTTGAACTATAGTAATAGAGAACCTGGTTATTTTTATCATATTGCCATAAGCACTGCCCCACTGCTCACTTGGTGGCTGTCTACCTTAATTACAACCCAAATATTCAGGGATAAAGACATATTATATAAAATATAAGCCTTATAATCCTAGATCTGTAAAATTTAATTTAGCATCTTATAGGGCACCAAATATAACTTAAGCAACATTTTGAAAGTTTAGGATGCTGATGATTATAAATGTGCTTTTATTAATTACACTCTATTTGCTGTGGCTATAATGTGATTTTAAAGTCTGTGTTCTGTTAGTAGAAGCAATAAACGAGCAGTATGTATGTATGTATTGTTACCAAGAAGCACAATTTTATGTGCTGTTCCTTCTGCCAAATTGCATTGATCATGTTCAGATCATGTAAGAATATTACAAAGTTAACCCAGTTCACATCAGTAGTTATCCTCAGTGTCGTGTGTGTGTGTGTGTGTGCGCGCGCCTAAACCAGACCTCAAGTTTTTTTTCCTCACTTGAATGATTAATGTTTTGTTGACTTTCATTTTTCTTCAACTAGAGATGCCCTTTGAGAACCAACCATTTAATCATCTTCCCTTTGTAAAAACAAGAGACAGGTCTGAAAAAAGTTTGCATTAAATAGTTTGTCTACTCACTGTGAAATGGTATCAAAGAGGTGTTGCGTTCGGGAGAAATTGGAAGTGTTGCTGAAATTGGAGGAAGTGTTGCCACCTCTGCCACGTCCTCAGTATGAGTTAGTTGCCTGTGTAATGTGGCTGCTTGCGAATGGGAAGGCCGTATTATGTAGCATTGGGTTGGCAGGAAAGTCTGTTTAGTTTTTTCCATAAAATAAAAGATACATTTTTCATTTTTACCAATAATGTTATTGATTTGGATATTTTGAGTGTGTAAGCTATCTCTAGTGGGTAGAGGCCAGGAGTTCTGCTAAACATCTTCCAATGCATAAGACAGCCCCACAGCAAAGGATTATTTGGCTAAAGTGACCATAGTACCAAGAAACTTCTTCACAAACCACTTTTGACACGTTCAATCAGTCACAGTACCTTCTCCACACACTACTCCAATCATCTTTTGCCTTTCAGTTGTGTTTTTACTTTTTTGCAATAATAAAGCATAATACACTGAAAATGTGTATTTTCTTCCATCTTAAATATCAAAATGACTGCACAACATTTACCAATTTTGGTAAGTTTTCTTTTAAATGTACATTGATATGATGGCTATCACAATACAATCTAACAAAATTGTTTCAAATGAAGTTAAAGACAACTAAGCACTACTAGAGCCATTGTACAGAAAAAAATTAAACTTTTTGACCAGTGAATAGTAACAAGTACCGCTTTCCAATAGCAGGAAGATATAGTCTCATTGTATAATTTTGCCATAGCTAGATTATTGTGTCAATGTTTGGTTACCTTATTTTCATATTCTCTTTTATCCTAATATCCAAGTGACCAACCAGTGGCACAGATTTTCAAAATAATTTATTGTATTGGGATACAAAGGGGAAAGCTATCTAACCCACATTATCTTCTACTTTTTTTTAAAAGCAAAATCTTTCTATAAATTGAAAACTATCTGATAAATCAAGAAACATAAAGAGAAAGACCATCATTTTGTTATAATCAAAAGATTCTAAAAATCACCTCTTGTAACCCTAAAACAAGCATTAGCTTATCCTGATTATAACATAAAATATGTAATTGGTCAGTTATTTTTGGAGAAAGTTTAAAGCAATAATGTATCATAAAAAAACATTTAGGTCAACAAAAGAAGAAAGCAAACAAAATATACCCAGAGTCATTGAAATTAAGAACAATCTAACAATAGCCGGAGGGGGGAGGGAACAGAGAGGAGAAGGGTTTTCAGGAACTACTATAAAGGACACGTGGACAACACCGAGGGGGAGGGTGGAAGCAAGGGAGGGAGGTTTGGCTGGGGTTGGGGGGGAGGGGTGGGGAGAAAATGCAGACAATTGTAATTGAACAACAATAAAGCAATTAAAAAAACATTTTAGGGAAAGCTTAGAGTTTTTTCAGCTTGTACTTTAGAATGAGAAATTTTGTATTAGAGATATAAAATTAAAATACCTGGTCCTTTAAAATTATTTTCTATATTTTTACTGTAACATGAACGAAACATTCTAGCCATTTATTTTTTTTTTAAAAAATGAGACCTGGTACTTCCAGCCAAGACGGAGGTGTAGGTGGACACACTGTGCCTCCTCTCACAACCAAAATTACAGACAACGAATATTTAGAAACAAGAAAACAACCACAACTTATAGAAAATTGAACTGTACGGAAGTCCAACAATGATTCATCCAGACCGGTAAGGGGGCGGAGTTGCGGCAGGAAAAAGTGGAGGTGCGGGCCCGGGAACGAAAGCAGCAGCAGCACCCGGCGGACCCCGGGCACAAGGGGGCAACCGTGCAGACCCAGTGAGGCCGCACAAGGCGGCTGGCTGACCAGGTGGTCCCACATTTGTGAGCGCAGATGGTCCAGGCAGAGGGGAAGTGGCAGAAGGGACTGAATCCAGGAGAGAGCGGAGCAGGCGCCATTGTTCCCTCTCAGACCCCGCCCCCACATACAGCGTCACAACCCAGCGACTGGGCTGCCCCACACTGGGGAGCGCCTGAGGCTCCATTCCTCACTACATACCTAACAGCACGCGCGCGTGCGTGCAGATAATCCAGGCGAAGGGGAAGCAGCGGAAGGGACCAGAGTCCAGGAGAGAGTGGAGCAGGCGCCATTCTTCTTTCTCGGACCCCACCCCCACTTATAGCGTCACAACCCAGCAACTGGGCTGCCCTGCCCTGAGGAACACCTAAGGCTCCACCCCTATACGTAATAGCCGCGACCAGACTAAAACGAAAACAAAGCATAAAAAAAACCCACCAAAATGGCTCAAACCGGAGAACCAATCAAAGCCCCAGAGTCAATTCCTCTAAGCTGTGAAGAGATAGCCAACCTATCCGATGCACAGTTCAAAGCCCTGGTCATCAAGATGCTCACAGAATTGGTTGATTTTGCTCACAAATTAGATGGAAAAATGCAGGCTAGAATACATGAAATGAAGGAAGACGCATGGGGAACCAATAGAGATGGGAGGAAAACTTCTTTCTCTATCCTTAATATGATAATTCACGTTTTCTATGAAAGTTAGAATAATTTCATTTTCAGCATGTAGAGGTCTTTTTTCCATGTTGGGAGTTATAGAGAAAGCTGTAGTACTAGGATATAGTATCGGTATGATTGAGTAAAAATATCTTTGTTTTTAGCATTAACATTGGACTTGAAGAGACAAATAGAAAATAACCCAGATGTATCTGTTTCCTTTTAGGTCTTCGGATAACTGTGCTTCTGACATCCTTCCTTATGGTTTTGGGAGCTGGGCTAAGATGCGTACCTATATCAGACTTAATGCTTAAAAGAAGGTAATTCCTATAGACAACTTAAAGTTTTACCCACATTTTTTTCTTTTGTTATGAGTATGTTATATGTTTGCTTATAAATATTTAGTGAACTGTTCTATTTTTAAAACAATCAGTAGAGGGTCATATTTATAGTAGCATTTTCTTTTTCCCCTCTATAATGATTAATTCAGTGGACATTTATTAGTTACCATATGGAAGATACTATATACTAGTATGTAAATAAAAAAAGAACATCTTCATCTTCATGCTATCCAGGCGCTATAATAACTGCAGGAAAGTAATAGTGTAATATAAGGAAAAATAATGTAGTTAATGCCACAGAAGAGGTATAAAATTGCCCTGAGAGAAGTTTTACATGAGTTCATAAAGGAGGTGATTATTAAAGTAGGCAGTGAAGAAGGAGTAGAATTTCGATAACTATAGTTAGGGGAAGGATATTCAGGGACAGAGGAATAGCAGGAACAAAGGCATGGAGGCAGGTAAGCACAGGTCTCTTCTGAGAAGGGAAGGTAGTTTCATTTCTGCAACTGGGGTCCATGGATTTACTCTCAGGGCGTGCAAGGTATAAGAAGATTTTAAAATTTTGTTTTCCTTTCAGTTATAATAAGAATTATTGTACCAGTAATAATCTGTAACTAAAAGATATTTTTATTTACCAGGACAGCAATTTCTTAAAATAGTGTTTCTCAAATGGGGGCCCTTATATGTGACCTTGAAAGCCATTGAGAAATTTTCTCCCTTTAAAAAGGACCCAGATAGCATTCAAGTTTGGGAGACACTGGTCTATAGCATAAACTATAAGCATGGGATATAAAGACACGAGTTGAGATAAGATTATCCAAATTATGAAGGGCCTTGATGCCATTCTGTAGAATTGAATTTTCCTCACCAGATAGTTGCAAGCCACTTAGGTTCTTCATCAGAGCACCAATAGTATCAGACTTATGTTAGGCAAACTACTGATTAGAGTTTTGTAGGATTAAATACAGAGACTGCTGGCAGGATACCAGGGAAGATGCAGTAAGAGCCCAAGCTAGAGTCATTCTTTTGTTTGTCTGTCTGCTTGTTTGTTTATTCGTTTATTCAACACAGTTAACTGAGATCCTACTATGTGTTCTGGGCATGGGGAATACAGCAGAGAACATAAGAGCTAAATCCCTGCCTCATGGAGTATACCTTCCAGTTGGGGAGGCTGGCAGTAAACTAGTTAAACAAGTAAAAAATATAGTATATGCTATGGAGAAAACAAATCAAATAGGAAAGAAATATTTGATGTGTCAGGGGAAGGATGGTAAAATTTCAGAAAGAATGGTTGATAGAACCTCATTGGGAAGTTTTTTTTAGATAAAAACCTGAAGGAATGATGCATTATCTAGGGGACAAGAATTCCAAGCAATCAGATAGCAAGGGTAAAGGGTGGGAAGAGAAGAGCACAGCTTGGCAGCGGGGTATGGCTGGAGCCCAGTGAGAGACTTCAGGCAAAGAGTGATAGAAAACGTGAGCAGTTATGCGTGGTGGTGGGAGTATGAGCTAGGAAGCCATTGAAAGTTTTGAGCAAAGGAGAACCATAGGCGCAGTGTGCTTTATAGAACGCAGCTGGAGGTCAAGGGTGGGAGTAAGAAGACCTGTTAGGAAACCAGTGCAAAAAACTAGGTGAGACATATGGTAGCTTGGGCCACAGGGGAGGCACTGTTGATGGTGAGAAGTGGTCAAATTCTGATTATGTTTTGAAGCATTTGCTGATGGATTGGATAAGGGGAATAAGAGAAAGAGTAGAGTCCGAAATGACTTCTTGCCCTGGGAAGTTGTGGGACTAGAAAGGATAGCACAGATGTGAGAGAGAACATGAGAGGAAGAAACCAAAGGCAAGGTGATTGAGGTTTGACTAGAAGGACCCAGGAGGAGGAAGGAATGAATTTTAAGGACAAGATGTTGACTTTCATTTGGAATGGAATTTTTCATTCTTTTGTTTTTAAAGCATGTTTTATTATGTTATTATAGTTGTCCCACTTTTTTCTCCCCTTTATTCTCTATCCTGCACCACCCCCTCCTTAGTTCATGTCCATGCGTCATACATACAAGTTCTTTGGCTTCTCCATTTCCTATACTATTCTTAACCTCCCTGTCTATTTTGTACCTACCAATTATTCTTATTCCCTGTACCTTTTCCTCCATTTTCCCCCTCCCCCACTCCACTAATAACCCTCCATGTGATCTCTATTTCTGTGATTCTTTTCCTGTTCTAGTTTGTGTAGTTGGTTTTTGTTTTTGTTTTGGTTTTGGTTTTTTTTAGGTTCAGTTGTTGATAGTTTTAAGTTTGTTGTCATTTTACTGTTAGTATTTTTGATCATCTTTTTCTTAGATAAGTCCCTTTAACATTTTATATAATAAGGGCTTAGTGATGATGAACTCCTTTAACTTGACTTTATCTTGGAAGCATTTAATCTGCCCTTCCATTCTAAATGATAGCTTTGCTGGAGAGAGTAATCTTGGATGTAGGTCCTTGCCTTTCATGACTTGGAATACTTCTTTCCAGCCCCTTCTTGCCTGCAAGATTTGTTTTGAGAAATCAGCTGACAGTCTGATGGGAACTCCTTTATAGGTAACTGTGTCCTTTTCTCTTTCTGCTTTTAAGATTCTCTCCTTATCTTTAATCTAAGGTGCCTCATTAGCGCAGTAGGTAGCGCGTCAGTCTCATAATCTTGGCTAATGTAATTATGATGTGCCTTGGTGTGTTCCTCTTTGGGTCCAACTTCTTTGGGAGTCTCTGAGCTTCGTGGACTTCCTGAAAGTCTATTTTCTTTGCCAGATGGGGGAAGTTCTCCTTCATTATTTCGTCAAATAAGTTTTCAATTTCTTCTCCTCCTCTTCTCGTTCTGGCACCCCTATGATTCAGATGTTGGAACGTTTAAAGATGTCCTGGAGGTTCCTATGTCTCTCCTCATTTTTTTTGAATTCCTGTTTCTTTGTTCTGTTCTGGTTGAATGTTTCTTTTTCCCTTCTGCTCTAAATTGTTGACTTAAGTCCTGGTTTCCTTCCCTTCACTGTTGGTTACCTGTGTATTTTCCTTTATTTCACTTTTCAAAGCCTTCACTTTTTCCTTTATTTTACGACAATACTCAACCATTTCTGTGAGCATCCTTATTACCAGTGTTTTGAACTCTGCATCTGATAAGTTGGCTATCTCTTCACCAAAAATTTATTTTTGGAGCTTTGATCTGTTCTTTTATTTGGGACATATTTCCTTGTCTCAGTGCACCTGTTTAGTTGTAAGGGGTGGAGCCTTGGGTATTTTCCAGGGCGGGGCAGCCCACATCACTGTGCTGTGGCACTCTATGTGGGGGAAGGGTCAAAGAGGGAACAATGCCAGTTGGTCGGCTCTTGGCCAGCTTTCAGTCGATTCCCCCTCTACCCACAAGCAAATTGGGCCCTTCTGGTGCTGATTCCTGGGTGGGGCCAAGTGTTTCATATTTTAAAGGGAAGACAGCAAAATCATTTGGGTTCCTATGGAAAGCTAATGTTTTTTCCTGTTGTTATATGTGAGGATCTAGCAGATGAGTTTCATTATTGTGTAAGAGATGCTCTTAACTTTTTCAAGCATCCAGTTTTTTTTTTTGTAAACTTCCACAGCTTTTAAGTATAAACTTCAGTATAAGCTTAAATTCAACAGTGCATTGTTTAAAAATGCCTATTAATATTTTTGTTAGCTTTTCTTCTGTTTTGGGCCATCCATACTATTATTTCTGTCTAGTCTCATATCCTTTACAGATATAAAATTCAAGGAATAATAAAGTGTTGACTCTGTGTTGGTGTAGGAGGTGGTATGAAAAAGAAATAGCGCTCATAAAGGAATGTAAAGAAGGGAATAGAAGAAGTAAAATAAAGAGTTCAGAGAGATTGAATTGTTTATGAAAAAGGATATAAATTGAATTTTCAATCCTTGTGTGTTCACCTATAAAAAATGTAGGAATATTATCCCTTTGAAATGAGACTACATTTTATGTCTATGTAGTATTTCTTTTAAGCAGTATTATTTATAGTGCATATACAGCCACTAAAATGAAACTGCTACAATTGGAATATGTATCCTTGTCTGGTAGGTTCAATAGATCATCACTTTTAAGCTTCAGTCTCCATCTGACACTCAGCACAAAGGAATAAAGACCATTAATGTGCATTTGTCCCACACTGAAACAGCATTTAGCAGTCTGTGTTTGTAGCCCTGTTTCTCTTTGAGCTTTTTGAACTTTTGACCCAGCCTTCTGGAATAGTGTCCCTGCACCCTCAGCTTCCTATTTCGTAGCTCCTATAAGTCTTGAGAATAGTGCTTTCTGACAAGCTCTTTCCTCAGTCATAACTAGTCTTAACCACCTTCCAATTGTGTTCTACCTCTGCATACTTGTTATTTATTTTATGTACATTGTATCAATGAAAATTCAGGAAAAATTATTTGTCTCTTTTCTTAACATAGTAATAAATAAATAAATAAGGAACTTAGAATAATGAACTATAAAACTGTGGGGGAGCTCTGTCCAGCAGAGCTCTCCTGGCCGCCATGGATGAGAATACGTCCTACCAAGACATGATCTGCTTGGGGAGGAAAGGCTGACCAGTCTCTCAGAGGAGAAGGGCCTCAAGCCTCTTTCTCAATGGGCTTTTATTGAGTTTAGTTTGCATAGGAATACAGGGCATATACATAAAGCTCATCAATCATTGTCAGGCAGTGATGATCAAGGAATAGATAATATTCAAAGAACTATAAGGGCTTATTCTGAGTCAAGGTCAGATAGAGTGACGTCAAAGGGCCATAAAACTCCGGGAAACAAACTCATTTTATGCTTGGACCCTTAACATTTAAATTGAGGGCATTCTTAGCAAAGCAGGTTTCACAGGATTTTATGCATTCTCTCTTAGGTCTGATCACCCCCAAGAAAGGCCCGTTCCAGCACAGGGCCACACCCACCTTCGGCATTGTTTTAGGCTTAAGTCAGATGGGGGAAGTAAGGCAGCCAAGAGATTAGGACTTCTTACAGATAGAATGAGGACTGAGGCTATGACAAAGCCAAGGGGTGAGGGTCCATCACCCCTTTTCTATATTCGCCGAAGTCCTTCCTCGATGGTCCCTTTGTGACTGTGCCTGTCTTAGGTTGTTCCTCCCTTGAGGAATCTTATCAGTCATCTGCCCAAGCCAAGCAAGGGGATGTGAGAGAGAGAATAAGTTTTTGTCTCCTTAGCAGCTTATGGTCCCAAGGTCTTTTTACTTAGCATTCACCATGAGGGGTTACAGCTTCTGAAACCAGGCAGGGTGGTTCCCAACATAAAACATTTCATCTTTTATGATCAGGAAGAAAATCATACCAAAAGAAATTATAGATGGCATTGCTCTATAGAGTGAAACATGATTTTGCTTACCCAGTAAACAAAGACTCCTAGAAGGTGAACTTAAATAGTAAGTTATGTTGCTTTTTAATCATAAATGCATCCGGTGATTCCTGTAACGCATGCCATATTATCTTTCAATTCAGTGTAATTTTCATTAATATTAACAATAGATGACATTTACTAACATGTGTTAGATAGTTAAGTAGTATGGAGCTAGTAAACATAGACTTTCTAGAAGTATACTTCATTGTGAAATGTTTTATAACTGGCAAAATTACCTTTAAAATGATCATACCAAAAAAAAAAAAATGATTTGTTTAACATATGGTTTTGTGATAACTGCTTACCTATCTAGAAAATAATGAAGAACCTTAAATCTTTGTCCTATCACTTAAGTAAATTTTAGTTGGAATGAAGATTTAGATGTAAAAAGGCACCATAAATGTACTAGAAAACAAGACCTTTTTAATAACCTTAGAATGGAGAATGCCTTCCAATTACAACACAAATCCCAAAAACTTTATGGTTTAATACGTTTGAGGTTTAATACATTTGACTACATAACAATTTAGGATATCTGCATGATTAAATATACTATAAAACAAAGTAAAAGATAAGTTAAAAACTGGAAATGTTTTCAACAATAAGAAGCATAGCAACTCAGTAGGAAAATGGATGATAAAAATGAGCAAGTAATTATAAATATTGAAATACAAATGACATAAATTTAAGAAGATGGTCGACTTTCCAGCATAATTAAGAAATGAAAAATAAAACAGCAATTAAATATCTGTTTATTAGCAAAGATGAAAAAGTATAATGTGCTATGTTGCTGAAGTACAGGAAAAACAGGCCTCTCCGATATCAGGGTGACTAGTTGGGGCACCCTATTTGGAGGGTCTTTTGGCAGTATTTATCAGATTCAAAATGCACATATCCTATAACCCAGTATTTGCACTTCTAGAAAATTAGCTCCCATATAAAGCTCTACCAATTTTTAAGAACAACTATGTTTGTGCAACTTTGCTTGTAATAGTATGAGGTTGGATACAACCCACTATCTTCAACAGAGGGCTGGTTATGGTGACATATATAGGGGAATAGTATGCAGCTGTGAAAAGGAAATAAAGTTTTGTAAGTGCTGATATGGGATAATCTCCAAAATACATACTTTAGAGTTTTATAAAAAGGCAAAGTTTACTTATTATGTAACATATTATGTTTACTAGCTTCCTACCTAGAAAAAAAGTGGGAAGGATTTATGTGCCATTGTTTGGCAAGGACTATTTCTGAAGGAAACCGTTACCATGGCTTGTTTCTGGGGAACTAGAAGTCTCGATGGAAAGATTTACTTTTTATGTTAACCTCTTTCCTACTCTTGGGAATATTTTTAACTTGTGCATATATTACCTTTTGACAGAGAACACCAGTTAAGTAAAATAATTAGAGATTCAATAATAACAGGAGGAAAAGCAAGAAATACAAGATATGTAAATTTGTATATGTAAATTTCCCTAGTACAGAAATACAAACATTTTGATGCAAAAATGAATAATTGGTAGATTTAAGAACTAAGATTCTTCCCTGTGAAATACGTAAGATTCATATTCACCTAGGTCAATATTTTTTGGAAGTGTGGTCCATAAACTACCTGCTTATTAGAAATACAGATCCTTGGGCCTCACTCCAGTCCTACTCAGTCAGTCTCTGGATTGAATCCCAGAATCAACAATTTGAACAAGTTCCTCAAAGGAGAGAATCCACAGTCTTATCCAATTGTTGTATATGATTCAAAATCTAGAATTTCTGGGTTCTATTCCATCTTTGAGGCTCTCTGGGACTGTTCCTTTGATTGTTCTTTGCAGCTATGGCTTTGTCCTCTGGAAGGCTCTTTTTTGGTCCCATATTCTCAGTGGCCATGCCTGTGAGTGAATGTCGAGGGAAATGCTCTTTGTGAGGGCTGCACAGCTTTTGCATTTCACTTTCTGCCTGGTGCTGATTTGGGGACCTAAGATTGCTTTAGGGAACAGCAGTCTTAAACTTTTCTAGAACTGTTTTGTAACGTTTTCCCTCTAGAAGGGAACACAACCATGCCGACACCTTGATTTTAGGCCAGTGAGACCCATGTTACACTATTATATATAAAGAACTGTAATATGAAAAATTTGTATTGTTTTAAATCTGCTAAGTTCATGGTACTTTCATTATAAGAGCAATGGAAAATTAGTACACCAAGTTACGTATGTGTGTATATATTTCAGTGCTAGTGCTGGTGCGGCCGGTCCTGTCAACCACTACTAATGTAAAAGAAAATTACTACAAACCCTTTTGAAAAACAATTTGTGAGTAGGTTTTATGGGGCCTAAATGTTCATGCCTTCGCTTCATTGACCTTAAAGAAATAATTTGGAAAGTGGCAAATGTTTACATATAAAGATGGTCACGATAGCGTGATTAATATTAGCAAATAAGTAGCAAACATTAGAAAAATGCCTAGCCCTGGCTGGTGTGGCTCAGTGGATTCAGTGCTGGCCTGTGAACCAAAGTGTTACCAGTTCGATTCCCAGTTAGGACACATACCTGGGTTGCGGCCAGGTCCCCAGTGCAGGCGGGAACGAGAAGCAACCACACATTGATGTTTTTCTCCCTCTCTTTCTCCCTCCCTTCCCCTCTCTAAAAATAAATAAATAAAATCTTTTAAAAAAATAAAATGATTAAATGGGTTTTTATACATATACATAATAGACTATCATGGAGCCATTAAAAATTATGATTATAAGCCCTGGCTGGTGTAGCTCAGTGGATTGAGCGCGGGCCTGTGAACCAAACAATCGAGGTTCGATTCCCAGTCAGGGCACATGCCTGGGTTGCAGGCCAGTTCCCAGCAGGGGACACACGAGAGGCAACCATACATTGATATTTCTCTCCCTCTCCCTCTCTCCTACCCTTCCTCTCTAAAGATAAATAAATTAAAAAAAAAATTATGATTATAAATTATAAAAAATCTTTAATGAAATGATAAAATCCTTATGACAGACTATAAAGTTAAAAGATTTAGTGCATAAAACTGTATATTGTGTATCATATCTGTGATTACCTATGCTTAAGTATTGAGAGATTCATTGAAAAAAAACTAAAGGAAAAATGACTAAAACAACCAAATATTGGTAGTAGTAGTCTGAGTTATTTAATTGAATTATTGAATGCATTCAGTTTTTCTTCTCTTTGTACTTCTCTACTATGAGAATACTGTATTTTTAGGACTATAAGACACACCTAGGTTTTAGAGGAGGAAAATAGGAAAAAAAATTTTGAAGCAAAAAATATGGTAAAATATTTAATAACCTGTGACCCCACTTCACTGCCGCACCCCCCCAAGCCAGGTAAGCTGCATTTGGACTATAAGACTCACCTCCCTTTTCCTCCTGAATTTTGGGGGAGGTGTGTCTTATAGTCCAAAAACATGGTATATACTTTTTTTCTTTCTGAATTTTTTTTTTTTAGTTTATGTACTTTTAAGCTAAAAGTTCAAAATAAAAGTTAGGAGACAAGAAAAAACGTTACGAGACAAAGCGGGGGGAGGTAGACACCTCAGATCAGTTCATTTTTCCTCTGTACCTTGCCAAGACATTACTGTGTTGGCCTTAATAAAAACCTTGTGAGGTAGATAGAGTACTTTTGAAGAAAGGGATTACATGGTTAATAAGTTTAGCTAAGACTAGAAGCTGAGTCTTCTGATATCTGATCCAATATTCTTTCACTGTTTTTTATGTACTTTCTATGATCGTTACTTAGTTATTATTATTATTAGCTTCTTTAGGGCCGAGACTGTTACACTCATCTTTCCGTTCCCTTTAGTGTTTAGCCGCAGGCACCTTGACAATAATAGATATTCAGTAAATATTTTAATTAAATATAACTGGCCAAAATTATTAAGGATACAAAAATGAAATTGATTTTTATGAAAGAAAACTGAGGGTATTATAGCAGTGTTTAGAAGGCTCATTTGCTTTCTGCCGTCATCTCTATTTCTCCCTTCCTATCTTCCTTTTTCCTGTAATTAATGTATAACAACTCTGACCCCTTTTATTGCCCTATCTTTTCTTGGGCTACATTTTTTAAAGTCTATTTCCAGCACTTTTGCTATTTTCAATATCTAGGAAATTCTGTAACATGACTTTATTCTGATGTAGGATGATTAAGAATTGGGAAAAAAATTGTGAACCATTGTCATATTGAGCCTTAGAGGCAAATATTTTTATAGATTCTAAATTATTTCATATTAAAAATACATAGAATTTAAGTTAAAAGTGCAGTATTTACACTAAGGAAGTATCTGCTAAGTTTCTAAGAGGCCAACTCTCCAAGGTTATCACCAATGCTAGTTGTGATAAACCTAAGGTTTGTAAAGTGGGTTTATGCACAGAATGAAAATATGCTAGCTACAGTATGCCTGTGGATCCAAGAACCTGAGGCTATCTTAACAATCAGTTGTTGTTGTTATTATGATTATGATTATTTTATTAACAGAGAACCTTCAGAATGAGACCATGTGGAAGAGTAGAACAATTTGTGGACTAATGGAATCAGTTCTGATTTTACCTATGAGTCCTGGCTTAGCCATTAGCTAGTTGTATGACTTTGGAGCTCCCCCCAATACTTTTAGAGGTAGGAAAGTTGTAAAATTATGAGTGTGATTTTAAATGTGTTAGTAACCTTTCTGGAACTCAATGTTTATGTCTATAAAATGAGAAGGGTGGGTTATCTAGGTGAGGTTTCAAGTCACTTCAGCTATAAAAATTCTAATGCTAAAACATCATATTCTAAAGAGAAAATAAATTAGAAGTGATAGGTATCTGTCGCAGGATGTCAGAAAGCAAAAGATTAGGATGCCAGAATGTCATTAAATACAATGCGAAATGTCGAGTACATTAGAAAATGTGAAGTGTAGGTCTTCAGTTTGAACTTTAGCTATTGGCATTTGTTTGAAAAGCTGTAGTATATTAAATAACATGAAAAGGAATGCAGCTGTGCACAAATGCCATACCGAGTGCCACTGAGGCCTCAGCTTCTCTGAGGCAGAAGGTGTGCAGGGCAAGGGCAAGATTTGGTGAGGCTTTTTAGGTGTCCCCCTGGCCTGCCGTAGGCCAGCAAACCTCAGCAATACTGACACTAGTGGGCAGTACTCAACCTTCCAAGTCTCTGCCATCTAGTTCTGCAGATGCTGGCGAAACTTACAGATATTTATTTATTTGTTTATTTATTTATTTATATTTTTAAATGCAGTGGCTTACAAATTTTATTTTATTTTTTTTAGGTTTTATTTATTTTTAGACAGAGGGGAAGGGAGGGAGAAAGAGAGGAAGAGAAACATCAATGTGTGGTCACCTCGCACGTGGCCCCCACTGGGGACCCGGCTCCACCCAGGTGCGTGCCCTGACTGGGAATTGAACTGGCAACCCTTTGTTTTGCAGCCCATGCTTAATCCACTGAGCTACACCAGCTAGGCAGAATTGTAAGTTTTTAAAAATAGATCTTTAATCTTCTTCTCAGTCTCTGTGGAAATTCCCCTACCTCTTATCTATTTCTCCACCTGGCCTATGGGAATGGTACAGGCCTCGGATGTAGACAGAAGCTAGGTAAGGAGAAAAAAGGAGAAAAGAAAAAAAACCTGAGAGAGAAAGGAAGAAAAGGGGAGGGGGTGGGAGACAGGAAAAGGAGTAAGTTTAGGAATCAATGAGAGGAGACTGGGATGATCTGTCACAGCTTGACCTGCAAAAGTCAGACTTGCTGTCCCCTAACTGTGAATATACACCCATCTTTATCAGGCATGAAGTTTCAAGTGAGGAAGCAAGAGTAAGACTCCTTGGCCCTGGCCGGGTAGCCCAGTTGGATGGAGCATTGTCCCAATACACCAAGGTTGTGGGTTCCATCCCTGGTCGTTGAACATACAAGAATCAACCAATGAATGCACAAATAAGTGGAACAACAAATTGATGTTTCCTTCTCTTTCCCTTTCTCTCTCTCTCCCACCCTCCCTCCAGTACACCCTCCCTTTCGTCCTCTCTCCTTCCCCCATCCCCCTTCTTTCTCAAGTCAATAAATAAATTTTAAAAAAGAGTTAGACCCCTTGAATTAATTAGTCAATTTCCAGAGAGCTCCTTTTCTGCTATAGAGCTTATTGCCCAGGAGACAAAACTGCCTCCTTACACTCATAACTTCTGCCCACCTTTCCCAAGTCCACTGTGCTTGAGACAGTACTAAACTGTTGGCCTCGCTTTTACCACCCTCAATGTCTTTTTTTAAAGGCTTTATTTTCAAAATATTTGTTAAACACTTTATTTTTGTATTGCTGAATTTAAACTCTGTAAGTGGAACTGATGCAATGTGTGCGTTAGATAAGTGAGAGTTCTTAATTTTTTTAAATGTATTTTATTGATTATGCTATTACAGCTGTCCCATTTCCCCCCCATTCACTCCCCTCTGCCCTGCACACTCCCTCCCATCCACATTCCCCCAATTTAGTTCATGTCCATGGGTCATACATATAAGTTCTTTAGCTTCTACATTTCCTACACTATTCTTAACCTCCCCTTTCTATTTTCCACCTACTATTTATGCTATTTATTTTCTGTACCTTTTCGCTCTCTCTCCCCCTCCCCCTCTGATAACCCTACATGTGATCTCCATTTCTGTGATTCTGTCCCTATTCTAGATTTTTGCTTAGTTTGTTTTTGTTTTAGGTGTGGTAGTTAATTGTGAGTTTGTTGTCATTTTACTGTTCATATTTTTGGTCTTCTTTTTCTTAGATAAGTTTCTTTAACATTTCACATAATAAGGGCTTGGTTATGATAAACTCCTTTAACTTGACCTTATCTGAGAGGCACTTTATCTGGCCTTCCATTCTAAATGATAGCTTTGCTGGATAGAGCAATCTTGGATGTAGGTCCTTGCCTTTCATGACTTGAAATACTTCTTCCCAGCCCCTTCTTGCCTGTAAGGTCTCTTTTAAGAAATCAGCTGACAGTCTGATGAGAACTCCTTTGTAGGTAATTCTCTCCTTTTGTCTTGCTGCTTTTAAGATTCTCTACTTCCTGGCTGGTGTAGCTCAGTGGATTGAGCGCGGGCCTGCGAACCAAAGGATCGCGGTTCGATTCCCAGTCAGGGCACATGCCTGGGTTGCCAGGCCAGTTCCCGTCAGGGGACATACAAGAGGCAACCGCACATTGATGTTTCTCTCCCTCTCTCCTTCTCTTCCCCTCTAAAGATAAATAAATAAATAAATAATAAAAATAAATAAATAAAAATTAAAAAAAAAAGATTCTCTACTTATCTTTCATCTTGGCTAATGTAATTATGATGTTCCTTCGTGTGTTCCTCCTTGGGTCCAACTTCTTTGGGATTCTCTGAGCTTCCTGGACTTCCCGGAAGTCTATTTCCTTTGCCAGGATGGGGAAGTTCCCCTTTATTATTTGTTCAAATAACTTTTCCACTTGTTGCTCTTCTTCTCCTTCTGGTACCCCTATAATTCGGATGTTGGAACATTTAGAGATGTTCTGGAGGTTCCTAAGCCTCTCTTCATTTTTTTTTTGACTTCTTGTTTCTTCCTTCTTTTCTGTTTGGTTGTTTCTTTCTTCCTTCTGGTCCACTCCAATGATTTGAGTCCCATTTTCCTTCCCATCACTATTGGTTCCCTGTACATTTCCCTTTATTTCACTTAGCATTGCTTTCATTTTTTTAATCTAATTTGTGACCAAATTCAACCAATTCTGTGAGCATCCTGATTACCAGTGTTTTGAACTGTGCATCTGATAGCTTGGCTATCTCTTTCTTGCTTAGTTGTATTTTTTCTGGAGTTTTGATCTGTTCTTTCATTTGGGCCATTTTTTTTTTTTGGTGTTGACTCTCCTGTTACATAGTAAAGGGTGGAGCCTTAGGTGTTCACCAGGGTGGGGCAACCCAGTCACTGTGTTGTGGTGCCGTATGTGGGGCAGGGGTCCAAGAGGGAACAATGGCACTTGCTCCACTCTCTGCTGGATTTGTCACTTCCCCCACTACCCACAAGCAAAATTGGGCACTTCTGGTGCTGATTCCCAGGTGGGTGGGTTTGTGTGTGCATTCTAGAATCCTGTGGGTCTCTCCAAGGAACTCTCCTGTGAGGCTGGGAGTTTCTCCCATGCCACAACCCCCACAGGAGTTTTCAGTCAGAGGCTTTGAGGCTTTATTTCCCTGTGCTGGAACCCTGGATTGTGTGTTCCATCTCGTTCCCCAGTTATTCCTCCCAGTTTATCTGCATGCAAATGGGAGACTGCCTGCTCTGCCAGCAGTCACCTCACCCTGTCTGCAAGCCGCCGCCTTGCCCGTGAGTCCTCTCTGCCTCAGCTGCCCATCTCCACCCCTCCTACCAGTCTGAGTGAATGTTTCTTCTTTAACTCCTTGTTTGTTGAACTTCCATACAGTTCAATTTTCTGGTAGTTCTGGTTGTTTTTTTGTTTTTAAATTTGTTGTTGTCCTTCTTTTGGTTGTGTGAGGAATCAAAGTGTATCCACCTACACCTTCATCTTGGCCAAAAGTCCCGAACTGAATTTTATGTTTGAATATATTTTTATAAACAGATTTATGAAATAGAAGTAGTTAATGGTAGGTGACAGAAAATAGTGTCAGGCAGATGTAAAAATCTTGTTAATACGGGTTGGTGTTGAATTATGATTACCAAGACAGCAGGTGCTTATCACCAGTTATATTGGTGACTGCCAGGCCCCGAAGGACTCTGGGTACAAGTGTGAGAAGGAGCAGGACTATGTTCTGAAAAACTTAAAGATACTGGTAAGATAGGACTGGGCTTTCCTGCCAGGTTACCTATGAATTCACAGGGTAAGTTCAAGATCCTACAGGTCCCAGTTTTCCTGATAAGCTCATTTGTGAGGAGAGCACTTGTATATGATGACTTTTAATACAAAAAGCACATAATTATTTAAATCAGAGTAATTTTAAGTCCCAAATTAGCATGTTTTAACTCCTGAGATGACTTTTTAGTATGATAATACGTATGTTCTCGTTTTACCCCCAAGTTCAGTGACTTAGAAATGCCCCTAATATCATACCTGCTTTAGTTGCTACTTTACCTAGTGTACCATGTTGTAGAGAGAAATATTCTGATCTGAGAATTGAGTAAACTGGACTCGAATGATGCTTACATTATTGTAAGCTCACATGTTCTGACTGTTGGGTTTGCTATTTGAAAAATAGTCTATTCTTGATTCTGCAGAGTGGGTACCAAAATGTTAAGCCAGGGCAACAATTTGAGTTTTAACCTTAACTATCGGGATTCATACCATTGTGTCCGTTTTTTGTTTGGTTTTGTCTTTTTGACAGGTTGTTTCTTCCATGTCCTCCTTCTACTCTTAACGCTCCTAGGCATAATAAATGTACTCATTCCAACCCTTCTCTTTCTAGATGAGATGAGTCTTTCAGGAACACCTCATTAATAGCATTGCACATCAAAGCAGCCACTTCTGTGGGCCACTATGCACTGTCTGCGTGTTGTGCAATCATGAGTTGTAGTTAGGGGAGTCATGAGTAAACCACTTAATGACATTGTTTCAAGAATATTTCTATGATGAAATTGCTGTGTGACAGCTGGGCATTCACTGGCTTTTGGAGGAGGTACTCAATTTATAAACACTTTAAATTGTTTCTGTCATCTAGAAAATAGTTGTTTTATCATCTAGAAAACAAGAAGATTTTCAAATGCCTTTAGTTGTCTTAATTTAGTAATGACACTTGGAGCTGTTTTGCCTTTAAATAAGTTTCCTACATTTACAAAGATGTGAGCAGGCCTAATTGAAATATTTTACTTCCATCCCACTTATTTATGCTTCTACACCGGGGCCCTACCTCTCTTTCATAGGCCTGTGTTCCTTCTGCGTTCGAAAACCTTTAAGTAAGTAGCTTAAGGTGCCAATTGTTTAAAAAGAGGATTTAACCCATGCAGTGATTAAAAAGCAAAATAAGCAAAAAAAAGTAATTCATTTATGTCATGTATACTGTCCCTGACCTTCCCTTTACCTGTAAGGCAGAAGAGGTGGACTCACCTCCCTTTCCTGTCTGTCATTTTTGGACTTCTAGCTTCTTTTCTTCTTCAAGGCTACTCATGAATGTGAATGTGTATGTTGGGCATGGAGAAGGAAATGTGAGGAAAGCGTTTGGTCAGCAAGGAACAGGATAAAGCACTGAACAGAATACTGAGAAAAGATGGACAAGAGAACGAATGGAATGGCAACAAGAAACTACTCTTCACCAACCCTTACAGTTAATGCCAGTCAGAGACCTAGAACCAGAAGGGACCTAGTGATCCTGTGATTACTGCACCTTAACGTAACAGGTGCTTAGTACATGCTTATGTAACTTAATCTCGTTTCATGGGAGAAGAAATGGAATCCCAAAAAGGTGCATTACCCAGGGCTGTTCAACTAGTTAGTTGCAGACCAGGTCATCTGATTCCTCCACCAATAACTTTTTTCTTTCTTTCTTTCTTTTTTATATATATATAGGCATGAAATGTGGAGCCTGACTGTATTACTTGTAGGCTGGTGGCACTTGCTAGGTCTCTTTTTGAGAATGGATTTTGGAGTCAGGCTTAAATTGTAGCTTTGCCTGTTAGCACTTGAGCAAGTTTCTTATTCTTTCTCAGTGAAGTTCTCACATCTCAATAAATAGGGACAGTAATAGCTCCTACATACTGTTGTTAAAACAAATGAAGCAAGGTTATTTGGAAGTATTTAGTTTGGTATGTTGCACAGATCCTAGGCTTCACAGTAAATATCTGTGAAATAAATAAGGGGTAACTATTACTGTATTTAATCTCCCTCAGAGAGAGTCAACATTCTTTACCCTTCAGGTGTGGGATATGTATTCTTATTGCCCTAGTTTACTGCTGTTTGGCTATTACCTTTTAGCCTAAAAAATGCCTGCTTCACTTACATCATAGCATTTTAATTTGTTTAATTGCAGACTAATCCATGGAGGACAGCTTTTAAATGGACTGGCAGGTCCCACCGTAATGAATGCAGCTCCATTCCTCTCCACAACGTGGTTTTCTGCAGATGAACGGGCCACTGCCACAGCTATTGCATCAATGCTCAGCTATCTTGGCGGAGCATGTGCATTTTTAGCTGGACCACTTCTTGTTCCAGCTCCCAATGGGACGTCGCCTCTTCTTGCTTCGGAGAATAGCAGGGCCCACATTCAGGATCGTATAGAGACTGTATTATATGCAGGTATTTTTGAAGTCTGTTTTCTTCCTGTTATATTTTGTCTTTTATCCCAGCATCTTCACTCTACTTTTATATACTAGATACACTTCTTATGAAATATTTAACAGGACTAATATACACATATGTATGTATGTATGTACTTTCTCTGTTATATAATATGGAGATGCCTATTTGAAACTTACCCTTTCTGGGAAGTTATTAAGTTTCAAATGTATTATTGCTACATGGAAGGTTATTTGTTAACTTTACTTTTCCCATCCATTTACAATTAAGCTCTGTGTAACATATTGTCTAATGCCTTTTCTAGATGTCTTACCAGTATATAAAATTAAACAGCACGATCAACAATACATTAGTTAAGCATCTATTGGTAGGGGTTAAACCATTTTTTCCCTTGCAGTTTCCCCTTTATTAGCCATGTTCTCTAATCCATTAAACCCACGTCACCCATAATTTATTCTTTCCTTCATTTCCTACTCTCTGTATCTTTAGTCTATTAATAAGGGATAATGATCCTTCTAAAACATTCTTAGATCCTTTTTCTTTATTTCTAGAGCCAAGCCATAGTCTACTCTTACATTACAGTCTCTTACAGATCTCCTTAAATATATTCCCTTTCCCTATATACCTGTTTATTATTTCCTTCTGCATTCAGAAAACTTTTTATGTGTTGACTATATACCAAGCACTGTGCTAAGCACCAGAAATTGGTAAGATCACTAATGAGATCATTAGAATACAAATAGACATATACAGAGTTTGGAAGGCCTAAGCAGCCTGAGTGTGGAGAGAATTTAAGGAGTCGGGAAAGGTTTCACCAAGATTGTAATAAATAAAATTAAGAATTTTATAGGAATTCACCAAATGTTTAAGTGAGTTAGGGTGTCGAGTACAGAAGGAACAGTAACCGCAAAGGCAGAGGAACTGGAGAGAGCTCAGTATGTCTTGGGGTCTGCATGTAATTTGGTAGGGCTATGTTAGGGTAAATATGTGTGTTTGGATGTAGGTGGCAAGTGGCATAACATAAGGCTGGAAAGATAAGAAACCAGATTATAATAAACTTTGTATTAATCTATTTATTCATTTATTAGCTTAACAAATATATTTTGACCTCCTATGTATCTATCACTGATCTGGGCACTGAGGTAAACAGGGTTCCTGTCCTCATAGGACTTACAGTGTCCCAAAGGATACAAACAGGTAAACACACGGTTGTAAAATAGGATGGTAAGTGCTATTGCCAAAGGCCTACAATTGCTCTAAGAGCTCAGAGGTGGCACATCTAACCAGATTTCAGAGCTCAAGTAGAGTTTCCTGGAGGTAGAGCATCTAAGTTGGAACCAGAGGGATGGCAGAGTTAGCCAAGTACAAAGGTCAGGAGGAAGAATATATTAGGGAAAGAGAACCACGGAGGAGAAGCCCAGTGAGAGGAGAAAGCCTGCTGCATTGAAGCAGTCTGAAGCCCAGAGTGGCTTAGATCTGGTGAGAGCAGTGATAGATGAAGCTAGAGAGGTAAGCCAGGCCGTGCACGCCTTCTAAACAGGCTGAAGGGTTGGAAATTCACAACACTGTGGGCAATGGCCGTACTCTGAAGAATTTTACGCTAGAGAGTTACATGATGAGATTTATATTTCAAAATATGGTTTGGAGGAAATAAAAGTGAAAACAGAAGTAGTGGCCATATATAAAGCATTAACCCTCCTGTAGACACCTTACTCCTTTTAAAGAAAAAATATTGAAACGTAAAAGTAAATAAGTAAATCAAACTTAAAGCAGGTAAAACAAATTTTAAATTTTATTTTGGTTATATCATTTTTTTAAAAGACTTTATTTATTCATTTAGAGAGAGTGGAAGGGAGGGAGAAAGAGAATGTGAGAAACATCAATGTGTGGTTGCCTCTCACATGGCCCCCACTGGGGACCTGGCCTGCAGTCCAGGCATGTGCCCTGACTGGGAATCGAACTGGCAACCCTTTGGTTTGCAGGCCAGCGCTCAATCCACTGAGCTACACCAGCCAGGGCAAGGTTATATCATTTTTTTAATTGAACATTTCAACAGTGATTGAGTCTTTAAGTGACTGGATTTTAGGCACTTTTTGATATAGCAGATAACCCTACTCAAAGCTTCCCAGTTATTTCTTCATTGCTTTTATACCTGCCAATCTGCATTTGTGAAATATTGTCCCATAAACCTTGATTCCATTAAATATATTTGCTAGAACTGCTACCTTAAAACATTAATGAATCTTAAATTAAACCATCCCAGACAAAGGCATCATAAGTAAACTATAGACCAATAGACTAGTATCTCTGAGGAATATAGATCCACAGTCCTGAAAAAATACTCGCAAACCAAATCCAGCAACATATAAAAAAGATTACACACCATACCATATAGAATTTATTCCTGTAATGCAAAGTTGATTGAACATTCAAAACTCACTGATGTGATATGCCATATCAATAGAATAAAGGAGAAAATCCATGTGATCATCTTAATAGGTGAGAAAAAAAGCATTTGACAAATCCTACATCCTTTCAAGATAGAAAAAATCAGAAATAAAGACATGAGCTTCCTCAACCTAATAAAGGACATATATGAAAAATCCACAAATAAAATCATGGTTATTGGTCAAAGATTGAATGCATTACTCCCCACCCCCTGAGATCAGAAGCAAGACAAGGATGTCCACTTTTTGCCATATCTACTTAACATTACACTGGAGGTTCTAGCCAGGATCACTAAGTAAGAAAATGAAATAAAAAGCTTTTTGAATTGGAAAGGAAGAAGTAAGGCTATCTCAGTTGAAAATGGCATGATCTTGAATATAGAAAATTCTCTGTAATCCATAAAAAAACATACTAGATCTAAAAAAGAAGTTTAAGCTCTGACCATGTGGCTCAGTTGGTGGGGCATTGTTCCACAATGTTCAAGGTCACTGGTTCCATTTCCACAATCAGAGCACACACCTGGGCTGCGGGTTTGGTCCCTGGTTGGGGTGCATACAAGAGGCAATAGATCGATGTTTCTCTCTCACATCAATGCTTCTCTCCCTCTCTTCCCTTCTCCCTAAAAATAAATAAATAAAATCTTAAAAAATAAAAATGAAAACAGGACCCTAATTAACAAAACAAATGAGCAAAATAGAACCAGAGGCATGGAAACAAGGAACACACTGACAGTGACCAGAGGAAAGCGGGGAGGAGGAGAAGGGGAAAAACGGGGGAAGGGTCTAGTCAAGGAGCATGTGTGGATGACCCGTGGACATGGACAACAGGGTGAGGAGTGACTGTGGGGACAGTGGTGGGGATGGAAGAGCAATTTGCTGGGGGGACTGGAATTGGGACAACTGTAATAGAAAAACAATAAAATAAAACAATAAAATTAAAATAAAAACAAGTTCAGTAAGAATATACAAGTTTATCCTAAAAAAAAAGTTATAGGATGCAAGATTAATCAATTGAATTTTTATACATTAGCAATGAGCAATCCAAACATGAAATAAAGAAAATGATGTAATTTATAATAGCCTCAAAAAGAATAAAATATTTAGGAATAAGTTTAACAAGATAGGTGTAAAACTTGCTCTCTAAAGACTATGAAACACACTGCTGGAAGAAATTAAAGAAGACCTAGAGAAATGGAAAGACATCCCATATTTAAGTGATGGAAAATTTAATATTGTGAAGATGCTAATATCCCCAAATTTATCTACAACTTCAGAGCAATTCCACTTTATATATGGCTGCCTTTGTTGCAGAAATTGTCAAGGTAATTCTGAAACTTATGTAGAAGTGCAAGGGACCCAAAATAGCCAAAACAACCTTGAAAAAGAAAAAAGTTGGAAAACTCACACTTCACAATTTCAAAAGTTACTACAAAGCTACACTAATCCAAACAGCATTGTACTGGCATAAGGATAAACATATAAATCAATGGAGCAGAAGTGGGATTCCAAAAAATAAACTATTGCATTTATGGTCAATTGACTTTTCACAAAGGTGCTAAGACAATTCAATGGGGAGAATAGTCTTCTCAGTACGTAGTACTGGAATAACTGGATGTCCACATGCAGAAGAATCCATTCTAACCCTTCGTTACACTATACACAAAATGAACTCAAAATGGGTTGTAAACTTAAATGTGAAAGCTAAAACTGTAAACTCTTAGACGAAACATAGGAGTAAGTCTTCAGGACTTTGTTATAGGCAAAGCCTTTTCATAAAGGACACTAAAAGTACAAATGACAAAAGAAAACTTGTAAATTGGATTATGTCAAAATTAAAACCTTTGTACTTCAAAGAGCACCATCAACAAAGTAAAAAGACCACAGAATGGGAGAAAATAGTTGCAAATTATATATCTGATAAGGGACTTTTATCCAGAATATATTTTTAAAAATTTACAATTCTTCCTGGCTGGTGTAGCTCAGTGGATTGAATGTGAGCTGTAAACTAAAGGGTCACCAGTTTGATTCCCAGGCAGGGCACATGCCTGGGTTATAGGCCAGGTCCCCCGTGGGGGCATGTGAGAGGCAAATACACATGGATGCTTCTCTCCCTCTCTTTCTCCCTCCCTTCCCCTCGCTCTAAAAATAAATAAATAAAATCTTTAAAAAAAGCAAACATACAATTCAATAACAGAAAGGCAACCCAAATAAAAAAATGGGCAAAGAACAGAATAGACATTTCTCCAAAGAAGATATACAAGTGGCCAATAAGCACATGAAAAAAGTGCTTACCTTTTTGGCCATTAGGGAAATGCAAATGAAAACCATAATAGATAAGCTTCAAACACAGTAGAATGGCTATAATCAATAAAATGGAAAATAAGTGTTGGTGAGGGAGTGTAGAAATTATACATTGGAACCCTTATACATTGCTGGTAGCAATATAAAATGCCACTTTGGAAACATTTTGGCATTTCTTCAAAATGTTACACATAATTGCCATATAACCCAGCAATTTCATTTCTAGATATATACCTAAGTGAGATGAAAGCACATTTATGTATGCAAGAATTTGTAGATGGATGTTCATAGTAGCATTATTCATAATAGCCTAAAAGTAGAAACAATCCAAATGCCTGACCTTGGCCCCAACCACCTGGATGGGCATCGACTAGTGCTAAAAGTTCCCTCTTGGGCAGTATTGGGTGTCCAAAGCCTTGTGACAGCCCTGGCTGGGTGACTCAGTTAGTTGGAGCATCATCCTATACACCAAAAGGTTGGGAGTTCAGTTCCTGGTCAGGGCACATATCTAGGTTGCAAATTCAATCCCTAGTTGGAGTGCTTATGAGAGGCAACCAATAGATGTTTCTCTCTCTTTTCCTTCCTCTCTCTCTAAAATCGATAAACACATTAAAAAATATTTTTTAAAAAAGCCTGTGACACACAGATGGGGAAACCAGGCACTAAATGTTTGTGCAACTTGTCCAAGTCTTTCTTCTCCCTCTCCTCAAAAGTGTTCAGAACGAATTTAACAGTGGAAGAGAGGGAGAAGAATCAGGGTTAGTGCTTGGGTTTTCTGGCCCTTTCCTTGTTTTCACTCTTTCCAGCTGCCAACTGGTGCTATAGGTGTTCTTTGTCCTGAGGAAAAGTCACTATGTTTGTTTTATGACTAGGTTGAGTAACCCTCCTTTCTTACTCGCTAGGAGCTCAGGTCCCACCCTCTCCACTGAACTTCTGCAAACACTTTGCAATTCTCCTCCTAGTTCCAAGACATCTCTGCGCTCACCCAAGATCTGCCAGGCCTCAGGCAAGTCTGGGAACAGAACCAGGCGCTCAGGGTTGAGGCCCCTGCTTGGGAAGAACTCATGTACCTTTGAAAAATGACCCTGAAGCAAACTGTTCATCTATCCTTCTGCCTCCACAGGAGAGAGAATTTTGGAAGGGCCCTTGTTATTTTTCTACAATATTTATGCTTGTGTTCTAAGCCCAGTGTGAAAACCTGCATACAGTGGCCCAAACCCTCCTGAGAAGCCACAAGAACAGATCATTCTGGTACCAAAAGCAAGGGAACTACACCTGATGGGCTTGCTCTGCAAATAGCTTGTATTTGAATTAATTCTACCTCAAACCTTTTTGCCCCTTCTGCCCTGTTCTTCTAAATAAACAACAATTAAGCTAAGAACAGGAAAAGTATGGGAAATGTGGTATATCCATTCAATAGAATATTACTTGGCAAACAAAGAATAAAGTACTGATGTATGCTTCAACATGGATGAACCTTGGAAACATGCCAAGTGAGAGAAGCCAGTCACAAAAGAGCACATATTATATGATTCCATTTATAAGAAATGTCCATAATACTCAAATCCATAGATACTTAAAGTAGGTTAATGGTAACCTAGGGCTGGGAGATTTGTGCAGGTAATGGATACAGAGTTTATTTTGGGGATGATGCAAAAGTTCTAAAATTGTTTGGGTGATAGTTGCACAATTGTGGATATACTAAAAACCATTGAATTGTGTGCTTTAAATGTGTGAATTGTATGTTACATTAATTATACCTCAAACTGTCTACAAAAATGCCAGTAGGAAGATGGGCAAAGAATATGAACAAGGCAACCACAGAAGAAATACAAAGGTCCAGTAGGCATGTGGAAGATGCTCATTCATTGTTACTAATAAATAAAAGAACTGTAAATTAAAACAATTTATTAACTTTTGTTGCTTCTCAGATTGACAAAGAATAAAGACATTGTTTATGGTTAAGTGTCTTGTAGGATGTTGTATCTTTTTAGCCTATTAGAATTATCCTGCTGAAAGTTCCTCTGGAAATCACTTAATCCAATCCCGTTATTGGCCCAGAAAGAGTAAGCGACTCATTCAAGTTCCAGAGTTAATTAAAAGCATAGTCAGGTCTGTACTACAAGGCTTCCCAATTTTTCTACTAAATTAGGCACAGTTAACAAAAAGTGGGACGTCTAGGAGACAGAACTCTGGAGGGAATAATCAGAACACCTAGGAACTTTCTCTCCTATGATGCTGCCAAACTAAGATTGTTGGGATATTCATTTTAGTTCTGATAGCTGGTCTTGCGTTAATAAGTTTTGCTCTCTGTCTCTTGGTTTCTTATTGTATATGCTTTCCTGTTCTGTTCAAATTCCCATATAGCCTGTAAATTGAGTCTGTCCTACATCAGAATATCCTATTGTTGATCAAACAGACCTCCTGTCCTGCTTTTACCAGTTTTCTCATGTTCTTTATTTTTGAGGATCATGCTTATTAGACAATCATCCTAGACCTGTTTCAAAATCTCTTACAGTTCAGTACTATGGTTTTTAATGTGTTTTCTCCATAGAGTAATATTTGTTTACCGCCTCAATCTTTTTATCTATTGTATGTATCACCATACTTCATGCTTATAGTATGACTTCTTACCAATGACCTGCTGAAATTTATATCTTTATATATTATCTTTCTCACAAGACTGAGCTGTTTTTGGTTAGGTTCTATATTTTGTTCATCTTCATGTGCCTAGTGCTTAGTTGATGCTCAATAAATATTTGTTAGATAAAAAATACTTGAAATATTGAATTTTTTGTGTTGCCTGGTTAGCATTTTCCTTTTCTCCCCCTCTCAGAATTCGGAGTTGTCTGCTTGCTGTTTTCTGCAACTCTAGTTTATTTTCCACCCCGGCCGCCACTTCCTCCCAGTGTTGCTGCAGCGAGCCAGCGGCTGAGTTATCGGCGGAGCTTTTGCAGATTGTTAAGGTAAATATACTGAGAATCACTGAGTGGTTTTGACTAGCACCTTCAAAATAATTCCACCTTTATTTAAGATCATTTAAAATAGTAATTTTTCAGTAACCTATTAATAAGGTTGTAAATAATTGATAAAAATCCGATTAAATACTTTCAAGGTACTTCCTATCCGAAAAGTATCTTAAAAAAATTGCCCAAAACAAAAACCTCTATAATTTTTGCCTTTTCTACATACCATCTGTATTATTACTTACTTAATATTTTAAAAATCAAATCTTTTATTTAAATAATTTTGTTTTATGAGGAACCATATCACATAATAGTACCTGCGAAATCATGGGCTTTATGTGTTTATTATATTTTTCCTCTAAGTAAATTCTCTTTATTCATTCTGTATTTCTTAATACATAGTAAAATAAATAAATAAATGCTAGGCAAAACAAAGTGAATGAAATAAGTAATGCCTGTATACCTTCAGTAGGATCACCCTCGATTTTATTGTTATAAGTTAAATGTAATTAGATTAAATTCTGCCCTTAAAAGCTCAAGTGCTGCAGTGCTGAAACCAGTTCTCTAGTTTCATGGACCATCACTGGTGATTGCGGCCTGCAGCTGGGCCATTAGAACTTAGCTCTTGAATTTTCCCCCCAGTCTTAGTGATTCATTAGCAACACTCTCTGGTTGGTTCTTTCTTTTCTAGTCTTCCTATCCTACCAGATGGTAAGTTCCTTGTGGTCAAGAACTATGCCTTTGTGTCCTGTATGGTAATAGTGTCTAGTAGAATTAAAATATGAGCCACATAAGAAATCATTTAAAATTTTATAGTAGCTTCATTAAAAAGGTAAAAATAAACAGGTAAAAATGAATTTAGTAGCCTATTTTTATTTATATAAAATATAAATTATTTTATTTATAAAAAGGTAAATATTAATTTAGTAGCATCTTTTACTTATATAAAATATAAATTATTTTATTTATAATTGGTTATTTACATAGCCCATTATATCTAAAATATTATTTTAACCTGTAATCCATATTCAGAATTTTGAGAGATATTTTACATTCTTCATACAAAATCTTTGGAATCTGGTATGTATTTTACACTTACAGCTTATCTCAATTCAGATGCTATATTTTCATTAGAAATACTTGGTCTGCACTTAAATTTTATTAAATTAACAATTGAGCAGTGACTCCCATATTTCATGATTTTATCCAAAAATAAAAATAAGGGTCCTGGCCAGTTAGTTCAGTTGGTTGGAGTGTTGTCTCAATACACCAAGGTTGCAGGTTCGATCTCTGGTCAGGGCACATACAAGAAGCAACCAGTGAATGCACAAAAAAGTGGAACAACAAATCATGTCTCTCTCTCTCTCTCTGTTTCTCTCTACGTCTCTCACTTCCTCTCTCTCTTCCCTTCCCCCCTTCCTTTCTCTAAAAATCAATAAATTTTTTGAAAAGTTAAAAATAAGTACCTGCAATTTTTCAAGCTAGGAATCAACATATTCCTGATATTATTTGAAAGGTCTTATATTCTACAGACAATTGTTTGGGCCGTGATTGAAGATCTTTTACTTCACGTCTGTGGAAACTTCTTATAAAATTCACCGTGTATTTATTGAATATGTCTCTTAATATTACCCACTTATCTTAAAATTTTTTTACACAACAGACATTGTTCTCCTTCAGCAAATTGCAGTTGCCATTCATTGTGAAATTTGCAACATGTATTCTTCCAATCTCTTACTCTTTTCTCCATAAAATATTCAAATAAGAAAATTACAATGTTATGTCATTATGTAAAAAAATATTTAGAAATGAGGTAGTTCACTGACACCAAGATGATCAGTGACAGGTTATGATACAAAAAGCAACACATACTACAACGTGTCCACAATTTCTCACCCAGTGCCGCAGTTCAAGTGAATTGTAGTTCTAGCAAAAAAATAAAGTTGTGTTTAAAATTAAAAATTAATTCTTCAATTGCACTAGCCACATTCCAAGTGCTGAATAGCCACACTTGGCTAGTGGCTACCATGTTAGCATAGCTATGTAACATTATTCTTCAAACTTTGGTTCACAGCCAAGTAAATAGGTTGATCACCTTTTTCTTTTTAAGTAAAATGGAATAAAATAGAAAATATTGTATCACTTGTAGTAATGATATATATTCTTTGTTAGACTTTGGTTTCAGTCTCTGTGTGTGTGTGTGTGTGTGTGTGTCTGTGTGTCTGTGTGTAAGTCACAAAATAAAAATATAGTTCTTACTCTGGAGTACTGTAAAAGGTTTTCGAAAACCACATCTCTACATGTACCTAGTACATTGCTTTCCACTTAATAGGCAAAGAAAAAATATTAGTTAAATGGAATTATTGTCAGTGGCAGACATTTGTGAGATGACAGTTAAAATGATAGCTTTTCTAAAATGCTATTTGTTTTTTATTATGCCAAGTCAGAGATTAGATAGCAATGGCTAAGGCTAGAGATGTAGGTTAAGGTCATATCATGCTATTCTAATAATTTTGGATGATGTGGGAAATGAGTGGTCATTGAAGGATCATTAATTTTAAGGTAAGGAGTAATATAAAAGATTATTCTGATAAGGAAAGACAACTTAAAATTCTCTCTCTGAACACCCTCTGTTTGCTTCTAATTGCTTTAAGCATCAAGATCTTTATTCTGTTTATTTTTTCTTTATTTTTTTTAATTTTTTATTTTAATTGTTGATCTTGTACAGTTTTCTGTCTTTTACTCCCACCCCAGCCCACCACCCCAGCCCTCCCCACCTCCCTCCCATTTCGACCCCCCATAGTTTTTGTCCATGAGTCCTTTATACTTGTTCCTGTAAACCCTTCCCCTTTTCCCCTGAAATTCCCTCCCCTCTCCCCTCTGGTCACTGTCAGCCTGTTCCCAATTTCAGTGTCTTTGGTTATATTTTGCTTGTTTGTTTGTTTTGTTGATTAGGTTCCTGTTAAAGGTGAGATCATATGGTATTTGTTTTTCACTGCCTGGCTTATTTCGCTTAGCATAATGCTCTCCAGTTCCATCCATGCTGTTGCAAAGGGTAGGAGCTCCTTGTTTCTTTCTGCTGCATAGAATTCCATTGTGTAAATGTACCACAGTTTTTTGATCCATTCATTTACTGATGGGCATCTAGGTTGCTTCCAACACTTGGCTATTGTAAATTGCGCTGCTATGAACATAGGGGTGCATAGGTTCTTTTGGATTGGTGTGTCAGGGTTCTTAGGATATAATCCAAGCAGTGGAATTGCTGGGTCAAAAGGTAGATCCATTTTTAGTTTTCTTAGAAAATTCTATACTGTTTTCCATAGTGGTTGTACCAGTCTGCACTCCCACCAACAGTGCACTAGGGTCCACTTTTCTCCACAGCCTCTCCAACACTTGCTGTTTGTTGCTTTGTTGATGATGGCCATTCTGACTGGTGTCAAGTGGTATCTCATTGCGGTTTTAATTTGCATCTCTCTGATAGCTAGCGATTTTGAGCATCTTTTAATGTGTCTCTGGATCCTCTGTATGTCCTCCCTGGAGAAGTGTCTGCCCAAGTCCTTTGCCCATTTTTTAATTGGGTTGCTTGTCTTCTTAGAGTGGAGTCGTGTAAGTTCTTATTCTCTGTTTAAACCATAAAGTGTAAGATCTTTCTTCTCTATATATAAAAAAAAAAACCCTTATTACTAACACCCAACATTCCTTTGTCTCTTCCCGTATTCGGTGGTTCACTCTGCAGGATTGCTTCCTTCTGTCTGCTTTGGGGCTTGCCAGGGGAGTTCTTTGAGCCTGCCATGCTCTGTTCCATAGCCTACCAATGCAACTTTCTCTTGTCCTTCGAAGAACCCTTAATTACTCATTACTTCCTGGATTAATTGGAATAATTTCCTTTCTAGACTGATTATATTTTCTGGGGGGAAATAGTCAGTAGTTACATTCCATGGTTACTACCACAATTATTTACTGTTCATATGATGCCTGTATCTTCATATGCATTTAACCTGTGTAACCAAATGTAAACATTCTCTCCCTTTATATATTGGTTTAAATTCTATTTTATTGATTGTGTTATTACAATTGTCCTAATTTTTTTTACCTTTGTCCCCCTCCATCTAGCACCCCACACTCCCTCAGGTAATCCCTGCACCTCTGTTTATGTCCATGGGTCATGAATCCAGATGACAAATCATTTCATCCATAAATATTTCAGTGTGTGTAATGTATGTTAAAAGGATAGGGACTCTTTAACATAAATATAGTACCATTGTGACACCTAAAAACTTCTGAATAGTAGTTTGCTAATATCATATTAGTGTTTAAATTTTCAGTTGTCTCATAAATGTCATAATTTTTTAAGACTGTTTGAATTAGGCCCAAATTATTCAATTTGTATGAATTCAATTTGCAGTTGTATCTATTGGTTATCATCATCTATAGGTTTCCTTTCTACCTCGCTTTTTCCTCGGTCATTTATTTGTTGGGGAGCCAACTCTTTTGTCCCCAAGGTTTAGGTTTTGTCGATTGCCTCTTTCTAGTATAGTTTGCCATGTGTCTCTGTCCTTCATATTACCTATAAATTGTTAGCCAGAGCTATGTTCTGATTCATGTTTTTGCTTTTGCTTTTGCTTTGGTTTTGGTTTTGGTTTTATAAGACTACTTCATAAGTGACACTTCCTTCTTCCATCAGGAGGCATACGGTATCTGGATAATTCATTTTTGTGATATTAGCACCCTATTTTCAAGATTGAGTACAACTAGTTCTTTGTAATCCATGGTATGAAATCATCATGTTTTATCAACCCACTCCCACCGTGGACCCAAATTGCCTCCAATTCATTGTCACCACAATACTACTGCAGTGACATCCTCATAGGCATCACAGTACATCTGCGAGTTTCTTTGGAAAATAGAGCCCACAACAGGATTGCTGGGTCATAAATAGGTTAAGCCTAATTTGCCAGATATTGCTAGATTGTTCTCAAAAATGCCTGCACTTGTCAGCAGTGCCTTTACACTCTATGCCCAGCAAATGTGATATTATCCATCTTTCTAATTTTTGCTAGTTGAGCAGGTATAAACTAATATGTCTTTTAATTTGCATTTCCTGGTTATTAATAAGTTTGAGGCTCTCATCATGTAATGTTTGCTATTTAGGTTTCATCTTTTATAAATTCCTCTTAGTTTCTGCCCACTTATTAATGGTAGTTGCTATCATATTCTTAATGATTTACATATTCTAGGTATAAATTCCTTGTTGATTTAAAATTTTTAACATTCAAATATTTATTCCCATTCTGCCTACTAATTTTTGTCCATGAATTCCTTAGTTATCAACTTTCTGGTTTTATCTTTCTCTCTTAAATTTTCAACCTACCCAGAAGCTACCTTCATATGTGGCATTAACTAGTAGTGCAGGGTTTCTTGGGGGTTTTTCTCCATAAAATGACCATTTGCTACAGGTTTCCTAGCCCTTTCCTAGAACCGCCTTCAGCATATATTGAATTTCTATTTGTCTGTTTTCCCCCATCGTTCTCTCTGTTCTTGAGCCAGTCCCGAATGTTTTTTGTTACTTTGGCTGTGTGCGGTGGTTTGTCCTAATATCTGATAGGGCCATGGCCTCCGCTTTCATACTTTTTTAAAGACATGTTTGCTTTCCAAGGACTTTTATTCTTCCATATAAACTTTAAAACATAGTTCTTGAGTTGCTATAAGATTCAACTGAAATTTTAACTGACTGTGTTGAATGTGTACACTAGTTTGGGGTAAGTTCGGACTGCCTCTTCACCTGTTGAGATCATCTTCTGTTCTCCTGATTAAAACTTGCTGCTTCTGCTGCTCCCCAACCCAGGTCTTGGGCCTTTGCAGTTTATTCTTACTTTATAGTTTAAAAAATTGTTAATAGTTATTGTGAATAATATCTACTTTTAATTATATTTTAAAAGTTAAACTTTTGCAGGGGAAAGGGTTGTCAAGGAACATGTATAAAGGACAAGGCCAAAGCGGGGTAGGATGGAGGGTGGGAGTCCAGGCAGGGGAGTGGTGGGGAGAAAATGGAGACAACTGTCCTTAAACAACAATAAAAAAAAAAAAGAGAGAGAAAAAATTGAACTTTTTATTGGGAGATATTTATAGGTTCACAAACAGAGAGAAAACATGGACCCTTCCTCCAGTTTCCCCCAGTGATAACACCTTACAGAGCGACAGTACAGCCTCACAGCCGGGATATTGGCATTGACATGTTCAAGACACAGAACATTGTTATCGCCACAAGGATCACTCCAGCTGCCCTTTTATAGCCACACCCACTTCCCTCCCACTGTATTCCTTAACCCCTGGCAAAGCCAATTGGTGCTCATTACTATAATGTTGTCACTTCAACAATGTTATAAACTGGAATCGTGTTGTACAAAAATTTGGGGGTTAGCTTTTTCACTCAGTGTAACTCCCTGGAGAATCATCCAGGTTTTGTGTATCAATTTTTATTTCTTTTTATTGCTGAATAGTACTCCACAGCATTCATGTACACAGTTTATTTAACTGTTGAGGGACATCTGAGTTGTTTCTACTTTTCTTGGCTATTACAAATAAAGCTGCTATAAATATTTATATACAGGATTTTGTATAAACATAAGTTTCCATTTCTCTGGGATAAATGCCCAGGAATAAATTGCTGAATTGTATGGTAATTACATATTTCATTTTTTTAAAATACCATTTTCCAGAGTGGCTGTACCATTTTTTATTACCATGAGCAGTACACAAGTCTTCCAGTTTCCGTGCGTCCTTACCAGACATTGGTGTTGTCACTGTGTTTTTATTTTAGCCATTTCGATAGGTACATAGAGTTACAATTTCTGTAGAGGGCAGTTTGCGTTCCGTATTAACGTTACAAATATACATACTCTGTGATATGGCAGATGCACTTCTAGAAATTGATTTTCCCTTTGTACTAGTGTACATGTATTTCACCTGTATTTACATGTATTCCTTTGCCTGTAAGAGCAAAGGAGTAAAATTTAATGATATATATATATATAATGTGTAAACTATATATTATATAAAATATATAAAATTATATATATATCTATATCTCAGCAGGGGGCTGGTTAAATAAATTATGGTATACTGACAGAATACTGTGCACCTACAAGGAAGAATGAGGAAGCCCTATGTATTGACTATAGAGGAGCTTTAAGACTTAAGTTGAAAAAGTAAAGTTCAGCAGATGGTTGTCATATGCTATCATTTATGTAAAAGATTGGGGGAATATACATACATATTTGTACTGGCTTGTACACTATGAAATATTTCTAGGAAGTTATCCAAGAAAGTGGTAACATCGGTAACTGTGGGAGGAGGGAAGTGAGGGCTCCAGGGAGGTAGTTTCCCCCTATTTTTATGTCTCTTTGTTTTTGAGCCTTTTGAATTATATTGCCTATTAAATCATTATAAAACAAAAATAATAGTGAGACAAATAATAATAATAATAAAATGAAAATTAAAACTGCACTCTGAAAATTATAAAACTAACAAATTATGTATTTGTTTTTAATCATTCTTCCTCTACCTTGTTTAAGGAGAAACAGTAATTTTTTAACATTTGAATTTTTTATTTTTCAATTATAGTTGACATAACAATATGATTTTATTTCAGGTATACAACATAGTGATTAGACATTTATAT
Source organism: Glossophaga mutica (assembly GCA_039655065.1). Taxonomy (NCBI): domain Eukaryota; kingdom Metazoa; phylum Chordata; class Mammalia; order Chiroptera; family Phyllostomidae; genus Glossophaga; species Glossophaga mutica. The sequence continues at coordinate 121,516,674 of CM077304.1, read as the reverse complement.
AACTTACAGAGTGATCACCTGATAAACCTTGTACCCACCTAAGCAACTATAATATATCCTTTTGATAAGAACTTTTTTTTAACTGAATCTGTGTACTCATTCTATGAAATAATGTTGGTAATTCATCTATGTAATAAACATCGACAGTTTTAAACAATGTAAACAAAAGACTACTCTTATAAAAATAAAAAATTTAAAGAACTTGGAATTTATTAACAAACTGACAAATATTTTTTTTACTTCTGATTCCTATGTTCCAGTTTTCAAATGACTGTTTTCATGAGTAAGAGTTTAAATTCTAGATTTTGAACCTGTAATATTTTCTTCTACTTATCTCTTACAGCAATTTGAGATTTTTGATGATTGCTTTAGCATATGCCATACCACTTGGTGTATTTGCTGGCTGGTCTGGAGTTCTCGACTTAATCTTAACACCAGTGCATGTCAGCCAAGTAAGCATTTTATTTCTTTTTATGTTGTGGGTGTCTTACATATTTTTGGTTGCAGCTTCAAGACCTGGGTAAAACATTATTCTGTACCATTATTGCAAAAGCAAGGTCCATATGAAATAGTTATAAATAATATTGATTCTCTTCCTGGATTTTGTTAAGTCACAAATTTCACATTTGGGTGTTATTAATGATGCTAATATACAGAAAAATAAAGAAAAAAACTTAGTTTTATTGGCTCCATTTTTTTCTTTATACTTTATAAATATTAAGATCCCATCATAGAATATATGGCTATTCCTACATCTAATTTCTTACTGTCTCTCCAGTCTCAGAATGAAAATATATCATGTCTTTACAAGGAGCCATTTCACCTCTATTCTTGATGCCATTCATTCCTTTCTCTTGCCTCCAGATAGCATGATGGAAAGGGGTAGAGATTTAGAGGGGCACATGGTAGAAATCCAGCACGCTGGTCTGATATTCCATTGTACGAATAGAAAACAATTTGTCCATTTTGCTTTTGGTGAGCATTGCAGTTGTTTACAGTTTCTGACTGTCGCAAACAGTGCTGTGTAACCCTTCTCGTGCATGTTTCTTGATGCCCCTCCGTACTCGTTTCTGTTGGATACATAGCTAGCAATGGAATTGCTGGTTATAGTGTATACTGGTTTGATAGGTGATGCCGAACATTACAGTCCCACCAGCAGTACCTGAAATTTCTCATTGTTCCACATCATTCCTAGCACTTGACAAAGTTGACCTTTTTAAAATTAGACATGCTGATGGCTGTGCAGTTGTACACCATCACAGTGATGTCTTTTTAAGTGTTTGTTAGAATTTGAATATTCTTTTTTTGTGACACACCCATTCACATCTTTTGCCCCCGTTGGGCTTCTTTTTCTTACTGATTTGTAAGGAAGAGAACTGTGCAGAAGGGGCCCCCAGGCTGTGTGGGGTCCTCAGCAAGTGAGAAGTGCACTGCACATGTAAAGGGCAAAACTACCAGAGGTGTGACAGAGAGGCTGCTGTGGGTTTGAAAGCAGAACAAACATGGTCAAGAGCAAGCAATGCTGGGTGCTTGGAGCTCTGGCCCAGCCAGAGTGGGAAGACCTCATTAACACCTTAGGGTTCTGCTGAGACACCAGAAAGGCCAAACTATGGAATATGGGACCATGCCCTAGAAAGAGGAAGGCCTACCCTACTTACACCCCTGTAAACAAAGCCTACAAACAAGCCCCAACAAAAACCTGCAGAGGGGAGTTTGGAGATCGACTCCTACCAAGTGAGAGGCTCTTGGGAAACAACTTGGTCTCTACCTCTCTGCCATAATAAAACACAAAATCAAGCCCACGCAAGTTCAAGGTGATTGTTTAGTAATTGAACTGCCTAATAACATAAAAATTAACTATTTTAAAGAAAAATGAAATTATCTAGAATCTATATATTGTGTTGCCCATGATATATACTATACATTTTTTTAAAAAACCACTTAAACATAAGACATGCAAAGAAACGGGAAAATGTGACCCATATTTTAAAAAATAAAATAAAGTAGTCAATAGAAACCAACTTGGAGATAGTCTAGATGTTGGAGTTAGCAGACAGAGGCTATAATGCAAGAGAGAGAAAGAGAAATCTTTGTTCCAAGTTCATAAATGTATTTCGCCTATGTTAGATTGTAGAACTACAGTGTCTAGTAGAGTAGCCTGTATGGCTATTTAATTTCAAATTTTAAAAAGTTGAAATAAAATAAAAATTAAAAATTCACTTCTTCAGTGGCACTAGCTACTTTTCAAGCCACTTGTGACTTGTGGCTACCATATTGATCAGTGCAGATATATTACATTTCCATCTTCACAGAAAGTTCTGTTGGATAGTATTGCTCTAGCTTTACCGTCATTCCTGTCATATTTAAACCTAGAACTGGATTTTGTGCTTGTTATACGGGAGGAGTTAATTTTCCCCCAATATAAACACCCGTTAACCTGATAGCAGTTTTTGTGAAGATCATGCTTTCCCCATTGCTCTCTAGTGTCGCCTTTGTCATTGGGAAGAGCCCTCATGTGCATGAATGGGTTCTAACCCATTTCGCCCCTCTAGTGCCTTGGTCTCTCTTTGTGCCAATACCAAATTGTCTTAAGTTGTCTAATGTTATAAGGTTTGGTGTCTAGTAGAATAATACCCCTTTTCACTCAGATTTTGATGAAAAAATTTTTAAATTTATACATCAGTTTGAGAATTAACTTCTTTATAATACCATGTCTTCCAAACCATGATTATTATATTTCCTTCATTTGCTTAGGCCCTAATGTCTCTGAAGTGATTCTTTGTGATCTTCTGCAAAGATGCCATCTATATATTTGTTAGATTTATTCCCAGATATTTGATACTTTTTGAAGTTATAATAACTAGTAATTTTAAAAATTATATTTTCTCTTGGCTGGCATATAGGAGTATACTTGATTTTTGCAAGTTATTGTAATAGTATAAAAAGTCTTCAGAACCCTTTAATTCCATTTAACCATCTAGCACTTTTGTGCTACTATTGTCAGGTATTTTACACTGCACAAGGCATTATCATTATTGTTTACACAGGCAATATTTATTTATATTTACCTTTTATTTACCCTCTTCATCCTTTATGTGTTCTCTTAATATATGACTAGCTGTTGCTGGACGTATTTCCTAGTATGTTGGCTATATTTAAACTTTTTGAGGTCATTGACCATCATTTTTCATTTTCCTGTTTTCTTGAGTTCCTATTGTAATGTTAAGCATGTAGAACATATTTGAAAAATATTTGTCATGACATTGATTATTTTGTTGATATAAATATTTCAATAGGTTAAGGATATATTTACTGAGATATTTGTATTAGTCACACATGAATCCTTTCATTTGATTCATTTTCTTAAATGGTATTTGCTAGATTTGTTGCCATTTAGCTATTAACATATTGATTATAGAGGATTTTTTTTCATGTCTTCTAAATTGCAACATGATAGTTTTGTATTAAATGTGTCTACCACTCTCTTAACAGGTAGATGCTGGCTGGATTGGATTTTGGTCTATAGTTGGAGGCTGTGTTGTTGGAATAGCCATGGCAAGGTAAGAATATTATGTTAAACATGGAGTAGCCAGAAACAAACAAGATACCCAAAGGGACAATCGGCTCCCCTAAATAAATGTCAGAATTCAAGGAAAAGTAAAATAGGCCAAGGTCCTTGTTCGGGGCTATGAGAAAATCGATGTGCGGTAGGTAGAATTTGCTGCCACAAGAAATGTTCTCAAGAGTGGTTTGTGCTGAAATGTCTTTGGAGACTGGAGACCTATTTCCAGTGTATTTAAACTGCATCTGTCCATTTTATTAGAGAACAACATCTACAAGTGGAACCCAAAGAAAGGTTTCACAGTAATAAAGTGAAATTGATAGTTATCGAGAATTGAAAAGAATCATTTGTAAGAGCATATCTAGAATTTTCCATGAAAAGGCCATACCCTGCTTAGCAGGTATTTATTTCTGAGTTTTTCAGCAGGTATGTCTCAATTGTTATTCCATTTTGATGGAAAAATATCCACAAAGACTTACAATTTCATCAGACTGCCTATGATCTAACACATTATGATAACACATTTTTAGAATGAGACAGAAGAAGGAAAAAGTTTCATTCTAAAAAAAGGAAAGAATGAATGTCACTCGTGTATGTGACTACCTATAAAACTACTCTTGGTTTTTCCAAAGAGATGATATCCACTTCCCAAATAATTTTACCCTATTTAATCAAAAACAAAATTAGCTTCCAGCCAAGATGGAGGCATAGGTAGACACACTGTGCCTCCTCGCACAACCAAAATTAAGGACAACAAAAATTTAGAAACAAAAAAACAACCAGATCTGACAGAAAATTGAACTGTAAGGAAGTCCAACAATATTTCATCCAGACCAGTAAGAGGGGCGGAGTTGACCACCAGTGGAGAAGAGTCAGCGGTGGTTGGTGGTCCCAGGTGTGTAGGTGGCGGCTAGCAGACTCAGTGAGGTGCGCAAGGCAGCTGGTTGACCGTGGACACACATTCGCATGCAGATAGACCAGGCGAGAATGGGGAGTGAGACAGACTGCGCAGCCCAGAGCCCCAGCGCCAGGAAATGATACCTAAAAGCACCGATTGAAAACACTGTGGGCATTGAGGTGCCAGGAGAGACTCCCAGCCTCACAGGAGAGTTCGTTGGAGAGACCCACAGTGTCCTAAAACGTACACAAGCCCACCCACCTGGGAACGAGCACCAGAAGGGCCTGGTTTGCTTGTGGAAAGCGGTGGAAGGGACTGAAATAAGAGAGAGTAGAGCAAGCACCATTGTTCCCTCTCAGACCACACCCCCACATACAGTGTCACAGCCTAGTGACTGGGTTGCCTACCCTGGTGAACACCTAAGCCTCCGCCCCTCACTATGTAACAAGCATGACCAGACCTGTCCCGTCCCCCCCACCCCCTCCGAGCCAATACATCTAAGCGACCAAGAGACAGCCAACCTATCAGATGTACAGTTCAAAGCCCCAGTGATCAGGATGCTCACAGACTTGGTTGATTTCGGTCACAAATTAGATAAACAAATGAAGGCTACACTAAGTGAAATGAAGGAAAATACACAAGGAACAAATAGTGATAGGAAGAAAACTGGGACTCAAATCAACAGAGTGGGCCAGAAGGAAGAAAGAAACAACCAAACAGAAAAGAAGGAAGAAACAATTCAAAGAAATGAGGAGAGGCTTAGAAACCTCCAGGACATCTTTAAACATTTCAACCTCTGAATTATAGGGGTACCAGAAGGGGAAGAGGAAGAGCAACAAGTAGAAAACTTATTTGAACAAATAATAAAGGAGAACTTCCCCAATCTGGCAAAGGAAATAGACTTCCAGGAAGTCCAGGAAGCTCAGAAAGTCCCAAAGAAGGTGTACCCAAGGAGGAACACACCAAGGCACATCATCATTACATTACCCAAGATTAAAATGAAGGAGAGAATTCTAGAAGCAGCAAGAGATAACGGAACAGTCACCTACAAAGGAGTTCCCATCAGACTGTCAGCTGATTTCTCAAAAGAGACCTTCCAGGCAAGAAGGGGCTGGAAAGAAGTATTCCAAGTCATGAAAGGCAAGGACCTACATCCAAGATTGCTCTGTCCAGCAAAGCTTTCATTTAGAATGGAAGGCCAGATAAAGTGCTTTCCAGATAAGGTCAAGTTGAAGGAGTTCATCATCACCAAGCCCTTATTATATGAAATGGTAAAGGGACTTACCTAAGAAAAAAAAGATAAAAAATAGAACAGTAAAAAGACAGCAAACTCACAGCTATTAAGAACCACACCTCAAACAAAAGCAAACAACTAGAACAGGAACAGAACCACAGAAATGGAGATCCCATGGAGGATTAGCAACAGGGGACTGGGAGGAGGAGAGAGGGGGAAAAGGTACAGAGAATAGCATAGATGGTGGGTAGAAAATAGACGGGGGGAGGGCAAGAATAGTGTGGGAAATGTAGAAGCTAAAGAACTTATGACACATGGACATGAACTAAAGGGGGGATGTGGATGGGAGGGGGTCTGCAAGGTGGAGGGGAATGAAGGGGGGAATGGGACAACTGTAGTAATATAATCAATAAAATATATTTTTTAAAAAATTAGGCAGCTAACCTTACCAGGAGAGAAAGAATCTAATTACATATTTGGAGAGATGAAGTAAGATAGGTGTAAATCACCTCAGTATCTAAACACTTAGGCATGATTGACACAGGATAGTAGTATATCTAGATCTTAAAGTTTGAATAGTGTTTCTGGGATAATGAAAGAATAAATTGACACTGTAATTTCTAAATTATTTCGAGGTTTTTGTATGTTAATAAAATATAAGAATAAAATCTAAACGCTAAATAAGAGGAATAGGAAGATAGCTATTGCAGCAAATCACTATATTGATACCAAAATGCATTGACCTATCACATTTAACAAAAATCATGCCCAATTATTGTAATTAAATGTCCAAGACAATTAGAGTGAGTCATCATTTACCAAATTCTATTCTGAGCATTGAATAGGTTGGAGGGAACCGTTATATATCAGAAATGACATCTCAAATTCCTCTTTCTCTTTATTTTCTTTCTATAAATCTTTACTACACAGAAATAGAACTAGAAGGAAAAATTAACATGAGGACGTTTCTGTTTTTAATTTGTTGAAATGGAAGTTGTAAAAAGTATTGTCTTTACTCTGGGATTTGAAGTCAATTGTAGGTATCTCCTAGGCCTTAAGTAAATCATAGAATTATATTTATAACACCGTTTTGGGGACTTCTAGAATGCAATCTCCTTATAGACATAAGTACTTCGGATGATTTTTTTTTTTGTAATTATGCTGCCAAAAGCCACTACTAAATGTCCTACTCTGGTCCTAACAGTACACTTTGGTGTTATTAGCCCATTTGAAAGGACTAGGTCTCCAAAAAGAGCAGATCCCAGTGGTCAGTTTACTCTTGATGATCTGGCCCTGTGAGCCTGTCCCCCGTTCACCTTCACTCGGCTCTGATTGTACCAGAAACTGTCTTATTTTCTCATACCTGGCCATCTGCCTATCTGGCAAGTAGCTTCAGGCAGCATACCAAAAATATAGATCACAAAAGTATATGGTGAACGTGGAATTAAAACAAACTTTTTAGATTTTCTTGAGGGACATTTCTATCAAGCTATGGAACCTTTTCAAAATAATTTTCTGTCTGTGAACTTTCATAGTTGAGAACAAGCCTGTCACTGGGCAAAGGTTGCAGCCATTTTTCCCACCAAAAGATGGCATCAGCTCTCGTAGGCAGTCGTTTTAGTCCAGAGAATGCTTACAAACGTGATTAACCACATCGTGTCAAATAAGCGCAAAACGGAAGCTAGCATTGAGAGTGTTGATAGGGACAGCCACATACTTCCAATAGAAATTAAAGTCATTTTAAAATGAGAGAACAGGGTAAATGTCATATTTGGGGTGGGATGTGTTTTTCCGCAATAGGAACAATTCGAAGGATGGAGTAAGTTGTATGCAGGCGCAGCCAGGGGATTGTGCCTTTACAATCAATAGTCAGTGAGCAGAAGAGGAAAAGCAGTTGACAAATGGAAAAGTTTTTGATCATAACTAAATGATGAGCATCTCTACCAGATGCCTTTTAGTTTCATATTAATTGAGGGGGGGAAAAAAAACCCAGGAATTTTTAAGAACTTAAAATGCTATGAAACACAAGGTTTGAAGAATAGTACCCACTATTCTAGTGGGTACTATTCCAGAGCTATGCTCTTGCTTTCATGAAGCTTACAGTCCAATAGGGAAGACAGAAAATAAACTAATGCAAAAATATTCCAGTAGAGTTAAATACTATGAAGAACATCAAGCAGTGGGATGGGGAGGGTTTCTCAGTGAGCACAGAGGGCCTTGTAGAACTGAGACCGGAACGACCTGAGGAACAAGCGGGAGGAAGCACCAGCATTCCAGGCAGACAGGACAAGCGCATTGCTGTGGGAACAACCCAGCACGGATGAGGAACAGAAACAGGGCCGTCCAGCTGGAGCACAGTAAGGCAAAGGGAGAATGGAGGCAGAGACCAGATCACATAGGACCCAAAGATTCTTGTGCAAGCAATTGTATTTGTTCTCTGAGTTTGAATTTTGGGAGAGCCATCTCTGCAAGTTCGTGTCAACTAGTTAGCCTGTTTTCCAAAACTAGAACAATGTGCACTCATTATGGAATGTTTAGCAATTGTAGAAAAATGTAGAGAAAAAGTGGCATTTAAAACCTGTGAATGCACCCCGTAAGTTGTAGATCCTGAAGAGAGAGTACCTTTTCTGTGTTTTGTAAGAGAAAAAAACATTTATCACAAAGTAACATTTATCACACATGCAAAATGTATCAATTTAAAAAAATTTTAGGGTTGTTTTTAAAAGAATGTATGGAATTTTAAGAAATTATTAAATGAAAGCGTGTCACTGACTTAAATAGTGTTTTTAAAACCTGGCTAGAATTAATAGAACATTGTTTCTCTTTTAGGTTTGCAGATTACATCAGGGGCATGCTGAAACTAATTCTCCTCCTGCTGTTCTCCGGGGCTACACTGTCGTCCACGTGGTTCACCCTGACCTGTTTGAACAGCATCACACACCTGCCTTTGACCACAGGTGAGCACAGACTTTAGAACTTTGAATAAGTATTTGTAGTTGATAGAAGTATGTATACTCTGACAATCAGGCTTTTTCTTGCTTTTGTAAGTAATTGTTAAATATACAAAAACGTCTCCCCTTGTCCAGCCATCAAATCATCATCCCATCTAAAAAAAAAAACCTCAATAAATAAAATATTTTCACTGGTATTTTACATATTAAAAAAAGATGTAAAATCTTTAATCTAAGCTTATAAAGCATGGAAAATCTTATATGCTTTTAAATTTCATATTGAAGCATAATACAAAAATGTTTTTCTTCTTCATAGCCATTATATCATTGTGCGACAGAAAGGACAATGAACACAGGCAAAAAGCTATGATGTTTGCAGCACACTCCAGTAAAATTCTTTAAACCAACAACTATAAATTTATTTATACTTAGTCTTATTACATCATCAGCACAAAACAAAGCTTACTGGAAATACCTATTGGAAGTATACTAGAGGCATCTTACTTAGCTCATCCAATTGACCTGAAACATCTATAGTTGTTGTTTTTCCTGCTGTTACTGGTGTCATTGGGGGTCTGTATTAGTTCTCTAGCTGCCGTAACAAGTTACCACAAAGGTAGTGGCTTAAAATGACACAAATTTATTACCTTATATTTCTGTACATTCGAAGTCCAGCATGGGTCTTACTAGGCTAAAATGAAAGTGTGGGCAGACTTGGGATGGATCTCTTCCTTTTCTGTCTTCTAAAGGATGCCCGTATTCCTTGGCTTGTGGTTCCCTTCCTCCATCTTTAAAGTCCAAAACAACCTGTTACATCCTCCTCACAGTGCATCATCTACACCTTCCTTCCAAGTTCAGAGCTTCCTCTGAACTCTCATCTTCGGTCTCCCTCTTCCATGGCTAAGGATCCTTGTGATTGCACTGAGCCCATCTAGATAATCTTGGATAGTATCCCAATTTTAAAGTCAGCTGATTAGTAACCTTAATCCCATTGGTAGCCATGTAAGGTAACATATTAGGTTCCAGGGACTAAGACATGAATATATTTTGGAGTGGGAATTGGGGGGACATTATTCTGCCTACCACACAATCTTTGTAAAAGTACTGTGACAGATTATTTATAAACCAAGAGGGCTCTGTGATTGCTTCTTTTTTTACTTTAACAAAGATTGTTTAAGATGCACACAGCAGTCCCGCCTTGTCTGGGGGGGATATGTTCCAAGACCCCCAGTGAACACCTGAAAGTCCAGATAGTGGCAAACCTTGGATAGACTATGTTTTTTCCTACACATAAGTAACTTTTCACTTAAAGAAAGCTCTTTATGGCTTCAGTTTGGCACATTCAAATTGCCAGCATCACTATTCTTATGTTTTAGGGCCATTATTAAATAAAATGAGATACCATGACAGTTGATCCGATGGCAGAGAAGACTAGTCAGTCAGCGAGTACGGCCAGGTAGCATGTGCATCGTGGATGTGCGGGACCAAGGGATGATTCACATCCCAGGTGAGAGATTTCTTCACACTACTCAGAAAGGTGTGCAATTTAAAGCTTACAAATTATTTTTACCTGGAATTTTTCATTTGATATTTTGAGGCTGATGTTGACCTCAGGCTACTGAAACCACAGAAAGTAAAACCACAGCTTAGAGAGAAGTATTGGGTTGGCCAAAAAGTTCATTTGTTCTTTTCCATAAGATGGCTGTAGTAGTGCTTAGTTGTACTATGACAGCTTTCATGTCAGTGTGCATTTAAAAAATTGACCAAATTTGGTGAATTTTTGTGTGGCCATTTTAATATTAAAGATGGAAGAAAATCTACAACATTTTTAGCATATTATGCATTATTATTTCAAGAAAGATAAAAACACAACTGAAACACAAGTTGAAAACACAACTAAAATCACAACCGAAAAAAGAATTGTGCAGTGTATGGAGAAGGTGCTGTGACTAATCGACTGTGTCAAAAGTGGTTTGCGAAGTTTCGTGCTGGAGATTTCTTGCTGGACGATGCTCCACGGTTAGGTAGACCAGATGGAGTTGACAGCAATCAAATCGAGACATTAACTGAGAACAATCAACGTTATACCACGTGGGAGATAGCTGACATACTCAAAATATGCAGATCAATGAAGTTGTTGGTGAAAATGGAAACTGTGTCTTTTATTTTAGAGAAAAAAACTAAACAGACTTTTTGGCCAGCTCAGTACTATATTTTTTACTCTATTTGCAAATGATATTTAGCCACCTGGTGGATTATGTGTTTAATTATAGGAGTATTTGTTATAAAGATAGATTGTAGGATTGTTTGTTATAACAAGCCCTTGCGTGGGTCGGAGTCAACAGTCTGAAAGTGGCTCCGTAGCCGCCTGTTACCCAGTAGCATGTGTGCTCTGTGGGACTCCATAGGAGGAGGTCCTTCTGTCTCCAGGTAACTGAGAATACTGCATGTCCCATTTTGGACCTGTGTGCTCTGTGATAAAGGGACCAGCAGCTTACACATCAGAGGCATCGCATCTTTCCAAGACACCTATTCATTTGGGAGTTCCTACCAGTTTCATGGTAACGATAGAACAATGGGATAAGGTTGTCCTATAGCCACAAGTACCAAACCATGCCAAGCCAGTTGCCCTGGAGTGCCACAGCAAACTCACAAGGGCAACACGAGTTATTTTAAATTTCCAAAGGAAACGGATATTTGAAATCTGCCAGACACTGTGAACCTCTAGTTCCAGGGAGACCCCAGTTTCTGCATTAGATCCTACCATGTTCTTTTTGATGATGGCCTATCTCAGGAAAGGAAGGCTTTCTGTAGTTGCTGTGATGAACAGCCAATACTGCACCAAAATCAGTGTGGAACAGGAAAACGAGAGTGGTGGTGTCGATCTTGTACCAAGATTCGAGAAGCTGAACAGTGCCCGTCACACACACACATCCCATTACTAAGTAATTGTGGTTATTAAAGAATGAAATAAAAACATACTTCTTTCAATATATAGGTATTGTTTTTTAAATAGCTACTAAACTTAGGACTTTTTTTTTAATTGGATCTAATTATGTAATTAACAGAATTATTAGCTGTTTCTTTTGGCTTTAGAGCACCATGGAAAAGTCCCCGAGACACTGAGAGTGCTGGGGAGGAAGGTGTGGAAACCACTGCTCTATGCCAGACCGCCGGAGTCCTCTGTGCTCCAGCATTCGCTTTGTTTTTTTTCACTTTTTTGTGTATTTTTTCTGTTACCATTTATGTAATGTTTATCGCTTCTCCTTTAAAGCCCAGTTATCCAGAGTAATAATTTTTGGGTACCATGTACTTTTTATACACTAACTTTCAGGTTTTGAGCAATTTGGGAAAGTATTCCAGGCCAGAATTTTGTTTTATTTTATTCTGGTATAATTTCATAGTTTAGCAGTTGTACAACATTCTGGTAGAACAGTTTTAGTTTATAACTTTTTTTATTCATGGCATTCCCCTCAGATTTTTTTCATGATCCTGTATGTCAGTGTGCATCTGCTAGGTTTTACAAGAACACTCACAAGTACCTAACAAACAGATTTCTTTTCTTTGAATTAAGTGTAGGACATTCATTATAAGATCATACTTTCATTAAATTTTATGTATTTTCTAGTTAGCATAAATTAACAGTTTTGTCCCTGAATGCAGGCACTAGGAATGAATTTAATTTTTTACCTCCTTTTTTTTGTCTGGGATTTGTATAATGAACATGTTTACTTTTATATCAGGAAAAAAGTTTATAGTTTATATTTGAAAATAATACATCTTTTTTTTTAAAGATTTTATTTATTTTTAGACAGAGGGAAAGGGAGGGAGGAAGAGGGAGAGAAACATCATTGTGTGGTTGCTTCACACACACCCCCTACTAGGGACCTGGCCCCCAACCCAGGCATTGCCATGCCCTGACTGGGAATCGAACCAGCGACCCTTTGGTTCTGAGGCCAGTGTGTGCAATCCACTGAGCCACACCAGCCAGGGCATAATACATCTTTTCAATCTTAAAAGAAAAGTGATGTAATTAACCCAGGTTAAGACTCTTTTCCCAGTCTGTCCTTGAAAATAATTGTGTTGGACAGAAAGGAAAGCAGAATTCTAAATTAAATCAAGACCATTACTGAAAGGTTGCATTTGATGTGGCTATCTTAACAACTACTGAATTTATAAATTCTACTGTTGTTTTCAGTTGCAAGTAAGTTTTTGAATGTCACTTAGATACTCCCGAAAGATGCATTTTTAATATTTGTGTATATTTATATTTCATAAATATATTGGGTTAAGGATTAGATTTGTTCACATTCCTTCTCTTAATTATAGTATATTTCTCTTTTCTGATACCACTTAATAGTTACTTGAGTATGTGTTTCATCTCCCCTACCTATCTGAAAATCTGCAGCCTGGACTTGTGCCTTGTAAATTCTGGCCTCGACTCCCAGCTTAGTACCTACCAGAAAAGCCCTGAGGAAGGAAGGAATAAGGGACGTGGGGGGGGTGGGGAATGTATATTATCTCCATGTTTAATTTAAGTAGATGTGACTTATTGCAAGTAATAGTCAGCAATCATGGCCATTCTTTGTTATTCAGCACTCACTGTGGCAAGACAAAAGGGCACATTTTAATGGAACAATGGAGCATCTGAATAAATCTGCCACAGATACTCTTACAGCCTTTGTAAAAATCTGACTTAATTTTTAAATAAAAGAGACTTCACAAAAGGGAACTTATTTTAAAATCTAATGATAGACAAAGTTAGACCTTTAGGCTATTTAAAGTCAGTAACAGCAAATTCGTGTTTCTTCTTTATTTTTTACCAGTCATTCTTTTTTTAGTCAGGGAAGTATCTAGTCTTATTCCCCATTTCTAGCAAACTTAGTATTTCTGTTACTGCTTTTTGTACATAAGAAGAATATACATTGAAAGTATTTGCCAATATATGCATTAATTATGGCTGTTGACATAACTTAAAAACTAGTTAATTTTGTTCAACCCATGTGTTTGTTGTGAGTGCCACTGCCACCAAGACCTTTTATTGCAATGTTCTCGTAGCCCGCTTGGTCCTGATATGGTTGTGCCGTACAGAAGAAAGCTGGGTCATTTCATGTGTGTGAGGGCACACGGCTTTGATATATGTACTTGCTTACATACATCTTCCTGGAGACTCTCAGAAGTGTGCTTTTATTTCCTTAAGGAAACTTAATATTTCATATTCCATTATATCTTCATTAATTGAAGTATCTACAATAGGGCAAATAAATTAACTCATGACTAGATAATGTACATTTCAAAGTCTTGAAGCTTCTGCCACGAACAAAATTATGAAACTACATCATTCACCTTATCTGAGAGCTTGACATCCAGCCCTGTTAGCCACAACTCACACAGTCATTTTTCACAGAACAGATGAATACTTTGAAAATGGCATTCTGAAAAATGTTAGTACTTTGGTGTTGAGTTTGCTGAAACAATATAATTTGAGTGTTCAACAGAAGTTGCCTTGGGAGAGGTTCTTCGTCTGATTCAAGTAACCAGCCTGCGGTGACAGACATCAGCACAGACAGTGTGTGGGAAGTAGAGGGGATGATTAGCTAGACGTTTGCCCCTAGGAGGACAGCTCACTGCGAGCTGACTTCAGGTGATACTCGAAGAAAGAAAAACATGTTTGGTTGTATTGAAAGGCATGTGACATATGTAAAAGAGTAATCCTCTTAATATATTTTACGTATTTTGCATTTATTAAGGTAGTTCTTTCCCATTTTAATTAGCATGCAAAGAAATAAAAATGCTTGCCAAAAAATGGGTAGTAAATAAGAAAATTCAGAAAAGAATGATGAACATGATTAAACAAATGCATACTATTAAGGAAATTAGGGGTTTTAAGCTTTAAGGAAAGAAGGCTAGAAGTGACTTAATTATTTTCAGTTTTATGAACTAAAAGTGACGGTTACTCATGTTTATGACTGATCAAGAATGAAAAAATAGGACATAGATTAAAAGAAGAAAATGAATTTGTGAAAAGTCTTAAGAGTCATGCAATGCTCCTAGGGCTTTACGAGGACGGCCCTGTGCTGTTTGTTTATCCACAACATTTTCAGGAAAAAATATGCACTCCAGCACAATCTGTATTTCTTGAAGATAGAGGGCTTGACCAGGGGATCAGTCAGTGTTTCGTGACTTAATAGTACATTGCCTTCTTCAGAACCGTAAGTCACGCATTGGGAGCCTGAAAGTTACTGATTAAACCTAGTTCTACAGTATCTGATTTCACAACTAGTCTCTATTCTGGGCCCGCTCTTACAAAGGATTATTAGTTGTGTGTCATTCCTGCGAGATGACTACTTTGCCATCTAGTCCTTAGAGACTGCACACAACTGTCAGCCTTTACAGGACTCAACAGCGTCAACAAAGGCCTAAACTAGGGACACCGAATATTAATAGCACAAACACAGAAAAAAAACTCCATCAATAAATATTGCAACGAAATATGTCCATCCTCTTTTGGAACCACTGTTTCACACTCTGCATATTTTAATTAGTGGTAGATTGTGAGGGCCACAGCCGTCATTTTTAGGAAGAAAAATGTGAGGCTCTGAGAAGAGAGGCACAGCTCAGTGATACAGAAATGCATATCCATGTGTGTGTACGTATGTATTCTGTCTACGCTACGTGCTCAAAATCTATGAAAAAATAACTGTAGTTAACAATGTGGGTTTTTTAAAGTATATTTTATTTATTATGCTATTACAGTTGTCCATTTTTTTCCACCCCTCTATTCCCCTCCACCCTGCACCCCACCTCCCACCAACATTTCCCCCCACCTCCTCCCCTGGCTCTTAGTTCACGTCCATGGGTCATACATATAAGTTCCTCGGCTTCTCCAATTCCTATACTATTCTTGCCCTCCCCCTGTCTGTTTTCTACCTACCATTTATGCTTCTTATTCCCTGTACCTTTTACCCCATTCTTTCTCTTCTCCCTCCCTCCACGTGATCTCCATTTCTGTGATTCTGTTCTTGTTCTAGTTGCTTGCTTAGTTGGTTTTAGTTTTGGGGGTTATTTTTAGGTTCAGTTGTTGGTAGTTGTGATAGTTTGTTGTCATTTTACTGTTCATATTTTTGATCATCTTCTTTTTCTTAGATAAGTCCTTTAACATCTCATATAATAAGGGCTTAGTGATGATGAACTTTAACTTGACGTTATCTGGGAAGCACTTTATCTGCCCTCCCATTCTAAATGAAAGCTTTGCTGGATAGAGCAATCTTGGATGGAGGTCCTTTCATGGACCTACATGACAACACAGTTGCCTTTCATGACTTTGAATACTTCTTTCCAGACCCTTCTTGCCTGCAAGGTTTCTTTTGAGAAATCAGCTTATGGTCTTATGGGAACTCCTTTTTAGGTAACTGTGTCCTTTTCTCTTGCTGCTTTTACGATTCTCTCCTTATCTTTAATCTTGGCTAACGTAATTATGTTGTGCCTTGGTGTGTGCTTCTTTGGGTCCAACCTCTTTGGGACTCTGAGCTTCCTGGACTTCCTAGAAGTCTTATTTCCTTTGCCAGATTGGAGAAGTTCTTCATTATTTTTTCAAGTAAGTTTTCAATTTGTTGCTCTTCCTCTTCTCCTTATGGCACTGCTATGATTCGGATATTGGAATGATTGAAGTTGTCCCATAGGTTCCTAAGCCTCTCCTCATTTTCTTGAATTCTTGTTTCTTCATTCTGTTCTGGCTGAATGTTTACTTCTTCCTTCTGCTCCATATCATTGATTTGAGTCCCAGTTTCCTTCCCTTCACTTTTGGTTCCCTGTATATTTTTCTTTATTTCACTTTTCATAGCCTTCACTTCTTCCTCTGTTTTGCAATCACACTCAACCATGTCTGTGAGCATCCTGATTACCAGTGTTTTGAACTGTGCATCTGATAGGTTGGCTCTCTCTTCACCACTTAGTTCTTTTTAGAGATTTGATCTGTTCTTTTATGGGGGACCTTTTTTTTTCCTCGGCATACCTGTTACGTTCTAAAGGGCAGAGCCTTAGACATTTGCCAGGGTGGGGCAACCCACTTCTCTGCATTGTGGCACTGTATGTTGGGGAGGGGTCTGAAAAGGAACGATGCCACCTGCTTAGCTCTCTGCTGGCTTTCAGTCACTTCCCCCACTTCTCACAAGCAATTGGGCCCTTCTGGTGCTGTTCCCTGGGTGGGTGATTTTGTGTACATTCTAGCACTCTGTGGGTCTCTCCAACAAACTCTCCTGTGAGGCTGAGAGTTTCTCCTGCCACCTCTGCAACCCCCACAGGTTTTTACACTCAGAGGTTTTAAGGCTTTATTTCCCAGTGCTGGAACCCTGGGTTGCATGGTCTGTCTTGCGCTCCAGTTGTTCCTCTCAGTTTATCCACACGTGGATGTGGGGCTGCCTGGTCCACCAGCTGCCGCCTCACCCACCTGGTCCTCCACCTCGCCACGCATCCTCTCTACCCAGGCTGCTTGTCTCTCTGCCCCTCCTACTGGTCTGGATGAGTGTTTCTTCTTTAGCTACTCGGTTGTTGGACTCTCATACAGTTCAATTTTCTGTCAGTTCTGATTGTTTTTGTTTTTTAATTTGTTGCCCTTCTTTTGGTTGTGCAAGGCGGCAAAATGTATCTACCTAAGCCTCGTCCATCTTGGCTGGAAGTCCATAATGTAGATGTTTACTCTTTGTTGGTAGATGTGCCTTTATTTCCAAAAGTATTATTATCACTTGTAATATCAAGTTTAGGTTGTAGAAATATTTTTAATAAAGGTCTAATCTAATAATTCCCAGTTAACTTTCCTAACTCTATCATAAAATAAAAATTCAGTCGGTATGCACAGGAATAAAAATTTATCTAATAAAGTATATTAATGTTATAAACCTACTCTTCAGGGAAATTTCTTGATTATACCTTTAACATAATTCATAATGAAAGTGTATTATTTTTTATAATCTTTCTTAATTCTTATTTATGTTTCTTCATAAAACTATAAACAAATTCTCTATTTTTTTTAAAGATTTCATTTATTTTTAGAGAGAGGGTAAGGGAGGAAGAAAGAGAGGAAGAGAAACATCAGTGTGAGAAACATTGATCGGTTGCCTCTCTCGCATGAGCCCCAACCAGAGACCAAACCCGCAACCCAGGCGTGAGCCCTGACTGGAAATTGAACTGTTGACCTTTTGCTTTGCAGGATAATGCCCAACCAACTGAGCTACACCAGTCAGGGCCTCTATCATTATTATCTACCTAGAATCACCTGTAATATTATTTTTAATGTCCTAGTTAAGCTTGCCTACCTATATCTCTTTAACTTGGTTAATGATATACGTATTGAAGACTTCCGGCCAAGATGGAGGCGTAGGCGGACACACTGTGCCTCCTCTAACAACCAAAATTAAGGACAACAAATATTTAGAAACAAGAAAACAACCAGAACTTATACAAAATTGAATTGTATGGAGGTCCAACAACCATTCATCCAGACTGGTAAGGGGGCGGAGTCGCGGCAGGAGAAAGTGGAGGTGCGGACCCGGGAACGCAAGCAGCAGCAGCTGGCAGTTCCCAGGTGCACAGGCGGTGGCTGGCGGTCCCTGGGCAGCAGCTGGCGGACCCCGGGCACAGGGGGGCAACTGTGCAGACCCAGTGAGGCTGCACAAGGCGGCTGGCTGACCAGGTGGTCCCACATTCGCACGCGCAGACAGTCCAGGCAGAGGGGAAGTGGCTGAAGGGACTGAATCCAGGAGAGAGCAGAGCAGGCGCCATTCTTCCCTCTTGGACCCCGCCCCCACCTATAGCATCACAACCCAGCGACTGGGCTGCCCCGCCCTGAGGAACACCTAAGGCTCCACCCCTCATACGTAATAGCCGCGACCAGACTAAAACCAAAACAAAACATAAAAAAACCCACCAAAATGGCTAAAACCGGAGAACCAATCAAAGCCCCAGAGCCAATTCCTCTAAGCCGTGAAGAGATAGCCAACCTATCAGATGCACAGTTCAAAGCACTGGTCATCAAGATGCTCACAGAATTGGTTGATTTTGCTCACAAATTAGATGAAAAAATGCAGGCTACAATATGTGAAATGAAGGAAGATGCATGGGGAACTGATAGAGATGGAAGGAAAACTGGGACTCAAATCAATGGAGTGGACCAGAAGGAAGAAACTAACAACCAAACAGAAAACGAGGAAGAAACAAGAATTCAAAAAAATGAGGAGAGGCTTAGGAACCTCCAGGACATCTTTAAACGTCCCAACATCCGAATTATAGGGGTCCCAGAAGGGGAAGAAGAAGAGCAACAAGTGGAAAAGTTATTTGAACAAATAATAAAGGAGAACTTCCCCAATCTGGCAAAGGAAATAGACTACCAGGATGTCCAGGAAGCTCAGAGAGTCCCAAAGAAGTTGGACACAAGGAGGAACACACCAAGGCACATCGTAATTACATTAACCACGATTAAAATGAAGCAGAGAATTCTAGAAGCAGCAAGGGATAAGGAGACAGTCACCTACAAAGGAGTTCCCGTAAGACTGTCAGCTGATTTCTCAAAAGAGATCTTCCAGGCAAGAAGGGGCTGGAAAGAAATATTTGAAATCTTGAAAAGCAGGGACCTACATCCAAAATTGTTCTATCCAGCAAAGCTGTCATTTAGAATGGAAGGGCAGATAAAGTGCTTCTCAGATAAGGTCAAGTTCAAGGAGTTCATCATCACCAAGCCCTTATTATATGAAATGTTAAAGGAACTTATCTAAGAAAAAGATAAAAATAGGACAGTGAAAAGACAGCAAACTCACAGCTATTAAGAACCACACCTAAAACAAAAGCAAACTAAGCAAACAGCTAGAATAGGAACAGAACCACAGAAATGGAGATCATATGGAGGGTTAGCAACAGGAGAGTGGGAGGAGGAGAGAGGGGGAAAAGGCACAGAGAATGAGTAGCATAGATAGTGGGTAGAAAATGGATAGGGGGAGGGCAAGAATAGTATGGGAAATGTAGAAGCTAAAGAACTTATGACACATGGACATGAACTAAAGGGGGGAATGTGGGTGGGAGAGGGTGTGTAGGGTGGAGGGGAATGATGGGGGAGAAATGGGACAACTGTAATAGCATAATCAATAAAATATATTAAAAAATGATATATGTATTGAACCTTAGTCATCATCTGATATAACTTATCATACCATAAATGTATCAGTGTATCTTTTCCATTACAGTCCAGATAGATCTTCTTCTGACTGCAATTTGAATACCTCTCAAAAGAGGAAACACATTCCCAGTTCTGTTGTTAGTCAGCTCTGGGTCCTGGGAAATTCTTCTTCCTATCGAGATAACTGATCTGGAACAACACGGTTTCCATAGTGCAAGTCAGCTCCCTCCCTCTTCCGTTGATAGCCCTCAAAACATTTGAAGATATTTACCATGTCTGACCTTAGCCTTTTAATCTAAACATCCCCTAGTTCTTGTTTTTTTTTTAAATTATTGTTCAAGTACAGTTTTCTATCTTTTACTCCCAGCCCACCCCCGCCGCCCAGCCCCTAGCTCTTACAACCTCTTCTCACTGGACATGGATTCCCGTCACTGACCGGCACAGTCCCTCTCTTGTAAACCTACCATGGCTTGTCATTGTCCTTCTCAAAATATATTCCTACAATGTAGCACGCTTTTCCTGCTCCACTTAGCACCTAATATTGGGAGGCTCTTGTTTCTATAATTAGACATAGCTTTTTCTAAGAGAATGAAGTGTAACTATCTTCTGAATACTTTTTGTGTGCAAAACTGGCTGCTGAGCCAATAGGTATCTCTCATATTCCTTTAGATTAGGAATGATTTGAAGACAGAGTATGTCCTATTTACTGCTCTAGCATAGCGGCTTACAGTAGGAGGCCCCTGACAAATGGTTTTGAAGACAGGTTTAAGCTAAAGTGTTCCCTATTATATACCTACGCAATAATTTTTGGACCCATGTTACATTTATGCGATTAAAGTTCATCTTTTTCTTTGTAACCTTTCGGTGCTCTATTTTTGATTCTGCCGTCTGTCTGAAGGTGCATCACTTCTAGCTTTGTGCTGAATACAGATTTGGGAAGCATGCCTATTGTGCCACTACCATTGAATAAAGAAATACCAAGCCTTATTTTTATTTTTATTTTTTCCAGTCTGACACACTGGGTTGGTGGAAAATGTTCTAGGTTCTGTAGGCCTTAATTATAACCACTGCTAACTCACATTGTTTTTAAATACATCATTTTGATATTCAGAATTTTGTTTGGTCAGTTCATCTGTAAAATACCCAACCTGCCTCAAAGAATTGATAGGATAATCAAACATAATAATATATTTGAAAGCATTTTCAAAAAAAATGTTTTAAAAGTTATATAAATCCAAGATTTGAATTGTTCTTGTTATTGATGCTGTCTTGAGAATCTCATTAAATGTTGAGTGGAAATAGTTATTATTCTTATCTGAAATTTTGTGATTTGCTTTATAACTGCTACTTATCTAAAGTTTGATTGTTTTAGTTAATAAAAATGTATTTATACATAGTTTTATTTCCCTAAGTTTTAGTAACTTAGTTTGTCATTGGGAGTGGGGTTGGGGGACCAGTACTTTCAGGGTTTTAATCTAATTTATGTTCTAGAAACACATCCATTGTAACTGTATTTTATGCTACATGGGACTTTTTTTTTTTTTTCAATTTAAATCATGCGCCTGTGAATTTGTGAATTTTATTAGCTTCTTTGAAAGAACTCTTCATCAGCATTGTGTTGGTTCTGCTAAATTACCTTGGCTCTTTAATTGAAATACAGTTTGTTGCAATTTTAGCATCAGTACTATAGAAAGTCACGAAACTATCATGTAGTTTGAACCCTCTCTGATGAGCAGGGAATTATCTTGTCTGCCTGACTTTTAATAGCTGACACTCACCGACGAGATCTGCCAGACTGGTGTACAAAGACACTGCGTCAGACTCTAAGCTGAAAACTGAAATGGAAGTCAAATTCATACTCTAAATCATCAGCTTCTACTTTAGGCATGCCCCAGAACCCGGGGGAGGAATATGTTCAATCAGTCATGACACAGCCACCTTCCCCCCACTCTGATTATGAAGATCTTAATTTAACCCTCTCCTTGCAAATCACTTTGATTTTTTTGTTTCCACAGTAAGAAGTGATTTCAGCATATCTGTCCAGTGTAAAACAACCCTTAGCTCATCATTTTTACAGTAATACAGGAAGCAAACATTGAGAGGAAAACAATTGAATAAAAATACCTACATTTTCATCACTGGCCTCGGAGGCTATCACCCATCACAGCACATTTTCCCCACGTGTAACAGGGATTGTCACAGACGAAGCGGGGATGTCGAGGTGCAGGGTCCTGCACCAGGACTGGGTCACGTGCCCCCCAGGCCTCGACTGCATTGGTGAGCCGGTGAGCTAACAGATGTGCATGAGGTGGAGTTGGGTCAGCTACCAATTCATTGTTTTATTACCAATGAAATTCCTCTTTTAATTTTTTCAAATAGGTAAGATGTACACATAGTAAAAAAGTCAAATTCAGATAGTAGAAAAAGGCTCTACCCTCCTGTCAATCCCCAGTTTCCCTCTCTAGGGGCAACCTTGAATGTCACTTTCTTAAGTATTTGCCCAGCGTATTCTATACATTTACAAATGTTGATGTATCCTTAAAAAAAAAATCAGTGTCCAGAATGTATCCAACCATGTACTATGAAAAGTAGAGACATTTATTGAAGAAGATACAAGATACAAGAAACATTGTACACAGGACAATGATGCCTCAGTCCCCTTTAAGTAGGAACCTTGGGACCTCACACAGTTCTCCCAGTCGCCACAAGCTGCCCTGTCGCATTTTCCTGAATCTCATCAACAGTCTGAAATCTCTTCCCTTTCAAAGGTGATTTTAGTTTTGGGAAAAGCCAGAAGTCACAGGGTGCCAAATCTGGGCTGTAGAGGGGCTGAGTCACCTGGGAGATTTAATGTTTCACCAAAAGACTGAGTTGTGATGCGTAAGGGGGCGTGTTGTTGTGATGAAGCTGCCAGTCACCACTTGCCACAGCTGCGGCCTTCTGAATCATCTGAATAGTTTCTGTGGAGGAATGTTCAAGCTTAATGCATAACTGGATGCAGATCCATTGCTCTACTCACTTAGTCATTTTGAATGTGATGGCCACACAGTGCACATGCTCACTCAGTGGCATCTACCACCCCCACTGACGAGTACAGTGAAGTCATCATTGTTCACACACGCACATCCAGTCCACTCTCCTTGGTGCCCAGGTTACAATAATGTTGCACAAACTGTTCTCATTATATTAACAGTGGCTGGACTTTTTCTGTTCAGACCTTCACATATCACTTCTGCATCTTTTTTACTATATATCTTAGATGTCCTTTTCTAAAAAATTTAATTGTACTTATTTATTTATTTTTAGAGAAAGGGAAGGAGAAAGACAGGGAGAGAAACAGCAATGTGTGGTTGCCTCTTGTGTGCCCCCCAATGGGGGGCCTGGCCTGAAACCCAGGCATGTGCCCTGACTGGGAATCGAACTGGTGACCCTTTGGTTCACACCAGCACTCAATCCACTGAGCTACACCAGCCAGGGCAGTGTTCGTAATATCAGTACCTACAGAGTTAATTCATTTTTTCTTATATGTTTATTGATTTGAGAGAGGTGGGGAGAGAGAAACATCAGTGTGAGAGAGAAATATCAATTGCTTGCCTCCCATATGCCGTATGTGCCCTGACCAGGAATCAAACCCACACCTCTCGGTGTATGGGTTGAATGCTCCAACCAGCTGAGCCACCTGGCCAGGGCTGGAGTTAATTCCTCTTTAGTGGTTGCATAATGTACCTTTGTTTGGTAAGTTTTTTGACAACCAACCTCCTATGGATAGACATTTAGCTTGGTTTTAATACATTTTATACTACAAACGATATTTCAGTGAATCTGCTTTATATACCTGCATCTGAATAGCTGCAGGATCAACGTCTAGACCTGGAACTGCTGGGTCAAACAGTGTGCATTATTTATTTTGATAGACGTTTTCAGTTACCCACCAGAGGATGAACTATTTACAGTTCCATCGACAAAGTTTAATCACAACATAAATTTTATTTTTCCAACGACAAAGATTTCCTTTTCCCTTCCCAGAATTTAGATGCCTAGGAAACCAAAGTCGAAAGATTTGTAAGGAGCATAAAATGAGGCCCTGGGTGCGGCGTGGCCTTGCGGGGTTCAGACAAGGCCCTGCTTCGTCACGCTCTCCTCGAGACATCCCGCGTCTCTCGCTCCCTCTCGGGCTCTCTTTTTTTTTTTTTATCATGGTTGATAAAAATCAATAAAATCAAATCTCTGTCTTCAAGACTAAACCAATAGATAGTCCCTTTACAGCATGTCCTCAGCATTATGTTATCATTCTTTCTTTTACAACGTGCATTTAATCTCTTAACTACAGATTATGATTATTTTTTAGGTATTACATTTAAATTTGCCTGATTACAAATTACATGTGAGGGTATATTTCCTTCAGAAATATAAATGTCAAAAAGGATTATTTCCAAACATAGTTCCTAAAAAATGGTAAGTCTATCACTGGTTTGTGAATTCTTACTTAGAAGTAACACTTTTTGGTTCCTAAGGGTTTGCATTTCCCTGTCATTTTTTCAGTGTTGTCTTATTTTAAACTCCTAGGCTCATCTCTGTTTGGGTCAGTAGCCATCTCTGCTCTGATTACCACTGCCTGACCAATAAATTATTGTAAAGTGTTTTGTAGATAGAATATTCTACAAAATCCATTAGTGATATTCCATCCCTAGGTTTCCTCATGGGCCACTGGTGAGTCAGGTTGAGAAGTAGAATGAGTTGACTGATTTACATGATCTATGTCTAGCAAATAAACAGTGAGCGTGAAGTGTTAGGTTTTGTTGTTTCTAAGAATCTCTTGAATATTACTTCATGATTTAAATCGTATTTATTGTAACTATCCAATGCTTCCCATTTAACTCTGTGGATAATGTGGTCACCGCTCTGGCCAGCAGTATGTTCGTTACTCACTGTCATCTTTTGTTCTCTGTTCTCACGTGCAGTCTGCACAGAAAGTCAGAGTAATCACCAGCTGTTTATGTTGTTGGATGCACAAAACATTTTATGACCCTGAAAGACCAGTATAATTGGAAGAGGAAGTGGGAGTTGAGGTGTTGGAGAGATTCTATTAGAAAACAGTGGATATTACTTTTTTAACCTCTTCAACAATGTCATGGACTGTTAATTATTGTAATCAGTTATGATAAATTCTGGTAATTTGATATGTTCTATGAATAATACGTAACAGGTTTTAGATAACTCTCACTTTCTGTAGTTCTTATACAGAAATTTCCTCCTTAACAAATATTTTTATTAAAAATATTTTTCTGGTAACCTTGAGCTTAGAATAAATTCTACTCATCACCACTAGTGGGTATGATATACTCACTAGTCTATAGGAGATGTTTTAGATTTCTAAATAGGTTGTAATTTTTTTCCTCATTGGTTCTATTTTCACCTTCAAATTAAAGTTTATGAAGGTTTGTATGCAGACTGTAGCAAATGATACAGTTATTTGGAGTGGGATGTATTTCTCTAAAATTTCACCTAAAAAAAGAATAATGTGCTTATTCAAAGATTTCACTACAGAATGGGGTAAATAAGCTTTTTATTGGTTAATTGGGGATTGATTATGTATTTCTGGGTAAAATTTTTTCTATTCCAAAAAGTTACAAATTTTAAAACAATTGAGAACTAATTCTATTTTAAGTGTTTCTCTAGGAATCGCATACTGAATTTTATTTTGTACTTGAGGGTCTATTATTAACCAGCCTCTTTAAATATATAATTTTCAGTAACACTTAATGTTTCTTATGTTTATTCTTAGATTTTTAAGTTCTCTTTAAAATTATAGAATGAGTCTAGATTTCTAATTAAGTTGCTATATTTTATGTATCTCTCTATTTGCCAGGAGTGTGTGACTAAGAAGTAAGAGTCCTTTAAATTATATTATAATGGTAAGATTGTTTCTGTGCTTTGGAATAATCCACCAAAAAGATAAAGCAAATAAACTGGTAATCATCCTGCAATAAAACCTTTCTCTATCTGCTCACCTGAGCGAGGAGCTGACAGATGTATGATGCTTTCGTCAGACTTTATCCACTGCCAGTGAAAAGAGATGAAATTGCAGAGTCAACGCTTATGAAAGGGAAGACCCAGAAGGTCTGTCTGATGTGACTCACTGCTGCTGCCGGGAAATGAAAATGTTTGTGCTTTTCTTTCAGTGACGTTGTACGCCTCCTGTATCCTCCTGGGAGTGTTCTTGAATAGCAGTATACCTATATTTTTTGAGCTTTTTGTGGAAACTGTCTACCCAGCTCCAGAAGGAATTACTTGTGGAGTTGTCACTTTTTTAAGTAATATGTTCATGGGAGTACTTTTATTTTTTCTCACATTTTATCACACAGGTAAGAAATTTGACTTTTTGATTACTATCTAAATGTGTTATGAGAGAGGTTTGTGGCACTGCTGTATAGGAAGTTTATATGGAGAATTCTCACTAGGGCCAATTACTTTATTTGGGCTTTTCCATACCAGTAAAAGAAAATACCTCCAGTTGTTTACTTTTCTCAATGTATCCTAATCTGATCTAATGCACCCTTACCCCCGTAGAATTTCTGATTTAATTAACCTGGACTAGAGCCCACCATTTATATTTAAAGCCCCCCAGGTGATTCTAATATGCAGGTTCTCATTGCTTTTTAAAAAATACTTAGAATCGCCTGTCTTAACATAGGGTATTAGTTACTGGTAATGTCAGGGGCACATAGTTTAAAGCCATAGGAATAAATGAGTGCTCACCCAAGGAGTGCAGAGTGTACAGAGCAGCACTGTCCAAGTGGAACTTCTTATGATAATACACTTCTTAAGATGTGTTTTGTCTGTACTGTCCAATACAGTAACCAGTAGCCACATGAAGTGAGTGCAGCTAAGGAACTGGATTTGTTATTTCAGTAAGATTTAATAGCTACACGTGGTCAGTGCAGGTATAGAGTGAAAAGAGGGTTGAAGTTAGAACCCCAGGGGTATACCTCTGAAGAAGCAAGAGAGCCTTAACACAGGAGGCAGGGATGGGGTCCTGAACCCAGGGAGGAGTTCACCCTGACAAAAGGAGATGGAGGAGAAGGCAGTGTCAGTGCGCCCAGAGGCGGGTACCTTTGCTGGGCAGATTATTGAAGGAGTTCATTCTTCATGGCACCACCTTTCTGCTTAGAAGGCAGTTGATCTATTAAGATTTGTTGGGAAGAAAGTTGAGAAGGGACTTCAAGAGAGAATGAGACTTTCAAACAACCTTTGAGAGGGTGGGAGGAAGCGCTACAGGGACGGCTGGAGAGGTTGCTGGGCTTGTTGAGGGCAGGCCCAGCTGCCCTTGGGGTCTGTGGGCTTGTACTGGCTTCGTTTCGAACAGTTGTTTGGTTTTCTCTGATACTCTCCTGCAATCCAAATTCTGTTTTACTATTTCAGAAAATTTGGGCATAATTATCTAGGGTTTTTTCTGCATCTTTTTATTTATTTTTTTAAAAGATTTTATTTATTTATTTTTAGAGAGAGGGAAAGTAAGGGAGAAAGAGAGGGAGAGAAACAGCAATGTGTGGTTGCCTCCCAGGCGGTCCCCACTGGGGATCCAGCCCACAACCCAGGCATGCGCCCCAACTGGGAATCGAACTGGCGATCTCCTGGTTCACACCCCTGTGCTCAATCCACTGAGCTACACCAGCTAGGGCTTATTTTGCATCTTAAAATAAGGATTTATACTTGTGATTCTTGAATATAAAGTTTTTATTAATTTCTGCAAGGTTTATATTTCATTTTATTTCTCATCTTAACCAATCTAATATTGTTACCTTCCCTACCCCTGCCCATTCCTGTTCTCCTCACTATTCATCAAATAAATATCAGTCCATTTGGTTAATCTGTGCGTAAAGGAATGTGTAAGATTCAAATGTAATAATAAATGGTCTACAATGTGATGCTCCAAGAGGACTACTTGTTTATGGGAGACTTTTTGACAGGCTTATAGTTAAAATAGTAACCACATTAACCTCCTTAGGAAAATAAATTTTTGAAACTTTCAAAGCTGACGAAACAGAATTTGCCCTGGGATTCAGACAGCTTTTGGCATAGTACTTTCACCTAACAGGAAAGAGCATACAAATGTTTTATTGATTTCTTATTCTAGTTAACAACAAACTAGATTATTTCTGTCAATGAGTAATGCGTCTAAAGTAGCTTTTGACTTGGCCACACTTGATGTGTGTTTGATCGTGTGAAGGAAGTGCCATTAACGGCATCAGACCACTCTTGACTGTCCTCCTGGAGACGTGTTTCCATTAGGGAGCATGCCGTCCCCAGGCGTTGGACTAAGGTATTTGCTTCCAATGAGCTTTCTAAACAGAATCATCTAATAATTACTACATATCAGCTATAATCTATTTCAGTTATGTCACAGTTGCAATTAAGAGGCTCAGTGCCTCTCTTTTGCCTGGTGAAGTAGCAGAGATGGCTGTTGGCTGTTCTGGGGCAGTTTTCTAGCTCGTGGGCACAGGTGTGGTCAGTGGCCCTTGCGGCCTAGTAGAGCGTGGTTTTTCCCGTCTGCTGGAAGTAGAGTTGTGTCCTCCGAATATTTAAAAACAACAGTAGATGCCAGATAATGTTATTGCCCCATATACCTCTTGCATGCAGTCTCTAGAATGTAACGTGTGTATTTATCGATCAGTTTGAGGCAGGGAATATCCCTGCACTGACTGTGTCAGAGCCCAGCTCAGTCCTGGCCATTGTGCTTGGCCAGTAGAGAGTCTCTATCACTCCCCTAGATCCAGCTGCAGCTGTCGATCTGTTGAACTTGAACTCACTGATACTGACATCAGGCAATGGGCGCTCATTCTGCAGATTCATCGTGACCAGATACAAGCAGATATTTTTGTTTCTTTGACCTAGGCAGCAGAAGAAAGATTTAGCAACATTTCTTCTACTTCCTGTCTCACTGATGTAATCAAGGATTTATCTAGCTAGGGGAAAAAAGCTTTCCTCTTTTTGGCTGGTGTCTGATCACATGTGCTTACACATGTCTGTGTAACTGTTAAAGGTTTCTGCCTGAACTCTGTCATTATGGTGAGAAATGAAACTTTTAAAATAATAAACACTTTCAATCTAACAAGGTGATTTTCAGGAAGAAAAATCTGAGCACATTTTTACATTTTATAGAGTTAATGAGAAGACCTATGTGCAAGAGCCTAGACCAGGGCATAACTGGCACTCCTCAAATGCTTGTTTTATTTCTTTCTAGGTAATTAGCTGGTTGGTGTTAGGAATTTAAATATCTATGCTTAAGTTTGCAAGAGATGCTTTTATATGTATGTCTGTGCGTGTGTCCACTGAACACACACAGACATGCCCCACACATCTCAAAGGCTGCGGTCCCTAGACCTGTGAGAACCGTGCCGGGGTTCTTTCACGCAGAATGAGCTGATGCTGTCCTGGAAGTCCTGTTGTAGAAGGATGTTGTAGAAGCCAAGTCCCCCTGCCTTATAGCTGAGGTACGGGGACACAAAAATTGCAAACCTGAACATTTTGTAAAATATCTTTTAGTTCCTAAAAATATCTTTTAGTTCCACAGCCTCGTACCCTCAACATTCTTTTTTAATCCTCACCCGAGGATAAGTTTTTATTGATTTTAGAGAGAGGAAGGGAAAGAGTGGAGAAACATCTGTGTGAGAGAGAAACATTGATCGGGTTGCCTCCTGCACCGCCCCAGTCAGGGATCGAACCCACAACTTACATATGTGCCCTGACCAGGAATCAAACCCACAACTTTTTGTGTACAGGATGACATGCCAACCAACTGAGCCACCTGGCCAAGGCTCAATATTTTTTATGATAAATTGAATTCCCTTCCATTAAAGCCAGTGTTCAAATGTCATAATTTAGGCATTTTTAAAACTTGAGAAACTGACCTAGAAGTTACATGTTAAATTCAACTATTAATCACATGACTAGAAGGCTAGCTTTTTAATCATCATGAAGATCTGTGGGTTTTTAAGTCTCTTCTCAAAGAAGCACTACACTTCCTAACTAGAGTTTTATCTCCCCACAATGTGCTATCTGGGAGGTAATTACATCCGAGGCAGCTTTTCAGAGCTGTGCAGACGAACCCCAAAATGACCACATTAGATCGGTTTGCTTAGCCAGAAAGGCCCCACTGGTGTTTGCTTGCCGACTGCGCCTGTCGCTGTCACGGACTGCAGATGTCACGCCGGCTCCTATGCCAGTGCCGTTGGCTTATTCGGAGCCCTGGGTCACCGGACTCCCACGGCCTGTTTTGATTCTGCTTTGAGTAACTGGGACAGTGTCAGAAATTTCTGAAGAGTTTTTCTGGCTTGGCTTTTTCATGGTCACTTTTTAAAAATTGTTACTTGTTTCCTAATATAAACATGCATGTAAAACTCAGTTGCTTCCTGTAATACTTGCTTTGAGAATCTCAGCCGGTTGTTTTAGATGGCACTGCGACGCCTCACTCTGACAGCTTCACTCACAGAGTCAGTTTGGGAGCGCTCTTCTGTTCTTTAGATGCCCCGCAATGTGTCCCCGTGTTCTGTTTCATAGTGTGTAACTTATTCTGAAATTTGTATTATCTGGCTTTTTTGTTGTTCTAGAAGCTTTGCAGCAGGGTTTGACTAAAAGCAGTAGAAGGTTGTTTTTTTGTTTTGTTTTGTTTTTTACTTTAGTCCTTTCATTTCAAAGTGCTGACCATGAATGTAAGGTCACATTGTGGCTCAAAAGATTCAGGCGCCTGGCTGAAGTGGGAGGCGTTGACTACTGGTTACCGGAACAGGTTCAACAGATTGTGCACTAGTGAGAAGTATTTTTATATCTAAGGAGTAAAATACTGCAGTGCGTTCGATGGTCAGGTCTGTGGGGTAGTTCATGAGGGGTGAAGGGGGCAGGGTGTTACATTGTGTGTGAAATCACGGTGTCAGCTGGCTCCTCTTAAATGAGAATGGAGACAGCTTTGCTAAATCAATGTGATTCTGGTTGAACCACCAAAGAAAAATACAAGGTTGGCTCTGGATGACAGTACATGGAACCAGACAAGCGCCTGGTGTCGTTGAAGGGAAGGGGGAAGTGGGAAGTGTAACACTGCTTCTGGAAGGGAATGGTAAGAGGATGAGCAGAATCCTAATTAGTTTGGTCCCAACCGAGCATCACCACTTGGCACAGAGTCCTCTTCCCTGAGGGAACGCAGCAGCACCTGTCTGAACTGTACGTCGGCAAAGGGAGTGCTCAGGTCAGAGTGTAGGTAACGAGTAATAGAAATACAGAGGCAGATTGTGGAGCCTTAGTGTATGGATTTATATTTTCTCCAGTTAAGGACAAAGGGAAGGGATGTTAGAAAATGTGCTCACGTTAAAAGATTTCAAGGGTAAGAATAAGGAAATGTCATTGGATCAGGACTCTGTCGGCTCAGTTACGTCATATGACACCGGCCCGGAAAGGACAGCAGTTGGCTTTGCTGTTGCTAAGCCCAGCGAGGCTTTTGAACCATTTCCCGTTTGTCAGAGCACCTCACTTGTGGTTTCTGTGCGCGGTTATCAGCGGGAAGTGCGCCCCTTCCCAACTTGGACTTTTTGCTTTCTTAAAAGGCAGAGAACTTCAAAGAACGCTTACAGCTGGCTGAGTCAGGCGCACTTACCGAAAGGTGGGCCTGCCTCTGCAGAGAGGCAGAGTAGTAAAAACGAGCCCGCCACCCATGGCACTGGGAGGCCATTACGCGGCGTACTTAAGGATTCATTTGAACCCGGGTAGAAGGAATCCTTTTACAACTCTGATAAAATAAGGTCTGCTTTGGCAATATTTGACTAGGTTTTGCTTAGTATTGACAGAGTTTTGCTTTGGCAAACAATTGATTAGATTTAAGAAGAGCAAGAACACGCTGTGTGTTTGTTCTAGCTCCCCATGAAATGCAGTGGCCAGTTTGACTGTAAAGTCCACACGCTTGCCACACGCGCTGTGCTGTTGTCACTACTTTGCTGCTCTTTCTCTTCAGACTTTTTACTGCCGCTTTTTTGCCTATTAAAACTGGCATCGGAACTCCGGAGGCTGTGTGGTTAACGTAAAAACAGAAAACACCTGTGTGTCATTTCAGGGAATATCAGAATAAAGACAGGATCCCAGAGGTCACAGCCTTTCTGAGTGTTAGATTATATTCAATCCAAGAAAAACACAGGAAACAGCTTTGCATGAAAATATCATTGAAATACATGTCTTTGTTACATGCAAATAATAGCATGTCTAAATTTTAAAATGTACAAATTGGGAGGTGGGGAGGCATGTTCTGTGAGCATATTACAGCAAAAAAGGTATTTCAGTACCGTTGCTTACCGGTTTGTTGTTGAATTTCCATTCTTGAGCATAAATTGCTCTTTTATCGATATGAATTATGGATTACATTGAAGCGGCAGTGTGGAAATCTTTGGGATGATTTTTGAAGATTAGAGCAGTATTTGCATTCTTTAGAAGTACAAAGGGAAAATATAAACCGACAGCAAGGCCCAAAGAAAAACGTACCAGGGAACTTCTTTATCTCACTTGTTGTTTTTAAAATCAAAACTGCTGAATGAATATTAAACTACAGAAGTTATCCCCTACCCTGCCCCCAGTGCCAAAAAGCTGCTCACTTCTGCACACAGAGCCTCGGGATTGGCTGGTAAGGGGGGGTGGGTGGAGGACAGCTGAACCGATGTAGAGCTCAAGGGCCGCTGGAGCTGGAGGCAAGAGCTGGAGGCAAGAGCTGGAGGCAGCAGCTGGAGGCAGCCTCCATCAGCTGCTGTGAAGCCCTAGCAAGAGACCCGGGCATGGCCTGTTGCAGGGTCCAGAAGTCACAAGCAAGCCTCTATGAAGAAGCATGTTCTTGATTCCCTTAAATCAGATCACAACAGAATTGTCTGTTCAGATGATTCTTGTAGGTTTTCTGGTAATTGGCATCACACATAACAATTATGCTTGTAGGAGAAAAAAAAAAAAAAAAGACTAGAAAAAAATAAGCCAAAACAGTCACAGTAGTTTCTCTGAGGGTAGAATTAGGATTAATTTTTTTATGTTTTACTTTATTTTTTAATATATTTCTCATCTGTTTTACAATCAATTATTACTTGATGTTTTTGCTGAGAATTAGATGTTTCTATCAAAAAAATAAAAATAAAAGTGTTATCCCAAAGTTCAGCTGATTTTATTTGTCTTTCTAATCCAGCAGATATTTTAAACAAGGACAAGAGTGAGGGTGATTAGAGGGCACTGGAAAAATAATAACGAAGTAACAGTTAAAGGTGATTGTTTTTTTCCTTGTAGTTAATAGATTTTTTGCCATCAAAGTCGAGGTGGATTAAATGGATGAAAAGTTATTAACAATATTGATTACAATACTCCACCTGAGAGCTCCGTAATATGCTGCACGCATCACTTGGACTCCAGATCGTCCCTGTTTATTGAAAGCCGGTGGTCCACCTTCTGAGGCGCACGGAGCCTAAGTGCCTTTGCACGTGGAGCAGGTTGCTTCCAGCACACCGCCCAACGCTTACATCTGCATGTTTTTGTCTTACAGAGCTGTCTTGGTTCAACTGGTGCCTTCCTGGGTCGTGTTTGCTCAGTCTCCTCCTCATTCTGTGCTTCAGGGAATCCTATGACAGACTCTATCTTGATGTGGTTGTCTCAGTTTAAGAGCACAGACCTGAAGCAGTTTACAGAGAGACTGGAAATCAATACTGCATTCTGCACATTTGCTTGGAATTGCACACCTAACAGGATAAAAAGGAGAAGAGAGAAACTTCATTCAGAGGTTTTGTTGGGTTACAGATGATCACATTAATTTAATTGCTACTAAGTAATAATAATGTGGGACTTGAGTGATAAAAGGAGACGTAAAAGCTCTAGTAATGGCATACCTGTGCGTGATTCTGGGTTTGAGGTGTGATTGATGTCTTACACACAAGGCACTACCTAAATAATTCCCTCTGTGTTCTGTGCCAGTGCTAAACTACTGAGCGATTCGTTGTAATTATGAAAAGAAATAGAGTGTCTGTCACATGAAGATAACCCTCCTCTAAGTTACATATCAGAATAGGAAGAAATGCCAACAACTTCTAAAGAAGTTTAAACCTCATATGCGACTTTAATTCTAAAACAGCCAAAAGGTTTATCAAGGATTGAAATTAGCCACATGTACACTACATTTTTTTCTAATAAAGCCTTTTTTTACGTGACTCCTTATTTTTAATTAGGTCAGAAACCGGTAGCCACCTTTATGATGGTGGTCACATGCTTCCCAATGTCTTCAGAACCTTACCCTCATTTCTGTGAAATACAATTTCATCTATTAGGCTCTTAAACAGTTATATTAAAGGTGACTAAATGTTTGATGTGGACTCATTAAAATTGTATGCAAAACGTAATTTCATTCTGATTTAGCACTTTGTTAAAAGAAATATGACAAATCACATAGAACACTCTGTGTCTTCAGCATATATATGTGTGTATATATATATGATGTTAAGTCCAGCATCAGCTATTATTTACAGGGGTTATATTTTATTAAATGATCTTTGTTTGAAAATAACAACTTACAACATTAAAGCTTCCGTTAAGTGATTTCTGATTACATTCTTGTATTTCAATTCAGGTTGTGAAACATCCGGTTTTATGTGGAGTCAGCGCATTTGAGAGGGCAGTGTTTTGTCGGCACTGGTTTTCTTTCTGTGGATGATAACTTTGTAAAAAATAACAGTAACTCATTGAACGGCTCTCAGACATGCATTTCACTGCGACATAAAACATGCTCTCGCAGGATTATGATTATTACCATTATTCACATTTACATAATTCCCCTCACACAGAAAAACCAAACATTTCCTCCCAAAGTAAAAAACTAATAATACTTTGCCTTTATTATTCCCAGCCTCATTCAACCCTCTCTCCTTTTTCCCTCACTTGAAATTGTGTCTTCCTTGTCATATAAATTTATATATATAAATTTGTATTTTGGGGCAGAGTGCAAGGCAGCCCCTTCGGTTACCCGAGGCGGTGAAGTACAGTTAAGGAAAGCTGATCATCTCTGTCTGTCTGCATCCACCATCACACGCACTCACACATCGTTCCTAACGTCCCTCCTTGCCCCCTTAATAAGTTCAGGGTATTCGTTAACCCACCTTGGTGCGGAGGAAGATTCTATTACTTCTGAGCCTTCTTCTAAGACCTTAAATTGTGCAACTTGGAAAGTAAGAAAACCCTAAAATTTAACATCTGTGCATCACCTTTAAATCATGTCCCTTTTATAACCACTCTGCTGACTTAGCAACAAGAATCAAAGGAACCAAGGAAGTTGTTAAAAAATAGAAGAAAACTCATGAAAGCTAGGCTTATTTCCAATTAACTCTATCATTCTTCTTAAATAAAAATAAAAGGAAAAAGAAAACAGAATTTTTAAAGATGATTGAAAGCTAGCCACTAAGGATATCAGTAGTTCACAATTCAGATGCCAAAATAACCACCAGCCCTTCTATTTGGAAGATAGACAGCAGAGGGAAGAATTATTAAGTGTTTGGTCTTAGTCCGAACTCTTGTGTTTGAGAACACTGCTGTATAAAATTTTGCCGTAATAAGATTTCTGATATAGAACATTTTAATTATGGTGAATTCTAGTTTTAACACAAAGTCAAGAATAACACGTTGAAGATGTTACCCATATGACCAGTTAATTAAAAAACATCTCGAGTGGGTGGTGATTACAAATTCTTGCATGTACGAGACACCCACCGCTGTGTTTAGCATCCGTGAGCCCCTCTGCCTCGCTGCAGCCACTTCCGCCTCCGGCAGGTAACCAATCATCGTGTCACACATGACAGCTGTTTCAAGTGGCCAGCGCTTCACACGCCAAACCTGATAGGGAGAGAGCCAAAACGCTCTGGGGTGGGGGAGGGCTGCGCACTATTTACCTGAACATTTCAAATCATGTATCTTTTCTCTTTGTTTCTGTTTCTAGGATGCAGTAGAGTAGGCCAGCTGCTATCTTTGCACCTTCTAAACAATCGTTATAGAGCCCTGGAGAAATTTTACAAGCAAAAGAAATCTTAACCTTCCACGAATCCAAGCCCCCATTTTAGAGTTTGTGGAAACAACGCCAAGGAAGTAAAGGGTCGTGTCAGAGGTCACAACCCTGGTTTGTGACAAAAGCAGAACTAAGACCCACATCTGCTGACTCCCAAAGCAGATTGCAGCTCAGTTTGGATGTTTGGGGGTGTTCATGAATAGTCTCCATGTTCAAAAGCAATGGGACTTAAGAGTAAACTGCCATTATTTTGTGTGGAAAGTATAGGGGTTAAATTGAGGTGATTATTTGGTTTTTAAGTAAAATTATTCTATTGTCTTCATCCTTATGCAGTTGATGCTCTAACATTCCTAAGTCTTAGCTTGCTGTAAGATGGTGTAGAAAGATTCTGATGAATAATTCAATCCTCATAAATTAAGGCAACAGCCTTATTAATTGGGAAGGAAATGTTATAGTGTAAGTTCCCTGTGGCTTATCAATGAATTCTTCAAAGTCTATAGAAAGAAGCATTTTTTTTTTTTTTTTTTTTTTTTTTTTTTGGTTCATAGGCCAGTGCTCAATCCACCGAGCCACACCAGCCAGGGCAAAAGAAGCGTTTTTTGATGTGGTCCATGGTGGAGGTATAGGAACAAGACAGTTCAACACACACATGCATTGCACTGGGAGATGGAGCTGATACAAAAGTAATTGTGGATAGTTAAGCATATACGGCCTAAGGATTAAATTTTATCGTAGATCACATTATTCATATTTAATTATTGAAAATGTTTATGACTTGTTTTTTTATGAAGCCCCTCTATTGAGAGATTCAAGCTAAGAGATTTTAAATTGAAGAGATTACATTCCCATCTACTTATCTTTTAATTGATTTTTTTACTGTTACATTTACTAAAATCTAGGCCCTCATCTTGCTGTTTGCATAAGTACATGCTTCATTTTAACTCCTGATCAAACACACATGCATAGTAAATTTGCTTTAAATCAGTGTTAAAAATCTCATTTAATTCCAGATTTGTTCCTGAAATAATAAGTAAAGGAATCAGTATGACTATACCATAATATCAAGCAAGTGCAAAGGCTGTGATATGAAGAAAGTGCCATATTAAAAATATGTATATGAGAAGATTCCATCAGGCCTGTTTGACCCAAATATAGGAGAAATAGAATTATACATAATGGAAAAAGATAAAGTTTATTTCTGTACTCTCAAACAGTTAGCTAGCATGTTAGGAAATATAAGCAGTATTTTGGGGGGAAGTGTTGGACCGTCCTAGAAGAACAAAACTTGACAGGGAGATTTAGAGCTTCCCTTATAGCAGCATCCATCGGGTACTTTGTGCTCAGTAGAGGGGAGTTGTCTGCTCAGTGAGCAAGACATCACCTTGGCTGCCCTGCGCATTCATTTCCTTTCCCATATTGTCCCGGCTCAGTTGGAACCTGAAAGTTAGGAGGTGAACTAATCCCAAGGCCCTTGAAAGCATCATTTCTGGCCAAGGGGTGGGAGTGATGGAGGATGCGGGCAGAGAATACAGGCAGTCTCTCCTCTGAACCATGCTCCTGTTTGTGAGCAGTTTAAATTTGCCCTGGGTTGGAACTGCAACAACGTCAGCCTCTTGTTTCACCGAACAGTTTTCTGAGGCTCTGCACTTGCCCTCCTTTCCTGGTTCCTCAGCTTTCTGAACCCCCCCCCGACTCCGCCCACTGCAGGAATCACACCTCAGCTCCATCCCTGAGACTCCCAGATGCCCTCCCCTTGAACTGTCTTCCTGGCCCAGGTGCCTTCACCCCTCAGCCCCTCCCTAAGCTCTGAGGCCAGAAATCCGGTCCCGGTCCTGACACGTAGTTAGACCTCCCTCTCCTGAACAGGATGCTACCATGATCAGAACATATGTAAACCCAGGTCCTCCAGAAAGATTTCACACTTCTTCTCATGGCCAAGTTTAATAAATCAGGCTGTTTCCCTGAAATGGGAATTACAAAGGTCTCTAATAGGTTTCTAAGTTGTTATTTGTTGCATTTCAGACTATGGACATTGAATTGCCTTATGTTGTCTTTCTGTTGTGCTTTGGAACCTGATAGGCCTCAGACAGTACCTTTCCACCTCAGCCCATAATGGAAAAGAGAGCAAAAAGTATCTTGCCCCAAATGAAAAATACATATATAATTAAAAAATGTAAGATTTTTTAAAATAAAAACTAACCATAAAAAAAGTTATCCCACTAGAGCTGCACTGTAAATTCAAGAATGGAGAATTAAAAACTTCTTTGTAAAGCTAAAAATATGAAACAAAGTACAGAATTCATTTCAGCAACTTTGGTAAAATGATTTTTTTTTTTAAACCCCACACATCAAACTATGTCAGCTCTAAACATGCTGGACATGGTACATTGAAAGGTCTGGGGCTCCAGAGTAACTGCCCGTGATCAGCCCCCAACACAACGTCTCAGGGCTCCCTCCTGGTTCTTCCAGTTTAAAAGGGAGGCTTCTAAGTTCTGGTCAAGATGGAGGCGTAGGTAGAAACCCTTCCCTTCCTCACACAACCAAAAGGAGGATAACAACCAGTCAAAAATCAAACAATCAGAAGCGCCAGAAAATCAAACTGCATGGAACTCCAACAACCACGGAATTAAAGAAACAAACAGAACAACCAGACCCATAAGGCAGTGGACCATGCAGGCCAGGCCCACCCAGAAAAACCAAGGCGAGGCAGCAAACTGGGCAGGTGGGGCTGGCTGAAGGCAAAACTGAGCCTCAGAGCTGACTGTGGACTCCTGTGGGGTTGCCTCGGTGAGAGAAACTCCCAGTCTCACGCAAGAGTCCGTTGGAAAGTGCGCTAGAGCCCAGCAGGCGAGCTACATTGTTCCCTCTCTGGCCCCTCCCCTACAGGCAATGCTCCAGCACAGCAAGGAGGGTTGCCATGCCCCCTTACAACCTAACAGGTGTGCCAAGATAAAGAAATATGGCCCAAGTGAAAGAACAGAATAAAATTCCAGAAAGAGAGCTAAGGGATGAGGAGATAGCCAACCTATCTGATGGAGAATTTAATGCCCTGGTAATCAAAATACTCACAGAACTAATTGAGCTTGGTCGAAAAATGAAAGATACCCAAAGTGAAATAAAGCAAAATATTCAGGGAACCAACAGTGATGGGAAGGAAACCAGGAGTCAAAGCAACCATTTGGAACAAAAGGGAAAAATAAACATCCAACTGGAACAGAATGAAGAAGCAAGAATTCAAAAAAGTAAAGAAAGGCTGAGTAATCTCTGGGACAACCTGAAACATTCCAATATCAAATCATAGGGGTGCCAGAAGGAGAAGAGGAAGAGCAACAAATTGAAAACTTATTTGAACAAATAATGAAGGAGAACTTCCCCAATCTGGCAAAGGGAATAAACTTCCAGGAAGTCCAGGAAGCTCAGAGAGTCCCAAAGAAGTTGGACCCAAAGAGGAAGACACCAAGGCATATCATAATTAAGTTACCCAAGATTAAAGACAAAGAGACAATCTTAAAAGAAGCAAGAGAAAAGGAGAGAGTTACCTACCAAGGGGTGCCCATAAGACTATCAGCTGATTTCTCAAAAGAAACCTTGCAGGCAAGAAGAGGCTGGAAAGAAGTATTTGAAATCATGAAAGGCAAGGACATACATCCAAGATTACTCTCTCCAGCAAAGCTATCATTTAGAATGGAAGGGCAGATAAAGTGCTTCCCAGATAAGGTCAAGTTAAAGAAGTTCATCATCACCAAGCCCTTATTATATGAAATGTTAAAGTGACTTATAAAAGAAAAATAAGATAAAAAATATGAATAGTAAAATGACAACAAACTCACAACTATCAACAAATGATCCTAAAAGAAAAAAAAAAAAAAAACAAAGCTAAGCAAATGACTAGAACAGGAACAGAATCAGAAAAATGGACATCACAGGGAGGGATTTCAGTGGGGAGGGGAAGGGAGGAATAGCAAGGAAAAGGTCCAGGGAAGAAGAAGCATAATTGGTAGGTATTAAATAGACAGGGAGAGCGAAAAAATGGTATAGGAAACAGAGGACTCAAAGAACTTATATGTACAACCCATGGACATGAACTAAGGGTGGGGAGAATGTTGGAAAGTTGCGGGGGGAGGGCAGAGCAGGGTTAAAGGGAAAATTGGAAAAACTGTAATAGTATAATAAAAATACTTAAAAAAAATAAAAGGTAGGCTTCTGCAGCCTTGACCAAAATGTCCAGAATGACTTTTAATGTACTTTAACGTTAGAAAATGATACTTCTTTAAGAAACTACAATTTAATTTGCACTTCCTCTCATTCAGATTGGCCCCAGAAGGATCACAGAATCAAAATGATGATCTAATTCAACCACCTCGTTTTATAAATAAGTAAACAAAGAACCTAAGTTAAATGACACAGGTCGGGTTAGCAGGTCACTACTAGGCCAGCATTTTTTCTATAAATGATCAGTGTGTTAACCAAAAGTAAATTCTTAATAAACTTTTTCATTTCCTTTAAATTTTCAAAAATCAAACAAGAACTGCATGAATGTATACTCATAAAATACTCACTATAGACGTATAACATGAACTCTACCAATAAGTGCTGGCCAACCCATTCTCCTTTCCAGAGGTATTCCTTAAGAATAAGAAACTTTTCTGTGCATTTACATACATGTGCATAAATGCTTAGAGGGATTTAAAATCAAGTGCTCAGGGAGCTGTGCCATAGACCGTGTCAGCATTAACACTTCGGGCAGCAGCAGGAGTGTCTGAGGGCTCATTTGTCTCCACAGTGAGTCTGAGTCAGCTGTGTTAGCGGTTCCTACTTAATAACACTTCCCAGACTGGGTTGTGCACCATCGAGCTCTATCATATTCTACAATGTGAAGGTGAATTTCAATGTGCAATATCCTATTTTTCTTTTGGGAAATACAACTGCTGTTTTATGTCGCCAACTAAGGTCCGTATACTGTGGGAGAAGAGAACGAATGAGCCACTCCCAAAAGCCAAACAGGTCTCCTTGGCAGGGCCATCTCGGCTCTCCGACTCGGCCGAGGCACCCAGCGCTGTGGCACGTCGAGAGAGTCAGCTCGTGGGAGTCCATTTCTTAAAAATAATAGGTGATAAAGATTCTGGGAACCTTTCTATTTTCCTGATCAACTTCCTTAGCTATCCTATCTTTCAGGCCACCAGTAAAACCTTGAACTACAGCAGGACAGGGACGTTCAGCTTTGTTTGGTCGCTTTCTCTCCCGCCCGCCTTCCCATCCAGCTTTCCCTTTCCGGCTGTGTCCTGACGTATTTCTGACTACGTTGGAAGCAGGTTGTGTGAAATGCAGATTCTCTGAGTTGCCAGATCAGAGAGGAAGGCTGGCGGAGAAGTTTCTTCATGAACTAGATGAGGGCGGACGCGGAGAAAGCACCCTGGCCTAGGAGCCCCAGGGCCTGGCTTGTGCCCGGGGTCTGGCGTCTTTGGCGGTCTGACCATGAGCAAGTCATGCTGTCTCTCATTTATTCACATCTCTGAAATGAGGGCGTGAACAAAGACATTCCCTGAGTTTTCTTCCGGTTCAGAAATTCAGGTCCACTCTCCCTTGAGAATTCGAAAACGACTGAAGGTCACATCCTCTGCAAAACCGCAGAGCCTCCGGCACTGCCCCAGCTCCTTCGTGCGGTGGCCCCGCCACCGTGCGTGCCAGTACTGAACACGGGCGCTGTTCCATTGCACTCACATTCGACAAGCAAGGGCCTTTGACTGTCTGATAGGAGATAAACTGCGGGTGCTATTTATTTCCCCGAAGGACTTCATACATGAAATGCAGGGCTTATTAAATGTATCAAAGGCAGTAAGAGCAAACCTGCCACCCGATGTCGGGATCGCAATCTGGGAGCCGGGTCAGAGCACCGCATTTGCTCGCCAGAATCCCGCTGACAGGGACCTGTCCTCTGGTTTGGTTTGATTCATCGCAAGTCAGCAGTGGGTTTTCACCTGCAGGAATCAGATTGTAGAGTCAGATGATAAAACCGATCCTCAAACTTCTATTTCTAGAATTATGACTCCAGGGAATTGTAAGTTGATTTGCAGTGGTGTCATCTCTACACGGCCAAATTCTGCCAGTGGAGCTGGGCAGTTATTTTACGGAGAGAGCGCAGAGCTCCAGCATGTAAAGTCTGATCTGTTCACTGACCACAAAAGCTCTCAGAAATGAAGAGGAGACCAGCCCAGGAGTCTGGGGGCCTGCCTCTCCTGCTCTGTCTCCACGGCAGCTGCCGAGCATCCTTGGTGCTGTGGGCAAGTCACCTGTTCTCTCCTGACTTCAGTTTCCTCCTCTCTAAAATAGAAGGGTCAGAGCAGATGTTCCCTTTTGCTAAGAAGTTTTGTGGTTTTCCGATCTACACCTATGGCTCAACAGAAAGAAAATGGCCTGGGGTCAGTATCATTCATTGCATAGGACCTTCAAGTTGTGGGCTATCTTTTCAGTTACGTGTTAGTTACGCGTTAGCGGTGCCTGGCAATTAGGGAAACTCAGAATGTCATCTGATCTGTTTGTTCCTTTGCTCATGCATCCCCCCCTTATACTCTGTATGCAGAGTAGTTATCTGTGGGCAACGTGTGCCTGTGAAAGAGAATCAGAAAAAAAAAGTTTCTACTCTTTAGGACCTTTTAGACAGATTTTTAAAAACATAACACTCCTGAACTAACAAAAGAAGCAATAACAGTTTCCCAAATACCTCATTATGCATAGCAGGCACCCAAATATGTGTCCATACCATCATCAACCGTAACTGGTTTCAAGGAAAGGATATGCTGTTCCGCTGAAATGTCCACCATGGACAGAACCTGCATTTGTCTGGGAGCATAAAAGCAATTCTGCCCTGGCTGGTGTAGCTCAGTGGATTGAGCGCAGGCCTGCGAACTAAAGGATCGCAGTTCGATTCCCAGTCAGGGCACATGCCTGGGTTGCAGGACAGTTCCCAGCATGGG
The DNA here is from genome assembly GCA_039655065.1 of Glossophaga mutica. NCBI lineage: Eukaryota > Metazoa > Chordata > Mammalia > Chiroptera > Phyllostomidae > Glossophaga > Glossophaga mutica. Next base: position 121,473,834 of record CM077304.1, on the reverse strand, counting down.
ACACATGAGAGGCAACCATACATTGATGTTTCTCTCTCTCTCCTTCCCTTCCCCTCTAAAGATAAGTAAATAAAACAAAAAAAAAAATTAAAAAAAAAAAAAGAAGCAATTCTGAGGAATCCCAAACCCTAGCATCACTCCATGGCTGGGGAGTGGGTAACTCTTCCTCAGGGAAGTTGGGGATACTCTTGGCTCCTCCAACTTCCTCTGAAGACAAAATTTAACAAATGCATACACAATGTATATAGGATACACATACTCAGAAGGCCTTGTGAGTCTCCTTTCTAGAAGGTTGTTCAGTGTTAACCCAGAACAGACTCAACACCAAAAGGAAGGATTTCTAGTGATAGAACCTGGGAGATCAGCCTGCCAGATAGAGAAGGGCTACTTTGGGGGCTGCAGGCATCGTGGAAGCCTGTCAGGTCCCCGCCTGGGAGGGAGCCAGAGCCACCCTGGATGCCACTCGCAAGGCTTTGCTAGTGAAGCGCTGGCCTTCCTGAGCCTTTGCAGAGCCCCCTGGACTGCCACAGGGTAGGTTTTAGTCCTAGAGATGATTTTATTTCCTACAAATGTCCGCAATTCCAAACTTCCCTCTCCACCAGAAATATATCATTTTGGGAAATGGAGTATTAGGAAATTCCGCCTCCGTGCTACTCCATTGCACCAAGTTTTGAACAAAATCACTTCCTTGACGTGTACACATATTTCTGTTCAGGTCTGTGACTCAGAGAAAGTGCCTGGAAGAAGTCAGGCGAGGCAAGGGAGCCGCCTCAGCAACTGCGGCAGGACAGGGCCCCCCACTGTGAACCACCCCAAACTGAGGCCGTGTGCCTCTTCTGAGTCCCTCTCCGAGCTCACCGACCCGCACTGCGCAGCTCTTCCGGACCGACAAGTGAAAATGAGAAAGTCATTTTAGTAAGGGATATAAATGTCTCCGGTGGACCCGTACTTCTCCATGGCCCCACTGTCCTTTTGGCTTGCACCCCAGAATTCTCGCTCTGTGTCCCAAAGAAGTCAGGTTATCCTTGTCCTTTTCAAGGGGGGAAAACCCAGCAATTGGTATCATAGCCCTGATAGTTCGCCCTCCTCTATTTCAGAATATCTGAGAAGCCTCTCCATATTTGTTGTCGTTTTTACACAAGCTTGTGATAGTCCCCCGGCGCCCCAGGCACCGGCAGCTCCCTGGTCCACTCTGTTGCCCACAATTGTCTTTCCCCCTAAGTGGGGGAAAGGTTCCCTCTGGTGACCCAGCCGCTGATTCCCCTACCTGTGCACTCTTTTATCAGTGTTCCTTTTCCAGTAAATGCTTTGTTATCTGGGTTCTGAAATTTATTTCATGGGTTTTGGGTTTTTTTTTACTTTACTTTTTGCTTACAAAGTTGCTTCTTTGATCTTAAAGCAGACTGTGGTGATCTTTTTTCCTCTGAATGCTTTATAATAAAGTTTGAACATAACAGAACATTCTAAAATAAAGTCAGACAGATTTCATCAAAGCCAATATTAAATACTGGCAAAAGCAGATCATACTTTTTAAAAAGAAGAACCGAGGAGGAAGATGCTAGGTCTCATAATTCAACCAGTATATCTGGGCCCCTGCCATGTGCTGAGCCCTGGGCTAGGCACTGTGGATGCAGAAACAATCGAGATGGGGTCCTGGCCCTCAGGGAAACGCGTGTTCTCATGAGTCCATTCACAAAAACTGTGATTCGAAATTAGCTACACCACTAAAATGCAATGCTGGAAGCCTTGCAGCTTATTTCTACAGCTGTTTATGAGGTCTTACCCTATTTGGGAAAATGTTCTAAATCCTGTTTTCTTAGTCTGTTAAAAATCTGTGCTGTCTGTAATGGATGCATAGTCGTGAGTCACCTTCGTAGAGTACAAAGTTCCCCCAGACGACCTTTGAAGGGAAAGGCAGAGAAGTATGTTTTGATGTCTTGAAAAGAGTTGGAAAGTTTTTAGGGAATGATGACAAGCTTCCAACGAGTATCTGCTAGTGTTCATTCAGATGAGGGGGTAGGCTGAGGGAAGAGCCTTCCTTCCAGGGGGCGACCCAGGCGACCCCAGGGGAAGAGTTAGTGAGGTATGACTGGCGTCTAGGCATTTGTATACCTGCTGAGCAGAAGTGGAGAAGGAGGTTTGGAGGCAGGGAGCCGTGGTGGAAGCAGGTTCCAGAAAACAGAACTCTGACACTGGCTCATTCTCACTCAGTCATCTGGCCCAGCCTCCTGCCTCCACGCACATCTTGTCTGCAGTGTGTCTGGCCAACTGCTTTTTCAGCTCTCGAGGGCTGGCACTTCCACAGTCGCCTGTCGTCTGTTCCAGAGCCAGCCCCTCTGCACTTAGCAGTTCCTGCTTTCAAAGAATGGAGGCCGGAGAGATGCCATCAAGAAATCAAGTGACAGAGGGAAAACAAGCAGCACAAGTCAGGGCAGAGGCCCCCGGGTGAAGAGGAACGCTCGTGGAGCTGGAGGTGGGGGAAGAGTCTCCACCTTTCACACTTCCTTCACCCTCCAGGGCATGTGGGAGCGCTGGGAGGTGGAGCCTGCCATCTGGGGACCCGCCCTCACAGATGCCCAGTCTGGCACGATGGAGGTTCCTGTTCTGTTCTGAGAAAGCAGTGGAAATCTAGACACCCACGGTCTCCCAGGAGGAACCGTTTTATTCAAAAGTCTGTAACTTCCACAGTCACACCTCTCTTCCATTTTCAAGGAAATGTTCTGTGATCGAAGGCATGCCTTTAATTCCCTTTTACGTTTCATGCACTCTGCCCGAGTAATTACTTTTCGTACCCAGTCGTGGGTGCAGAGAAATCTCGGGGTGCAGAGAAATCTTGGGCAGTCCAAGTGGACCTAGATTCAAGTCAAGTTACCATCTCTTACTCGTTGTGGCTTTTCCATCTGCCTCCACCCTCTCAGTCGCACTCCTAGAAGCAAGCCACAAAGCCTGTCCAACCAGAATCACTATCCGAAAACCCAAGTCCTCTGCCGTTCTCTGTTCTCCTGTGCTCAGGTCATGCTGTATCCGGTCTGATTGTGCGGGGGCAGCAGGAGGAAGCTGAGTGGGGTGGAGGCAGGCAGAGCAGAGGCAGCTGCAGGTGTGGGAGGCTTTGTCCCATCCCCACTCTCCACACTGGGGGCCTCGCGTGCCCAACAGACTCCCTCTAACCCCATTCCCTGGGTTCCTGTAGGTGACCCTCCCTGCAGCCTTGGGCCTCCCTCTTGACCTCGAGCGTCATGCCTTTCTCTATTCCCTCTCCCCAGTCCCTGCCATACTGAAACCCCTAACTCCTTTTCAGTCCGTGGAAGAACAAAGTTCTTACCTGTTGGGACCCAGGACCATCCTGGAAATGCCTTTGGCTGAAACCCCTGCAGGGGACACAAGAAGTTCTGACTGCCAGGGAGAACTGGTACTCCACTGTCCGCTGGCCGCCCTGACGCCTGCCTCTGGGTTCTAAGTAAGAGTAGGGACAGTCCGTCCCGCATGCCTGAGGAGAGAGCACATGATCTCTGGAGATCCCTCCTACCTCCAGGCCCTGCTTTTCAAATAGTACCTCTGAGAAGCAGGTGATTATGGGCTCTGACAGCAGGTGCTCTTCTTCCTGTGACACCCCCTGTGCCCAGGCAAACTCGTCTCCTGGTAGGAGACGCAGTGCAAATATGAATGGGTGCGGGGAGGGGCTTAAAATCTGCCCGCACCGAGGTGATGCTAGGCTGGGTGCCCCAGCTCTGAGGGCTAGTGGGCCTACGCAACTGTCAAAGCACGCATGTGTGTGATGAATTCCCCTCCAACGCTCAGCACAACTTACGAAGTTTTCTGAGCATTCTTAAATAATTCTTACTGTGTAAAGGTTGTATTATGTTTTAATAAAAGAAATGGTTTTGCATTTTACTTTTTCAATAGTCAGTGTTTTCTATTTTATAGTCACATACACTTTTGTAAGGAAATGTTGAAGTCTTGAGTATTTTTATTCTTTTAAAACTATAGTTAATGTCAACTGTAAGCAATGATAAATATTATTCATATACAATTTTCCTTCCTTCCTATCGGGTCTTTCTAAGAAACTGTGTTTTGGCATAGCATTTTATTCAAAACTCTGCTTCATTTTACACATTGTGAATGCTGAAGATTCTGAAAAATAAAGATGCATTTAAAATCTCTGTGCTGTTACATTGTAGAAATGGTAAAGTGCATTGCTTTGCCAAAGTGGTAATTAAATGTTTAATGGTTTAGAACTCCTAGCTCGGAACAGAGGGTCTAGTCCTTACTTGCAGTGTGGGAACTTCCATATAAGCCTCTGCTTTTCTGGATAATTCGCATCAGGGTGGTGATCTCCTGTTCAGCAAGGAAATATGGCTGTGTTGACGATATGGTTACTGTGCTGTACTTTTGCAATAAACGTGTATTGAAAGCACTTGTGATAACGTGGTCCGTGTTTTGTTTTTAATCAAACTCCAAATGGCAGTGGAAGTGGAGCCAAAGCTCCCTGAGCATTTGAGCAAAGAGATGTGATGGGAAAAACCTGAGCTCAGGAGCAGGCCAGGCCGGGCCAAACCCTGCCCTCCATGACAGGCTCTGAGACTCGGGAACCCCTTCATCTCTTTTGGAGATCCTATGTTCTCGTCCATTAAAAGTATGTCATTGAAATAAAGGAGGCAGATGAGTATACTTCACTCCGTGGATTTTGTGATGGTGAGATACAGTGATGAACATACAGCTCCTGGCACGTTTGGGCTGCCGGATAAGTGCGGTTTGCCTTCTCCCTCTCCTTCCCTCTTACAGCCTTCCCAAAGTCACCTTTTTTATTTTTTAATAGTCAGGTTAGAATGTATTGACCTTCTGAGTAAGGAGATAGTTATTAGATGTTTACATATTTAATACCACTTCTTAATTTATCATGGGAGTTATTTCCCAAAAATGTTAATTACAGCTGGATTGAAACAATAGTTGGGAAATGTGGCAAAATTGTTTATATAAGTGGACCACATTATTGTAACAGGGTGCAGATCAGGAGTCCCCTGAAAATAGCAGAGCATATTCCCTAAAGCCCTTGATTGGGGGAAGAGGGGAGCGGATGATACAGCATTTAATATACTTTGTGTAACAATGGCAAATTAATATCCACGCTTTCCTGAAGGATAGAGGACTGCCACCAGGGCGAAAAGTGTGCGTGACTTTAAGAGCTGGTGTAGTGACTTGTGACATAGCCAAGGGAGGTGGATGCCCACCTCTGATGCCCCTGTGTCACTGAGAACTCTTGCCCTGACTAAAGATGGCAGCTGAAAGAAGGTAAAAGATACCGGGAAACTGGCAACAATGGTGGACACTAACACATTACAGGAGGGGCTGGGTATGAGGTCACACAGGAAGTTCCAGACTGATTATTTAAAATGAGGGTGGGCTGAAAGAGATGGGGACCTGCCACGAGGTTTGGTGTGTAAGGGGGAAGCCACACGGTTTGGAATAAGAGCATGGCACAAGCTCTGGAGTAAAAAGGAGGAGGCCCCCTAGGAAGCCTGCCTAGGGAAGACAGCAGCAGAGCTGATGCAGCTGCGGGGGGGGACCTGCCTACCCGGGCACGGATTCGTAAGGGATGCTTGGGGCTGAACCAGGACCGGGATGCTGAGTTGCAGACTCCTGCTTCTCTGAAGGACATGTGGAGAGTCACCGTCTTGGGACTGTGCTTCCCTGGACCCACCACGACCCAGTGTAACACGCACATATTTTCCCGAACCACTGCGGAGGCCCAGAACAGCGCCCCCAGATCCTGGAGAGAGCTCCTGCTGCTGCTGTGTGAGGACGGCACTCTGAAACCCACACATGCACCTTCCAGAGCGGATGGGGATCTGTTTGCGGGACTGGCTTAAGGACAGATAAGGAAATGGGGAACTTCCGGGCATGGTTTTGGCTTGTAGTCTTTTGGGGAGCGAAGGAAGTGCTGGGTCTTGTGGGAGAGGAGGGCTCTGAGCAGGTGTGCTCTCAGCCCCCCTGGGCTTGAAACCCCATCAATAAAAACCTGTTTCCTTCAACACTAATTGTAGGGTCGTGCGTCAAGGCACCACGTGGCTGAGCCCCGGTTTGCTTGGTTACTTATAAGTGGACTGGAGGGCCAAAGGAATTTGCCTTGTGGGATTTGAAACAACAAAACAAGCAGCAAAAGCTATTGAAGTAGGTCCAGATCCACCACTAAAACATGGAAGCACTTCCTTTATAGTTTGAAAGCGAGCATATCCATGGGTAAGTGGTGGGAAGCCCAGTCTTGGAAAAACTTGGACTCATGAACTTCCTTTAACCTTTTGGATGAAAGTTTTCCTTTCCTTTCCTTCCTTCCTTCCTTCCTTCCTTCCTTCCTTCCTTCCTTCCTTCCTTCCTTCCTTCCTTCCTTCCTTCCTTTCTTTCTTTCTTTCTTTCTTTTTCTTTCTTTCTACAGAAAGTCCAGAGGTATAAAGGAGAAAGATTTCTTATAATATATTGTGTTTATAGGCCATTAATGATGAACAATGTTAAAATAAAAATGTAGAATATTACTTAAATTTTAAAATAGTCACACTATCCATAGCTTAACATAATGGACACTTTGTAGGTAATAGGCTAAAATTATCCAGAGCTTATAAGTGTGTATACTGTCAAAATATTCTTAAGAAATAATTACATACGCACAGATATTTAGCTACAAGACTGTTCACATAATATTTGAAATAGTAAAGTAAGTGAATCAGTGAAAATACACTAATATAAGGAAATACACATACACACAAAATGAGATATATATACAACTTGCTTTAAATGAAGTTGTCTATCTGCTGACATGGAAAGATGTATTTTTTAAGTGAATATTTATTTTTTTTACATTTTTAAATTATTGCTCAAGTACAGTTGTCCCCGTTCCCCCCCCCACTACTCCCCCCACCCCAACCATCCCCACCTCCCATCCTGGGACCCTACCCCTCTTTGATTTTGTCCATGTGTCCATTATACATGTTCCTGAAAACCCCTCCCCTTCCCCCCTCTTATCCTCTCCCTCTTCCCCTCTGGTTACTGTCAGTTTGTTCTTAATTTCACTGTCTTTGGTTATATTTTGCTTGCTTGTTTGTTTTGTCGATTAAGTTCCACTTATAGGTGAGATCATATGGTATTTGTCTTTCACTGCCTGGCTTATTCCACTTAGTATAGTGCTCTCCAATTCCATCCATGCTGTCACAAAGGGCAGGAGCTCCTTCTTTGTTTCTGCTGCATAGAATTCCATCATGTAAATGTACCATAGTTTTTGATCCATTCATATACTGGTTGGCACCTAGGTTGCTTCCAGCATTTGGCTATTGTAAATTGTGCTGCTATGAACATTGGGGTGCATAGGATCTTTTGGATTTGTGTTTCAGGGTTCTTAGGGTATAATCCCAGCAGTGGAATTGCCAGGTCAAAAGGCAGTTCCATTTTTAGTTTTCTGAGGAAATTCCATGCTGTTTTCCACAGTGGCTGCACTAGTCTGCATTCCCACCAACAGTGCACTAGGATTCCCTTTTCTCCACATCCTCTCCAACACTTGTTTGTTGATTTGTTAATGATGGCCATTCTCACTGGGGGGGGGGGGGGTGTGCAGTTTTTCTTAATCTTCATGGATTAGTTTCCAAACAGTCCTATTCTCCTAAAGGTGCCAAAGTTTTCATTTTTAAAAATACAAAAAAGTATAATGCTTCCTTTACTCTTCACTGCAAACTATTTTAATATAAAATAAATAATCACTGTATTTTGTTTTATATCGTTAACATTATATCACAAACATTTTCTCATAACAAGGGAAACTTTTATAATTTAAAGTCTTTAATTTCATTGTTGGACATTAGGGCTCTTTATGGGGAGATGTATTCAGGGGAATACATTGCTTTATATCTATCCTTGTACTAGTTTCTAATTATTTTCTTAGAAAAAACACCTAGAAGGAAAATTACTTCGTTCAGGTATGAAGACTTTGAGCTTGTGACCAGTATCCTCAAATTAATTTAATTGTTTATCTAGCCTAAATGGAGAAAACTAATTCTTCTCTACACTTAATACAGGAATATCTTGGGTATATTGTGGCTTCAGTTCTATACACTACAATACAGTAGGCATTGCAACAAAGTGAGTCACGTGAACTTCAGGGTTTCTCATTATGTATAAAAGTTATAAACTATGCTGTAGTCTATTAAGTGTGCACTAGCATTATATCTGAAATATATATATACATATCTTAATTTTAAAATACTTTATTGCTAAAAAATATAGGCTAACCATTATCTGAGCCTTCAGTGAGTTGGAGTTTTTTGTGGAGGATTTTGCCTTTAATTCATTGTTTATTTGTTTGTTTGTTTTTTTAAGCAGTATCTTGAAGCTCAATAAAACAAGGTAAGCCTATTCTTACTTCTGACACCAAATGTGTGAGGTTTTCCACACAAAGCAATTCTCCCAATTCTCAGCAGACATCACCAATTTAACTCAATTCCGACAGTGACTGCTCAGAGTTAGGGTAGACCCCAAGGGCTCAGCCCCACAGGATTACCCACCCCCCCCCCCACACACACACACACACTACTCCGGGCACCAATTGCAAGTCCAAATTGTCACCTGCGCTTCTGCCAATGAAAGTCAGGGGTTCTCGTGAGCCTTTCCTCAAGTTTGACAATTTGCTAGAATGGCTCCCAGAACTCAGATCACAACTTTATTGTAAAGAGCTACAACCCAGGAACAGCCAGATGGAAGAGATGAGGGAATGGGGGAATGGGCACAGAGCTTCCATGGCCTCTCTGGGCACACCTCCCCCTCTCTCCTCCAAGTGTTCACCAACCCAGAAGCTCAGGTCCCCAAAGCCCTGTGATTAGGGTTTTTATGAAGGCTTCACTACATAGTCCTGACTGATTGAATCATTGTCTGTTAGTGGTTATCTCAACCTCCAATCTCTGCTCTCCCAGGAAGTTTGGGGTGGGGCTGAAGTTCCAGTGCTCTGATCCTTGTGGTTGGTTCCCCTGGCAACCAGCCACCATCCTGAGGCTATACAGGAGCTCACCATTAACAAACAAAAGACACAGCAATTAAGATCTTCCCCTGGTTTTAGGATCTGTGTTCCAAGAAGTAGGGGCAGAGACCAGAAGTATGTATTGCATTGTGTCACTAGCCCCATTAGGATCTACCAGCATATGAGTTAGTTTCAGGGATGCTTCTCTGGTGAGAAAAGTGACAAGGAGGGTGACAGGAGAGGAAGTCACAGTGACCTCTCTTTCCCCACCCTGTTCTTCACTTCTCATAAATGGATGCTCTGCACATGGATGGGCCTTGGTTCAACCCTTTACTCCTTCACACATGAAAACACTGGACCTGCTGGTCATTAAAGTCCTCTTCAATTCTGAATTCCAGGAAGTAAAAGGCAGAAAGGAGGCAATGTAGGAAGGGACGGAGGAAAGGAGCAATATTCTCAAGTGTGGATAAATGGCAATAAATGGAAGGCCTGATACAGGAAACTTAAGTCTTCCACCACTAGTGGTGCCTTACAGAGCTGTTTCATGCATAATTTACTGGACTGGTATCTTTTGTTCCCCCAAAGGAAGCTAGGACATATTTCGGAATATTGTCAACGAAGCAGTTTTTGTGAAGCTTCAGACTACAGTTTCCATATTTATTTTGACATACCAGTAACTCGGATTGCTGAAACAAAACTTAACCCCCATGCTTAGCTCAGTAACAGTGATAACGATTTTGGGTATGTGCTGGGTGCCTGCTACTGTTCTAAGCACTTTCCATGCTTTAGCCCTCACAGCAAACCCAGAGTACATTCTATAGTTAGCACCATTTTGCATAAGAAGAGCAAACTGTTCAAGGTCAAATTGTTGCCGGTGGAACTGGGGCTCATTCACGACCCAGGCAGGGGAGACTGTGGTGTGGCAAGACTTATTTGAGGGGAAGAGGAGGCTGCCCCTGCATCCCTTCTCCATCCATCCCACCATGGAAGAAGTCCAACCATGTTTTAGCAAAGCTGAAACAAAGGCCAGTGTCCAGAGTTTCTGTTTCATATTAAAGCTAAGTTCTTTGGAGCCCACAGGCAGCTGCTAAGCAGTCTCAGTCCCCATCCAGGTGGCTTAGCAGTTCCTGGCTGCACTGCTGTGCCCAAGCTCCCACCTGGAACCTGTGTTTGGTGTCCAGGCGGCTGCTAGACCCACACAGCTGTTAAGGAGAGAACACGCAAACTCATGGAGCAACTCATGAACTCTTGTGTGTTCTGGAGTGAGAGAGCGAGCGAGCAAGAGAAAGTGCTTCTTTGTAAGCTGGGTTACAATGTCTCGGGCTTGGGATGGACCAGGTGCTTTTTTCAGAAATAACCAATCAACCTTCCAAGGTTTTGCTGGCTTCTGATGGGTCCACCCCTAGCCAATAGATCCCTTTCCCAGGTTAGACTGACAGGCCTCTATGGTCGAGCACCCCCTGCCCCCCCGCCCCCCCCCCACTCCGCCGCTGCACCATTTTGACTTTTATTGTGCATGTGCTCACCTCCCCCTGCTTCCCCCAACAATTTGGTACTGGAAGGGGGAAGTGAGAGGTGTTAATCCTGGGAGGGGCAATGCTGTGATACCCAGGAGTGTATGAAGCTGAGCTTCCTGGCTAAGCAAACAGGCTTATGTTCCTGGGTTGATTATGCTCGACAATGTCTGACTCCATTTGCCTTCTTCCTTTATTAATAACTAGCTCATTACCTATGGTAACAAAAGAGCTGATGAGCAGTGCAGCCGGGTTGGAGCCCAAGCTGTGTGGATGCAGACCCCGACTTCAACCGGGAGGCAGTAGGTCCCGGATAACACTTTGTCTCTCTCTTTCTCACACACACAAATACATAAGTGAAGAGGTTTTTTTTTGTTTTTGTTTTTGTTTTTTTAGAGCAGTGTATTTGAATTGCCAAAACTTGTGTGAGCCTCTGTTCTAAAAAATGTACTCTTCACAAAAGTCCTGCCAGGTAGGTGTCTCCGCTCCCACCTCACACATGGGAAGTGGTGGGTCTAGAATTCAAAAGTCCAGCAGTCATTCTTCTGTGTCAGGGGCCTTCAAATCAGGGAGTATTTTCACCTTCACAGCGTGAAACCAAGTACCACCTTTCCTAAAGCGTATCTGAGATGCCTCCTGCTGACAGGAAGTCATGGCTAGGTTCTACTTCCTTACTTCCCATTTCATATCCGTCCTTTTTCCACTTTACAAATGAAGGGTATATCTCTCACACTTAGTGATATTGCTATGGAGGACCTGGGATGTGAAAGCCTTCCCACTGCCCCGCAAAAGTGGGAGGAATACAGACTCTTAGAAATACATGTGTCCACAATGCTTCCTATAATAAATTAGCATGACCCAGGGTAGGGCTTCACATCTATCCCTTTCTTACATGAATTTCTGTCACAGACAACATGGCAGTATAAATGGGGTGCTCTGGCTCATGTCAAGATGCTCAGAATTCAGAGGCAGTGTAAAGTGGGGGAGCCAGAAGAATGACGAGTGCTGTTTAATAACCTCACACTTCCTATTCCCCAACAACTGTCAATGATCGCCAAACTCCTAAAGGAAAGTTCCAAGGAAGCAAAGCAAGAACATCAGTGAGAAATGGTGAAGGTGGCAGGCAAGACCTTATCTCCCCCATGTGACACCCACACGTCAAGACTGCAGGCCTCATCTAATTTTTTCTGTCTTGGAATATTCAAGATTGGAACAGAGCATGCTGCTTTGGAAGGCCCTCCTCTCTGCCCGGTTCCCCTTCCCTAGCTTTCACTAGGTCTCCGCCCGCGTCCCAGGGGCATCCTCGAGTGTTTCACAGGAGGAGGAGGAAGGAAGTTCCTATTTACTTCAGACAGATGAATAGTACACCTTCAAGTAAAGGAAACATTGTAAGAGCTAAGTTAATATTTTATATTTTCTTGGACACTTTTTCACACTTTTTCTTCTTTTTTTTAATATATTTTATTGATTATGCTATTACAGTTGTCCCATTTCTCCCCCATCATTCCCCTCCACCCTGCACACCCTCTCTCACCCACATTCCCCCCTTTTAGTTCATGTCCATGTGTCATAAGTTCTTTAGCTTCTACATTTCCCACACTATTCTTGCCCTCCCCCTGTCTATTTTCTACCCACCGTCTATGCTACTTATTCTCTGTACCTTTTCCCCCTCTCTTCTCCTCCTACGCCCCTGTTGCTAACCCTGCATATGATCTTCATTTCTGTGGTTCTGTTTCTGTTCTAGCTGTTTGCTTAGTTTGCTTTTGTTTTAGGTGTGGTTATTAATAGCTGTGAGTTTGCTGTCTTTTCACTGTCATATTTTTGATCTTCTTTTTCTTAGCTAAGTCCCTTTAACATTTCCTATAATAAGGGCTTGGTGATGATGGAACTCCTTGAACTTGACCTTATCTGAGAAGTGCGGGGTCCCCTGTCCTGGGCGCCAGATGTGGCGGGGGGCTCTGCCCGTAGAGCCCCATCCCTCCGTCACGGATGAAAATAAAAACTGCCTAGACATGACTGCTTGGGGAGGAAAGGGGTCAAACTCTCAGAGGAGAATGACCCAGAGCTCCATCCTCACTAGGCTTTTATTGGGCTCAAATACTGGGGAATACAGGTATGTCAGGCAGCAAGGATCAAACAATGGTTAACATTTCAAAGCAATCTGGGGGCTTAATCTGAATCAGTGTTTGTCAGGAAAGGGGGGTTGCCGGACTTTGGGAGACATACTCATTTCCTCCTGGGACACTTATCATTTAAATGAGAGCACTCTTAGCAAAGCAGGTTTCACAGGACTTTAGGAATTCTTTCTTATGCCCGATCACCCAGGGAGCTGTCCTGGCCCATACAGGGCTGCACCGATCACCCCCACAGTTTCAGGCTTTAAGCTGATTAGGAAGCAGGAGACATCTCCCAGGTGGAAATGAGGACTCGGGCTATGTCAGAATAGCCAGGGGGTGAGGGTCCATCACATCCTCTTTGCTGCAACCCCCTGAGTCCTTCCATGAGGCCTCCCAAGTGGTCACGTCTGGCTTAGGTTGCCCCTCCCATGAGGAATCTTACCCGTCATTGACTGCCAACCAAGCATTGGGGCCAGAGATGGATGAGGCAGAAGCAGCACTCCTGCCAGGGAGATAAGCTTTGTCTCCTTAGTAGGTCACGTCCTCGTGACAGAACAGACCCAGATGAAGTGGGTCCCTTGGGCTCTTACACAGCCCACCATGGGGTGAGGGTTACAACTCCTGAAACCAGGCTGAACGGTCCACAACAGAGAAGCACTTTATCTTCCCTTCCATTCTAAATGACAGCTTTGCTGTATAGAGCAATTTTGGATGCAGGTCCCTGCCTTTCAAGACTTCAAATATTTCTTTCCAGCCCCTTCTTGCCTGAAAGGTCTCTTTAGAGAAATCAGCTGACAGTCTGATGGGAACTCCTTTGTAGGTGACTGTCCCCTTATCCCTTGCTGCTTCTAGAATTCGCTCCTTCATTTGAATCTTGGCTAATGTAATTCTGATGTGCTTTGGTGGGTTCCTCCTTGGGTCCAACTTCTTTGGGACTCTCTGAGCTTCCTGGACTTCCTGGTAATCTATTTCCTTTGCCAGATTGGGGAAGTTCTCCTTTATTATTTGTTCAAATAAGTTTTCCACTTGTTGCTCTTCCTCTTCCCCTTCTGGTACCCCTATAATTCAGATGTTGGAATGTTTAAAGGTGTCCTGGAGGTTCCTAAGCCTCTCCTCATTTTTTTGAATTCTTGTTTCCTCCTTGTTTTCTGTTTGGTGGTTAGTTTCTTCCTTCTGGTCCACTCCATTGATTTGAGTTCCAGTTTTCCTTCCATCTCTATTGGTTCCCCATGCGTCTTCCTTCATTTCACGTATTGTAGCCTGCATTTTTTTCATCTAATTTGTGAGCAAAATCAACCAATTCTGTGAGCATCCTGATCACCAGGGCTTTGAACTGTGCATCGGATAGGTTGGCTATCTCTTCACGGCTTAGAGGAATTGGCTCTGGGGATTTGATTTGTTCTCCAGTTTGAGACATTTTTGGTGGGTTTTGGTTTTAGTCTAGTCACGGGTATTACGTATGAGGGGTGGAGCCTTAGGTGTTCCCCAGTGCGGGGCAGCTGAGTTGCTGGGTTGTGATGCTTATAGGTGGGGGTGGGGTCCAAGAGGGAAGAACAGCGCCTGCTCCGCTCCCTCCCAGACCCTGGTCCCCCCTGCTGTGCCGCGCCCCCCACCACCTGCGCGCACGCGTGCGTGCATGTTGTTATGTAGTGAGGAGTGGAGCCCCAGGCACTCTCCAGTGCGGGGCAGCCCAGTCGCTGGGCTGTGATGCTGCATGTGGGGGCGGGGTCCGAGAGGGAACAATGGCACCCTCCCTGCTCTCTCCTGGTTCAGTCACCCCCGCCAATTCCCCCCTGCCTGGACCGTCCGCATGCGCGCATGTGGGACCACCTGGTCAGCCAGCCACCCTGCGCGCCCTCACTGGGTCTGCACAGTTGCCCACCCTGCGCCCGGGCTCCGCCAGCTGCCGCCTGTGCACCCGGGTCCGCACCTCCACTTTTTCCTACCGCGACTCCACCCCTCTTACCGGTCTGGGTGAATGGCTGTTGGACCTCCGTACAGTTCAATTTTCTATCAGCTCTGGTTGTTTTCCTGTTTCTAAATATCTGTTGTCCTCAATTTTGGTTGCAAGAGGAGGCACATTATGTCCGCCCACGCATCCATCTTGGCCGGAAGTCCTCACACTTTTTAAGTTTCATCAAGGTGCAATTGCCTGATATAAGTTTTGATGCATGTACGTACCCATGAAATCATCACTACCATCCAACTAGATGGGCGTATCTATGGCCCCCTGTAACATCCCTGCCTCCGCTTCTCCTGCCACTCTACCCCAACCCTAGGCAAGCACTGATCTGCCTTTTGCTGCTATTGGTTAATTTTCATTTTCTAGAGTTGTATATAAATGAACAGTACAGTACAGTATGTCTTCTTTACCTTTTTTTAGCTGCTTTCCCTTAATTATTTTGATAATTATTCAAGTTGCTCATGTATCCACAATTTGTTCTTTTTATTACTCTGCATATTCCATTGAATGAATACACCACAACTTTTACCCATCTGGGTTGCGTCTGGGTTTTGGCTCTTACAAATAAAACTTCTTCGTTTGTTTTCTTTGTGTAAACACATGCACCTACAGAACTAACAGGTGCATGCATGGTGCTGGCTGAGTGCTGGGTGCGCTTCTTGGAGGAGGGAGACAGATATTCAGGGAACTGGATTTACCTGAGCACATAGACTGTTTGTGGATGTGGCCCAGGCAGGCCAAGATGAATCTGTCAAACTCCTCTTTTCTCTGAAAGGGTTTTTAAAAGTAAAGATCATGAGCTAAGCCAATCTTGTACCCTGTGGGTGGTGGAGAATCTCCTTGGTAGGAAATTTGAGTGGAGGGAGAAGGTGGAAGAGAATGTAGGTCAGAGAATGTGGTTCTGAGCCACACCCATGGGTGTCCAGGAGGTAGTGTGCTCCTCTGGGTGCAAGGACCAGAGTTACTTCAGCCGTCTGAGCAAGGTGAGACGGGTGGGCTGGGAGGGTAGCCACTCTTCCTCCCATCTCTCTCAGGCAGCCCAGCCTGTCTCTGTGGACGCTCTGTGTATCTGCTCCATTCTTCTATTGCTGTTGGCCAATCTTATCCTTATTCTTCATCCCAAATCCCACAGAGATCCAACCAGATTGGCTTAGCTGATTTCCCTCTGGGCTTCTAGGAAGAGTCCTTCAGGTCAAGCCACCCTGAGGCAGATGGAACCAATTAGCGACGGAGGTCTGATGGGAGGACTGGTGTGAGGATGGTGTTGTTTCAGAGTTTTGGGAATAATAGTCTTGACAGGACTATGACTGATGTGTTCCTCAAAGTACCATTCTGTGGGGTTGAAGTGGAAGTCTGGTTTCCCCGTGCTTGCTTGTCCCAAGCCCCTGCCACAAATCAAGTTGAAATAATGGACCTTATATCACTATTTAGGGAACAGGGTCCTATATAGACATTAAAATGAAGACCAAGAGAAAACACAGGAACTTTCTAAGTACAAAAAGATGCCCTAAGCAGCCAGAGGGATCCCACTCCGTGCCCAGATGAAAGTGCTTGGTAGGGGGTCAGGAGGGAGCCACAGAGGAATTCTAAGGAACCCTAGGCCCTTTTCCAACTCCTGACATATGGAAATGGGTGGAAGAAGGGAGGACCATAGTGTCCCAGGCAGCTTTCAGAATCCCCCTGCCCGGAATGTCAGTCTCACCTGTCAGGCACAGTTCCTGAAAGCCCCAGCATCACTTACTTCTTTTAGGTTAGATTTGGAAAGACTTTATTATAACGCACTGTCACCCAGTCACACTGAAGCTAGAATCTGCTCATCCAATTAGTATGTCAGAGAGCAGGATCCTAGGAACCTGAGGACATCCAACAGACCGAGTTTGATGCTGAAGAACCGGTGTGGTAAGCCCCTTGAGGGGGGAAGATGGGAACTCCCTGGAGGTGGAGGGACAATGACATCACCTTGACTGACTCTAAAATTGCTTAAAATTTGTTGCCTCACAAAGACTATAATGTTCTTCCTAAAGTTATTTAGCTAACATTCTCTCACAATATTCTTTTAACTATAAGTTTTTTCCTGTATTTATTTGCTATTTTAAAATGTTTAATTGTGTTTGAACATACAATTAGCAGCCTTCACAATCATCAATAATGCGGCATCTTACTCCTATGACACTTAATATGCATACATGTATATAGTTCCACAAATAGAATTTTAACATGAAACATAAAGAAATTTTTATTTCAAGATTCACGTACACATTCATAGCAAGCGTCCTCTGTTAACACCACATGTAAATGGCATTCCCTGAGCAAACTCTGGAGCAGACATGCTGACTCGCTACCGTGCAGACCTGCGCAGTCCTGCTGCAGGCCCAGCGAACGCCTGGGGCTTCTGTAAAGGACGACGAAGTACACGTTCAGCAATGGGAACTTTGAGAAAGTTGGGAAAGTTGGGAAAGTTGAGGGTGGAGGCCAATTCACAGACTTGGGGCTGAATATCAGAGTCAAAGCCAAACTTTGGTGCATTGTAAGTACATGCACATAAACATGCGTACATGCACGTGTTTCCACTGTCCGCCGCAGGAATCAAGAATGGGAGACTCACTTTTCACTGGGTAACCTTTTTTACTGTTTGATTTTTTTTTAGCCCCCTGCATGTATTCTTTCTAAATACCCACTAAACTCCTTAAAGACATTTATGAAAACATGTAGATGGAAGGGAAATTGTACGCTTATGTTCAAGTAAAGAAATGCTATTGGTCAAGCAGGAATTTGGCGCTACTTCGTTACACCCAGGAGAGCTGCGTGGCAGCAGCTACTTGGGGCTGCACCCGGGGAATCTCAGAAAGGTTTAGGGGTGTGAGGCACATGATCCTTTGTGTTTGAGAATGGGCAATGCTGGGCATAGCTGATTAGGAATGCCCCAGGTATGGTGGGGATCCTATCTCCCCTTAGCCCTGGGACATTGGGGGAAAAGTTTCCATTTTGTGGCATTTGGAAGGACCACATGGATAGACCAATGACTCTCAGGGTGAGGAGTCCGGACCCTGAGGCCTGGGCCCCTGCTGTGGTCATGAGTACAGGCAACCCAGGCACAAATTAGATGCTCAGCCCCTCAAGCACTGAGTGAGTGAGTGTCCTGTTGGCAGCTCAGAGGACAGGTGCTTTGCCAGAAGCCCTTCCCAGGCTAGTTCTCTGGTAAACCCTCAGGGGTGACCTAGCAGTGCAGCTGAGGCCAGAGTGACCTGAGCAGGGGGCCAGGCTGGGACAGAAGCAGGGTCACAGAAACCTGAGTCACTTGACCAGTTACTTGAAAGACTCTCCTCAGGGACTGTATCAGGTCTGAGAAACTTGGGACTCTGGACACAGTTGAGAAACCCATTGTGTGGGATTAATGGCGGGATGTCTCTTCTCTACTGAAACTCCCCTTTTAGAATGTTGCAATCTGGTGAGACAATACTCATCCCGTTGGCTCACCGAAGAAGACATTTCCCCAGGCTCCTGGGTGAAGACCGTGGGTTCAGGGCACCTGATTTCCCCAGAAGACCCAGTGCTGAATAGCACAGCAGGCTCTGAGACAAGTTACAGGTGGCAGGGAAAGGCCAGGGTTGGAGCAACACTGGAGCGCTTGGCTAGAAAAACAGCCCAAAAGGAAAAAAAATGCCATGTATAAGATATTTTTCCCCGAGTGTATGGGAATCACAGAATTAGGCAGGGACCTTAGGCCCAACCAACCTTGCCATTACATAAGCCAGAGAACAGAAACCCAAAGAAGGGAAGAGATTTGCAGGTCACATCTGTTCTCTCTCCAACATCTGTTCTCCCACAGAGCGAGTGCTTGGAACGGGCACTGTGAGGGTAAGCACCTGCTCACCGCTGGCTGGCAGAGCGAGTTTGGGTCAATATCCTCTGTCCCAGACTTTGGGAACCAAATCAGACGAAATTTTAATTTTGCATGTAGAAGGTTGAATTGCGCTGTATGGCTGTGGAAGCAGGACTTGGAAGCCAGCATCTAGTCAGAGAAGACTGGTCCCTTGTGCAGCTGCACCACCTCCTGTCAAAGGCCTCTCCTTGACCTTGTGGGTAGATAATCTCCTTGCATTATCAATGCATTCCTAACCTTGGGTGCTCGAGGAGGTGCATTTGACCTTCTCAGAGACTTGGCTTGTAATCAAGGGTGCCTTGTACTCTGGGTCGGAATAACTATTGGCCACTGTGGCCAGTCTTGCCACCGGAGAGAGGAATCCTGGATCGTTGTTTCTCATCTAAAGCTCACATGTCCTGCAGGTAGAAGGGGCCCAGCTGTAGTTCCTTCTTCCAGAGAAATGAGCCTCTCCATCCATACCCTATTCTCCTCCTCACGTAGCCATCCCCCCTCCCTGGGACAGCATAAAGAAGGGAGCTCCCCAAGTCAGACTGCAAACCACTGGTTCCCCAGCCTGGAGCCCATCTTTGCTTGTGTAGGGTAACTGCCACCATGCAGAGTGTACGGAAAGAAATGTGTCCCCTGAAGTCTTTATATCTGAGATTTATGGTGGTGACAGCAAGAAGGCTCATTACTTCAAGGCCATCCATGCAAACTCAGTGCAATTTTCATTTTTAAAAAATCAGTGGCTCTGACTATGTAAAAAATTCAAACATTTGTGTTTCAAAACAGGCATAAGGTCAACTAAATAAATATTTAAATCCTTTGACCAAGGATTAGTATCTTCTATGCACAAGAGCTCCTATAAAGAAAGCAACAGGGAAATGATGAACACCTAAGAGAAAAGATAGAGAACATCCCCCTTAAAAAGAAGAAATACAGCCCTGGCTGATGTGGCTTAGTCGGCTGAGCACCAGCCTGTGAAACACGAGGTTGTAGGTTTGATTCCCGGTCAGGGCACATGCCTGGGTTGTGGGCCAGGTCCCCAGTAGGGGACAACTGATCAATGTTTCTCTCCCCCTCTTTCTCCCTCTCTTCCCCTCTCTCTGAAAATAAATTAAAAAATCTTTAAAAAAGAACAAGAAATGTAAATGGGCAATAGGTATATGGGGGGAAATGGTCATGCTCACTAAATATTTAAAAATGAAAATTTAAACAACTGTGCTTAAAAACAACTATCAGATTGATAATAAGTACATGGACTGCCTGGGTTGAAAATCTGGCTCTCTTACTGACTGGTGGTGTAACTTTGGGTAATTAAATTTCTTAAACCTCAGTTTCCTCATCTGTAAATTGGCCATGATAATAGAGCCTTCTTTGGACTGAGGAAGGTATGAGTGCACAGCACCCGGTACAGTGCTTGGAGAGAATAGCACTTATCGGTGTTAGCTGTTAGGGATAATGATAACAAAATGAGAACACACTGCTGACGGGATGCATTCCCACCATCAAGAGACTGGCTATAGAGGTTAAGAGCTCTTATTTCTGGAAATTTATCCTAAGGACTTAGTCAAAGATATGGGTAAGAAGGTTCACAATAGGCCCTGCTGTTTGATCGGAGGGTCATGCAGTAACCAGTCCATTCCCGGTCAGGGTACATACCTAGGTTGTGGGTTTGTTCCCTTGTCCAGGCGCGTACAGGAGGCAACCAGTTAATGCTTCTCTCTCGTATCAACGTCTCTCTCCCTTTCTCTCTCTAAAAGCAATGAAAAAAAAATGCTCTCGGGTGAGGATAAAAAATAATAACAATAATAAGGAGAAAGAAGGTACACAATAGTATTCTTTGGTAAAGAAATTTTTGACTCAAATGTGAATGGTTTAGATTATGGTAAATTAAGTAATAGAATGATACTTTTATATAACAGTAGAACAAGTTTAAGTAATAGAATAGATGAATCTGTGTAATAGAAATAGGATTTATATAATAGAATGTTTTAGGTCAGGATTTTTCAAACTTTATGCAAACTTTTTCAAAGTAAACCTTCCTCAGTGGTGTAAGCAAATGAAATATATAAAAACTGAACTTCAAACCACGAGGTTGTGGTTACCTGTGGAGCTCTACAGACAAGGCCCTGCCTGCCGTCCCCCACTCACCCCTGGGGCAGCCACTCGAAGGGATCTGAGGCTCACAGAACTTCTGACAGTGTGGGGAAATGCTGACGTCATGTTATATGCTAAAGTCAGCATAGAAACCATACACATAGTGTATTTTGATGTTATGAAATACTCTCAAGCCCACACACAGCCATAGAAAAGGCCTGGAAGAGAATAGACTAAAATAATGGTGGTTCTCTCCTGGTTGGATTTTAGGGCAGTTGTATTTTCTTTTTATAACTTTTTTGTTTTTATTTTCCAAAAGTTCTTTAATGAGCATGTACCATAGTTATAATCAGGAGAGAAATCACTTAAAAGAAGTTTTTATTTTTTTCTTTCCCAATATTCACCCCAACAATTCAGCTGGCACCACAAGCTCAAAGGTTTGTTCCCCTGGTGTTGTCTTTTCACAGGAAAGAATTGTAATAATATTGGTATCAGAAGTTATGCTTAAGTCCAAATGCAGTGTTTTAATTATTGTGATTATATAAATATCATGGTTACACCAAGGGGTAAACAATGATTACATTACCTTTTCTGTATGCTCTCTTTTTAAATACATTTTTTTAAATTTTTATTTATTGATTTTAGAGTGAGAGGAAGGGAGAAGGAAAGCGGGGAGAGAGAGAGAAAGAGAGAGAAACATTGACTTTGTTGTTTCACTTATTTATGAACTCATTTGTTGACTCCCATATGTGCCCTGACCTGGGATCGAACCTGCAAACTTAGCATATGGGAACGATGCTCTAACCAATTGAACTACCCAGCCAGGGAATCCTGTATGCTCTTTTGTTTCTGGTGTTAATAATTATCTTTTGTGTTTCTGGTGTTAATAATTATCTTTATTTAGTTATTTATTTATTTTTGGGAAGAAGGGGACTGGGACAGAAGAAAGGCAACTGGAGTGTCTGTCAAAGTACTATTTCTTGAACTGGTGATTGTTACAAAAGTATTTGTCCTATATTCACTAGGCTATACTTTTGTACTGATTCTCTATACTTTGTTTTATTATTTAAAAGGTTTTTAAAAATAAACTATGCAACAAGAACCCACCCATGCCTGTTTTCTTTTAATAGTTTTTTTAATCCAAATTTGTCTTTCCACACACCTAACAATTTTGTAAAATAAATCTTCATACAATTTTCCAGACAAACCTCCCAGCTAGTCTGCTTGTCCCAGTTTTTCCTCTTGGTGCAGGCTGTCTCCTAACTTGTGTCATTGCCCACTAGGCCTGTGGTCTGTCAGCCAACTCTCCTCACCCCTGCCTGTGTTAGATCCCCTTTCTTTTGGACCCACATTTGGTTTACTCTTTGGTTTAGTGAAACAAGAGCGCATGTGACATACATTTTTTTGAGACTGCATGCTTAGAAATGTCTTTATTTTATTCTCATATGACTCATAGTTTGGCTGGGTATAAAATTCACAACAAAATATTATTTTCCAGAATTTTGAGGATAATTTCCATTGTATTCTAACTTGAAGTCTCATTAGTAAGAGATTTATACCATTCTTATTCCTAATCACTTTTGTCTCTTGTTAGAATCTTCTCTTCAAAGCTGATGTTTTGAAACATCATGTTTATGTGCATTGGGGTAAACCTTCCTCACCATGGTGTTAGGTACTGATTGTAGCAAATTTTCCCATATTCTTTCTCTGATAATTTCCTCCTTTAATTTTTTTTTAAATTTCATGTATTGATTTAGAGAAAAAGAAGGGAGAGAGAGATTGATGTCCACTTACTTATGCATTCGTTGGTTGATTCTTGCATATACCCTGCCCTGGGACTGAACCCACAACCTTAATGTATAGGGATGCCACTCTAAACAATTGAGCTACCCAGCCAGGGCTCCTCCTCTGAGTTTTCAATGGGCTATTAGACATCCTAGATTAATCCTCTCATTTTCTTACCTTTTTCCCCCTATTTTCCATCTCTTTGACTTTTTGTTTGACTTTCTGGGAAATTTCCTTTACCTTTAAATGCTTTTACTATTATTTTCTTTTTCATTGCATCCTGTATTATTTTATGAATGCAATAGCTTCATTTACTATGAAGAACTATGGTGTCTTTGACATGTTCTCTATATACCATTTCCAATTTCATTGAATTCCTCTTTATTTGTTTACTTGTTTAGATCATCTTTCATGTTGGCACTTTTTCTGATGTCTGTGCCCATTTCTCTTTGTACTTGGGCACTGCTCACTAATGACGGTACTTAGCTGTAGGACTGTTGCATGGATGATTACCTGGCTTATTCTTTCAAAGTCCATAGGCTTGATTTATTTCTTCAACGAATCCTCTCCCAATCTCCTGTGCAGAGTAGGAAGGGGAGAAACCTGGGTGCCAGAGTCTTGGAGTTAGCTGGAAAAGGCAACTGCTGAATCCCATTGATAATCATACCGTCGCCAGCTCTCCAAACAGGCTACACCACACACCCACCTCGGTGCCTGGTATCCCCATGTCCAGGACCTCTCTGGTTCAGTGTGTCAGGGAAACATATATATTGCCTCCTGTGGAGACAGAGGAATGGTGACCTGGCTATAAAAGTTCAGAATGAAGACAGGTTGAGGGTGTAGCTGAAGTCAGCACACAAGATTTTTAACCAGCCCTCCTCTTTTCATGCTCCCATCTTAACCTCACCTTTCCCAATACCTGGTTCCTCCAATTACTGACTCTTTCTGATGTTGCTTGGGTGCTTAGGTTTGACCTATATCCACTCCACTGGACAATTGTAGATCCTCCACCTGCTTTCTGTCTTCATGTGTTATGATTTAGGATTACAGAGACATTCCAGTTTTATTGAAAATAGTGACAGAGCTATTGTTTTCTTTGCTTTTGGAGTGTTTTTGAGAGAAGGGGGAAGAAATGTCTTTACCCCACCATTTAAATCCCTAAGTCTTTGTCTTGGTTTTTAATATAACTGATTATATGTTTTGGTTTCTTGCATCTTCTAAATTTTCTGCAATGAACATATATTATTTTAATAATAAGAAAGCACACACACAGTTATTGAAGGCCCAGGACACCCAACCCTGCATCTTCCTCTATCTCTTGCTGAGCTACCTGGGCCCATAAAGTCCCCTTATCTCTCTCATACCTCCACTTCCTGACACCATGCAGCCAGCTGTGTGGCCTCAAGCACCTGCCAGGAAGTACCATACCCTCCTTGTCAAGAAACGCATTCCTAGCTTCTTCATCTCTGAGCCGGGGCTGGTTGTGGAATAGCCTTTGCTAACCATGCAAGCTACTTTGCATGGTGTGGATCTCTTCGTGTGTTCTGAATGGTCATGTCTCCAAAACCACAAGTTTTTATAGAAAGAGTGTGTGTGTTTTGCCATGGACCCATGGATTTTTTCCCACTGATGCCATTCCAGTCAATGGGGGCTGGCATTACCTGGGACTTTTCCATGACTGCTTCCTACAGATGTATCTAGTCCCTCCACTTGGATGTACATGAATGGCCCTGGGGAAGTAGGCACACTGGGCCCTCAAACACTCTTGAACTCTACTGGCTCTACCAGGTCCAAGGGAACACAAGACCCCGAGATCTAACACACACACCCAGGCCCCCCCCAAGTTCTGGAGTCATGGAACTAATAGGAACCCAGTGAGAAATCCCAAAGCTGCAGAAATACTCCTTGTCCCCTGAGCTTTCTGACTGCGCTCCTCCCGGCCTGAGGACACTGCTGTTTCCGTTGTCCCAGTAAGCACAGGGATTCCAGGACCTGGGGTTCAACAAAATACTCTTTCCTTCCTCCTCTGCCACTAGGATCACAGCCTGACCAACAAGTAGGTTTTGCTTAGAATCCTATGAGAATTGATCCAACCTATTACGTCAAGACATTGCTCTCTAAATTTAACATGTCTATCATTCTCCTCCAAAACAGTAGCACTGATCTGGTGGGCTGAGACTTTGAGGTGAGTTTTATTTAATCCAGCAAAAACTGCAGGGGCTTTCCTCCACCTCACAGGGTTACTCATTTCTTGTCAATTTTGGTTTTGTTAAATTCAGCGTTGTAAAAACCCCATAAAGTGACCCTCACCACTAGTCCCCTGCTGGGCTCACACATTTCCTCTGTGGAACTGTTGCTTGGAAGAGCTGCTAAGAGAATGGGCAGAAACCTTTCCTGTTGTGTTGCCTTTGGCACACCTTGTGTTGCCGCTTGTGGATTTGTTTGTCCCTGATCTCTCTTCCAAATACAGTTTAGGGCAATGTGTGTGTTTGTATTCACAAATGGAAAGATATCCTCTACTGAAGTCAAACTCTGCTTGGGTCATTTCCTTCCCCCTGAAAAGACCATCCGCCACCCCAGTGCGTTACTCTGACTAGACGGAGCCAAGAGGAGCCCACGCGCATATGCACGAAGACAAAGTTCCATTTGGAGACTGGATATCATCTTTAATTAACAATGCCACAGCCCAACACCTTTTCGTGGCTGTAGCAGGCTGTGATTGTGTGTGTGTGTGTTCCTGAACAGGTGAGGGGCCAGCAGAGGCTCCCCAGCCCGTCTCAGCCAACAGCTCTTCTGAGCAGCAACTGGAAGACAGTCTGCATAGTGGCACGGAGGCTGGGCTCCTGCCTCCTTTTCTCCTGGGCCATCTTTCGTACATTCTGAGGGCAAGGCTGAGGCATATACCAGCCCAGATCGAAAGGCTTCTCGGCAAAGATGAGTCTTCAGTCCTCAGCTCTCACCGTCTCTCGCCAGAGGTATGTCCACAAGCAAAGTACACACTGCTAGGCACAGGTAGACAACCTGGACCGGCCTTGGTCCCTCTGTCACATTGGGGCAGCACCACGATGGCTCAGCCCTGGGCAGAGAGGCCAGAGCTTCTGGGGCCATTTGATTAATTTCTTTCTGAAAGAATCAGGATGTAGCTCAGGGCCTTCCCAGGGCCAGCCAGAGAGGGGCAGACTCAGCCCATGGTGGCCACACAGCTGTTGTTTCCAACCCAAACCTAAGAGCCTGCCCTCCTGCTATCTCCACCGTCCAACTGCTCACATGCCCAGGAGTCCACAACCAGACACAGCAGGAGAGGTCAGCATGTGGTGAGTCGAAAGGAGGCCATGAGACACCTGGGCTGAGCTGGAACTGCAGCCATGTGCCGGCCGGAAGCCAGTCCTCTCGCCCATGGTCATGGCCAGCCACAGCTCTCTGAAGCCGGATGGAACCCGGGCAAGGCAAGGCAAGGCAGCAAGTTCTGGGCCTAGTGCAGGAGGAGAAAACCAAACTGGCTCCACGGTCCCATTTCCAGCTACTGCGTGCCTTAGAAAGGCAAGGAGCCCAAGCCCCCAGGACGGCGGTATCAGCTGTTGGGGAGGCAGCGCTGTCCGGGTGCGGCCTCGGGCCGGAGGCCGTGTCTGCTCCGCGGGCTGGGGTAGTAGGCTGTGTACACGTTGGTCTGCTGCAGCGGGCAGAAGCCGGCTTTGCCATCGGGGCTCAGGTTGTTCTTGTTCAGGGTCTGTGGGAGGAGGAAGGGACAAAAGAAAGGGAGAAGGAACGGGTGAGGAAAGGGGACGGCCAGGTCAAGGAGCTCAGGAGCCAGTGAACAAAAGGACACTCTAACTGCTGACGCAGTATTCTGTTCACAACACCTCTGCTCCCTCCCAAGTGCCCGGCCCAGTATGCCCGCCTTAGAGCCAGAACCATTGCGCCCATCACCCTCTCCTCTGCTTCTACAGGTGGGTTCCCACCTTGAACTCCATGGGTATGTACTTCTCATTCTTCGGGGTGCCCCCGCCCTTGTAGTGCAGGTGGTTGGGGGTGGCAGGGTGGACGAGTGTGGACTCCTGGGACTGGCGCTGGCAGTGCTGGCAGGACAGGTACACTGCCAAGGTCAGCAGTCCAGAGCCCAGGAAGCAGGAGACACCCGTGGCTACCAGATGGATGAGACTGAACCCTGGGGGTGGGGGCGCAGAGAGGTAAGTGATAAGGGAAGGGCCACTGAGCAGAGGAGAGCCTCCCGACTGCCTCCCAACAGGAGGCTCAGAGGCACACAGAGCTTTGAGGCCACAGCCAATGGAAACAGCAGGCCAGGCAGCTGTCACCAGGGACCTCTGTCACAGGACCACCTATGGCTTGTGTCAGAGGCAAGCAGAGGATGTGGACTGGGTGACTCTTCTTGAATACTCTTCTTGATGACTGCCTCCTTGTTGGGGGCATGGATGAAATGGCCCAGAACCCCTTCACATGGTCTAAAGCAGCAGGAACCTCTACATGGTTTATTTGTCTGGACCAGGAGGTGGAGGGGTTCCAGATTTCAAAGCAAGGTGGGTTTCCTCCTTGAAGAGGAGGGGTAGGAGGACAGTGTCATAAGTGGGGAGGGCAGGGTCCTTTTACCTCCACAGCCGGTGGCCTCCTCCACGCTGGAGGCAGGCAGGATCACTGCAGGAAGAGAAGCAGAGCAGGTGTTGGGGCAGGGAGCAGGTGACAGGGGTCCCAGAGGGGCTCGGTGTGTCTCTGGGAGGACCCCTGGGTCAGCACTGAGCTGTGGGACAGACCTTCGGGCCGTGTGCCTCCCACCCTCCTGTGCCATCCTGCACTGTACCCCACAATATACAGGGAAGGGGAAGGAAGTTGGGGACTCAGTGGGAAGCACTGGGCTGAAGGCTGTGGTTGGAAGACCTACCGGGAATCTCGTTGTAAGGGCAAGGGCGGCTCTGGCTGCTGTTTCCAGCACAGGTGCTGGGCCACAGGACCAGATCCTCGCAGTGCCGGCTGCGGGTCTGGACTCCATCCTCAGCGCAGGCACTCCACTCAGACCACAAGGACCAGCCCTCTGCGGGTGGTGGGTTGGGACGAGGTTACCGGCCCCAGCACCCTCTGGTGAGGACTGGGGGGCTCTGTGGTGCTCCCCAGCCCAGGCCAGATGTACTCAGTACCTGGGCAGGCCTGTGTGGCACACAGTGCCTCCTCTGTGTGCAGCCCCAGGCAGATGTCCTCGCCTGAGGAGGGTGCAGGGCTGGTGCAGGAACGTGTGCGTTGATAGTGGCCACCGCCGCAGGAGGCTGAGCATGGGGACCAGGAGGTCCAGCAGGACCAGGCGCCTCGAGCTACAAGGGGACGGGGGCGAGTGAAGGGGGCTACAGGTGCTAGAAGGACCCTAGACAGTTTCCTGCCCCATCCCAGGCAAGGCCATGTCTGCCCTGGTCCACACAGACCTCAGCACGCACCCACCCCCACTCACAGAGCTCACGGTTAGGAAGAGGCCCCTCCCTGTCAGGGAGAAATGGAGGCTGCGAAGGAGGCATCGAAAACCAACTCAAAACAAGCTCCCTATCAGGCTAGCCCACTTGAGGAGAGAAAAAAGTGATAGGAAGATGAGGAAAAGCTCTGCTCTATGGGAGTAGCTGCTGAGTCCATGTTCAGGCAACAAATTGTTCTGGGGCCCCTTGTATCCAGTGGGCAGGAAGAAGAGGTCACCTGAGCATGAGGTGTGGCCGGGGTAGGGCTAGGAGTCTCCCAGGTAGGGGTTCCCTGTGGAGAGGATTCCCTACGCGGGGGGTTACCTGAACCAAGATTAATTAGCACAGCATTACCTGGACAAGCCTGCGGGTTGCAGTCCTGGTACTCAGTGGCATCGCCCACACAGGGCAGGCCCCCGTTGCGGGGCTCGGGGTTCGTGCATGTCCTCTTGCGGACGTGGAAGCCCAGCTCACAGTCCCGTGAGCAGGACGACCACGGGCCCCAGGCGGCCCAGCCCCCGCTCACCATGTGTTGGGCGGCGCCCCCGCTGCGCAGGAGATCCTCCACCAGGGCTGCGGGTGGGGTGGAAGGACTGGCCTCAGCAACAAGAGCCTCTCCAAACAGTGCGTTCCACCCACCCGGAGCTGCAGCTCCCAGCCACCCCTGCCCCCGCCCGCGCCCCAGCGCTCTGGACCTGGGAAGTAGGATGGCCTGTGGGGTGCGCAAGGGCTGTACCGTCTGTGTCACAGGTTCCCGAGCTGTCCGCTGGGCAGGTTCGGGTCTCGGTCCTTCTTCTGCCAAACTGCAGGCCATGAGGGTCGGGCAGGGGCGCTCGGCACGTGAAGCGAAATCGCTGCTCCTGCCGCGCCCCGCCCTGAGTCACGTTCACGGGCAGCCACGGCGTCCACGGCGTGTTGCGCCGCACTTCAGGGCAACCCTCGGGGTTGCACGTCTTGAATTCCTTGGGGATAGGAGCCTGGGTTGTTTCACAGCCTGCAGCTCCCAGGCCTGCCCTGAGGTCCACCCGGGCCCGCCCTCCAGTTGGCTACAGGTCTCGAATCCAGGTCCGGCCTGCGCCCCCTGGACCGGCCCTGGCCCTCACCACGCCGCAGCCTGGGCAGGAGTTGCCGTTCTCGCAGGTCCGACGCCGCGATTGCACGCCGCCCCCACAGTTGCTGCTGCACTTACTCCAGGAGCCCCAGGATGCCCAGAAGATGGGTACCGGGCAAGGCGTGTTTTCGTTACAGAACCTGAGGGGTGTGAAGGGAGGGGGTCACTCTAGGGAGCGGGCACCCCCTTCCCTAATAAGAGAGTAAGAGGTTGCTGGAAGTGCAAACTGGGAAGGACTGGAGTCCACTGGATCTCCTGGAGAGCTCCCCCTGCCTGCACCCGTCCCCCCAAACTCTGGGACTTCAGGGCTAGCTTCTAGGTCTCAGGGAGCCCCAGCCACAGCCTAGCTCACCGCTCCTCCCGGCTCTTGCCCACGCAGATGCGGCCTCCGTGGCGGGGAGCAGGGTTGCTGCAACTTCTCTGGCGGACCTGGAACCCTATCCCACAGGTTGTGCTGCACAGGGCCCAGGACGACCACGTGGTCCACGCCCCATTCCTGGCGGGGTCAGAGGCGAAGGAGACAGATGACCTCTGAGCCCTACTTCTCTGATCTAGTCTACATCCCAGCAGATGGATTTTGTTGTCAGCAAGTGCCAGATGGTGACAGAAAATATCAGCTCCTAACCAGGCCATCTCAGGCAAACTCATTCATTCATGCATTCATTTGTTCATTCATGCCTCAAACATGTCTTGAGAGCTTTCCTGCATATATTGGGCTGGGCTCAGGGTACAGAGATAGGACATAGCCTCTACTCATGGGGGCAAAAGGATACATTCTCTAGAGAAGGCCCCAATTCGCCTTTCCAATCTGCAACCTGTGTTTCAGCCTTCTTGGCTGGCCAACCCTTGCACCCAAATGCATGCGCCCTCCCCTGTTCTACCACTGTGCCTGCTTTGCTCCAAGCTCATGAACCACTCACTCTGGTCTACTTAGACTCTGATTTTCAAATTTTGACTCTACCACTGACTGGTTGTATAAGCCTGGGCAAGTCGATAAAACCTCCTGTGTGCTTTACCACACTCTCATCTTCAAAGTAAGGGTAATGATTGTATTCCTACCACCATGACGTTGCTGTGACAGTTAAGTTAATAAATGTATGCAGAATTAAGTTATTTTAAGAGTGTCCAGAATAGAGGGTTAGTTGTTATAACCCTTTATGGAGTCCCTGGGTACAAGGCAGTGTGCAAGCACTTCACTATCTCCTGTAACCCTCCCAACAACTCCTGGGATGGGAGTGTAGCCTTCACTTAGAGAAGCTCAAGGGATTAGGTAGCTTGGTCAAGGCCACACCTCCAGACAGTGGCAACTCAGGGTTGGCACTGGGTCTGCCTGCCTTACCATGCCGTGCCGTCCCTTGTGTTTGGGACAATAAGGCTTATTAAGGCTAGGTCTGTCCAGGGGTGACTGCTGTGTCTGTCCAGCCTTCCTCTTTGCACAATATCAAGAGCCCGCTAAATGCACTGAACCCCTAGAATGTGATTTTCATTACTTGTTTTCCTCCCTTGTGTAGGCTGTTTTTGTTTTTATTTTCGTAGACTTTGAATTTGGTTGTTTGGAAGAATGAACATCATTGTTTTGTTCTAGAGGGGAGTTCTTGATGGTGTTTCTTCCCCCAAAATTGACTTAGATGATTAGAATTTGGTGCTTACATGAAAGTTACAAAAAAATTAGAAATGCTTTGATTAAAATTACAAATGAGAAAAAAAAATATCAAGAGCCCCCACAAGGCAGAACTTCTCCCCTACTAGAGTGGACATTCCCCCAGGGCTCATGTTTCTTGCCTCAGACTTTTGCTACCTGTCCCATCCCTTGTGCAGCCCTGAAGTGGTTTCCGTCCATTAGAGCAAATACCTGGCTGGAGATGCCCTACTCCGGTTTAAGAAAGCAGCCAGGCAAGCCCTGTATCCCCACATACCTAGAGCAGTTGGCGATGTGGATGGCTGGCCCCACGCAGTCTCGGCCCCCACAGCGAGGCTGGGGAGTGTCACAGGCTCGGGCCTGACACAAGCAAGAGCCTGAGTTGTCTCCATCTAAGTGCTCACATGGTTGCCAGGTTGACCACGGGCCGAAGCCCCCATCCTGAGTCATGTTCCGCACCTGCAGGCAAACATCAGAGGCTGGGTCCAGTCACACAAGGCACAGGTCCCAGGACATGTGGGGATTCTGATAGGGAATCACAATCTGAGTTGGGGGGGTCACAGAGGGGTTCTCACAGGACACGCTGTGATGTTCTGGGTCCAGAGGCTCATGTTGGAGCTGTCCTCGAGTGTGCTGCAACGTTGCTGCTTCCTGTCCCAGCCGCAGTACGGGTCCCGTGCCCCCAAGCATGCCCTGACAGACAGAGGTCCTGAGACTCAGGCCCACTGGTCTCCCAGCCTCATCTGCATCCCAAGAACACACCTGGCCACTCCCCTCTGGGCACCCCTTTCCATCCAGTTGCTCTCCCAAGTAGTAAGTTCACTGAACACATTACTGTGTGCCAGGCATCATTGTAAGTGCTTCAAACACATG
The DNA here is from genome assembly GCA_039655065.1 of Glossophaga mutica. Taxonomy (NCBI): domain Eukaryota; kingdom Metazoa; phylum Chordata; class Mammalia; order Chiroptera; family Phyllostomidae; genus Glossophaga; species Glossophaga mutica. The sequence goes on along the minus strand of CM077304.1, from coordinate 121,442,425 downwards.
AAAGAATTTATACAACGACAAATAAGGACGGTGTTGTTACCATCCCCACGGAGTCTGCCCAGGAACTTGCCACTGGCCAAAGGGGCCAGGGAGCTCAAGGGCTAAAGGGATACTCAAAAGAGTCAGAGATCCGCCCTTTGGGTATCTCTAGAATAGAATCCCCCTTTTCCCCTGAGGCTTCAGGGAGAGTCACCTGTCAGGTGAGTTCTTTATTTTTAGTGAGTTCAATAAACCATGTAACCAGACGAGGGAAAAGAGGTTTTATGAGAGACCTTGTGGAGAAGAGGGTGGGGCTCCCTCTTGTCATCAGTGGAGGTCAAAGAAGACAGTGCTGTCCCTTGTTCCAGTGACCCATGACCTTGTATAGGCCATGTTTGGGAGGTCAGTAGGTGAGAGCCTCGCTGGACCCCAGTAAGCACACTCTGGCCCACCCGGAATCCAGAATATTCTTCTGTTGCTCAAGAATCTGTCTCCACTTTATTCACTCAGGCACAATCTGTGTACATTGTACAGTGTAAGTGTGCTCATGTTCTCATCTCGGACCAGTGGTTTGATTCGGGGGCTGTCCATCAGCAGAATGCATCAAACTGGACATTGTAGGATGGGGCTAAATACAACACATGTGTAAACACAGTCCCAGCTCTCTGTGGTCTTGAGATTCTGCTCATTTGCTGACATCTGGAACAAATTGGCTGCTAGCAAAATCTACCCAGTCAGAACTCAGCGGAGCCCACTCCCGAGTGTGTTATGCGCAGCTCTCAGAAACGGGCACCAAACCCTAGAGGCAGCTGATATGGTACTTTATAAGCAGCATACATTACATTTTTTAAAAGGGGGGAAAAGAACCAGCCATGACCAGTGATTATTAATAATAATAAATAAAATGTTACGTATCAAAAACAAATGACGGCCAGTAGAGAAAATAAGTAAGAGCAGAAAATTTGAGTTAGCTTACACGGATAAAAGCAGAAGATTCGGGAGGAATGCAATTTGCCTCATGCCATTTCTTTCATCTCAGGCCCAGCCAGTTCTGGAACAGTGGTTCCCAGTCTGGACTGCAAACTAGAATCTCCTGGGGATCTTTTAAAAAGCTTAAGCAAACAAAACAAAAAACCCGACTTTCTCTGGGCCTTTGGACCAGGCTCGGCCAGGCACTGGAATCTTCTGAGTGCTCCCCAGGTGACTCTAATGAATAGCATGGCTGAGAACTGCTGTTTCAGGGCCACTTTTGTCAACGTTCCAAAGCCAAGACATAAAGTGCCTTGTCTCTCCAACCCATGACAGAATAAGAAAAGCGTGAGGAACCTCAGAGTAGCTGCTAGCCCCATCCCCGCTCTCTCCCCACCCCTTAATCAGCCTCCCTCAACCTCTCAGCCTCTCCTGCCCCCAGGATCCTCCTGCCCCTGGCCCTGGCCCTGGCCCTGGCTGCCTGCGAGGGCCCGCAGGGCTGCCCTGGGGCTAGTGTCTGAGCTCTCTTGTTGGCATCCGCTGCTATTGCCAAGTGTCACTCCAAAGCTCACAGAGCAGGGAATGTCCTGAAGAAAATTAAAACTCCAAGCAGGGAAGAGTTAAAGTGTGTCTCTGACTGCAGGACCGGGTGGCAGTTTAGGGTGTCTTTCATAAAAGCAGCCATCAGACCAACAATGTATCACCATGTCTTTTTTACTGCAATGTCTCAAGCAGCCATTATAGAAGGGAACAGGTTCGTTCCATGGGCTCAGAGGCAGGGCAGAGATGGATGGCCGCAGACGAAGCAGGCAGTTTCCAGCAGCAGGAGCAAGTCTCTAAATGGGAGCTGTCCAGCGTAGCAACAGTGTCCCAGGAGCTTGGGAGCAAGTGGCTGTTCTTTAAGATGGCAGCAGAGGTGGGCCAAGGCCCCCTGGCAGGGAGGGAGGTGGGGAGGTGTGAGCCTCCCTCCTGGGGGAGCTGGGGTGGAGGCCGTGCCCCTCCGGTGCAGCCTGAACGGCATGCTGGACGGAGGAAGGGGTGGCTCATGCGCAAAACGCCTGCTTTGTGGAGCTGAGGCAGCGTTCATTCCCTCTGCTCCTCCTCCTCTGAGCCCTGGCCCCTCTCTGGCCAGGCTAGGGCTCTGGTTGTGCCCCTTGGAACTGAGATTTGCCCGAGTAAAAGGAGGTGGCTGGACATGGATTCTGGGCAGAGGAGGGGACCTAAAGGGGTTCTGCTTACCCACCCCCATCCTCCTGCCAGCTTTGGAAGGCCCGAGGGAAAAAACATGAAATGCCTACCCTGGGAAACACCCTGTGACGACCCACCCGGTAACACCCAAGTCCTGACACATTGTACGTTGTGTGATAGACACTTGGCTTCCAGACTCTGTAGTGCACAGCTTGGTAGCTGCGCAGGTTTCCTCTGGTCATTTTATTAACTGTGCAATAATGAAGCTTCACATTTTACATTTGTACACCCACCTATAGCTTTATGGCAGGGTTTTTACACATAACTGGCTCTTATCCCAAACTCAGGAAGCCCAATAGGATGGAAGTTTTAGACTCCCAACTGACCTCTTTCTAACTGCTGTTCCACGGGGCCGGGCTACGCAGCCGCCTCTCCCCACCCTGCAGCGCCGTGTGAGTGGGGACGTGTCCCGGCAGCGTCTTTCTTCCCCTTGCTCCGCTGCAGACCCCATGGCTTCATATCTGACTGGAGCCACATCAGCTCACGCTGGCTGACCATCTGCCCCACGACAGCGCTGCCCACCACTGTCTGATTGATTTTTGCAAAACACCCATTTGTGCTGTCTGTCACCACCCTGCTCAAAGACCATTTCAGTGCCTGCAGCCACAGCATTCAAATCAAAATCCTCCCTTGGCATTCTCAGCTGGCCTCAGCCCACTTTCCAGTCCTATTTCTCACTCCTCTCCTGCACCAACCTCCTCTCAGGCCAAACGAAGAAGAATTAATCCTGCGTGGAGGGCCTCTTTATGCCTTGGGCTGGGTGTGGCCTCCTGGTGGAATATAAAAAATACTGGGACACTGAGTTTACCTTCAAGGACGTACAACCTCTTAAAGAATAAGGCATGTGTAAAGAGTTTGCTAACAACACAAGAGTTAAAGAACACAAGCTGTGGGGGAAATGCCTTCGGCAGGTAGCTTGTGACTCATTGCCAAGCAGTGCTGTCTGTAGTGAAGGTTGTAGACTGTAGACTCCCGAGAGCCCAGGAGGCCCCTAAATGAATTTCTGGAGATAATAAAGGAATAAGGACACTAGCTATCGCTTATGATTCACTGGATAGGTGCTTCATGAATATCATTCCCAATTCTTACAAAAACTTGGCCAAAATTTAGTATCGTTTGCTCCGTCACTCTCCCCCTGCCCTTGTTTTCCTGATGAAAAAGCTGAAGCTCAAAAGGTTAAGTATGGAGCGGAGATGGAGCCCAGGCGTGCCCAGTTGGATCCAGCATGTGGGTCCTCCCACCGCCTCCCCATCTCTTCCCATGTGTCGGACACAAGCCAAGGTTTCTCCCCACAACCACACATTCAGACCTCTAGGGAAAATGAAAGTTTTCTAGGCTTATTTCATCTTGCCTAGTTCCTCTCTCACTGACAGCCCCACCGAGTGCTCTGAGCACAGTAGAGCTAAGCAAATGTTCGGTGGTTTGTTGACGGAGCCATGTGTTGGGGCTGAGGGGAGCTTGAGTGTCTGCCCACTGCCCTCCCCCCACCCCCCCACCCCCACATTGGGACTATCCACACTCTTCCCCTGCCCTCCAGGCCTCTGTCCAGCTTCCAACACTCTCCCCTGGGGTTGGAGGCAAATCTCTGGCAGCAGAAAATTCGTTTGCCTCCCAAATCTCAAGGACAGATGGGCACAGCCGGAAGGTCTCTGGCCACAGGTGCCCATGTGGGCTGTGGCTACGCCAGCTAAAGGCAGCTTTTGATTAGCTTAAAAGTGAGAGGGTGCAGCTTGGGGGAAGCTCACAGGGTTGGACTCTGAGCTATATCTCCATTTGGCTGTGGGATAAGCTTTTGTTTCCCCCTTAAATGCCAGTGTCACCGTTGCCAAATTTGTGCATCCACTCAAAGCCAAGGTATAGAGGACTGATCGCAGAAGCAGTTGGGAAGGGTATGCAGTGTCCACATGGTTCCTGACCTCCACTCCACCCAAGCAAGGCTGCTGTGCCTCTTCTAAGGAAGCAAGAGGAGCAAAATTGGGGGTGCGGTGGTGACTCACAGCATTGTCTGCAATCTGCCCCCACCTCTCCGAAACAAGTGCTGTGGTTTCAGAGATAAAGACTGTCCTCTGAACAGCAGCGGTTGAGAAGAAATCAAGTGGGCTCTAACTATGGGCTGACCTCAGGGATAGCAGCCACCATCACACCTCCAGGCAGCGACAAATGGTTTACAGTGATTATCCAAGATGTTATGAGGAGGAAACCAAGGTCCAGAGAGGTTAAGTGACTGTCCAAAGTGACCGACTGTCGCTGGAGCCTGTGCTAGGATGCTACCCCAGGTCCAACAGACTCCAAAGCGCCTCCTCCGCAGCATGACTGGCAGGAATAGGGAAGGCGCCGCTTACCCCTGATTGCCGTAGGAGGCGCATCTCTCCAGCGGGATGCGCAGCACCCTGTCGCTCAGCCCCACGAAGAGTGCGCGGGCGCTGTGCAGGATCCGCATGCTGAGCAGTGGCTCGCGGCGCCCGGGGGGCAACACGTGCAGCTCTTCCAGGTAGCAGCCATGGAGGCTGCGGCTTGTCGTGGACAATGCCTTCAGGATGGTGCCCGACTCTGGAAGGGTCAAATGAGGGTGGCCTTAAAGGCCAAGAAGAAACCTCAGGGCCCTAGCCCTGGCTCCTCAACCTCCTCCCACTCCGAGCCCAGACCCGGACGCCGGGCTCACCCGTGCCGATGTAGAGCACATGGTAGAGCGTGTCTTGGGCCTGCACAAGGTCCACCACGAGGTGTGAGAAGCGCACGCTGTCCTGGGTGACACAGGGCTCGGGAGTCACCGGCTGCACCGCCTCGCTCATCAGGAACAGGCGCTGTGCGTCCTGCAGGCTGCGCTCCGTCAGGTTCTCGTTGGGGCCCACCTCAGACAGGGTGCCGCACTGTGCGGGGAGGCGGGTCACAGGCGCCCGGCCGACGGGGCTGCCCAGATCCCCTATCTCCCTCCCTCCTTCCTTATTGTAACCCAGGGGGTTACTGGCAGACTTTGATCCTTCCGTCCATCCCCCCCCGACCCCCAATATTCCCACTGAGTCCCATGCACCCTCTTCCAGTGACAGATGCCTCTTCTTTGGGAAAGAAGGGAAACTGGGGCTGGGAAGATGGGGCAGGCAAGACCTGCCAGGGCTGGGGAGGAAGAAGGGGAGAAACAAGGGGGACTGGGCGATCTAAAAATGGATCATTTGAATGTGGATAACGAGTGTCCTGTGATCATATGCTGCGGCTGCAGATCCCGGCCCCCGTGTTGTGCCAAGCCCTGGTTCCCTCTCCTGTGTCCCTAACTGCACAAGTTGCTGTGCCTTTCAAACCAAAACTGCAAGGCAACTACCATTTATTGAGCACCGACTACATTCCAGTCACCAGATCAGGTGTGCGTGGACCCTCACACATTTCTGTGAGTTATTGGAATTATCCCTACAGGCCAAATAAAGAAAAGGTGACTCGAGGAGGCTAGGTGACTTGCCCTAGGTCACACACAAAGACAAGGCTAGATCTGGGTTAGTGCTATTGGACTGCAAAGCCTGACGTTCTTTCCCTGCTCCCTTCTGGCCGTGGGCAGGGAGTTGCTCGGATGTGAAAGTAGCTTATGCCCCACGGCTCTTTTCCCTTCCCTATCACAGCCCTGAGGGTGCTCCTGCTATCGGGGCACCCAGAGCCCTCACCACTCCCAGCATTCAGAGGCCCTCTGAGCACCAGCACCCACGCTGTAGACTGCAAGCAGACTCCAGCTAAAGTCCCCCCATTCTAGCCACACAGCCCATGCGTGCTGTCCTGGTCCCCTACACGGAGTACAGCTGAGGTCTCACCTCCCTACCTCCCTGGAGGTAGAGTTACATTTACAGATGGCTCAGAGCATGGTCCCTCGCTCTGTGTCCCACCCCCTCGACCTTTCTCATTCTACAGTCTTAAAGGTTACCACCCTCTTAGGGGACCATTGTAGACCCCTCAGCTGGGTGCAGCCAGCAGGGACAGATTCGGGAATCAGCTTGTGGCTGGTAGTCTGGTGAAAGGCAGTGTGGGCAGAGAGGGGAAGAGAGGAGAAGTCGTACCTGGAAATTGGGGATGGGGTTGGCGATGGGGAGCCAGGCAGCCCTGGGGTTCTCCTGGTAGCGAAACGGGCCGTTGAAAGCCTGGGAGATGGCACTGAGGTTGAAGGCGCAGACGGCAGAAGCAGCGATGCTGTTTCTGAAAGGCGAGAGATGGTCGGATACTGCGCTGCCCCCCACCCCCACCATAAGCCTGGGAACCCTCCTTAAACCCCACAACCTGCTCTCAAGGCACCTCCTGGCACAGCTCCAAGGCTGATTAAACACCTGTGACGGAGGAAGCACCGTCCTCCCGCTCTGGAAGCCCCGTGGGAAAGAAAGACCCACCGACGAGAGGCACTGGTGGGTTCCTCTGTGCTACTTTCTCACCCCCTCCCTTCTCCTGTGGGAGGGTCAAATAAAGTCAGTGCCTTCAAACATTTCATCCATGGCCACGGTAGGAAATATATTTTAGATCACAACTCAGTACGACAGTACACAGGTGCACGCACACACATCTGCAATGAATTTTTATGAAACAAGAATTACCCTTGTTAAATACATGATACTCTGATATTTCTATTCCAGGCTATTCTGTTTTATTTATTCTATTTTATTTTTAAAAACGTGAGTCACCACACTACGGTACACTGCAGACCACAACGCCCGCAGCCGGAGGCCTCTCAGACCCCTTTCAGTCCCAGTCCCAGTCCCAGTTGCTGCGAGTCCGACGTGAGCGGTTCAGAGGTGATGCTGCTACACCACACGTTTCCAGTTCTGGTCTCCGCACTTAGCCCCGCTCCCAAGTGTGCCCGTTCCTGCCTGCTCTCAGCGCCCGTCATCTCCCTTGGATGTTGCACCGTCCTCCTGGCTGGCCCCCCTGCAGCCTGCCTCATCTCCTCTGATCCGTTCTCCACACAGCCTCAGATGTGTGTTTCTAAACACACCTCCAAGCTAGTCTCTGGCTTGCTTCAAGCCCTTCCGTAACTGACTGCTCTTAGGATAAAGATCAGAACCTGGAAAGCAGTCTGCAAGGCCTGCAGGGCATAACCCTGCAGCCCTTCCACCCATCCCCATCCCAGCCCTTCCACCTCCTCTCCCGTCTTCCTCCTCCTCACCCTCCAGGCTCCTGCTGCACTGCTCTGGCTCCGTGCCTCAAATGTTTCTTCCTTCCCAAAAGCTTTGCAAGTGTTGCTCCCTTGGGCCAGACTGCTCCTCTCCCCAAGTTAATTCTTATTCATCCTTGTGGATGTCACTTCCTACAGGAAGTTTTCCCAGATCACCACCCCTCCATAGCTTTAGACGTTTCCCTGTGCACTGCCCTTTCCCTTTGTAGCATTTATCACAATTAAAATTGTGTAATAACCACCCTCTCTAGAATGTAAGCTCCTTAAGGGCAGAGACCGTCTGCTCTTGCTACCTGGTATCCCTCCCCACCACCAACCCACCCAATAAGCACTCAGCATGGAGGAGGCACACAAAGCAAACTATTTACAACCTACACTAATGTCATCATTTCTCCTTGATGTCGCCGGTGGCTCCTGTCCCTTGCTCACCTTCTGGTGCCAATTGCCAGGCTGGTCATTAAGGCCTGGCTGTCAGCGCCTGGCCTGTGTGGGCTGTGCTGCATCCTGTCCCTCTGGCCATTCCTGCTTCCAGCTTTACTCTCAGCCCTGGGCAGCCCCTCAGACTGTCCTTCCTAGAGCTAGCCTGGCCCTCATCCAATGCCTGCTAGGTGGGGCCCAAGGTACGCAATCACCTCTACGGCTCATGTGTTTCTGATGTTCTTACAAAGAACCCTGAGCAGCCTCCTATACAAGAAATGCTTTCCTTGGTCTCTGCCACCCATTCGGTATTCTCTACGTGAAAATCACCTAACTGGGTTAGCCTGGACATAGCAGGAGGGAGTGGGAGGAGGGTTCAGGATCTTTGTGGGGGCTGCCCTTTCTTACACCTGGGAAACTAGGGGCTCTGACTCCCAGCCTGTGCTTGCCAGTGCAGTCAGGACTGCCGGAAGACTCTGCTGGTTAGGGTTAGCAGGGCCAGGGAATCCTGAGGTTGGAAGGGACTGGAAAGAACCCCTCTGAACCTCCCAATAGGCTGCTGCCAGACCCTTCCAGAGCTGCCATCCCCTTATTCGAGGCGGCTATGTCACTTTCCTCACCAGCAAGTTCTTCTTCAGGAAGCCGCAATCCAGCTCCTTTTATTCTTTGTATCTGGCCTAGGCCTGCTCTTCACAGCAACCCAGAATAAATGCTGGCGGCTGCAGAGGTAGCACGCCACCAAATCCCAGATGCCCCAGTGCAGAAGACACAACAATCCCCCTTGTAGGGAAAGAGAAACGAGACTCAGGGAGGGTCCTCCCTGAGCCCACCAGGCTTTAAGACCAGATCAGAGCGCCTCCCCAGCATCACAGGCAAGGGGTGGCAGAGGGCGCGGACTCACACGTTGGTGGTGAAGACCCCGTAGATGAGGTCCTGCTCGGGCAGGTGGAAGGCACTCTGCAGCTCGTTGTAGTAGAAGGGGACCTCGCCCGGGCGGGAGCAGTTGAGCCGGGCCTTCATGAATGTGGTCCAGGTGTCCTCCAGCAGGAAGCGGCCGCCCACGTCATTCTTGCACACCCGGGCCACCCGAGAGTACACAGTGCGCCCGCAGTCATGCTCCACCGCATTCTCTCGCAGGAAGAAGTACGCAAACAGCCCGATATCGTAGGCTGCCACGAAGTTTGGCTCTGGGGGCAGAAGGGCAGCAGGGAGGAAGGGGTCAGAGTGGGGAGCACTCGGCTACTTCCATTTTCCCAGATGAGCATCCTGACACCCCTCCACCAGCTTGGTGACCTGGGGGCTCTAACTAACGCAGTTCCCGCCTCCATTACGCAGTGCAGTTATAATAATAGTTAACGTGAATTGCTGAGCACTCCCTGTGTACCAAGCACTATACGAGTATTTACATGGATCAGCCATTTGACCCTCTGAACAACCTGTGAGGTCAGTACCAAAGCTAGCCCAGCATTACAGATGAGAGCACCGTGGCACGGAAAGGTCCGCCCTGCTTGCTCAAGGCAGCGCGTCTAGTTAGTGGAGAAGCAGGATTCAACTCCAATGGGCAGGGACCTCATACCGTCCTCTCCCAATCTCTTCTTCCCCATACCTATTCCTCCAAATCAATTGCTAACTCTTTCTCCCCTCATAGCTTGTCCTCCGTCTGTCCTGGGTGCTCAGAACATCTGTGATCTCAGCCACAGTCCATCTTCTTGGGCCAACACACGCCCCACTCTGGGCCTCCTGATGAAGCGAGTGTGAGCCCTTTGAGAGCTTGGGCAGGAAGGAGATTGGTGGGGGTCAGGCTGCGCTGGTGGGTCAGAACTAGGGGAACCCCACCACTGGGGCTGTGCCTCCTCACCATTGAGCCACTTGGAGTTATACTGGGCAGTGCGAAGGGGTGGCCCACTGCCCAGGCTTCGGTAGATGGCAGGGTCCCGACCTGAGAAGTCGATGACTGTGGCTGCGTAGAGCTCTCCCTGGGAGGAGATGACAGCTGTGGAGTTGTGACGAGGGTCGTAGGGGCATCGGGCCACACCATTGATCTTCTCCATAGTCCGGCTGAGGTTCCCCACCTGGGAATGACCGGGAGATGAGGGTACTTTTCCCTGAGATCCAGGCGTTTTTCCATCTCAGAGTTTTATTTCCTTCTGGGCCCCTGGTCTCTGCGGGCCTCTCCCTCCCAGTGCCCACCCACAGTCCCCGTGAGCGAGCAGCCGTCATGGAAGGGGGGGCTGGCAGGAGCTCCGCCTGCCGCTGGCCCCTGCGTGGTAAGGTAGACTGATCAAATACGGGAGGCCTAGTTAAATGTGAATTGCAATGCACAGCAAATAATTTTTTGAAGTATTGGGTTGGCCAAAAAGTCTGTTTAGTTTTCTCTGTGAAATAAAAGACACATTTTTCATTCTCACCAACAACGTTATCAATTTGGATATTTTGAGTGTGTCAGCTACCTCCTGCTATTGACTTCTAGTGGGTAGGGGCCAGGGGTGCTGCTAAACATCTTCCAGTGCATAAAACAGCCCCACAGCAAAGAACTATTTTGCTAAAATGTCAATAGCACCAAGAAACTTTGCAAACCATTTTTGATACATTCGATCAGTCACAGCACCTTCTCCACGCACTGCACAAATCTTTTTTTGCGCTTCTACCTTTCTTAAAATAATAAATCATAATGTGCTGAAAATGTTGAATATTTTCTTCTATCTTAATATTAAAATGGCTGTACAAAAATTCACCAATTTTGATACTTTTTTCAAAAAAATTTTTTAAAGATTTTTATTTATTTATCTTTAGAGGGGAAGGGAAGGAGAGAGGGAGAGAAACATCAATGTACGGTTGCCTCTCATGTGTCCCCTGCTGGGAACTGGCCTGCAACCCAGGCATGTGCCCTGACTGGGAATCGAACCGCGATCCTGTGGTTCGCAGGCCGGAGCTCAATCCACTGAGCTACACCAGCCAGGTTGATATGTTTTTTTTAAAAATGCATGCTGATATGACTCCTGTCACAACAAAATCTAACAAAATTGTGTCAAATGAAGTTAAAGACAACTAAGCACTACCAGAGCCATCTTACGGAAAAAACTAAAAAAAAAAACCTTTTTGGCCAACCCAGTATGTCCCAAATCTTGCATGGGATGTACTTATGCTAAAATATCATTTGTTGTTTATTGGAAATTAAATTTAACTGGGCATCCTTTCTTGTTTGGAGATTTGTTTTGTGGTTCTTGTTTGCTTGTTTGGCAGCCCCAACGCAAGGCTGTGTGCGTGGGCATCAGAATGCCCCCTTCCGCCAGCTGCACCCCGAGCGGCCCACACCTGTCTGCTGGAGCACACTGGGGAGAAGGCATTGGTCCCGCACACGAGCACTTTCCGGCCGGTGATGGTCAGGACGCGCACGTAGTTCTGACACTCCTCCTGAAGCAAGAAGGGGAGTGATAAAGTGGCTGGCTCTCCAGGCACAGCGCTGGGTAGCTTTCCTTCACACCGCTTCCTCACAGATATTGCAAAGCACTCCCCTGTGACCCGGCTGCACCCTGCTCCGAAGTTCAGGTGGCAACCGTGGACATCCCCTGACCCCACAGCTCCCTCCCAGGCCGTCTCGCTGCTCACTGCCCACGCAGATGCTCAGGGCTGAGCCTGACCTGCATGGTAGCCCCGGTTCATCCAGTCGGGGCCTCTGAGCCAGCGGCTCTGTGCCCATGACGTGCCTGTCCATCCCAGAAACCACAAGCCTCCTGCCGGCTCACAGCCAGGACCCCAGACCGCCAAGGCCACGTACCTCAGTCTTCCCTTTGCTTTGGCAGGAGCGGCGTGTGTCCTCATTGGAGGCCCACTCCGTGGCCTGTGGGAGGAGCACACAGACATCACACAGCTGTGCTACTCACCGCCCAGGCAGGCAGCTGTTGGGGTGTGGAGGGGACAGGAAGCTGGGAAAGGGTAAAGGACAGCCTGCAGGGTCAGAGTTCCTCTCACTACATCTGTGTGGACCTGGAGGACTGCCAAATCTCCTTACCCAGAAACCTTTAAGGGGTGGACATCCCCTCAGCCCCACTCCCTCCCTACCTGCCTGGGTCAGGAGAGGCTGGGGGAACAGCTTTCTCATGCTGCATCCCTACACAGCTCTGTCCTGGGCCCTCCCAGTCCTTCCTCCCCAGGTCATCCAGGGAGCCAGAAGTGGTCAAGGGGGACCTTCAGGACCACCCAGTCCTGAGTGGGAATTGGGAGATGTACCTCCATGATACTCCAGACATCCCTCCACTGAATGAGAGGCAAGAAAGGCTAGATTTTGCAAAACTTAGAGACCAAGATCTACTTAGTTTTCCCACTACAACCCTGCAAAGTGTTGGCTGTTGTCGTTAGGTGAAGAAACTCAGGCTCTGTGTGACCTGCTGCTGACATGCGGTAGCACTAGGGGACTGGAACCCGCATTTCTGATTCAAGGGCTCTGTGTGTTTTTCTCTCTCCCACCCTCTCAAGGACCCAGGACGTCCCCTTTCCTAATGGCTCCCCCTCCCCATTCCCTCCTGCTCCTCATGGTCACTTCCCGTCTTGTTTCCCCTGTAGCTTCACTCACACTCTGTTGTGGAGTGATGTGCTTGGGGACACGCCTTTTGCTCAGAGACCCAGAAGACACTGTTATGTTCCCAAGTGTTCATGGCACTAGGAGAGGGCTGTTCCCATCCTCCTCCATCTGTTCTGTCTCTGCCCTCTGACGGTCCCTCCCAGCCTCTGAAAGAGCAGCTGGAGGGAGATGTGACACCCTTGAGGTCCAGGCAATGGCAACAGCTCATTAGATATTTCTGGGTCACATGTATAAACATGAACTGCCTACCTGCCCTGGGAGAGGGACCCCTGAGCAAGCAGCTTTCCCATCCAACACAGGGACAACAAGATACCTGCTTTCAAGTTCTAACAAAGCTCCTTGCAGCTGTGAAGTCACTGCCTGCAGAGCCTGGGGCCCTGGTGTGAGAGGGGAAGAAGGGTGGCGGGAGGGAGGGAAGGAGGGAGGGAGGGCAGGGCTGTTCTTTGCCTTCCAGACTGCAGCCGCCCACATCTCCAGCATGGTTGCTTTGTGAGGCCGAGGCGGGGCTGACTTCTGCAGACCCTGGATTCAGAAGCAGGGTAGTTTGTCATGCCTCCATCAGACCCATGGGCAGGCTGGGCTCATCGAGCCATGCCAGGCCTGGGGCTCAGGCCTCTGCTCCCAGACCCTGGGGAAAGGCAAATGGCCCCGACCTCTAGACACATTGCTGCGGCGTCGTTTGGACAGAGACAGTGCAGTCATTGTCACACTCAGGGCCCCATCAGCTCTGGACAGAAGGTGGCTGCAGGGGAACAGGGTGGGCAAAGGGCCTCGCTGGGGCCTGGGGTCCCTGAGCACAGGGGCACTTTCAAGGGGTCAGCTGTGTTCCTAAGAGGGAGGGAAGCCCACTGGGTGGGGGGAGCAGGTGTGTACAATCAAAAGGAGTTAAAGTTACGGTGAGCTGAACCCGGGACAAGCACCATTCCCGGGACTTGCCGCAACGCACCTTCTCTCTTTGATCCTCACCACAAACTGCGGCACATGCAGCCTTCCGCCCATTTTACAGGCGAGCAAAGTGAAGATCAGAGAAGCTGGACCATGTGCTCAAGGCCACGAAGCTAGTAAACCACAAACCCGAGATGCAAACCCAGACAACCGACACCAGCGCTTCACCCTGCAGATTTCTCAAACTAAAAGCTGGAACATATGGCCTGAAAAGAATATGTGTACGTTTGTCATGAAAACAGCACAAAATGGCCTTGAGTCGTTTTTTAAATTTTATTTAAAAATTTATTTTTGTCAAGGTAATGATGCAGAGTTGAAAAATTATTTAAAAAAACCCAAGTAATCTACTCCTCCCACACGTCAACTCCATTTCTCAGGAACCACTACTACTTCCAACTATTTCTCTGTACCTGTGTTTTTTAATTCAGTTTCTCAAAACCACACGTCAGTCCCAGACTTCGCCTTCTGACCTGCTGTTACGGAGGTGAAGGTTCTTCCCACTCACCCACCCCCATTCTCTCCCACCTCAAAGCACACATTCATTTCCCCTCTCCCTATCTTCCCATTATAATTACGTGATATCAATTATTTAACCTTTTCGTCGTTAATATTTTAAATTAACAATCAACGTAAAGTATTTACATTATTATGAATATGTGAAAATTGTTCACTGCTACCAACTAATGCCTTAGATTACACCCTCAACTGTAATGTGAACCACTAAGAAAGAATATACACTGCCAAACTCTTTTAATACTTAAATTTTTAATGTAAACTTACTGACAATGCTCTTATTTAGACATTTTTAATCATCTATCAGTTTTGTGCATACAAAAAAGAAAATCGAAGCAAAATTAAGTAGCTTTAAACCGTCTTTGAATTCATAGTTAATCTTGCGAATCACTTCTCTATTCAGCTGTCAGTGCTCCTTTGCTGCTGTTGTTTGTTTGCTTGCTTTAGTGCCTCGTTCTCTGAACCACCCAGGGTGGCAGCGACAGCACTGCTGACAGTGTTCCACTCTGGTCTCCAGCATCTCCTTCCCAGCTGCTGCAAGTCTGGGTGCTGGCGCTTGCTTGATCTTACCGGAAGGTGTCCACAGAAGGTCTTCTGACAAACCAGGACTCCTATTCCCTCCTCATATAACCCTAAAATGGTTTTTGGACTTAAGTGTCCGTTGGTTGGTGTTCTGGAATCACAACACAGGAATAATGACCAAGTTCAACGCAGGCAGTGGCAGCTCCATAGCACTGCAGTCTGGACGACAGTGACTGTACGATGCCTTCAACTGGAAAGCGTGGTCTGATTTCAGACTCTTTAAAAATGTAAAAACATGTGCATCTGAGAATCAAGGACGTTGGCCTCTTCTGATGAGGTTTCCTTTCTTTTTTAAAAAATTGACTTTATTGGGGTGACATTGGTCAATAAGATTATATAGGATTCAGGTGTACAAGTCTATAATACCTCATCTGCATATTGCACTGTGTGTTCACCACCCCAAGTCAAATGTCCTTCCTTCACCTTTCATCTCTCCTTTACCCTCTTCTTCCTCCCTCCACCCCTCTATCCCTCTGGCAATCACCATTCTGTTGTCTGTGCCTATGACTTTTTTTTTTTTTTTTTTGCTTAATCCCTCCACCTTTTTTACTCACCCTCCAATCTTGCTCCCCGCTGACAGCTGTCAGTCTGTTCTCTGTATCTATGAGTCTTTTTCTATTGTTTGTTAGTTTATTCTGTTCATTAGATTTCACATACAAGTGAAATCATATGGTACTTGTCTTTCTCTCACTGACTTATTTCACTTAACATAATGTTCTCCAAGTTCATCCATGCTGTTGCAAAAAGTCAGATTTCTTCCTTTTTTAAGGCCAAGTAACTATTTCATCCACTCATCTACTGATGGACACTTGGGCTGTTTCCATATCTTGGTGATTGTAAATAATGCTGCAGTGAACATAGGGGTGCTCATGTTCTTTTGAATTAATATTTTGGTTTCTTCAGATACATACCCAGAAGTGGAATTGCTGGGTCAAAAGGTTGTTCCATTTTTAATTTTTTGAGGGAGGTTTCTTTTCTTGACCAACTTTTCATTTTTCTTAAATTGAATAATTGTCTTGATTTTTTTTGTTTTGCAATTCAAATTATTAATTTTTCCCAAATGCCCAACAGGCGTTACAAATCCCTCTTGATATTGTTTGCTAACTGCACCAACAAATGGTTCAGATTATCTATGAGTTCCCATCCTCTTCTTCCTGCCCCAGGGCGGGCTGAAGGCTTCCTCTTGCCTGTTAACCTGGGACTTACCTTCCCTCCTTTCCTGTCTGCTGAATCCCATGTTTCCCTCTTTCCTGATTTACATGCTTATTTTGCTAGAACACATCTCCAGTATTTTCCTAAGCAAAGGAACACAGTGTATTGACTGTTAAAAATTCTTGCATGTCTAATTCAGTCTATCTTCATGTGATTGATAGTTTGGTTATAGAATTTTAGGCTGAAAATAACTTTCCACTCAGAATTTTAAAGGCATTTATTCCTCCACTGGCTTCTGGATTCCAGAGCTCTATCAGAAGTCTGCTGTAGTGACTCCCCGTCTTTGGTAGTGACCATTTTCTTTGGGGCCTAGGAGCTTTCCGCATCTTCTCTGTAATAGCCGAGCCTGAATTTCGCACTGATTTGCCTCAGTACACATCTCTTTTAGGAATTCAGAGAGCTCTATCAGTGTGGAGACCCATCCTCCATTCTGAAAATTTTCTTGTTATTTTGTACGTAATTTCTTCCTCACTTTTTTTCTCCATTCTCTTTTTTGGAAACTCATTAATCCAGCCTACTGTTGGCCCTTGTGCACTGACCATCTGGTTTTCTGTTATTTCTCACCTGTTTTCCATTTCTTCTATTGTTGTTGTTCTAATTTCTGGGAGATTTTCTTCAACTTTACTGCCTAAATTCAAATTTTATTTCCACAGTCACATTATAAATCTCCATATTTTTAATTTATTGTTTTGTAAACAAAGTATATTTTTTATATCTTGGCAGAGTCACTCTTTTTCTAATTAATTTTTAAGTGTTTTCTTTTATTTCTTGCATTGGTCCTACTTTTTACAGCTTTCTTCATCTGTTTGCTTGTTTGTTTTGACCTTTCTGTTTCACTTTATAGGCTTTCCTCAAATATCTGGTGGTTTTTGGCTATTTGTTTATATTTAAAAATAAATCAGTTCTGGCCAAGATGGAGGCATATGTAGATATGCTTTGCCTCCTTGCACAAACAAAAGAAGGACAACAACAAATTTAAAAACAAAAAACAACCAGAATTTCCGGAAAGGTGAACTGTATGGAAGTCTGACAACCAAGGAGTTAAAGAAGAGACATTCATCCAGACCGGTAGGAGGGGTGGAGATGGGCAGCCGGGGCAGAGAGGACTGGAAGGTGGTAATTGGAGGACTGGGCAGTCCCACATTTACATGCAGATAAACAGGGAGGAACAACTGGGGAGCAAGATAGACAGTGCCACCCAGGGTTCCAGTGCGGGGAAATAAAGCCTCAAAATCTCCGGCTGGCAAAACCTGTGGGGATTGTGGCAGTGGGAGAAACTCCTAGCCTCAGGGGAGAGTTCGTTGGAGAGACCCACAGGTTCCTAGAATGTACACAAACCCACGCACCCAGGAATCAGCACCAGAAGGACCCAATTTGCTTGTGGGTAGTGGGGGAAGTGACTGAAAGCCAAGCAAACAACATTGTTCCCTCTCAGACCCCTCCCCTATGTACAGGGCCACAATGCAGCGATGTTGGTTGCCCAGCCCTGGCAAATACCTAAGGCTCTGCCCTTTACAATGTAACAGGTGCGTGAAGACAAAGAAATATAGCCCAAATGAAAGAACAGATTAAAACTCCAAAAATAAAACTAAGTGATGAAGAGATAGCCAACCTATCAGATGTAGCATTCAAAACACTGGTAATCAGGATGCTCACAGAAGTGGCTGAGTGTGGATGCAAAATAGAGGAAGAAGTGAAGGCTATGAAAAGTAAAAGAAAAATATACATGGAGCCAACAGTGAATGGAAGGAAATTGAAACTCCAATGAATGATTTGGAGCAGAAGGAAGAAATAAGGAAGAAATAAACATGCAATCAGAACAGAATGAAGAAACAAGAATTCAAAAAAATGAGGAGAGGCTTAAGAACGTTTGGGATAACTTTAAACGTTCCAACATCTGAATCATAGGGATGCAGAAGGAGAAGAAGAAGAGCAAGAAATTGAAAACTTCCTTGAAAAAACAATGAAGGAGAACTCTCCCAATTTGGCAAAGGAAATAGACTCCCAGGAAGTCCAGGAAGCTCAGAGAGTCCCAAAGAAGTTGGACCCAAGGAAGCATACACCAAGGCACAACAAAATCACATTAGCCAAGATTAAAGATAAGAAGAGAGCCCCAGCTGGTGTGGCTCAGTGGATTGAGTACCAGCCTGTGAATCAAAAGGTCACAGGTTCAATGCCCAGTCAGAGCATATGCCTGGTTTGTGGGCCAGGTTCCCAGTAGGGGGCATGTGAGAGGTAACCACACATTGATGTTTCTCTCCCTGTTTCTCTCCCTCCCTTCCTCTCTGTCTAAAAATAAATTCTTAAAAAAAAGATAAGGAGATAATCTTAAAAGCGGCAAGACGAAAGGAGACAGTTGCCTACAAAGCAGTGCCCATAAGACTATCAGCTGATTTCTCAAAAGAAACCTGATAGTCAAGAACAGGCTGGAAAGAAGTATTCCAAATCATGAAAGGCAAGGACCTACATCCAAGATTACTCTATCCAGCAAAGCTGTCATTTAGAATAGAAGGACAGACAAAGTGCAGATAAGGTCAAATTCAGGGAGTTCATCATGACCAAGCCCTTATTATATGAAATGTTAAAGGGACTTATCTAAGAAAAAGAAGATGATAAAAAATGAGAACAGTAAAATGACCACAAATTCACAACTATCAACAACTGAATCTAAAAACAATGAAAACAAAAGCTAAGCAAACAACTAGAAAAGGAACAGAATTACAGAAATGGAAATCACATGGAGGGTTATCAGTGAGGTTGGGGAGGGGGAGAATTGGGGAAGAGGTACAAGTAATAAGAAGCATAATTGATAGGTACAAAATATAGCAGGGGAGGTTAAGAATAGTATAGGAAATGGAGAAGCTAAAGAACTTATATGTACAACCCATGAACATGAACTAAAGTGGCGAATGCTGGTTGGAGGAGTGGTGTAGGGCAGAGGCGAAAAAAGGGGCAAAAAAAATGGGACAACTGTGATAGCATAATCAACACAATATACAATAAATAAATCACTATTTCCCACTGAAAGGAACCAAGACTTCTTAGAGAAAAGGCTGATTCCAGGTCTAAGTTTAGGAACTGTACAAGGTGCGCCTGAAACATTTCCTTACAAATAGCGAGAATGCCATCAAAGCGATCTTCCTGTCAAGGGACCCAACCCGAAGCAGCCCCCTACTGGCAGAAGATGGGATAGCCATGAAAGATAACTGCAATGGGCAGATAATGTTTAAAGGCATGAACTGTAATAATAACGAAAAAGAATAAAATTAATTGATTGCCACTGACAGATACTAACAAACCAGCTGATTATTTGAAAACCAATAAATAAAGACAAAGTATCAACCATGTACTTTTCCTACATGACTATAGCATCGGGGAATTAAAGAGTAGAGGAAGAGAAGGTTCTTTTTGCAGAAGTAGTCCAGCAGCACATTATAACACCTTAAGAATTCATGGACCCAGGAGACAATCATCAATAGCTGCTAACATAAGAAAAAAAGAGAAAATCAGATACCATTCTAAAAAAAAGTATTCAACAACATCTATAAAGTACTATTTCTGGAATCTACATGGAGTAAAGTCTTTAGATCTAACAATCAATTTACAGATGACACAGAGAATTGTGGAACGCGTTAAGTTCACCACCTGGATTGCAATCAGCAAAATCCAGACTGTGGGAAGCTATCTGTAGGACACAGGACCAGGTTTACCGATGGATGAACTGCACAAAGAGAGAAAGAAGAACACTGTTCTAGCCTCAAACCCCACGTATGTCCTCCTCACCTTCCCTGGAGAGTCTAAATTTGGAGTCTCTAGAGAAACAGTCTTTGTCTCTCTTTGTCGGGGGAGGGGTAAAGTGGAGGAAGGGGTAGTTGTGTGGGATGGAACAGGAGATCTGGGTTCCAACCTTTCAATTTAGAGAATTTCAGCCATTTCCCCTTTTTAGGCTTGTACCTCATCCTCACTCCACAATATCTGACACCATTTCTGAGCCTCCCGGGCGTGGGTTCGTTTCTCTGACATACCCCAGCTGTAACCTGTCCTGCTCTGCTGAAATCAGTTATGATTTCTCCATCGGCTCTTCGGCTCCCCAGAATGTGTTTAATCTGTTGTCCACTGACGTTGTTTTTGTTCTGTCCTTGTGCATCTGTAGCTTTTAAATTTTTTCACTGTCTTTGGTGGAGTTTTTGCGAAGGAGTCGAGATAGACATGTGTGACCTACCTGCCACATACAATGCTTTGTTCCAGGATGGTGACTGCATGGTTTTCAGCTATGGGAGAAAGCAGGTGAGACGCCAGGAAGTGAGTCATCCCCTTGTAGACTCAGCAACTCCCTTGGACACCAGGAGCAATGGTCGAACATTAAAGCATCTTCTGAGCATTTAGTCCACCGCTCAGCAGAGTTTAGACTTCAAACAACTCCAGAGCTGCCAGGCTGGCTTGGAGAATGTAGGGATACCCAGCAGAGAGCTTGGAATGAGCCTCACTGCCTGCGCAGGCCCAGACAAAGCCCCCGATGCGTTCTCCTGCATCTGTGCACGTCAGTCCCCATTTCTGCCCTCCCAGGGCATCGGGCAGCCCACGATCAGAAATCCATTGCAACTAGACCTCGTCATCTGTCAGTGGCTCATCAGCTGTCAAATGGTCAAATCCAGCTTAGCTCATCATAAGGCAGCACCCCCCCCACACTGTTGACACTTGCCACCTTTTCTTCCCCCAAACCAGTTTAAGTTACACTGATAAATAACCGTGGCAGCTGAGCTGATCTGATTTCGAGTCCCCTCCAGGTGTGTACACTCTCTGCCCCTCCCCCCATCTCCTGTCCATTCAGTGCTTGGAGAATCCAGGAGACCGAGTATTTCGATTTTCCTTAAGGAACAGTAGTTTACGTAAATTGTTTAATAAGGGTTAAGTGCTCAGAAGTCCTTTCAATGGACACTGTTTTGTACGAACTATTTGCATATAGATTTTTCTTTAAGGGATGTTAATTATTTAAACCATCAATAAAGCACTGAGTTTTAAGTTTGGTTAAATCATACCCTGGGGCCACAGTGGGCTGTAATGGAGTTACTTAACAGCCATCCTACCCTCAGGCAGTGTGGAGAGTAAAGAAAGCCGGTTGGGTTGGGGGCGGGGCTCTGCCTCCTCCTGATGGCACAGCGGTCAGCTCAGTTTTAGCACTGTTTGCTGTGAGCCGCTTGTGCTAGCAGATGTCCAGGACTGACAGTTTATAAGCAGGGACCGGAAGCCTCAGATATGACAATGGAAGGGTGCACGCCGAAGTCAGGCTTTTATGATCAGAAGTCAGGACTTTCTGCCAGGCCCGAGGACCAGAGGCTGAGGACCTACTGCAAGCCCATTCACAGGAATCCTGGGCAGCCCCCTCAGGTTCTCTCTGCCCAGCCTCCTACAGTGGGCACAGGGACATGCAATGCATTTTTTTCTCTCCTTTGTTTCAATGCAAAGAAATAGTCTGACCTCCAGAGGCCAGGCCCCAAAGATACAACATGAAAACGTGCTAAAACCAGTTCCTGGTGTGCTGGTGGCTGGTTTGCAGTCCTCCAGAGAACTCCATGCCGCTGAGCCCCTGGCCCAAGCTCAAGTTAGGAGACTTGTCTAAGATATCTTCCATGGCTGAGATCGGCTTGGAGTTGGAGGAACCGAACGCCAGGCCTTGTCACCAAGAGGGGGAGTCCAAACATCTGGTAAGGTAGAGACCCAGAAATGAGGGCCAACTTTCAAGGACACCTGGGGATGCCAAACCAGTTGGGAAGCATCTGCAGAAAAGGTCTTCTTGACCTCCTAGAGCAGCAGCTCCTAAATTTGGCTGCACAGGGAATCTCTAGAGAGCTTTTAAAAATCCCAGGGCCTGGCTAGACCCCAGACCGAGTAAGTCAGAATATCTGAGGGTGGGACTCGGGTATCAGTGTTTTTAAAGCTCCTTAGCAATCCCAGTGGGCAGTCTGGGAGAAGCGCTCCACCTAGACTTAGGCCAGCTCTGTTCCCACCCTGACCTGGGCGGGCCAGAGGCCTGGATGGCACCACTGTGGGCCAAGCCTTCCTAAGTCCCTCAGGGCTGCCAGCTTCCCTGACCCCAGTGGTCACCTTCCTGCCGAAGACATTGGGCCTGGTGCTTCCTAGTGCTGTTTGGTGCTGGACCTTACGTGATTCCACCACCTGAAGACCTCTTCCTCTCCCTTGTCTCCATCCCCACTCTGCTACCTGAGTGCAACTCTCCCCAGGGCTCGCCTGGACCATTCCAGCTGGCTCCTAAGCCGCTCTTCCACTAATGCCACACCGGGCCCTCAGTGCTCCCCGCTATTTCCCATGTCCGTGTCTCCTCCGCAGCCGCCTGGCACACCCCCACCCTTCAAGTTCCAGCTCAAGGGCAGCTCTCTGGGAAGCCTTTGCAGGTCCCGTTGGGCTCCTTATGCCTCTGGGACACCCCCCCACCCAACACAGAGCCCTCCCTGCGGTCTTGCCAAAGCATTCATTTTGCACACCTGTCTCTCGTCCCCCTTTAGCCGCATTATTCCTCCCAGAAGAACTTCCTTTGCAGATCATGGGAACCTAACAAAAAGCCGCCGCCTGAGCTCAGGGCAGCAGCCCCCTGGACCCACTGTGTCCCAGCCATTGTGAATTGCCTCTGCACCAGCTTCCCCCAGACCCTGACCTGCTGGGTCTGACATCTTGACTTCACGTTCTGTGGACTCCAAGAGAAAACTGGGCTCTGGCTGGGCTGCTTGCGACTGAGCTGGCAGGCCGAGGGATGCTGCCTCTGAGGCCTCCTCTGCCTTGCTCCAGCCCAGGCTCTGGGATCCCACCCAGGAAAGGGGATCATTTATGGTCTCCCACGCACTTGCTCCTTGAGGCAAGGGATGGAGCCTGACTCACCTTTGGATCTTAAGTGCCTGGTTTCCTGCCTAGGACTGGACCTGGGCTTTAGCAGGTATTCAGTCACATTTATGGGGGGTGGTTAGGCGAATTGGCAGGTCAGGGTATGGGCAGAAGGGTAGACAGATCAATAAGTGGATGGATGGCATTTCCTTTTAAATTGTTCTAGTTTCTTCTCATGGGCACACCTTTCCCGTTCCCTTAAACCTCCCCTCTGGAAGCCAGCTGCAATGGTCCCAGGGAGCAGACCCAGGTGAAGCTGGAAGAAAGCAGACCAGAATGTCACACCAGCTCACCAAGGACAACTCACCTTCCCCAGCTGGCCTTGTGAAACTGTGCACCCAACAGCCCAGCATCTGACTAACTCTCGTGCCACTCTCTAGTTAGTTCTGTGTATCCCTCATCATCTTTTCCGGACGGACAACTCACCTTCCCCAGCTGGCCTTGTGAAACTGTGCACCCAACAGCCCAGCATCTGACTAACTCTCGTGCCACTCTCTAGTTAGTTCTGTGCATCCCTCATCATCTTTTCCGGTCAGACCTACAGGCTGGAGATTCTGCTTGTCTTACTGCCCTCTGCCCCCAGCTCAGTTCAGATACACAGTAGGTGCTCAATAAATGCTTGATGGCTGGGAGAGCAGCAAGCATCCCAAATTCAAGGACTGGGGTTCCCCCCCTTCACTGAAGAAGAGATGGGCTTCCTTTCTCTAAAATGCCCAGCCTCTGCAGAGATGGTGCGGCAGCATCTGTTTCTCAATCTGAGATACACATTCTGGATCAAGAAGTCCCATTAAAGTACCTCCCAGAGCACTTAGGGAATTATGCTTGGGGAGTCCTTCTTGGCAGCAGATAATAAATAAATTACAGCTTAGCGGACATGCTGAGTGAGAAGGGGATCACTCAGGCCTGCCTAAGAAAGGAACCAGGGACACCCTGTCACTTGAGACCCTCCTGTGGATTTAGGCGCTGGACTCGGAATGACCAACCAGTCCGGTCTCCCAGTACCGTTCTGGCTGTAGCACTGGAAGTCCTGCATCCCGAGGCTCCGCAGTCCCGGGCAAGCAGGGCGTCGGTCACCCTAGCTCTGGTGCTCTTCTCCTCCCCTCCTGGGCAGCTCCTTTGCACAATGTAGGAAGAGCATCCTGTGTGTGTCTCCATGTTTATGTGGCCTCACCCTCACGCCCACATGTCTTCCCGGCAGTGACCTCCATAGCAAGTGAGAGTCCGTGGCCAGTGAAAAGAGCCTGGGGCTCCTCTTTCCAACCTCAGGGGTTAAATTTCAAGCCTTGCTCCTTGCGCTGCCCCAGCTGAGCTCCCCAATACCAGGGAAATTACAGGGAAGAGAAGGGAAGCAAATGTACCTGAAGGAGGGAGACATTGGCAAGGCTGAGCCTGAAGAGGTAGTTCCTGTGAAAACAGAAATGGAAATCGTAAGTCCAGCTGGCTTTGCAGGCAGGTCCCCAAGCAAGCAGTTGGCACCTGCCTCCCGGGGCACCAGGACTAGGTGCAAATTGCAGAGGGTCTTGGGTAAGCTGACCCCCAAGGAGAGCTTTGCCTCACTTAGCTCATTAAATCTCCACAGCAGCCCTAGGAGCAGAGAGAAAAAACTCCGTTTCACAGATGAAGAAACAGTCTGGAAAATGGCTGGTGGAGGAGTTAAAACTCAGACTTGTCTGCTCCTAAAGCCCAGGCTTCCGGTCATCCTGGCATGTTCAGGGAGGAACCGTCACCACTTTCCCAACTGTGGGGCCTGTTTCTGTTAAACTGGAAGCCTCCTGGAGCTCTTAAAGGGACCTAGGCAGGCCATCTTCCTTCTTCTCTCAGCCACCTTCCTGACTCACTCCCCTCCTCAAACTGGCCAAGCGGAATCCTGTCTGCTTCCTCAGGTCCTGCAGTCCTCTCTGCAGTCGGTGACTCTGGGTCTGACTTTTCCACAGCCACCTCCCTGGACCACCCTGTCCCTTCTTGCCCAGATTGTCCCCTCTGCTTCTTCATGATTCCTCTACTCCGTGTCTAGCCAGCACAAGGATACCAGACTCAAATTCCTCAAACACCATTTCCATCATATTAGCCTGCTATTCAAGCCCTGGCCAGGTAGC
The DNA here is from genome assembly GCA_039655065.1 of Glossophaga mutica. NCBI lineage: Eukaryota > Metazoa > Chordata > Mammalia > Chiroptera > Phyllostomidae > Glossophaga > Glossophaga mutica. The sequence goes on along the minus strand of CM077304.1, from coordinate 121,417,845 downwards.
TCAGCTGGTTAGAGTATCATCCTAATATGCCAAGGTTGTGGGTTCAATCCTGGTCAGGGCATGTATAAGAATCAACCAATGAATGCAGAAATAAGTGGAACAACAAATCAATGTTTCTCTCTCTCTCACACACATCAATATTTTTTAAAAAACTCAAGGAAACTTATATCCACACAAAAACCCACAGTTTATTCATAATTGCCAAACCTTAGAAGCAGTCAAGATGTCCTTTAGTAGGTGAATAGATAAATAATCTGTGGTCCATCCAGACAGTGGAATATTATTGAGTGCTAAAAGGAAATGAGCTATGCAGCCATAAAAAGGCACAGAAGGACCTCAAATGCATATTACCAACTGAAGAAGTCATCTGAAAAGGCTACGTACTATATGATTCCAATTATATGGCATTTTGGAATAGGCACAACCACGAGACAGTGAGAAGATCCACAGTTGCCCAGGGGTGGAGGTGGGGAGGGAGTGGACAGGCAGGCAGAGCACAGAGGGTTTTCAGGGCAGTGACCCTACTCTGTGTGGCACCATAATAATGGGTCCATGTCATTATACATCAGTCCAAATACATAAGGTGTGCACCACCAAGAGCAAATCATAACATAATCTATACACTTGGGGAAACAGTGATGTATTGATGTAGGTTCATCCATTGTAACAAATGTGCCATTCCAGTGGGAGAGATTTCACATGTGGGGCAAGGGCTATATGGGAATTCTCTCTGCCTTCCTATTAATTTAGCTGTGAACCAAAACTGCTCTAAAAAATTAGTCTTAATTTAAAGCAAACCTTTAAATAGTAACGATGATGATATGCTGTTACTACTATACGCTACCCATCGAACATTCATAGTGTCAGGTACTGCGGAAATTGCTTTGCCCAGATTCTGGAGCCACAAGACACTTGCGCACGGATGCGAGGGGAGCCGGACTACCGGTCAGAGTGCCTCATTGCCGTTCACAGAGTAGAGCCTGCAGCAGAGACGGGGGGTGAATTCCAGCCGGCCCAGTGCTAGGGGCCTTCTGAGCACCTCAGTGTCTGCATCTGTAAAGTGGGTATGCCTGTCTTTCTTCTTTCACAGTGCAGTGGAGAGAGGGGAACGGTATGATGCACGTGAAAATGCTTTATTAATATCAAGCAGATGTAAAATTTTGGTTTTCCCTAAGAGTTTTCTTTCCTTCTTACATCTTCCTTTGGTTATTCCTCTTTTCATTCCTGAGGTTTTTAGAAATAATTGCTTTAGAAAGTTCTGGCCTACCTCAGCTAAGCTGAGAAGAGAAATGAGGGGAAAGGTTGTGGTGTGAGCCAGAATGAGGAGGGGCCCTGCCAAATGAGGCCAGGGCCCCGAAGGGGACCCCTCCGGCTGGAGGCTCCTCTTCTCCAGCTCTGGCTCCTGGCCCAGGCCCCACTCAGCTTCTGCGCTGTCCTGGCAGGCCTCGCCAGGTGACCTTGGCTCCAGGCTTCCGCTGTCCCTCCTTAATCCCCTGCCCGGAAGAGCTTCCCCACCCCCACCCTACTGACCTGGGGACCGATGGCTCGGCCCCAGCTGTCTGCTCAGGTAACACAGGCATCTGGTCACAGCTTTAAAAAATTAGGGGAAATATTGCATCACTTTTTTCCCCCATTTTTATCCCATCAAAAATCATTCATCACAACCTCACAGTCCGCTCTTCTGGGAGGTGAGAACAGAGAGAAAACTCTGTAGCCTGGCCCACCCTAAGTCCCTTATGAAACAAGGCAGGGGTGTAAATGAACAAAAGATGTCCGTCGCCTGAAATTTGAAGGCCCAGGGGGTCAGAAAGAAGGAAGAAATCTGACAGGCAGAGGAGGAGGAAGAGACGGAAGAAGCCAAGGACCCACTTCATTTGCTCCAAGAGGTACAGGGGCCAAGTCCAGGGATATTCCCCCTGTTCCCTGAGAGTACAGCCAGGCTCAAGGACCCGGGCAAAGGATTGTGTCCACCCGGAAGAAGCCCTGGATCGGGTCAGGCAGAGCCAGTGCGACCACAGGCAGGGGGTCTAGCCTTCTGAGCATCGGTTTCCTGGTCCACACAGTGGGGCTACTCCTGGAACACAGTTCCTGGGATTAGTGTGCAGGTGGGATGATTTACTGCGTGCCTGACTCACAACGTGCTCTGCAGGCCTCCCCACACGTATGGCGCACAACAGGGTGCTGGGCACAAGGCAGGTGCAGTGGGAAGGGCAGCTTTCAGAATGCTGCCAGCAGGTTCAGAACCCGACGTCAGGAGTTTTGAAGTGCGCACGCAAAATGGTTGGAGCCTGAATAAGGTGGGAGGATCTTACTGATGGCAGCTTTGTGACTGCGACGTCGCACTATTGTTGCACAAGATGTTACTATTAAGGGAAACTGAGTGGAAGGCATACGGGTTGGATCTCTGTGTTATTTCTTACAAATGCGTGTAAATCTACGATAATCTTAAAATAAAAAATAAATCCATTATTCTCTTAGCGGGAGATTACGTTCAGACCCCGGCAGACTAGTGTAGGCACAGCCCGCCTCTGGGAGAGCACATGAGCTCCCTGCGGGCGTGGCTCCGAGGAGGGGCCCCGCTTTTCACTGGGCACTGTCGCACTTTGTACGTCCTGAATGTTATACCAGAACACACGTCGTGATGCAATGTAATTACTTAATTTAAAAATAAGAACTAAAAATAAAGTGCTTTCAGCCCAGCATTGCCACAGCCTTGTGAGGTTGGCCGCTCAGAGACTATAACCCAGACCTGAGGCTCCAAGGTGCAACTCGTCTGCTCCTGGTCCAGAGCTCTGTCCTTGACTGACCTCCTTGTCATGTGACATTAAGGGGGTGGGGACACTGAGGAAAGCTCAGAGGCCAAGGATGGCCAGCTACGCAGTGTGCCCTGCAGGCGCCCCACCTAGTGATCGCCGTGGCTTCCCGCCCAGACCAGCAGCATCAGGACCTCCAGGACGGAGAGCACCTGAAAAGCACCACTGCAGTCGTAGGCGGTGACACCGACTGGCAGACCAAGCTCTAGCCCTGGGTCAGGAGACCTGGGTTGTAGTCCCCATAACAGTCAACATCTGGTTAGGTTTTCTTGAGAAGGTCACCATCCCCTCTTCAGGGCTGTCTCTGCCTCTTCCTTCACATTTAAATCAAAGGCAGTTGGGTTAGAGCAGCGCTTTCCAAACCTGGGTGTGCATCAGACTCACCTGGAGGGGCTGCTAAAATGCAGGCTGCCAGGCCCACCCCCAGAGTTTCTGATTCAGCAGATCTGGGGTGGAGCCCAAGGACTTGTATGTCCAACAAGTTCCTGGGTGCTACTTGTGTGGCTGGTCCACTCTTCCAGACCCACTGGAATCGACCACCTCCGAGCCCCCGTCCCTTGATGGTCTATGATTTTGTGAGAATTATTCTTCCTACTCCATCCCAAAAGTCTCCATAAGCCCTCCCTAGAGTGTATTATCCTTTGGATACCAGACCTGGGCAGTGGGACTAAAGGAAGTCAGGTAACAGGGAAGCAAGGTCCTGCATAAAAGAAGCACAAGGCCTGTGTCTATGTGTCCCAAGTGCAGGTGGCAAGTTGGCCAGCAGGGGGCTCCTGGGCACCTTCTCTGCCTGGAGCTCCCAGGGAGGACACCAGCTAGGCTGGTCCTGGCAGCATGGCAGGGACAGGGCGCAGGAGGTGGCCTGCAGGCAGGCATTCCTGCTCTCAACAACTGCCAGCCACCGAGGTACGTGGATTGCTGAGATCTGGAGGTCTAGATCCCAACCCCAGATGCCTCCATCTGTGGGAGACAGATGTTCCGACACAGAGAGGGAGGGCCTGGCAGAGAGCATCAGGGCCCAGGACATGGGAATGCCCACAGTAGGCTGGTCCCGAATAATATTTCCTCCACTCACTTCTGAGCACCCATACTCCCAGCCCCAACCCTCCTGCCCTTCATTACCTGGCTCCCACGATGAGCTGATTCCGGGAGGGATCCAGAGCAAGTTGGGAGAAATCTCGGACTCCAGGGTAGGTGAAGTTGGAGACCCAGGGCTTCAGGTCTGGGGGAGGGAGAGCAAACATTCAGTCACCGTTGGACCAGGGGCTCCCAGCCGCACAAGCATTGGATGGGAGAATGGAAGGGCTGCAGTCACGAAGTTAGGGTGCCATGAGGTGCCAGGAGACCTGTTATGGACAAACCTGTTATGGTTTGTAGTCAGCTGGGGGGTGGGCACTGGGGGTGTTGTCACTATTTCTGCTGTGTTCCCTAGCTCCGAAAAGAGCTCCACCTGCCCCCCAGCTGCACAAAGGGAGATCTGTAATCACCCTCAACTCCCTCGGTCCCTCACCAGCTGCATCAAACCCACTAGCAAATCCTGACTGTTGTACACGCAACTATCTGTCTCTGCAATCCATCTGTCTTGACCTCTGCACCCCACCCCCAATCCAAGCCACCAGCATCTCTTGCCTGAACTGGTTGCCAGCATCCTCCTAACAGGCCTGGCTTCCACTCCTGCCCTTCCAGTCCATTACGCACAAGGCAACAACAGAGAGTGATCTTTCTAAAATGTAAATCTGGTTGCATCACTCTCCATCTTGGAGACCTTTAAAACTCCCTGTTCCGCCCTGGCCTGGTAGCTCAGTTGGTTGGAGTGTCATCCCATACACCAAAAAAGGGTGTGGGTTTGATCCCAGATCGGGGCACATATCTAGGTTGAGGGTTTGATCCCTGGTTGGGGCACACACGGGAGGCAACCGATCAACGTTTCTCTCTCATTTCGATGTTTCTCTCTGTCTCAAATCAATAAACATATCCTCAGGTAAGAGTTACAACAAAACAGAACCAAAAAAGCTCCCATTTGCCCAGAGAAAAAGTCCCAACTCCTGTGAAGTCCTTCAAGTTCTGGCCCCACTGTCCTCCCAAGTCAGATGCCTGGCACGCTCAGTATTTAGCAACCCAAGGAAAGAGCAATACTTCACCTTTACATCCCCCTTACACTCTCCGCCCCAGCCACACGAAACTAGAACACCGTGCACTTCTCCACCAGAGCCTGCATGCTTTTGCACTTCTGTTCTCCCTCAGTGGAACGATTCCTGTTCCCCTACCCCCACCTCCTCCAAGAAACCCTCCCTGATTCCCCAGGACAGGGTGAGGGGCTCCCATAGAGCCCTAATTTACTGCCATCACTGCCCCCATCCCTCTGAGTGTCCATCCCAGGGCTTTGTCCTGGGGAACAGGGAAGGTCTTGCTTCTTGTATCTCCAGCCCCCTCCCTGCACCTGGCTGAGTTTGAAGGAACGCGTGAATAACCCTCAGCTCCCTTCTGTACTAGAAGTATCAGGTTATCAGACAAGGCTCCACAGATGGTGGGTGGTCAGTGTCCATCCCTGTCTCCAAGGAAAGGTCTTCCAAGACAAGGCCAAAATCTTTCATGGGCATCGGATGGGTAGACAGGAGACCGTGCAGCTCTCTGGATGGATGGGCAGTGGTGTGGGGAGGGTACACCCGGGGAAGGGTGCTTAGCTGACTCTTTCCCTCCCATGAAGACTGGCTTCTCCTGCCTTGGTGCACGGCCCCTTAATGGCTCCCCCTCACCCCTGCCTCAAGGATGGGAGGGAACTGCCCAGTAAAGAGGCTGAGGAACACTCAGGCTGATGGAGTAAAAGGGTGTGGGGTGTGAGGCCCTATGCTTCCTCCCCACAGTACATTAGCAACGGGCTCACAGGAGGCCCAAAGGAGTGTGTATGTGTGTGTGATCCAGAGGAAATAAATCATCGCTCATTATCCCTCCACTGCAGACTAAAAGCAGCCCTTCATTTCTGCACGACAGGCAAACACTTAATCGCTCACTGGAGAACTGGGGGTTTTGCGAGTTGGATGTTTTTCAGAAAATTGTAATATGCAAAATTAAAAAAAGAAGAAGAAGAAGGAATAAATTCTGCAACAAAGTGAAGCTAACCCCCTGGGTTTGCCTCTGCCCCTGGCAGGTGACTATGGGTTGGCAACAACTGTGAGGTAGTTGCAATGGCATTTCTGCAAAATCAGTATAAGGAGTAAATCTGGAATCAGGTGCGCTGGGTTTTTAGCTGACCTCAGGGCCACTCTCAGAAGAGGATAAGGATCCCCTTCCTCCAAGAAGCTTTCCTGGATTATTACCTCTCCAACCAACCTTATGTTGTTCTACATTCTCTCCACCCCTTCTGCTCCACCCACATTGTGTGCTAGTGTCACTCTGAATGTGCTCAAGTGTGTTTTCTCTGGGGGGGGGGGGGGGGGCGTGTGGAGGGCTTGCCTGTCTGCATCAGACCAGGTGCTTCCCAACAGTAGTCATGGGGTCACACTTTAATTCTCTCCTCCCTTTCGACAGAGGTATTCTGGATGTGGGCAGCCCAACAGGGGAAGAGGTGGCATGACTGGTCTGCAGCAAACCAGGAGAAACTCCATCTGGGGAATTCTCAACTCAGTCTTTGCTCAGGCGGGTCCGTGGGCAGGAGGCAAGAGGGAGAGGATCAGGGCAGGAGCCAGGCTGACGATGGGGAGGAGGTGGCTCAGGGGAGTGGAGGGCGGAGGCCCCTTCTAGCCTCTGTGTCTTTCTTCTAAAGCGAAAGAGACCAGCATGGGCAAAGGGGAAAGGGAGAAGGGAGAGATGCGCAGCCCAGTGATCCTGGGGGAACTTTCTTGGGAAGGCAGCCAGTTTCCTCCAATTAAACAGCCAAGGAGGGCCAGAGGGAAGGCCGCCTTTAAAACACCGAGCACGTTCTTGAGCGCCGTGTGCACCGAAGGCTTTGGACAGTGTCTTTAAGAGAAAAATGACATTCTCCATGACGCGCCTGTGATTTTAATTATGTATAGTCAATTCAATTACCTACTTTGTGGATTAACCACTGCCGGTGTTAACTCCATATTGGCTGCTCCCTGCTGCCTAGAAAGGCCACGCTGTGGCCAAAGGACTAACGCCAGGCTGAAGAAAGACACGCGTGGGTCCCCTTAAAAGAAACCCAGAGCAGAACATTTAACCTCACGAAACAGGAAAATGTCAGATTCTGCAACTGGCAGCTCCGCTAGGGCATTTAGGGGTTATTCACAGATCAGTCAGATGTCGGGGAGGAGGAAACTCATAACGGCAGGGCTGGAAACCTACAGGTTGATCAGAAATAAAGTGTAACATAAGAGGGGGTCCTGGAAACTGGGGGGTCGGTGCTGGGCTGGATTATGGCAACTTCTCTAGAACACAGTGTCACTCAGAAGACCATTAATCACCCAGCGTGGGCTGAGTCCCTAGCGTGTACTCAGCCACACAAAAGGATGTGGGGAGTCTGCAGGACTGACTGGTCCTGGTCCCGGACTAACTGCACTGGGGAGCCCAGGGAGCGACATTTAAGAATCGATACGATTCTTGAGTGTTCAAAAAAAAAAAAAAAAAAGAAAAGAAAAAGAAAAAGAAACCAACCCCTCAAAAACTCTTGTTCACTTCTGAGGCCCCACAGGGTCCAGCTCTGTGGCTGGCATCAAGCAAAACCCAATAAAAGTTTAATGGACGGATAGGAAAACCCAAAGCTGTCAGAAGGGGGAAGGAGGTAAATTGGTTTAGGCCAGGAGGGCTGGGGAGGAAAGCCACTCTCCAGGACCGACCGTCTAAGACGACACACCATCTCCGCTTGCCCAGGTGTAAGGGAATTCCTTAGTGACTCTGCATCTACCCCGTAGGCCAACCTGAGCCTCATTCCTTCATTCTGAAAGGGGTGTGGTGGCAAGTCAAGTTGTTTACACGTGAGGATGAAAAGTGGGATCAGGGAAGCCAGGCGCCTCTCCCACATCTCTGCCGTCCCCGCCCCCACCCATTTGCTCCGATACAGACCAGCCTGGCTGTGGGGTGGGGATTCCCCTGCTCTCATTCCATCATCCTGCTCCCAGAATCAGCCCTGCCAGTAGTGCCCCTGTCGAAGCCCCTGAGAAGAAATGTTTCATTAAGAGCTGCCACAGGAGCCCCCAGTGTGAGGATAACCCTCAGAACCCAGCTCCTCCTGTCCCGCACTCGGTCCTTCTCCTCAGTGACAGCCACCAGCAGCACTTCAGGAGCCATCAGAAGTCTGAGGGAGTGCACGCTTGCTTGTTCTTGTTTTGTGGGCTTAAAGACACTGCTAATTTACTATAATCCACTTAAGCCTTCAAAGACTGGATCCCAGCTCAAACAAGACAGCACAGAGCAAACAGCTGGACCCAACCTCCGCCTACCACCACCACCCAGCACTGGAGACAGCAGCAGCAGGGAATCCCACACTTCTAAGTGCCCCCAGACTCCCACCTGACAGCCCCAACTCCTATTCACATGGGCCCCTGCCGCCCCCCAAATCCCACGCCAGCCTCGGACTCATGGATTTACTTTCCCACTTGAGTTTCCATCTTGCCCATCTTGACGGGCTGTGTGGAACATGGGGTCTGGGTCGGGAAGCTGACAAGTCTCTCCCACACTCTGCACCTCAACCGCCCATTTGTAAAAGGAGGCTGTCGCCTCGCCCTGCCTCCCTGCCAGGGTGTCTGTGAAGGGGAAATAGGCTTAAGAACCTGATGGCCCCCACCGTGAGCTTCCACGAGGGGATGGATCTGAAGTGCCAGTGTGAGGGTAACTCGGGCAGGGACTCCCACTGGCTCACAGTGCATGGGGGAACATCCGGGAAGGTCCAGTCCTGGTGTTTTGCTTTGTTTTTAGAGTCTCATCCAATGTGTGTATGAATTTTAGAAATTCTTATTGAGAACTGATGTTCAGCAGTTCACAGATCTCTGTTTGGGAAACACTTTAACTGGACCCTGGCATACCCTCCCTTCACAGACGGAAGGAGTTATTAGTCATCAGGACCCCTTTCCCTGGGGGCTCCCAGGACCCCAAGGACGGGCATCCCTGCAGCGGTCTTAGAGCAGGAGGAATGTTCGCAGAGATCACTAGTGAAGTCCTTCATTCTTCCCCCCAGCGGAGCCACAACATAGAGCTCACGCTTCCGGAAGAGCTAGAGCTGAGTTGACCAACCAACCCTCAGCCAGCCTGCCTGGGGTGTCCACACCTGGTTCTCTAGTGAAGAAACCCCAGAGAAAGGCCACTCCTCCCAGGCAAACAGGAGGGAAGGGCCTGAGTAAATTGTCAGGAGACTAAAATCATACCCTACAAAACAATGATCATCTCAGGACTTCCAGCATCTAGAGGGACCCTGCTGAGGTTGGACCTACGTCCTTCAGGACAGGGTCACTGCAAAGAGAACTGAGCGGGAAGGGGGTCTCACCTGCAAAGGCCACGGTGGGGTGTTCCCTTAGGGCACACAGCTGCTGCTCGCTGCTGGGGTCGCTGGCGACATCCTGGGAGCTGGAGAGGTGGACCAGCAGCAGTGCGAGGCTGGGCGGCAACAGAGTGGCAGCCAGTGGTCCCAGGAGCGCCATGGTGGGCCCTTCTGGGGTCCCAGCTCCTGGAGGCAGGCGGGGGGAGGACCTGCAATGCAAGCAGTGAATCTCACCGTGGGCCCCCTTGGCCATGCCCACTTCTCCCAGGTTGCAAGTTGTTGGCGGTCCCAGGTTTGGCTTTTGTTTAAATAAATTTATATTTTATTTATGTTAGAGTTTATTCTGCCCCAGTAATGCAAAGTTATGGATCATATTTTGAAAGCTAATTTTCCTTGGAATGGTATTCTACACAAAACTGGCAAGTTATACAGCTTTTTCTACTATGATCCCAAATGGCTTAAACTTCTTTTTAATGATAAAGGTGGTATCTTAGGGATTTTAATAAATAGAGCTAGGACAAATGAATAGCCAGTTGTAAGAAGATAAATTTGGATCTATAACTCACACCTTACACTAGGAAAAATTCCAACTAGATACAAGATTAAATGTTAAGAATAAAACCAACAGAATACTAGAAGAAAAGATAGGCAGTAATCTTTATAACCTTGAGGTGGAGGACCATGACTCAAATTCCAGAAGCTATTAAAGAAAACACTGACAGATTTAACTACATAAAAATCACGAACTTCTGTAGGCCCCTCCAAAAAAACAACATCAAGCAAAGTTGAAAGGTAAATAACAAAATGAAAAAAAATATTTGTGCCCTGGCTGGTGAGGCTCAGTGGATTGAGCACCAGTCTGAGAACCAGAGGGTCGCTGGTCCGATTCCCCAGTCAGGGCATATGCCTGGGTTGCCGGCGGGGTCCCCAGTAGGGGGCGCGCGAGAGGCAACCACACATTGATGTTTCTCTCCCTCTCTCCCTCCTTTCCCCTCTCTCTAAAAATAAATAAATAAAACCTTTAAAAAATATTTGCAATTCATATCACAGACAAGAGGCTAATATTTCTATTATGTAAATAACTCCTGGGAATCAAGAAGAAAAAATATCAACAATCCTGTAGAAAGGAAGATAATTGCAAACCAGGTTTAAAAATGTAAATGATACTTATTCTCACTCATACCAAGAACGATGCAAATTAAAACTTAGACTGAGATACTTCTGCTCGCCTGTCGGTTTAGCGAAAGTCCGAGTTAGATGACACACTGTGGGAAAGGAGGCGCCCCCCTTCGCTGCCGGCGGGCGTGCAGAGCGGCACAACCACCCACCCACGGAGGGGAACCGACCGTATCTGGCAGAACGGCAGAGGCGGTTCCCCTCTGACCTGATTGCCGGGAGTCTAGGCCAGTGCCAGTCAAAGGTGGTCCACGGGCCTGTGTCGATCCACAAAGTGCGAGAACTCCGTGGCGAGATAAATGCAGCGATTCGAGAGTGTTTACAGCCTTTCCAGTAATCTGACAGAGTAATTTTCGCATCTATTGGATCTAATAACAAAATATTTGGGCTTGTATTTAGCAGTTGTTTTTTTTTTTAATTCACTTCTCTAGGGATTCACTTTTATTAAATTTTACATAATCATCCACCTGCGACAGACTGTAAGTTGAAAAGTAAAACCTGTTCCTTCATCACAGATAGTTGGGAAACAAAATAGACCACAAAGTCCCCGGCCCCTGCGTGAAGTCCCTGCGTGAAGTCCCTGCGTGCACCAGAGCATTCCTGTGGCAATCTCCGGGATAGGGGAAGATGGGAAACCACGGAATATGTAGCAACCAGAGACGGCTTCAACAAGCTATGGTATACTTTGTAATGGAGTACCATGAAGCTCTAGAAAAAAAAATCGGGATTTTCACTAGATTTTGATATGGAGAAATCTCCAGGGATAGTAAGTGAAAAAAGCAAGATGTACAGTAGTAGAATAGCATGCTGCCTTTTGTGTAAAAAAGAAAGTAGAGGTAAGAATGTACATTGATATTTATTTATCTTATCATTAACACACACTGGAAAAAGAAACCTAACTAAAAAAATAAAATTACCTACAAAAGTAGCAAAATAGTGATCCAGGCTTCTCAATATATACCTTTTTATATTATCTTCATTTTTGAATGATGAATATGTTTAATATTACCTAATCCACAAACCTTTTTAAAAGCTTTTTTAAAAACTAGTTTTGGTTCCCTAAGACTTCTAACACGGACGGCCCCACAGTCCCGGGTGGCCTGACCGGACCCTCTGGTCAGCTCCGACCCTCTTCCAGAGGCCCGCCCCCTGGTCTCCGAGCTCTGTCCGCCTCGCACCCCTCACAGGTCTCGGAGTGACCTTCTCAGTCTCGCTTTCCTCCTCTGTGAAATGAAAGACTGAACTAGCTCAGGGAGTTTCCCCCCGGCGTGGGGTGGGGGAACCAATCAGAATCACCTCCCCTGGGGGTGCAGGCCTAGAGCCACCAGGTGAGTGAGCCCAAAGGGGATGCTGCCAGCCTCCACAGGGCTGCAGGCCCTGTGTTCCATCCTCTCTGAGACCCTTTGCTCCTAACCCCTCCTCTCTCTTCCCTTCCTACTGCTACTACCTTACCCCAGGTCTGGATAATCACAATAGGATAGCTTTCTTCCAGGCCTAAGTTTTCCCACATGTGTGTGAAATGCAATAACACCTAACCTGGCATTGCCATAAGGCTTCATGGAAATACTCCCCTGACCGCATAATGTGTGTGTGCCCAGCAGAGCCCCCTTCTCCCTTACTCTGCCCATCCTGCACCCACAGGGCAACAGTTCCTGGAGCACTTCCTTGATTCCTTCATCCTACAGTCTGCCCAACCGGTCTCAGCAGAGACCCTCTGGGAGGGGGGTTGGCCCAAACTTACTCCCTGGAGTGATTTTTCGCACTGCCACTCACTGAGTTATTCCTTAGTGCTAAGCTGGGTCCTTCCTGCTGCCTGGGGTTGGCTCTGCTGCCCTGGGCCAACCCTCTGGAGCAAGTCAATCCGGGTTCAAATCCCAGCTCTTCTCTTTACAAGCTGTGTCTCTGGGAAAAATACTTAACTTCTTCCTGACTTAATTTCCCCAAATTGGGAGTGAGAATAGCAAAATCAACTCCCTCAGCAGACACAAGTCTTAAAGGAATTACTGTCTTTTAAAGGCCTGGAATAGAGCCTGGCAGACAGTGAGCATCCATTAGTGAGAACCATTGTGATGCCCTGGGTGGGGGGTGGGGTGGGGATGACGACTGGGGGATTTCCTTTTGCCCTTTGACACCTATGCTGGATGCCTTCCCTCTGTCCCTCCACGGTCTCTCCTCCTTCTAGCTCCTGCCTAAGCTGCATCCAGGGACCCCTTCCCTCTGTTTGGCTAATGGTGGGGGGAGGGCACTGGCAGAAGATGGGAGAAGGGAGGAAGGGACGGTGGTGGCAGTAGAGTGAGCTCCTGTTCAAGCTTCTCTGCCTCCAGGTTTCAGCAATCAATACCCCCCTCCCTCCTCCCTCAGGCCAGGGGCACCATCCCCTTCTTACTGCCCCAGGGCGCCCACCATGAGCACTCCCTGTGGTTCCCAAATCCCTTCCCTTTGTACATAGATTCTGTATTAAACTGCCCTCCATTTCCCAATTCATGCCATCTGTTTTCTTGGGTTAGGACATCTAATTGGTGATATTCTTTTTATAACTTCGCTGGGCTTTTCCTCTCTCCGCTGCTTGGGACATCTAAGGTGTTAGGACAACTGCTCTCCCCTCATTATTCCCTACTCTTCTCCTGTCCCCTGGTCCCTTCCCAGGCCTCCCTGCCTCCCCACCTCAGGTCTGACTGCCACCCTCACACCCCCCAGGCCTCCTGCTCCGCTCCACGTGGCCAGATTCTGAGCTCGGGGCCTAAAGTAAGAGCACATCCGGGGCCCTTCTCCAGACCCAGGCCTTCAAGTTCCTAGTTTCCACAGCAGAAGTTCCACTCACTTACGATTTGTATGTAAACACATCTTCCAATTTTCTCTTGAATCAATAATTGCTAAATTAATATCATTTCCTCCACATGGGCTCCAGCACAGTGTGTCTGCTGTTTGAGGAGAAGGGAACAGGCGTATGAATGGGGGGGAAGCACCGAAGGCGGGACCTGGGTGCTGGGTCTCCTCCACTCAGGTGAAGGAGGAGAAAGAGGAAGAGAAGGCCAGAGCAGCAGATGGACGTGCACACCACATGCAGACTGGAGAGTTCCCCAGTGACAGACACTCTGGACACTCGCTAATCACGGAGGAGACAGGACCAGCCTTTTTTCAGACGAGCATTCCAAGTTTTAGGAGTGCGAAGGTAGACCAAGGGGTTGACTTAGGAATCCCACAGGGGCTCACACACAGGCATGTTTTGCCACCACCTTCAAGGACCTCCTTTGGCCTTGGCGAGGAAGCCAGTAGACCCAAAGAAGGGTGCAAAGGAGGGACAGAAGGATCTGGGCAGCAAGGAATGGGGCTGGAGCGTGGGGGGCCGATGGTCAGGGCAGGGCTCAGCGAGTCAGGACTCCACAAGTGCCACACAGAAGAACAGAGAAGAGTGGTCCACCCCCACATCACCCAGAGTGCTGCAAGGCCTGACCTTTCGAGCAGACTTCTAGATACTTGGTGAGATGGGTGGGAGACGTCCCACTTCCCAAGAACTCCCCATCTTTGGAGATTACCTCCCCTCCATCCACAGGTCAAAGGGGTGCCCCCCCCTCCCCGCTTCATGTATATACCTGTCCCCACCCCATCCTAGCTGCTTGCACCGAGGAGAGTCATGTGGTTAAAACAAACCAATCAGATGCTCTCCCTTGGCAATTTGGGTGTATAACACCTCTTCCCACCAGGGTCAAGTCAGTCTTTCTGGAGGAACCTGGAACATGTAATTTCGGCCAGGTGGGGTGACGTTCTTCCACCTGTCACACGGGCTGAGGAGAAGGGCAGAGAAAATCTGGACAGAGGCCAGTGACAAGAGAAAGCGAGCAGAAACTCCCCAGGATGCTGACAGTCTTCCAGTTCCCAGTTCTAGCCGTCTCCTGAGATCTGAGTACATTCTACTCCCATAACCCACCCCCGGATCCTTGTAATAAAATTTCCCTTGTTTTTTTGTTAAGTCAGCCAGAGCTGTGTCAGACCAGGAGCCACCTACACAGTATTGCCTTCTCACGTCCATTCCTGTCTCTCTCCTTCCTGAAGGAGCCTCGGCCTCCATGCGGGGTGGGGGCAGTGTGCTCTGCTGAAGCCATCCCTAGCCTCTAGACAGGGGTGGTGAGGGAGAGGGGGGAGGAAATCATTGGTGGGGCCTTGGGGGAAATGCTCTAAGAGCACTTCTCTTCTTTCTGACCTGACTGCAGGCAGGATGAGTGCTACTATGTTATTCTCCACTGCGGTAAGTGAGCGTCAGCCAAGTGATAAGGACTGTGGTGCAGAATGGCAGGTGGGACCTGCCACGTTGGTGACAGAAGCAGCTGTGGTCCGCCTACCTCTGGACTTCTTTTCCACGTCTGGCCGTCACAGCTGTGGGTCTGTTCCCTTGCCTGTGCAATGGGGGAAATAGTGAGGCCTACCTCACAGAGTTCTTGTGAAGGTTCTTGTGAGTGATCTTGTCTAACAGGGTTAGAACAGCATTTGCTGCAAAGTGGGCATTGTATAAGCGTTGGCTATACTTACTATCACCATCATCATTATTATTAGAAATGATTCACTCCTAATTTGTTCACACCCTTGTCTTTCAGGTCTCGGTTATCATTAGCCAGGTACCATTCGTATCCCATGCAGTCTGGTTTCTCATACTCACAATCAGTACCCCTAAGACTGCCAAGAATTTCTACTTTAATATGTTTGTCTGATCTGACATTAAAATAATCCTAGAATTCCTCTTGTGGCAGTGCACAGCAGAAGCCCGCCATTCTTCCTGAGGTTTGTAGAGTTCCGTGGGAAGTCCTGAGCTTGGGAGGCTGCCAGGCCTGTGTGCAAACCTGTTTTATCACCTGCACAGTAAGGTTAATAATAGTCCCTTGCCTTAGGGAGAATGCTTGTAATGCAGCCAGAAGTAAGTCTGGCACAGAGTAGGTCCTTTATGAATACATTTGCATAAATCTATTCATATACATAAAATACTCAACTAGTTACCTAAGTGTTTGCCCCAGATTCATCATTCATTCATTTATACAAAACTTCACTGAGCATTTACTGCATACCTACTATGTGCTGGGCCCTGTATAGATAGGAAAAGTGAGGGAGGGGAGATGCCCATATGACAGAAGTATAGTCCCTGCCTTCATGGAGCTTATAGTCTAGTAGAGGAGAGGAGACATTTCCCCCAAGGAACACTGTGTCACAATTCAGAGACAGGGACTGCCTGAGGCTTGGGGGTCTGGATGGATAAAGGGGCACAGAATGCCTGTGCTTCACCCTGTCTCAGGGCTGCCTGTCCCTGGCTCTGCAGCAGGGTGCTTGCTCTAGGAGTTGGAAGAAGGAAGGTGCAGCAGCAGCTGACTCCTGCTATTTTGGGAAACCCCCAGTGATAAGGAAAGCATTTTCCCAAGGCATCGGCCAGAGCTTCTAATGCCTTCTCTCTCGCTGCTGCCCCAGTTCCCTGCAGTCCTTGACACGGGGTCGCTCTAATGGTGCCTGGAGGCATGTGAATGCACGTGCATGTGTGTGTGAGAATGCACGCCCACGCAGGCAGCCCCTTGAGGATGCCTTCTCTGGGCCTTCTGCAGGGCTCTCTTTCCCAGCACAGAGAGAGAGTGGGAGAAGGATTAGCTAAGGCTGTGGGAGGGGATGAAGTTGCTGAGCAAGAGAGAGAAGGGCAGAGGGCCAGGGCCAGAGCTGTCGAAGGCCCACAGTTATAGAGGAACCTCTGCTCTTCTCCCTGGGACAAAGGATGAGGAAGACAGGAGTGGAGCGAAAGTGTGTGTCTGTGTGTGTGTGTGAGCTGAGTCCCGCACAGAGCCCACACTGGCCTCCCAGCAAGCTCCCCCTGCACAGCTGTGCCTTCCCCTGCTTGCCAGAGAGCCAGCCTCCCTACCGTGGGAGAGGCTGCACTGCCACACTGAGGACCACCAATCCTTCATCATTCTGTTCAGTACAAGACGGATAAGGGAGTCTCAGCCTTCCCGCTGGTTCTGGTGCTACAAAGGAGACAGCAGCATGGCTACCGAGCAAGGAGCAGTCCGTGAGGGGGTCTGAAGAGAGGTGCCAGTGGCCCTAGGCAAGAGAAGTGAGAGGAACGCCAGTAGGCTGGAGGTCTAAGATGCCTCACGAAGAAGGCAGAACTCAAACAGGGCCTGGAAGGACAGAGGCGGGGACTTCCCAGGCATCGGGACAAGAGCATCCCAGGCAGAGGGAACAGCAAACGGCACAGGCAAAGACTTGGCCCTGGATCATCTTCACATAACCAGTCCAATGAGGCTGCAGAAATGAGCAGAGGGAGACCAGTCTGGAAAGAAAGACCAAGGCCAAATCATGGGAGACTTTAGCGTCAACCTGGAGCATCAGGAGGTTTTCTTTTGCTGAAAAGGAGAACCTGTTGATGGCTTAAGGCAGTGGGAAGACGTGGTCAGCTCTGGGTTTTCATTAGCCGCATACCATTCGTATCGCATGCAGTTCTTAGAGTTGGTTTTCCGTACTCACAACAAGTACCCCTAAGACTGGCAAGAATTTCTACTTTAATATGTTTGTCTGATCTGACATTAAAACAATCCCAGAATTCCTCTTCTGGCAGTGCACAGCAGAAGCCTACTGCTCTTCCTGAGGTTTGTAGAGTTCCATGGGAAGTCCTGAGCTTGGGAGGCTGCCAGGCCTGCGTGCAAACCTGTTTTATCACCTGCACAGTAAGGTTAATAATAGTCCCTTGCCTTAGGGAGAATGCTTGTAATGCACCCAGAAGTAAGAGCTTGGGGAAGATAGGTGGCAATGGACAGTGGGGAGGGGTGGGTTGGAGCCAACCAGCTACCTGCAGGGCAACTCTAGGAAACAGAATTGATTGGGTGCCTCTTCCTCCAAGAGAACCCAGCTCCGCACCCAGAACATGGCTGGGCCTCAGTCCCTGCTTGCCCCTGGTGGGGGGAACACCAACCCAACTGCAGGAAGGGGCCCTGGATAGAAGCAGGGGGAAAATGGAAGACCAGGCAGGAGAGCTAAACCCCCAAATTACTGTGGCAAGGGGGGCTCCTCCAGAGCAGCCAGTGACTTTGCTTCTAACTGATAATCAGAAGAGAAAAGATGACCCATGAACCTAAAAGATGATGGCTTGAATAAACACGGCCGCTGTACATTGAGAATGTGCCAGGTGCTATGCTAAGCTCTTTCCCTGCAAGACCTCATGACAATTTGGCAAAAAAGCTGAGAATTGCCTTGTGATCACCACTCTCAGTGGATAGGAAGAAACGGAGGTTAGTGGGGCTAAGGAGCACACCCAAGGTCCAGGAGACTGCCGCGGAAACCCATGCTCAGGGCCGCTACGCACACCACACCACACCGTCTTCCCCGAGGAGAATGGCCCCGCCCTCCTGGCACCTTCCCCAGCCCTGGCTCCCAGAACTCTCCAAACAGCCTTAGAAGCTTAATTTGGTTTCCTGAGTTGGCTTCCTGACCAGGGAGAGCGCTTTCTAACTGTAAATTATTAAAGTGACTTCCTGCTACAAATTAGCCTCCAGTGAGTTTGGGATAAGGAGCCAGTTTTTCCAGGTTCTGAGCGGCTCTGGAGAAAGAAATTCCATGGGCAGCCGATGGACAGGGAAGCGTCCAGAGGCCGGAGCTGGCTGCCCAGATGACTGCCTCGGAGACTCCCCCAGCCCAGGCCCCACAGCTGGGAGCCAATGTGGGTGCAGAGAACGAGATGCTTCCTTTTGTCCCCACCTCAAGTTCAGCCCTTGAGGACCTCGGGGAATGGGGCTCTGAGGTCCTCCTTCCCGGGTCCCCTCCCTTTTAGCCTCCATTCAAAGTCTCCATTTGGCTGCCTGCCTGGGAAGCGGGGAGAGAAATAGAAGGAAAAGAAAAGAAGAGGAAATAGTGGGGAAACCAGGAGCAGGAAAGAACGTATTCTGTCTGTCGTTTGGTGGGAGGGGAAGGCATGGGGGGTGTCCCTCACCCTCCTATCCCCACCCAGAGCCAGAATGCCATCTTCCCACCCACCCATCACTCACCACTTGGGGGGCAAAGTTTAGCCAAGCTCAGCACAAAGATAAAATTGAGATGCAGATTCCTTCCCATTGCTCTGAATAGAGCAGATTGGATACGGATTTTCCCCTTTTCTTCCCATTTAGACCATCTGGGCCACTGGGGCCCAGGGGGAAGGTTGGGACCAGGTGGGGGAAGGGGACAGAGGCTCCAAAAGCCTGCCCAGCACTTCTCAGCTCTGGAACCTGGGGGTGCCTCCTCCACCCTATCCCCTTTCCCAGGAGCAAGTTCGTTCCCCCTGCCTTTGCACTCTGCTCTCAGGCCTGGGCTGGGCCAGACTAGGCTGTGCTGGGTTCTCCTCTCCTCTGTCTATTTCCTAGCAAACTAAAACTGGTGTGCGTTTGTCTCACCAGTGTTTGGCAGTGCTTCCTGAAGTCCCACCCACATCCACTTAACTGCAATTAAAAGAAAAAAAATGTGACCACAAAAAGCTTAATAAGATGGGCTCTTAAAGATCATTTGGTTCAAGCCTGTGTTTGACAGATGAGAAACCTAGGCTGGGGAGGAGGACTGAGCAGGGAGCTGGTGGGGGAACTGCGATAAGCGACACACAACAAAAACGACAACAACACCACGTCCTTGTGCATCAGGCTGTGTTCTGCGCTCTGTATATCATGCCATCTAATCCTCACAATGACCTTGTGAGGCAAGTACTGTCATCATCCCCATTTTACGGATGGGGAAACTGAGGTACAGACCAGGTAAGTAACCTGCATCTGGTCAAAAGGGTAGAAGCCAGATCCAGCCCCCAGGCAGACCTGCCCCATGCACAGTCCAAGCGCACCACGCAGGAACGTGGCGTTATTCGACAGAGACTCCGGAGGGGAGCACAGGCGTGGCGAGTGTCTCCCCGGGACCGGCAGGCTGCTCCGGCAATCGTTTGCAGATGGTGGGACCTCTAAAAGCACGGTCCACACCCGTTCAGTATTTATAATCATGGCATCCGGACTTGTTCCTATGAACAGCGTAGGTCAACACAAGGTCAGAACTGAAAAGAATAGAAAGGGAACGTTTACATCACTCGGGAAAATGAGCAAGTGGAAACCTCATGAGGGTGACTCTGCAGGAGACGACACGCACGTGGAGGAAGATGACCAAATGCCTGAGGAAGAGAACCTTAGAGGGAGAAGCTGTGGGCTGGCGCCCGGCCGCTCACTGCCTCACAGGGTAGAGCAGCGGTGGTGGGACAGGCAGATAGCACGTTTGGGTGTGGCTTGCACAGATAAGTATTTCAAACGGTGCCGGTGGTGGTGTGATGATGAGTAGGAATTTTTTTCTGTTTTCCAAACATCCTATAATATTTATTGTTTTTGCAATGAAAAAGAAAACAAAGGAGACTCGCCTACTTTAATTGCTGGAATTAAATGCTATGGATGTTGCCAAACATAAATCAAGCTTATCTAGTCGTTAGAACAGCCTCCTTTTTCTCCTCCCCATGGGCAAGCTCTCTCCGAGGAAACAGTCTGCTATCAGACCCTCAGTTGCTATATAAAATGGAACTGCATTTGAAAACATGCCTGCAGCTCAAAAACAGGTGGCAAACCCAGCTACAGGCCCGGGCGTTCTGGGGGTTTCCGTGACAGGCTCACTTACTCAACGTAAACCTTTGTGCGAGGACCTGTTTCCCCTCAGTCTCCTGAACCTGGCTCCTCAACACCCGAGAGCTAGTTCTGCTGTTAGTCAAAGGGCTTCTAAGGGATGGATGGTGCTGACGGCTGCCGGGCGGGGTGGGTGTCCTGAATGCCTCGGACCTGTACACTCAAAAAGGGTTAAGATGGGTCGGCGGGAACGTGATATGGTACGGCCACTAAGTGAAACAGTAAGGTGGTTCTTCAAACGTTTTTAAATATGCCACCTTGGCCAGGTAGCTCACTTGGTTACAGCATCATCCCCAACACGCCGAGATCGCTGGTTCAATCCCCGGTCAGGTCACATACAAGACTCAGCCAATGAATGCATAAATAAGTGGGACCACAAATCAACCTCTCTCCTTCTCTCTCTCTTTCTCCCTCCCTCCCTCCCCCTTCCACTGTCTCTAAAATCAATAAATAAAATTAAAAATAGTAAAATTGCTATATGACCCAGCAGTTTCCTCTAGGTATATAGAATCCCCAAAGAATTCAAAGCAGGGACTTTAAAGGCCACGCGCACATCTGTGTTCACAGCGCCATTACTCACACCAGTCCGAAGAGGGAAGCAACCCAAGTGCCCACCCATGGAAGGATGGGTTAGCAGACTGTAGCCTGTTCATACAGCGGAATATTATTCAACCTTAACAAGGAATGAAAGTCTGACTCGAGCTACAACAAGGATGAAACTTGAAGACATTTTGCTGAGTAAATAAGGGTAGACACGAAAGGACAAGTATTGCATGATCCCACTTACCCAAGGTACTTAAAATAGTCAAATTCTCAGAGACAGAAAGTGGAATGGCGGCTGCCAGGGGCGGGGGCAGGGAGCACGGAGAGTCGTTATTTAATGTGGATGGATGGAGTTTCCGTCTGAGAAGATGTGCAGCGCTCTGGAGATGGGTGACGGTGACGGCTGCACAGCCCTGTGAGTGTACTCAACACTCCCAAGTCTTACTTACACTTACAAATGGTCAAGATGGAAATTTTATGTTATGTGTATGTTATTAAGTGTTTTAAAAAGAGCTCCTAAAATCCACTGGGCTGCACAGGACCAGAAGTCGTGCGGCTGACGCCCACGGTGATGGGGTCTTTCCCACTCTTTCTGCAGAGCGGCACCCCCTGCCCGCCCCTCCCGTCCCCCAGGGCATGCTTACCCGGACCAGGGAGGGAATCGTATTCATGCGCTGCTGCTGTAACCAATCTCCGCAGCCCGAGGGCCTTCAAACAGCACATTTACTCTCTTACAGTTCAATAGGCTGGAGAGACAACAGGGGCCTCAATGGGCTAAAATCAAAGTGTCGGCAGGACTGGAGGTTCTGGGGGAGAATTTATTTCCTTGCCTTCCCAGCTTGTAGAGGCCACACACATTCCACCCACAGGGCCGGCAACGCTGCCTCTCTAACTGTTCTTGCATAGTCACATCCCCCGGCTATCGCAGCTGAGAAAAGGTTCTCTGCTTTTAGGGACCCGTGTGATTCCACCGGACCCACCCAAATAACCCAGGATGATGGCTGTCAAGGCTCTTAACCAAGTCACATGGAGAAAATCCCTTCTGCCACAGAAGAGGACATGTTCACGGGTTCCAGGGATGAGGGTGTGGACGGCTTTGGCGAGCCATTCTTCTACCCACCGCGTCCTCTCCCCACACTCCCACCCACTCGTTCACACGTGGGGACGTTTCCGGCATCAAGACTAATGTGAGCCTGAATTTTGGAAGAAGGAAGCGCGGTAGCCAGTAGGTCATGACCGCACCATCTCGGGGAGGAAAAAGGAAGCTGTAGCTGAGAAGACGGTCAGGGAGCAGGATGTGTGAGCCTGAGGGGGTGGGGAGAGAGGACCGGAGATGGGGAGACCACGCGCACAGGGAAGGGAGCAGTGCGCCCCACGGGAAAAAGGCAGGACACAGGGGCAGAGGGTGGGGAAGACCTCACAGGTGAGCCGCATTCAGACAAAGACATTCATGAACGTTGGCACAAAAGTTTTACCAAAGGGCTATTATTATTCACTTCCCAAAAGGACTTCCCTAAGTGTTGTTCAAGTAACGAGTTTCGAGTTTCGCTGTGCTCTTAAAATAGGATTTACACCCAATTTCTCAGCACCACTAAAAGGAGGCTTGTAAATCTATTGAAACGAAGTGAGACCAGTAACATCTGCCGCCTTCTGTGCTGGTGGTGTCAGAGGGAGCGGGAAGGAGGCCCTGGTGGGGATGGCGGCTCAGACTGGAGCCTGGGCCCTGGGAAAGCCACCCATTCGATGCTCCTGGTGATCCTTCCTCATTCACACAGGCACAAGCCGAGACTGGAGAGGTGAGGGAAAGGAGAACAACAGGTGGAGGCTGGCCCCAGGGCCCCCTCTCCCCAGAGCTCTGTTCCTTCTGCCTTTCCTTGGAGAGGAGAGACTTTTCGGGGTGATGAGGACTGTGAGCCTGTGTGGGTAACAGAAGCTGTGCCCCACCAGCGTGCACACAGCACTCAGGGCTCACCTAGGGGTCGTTTCTGGAATGATACTGAAACTTTCAATTAAGGACAAAGCCTGTCATTCTTACCTTCTCAGACAAAGAGAATCCAAATGACCCAAAACAGGTAAAATCACCATGGTATAAATAATTGATTTCATGTCTCTTTGGGGAGCCAGGGAGCACAGGGCTCCAGGAGGAATCAGGGTTTTGGCCTCATTTCCCTCCTTCTCGTGCCTACAGAGCCTGCTGGAGATCCTCCCTGGGACTCAAAACAGATGATATAAAGGAAGGCGCCATAAAAGTTTTGGACACTATACATATTTCTCTGCCACTGCGTTGTGCAGGTTCGCCCTAACCTCTCAGCTGGCCCTGACTTTCATTTTTGGTTCCTCCTCCCAAATATGTGGTTCTCCAAGGATTGATTGGCAATTCCTTCTCCCCTCCCTCTGCTCCCAGGGTGGTTTCGGCACCCACCAGGGTTTCCACCCCAGACCCCCAGACCCCCAGACCCCCAGCCCCGCTCTGGACCCCAGACCGCGTGGCCATCTCCACCTCACTGTCACCCAGACCTCTCTGCCACAAGCTGCCCGGAACAAAGGTGCCCTCCTTCTCCCTTACCCTGCTCCTCCCACGTCCCCGTTTCCGTCAATCGGACTGCAGTCCCCCAGCGCCCCGACTCACATGGCAGCATTCGCAGGCTCCCCGCTGCCTCATCTCCAACCCACTGTGGAGTCCTAGCACTTGTACCAATACTGTGGATCCCAACCCCGATGTCCTCAGGGCTGCAGGTGACACAGGAGCTGCGTGTACAGGGAGGGGCAGGGGACGGTGGGAGGGCGCGTGCTCATTTGCACTTGACAGCTATGACTCAGCTCTCCTCTTCACCAGGATGTGGGCCCAGATCGGTCCATTTTCAAAGAAAGTGTGTATATCCGATTTATGTGACATTCCCTTATTTTTAAACGCTGACAGTGACTTGCATTTTTTGAAATTCCTATTTATGCCAAACAAAACATGTCTGTTTGTGACCTCAGAGCTTCAGCCGCCCTCTCTCTCTCTGCTCCCAGTACCAGTGTGTCAGTACGGCCACGCTCCCTCCTGGACGAGACACCATCTGCTGCTCAGGGCTGCCTCTCGGTCTTCCCCTGCTAGTCTCAGTTCCCACCGAACCAACATTGGACTCCCCGGCTTCAAATCCCGGTCCTTCAGCGGGGGAGAGAACGGTGAGGGTGAGGGAGATGGAGGAGAAGGCTGATTCCACTCAGGGTGACAAAGCTATTCATTAACAGAGTTAAACATCTGGTGTTTAATTAACACCCTCCCTAGTCCTGTTTCCCTTTCCCAGCAGGGCTCCTTGGTGGGTGAAGCAAGAGCCCAAATGGGACTGGAGTTCCTGGCTGGAGGCAGGGAGGCGGAGGAGAGGGGCGGTGAGGTCTTCGCATGCCGAAAGGAAGGGAACAGGTCAGGAAGAAGCAGGTTTACGGTTCAGGAAGAAAGACTCAGACTCATTCAGAAGTTTCTTGTGCAGGAGCTGGGGGCAGGAGCTGAGTGCCTAGGATTGAACGTGTAAGTCCACAGCTCTCCTCGTGGCAACACTGTTGATTGCCTCCCTGGTATTCATTTTTCCATCGGACTCGACGACACACGCCAAGCTGCGTGGAGTGGCAACATGCCCAGCCCCAGGTGACACGCTTTCCCAACCTCTCAGGCAGCCAGGGATGCTCATGTGCATAGTTCTGGCCAGTGAGGAGTAAACAGAAGTCTGCTGCAGACCCTAGGGAGGTGCTGCTTTCCTTTTAAGAGAACAGACTTGGCTGGCACCCCTTCCCTCCTTCCTCCCCGCTGCCTTCCAGAGGAATGTGATGTCTTGAATGACAGCCGCCATTTTGACACTGTGAGACAAGACGCATGTGCGAGCAACCAAGGGGACAGCAGAACGTCCTGCCACCGTTGAGCCAGTGCGCAAAGATCTGCGCAGCTGCGGCCACCTCTGAACTCTTGTTAAGTGATTAAAGAAATCCCTGTGTTTAGTTCTTGCAGGTGGTGTTTTCTGTTACTTGCACCCTTAGTGATACACTCCCCTCCAGGGAGGTAAACTGACCACTTGTTTAATTAGCATTCAGTGAAGTCAAAAGCAGGCACTGCTGCTCAGAGCACTTCCCAGCCCGGACTGCTCAGGACCTGGAACTAGGGACTGGGAAGCGGACCGCAGCGAGGGCTTGGCTGCATTAAATGGTTAGCCCTCTCCTCATTGCCTCCCCAGTGACAAGCACAGAGCCTGCCAAGTAGCAGGAACTCAGCTGACACATGGTGTGTGAATGAATACATGAATGGGTGGATGAGCTACTGCTTGGCACAGGTGTCCCAGTGACAACCAGCTGGCAGGAAGGGACTCCTAGCAGCTAGCTTGAATCTAGCTGATTCAAGACCCATGCTTGTGCAAAGGCCAATCTGTGACCCCTCTGCCCCACAAAAGCGCCCCACCCCAGTTCCTATGACTCCCACCCACCCTTCTATCTAGAATTGGATCAAACCTCCCTGTTTGCTACACATCTGCCTCCCTGATTGGACTGAGAGCCCCATAAGCAGATGCCACAGTTCTTTTTAATCCCCCAGAAGCCACCGACCGGTGTCTCAAGGCCTGAAGGTAGTTGATAAATGTTTTCATTTGAGGTTGATGCTTTGGAGGGTGCTGAAAAGTTGATGAAATATAGAATAGCTCAGAAAAGAGCCACCCAAAAAGAAGAGTCCCCAGACATCCGCCTGAAATTTTACCATTAGGCATGGACCACTTTGACAAGACAGGCACCTTCAGGAAAACACTTAACCACTTTGAGCAACAGTTTGTACAGTGGGAATAATAATAATAAAACCTCTTTCATCGTACACTTGTGAGAATCAAACCAGCATGAAAGTACATTGTAAGAATGTTTATTAAAACAGGTCTTTAAATTAGTCTTGAAAGAATTATACCAGCAATTACTCACTTTTGAATGTGATCTTGCAGCTTAGGACGGAGAAGAACCTTAGACCTACCCTTCCCATCCACTTCACAAAGGACCTCTACGCCATCTTCAGAAGTAAGTGAGGAGCTTCTTCAGCTGAATTAATGTGGCAGGTCACTCCCGAGAAAGAGGAGAGGACCACGTGCGGGAGGCACAGCTGTATTGTAGCAGGTGTTCCGGGTTCCCAGCCCACATCCCCACTCCTGGGCCGGAGCCCCCATCTCTCCTCCCACAGCAACCGTCTCCAGAGGCGGGCCCTGGGCCTCGGGCAGTCTCCCAACCCTCACTGCAGCCCACAGGCAGGCGCCGACTGAGGCAGGGTGTACCTCCTGCCCCCCTCGTGCCCTCTCAGGTGTCTCCCATGGCACTCCCAGTCGGGTCGGCCACTCACACAGCAGCCTCAGCTCGGGCTCTGCTTCTAGGGAATCTAAGACAAGCCCTTAGGAGGCCTTTGCAGAGGGCGGCTGACATGAAGCTGGTGTCAGAACCGAAGCGTACACCTCTCAGTTAGCCCGGGGCTCTGCCCGCTCACCCCGGTGCACGCAAGGTGCGGGGGCAGGCCCAGCCCTCCACCCCTCCGGGGCGGAGCCTTGACCAGACCCGGCGTCTGCACCTCCCTCCTCGTGCTGTCGGCATCTCCTCAACACCCTGCTCTCTCTCCAAGGAAATGTGCAAATCCTCTCCAAGGCCTCACGATATTTCCCTGGAAAGCTGGAAACCCAAAAATCAATCGGTCTCTGTCACAAGATTATTAGGATGGGTTCCCGGAACGTTTCCGCCCAGACTCCCAGTGTTAGTGTAGAAAGGGCCTTAGGAGGTAGCGTAACTCCCCTTCACAGTTTAATTTGGATTCTACTTCTGCATCCACGCCCTCCCTGCTCATGGTAATTGTCACAATTATGGTCTGCTTTATCCTCCTCTAAATCGTTAAGACAGCTGGACAGAGTCGGAAATGCATGGATGCTAATCCCCCACCCCAGGCCCCTTTTCAGGATTAGCCTAGCTAGAAGCAATGAATTTGAGTCAGAAGGAGCATGGTCTTGGGGGTAATGGAGCAGCGGGGTGGGGTGGAAGCTGAAAGGGCCTGAGAGGCCCAGCCCCAGGTACTGTGTCCCAGACGGGCAAGGGAAGGAAGCTCTTCGCACGTTGTGTGCCCCATCCCACCCCTCGTACCAACACAATTGGAAATATTTCTTCATACGGAAACAAAAGGAGAAAACCAGTACATTTGGAACTTCCTGAGGTCAGGCATCTGAGGTCATCCAGTCCATTCCCCCAGGTTGCAAGCAAGACGGCCCCGCCCCAGCCCAGGGCAGCTAGATTTGGGGAGGGGAGGAGGTCACTTCACTTCTACACCGCTTAGTGACCTCATCAGTGTCTGGTGCCCCTCACAGTGAGGACATTCTTGCATCTTTTCTGCTCCATGAACCAACATTTATCAACGGCCCGAATAAATGCTGTGGGCCCCAAGTACTACACAGGACACTGGGCCACTTTGGGGAGCCCCTCTTTTGAGAATTCCATGGTCTTCTGCTCGTATATTAATATTCACCTCTGATTCCGTTTTCCTCACCAATGACCCCCAACTCACTAAATCCCAGATACCAGGTCTTCCAGTGAAAATACATGGTTTCTGCTCTCAAATAATTATATCTAAGCTTTATTGTGGTATTAATTGTATGACAGACAGTGTATTAATTGTTTCACAAATGTTGATTCATTTTATCCTCGCCAAATGCCCATAAAACGGGTTTCATTGCCTTTGGACAGGTGAGAAAACTGAGAGGCTGGATTGCCTGCCCAGAGCCACACGGAAGTAGCCGGGCCAGGGTCTGACCATGGGGCTGTTCAGTGCCGAAGCCCAGGCCCCGAGCCAGCCTGTTTCCACCTCCATACAGGGCTGCTGTAGAGCTGGATTCTCTCAGGAGGGAAGGCGGGAGCAGGGCAGGGGAGCTTGAGGGGCACCCAGCTGTGGGGTGCAGAGCAGGCAAGCTTCCCAGGTCTCCGCTTCACCCGTTCCCAAGGCTGAGTCCAGCTCAGTTCCGCTCCCTCCTCTTAGAGCTTTCTTCCTACATCAGTTCCGTGCCAGGTTCTAGATCCATTTTCTTGATCTCTCCTGGCTGGGAGTGCTGCGGCCATCAAGGCCTTAGATCAGCCTCTTCAAGGAAAGCTCTCAGCTGCACCCCAACCCTGCTCCACAACCCCCCTATCCCCAGACGTCCTCCCTCTGCCTCCCTGAGTTCCAGGAGCCTGCCTGTATTTGCATTTCTGGGCTGGGTGAGTCCTCCGTGCCCCACTGAGCTGCTCGCTGCTGCAGGAGCTGGGGCCACTGGCTCCTTCTGCCCCTCCACGTTAGCCATGCCTTTCCTGTCACTGCTCATCAGCTGGGCCAGCAGCGGGGGTGGCAGAGAGCAACGAGGCAGATAATCCAAGGTAGTGGAAATGAAAAAATCATCTCTATTTGGCTGAGGAAGGTATTTTTGGACCTACAGTTGAATGTGGGTGTGTGCGATGTGCTGGGAATTCACAACACTTCAAACCAAACCCTGAAGAGAAAGCAGCAGGGCCTGACTGCTAGTGTTAGGACCTAGAAAACCACCTGCCCTGTTCCTCTTTCCTGCTGGGCTGGGCAGCTAAGAGTCTCACACTGGCTGAGCTGCTTGCTCTGTAGAAATCAGGTCCATAGAGTCCCCTCACCTAGAGCCCTGGCTGCAGACTCAGATGCTGGCAGGGGCTAGGCAGCCAAGCGAGGGCAGCTGGTGTACCGCCGAGGGAGTGGCAAAGTGCAGACCGTCACCCTTCAGAACGGCACAGCCACTCCTCAGAGGCAGCTGCGACTCAGCTCCAGATGGTGACAGAAGCCACACAAAACACATCTGTGCAAGAATTTGGCCCACTGACAACCGGTTTGCCATCTCGAGCTCACGTTGGCATGTCTCAGAGTTGCCTGGAGGGCATGTTCAAATAGATGGCTGGGCCCCATCCCTGGTGTTCCTGATTCAGTCCTTCTGGAACTGGAGCCCAAGAATTTGGATTTCGAACAAGTTCCTGGGAGGTGCTCAGTCCAGGACCACATTTCGGGAACCACCATTCTAGCCTAGTGGCTACACAGCTGGGGAACCTGCTGCTGCCTTACCTTCTCACATTTGCCAGTCTTTTCCCAGTAAGTGTCAACTCAAGAGGTAATCATGCCTTTAAGTGGTGGAAAGCCAGAACTACACTGTAGGAAGGGTGTCAACTATGCACCACTTTCATAAACAGTATCTCAGTTAATCATCGCTGCATCCCTGCTAGGTAGGTCATCGTCCCCACTTCACTGCTGGGCATGTAAGGCACGAAGATGTTCCTGACTTGTTTAAGTCACACAGCTAGGAAGTGACAGTTCCAGGACTGGAACCCACATCAGCCTAACTCCAGTGCCCCTTTGCCCAAGCCATCAAACTCCACAGAGAAACCAGGTCCCTCTTTAAAATCTTCCCACTTTCTGGGGTTGAGCAGAATGGCCTCCTCTTTATGAGTCCATCCATCGGGGCAACTCTCGCAGGAACAGCTGGATCAACAGCCAGGAGGCCTGGACAGTTACAGGTATGTTGTCTTCTTCCAAAGGGAATGTCAACTAGGATCTGTCCTTGGGCTCCGCCCAGTGGCCTCTACTTCCCAGAAGGCAGGATGGGCCAACTACTCTGGGGCAGCACAGGGCCCTAGGAATGCCATGCCTGAGGAAGCCACTCCTGAACGAGGCACCTTAGTCCTCAGGAATACACCAGAGCAAGGGGCGGGGATGGTCTGATTAGTGTGTGTAAACTCCCAAGGACAGGAACCATTTTGCTCAGATTGTATCCCTAGCTCCTAACACAACACCTGACATTTAATAGACACGGAATTATTTGTTGAATGAGCATGACTGAATGGTGGAACAAAGGGTAGGTAAAATCTGGACTTTGGCTAATGTGCTTACTCATGGTTGAAAGCTTAGACACTGGTAAAGCTGCCAGACTTGAGAAGGAAAATACGGCAGGTGATAATTTTGCTCAATGTAATTGATCCGGAACGTTTTCTGAATCCAGCATGGGCTGAGATTATTAACAGGTCTGCTGAGAGCTGACAAGAATATATTCACCTCTGGATCCCCAGCCACTGTGCCTGCTGAGTGAAGGAATGTGAGCCTCCCATCCTGACTGCCCAGCGGGGAAGGTGCCCACACACTGCTGCGTGGGTGGTGGCATGCCTCTGCCGGGGAAGCCTTCCCCAAGGTTTTCGGGAAGAATGTGCACTTTGAACGGAAAACCCTGGCTCTCTCCCTGAAAGAGTCAATAGACACAAGCCCAGCGGGAGCAGCGCCAGGCACTGTGCTCGCAGTCACTGGGCCCTGCTGCCTTCCTTCTCTTTAGAAAAGGAATAATGACAACGACGACAACAACAATAACAACGACCACTGCGGAGATTTGTCGTGAAGATGGCATGCTGTGAAAGTGGTGACACCGTGAGTAGAATAAGCAGTCAATGAGTGCTTGCTGGCCAAATGAGAGCACTGAGACACCCACTGTGGCTGGGCCCCTGCTCCAGTCTGGATAGGTTTGAGGAGGGTCCCTCATCTCTCCAGCCAGAAAATTCTTCCATCGTCTGATTTGCCTTCCTCCTACTGCAATTTAAAGCTTTACTCTTCTGTGCACGGTGTCAGGCAACAACATGGCAGATGGCAGGAACTTTCCACAATACTGGCTCTTAGGAGACACCCACTGATGTTGTGAAGATCATGCACTGACTTACTGTACGATGTGCCCAGTCAACGCAGCTCCAAACCCCATGGCAACATGTAGGGTTCTGCTGCCCTGGGGGAAACATGCCAATTTTTTCTCCTGCCATCTAGCACCCTCTGGATCTCTCCCTTCTTCCTTGAGTCAAATAACAGTCCTTCTTGGGTTTTACATTGGTTTGCATTACCTGTGCTATGGTTTGACTTGATTCAGCTTTTTGTTTAATCCACTAGCTCCCGCTGATCCCAGTGATGCTCTTGGGTAAATAGCAAAGCACTGTGCTGGGGAGAGAGGCTCCATGAGTGGGTGTGAGTGATGAGAATGCAGGGCTGGGTGCAGTGGAAACGACTCAGCAGAAACCTTAGTGTTGGGGACTTCCGGCCAAGATGGAGGTGTAGGTGGGCACACTGTGCCTCCTCTCACAACCAAAATTAAGGACAACAAAAATTTAGAACCAAAAAAAAAAAACCAGTCAGAACATATAGAAAACTGAATTGTACGGGAGTCCGACAACGATTCACCCAAACCGGTAAGAGGGGCAGAGTTGGCAGCTGGTGGAGAGGGATCACAGCAGGACAAAGCAGTGGCTAGTGGTCCCAGATGTGCAGGCAGCAGTTGGCACACCCCAGGCACACAGGTGGCAGTTACCGGGCACAGGGAGGCAACAAGCAGACCCAGCGAGGTGCACAAGGCGGCTGACCACAGTCACACATTCGCGCACAGATAAACCAGGCGAAAACAGGCAGTGAGACAGACTGTGCAACCCAGGGCCCCAGCGCCAGGAAATAAAACCTAAAGGCACCAATTGAAAACACTCGTGGGGGTTGAAGTGCTGGGAGAGACTCCCAGCCTCACAGAGGGGACTGAAATCCAAGAGAGAGTGGAGCAAGCACCATTGTTCCCTCTCTGACCCCTCCCCCATGCAGAGTTGTGATGCTGCACAACTCTGTGACTGGGTTGCCCCACCCTGCTGAACACCTAAGGCTCTGCCCCTCATACATAACAGGTGCAACCAGACAAAAGAAAAAAGAAAAAGAAATGGCTCAA
This sequence comes from Glossophaga mutica, assembly GCA_039655065.1. Classification (NCBI taxonomy): domain Eukaryota; kingdom Metazoa; phylum Chordata; class Mammalia; order Chiroptera; family Phyllostomidae; genus Glossophaga; species Glossophaga mutica. Next base: position 121,386,485 of record CM077304.1, on the reverse strand, counting down.
ACGAAAGAACAAATCAAGCCACCAGAACCAATACTTTTAAGTGACCAAGAGATATCCAACCTATCAGATGCATAGTTCAAAGCACTGGTGATCAGGATGCTCACAGAATTGGTTGATTTTGGTCGCAAATTAGATGAACAAATGAAGGCTATGCTAAGTGAAATGAAGGAAAATGCACAGGGAACCAATAGTGATGGGAAGAAAACTGGGATCAAATCAATGGAGTGGACCAGAAGGAAGAAATAAACAACCAAACAAAAGAATGAAGAAACAAGAATTCAAAAAAATGAGAAGAGGCTTAGGAACCTCCAGGACATCTTTAAACATTCCAACATCCGAATTATAGGGGTACCAGAAGGGAAAGAGGAAGAGCAACAAGTGGAAAACTTATTTGAACAAATAATGAAGGAGAATTTCCCCAATCTGGCAAAGGAAATAGACTTCCAGGAAGTCCAGGAAGCTCAGAGAGTCCCAAAGAAGTTGGACCCAAGGAGGAACACACCAAGGCACATCAGAGTTACATTAGCCAAGATTCAAATGAAGGAGAGAATTCTAGAAGCAGCTAGAGACAAGGGGACAGTCACTTACAAAGGAGATCCCATCAGACTGTCAGCTGATTTCTCAAAAGAGACCTTCCAGGCAAGAAGGGGCTGGAAAGAAGTATTCCAAGTCTTGAAAGGCAAGGACCTACATCCAAGATTACTCTATCCAGCAAAGCTGTCATTTAGAATGGAAGGGCAGATAAAGTGCTTCTCAGGTAAGGTTAAGTTCAAGGAGTTCATCATCACCAAGCCCTTTTTATATGAAATGTTAAAGGGACTTATCTAAGAAAAAGAAGATTAAAAATAGGACAGTAAAAAGACAGCAAACTCAGTTATTAACAACCACACCTAAAACAAAAGCAAACTAAGCAAACAGCTAGAACAGGAACAAAACCACAGAAATGGAGATCACATGATGAGGGTTAGCAACAGGGGAGTGGGGAGAGGAGGAGCGGGGGGAAGGTACAGAGAATAAGTAGCATAGATGGTGGGTACAAAATAGATGGGAGGGCAAGAATAATGTGGGAAATGTAGAAGCTAAAGAACTGATGACACATGGACATGAACTAAAGGGGGGAATGTGGGTGAGAGGGGGTGTGCATGGTGGAGGGGAATGAAGGGGCTGAACAGGACAACTGTAATAACATAATAAAATATATTTAAGAAATTAAAAAAATTTAAAAAAGAAAGCTTAGTGTCGGGGATCTGGCCTATCACCTTCCCTTTGAGGGGTCTCTGCTGCTCTTCACAACCAGGGCCTAGTCAGATCCCCTGTGAGGTCTGCAGGCAGGTCACCATCCCTTCCACTTAACAGAGGAGAAGTCAGAGGCCCTGAGAGCAGCCACAGATCCAAACACTCAGAAAGGGAGTCTAACTTGGCCCCACCCTTGCCCGCTGCAGCTCCTGGCGGCCCCTCTCTCCCCACATCCCATCTGATGTCTCCCAGTGCTGCTGCTGTCCACCACGGGGGGCTGGGAGCCAGAGCCGAGAGAACCCTACTGATAGATGGCAGGTCACTCAGAATATCCACATACCTCGTTTTGGAAATCTGAGAGCTAGAAATGAACGAATCCCAGGATTCCCAGAAAAATCACTCAATACCCTCTTTGGGAAGTGAGCAGCATTAAGACTGCGGTGGGAGAGAAACAGCGATGGCCACTCCTCTCAGTCTGGCTCCCTGGTGCCCCTGACCCCAGCCTGTGTTCAGGTTAAGTTTCTGTCCTTCTCTCCCTTCCCACCCCAGCTTTCCAGTGAGGGGTGCCAGGTGGGCCCTGAGGGAAGCCAGCTGATGAGCATTCGAGCCCAGGGAGAGGCAGCCAACAGAGGACCGACAGCACGTCAAACCTGTGTGCTGCCGGTGAGCCTCCTCCCCGCCCCCAAGGTGAGTCGGACAGAGCCTGGCAGGCTGTGGAAGGGGCTGGAGTCTGCCCCCTTTCCTCCTGTAGAGAGAAAGATAAGAAAAGGACTGGGAGAGATGGAGGAGGAAGGAGGGAGGGGTGTGTTATGGACCAGGACTAGAAAGGAACAAAGAAAATAGAACAGTTCATCTGTTAAGGTCATGAAATAAAGAGGTTTTTTTCTTTTGGTTTATGTTATTGCTGTTAGGATGGTATTTGTGCGATAAATAACACAGTGAAAGGGTGGGAGGCTGGCGTCTGTGCTGGAGCCGGGTGACGCTGCAGATCCCCAGGGCGGGCCGACCGTGTGGAGCCCAGGCTAGGGGGTGAAGAAGGTGAGGAGAGATTCCCAGGTCCCTCAAATCCTTCAGGGGTTCCTCCTGGAGGGCTAAGAGTTTTCTGCCTCAGACTCAGTTCCTGGTGATCTGGGTCCTTCCAGTGCAGATTCCCAAACTTCCAAAACATAATTTTGTCCCAGCTCATCAGGGCAAGGCCATCACGGGTCGGCTGCGAGCCAGCTGCCATTCTGCAAGCATGCCACGCAGCACTCAGACCCATCTGGCAGCAAATGGTTGGCTGAGGGAAGCCGGAAGAAGGAGCCCAGGCACCCCAGCCCCCATCTGCTCCCCACACGTGCCACCCACCCGCTGCAGTCCAGGGAGGGAGGAGCCCCACAGGTGGTTGGCTGACAGGGAGGGGAGGCTGGGAGAGGGAGCAGGACACACACAGACCAACTGCCCAGCCCCAGCAGGAAGCCTTTCCGGAGAACTACTCCCATCTCCCCTTCCTGCCAGGTAAGCCCCACCTCTCCTGCACAGCCGGGTAAAAGACGGGTCTGAATGAAGGCCAGCCCTGGGACGACAGCACCACCACTGCAACCTGCAAGTGCGCACACAGGTGCACACTCACCTATGCACATGCACACTTGCTAAGATGCCCCAGATTCAGATTGTTCTTACAAGGTTTCTCCTGCACTGCTGCCCCAGCTGCTGGAACCTGTAAGGCAGGTGACTGGTCCTTCTCCTTTGGGGGTGGGGTGCAGGGCAGGGCACGTGCTGGAGAACCTCTCAGGGGGACAGTGTCTAGGAGGTGAGTAGGCCTTGGGGTTGGAGTGGGGGGTGCGGAACAGAGAGCTTCAGCCCTGGGCCGGGGGATGGGAGGAGAGGAGGGGGTCTTTAAACGAAGTACAGTGAGCTCTTTCTGACCCGGTATAAAAGCAGCCCTTCTTAGAGACAGAAAGATGGTCAAGACCTGACAAAGCCCTTCCAGTGCTTTATGAATGTCTCTGTTTAAACCTGGTCATTGGTGCCAAAACCCCTTAAGCTCTGCATTCATGGAGCCCAGTTATAATAAGAGTAACAGCTAAGAGGCTTACTATTTGCAGGCATTTTTCTATAAGGACTCTATCTGTTACTCACCATGCAGGTCCATCTCCCTTCCCGTAGGGAAGGGCCTGGGTACAGAGGGGCCTGTTGAAGGAGCATCTGAAGTGCAAAAATTCTGGGGGGATGTCTGGCAGTGTCAAGGGCAGCAGAGACATAGAAGGGGGTGGGAAGCGGTGCCATTTTTCTCCTAGAAGCTTTAGTCAAGGTCTGCAGGCAGCTGTGAGGGCACTGGGTGAGGAGGGATAGGGAGTGGGCCCCGGACCCAGGGGTGGGGTGGAGGGAGGCACAGCTGAGCCCCGACTGCCAGGCAAGCAGCCGCTGCCACCTGGCAGGGAAGGAAAGTGATGGGTGCTCCCCTGTCCAGCTGCACTTCTCCTGGCTCCAGCCTGAGCCTCGGCAGAGGAGGGACAATGAGACCCTGGGGCAGGGAACACAGATGACCGCCTGTGGAGGTGAGCGCAAAGCAGGGACCTGCCCACTCCCTGTTCCTCCCCACCACCCTCCCTGTCTAAGTGAGTTCCCACACAAATGCCATGGCCCTGGGTTCAAATCCCAGCCTCAGCAACCCTTAACCTCTGTGAACTGGGTTCCTCATCTGTAAGACCATGCAGGGCAGTTGTGAAGATTAAAAAAGATCATGTTCATAGTAGCACTGGCTGGCATCTAGAAAACGCTGGATAAATGTCACCATTATTTTATCTTCATTATTAGTGTTGTGATTATGTGAACCTACCACATCACTCACTCCTGACACTCACAACGGCCCCCAAGGTAGTCAGTCTTCCTATCTGTCTTCCCTCCTCTCCAATCCATCCTCACTGAGCTGCCAGAACAACGGTCAACAGCAATGGCGAAGATTTGGTCACATTATTCTGCTGCTAATAAACCTCCACCAGCTCCCCGCTGCCGACACAATCAAATCCAAATGCTCTTGCCATCTGGCACAAACCACCCTCCTACCTCCTCTCCAGCCATCCCCTCTCCATCTCCATCTCCACCTCCTCAGCTCATCCCAAGCCAGGCTGTTGCTCACCTCTATGCCTCTGCTGCTGCTGTTCCCTCCACCCAGAACATGCTCTGGTCCAAGGAAATCTCCCCAGCCTCCTGGGCTCACACAAATGCCCACTGCCCTGTGAAGCCTATTCCGACCCTTGCACAGCTCATGGCTTCCTCTGCTGACAGAGGCAGCATGTGGTTCTTCTGCTCCTGGCACCAACCTGTGCTTGGCTGTGTGTGTGTGAGGGCAGTGCTTCTCAAAGCGTGGCCCCCGGACTGGCAGCATCTACACCCCCTGGAACCTTGTCAAAAATGCAAATTCTCAGATCTCACCTTTGATCCACTGGATGAGACAGTCTGGGCGTGGGGCCCAGTAATCTGTTTGAACCCGCCCTCTGGACTCTGATGCACTCTCGTACTCTCACACGCTCGGTGGGGAACCACAGATGTAGACGCCCCTATCCTACAAAGGTGCTGAAAAGATGCCACTGCCTGAGCCTCGCCTGCAGAGGTTCTGATTTCATTGGTCTGGGGCGGGACTTTACGCATCTACCTTTTTTTCCTCTCAACCTCTTATGAATATTTTCAAACATACAAAGCTGTTAAAAGACTATACAGTGAACAACCTTATACCCGCCACCTAGATACATACTATCATCAACATTTTACTGTTTGCTTTACTACGTATCTATACATAATCCCTCTACCCATGCATGCATCCATTTTATTTTTTGATGCATTTCCAAGTAAGTTGCAGGCATCAAACACACCATCCAAACACATGTGAGTGACTTAAAAAACCCTCCAGGTGGCTCCACTGTGCACCCAGGGCTGCTCTGATCTCAGCTGGGAGCTTCTGACAGCCTGCAAGCCTCAGCTCCCACAGTGAAAGCGGGAGGGTGTTGGTGATGATGGTGACGATTGCTCTGTATTCCCATTGTCACAAGGATGGAATGAAATCACACCTGAGAAAGTCCTTTGTAAAGTGCTTTGTGATTAATAGGAAACATCACTGACTGAAGGCTGGAAAGACGAGTCCAGAGCTGTCAAAGAGCGCCAGCAAAAATACAGGATGCTCAGTGAATTAAGAATTGCAGATAAACGACAAATAATTTTGTAATAAAAATGTCTGAAATATGGCATGAGGCATTCTTATACTACAATATGTTTCATAGCTTATTTGAAATTCAAATTTCAGGTTTCACTGGGCATCTCGTGTTTCTGTTTGCCAAGTCTGGAGTCGAGGAGCCTGTGCCTGCAGGGCCTGGGCCGGCGGCAGGGCCAGGCAGCGGTCCGCTCTGCGCTGGCATCTGCCTGCGTGTGACTGTGATGGCCGGGGCCTTGCATGCAGCACGCCAGTGCATTTAATAGACAGGGAGGAACCAACGGGGCGGGTGGGGGGTGTGCACGTGTACAGACGTAGACAGATATTTATTTTAAGGAATTAGCTCGTGTGATGACAGAGGCTGGGAAGTCCAAATTCTGCAGGGTGGGCTGGCAGGCTACAGGCCCACGGGACAGCAGACTGCAGCTGAAGTCCGAGGGCTCTGTGGCAGAACTCCCTCTTGCTCAAAGGGAGGCCAGTCTTTGCTCTATTCAACTGATCGGATGAGGCCCACCTACACTATAGAGGGTAATCTGCTTCACTCAAAGTTCATTGATTTAAATGTTCATCTCATCCAAAAACATCCTCACAGAAACATCCAGAATAACATTTGACCAAATACCTGGGCTCTGTGACTCGGACAAGTTGACACAAAATTAACCATCCCAGCCAGCTAGCTAGTCTCAATCGCAAGGGCAGAAAAATGTCTCTTGGAGGGACCAATTGAAATGCAGATTCCCCAGGCCCCACCCAGAGTCTCTGACACATTCGGTCTGGCATAGTGCCCAGGAGCCGGCATTTTAAGCAGCATTCCAGATGGTTCCAATCCGAAACCTCCGAGGGCCCACTTTGGGAAGCACTGCAGTTGGAGCTCAGTAAATATTTGCCTAGTACAGGAACGCTGAAGGCAACAGTGTGGGCAGGAAGGCACCCAGGCCAGGGCCAGGCCACCCCTGCAAGTCTGTGTCTTGGGGGCTCCCAGGCGGGTGCAGCAATGGCAGATGGGAGCCTGCTAGCTAGTCCCACTCCAGGTGGGGACCTACAGCTGCATTTGCAGACAGACAAAAGAGACAGGGGCAAGGCATGAGCCTCCAGCCAGCCCTGGCACTGACCCAAAGGGCAAACCCCTGAACCTCCCCTGACCCCATTTGAACCCCAGGGTGCCCCTCAATCTTCCGTGTGAGTCGGTGGACGTGCTTGGGCTCACGAGAGTCTGATGAGATCATGGCTCAGGAATCTGTGTGCAGTCGGTTGCCCCTGAAAAGAGCCACTCACTCAGCTGGGGAAGCGAGCAGAGCAGCTGAGCGTTCAGAGGCCAGCGGGAAGGCGGGGCACGGGCGGCGGGGTGTGCGGGGTTGTGGGGGACCTGCAGCATCCCAGTCCCCAGCCTGCCGGCATTCTTCCTTTCCTGCAGAAAGGAGGAAAATCGATCTGGGACCGTAGAAGTCCATTATGGCACAGCTTGTTTTTTAATGGACTCCCACAGACCATGGGTCAAAGTTATGTCCTTGAAAACCTACTAGCTAAATAGGTAACAGCTTGAGAATGGTTGGTTAGGCCTGTCTCCCAGTACCAGCATCTTAGGCCATGTGGCCCAGAGCAAGTGGTCCCCAACTATTTGGCACCAGGGACTGGAGAGAGGGGATGGTTTCGGGGATGATTCAAGCACATTATATTCAAGCTCACCTGCGGCTGTGTGGCCCAGAGGGAAGCTCTGAGGGGCAGAGAAGGAAAGGGGCTTCATGCTGGAAGGCTCGTTCGTCCTCAGCATCCTGCCCTGCCTCATGCAGAGTGCCTAGGTGCTCCATAAATGCATGTTCAGCTCAACCGGGCAAAGGGCAAGGGAAAGCCCGGGGCAGGAGAGGACACTGACGGCCGCTCCTCCTTCTAGGCCCCTTGGGCACTGGTGATGGGTCCTGCTGCTCTCGGGTACTCTGTTCCTGCCCCTTTTGGTCTTAAAACCACTGGGCTCACTTCACCCTAGCCATCCCGCCCAGCTTCTGGTGACCTTCTCCATCCAGCCCTGTGATTGCATGGCACCTGGGAAGGGGGTTTAGAGAGGGAGATGTGGGGTGCAAAGAACACCTTGAAAGGAAAAAAGACTGGCGTGCTACAGTCTGGGAAAAGAACGTGAATAATGATGGGTGAAAAATGGCAGGGGGAAAAATCAAAACCATCCAGCTGCAGCTCCAGCTGGTGTGGCTCAGTGGATTGAATGCAGGCCTGTGAACCGAAGGGTTGCCAGTTTGATTCCCGGTCAGGGCACATGCCTGGGTTGTGGGCCGGCGTCCCCAGTAGAGGGCACTCGAGAGGCAACCGCACTGATGTTTCTCTCCCTCTCCTTCTCCCTCCCTTCCCCTCTCTGTAAAAATAAACAAACACAAAGTCTTTTAAAAAATCAAATCAAATCAAAATCAACCAGTCTCTGAAGGGCTTTACCTAGAGGGGATGACCAGAGATGCCTGTTGCTCTGGGGACAAAGGAAGGCAGAGAGAGCGTGAGAACGGAAGCCATGGGGCGGAGCTGGCCCCGGTGCAGGAGGAGACGCAGTTCCACCCGACCACCAGACCATGGAGCCCGGCATCCCCGACCACCCCTCACGGCTGTCATCCAGAGCACTTCCACACTCCCCCGGGTCCATTCCTATATTTAGCTGATGCCACCACCTGGGGGTTACAAGTTCCATGCAAGTTTACTACCTGCTGTGTAAAGAGCACTTACTGTGGTTTGTGCTAAAGCTGCCTTTTACCAGCTGCAAGGGCTCCCCCGCCACCACCACCTCGTTCTCATTCCAGGGACTTGGAGATCAGGTTCCTTTGTCACCTCCACCACAGCCCTCATAGGGAGAGGGGATTCACAATTAGGATGGGCCCACCTCACTTTTTCCTGCCTGTGCTGGAGTCCTGATAGATTTTTAGTCTCACATCAGCAAGACAATTCCTTAACTAACAGAAACGGGCTGCGCGTTGGTTTTCCTCTGGTCAGAACCGAATGCCACACTGCTTCCAACCCCCTCACTGTAACATTGGGCCTTTTTTGGCCAAACCAGCACATCAGGCCAAAGCCTTTAGGGGAACATTTCCCATGGCTCCTTAGGTTTGCTGGACTGTGTGAGACCATTGGCAACTCCCAACTGTGGACATGGCTTTGCTTATTTTTCCCTGGATGTGTGGCAATGGGCTAAAGCTTTTGATGTCATCGTATTTTCTTTTGGACAATTTTCTGTTGGCTTCCCCCATGCAAACAAGCATCACTTCCCGTCTCTGACTCATGACACAAACCCCTCCTGTCCCATGATGGCTTAATGTGGTGTCACTCTAAGGGACCCAAGGACAGCTGCCTGTCTCCGGGGGTGTGGCGTGCTGGGCAGGGCAGGGCAGGGGTGAATGCAATCCCATCTTTCCTGGAAAGTGTTAAGGCCAAGAGCTTCAGAGCAAGGCCGATTATTCCAGCTAGCAGGGCTCCTCCTGGAGACAGGGCAATGGCCTACATTATTATAATATTTTATTGTGTTGAAATATACATGAACTTACCATTCTAACTCTTTTTAAGTATACAGTGGCACTGAGTACATTCACGTTGCTACCATGACCGCCATCCATCCCCAGAGCTTTTCTGCATCTGCCCAAACTGAAACTCTACACCTGTTAAACACTAACTCCTCCTTTCCCTGCCCTCAGCCCCTGGTAACCACCCTTCTACGTTCTGTCTCTATGAATTTGACTATTTATATAAGTGGAATTACACAGTATCTATCCTTTGGTGACTGGCTGATTCTACTCAGTGTTATGTCCTCGAGGTTCATCAATACTGTAGCATAGGTACAATAGTTTTAAGGCATGGTACCAGGCGGCACTTTGAGAGTGTAGTGAAGAATAGATGGGCCTGGCTGGGTAGCTCAGCTGGTCAGAGCGTCACCCCGATACATCAAGGTTGTTTGTGGGTTTTTTCCCCAGTCAGGACACATACGAGAAGTCACCGATGGGTGCATAAATAAGTGGAACAACAAATTGATCTCTCTCTCTCTCTCTCTCAAAATCAATAAAAAAATAAAAGCAGTTACAGGAGTGTTACCCATAAATGTGGACATGTGCACACACTTGCTCCATGCACATAAATGCACATGCGCGTGCACACTCCCCTCCACAGGACCTGCGTGTGTGCCACGGGACGGCCCTCCCACACTTTAGAAGCAGTTCTCATACCTCCTTGTGCCTAGAGAGCTGGTCACAATGCAGGCCCCAGGCCCCAAGGAAGTTCTTTCTGGGCAGGGTACAGCAGGCGATGCTGATGAAGGGGACTGGGCACCACACTCCAGGAGGCATGTTGTCACGGGGGCTGCTCCATGTGCGACAAGGGAAGGACATTACCCCAGCCTGGCTCACGTGCAGCCAGAGAGGCATTCAACAGCCTCTCTGGAAAAAACCAAAAGGTAAGGGATCTGGCAGGAAATCAAGTCATCACATCTCCAAGGCATGCCTGGCCTACGAGAGTCAACTCTAGTTTCTTACACCCTTTCCTGAGGAGGTTCCCATTCTTCTCCCCTCAGCTAACCCTGGACTGCGCACTAAAGTCGAGGCAATGTGCTGGGCTCTACAGGGAGAAGAGACAAAGCCAGATGTCCTGGGGTGTCTGGGTGGCATGAGACAAGAACACTAGGACTGTTGTCACACAGGTAGAGCCTGACCTGAGCCATGAGAGGCACAGTGGCTGCTGGTTTTCTCAGTACACAGAGAGCACTTTCGGAGCAGGGATGGCTCCTCAGAGGAGGCGGCACTTGAGATGGACAGAATCCTGGCGGTGGATACAGAAGGGGCAGGAAAGCGAGGTGTGGCTCTGGGAGTCAGCCAGGATCCAGTGTGACATGGATGGATGGAGCAATCTGAGTCAGAATTCTGGGGACAATTCCAAGCACTTTACATTTAGCCGTGTGACTGTGGCAAGTCCCCAGGCCCTGCAAGCTGTTGTTCCTCAGGTCGGGAGCAGGGCTAGAGTGACAGGACAGGAGGCTGGGATCATGCCGTGGAGGGCCTTGAATGCAGCTCATTCAGGAAGAAGCTGGGAGCCATTCAGTGTTTTAGAGACTCGTACTCTTCTTTCAGCCACAGGCTTAGGGGAGAGGGGGCTCTCTTGACCTGCGCCCCTCCCATGAGGTTGGCCTGGTTAGCCTGACCCCTCCACCGTCTTCATTTCCCACTTCAGGGATTCCCTCCTGTGAGTATAATTCCTGGAGGAGGGTTTCCTCTGGCTCCTGGGAGGACTTAGAGCCCCTCCTGCACCTGCTTACAAAATCAGGAAATGTGAATGCTAAATAATTTATAAACACGTTAAATAAGACGGGCTCTAGCCTTGATCCCTGGGGAGCTCGCAGTTAATACTTCCCTCATTTAACATCAGCCTGAGCCAGACATCATTAGGCAGGGAAATCTCCTTTCCTCTCTTTTAAAAATCATGTAGCTTAAACGGTTTGGGATTATTTGCTGCTTTGAATCATTCCTGCCACTGCTCCCTCCCATTACGGGGATAATTAAGAATTGACTATGGTTGGCAAAGGCGCTCAACAGCCAACTTTGTACTTGGTTTTTCAAGTGTCTCAGCCCTCCCTGCCTCCTGTCCCCCCACCCCCAGCCTTCCCTTTCTTGTCCCTGTAGCCTTGCTGCCCAAGTCCTCCAGTGCATCCCCCCCAAGTCTGCTGCCTATAAACATACTTGGGGCCCCATGGAAACCACACACTGAGTGGAGGAAAAGCAGGAGACCATTCACTTTCCTCTTATTCCACTGTCCCACTTCCTCCGGGCACCTGGCCTGGTGTCCCTTGGGCCTGGGGCCAGAGTGTGTTTGTTCGGCTGCCCTGGTCACCTGGGAATGGAGTGGGCTCAGATCCCAGGACTGACCCCCAGCTGGTCATTCTGTCTTTCGAGAGTCACTCTCTGGACGGGCTGAGGCAGGATTAAGGCTTCCCTCGGATCACAGAAGGGGGGTGGGATGGCTGACAGCAGGCAGATCTTAGAGGATGCCAGTGAGGGCGCGGTGGGGTGACTGCTGCCTGTCCCCACCCGCCCAACCACAGAGGCTCCTCAGTCTCCTGCTGGTCAGAAAGGCAAGGGGTTCCCAGCCGGTCTGAATCTTGGAGGGCAGCCCCAGGACTGGGGTGATCGCCTTTATCTCTCTGCCCCCCACCAGAACCGCATCAAAGTCATGACAAGGATTTTTTTTTTGTTTGTTTGTTTCCATGTCACTGATTTCTAGTATTCTAAAATCTGAGGAATTCTTTTTGCAGTCTAACTGAAATCTTTTCTGCTGCAGGTTCAATGAATTATGGGTTGTTCTGGTTTCAGGAAGCTGAAATTCTACCTCCTTTGTATAATAAGCCATCAAACAAAACAGAAACAAACACTAAGGACAGACAAAAAGTCAAGCTGCCTCTCGGGGGGCAGACTGAGGTGGGAATGCAGAGCCGCGTCCTGGGCGAGTGGCCGCCCGAGCTCGGCTTCTCCACCTGGCCGTGGTATGAGGAGCTAACCTTCACATAACCTGTTACTAAAACATCTATTTTATGGTGTACTGTATTTGCTTTATACTATCTTTTTAATATATTTGTTTTAAATATCGATTTGAAATTAAAAGGAAAAAGTTAAATGGGAAAAGTCGACGCATATTCTGTCAGCGCCCGGCAGCTGTGTCGTCATCAAGGCCTCCTGGCTGTGGGTTTCCCTGCGGGGTGAACGATCTCAACCCCGTTGGCATCTCCCCCAGGGTTCAGGACCCCTGCCCCGGAGGACTAGCCAAACGCCGCGACAGGCGTCACGGGAACATTTCAGGCCGGGGACCGCTGGCCTGCTGGACCGCTGAAAAGGACAGAGAGCCGAGACTTGCCCAAGCTTCCAAAACAGGTTGTCTGACTGTTGTGTGCTGGCTAACTAATAAATAACTAAAGATAGAATTGGCCTGAGGCTGCCTTTCATTGTAACCTGGTAGTGGGGTGGGGAGGAGACCCATGGCCCTTACCTTCCCCTAAAGGCTACTGATATTTACCAAAAAGAACTTAAGAATCAGGCAGGACCTGATTGGCCAGGGTCAGTTCATCTCAGCCTGGTACCTAGTAACCACTCAATAAATGTTAGCTATTGTGATTCTCTCCATTACCGCTGCTGTGAAGGGGAGGGAGGGGCGTGGCAGGGAACACAGTGCGGAAGGGAAAAGAGGGAGGAGGAAAGAGGCAAAGGCAGGTCACCCTCAGGGTTTGGCCTTTAGTAAAACATTAATTCATCAGCCTCATAACTGATCCTGCTCTGAAGAGAGGAAAATAAATAAACAGCTAGGAAGGCTGATCAAGGCCACCTTCACCTTTTCTACAGAGGGTTTGACCATAATTCTCCAGGCAACCTCCCCCCTTGTCTTCCATTGGCTGCCTCCCCCAAGTGGCCTCCTTAGATCTTATGATTTATAAGAAATATATATATTTTGGTCATTCTGATGAACAAAATATATATATTTCTCATCTATAATTGGTCTTCATCTACAATTCATGGCTCAAAACCTTTGGAATTTCCTCGGTGGTGAAAGCATAAAGGTGTCTTTGGTTACTAAGTGAGGTGACTTTTGGAAAGCTGGGAGCTGGTTGCCAGGGGAATCACCCTTGTGATCTGAGGTCTGGAACTCTCAGCCCCACTCCCCACCTCGCCCCCCCACCTCCTGACTTCTAGGGTGGGGAGAGGGACTGGAAATCGAATGAATCACCAATGGCCAATGATTTGATCAATCATGCCTGTACAATGAAACCTCCATAAACCCCCCCAAAGGAGGGGGTTCTAAGAGCTTCCGGGCTGGTGAGCCTGTGGAGATCTGGGGAGAGCGCTGTGCCCGAGGAGGGCCAGGAAGCTCTGCGCCCCTTCCCCACACCTTGTTCTGCGCATCCCTTCCATCTGGCTGGTCCTGAGTTACAGCCTTTTATAATAAAGTGGAGATCTAGTAAGTAAACTGTGTTTCTCTGAGTTCTGTGAGCTATTCTAGCACATTAGTCCAACCCAAGGAAGAGGTCACAGGAGCCTCTGGTTTATAGCCAGTCAGTCAGAAATGCAGGTAGCAGCCTGGACTTGAGATTGGTGTTCTAAGTTGGAGGGGTGGTCGGAACCGCCTGCAATCTGTAGCTAATTGGTCAGAAGCACAGGTAACAACTTGGGCTTGCAACTGGCATCTGAAGTGGCATCTGAAGTGGGGGTAGTCTTGTAAAACAGCCTTTAACTTTTGGAATTCAGTATGCCAGGATTGAGCTGAATTTTTGGACACTCTGCTGGCATCTGAGGACTGCCTGCTGGTGTGGGGAGAGCCTCCGCACACATGCTGGAACTGGGTCTGGGAGCCCCCCTCACCCCCACCCACAGGCTCCCTCACAAAAGGCCATCCCCTGGAGTGGAAGTAGCAGTGTGGCTCAAAGGGCCAGAGCCGGCCCTCCCCTCAGGCCTACCTGCCCAGCCTCTCATCCCCGTAGCTAATGCAGATTCGCTAACAACTCCCATGAGGGCCAGGGGATGCACTCATTGTCAGAAATGCGCCTGGGTCTGCCACTGAAGTCCTCTCTCTTTGTCCCTTGTCAGCTGGGGGCTGCCAATCTGTCCATGTCCCTTTATGTCCATCTGTGGTCTTTGGTTTGGGCCCATGTCTTTATCTCTTTGCTCCTTCCCTCTCTGACACTCTTGGGCTCTCCTGCTCCAACCAAAAGCCATGCTGGAATTCTGGGCACGTCATAAATGTTTTTCTTAAGAATAATGGCAAAGGAAGCTACAGAGGAAGAAAGAGGAGGGTAGATTTTAATTCTAAATTTATTCAACACAGGAGAGTCCCCAGGGACAAGACTGAAAATGTGAGGGCCCAATAAAAAAGCACACTAGGGAAAATAACCGTTTCCCCTTCTGTTTGGTGCCAAGGACTTCCTTGAAATAAATTATTTCTACTATATTTCTGTATACAGAAACATTTTAGAATGAACAAAGTATTTAGAATGGAGTGTTTTCACATTCCCAAACCATTTCTAAACATCATGCAATAGGATTTTATGTTAAACAAGCCGCATCAATCTTTTTTGTCTGCATGTAATGATGCACCTTGTTTGACATTCCTTCCTAAATGACCTACAGAAAAATCAATTGTTCCTGGGAATCCAAGTCCATTTCCACTTATAAGTACAGACGAAAGTAAAACAGAGCACTTTAATATCAACATGGGGAAATTTTGTCCTCGGCCACGCACGTTGCTGCAGAAGCACCGGATCTAGGATTTGGGGGCAGACCCGCAGAGGTAAGGGGAGGGTGGCGGCGTTTACTGGACCCACTAAAACAAGCGGAGAACATGCCCCAGCCGCTCCACGCTGCAGGCAGGGGGCATCTGCGGGGGTTCGTGTCCAAAGAAAGCAAATCCCCTGGACGCGGTGGTCACACTATTGTGCGGCTCCAATCTGCCCCAGTCTCCGACTGCATGTGAAAGACGCGGCGCGGTGTTTAGAGAAACACGGTGTAAATCGAGAGATACATTGACAGGGCAAGAGAGAGAGAAGCTCCTCTCAATCTAGGCAAATCTTCAGTTTTCAGAACTCCGGGAAGATGATAAAAATGAAGTGTTAGAAAAATCAAAAATAACTCCAAGATGGCTCAGAGAATGAGGCTGATTAGATAAAGTTCTATGGAGCAAATTGTATTCGATGAGATTTAGACGTTTCCCTCTCCTTTCTTTCCACAATTCCTTATTTTTCTGAAAATAAGTGTTTTTCTGTTTCTCGCCAACACCAAGTCCAGAAAACATAATACTGTCCTTTGTCTTACTCAAATTATATTGTAGATGGACTCTTCTGCTCCAGGTTTTGCTTACTTCTTCACAACTGTCAGAAGAGAAGAGAATCTAGATTTTTGAAAGGGTAGGCCCTTCTGTAACAGGAAACTTGGAATTCTTAGCAGAATAAACTGTAACATACAATACGATATACCCAACAAGCTAATATGATTTTTTAAAAAGCAATTATATACCACCATTTTGAGGTTCAAAAACAAAGTGACCTCAGATCTTGTGCAAATCACCAAAAAAAAATTTTATACGTGTTCATTTTCTTTCTAATACTTATAAAAATCATTCTCTTTCCCTGTGCTCCCTAAATTTCTGAGAATGTTTAAACCCAAGACAAGAGGCTCCTGGTGCTTCCGGGAAGGCGGAAGGAGAGGCAGGAAGGGCACTGGGAGGGCAGGCAGGCCCCAACACAGGTGTGCGTATGCGGGGCCCTTTGTGCGTGCTGACCCCTCCCCTATAGTGCAGATGGTGGGCAGAAGGGTAGAAAGGAGACAGGGACAACACACACACACACACACACACACACACACACACACACACACACACACAGGGGCTTCCACTCAGTCAGGAAAAAACTCAAGCTGAGGTTATCCCTATAACCCTGCATTCACCGCACCCCTCTTCAAAAGAGATTTGAAATTCTTTCCCAAACTTTGCTGCACTTTCCATGAGAATAGGGATGTTCCTGCATAAAACATGAGTTTGGGAGTGCAGGCAGCAGGCAGCAGGCAGCAAGCAGGACGGGTCAGGAGCTGCAAGCTGGGGGAAGCCTGGGGGAGTTGGGGGTGGAGGGGAGGAGAGCAGAGCAGTGGGGGAAGGGAAGGGTGGCTGTTTTCTCTGGCTGCATTTCTTGCAAGCTCCTTGGAGACCAGAGAAAGGCCGGGCAGGTCTCAGCTGAGGCCGGTGGCTCACTGAAGCAGTGGAAAGCTGCATGCTGAGCCTGACCCTGACGGGGGTTTGAAGACCTCCAGGAAACCTACGCCAGCCCTCTGCACTAAGGAAGGAGAGAGGGTTTGGGCGAGGGGAAGGGCCAGGAGGGGAGAAACAGTCGGAGGGATGAGGCCCCCATTAAACACAGGACCATGGCCTGTCCCCTCCTAAATGGCAGGTTCCCCCCGTCCAGCCCCATAAGTGCTTTTTCTGTTGCAGTCATCACAGCACCCCATCCAGCGCTGGGCCTTTCACGTTCCGTTTTGTGAATGACTGCAGGCAGCCAGACAGGATTCTTAGCCTGTTTTCAGCACCCCAGCGAGGAGGGTTTAGGGGTCTGCAAGAGGTTTTCTCCTGGGCCAGCCGGTTATTAGTATTGCTTGAATTTGCTCAGCGATGGGCTAAACGCCAGCAGCGGGAGAGAGATGTTAGGGCATTCTGCTGCTCTGGGAGAGAGGTGGCCTTGAAGTCACTGGGGCAGGGCTCCCACCAGGGGCTCTGAAAGGACAGGCCTGCAGACGCTGCTGCCTCGCTGCTACAGGGACACGTGGTGGGGGATCAGGGCTGGGCATCTTGGAGGCAAGGCGGCTTCTCAGGTCCGTGGTGTGCAGCATGGATGCCCCATGTTCACGAGCCTGCCGCCCACCTCTGCAGGCCCCTAGCTAAAGGGGGCGAAACGGAAACCACCTGAAGTCCTTTCTGGGAAATGCCAGGATATAAATAGGGAGTTTTGTTTGTTTCATTTTGCTGTAATTTTGAGAGTTTAATGACGCCCTCAAGACAACAGGCCATGCTCCAGAATGTGAGTTACTGGGTTACTGGGTTTTTTGCAAGTCACTAGTTATTGCAAGATGGGAAATAATGGGACCGGCAGTAGAGCTGCCTCGGGAAGGTGGCCCCATGGTGCTCTAGGGCCGCAGTCCTCAGCATCACCAGAGGACATACAGACCATGCATCGCTGGGCCGCAGTCCCGGAGTTCCTGATACTGCAGTCTTGGGGAGTCCTGAGAACCTGCATTTTCTTCTAACAAGTTCTCAGGTGGTGTTGACACTGCCGATCCAAGGACCACGCTGTGAGGAGCCCTGTCCCAGAACACCCTCCCCCTTTTGCATATGAGGAACAAGCATGGGACTTCAATGGCAGAGCCGGTGCGCACAGCCCCTTTCCCTGAACCCCTTCTCCCCAGGAACAGGAGAAAGTGGAGGAGAGTCCGAAAGGAGAAGGAAAACACCAGACACAGCTAAAATCGAACACATGCTCGATTTGTCCTCCGTGTGTTCCAGCAGGGTCTACAGAAACACCAGCCACCTAGACCCCACCGGAGGGTCTGAGTGGGCAAGTGGGGAGAAGCGATCCGTCCCGGAGTTGGGCTGGCAGACAGCCGCAGGAATTGAGGAGGGAGGGAAGGGACAGACTGTGGAAAGCGATTAACCCAGACTGGAGAATCAGGGACACGGGGAGCCTCCTGCAGCCCTGGGGGACCGAGATTAACAAGGTCCTCTAGGACTTGCCAGTTTGGGAGCAGCCCTGCCACTTCCAACTGTGACTTGACCCCAGATCTCAGTTTTCTCCCGAAAGCCTTAAGGTGGGGCCCGAAAAGCTCTGCTGGGAGAATAGCCAGAAAGCCAATTAGTCTGGACCTCAGCTGGGCTCCCACAGCTGTGCAAGGGCCACCACGCCTCAGTCAGCCTCTGTCTGCCCCAGACTGAGGCCCTCGAAGCCAGAGACAGCGGCATCGGTCATAGGGCTGGTATGAACTCCACGAAAGCTAAATCAAGAAATAACACCAATCCAAAAGATCCTATGCACCCCTATGTTCATAGCAGCACAATTTACAATAGCCCAGTGCTGGAAGCAACCTAGGTGCCCATCAGTTAATGAATGGATCAAAAAACTGTGGTACATTTACACAATGGAATTCTATGCAGCAGAAAGAAAGAAGGAGCTCCTACCCTTTGCAACAGCATGGATGGAATTGGAGAGCATCATGCTAAGCGAAATAAACCAGGCAGTGAAAGACAAATAACATATGATCTCACCTTTAACAGGAACCTAATCAACAAAATAAACAAGCATAATATAACCAAAGACACTGAAAAAGAGAACAGACTGGCACTGACCAGAGGGCAGAGGGGAGGGAATTTCAGGGGAAAAGGAGAAGGGTTTGCAGGAACAAGTATAAAGGACACATGGACAAAAACTATGGGGGTTGGAAATGGGAGGAAGGTGGGGAGGGCTGGGGTGGTGGGCTGGGGGCAGGGTAAAAGACAGAAAACTGTACAATATCAACAATTAAAAAAATATTGACTAAAAAAAAAAAAGAAATAAACGTGGGGATAAACGCAGCTCTCCTGCTCCAGAAGAAGTGGGCTCTGCCTTTTGTACAACCTCTCAAGAGGAACCACCTCTGCTCAAGCTTTCAGTGTGGATCTCCGTTTGGGGACGGCCGGGGGCTCCTGCTACGAAGTGGCAGGTAACGTACAGGCAGGAGTCCCCTTCCCCAAGATGCCCTCTCCACACCTTTCTCCTTGCTCCACTAGAGGGGAAAATCTTTTCTGACCAGCACATGGTCTGACAGAGTCACCGTCCCTATGTGGGGAGTGGGCTGAGAATCCCTGAACCTATTCGGGCACAGGCGGCAAACACAAGGCAGGCCCTCAGGCTGAATCGGGCCTTCTGCCTTGTTTTATCCCTCCTAGCACCTTGTCTCTCTCTACCCAGCGGCAGCACCAAGCTCCTTGCCCCTAGTTAAGGAGTAGTTACATTTATACAGTCCTAAAATTACATTGGGCCCTTTGAAGGCAACTGTGAGGCTGATGTGGCCCCTGGTGAAAATGAGTTCGACATCCCTGTGTTAAAAGTTTTACATGCTCACCCACCCATTCCCAGGCTCCCCCAGCTTCCCAGCAGCCTCGCAGAGGCCCCATGGGCCAGAGAGGGCTGTGAGTTTCGGTCACGCCTGATGCTGCTCAGGCTCAGGCTCGGGTGAGACAGGTCCTTCGTGCAAAGCTGCACTGTGGCTTTGCTCTGTCATCGGACCTTGAACGGGCCCACCTGTCTGTTCCTGTTCCGCTCTGGGTGAGTTTCTCGGCAGTCCTGAAAATTCCATACACCCAGGCCCAGCCCTGCCCACAGGCCCTATGCTCCTGTGTGACCAGCCAGCCCAGGACAGAATCGACCCATGGCAGGTGGGAACCCTGCTCCATCCTGGGCCCATGACACTGCAAACCTCAGAGCGTTACCACAACCCTGTGAGTTTAAAAGCAACAAATCACAGAGCTGTTTACTGTCCCAAAGCTGCTCGTATAATGAGATTTCTCTCCCCTTCTCCACTTTTGATTTTTGGGCAAATGTCAGGAGGGAATAGTGGTACCCTGCAGGGGATTTTGCTTCCCAGACCTCATTGCCTGCAGATGGAGGCCGAACCCAGGTCCCCGAGCCTCACCCCCATGTTTCCATGAGAAAGACCTGGGGTGGGGGCTGGTGGGGGCTGGGAGGACCAGCAGTGATTCCCAGCCTGAACTGGGTAGAAACTTGAGTGAGTCACACGAGCCCAGAGCCCAGGGTGTCTGCACTCCCAGGCTGGCGATGGCTACACTCCCTTGGCCATGCTGAGACCCAGTTCCGCCCGGCTGACGACAGCCACCGAGGGCCAGAGCAGGGATGTGATGGCGACAGCAGCAGTGTCATCAGGAACCAGCATTCTTTCCTGGGGCAATTTTGCCCTTGGGAGGACATGTGGTACTGTCTGGAGACATTGGTTTTCATTTTATTTTTCAGTTACACTGCACTCTCAGTCGTGTTTTGGTTGATTTCAGGTGTGCAGCTTGGTGGTCGGACAGTCATGCACTTGGAGACATTTTTGATTGTTGCAAATGCGGGGGCCATGGGTGAGCAGAGGCCAGGGATGCTGCTAAACACCCTACAAAGCACAGGACAGTCCCCCAACCAAGAATTAATTATCCATCCCCAAATGTCCATGGTGGGGCTGTTGAAAAGCCCCTCCCTAAACACTGCTGCTCCCCACCCGCACCATGATTTGGGAACTGTAGCCCAGAATTCTCAAACGAGTCAGAATCGCGTCCTCCATCCCTGCCTTGGACTTCAGACAGGCCCCAGTGGATCAGGATATATTTGAAACTCGGGGTGCAGAGTCATCCCCCACAGGAACCTCTGGAAAGTTGAAATATTCCCCAAAAGGGTGTCAGAAGTCATCACATCCAAACACACTCTTTGTATGAAACTTATGAAGCCACGAGCAAAGACTACAATCACAAGAGATCGGAAAACAGGGTCACAGACACGTTTGGAATGCTGGAACGATGGGCATTCCCGTGGTGGCAAAGGAGAGTGGAGGGCCCCTGCAGGAGCACAGGAAGCCCAGCTTCACTCAGCAGGTAGTGGCCTCCTATCCCCAGAGGCAGTCCCGGCTGAAAATGTAACGGAGGATGACAGTTTAGATGGGTAGACAAGGACAGGGCTGTCATGGAGGGTCCCTCGGTCCCAAGGGCTGCATCTCTCCAGCCTCATTGTGTCTCATTTTGCACACTCCAGGTGGGGACCCTCCACTGTTCCCATGCCCTATCCTGGCAGGGCCGGCAGCCACCCGGCCCTCGGGAGCCCAGCAGCCCCCTGTCCAAGTGAGCAAGTAGAAGAACTAAAGGGGCCTTGTCAGTAGCCCCAGGAGGGTGGTGTCAGGGCGGGAGGAGGCAATAGTAATACAAAAGGGAAAGAGAGGGGCAACCTCGCTGTGTCCCCAGCCCTTCAGCCAGCAGGGTTTCAGCAGCAGGAGTGCAAGCTGGCCCCAAACCCTGAAACACCTGTGAGTGACAGGCATCTCGGCTGCCATCCCTCCACCACTCTCAGGCACATCTTTACTCAGCCAGGGCAGGAAAGCAGTGAGAGAACCTTCTCCTTCCAGGGTCCGTCTCTGAAAATCAAGCTGCAGAGGTAGTCTGCTATGACACATGTGGGCAGGAACAGCGAACACAGAAAGGGATGTGAATCTAGCACTCACCACCAGGAGCTCTACCTCAGGGTGGGGAAATCAGACGGCAGGAGATGCAATCCAGGCGAAGCTGGCACAGCCAGCCAGGCAGCCTGTCAGAGCCAGTGGGGGGTGGGGGTGCAGCTGGGCTCTCCCACTCCTCACCCCCACTATCAGCACTTGGGACCCCAGCCCCTGCCTGCAAGCAGACCCAGGGCCAGGCTGGGGCTTCCTTGGGCTGATGAGGACCTGAGTCCCTGTTAGTGTTTCTTAGTCCAGGGACCAGGACTGCCGCTACTGCTTTCAGAGAGAAAACAACTTCTCTGTAAGATCAGCCCAGGCTGCTGTGCTCAGGTTAGCAAGAAAACATCTCTGTCCTGCCTGGTGGCTCCAGGTGGCAGGGTTCGGCTCCAGGGAAAGCAGGACACATGCAGCAGCCCGCCCAGACTGGCTACGATTGTCCCTTACACTGTGGAGCCTGCTCCCAGTGCCACCAAAAGCGTTGGAAACAGCTCGCAGCCCCAGTGACACGCCAGTCACCAGTGCCCAGACTGTCCCTCCAGCCAAGCCCCAGCCCTGGTCCAAGGCTGGCTTCCTCTCCTGAGTTTCCTCAAAGACGCCTGACGATGGCTGAGGATGATTTATCCTCAAGGAGTGGACTGCTCCTCCCAGAAATAACTCCAGCTTTGGCTGGACCAGACGGCAGGGGTATAACGCCCTGGATTGGGGAGATGGAGATAGAGAGACCTGCCAGACAGTGTGTGTGTCTGCACGCGCCCGTGTGCCCAGGAGAGGAACGTGAGGCAGGTCGTGTGCATCTTCCTGGGGAGTCAGTTCCTCTCGGATTTCATCCCATCCCTCTCTCCTCCTGCGTGCTGGGGGGATGGGCGGTGAGAGACTGACAGATTCCAGAACCTGCAGGAGACACCATCCTTTCTTCCCTGCCTGGAGGGTGACAATGCCACCCCTCTCCCTCTTGCCGCCTCCACAGCCTCCACAGCTGCTGCCGTCAGCAGTCGGCTTCCTCTGCCGAACACTCTCGGGTAGCAACTTTGGAAGCAGCAGCATTTCACAAAAGCGGCTGCAGCACAGCCCCTCTCTTCTCCAGCCCAGGCCCTTCCTCGTCCCCATTGTGGTCACTGCCCTCCCTGCCCCCCATCCCAATGCCCATTCTCCCGGAGATGGAGAGCCCAGAAGCCTCCGCCACTTGCTCCCATCTCAGAGCCATGTCCCTCTTCACCCCATTCCTGGGGTCCTGGACTGGGGGGCGGAGAAGCTGGCCACCATGGAGCTGCCCATCAGTAGGACTCTAGGGAGCCGCAGACTTCTGTCAGCTCCCTGCACTGCAGCCCCTCGCCAAGACGTGCCGCAGCAACGAGGGTGAGCGTAACTTCCGGTTGTCTGCACAGTCCCTCTGGACAGAAAGCAGGACTGGGGAGAGTGATGGCGAAGGGTCAAAGATAGTCCATAGCCCCTTGTCTCCCTGTTCTGTAAGGGGGATCACCAAGAGGTCCAAATGTCCCCTCTTTGTTTCACGTCCTGGCCACCACAGAGCAGGCCGGGGCTCCATCTGTGGCTCCAACATCTTCTCTGGACATGACTGTGGCTTGCTCTCAACCTTAGCTTTTCTTGACCTTTGAAACTAGTGGGGGCTTTGGTCTCTTTCCTACATCTCCCTGCTGTGCTCAGTTTGTGCTGATTGATTCCTAGAGAGAAGCAGGGAGGACAGTAACCATGGTGAAGGATCTGGTGTAGGGATCAGTGCTTTGGAGCAAAGTCATTGCCAGGCCTTGCAGGAACCCCGGTAGCTTGACCGTGCACGGCAACCGCCTAAATGGCTGGGTATTGCGAGTAACTGCCTCGGCTCAGGGGTTGGGTGTAGCCAGGATTTAACTTATTAACTGTGTGATCTTCAGTGTCCCTATGCAAAAATTGGGAGTGTTCATATCTGCTTTCTAGGATTGTCATGAGGATCCAATGAGAAATATGTAAGGCGCTACCCATGTGCCTGGCTTATACGAGGGCTCAGGGAACACTAGACCCAGTTTTCTTCTTCCACGGAATCCCGAGATGAATGCCGTGGCTCCAGCCACTCTGGGAACAGCCTCTGGGTGGGCTGCTTAGAGGAGGAGAAGGGCCCAGCTCTGAGAAGCTAAGAGAGGCATCTAGGAGCAGAGCCAGGGTGTGAATCAGAGAGATGGGAGGGGCTGAGGGCCACCGTGATGGGAAAGCAAGTCCAGCAGAGGAGGCAGAACAGAAAACAGAGCAGGCCATGCTGGGGAATGGGACCCCGGCAAGGCCTGGGGGAACCGTGGGAGAGGACGGGGCCCAGTGCTGGGGGTGGGAAGAGCCCCTCCCCCAGGAGAAATATTAGTCTGGGGTTTTCTGGAATGGATTCCAGGGACTAAGACAGAGAGTGGCTCGATCAGCACCTATAATCAGAATCCAAAATGGATAAACTGAGGTCTAAATAGAACACAGTCAAGTTTCTCCAGAAACCAAGAGGTATGTAAAGGAAATGGCCCATGCTCTACAGAAAACCCTCTCTACACCCATGTCTACAGGGAGGACGGGAGCGCCCCAACCCCAGGATCTGGGCCTGGAGACGGCCCTGGGCAAAAGAAGCTGTACTCATGGGTTGACTGCGGCGGGGGCTGGGGGGTGGTCTTGCTCCATACTTAAAACGAGCTTGCCTGGGCTGCACGTGGTTTAGCCCCTGAAGCCCCCTCTGGCAGAGGAAGAGCCTAGAAAGCCTGGCACCAAGTCTGTGAGGTAGGCCTTGCCCTTTTGGATAGTGAGGGGGAGGGAAGCCCTGCTGGGCAGAGAAGAGTTGTTGGCCCTAGATGCTCAGGCTGGCACCTCGAGAGAAGCAGCCCAATGTCATGCAGAAATGAGGTTTGCGTTCTAATCCTCATTCTGCCAACTGGTCTTCTCTGGCCTTCTGTATGTTCTCCTTTGAAATGGGACCAGATTTGTTGTCTTCCAACTTTTTTTCCAGCAGCAGAACCCGTTCTTCAAATGAAATCTTTTCTAGAACACCTACATCTAGATCAGAAAGAGTTGCACTGATGGGTAGGGGGCTGGGCCCTGGATGCTTAGCCTCTCAGCAGCTCTCGAGACAGCCAGAGGAACCCCAGGGCGCCCCAGAATATAGCACGAAACTACAATGTTAGCTGTGTCTAAGAGCTTTCCACCTGTCGGATGCTACAGCTTTGTATCCTCAGGGAAAGGTAAGTAGACACCAGCTTGGATGGGCACCAGCTGGAGGGCCAAGCATGAGAGGGTCCCAAGAGAGGGAACAGACTGCCCTGCCCCAACTCACGGCACCTGCCGGGGCTGCAGGCCCTGGTGCGGAGGCTGCTGAAGGTAGGAGCTATGGCTACAGATGGCGGAAGGGAGGCCAGCCTGGTCCCAGGCTCCAGGGTGACAAATGTGCTACACGGAGAGGCCAGATGGATGCCCCAGCCGTTGGCACCATGGCTCCTCAAGAAACACTGGGCTGCTTTTCATACCCTGAATCGTTGCAGACTCCCTCTCTCAACAGCTCAGCCAAATGGTAAATCTTGCCTGCCAGGGGAGCTGGCGGCCCTGACCCCGGCCCTGTACTTCGCCACTCCTGGCCTCGCCTCATGCCAAGATGGGGATCCAGGCACGAGCAGCAGAAGGAGGGACTGTGAGTAGAGCTGGGCCCATGTGGACTCAGGGTCCTGTGTTGGTTTGGCTTCTCAGAATGTTCTTCATCCGGATTTTTGGTTTTTGCCTTTTGGATCCTTTCCCCTCCCTCTCCAGGGTCCTACCACGAGCCTTTACCGTACCCCTGTCACACCAGAGTCATAAGTCTGACAAACCGGCAACTTCCATGACACCTGGAAGCCTGAGACTGCCCGCTCCCTGCCCCGGGCCTCTGGGAAGGAAGCGGGAGGAGTATTCCCGCTGCCCCAGGCCCACCGGACCATTCTCGCCCAGGCAAAGGCTCCTCAGCTAGAGGTGTAGACACAGCAGGCCGCAGACAGCCCCCGCCCCAGACTCTGTCTCCCGGAGGGAGCCAAACAGCCTCACCAAGGCAGGATTTTACTTCTTCGGTCCATCTTTGGTTATTTTTTTCCCACGCCTACCTCCTCTCCTCCAATCACCTGGCCAGGAAAGGGAGGGTTCGGAAAAAACGGTCTCCTCTGGCGCCCCACCCACCCTGCTTCTCTGCCTCTCTTCTTAGTGATTTCCTTGGGAATTCAGCACATTACTCCGTGTGGCACTTTATGGTTTGTGACCTGCTTGTTACCCTTCATAGCAGTGGGGTGGGCGCCCCAGCTTCACGTTTCAGGTGTGGAGGCAGGGCTCGGGTTGCTGAGGGCAGGGTGGAGACCAGACCCCAGCCTCTTTCTCACTTTACGTAGCTTTCTTCTCCTCACCTCTCTTCAGCCTTCCTCAGTGTTCTCTCCCCTCCTCTACCTCTCTTCTCCCCTTTCTTTCTAATATGTCTTCTCAATCGTTCCTCTGTGCTGCCTCCCCCAAAAGATCCCCTGCAGATCCCCCTGAGGTCGGAGCAGATGGGGACCTCGGGGCCATCTCACCCCCTCCCCTGGTGTACAGGTGAGGAGACTGAGGCCACATTACTTGCCTGGGTCCCCAGGCCCCTGCCCTGTCTCCCCCAGGGCATGTGGGTGGCTGTGGGAGACTAGAAGGGATAATGGATTTCTTAAGTCATCCTGATGCTATTCCTTGGAGCATTTCTGGGGCAGCACCCAGACAAATGCTCACTGGTGTGTTCCCTCCCTCCTTCTGCAGCAAAGATGCTGCATCTCTACCCTACTGCACTTAGAAGGGAAAGGCCAAGGTTGTATTTCTGCAGGCATAGTCATCCTCAGGAGGAGTCTTTGAGAAGTTCATCAGCTCAATGCAGCTACCCCCAGGACAGGGGCCCCTGCTGCTTCCCCATACCACTCAGAGTGGATTTCTCTCCTTACTGGTTTTCCCTGGGACAGAGATTCCCCCCATCTCTCTGGATCACCCTTTTGTGTTCTTATACCCCGAGTTAGGGAATGGCCCCCTTGGATGTGGTCAGCACCCCTTGGATTCGGTCAGCAAACTACCAGAGCATGCCATGCTGGCCCTGGTTGGCAAGAAGACTCCTCATGGGAGCCTCTCTGGGGGCCCTCTTACCACAGATTGGGCACCCCTACCCCCCAGCCCAGCCTGATCTTTCCCATTCCCAGGATCAATCCCATAATCAGTGTCCCAGGGTGGGGTGCTCTGAATAAGCAAGGGGGCCTACTTCACCCCATAGGGGCAGCTGCTCAGAGCAGCCAGCAGAGGTGGCCTGCCAAGCAGGAGGAGCTGGCTGGGAAGGTGGAAAGGACACATGGGCTTTGGGATGAAGAACCTTGGGCTGGATCCTGATCTAGCACTTATAAGCTCCTTGGCCTTAAGTGAGTCACTCCTCTAAGTGTCCATGTCTCATCCATTAAATGGGGGAAATAACAGTTCCAGGCTTATCTATTTCACCAAGTGTAAGAGGATTAAAAGGACATGCAGGTGGCCACATTCTGCAAAGTGCTGTAAGGCAGGGTTATTTCCCCCTCCGGGTCTGCTGAGCTGGTTCAGGACGGTGCTGCCTCACCTGCTCTCTCTGTGGCTTAGTTCCCAACTCCTGGACTCCTCCAGCCCCCAGGAGGGAGGCTGTGGCCCTGTGCTGCCTCGTCCCAGGGGCTCCATTTGAGGAAAACACACTCTCGAGTCTCATCTGCTCAACTCATTACAACGGGAGAGATTTACTTCTGAGGCCTTCATTATCACCTAATTGTGTTCCCACTAAAAACTCATTAATTAGCCATTCTAAAGCTGTCAGCACATTTAAATATACTCACAGACTTACAGAATTTTGCAGTTGGAAGAGAACTTCCGCATGTCCAACCTGTTCAACCCCCTCATTTTAGAAATGAGAAGAGTGAAGCCCAGAGGGATGAAGTAACTCATCCCAGGTCACACAGCAGGCCAGGGATGAAATGGGGCTAGAAGGCCACCCCAGGGAACCCCTTCCCTCCTTCCCTCCTTCCCTGCTTCCCCCCACTTTCCTAACTGTCACTACTCACCTTCCGTCTTCTATCCCTTTTACCAAAGGAGCCATTCTAGGTTGAGATATGACCCCAGCTGGAAAAATACATACATGTAGAACTTGAAAAAAAACACACTAAAAATGAGGCTCTAAGAACCTGAGCCAGATGATGACCAGCTGTAACATGCAAATGGGCCTCGTGCCTCCTGGAGGGGAGGGTGATAATGCCCCTCCCCTTCCTGGGGAAGAGCAGACAGACAGATTGGACTGATGGAGCTAGAGGCTGACTCTGTGGAGACCACTCCACTCAGGTGAAATCCAGATTCTTGGCCCCCGCCTGACATTCTGCCTCAGAATCTCTGGAGTCGAGCCCCAGAATCTGCATTCTGGGTACCACAAGTTAAAAGACCTTCTAAAAAAGAAAAAACAGCAAACGTACAACAACTATGGAGGCGGAGAAGAAAAGAGGAAGCGTAGCAGAGGTAGACAACGAATAAAAGGAGCAGAGGGGCAGCCCTGCAGAATGAGCAAACGGAGCCAGGGCGGGCTTGGACGGAGGCGCTGGACCGAGAGCAGCAGCACGGAAATACAGGACGCAGAAGCCACTCAGCTCCAGGACCCTGGGTAGGTGCCCATACCTGGAGCCAAGGTTCTCAGTCATGGTGGCTACGGGCCCAGTTTATGAGGCAAGTGTCTGCCAGGACAACAGTTAAACCTGAGGCCAAAGGGGTGGCCCTGGAGGCCCAGGAGGGAATAGCGAATGTCTGCAGCACTCAATACACACTGGGCTCCATCCCAAATCTTTATGTATACTAACAAATCGGATCCCACTTAAACTCCGTGAAGTGGGGCACTGTTATCACCCCATGCCATGCAGGGGAAACAGGCTAGGAACCCAGTCACGGGCCGGGAAGTAGCAGAGCAGGGACCGAGACCTTCTCTGACTCCACGCTGCCTCCTGTCTCCAGCCGGCGAAGATCAGAAGCTGGTCATTCGGCCTGGGGTGCACAGTATCTCTTATTGGGGGAGCTGTGGCATGTTTTGAGGGCTTCACCTTCCTTGTGCACTGCAGGGATTTCGTGTCCCTGGCCTCTGCCACCAAATGATAATGGAGTCCCCAAGTCACCTCAACAACCAAAACCAGCCCCACACTTCCAGACACGTGTGCATGGTAGCAAGTCAGCCCAGGAACACCACTGCAGAGGGGATCAAGGACCAAGTAGGAACGCGCATAGCATCCCACAGGCTTGCCCTCTCTCTGCAAGAGACTGTGCTGGAAAGGGAGCTGGCCGAACGCAGGAACCTGGGTCCTCTCAGGGTCCCTCCAAGCTCAGGGTGCTGGGCTGCTGCAGGAGGGCTGAGGAAAGGCGATGCTGGAGCTAGAAGGAACGAAGAGAGAGGAAGCGATAAACTCAGACACCCATGGTTTGAAAGGGACCAAAGGCAAATCTGAGTTTGGGACTCACCTCCGCATTCTCTCTCACGGCGGCAAAGACTGGCCACAGCTCTCTGAATCTCAGAGGGTCAGTTTTTTTTGTTTTTGTTTTTGTGTTTTGTGTTTTGTTTTTTGTTTTTCCTGCAGAGGCCTGGGTAGCAGTTGGAGAATCGCAAGGAAAAAAGAAAACAAGTCGGAGAACCCAAGCCACAGACTGGAAAGGAAACTACTCCCTCACCCCACCATTTTTCTAACCTTGGCTGGTGGCAGCAGGAAATTCGCAAAGAGCTGCAGCAGCCCTCCATGGGCTGTGCCTTTTTGTAGGG
Source organism: Glossophaga mutica (assembly GCA_039655065.1). NCBI lineage: Eukaryota > Metazoa > Chordata > Mammalia > Chiroptera > Phyllostomidae > Glossophaga > Glossophaga mutica. The sequence continues at coordinate 121,357,492 of CM077304.1, read as the reverse complement.
ACCCCCTGCATCTCCTCATCAGATATGGCATCGGGGCAGGGTGAGAAACCTTCAAACTTTCTCCTATAGTATTCAACATACCAACCCCACTGTATCCAAATCTTCTTTTCCACCTCTCTCCCCTTTAAAATTTCCAGGGACCCCAAACCCAGAATGTATCTGTAATGAACTGAAGAATGCATTCGGACAATATGGGCTAAATTCCACCCACTCATCTGCCTAAAAGCCCAGGCTGGACGACTTCCCATTCAACTTCACTGTGAGTGGCCAGACAAGGTACTTAGACTAGAAACACTGAGCACAGATAATCCATAAAGCAGATCACTAAGAGGTGATGCCCTTCCTTGGGTAATTACTGGAAACACACTCCTCTGAAAACCCAAATCCCACTCTCCCAGGTGAACGGTAGCCGCTGCGCATCATGCGAGAGCAACGTGAAACATAAACCTTGCCCTCCAGGAAACGGGACATACACACGGTGTCTTTTCCAAAACGGTGTCAGAATACATGTCCTACACAGTAATTTCTGTTTGTGTTTGGAAGTGGAGATGTCAGTTCAAAGGGCTATGCATCCCAGTGTGTAAAGCATCTCATTAGAGAGGTCCTGGTGGGAGAAATCCAAGTGCAAGAAAATGAAAATGGGTTAGGTCCATGGAGCCCTGGGGCGGGAGAAGGGAAGAGGCGACGCCAGAGCACCATCCTTGGGGCTCTGCGTTGGGTCCAGGCAGACGGGCATCGTGGATGTGGGATGCGGAAGAGCTAACTTTTAACTATTCAGTGAGCCCAGTGCATTGTATATGGAAGGAATTCTTCACATTTTTTATACTACAAGAATAAAGACTTTTTATTAAACATTGTAAGTTGCATTCAGTAGCTTTCAGTACACTGTACTACAACCCATCTACAGTGAGACCCAATAGCAAGTTCGTTCTTGAACAATCCACAAGTTAGCACAAAACTCCCTTCAACTTACAGTACAATCCTCCTCAGTTCTTGTGAGCAGGGATTGGGGAATCACTACATCTTGCTTCTAGTTGGGAAAGGCATTCCCTCTGAAGCAGACCTACGGTGAAGCCTGAAAACCCCTTCGTGTGGACAACGGTCGGTCGTCACATGTGTCTAAAGCAAGGAACACCCAACTTTCACAGCTCATTTTTAGCTGCACAGCTTACAAGAGTGAACAGAGGCAAACTCCTGCTTTTCTTCCATTGGAGAGAGCAACCCAATTTGCAAAATAAGCACCAATTAGCCACATGAGAAGCTCAAGCTGCGAATCCCGAAGAGCTTTAACCTAATGGCAATTGCAGTTCTTCTTGGTGGTGGGAGCGTGAGGCAGTCCCACCCTGAAGGCCTGACCTGCAGGGGCTGATCATTGCGTTATTCATGTCTCCTAGAGACCAGTGGCACACCTGTTTAGGAGACATCTTATAAGAGAGGTTTTTTGTTTTTTTTTTTTGAGCACAGAGTTTTTTATTCCAAAAGAAAGTGCTTTGGATGCCATTTCAAAATTAAATTGGTTAAGAACTAATTATAAAATTAAGCTTTGTGTCAATCCACTTGACCGCTGGTTTTCTTATCTGTAGAATGTCGAGGATTCCGGCACCACCTATTGCTGAGATAAGGATGAGCCGGCGCTTGGTAAGCCGGAAAGCAAGACAACAAAACAATGACTGGTGTCCAGTTTGTGGAATGTCTTTGACCTCCTAATACCCCTGGTAGGAAAGCGTAATAAGCAGTTATAACTGCCCGCAGTGAAAAGTACCGGGGATACAAAAGTGACTGAGAAGCAGTCACCACCCACCTAGAAAATCTCAGGAGAAGAAATAAGTCCCCACATCACAATCAAAACCAAATTCCTGAGAAACGAAAATGGAGTAACAAAGCACACGTGCTGAAACCTTCAGGCTTCACCCAGAACCCGCCCACGGCCATTTCATCATGCATTCCACGTACCCTCTGGTACCCTTTCAGTTACCAGTAACCCAAACCCAACTCAATTCATAGTGGCTTAAACAAAAAAGACATATTATTATTATTTGTTAATAATAATTATTAATAATGTTAATAGATACAATTATCATTATTCACATGAAAGGAGGTTTAGAGGTTAAAAAAACAAAATAAAACAAACCATCCAGTTCGCAGTTCTTCCCATCTCTCCACCATGCCAGCCTCTGCAATGCCACGTCCCACTCTGCCATCCCCAGTAAGCTTTTTCCCAAAGAAAGTTCTGGAAGTTATGATTCGGTTGCCAAGGGCAATCAGGGCTGCCTGACCCCTCATTTCCATTTACTTGGAGAATAATTTCCTGTGGCCCTCCACTGCTAATGAGGAAGAACTTTCCAGAAATCAGCTGAGAACCTCTCTTCAAATCCCATCAGTCAAGACTGTGTCATGTGTTCATCTATAACCCAACCGCTGACCAAGGGAAAGAGGGTCCCCTTAAACCAACCAGGCCTACTTCCTTAGGCTTGAGGTCAATCACAAACTTCATTGCCGCTACTCAGGGGGCGTGAAATGAATGATGGGAAGTTAATCACAAGATGCCCTACTCAGTTATAAGAACTTAAGCTATCCACTTTCCAAGCCCACATAATAAATGGAAGTTAAAAGTGAAGAGATTTGCTTTAGGCGGGTACCCTATGTCTAGTAAGAAGGGACATCAGTCAGCAAGAAGCACAGCTGGAAAAACTAAAACTCAGGCACAACAACTCAAGACCTCAGGGGGGCCATTTGGTACAAGCAAATGGTCCCATAAGCCCTACTGAATTATAGCTCAGTACATTAATTAAGGTCCCTAACACACCCCTGGGATATCAAGGAAAGGTTACGTTTATGCTTGTGTGACTGTTTAAAAAGGCAGGGTCCCATGTAATACATTTCAGAGAAAATCACAAACATAGTGGCTGACAATTTTTAAGTGTTGTTGCTTAAGGGACAAATCTTATGTTAGTGAAAAAAAGCTTTGAAATTTGGAATGCCCCACCCCAGCTTCTCCGGAGGGCTGGGTTTTAACGTGCAGACTGCAAACACCAAGGACCATGCAGTGAAACGTCACTGCTGGTTCCCCCAGGTTCCTCAGCTGGTGGAAATTGATTACTCCTCATCTCCCCAGCTGGGTGGCTAATTGGCAATGCCAAGCACATAGTAGGTATTTGCATTCAAGTGTTGCTCTTTAGAATGAATATTCAGACACCCAGTCCTCCCTAGACCTGTCAAATCAGAATCTCACAGGTGTGGACCATACTCTGTCTCCCCTTAAAGTTCCCCTAGTAAATCTGCTGACCAGCCAGACCAAACCTCACACTATCTCTCTAAGAGTCCAGAGCGCTCGGTAGGAAAAGCCTTCTGTATAAGAGCCAGGGCCTCCTGGAGCTTCACAAGGCCATCTCCTTTGTACTCTTTCTTGCCTTCAGGAAGACCAACAGGAGATGTGAGCTCTGGGCATTCACCCCTCTGGGGACAAGCACAAATCCACCACCCAGCAACCGGTCCCAGCCACTCCTGACACACACCGCCCACCACCCACCAAGTAACACTCATGCCGAAGAACCACAGCCAGCCCACCTCTCAGCTCCAACTGCTCTCCTACTCAAACTCTTCCTGCCCAAAGCCTTCCCCTGACCCCAGGCCCCACCCCAACATCATCAGGGTCCGGCAGTGGAGGCGGCAACGTCAGCTAGACAGGGTGGTCCCTCCCCAGCCAGGAAGGGCATTCTTCATTATCTATTAAATGATACCACTGCTGGTTTCTACTTCACAAGCTCCATTTTGTAACTGACTCGCCACCCCATCCTGTTTCCCTCTCCAAAGACATTCTTCATGTTATGTCTAGCCCAAGTCGCTCTCACTGCAACTGACTGAGGGAGGGACTCGGGACTCCTTGGTCACTGGCATGTGACTATGAGGGACCAACAGGTGCCTGGCCTGGGGGGATGATTTACACTTTTCACCTTTGTCCAGTCAAGAGAGAGAGCAATGTCCCAACCCTGGAAACACTCCAACCAGGGAGACCTGGGTCTCAGGGGACTGCCCTGCCCTGCCCTGCCCTGCAGAGGTCAGCACGGCAGCCTCAGCCTCTTTGACACTCCACCTCCCCAATTCCTGTGACCTTTCATTACCACTCTCTGTGTGGCCAGAGATTACAGGCTTGACCATTACCAAAAAGGTTCTTCCAGTCCTGGCTCCACAGAGCACCACCTGTGTGTCCTTGAAGATGCCCCATTACCTCTCTGAGCCTCAGCTTCCTTTTCTGGGATGGATAAGGATAGTCTCAATTTGTCTCCCTCGTTCTCCTGAGGCTTAAAACCCACAATAAACGTGAGTGTGCTTCGTCGCCCAGACAGCACTGCTCACTCCCGGGGGCTCACTGTCCATTGGGCGAAGAGCCTCTCCAGCTGGGAAAAGTGTCTCATTCATCTTGTGTCTCCAGGGTCTGGCAAGTGTCTCCCAAGGAATGGCTGGGGATGGTTCACAAACAGAATGAGGAGAGGGCATCAGAGGAGGACAGGAGCATCTGACAAGCCAGGATGGTGAAAACAAAGACTCAGTGGTAGAAGAATTGCCTCCCCTCTCCGACCACCCTCCGGTCTGCAGGGACAAAGGATGGTCCCCAGCGTGCCTCCCCCATTGATTAGACAGATAGCTTTTCAAAGTTGCTCTACTCCAAATTGAAAAGGATATTATTAAAGCTTTTCCATGCCAATTTAAATAAAATACCGAACATATCCAATGTTTAAATTGAATGGAAAATCCCTTCCAGCTGACAAACCTCTAAGGCGCTTGCTTGCCCTGGCTGGTGCTGCAATGAACACTGAGCTTGTTGGGAGGTTTGGATGCTTGGGTGTGGCCTTGGAGGGCAAAGCTGACTGCTCATGCTCCGGTTTCCTGGAGCAACAGGCACTCAGCAGGCTGAGCGAGCCCGGATGGCAATTGGCTATTTGAAGGGTGAACTTGTTTCTCCAACTGAACTGCTCTGGTCCTGGGAGCCCAGAGGACAACCTGACCCCCCTTATCAGCTCTGCACAGGAAGTGCCCTACCTCCTCCACCACCGCTGCCCCGTTCTCAGAACAGAAACACGGCCTGTTAGGGTTTGCAAAGGGCAGCTGCTTTTCACTGCACGTGAGTCCAGCTGCATTTTCAGATAGTCTCACCCCCGCCCCTTTGCATCCCTGGCCCTAAACTGTAATGCAGTAATGGAGGTAAGATATAAAAGAGAACTCCTCAGCCAGAAAAGCATGAGGAACAAGAGGGTGGTAATTTTTAGATATAAAAGAACCCTCCCACATGTTACCCTTGCCCTTACACAAGCCAGCAGATCCTCTTGGACACACACACACACACACACACACACACACACACACACACACACGACGTGTCCCCAGGAGCTGGGGTGGCCAAAAGCTCTCTCAATAGTCCCACATTCGCAGCCCCCACCCCTGCCCTCACTCTCAGACTAGAGCACAGGAGGCCAGAGCCGCAGGACCTGCTTTGCCACCTCCACCCTCTGTCCAGAGTTCGTAACATCTGCTAAGCACTTCTCAATCTGAAATCTTGATCCTTCCCTTAGAGATCCCAAGTCAAGTATGAAGCCAATTCCACAACCATCTGGTTGGTGCCAGGCAGTGGACTAATCTAAGGAAAGATAAGGAAATCCACAGGCCACTGTCAAAGTGTAGTTTTCAAAATTCTCTCACATAATCATTTTTCTCAATAATGAGGGATGGTAAAGGTAACTCAAAAAGGAATTTGAAGGGCAGGAGTTTGTACAATCAGCCGGGGAAGGTATGTAGAAATAGGTTCGATAAGTGGACAAAACTGGTTAATGTCCTACAGGGCAAAGAAATCACAGCTGTTGGAGTCACCTTTTCTACTGGATGGAAGTCACTTGCATCTCCGCTGAGTGAAGAGCTCTGTTCTCAATTATATGTTAACATCTAACTTCATAAAGTCCACCCCAATCAATAATAACTTGAAAGTCGAGCAAAAGTGCCTTCCCCTGGAGAAGGAAATAACTTTTGGGTGAACCCATTCAGTGACAGTGTGAGGTGGCCAGGGCGTGTGACTATCCCTGCCCGGTTTCCAAGTTTGGGGCACTTTTTCTTAACACCATCAGCCTTGCCCCCAAGCAATACCTAGTGGGAAAAGGCTGTCACACACAGTGAGGTTCAACAGTCCCAGGAGAATTATTGTTCATTCTGTTATTGTTCATGACAACGGCACGGTGTTCACGTACAAGACGAATACATCCTTATCAGTCGAGATGCACACTGAAGTATCCACAGATAAAATGGTGTGATGTCTTGGATTCGCTTACGAACATTCCAGGGTAAACTAGAGCTGAGGGGAGAACAGGTGAAACAAGACGGGCACGATAATGGTAACTGCTGAAGCCCCCCGAGGGGAACGTGGGCATTCAGGTATGGTTCTCTCTACCGTGGGTGTATTCAGCTTGTTTTTATGCTGATGGCTAAAACAAGACACCTTCTATCGCGTGTCTGTTACCCTCTCACACACGGTGAGATCTGCTGTGCTCGCTGTTTCCCAGTCTCCCTGCTGTTGGTTCTTTCCCTCCTAAGCACTAGAAGAGCATCCAGCACCTGTAGGCACGCAGTGGGTATTTGTTTAAGAATTATTTGAACGCACTCCACGGAGGCAGAGCAGGAGAAGGGGCTGCACAGACACCGCAGGTAGAAACCACACATTTGAAAACAGCCAAAGAAAAAGCAGAGACAACCACGGGAGCAGCCAAGCTGGGTGCAGGTTTTTGGAGAAGGGCCAAATTGGGCCTGTTTGGAGAGAGGCACGACCATCCAAGCAACAGGTGGGATACAGACCAGCGGGGCAGGGGCCCCCCTGGGCCCTGGGTTCGGGAGCCGCAGAAGGAGCTGAGCCTCCAGCTGGAGTGGGGGGGCCTGCTGAGGCCCAGGGCTGGGTGTCTCTGGCCGGCCTGCGGGGCAGTGCCCTGCCCCCACTGCAGGTGCACCTTTGATGTGGCGCTGGGCTGCTGGGCAGAGGAAACCCGAGCTTCCCAGCGCTGCCCACTGCATCAATGCCACCCAGTTTTCAGTGCAGCCGCAGAAGATGTGCCGTCCTGCGGGCCCGTGGTGGGGCCCCTGCTCTACAGACAGACAGGCTGGCATGAAATCAAGGCACAGCATTTCAGCCAGAGATGAAAGGGAGTTTTTCCCCAGACTCCTCTCAAGGCCCCCAGACTTCATTTCCACGCTGTGGGAGGGGTTCTCAGTGTGGAGGACTGGGGCTCAGAGGCTGCCACTTTCTTTTCCGGCTTCCTTCAAGGGAAAAACACTCAGTGCGGGTGTCTGAAAGGAGAGGGACTCTGGGCTAAGGGAAGGGTCTGTGTTATCTCTGCAGGTTTCAATTATTCGAGGCTCCCCTGTGAGATGGGACAAGGGAGGGTCCTGTGAACATATTAGGTGGAAACACAGAGAAAACAAAATATGTCCCCTCGCCCCTGGCACGTCATGCCTCACCTTCCCCTTGCGATTACAGATTTCCTGCCTGTATCCCCATTTATGTTCCTCTGTGTGTGAGAGACTGAGAGACAGAAACTGAAGAGAATGCAGCTCCATGGCTGCCCCACAAAAGATCCTGAGACTCACCAGAAACCCTGATGTCCTGCAGGGGTTCGGGACCTTACTCCTCACCCCACCCTGGAGACAGAGAATTGAGGACTCCTTTTTCAAGAACAGGTCCCGTCCATGCTTGAGAGCGGGAACTGGAAGGGGAAACGGGGATATCTTCTGACACTAGCTCTCTAACAACTCAACACGCATTTGCTGAGGCCTTGGTGCCAGGCCTCAGGCTGGGCAAAGAGACACAAAGATACATGTGCCTCTGCCCCTGCTCTGGGAGAGGGAGCTCAAGCAAGCAGACCGCAGCAGTCAGCCATAGAGATGGCACCAGGTGCTGCGGGCAAAGGCAGAATGAGGTGCCAGGCTGTCCCCGAGATTCAGCGGGAGCCCTAAAACTATGCAGATGCCCAGGCTCCACCGGGACATATGGAGTCCCTCTCTGAGGGTGAGGCCTGGGCTTCAGTAGTTTTCAAAGCCCTCAGGGGATCCTAACATCCTGCTTGGGAGAACTGTTGGATCACAAATCCCCTTTCAAAATGGGCCCAACAAAAGAAAGGGCTCCAGGAATGTACTACCGCTTGAATTTGTGCCTCCTCACCAGGGCACGGCACAGGAGGTAAGCAGGCAAGAACGTCCTCCCAGGGGCCACCCCACCCAATGCCAGCACAGCCCAGAATCAGAGGGGAGTAGGTTGGGCTCCTTTCCCTACAACCTTGACCTCCAGCCTGGGGAAGACTAAGAGGTTTTGCTGACCTGGAGTCCAGAAACAGCCGTCTCTCTCTTTCTTAAACTCCTTCTGAGTTCTGTTCTTGCCTTTTTAAAAAATACTCCAGTGTGCCAAAGGGATGAGCAATGGAGTGCCCTACACACCCAAAGGAGGGAGAGGCTGCTGCTGCTGCTGCTGGACCCTCTGGGTGGGGGATGCCAAGGCCAACACCACACAGGTCTGGAGAGGACAGGCGGGGCTTACCCTGGAGGAATGGGGAAGCACCCATGCTGACTGACTCCGCTGGGTGTGTGGCAGGGAGCCCTCAGCACATGTGGAACTGCAGGGCTCAGGGCAAAGGCCTGGCACCCTGGAGTCCCCTAGCACCCTCACGCTGACAGCAGAGGCTTCGTGTTAAGATGGGACAGAGCATGGACTTTGCAAATGGAAACAAGGCTTTGAAACTGCCTCTTAGTATATGTGCAGCCTCGGACCCACTCTTTCTGGAGAATTTCTTCATCTCCACAATGGTACAACAGTACCAGACTCAGAATTGCTTCTTATTGCTGTTAAGAATTAAATGAGATAATGGGGCCAAGATGGAGGAGTAGGTAGTCACACTGTGCCTCCTCACACAACCAAAAGAAGGACAACAACAATTTAAAAACAAAAAACAATCAGAACTTACAGAAAAAAGAAAATCGAACTGTATGGAAGTCCGACAACCGAGGAGTTAAAGAAGAAACACCCATCCGGACCGACAGGAGGGGCAGAGATGGGCAGCTGGGCAGAGAGGAGTCATGGCAAAGCAAAGTCACGGCAAAGCAGTGGTTGGAGGACCAGGGTGAGCAAGGCAGCAGTTGGTGGACCAGCAAGGCGGCCACTTGTGGAGCAGGTGGTCCCACATTTGCATGCAGATAAACCGGGAGGAACAAATGGGGAGGAAGAAGACGGCACAACCCAGGGTTCCAGCTCAGGGAAATAAAGACTCAAACCACCAATTGAAAACACCTGTGGGGGTTGAGGCAGCAGCAGGAGAAACTCCCAGCCTCACAGAAGAGTTCATTGGAGAGACCCACAGGGTCCTTGAGTGTACACAGACCCACCCACCCAGGAATCAACACCAGAAGGGCTCACTTTGCTTGGGGGTAGGCAGGGAAGTGACTAGAATCTGGCAGAGAGTGGAGCAAGCGCCATTGTTCCTTCTCAACCCCTTCCCCACGTATAGCATCACAATGCAGTGTTGTGGGTTGCCCCGCCCTGGTAAACACCTAAGGCTCCACCCCTTATATGTAGCAGGTACGACAAGACAAAAAAAAGGGGGGGGGGACCAAATTAAAGAACAGATCAAAGCTCCAGAAAAAAATACAACTAATTGAAGAATAGATAGCCAACCTATCAGATGCACAGTTCAAAACACTGGTGATCAGGATGCTCACAGGATTGGTTGAATTTGGTTGCAAATTAGATGAAAAAAATGAAGGCCACACTAAGTGAAATAAAGGAAAATGTACAGGGAACCAATAGTGATGGGAAGGAAACTGGGACTCTAATCAATGGTGTGGACCAAAAGGAAGAAATAAACATTCAACCAGAAAAGAATGAAGAAATAAGAATTCAAAAAAATGAGGAGAGGCTTAGGAACCTCCATGATGACTTTAAACATTCCAACATTCAAATCATAGGGGTATCAGAAGAAGAAGAGAAAGACCAAAAAATTGAAAACTTATTTGAAAAAATAATGAAAAAGAACTTCCCCAATCTAGCAAAGGAAACACACTTCCAGGAAGTCCAGGAAGCTCAGAGAGTCCCAAAGAAGTTGGACCCGAGGAAGCACACACCAAAGCACATCATAATTACATTAGCCAAAATTAAAGATAAGGAGAGAATCTTAAAAGCAGCAAGAGAAAAGGAGACAGTTACCTACAAAGGAGATCCCATAAGACGGTCAGCTGATTTCTCAAAAGAGACCCTACAGGCAAGAAGGGGCTGGAAAGAAGTATTTCAAGTCATGAAAGGCAAGGACCTACATCCAAGATTGCTCTATCCAGCAAAGCTGTCATTTAGAATGGAAGGGCAAATAAAGTGCCTCTCAGACAAGGTCAAATTAGAGTTCATCATCACCATGCCCTTATTATATGAAATGTTAAAGAACATCAAAAATATGAACAGTAAAATGCCAACAAACTCACAGTTATTAACAACCACACCTAAAACAAAAACAAAAGCAAACAGCTAGAACAGGAACAGAACCACAGAAATGGAGATCATATGGAGGGTTAGCAACAGGGGAGTGGGAGGAGGAGAGAGGGGGAAAAGGTACAGAGAATGAGTAGCATAGATGGTAGGTAGAAATTAGACAGGGGGAGGACAAGAATAGTATGGGAAATGTAGAAGCCAAAGAACTTATATTTATGACCCATGAACATGAACTAAAGGGAGGGAATGTGGGTGGGAGGGGGTGTGCAGGGCGGAGGGAAATAAGGGGGGGGGAATGAGACAACCGTAATAGCATAATCAATAAAATATATTTTAAACAAAGAATTAAATGAGATAATGTACAAAAAGCAACTAGAACGATGTCTGGCATGGGATTCAGTAAAGGAAAGTTGTGGCATCTGGGAGAAGAAAATAAAGGTGTGAATGTTCTTGACAACAGTAAAGTACTCCATTAAAAGGCGTTTTGTCAATATCATCGTCGTCATTTAGCCTGGATCAGGTGAAGGTGCATTATCTATAGAGAGCAGGTGAGCAGCCCAGACTGTTCATGGGGATTGAGCCCACAGACAAGGCAGGCAGTGGGGTGGCCCAGAGCTCAGCACTGCCTCACCCCGTAACTGTTAGCTCCTGGAAGGAATAGCATTGTTTACCCCCATCTCTCTGGCACCCAGCACAATCCTGAAACATGGTGAAGGTTCAAATCAATATTTGTCATTACTGGACATTCAGTCAGTCCAAGGTGGAACTGGAGAGGCTGGTGGGGCAAGCCAAGGGGTCAAGTCTGTGAACGTGATAAAGGTCCACCTGCCACACTTCGATGAGAGCTGTTCCAGCCCAGAGGACCGAGCAGACAGCACCCCCGGCTGCCCGATCCTGGGCACGCATGCCATCCTCCGGCTTTCCTGCTGAATGTGGACCTACGCATGGGTGTTAAGGCTGCAGGAGTCCTGACGCAGAGATGCTGCCATGGTTCTCCAGTCCACTGCAAACATTTTTAACCACAGTGTAAATACTTCGCAAGGTTTTAACTGAGACCCAGACAGAATCTTGGCGCAGTCCCATCAGAGTTGGCCCAAACAGGAGAGACTGGTTTATTTGATGCCCCAAAGGATGGATCATTCTCGCACAGGCCACCCAACAGCCCAAAGCCCAGCATCCCACCCACCAGCCTTCACAGTCTTGTGAAGGGAACCAGCTTGTGTCAGACCCATGAAACAGGTCCTTCCCGCAGATAAAACAACATAAGACCTGCAGTGAGCAGGGTTTGATTTCCATCAGTGTTTCTGAGACATGAGCCTCTCCAAATCCCTTCATCAGCCTCATCACCCCAAACCTCTATGACAAATACAGGGTGTGATTCTGGCTGAACATCTGGGCTGTGCTGCCAGGGGGCTCCGTCACCGAGGCCAGGGGGTTCCCTGAAAGATAGGAGCAGGAACGCCAGACACATGGACGGCCTTTCCGGGGAGCCTACCCTCAGGTGGGCAGGACCAAAGGCCATTGGTAAAAATGCACAGGAGGGGCTGGGTGGTCAGTAAGGCCCCCTCCCAGAACTGCCACACCCCTTCCCCTGTAAGCCCCTGCAAGCGAATAGAGAGAGCCAGTAAGGGAGAATATGACCTGGGGCCAGTTACTAACAACCAGAGCCTCAGTTTCCCCACTCATAAGATGAGGGAACAATTCTTACCTTATCTGAGGGGTTGGTCCCCTAGGGATGAGAAAGCAGGAGTTTTTTTAGGGTTTTTTTATCCATTACCAGTTGTTCCCTGTATACTCTCTTCCACCCACCCCTCCCCCCACACCCACCACACTGCTGTCCATGTCCGTGAGTTCTTTTTCTTTTTTGCTCAGTCCCTCCACCCCAGGCCCCGCTCTGAGCTGTCAGCCTGCTGTCCATCCCTGAGTGCATATCTATTTTGCTTGTTAGTTCAGTTTATTCATTAGATTTCACATACGAGTGAAATTATATGGTACTTATCTCTTTCTGACTGGCTTAGTTTACTTAGCATAATGTTCCCAGGTCCATCCATGCTGTCACAAAGGGTAAAATTTCCTTCTTTTTTACAGCCAAGTACTACTCTATTGTGTGAATGGATCACAGCTGTTTTACCCACTCATCTACTGGTGGACACTTGGGCTGCTTCCCATCTTGGTGATGTAAATAATGCTGCAGTGAACATAGGGGCACGTATATCTTTCTGAATTGGCGTTTTGAGTTTCTTTGGCTAAATACCCAGAAGTGGAATTGCTGGGCCATAAGGCAGTCCCGTTTTAAATCTATCGAGGAACCTCCACACTGTTTTCCACAGCAGCTGCACCAACCCACAATCCCACGGAGACGGCCTTCCCCTCTCCACATCCTCGCCTGCACTTGTGGACATTCCAATGGTGGCCACTCCGACAGGTAGCAGTGATGCCTCGCTGAGGCTCTAATTAGCATCTCTCTGATGACAAGGAGCACAAGTTTAGAGAGCAGAATGTCAGGCTCAGGGAGCGTCCAAGCCATGGTCTCGCTAGTCCAGCCTCATTGTCACACACGAGCAAGCTCAGGGCTGTGTGGGTCCAACACAGGGGTCTGTGGGACATTGGGGCTCAGCCTGGACATTGATTTACCCCGATGCCCTGTGCACATAAGAAAACAGGAGATGGAATCTGGAGTTTTGCCCAAGAACGGGGAATCCGAATTCAGACCGGGATGAGAGGTGAGGCCTTCAGGAGGCAGCAGACTCTGCCTCGGGCCTCCATGAAATGACCCCTGCCCCGACACACACAACATACACACCCACACACAGCTTGTGATTCAAAGTTAACTTTCCTCCTGGAGGCTCAGAAAGTGCCCAGGACACAGGCTCCTGACAGAGGGGCAGGCCTGGGAGTGGTCACCAGAGGGCTCCGGATGGCACGGAGGGTGCTGCCCCAGGGAGATCACGGGGGAGGGATGGTCTGGGAACTAGTCCAGGGCTGGGTGCGGGGGTGGGGGGGTGGAGACCAAGGCCATGTCATAGAAAGGTAGGATGGCTTCCCACAAAAGCCTCCCCACCACCTCCTCAGGACCCAGAATGACCCAGAGAAACCCAGGGTGCTGGGCCTCCCCGCAGGGACAGCATTTCTGAACGACATTCAATGAGAAGAATACTACATACACAATGCTCGAGCCCCCAACCTCCCCTCCACCACCAAATTCATGTCCTGGTTCTATCTGACACTCCCGATCTACAGGAGACTGCAGGCAGCCAGCCAGCTACTGGCAGAGGCCCAGTGTCAGGTAGAAAAAGCACTTGCTTTGGGTGCACTGTGCCTGGGTTCAAATCCTGCCTCCACCTCTAGCTTTATAGGGTTGTACAATGTTAGGGAAGTTTCTTTACCTCTTCGAAGTTCTTTCCTCATGTGCAAATTGGAGGATAATCTCTTTCTACTGGCCCCTAGGAGAACCAAAATGAGAGACTGGTGCACAGTAGGTCCTCACACATGGCAGTTGTTATTGAGAGTATGAAGCCGATTCCACCAGAATTAATTTCTGGGGATGGAGCGTTCATCCAGCCCTAGAGGTACCTGCTCCTTCTCCCCTGTGTCCCTTCCCACCCTCCCCCTCCCTGTCGCACTCGGGCCCCAGGCCTTTGGCTCTCGAGGAGAGGAGTGTCTGAAGTGGAAACTGCTCCAGACATTCAGCTCGATGTGCTGATCTCAGAGCAATCCTCCCTCCCAGCAGGACCAGGCTATGGAGTGTAATTAAAGGAACAGGTTAATCAGGAGCAGCAGCCCTTGTGCCAAGAGAAGCACGTCACCACTGCGAATCCTGCACCCAGAGTGTTGGTCCAAGAGGTCCAGGAGGCAGGAGCCACAGCACCCGTCCCAAGTCCTGGTCCTCCTCCCCTCCACCCCACCCATCTCCAGCTAAGTCATGCCAGAGTCTCCTTCAATCAACTGTTTTAATTGCTCTTGCAGTTCATGCTCAGGAAGTTTTTCTTGTAGTCGAACTTAAATTCTTCCCTCTACAGATGGATGGAGGGAGGGGAGAGAACTGGCTTTGGAAAGGCAGAGCCACCAGCCATGAGGAGAAGACCCAGTGTGAGGAGACAGGGCTGGAGGCGATGTGACGGGGAAGGGGAAGGGGAACAGAAAAGCACATCAATCAGAGGAGGAGAGAGCTGGGGGGCCGCTGGCCCACCAGGATTAGAAACCTGGGACTGGCTCACTAGTTACCTAGTATCTCTGTGTCTCAGTCAGCTCACCTGTAAAATGGGGGTAAAAAGTCATAGCTGCTCTTGGGATTTCATGGGCTAAAATACAGACTGTTTTTAAATGGCCTGGCATAACATAAATTTTCTCAGTAAAGTTGTTTTCTTTTTTTTTCTCAGTAAAGTTTTGAAAAGCCCTATAAGACTCCATCCCATTCTGCAAATTGCTCAGAGTCCTGGGCTTCTTCCTTCCCTATCCCTCTCAGACTCCTCCTTCTCCTCTCCAGTGGCCTCCCTGCAGCCCTGGGCCTCATGCCCACGTGCTGGGCCCCCGTGTGGCCTCACCTCCTGCCTTTCCGTTGGGCCGCCCTCTCCGCCACGTCAGTCCACCATGTCAGTCTCCAGCTCACCGCTCTGCAGACCAGTTTGTTTGGTGCCCCTAAGGCCCCTGATACTGTTCCAGGCAACCCGCTTTACTGAAAAGAACTCATTTATTTCAATTCCCACCGCTGCTCTCTGAAGGTACTACGGCTACTTTACAGATGAGGAAACAGAGCCACAGAGAGGAGAAATAATTTGCCCAAAGTCACCCTACAAGTAAATGGTGGAGCCAGAATTCAAACCCAGGTCTGCGCGGCTCCAGGCTGCCTTCCAAGCCAGACTTCTCAGCAAAGCATCGGAGACCCTCAGCACCTCGTATCCCTCCCTGCCCTTGATCTAGCACCATTCATGCCCCTGCCAAAGCCAGTCCAGCCCCCAACGCACACACCTCGCCTTCATATGGGCACCGGTCCTCACTAAGTCAAAGAGCAAGAATAGAGAGGAAAGAAAAGATGTTAGGAATGAGAGGAATTCGGAAAGGGAGGAGCTGGAAGGGGAAAGAAAGCTGAGAGGTAACTAACATGGTGTCCGCAGATTTGGGGGACTTCTCTGGTGGGCCCTGCAGCTCTGTCTCCAGCTGGGGTCCTGTCTTCTCCATCAGGTGTGGATTCCACAGAAAGGAAAGAGTGAGGGGAAACCCAAGGCAGAGCTGATAAAAGAACGGCAAAAGCTCCAGCTGCCTTGAATGAGTTCAAGCCACTTGGCCCCATGCATATCCCTGGGACCGGGAGCATGCAAATGAGGCTGAGAACAGCTGCAGCTTCAGGGATCCTGGCAAGCCCTGGTGGGGCTCAGAGGCCTCAGGCAGGCCACTCCCTCCTCTCACCCAGAAAGGGGTCCAAGGTGTTTTCTGCAAACCACAGAGAGGGAAGCTGAGAAAAATTCCTGAACAGACTATACATGAAGAGGGGTGGGCACCCAGGAAAGGCAGCTGAGATCATGGGCAGACAGCATGTGTTCAGTAATCAAGTCCTGTCAGGCAACACTCATCTCCCTTGACAGGGTCACCAGGCCAGTTGACGAGGGAAATGGGCTTCACCCATGTAACTGATCTTGAAAACATCTGACAAGCTCTTCCTGAAACTGTTGTGTACAAGCTAGAAAAAGGAAGCTAGGTGATGGTGGAATTAATGGGTAACGGAGCTGGTCGCACAACCGTACCCAAGATCACTTACCAGGGGATCGAGGCCCCTTGGTGGGAAATACGTGTGTGCTGGAAGGCCCTGACCTACCCCACGAGGTGCAAAATCTTATCAAACCCTTAGATTAATATATGGGAAGCATCTGAAGCTGGGAGCAGCAGCAGATACATTGGATGTCAGAGACAGGATCCAAAATACCTTAATTAGCTAGAGAGATGGAGTGAACTTAGACAAGCTAAAGTGTATTAGTGGAAAATGTAGAGTCCCCAAACATAAGACCAGAAAAACAACAGCACTCGTATGGATTCAACTGTGTCCTCCCACCACCAAAATTCCTGTGTTCAACTTTTAACCTCCAGTACTTCAGAATGTGATCTTCCTTGGAAACAGGGTCATTGCAGATGCAATTAGTTAAAATAAGGTGACGAAGTGAGGATTAGGGTGTGCCCCTAATCCAACATGCCTGGTGTTGTTATAAAAGGGGCAACATGGACGTAAGTGCACCAGGAGAATGCCGGGCGAACGCGGAGATAGAGATTGGGGTGATGCTTCTATAAACCACGGAATGCCAAAGACTGCCAGGAACCCACCAGAAGTTAGGGGAGAGGCACAGAACGAATTCTCCTTCCTAGTCTTCAGAAGGAACCACCCTGCCAACACCTTGATCTTCAACTTCTGGTCTCTAGGACTGCAAGACAATATATGTACTTCCGCTGCGGAAGCCCCCATTTGTGGTGCTTTGTTACGCCCTAGCAAACTAACACAAGCACAAAGACAAAAGTGGAAGAAGGGGCTGAGTGACAGATTCTGTTAGAGACCTGGGAGGACAGGTTGGCTGCAAACTCAGTAAAGTCAGGGCCACGGTAAAGGGCTACGTGTCTGCCACAAAGAACCAGGGCAGAACGGAGGCTGCCTTAATGGCAGGTGTGGTACCTGGACTGATGAGGATGGGCTGGCTGGGCCCCCTCTGGAGGGCCAGATTTTGTCCTGATGACCTCGATTTAAGACACGTGGCAGGATATTTGGAGCTCCGTGCCCAGAGAGGGGAAGAAACTCAGAGGAGGACTAAGAGACGGGAAGAGGTGGAAGACACTGAGTCTCCAGTGTTTGCAAAGCGGTGGCATGAAGTGACTGGATATGCCTGCACAGCCACACGGGGGAGGAGATGGAGCTCAGAGAGGGAGACACAGACTTCAGAGAAACAGAAGAATTTTCTATTAGACATGTTAACCAAAAATTGAATGGGCCACCCTGTGGGGAGATGAGCTTTCTGTTTCTGAGGAGCTCAGGATTCCACCAGCCAGCCACTCGGTAGGGACTTGCACAGATGGGTCCCGTGTCTTACGGCACCAAGAAGGCCCACTCACATTCCCCACCTGGCTCGATGCCAGCAACTCGGGCTTTTACCCATTTAAGGTTGGAGGCTGCGGTGAGATGGTCTGGCCCCAGACCTTCCACAGATGGGCTTCAGCGGATAGAACTGGACGTGGAGAGCAGTGAGTCTAGCGTCACAGTTTGGCGAGACCCGGGTCCCCTGGAGGGATGATCCTGCTCATGCTCACAAGGACAGGGGTCCCAGGAGGATGAGGGGAGGGAAGGAAAGTGGGCCTGGCTCTCCACTGTCCAGGGATGGAGGGAACTGGCAGCCCAAGAGTTAACCATTTCCGTTGCTAGACGCTTGTGGCACTTCTGCAACCTGCAGTCCCTCACACTTGTGGGTGCTATGAGGGGTACGAAGGGGCCTACACCCAGGCCTCTCTCCAAGGGGGTTGGAAAGGGAGGCTTCTGCAGGAGAGGCAACTCCGAGGCTAAGAGATGACCCTGCCCAAGATGACCTGATACTAGAGGAAGCACCCATATGAGCTCTGCTACTTGGTGTAATCCTCCCTTAAACTAGGCCTCCCTCACCTTACAGTGCAAAAAAGAGGCTCAGAGAAGGAAAGGAACTTCCACGAAACCCACAACCCAAAACCAGTCAAGCTGAACCCAAGTCTGTCTCATCCCCAAGCCCATGCTCTTTCCAAGGTTCTACACAGCTTCCCCAGCAAAGGACTGCAGGTTGCAGAAGTACCACAAGCATCCAGCCATGGAAAGAACAGCCTAGTGAGGTGTGAAGCAGAGTGCTGGACTTCAGCGTGCATCAGAATGGCCTGGGGGCGGTTAAAGCACAGGTCCCTGAGTGGTACCCTGGGAGTGGCTGAGTCCGGCGGTCTGGGGTTCAGCCCAAGAATGCAACTAACAGGTTCTGGCAATGCTGATGCTGCTAGTCAGGGAACTCACTTAGAGGACCACTGCTCTAGAGCAATCAGGAAAGAAAGCGGTATCCCCCAGACTCAGGGCCACACAGAGACGGACGTGTGCTGCCAGGTGGATCATGTATCTCGGGGAAGGAGGGCCCCAGCAGCCTCTCAGGCAGCAGGATGGCCAGCCCGAGCTGCTTCACTAAAACCCATCTGGTGGGGAAAGTGCTCGTGCTAACAAATCCAGCTTCTTCTTGTACTTTCCACTCCGGGGTCCCTGGTTCTCCCAGGCTGATGAGCTGAGTTCTCGTCTACAGGAAGTCCTGTTTCTTCTGCAGTCAGCCACCATGGCCTCCAGGGTTTTCTCTCTTTCTAAACAGGTAGGCTGCCTTCAGCAGACCTTTTGTGGCTGGGTTCCCCAGCACCTTCCTGATGCTGGGTGCCCACCACTGAACACACATGAGTTGGCCCCTCTAAAATCCATGTCCAGAGACGAGAACATACTGACCAGAGAGAACCCAGTATGGACACCGCACCTCTCTTAGTGCCGTGGAAGATGGTGTTATGAGCAACCCCATCACCCTGTCGGCTCCTACGAAGCCTGTGCACAATTAAACCTCTGAGATCTTTTTCTCCGGATCTGCAGCCAAATCAAGTCTGCCCCACCTCCAACCCCCTCATGAACTTGAGTAATTAATTTCTGCAATCTAAATGTGACTTTCCATCTGCCCCTGTTAAATTTCATCTTGTTGGTCTAAACCCAGAATTCCAGTCTGCTGAGATCATTTTGAGTATTTATTCTAGCTTTTATAGGAGCTGCCCATCACAGCCCTGTCATCAACAAATTTGGTAAGCTCACTTACTCCATTTTCATCCAAGTCATGCATAAAAATGCGAAGCTTCATTATTCAGAATCTCACCTGCCACAAACCATCTTCCCCTTAGGAATCCCTAATCATATAATCATACTTCCCCAAGTCAGACTTTCTACAGTCTAGGGAAGGTCTCTGGGCATGTCGCTTCTTTCCTTGACTGTTATTAACGCCAGGCTGGCATGGTGTCTCTCATCGGAGTACCGTCACCTAGTTCTTGGTCATGGTCAGACTCAAATCAGAAGGACTGTCGGTTGCTATTTCTCTACCTTCTGGGCAATGACAATGTTACAGAGGCAAGAATGCAAAAATGTATCCAATCCTCCACTTTAAACAATATTTGACATTCAACAAAACTCAGGCAGCCTACCCCCCACCCAATTGTTACTATAGCATGCCTCCCTGACAGCTTTATGATCCAGACTGGGAAAGTAGCATCCAAATTCTTCCAACTGGGTGGGGAAGCTGTCATAGGGATCTGTCATAACTTGGACCTGCTCAGCTGCAAGGCATGCTGGGATCTTGGCAGCTGGTCAGTCAGGAGGCAAAAATGTTTTCTGGCATGGGATCCCTGGAGAAAGGGGTGAGGACAGATTCAAGGAAGTGAAAAGGAAAAGGGTGCTTTGATGAATAGCAACTCCCTCTTCCAGCACTCATATGTGAGAACTGCCCTTCTTCTGCTGGAGAAAGGCACGGGATAGGTCCAGGAGGTGCTAGTGGAGCATTTGCGAACAACTTGTTGACCCACGAGCCAAGGATGGAGAAAGGTGTGTGTAGCGTTGAAGTGTGTCGGCTCTGAAGCCAGACAGACTGGATTTACATCCCAGTTCTACTACTTAGTAGCTGTGTGACCTTGGGCGAATTGTTTTTCTCTCTCAAGGTTTCAGTTGCCTCATGTAGAAAGTGGAGTCAAAAATAATACGTGCACATAAGGCACAGGAGGATTAAAAGAGCAAATGCATGTGCAATGTTTGGCGGATCATCTGGTACATAGTAGCAGCTCAATAAAATAATAGCCGTTACATGGAGCAATACCATGAGGGTGCTGCATCCTGTCAGTTCTGGGGCTGCAGGTGTGAAGAAAAAAAGACTAAGAAGCTAAAAGAAGAAACTTAAGTCTGGGGGCTCGAGGCCACAGAACTGTGGAGCTCACCTGAGGGGCGAGGCAGCAATTTGTGGAACTGACCTAAACGTGGAGCCTGGGCACGAGGCTAGGGAAGGATTCCAACCTTTGGGCCCCGTGGGGCACAGCAGCCAGTCTGAAGCCTCAGAGGCCCTTAGAGGAAAAAGTTTGGTTTTTTTCAGCTCTAAATTAAAAAAAAAATTGTATTGCTGTAAGAAGTCAGTCAAAAATTGTCTAAATGGTCTATGTTAAAAAGAAGCACAAATACTCCACTTCTAGAAATCTGTTCTGAGGAAACAATCATCAATAGCCACAAAGATTTATGTACAAGGATGTTCACTGCAGCATTATTTATAATAGTAAAAACTGATTTATAACCTCGATGTCCAACCTCCAGGGCATTTGTTAATAAATTATGGCACATCCACAGGATGGAAAACCAGGCAGTCATTAGAAAACCCATCTTATCTATTTTTTTAAAAAGATTTTATTTATTTATCTTTAGAAAGCGGGGAAGAGAGGGAGAAAGAGAGGAAGAGAAAGAATAATGTATGAGAGAAACATCGATCAGTTGCCTCTCACATGAGCCCCAATGGGGAACCAGGAGCACAACCCAGGCATGTGCTCTGACCGGGAATCAAACTGGCGACCTTTCGAAAAGGCCCATTTTAGAAGAATACTTAAGACATGGAGAAATTATCACAATATGTTATTAAATGAAACAGGCTGGTTACAAAAAGAAACACAGACCATACATTCACAATTTTTAAATGTTGAATGAATGTGCATATTTTAATAAATGCTTTTTTATTTAATAAAAGAAAAAATTACTAGAAAGGCGCTCCCATGATCAGCTTATAATTGAGAGTGATTAGGTTCAGAACACGGGAGCACACACGACAGCTGTGATCGGAATGCCAGGGGCTGTCGTTGGCACCTGCTAGAAAGGACCTGGCTGCGTGGAGGGGCTGAGGGTGCAGAGATTCCTCATGCTCTCGGAATGAGGCCAGACAGAGCCCAGGAAAGGAGATTAGGTCAGTGGCTCCCAACCATGGCTGCCTATTAGAAGCTGAAAAAATACCTCAGCCCAGGTCCGCCCTCAGGGATTCTGACTTCATGAAGGTGTAGGATGAGGCTGGTCATCTATATTTTGTCAAAGCTCTTCAGGTGATTCTGATAGGAACCCATGAATTAGTGCTGCACTGGACCCTGCTACTGTCACCTGCATACGGAGGACACTTGAGCCTTGCTCTCCAGACTGAACCCAGCATGTGAAGACAGACTCATTCTGGGAGCTAGCAAGAAGCTGAAAGGGAGCAGGTGGCCCCAAGACACTTGGTCGATGCAGAAAAAAATGACTCTTAACTTTGGGAGATATTCACAGAAGTGTTCTTTACGAACTGACCTGTTCGGGAGCTTTTGCCTCGAGGACACTGCTCTCCACTTAGACTCCTGGTGGGAACCAGGTATCAGCTGACTCCATACACTGCAAGTACAGTCAGTCCACCAAAGGGAAAAGGCAAGGAAACCAGGATTCTGGGAAATCTGCAGGGACCTGACTCTGCAGAAGCTGGAGCTAGTGGTTACATTACTCTTCTACTTTTGGGCAGAAACACACTCCGGCCAACAGACCCATGGGTGAACCTTAAAGGTAATCTGCTTTGGGTGGATGAGGCCTCTGGGCAGCCTCCTGGTTTCTCCCAGGTGCCTTGAGGGAAGAGGAGCAGAGGGAACAGGTTGCTGGAAACAAAAGTTTATTAAATGATAAGATCGTCCCCAGCCTCTTGTTGCAGGTATACAGTTACTCAAGGTACCAAAAGAAGGGAAAGAAGAGGCCTGGGTGGGGTGGTTTACACGCTAGACCCCTACGTCCCTGAATAATTAAGAGCCAACTGCAGCTCTTCTGTACTCCTTAAAGTGGGGTTCCCAGGGGGCCTTCAGAACAATGACCAGGGCGGTATGGAGGGAGTCTTGGCTCAGGTGGACTAGTGGGGGTGGCAAGTAGGGATGGATCTAAAGTGCTACCCCACCAGCCATTTCCCCGAAGTTGCCTCCCTAGGGGCAGCCTCACCTCAACCCTGGTAAAAGAAGAGAGCTGCAGATAACCCAAAACGCTGGGTGATCAAACCATAACACATCTATGTTTATGCAAGGATGTATATGAGTATATTTACACACGTACATATGTGGCAGATTTACCTTCAGATGATGTTCGGCTAAACAGAGAGTGCACTCTCTGAAGACGCTGTGACTGGCGATCAGGTCGGTTAGCAATGGTAACTAGAAACTGGCTTCAGACTAAACATCCCCCGTAAATAATCCACAAAAAGGGGAATGAACCACTCCTGGAAAATCAAGAAGCGACTGTAATCACCATTCGAGGTCTTTCTGACCTCGATGGCCAGCCTTCGGGTTGGTTCATCTGACGCCTTATTTTTACAGATGGGGCAGCTGGGTTCAGCAGAAGCACTCCTGCAGGGAAGCCTCCCTTGTTTCCAGCCCAGCCTCTTCCTTTGGGAACTTAAACCTGCCTCCTCTAATTTGATCCTCAGGGGACTGGCAGAACAGATGGCCACCAGCCATCCTCCGCTACCAACCCTTGCTATCACAGAGGAGGCCACAGAGATATGCTTGATTCAAATGCAAAGATATCCTGATAATACTGACAAGGCTTCAAATTCAAACAAGTTCCAGGTGCAAGTCTGATGAAGTCATCCTTCATAAACGCAGATCAATGAGGGCAAGTGTCACGGAGGGAGCGACTCTGCACGCAGATTGCCTTTCAGGCTTTGGCTGGCTCGGGAAAAGCCCGGAGACATCCTTGGCCTCCTGTCTCAAGTCAGAGAGAGGAGGAGCAGGAGCAGGAGCAGGAGCAGGAGCAGCCCAGCTGTTGGGAAATGTGCTCAAGGTCAAATTCTCCCAAGGCTAGGCTCCAGCCCAGGGGTCCTTCATCTGGCCTTCCCCAGTGGGCTCAGCAGCAAATTGAATAGGAAATCACCTTTTTCCTATTCCGAAGCTACTGAGAACAATAACGTCTCATTGGTGAGGCCCCGAGTAGTGTCAGAATTAAAGAGTACATTCCGCAAGGTTTGGTTTTTTATCGCTCACGCCCCCTAAAGCAGCTGGGAGGGCAAGTGACGCAGCAGAACCACATCACATTCAGCATCCTTCCCCTTTCCAAACAGCTCCCAGCTGGAACTTCTCCCGGCCACGTTCTAGCGTTCAAGCTGGTTTTTAAGGGGGATTTCCTCAGAAAGAAAGTCTTCGTGAAGATTCCTCCACTGGAAGCAGAGATCCCCCAAAAGTCAGAGAGAGGGAGTTTCCAAAAGCACAGCACTGTGCTGGTGCAGTTTAGGGGTTGCCCACACATGCTGTAAAAGAAAGGCTCAATTCGCTCGATTTGACGACGCTCCATTCGTCAAGACACGTGCTTGGGCCTCCTGTCACACATTTCAGACCAAGTCCATTAAGCTTTTTCATAAATTTAAGGCCAACTTAGTGATGGCTAAACTCAAACGGAAAGATGTAAATGTGAAGAAAAATCATTCATTAGAGGTAACTGTTTCCACCACACACACACACACACACACACTCACACAGACACACACACACAGAGTCATCGATTGATGAAGACGGACTAGTAATCAAGGTGACAAAATGAGGCAAAGGGTGGTCCCAGGACACACTAGGATTTGGACCCTGAGCTATGAATAACCAATACTTCCTTCTAATGGTGCTCATCCCTGGGTGCCAGATACCTGGCTTTGCCTCTGCCTACATCACAGGCACAACACAGGTGTTCAACCCCACTTGATGAGTGAGGAACCTGAGGCATGGAGAGGGGACCTGGAATTAGGGGAACAACTAGCCCCCTCAGCCCTCCCCCCAAGTCCTTCAGACAGCTCCACATTCGCTGTTGGATCACCTGGACAAACCCACAGGGGAAAATCCTCAGAGTAAACACCATCATAGAAGGCAAGGCAATTCTAGTCATTGTGTTCTCTTAGCATGCTGATCCACCTCCATTCAGGGATATCAGAGACAAAACTCGTCTACTGTTGTATCCATAGTTTCTAGCACAGTGCCTGGCACATAGTAGGTGCTCAGCAAATGACAAATACTTGAGTTTATTGCCACTGCTGATCTCATTTACCTTGTCGTGCCCAGGCAACGGAAAAGCCAACATCTGCGGACCATGGGGAACGTCTGACAACTGGGGTAGCAGAGCTCAGCCTCGGGTCCTTGAAGGCAATGTGATAAGACAACAAGCACTTCTAATCAGGGATCTTGTCCTTTGCCCTCTGTGCCCATTCTGACACCTCAGTCCTCCACCGAAGTAGTGAATTGGTTGATTATAGTGATCTGAGCTGCCATCTTGCTGACTTTCCCTGTGGCGTGTAGGAGGGTCACCAAGACTACCAACAGGAGTGATCCGATCAAAGTTCAAAACAACTTGACCCGACAGCATCCTCTTCCCAAGTGCACACGCCCCATCCACCAGTCTTCAGGCTCGTCGTCAGGCTGCTCCTCCGTAAATGTGTGCCATCCCTCTGCCCCTTTGCTGGGGCTCCTCTTTCCCTTTTTTAGACCCAAACTTGGGACTCAGGGCTTTCTGGATATTCCTTGGGATCCCCAAACGTCCTACATGAGCTCCCAGTCTTTTCTCTTCCAACCCCTGTGTAAAGCTTTACTCTATTAGGAGAAGCAAAAAGTCATGGTTGGATTTTTTTTTCTTTCTCCTAAAAGAAAAAAATTGATTTATACCCAAGGGTTCCAGGGTGGAGGTGGGAGGGGAGGGGCAAGAGACCTGAGTTCTAGTCCTGACTCTGCGTCAGAACTCTCCTATCAATGGATGTGAAGTGCTAGATTTGTGCAAGACGAGATGGCTCCCTGTCCTCAAGGAACTCATCATCTTACAGAAGAATCCTAGTGGGCCTGAGAGTGAGTGTGAGCTGGGGGTCCACCAGGTCAGAGGGAGGACCAGACTGTGGGGTGCTGCAGTCAATCCCCAGAGTACAGGGAAATGAGGTAACACGTGCACACAAAGAGGTGAGGTCACTTCTTAGAACCATAATTGCTTAATCTGTAGATACAGGGGGTCAGCCTGCTGAAGGGCTGCACATGGCTTTTGTCTGGACCATTGTTACTTTGCCAGTTTGACTCTGAACACCCAGTTGTTCCCAAGCGCAGCCACTCTGACTGCTTGATCAGCAAGCACATTGTTACCTGTCTGCCCTCTGTAGGCATCTGAGTCTGTGACTTCCCTGATGTGACAATCTCCAAGCCCTCCTACAACTTTAAACCTCAATAAGAAGTAACGAACAGAGGAACTTTCAAGCAAGCCAGGAAAGGCACCCCAAGACAAAAAGGCTTTTGTGATCTCTCCGATCCCAACTGGGAGAGGCAATCCACGGAGCCAGGCTGGACCTTCTCAGCTTCTCTGCCCTTCGGGTCCTGCTCTGGGAGAAGTGGAAAGGGAGCCCCTCCAGTCTGCCCCCTGTGCTGCCCCGCACACAGCGGGTGTGGAAGCGATCAGAGTCAACAAGCCCAGCTCTCCGTTCGACCTGAGTCATCAGGCTTTCTGGTCCCCTCCTAAGCCCTGGGTTGCCGTTTGGCACCAAGCCCTTGCTGCCTTGGACTGCCTGGGCATTTTTCTGTTCATGTCTCCCTCCTCTGCCCCCACAATCTGGTGAAGTTAGCAGCCTCTCAGGGCACGAGCTCAGCGCCGCATCTACCAGCACTGGTGGTGCCCTGCACAGGCTAGGAGCTTAAGAATGCCTGCGGGGATGGTGATGATAGCTGTTTTCAGTTCCGGAGGAGGAAGCCTCTAGCAGGAGTCCCTGGACAGAGAGCAGAGATGGAAGATCTGCCGTCCCCTCCCAAATTGGTGGTCGTAGCTGTTGATCCACAGAAAGGAGTTGCTCACTCCCTTCCCCTCCCCCAACACACACCGTTTTCCCAACGTGACACAAACAGAGGCAGCCCTTCTTCCTGAGCCATCTCCCCACAGGGTTCTTCCTGCAGGTTCCTCTGCCCTCTGTGGCAGAGCGGACAACTCCTTCTCTCTCTTTGATAGTTTATCTTTCTTCTCCCCTTTTTTTTTCTTGGTTGGGAATCTAGATTTGGGGCAGGGTACTTCGGACTTTTCCCAAGCTGCTTCTTAATTTGGCCCCCTTTTCCTAGTGAAGTCCAGTTCTCAAGCTCACGTTCCCCTCTGCCCCTTCCTCAAGGTCACCTATCCCGGTTCAGAAAAGGCAAGAGTCCACTTTTGAATGTCAAGAAGAAAAGGGGTGGGGGTGGAGGTAAGTGAGGAGAAGGGATGTAAGAGAATAGCAGGAAAGATGAAGGAAAATGAGGGTGAGGGGAACTGGGGGGAGGGCCCGGAGGGTGCTGGAGAGAGGAGCCTCTGCCTGGGGAGAAGAATGAGGCCCACGTGGGGGGAGGGCTGGCGTTGGGGGGCTGAGAAATGTGGAAGGAGACTGTATTTTCTGGGGGCCGAAGGGAAGCTATGGTGGGCGGGGCTAGGAAAGGCAGAATCGCGTGGGGTCTACACTCAGGCAAGGTTCCCGCCGGTACCCCAGTTGCGTTAGCTGTGCCACGGGGCCGGGAAGGAGCGCCTCCCGAGGGCGGGCAGCCGCTCCCTGCTCCCGCCGCTCTCGGGGCCGCGGTGCAAATCCTGGAGAGGATCCCGGCGGGAGGCGGTTACATCTCCAAACTCCCGGCTCACTGCAGCCCGGCGGTACGACCCGAGGACTGGGCGGCGGGGGTTGGGGAGGCGCTTCAGGTGGCTCCTCCTCGTAGTTTAAAGTTTTCGGCAGGCGAAGAAACCGACTCCATCCTCCCTCTGCCGCCTGCCCGAGTTCCACTCGGCCCGGTCGCCTCAGCCTCAGCCTCAGCGGGTCCAGCGCCCTTCCCTCTGGGCACCGGCCCCGCTCGGGTCCCAGATCCCCTCTCCGGTCTCCATCCCTCCTTGTGCCCGCGCGCCCCGCGCTCCCTCCCTCCCCGCTGGATGTCCCACACGACGTGAGCGGAAAGTGAATGGGTAGCTCCAACCACAAAGACAAATTACCATGAGAAAAATAAACCGGACAATCGCCGTTCGCGTTCGGGTTCCCGCCGCCGCACCCCTCTCCACCGGCCGAGGCGGGAACACGGGGTTCCCGGGCCGCTGCGTCTGGGCAGTTCGATCTCCGCAGGGCCGTGCTAGGGCAGGGGGTCCGGGAGAACCACGGTGGGGGCTCTGCAGGGGGCAGTGGACGTCTCGGAGCGAGATTTCACACTCCGCGCGGGCCACGCGTTCCCAGGCGCCTCGCCCGCCCGCACTCTCCCAACGCCGGATTTACACGCCCGCCCTCTCTGAGCCTCCATCTCCGCGCCCGTGTCAGGGCCTCCGCCCCGCTCTCTCACAGCCATTCATTCGACTGTCCCCTCCTCCAGGCCCAGGGCCCTGGTCCCCATCGCCGCTGCAGCCCAGGCGCGCTGACCGCGGCGGGTCAAGGGCCCAGTACAGCCGACCCCAGAGCGAGTGGGCAGAGGGAGAGGGTGGAGGGCGGTAAGCCGAGGTGTCAGTAGGCGGCTGGAGAGTCGAAGGACCCCCTCTCCTCCTGCCCGCAGCCTCCGCCACCTGGTTCCAACTTGCCAATGTCCCCGGGTCCCTACCCCTTTCTCAACCCTCTCCCCACCGAGTTGCTGAAGTTTGCAACTTGCAGCCCCAGCCTGCGCGGGGGAAGCGCCCGAGGCTCCGTGCACTCACCTCCGGGCTGCGGGCGCAGGTGCCCGATTCCCGGTGGTTCCGGCTCCCGGCTCCCGGGGCTGCGGAGGAGAGCCAGAAGGGCTGGCGGCGGGTCTGGGAACGGGGCGGCGGCGCCTGAAAGGCCCCCGGCTCTGGGCTCCGCGCTCCGGCGCAGTCCCGACCCGGGCCCGCGCCCGCTATGGTCCGGCTCCTCAAGCACCCGCTGGACGCGCGGCCGACCCGCCGGGCTCCGCGGAGCTGGGTTCCGGCAGCAGTCTCTGCACTCCAACTAGCTCCGACCCGGCGTGCGGGTGAGAGAGGGGAGGAGGAGACCGACGGAGCCGGAGAAAGGGAGGGAAGGGGGGTGGGAGAGAGAGGCAGTGGGGGAGGAGTTGGGAGCGAGGGGAGAAAAGGAGGGGAGCGGGAACGAAAAGGAGGAGGGGGGTGGAGAGGACCTGCGGCGGCGGGCGCGTCTGTCGCCAGTCCCGAGGCGCGCGCTACAGCGCGAGGGGGCGCCCTGCATCACCCGTTCCCCGGCTCGACCTGTCTCCCGCCCCGGGTCTGTCAGGTGTGTGCTACCGGGGGGTGTGGAGTGGCGGGTGTGGAAGTCCCGTCCGTACTCGGTATTTG
Source organism: Glossophaga mutica (assembly GCA_039655065.1). Lineage (NCBI taxonomy): Eukaryota > Metazoa > Chordata > Mammalia > Chiroptera > Phyllostomidae > Glossophaga > Glossophaga mutica. The sequence continues at coordinate 121,328,672 of CM077304.1, read as the reverse complement.
AGCGGTGAGACCGAGGTCCCCGAGCACTTGGCTACCTTTTGCCACATTCTGCCTTACAGTCCTCGGGAACCCCCGTCCTGCCTGACTTCATCCCGGGGCCTCATTCTACACAACCCCTGCCCACCCAAGCCTTGAGGCCTGAGGAAAGCCTCCTCTCTCCCCTCCCAAATTCCCCAGCACAGTTAGCTAGGGACGATCTTCCTGCCTGTGGTTTTGAAGGGGGGAAGAACCGCGTACAGCACAGAGTAAATCTGGTACAGAAACTGCAGTAGCAGAGACGGGGGCAAGGCTGCTGGGCTGGACTGGTAGCCCAGAGCTGGCTGGATTAGGGTTGACAAACTGTCCCACCTTGAGTGAACCCTCTTTGAGTCTCACTTTCCTCAGCTCTAAACCAGGATGGTAATACCTGCCCTACAGAATGATTTGCAGACCAGCTAGGGGCCACAGTGGGTAAAATAACACCAGGAACGTTGGGAGGGCATCCAAGAGACTAGCGATCCCGGGAGGCGGTGAGCGCTGTGAGCTGAGGAGGAAGGCTTCGCGCGACCACTTCGAGCAAGGCTGCATTGTGGACAAATTTATTGTCCAGTGTTTCTGGTGGCAAGAAAGCGGAGGGGGCAAGCTTCAAATCCTGTGTGCCAGGGAGGCGAGAGGAATGGGAAGGGAGCCCTCTGCTGAAGAAAAAAGGGTATTTAAAATTAAAAAGGTGAACTAAGTGGGGCGGGGAGGGGCACAAAAAACAAAGCGACGGAACGAAAGAGAATAACAAAGAACCCGAGAAGTGTGATTTTAAGAGATAACCAAAGAGAAACGTGAAATAAAAATACGTAAGTTGGAAAAAGGAAAATATTAAAAGACTTTCTAGACTATGCCAGAAATTGAAAAATTAGAGTGAAGTGTTTTACATAAAATTCTAGATAATGGAAATTTCCGGTAAATCGGAGGAACAGAGACAGTGAGAGTCCCAGAGAAGCAACTGCCCCCAATACACACAGTCCTGTGAGAAGCAGTTTGGCCAGGATGATGGGGAAGAAAGAACAAATCCAAGAAGAGAGTTTATGAGATGCTCTAGAAAGGGAAACTACGCAATCTCAGAAATAAACACGTTCTAGGGCAACAGCAATGCTGAAACTCATAATGTACAGAATGGAAAGGAACTTGCAAAGATAAGACACACTGTGGACCACAGGAGAGAGGTGTAGAGAAGAGGGGAAACAGAAGGAAATGGGCTTGTGGGGCATACCAGTCTGGTAGCCCAAACATTGAATTAGGGGTAGAAATCAAGTTGGAAGATGTGCTGCAGGGCATCGAGTCCAAAACCTGTCACTTTCCAGACAAGGACGGTGAGATCTAGACAAGGGAAGCAGCTCTCCCTGGGGGCAGGTGTCCTGTCCCCCCAGTCTGGGACCCTCCCACTGCTATGAGTGCTGGCCATCCATCCTCATTCTCACACCCTACCGAGCCATGAGGACTGTTTTTGCTATTGCAAAAATACAAATTTGTGCGGTATGTAGCCACCTCTTAATATGAAAACATGAAAGGAAAGTTTCCCGTTTGTCTGGATGGGAGCATAGACACGATGCCTTCTGAGTGGTTGTGTCAGCAGCAGCTCTCTCTTGAAAGACAATAAAAAATCTTCTTTATCCTTCACCATAATCCCTCACCCTCCCTCTCTTTTCCACCATGTTTTGATGGTTCTATCTTTCTTCCCTTCCGACCATCATTTCCTGGCCCTTCCTGGCTCTCCCTCTCCACATTATGAATGACTTTGGGAGGGAGCTTGGTGTAGGAAAAGAGAAGAGCCCAGTCTGGGGACACAGGCCAGGAATCCTTCCTTTTTAGGGGAAGCAGGAGCCAGGAAGGGAAAACACCCAAGGAGACACAGAGGAGGAGAGCTGCTTGGGAGGCTGGGCTTATTAATCCTAATTGCACCCTACAGTATTTTATTGATTAACAGTGATTACTCAAGAGCTCTCAATGCAAGAGAGCTTCAGAAGTCCAAACCTCAGGAAGTTGCTTTACTCGCCTGGCTTACCACCTACTTCGGGTATCCCCAGAACTCGGCAAACCCAACTTCGTCAGAATCTCTGAATCGTTTGGAACAAAACCTGGAGCATTATCCCATCACCACAGTGTCACCATCACCTTCTGTCACCTTCTTTAAACCTTTGCAATAATCTGCATGATAATTACTTCTATTAGGAGCAATTTCTCACCTACTGCACAGATGGCAAACACCAGGCCCGCAGCTGAATGTGGCCCTCCACCTTGTTTTATCCGGCCCAGCACCTGGTTTCTACCTGTGGCAGCGCTGAGCTCTTGGTTAACTGTTACTGAGTGGTTACATTTATACAGTCCTAAAATTACATTTGGCCCTTTGAAGGCAACCTCGAGGCTGATGTGGCCCCCCGTAAAAATGAGTATGACACCCCGATCTACTGGAATAGTGTTAATTAAGCAGAATGTAAATACAGTCATCGATACAGAGTTATCCAAAACAACATGCTATAGAGCAGCAAACATAGGGGATGGGAAGGAGTTATTAGAATGCGCTCTTGACCTTGACATTCCAAACTTATCTTCAACTAAGGTGCCAAGAGGTTAAGAAGTGAGCACAAACTCTCAGGCTCAAGGGTGACGAAACTGACCATCTCTTGCCTCCCACCGGAAGGCATTTTCTAGGACATCTAGCTCCCTCTGATAAACAAGAACGCAGCCTCCCCCAGGAGTGCGTGTGTGTGCACATGTGATTGTGCACAGCCCAGGTACAAACAAGTCTGGCCACGCAGAAAGAGACATGCAGACACTATCCACTTATATAATGTTCACTCTGGTCCTAGAACTAACTGCTCATTGTGCCTGGGGATGGGAAAGAAAAATGTAAATTCCCACTCCTGAGTCTTCATCACTCTGTGAAACAAAAGCACACTTAGGTCAGAGGAACTGAAGTGTCACTAAATGGCAGCTTTGCCATTGTCCTGAGCTAATGTGAGAGAAGAGACTTTCCTTCCTTCCTCTCTTCCTTCCTTCCTCCCTGAACATTTAAGTGTCACTCACTGTATGAGGTGGAGAGGTCAATAGGGAGAGAAAGCCAGAGTCTCACAGGCAGGCAGGAGAGGCAGACATGACCCCAGCAAAGTGGAGGGCTGATGGCTAGCTCTACCCAGCAGAGCAAGGACTTCTCAGCAAAGGACCCTTCTAGCTGAGAATGGAGACAGGGCAGGCATTTGCCAGACAGAGAAGTGGGAGGAGGCAGAGGAAATAGCATGTATGAAAGTACCAAGTGATATAATTAGATTTCTGTTTTGGAAGAATTACTTGGCCCTGGTTAACAGATTCAGAGAGAGCTGAAGCGGTAAATGTGAGCAGGTGTGTCACGTGGTGGAAAGAGCACCGCACCAGCAATTAGGACTTCTCAGTTCTGGGACCTGCTTGGCCACGTACTCATCACCTGGGTGTCTTTGAACAAGCCTCTCAACCTCTCTGACCTCAGTTCCTCTTGGATGAGAGAGCTTGATCAACTGGTTTCTGAGGTCCCCCTTGCATGCACATTCTATCATTCTAACTCTTTCTACATCTTTAAATTATGTTCTTTACCATATTTATGCACTTAGTTCTTTCCATGTGTATACATTTTACAGTTTACAGAAGTATTTCGCATGCAATATCTTTTGACCTTCACACCCCCGTGAAGGAGATCGCTACACTGCTGCTCTAGATGCTCTTGTCCAGCCTGTGGCTGTAAACATCATCTCTATGCTGATGGCGTCCAAGTTTGTGTCTGCAGCTCTGACCTTTCTCTTGAAACCCAGACGCAGAGAACCAACTGCCTGCTGCTCTCCTCCAAGTGAACATCTAATCGGCGTTTCAAACTTAATATGTCCGACACCTGACTTTTGATTCTTTCCCCAAGCCAACTTTTCCTTCTGACTTCACCATTCTAGTAAATAAAAATTCCATTCTTCAAATTCCTCCAGGCCAAAATCTTGACGTTATCTCACACTCCACGTACAAACCATCAATAAATCCCAGTGTCACTACCTGTGAAACGTTTTCCGAATCTGACTACTTCTCACCAGCCCCTCCACCAGCACCCCAATTCAAACCTCTCTCTTCTCTCACCTGGCTGTCTGCTCTGCCTGCTTCCACCTTTGTACATATAGTCTGTTCTCTACACAGAAGCCATCCTAAGTCAGAACCTGTCATTCCTCTGTTCAAAAGCTTTCTGTGCCTCTCCAGCTCGGTGGAAGAAAAGCCACATCCTCACCGAGTCTACCTGACCCTTTCTTACCTCCCTGCACCACTCTCCCCTCCTTCACCTCTCTGTAGCCTGGCCAGACTCTCCACTGTTTCTCAGACACCTGAGGCTGCCTCAGGGCCTCTGTGCTTGATGTTTTTCTCTGCTTAGAAAGCATTTTGTTCAGATGCACACATAGGTCATTCCCTCACTTCCTTTATCTCTGCTCAAATATCAGTTCATTAGAGAAGCATTACGATCCTTTAAAAAATGGCAAACCCCTGTCACTCTCCATGAAAGTGGAACTGCTTCCTGCTTTGTTCTTTACTATAATCCCAGCCCACAGAATAGTGCCTGGTAAAAAGAAGTGCACAGAAAGATTTAATGAGTGAATTATTATTATCCCCATTTCACAGATAGGGAAACTGAGGCATACTGACACAATTGGTCATTTTCAGAGCTGAGATTTGAACTTAGATTTTTCCATATCAAATTATTCACTCCAGTTAATTATTCATTAGCACCTATACTTGCACTTAAAAAATAAACTTTTTTAATAGAAAATGCATATTAGGAGGTTTCAGCCAAGATGGAGGCATAGGTAGAAATGCTTCGCTTCCTTGCACAACCAAAAGAGGGATAACAACCAATTTAAAAACAATAGACAACCAGAAGTACTAGAAAATCAAACTGCATGGAACTCCAACAACCAAGGAGTTAAAGAAATATTCTTCCAGACCAGTAGGAGGGGTGGAGACTGGAGATGGGTGGCGGAGCAGAGAGGACACCCTGAAAGGCGGTGGTTCGAGTGGGTGAGGTGAGGTTGGCTGACCAGGAAACTAAAGACTCGAAACCTCTTGCTGTAAAACACTGTGGGGTTTATGGGCAGAAGAAACTCCCAGTCCCACATGAGAGTTTGTTGGGAAGTGGGACTGGAGTGGGGGGCATTTTTCCCTCTCTGACCCCTCCCCCCACAGACAGCACCACAACACAGCAAAGAGGGCTGCCCCGCCCTGGCAAATTCCTAAGGCTTCACCCCCTTATAACATAACAGGTGCACTGAGACAAACAAATATGGCCCAAATGAAAGAACAGATCAAAACTCCAGAAAAAGAACTAAATGACAAAGAGATGGACAGCCTTATCAGATGCAGAGTTCAAAACACTGGTTATCAGGATGCTTACAGAATTCATTGAGCACAGTCCCAAAATGAAGAATGAAATGAAAGATACCCAAAGTGAGATAAAGCAAAATATACAGGGAATCAATAGTGAAAGGAAGGAAACCAGGACTTGAATCAACAATCTGGAACGAAAGAAAGAAACAAACATCCAACCGGAACAGAATGAAGAAACAAGAATCCAAAAATATGAGGAGAGGCTTACGAACCTCTGGGACAACTTTAAGCTCTCCAATGTCTGAATCATAGGGGTGCCAGAAGGAAAAGAACAAGAGCAAGCAATTTAAAACTTACTTAAACAAATAATGAAGGAAAGCTTCCCCAATCTGGCAAAGAAAATAGGCTTCCAGGAAGTCCAAGAAGCCCAGAGAGTCCCAAAGAAATTGGACCCAAGGAGGAACACACCAAGGCACATCATAATTAAGTTACCCAAGATCAAAGTTAAAGAGAAAAATCTTAGAAGCAGCAAGAGGAAAGGAGAGAGTTACCTACCAAGGAGTTCCCATAAGACTATCAGTTGATTTCTCAAAAGAAACCTTGAGGGCAAGAAGGGGCTGGAAAGAAGTACTCCAAGTCATGAAAGGCAAGGACCTACATCCAAGATTACTCTATCAAGCAAAGCTATCATTTAGAATGGAAGCGCAGATAAAGTGCTTCCCAGATAAGGTCAAGTTAAAGGAGTTCATCATCACCAAGCCCTTATTATATGAAATGTTAAAGGGACTTATCTAAGAAATAGAAAAAGATAAAAAACTATGAACAGTAAAATGATGACAAACTCATAACTATCAACAACTGAATCTAAAAAACAAAACTAAGCAAATAACTAGAACAGTAATAGAATCAGAGAAATGGAGATCACATGGAGGGTTATCACTGGGGAGGGGGAGGGGAAGAATGGGGATAAAAGGAACAGGGAATAAGAAGCATAATTGGTAGGTACAAAATAGAGAAGGAGAGGTAAGTATAGGAAACAGAGAAGCCAAAGAACTTATATGTACAACCCATGGACATGAACTAAGGGGGGAAGGAATGCTGGATGGTGTTGGAGGCAGTACAGGGCGGAGGGAGGATAGAAGGAAGAAAAACATTGGGGAAAACTGTAATGGCATAATCAATAAAATACACTTAAAATGCATGTTAGACTAAAACACATACTAATTGTTTCCCACCTAATTAAACACATGGGTCCCTGACCTATACAGCAGTTCTCCAGGTCACAACAGAGTGAAGAGTTACATCTGAAAACCTAAACCTTTAAAGTGGTCTCCACGGCCCTAACCAGTATGCTCAGTTGGTTGGGCATTGTCCTGCGAAACCAAAGGTCCCTATAGCTCAATTCCCAGTCAGGGCACATGCCTGGGTTTCAATTTCAGTGCCTGGGGAGCTTGCTAGAGGAAACAGATTCATGTTTTTCTCCCTCTCTTTTTCCCTCCCTCCCCCCACACTAGTTACAAATGAATAAATAAAATCTTTATTTTTTAAAAAAATATTTATTTATTTATTTTTAGATAGAGGGGGAGAAAGAGGAAAGAAATATCAGTGCCTCTCGTGTGCCCCCTACTGGGACCTGGCCTGCAACCCAGGCATGTACCCTGACTGGGAATTGAACCTGTGACCCTTTGGTTCACAGGCCGGTACTCAATCCACTGAGCCACAGTAGCCAGGGCTGAATAAATAAAATCTGTAAAAAAAACAAAGTGAGTCCTGGCTGGTTTGATTCCCAATCAGGGCACATGCCTGGGTTGCAGGCCAGGTCCCCAATGGGAGGTGTGCGAGAGGCAAACACACATTGATATTTCTTTCCTTCTCTTTTTCCTTCCCTTCCCCTCTCTCTAAAAATAAATAAAATCTTTTTAAAAAATTTAAAGAAACAAAGTGGTCAGCACAGGTGCATATTCACCTTGGTATCATTTTTGTTTCTTGTGTTACAGTTCTAGGGTTTTTTCCCCCTAAATTCCTGAAAAAATAAATCCCCTTCCAGGCCTTCACATATTCACTGTCACATGTTATCTCTGGCAGCATGCGTAAATAAGTGTGCATACACACACTCGAGCATCATTTTCACATCTCCTAAATCAGGCATGTGATGAGAGAGAAGGAAGGGTGACTTTGCAGCTTGCCCTTGGGCTGACACCTGGGAGTAATCACACATGTCTCCCCATTCATTCCATGTCTCTCCGCCTTCTCCTTTCCTGTTGTTCTGGCAAACGCCGTCAGATTTGGGGTGAGGATGAGTCAGGAGGAAATGAGGTATGGGAGGGGTATGAAGATCAGAAGGAAGCAAAGCTTCCTTCTAGCAGAGGACACCAGGCTTCCTGGCAGTAGATGAATTAGATAAAGGGCTAAGTCAAGTGCTCAATTCTACACTAGGGGAGAGGGGTCACTCTCAGGACATTGGGACCCAAGGAGAAACACAAGGTATGGTCACCCTTCTTGAAGACATTTGAAAACAAGGGATATGTGATTCTCTCCCAGGACCAGTGTGAAGCCACAGAGGTCCTGGCTGGATCCAGACGGGATGAGTGTTGGCCAAGGAATCCTAAGGCAGCGTCCCCAGAATCCCGTTGAAAAGAAGATCCCAGGTTGAAACCAAGAAGAGGCCCAAGCCTGGAACTTAGGGGGTCAGAGCAGGGCCAGACCTTGGGACAGGAGATGAGAAGGACTTGGAAGGACAACCTGCTGCCTGACTGGGGTTAGAAAGTCATGAACGTAGTTGAGAGGTCGGGAAAGACTCTCTGCCCTGGACAAAATCTTGCTTCTCTGAGGTTCCATGGCCCCTGAGATTCTCACAAAGGGGAAACAATAGGTAGGCATAAGTATTTAGACAAAGCAATCTAAACATTAATAGCACCTTAGTGGGAATAGGGGGAAAACAGTAATTCCCTCCAAATTGTCTGGTGAGCACATTACTGTACCAGCACCATACAGCACACCTAAATTCCTAGCCCCTGGAGAGGAACCATTCAACACATTATTATTGACTGAACACGTGGAGGGATACAATAGAGGGTGGATGATGTTAGACTGAGAACAGGCCAGATTAGAGAGGCCCTGAATGCTATGGAAGGGGGTTGAATTTAATCCTACAGGCCAGGCAAGGAGAGTCATTGAGGTTTGAAGCTGGTTTGCATCTGCTGGAGCCAGATACAATGAGATGAGTGGCTGTGGGCGGACTTGAATGAGGAAGGCCAGTTAGGAGACTGTTACAACAGCCCCTGCAACTCACTGAGACCTTGATGAGGGCAGAGGTAACAAAAATAATGTAAACCCTTATCCACCTTTGCTGCATGAGGTAGGAACCTAAGAGATTGGAATACAGACTAGGGAACTGAGGTAGGTGGAGTAAACATCATAAGAGCAGAAATATGGGTGTCCAGACGAATTGGGGTGTGTGTCAAATGAATAATAAGAGAAGGCTTGATGAAGAGAACTTTGCCCCCTGTCGCTATGGCTTAGCACTGGCTCTGCCCCAAGACTGAGAAGTGGAGGGGAATGAGATGTGCCCTTAACACATCCTGGTAACGCTGCAGGCAGCTTGGATCTCAGGAGTTAGCTGAAAAGTGCTGTTTCTCAGGGAGAGGCAGCAGGCTCCTTCATTTCAATGAAATAAAAAATTTTTCACCTCTGTTATTTGCTTAGTTCTGCACTGAGGCTAGAGAGAACACAGAAGATGAGCAATGCTTAAGGGCCAGTCACCTCATTGGGAATGTGAGGTGCATGCAAGAGGTAAACAGAGGGTAAATGCCAGGTTGGCTGCTCCAGGCAATAAGCACCAGACAAGTTCAAGAGAGAGGGAGCTCACGGAGCTGTGTCCAGAAAGGCTTCTTGAAGGAGGTGGACCTTGCCCTGGACCATATAGAAAATGCAAGAGTGGACAGGCACAGGGGAGGGAAGAGGCATGCTTGGTCGAGGCCTTTTGTCAAAGGGAGAAAAAACTATGATCTACTAGGACTTTTAAATATTTATTTATTTATTTTTAGAGAGGGAAAGGAGGAGAGGGAGAGCAATATCGATTTTCGAAAGGATGTGCAAAAGATATAGCCGTTGGTTGCCTGTCACAGGCTCCCAGCTGGGGACCTGGCCCCCAACCCAGGCATGTGCTGTGTCCCTAATCTGACTGGTGATCTTTCGGTTGACAGGCGCTTGATCCACTGAGCCATATCAGCCAGGGTTCTACTCAGACTTTTTAAAAGTTTTGACAAAGCTTTCTAAAAAAAGGCCGTTCTAAAAAGGCGAGCCTTGACTGGTGTGGCTCAGTGGACTGAGCGCCAAACTGCAAACCAAAGGATTGCAGGTTCGATTCCCAGTCAGGGCACATGCCTGGGTTGCAAGCCAGGTCCCCAATAGGGGGCACGTGAGAGGCAACCACACATTGATATTTCTCTTCCTCTCTTTCTCTTTCCCTCTCTCTAAAAATAAATAAATAAAGTCTTTAAAAATAAGGCAAGTCACTGTGGGGCTAAAGGAGAGAATGATGTCTCTTACCAAGATTAGCAAATATACCCTGACCCATGCAGGTCAATTGGCTGGGCATCCTCCACAAAACGCAAAATGCAAGGTCACCAGCTTGACTTTCAGTCAGGGCACAGGCCTGGGCTGCAGGTTCCTCTGGGTAGGGGAGTGTGCAAGAGGCAACAGACTGATGTTTCTCTCTCACATCAATGTTTCTCTTCCTCTCTTCCTCCCTCCCTTCCCCTTTCTCTAACAAAAATAAAAATAAAAATTAGCAAATGGCTTAGATACAGAAAACAAAAGGTAGGAGCAAAGAAAAGAAAAGGAAAGAAAAGAAAAAATAAAAACAAAAGAAAGAAGAAAAAGAAAAGTAGGAGCAAATTTTGGCTTCTCTACAGGGTGCACTTTTAAAACCCCCTCCTCAGGAAACTATGTAATGAATGGACAAACAAAATGTAGTACAGACATGCGGTGGGATATCATCCAGCTTTGGAAAGGAAGGGAATTCTGTCTGATACACGTTATAACGTGGATGCGGCTATGAAGACACTATGCTAAGAAAAGCAAGCCAGACACGAAAGGGTAGACACCGTTTGATTCCACTTATATGAGGCACCTAGAATAGCCAAATTTATATGGAAATTGAGTAGAAAGGTGGTTGTCAGGGACTGAGGTGATGGGGAAATGGGGAGACAGCATTTAATGAGTACAGAGTTTCACTTCAGGATGGAGAGAAATCGTGGAGATGGATGGCAGTGACGGCTGCACAACGGGAATGTACTTCATGACACTGAACTGCATACTTAACAATCACGAGCGTGATGCATTTTATGTTACGTGCATTTCCCCACAATTAAAAAAGAAAAGCAGTGATCCAGTCTATATATTTAAAGGTAAATATTTTTTAAAATAGTTAACATGCTAAATATTGTATTACATATACATTACCACCACGATCACCTCCACTACAACAGAAGAATCTATGCCCAGACTGATCAGATTAAACATCTTTATAAAAGTTCTGGAGTGGAATGTCACATGACAAACTTCCGTATTACATACTAAACACATTCTTCTGGTTGCAACGGAAATAAACTGACACGTTTTGACAGTAGGAGGCACCAGAGCAGGGGTCCTCAGTCCTGGATGGACAACAGAGTTGCCTGGGGGGGCTTGTAAAGACGTCTGTAACTGGACCCCAGCCCCCAGAGAGTCTGGTTTAGCTCCCTTGGAGTGGGGCCTGGGGGACTGTTGTTTTGCCAAAGCTCCCAGATGATTCTCATCTACAGCCAGAGGTAACTGCATGGAGCATCGAGGCTGAAGTCTCAGCCTGCCTCCCTGGGTTGGAGTCTGGGCTCCGCCATTTGCCAGCTATGCGATGACCGGGTTATTGATCTTTCTGTTTCCTGATATTCTTGTCTTCAAAACTGGGTCATCATAGTCCCTACCTCAGAGGGTTACAGACAGGATTAAGAAAAATACTGCACACTTCGCACAGTGCCTAAGGCATTTTAAGAGCTCACTAAATGTTAATTATTTTTATTATTAACCAATTTGTATCAGTTGGCAGAAGAAGGACAGATGAATTTAACAGCATGTACAAATGTGTTTAAAAAGAGACAAACACAAACTCTGGACTAATGTCTCTGTCAAAAGGCAGGCGAGGGCCCTGGCCAGGCGGTGCAGCTGGTCGGAAGGTTATCCCGTGCACCAAAAAGATGTGGGTTTGACCCCCAGTCAGGGCACGCACCTGGGTTGTGGGTTTGATTCTCCTCCCTTCCTCTCTCTCTCTAAAATCAACGAATATATCCTTGGGTGAAAAGATTAAAAACAAAAAACAAAAAAATGGGAAAGGGCCTGTGTCTTTGGAAGCATTTTTGCTTCCAGGTCATGAGTTTGAAGTACTCTTTTGCTCTGAAGGCCAAGGAAACACATGAGGCATCAGCCGGGGCCGGGGGCCAGGGGGAGACTGAGAATAACTGAACCCATGCCTTTGCATTTCTCCAAAACACGGCACACCCTCCCCTCACTGATTCATGGTGAGTTCTAGCCGCTGAGCCTCGGAAGGGGCGCCCTGGCACTGGAGGAGGAACGAACACAGAACACTTGCGGGCTGCTGAAGGGAGCCAGGCCGTCAAGGTTAGGATTCTCCAGACTGGAAAAGGACACGGGTAAACTCATCAATAACCAGCAGAAGGTGAACAAGGACTTATTTAACCCAAACACTTGCTGGAGGGGAAGATGAGCGAGGAACAGTTAGAACAAATAAAAGAAATGGGTAATAAACTCAGGAAACACATTACTGCACAGTGTAGTGCATGAGAGAAATATAAACAAATTCCCAAGAGACTGGACAAGTGAGTGTCGGAGATGTAAATGGTCCCCAGGGGAGCTGATGTATGTCCAGCAGAAGGTCGGGATCAGGGGAGGCAGTGGCCACGTCCTTTCTAACGATGGGCTGAAGAGACCATGGTCTGACCAGGATGTGTGTTCCGATTTTCTTAGTGTCCCTATGGAGGGATTAGGAAAAGGGTCAGGAGTGAATATGAATGAGCCATGTTCAGGGATAGTGACAAAACCGATTCGGCTGGAGTAGAGGGGCCGTGTTAGGAAATAACGGGGCTGTTGTCTGGGCATGAAAGACTGGGTTAGATTATCAAGCATACCAGAACCAGTGCTGAGGGGCTAAAATTAGTCCAAAACATCACAGAGTGTTATAGCTCTTCTAGCCCAACACTTACCTTTAAAGGATGGGGAAAAAAAAAAAAAAAACAAAGCTCAAGGAGATCAATTCACTTGCCTGAGGTCTTACAACATGTTAACAGAAGAGTAGAGATGAGAATCCTGAGGCTCTTCCACTACTCCTGATGATGGACTGGGTCTGGGAAGGACTTTGGGGAAAGACCATTACTGAATTAATAACCTCGAGCAAGTGTCTTAGCTTCTCTGAGCCTCTGCGAAGTAATGTAACTCCCCCCCTCCCACAAGCCACGTTAGTTTGAGGGTAAAAGTACAGACTTAGCAGAAGTCACAAAGCTCCACTCCCTTCAGCTCTGTGGGAATCAAAAACTTTCCCTGCATCCTGCCCCATTAGTCCTGGCGATGCCCAGCACACATCTCAGCCAAGCCCTGGGCCCAGCCCTGCCAGCTGCACTTGTTTTGCCCCTCCTCTGAGCTCTGGTTGTTCCGGGTAATGTGCCAGCCTCTACTGATGTCCCATTTGCGTGCCTCCTAGTAGCTCAATGTTTGTGCAGAGGGCATTATCTCCCAGGGCACAGAAACCACCGGCCTTGATTTTCTCTCACTGTCCTTAAATTTTAATTTATTGATTTTAAAGAAAGGAAGGGAGGGGTGGGCAGTGGGGCGAGAGAGAGATTGACCTGTTGTTCCACTTATTTATGCATTCATTGGTTGATTCTTATATGTGCCCTGACCAGGGACTGAACCTGCAACCTTGGCGTATCCAGACAATGCTCCAACCAACTAAGCTACCCGGCCAGGGCTTCACTGTCCTTTTTTACTGTTTCTCGAAAATGGAACCAAAGTAACATTTGGTATGCGTTTGCTCTGTTCTGTAGCCGCCATGCCTGGGTCACAGGGCAGTCCGAATGACCGCTCCCCACGACCCTCCAAATTCACCCTCCTCCTTCATGGCCCTTGAATTTCTCACAACTGTATCCCAGGTGCCTAGCACAGTGTAGGTGCTCAAAAAATATTTATTAAATGAATCAGTGGGCAAATTTCTCTCTTCCAGTGGCTTCTCTGCTCAAACATAGACAGTTCTTTTTTTTTTTTTTTTTCCGGAATGCTCAAACCACTCCCTGCATCCTTGTCCACCCCATTCTCTCCGAAGCTTCCAGATAGATGGCCTTGTCTGAATCTTCTGGTAAACACGGCTTGGGTTCCAGCTAGGACCCTATAAATCTAGGGTGCGTGCAATGAGATAATGTAGGTAAACGTGTTCAGCATAGAGCCTGGGATATCAGAGAGAACTCAACACTGTAATTCCTTTTCTTTCTTTTGCCTACTAGGATCACATACTCAGAAGGGGGGAAAACATCAGAGGCTTCACACAAAGAAATTGATTCAAAATGAAAGCAATTTAAAGTCAGGAAAATTATGGTGCATCCATATCTGGCATAATGTGGGTAGTTCGACTCACTAACCCTTAAAAGGGCTACAAGGCTTTTATTCATTACAATTGTACAGTCGACCTTATCTATTTTCAAAGAGGATTGAAGGCAAGTAAAAAGAGTTAGAAAATAAACACTCACGAATGAGAAAAGGAAGGAAAGAAGAAGAAACACATCCACGTTGGGTTGGGTTCATGTGAGTCAGTAATGGAGAGAGTGAAAAGCGAAGCTGGGAACCAAGTGGCAGGCCCAGGGGGTGGGGGGGGGCAGGGGAGGGCAGGGGTGGTCCTCTGGTGGATGGCCACAGCACAGGTTGTGTGTTTGGGATGGGGGCGGAAGAGGCCCATCCACGGCAGTTCCTGGGATAGAAGTGGCTGGTGTTTCTTTGATCAATCTGTGAAGAAAGTAGGAAGCTGGTCAAAAGGCAACAAAAGAGATATGTTGGTAGACTTGAACTCAGTAGATTTGAAAAAAATAGTACTGCTTTGAAGGAGGCAATTTGTACTGATGCGGCAGAATGATATTTGAGACGTTAACAAGTGTGTGTGTGTGTGTTTTCCTTCTCTTTTTTCTTTCTCCATTTTATTCTGGCCTGGAGGCAAGAGAAAAGAAAGCCCCCTTGATTTTTCTAGACCTTGGAAGTAACACAAGAGGTTACTTCTAGTTCCTTTGAATAGCGGGGTAGAGGGTAGAGGGCTGGAGAGGGTGTCTCAATGAGAATGAGGGGCATGCATCAGGGGGCTGTGGTCCAGACTGTCTCCCCAGGGGGCTGTGGTCTGGACTGTCTTCCCAGCAAACCTGATGGGGACGTGACCACCCCTCAGGGGTCCCCCTCACCGGGGCAGTCTCCATTCAAAGAGGGACCTGACATTACCCCAGCCAGTGCTGACTACGTGGCCCATAAAAGCTGCAGACGGACACCACCTCCTCCTACAGCCCTGCTGGGGGGCATTGGCAGGACCCCATCATCCACCAGGACCTGAGCACCATTCCCAAGGGGAAAGGAAAAATCATCTTGAATTGACTAAGTTTTACATAAACAATGACTAAGAAGTACTGAATTTTACTGAGTCTATTTGAAAGTGACTAGAATATGTTTCTTTCATCAAGCAGAATAGGGGCTCAAGGTCAGAAATGAACTTGAGTTATAAGAAAATGAAGTTACATGTTTGTACATCATAATCTGTGGGTATGAAATTTGTACCTGCTATTCTGGTTTTTATTGTCCTTGTTGCCATAGTAATGCCTCAATTAACCAGAGCTTTAAGTTTCAGGAATAGCCCCAAAATGGACATTAAAAACTATTTCTAATGGTAAATAGTCCCCAGACGGGGAGTGACAATGAAAACAGTGAAAGTAGAAAAAGACCGAAGAGCTCACACTAAGACTGATGGATTCGTATGCCAGATGCCCTCAGATGCCTTTCTCTCTTCTGCCAGTGCTCAGCTGTGTGACCTTGGACAAGTCACCTCACTTCTCTGAGACCAAGACCTGTAGCCAAAGAACTGTGAACACACTTGGGAAGCCATGAGGGGCTGTACATGTGCCATGCATAATTCCCCTATCAGATGGTGACTTCAGGTCACACCGGTTGTATTTGTCCCTCAGTCTCTAATAAAGTGTTTTGGCATGTGCTAAATGTTCCTTATGTGTGTTGAACTGAACCGAACAGATCGACGACAGCTAGTAAAGTCAAAATGCTCCCTAGGAAAGTGAAAGCTACAAGAAGAGAGATACAGAGAAGAAACAGGGTAGGAAGCAGGGCAGGAAGCAGAGCAGAACGAACGTAACAGGAAAGCGGGCGGGTGGGGGGCGGGGGGAGTCGGGCAGAGGCACTCCAGAACCAGACCCACTAGCTGTGTGGCCTTGGGCAAGTTAACCCATCATGCTGGACCTCATCTGCCCAATGGGAATAGTAATAATAATACCTTCTTTTCCAGGTCCATGCCAGGATTCAATGAGTTAGCATAAATGGAACAGCTGGTGCATAGTAAGAGCTCAGTGGTAGTTATTTCTATTATTAGATCTATCCACGGGGCATGTGAAAAATGGGTACATTCATTAATAATGAAGGAAATATACATGAAAACAAAATACCATTGTTACCTGTTGGAAGAGACTATTTTAAACAATTATTTATTTATAATTCTTGACCCTTCACCTTCTATAAAGGTATAAGTGAGATGGAGGGCATGATGATGGGGAGGAAAGGATTCTTTTAAGAAGATTCCTTTGGAGACAGTTGTGCTGAGAGCCCCCCCCCCGCCACCACCACCACATAGAACATCAGGGTGAGATGCCAGCGACTGTCCTCAACTCAGGCCTAGTGCAGAGGGATTCACGGGACCCCTCAGGGTTGCTGGGCAGGCAGAGAGTGAGAGAGTGGCCCTGAAAGAGACACCGCAGCAGGCAAGTCTCAGAAAAATACATGAAAGTGCCCACAGGAGAAAAGAGTCAGCTTTAAATATTTGCTGTGCTGTGGCAGCACAAGGGCATTTTTTTGACAGGATCAGTTAAATAAAAACTTTCTCTTCCTCCATACCACTCCTTCCCCTGCTGTGACCACAGAGGGATGAGAAGCAGCAGGTAGTGAATGAGAAGAAGGGAAAATAGGCTGACCACTGTCATTGCCAAAGACAGACAGTTTGCCTGCAACTGATCCCAGTCGGGAGAATGAGGGAGAAGCCTTAGCTTTAAATGAAAGATAAGAATAAAAGTGCTAACTTTCTAACATTAACATTCTATTACTGAATTTAAGATTGTGTCCGCATCTTAAATGGATCATAGACTGTTTTTTATTTAAAAGGGAGTAGAACTTACACATTCAAGGACAAAGAATAGATTTCCTCTACTAAGCAGGTTTACAGAGACATGGGAAGCAGAAAAAAAAAAAAAAAAACCTTTTCCCCCATTCTCTTCTCTAAGTACTGTTTACTAGTTGGGTATTGTTTCAGGCAGTGCTCAGCTGTTGCTGTGGGTAGCTGTATTTGTCTGCCCAGCATCCAGCCCCCTCTGGCAGCAGCACCCTGATTTCTCTGTAGGGAATGACTCCTCCCCAGCGCTGCAGTTCCGGGCAGGGGAGCTGTTTACCGAGGCACCCTAAGGGAAGGGCATGTACCCAAGCTAAGCCAATTGGACTTTCTCTCCAGACTGTTGGACCTAGGGGGCAGGACTAGCATGCTCCAGCAGCCGTGATCAGTTAGTTCTTCTACCAGACGTCTGGAATTTACCTTGATTCTGTGGGCTCTCCCATGTCCTTCAGATAAGTTTCTTTTCCATGTAAAGTAGCCATTACCAGCTTCTGCTGCTTGCAATGGGGAGATCCTAAGTGTCAAACTGGAGGGAAGTCACGTGTGCCCCACCAGAGCTGGCGATGTGACGAGTGTCGTCCTATCAGAGGGATGACCATGTTCCACTAATAAAAACGTCCCAGAGCACATCTCAACTTTTGTTGAATGTGGATGGTTATGAAAGGTGGCAGGTGGGTAGGTAGAGGGATAGCCAGGTATCTGGGTAGGTACGGATACAATTTTTATTTCTCATGTTGTGTGGTCACCCTCTCTCTGGCCCTGGGCCAATTGAGTGGGCAAACAGATTTGAACGAGCAAGTGTGGGCAGAGAGTCATGTATTTTTTTTCTTTATTTTCTTTAAAAAATATTTTATTTCTTTATTTTTAGAGATAGGGAAAGGGAGGGGGAAAGAAAGAGAGATAAATATGGATTGTGTTTCTTGCAGGTGTCCTGATGCCTGGGGACCGGAATTGGGATGCCTACCCAAATGATCCTCACCAGCCAGGGCCAGAGCCAGGGACCCAGGGCCCTTCACGCATTTTCTGAAGGGCTGCTTTGGTATTTCAAAATGAGCTACAGATTTAGAAAGTTATACCAAGTTAATGAAAAGTAATCACTTTGTCATGAAGCTGTAGACCAATTTTGTGGCTTTTTCAAGGAACTCTTCTGATTATGGTCTCTCTTGAGCAGTTTTACAGTGTTTCTGAAACCTGTTTGTTATTATGTGAGGCGTAATGACCTCTATCTCAGTAGGTGAATCACATGTCCTGGGGTTTAAGCAGAACAAAACAGATTAAAACCCAGAAATACATACTGAGCCCTAGAGCAGACGTAGCTGGAGCCCTGCGCAATGGCCTGCCCCCTCCCTGTAGCCACTTTGTTGCCAACAGAATATGTGTACTCTTCAGATGTCAGACAGCCATATGTCAGGGGTCGGTCACCTCGGCCCCATTCCAACAGACAGCCTTAGTCATTCAAACTAATTCTATTTATTTTGCTAGGGATTGGCTTTGAAAATGACCTATCACTGAATTCTGTCCAGTGGGATAATAGTAGCCATTTGCTGGGCAGAATGTTCCAAGGGAAGTTTCTTAGCCTTGAACAGAAGCACAAGAAAGAGACTGCCCCTTTCGGCCTCTGGAGGGTGTTGTATGCAGGTGTAATGCCTGGAGACAGTGCGGCTGTCTCGGTGATGATGAAGGAAGTTGGCTAGTGCACTAGGGATGGCAGAGAGGAAGAGAGAACTTGGATCATTAATAGGGTCAAGTCAATCCACTGAACGACCCTAAAACAGCCTTACCTGTACTCTAGCCTTCTTGTTATTTGAATTAATCGTAAATCTCTTTAGTATTTCAGTCATTTTAAGTAGTTTTCTGATATTTGAAAGCCTTTTCCCTAGAGGAGGTTGCAATCTCTTTTTATAAATTTCATGGAATGAATCTTTCAAATATATGGTACCATTTGCTTTTAGACAAAAATGTTTTTCCTAACCAGTACTAACATCCTTTTGAACCCTATGTGAAAGATTACTTGAGACCACAGAACTCCATAGGTAAGCAAAGCTATCCTATTACTAGATAATTATAAGATGCTCCCTGAGGTTATGGTCTGATAATAATTTTACTGGCTTCCTGCCCTCCCCCATCACCTTCCCCACTCCATGTACTTCCTTGATCTGACCTATGGACCAGGGGGATATTCTGAATATCAAGTATTATTACAAAACAAATGTCATGAACAAGCTGCTCTATCATGTAGGTACTATAGAGGATTTCTTCAGCCTCATGACAATATTAAAGATATGGCTTTTATATTGCTTGGGCCTGAGAGTCTGTCAGAAGTCAAACATTAAAAAGAACTTGAAGAAATCACAACCAGTGGCATATTTGGAGAAAAGCGTCACCTGCTGAGGAGGAGAATGATAATATCAATGATGTTTTGAATAAATTAGTGTCAAAACACTCCTGCAGAGCTTCTTGGCAAGGGCAAAAGATAACGTTCCTTCACATCTAAACCCCAACTTCCTACACGTGAAGGCACAGTGGGTCCCAGTCTAGGCCACGGTGGTAGAGATGCAGAAATACCTGATATGGTTTCCATGGCTGCTGAAGGGCTAAAAGATAAAGGAAGGCCACAGTGAAGAAGAAAAAGCTGCTCCGGAGGACCCAGCAATCACTGGAGAGAAGGTAGCTCTGACCTTTGATTAGCTAATTAATTCTTTAGAAAGGTAACTTGCAGTACATTGTCCCCAAGAGCAGACAGGATAGAAACTTCATGTTGCTTTATGAGAAAGAAGGCAATAACCAAAAAGCAAGCTTTGGGACTTTTCCAAAAGAGCAATTTGGAGAGCATTTCCTGGGGTCAGTGATCACTCAGCCCTGTGGGCCATCGTTTCTGCCACAATCACTACAGTGCAAAGTGATAGCTGGTGCTTGGGAGGCGGACCAGGGACTACACCACGTGAGGGGACGCCCTAAGCTTTGACGCCACCTATCCCCTCCCACTCCTGCCTCCTGTTTCTACCTATTCCTAGTTGTTTGACCTTAGCAAAACTCCTTATCTTTTTTCAACCTTAGTTTTTCTACTTGCAAAAAGCAAAAAATAGGCCCACCTGCCTTAGAGGATTATTGTAAAGATTAGAGATAATGTGAATGTAGGGGATGCTTATTGTTTTGTAGATCCACATCCCTTTATCTGGTGGCCACACCTCACCTCACCTCTAAGGTTTCCAGGGCAGTCATCCATTTCTACCATCACTGCCACCTCTCGTCTGCAGCGGATTGGTTTGAGACACACATCCACGGAGTCCTGTCCAGGGAAGTTTAAGAACTGAAACAACCTAGGAGGAAGAAATAGTCTCATATTCTAACTGAGGACTAATAAATTAAAGATTCGAAGATTTCTCTGTCTGCAGAACAGAAAATGATGGTCAGCAATGAGAGAGAATAAGGAAGGAGGAGTCCAAAGATCAGCAGAGAGAAGGTGGAATGTCCCCCGTGCGCCCCCAATCCCAAGGCCCCAGCCAGCTCCCAGTCTGGAACCCAATAAATCCCTCTGGCACATCGCCATTTTTGCCTAGCTTAGCAAGAATCTTTTTCTGATACTTACAATCAAGGGAGTCCTTCACAATACAGGGTATTACCCCTCACTCATTCGGCAAACATGTCTTTGAGTGCCTCCCCTGCGCCAAGGCTGTCCTCAGGGCTGGGACACACAATCTCCATTCTCACGGAACTTACAGTCCAGTGAGGAATACACGCATTTCAAAGTAATCACCCAAATAAATACATGATATAACTTTTGGTTCTTTTTCCATACGTTATTAGAAAAAGGCAAAATGATGCCCTTTTTAGACACTCGGAAAGATAGAGAAGCATCTTAATGGAGTTAAAGCTCAAGTCCTGGCACTTCAACAGTTAAACTTCAGTCATGTGGAAAATGTACTAATCCCAGTAGCCTATTCCCTCCTGCCAGATGAGTGAGGCAGAGCTGTGTATCCGTGGGCCTTACGTTTCCCATCATCACCTTTATTGCTCTCTTTAAATCCTGGGGTTTCAATTTCTTTTCCCATCAGAATGATTCTGCTCGTAACACCCACAGACCTTGCTCCCTGTAGCCCCAGGCTGGTGCATCCACATCAAGTAAGAGCCATCTCTCCCAAGTGGAAGGCTGCACACATCCCAACAAGCTGTGTTGTTGCTGATTTATGACTCCCTGTCCTCTGCCTTTTGAGGAGAATCACTTTATCAAGATGAAAAGTCAGTGGTGGGGGTGGAGCAGGGTTTCCTGTTTGGCTCCAATCACTCTGCTGCATATTCCAAAGGCTGTTATATTTACAAATCATCAGGACTGCGTGTGAGTGATTCAGAGAGAAATGACCAAATATTGAACAGAAGTGTGTGATTTGCCTTACATTTATTCAGTTATGCTTTTCAGGATTTAAATGCTGGGTGGGGAGTGTGAGCAATTCTGAATATAGACATAAGGAGCAGAGGCAGTCTGCCTGCAAACATTTTAGGGGAGATACCTTGCTGCCTCTTGGTTTCCCACTTAATGAATGTGAATGCACTTGGGGTTCACTAGCCCCATCTTCACTGTCATCAGTATCATGGTGATCACATTTCAGAACCTAGAGATTCTTGAGCATCCTCTTAGTTGAATTCATTGTTTCACAGATGAGAGAATTGAAGTTCAGAACAAAGGAATGATTTGCTCCAGGTCATACTGTAGAATTGGAGCAAAGGCTAAAAACCAGATCCTCTGACCTTGGATTCATTATTATCAGGTCTTTTGTGCTGGGTAAAGTGCTGGGCAAAACCTGAAGCATCAGATGTTATCCAGTGGCCTCAAGATGGTATGCAGTCACCTTAACATTAGGGTAGCCCCAGTCTCAAACAGACGTGAAAAAATACACAAGGCAGAATTTTCTTATTATCTGTTTCCATCTTAATAGTAATGTAACCATATTACAAAAATGTGGAAGTAGAGAAAAGAAAAAATTAGCTCCATCATCCCAATATAATCTACATTAGCATTTTGTTCATTTCCTTTCTATTTTTTTCCTTTCATTTAGTTTCATCTGCATGCAGTTGTGACTAGAGTGTATTCACATAATCTTTTATTCTACGTTTTCATTTAATTTAATGGCACAAGCATTTTCCATGTTATTGCATTGTCTTCATAGCCATAACTTTAATGATTACTTAATTTTATACCAAATAGATGTATCACAGTTTGCTTACCCATTCCTGTAGCATTGGACATTTAGATCTCTGCAGTTTTCTATTAATATAAATAATGCTGCAATGAACATCTTATGCATAAAGCTTCCCCCTGTATTTATGTTATTTCTCTGGGATAGCTTCCAACAGTGAAATAACTAGGCCAATGATTCTGAACAGTTTTATGGCTCTTGTTAAGTATTGCCAAATTGCCTGTTAAAAGCTTCTTACAAATTTACATAAACAATTTTGAATAAGAATCCAAAAGGTGACCAAATAAAAAGTTAGCAAGGAATTAAAAAAGAGCCACTTTCTGTATGCATCATTTATGCATGCTGGGTAATTGCGTTCTGGTTTGTATGCTGCTGGATAATTCTATATCTCTCATAGGGTTGCAATAAGTGGAAGAAAGTAAGGGCCCTCAAGCTTGTCATGCTATTACGACGTTCAGGCATCTTGGCTATAGTTCTGGAGGCTGCACAACAGAATCATCTGAAATACTTAGCAAATTGCTGATATCCTGGGCTCGTCCCTAGAGAATCTGGTTTAATTGGTCTGGGGTGTGGCTGCAGAAGTTCCCTAGGTGATTCTAATGGGCCAGGAAGCTCACTTGGATGGACCCACGGGCGGGTAGGGAGGCTGAGGAGGTCAACAGAGGCAAAGAGACCCTAAATGATCTCCCCAGACATACTTCCTTCTCTGCTTCTTGTGCCGAAGAGAGCCCTCCACCCATGGGTGCCGGCATGTCTGCTGCTGCTCCTCCCATCTTGAGGCCGGATGTGACTGGCTGCATCTAGCTCCTACAAGTCCTGACTCTGGAGGCACAGGATTTCCTGTGAGGAGGAAATGCCAAGGAGCACAATGCCAGGGACAATTGTGGAGCCTCCAAACTGCCAGCCCAGGGCCGGGGGGAGGCCTGAAAAAGATGGGAATCCCAAATGTCTAACTTTGAGAGACGTTCATAGTATGTTCATTGTATCATGTAGTTATGAAAGAAATTGTGTTAAAATAAAAAGCTCAGAGTTCCAGCCAAGATGGAGGCATAGGTAGATACACTTCGTCTCCTCACACAACCAAAAGAGGGAAACAACCAATTTAAAAACAAGAAACAACTGGAACTGCCAGAAAATCGATCTGTGTGGAAGTCCGACAACCGAGGAGTTAAAGAAGGAATATTCGAGACTGGTAGGAGGGGTGGAGAAGGCCCACAGCAAGGTGCTGGCTGGATACACCTGGAGGAACAACAAGGAGTGAGACAGACTGTGCAACCCAGGGTTCCAGCAGGTGGGGAGAGGGGAATAAAACCTTAGAACCTCTGAGTGTAAAAACCTGTGGGAGTTGTGGTGGCAGGAGAAACTGTCAGTCTCTTCAAAGAAGGTGTGAGAGACAAGCAAGCAGCATTCTTTCCTCTCTGACGCCTCCCCACATACAGTGCCACAACATAGCAAAGTGGGTTGTCCCACCCTGGTGAATACCTAAGGCTCCACTCCTTACAATGTAACAGGTGTGCTGAGACAGAGAAATATGGCCCAAATGAAAGAACAGATCAAAAATCCAGAAAAAAGAACTAAGCAAAGAGGAGATAGACAACCTATCAGATGCAGAGTTCAAAACACTGGTAATCAGGATGTTCATGGAATTGGTTGAGTATGGTTGCAAAACAGAGGAAGAAGTGGAGGCTCTGCAAAGTAAAATAAAGAAAATTATATAGGGAATTAACAGTGAAGGGAAGGAAACCAGGACTCAAATCAATGATTTGGACCAGAAAGAAGGAATAAACATCCAACCAGAATAGAATGAAGAAAAAGAATTCAAAAAAATGAGGAAAGGCTTAGGAACCTCTGGGACAACCTTAAACATTCCAACATCCAAATTATAGGGGTGCCAGAAGGAGAAGAACAAGAGCAAGAAATTGAAGACTTATTTGAACAAATAATGAAGGAAAACTTTCCCAATCTGGCAAAGGAAATAGACTTCCAGGAAGTCCAGGAAGCTCAGAGAGTCCCAATAATTTGGACCCAAGGAGGGACCAGGACACATCGTAATTAAATTACCCAAGATTAAAGAAAAAGGAAGAATCTTTAAAGTGGCAAGAGAAAAGGATATTTACCTACCAAGGAGTTCCCATAAGACTATCAGTTGATTTCTCAAAAGAAACCTTGCAGGCAAGAAGGGGCTGGAAAGAAGTATTCCAAGTCATGAAAAGCAAGGACCTACATCCAAGATTGCTCTATCCAGCAAAACTATCATTTAGAATGGAAGGGCAGATAAAGTACTTCCCAGATAAGGTCAAGTTAAAGGAGTACATCATCACCAAGCCCTTATTATATGAAATGTTAAAGGGGCTTATCTAAGAAAAAGAAGAAGGTCAAAACTATAAACAATAAAATGACAACAAACTCACAACTATCAACAACTGAACCAAAAAAAAAAAACCCCAAAATAACTAAGTGAACAACTAGAACAGGAACAGAATCACAGAAATGGAGATCACATGGAGAGTTATCAGCAGGAAGGGGAAGGGGGTTAATGGGGGAAAAGGTACAGGTGATAAGAAGCATAAATGGTAGGTACTAAATAGACAGGGGGAGGTTAAGAATAGTATAGGAAATGGAGAAACCAGAGAACTTATATGTATGACCCATGGACATGAACTAAGGTGGGGTGGAGGAATGTTGATGGGAGGGGGGTGCAGGGTGGAGGGGAATAAAGGGAAGAAAAAAATGGGACAACTATAATAGCATAATCAATAAAATATACTTAAAAATAACAAAAAAAAAATAGAAAGCTCTTCAAGTGCTGAAAGGAGAAAGCCCAGTGCAGAAGAGATGTACAGAATTTGGAGGTAAAACAACCCATTGTATCCACTTTCTTGTGCCCCAAAGGTGTCTGAAAAGATAAATTAGAAATGAGTAGGGGTGATGGCCTTAGGAGGGTTGGATTGGGGACCTAGGAGTGGGGAGAATGAAGGGAAGTCGAACTATTTGCCTGAGGCCCTTCTCTACTGCTTGTATTGTATGTCTCAAGCATGCATTACTGTCCATTTTATTTTTAAAAGAATATTATAAAGTCTGCCAAAAGCAGAGGGGCAAGGAAAAGAGATAAGAATAGTAAGAATAATAATCTTCTATATCCCTTATAGAACATTGAAATTTCTAAAAGTACTATCACTATCTCTTCTGAGATGAGTTGTGTCAGTATTTTTCCTTTTTATAGACAAAGAAACTGAATCTCAAAAAAAGCAAAGAAACAGCAAGGGCATCATCAGGACTAGTGAGAAGCAGACTGGAGTCCAAGGCTCTGCCTTCCAGCCTCTGACCTCAGCATCCTTTTACAATTCCATACTTCAGAAATAAATCCCAATGGAGCAGGATTCCGATGTCCCAGAAAACATTGGATTCCATTTGCCATGGCTTTTCCTGCCCCCTTTGCACCGCCTCCCCTCCCCACACACACACCTGAGTAGGCAGGGAAGGGTGTCCAGGACCTAGCTCCCAGAGGTGACAGAGGTGAAGAACTCGGTAGCTCACCTTCCAAGAGTCAGTGGCAAAGACGAAGCCCAAGAGGCAAGCAGGTTCCTCCCCTGGAAGTTCTATGGTTATGGCTCCTCTGCCTCCCAGGGTGTGGGTTGAACAGAAGAGAAAAGGTGAACTGGATGGAAGTGTGTGTTAGGAGAGGAGGAAATACAATAATGGGTAACTGAAGATGCAATGTATAGCATGAAACTTCACAGTAGCACTTTAGGTAGCCTAACCCCATCAAATCCTAGTCATAAAGGGTTAATCACCAATCAGTGCCTGAGTCTGGGCCTGAATTCCCTGAGGCCTGGAGCACAGACCTTCAGAGCAAGAAAGAGAGACAAAAAGAAAAAGAAAAAAAAGCTCAAATTCCACCAGAGTCCCATAAAACACCACACCTGCACAGAGGATCTTTTAAAGGTCATTTGTATACCTGGTTTCCAGGCGACACTCTCTTCACCTCACCCCCACTAAATCTGGAGTGCTTGGGGACATGGGAAGAGATGCATCTTCTTTACTTCTGTGTCCTCTGTAGCACCTTGCCTGCTGGTGGTATAAAACTCCTCCACAAATACACCAAAGTAAATGGAGCAAACACAGTTAAAGATGGTGATGGCACCTATCTATTCCAATTTGCTAACTTATTATTAATTTTATACACTTTATAAAATTATATACTATATGATATAAATATATAATAATACACTATTATATCGCATCAATTTTACAAATTTCTATAAATTATCAATTTATTTATAATTAATTTATTATTAAACTTGTGAAAAAGAAGCTAAGCTTTATTAACTTCATTTTACAGATGGAGACCCGAGCCCTACAGTAGTTAAGGGAACTTAACTTGCCTTAGGCCACACTGAGTGTAACGGGAAGCCAGGCCGGGTGACTCTGGGTCAGCTGACTCTGCCACTGCCCAAACCACTCTTCAAAGATAGTACATTTGTCTGAGATCAAGTGTCGGACCATAGTTAATCAGGAGATTTTCCACAAAAGGACGAGGTAGTTGAGAGTGGTGGTTTCAGCGGTGGGTTTGATAGGGGAGGATTTAGGGTCATTATGTGAAGAATGAATCTGTGACATGTAGTCATCTAATGGAAAAATCTATCAAGCTACACTTATGATTTGTGCACTGCCTTGTATGTGGGTTATGCTTCAATAAAAATTAAATTAAAACAAATGAGCTAGCAAAGAGTCTCCATGGCTCCTGGTGCTATCTTATATAGCAAGATAACTGGTTATTTCTTTTCTTTCCCCATGGAGTGGGAGATGGCAGGTGTTGGTTTCCCCTAGAGTCTCTTCTTGCTCCACAGCCCCCTCCACACTGCCACTGAGCTGTCATCTGGAATAAAGGCCCAGTTAGGTCCTCCTCTGCCTGTACTTCCTCACTGGCTTCTTGTTACCTCCAGAATAAACTCCAGGTTCCTTGGCAAATCTGGCCACATTCCATGCCTAACCAACTTTCCAATCTAATTTTTCTTAGAAGAGGTAGCATAAG
Organism: Glossophaga mutica; assembly: GCA_039655065.1. NCBI lineage: Eukaryota > Metazoa > Chordata > Mammalia > Chiroptera > Phyllostomidae > Glossophaga > Glossophaga mutica. Next base: position 121,301,626 of record CM077304.1, on the reverse strand, counting down.
ATCCCGGGTTCTACCATCTGTTGGCTATGTGACCTTGGTCAAGTCAATGAACCTCATCTGTAAAATAGGTGTGACTGGGACATTCTGAGAATGCGGTGAAGACAGCAGAAATGATGCACATGGAAGGCATAAAACAGCTTCAGGCACCCAGTTAGCACTCAGTGAACATTTGCTATCACTTCTCATTTTTCACTTGACTACCGGCACACAAGAGCTTATTTCCTCCCCATTCCCTGACCCCTTTTCCCCATCTCATCCCTACATCTTTTCTCATCCAAATTCTTTTCTTCTCTCTACAAGTAACTCAAATGTCACTCCTCCAGAGAGGCTTTTACTAACTGGCTTCTCTACCCGCTACGCCCAATGTGGAACTCCTCAATCCTTTCTAGCACTCTCTTAGTGCATTGTCTGCACTTCCATTAGAGCCCTTATTCTATGGCACCTGCTCTGCTATCAGTGCTTTTGCAGGGGACATTCTCCCTTACAGTAGTATAAACACCTTCTTGTTCATCTCCAGAAGCCTAGCAGTGAGTGACTGGCATTCTGCACATTGGCGTCCAGCAGGGGAGCTACATCCCAGTCCTTTCTCTGAGACAGCCCACTGTCCCGAGCAATTATTTGATGCAATGTGACTCCCTGACCTTGCTGCCCACTCTGGCCACTGTTGATGGGACTGAGGATGAGCAATTGACCCAAGGTGGGCTGAGCAGAATACTCAGTCCTGTGAATTGGAATGGGAGGAGACATTTGCTATCAGTCTGGCCAGCTCTGCCCTATCCCCTCTGTTATGAGTTGAATTGTGTCCCCCCCGCCCATGACCAAATAATGTGACCTTACCTGGAAATAAAGTTTGTGCAAATGACCAAGTTAAGATGAGGTCATTAGGGTGGGCCTTAATCCAATACAACTGGTATCCTTGTAGAAAGAGAAAATCAGGAGAAAACGTGTACAAAGGAAAGTTAATGTGAAGTCACAGGGACAATCTACATCTATAAGCCAAGTAATGTATTAGGCTACCAAAAACTAGGAGGGAGGCCTGGAACAGATTCTCCCTCATAGCCCTCAAAAGGAACCACCTTGCCTTTATTTTGACTGAGACCATGAATTTCTATTCTAAGCTGCCCAGTTTGTGGTACTTTGTTATAGCAGCCTGAGGAAACTAATACACATTGCTTTTGGTGAACTTCTCCTCCCCTCTCAAGCATATAGTTCACAAAGAGTATAATCCTCTCCTTTCCTCCTTCCTTGTCATGGCTGTCACCAGTCTTACCACCACCACCACCACCACCACCACCACCACCACCACCACCACTGTTGCTAAAACTTACAGCCTTACTTTGTGGTAGGCATGATTCTGAGCACTCTGAATTTAATCTTAACAATAGCCTGTGAAATGGGTCTTATTGTTATCCCTATTACACAGACAAGGAAACTGAGGCATAGGAAGGTTAAGTGCCAAGTGTCACACAGCTGATAAGTAACAGAGCCAGAATTTAAACGCAGGAAGTCTGACTCCAGAGTCTGTTCTACCTTCTACCCTTGTCAACTTCCCCTCCCACCTAACCCAGGGATAGAGACATGCCCAAAACTGGGTCAATTAGAGTCCACTCTAAAGATTTTTCTTAAATTGGACTTTGTGGAGTAGAGCCAACCCTCTCTAGGGACAAGATTAATCAGGTGTCATCAGTGTCCTTTAACGTGTGGCAGGAGCAGGCCCACATTAAGGAAAGGACACTGGCAGGCAAAAACGAGAAGTGGAGAGATTAATGACATCCAGTTCTCGTTACTGTCTGTCCAGGAGGCCTAGCCCCAGCCCTGCTCTTTCCGAAGCTTGTTTATCAGAGCCATAAATTGTGCTTTTGTCCAACCTAGTTATGTTGGCTGCCCATCATTTGCAAGCAGAAGATTTCTGACTAGCACACCTCCAAACCGGAAGCTAGGACTGAAAGATTTCATTCCCATTGTGAGAGGTCTCTTGAGTGGTGGGGATGAAAATAAACCTTTGATCCTGGGAGGCAGCAATCTTCTGCAAGGGTCAGAGTACAGAGAGTTGGCATCTGCAGGGGAGATGGAGAATCAGATGCTGACAGAGAGGGGATGGAGAGAGAAGACCATGGAGTCTGGAGGGCTCTCCAGTTCTGAGGCACGGCTGCATTCCTGCCCTTGGGTTCTGTGACATCTCCATGTATTCCTGGAATCAACTCCCACTTTCAATTTAAAGTGGCACATGTTGGTTTCAGTAGGTTTTGTGCAAAGAATCACAAATAATACACACTCAGTAGGAACTCAATGCTGTTGAATATAATTGAAGGTTTTTAAGCACAGTGGTAAGTAAGATGGAGACTATTCCTTAGACATATTGCTCTGGAGCTTGTATGTAGGAGAGATTAGTTGGGGAAGCATGGATAATAATAGAGAGGTACCCTCAGAGGCCAGCGTGAGAGGTGAGCAGGGACTGAGTGACTGCAGAGACATGGGGGATACTGAGAGAAAGGACTTGGTGGGATTGAGAAACTGAGGAGATGTGGGAATGAAGGAGAAGAGGATGTTAAAGAGAATTGGAAATTTGAGCCTGGTTTCCAGAAGGAAGGATGAAACCATTAATAGGAAGGAAGGCAGGAGAGAGGATGAGCAGGCTCTCACATATCAGTATTGAGCTAAGGTACCAGTGACAGAGCTAATTAGAGTGACTGAGCGGAAAGAAGTGTGTGCTGGCATTCAGTAGAGGAGTCGGCTGTAGAAGGAGAGATGGGGGTCACCCTCAGCTGGGAGCTGCAGCCGGCAGAGAGGCCAAGGCAGTTTAAAGACAGCATGCAGGGAGAAAAGGCAGGAAGTGAGGGAGTGAAAAGGAGAGGAAGAGTAGTTGAGAGGAAGGCAGAAGCAGCATGTGAAATGTTGAAGAAATCAAGGAAGGAGACAGTTTCCAGAAGGGGATTGAGGTAAATGGTTTCCAAATGGCAGATAGGGCACAAGTGGGCACTCCTCAGCGGGTGAGACAAGGTGATTTAACTCACAGGGGAAGAGATCATGGGAAGCCCACAGGGGACCAATGAGTGGGTGATGAAGGTAGAAGACAGATGGCAAAGCTTTGGGGAGAGGTGTGCTGTAATAATTTAATGCCACAGCAGTCTGCAGCTGCTTTTCCTTCCCAGGGAATGGTGAGGATGATGTTACAAACAGAAAAATATCTGGACAGCCTGTTTGAATGTGAAACATGAAGACTTCAGGGCATAACCTGGATGTGCTGGTGAGATGTAAGAAACCTGAACCTGAACTGTCCTGCCTGATAAAGGAGCAGAAGGTAAGAGGTTGGAGCTGTGAACTGGTGGTAGAGGGAGAAGATGTGAAGAAGTGGTACCAGCCAGCGTTCTTGGTTGCTCATAACCAACATAAAGTGATCCTGCTTAACTTAAGCAGAGAAAGTATTTATTTACCAGAGACTTTTTGGTGGCTCACAGAATCCAGAAGTGTATTAGCTATTTATGTCACCTAACAAATTATCCCAAAAGTTAGAAAAACAACAAACATTTATTATCTTAGAATTTCTATGGGTCAGGCATTTAGGAGCAGTTTAGCTAGCAGGTTCTGGTTTGGAGTCTCTCATTATGTTGTAGTCTAGCTGGTAGGTGGGGTTTCAGAGAAATTTGGGGTTGGAGGAGCTGATTCTAAGAGGCTCACTTACTAAGATGTTGGCAGGAAACCCCTGAACTACATTGGCTATTGTTAGAAGGCTTCCTCACGTATGGGTCTCTCCATAAGGCTATGTGAGTGTCTTTACGACATGGTAGCTGGCTTCCCCCAGGGAAAGTGATCTAAGAGAGAGTAAGGAGGAAGCTTTAATGCCTTTTATGACCTAGTCTTGCAAGTCACACCTTGACACTCTGCCATATTCTGTTCATGAGAAGTGAGTCACTAACTCCAGCCCATCCTCACGGGGAGGGGCATTAAGCCTCAGCTCTTAAAAAAAAAAAAAAGATTTTATGTATTTATTTTTACAGAGAGGGGAGGGAGGGAGAAAGGGAGAAAGAGAAACATCAGTCCCCCAACTGGGGACTCTGCCCATAACCCAGGCATTTGCCCCAACTAATCTAAGCAGTGACCTTTTGGTTTGCAGTCCGATGCTGAATCCACTCAGCCACACCAGCCAGGGCAGTCCCAGCTCTTGAAGAAAGGAATGTCAAAGAACTAGTGGACGTATTTTTAGGTGAAAACCATTGCAGGAAAGTTGGAGAACCAGACTTGAAAACCAGGCCGAATGCTAGATATCCAGTATCCCAGCCAAGGTCACACCAAGGAACTGCTGGTTATGGGGTGGACACTGCAGACCTTGCTGCCCAGGCATGGGTGCTCCTCTTGTCAACATTCCCTGCTTTTTTTGTAATGCTTGCTCCAAAGACAAAAATCACTGGCCTGAGTAGCTGATTGGCTGACTTGGATCATGCTGTGCACGCCCTGCCTGTAATAAGGCTTTTGGGGCTTCTATAATATGAAACAGGATCTGGATTCCCACCAAGACCTGCAGAGATGTAGATTCCCCAAACTCACATACACCACAAGAGCAATACCAATCACAGAAGGATTCCTGTCTGATTCTCTGATGGGGGTCTGATAATTCTATTCTACCAGTAACTCCTGGAGTTAGCATAGACCCCAGAAGTTAAGGGCTCAGTCCCATAAGACTGCCCTCACTTCAGATACCAGCTACCAATGGAGCCCCCAGGCCACTCACACATCTGTCCAGCTGACTATAAGTTTGGAAGTTCCCACAATCCTCTGCAGATTTCACTGGAGTGACTCATAGGACACAGGAAAACACTTTATTATGCTTACTGTTTTATAAAGGATACCACACAGAAACAGCTAAATGAGCTGGGGGTAAGGACACACAAAGATTCCATGTCTTCTCCAGGTGCACCATCTTCCCAAAACATAAATAAGTTCACCAACATGGAAGCTCCCCAAATCATATTGTTCAAGAGTTTTTACATCTTAATCTCCAGCTCTCTACCCCTCCCCAGAGGTGGAGGGGGTGTAAGTTCTGCCCTCTAATCAGGTTGTTTGGTCTTTCTGGTGATAGGTCCCATCCAGAAGCTATCTAGGGACCCCACCCTGAGTCACTCATTAGTATAAACTCAAGTATAGTCAAAAGAGGCTCTTTATGAATAACAAAGACACTCCTCTGTCACCACTTAAGAGATTTCAAGAGGTTTGGGAGCTCTAGGCTTGGAACCAGAGATAGAGACTAAATATATTTTTATTATACCACAGCTTCAGAGAGAGGCCATGCAGCAGCATGGGGATGGGGTCGGAGGCAGGGGCTCTGAGGAGAAGCCTCAGCCATGAGGAGTCCTTAAGATGAAATGCCACGGCTTTTATTATTTATTCCATATCAGTCATTTGCCATTTGTGATGTTGTCTGGTAGTTGTGTGGTAATGTAACTCTTTCATAATCAGTTAATCCTTCAATAAAACTGTGCTGTGTTCTTGTGTTTCTGCTTGCCTGGGAGAATTGGAGGAAGACAGGTCTCTATCATGTTTATGGCAGCACAAGGAGGAGAGAAGCCAAAATACCAATGAGATGCGAATGCTTCGGTGGAGACCAGATATTGGAGCTCCACCCTGAGACTTCCTGGAAGCCCATCCTTGACTGTCCCCAACACTCTCCAGAAGTATTTGGTGGGGGATGGTGTTGGTGATGAAGTTTTGACTCATTCATTTATTTATTTATAATTTTATTTTTTTGTTCTGGGAAAGTTTCTTAGATTTTTTTTAATTGAATTTATTGGGGTGATATTGATTCATGACACCATACTGGCCTCAAGTGTACAACCTGACAAAACATCATCTGCGCGCTGCATTGTGCACCCATCGCTCAAAGCAAATTCTCTTTCTATCCCAGGTAAGGGACCTGTACTCGGAAAACCACACAACGCTGAAGAAAGAAATTAAGGAAGATACAAACAAATGGAAGCATGTACCATGTTCATGGATGGGAAGAATTAACATCATCACAATGTCCACACTACCCAAAGCAATTTATAGATTCAACACAATCCCCATTAAAATACCAATGATATATTTCACAGATATAGAATAAACATTCCAAAAATTTATATGGTACCATACCTGACCCTGAATAGTGGCAGCTATTTTGAGAAAGAAGAACGAACTAGGAGGGATCACAATAACTAGTACCAAACTATATTACAAGGCCACTGTAATCAAAACAGCCTGGTACTGGCATAAGAACAGACACATAGATCAATAGAATAGAATAGAGAGCCCAGAAATAAACCCATGTCTCTATGGTCAATTAATATTCAACAAAGGGGATAGGAGCATAAAATGGAGTAAAAATAGCCTCTTCAACAAATGGTGTTGGGAGGTCTGGACACCTACATGCAAAAAAAATGAAACTCGACCACCAACTTACATCATGCAAAATAAACTCAAGATGGATAAAAGACTTAAATATAGGTCATGACACCATAAAAGTCCTAGAGGAGGACATAGGCAGGAAAATCTCAGATATTCCAAATAGCAATATTTTCATTGATCTGTCCCCTAGAGCAAGGGACATAATGAAAAGAATAAACAAATGGGATCTCATCAAAATAAAAAGCTTCTGCATAGCTAAAGAAAACATCAGCAAAATGAAAAGGGAACAAACCACATAGGAAAATATATTTGCAAATGATAACTTGGACAAGGGTTTGATCTCCAAAATATATAATGAACTTACACAACTCCACTCCAGTAAGACCCAGTTAAAAAATGGGCAAAGGACCTGAACAGACACTTCTCCAAGGAGGACATACAGAAGGCCCAGAGACATATGAAAGGATGCTCAGCATCTCTAGCCATCAGAGAGATGCAAATTAAAACCACAATGAGATACCATTTCACACCAGTCAGAATGGCCCTCATAACCGTATCAACAAACAACAAGTGTTGGAGAAGATGTGGAGAAAAGGGAACCCTAGTGCACTGTTGATGGGAATGCAGACTGGTGCAGCCACTGTGGAAAGCAGTATGGAATTTTCTAAGAAAACTAAAAATGGAACTGACTTTTTACCCAGCAATTCCACTGCTGGGAATACACCCTAAGAATCCTGAAACACCAATCCAAAAAAACCTATGCACCCCAATGTTCATAGCAGCACAAATTACAATAGCCAAGTGCTGGAAGCAACCTAAGTGCCCATCAGTAAATGAGTGAATCAAAAAACTATGGTACATTTACACAATGGAATTCTATGCAGCAGAAAGAAAGAAGGAGCTCCTACCCTTTGCAACAACTTGGATGGATCTGGAGAGCATTATTCGAAGTGAAATAAGCCAGGTGGTGAAAGACAAATGCCATATGATCTCACCTATAAGTGGAACCAGTCAACAAACAGACAAGAAAGCAAAATATAGCCAGAGACATTGAAATAAAGAACAAACTGAGAGTAACCAGAGGGGAGGGGGAGGGGATAATGGAGGGAAAGGGTGAGGGTCATCAAGGACCATGTATAAAGGACACATGGACAAAGTCAAAGTGGGGTAGGATTGAGGGTAGGGTGTGGAGATGGGTAGGGCTGGGGGGAGTTGTGGGGGGAACTGTACTTGAACAGCAATTTTAAAAAATGAGGAAGAAAAGAGAATCAAAGGAAAAATTCTCTTTCCAACCCCATTGATCTCCCCTTTGCCCACCTCCACCTCCCCCACACCCTTTTTCCTGTGGCTATCAACACGCCCTTGTCTGTTTGAATCGTTTATATGTAATATTAACGGAAGGGCAATCCTACTGGTTGAAGATATAAAGACATCCTGGATTTTGACACTTGGCTTTAAATATAAACTTGAAGTCTTTAGTTATGTGAATGTTATTGTTAAGGAAGAAAATGGTATCATCTAAGAGCAACTCTGGATTTAGTTTTAGCCAAGCCAAAGTTTTTTTTCTTTTTTTAATGAGCTAAAGCCTGGGGCCCTGTAGGTGAAGCTAATTTAGAGAGCTAAATTCTGAGAAAAAAAGAGAAGGTGAAAAAACCATTTAGGATGTCAGGGGTATAATTCTCTAGAACAGAGATGTCCAACCTTTTGGCATCTCTGGGCCACACTGCAAAAAGAAGAGGTATCTTGGGTCACACATTAAATACTCAAACACTAATGAAAACCAAAAAATCTCATAAGTTTGAAGTAAATTTATGATTTTGTGCTGGGCTGCATTCATAGCCATCCTGGGCCACATGGGGCCTGCAGGCCATGGGTGGGACACCCCTGCTCTAGAAGATCCTCTGACCAGGACAGAGAAGTCAGAATGTACACCTTCAGGGTGCTGTGATCCCACTCAGGGTCCAGGCTTTCCATAGAGGCCTAAAAGCACAGGCCAGAGGGGCCTGGCTAGGATGGCTGGGATGGCTGGGATGACTGGGTAGGGCTGGAGGGAGGGAATCACATGGGGAGGACAATTTGTTCTAACTGAAGATTAAGGGGTTGGCCCAGCAGGTTTAAGCAGCCTGCTAGCCGGAGCCAGGACAGACAGGTGGAAAGGAGGGTGAGGCAGTTGGAAAAGATCAGGATCAATACCAGAGAGGACCAGCCAAAAGTGCTCTTACTAACTTGAGAACTGGGCTTTTTAATGTGATGTTTTCTTAATGAAAAGTCAGAGGGAACCCCTGCGAATGAGTCTATGATGAAGTTCAATCAATGTCCAATAATGGATAGCTAATTATTATTCAATAAGCAACTACACCCCTTCCAGGTCTACCATAGAACCAGGTGCTGGCAGAGACACCCTGAAACTCTCCTTCCTATACCTGTTTTTGGGAGAACATACTCCAGCCCAGGTCTGTGAGGATTCTTTTTTGGTCTTAAAATTACTTGAGCAGCATATTCTGCTGTTTGTCCATATTAATGATGAGAAGGTTTTCTTTTGTCAAATCCTCTTGTTAAAGTTCATTTCAAACATTTAATAAGCTCCTACTATGTGTCAGGCACTGGCCTGATCACTGGAGAGTTCAAAGATAAGCAAGGAAAACCAGATGTAGTCTTTGTCCTCAGGAGTTCACGTATACTGTGTGTGTGGGGGTGGGGGGTGATGAGGTATGGGGGTTAAGACCATTAAGAAGCTGGACACTATAACCCTGACTGATGTGGCTCAGTGGATTGAGTGCCAGCCTGTGAACCAAGGGTCACTAGTTTGATTCCCAGTCAGGGCACATGCCTGGGTTGCAGTCTAGGTCCCCAGTAGGGGGTGCACAAGAGGCAACCATACATTGATGTTTCTCTTCCTCTCTTTCTTTCTCCCTTCGCTTCTCTAAAAATAAATACAAATAAATAAATAAAATAAAACCTGAAAAACACTGGACACTATAGAAAATTATAATAAACAGTGTGGGACAAAAATTGATCCACAGTTTAAGTATGTGAAACACAGAGTTTATTCTCGTATTATTATTTCTTAATTACTGTGTTATTTTTCATATGAACAACTGTTTTTGCCATACCCTGTACTGTGAACAGGGCTATCAAAGAAGACAAAAATATTCATCCAGTACAAATGCTAGCTGGATATTTCACATATGTAATCTCATTCATCCTCAATATAACCTTGTGAAGAAAGTACTATTATTATTCTCATTTTACAGAATGGGGATCTAAAGTCATGTGACTTATCTAAAGTCACACAGATGGTAAGTAGCTGGGACAGGATTCAAATTCATGCTTTCTAAGGTCACAGTTCATGTTTTGTTTTTTTTTTTATTGTGGTAAAACATATACAGGGTTCGGCACAAAGGACACCCCTGTTTTATTACAAAGTCATAAACATGTAATTCTGTAACATAACTATATCACGTTCGAGCACACCACACGACATTTTAGGTGGAATGTTCAAATTAAAACTATAAATTATTACACCACACCCATATTATTACCCTACCAACCACACTCAAGCAGGTGTTACTTTTGCTAGACCCTGTATAACATAAAAATTACCATTTAACCATCTTTTTCTTTCAACTGAAGAGCCTTGCTCTTTTATTTATTTTGGAATTTTCACAATTCCTTTTTTATAGCATAAGTTTTTAAAAAGTTGTGCTAAAATATATATAACATAGAAATTTGCCATCTTTACCATTTTTCATCATCCTACTGAAATTCTATACCCATTAAACAATAACGTCTCATTGTCCTTTCCCCTAGCTCCTGGAAACCACTGTTCTACTTTCTAGGTCTATGAATCTGTCACAGTTTATACTCTTAAGAACCCTGTTCCACCCGGGAAATTGCGGGAGCACAGAGGAGGGATATGTAGGCCCAGACTGGTGGGCGTGTGCGGTGGGAGAGTGATGAGCGTCAGAAGAGGCTTTTGGAGGTTTGCCCAGCTGGGTAGGTAGCCATCTAGCAGCGGAGTGTGGGTGGAGCGGGTGGAGCCACAGGCCAGCAGGCTCGATGAGCAGAGGCAAAAGCTTGCGAGCGGCACATAGGGTTCTGGGAACTGTGAGTGGTTGTGCTCAGTCCCTCTCTGGTGGGCCTTGTGCTCATCCAGCTGCAGGGATCACCGAAGGATTTTTTAACTGTCTCTTCTTAGGAATTCACTTCTCCTTTCAGCTTCCTTGTTCAGAGCTGACTTTTCTTTCTTTCCATCTCATTCCTCCTCTTTTTAAAAAGATTTTTAGAAACTTTATTTTTAGAGAGAAGGGAAGGGAGGAGGAAAGGGAGGAAGAGAAACATCAGTGTGAGAGAGAAACATCAATTGGTTGCCTCTTGCACGGCCCCGACTAGCAACTTGGCCTGCAACCCAGCCTCATGCCCTGACTAGGAATTGAACTGGTGACCATTCTCTTCATGGGTTGAAGCCCAACCAACTGAGCCACACTCATCAGAGCTCCTCCTTTTATTTTTAAATTGTAAACTTCTTATTGAAATATAGCATATGTACAGCAAAGTCCATGAATATGTGTGATGAATCCTCACAAGTGAACATACCCAGATGCCCTGTACTCAGATGGAGTAACAGAACCCCGGCGCCTCCAGAGAGCTTACCTTGAGAGAAGAGTGTGGATAGTCACTCTTCTCTCAAGGTAAGCACTACCCAACAACTAACAAAATAGATGACTTTTGCCATTTTTATACCTTGGCATCATACAGAATACATTTTTTTGTGTGTCTGGCTTCTTTGGCCAATTCTCATCCATGTTTGAATGTCAAAAAACAGTCCCCACCTCAGCTGAGGTGACAGAGAACAGGCTACACAAATATTAGGTGGTGTCACAATTCACAGTAAACAGCGGGACAAGAAGTTTCTTGTCCTGGCCCCGTGGGTGCTGCTGGGAAATGGATGGTGCCTGTTGAGGGCTATAACAGTGCAGGGACAGCGCTTGCCCTGTGCTATTCCCCTAATATTTCAAGGAGAGTGACGCTTAGAATTGTTAAACATTCCCAGGAGGGCCATAAATCTCATTTTAGCTACTTTCAATTGCAGAATGAAATGGCCTGTTTTCCTGGCAATTTTTATTTTTTCCGCTCAGTGCCTTGTCCTCTGGCTCTCTGGCTCACAGGCTCATGGCTTCCTTCCTTCCTTCCTTCCGCTCCTGGATGCGTTCCCCTTCTGGTTGTTATATTTCTGCAGAATTCAGCCCTCCTCCAGACCCAGGAGCTTTTAGCTATTGTTGGACTGAGGAGATACAAGAGTTATAAAGGATCCTGTAGATAATTTGATTCACCCTGCCCTTCAGTTTTCGGACTTTTAAAACATTGAGATATGATGTACATATGGTACAGTGCACAAATCTTAGCACCTAGCTCAAATAATTCAGCTCAATTATTAAGCTGATTTTTACATATGTAGACTATCACCATCACCATAATTTTTACATATGTCACCATCATTTAATCAAGATACAGATTATTTTTGTATTGAGCACCCAGGTTTGTTCACACTTTTTCCTTATTGATCTCTCTTCCTCCCTCACCCCATCACTGTGATAACCTTTATCTTTCTTCTATCACTATAGATCACACTCGCCTCTTCTTGAACTTCAGATAAATGGAATAATACATATGTACTTTTTTGTGTTTGGCTACTTTGGCTCAACATCATGGTTTTTGAGATTCATCCATGTTGTTGTGTGTATCTATAGTATTTTTTTAAATTGCAGAATGTTATTTATTTATGTCTTCTTTTAAATCTTCACCCAAGGACATGCTATTTGATTTTAGAGGGGCTGCCTCCTGTACACGCTCTAACTGAGACCAAACTTGCAACCTACACATGTGCTGTGACTAGGAATTGAACCTGCAAACCTTCAGTTTATGGGACTACACTCCAATCAACTGAGTCACACTGGCCAGATTATCTATCTATCTATCTTTTTAAAAAGATTTTATTTATTTATTTTTAGAGACACAGAAAGGAATGGAGATGAGATGGACAGAAACATGGATGTACAAGAGTGTGCAGGGGCTCCACCTGCAGGGCCCCCTGGCTGCCACAGATGAGAATAAGTTTATCAGGACATGATCTGCTTGGGGAGGAAAAGTGGCCGATCTCTCAAAGGAAAAGGGCCAATAGCCTTTTCCTCAGTGGGCTTTTATTGGGTTCATTTCGCACAGGAATACAGGTAAAGCTCATTAATCATTGTCCAGCAGTAAGGATCAAACAACAGATAGCATACTAAGAACTACTAGGGCCTATTTTGAGTCAGAGTCTGTTAGCTAAAGGTCTACAAAACTTTGGGAAACAAACTCATTTCCTGCTTGGACCCTTATCATTTGATTGAGAACCTTCTTAGCAAAGTAGGTTTCACAGGATTTTATGTATTCTTTCTCAGGCCTGATCACCTGGGGAAACTGCCCTTTCCAGCACAGGACTGCACCACCCTCTGTCATTGTTTCAGGCTTAAGTCAGGCAGGGGAAGCAAGGAAACCAAGAGATTAGAAGACTTCTCACAGACAGAATGAGGACTCAGGCTATATCATAGCCAAGGGGCGAGGGTCCATTACTCCCTTTTGATGTAGCCCCCCCAAGTCCTTCCTTGGGCCATCCACATGATTGTGCCTGTCTTAGGTCATCCCCCTTTGGGGAATCTTACCCATTATTGGCTAACTGATCAAGCATTGGGGGCCAGATATGGATGAAGTAAAAGGAGCAGAAGTGGCGCTCCTGACAGGGAGATAAGCTTTGTCTCCTTAGTGGCTTATGGTCTGAAGGTTGCTCATTCAGCCTTAGCCATGGGGGAGTTACAGCTCCTGAAACCAGGCAGGGCAGTTCCCAATACAAGAGGTAAATGGATCAGCCTCTCATATGTCCCCAACTGGGGACCTGAACCGCAACCCAAGTATGTGCCCTGACAGGGAATTGAACCAGAGACCTTTTTGGTTCACAGGCCAGTGCTCATTCCACTGAGCACACCAGCCAGGGTTTTATCTTTCTTTTTAAGGACATTTGGATTGTTTCTGGTTTTGGCTACTGATTTAATTTGTTAAGGCTACCATAAGAAAGTACTGCAGATGGGGTGGCTTAAATGACAGAAATTTAGTTGCTCATAATTCTGGAAGGTAAAAGTCCAAGATCAAGGTGTCAGCAGCAATGGTTTCTTCTGAGGGCCTCTCTCCTTGGCTTGTAGATGGCTGTCTTCTCTCTGCATCTTCACAAGGTGTGTGCGTATCCTAATGTTCGCTTTTAAAAAGGACACCAGTCATATAGGATTCAGGTTCACTTCAATGACCTCATTTAACCTTAATTACTTCTTTAAAATCCTCATCTTCAAATTTAGCTACATTCTGAGGTACTGGGGGTTAGGGATTCAACATATAAGCCTTGGAGGGAACTCAGCTCAGCCTATAACAACTACTATGAATTAAGCTGCTATACATTTTTTGTATAAACACCAATTCTAAAGAACCTATGCACCCCAATGTTCATAGCAGCACAATTTACAATAGCCAAGTGTTGGAAGAAGCCCAATGAATGGATCAAAAAACTATGGTACATTTACACAATGGAACACTATGCAGCAGAAAGTAGGAGCTCTTACCCTTTGCAGCAGCATGGATGAATCTGGGGAGCACTATGCTATGTGAAATCAGCCAGGTGGTATAAGACAAATACTGTATGATCTTCCCTATAAGTGGAACCTAATCAACAACAAACGAGCAAGCAAAATATAACCAGAGACATTGAAATAAAGAACAAACTGACAGTAACCAGAGGGGAGGGAGGAAGGGGTAAAAGGGAGGGGAAAAGGGGAAGGGTCATCAAGAAACATGTATAAAAGACATAGGGATAAAGCCAAAGGTGGGTAGGATTGAGGGTGGAAGGTGGGCATGGGTGGAGCAGGGGGAAGTGGTGGGGGGAAAATGGAGACAACTGTACTTGAACAACAATAAAAAAATTCTTTAAAAAATTTTTGTATAATTTGCACATGTACTATTGTCCAAAGTAGTTGAACCAATATACACTCCCACTAACAATGTAGGAGAGTACAGTTGCTGTACATTCTCACCAGCTACTTCATTTGACAGCTGAGAAACAGAGACAGAGAATGACAGAGAAGAGCTGAAAGGCCCATTTTCCCACATGCAGATCATGAGCTTGAGGGTGCAGAGCAGAGTATGCAGAACTGTCCCCAACCAGCTTCACAAATTTCTGCAACTCCCCAACACCTCACCTCATCCAATCTTTCTTTCTTTTTTTTAATTTTTATTTTAATTTTTATTTTAATTGTTGATCTTGTACAGTTTTCTGTCTTTTATTCTCACCCAACCCACCACCCCAGCCCTCCCCACCTCCCTCACAATTCCACCCCCCCCCATAGTTTTTGTCCATGTGTCCTTTATACTTGTTCCTGTAAATCCTTCCCCTTTCCCCCTGAAATTCCCTCCCCTCTCCCCTCTGGTGACTTTCAGCCTGTTCTCAGTTTCCATGTCTTTGGTTATATTATGCTTGTTTGTTTGTTTTGTTGATTAGCTTCCTGTTAAAGGTGAGATCATATGGTATTTGTCTTTCACTGCCTGGCTTATTTCGCTTAGCATGATGCTCTCGAGTTCCATCCATGCTGTTGCAAAGGGTAGGAGCTCCTTGTTTCTTTCTGCTGCATAGAATTCCATTGTGTAGATGTACTACAGTTTTTTGATCCATTCATTTACTGATGGGCATCTAGGTTGCTTCCAACACTTGGCTATTGTAAATTGTGCTGCTATAAACATAGGGGTGCATAGGTTCTTTTGGATTGGTGTTTCAGGGTTCTTAGGATATAGTCCTAGCAGTGGAATTGCTGGGTCAAAAGGTAGATCCATTTTTAGTTTTTTTAGAAAATTCCATACTGTTTTCCATAGTGGTTGTACCAGTCTGCAATCCCACCAGCAGTGCACTAGGGTCCCCTTTTCTCCACAGCCTCTCCAACACTTGCTGTTTGTTGCTTTGTTTATGAGGGCCATTCTGACTGGTATCGAGTGGTATCTCATTGTGGTTTTAATTTGCATCTCTCTGATAGCTAGCGATATCGAGCATCTTTTCATGTGTCTCTGGATCCTCTGTATGTCCTCCTTGGAGAAGTGTCTGCCCAAGTCCTTTGCCCATTTTTTAATTGGGTTGCTTGTCTTCTTAAAGTGGAGTCGTGTAAGTTCTTTGTATATTTTGGAGATTAAACCCTTATCTGAGGTATCATTGTCAAATATGTTTTCCCACACAGTCAGTTCTCTTTTTATTTTAATACTGTTTTCCTTGGCCATGCATGGCCAAGGAAAACAATCTTTCAATCATTCACCAAAAAGAACATTGGGAACCGCCTGAGGCCCAGGGCAGGTGCTAGGCTCTGAAGTTAGGTGGAAACCAAGAAAGATGTAAAATTTAAATTCCAGGTGTAGCAACAGGCAATGAACCACACAACTAAGTAAGTACAGATTGTCGTTAAGTGCTGGGTAAGGAATGAACAGAACCCAGGCAATAAAATAAGGGGTGTGGGCGTGAGAAGGGTAAATTTCCTTTTGATGAGTTGCTTGGGGGAACGTATAGGAGAGCCCTGAATGATTAGAAGGTGCCAGTCAGGCCAAGGGTCAAGGAAAGTGTTGAGGCAGGAAGAATAGGAAGAATACTAGCCCTGAGGTGTGAGCAGCTCTAGGGGGTGGGGAACAGGAAATAATAGTCTGTGTGACTGGATTTGCATGGACAAAGGCAGAGGAGAGGTAGGAGATGAGGTCTAGAGGGCAAGGCCCACAGCATGCTGGGCTGACAGGTCATGGGGAGCCGTAGCAGAGAGCAATGGGAAGCCATGGTAGGGTTTTAAGAGAGCGATAACCAAGATCCAACTGACATGAACAAACATACATACATCTTCTTACTGCGCATCTTGAGACTCAGGATGTGGTAGGGTTCAATAAATATTCTTGAGTGCGTAACCGATTGTGTTTATGATTATTTTAGCATATGGAATAAGTTCAATACAAGTATTTTTAAAAAATGTTTAAATTGAAGTAAAATTTATATAACATAGAATTAACCATTTTAAAATGTATAATTCAGTGGCATTTAGTACATTCACAGCGTTATGCAATGATTGCGTCTGTCTAGTTCCAAAATATTTTCATCACCCCCAAAGGAGATCTTATATCCATTGAGCAGTCAGTTCCCATTCCCTCCTCCCCCCAGCCCCAGGAAACCACTAATCTGCTTTCTGTCCTATGGATTTACCTATTTCTAGATATTTTATAAAACTGTAGCCCTGGCTGGTGTGGCTCAGTGGATTGAATGCCAGCCTGCGAACCAAAGGGTCGCTGGTTCGATCCCCAGTTAGGGCACTTGCCTGGGTTGCTTGCGGGCTGGGTCCCCAGTGTGCGGCACGCCAGAGGCAACCACACATTGATGTTTCTCTCCCTCACTTTTTCTCTCCCCCTCTTTCTCTCTCCCCTTCTCTAAAAATAAATAAATAGAATCCAAAAAGAAAGTAATAATAGAATATGTGATCTTATGTCTGGCTTCTTTCCTAGCATAATATTTTCGGGGTTTACCCAATGTAGCATGGCTGAAAAATATTCCATTATATGGATGTACCACACATTTATCCCTCGATGGATGGTTGTTTCCACCTCTTGGCTATTGTGGATAATGTTGCTATGAACATTGATGTAAAAGTATTTGTATGAATACCTGTTTTCAATTCATTTACATATATAAGCAGAAGGGAATTACTGGGTCATTTGGTAATCTATGTTTAACTTTGTGAGGAACTGCCAAACTGTTTTCCAACATCTCAATAAACGTTTTTCCAAACGCAAAAAAGAAAAAGTAGATGGAAGCCTGGGAGGCAGGGATGAGGGCTTTTCCAATCTTCCACAAGCAAGTTCTCTGGGCTGACTCTCATCCTCAAAGTGGGGAAAATAAAGCTCACCTCTGTGAGCTGAATGAAGTAACTTCTAAAATTCTAGGCACAAGTATTCCCTTAAATTAATTGCCTTCCCTTACCATTTTGTGCTCCACTCACATCCTACTTGGCCTTGGGGGCAAGTCCACGCCTGCGGGTCTTCCAGCCCAGCCTTGTTGCAAACTACAATTCCCAGCAAGCACTTCTTCCCAGCCGCCTCTCCCTGCCTGGTGCGCATGCTTTGGCAGACGTGGCACCGGGAACTAGGAGGCGGGGAGCGGCTGGGAAGTGGCGGTGGCATTTGGACCCGGCGGAGCTGCGGGCGCGGGAGCCCGAGTGGAGACCAGAGCCGGCCGTGGGCAGCGGCGGAGGGCATGGCGCGGGCCGGGCCGGCGTGGCTGCTGCTGCTGGCGGTCTGGGTGAGGTTGTGGCGCGGGGTCCGGGCCGGGGCCGGCAGGAGTACCGGCACGTGGCGCTCGAAGTGAGGGTCCGCTCCCCTTACTGCCCGCCCATCCTGGACAAGCCGGGAGGTGCCTCCTGCCACCAGAGTAGGGGCGTGCGTGCCAGGATGGCGGTGGCTCGGTGGCTGCAGGGGAGGCAGCCGGCGGCCCCGGCTCCCTTCTCCCAGAGCCTTCCGGGGCGCAGGGGCTGGAGGGAGCCCGTGGACGCTGAGCGGTACATCGCGGAGTGCTTGCTCAGCGGGCACAACTTTGCGGGGGTGCAAGTCTGGAGGCGGCCACCAGCTTAGGCGAGACACCCGCGTGCTGGGGGCAGATGCATAGCGCACCAGACTCCGGGCCCTACACCTGTGTGAGTGCGGTGTGGGAAGTGGGTGCTTTCCACCCGCACTGCCGGAAACCTTGTTTTAGGGCCACCTGGTTCTTGGTTTCCACCCAGAGCGGCTGGGACACTGCCATTCCACACCTGGGTCCCCGCCTGCAGGGAGTTCTGCTCCTACACCCAACTGAGATTGGCCCGAACATCGGCCACTTTCTGGCTTTTTGACGCGGCGTATCTTTTAAAGTGTCTGATTCAGTGTCCTCATCCTTGAAATGGGGACGGCAAAGATAACCCACCTCGCAAGGTTTTCCCGAGGGTCGGATGAAAAATCTGAGGAGGAAGCTCAGTAAACTGCAAAATCATAGGAGAGTGGAGGAGGGGTGGGCCAGGGTACCGGGAGTGGTGGGCTCTCCAAGAGGAGTTTGCTACGTGTGTGAAAGATGCCTCCAAGGCATCCGTGGGAGAGGTCTGAATGGGTGTGTCCACAGCGTCCAGGGCTGCCCTTGGTTGTTGGCCTTGGTGTTGCCTGGGTGTGTGATGGGATAATGTGGTTTCTTTCCATCTTTTTCCATAACTTCTGGTCTCTCTTATTTTAAGACCATCTTGACTTCTTCTTTTCCGAAGTTTTAAGGGAATTTCTGCCTCTGGCACTCTCTCCAGCCCAGATTTTTCAGATTTTTAGGGGTGCGTGTGTGACAAGGGCGCTGGACAAACATGAGGAGAAAAAGTCAAGTGTGGATTGAATTGCTTTATATAATTTCATCTCCCAATACCCTGCCATTTTGGAATCACAATGAGGAGTGGCCCCTGTCTTCTGGCTGTCTGGAAATCCGTGGGGAAGGAAGCTCCCTCCCTGTCCTCTAGGTCTGATCACTCTCCTCCCTCTGGGAGAGAACCAGGCTGGAGTGGGGCAGTGTCACTTTACCAGCATCTAGATGTGTTTGATGATCTGCCTGCATTCTGTTGCCTGGAGCCAGTTGGCCTTGGCAGGTAGGTCTCTAGACCAGGCAGAACTGCGGGAAGGTGCCCAGGGGGCCATCTC
Organism: Glossophaga mutica; assembly: GCA_039655065.1. Classification (NCBI taxonomy): domain Eukaryota; kingdom Metazoa; phylum Chordata; class Mammalia; order Chiroptera; family Phyllostomidae; genus Glossophaga; species Glossophaga mutica. The sequence continues at coordinate 121,282,456 of CM077304.1, read as the reverse complement.
CAGTGGGACTTCCTATCAGGTCTTTGCACGTGGGCTGTTTTAGGAGGTCCTGCTTTCCTCTTTTCTTCCTTTTCCCCTCCCTCCTGTGAAAGTAAAAAAGGGCTTGGGAATTTGACCGGAAAGAAATTTCGTTCAACAAATATTTGTCAACCACATTGTCGGGAGCTGGGTTAGATTTTGGGCGGAGAGCAAAATACACATTGTCCCTGCCATCCTGTGTTGCCCTGGGTTGGGAAGGGGAGTCGGTCCTGCGAACAAAAGAAAAGACAACAGCGAATGCTGATATCTGAAGGGCTGGGTGCTTCCACAGAACGGGAGGCACACACTCATTCAGAGGGCGGGTCAGCTATGGTTTCCCTGAGGCAGTAGGTTGAGCAGTCAGGACGGAGTATGGGAGTCAGCAGTTGAAGTCTGCAGGCACCTTCCACCGAGGGGTTTGGAGGAGTGGGTAGGTTTGCTGAGAGCCCTAGAACCTGGAAATCCCTCAGCAAAGAATTGACATTTTTCTCTTATCCCCAAGCCCTTGGCTTAGCAGGTGAGGGACACAGATGCACGGTCAGTGGTGAGTGGCTGGTGGACACTAGGGTGGACTTTGTAAATCTATACTCCGTGTGTCCCTCTGATAAGGGCTTCCAGGTACTGGGAGTGGATTGAGTTTCTTTGTTCACTCAATATTTACTAAGGGCTAATATGTGCACAGCACCGGGCTGTGACCTGAGGGATACGAAGAAGTGTAAAGAGAGTCTACAGAGTTTCATGGGCAGGGATGTGTACCCACCACATGTTTTTAATGGCAAAATAGGGAAGTGGCTTCAGTGCTCAACAGCAGTGGCATGGTTAAATGGCTTTTGGCCCTGTCCACACCATAGGAAGTGATGGTTATGCAGAATATTTATATTTACTAGAATGCTATTTATTATAAAGACATTTCGTGATGCTAGTGAAGATGATCTGAGGACATGGAGAAGTTTTCTAGTGTGTTGAGTAGGGGGAAAGCAGGATAAAAGCCAAATCCCAGGAGGGCTGAAGGAGGCCCTACGTGTTTGGGGGTTCAGAAGTGCATCAAGATACGAGCAGTGGCTGGTCTGGAAGGTGGAGTTGTGGGTGACTTTTGCTTACTTATGGTTTTCTGTGTTTTCCAAGTTTCCTACATGAACGTATATTAGTTTTTGATCAGGAAAGTTAATAAGGGAACATTTTTTAAAAGGTTCTTTTGGGAGCCTCAGCCCTCCAGAAGAATACTGGGGTAGAAAGAGTCAACACTTTGGGACAAGTTGGTCTAGCCCTTCGAGGCTGGGTGGGTGTCTCTGCCCAAGGGGTCTGTGGCTAAGGAGACCGAGCCGTTTTGACCCCATGCCCGCGCCTGCAGCTGGCTGCCCCTTCCTGCGGTCCAGCGCAGCAACTTGCTACAACTGGCCAAGCCATGGAGCTAGGCTGTGTTGAAGTTTTTACTGGTTTTGGAAAAACAACAATGGTGAGCGCTTTCCTTTTTTTCTTTCTTCATGAATCCAAATATTTTCAGTTTAAAAACTACTCTTTTGGTATGATGTCCATGTTTGGGGGTAGGGAGTGGTTTACAGTATCCTTTTGAAACATGAAAGTAGTGATGGTATATTGTGATTTTTTAAAAAGTCTTTTGATAAAATTTATTTTTAAGTATATATGACATATATTACACATATTTAAACATATATGTATATGTACTTTAAAGTATGTCATGCCAGTCTGTGAGATTCAGAAGTCTGAGAACTGCCACTCTGACTCAACGCCCTCATTTTATAAAAGAAAAGGGAGGCTCCAGGAGGGAGAGGATGCACTCAAGGCCACCAGGTTCTAAAGGCAGAGCTGGGATTAGACTGAGGCTTATGAATTATAAACCAGGGTTCTTCCCACTCCATCTCTGTCATCTCAGCCCCCCACCCCCCATCTCCCACACACTTCCCTCCTCCAAAGCCGCTGCTAGAGCCTCTGCCCCATGATGGCTTGAAGCTCAGAACCTGGCGGGTGGAGGTGCAGGAAGCAGGAGACGTTTGCCCCGGTCTCTCCTGCAGAGCTTTTAATGTACACGTATTTAGATTCTGCAGTATATATTTAATAGGCTTCTGTGGGTTGGCCTGGGGACCTAATTGCCATTTATAATGCTGTTTGGAACCTGGAGTGTACTTCTTCCACAGAAATAAACACATTGCAGGGGAAATTTTAAAGCAGAACTTTAAGGCGTAAGTTGGAGGAATGGCCGAGTGCTGTGTGAGTGGCAAACACTGAGTGCTACGGATTCGGGCAAAGTCCAGGCGGTGGGGCGCCAAGTGACCAGAGAAGGGCCCCAGCTCACTGCTCACAAAGGAGGGCAGACTCTGAGCTCTGTTGCTGTGGGGGTCCTCCCTGCCCTGGCTGTTGTGTCCCCAGCACCTAGCCCAAGATCTGGCATGCAGTCATCCCCAGGCCGTGTTTGGCTGAAGGATTCGTGTTGCTGTTGACAGAGAAAGGAAACTTTTCCTGACAGAAATGTAGGCAATGAGGAGTGATGGGCCAGGCTGGCTGGTAGGAAGGATTTGAGTCTGGGAGTTGGGGGAATAAGACTGCAAGAGTGGATCGTAAAGAAGCTTAATGCTGGCTTTTGGACTTGCTTCTGTAGGTAATGGAGAGACATGATGAAAGTTGCCCTTTGAATAGCAAGATCAGTCAGGCCACAGAGCAGGGTTTCGGTTGAAGTAGGAGAGACGGGATTAATTTTCTCAGAACAGCACTTTCTTCTTCTTCTCTGTTATCTACAAGATAAAGTCAAGTGCAATGTTGTGGAAAGAACACGGGCTTTTTGCCAGGTAGACACTCAGGAGCTGTGTGACCTTGGGCCCTGCCTCAGTTTTCCTGTTTGTGAATGGTGGTAGTAATATCCATCTTGTAAAGTTAAAAGGACCAGAAATCATACAGGAAGCACTCAGCCCAGTGCTTGGCACATGGGAGTGCCCAGCAAGTGGGAGCCATAGCCGTCGTCTCAAGTTGCTGACGAAGAGGTGCTAGGGAAGCCAGTTAGGAGGAGGCAGTGGACAGTGAATGGCCAGAGTGTGTGTGAGTAGAGGCTTCAAGTCACGGATGGCGCTGTCCTGTGCTGCTGTAATTTTCTCTGTCACAGTTCCTTCGGGCTGGGCTCTTGCCTTGATTCCTGCCCCTCCCCACTGGGCCCCTGCACTGCCTCTGGATTGGCGGATGGAGGGGGGCCTTGCAGAGGGGATAAGGATTTCAGTGCTCAGTGTTTCTCTCCCCTTTCTTCTGAAAGTGGATCCTCTCTTGAGAATGGATACACCAACAACACTGCCTCCCTGGAGGGTTCGCCCCAGCACCGTGGTTTTGTTCAGTAGGGCTCCTCTGTCCCGCTTGGTCATTGTTGTAGGTTTCGGAGGCTGTCTAATCGACTGTCTAATCGACTGTCTAATCGACAGTGGGCCTGGGAGTGGTGTATGGGGTGTAAGGACAGCCGAAGTTCTCTTACATGACCCAGACTAAGATGGTTTATTTGCCCCCCACCCCCACCTCCCTTTTGCCTTCTCCCATTTGTTCACATCTGGCCCCTTGGGTCCCAGTGGGAAAGGGGAGGAGCACAGTGCTGGCCGTTGCCTGGCCCGTCCTGCAGCACTGACCGGGGCCTCTGGCTGCCCATTTGATTTGTTGATGAGAATTGTGACACACCTGTACATTTGAAGAGGGCTTTCGAGTTTAGTTTGCAAGACATTTCCACATATTTCATGCCTGTGTAGCCTGGAGTCCCATGTTAACTGGTGAGATAAGGTAATTAAATGCTGTTTCCTGTAGAGAGGGTTGGGTGGGTGGACAGAAGTGGGAGGAGATGGACGTTAGACAAGAGTGTGGGTGTGGCCCAGAGGGTGGAGGGATAGACAGGTGGGTTGGGACTCAGTGATAGTTCTAGTGGCTTGCCTGACTATTTAAGCAGCCAGGTTGGTAGGTGCTATTTGCTGAAATAGCAACACCAGCCATTTTCCTTGGTATCTGTGAAACTTGCTTTTCAGCTCCCCGAGGGCCTGCGCAGGGGAGCAGGAGCAGCCAGCTGGACACTTGTCCATCCTTCTCATCTTTCTCAGTACCCACTTCTTAGCACTGGTGCGGTTCCCACTGACCACCTGAGGTCCAGCAGGGCCTCTTCCCACACACCAGTTTACAATGGCTTCTAAATAATTAGCTTTGCTGTCATGAGGTGGGGGTTAAACACTCAACAGGGAGTGTGGAGTTAGAATAGCCCTTTCGTTCCCAGAGGCCATACTGAGCCCGCAGTTGAATGCACACTCTGTTTCCATGTGGCCTGATGGTGAGCCTGTGCCTGGCTTCAGAGAGTCTAACTTGGTACAGCTGGTGGGGTGGAGATGGAGAATTCGTCCCCTGCAAAGGATCCCACTGTATCTTCAGCCCCTTGACAAGAGCAGATGTCTTTAATTCATGAGCAGGTCCTTTCATCCTCACCTTGGAAGGTGTTAGTGGAGATCCAGGTTGAGGGCCCTAAGGTGGGGCTTGAATATACAGGTGATTTAGTATGGGAGCCCAGCCAGGGGCTTGGCTGGAAGCTGTGCTGCTGGACCCAGTAGGCCAGGCTGCAGAGGAGCAGGCAGGCGTGTGCTCTCGTGAAGGCCTCACCTGGCCGGTCCTGGGCAGAGTGCTGTACCTGCCTCTCATTTCAAAGGAGCGTGTGCCATGACCTGCACGCTCCACGTGTCACAAGTGTCATTCGTTCCACAGATCCATCGATCTTTTTTTTTAAACAGCTATTTCTTGGGAGTCTTTTGTGAGTCAGACATACCACTCGGCAGCATTGGGGACATCATGATAAATAAGATGGGCACCATCCCTTTGTCCCATTGCTTAGTGGGAGAGCCACCAATGTATTATTTGATTCAAGTAGAAAGTGCTGGAAGGAGGAAGTGTAAGGTGTAATGGAATGTGTAACAGGGATCCCCAGCCTAGTGCAGGGAGTTGGGAAAGGCTTCTCTGAGGACTTAAAGACCCTTTCTCAGAATAGTGTTCTTTAGAAAAAAAATTTTTATCCTCACCTGAGGATGCATATATTTATTGATTTTAGAGAGAGAAGAAGTAGGGAGGGAAGAGAGAGAAAAGGAGAAACAGAAACAGTGATGTGAGAGGGAAACATTGATCAGTTGCCTCCCAAACATGCCCCGAATGGGGATTGAACCCACAGCCTAGGTCTGTGCCCTGACTGGAGATCCATCCTGCAGCCTTTTATTGTACAGGACGGCGTCCCAACCAACTGAACCAGCGGCCAGGGCTCGAGTGATGCTTTAAATGTACAAAATAGAACACATGGGATTATAAAGGGAACCAGAGATACTGCAACACAATTATCCAAATATTATACCAAATATGTGATAAAATTATATTTACATGTTTTATTACTATCATATAAGATCTAGTGTTAGGTTTGCTAATTTATGTAATGTTGAGTAGCATAAACAGTGTTTCACAATATTTACACCAATTGTAATGTGATGGGAGTTGTGATTTCTGTTGATGGTAAAGTCACAGATACCCACATCCCTGATAAAGGGAAGGCTAAATTTCAGTTAGAGATTGGTGGGGACGTGATGTTTCCCCATACAAATTCATAGATCCCACGGTAAAGAACAATTTTCTAAGAACTTGGGAATAAGAGAGGATTTAGTAACTTATGTCATACTGCAGCTTTGTCTAAGAAGCCCACCTAAGGGCCATCTAGTGCTCTGGTGAATTTAACTTTGCTTATTATTCTTTAGGACCCATCCTCTGTGAAGTTAGATATGATGTAAATAATGTCTGTCTGGTGAAGAAGAGAGATGTGAAGGGTATTGCCCTGCAGGGCATTTACCAGTTTGGTATCTAATTTAGCAGTCTTATATCAGGATTCTTTTCTTTAATCAATCATACGCACATTACTGTCTTATAACTTCTTTTCGAAAAACTTTTTTTAACCTTTTTTTTAAAAGATTTTATTTATTTTTAGAGAGAGGTGAAGTGAGGGAGAAAGAGAGGCAGAGAAACATCAAGGTGTGAGAGAAGTTTGCAACATCAATTGGCTGCCTCTCATGCTTCCCCAACCTGGGGCCTGGCCTGCAACCCAGGCATGTGCCCTGTCTGGGGATCGAACCAGCGACCTTCCGGTTTGTGGGATGACACCAGCCCACTGAACCACACCAGTCAGGGCTAACCTTTTTTTTTTTTTTTTTTTTTTAATAGCTTCTTGTAACTTGTCATTTTAGTGGGTCCCTTATTAAAGGGTTCAGTAACACTTTGAAATATGCTCAATATCTGTTTTTATGAGTTAGGTTTTTAACATTTGAGAATTATACTTGACCCTGTTTTAAGAACTTCTGAGTGAGCAGGATGTGAGTGTGTGGTGCTCAGAAGGGAGGTCTGGGCTGGCAATGTTAATTTAGGGGTGCTGCCTGGAAGGTGGGTGAGACCCTGCCCCAGGGAGGGAAGTGGCAAGAGGAAAGAGAAGGTGGACTGAGTGAGCGCCAAGGAACCTCAGCATTGAAAGGGTAGGGAGATGAGGGTTTACAGAGAAGGGGAACTGGAGAGGTACAAGAGAGACCAAGAGTGTTTGCCCGGGTTCGAGAGGGTGAGCAAACCGAGAACTGGAGGTGCCCGTAGGGTTGTCCACGTGGAAATCATTGTTGAACCCCCATGAGAGCCTTTTTGGTGGCGGTGGGACAGATCTGAGAGGGCTGGGGAGTGGATAGGAGAGAAGTGGAGATGGGAAAGTCTGGCTGTGAAGCAGCGAGTGACATGGGGTCCAGATGGTGGGCTTTGAAAGGGTGGGCCAGCGGCAGAGGTTTTCCAACCTGGCTGTGGATCCAAACCACCATAATGGGGGATGTGTAAAAATGGATTGACTTTGGGGACATGGCCCAGGAATCTGTATTTCTGAAAAGCTTGTTCTTGGAGCTGTTGTGCAGCTACCGACCAGGCAAGTTTACAAGTTAGCAACGTTAGTGTTACAGGGTGGGTAATACTTGGGTAGCCAAGGTTGCCTCTCTGCGCCGAGGGGTGTGGCACAAGTTCTGCCCGTGTCGTGAGCCACACGCGCAGCTGACACTGGGAGGCATCATTTGGCTGAGCAGGTGCGGTTTTTGCTTTTCTGTGAAGGCATGTGGGGAATTGCAGGCTGGTGGGCAGCAGGGGAAAGATGATCAGGTTGTCAGTGCAGCTCTTTTTAGTTGGTCACATTCAGTAGCTAGATTGGAAGGGAGAGTGAGCCTTCTGGCCTCTAGATCGTGTTCTAGGTGCCGCTGTAGGCCGTGAGAGGAAGCTCGAGGGACATCAGTGTGAAGTATATACATGTATATACATTGGTGGGCAAAGAGAAGAGCGTCCGACCTGTACTCACACATCCAGTCTGAGTCCTGGTTCTGCCACTTCAAGCTTTGCCCAAGGCGAGTGCCTGAACTACTTAGAGCCTCAGTGTTCATATCTCTAAAGTGGGGAGAGTACCACATCCCAGACATATTGCTTATAGTTGTTTTCAAACATTTTTACTGCAACCCCTGCATGGGTAGTTATACATTTTTACATTATAACCAAGTATATATACCCATGTATAAAACATACATTTGTACATTTCACTGACTATTTCGGCTTGCTGCCTGTGGCACACACTGATATTTTCTGTTTAATGTCATTACAACATGCAGGTGGTGACCTCTTGAATTGATTTTATGACTCGGCTCTTGGATTGAGGCTCGAGGACTGGAATGCACCAGTTGGAACTCTCAGCTTTAGAGGCTGGACGAGATCATGTACAAGCGCAGTGTGCACATGGCTCAGGAGCACGGGGGTGGGGGGTGGTCATTTTCTCATCAGTTACCAGAGCTTTGAGGCAGGGTTGGACTTCCAGAGCAGAGAGTCACTGGCTCTTCCTCCCTCCCTGCTGCCTAGTTCGCTCTTCTCTCCCCAGGCCTCCTCGTCGGCCCGGGTCACGCATGTACAGACTGGCGGCCACCCAACACCCTCTAGGCTCCCGAAGACGTTTTCCAGAACGTTAGGGCTTCAGGATCTTAAATCCCGGTTAAATGCACTGCAGTTGCAGTTTCAGGATAAGAAAAGCTGTTTGTATGAGCTCTTGGATGAGTTGTCCTGCCCCTGCGTTGTCTCTTGTCGACGGCTGCATCTGTGCCGTGGGGCTGTGGGGGGGCCACAGTGTGTAGCCCACCTGTAAAGTGGGGCTTTTAAAGGAAGCAGAATATGAGAAATGCAGCTGGCTTTGTATTTGCAGGAGCCAGTGGTCAGTGTGCGTGGCTCGGGAAGCTGCTCTCTGCCTGTTCCAACTGGGCGCCGGAGTCCGTCAAACTCGGGTCTGAGTCACAGCTCTCATGCCTACTTGCTGGGTGATGCCGAACAAGTTTCATAACTCCTTTTGGTCTCAGTTTCCTTCTCTGTCAGTAGGTGTAATGAAAGTGCCGACTTCATTCACCTGCTGAGATAATTAAATTAGATAACCACTCGACCTGCTTTGCTTGCTCCTGCTCCGCGCATTGAGCACTCTGCTTTCCGCTGTTACCATGGTCATGGGCTCATCCCTAGGCCCTGAAATTTGGAATTAAAGAATCCGCTCATGGGTTCTGTTCTTTGCCAAATACTTTCCTATTTCTCTCATCTTTTTAAAAAATTTTTATTTATTTTTAGAGAGAGGGGAAGTGAGGGAGAAAGAGAGGAAGAGAAACGTTGATGCGAGAGACACATTGATCCACTGCCTCGCGCACACCCCCAGCCAGGGACTTGGCCCACAACGCAGGCATGTGCCCCATCAGGAACTGAACTGGCGACCTTTCAGTTTGCAGGACTTTGCTCAACCCACTGAGCCACACTACTCAGGGCTCTCATTCTTCATAAACGAATTTAGCTCCCTTAGCTGCAGCCAGTGGGGGTTCCCCATCCCAGGGCTGATACGGCTCTCTGTTCATGTGTCTGTCTGTCTGTCTGTCTGTCTCTCTCTCTCTCTCTCACACACACACACACACTCTTGCCACTGAGGGACTCATGGTACTCATTTTTATTTTGAAGCTTGCTGAGTAGTCATTGATTATTGGGAAGTATTGGTGGTGAAATCTCCAAACTTGGTTTGAAGTTAGGCCTGACTTCTTGTGAAGAATGGTGTTTAGCCATGGTGGTTGGTGACAGATGTGTAAATTTTGCCCTTTGAAGGGGCATACATCACTCCCATTTTAAAATTAATGTTCTTTTGTATATCTCTTGCTTGTCCAAGCCATTGTAGGTATGTGTTGTATGCAAAATACTTTGCAGATACTGTATAATAGGTCTTATGAAAGAACTACAAAATGGCGAGAGAACAGAGGAATGACAGTCAGCTGCAAGTGAAGAAGGGCAGATAAGCACTACTCTTTTTTTTTTTTCTTTTAAAGGAGGGTGGGGGGCGGAGCGAGTGAGACACACACACACACACACACACACACACACACACACACTCTGATTGGTTACCTCTCGAATGCACCCTGACCAGGGATCAAACCCACAGCTTTTGGTGTTATGGGATGGGACGACGCTCCACCCAACTGAGCCACCTGGCCAGGGCGAGGACAGATAAGCACAACTCTTTTGTGGAAAGTGCCAGTGAGTGCTTGCTGGAAGGCGGAGGTGTGTCGGAAGGACTGTGGAAGGCAGTATTTGGTTGTGTTTTGGGCATCTTTTGTATTTTCTTTTTACATTATTTTTTCCTCTAACTCTAATAATTTCAGACTGATAGAAGATTTTGCAAGAAGAATACAAGGGTTCCCATCTACCCTTTACATGCACTCAACAAACACTAACTTTTAGTCACATTTGTTTTTATCACGCCTGCCCTCTACATACGTAATGCCGTGCCTGGCTCAGGACTTGGTCCGGAATCGCACGTTGACTCTCATGCCTTAGCTCTTTAACCTGCTTCAGCCTGGCCTGTTTTCTCAGTCTTTGTCTTGCGTGACCATGACAGTTTTGAAGAATGTCACGTAATTTGGTTTCTGATGATGTTTCTCTTCGGTGCGTTCCATCAGGAGGCCTGTGATGTCCACGGGACCCCATTCGTGGTGGTGTCGGCGTGGGTCCCGTAGTCAAAGGAGTTTCTGCCAGGCTTCTGCGTGTGCATTTCTGTTTTCTTCTGGAGAGATGTTATACTTCGAGATTGGTAATTATTTCCAACACAGTGGCCGAATGGTGGTGATTTTTTCTTTAAATATTAAAATTAGACATGCCTGGTATAGTGAGTTAGAAAAACAAAGAGGAGGAATATACTCTCTCCAAGGACAAAGCTTACTTTGGTGCATTTTCTTCTTCCAATCTTTTTCTCAGCATAATTTTGCATATAGTAGTATTCATAACATACCATGCACATTTTGAATTTTATCATTTAAAGCTTAACATCAAAACAAGTATTTTTCCATTGCACCATCTTTTGATAACATTGTTTAAGTGGCTATATTATTCTGTCAAGTAGCTTACTCCAAATAACCATTCCCCCACTGTTGGATATTTAGGTCGTTTACAACCTTCGACTCTTGTGAGTAAGACCGTGTGAGTCATGTCGGTGTCAGACCCTCCACTAACCTCCTCAGGACAGATTCCCAAAAGTGGAATTATGCAGGCAGGGAGCTTAAGTACTGCTCAGATGCGTGGTAAATTGTGCCAAGTAGCTTTCCAAAAGAATTGTGCTGGTAGTTTAGGCTTTTGCCAGCACTGTGTGACAGATAGTTGGGCTCCCTATTTTAAGAAATTCACTAATGGTGATTCTCAACTTAAAAAAACAAAACAAAACAAAATAAAACAGAAAAGCTTTGACCCTTCATTCAGGATTTGTGTTGAGATCTAATTTGAATAATTTTCTGTATTTTGAATTAGGAAAGCACAGGTATTTGTTTCCCTAAATAAATAGAATGTAATATAGTACGTCATTCTTTTTGAGCGTGGACACGCTGCCCCCAGCCCTGGGACAGGTCTGAGACTCACGGGCACAGCCGTGCGTAGACAGGTCATTCCGGACGGTGCGGGCCTGAAGGCACAACTGAGGACGAGGTGTGCTCACCTACAGAACCCTCAGAGGGGCCGTGTTTGCTCTCCTCGGGGTGTGGTAAGCTGACAGAATGGCTTGCGCAGGGGAGGAATGCAAACTCTCTGGTGATGGGAGCTATCCATGATGCAGTGGTGCGTGGAGGACAGGGGTTTCTGTGGATTAACACCTTCAGTTCCCACAGCTGTCTGGGCCCCACTAGGTTGAGCAGCCACAGGAGGTTTTGAGTCCCGGGCTCTGGGGCCTGCCTCGAGGCTGGAGATGGCATGTGAAGAATGCTGAGCGGGGTCCTATATCGTGGAACCAACCAGCCCGGCTAAAGCTGCAATGCATGTCCTGGCCTTTCAGTCTCCTGCAGTGGTCGCCTTTCTAGTAAAGGGCTGAGGCTGTAGGGAAATAGGAGTGTTACTGGCTAATTTTCCTTTTATTTATGGGTAGCTGTTACCAGGTGGCCAAGATACCTGACAAGAACAAGCCCACTGAAACCTGAGTAATTAGCAGGAACATAGTAAATCAAAGCTGATAGTCTCTCTCTTTCCTTATTACAGTTTATTTGAAGCATAATACATGGTTTGATGCTTAGACACTTAGAAATATCCCAACTGGAGCAGATACTAACATTTCTTTCTAGTTAAAGCTTTTGTTCCAGTAGGTACTCAAGATCTATTTGTGTGTGTGCCAGAAAACACAGTGATAGTGCCTTTAAAAGATCATTTATTTCACTCCTGTAGAAGCCTGGAAAAGGGCGGTCTAGGGCCAATATATCACTCTCGGTGTCAGAGACCCAGATACCTTCTCTCGTTACTCCACACACTTAGTCCTTTCTTCTCATTGGCTCAAGGTGGCTGCTTGAATTCCAGTCATCTTTCCAAATTCCGGTTGGCAGGAAGGAGGAGAGGACTAAGAAGGCTTATACCAGATGTCTGCTAGGGACAGTTCCTACGGGTTGCCATATAGCACTTCTGCTTCCATTCCAGGGCTGAAATTCAGTCCTGTGGCCTCACTGGCTGCCTGGAGGCTGAGAGGTGGAGCTTTAACGTGGTGGCTCCAGGCCGGGGAGCACAGGGTGTAGGTGCCTCACAGCACTTCTCTCATAGTGGTCGTGAGGATGGATTTGCCCAGCGCCACAGCTGGAGAGGACTTCGGAAATCACTTGGAGCCGCTTCACTTACAGAGGAAGAAGCTGAGACCTAGAGAAGAGAGAGGACGTATCCAAGGTCAAACAGCCAGTAAACATCATGGCCAGCACAAAAGTTGGGTTTTGGGCTCTTTCCACCAAACTTCCAGCTCTAAATTCTCAACTGGCTTAAGTTCTCTGACCTTGGGTTTAGGTCATTTGTTTTTAACATTTTTCCCGGATCCCTTTGCCACCAGCTTCTTAAGAATCTAGACTTTTGGATTCTGACATTTCAAAACTATTTTGAGCAAAATGTGAGTTACACTAAATTCTTCACAGCTTCTTCATAGCTTCCAAACGTAAGAAGAGTATCTTTTTTCAGGTGACAGAGCAAAAAAGGTCAAGTCCCACCTCCACCCTTTTTCCTAAATGTTAAACTTCTGTCCTTAAATCTTCCTCCTCTAGCAAGCTGCTTTTATGTAATTGAATACCTCTGGTTTCATGGTCTGCATTGAGTAATGAGTCTATAAGGGCAGACAGCCTCCCCGGCTCCAGCAGACATGAGGGTGCTGGCACATGCCCCAGAGATCGGGAGATTTTTAAAGCTGAGAGTGTAATGTGCCAAGGACTGTTCTCTGTATTATTTTCCAGAATTGTACGACTCTTTAGCCTGGTGGCAGTGGTGGGTGAGCTTAAGGGCAGAGGGAGGATCTTGTGTGTGCTGTGTGCTAGAGGGAGAGAGTGGTGGGAAGGGGCACGGACTTCTGGACAGAACCTGACTGACAGCAGATGGGGGCTAATGACCCCAGGACCCTGAGAATCGGGGGCAGACCACAGGTGCTCTGGGCTTGCAGGAAGCAGAGGATTAGTATAAATCTCTGCTGGAACCCCGCTTACTGCAGGATCTGAAAGAGTAGGGCTTTTCCTGGCTGCTTTGATGGGGCCTGCCTGGGAAGGAGGTGTTCCTTTCGGCTTGGGTTGCCCCCAAGTCCAGGAAGCTTGTGGGGTTGAGAGAAGCAGACCACCACCTCTGGCTAGGAGCTGGCAGCCTAAGCTCTGGTCCCAGCTCTGCTGCTTACCTGCTGTGTGGTCCTGATAAGTAATTTAGCCTCTCTGAGCCTGTTTCCTCTTCTGTGGGGTGAAGCCAGTACCCATTCACCAGGTTTTGTGAGGGGCAAGTGGGCACAAAACCTGGAAGGAGCATTTAGCATGTGCTGCATGGCCTCCCGTCTGGGTCGCTGTGCAGATGGGTGGTTATTCCAGGTTTCATGATGCTGAGTGTGTGTACGTGCACACTTCTTCCTGCCTGGATGTGCTTGCTGTTTTGCCTGATTGCAGGCTGGGCCCTGGAGAGGAAGAGGTGGTGCCCACTTTACTGTTGTCCTTGCTCTGTGACCTGTCTCACTCACACTACCACTAAAGATAATTACAGTTACTGTGTACTTCTGTATGCCAAGCATTATGTTAGGTTCTCTGTGTACTGCCCCCTCCTCCCCTCTCGTTTAATCTTTGGCCAGCCCTGCCAGGCAGGTGTCAGCATTATTCCCTCTGCTCTACAGGTGGGGAAATGACATTCTGAGCGGTGTAGTAACTTCAGAGATCATCATGCTATGAATGAGGGTGGCTGGTTTGACCCCCCGTGCGTCTGACTGCGGAAGCAGTTCTCCTTCCGTGGTGTCTGAGGGGTGGGAAAACACAAAGGGAGCAGATGAGAGTGGGCTGTCAGGTTCGAGGGCCGTTTGTGTGGTGCGCCCAGTATAGGCAGACGCCCGTTAGGAGAACACTGCAGAGTCTGGAAGAGGAGGAGAGAACCCAGATTCCTCACACCGTTGTCTCCTGCAGTGGTGGGGGTGGGGAGAGGACTTACGTGCGGGGACCCTGGGTGCTGCTGGGCTCTGAAGAAGGCTGCCTACTCAGTCGAGGGAAGGGGCTTAGGGGTAGAGGGGGCTGCTACTCTGATGGAGGGTCCTGGTGTTCCGAGGAGGGGTGCTGCACTGTGACAGGGGTCGGGGGCCAGGAAGGAACTCTGGCGGGGGGATCTCTGAGGCCAATGGGGCTTAACTCTGGGGGCTTCTTTGCCAGCAGCAGCAAATGGCAGGCCATCCTTCCCAGGCTTTGTTTTGCTCTGCGCTGGGGGAATGGTTTACTGGTCTCAGCCCAGTCCGTGAGGGCAGCTCGGCAGTGATACAAATCCTGTTGAAGCTGCTGGTGGGTGAGCAGAAAGGAAGCAGTTATTGGAGCTGCTCAGGAGTTTGCATGGTGAGCAGAGGGGTTTTTTCTCCTCTCTTCTACCTCTAAAGCGAATGACTTAGAATGTAAAGAGCCTGCCAAGGCCAGCAGCAGTTCCACAGCTGGCTTTAAAGGTGTCTGGCTTCCGAAGCACTTCACAAACACTGCCCTCTCCGCCTGAGGGCATGATAAAGCAGAGTTCGGGCATCCTTAACACTGTTATTGTTACCATAGTTATTGTTGTTATCAAGGTTTGTGGGTCATGGCTTAAGAAATCTGTAGGAAGGTACCAGGCGAGGCCAAACAAGGCTCGCTGGAGCTGCATCTTAAGGAAAGGAGGGAGCGTGCACACTGTAAAGGTTAAAATAGACTGAAGTGGAGGAGAAAGGAGAATGTTAAGTGGCTGGAGGAGTATCCCCTTGGGTTTAGGGGAGGGAGGAAAGGGCCGCCCTCCTGCCTGTCCCTGTGTTTGCCTGCTAAGGTGAGGATCTGTCTGAGGCCAGACATGGGCTTGTCATCCTCCCCACTCAGAGATGCTAAACCTAGCATCTCAGCTCTTTGCGCGTCAAATCCCTGGGTTCCCCCTAGATCTGGCTGCCCCGCCTGTTTCCTCTGTCACTCCCAAATCTCCAGACCCTGCCTCTCCTGCGCTCACAGATGGGCAGTGGAGACAGCTCATTCTTCTGACCCTGGTGGGTCACCTGCGCTCCTTCTGTTGTCACCCCAGCTCCTGTGCTGGGTGTGCCCTCTCTTCTCAGCACTGGGCTGTTGACCCCCCTGCCCCCGCGCTGCTGAGATTCTCTCCTAATGTCCGGGCACTTCGCCATGGCCTTTGCTTTCGGATCAATCACTGCTTTTTTGTGTCTCCTCCCTGGTCTGTGTTGACGCAGCACTTCCCACCTTTTCCTTCTTTCTGTCCTCCTGTCCTTCGTCCTCCTTTCAAGCGAGGTGTTTCCTCTCCGGGCTTCTCCCTCTAAACCTCTGCGCTGAGACCTTATAGGCTTTGAGGCTTCCTCTCCAGCTTGTATTGGGGTGTCTTGTTGTCCACATGTCTACATGCCTGAGTTTATTACCACCTTCCTCAGCATAAGACAAAAGCCTTTGCTGCTTCTCGGGTCTTTCATTTTTGGCTATTGTTCAGCCCCTAGTCCAGAATCCTTGGGGTCATTTTAGGCTCTATTCTTTTCTTTCCTCACTTACATATGAATAGTCATTGCGTTTTGTTATTTTTCCCTGAGGCTCTTGGATTGACCCATTTCTTTCCACTTGGGCAGCCACCCAGTTGATCCCTCCACCTCCTCTACCTCCAGCCTCCTGGTAGCTGCGCAGTCTGAGGTCATGGCCAAATGAAGTTCTCGAGCCAGGCTTCAAAACCTCCAGCCTTGCTCCACCGCCCTCTCCCACCAGGCCCCCACCCAGACCCTCACTGACTGCTGTGGTCTGTCTGGTGTCAGTGGTCCCTGCCAGGTCTCCTGAGAGCCGCCATGCGCTCGCCGTGTACGGTGCTCCTAGTGGGTGGGCTCGGCGCAGGTCAGCAGTGTGGTAACCAGTGGGCCTTGTCACGTGTATTATGCTGGACAAACATTTCCTACAGGCCTTCAAGGGGCCAGGCACTGTTCTGGGCCCTGTCCTGCTCCTAGCCTAGGGGACCAGGCATTGCCAGGGCAGCTGGGGAGCAGACAGACCCTCTGTGAAGACCTGGCTGTGGGCAGTGCCTGCTGCAAGCCCCACTGTCACACCCGGGGACGGCGTTCAAGCAGAGGCAGTTTGCTCAGTGTACCCCTGGTTGAACTTAAGTTCTCTGCTGTGTGAGGGTCAACGCAGGGTCAGAAGTTTTGGTGGCTGGCTGGAATGTGGTTTGTTTACTCTGAGGGTGGCCACTGATCAGATGGCCTGAGGGATTCACTGGGTTTTACAGGAAGGAAGCTGTGGGTATGCCATGAGACCTGGCTCTTGCGGTTTCTCTACAGACACCATGTTGTCGCTGTGGCCCAGCTGTGCGCCACTGAGCTGCCTGGGCAGGTGGGCCCTGGGTTCATCCTCCCTCCCCTTTTCCTTTTCCCCAGTTTTGGAAGCACAGGTGCCTGCTAGTCCGAGGAGGGCTGGTCCACAGGTCAGAAAACCAGGGCATTGGGCAAGGGCAGTTGTTTTTCTTAACTGCAGATTAAAAACAGTAGAATCAATGTGTTTTTCCAACAGATTTTTTCCCCTTTAACCATGTGCACTGAGTTGTGAACTTTTTAATCTGAAGCCCATTAGCTCTCTGGGAGCAGTAGAATGAATGAATACATGTAATAATCAGGTGTAGTTAACTTTTGGGTGTGTTGTCAAGGTGGGCTGCGTTAGGGCAGTGGTCTTTAGGCATTGTCCATGGCTCTGGCAGGGCAGAATGAGGGAGGAGCAATTTCTCAGCTCCTCCTCCTGGAAGATCTTGCCCTGGGGAGAAGGAACCTTGAAACCTAATGGCAAATAATATTTAGAAACACTAGACTGTGACCACATTTCTGTGATCTCTGCCGAGATGGGAATTTGTATTATGTATGACAGTAATGATACTGTTGGAGTGCTTTACAGTTTACAAAGCAAGTCCGGTGAGTTATCACAGGTTGTCCTCACAGCGGTCCCACGAGGGTGGGGTTGTCATCTCGTCGTCAGATGCCAGGCATGAAGCCTCTAGAAGGTCGAGTGATGTTGCTTAGGCATCTTAGCTCTCGAGTGGTAGAGCTCAGAGTCAAGACTTCTGGCTGCAAAGAGGTAGTGGACTGAGAGGGTGTGAGGTCAGTAGAGAGACTGGGGTTCGGGGCCGGCCCTGCTTCTTATTAGCTGTGTAACTTTGGTCAGACAACTTAACCGACTGAAATGATCGAGCACATCAGATAATCTACAGTCGCCTCTTGTTGCTGAGCACGTTCTTCCGCATCCCCTTGTCCTTGCCCCTTTCTGGGTTGCTTGCTCTGCAAGCTGTTCGGCAGTTGCCCTGGACTCCTCCGCACCGTCAGCCTGGTGATTCTCCTCGCCTCTTTGCTCTTGGATCCTTTGTTTCCTAGATTCCAAGTCTTTATCAGTTTTAATTTACATCTTGTTTTGGTAGAGCATGAGTTCCAGTAGCTTCCTGAGAAAGGGTGCATTGGCAGTAAATTGCGCACATCTGAGACCTTAAGTCTGCCTAAATCTGTACTCACCTTTGAAGTTTGGCTGGTTGTAGAATGCCAGTTGGCAGTCACAGCTGTTGATAATTATGAAGGCAACGCTTCCTTGTCTTCTGGGGTGCCGGTGCCAGTCCAAGGCCACTTCTGACTCCGGATCTTTAATATGTGGGGTTTTTTTTCATTGTTCGAAACGCAAATCTACTCTTTTTCCCCTTGATGCTGGGCCCTCTCAGTTGAAAGCTCACATCCTTCAATTCTGGGGTATTTTCTTCAATTATTTCTCTGATAATTTCTTTTCTTGTTTTCTTTTTCTGGAGTTCCTTTAATTTGGCTCTTGCACTTAATGGATCCAGCTTGTTATTTTTCTTATCCTTTGGTCCATGTTTTTTTTATTTCTCAATCTTTTTGTTTTATTTTCTAGGATGTTTTTCAATCTATTTTCAACTGTGCTGTGATTTTTTTTATTTTTATGAGTTTTACTTTCTGAGATTTTTTTTCCTGATTCTCTTTGACTGTTCCTTTTTCATAATATTCTATTTTTGTTTTACAGATGACTGTTGTATTTCTCTGGGAATAATCATTATAGTTTTGTTGTTTTCTGTTCTTTTCCCTTTCTTTTTAATCTAAGTTTTATCTTTCCATAAATTTGTTTTGCCCTTGTCTTTCGTGTGAAGGGCTCCCCTCAGCTGTCTGGCGCACCTTGTGTCCGTAGGTACTGTAAAGCAAGGCCTTAGCACATGATTAGAGCGTGTGTGGGGAGGGGCTGAGGGCACTTGTTTGCTGAGAGGGCCTCGCAGCAGGTATTTGAGTGGGAACTCAGCTGGTTCATGGGAGAATTACCAAGTCACTGTCTTTAGGTTTTTCTTGTGTTTCCCAGTTGCCCCAGAGAAAAATTCTCCAGTCTCCTGTCTGGGTAAATAAGACTGGCAGCATTCGGGGCCTGGGGCTCAGGAGGAAGGATGGATGATCTCCAGGTTCAGTGTGTAGACTTCCCCTTAATCCCCCGTTGTCTCTCAGGCCGCACTCCACCCTCTGCCTGGTGTCTCCCAGCGGAGCTCTTACAGTCACCATCTAGTAAGCCCTGTGTTTTCTGCCAGCGGGGCAAGGGACTTTGGCCACGGTGACGGGGTCTGCTGTGTGACTAACTGCTCCTTATTCGGGCTTTTAAAATATTCTCTCTCTCTCTCTCTCTCTCTCTCTCACACACACACACACACACACACACACACACACACACATTGCTTTCAGCTTACCTGTCGTCATGCCTGCACAGGTGACTTGTTATCTCCAGTGCCCAAGGTTTTTAGGGTTCTTGGAGACCATTAGCCCGTTTTCGTTGGCTGGTTTCCTGAGATTATTGGCTGAGCAGGGAAAGCAGGAAATCCCTCACCCGTCCATTCTCACCCTAAACATCAGAGGTGATCTTATTTCTCTGTCAATTTTGTGTTTTGGTGCTTCTAAGTGGGATAGAGTTTTCACACCGTGCCAGTGTATGGTGCAGAGTAGAATATAGATGTTGGCCTCCCAGGGAGGGCTTGCTAAAGTGGGCAGCAAGTGCATCCATGCAGCATGCTCGTGTTGTATACAGTCTGCACAGCCTCGTGCATGGAGAAGACAGTGACCTGGAGACTAAGAGTGGACAGGGAACTGTCTGGGGGTGTGGCGACTTGGAGAGGGGATGGGGTAAAAAGGCAGCTCTAGTCTCGTGAGAAGGGACAGTGCACCCTGTCCCTCTGAAGTAAAACGTGCTGTAGGCAGCACACCTGCAGGCACTCGTTCTGCCTCGGGCCTGGCCAGGAGCCTTGGTCAGGCTCACTCTCCCTGTCTCCTTGATTTCCAGGTTGTCCTGCCAGTGTGGCTGTCCTCCGCAAAGGTCTCCTCGCTCATCGAGAGGATCTCTGACCCCAAGGACTTGAAAAAACTTCTCAGGACCCGGAATAATGTATTAGTGCTTTACTCCAAATCTGGTGAGTGCCTAGCCTGGCCTTGGGGACATCTGTCAGGGGTAGGATGGGATAGGAAGGGAATGAGGGGGCAGAGGTGGGAGGCAAGACCTTAGGACCAAAAACCACTCAGGGAGGGTCTGAGCGCCACCAGGTTTGTCAGGGTTCCTTGGAAGATGGGGCAAAGGCACAGAGGGGCCTTAGTTCTGCTGATTTTGGATCCCAGGGAGGTCATGTCAGTTCTCTTTTATAAGCATTTCTTAGAAAAAGCCTCATCGCCTCAGAAGGGAGACAGCATGTATGTGAGGGAGGACAGAGGATGCCAGGGATGGCCATGCTGGCTTCCTAGACAGGCATGCGTCTCCGGAGCTGATGATGAACAGATTGGGCCTGCCTGTTGTCAGCTGAAATGGTCCCTGGCTTCGGGGCATGTGCGCAGGCTGGCAGCTCTGACCCTGCCTGGCCTCTGTCTGTCCCACTCTGGGATTGGAACGCAAGACAGAGTTTGGACTGGGCTGCAGCCTCAGGCCAGGGCAGCTTCAGCGGGGGTGGGAGCAGCAGCTTGCCTCTTCTGATCTTGGGGCAGGCAAGGGCATAGTGGATGGAGAGAGGTTTGCTTGGCTCTTGGCCCTGACTTTGAACATCTGACTGTTGATATTGTTCCAGCAAGTTAAGTGTTTTTGCTGCTCCTGATGATGCCAAGTTTTCTGTGCTCCAGAGAAGCAACGGCCCGTGGCTGGGCGAGATCCGGGCACAGCTCTCCCTGCAGCTCATCCTTGACACTCATTGGCACTGGGGCTGATGGATATCTTCTGTGTGTGTTGCTCCTGGAGCCTGCATCCTCCAAGTGCCCTGGCACATGCTGCTCCTTGCCCTCCTGAGGGCCTGGCAAATGCTCTCTGAGGTTGTTGGAAGCCCAGCATGTGCCTACCATTTCTCTGCTGTCAGGAATAGGGGTAAACTGAAGCCAGGGAGAAACAGAGTTGCCTCTGAGGCCTGGGACGTAGGGCCCTGCATAAGTGTGGCCCCCCGGCCTGGGCGTTCCTTGCACTGGTAGTTGTCAGTGCAGGAGCACACTCAGTTCCTTCTCTGGTAGGTCCCATCATGTAAGCATGTCATCTTACAGGGACTCTGCAAGGACCTTCCACAGTACACTCTCGTTTGCTCCTCTGCCATGAGGGGGGCAGTATAGGTTGTCAGATGACACCCAGGTTACAAGTAAGGGATCTGAAGCCGGGAGAGAATAGCTGACTTGCCTGAGGTCTCCCAGCTAGTAGATGGTAGAGCTGGTGCCCTATACCGCCCTGCCTTGCTTCTTCTGGAAGGTAGGAAGAAGTGTATTATTTCTGCAATGATGGGAGGGCTCTGCCACCAGGAAATGATTATGGTAAGTTAGAGAGGGGCAGGCTGGGGTCTCCTGTTGGCTGCTTGTGGGGTGGGAGGCAGGACCTGGAGGTCTTACTTTCTCTCCAGCCCCCACCCAGGCGTGACCCCACTCGCTGGCACTGGAGTTCCCTGTGTTTCCCACGTGTCAGCTCCTCCCTGCATCAGCAGTGGCCGTGGGTGGTTATTTCACCTTCCTGCCTCCCGGCCCCGGGCCGGGCACTGGGCGTGAGGCTGCGAGTAGGCTTGCAGAGCAGCGCAGCAGCAGGGTTTTCTCCCTCCCCTCCTTCCCAGCAGGGCTCCCGTTCTGCTGCTGGAAGGCAGGGTGAGGGGAGGGGTGCCTCATACTGCTCTGCTTCAGTTTCCCACCTCTGCTTCCCAGAGCCCACCTGCGTGGTGGAGCAGTGGCCTTTCCCACCTCCGCTGTGCCTTCCTCCTGTTGCCCTGGTGGGGGTTCCTGGCACTGTTCTAGAACGATGCTTTTTGTTCACTTCATGAAAGGCTTAGCACACTCTGTATTCATAAACAGCTACCATTATCTACACCAGAGAAGGAGATCTGGGGAGGCAAATAATTCAGACATCATTTCAGCTTGGCTTTGGAACGTATCACGTGGTTTTTGGCGGGGCAGGGAGGAAGACAGCAGACTGCTCTTCCCACCAG
Source organism: Glossophaga mutica (assembly GCA_039655065.1). Lineage (NCBI taxonomy): Eukaryota > Metazoa > Chordata > Mammalia > Chiroptera > Phyllostomidae > Glossophaga > Glossophaga mutica. Next base: position 121,260,913 of record CM077304.1, on the reverse strand, counting down.
TGTCTGCCTGATGGGCCTTTTAAAGGAGCTTCCAGGTATGACAGAGGAAGGTGATACACTGGCCACAGCCACTCTGCAGTGGGACCTTGCAGGTTGGCAGTGTTGAAATCCTGGCCACAGAGGCCCGCCCCCAAGAACCTGCCCTCCTACAGTAGTTTCCAGGTGCTTTGCCTAGACTGTAAGGAATGGATACTTGGACCAGCCAGACACTCTTCCTTTCGTACGTTCTTGCCACCCTGCCCTGAGGCATGGTCCACGGTCCTTCAGCTGACTGCCGAGGTGCTGCCAGGGCTGGTTTTCCCCCTGTCACTTCAGGGAGGTGGGCTGTTAAATCTGCCTTAGGTACACTTGGCATTGGTCCATCAGAGACTGGTGTCACATGTAAACTTCATCTGATCGCCAGGTTGTCCCGAGCCCCTAGGTGAGTGTGTGATGGACAAATGAAGGAAGGTCTGGTCCCTGCCCCTGTTGGCTCTCAGGTTGGGTGCCAGGACAGATGAGTGTGGGATTAGCAACCTCACTTCCTGCTTTAGTGATAGACTTGTAATGATTTGGTTATAGAATTTTTAAAATTTGTCTGAGAAAGGTAGCAAGTCAGAGATTCTCCTGGGAGTTGACTCTGGCCCAGAGATTCTTGGAAGAGTGAGGCTGAGGTGTGGCTTCTGGGGGTGCGGGTGTGGGCCGGGGGTCCGTGTCTGTGAGGAAGGGCCGGGGGCATGGCGGCGCAGAGGTTTCTGAGAAGACCTGGGCTGTCCTCGCAGAACTGTTGATCACAGGGACCACATTGTAACTGGCACTCAGGACCCCACCCGCGCTGGGACTGGTCTCCTTCCTTCCTGCCCCTGAGGGGAGATGGTAGGGGTGGCCCTGCTGTGGTTGGGCACAGATGTTTATTTTTTTTTCCTTTACAGAGGCTGCAGCTGAAAGTCATCTCAGGTTATTATCCACTGTGGCCCAGGCAGTAAAAGGACAAGGCACCATCTGCTGGGTAGACTGTGGGTATGTCCTAGGGACAGGGGGCATGGTGGCTGGAGGGCAGAGGGCTTGGGGGCTTGGGGGTGGGGTAGGGAATTTCCCTGGTTCACAGTCTGAGAGGGAGGGGGTGAGGGAGACGTCTTGCTGCGGAAAGATGTCTGTAGCAGTCCTGGAGAGGGGCAGGTCCCGGCTCTCCCGCCTGTCCGTTCCAGCCCACCCCTCTTCTTTCCTTCTTCTACAGTGCTTTTACTTTTTACTTTGTCCCGTGTCACTTGATTTTGTTGGTGGCAGAGGGGTCACTTGTTTTATAGGTGGGGCCTTGATGACCAGAGAGGCAAGGTGATTTTCAGGGCGACCCAGTGAGGAGGGGCATTGGCAGCAGGAACCTGGGCTTCCCCCCGGCCCAGGCCAGTAACAGCGGTCCCCACGCCCTGCGGCCCAAAGGTGGCGGAATCCGCTGGTGGACCTGACTGGTGCCTTGGCTTCCGGGTGACTCGTTAGATGTGTCCGTCCTGGACGGGTGGCTTAGTCCTCCAGCTCTCTCCACTGACTGTGTCCCCACCCCGCACCTGTCCCAGTGCCAGTGCCGTGAGCTCCTTTTCTTCCTTTTCCTTCCTGACTGCCCTCCTCCCAGAGACTTTCTTGTCAGAATCAAGTGCCAGCCCGCAGGAGGGAGTCCATAGGGAAGGAGGAGGGCTACCTAGTGTGGGGAAGGGGCCTCTTGATGGAATTCCTCTGATTCTTTTGAGTTTGGAAACTGGAGTCCAGGGTCTAGTCCGCTTTCCTTTCTTTTCAATCATTAAGAATAATTTCCACATCTCTCTGTGTTTGGGGCTTTGCTGCTAGGATTATATATGCACATACCTCTTGCCATATTATTAGCTCCCAATTCGGCATAGATTGGCAGAAACACAAAAGACACACAGCTAGTGAATGTATGTAGGAAAAAAGATAGCTAAGACCAGGCTTGTCGTTTGCACATTTATTGAGCACCAGCTGTGTGCAAGGCACTGTGCTGTACTGGGCGGATAACAGCACTTACACATCCTTCTGACTGAGGACAGGAAATGCTTCCAGAGCCACTGTGTCCGGCCGCTTCTCACCTGGACTTAGGGTTTATGGGGAGCGTGGTTTCGGGAAGGCGAGGGTGAGGGGGGAGAATTGCCCTCGAGAGAATTGTACTCTGTTAGGTGGGGAAGAGGTGGGGCTCTGCTGGGAAAAGTGGCTGTTCTTTTCCTGGATGGCCCACAAAGGTCATTTAAACCTTGAATGTGGCTGACCTTGCCTGAGTCACAGCCTTGTTAGTACCCTGTGGGTTAAGTGGGCTTTAATGGGCTCCACTCCAGTGCAGTCTTCTTTCTCTACAATCCGAGTTCTAAACGGCTGTTTTACAAATGAACTTGATGGCCTCAAGCTTGTCCTGCCCGGGGCTGGAGAGAATTGAAGGCGATTCCTATTTCGACAAAGCTCTGGATGAGCCCAGGAGAGGAAGGTCGGCCAGTGGTGTTTGCCATGGGTGTGGGCGTGCACTTGTGCATGCACGTCTGGCCTCACACCTCCAGATTTATTTTAGCACCAACTTAATGGAAGAAACTACTCTCTAGGGTCCCCAGTCCCTGGGCAAGGGACTGGTACTGGCCCGTTGGGGCCTGTTAGGAACCAGGCCACACAGCAGGAGGTAAGCTTGAATGTAATGCGCTTGAATCATCCCAAAACTGCCCCTGCCTCCCAGTTTGTGCAAAAATTTTCTCCATGAAACCAGTCCTTGGTGCCAAAAAGGTGGTTGGGGACTGCTGCTCTAGACAGTTGGTGAGATGTAGCCATCGGCGGATTCTAGTTCATAGTTGGTCTGGCAGTGTTCTCGTCTCCCAGGCATGTCTCGGTCTCCAGCAGTTTGCCAGAAGTGCACTATGTGACTGGCACAGTGACAAAACCTATTAGAGAGGAGAGGGTGCTTTGGACTCTCCACAGCTGAGATGGTGCCAGTTCTGCCTGATGGAGGCTGGTCAGTGGCAGAAGTGGGCATAAGAGCTTGGATGCAGCTGCTCCATCTACCTGGGACCATCTAGCAAGCATTCCCAAGCACTTCCTGTGTGCTTTGAGGTGCACAGAGGGGTAAAGTGTCCTCAAGGATAATGGTGTCCTCGCTGTGCCAGGAGGAGGCAGACACCTAATCAGGAGGAGACTGCAGTCCAGGTGAAAATTGCTGTAAATGGAGGTTGTCTGTGTAGAGTGACGTCGTTTGCCTGGAAAGGTTGAGAAAGCATCACAAAGGAGGTAGAGTTCAAGTCTCTGCGGGGCAAAGACCTCAGAGTACCAGGTCTTAGTGTGCCCTGGCCCGCCGGCGGCTCCCTGGGGCACGGGCCCTGAGCACTGCGTGGGGCCTGGCTGGCGGGTGTGGAGGCAGCAGTCCTGCTCTGTTCCCTGAGCAGGCGAGCCTCAAGGGGGGGGGGGGGGCGGGGGGCGTGTGAGGACAGACGTAGACCATCAGAATGCAGGACTCATTGGGAGGCAACGTAAAAGTGCCAGCGGGAGAAATCATCCTGTGACCTTGATGTGCTGAAACGAAAACCGAGGGGCGCCTTAGACCTTAAAAGAGGTGACCTGAGGATAAAAGGATGGACTATTCATGCGGTTACTGCTCAGTTTGTCCCTGTAAGAGGAAGTGTAAACTGAAGTATTAAATCGCTTTTACGATAGTTTAGATAAGTGCATGGATTGAGGGGCTGTAATGGATTTGTTGGAAGCAGGAGTATCTGTGTTTGAAACCAGAGGCAGCCCAGGGGGCAGAACTCAGGGCTCTAGTCCATGTGGGCCACCCTGGGCGGCACTTCTCACAGACCAGTGTCACATGAGACCCCCCAGGACGTGGCTCTGCCCTCCTGCCTGGCCATCCTGCTCCAAGACTTCTGAACTTGCACCCCATAAGTGGTTAGGGCACCCTGCCAACGTAACCCCGGGGCCCCATGATGACAGCTCCCGCTGTCGCCCTCAGTGCACTCAGCCTGTGTTTATGATTCTGAATGAGACGCTCTGGGGACGGGCAGAAGCGCCCTCAGAAATGCTTTCTGTTGCTGTCTGCACTGGGGAAAGGAGGTGGACCGGAGCCAGCATCTGCTCGCTTTTTGTCTCAGCTGCTGTTAACTAGCAGGTGGGCAGCCAGGCGCGCCTCCCCAGCTCCCATCCTCTCCCCACCCGGCCTCCTCCCCTGCCAGCAGAGGGTTGGAGGCTGGAGTGGGGACACCAGGACTTGGAGTGGGTGCTGGAAAGGTCAGGAGTAAACAGCCCACTCTGCTTTTCCCCCTTAAAGGGCAAGTGAAGAGAGCAGCGGTAGGTAGTCCAGGGTGAGAGAAGACAGCACTCCGGTGCGAGGCGTCTTTGGGCGTGGACGTGAGAGGCATAACGGTGGAGACCTGGGTTGAAGTGTCGGCTTTGCTACTTGCCAGCCCTGGGACTTTAGATAGGACAGTTACCCTTGAGTCTGTTTCCTCATCTCTAAAACGGACAATAATTCTCTCTTCCTAGCTGCATGCTGAGGGTCAGGTAAACAGAAGTTCTTTCTAGAATAGAACTTAAATGTGACATTTTATACCACCATTGCTATTTCTCATCTGGGCAAGATATTTTAGGCATTTCAAGAAGCTGGAGAGGAGAAATGGTGTTTGTTCTTCAGCAGCTTCTTCTTGGGTAAGGAGCCCTCGGCAGTTGGGAAGATGCCCCTGAAGAGTCTTGGGCGTGAGAGTCAGCCCAGCTCATGGGTGTTCTGCCCTGCCTCTGAACCAGTACAGGATGCGGTGCAGTGTGAAGGGCTGCTGGTCAGGAGGCCAGGCTCTGAGTTCAGGTTCTGATGGCCAACAGCTCTGGGACCTTTGGCAAGTTGCTGCCCCTCTCTGGGCTTCTATTTAATGCTTTATGAAATGTGGAGTTAAATCTTCCAAATTGCATGCATCCCTAAATAGCCTAGTTCAGAAAATCCCAGAAGGTGCCAGACTTGGTGTGTGGCACGTGTGTGTAGGTGTGTGGTAGGGGTGTGTCTTCCCGTCTTTTGGGGGCCTTTTTGTGTATATCCCTCTCCGTTCTGGGTATTTGCTTTTGTACCTTTCCAGCTCTTGCCTCCAAGTGTCTCTCTTGTCTACCCCTTTGTTCCCTGTCCCGTACTGGTTTTCATTGTTTCTTCCCTCCTCTGCACCCTGCTGCCCATGCTTTGGCTCTTTTTCCTCCTCTCTGTGTGGATGTTTTTTCCCCTCTTTTTCTTACTTTTCTGGCTCTTTCCTCCCTACCCTTGAGTACGTGCTCGCAGGCACGCGTACCTGTCTGTGTGGGTCTTCTTCTGGGTCCCAGTAACTTGTGGCTGTGAGATGTCTGTAGGGTGTCTGGCTTCTGTCCAAGGGTTCGTCAGCTCTCCCTGCCCCTCACGCCACCTCCTGGCCCAGACCGCAGCACTCACACTCGGGTTGGCTGCTGGCAGCTGTCTGGCTGTTAAGTGGGTTGTGTGCGCGGGAGTTGGTATTCCCCTTGTGCCCGGCGGCCTGGCTGGCACTGGAGCTCAGCCTGGCGTGGAGTGCTGCTGTCTGGGCGAGCCAGCAGGCGGGAGCTGCGCCCGGTGCGCTGGTTCCTGGGGCCGATTCTCACCGCCCGGAGGCTGGCTGTACTCACTGCTTTCTTTTCCTGAGGGTTTAAGGTCATTACCTAACTGCATTTTCCGTCTTTCCTGCTTTCTTTCTCCCATCTGCTTTATTTCCCCAGGAGCTGTGCTGCCCTCCCAGGTCCAAGATTTGGGACCTGCCAGGGTAAGCATGACATATTTTGAAGTCCTATGTTTTCTTCTAAAGAATATTTGAAGTTAGCATTTGCTCCTTTACATGTAAGCCTGTTCGGCATTACTGCCGTGGGATAAAGGAGACTCCCAGGAGGAGCGCTGTGTCCGTGCATCTTCTGATCCTTCCTGGCGCACTGACATGCCCTCACCGAGGAGAGCAGAGCCTTAGGCTTGCTGGGCTGGGGAGGCAGCGGGAGGAGGAGAAGGCATGCTCCTCTCCCTCTATTCCCGTCACTTTTACTAACTATGCTGCATAATTTATACTCCATTCTGTGCCTTCTTGAGGTAGGTACCAAGGAGAACAGCCAGGCCTGGGAGGACCCCCACCGTACACAGCTAGTCCCTTCACCAGAGAGTGCTGCGTGACCACCAAAGTCTGCCCAAGTTTAAGGCCCAGTTATTCCAGGGCTGTTCTCGGTCTCCTGCCTTGTACCCTGCAGCTGCATTTGTTCACATTGTCCTTGGTATTTTGCACCCAGAAGTCACTCTGACAGTATTTACTGCTCACTTACTCTTTGTCTCCCATTTTCTTCATGTCTCTGAGGTGAGGGCACTTTCTACCTTTCCTCTCCTACCTGGCCTCAGGGGTAACAGGTCCATCGACTCAGAATCCCTCCGTGTCAGACCTGGCAGGTGGGAGAAAGAGATTTACTCTTTCTTTGGTGGGAAAACAGAACCCAGGGAGGCTGTGTTAGCCAAGGTACACAGTGACCAGGACTGGCGCGGGGCCTAGCCTCAAGTTCTCAGTGCAGGGTGCTCTCTCCCCCGCTGCAGGAGGCTGCCAGTTTGTGTGGACGTAGAAATACTGAGTGGCTGAGTGCAGGTCCGGTCAGGGGGCTAGGAGACAGATGATGTGGTTCAGATCCATTTGAGTCTCTACCTTCTGACCGGGCTCTGGCTCCTGGTTCGCCCCTCAGGATGAAGGCAGCTTGCCTTGGTGCTTTAGTCATACTTGATCCGGCAGAGGAATCGAAAGCTCCATTCAGCTCACATGGACAACTCCTACATTTTTCAGCTCGGTGATCCAAGGGCCCTGCTAGAGGTCACGGGCTGGTTAATGGCAGAGCCAGATCTAGAGGCCATCAGTCATTCCTGCTGGCAGTTGGGCTTTTCTGCAGGAGGGCCTGGTACCTAGGCTGTGACCCTGGAAATCCACATCCCTCCCTTCCCGAGCCTCCAGCACCTTGTTTCTTCCCTTTCTTCCTGCCTCCCCCACCCTTCCTCCTTCCCTAGGTCTGACTCCCAGGAGTGGGAGGTGCCGGTCAGCCCTGCCCCCAAAGATCTAGTAGACACAGTACCACACACCTGCAGCAGCCACTCTGCACCTCTGGCCAGCCACCCTGCAACAAATTCTAAGGAGATGCCCGTGCGCACGTGCCTATCTGGGCTTGGGCTGGAAAGGGAAGTATGTACAGGCCTCTGAAATTTTTACATCCACATTCTCTGCAGAGGAGAGCCAAGGGAAGCGGGATGGGATAGGATGTGGCAGGTTGTGGGTGAGGCTGGGCTCCAGCATCCCGAGCAGACAGAGTGACAGGTGAGGAGGCCCTTTGCACAGCCAGCTACTCTCTGTGATCCACGGCAATTATCTGCCTTCCTCCATTCCAGCAAAGCATCTCATTTCCTTGCTTACTGCCTATTTTCTCCTCTCCCCTCTAGAGCCTCAGTCACTGGCTAGGGAAGGGAGGGAAAGAAGGAGGGAGCCAGTAGAACAATTGTGCCTAATCTCTCAGCCCAGATCCTTTGAAGTCCCTGAGCTTAGGCAGTTTCTCCTTCTTGAACTCTTACAATTTTTATTGTTTGTACTGCACAGTTAGTGCACCGTGCCCCACACACACAACTGAGAGACGGAAATGTCAAAGGGGGGGGAGCCAGTCTGAGTGAGTTCTGTCCAGAAGCGTCACCTGGCAGAATTGCTGGAGCTCAGTAGACATATCCCAGGGCCCAGAAAGCCAGCAGTACAGAGCCCCCTCCCCACAGCGACAAGACAGCTTCAGTCATTGACTCATTCACTCAGGTGAGTGTAGAGTGCCTGCTCAGTGCCGGCTGCTGTTGTGACCCTGTGGAAGCAGCTGTGAACAAAACAAAGCCCTTGCCTTCATGGAGCAAACTTTTTGATGAGGGTGACAGTCGCTAGACACACCAGCCAGATGTGGAGAGAGCCGGCAGGGAAGGGAGTGGTGGAGGTGGGTGGCAGAGGTGCTCAGAGAACACAGGGAGCCATGCCCCCCTCACCCCTGAGGATGTATGTGTGTGCATGGGTGTGTGCATGTGCATATGTGTGTAGCGGGTAGGGGAGAGTCCTCGAGGAGTGTTGTAGAACCTAAGGGGGGAAGAAGGTTGTGTGGAGCCCTGTGGCAGAGGCAGAGCTGTGATTGGCTCGTCCGGAGTGCAGGCCACAGGCTGCAGGCGAGGGTCCTCACTGAGAAGCAGGCCCTCCAAATCCACTCAGTCAGGTTGGCTGGTTTGGACCATTGCTCCTAAGCCTGGCCTGGGTCACAGGGGATCCAAGGCTGCCGCAGACTTTGCCAGGGAGTGGTTTCCGGCTGAGCAGGCAGGAATTGGGGCTGGAGTAACTGAACCCTGTCACTGTTCTCTCTGCTTTGGAGAAGTCCCCGCCAGCCAGGCTTGATGGAAGAGACAGCCAGCATGAGGCAGCTCTTCTCCCTTCCAGTGGGCGCCTCCCAGAGTCTGAGTGGCCACCACGGATGCAGTTGGATGCCAGACTGGGGTGGAGGGAAGCCCGTGCTGGCTTGGTTCCCATTCCAGGTGCTGTTGTTGCAGTTGAGTGGATGGAAGGTGGTCACGGAAACAGCTGAGCGCAGCAGAACAAAGCTGGCCTAGGAAAGTGCCAAGGGAACAGTTGTAAGCATCCTTAGCTGAGCCCTCTCTTCTGGGGAGTAAACTCAGGCAGGGGAGGGGGCCCCAGACGCAGTTCCCAGACAAACCCGCTGACAGGCAGCGTGGCTCCACCACAGCCCACGGGGTGGGCAGACCCGGACTGTCAGCCCCTGTCAGCGGAGCTTCCACCGCGGGGCTCCAGGGGAGGAGTTTCCAGCAAGGATGCAGTGGGCTGGGATGCCTTTACAGCAGCCTTCTTTTTTCTTTTTTTATGGTTCAGTTTTTCATTGATATGATTGACATATAACCTGTGTTCCAGGTGTACAATGTGATTCCATGTTTGAATATGCTGTGGGATGATCACTGCAATGTCTGGTTATCATCTGTCACCGTATAGTTACAGTTCTTTTCTTGTGACGGAGAACTTTTAAGATCTACTTTCTCGGCAACTTTCTTTTTAAAAAAATATATTTTATTGATTATGCTAATGCAATTGTCCCAATTTTCCACCCTTTGCCCCTCTCTACCCCGTACCCCCATTCCCTTGGGCAATCCCCACACCCCTTACTTCATGTCCATGGGTCATGCATGTAAGTTCTTTGGCTTCTCCATTTCCTATACTATTCTTAATCTCCCTTTGTTCATTTTGTACCTATTATGCTACCAGTTATGCTTCTTATTCCCTGTACCTTTTCCTCCTTACCCTACCTTCCCCCTCCCCCACTGATAACCCTCCAAATGAGTTCCATATCGGTGATTCTGTTCCTGTTCTGCTTGTTTGCTTAATTTGATTTTTAGATTCAATGATTGATAGTTGTGAATTTATTGCCATTTTATGTTCATAGTTTTGGTTGTCTTGTTTTTCTTAAATAAGTACCTTTAACATTTCATATAGTAATAGCTTGATGATGAACTCCTTTAGCTTTACCTTGTGTGTGAAGCACTTTATCTGCCCTTCCATTCTAAATGACAGCTTTGCTGGATAGAGTAATCTTGGATTTAGGTCCTTGCCTTTCATGACTTCAGATACTTCTTTCCAGCCCCTTCTTGCCTGCGAAGCTTCTTTTGAGAAATCAGCTGATAGTCTTATGGGAACTCCTTTGTAGGTAACTCTCTGCTTTTCTCTTGCTGCTTTTAAGAGTCTCTCTTTATCTTTAATCTTTGGCATTTTAATTATGATGTGTCTTGTGGTTTTCTTGGGTTCATCTTGTTTGGGACTCTCTGCTTCCTGGACTTGTGTGTCTAATCCTTCACCAAATCTGGGAAGTTTTTCTTTCATTTTTTTTCCAAATAAGTTTTCAATTTCTTGCTCTTTCTCTTCTCCTTCTGGCACCCCTATGATTCAAATGTTGGTACATTTGAAGATGTCCCAGAGGCTTCTTAGCCTATCATTATTTGTTTTTGGATTTTGTTTTTCTTCTTGTTGTTCTGATTGAATGTGTTTTTCTTCCCCATGTTCCAAATCATTGATTTGAGTCTCAGCTTCATCCACTCTACTATTAGTTCCCTGTAATTTTTTTTTTATTTCACTTAGTGTAACCTTCATTTCTGCATGGGTCTTTTTTATGTTGTTAAAGTACCCAGTGAGTTCCTTGAGCATCCTTATAACCAGTGTTTTGAACTCTGTATTTGATAAATTGCTTATCTTCATTTTGTTTAGTTCTTTTTCTGGAAGTTTGTTCTGTTCTTTCATTTGGCCCATGTTTCTTTGTCTCCTCATTTTGACAGCCTCCCTGTGTTTGTTTCTGTGTAGTAGGTAGAGCTGCTTTGTAGTAGTCTTAGTAGTGTGGCATGTTATAAAAACGCACACCAGTAAGTCGGATGGGGCAGAGCCTTAGGTAGTCACCAGGGCGGGGCAACCCGGGTCCCCACTCTGCGGCTCTGTGCGTGGTAGGGCTCAGAGACGGGATAGTGCCGCTGCAGAGTTTTGTCTGGGAGGAAGCTGTCTCCTGGCACTTGGGCAGTGCCAGACACTTCAGTTTTCCCCGTATGCCACTGGTGCCCTTCCAGCTGTTGCCGTTGTGCTGAATCCCAGAGGGAGCGAGCCTGCACGAATCCTGAGATTCCTGAGAATCCTGCAGTTTCTTCCACCACCCCAATCCCCACCGATTTTTACCGCCAGGAGTTACGGGGACTGATCTTCCTGGCTCTGGAACCCTGTGTGGTCTGGTGTGAGGCTGGGATCCCTCACTCCCAAGGTAGCCCTCTCGGTTTTTATCCACCACGTGTGGTGTGGTTCTGCCCCTCCGCGCATCTCTGCCCTGCCTACCCATCTGAATGAATGTGGCTTCTTTAATTCCTTGGTTGTTAGACTTCCATAAAGCTCCATTTCCTGATGATTCTGGGTGGTACTTGTTTTGTAGTCTGATTGTAATTTTTGCTGTGGTTGTGCGAGGAGGCAAGCCGTGTTTATGTTTGCCTCCATGTTGACTGGAACTGGCTTTCTAATGTATACTCTTGACCCTCTGGGTCTCCTTCCTGCCCCTAGTTTATCCCTTTTTTTCTGGACACCCTGTTTTAAAATGCCCTCACCACCTCGGTGGAGCAACCACTGCAATGTCATCAGCCTTTCCTTTTTGAATTCATCGTGCATTTCGGAGTCTCCACCATTTGCCAGACCTGAGGCTGGAGCCGCAGGTTGCAGTGGCACAGTGCTGGTTGCCGCAGGCAGGACTCAGTGGGGAGGGAAAGGCCTGGGGTGGGGCGGGGCGGGGGCGGGGGCTGGGGGTGGCCCTGGGAGTGCCTGACTCTCCCTCTGACCCACTCACACCTGTCCAGGAAGACATGGTTCTTGAACTGCAGATTGTGTATTTAGTCTTAAAATGAGGTTCCGTAGTTTTGCTTGTGCATTGATGAGCATTTCTTAGAATTGAGCTGAGTGGTTTAATTAGTCCATCTGTTCTGGGGCTGGAGCACAGCTGTGTGGAGCTGATGGCTGTAGAAGGTGGTGAGATATGTGAACATGTGGGAGATGAAAGGACTTCCCTCAGGTGGCTGTCATACCTGGCAAAACAGTGTCTCATGCAGTGGAGTCAGCAAAGACCCGTCCACTCAGATCTGGGGAGAGGACCCTGAAGCAAGGAGCAGGGCCTTGCATGGGTGGCATGGCTGGCTGCCTTTGCTGGCTGTTGGGCACACTTGGCCGAGTGTGGTGAGGTTGTGGGGAATGCATGAGAGCAGGTAAGGTCTCTGAGGGGGCTGGTGTATGGCACAGGGAAGCCAAGCCTCATGGAGATGGGGGAGCGAAGGAAGAGCCAGGATGGTGGTGTGCATCAGATTACTTGGAAGTTCCCTTAAAACGGTGATGCTGAGGTTGCTGGTCCAAGGGCCACACTCTGAGGTCCATGGCCCAACAGGAAGGTGACCACGACTCGATGAGATCGTGCATGAGCACTTTGCAAACAGTGAGTGGCACCTAACAGACATTTTTTATTAGAAGAATTGTGAGAGGGTGATTATTACCGACTCCAGTGCTTCACTGAAGCTTTCCCCATTCTCCCTTTGGCTTTTGTCAGTACCTAGCCAGATTTCATAATTCTTTCAGTGTCGTAGAACTTTCCTCCTGTCCTGTTCGGATGGTCCATAGCAGGTGGCATATGGTACACATTAGAGCTTGAAAAACAAAAACTTGCTTGGGCCCCAGGCAGAGATGCTAAAGTAATGATCTGGGGATGGCCGGGAGATCAGTGCTTTTTGAACTTCCGCAGGTGACTCTAGTGAGCACCCAGAGCTGGAAACCACTGATCTGTGCTGAGCTTATTTTTCTTCTTGGAATGGGCTGTCTACCCCCTAAGCTTTCGGGGCACTTCCTTTGTCTGGATCTCCCTGTGTTGTCCCTGACATGTGATATAGCCTCTCCATGAGCAGGTCCATCTTTCTTGATCGATCCATGTCCTGTTGGTTACTCTCTTTCCTCCAGTTCTCTGAGAACCCTCTGCAGTGAGGTCCTCACTTGCTGTTGAGAATTCCAATGTGTCTGGCTTACCCCTAGACCACCAGCAGGTTTCACTCTGTCAAAACCTTTGTGAAAACCACAGGTAACAAATGGTTCTTGACATTTGTGTCTTTCAGCGACACAGAGAGTAGAAAATTGTGCAAGAAGATGAAAGTTGACCTGAGCCCAAAGGACAAAAAGGTCGAATTATTCCATTACCAGTAAGTACACGTGGTCATTTCCAATCTCCAAGTAAGCGCTGAAAGCTTGTATTGGTCTTCTTACTGAACAATGATTTTTAGTTAGATCAATTTTATTTCTGAGTGATTTTTTTTCTGTGTTTACAATGATTTCTTTTAAAAATCATCTTGACTGTGTTCAATAGCTGAATCTTATTAAGATGCTACAGGAAACCAAAGGTATGTCTCTTCACAGCCATTCCTCAAGTTAACAGCCTTTTCTCCTTGTTTGACAGGGACGGTGCATTTCATACTGAGTATAACCGAGCTGTGACATTTAAGGTAAATTTACCTCCCTCGCTCTCAGCAGAGCGGGAGGCTGAATGGATGCCAGAAGTCTGGCAGCTTCTCTCTGAGAGAAGGAAGGGCGGAGTGCACAAATAGCTCTTCCAAAGGACCTGAGGGATTCTTATCTCTAGAGCACATGTCAGCAGAATATCTGGGAAAGTTTGTAACTGTTAACACAATAAGGATGACCAGACTCGTAGTTCTTCTGTGACTCTATTAGCAGTTAGGCATGTGACATCACAACTGTCCCTTTCAGAAGCCCGAGTCTGCCTTTGCTGTGGCTTCAAGCCCCCCCTCATCTCTGCAGTGGTGCCCACAGTGGCTGCCCACAGGCTGCAGGGGGCTCGCCATGCCCAGGTTAGCACACTATGTAGGACACCAGCCGGTTGGCACCTGCAGGCTAATGCAGCTTGTTCCAGATGAGATGCTGATGTCACCAAGATTTTCCCTGCTGCAAATCTAATTTAGAAGTCGATGGAAAAACATCAGTGAACATGAGTGTGGAGATCTTGTGACCCGCAGGTGCTGTTGCATTATCACAAAGTCACTGTCCCGCCCAGAGCCCTTCTCCTGCCCTTGGGTTCTGCTCCTTCACACACGCATTTGCTCCCAACCAGCCTTTTTCTGCCTCTGGTCCAGGCAGCAGTCCCCGGCCCTGGCTGGCGCCGTATATTTCTTCTGTTCCCAAATCTGCTGATCTCACTCATTCCGACTTTCCTGCTTCCCAGACTGGGTTCGACCCTGTACTCCTCTCTCTCTGTCTCTCCCTTCCGTGTCTCCTTCCATTCCTTCCTGTCTGTCCATCAGTTCCTGCTGCTGTCATTGCCCTGTCCCCACCACCTCCCCCGGTCATCTCTGGTTTATCCTCTAACACTGCTTCATGTTTCAGTTGCTGCAGCTTTCACCTGATAGAGACACAGCCCGATTACACATCACCTTGACACCCACTTAGGCACTTAGAGACAATTCTGTCAACTAAAGTTGCTTAACCCCTCTCATTCTGTGTTGAGATGTCAACTGAATAAGGGAACACATGCTCCCCAGGAACAAGATTCAGCTGGGTGGGGTGGGCAAGGTACCTATGTAGTGACGGAAAGATGAGGGTTGGAAGGCGTGGCTTTTGTTTTATTTTTGGGAGGCACGTTCAGTGTATATTTAGCCAGCCCTCCGAGAGCCTGTGCTGTGATTCTGGACCAGGGGATAGCAGCTGCTCAGAACCCTAGTTGTAGGAAAGGAGCAAGGAGCTCTGGTGGGTGGAGCTTGTCTGGGTGGGGTGGCTGAGTCCTAGCCTTTGTCCACTTCATTACAAAGACTAGGTGTATAGAATTTCATTCTGTGATTTTTACATCAATAAGCTAGAGATGTGGGCTGAGCGTTATACCAGGGCAGAGTCTCGGTGAGAGAGGCCATCCTTGGTCCCAGGGTCCCCAAAGCCTGAGGGACCATCAGAGATGGGGTAGAGTCCCCGAAGGTCTCCAGGGCAGGGGGAAGCATTGTAGCGTTCCCCTGACTGCTTGACAGCTTCTGCTTTTCTGCAGGAGCAGCTGGCATGAAGGCCCTCCTTGGTCATGGATTGGTTTTCCTTTCACGGTTTCTTCTGGGGCCTCTAGCTCCAGAGAGACGGAGGTGGGGCGCAGCCTCAGGGTCACGCTCTGACTCTTGCTGCATCATCCTGTGCAGTTTAGCAGGGGCCTGGTCGCAGGGAATATGCTAAGGCCCTTAAAGAGGCCAGAGGCCAGATAAGTAAGGGTAAAGAGCCAGAAACTCAGAGGGAACTTCTTGTGTAAGTGGCCTTCTGCTTGTCAGCAGTCTGTCCAACAGAATCCTTCCTCTGTATAAGTGGTGAAGACCAAAGGTGCCTAGAAACCGAAGTCCAGGCGGCTCCCTCGTGACCACCTCGCAGGCTGTTTAGCTATAAGTGTGGTTTCCCAGCCATGAAGTCATCACCAAGGTGTTGTTGTTGGGCCATTTTCCTGGAATCAGAGCATCCAGAATAGGACAGCCAAGGGTGGGTTTCCAGGTGCTGTTCCCTACAGACTTTTCCACCCAGGATCTTGTCACTTAGAACACTTTGGAGAGAACCTATGAGTGGGATTTTTCAACTTCAATTAAGGAAGAATAGTATCTACCTGAAAAGCAAAATACTGCTGATATGAATGTTTCAGTTGTTACATTCAAATAGGCTATTCCCTCCCTGGCAAGGTGGGTCAGTTGATTGAAGTGTTGTCCCACACCAAAAGTTTGTAGGTTCATTGCCTGGTCCATGTGTGTCCAGGAGGCAACTGACCAATGTCTGTCTGTCTGTCTGTCTGTCTCTCTCTCCCTTTCTCTCCCCTCTTCTTCCTCCCTCCCTCCCTCTCTCCCTCTGTCTCTGAAATCAATAAACATATCCTCAGATGAGGATTAAAACTAATAATAATAATAATAATAATAACTTAAGAAGAGGCTATTTCTTTCTTCTTTTCATCTACATCCATCTTCTTGACGCTGAGGTGGGGGTGGGAGGCACAGTGGGGGCTGCGCTAACCCTTTGACAGGCTTGTGCTGGTATGAGACAGGAGCCCCCAGTGCAGTAGTTCTTACCTAGTTCGGGTTTCTCATCCCACTGACAGTCACCCTAAAGCCACAGACCCTGTCCCTGGAAACAGGGCACGTGCATACACTGAAGTCAGGGTTTTCATATGGCTGGGTCTGGGGTTTCACAGGCTCTTAAAGCCTGCTGTGCACCTTGGGCTGAGAGCCCCTGCACCAGGTTTTCTGTAGCAGCGTGCAGACAGGCGCTTACAGGCGTCTTCCTCACGTGGCCCAGGGGCAGCTGCCCCTGCAGCTGTGCGTGAGTATGGGTCTTGGGAAGGCCCTGCCAGTTTTATTTTGACTTGTTCTATTGAAGTGAAGCTTTGACAAGGGACTGAGAAAAGGCAGATCTGCCTTTGCCGTGGTGGAAATGGCCCTTCTCTTGCCAGGAGGTGTTTCAGAGCCTCATTTGGATGGACAGAAAGCATTACCTGAATGGAATCCTACGAAGTCTTGGCTGTTCCCCATTCTCCCGTAACAGCTCTTTCCAAATAGCAGTTTCCAGAAACAATAAGCCTCACTGGTTCTCTATGTGTAAGAGTGGATGGGCTGACCATAGAGCCTCACTAAGACAATCTTCCCTTTTCTCACCCCAGACCTCCCTCCCTCCCCCAACATACTGACAGACACACCCAATTCATCATATGCTCATTGGAGCTTGATCCAAGTGGAGAGAAGTAACAGAACCTTGCCTCAAATTGGGGGATACCGAGGGTTCCGTCTGTTGGCATGAAGGCCAGCGACTCCCCCCCAGGGTGGAGGAGGAGGCTTGGCTGGTCTCTGGTGCCCAGCCCTGGTTCTCGCTGACTTTAAGCGCCCTTTCCCAGAGTGGCCAAGAGGGAACAGAGTGCCGTGTCTGCCCAGCCCAGTGAAGCGTGGCCGGAGGAGAAGGGAGTGGAGGAACACGCCCCGTCCCCTGCCCCATGTGCGGCTTTCCCAAGGGGAGCAGAGATGGGAATCAGCTGTCCACATGACACAGCCTCTCTCTCATTCTCTCTCTCTCCCCTCCTCCCTCCCTCGCTCCCTCCCTCTGTCTCTACAATCCACGAACATATCCTTAATTAGTGTTAAGCCCTTTATCTTGAAGCTCTTTGTCATATGATCATCCTGGATCATCTAGAAAGGGTCCAAGGGGAGAAGTACAGCAACCAGGTGGCCACAGAGATGAGCCCCCTGCCCTGGGGCTGCCCGTTCAAGCCCCACGGAGGATGGTCAGGATTATTGTGCTGTCACACCAGTTTAGATCATGAAGTACCAAGCGGGCTGCAAGTAGGTGTGATCACCTGCCTACGTGGCTGACGGTTTTTGTGACTGCATGAGAGCCCCTACTTTGGACAGGACTGGAACTGATCAGGGAGACTTCCTGGAGGAGATGAGATTTAGCAGAAACACAAGTATGTCTCTGGTTTGAAAAAGCCAACTAATTGTTTCAAAGTTCCTTTGTTTGTCCATGAAGAAGCATAGTAGGCATGGATCAGCTGACCAGAGTAAGGTTTTATGTGGCTGAAAAATCCTGGTGGGGGAGGGGTCTGGGGTGTAGTTTTGGGGGCCCCCAAATAGCAGTGATGTCAGTGGGCGATGGAATGGCACACTCGTAGGCGTTTGCCCACACGCCACTTGCAGCTCCATTCCAGGCACTTGGGTCTCCAGGCAGGGAAACAGGCTGGTTCCCAATTCCCCACCTCCCACTTTCCCTGGCTAAATTGAGTTTTGCCTTCTCTCTTCTTCAGTCCATAGTGGCCTTTCTGAAGGACCCCAAAGGGCCCCCGCTGTGGGAGGAAGATCCTGGAGCCAAAGATGTTGTCCACATTGACAGTGAAAAGGTAATACACTTCCCATCAATTCTAGTGGATGCTGGAACTTCCCTGAGCCAGTTTCCCAAGGACGGGTACCCAAGGAACTGCTCCCTTGCCAGCTGTGCTGTCCTCCAGGGGAGCTGGGCCTCACATCTTGTCTGATGCTCCTTGCCGGCCTCACGATGGAACCAACAGATCACAGGCTGGCTGCCTGTGAGCTTCCTCTGTTCTTTACTCTTATTTAATGTATTTTAACATTTTTAGCATTTCCTTATAGAAATATAAGGAATATATTTAAATATCCTCTCCTTGTTACATACAAGAAATATAAGAAATATATTTAAATGTCCTCTCCTTGTTACATAATCTGGTTGTTGCTGGATTTGGCCTTGTGTTTTCTCCTTTTTTTTTTTTTTTTTCCAAAGAAGAATCTGTGAAGTTCAGGTTCCATTTCCCAGAGGCTTGAGTCAGATCTCTAAGATTGACCAGGATGGGAGGCTGGAGGGGTGGAAGGGCGGTTCTGATTTGTTGTCTCCATGCAATCGTGAGCCTCCTCTGGAAGCCTGCCCACCTGACCTTAATGTACATCCGCCCCCCTGCACGCCTGTGTGTGCATCATGCTCATGTCTGCTTGGGCGTGCCTGCGCGTAGGGATGGCAGGAACTTCTTGGTGACGTTTCAAAGGGTCTGTGTGGCAAGAAGTGCTTTTTTTGTAGATAGAGGGAGAATGTTCTTCCTTATTTTGGTAACATAAAATGTGCTTTTTATCTCCCTCTGCCTCTCCTCCACTTTTCATTTAAAATTATTGACTCTTAATGCTTATTACCCCAAAGAAAGTGATGCCACTTATACTTTGTGGAGGATGAGGTCGTGCGTAATCATCATGGGCTAACCAGGTGGGTCTGCAGCGATGGCAGTGAGGGGCCGACATCAGTGCTTCTCTGGGGTAGAAAGTGCCAGCATCAGCAGCTAGATGATAAAGCCTTTTTTAAAAAAATTATTCTTTAATTTAAGTGTAGTTGGTGTACAATCGCGTGTTGGTTATGTTAGCTTCAGGCTACTATATAATGTTCAGCATTTTTATATCATGTGATCACCCCACTAAAACCTTTATAAAAAGCATGTTGCGGTCAAGGAAGGAGGATCAGGTGCCAAGAGGTGGTGGCATCAGTGCCTGTAGCTATGTAAAAATATGCTGCTTAAAAGGACTGTTGCTCTGGGTAGGTGTTGTGTTAATATGTGGTTTTAGCCCTGATCATTGATAGCCTGGTGCCTCCTTCCCCCTAGATGGTCATGTCCTCAGACTCCTAAGATTGCTCCTCTGTGACTGGGAACATACACACACGCACACACACAATGGAATACTGCTCAACCGTGAGACAAGGCAAAATACTGCCGCTTCTGACAACATGGAGGGATGGGTCGTGAGAATATCGTGCTAAGTGCAATAAGTCAGATGGGAAAACAACTACATGATTTCACTCATGTCCTGTGTAAAACAGAAAGCAACAAACAAGTGAAGGAAAAACCTCATAGACACAGACAACAGCATGGTGGTTACCAAGGGAAAGGGGAGTTGGGGGATAGTGAAGAGTAAAGGGGCAAATACATGGTGACGGAAGGAGACCAGACTTGGGGTGGTAAACACACAATGCACTACACAGATGACGTGTTACAGAATTGTACCCCGGAAACTTTTATCGTCTTACTAACCAATGTCACCCCAATAAATTTAATAACATTTTTAAAAATGAGTGCCTTTAACTCTAGCTATGTAAACATTTTCAGAATTTATTATAAAATGTTTTAAATTTCCATAAAATCGCCCTGGCTGGTGTGTCTCAGTGGATTGAGCACCAGCCTGTGAACCAAAGGGTGGCCAGTTTGATTCCCGGTCAGGGCACATGCCTGGGCTGTGGGCCAGGTCCTCCGGTATGGGGTGTATGAGAGGCAACCACACACTGATGTTTCTCTTCCTCTCTTTCTCCCTCCCTTCCCCTCTGTCTAAAAATAAATAAATAACATCTTTAAAAAAATAAAATAAGTTCCTATAAAATACTTGTAATCGTCATATAGCTGAAAAATTGTAAGTAATACATATTTTTATTGAAAATTTAGGAAATATAGCTTTAATGTAAAAGAAAGAAAAAAATCACCGCATCCTTCCCTTTGAGAAGTGCCACCGCTGCTATTTTCTGTAGCTTTTTAGGTTTTCAACATAATGCAGTACATAAATATTAACAAAAGTGTCATTAGATGTTATATGCTGTTTTGTCCCCCCCCACTTAATATAATGCGCACATCTTATTGTGACATTAAATATTCCTCTTCGTGGTTTATAACGATGTAGCAGTATTCCACTGTGTGGGATGTACTGTCATCTGTTTACCTAATGTCTTGTTGCTGCCACAAAGCTGCATTTTGAAATTTCCTCTTATTTTCCTTCTTATTCAGAAGAGAAAAACTTTAATTTTCTTCTGTGGGAACTGTTTAGAGGAGCTTATTTTAATTGAAATATGCTGTCATGGTGCTTCTTTGCAGTCCTTAACAGATTTGCTTTTTCACCAGCATCATCGGCTCTCTTTGGAAGTATGATCTCCCACTCTGGTTTACACAGAAGTCTCTCCATTAGCATTGTTATGATCTTTGTCTTTTTACATTTATTATATTTATTTAATCAATAATTATATATTGCCTAATAACGTGCCAGGACCTGTTCTAAAGGTTTTACAAATAAATGATGGGTTTAGCTTGGAACGTCCTGGGGGTGGGGGGACATGTCTCACCCTGTGCCCTCAGTGGACTCTGGGGGACATGGGTGGCGGCGGCAGGGCCTTGGGAAGAGATTAGCAGGCGTCGGCTAGCCCTGTGTTCCAGACCCCACCTGCCCAAGCCGGGCCTACGTGGAGACAGCTGCCCAGCACCACACCACTGCACCGCAGAGCCCACGAAGAGGGGCAGTCTGCTGACAGCCTCATGCAGCATAAAAGGCTCTCTGCAGATGTTTAATTGTTCAGGAGGCGCTGACAGTAAGGCTGGTGGCCTGGCCCGGACTCCTTCTCCTCAGAGGTGGCCTTGGGAAAGCCATTTGTCTGCTCAGGGCCTCAGTTTCCTCATCTGTAGTATGTAAGAGTGATCTAGAATTGATCGTCCCTGGGGTTCTTTCAGCCCCTGGTGTACATGACTCGGTACTGCAGCCCACACACCCGCGTCAGACTGGAGTTTCCGAAGTGCTCACCGGCTCCCCCCCCCCCGGCCACTGTGACCCGGGGGGATGGTGCCTCTGTCACTGTGTGGTGTGTGACCTGTGGTGTTCTCTGTTTGTGCCTCAGGAATTCAGACGACTCCTGAAGAAGGAAGAGAAACCGGTCCTGATGATGTTTTATGCCCCCTGTGAGTGACCTTTCTCCCTCGGGCCATAGTTAGTTGTTCAAATTCTTGGAGGGGCAGCTGGGGATTGTGGGCAGGGGGAGACTGGGAACAGGCCCCAGTTCTCACACTTAGAGCGCCTGGTCATGCTGCTCACCCCATCTCAACATCTGTGCCTCTTTTCCTTCATCTTGGCCTTTCATCTGACTTTCCTCCCTTCCTGCTTCCACATCAGTTTTTCTCTCACTGTAAGTGGTATCCTTCTGCCCTGTTTACCCTTGGGTCCACCCAGCAACAACACAGGTCTCCGTTCAGATACCCCACCTTCCCTCACCCCTCTGCCTCCTGCCCCTTTCCTGCTAGCTCTGTGCTTGGTGGAGCCACCTCAGTCTTGATGAGCTCTCCAAGGTGCTGCTGCTGCTGCTCGCCACCCAGAGCCTGGCTGGCCTCGGGGCAGCTGCTCCTTCAGCCCTGTCTCCTGCACACCTCTGCCGGGGCCACCTGGGAGGGGAACGGGGATCGGGACCGGGAAGTACGTGTGGCTCAGTATGTGTGTTCAGTTTCTATATGAGGCCAGAGGCCATGGGAATAGCAAAGGATCATTGACATGACAACCAGAAGACATGGGTTCTAATTCCAGGTATGCCACCAATGAGCTGGGTGACCTTGGTCAAGGCCTTCACCTCTCTGTTCCTTAATTTCCGTTTATGTAAGAAAAAGGATTGGATCAGAGCAGTGGACTTCAAACTTTTTGACTGCATTTCACACATTAAAATTTTTTCATTGTAATCCAGTGTTATAAGTACACATAAATTAAACAAGTTAAAACAAAAGTTTTCACAAAACCATACTAACTACTTACTCTACCAGAAATAGTGCACACTGATACTTTTCTTTTTTATTCTGTTTTATTTAAAAGAAGTCATTGTTTTTTTCCTACTACTTCATAATCCTCTAACAAAGGGTCAGCAAAGTCTGGCTTTTAGGTTGGCTGCCTTTTTTTGTAAAGTAATTTTTGTTGGAACACAGCCACATCCATTCATTTACATGTTGTCTGTGGCTGCTTTCAAGCTACAACAGCAGAGTTGGGTAGTTGACCATAAGTCCTGCAAAGCCTCAGATATTTCCTATCTGGGTCACCCCTGTAGTCTAGCGAGTCCTGACCTGCAGATAAAAAACCCTGGGTCTGAGCCTGTGTGAGATCCTTAGTTAGACCTGTGACTCTGTGAACTGTCCATGCCCTTCAGGAGGCCAAAGGCCTAAGGGCTGGAGAACGGGGCTGTGGGTGGTGGGAGGTGGGTGTGTTTAGGTGATTTGTGGCTTTGATGGATATTTTGAGCTGTGGCACTGGAGTTTCATTTATCCTTAAAAGCCTTCCTCTAGTCTCCTGAGAAGTTCTTTGAACAAAGGCCCCTCCCATTCTCACCCCAGGGATCATGACTTCCTGGCTGATGCCCTTCTGTGGGGTTGTGGTGGTTGTGCCTGATGGGGGCCTGTGGCTTGTTCACCATGACAACAGCCTCTCAGCTCATGTTGACTGCTGGGCGGCCCCCACCTGACCTCCCTCCAGATACCTGCCTGTGGAAGGAGGCCCCGGTGTCCCACCTCCTGTGAGATCTGGCTCTGCCTGGAGTGGTCTGCACTTGAACCCTGGGTCGTTTTCTTTGTTAATGTTCACAACTGAAGGCTCTCACCACCTTTGGGTTCCTTCACCCCAAACGTGATCAGAAGATCAGAGCACTAAAAGACATCCCGGTTAGAGAATTGCTGTGTGTCCCAGAACTAAGCTGAATGTTGAGGCCACGAAGGCTTGAGTGCATGGATGTAATAAAAGCACAACTTTATTTAATTAAAAACAACAACCAACCTCTATCCAAGATGGAGGTGTGGATAGATGTTTTACTCCCTGCACAACCAAAATAAGGACAACAACCAATTTAAAACCAAAAACACCCAAAACTGCCAGAAAAATCAAACTGTATGGAAGTCCAACAAACAAAGAGTTAAAGAAGAAACATTCATCCAGCCCGGTAGGAGGGGTGGAGACTAGGAGGGGTGGAGACGGGGCAGCTGGAGCAGAGAGGAGGTGCGAAAAGGCAGTGGCTGGCAGACTGGGTGGTCCCACATTTGCATGCAAATGAACCAGGAAGAACAATTGGGAAGCAGGACATACCACACAACCCAGAATTCCAGCATGGGGAAATAAAGCCTCATAACCTCTGGCTATAAAAAAACCTGTGGAGGTTGAGGCAGTGGGAGAAACTGCCAGTCTCACAGGAGAGTCAGCTGGAGGGAACAGTGGGGTCCTGGAACATACACAAACCCACCAGAAGAGCCCAATTCACTTGTGGGTAGCAGGGTAAGTGACTGAAAACTGGCTGAGAGCCAAGCAAGCACATTGTTCCCTCTCTGACCCCTCCACCACATACAGCACCACAACATAGCAAAGTGGGTTGCCCTGCCCTAGTGAATACCTAAGGCTCTGCCCCGCACAGCATAACAGGTGCGCCAAAACAAAGAAATACGGCTCAAATGAAAGAACAGGTCAAAACTTCAGAAAAAGAACTATCAAAGGATCGGAGCAATGAGGAGAGACATAACGTGTCAGATGCAGAATTCAAAGCACTGATAGTCAGGATGCTCTGACTACTAGAGATTATTGAGTATGGCCGCAAAATAGAGGAAGAAGTGGAGGCTACACAAAGTGAAATAAAGAAAAATATACAGGGAACCAACAGTGAAGGGAAGGAAACCAGGACTCAAATCAAAGATTTGGAACAGAAGAAAGAAATATACATTCAACCAGAATAGAATGAAGAAATAGGAATTCAAAAAAATGAGGAGAGGCTGAGGAACCTCTGGGACAACTTTAAATGTTCCAAAATCTGAATCATAGGGGCGCCAGAAGAAGAGGAAGAGCAAGAAATTTAAAACTTATTTGAACACATAATGAAGAACTGCCCCAATCTGGCAAAGGAAATAGACTTTCAGGAAGTCCAGGAAGCTCAGAGAGTCCCAAGAAGTTGGACCCAAGGAGGAACACACCAAGGCACATTATAATTAAAATTACCCAAGATTAAAGATAAGGAGAGAATCTTAAAAGCAAGAAAAAAGGATATTTATCTACCAAGGAATTCCCATGAAACTATCAGCTAATTTCTCAAAAGAAACCTTGCAGGCAAAAAGGGGCTGGAAAGTTTTCCAAGTCATGAAAGGCAAAGACCTACATCCAAGATTACTCTCTTCAGCAAAGCTCTCATTTAGAATGGAAGGGCAGATAAAGTGCTTCCCAGATAAGGTCAAGTTAGAGGAGTTCATCATCACCAAACCCTTATTATATGAAATGTTAAAAGGACTTATCTAAGTAAAAGAAGATGATCAAAAATATGAACAGTAAAATGACAACAAACTCACAATCATTAACAACAGAACCTAAAAACAAACTGAGCAAACAACAAGAACAGGAACAGAATCCCAGAACTGGAGATCATGTGGATGGTTTTCTCATGTGGAGAACAGAGGGAAGGGAAAAGGTACAGGGAATAAGAAGCATAAATGGTAGGTACAAGCTAGATAGGGGGAGGTTAAGAATAGAATGGGAAATGTAGAAGGCAGAGAAGGTCATAGGTATGACCCATGGACATGAACTAAGGGGAGAGATGTTGGTGGGAGGGGTGGTGCTGAGTGGAGAGAGATAAAGGGGAGAAAAAAATGGGACAACTGTATTAGCGTAATCAATAAAATAGACTTAAAAAATAAAATTAAGGGGGAAAAACTTAAAAAAAAAACCAAAACAACAGCAACAAAAGAATCCTGGGTTCATTGTTCGGTTTCACCCCATTTTGTTTCTCCTTGAGGAAACTTCTTGAGGAATTGACCTGCCTACACAACCTTTGAGGGTGGGCCTCCTTTGGTTTATGTCAGAACCCTCAGGACTCGGCGCATTGGTTAAGTGAGCCCGAAACGGTGTATGTCGGTACACAGTACGTGCCAAGGCAGAATCCTGGTATAACCATGCAGGTTTCATATGATGACACCAGGTAATCACTTACAAAGAGTGGTTTACTCGCAGTTTGCACCTGAATGTGAGTCGTCTCCCCCACCCACTCCCAGGCTGTTTGGCAGCGAGCCTGTCCTACTCATCACTGTGGGCAGAGATGAGTGGTTGTCTTCGAAGAACAGAAAGCTGGGTGGAAGTTAGATTCCTTGTAGGTGTTGCAGAGCGACTTTGAAGTTCAAATCTGATGGAGAGGTTGGATTAGATGGCCTCCTGGGTGCCAGGTAAGTGACCCCAGGATACTTTTGTTGTCATTTTTAATGAAACAAAGTTGTGCTTTTATTACACCCATGCACTCAAGCCTTCATGGCCTCATGATTCAGCTTAGTTCAGGAACACGCAGCAATTTAACTGGGAGGTCCTTGGACTGTGTTTGGCATGAAGGAACCCGAAGGCGGTGAGAGCCTTCAGTTGTGACAAGGAGCCTGGGTCCCCACGTCCTGTTGTTTACTCAGTAAATGTTCATTGAATTAATGAGAAAATAATGGGCTGGCTGCTCTAACCTTTGGGTGTGAGAGGGCTAATTAGTCTTATCTCTTCCTCTGCCTCCCAGTTGAATCAATTGAAAAATAAATTCAGACAGGGATCTCAGTCCACGTCTATTTTTGGTAAAGTTTGATTGGAAATTGGCATGGCCTTTAGCTTCCTGTGACTCTTCAGTCACCACTTCCCCCAGTACCTTCCCTCGGTGCTGCTGGCCTCCACCCACGGGGACAGCTACCCAACTCCCCACTTCTTTAGGGGGTTGGGGGATAATGTTGCTGCAGGCAGCAGACAGGTAGAGCTGGAAGGGACAGGCCACACCTGTGGGGACAGGTAATAAATTAGGCTCCTGACGGATGAATGCAGTGGAGTGGATGTCAGACTCCCCCATCTCATCGAGACACTGAGAGTGGGTGAAGGGCTGCAGGTGTGCCCCTCACTCCCCCCCCACCCCGGGGCGTGGAGTGGCATCCTCTATTCCCTGTGGAAATGTGTTTTTCATGGGCCAGACGGCAAACTCTCAGGCCTTGTGTTGGCTGAGCCTCCCCTGCTGGATGCCTGGCTCTGGTCATCCTCCTAGATGTTGGCTCTATCCCTCAGCCTGCTGGTCAGGTGCTGTTTCTCCTTCACAGGTAGGGAAGCTGAGGCTCAGGCCACATATGTCACTAGCCCAGGGTCATGTAGGCAGCAAATAGTCAAGGGGTGATGCTGACCTGGGTCTCCCTGCTAGGACCAAGCGCCATTCTCTGCCTTGTGCTCTCGCATCATCCCTTCTGTGTGGTGTCCACCTGGGAGAGCACAGGTGTCCAGTGAAGTTGGTGTTGTTGCTCCTGTTTCCATTCTCCCCTCTGAATCCCCACAGTGGGGGCTAAGTCCCATGATAAGTGTCATACTCCTGTCATATTTGGGGGGATCATGCTGTGGGGGCAGCTACTGGGGAAAGTGCATTTCGTCTTCCTAGAGCAAATGCCTTGACTCCACCTTGCTCACTGACCTCAAGACAGCTCCTGTTCTCTGGAGTCTCCTTGAGTCTGAGCCTGAACTCATGGCATGAACCGAAAGCCCAGGCTTAATATGCTGGTGCATCTGTGGCCATGTCTGCCAGGCAGGAATGCCAAGGAGGGAGGCCATGGGCATTTTAAGAGTCTTGTGTCAAAATATCGTGTGTCACATCTCCAGTAAACTTCGTACTGGGAGGTTCAGGTGGTCCTGGGGGAGTTTGACCTGCTCACAGTTCCCCAGGGTCTTTGTCCGGCCTCATGGGTGTGAGCATCTCTGATTATTACTCTGCCCACGGCCTGCCAAGACGTTAGCTAAACGTGGATTAGAACTTGTTAGCCTGCTGCTGTGTGGCCCTGTCTGCGCCGTTCTGTGTCAAGGAAAGAACCAGCCGAGTGTGGGGTTCCAGGCAGCTTTGCTGTCTGCAGCTTTCAGGTGCCTCTCAAAGCTGGTTTTGCAGCAGAGCGGCTGTCAGACGAAGAGCAACAGCCTTGTGTGCCAGAATCCCTCCCCTCTGAGGAAACGGCGCTCGTGTCCTGTAGGATCCATGCTGATACATGGCCGCCTCTGGTTGCAGGGAGGAGAAGGGTTTAAATCAAGGCCATACTGAAGTAGTAGTGGGTGTTTGGGGTCTGGCTGTCTTGGCCCTGAGCTCCACAAGCCTTGGGGGGCTTCAGCACCCCGGGGGAGGAGTGCGACTATGGTGGTCCACAGAACCCCAGAGAGGGTTGAGCCAAGGACCTCACAGAATCTTCTGACGTCAGAACTCTCTGGTCCAACCCTGCTCATCTGCCAGAAGGAGCAGCAGCCCAGAGAAAGGAAGTGACCTGTCCAGAGCCATTGAGCAAGTGGAGGGAAGTTGAGAACTCAGCGTGTGATCCTGACCTGCCGCTCTTCCCAAGGGGCCAAGAGCCAGCATTTGCATCTCAGGCCTTCCTCCAGTCATTGCATAATTATCCTTGTTAATGAAGGAAAAGAGGCACGAAAATCCCAAGAGTCACTGTATTTGTGGTTGCACATTTTCTTCCTAGCGCTACTTGAATCGGGTTCATTTGCAGCCCCCGGCCGGCAGTGAGGAGAGGCTTTTAGCTGCATGAAGCGGTGCTCTGGCGCTGATTCTGGTTCCCTGGATTCCTCTTGAGCTCACTGTCATCTCCAAATCATTCATTGCTTTGCTCTTCTCCAGCTGTGTCATATTTGCTTAGTTGGTCCCACATGTATTAAGTCACTGTTGGGCTGTGTCCTGTTTCATGAGTGTAAGCTGTTTGGGGGCCAGGGCCTCTGCCTCCAGTTGCTTATGTGTTCCTGGAGGCTGGGTAAATATTTGTGGATGGAGGTCACCCTGACAGGAGGGAGGGTGGAACGCAGGGCCCAGCACCCACTGTAACTGAGTTTGGTTTTTCTCCTAGGGTGCAGCATGTGCAAGAGGATAATGCCGCATTTCCAGAAGGCTGCCACCCAGCTGCGAGGCCACGTTGTAAGTGAGCTCCCATGGGCCAGGCAGGGCTGGCTGCTTCTCAGACTTCTCAGATGGCTAAGGAGCTGAGGTGGGGGGAGGGCCGGTTTTAAAATCATGGCGGGGACTTGTCCTCCTGCTGCTGTCCATGCTGCCCTGGTATATGGTTCAGAGACCTGCCTTAAGGGAATGTTGAGATCTCTGCAGAGTTGCTGGGACCAAGAGAGTTTAGCTCCTGTCAAAGGCTGGTAATGAAATAGCCAAGAAAACGGCAAGAAGCACAAGGGGTGTTGCCAGGAGGCCAGTGGCCAATGGCAGACCATCAGGGTCCAGGATGATTGGCGCTGGGCTCCAAAGTGGGCTAAGGCTCCCGATGATGGAGAATCCACTGGCAAAAAACGGGGCACAATCCACTGGCAAAAAAAAAGTGACACCAGTGGTGGCCGGAAACACAAGCAGGTCCCTGAGGCAGTCTCCTGCCTAGGTTTGCCGGAGTTCCTCAGTTCCTAGGAGGCAGGAAGAACGGCAGAAAGCAGGCAGTGCAGGTGGGGAGCTGGAGCCCTGAGTGAGCAGGCAGTCTCTGAAGGGACGAGCATAGGCTGTGCGGAGGGCAGAGCATGTAGGACAGAGGGTTGTCTTAGGGATGCCCCCCTCTTTGGGAACATGAGGGGGAAGAGGAGCCCCTGAGGAGACTGGCCTGCAGAGCAGTAGGAACAGCCAAGGATGGTCACTGAGGGGGGAGGGGTGGCTGGGTGGTCAGGCCTCCCCCAGGGCTGAGGGTCAGTCAGTGATGGTCCTGCTACCCTGCCGGGCTTGTCCCTTCTGTGCTGCATGGCTGTCCATTTTTGCATTTGCCCCGAGCCACAGAGGTTTTGTTGGTTAGGTTTTGTTTGTGTGTGTGTGGGGTGGGGGGGCGAGGTTTGGTTCCTGGTAGCAACAAAAAAACAACAGCTAGCTTCTCCAGGGAGCATGGAAAAATCCACACGCCTTTGATGAGAGGTCATCGGGAGGGGCCGGCCAAAGTTCCATTCTAAGTCTTAAAACTGCGTCATGATCTTTATGGATCAAATTAAGTTGGTGATGAGTTCAAAGTCAATTTGAAAGTTTCAGTGGCAGCACCTGGGCATGGCGACAGCTCTGCTAGGCGGCTGCGAGATTGGGTTGCAAAGAACCAGTGCTTTCTCTTTTGACCTCATTCTGGGGGTACCCAGGTCCTGCTTATTTCTTACTAAATGAATTTTTAGCAACTTGCCTGAAGACGTTTGGCTGTGTGGCACACATACATCACTCTGGGGACGTTTCACTTCACATTTGGGGGCCTCAGTAGATATCATATTTTAAGATTATTTCGCCTGGAGAAAAGGCTTAATTATCCCCAGTGTTCTCCCTACCTGTACCCACTTACACTTTTAGAAAACTGCTCGGCTCAACTTCCAAACTCCAGTGCAGTGGAAGGTAAGCAGCTCTAGCCCCAGTTAGATCACAGATTACCTGGCCAGCCCCTCCAAAGCAGGCAAGGTCTTGGTGCCAGTCTCATGTACCTTCTGGAAGATTCTCAGCCATTTCCACATCTACCTGCTAAACTCAGTGTTCCTCCAAGCCCCTCTTGTACTGCCACAGAGCTTGTCCTTGCCACTCACGGCCAGGTCTGCCCATCTTTGCTTTTGTTATAAATCACTTTGTTTACCACTTGATACTTAGGATTTTCTCACTGAAATGTGAGCTTCTAGAGCACAGGGCTCTGTTTGATTCGTAGTAGAGCACAGGCCTTCCCCCTTGGCTCTTGGTTCACACTAGGCTCTTTTGCAAGAGTAGCCCTGAAGATTACTTGTGTTAGAGCGCCCAGGCCCAGAAGTTGAAAGTGTGGCCCTTCCAATTCCCTGGTCAACGTTACAGAAAAGTCAGTGGGATGGTCCGGACACCTGGAGAGCCAGGTGTTAGTTTCCTTGGCCGGAGGCACCTGTGTGGTATGAACTCACCCATTTCCATGCTTCCATATTTTCTTGATTGTAGTTTATTTTGTTTTGTTTTCCCATTAGTTTCTTAGGAAAGCACCTTTGCTTTCTTTGGACAAGTTCTCATCTTTTCCCAGCCCCATAAAGCGGAAGGGTCCTGACCACCAGGGATACCTGCTCTAGGCGGCATCTGGAGGCCCAGGCACATGGCGCAACCACAGCTCCCCAGAAGCAGCGTGACTAGAAGTGTTTCTTTGTGTCCTCACACACAGGGCAGCGGTGGGCCGAGAGTCCCCTGAAATCAAAATCCTCCCCACTGCTGAAATCCAGCTGGTTCAGTACCTCCTGTCTCCTCTTCATCTTTGTCACCTCTGAGCCCTTTCTGGCTGGCTATGGCTGTGGCAGGGGCCATAAATCTGCCTCTTCTGCAGATATCTTGGGAGGTATCCAACCTGATGATGTCATTAAGACAGAAGCCAGGCCAGGTCAGGGATGCGCAGCCTTTGCCATTTTCCAGACTCAGATCTGCTGCCTTTTTGCTGTCACTGACGTCTGGTGACTCATCCGTGTCTGTTCCGTCTACTGCTAATGGACGTCCTCGTCAGCAACCGTTGCTGCTCCCTGGTCAGAGCAGCCATCAGAACATCACCATCCGCCTTCTCTTCCCATTTGCCAAATTGACGTCCACACTGAGTCTCCTGTTAACGGTGGCCATGAGGGACCCTCTGAGTGTAAACACCATGAAGTGGGTCAGTCATGGTGACAGATTTGTGCAAATCAGACTCAGGTGCTGGCTCTCACTAACCAGTTGGGAGATCTTAGGCAAAGAGCTTTGGCTCCTCCATTTTCCCATCTGTAAAATGGGGATAATGATGGCCTCCCTCACCGGGATGTTGTGGAGAGCAAATGGGCAGGAGTGCAGAGATGGCACTGTAACCCCCAGACACTTAACAGATACAGATGATTGGCACCCCACCGCTCCGGACTTCCTGTTCCTCTCACTCATTAGATGGGGGTGCTCCACAAGTGCTGCTTTCCACCCTCTTCTCTTGCGTATTGTCACATTGAAGCAAGGGCCCGGCACTGAGCTTTCCGTGTCTCGTCATGGCCTGTCTGCCCCTCGGTGGTTTTTATCTGCCTCCGTAGCTTCCCCACAGTGTAGCCCCACAGAGCCAGTCCCTGAGCCCCTGCACCATGTATCAGACTGCTTGACACCTCGGTCTGGGTTTTTCTCCCTGGATCCCAAAAGCAGGCTGTCTAAAGTAAAACTCAGTGTCTTTCCATCTGGCAGACATCCAGCTTTTTCTTCGCAACAATCCTGACTACCCCGGGTTCCTCTGCCAGCGCACCGAGGCGTCATCCTATCGCTCTGCCCTCACAGCCTTTGTCCTCTCCCTGTCCGCTGTCCTGGCCCAGGCCCTGGTTAGCTCACACAGGGTGGTTGCCAGATGACTTTCTCCTGCAGCCCAACCTCTGTACGTAAAAATATGCGGCTGGAAACCCTCCATAGCTCTCTAGCGACTCCTGAATGAAGTTCTGGTTTCTCAGGCATGAGAGCCTTCCAAAGTGACCTCAGTGAAGCCATCCCGCCTTCTCTTAGATCCCGCTCTGCGTCCAGCAGTCCAGTTACACTGACATGTCCCTTTTCTCGGGCCGAGTCTTGTTCTGTCTTGCCTCCTTTTTCCTGGAACGTCTGTGGAAATCTCATCCTCCTGTGGGCACGGATTCACATGTCCCCTGCCTTGTGGAGCTTCCGTGATCGGTCCTGCCACCACATGGCTGAACAGGAGAATGGCTGAGCGTGTTGTGCCAACGGAATGGCCCCAGGCACGGCTGGCTCAGTGGCAGGCGCCGTGGCTTTAGCTTTCCTTAGATTGAGACCAGTTTCGCCTCATTCACCTTCACAAACTCCAAAGGGGTTTGTTCGTGGTTCAAAAAATATTTGTCTCGTTAACTAATAAATGTCCCCCAAGTAGTACAAAAGTGCTACAGAAACTCAGAGAATTAAGAGTTCGTTACAAGAAAAGGTGATTTGGAAAGGCTGCCGGGGAAGGTGGGATTTGATTTGCCTTAAGGATGAGAGTCTCTGGTGGGAGCTGAGAGGCGGAGCATGGGCATCTCAAGCCAGGGGATGGGGAGACACAGCCGGGGCACAGAGTGTGCTCTGGAAATGAGACAGAGAGTTGCAGAGCCTCTCAGTAGTGGAAAGGAAAACATGTAGCATGTGTTGAGCATTGTAGATTTTTGTAGTGTTTCATTTAATCGTCACAGCAAACACAGGGGGCAACTGCAAACGAGGAAGCTGAGGCAGAGTTAGCTATGACTTGTTCAAGGGAATGCGTCTATCTACTAGGTGGGGAGCTAGCATTCACATCCCGCTTCCTGACCCTGCACCCACCTGCTAGCCACTGCGGTTCATTGCTTGTCTGCAAGGTGCCTTAGGCAGCACTCGGCCCACCTTCTTCCCTGAGCAGAACTTTCAAACTGTCTCATCTGGGAGAGTGAAGCAAGTCTAGACCCTAGCAGGTGTTCAGTGAAGGGTTTTATGAGAAAGGGGAATTAAGAAATGAGGTAGAGGCTGTATGGCCTTCGAGTATAAAGTTCAACTTCAGCCTGTCTTCAATGGACTTGAAAGGTTTTATGCAAGGAAGTGATGTAATGAAAGAGGAGGACGAGGAAGATTAATCTCGTGGTGAATGTGCACTGACTGTAGGGAGATCAATTGGACATAAAAAAGGAACTTTAAAGTAGATACATTTTTACTGGAAAAGGCTGCTGAATCAGTCTGGCAGAATGAACAGGATGGCTTTTAGAAGGTTCCAGCTCTTCGAGTAAGTTCTATTTCAGGCTTATTTTTCCTATATTCATTGCAGCATCTCAAAATGCGCTAGGGAAGAACCCCAGTGATTGAGTATGCATTTACGGTGCACCAGGCATCATGCTAGGTACTTAAAGCAGCAGAAAAGACATGTTTGGATGCCTCTGGGTGGAGTGGTCAGAGGCGCAGGTGGCTGTCCTGCTGGAAGGGTCTGGCAAGAAATGAAGAACTTGATTATTGAGCGCACATTCTCTGCTGAAATCTCTGACATGGATCATCTCA
This sequence comes from Glossophaga mutica, assembly GCA_039655065.1. Lineage (NCBI taxonomy): Eukaryota > Metazoa > Chordata > Mammalia > Chiroptera > Phyllostomidae > Glossophaga > Glossophaga mutica. Next base: position 121,228,028 of record CM077304.1, on the reverse strand, counting down.
TTCAGTTCTCTTAGGAGCCCTGTCGTGACAGTTTTATCTCCTACATCTTCCAAACAAGGAACCTCACTTGGAGGGTGAGTGACTTGCCCAAAGTCACATGACTCCCATGTGGAAGCAGTCTTCTGAGTCAAGTTCATTGTCTGGTGAAACTACTGTTTTCCTTTTTCTCCTCCTGTGCTTCCTTATGTACTTATTGTTCAGCAAATTTCAGCTTCCTGGGTTGCTCTTTTTCACTCCCTTTCCCCTCTGCTCTCTGCCACCTGGTTTTGTGGAACAGCCTTCCTGGATCTGGCTGCTCTGTCTACATTTTCTGTGGGAACAGAATCAAAGTCCTCTTTCTGGGCTCCTGATCCCCCTCCAGAGCGGAAGGTTTCTGCGTCAGGAAAGGAGCTTTAGGTTGTTTTAGAACAGCCCTGTCATCAGGAATACAGGGCGGTTGGATGCCCTGCAGCTGGAGCATGTTCCGACGTCAGAGGTATGATCACAGATGGGTTGGGGAGGCCCAGCAAGGTCTGGAGGGAGGCGAGCTAGGCAGGCAGATCAGCGTGAGCACCATTCTCCTTGGCCGCACAGAGCTGTGAGATCTGATAATGTCACACGTGAAGCCAGAGTGGTCAGACTGAGGACAGGCTATGAGGGATCCAGGAAAGTGTCCGAGGACATCGTGGAGTGGCCGAACGGTGATTCTAGAATTAGGGAGTAGAGTACAACCTTCGTTGACATAGGCAAAGGAAAAGCCACCTACATGGGTGACAGTGGCCCACTCTAGGATCTGTTTGAACTTGGCAGCAAGGCCAGCTGTCTTCCTCAGACCTCAGGACTTTGTTTTTGGTCTGAGATGGTCTTTCTACAGGGCAGGTGAACAAGGGCACACCTGTGCAGAGGCACCCGGGGCCCAGGCGCCTCTCCTAGCACTCTCGAGGTCTTCTTTCCCAGCTGGCTTAGCGCGCCTTGCTCCCTGCTGCCCCGGGCTACGCATCCACGTGTGGCACTTTTCATTACGTCACCATCATTTTTGGTGGACAGCTGGACAGGAGGCACGTGGACAAGGTGAGGTGTCTGCCAGGCAGAGGGTAGACAGGTCTGTTCTTGCTTTGCTCCTAGGTGCTGGCCGGGATGAACATCTACCCTTCGGAATTCGAAAACATCAAGGAGGAGTACAACGTGCGCGGCTACCCCACCATCTGCTACTTTGAGTAAGTCACCTGCCTGCCTGCGACGCCCGCTGCCTCCGTGACGGCGTCCGCATCCCCGGTTGAGCCCACGTTGTCTCTGCACGTTTTACAGGAAGGGACGGTTTCTGTTCCAGTATGACAACTACGGGTCCACCTCTGAGGGCATTGTGGAGTGGCTGAAGAAGTAAGTGGGTCAGTCACCTGCGGGCAGGGGCATCCGCCAGACCCCAGGGTGGGCTCTCGCCCCAGGGCTCTGGCTGCAGTTTGGGGAAGAGGATGAGGAGGAAAAGGACCTGTCGCGCTGCCCGAACAGCTATTTTTGGGTTGCATCTACGTGAGCGGGGGGATCTCTGAGTTTAGGATGCAGGCGTTGGATTTGTTGTCACTTGAGCTGTGATGACCGCATTTCAAATAGTGTTTTTCCTTATACTATCTGTCTCGTGGATAGATGAGTTTCTCACCCAGGATGTCAGGTTTGAGACCTGTCACTGTAGGTCTGTCTGAAAATAGAATTGTCAATGGAGTGCTTATTTCAAACATGACACGGCCTTAGGTGCTGTGCAGCTTCTAAGAAAGATTCTAATGACATAGGTGTGCAGAGTGCTTTGCCGTTCACCCTGCACACCCCACGGATGCTGCTGCTTAGTAGCCCCGTGATCCCTGTTTTAATGTGATTAGATTCTTACAGCCTAAACTGTCCCTTACCTGGAGCCCCCTGCATGCTCTGTGTGGGACTTTGGCATGATGGTTGGACGGACCCTGACTGGTGTTGGATGGGGAGTCTGGGGTGGGGCCCCCTCTCCTGGAACGCTCCCTGGCCAGCCAGCTGAGTACTTATCCTGCTTGTTCTGTGCTTGGCCTGGCATTGGTTTGGCGCTTACCAGTCACTGCTGATATGTGGTTACTTGGGCATAATACCAGCTAACATTTGGAGGGCTTCACTTTGTGGCGGACACTGTTCTAAGCACTTTATGTGGATTCTTATACAATCCTCAGAACAGCCCTGCAAGGAAAGTATTATCATTGCCCTCACTTTATGAAGGAGGTAACTGAGCATAGTGATGAGGTTGCTTGTAGCTTGCCCAAGCTTCTGCAGCTGACAAGTAGCAGGGCAGGGCACCTCCACCCCCCCCCAGCAGCAGCTCCCCACTGTCCAGTCCCACTCCCCTGAGTTCTGGTCAGAACTCTTCCCCTAGTGGCTGGCAGATATTTATTTTGAATTTTTTTAACTTTTTAAAAAAGGTTTTATTTATTTATTTTTGGAGAGAGGGGAAGGGAGGGAAAAAGAGGGGGAGAAAAACATCAGTGCATGGTTGCCTCTCACGTGGCCCCCAGTGGGGACCTGGCCTGCAACCCAGGCATGTGCCCTGACTGGGAATCGAACTGGCGACCCTTTGGCTCACAGCCCACACTCAGTCCGCAGAGCTATACCAGCCAGGGCCATTTATTGAAATCATTACCTGAGAGGGTCAAGCTTAAACAATTAGTTATCCAAAAATATGAAAGTTGAAAAATGTGTATTTTCAGAGTGAGAAGAGAGGATGAATTTTGAACCCACCACCCACTAAAAAACCCCCACAAGAAATCAACTGTTAGATTCTGAAATTTGAAACTCTGTCTTCTGTCGGGTCCCAGGAGCCTGGGGGATGAAACACCACAATAACACCATGCTTGCTAGCACCCTGTATTTCTTGGGAGCATTTCAAATCACTTTCCCCATCTGTTACCTCATTCCCAGCCCCTGCCCAGGGAGGCAGCTGCCCGTTATCACAGACTCGTCGCCCTAACCTGGGCCTTTGCTGCCCCCGCCTTCCTTTCTCACTGGACAGTTAAGCATGCCCTTCCCTGCGCCCGGCACATCTGCTCTGCTTTGGGAGAAGGTTTCAACAAATCGCAATCTCATTTGTCACCGGAGCATAAAATTCTGTCTGCTTCCCTCCCCTTCTCTAACCTTTTCTGATTTCAAAATAGATTCACGTCTTTTTGGAAGGATAGGTTTGTATTTTTAAAAAAGTGTTGAGAGAATTGTTCGCTCACCGTAGACAAGGGGAACACACCAGTGGGGTTTCTGAGACGGACTGTTGTCTCCTCTGTGGCCTGCCACCCTGTCCCCCACCCTGCTGTCTACGCGCTGCCACCCCAGCTCATCACCTGCCTGTCTCTGGCCTGTACCCCAGGGCTGTCTCCTGATCTGCGCCCTGGGTTGGAGCCTCCCTATTTCCCGCCTCTCCCCCCTCTCCGGAACCTTGTTAGCAGGTTCCGGTTCACTCTGGGGCTCCAGGTTGAGACAGTTGGAGAGGTAACTCCAGGGAAGGGAAGACAGCATCTGGGTCTCCCCGGCAGCCCCTCCAGAGCTGCCCAGCCCCTGATCCCTGTGTTGGGGACACACACACGAGGGCAGCTCCTCCCAGAACATGGTGCAGCGTGCTCCCCCGGCACGGTAGGGCAGGGACATGGCCTCCTGCAGGGCTGCAGGGAGCTGCCTCATCTCTCACCCCAGGAGGAGCAATGACATTGTGCCACCGACTGGCTTAATTTTTAAAAACTATTTTAAAATTAGATTTTAAGGCTATTCAGGTGAGAAATGTTATTATAGAAAAACTTTAAGATATAGTTAAACGAAAAGAAAAGCTCCCCTTTGCCCCCCACACACATACACCAAGTTCTGAGTGCCAGTGTTTTAAGTCCTTACCAGATCTCCCCGAAATCCTGGTGGGTAGCCGTGACCTGCCTTTCCTTCTTCCCTGCCCTTCCTCCCTGGGCTCTCCATTGCTCACAGCTGTGGCAGCCCAGTGTGGCCAGGACGAGGCTGCATCCAGCCTCACTGACTCTCTGAATGACTTTCAGAAGCTCAGGAGACAGAGCCCGGATCCTGCCCTCTGACACCTGGAGGGTGGGCACGGTGGGGGGCTGGTCAGGGAGTCCCTGGTGTCCAGCGTCCCAGGGCCGTGAGGCAGACGCACCGACCACAGGAGTGTGCCCTCTGTGCTCCCGACAGCTGTTTCTCAGGCCCCTCTGCAGATGGCGTGCTCTGAGTTGAGTTTGGCAGATGGAGTATGCAGAAGCGGTGATCCGTTTTCACCCAGCTGACCATTTCTGCCTGTGTGTTTTTGTACTGACCAGGAGCGAGCTCAAAACAGTTTTCTTGTAAGGCCTAGAGCTGCATCTCCTCATCCATGGCACGGGCACCTGCCTCACACAAGGATCTGCTTTGAGCGAACCAGGGAACCCCGAGTCTCAGGGCTGGAAGGGAATGTCCGTGTCAGTGAGTCTGCCCCCAGCAGCCCCCTTCAACGTCTGCACCACCTCTAGGCTAGATGTAGGTGCCTCAGCCCCACAGACACCGGAGAACAAGGCTGGGGTGCATTTCAGGCTGTCCATTCATGTTTGAGTGATTGTTATGATTTAGGTTATGAAAATCTAGGAGCATTTGGGTAGTACTTCATAAGTACTGTCTCACATCCATTGTCTGTCTAGTTGTACCTGAGGAGTAGATAAAGAAAGGCCCACATCTATACTGGCTTGTAGATGTTTTGGGTCAAGTTGGTTGCCTGAGCCCCTAGAGCTGGTAAGTGGAGGAAATAGGATTTAATCCCAGGTCTTCCGACTCCCCGGTCAGCTCTCGTTCCTGCCTAGCCCGTTGTGGATAGACGGCTTCTACTTCTGTTCAGCTGAAATTCTTTCTCTGGAGCTTCCATTTGTTGGTGTTGGTTCTGCTTTGGGGGGGCCGTAGAAAATAAACCTTCATTTCTTTTCCTGATGCAGCCTGCAATATTCAGCGGTAGTTATTGTGTTCCCTGGGTCTTTTCCAGGTCAAACATGTCCAGTTCCCTTCACCATCCTTCTCTCACTCCGTCATTTATTCAGAAAGTGTTTACTGGGTGTCTGCTGTGTGTTCGGTGCAGGAGGCACAGAGATGAGAGGGAGACAGACGGTGAAAAGCACACTTCAGTGACAGTGTGCGGCTTTAGCCTGCGACCCAATCCCTGTCTTTCCCGAGCCCTACCACCGAGCCCAGCCCTGCAGCCCTCTCCAGAAAGCAGACTTCTGTCGTCTCCCAGGTCGGGGGAGTGTTCGCCCGGTTCCTACAGTGAGGGACGGGGTCTGAGCGCCTGGCTGCTCCGGCTTTTCCATTGTGCCCCGTTTCAGGCCCAGGCCGCAGCCTCGCTCTCAGGGGTGGCCTCGGGCCCCAGGGAGCCCCGGCTTTGCGCATCAGTGCGCTTCTCGGGCCCTGTGCCCTCTGCACCCAGCACCTCAACACTCTGCCCTCTGTTTGGCCAAGCCATTCTCCTAACTTCTAAAATTGCACTGATCTTTTCTCTCTCTTCGTGGTTGTCTTTTTGTTCTTGTGCATTCATAGTTTAAAAAAAGAAAAAAATGCCTGTACTGTTATTTAGGGGTCTTGGAGTGTGTTCTCCACCAAGTCGCCCTAGAAATTTCCCAGGTGCTCGCACTTTCCTGAGCCGTGGCTCCTGCATGCAGTGTGTGCGTTCCTGCTGGGTTTTAGAAGTTATTTTAATATTTGAATGCATTCCATTCATATAATTAAAGTAATTTTTAAGTTATACTTAGGAATTATACATTGAAAAGTCCTGCTTCCACGTCTCCTCCATCTTCCTCTCCCTCCTGCCCCCTGGAGGTGACAACTTTGATTAGTTTCTGTCTGCAGACACAAGCAGCTGTGGAGGAGCACTTTTAAGCTCTCTCCCAGTTTTGTTAGCACGGTGTGGCCCGCTCTGTGTGTCCCAGCGGTCCGTCCACGTCGGCGCGTGGAGCTCCCTTGCTCTCTGCTGTGCTGAGTCCTCTGTGTGCGGACAGACAGACGGCAGTGGGCCTGACCACCTCCCACCAGTGGACTCTCGGTTATCCTCAGCCTTTGCTATGACAAATCATCTGCAATGAATACCTTTTTTTTTTTAATTTAATTTTATTTTAATTGTTCAAGTACAGTTTTCTGTCTTTTACTCCCATCCCAGCCCACCTACCCATCCCTCCCCAAGTCCCTCCCATTTCCACCCCCCCTAGTTTTTGTCCATGTGTCCTTTATACTTGTTCCTGCAAACCCTTCTCCTTTTCCCCTGAAATTCCCTCCCCTCTGCCCTCTGGTCAGTGTCAATCTGTTCTCTTTTTCAGTGTCTTTGGTTATATTTTGCTTATTTGTTTGTTTTGTTGATTAGGTTCCTGTTACAGGTGAGATCATACGGTATTTGTCTTTCACCTCCTGGCTTATTCCACTTACCATAATGCTCTCCAGTTCCATCCATGCTGTTGCAAAGGGTAGGAGCTCCTTCTCTCTTTCTGCTGCATAGAATTCCATTGTGTAAATGTACCATAGTTTTTGGATCCATTCATTTACTGATGGGCACCTAGGTTGTTTCCAGCACTTGGCTATTGTAAATTGTGCTGCTATGAACATTGGGGTGCATAGGTTCTTTTGGATTGGTGTTTCAGGTACAATGAATACCTTTTAATGCACATAGTTATGACGTGTGCAGGCGTATTGTAAAGATAAATTTCCCTGAAATAGAAATTGGTGGTGTTGTGAGGGGTTGGTGTTCTGAACCCAAGTATAGGAACCTAGGTTTCCTTGTGTTGATTGGAGACCATTGTATGGCTGATGACTGGTTCTGAGGTCCCATTTGTCATTGCGTGCGCAGGGGCTCAGAGCGGTTTGCCATCTCCCCGCCACTTCCCGTGACTCGGGACAGGGTGACCAAGACTGCCAGTGGGGCCTAGTCAGCACCGGAGGGTTCCTGAGGGTGAGGGTGGTGTCACAGCCAGGCCCTGCTGTGGGGTAGGGGTTGCAGTTCCGCTGTGTTGACCACATTGGTCTCATAAATTCTCCACCCTGGCTGCTAGAATTTCACACTTTTCTACTTTAGGCTCTCAGAGGCAGGGACGGTAGTTGTCTTTTCACATTTGTCATCTTAAAGGCTTTTTTTGAAGCAGCAGTTAAGGCGCTTGTGGCAGTGAAGCATCAGAGAATTTGTGTCAGCAGCAGTGTTGTCCTCAGCTTTGGAGCCATAGAGGGCCCCCGAGAGCCTCCTCCGCACTCAGCCTGCTGGTGATGCAAGCAGCACACGGCTCTCCTGGGCTGCGGTGGGCTCCAGGGAGGCTGGGCAGCTTCCCGAGGTTTTGCAACCAGCGATGGTGGAGATGGGATTTGGACTGACCCCAAGCAGCTCTTTCTGCTCCCATACTCTGCGTCTGGCAGAACTCGATAACCTCATTCCTGGTCTCTAGGAAGCGGTTGTGATGTAACGGAAACACTGTCATACTTAGGGTGTCCCCAGCCTTGTTCCCTTGGCCTCATGCTTCCTCATCGTGACTTCCTCCCAAGCTGGTCACCCTGTGGCAGCCTCCCTTTCCCTTCCTGACCCAGATTTGGTCTTTCTGAGATGCCTGGCCTCTCTCTTTCCTCCTCACCCCCACGTTTACACCCTCTCCCAGCCCCACCCTGCCTGTGGGGCACTACTGAACACAACAGCGAGCCTTCCAAAGGCCATGCTCTTTGCTGTTCTGATATTCTTGCCAGTTTGCTGAAAGTCTGAAAGAGCTTGAGAAATTTACAAACCTCCAGATTCCTGGGAACCTGCGAGATTTCCTGAGCTGCCTAGAAAGCTTTGGCTAAACGCTGATGTTTGTGTGATGGGATATCAGCTAAGCACTTCCGTGAGGCTTTGAAGGGACAGTGGAGGTGGGCAGGGCCAGACCACTCACCCTTCCGTCCCTTCACCGGGGGGATATCTGGTGAGCCCCTGCAGCCAGCCACGCTGAGCTAGTGGGGGCTTTGTGCTGGGGGCTGGATTTTGTAAGGGCTGCTCAGGCCCCAGGGCGTGCTCTGAGCTCTGCCTGTTTTTGGTCTTCCAGTCCACAGCCGCCACAGCCCCAGGTCCCCGAGACTCCCTGGGCAGATGAGGGCGGCTCCGTTTATCACCTGACCGATGAAGACTTTGACCAGTTTGTGAAGGAGCACTCCTCTGTCCTCGTCATGTTCCACGCCCCATGTGAGTGGAGCCTTGCTCCTCCCCACCACATCCTTCCCCACCTCAGTGTAGGACGGCGCTGCTCTGGGACGTGCATTCAGTGAGCACTTGTCGGGTGCCTCCTCAGTGCCAGGGATGCTCTGGTGCCCGGTGAGGCCCCTGCCTTCACGGTGCATACAGCCCGCCCTGCATCACCATTGGGAGAGCACGCAAGTCCCACTCAGACTGCATGTTCCTTCAGCTCAACCTGGCAGGCCTGAGCGCTTCTCCGAGTCAGTGCAAATCAGGAAATGTGTGTAGATTTCCTAGAATTGGAGGAATTAGGACCGGAAGGACCCTTAGATGATACTGCCTGGAACAGTAGTCACCCTCCACCTTATAGGTGGGGAAACTGAAGCCCCAAGAGGGCCTGTATGTTGCCCAGCAGCTGGGAGGGCACAGGGAGCCCAGGGCTGGAGCCTCCATCCCCCAGCACCTACAATGCCTGCCTTCTGCTTCACTGAGACTGGTCACTGCCTACAACGGCCACAGTGGATCAAAGAGAGAAAATGGGTGAAGCTGTACAGTGTGTTTGCAATATGCCTAGAAGGCCTTAGCTCAGGATTTTTCTAGGCCATTGTCCTTCCCATTCCCATGGAGAATGGAAATTGATTGTAATTCATTTCTGAGAGAGAGCGCTGCTCTTGTAAGGTGAGCAAGGGTGGTGCAAGAGAGCAAGGAGATGCCAGCCTGGGGCTCAGAGCTCCTGGGAGAGGGCGGGCCCATCCCGGTGGGTGAAGAAGGCTGGTCCTCGGCACCCTGGGACAGGTTGTGTGTGGCGGGGGCAGGGGTGCTCTTCTTATATAGCTTCTCGCCAGCTCTTTGGGCCAGTGATGCTGAGTAAGAGATTGTGGAGGAGGAAAAAGCAAAAAGTAACTACAGATCAGGGTCACAACCATCCAGTTCATAGTGGTATATTCAGTGACAGTGTCACAGAGCTCATCAAACTGTAAGTGAGCAGACAGGGGCCTGTCCACATGGCACCTTGGAGAATAAGTCAACAATTAATGCTGGAAGGAGCAGGTCTTTATTTCCAACATTCCAACATTCCAGCCTTGGTGGGGCTCACTCCAGCCTTCATGGGGCCCAGAACACCTCGGCTCGGAGCCCTCCTTTCCCATGAGACCCAGCACTTCCCATGCTCCCCAGCAGGCTACTAGCCAAAAGCATCCCCAGAAGTTTCCCATGCCCTTATCTGTGTGGGATCAGGAATACATTGCTGTCGGCCTTGGTATAATAGTCCAGAAAGGGATTGTGCCATCTTACTCTGGATCATGATGAAACTCAGGAAAGGCATAGCGCTTAATAATCCAGGTAAAATCCAGGTGCAGCAGGACAGGATCTGCAGCTCTGGAGTCAGCCAGAGCCTTCACTTGTCTCTTCTCACTGCTCTCCTTCAAACTGCATGGGAGAAATCCCTTACCACAGACAGCATGTCTCTTCCCTCACTACCACTCCCCGCACGGCCAAGAGCACTGCTCCTTCCCAAGCTGCATGGTTAAGAGTGCTGCGCAGGGCTGCTGCATCCTGCTTTCCTTCTCCTTTCTAAGCTGCATGTCAGAGAGAGGGAAAATGGCTCCCTCGCCTAGCTAAATCCCAGCACCTCCTTCATAACCCTGTTTCCGACTCCTCCCACAGTTGACTATGTCTGCCCATTGTCTGGCTGCCATCGGTAGTCGGGCAGAGGTGTGAAGCAGAGGAACCCTGTGCCGCAAGCCCCTCTGGATAGCTATGTAACACAACTATGCAGCTAGCCAAGTACCGTAGTTATGCAAAGTAACTCTCAGTGGCTGTCCGAAGCTTCTCCCCTCCCAAGCCAGGTTTCCATTGTTCCCATTACAACAATACATTACCGTCATCTTAGTTGTAGGGATCCTTGTGCTCACAGTTGTGCATCACCTAGAGTGATGCAGTGGCTTCTCGCAGGGTCGTGTCCTTTTATCGTACCCACGGTGCTACAAAGCAGATACGGTTAACTCCATTTTACGGACATGGAGGCTGGCGCACAGAGAAGTGGCCCAGACTGTGCCCTGCTTTGTGAGTCCTGTAACTGACCTCTGGTCTGCTGCCTCTCCTCCCCCGCAGCATCGCCTGGGTGTGGGTCAGTGGGAATTGTTTGTAAACAGATTACTACTGGGGATTTTTCCAATGCCTTTTTTCTTACAGGTGCCAAATTCTTAAGAGAATCCAAAAGAAAAGTATTCCCTTTGGCCTTTTTCCTTCTGGATTTCTAGAAAATTGACCAAACAAAAACCAAATTTCAAAAAGCCTCCTGATTAAGGGCAATGGCAGAGCCTTAGGAGCAGGTCACCCCCTGCCCTGGTACAGCCGCAGTGAGGGCAGCCCTGAGGTTGGAGGTGCCTAGAGTGCAGCCTGCCAGGCGCCACTGCAGCGCGCACTAGCTGGGTTGTGCTCTCCCGGTCAGTCTCAGAGTTGCTGACGGAAGCAAGTCTTGCAGGAAGTTATGTTGAATCAGGAGCTGAAACCACCCTGCCTGCATCCTTACCCCTTCACTAAAGGCAGATGCAGGCTGGCCATTTTTAGATGCCCCCGGGGAACTTCACCTCTGTGTGTCTGTCTTTCTGGTGTGTATGAAGAAAGCCCATCTGACTCTGGGAAGAGTGCAAAGTGGTTTAAGCAGTGCTTTGTGGTTTATGCATCACAATGTGAAGAGTAGGTGTCCCTTTGATGAATCCTGTAAATTAGGGGACCCCAACCCTCAGGCCAGGGACTGGTACCAGCAAGTGGCCTGTTAGGAAACCAGCTGTACAGCAGGAGGTGAGCAGCAGGCTAACCAGCGAGAGTGAAGCTTCACCTCTATTTACAGCTGCTCCTCATCGCTCACATTACTGCCTGAGCTCCGCCTCCTGTGAGATCAGGGCTGCATTAGATTATCATAGGAGCACCAACCCTACTGTGAACTGAGCACTCCAAGGATCTAGGTTGCGTGCTCCTTATGAGAATCTAGTGCCTGATGACCTGAGGTGGAGCTGAGGTGGTGACGCCAGTGCTGGGGAGCGGCTGCAAATACGGATTATCATTAGCAAAGGACTGCACAGAGACTGTAACAGATCAGTTGCTTGCATACTCATTTCAAAACCCTATCAGTGAGTGGCCAGTGACAATTAACCAGCACCTGGTGCCCGGCTATGAGGCCATCTCCCCCCACATCCCTTGTCTGTGGAAAAATTGTCTTCTATGAAATCAGCCCCTGGTGCCAAAAAGGTTGGAGACCACTGCTGTAAATCCAAAAATATGCACCAGATAGATTGGAATCATTTAAGAATAGTTTATTAAGCACTTTCTTTTTAACAAGCCTGATTGCAAACTAAACATGTTTTGTCTGTTCTTTTTTGTAGTCTTAGGTTGTGAGCAGTCCATTGTAGTGGCTGATGCTTGTAGGGTGTTGGGGCCAGGAGCCTGACTTTAGGGTTCCTCCTTTCCCCTTCTCCCCATAATGCATTCTCTTCCCTCCTTGGACCAAAAGGAGATCACTCATTACCCTGGCCCCCAGCCCAGCTCACCCATGGGCATAGAATAGAGCAAGGGCTTGGTGATTGGGAAAATGAACAATGAAATTGTTCTAGAACTAAATTAGAAATCAGAGAATGAGAACTGGAAACCAGATGGCAGCGTTTGTTTTCCCCATTAGTCATTATTAGTGGATATTATGAATAATACCCTGGTCTGTGTAGAGCTCTGCTGAGGGGCTCTGAGTTCCAACTTAGCAAATGGAGCTGTCAGAGGCTCCTTTTGGTGAGTGTCTGCCAGGCAGGGACCCTGCCTTTGATGAGGAGTCTGCTGAGCCCTAGCTCTGTGCGGGTGTGCGTTGTGGGACCAGCAGAGTGAGAGGGCTCAGGGCAAAGCATGCGGCAAAGCTTCTTGATGAACCGCCTGTCAGAGTGGGAGTGGCTCTGCATCACGTGATCTCTCTGCAGGTCCTTTTTCCTTATCTAGGAGTGCAGTCTGCCACCTGGAAAGGGATGAGTGCCTGTGGTTTAGAGAGAATCCAGAGCCCAGGAGGGTGAACTGAAAGCAGAAAGCTCCTGGCTGCCTAGCTATGTATCATGCCAGCTGCTCCAGAGAACCCACAGTGATCAGGAAACCACTTTTGGGGTGTTTGGGGGACCTAGAAGAAAGGACAAATGTCAGGAGGCTAGAGACTGGCAATGCTGTGCAGGTTTTCCGAGTGTAGAAGAGGAGGATTCTGGAAATCACGATGTTATAGGAGTCAGCCCGAGACCAGGTAGGGAGTGGTTTAGAAACAGGCCATTTGGAGACTTGGGAAGACAGGTTGGGCTCCGTCAATGCAGAATACGGTAGATTCCACTACAGATTGCCAAAGCCCTTGGTGTTTTTAAAAAATATTATTTATTTACTTATTTATTTTTTAGAGAGAGGGGAAGGGAGGGACAGAGAGAGAGAGGAACATCGATATGAGAGCGAAACATCAATAGATTGCCTCCTCTTGCATGTACCCTGACCAAGGACTGAGCCCTCAACCCAGGCATGTGCCCTGGCTGGGGACCGAACTGAGTCCCTCTGGTCGGGGCCTTGGTTAATTTCTTGGGGCAGGCTTACGAGGTTGATGAATTGGCCTGTCTTTCTTTGATCAAAAGTGTGTTGCAGTTTCCTGGGGTGGGGAGAACATGGCAGCATGGGCCACCAGGAGAGGGGACACCCCCTTGGTGCTCTCACAGTGAGTCTGGGCTGGTTCTATCTAGAGGGCACTACTTGTTTTTTAATCAGCAGTTTTGTTATAACTGTAAAAAGCAAGACATACTTTTAAATCTGGGAGGGTTAGAGTTGGAAAAGGATAGCTAGAGGGAATACCGACCAGGTGCACCAACATTTGAAAGGATTCCAGTGGACTAAAATAGTGGGACTGAAACCAAAAGGCTGTATTAATTTTTATGGTGTATTAATTTTTGCTACTTAAAAGGGAATGCATGTATGTTTTATCAAGGGTTAATATAGGAAAGTATAGAGAAGAAGATTAACATGGCTCCTGACACTGGCTCCCAGAAGAGCCGTGGTCTCTCTCCGCAGGGTTATTTCCGTGCACAGAGTGCTTGCTTCATGTTTGTTTCTTTCATGGGCTGGCTCTGAAAGGCCAGCACAGATGGGGCCTTCAGCCTTCCTCCTGACCTGTGGTGTGCCCGGTGGGTGCTCCCTGGCCCCTGCAAGTTCCAGGGCAAGTTGCTGGGTCCTCTGCCTGGACCTCTGTGGATGCCTGCGAAGCCACACTCCTAGGTTCTCGGCAGGAAAGGCCATGGGCCCTGGCTGTTGTAATTATCAAACACCTCACTGGCTTCCTGCTTCTTTATTCTCTTTCCCAGATTTCCTGCCACTGACTTCCACCCTCAGCCTCTCCCTGCACCTCCTCACCTGCTTTCTGTCCTCCCCCAGCTGGAGTTGTAGAAACCCACGCAGATGCTTCAGCAGCCTCTACAGCTGACATCTGAGTTGGCACTGAGCAAATAAGCATAGGCTCAGCCACAGTGCTGGGGCCCTGCACATAGGTTAGCTCCAGTCCTGCCCCAGGTCACATGGGGGAGCAGGGGGAGCTGAGATGTAAAGCAGGTTTCCCCCGTGGGCCCCACCCTCATGGGGGGGGGCAGTCCGAGTGCGGCAGTGGGCTCAGAGAGAGGCATGGGCACTGAGCCTGGGCCCCAGCTCTGGCAGGAGCCTCTCCATTGCTCAGCACTAACTGCTTTTCCATCCATCTCCAGGAGGTGCCTGGGTGGATGTGGGAGGCTGCAGCCCCAGGTCCACCTCTCCTGTCCGCAGAGGACCAAGATGGGACCGGAAAGGGCACAGCAGCAAGACATTTACTGTCCCTCCTCAGTGCCTTTCACTCCTTTCTGCAGCCTTCTGAATGAGAAATCAGATTGTTTGTTGTCACTCATCTCCTGCCCTCATCGGTTCTGCTGCAGGAGCGTTCAGCTGCTCCTCCTGGTCCATGTAACTCCAGCCCTGCGTCAGGCCGGGGAAGGACTCGATGCCATAACACTGATACTGGAGTGAGCGTCCCAGCGAGGGGATGGCAAAAGGAGCAAAGTGAGAGTTCCCAGGAAGGGTGTCACTGAGGAGGAGCAGGCAGGGAATCCAAGAAGGAAGCTCTGGAGAACCAGAGCCCCACCTGCCACCCGCTCCCGAGAGCCCTGGGGCAAGCCTGCAGCCCGGCCCTTGTCCTCGCTTTTTCCTTGGAAACAGGCCCCGGGAGATGTTCTGTCTGCCACAACCTACCACTGGCAGTCTGTATTGTGCCGGTGGCTGCTGTGCCCGGCCCATGCTCCAGAAGCTGGGCTGTCCATTGGGTGACAGGTCCCTGCCTGAGTCCAGATTTTCTCTTTCTGTGTTTCAGTCTTATTCTCAAAGGAACCTGTGATTTTTGTAGAAAACCTAGAAGATATAGAGAAAATAAATGGTTAAGGAAAAAACAACCTGTAATCCTGTGATGCAGAGGGGACCACTTTTCACTTTTTGGCATTATTCTTACTAGTTTCTTTTTATTTCTCCCTTGTTTTTAACTTTATTACATTAGCATCCAGTTAAACTAACTTCCTGACATGTGTACAGATTTGTATAGCTTTCATGCCATAGAACTGCTTCATGCAGTTACTTTTATTTTTTTCAGTCGCATACATAATTTAAGAATAATCTTAACAACATCCGTGTTGTTGGCAGTGCAAGGTTCAGGGGGTGCAGAAGAGCGCGGTGTCCCCCAGCCGTGCTCCTCCCCAGGGGTGGCTGCTGTCGGGTTGGTGCCTCCTTCCCCTGTGCCTCCACCTGCATAACAGGGGGGTTGTTTTTCATACAAACACAATCTCTGCCTGTCCATTTTTCTGCGACATGCTTTTTTTCACTTACCAGTAGGTTTCAAAGATGTTTTCATGTAAATGTAGGTGTCGGCATATAAATCCCCCTCGATCTTTTCAAACACTGAATCGTGCCTTATAATTTAGAGGTACCATAAACTGTACAATAAATCACTCCCCTGATGATGGACGTTCGTCTCCAGTCTTTCGCTGTTCAAACATTGCAGCGAGCGTGTGTAAGTATACATATTTGGGACCACGTCTAAATATTTACGGCTAAATATTTCTGAAAGTGAAGTTGCTGGGCCATGGGGTAAGTGTGCTTGAGCTTCGACAGATCTGCCACCTTGCCCTCCAGAAAGGTGGCACCACAGCTGACTGTGTGGCAGAGCCGGCCCCGTCGCCAGCCGTGGACCCCCTCAGCCTTTTCTGCCCCTGCTGCCCTGGGCAAAAGGGCTGTTGTCTGCAGCTCTCCGGCCCGCAGGGAGGTTGGGAGTCATTTCTTGTGATAATCAGCTGTCCTTATTTCTTCTGTGAACTACCTGTTCCTACTCGTGGCCCATTTTTCTACCAGGTAGTTTTTGTTTTTTTTCTTGACCTAGAACTCTACAGTTACGGATATTCATCTCTATCGGTTAGTTGTGTTCCAGATGTTCTCTGTTAACTTGTCGCTTTAACTTGCTTTTTGATGCCTTTCATTGTATAAACAATTTACATTTTTAGTAGTTAAGTAAGAGCTAGAAGATTTTTGGAGCACTCTGGATCAGGCATTGTTCTAAGCACTTTCCATGTGTTAACTCATTTAGTATGCAGAACAAAACCTGTGAGGCGTATATCAAGGTTATTCCCATTTTACAGCTTAGGAAGGGGAGGCACAAAGGGGTCGGGAAACCTGCCAAAGACCACATAGCCTGAAACGGGAGCCAGGATTGAAACCCAGGCAGTTCCAGAAGCCATAGCCTCACCACCAAGCCTTCTGCAAGGCTGCCTTTCCCCGTCCTGGCCACGGGGATTCATGGATTATTTGGGACATCCACCCCTCAGGTATAAAAATAGTACACTGTATTTTGTTATGATGTTTTTGGTTTTATATTTCATTCTTTAATTCATCTGGATTTTTCATTTGCTTATTGGACCAAGTGGAAGGAAGAGATTTAATTTTACTTCTTTAAAGTCCTTTTTCCTGTGCATCTTTTTTCATTTAAAAAAAATTATCTTATACGTACGTGCTGTTTGAAGTCACACAATACTCCATTGTGTGATGGCGCCAAGAGTTTCCGGCACCGCAGTGTTGCAGATTGGCGTTGTCCGCCCTGCTTCCCCATTGTAAATCATGCTGCACGGCACATTTTCATGCATGAATACTTGTCTGCGTGTCAGATTATTTCCTTAGGATAGAAGCCTGGAAGAAAAATGTGTAAAGCTTGTTATTCATATTTTACACTAACATAAAGGGAAAAAAAAAACCCAAAATTTCCTTGCACGAGAAGAGGGCTGTGTGACGGATGGAAGCATTTATCACTATGTGAGTTTCTGCAAGTCAGCTTTGGTGTGTATGTGAGGGGAGACCCCCAAAAAACAGAATTTATTTATTAAAAATTGTGCATTCTTACATGTTTAAACTCTAGTCACTTTCAAAATACTCTCCATTTGATGCAATACACCTATTGAGACATTTTTTCCACTGCTCATAACAGTTTTTGAACTTGACGATTTTGATTCCTTTTAGTGCTTCTGTGTTTTTTTTTGTTTCACCTCTTCCACATTGGCAACACATTTCCCTTTGAGGACTTTTTTCACCTGGGGAAACAAAAAGAAAAAGTCACTCGGGGCAAGATGAGGTGAATAGGGAGGGGATACCGTTTCAGGAACACTCCGTGTGGTGTGGGCAGGTGCGCTCGTAAGTCACCCGTCGTGAAATGGGCAGACACACTGAAAGAGTCTTCAAAAAATACTGAAGCCAAACGCAGCCTCTCACAACAATGCCAGCTGGTACCATGATGCAGATGGGTTTCTAGAACACTCACCTAGTAGGGAAGCCTGTACTACAAGGGCCTGCCCTCCAGAAGATAATTCTGGTTTTTGGGGGTTCCCCCTTGTACACCTAGAAGCCTCAAAAAAGCTCTGAGGTGTCTGGGGAGGGGCAGTCATGGTGTTAAGACAGCAGTGTTTCTGCTAGCATCTGCAGGAGCCCCACCTCCTTGGCATGCCCCAAGCCAGGGTCCAGGCAAGGCAGCAGGAATGTGGATAGGAAAATCCAGGCTCCTCTAGAGTCCTGGGTGCCAGGGAGCTTTCCAAATTAATCTGGTCCCCTGGAAAATTCTGTTTCCAAGATCCAGGAAAGTCTTCATAGCTGGTTTATAATAATATTATAAGTGTAATTGAAGATAATGGAGTCCAGAGGAATCTGAAGGCTTAGGGTTGATGGGAGGCCAATGTTCCTACGGCCAGAAAAGAGTGTGATCGAGTAATTGATGCATAGCCTTTGTGCCGGATCATGAAAATCAGCGTAAGCACACTTACACAGATGATAAAAACCCAACAAGGAAGTTGGCAGTAAAACTTAATGGCCTATCAAATCACAATCAGGACACTCAAACACAGTGTCCTGGAGCCCTGCTCCCACATATAACTCTCCTCCCCTGGCTGTCCCACAGCCAGGATATCCTGAGGGCCAGGCCCAGGAAGCTGGAGCTGGGGTCAAGGTCAGCAGTGACCAGGACCCATGGCTCCCAGAACAGGCAGACACCAGGGAAGATGATATTTGCTCGTCCATGTCTTTCTCCTCAGGGCCTGGCCAGTCTCCTCATCGTAAACTCTGTTTGCAGAAATGTGTTGCTTATCCTCAGTATCTCGTTCAGGGGGCAGAGGGAATTGATGCTAGAAGCGAAAACCGTAACAGTTTCAGGAGAACCCTAGGGTATATATGGGAAACTTTAGACCAACATCCATGAGTGCTGGAGATTTCTAGAGGCTTTTTAGACCTAAAGTAAGGAGCAGGGGAACGTATGAATGGTGGTGGGAGAAGTACGTGCACAGAACCTGCCTTTGCTGCCAGTTACATTGAATAGAGGTTGTCAGTCAAATGAAAGGCTGTTCTGGTGCAAGGCACAACTTGCTCCAAAAGAATTTAGTCCAGTTACAGCTTGTGATCACAGGTGTAAACTTGAACAATATAACCACGTGGTTTATTCATTCAGTGTGTGGTACACCATCCTTAATACCAGGGATGTTGTGGTGAGCTAGACAGCTAAGCCTGTCCAGAGCTTACTGTCCAGTTGGGGGGGATGGACAGAGAACAAGGAAGGTATTCCAGCTGTTTTGAGTTCACTTGAGAAAATAAATAGGATATTGGAAGAGATCATGATAGAGTGAGGCTCTTTTGGATTCTGTGGCCAGGGAACTTCTCTGTAGAGGTGAAATTTGTAGTGAAGTGTGGCTGAGATAAAGGGGTGAGCCACGTTGAGACCTGGGGGAAGACCGTGTTCCAGGCAACAGTGTTAAGAGCCCTGAGGTAGAAATGAGCTTGGTGTGATAGGACAACCGGAAGAAGGCCGCAGGCTGCGGAGCAGGGAACAGGAGGAAGTTGAGATCGGAGGGGTCAGCTGGTGTGGGGCTTGTGGCCGGGGAAAGGGGTTTGGATTTTGATGTATCTGCCATAGGAAAGATTTAACCGGGGATTTTTATCTGATTGATGTTTTAAAAAGATGCGCTGGCTGCTCCTAAATATCAGAAGACAGCTATATGACAGTCTCAAGGCAGTACAGAATTAAATGCCATAGGGATAGAAGAATGAGAAGTATTTTATGAGTAGAAGAGAAATAGGCGGTTCAATGGGGCTGGACCTTCCCCAGTGGATTAAGCCAAAGATTTCTTTGTCTGAGCTGGTGCTCATTCTTCTTTTTCCTGGGTACTCCCCTTGGGAATAGGGCCCAGCCACCTTGTGGAAGTGGCGGCAGGAGAAGAGCCTCCACACCATGGCAATGGTCTCTCTCGATTTTTCTCCACAGGGTGTGGACACTGTAAGAAAATGAAGCCAGAGTTTGAGAGTGCAGCGGAAGTCCTCCACGGAGAAGCAGACGTAAGCATCCTTGCCTTAATCTCCCCCCACCATTCTTGTCTAAAGAATCAGTGACATGAATCAATACAGTGGGCCCCTACCAGGGATGGAGGGGTACGGAGAGACAGTGAGGTCACATTCCCATTCCCATCCATGTAACCTCTGTCAGGGCATGGCTCTGAGTATAAAGCCCCAATATTCTCCCTCTCTTCTCTGGAATCCAACTCTTGGGTACAGCCACAGCCCACCCAGCCTTGTTGGTGGGGCAGATTAAAAAGCCTCATCTTTGCCCCCAAATGAGAAGTGGTGGCTGTGCCAGTGTTCCGTCATTCTCTGGGGTTTGTGAGCCCAGGGGCCAGCCACCACCCAGAGAAGTTTTAGCAGGTCCGGGTGGGGTGGGGGCTGGCGTCTGGGCTCGTCTGTTCTGCCAGCACCGTGTCTGAGGCTGTCGTGCATGGTTGGCCTCTCCCCCATCCCAGAGCTCTGGTGTCCTTGCAGCTGTCGATGCCACTGTCAACAAGGCCCTGGCAGAAAGATTCCACATCTCCGAGTTCCCTACACTGAAGTACTTTAAGAACGGAGAGAAATATGCAGTGCCCGTGCTCAGAACGAAGAAGAACTTTATTGAGTGGATGCAAAAGTAAGTTTGACGGTCTTGATAGTGCCTCTTGACTCCTGGCTGCCAGCTACCGGAGGCAGCCTTGAGGAGGAGAATTAAACCCTAGGCGCGCTGCCGTCCTTGGCTCGGGGCCACGGGAGCCCAGACAGACTGACTTCCCCAGTCCTAAAACCACGCTGGGGCTCTCACCACGTGCCCTCCTGCAGCAGGCAGCCTGTCTGGATGCAACTTCATCGGCTCATAAGCCTGTGTGTCTTTTTTTAGAGGACCCCTCCCCGCTTCCCGGTGTCTTGGCTCCAGGTTTCCTCATGTGCACTCTGTTCCATCCCCTTTGAATGCATGATGGGAACACTCGGCTCTTCACATTGAGTGCTGGGCTCGTTTGGACTCCAGCTGGCTGGTCATTCACTGGGCCTCCAGTGGTGTCCTCAGTGCAGCCCATGGGGTTCTGGGTTGGAATAAAGAATTCAAAGAGCTCCCACAGCCTACTTATCAGTTTGCTGGGGCTGCCACAACAAGTAACACAGACCAGGTGGCTTAACAGCAGAAGTTTATTTTCTCACAATTCTGGAGACCAGAAGTTCAAGACCCAGTGTCTCCAGGGTTAGCTTCTTCTGAGACCTCTCTCCTTCGCCATCTTCTTCCTGTGTCTTCCCTCTGTGTCTGCGTCCTCATCTCCTTTCTTGACACCAGTAAGGTTGGGTTAGGGCCCACCCAATGACCGCATTCTAACTTGATTACCTCTCTATGGACCTTGTCTCCATATACAGTTAGTCCTGAGGTCCTGGGAGTTAGGACTTCAACATGTGCATCTGCGGGGGTGGACCTAGTTCATTTCCTGACAGCCTGCAAGCCCGGAGAACCTGAGTCCCCTTGCAGTTATTAGCCCAAGGACCCTCCAGCTCACCCAGGGACCAAGGAACATGCAGCTGTCAGCATTCCCCCTCCTGGATGGAGGCTGAGTGAGCTGTCAGCAGACGCCCTCAGAGAAGAGGGAGAGAAGTGTGGTTGTGGAGAAGGGGCAAGGGCAGCAAAGGCTCTTAAAAGACCCTGGAGAGCTATACTGCTGTGAGGCCGGGTGGAGGGAACCAGCGCACAGAAGGAGAATGAACATTTATAGACACTCATTGAACGCCCGTCATTTATTACAGCATATAGGCTCTCGGCAACTATTAGTTGCTCAGCTGACTGGGTCCTTTATGTACGCTCTCTGCTCCTTGTAAAGATCCCAGAAAGTAGGTGTCATTGTGCCCATGTAACAGCAACAACAACAACAATGGAGCTCAGAGGAGTTTAGTAACTTACCTAAGGTCACACAGTTGGTAAGTAATCTGGATTTGAACCCAGAACTCCCTACACTGCTTGGCCCATGCTCTCTCCACCAGAACAGAGGCTCAGGAACAGAAGACAGTGGGGGGCCCTTCAGGGTCTCAGAGGAAACAAGAGGGGGCAGGGAGAGGAGCCCTGCGGAGGAGCTTCTGTACCCACAGCGAGGAGCTGACAGCCCACACCTGGAGAGCCTGCCCTGCCCTAACGCGGCCTCTTGTTAGGCTCTTCAGAGGGAATCAGATATCTTGCTGATGGTACAGATTTTTGTCATGTTTAAACTGAGGTTTTAAATTAAATTTTAGAAAGGATGCAAAGTGGTTTTTCTCTCTTGCTCCCTGCATGGTGGTGATGGGGGTGGGGGTGGAAGCACTTGCCTGTACACGAGCCTCTCCTTATGATTGTGTCCCCTGCACCCCCGGCTTCTCGCAGTCCCGAGGCCCCACCGCCCCCAGAGCCCACGTGGGAAGAGCAGCAGACCAGCGTGTTGCACCTGATGGGGGACAACTTCCGGGAGACCCTGAAGAAGAAGAAACACACCTTGGTCATGTTCTATGCCCCGTGTAAGTGGCTGGGGTGCTCACGGAGGGGTGAGGTAGCGGGGTGGGCCAGACCGAACGGAGACCCCCTGGGACCAGGGCACCTGCAGGTGACTTTCAGCTCATCTGAGCTGTAAGTAAGACTCCCCAGTCTCATTCTAGGCTGAGGTCCTTCCAAATCCAGAGCCTGCTTCTGTCAGTCAGCTGTCGGGTTCCCCCTCCTTCTGGGAAGCCTGCCTCCCATCAGTCCTAAAGCCCTCTGCTCCTGTTTGCGGCAGGGACCTGCTGTAGGATTATTCCGTCTCCTCACATTCCCGGAATCTTCCAGGCTATCTGCCTCCCACCCAGCCACTTCCTTCCACCCCTTGGCTCCCTCCATCCTGGCTTCACCCTCAAACCTTAGAACTTGGCAACTTGGAATTAGCCTTCCCATGTGGCTTTCAAGCCACTGGATTCGAAGCTGCAGTAAAGCCTTGTAATCAGAGCTCCTTGTAATCAGAGCTTAAGATGAGGAAGTGGCACGCCTGCTAACACCGGTGTTTGTGACCTCAGGTTTTGCGTATTCCCATTTTGAAGTTAATTGACACCTAAAAGGAAAGGCTCTTGAATTTCCCACTCTTCTCTGGTTGCCTTTCTCCCCTGTGCCCCACCCCCCCACCCCAGGTTATAGCTCAGCTTAATGGAGTGGGGATAATAAAACTGAGCTCTACGGAGAAGCCAGGCAGCTCAAGCTCCTCATAAACCTGCTGGGTTGTAGCCAGCCCTCCTGTTTGCTCTCCTCCTGCCCCCACTTTTCAAGTGTCAGTGATCCATAGTGTCTCCCAGCGCTCTCCACATGGAAGGGGTAGCCCCCTGGCCTCGCCATCCCCCAGCCTCAGACACTGCCGTCAGGAGGCCAGCGCATTTCCCTGAGTGGGACTTTTGCTTTCTCGGTTCCTTACAGAGCTTTTCGCTGTCCTTGTCTGTCCTCAGAGTTTGCTTGAAAGATGGGATTTTAAGAGGTGAACAGCATCCTTCTGGGCGGAGTGGGGGGTGGGGGGGGGATGCAGGACTGAGACCCAGGAGATTCTCCTCAAAGCCAGTTAGTGACAGAGCTGTTCCTGCAGCCTGGTGCTCCTTTTCTTGGTCACAGATTCAATTCAGAGGTTCAGGGCTTCCTCAGCAGCAAGTGACAATCTGGTTGTAGAAGTAGGAGCACTTGACCAGCTGCTGGGTGGACTTTAGAAAGCCCAACTGAATACTTTCCCCTGAAAGTGTCCCTCTTTCCCCCTGGCCCTGGGCTGGGGACTCCTACCCTGCTGAGGTGCTAAGGGCCTCCCTCAAGTACCAGCTGTGTACAGGGTGGTTCCCAGACTCAGGACCCAAAGGAAGGTGTGGTGGAGGTGGTCCCTGCTGAGCCTCAGGGCCTCACAGTGGGCCCTGGCAAGCGATAGGCCCTGGCTGATGTAGCTCAGTGGATTGAGCTCGGGCCTGCGAACCAGAGGATCGAGGTTCGATTCCCAGTCAGGGCACATGCCTGGGTTGCAGGCCAGTTCCCGGCAGGGGACACACAAGAGGCAACCGTACATTGATATTTCTCTCCCTCTCCTTCTCTCCTACCCTTCCCCTCTAAAAGATAAATAAATAATAAATAAAATCTTTAAAAAAAAAAAAAAAGTTACTGAGTGACTCAACTTCTGGCAAAGGGCTTGGTGGCTAGAACCTCCCATCTCCCTCCCTCACTTCCCTGTCTGTGAACTGTGCTGCCGACTCCAAAGACGGGTTAATCAGTGAGTCGAAGGTATTGCAGGGTCGGGGGGCAGGAACTATCCAAAGAAACAAGTATTCAGAGTTTTTTTAACAGTATATAGAAAGAATATATACTTATTTATGTATAAAAAGGTCAAATGCCTAATAAGTTAGATATAAAGTAAAAAAGCCAAAACCGACCTCCTTATTCTGCCCCCAGCTCACCTCCCCCCACTCCCACCTCCCCAGTTCCCGCACAGATCTTCCCCCGCTATCTCGCTGTTCCCCCCAGTTCCGAGCCCCACTTGGCTCTGAGTGGCCTGGCCACGGTGGCTGCCCTTTGTTAGGCCAGTGTGGTTGCGTCTCTAAAAATGGAACTTCTGTCCTGTCCAGCCTTCGTTTCTGCCTCCCCACTCGGGGGAGCTCCTTCGGTTTCCTGCTCTATGGAGATGGTGCCTTTTTTTTTTAAAGAGTCCCAATTTAAAAAAATCATGCCTCCCTGGCCCACCCAACACCTCTTGGTAACTTGTTTGTGCCCTTTTTTGCACAGCCTCCCTTCCAGTTAGTCATTCACCGTGCTCTTTCTTTTGGATAACGAGAAAATTAGATGCAACGGAAGGCCATTAGTCTAAGACATAACACTTTAAAGTGATGCTAACAGGAGTTTGCACTAGGCTGACAGTTACTCTTATGCTTTCAGTAGCAAAGGGGTTAGAAAGGAAAAATCAGTGATGCCAGCTCTGGGGGAAGAGGGCAGCTTATTTCTGTCAGCCTGATGCTATCAATGGGCATCCGTGCCACTCACGGGGCCTCTCGGCAACCTAGGGCAGGCTCTGGCGAGCCTTGTCAGCCGGCACGCACATCCCACTCCTCGTAGTGTGAAATTTTCTTGAATTTGAGCTCTTCCTTCTGCGAGGACATTAGTGAAGTGTTCTTGTAATTGCCACCGAGGCAGTTACAAAACATCTATTAGTATCTGCTGTGAGTTAGGCCGTGCTAGGCGCATTTAGTTCTGATATAGCCCACAAGCAGCCTAGCTTTCTTCTCTACTCCTAACTTAGACGGTGGAAATCCCTTTAAGCCCCCTCCCCATCCCCATCCACACTGTGCTTGGGCCAGCCAGCCGGTCTGCCAGCCAGGCCAGATGGGTGGTCCTGCCCGTCTCAGGAGCCCGTTCAACTGCTGACTTCAGATTAAAGTCGTAGCTTAGTCTTAATTTGGTTTCACAAAACCCTTTGAAATGCCAATCATTATTATCTTATTTTTAAAAGAGAGAAAGCACATGAGCAAAGCCATTCTGTCACTGCCTTGGCTTCCCCAGGCTGAGGAGGGCTGAGGAGGGCTGGGGAGCTGGCCTAGCCGTTTGTCAGGGAGCTGGCTGGAGCCAGGCCTCCCCACAGGGCATCTGGCCTCCCCCACCTGTGTTTTGATGAGAATTAATTACCACAGTCAGGGGACTCCTCCCCTGAAAGCAGTTCTGTTCTCTTGGCAGTTGCGTTCAGTGTCTAGGGAATGATTGAGAGTGGCGGTGGGCTTGGGTTTTGATCTGACGATGCCGAGGGAAGGGCTGAGAAAGCCGGTCTGGACCAAAGCAGCTTGTAGCTTCCCAGGCTCAGTCCTCAGTGGATGTCACCTGGGGTTCGCTGGGACAGGAGGAAAAAGTGGCCCCACATAAGTGCCAGCCCGTGCCTGAGATGCTGCCCTCAGAGCCCGAGAGGCTCAGGGTGGCACAGAGAACAAAAGAGACAGGATGGCGTGCACACCACAGTCCCTTCCAGGGCCTCTGGAGCCACAGGTCCTCATCTGCTCTGAAGGGCCTCTTCCTGGGTCTGGAACCTAGGGCCTGAGAAGCGTCTTGCAGCTCAGGGGACTCCTTGCAGCCTGTCCCCCTCTCAGCTTTCCCATGTCTGGATCCAAGGTTCGGGCTGATTGTAGTGCAAAGGGTCGAAGGACAGCATGAAGACTGGGGCCTGGTTTGGCTACTCAGTCTGGGATGAGGGTTGAGGTTGCTGAGAATGTGGATATTGGCCCCAGAGCATGAGTGGCAGGGGCTCAAGCAGCGTGGGTGCTCCTGTGCCCCCTCACCCCGCCTCTCCCAGTCCTACTTTCTCAGTCATGAGATGGAGAGGTTTGCCATTATCACTGGGGCAAGAGAACAGGGCCTTGTAACAGGCTCAGAGAATCCTGCGTGCACATCCGCCTCTTCTGAGTCCAAAGCTCCCTCTGCACCGGGCTCTTCCAGCCCTGAGGGCAGCCCTCTGTGGGAGATAACTGTGGACCTTAACCTGCGTGTGGGGTGGGAGGTGCCAGGCTGCGGTCGGCCTGCCGCTTGCACAGGGACACCTAGAAAGCCCTCATGCCAACAGCAGGTACACGGGACAGTGGTTTGAGGGGCAGGGTTGATGCACGGACCCTGACATGGGGGTGTGCAGGCAGGCGGTGGGAGTCAGATGAACCCCCACAGTCTGTTGTGTGGAGAGGGGCTCCTGACTCTGCAGCCTCCCCCTCGGGTGCAGCATTCTCTCTCCCTCTCGTGCAGGGTGCCCACACTGTAAGAAGGTCATTCCACACTTCACTGCCACTGCTGACGTCTTCAAAGATGACCGAAAGGTAAGGAAACCCCTCTTTATCGCTTGTCCTGCTTCCGGCTCTGCCCTGTCACCGATTCCCAGACCTTCCTCCTTTCCATTCAGTCCCTTCCCAAACAGGATCTGCTGAGATCAGGGGAGTCCCAGGGACCAGGACTTGCTTTTTTGTAAGGCAGGGTAAAGCAGGCTGGATTTATGCTGCACAATCAACCAAAGCGGAGACACGGAGCCATAGCAGCCCTTCCTTAGAGGAGGAGGGTGGTAGAGGGGTCATCTGTTTACTTTGTTTAGAGCTTGAACCTTTTTACAGTAGGATTTGTAGTCATGCATTACTCATGTAATCAAAAATACAAATTAAAAAAATCCAACACAAGTCGACTGTAGGCAGTCAAGGTGGCGGAGAGCAGGCTATGTCTATGGCGCTCCGTAAGTGAAAGGCTCCTGGAGCAGCCAACTGATGAAGCATAAAATTAACATGCCAGACCTGCAGATTGGGTTAGAGTGCGTGGAGCGGGGCCCCCAGGCACAGCAGCCAGGGCAGTGCAAGCCGCTGCCTGGGAGGGCTCGTGGGGCCAGAAGAAGAACCCAGAACTCAGGCTGGTGTGGCTTCGCTGCTGCTGACCTGTGTAACCTGGAAGGAGTCACATCAAGTCTCCAGGCCATGCATTCCCTTCTCTGCGAAGTTGGAGGCTGGTCTGAAAGAACGTAAAGGCCGTTCCCAGTCAGGGACAATGCCATAGGAACCTGTGCCCTGACAGGCCCCGGAAACACACCCACACATACACCAAACCCAAAGTCATCTGCATCTCTGCCATGGTGCCTTATTTTCCTGGGTGGAGTCCTCAGGTGGAGCAGGAGCTGGCTGGACACAGGCAATAGGGTCACCTTGAGTCGGCCGGGCAGGGGGTGGCAGTAATAGGATAGAGAGTGCTCACCGGGACAGCAGGCGAGAGGGAGCCAGGCTGGGGCACAGGCTCGTGTGGAGAGTGGGGACACACTGGGGACTCAGATCCCTGGACCCTGCCCTAGACTAGGGGAATCCTGTCGTCACCCACAAGCCCTGGTGGTGCCCTTGAAGGAACCCCTCACTCCTACAGGAGGGAGTATAAGGACCAGAACCGAATTTTCCCTCCTCTTGCCACTTGGCCCACATTGAGAGGGACATGGCTAGAAGGGGCTTCCCATCTTTAGTCTCTCCCACTACCCACCCCACTGCTGCCACCAGGGCCCGCGCATCTGCCAGGCTGGCTGCGCCCACTCTGAGGGCTCCAAGGCAGTCCAGAGTAGCCCGGCTGTCCATCCCCACAGGTTCTCTCGTACTGGGTGCTGGGTGGCGTGGGGAGGCCTTTACTCCCCAGAGAACACTCTGTGCTCTGGACAAGTCAGGGTTGTGGCGGAGGTGTAGGGTCTCCCTGCCCACTGCCTGCTTAGGTCTTCATGCCTCTGGGGTCTGTGGAGGCATCACCTCAGTCCCAACAAGGCCAGGCCAGCTGTGCCCACAGCAGGCAGCCAAGGGTCTTCCCTCCTCCTGGATGCACAGTGAGATGAGCCTCCCCACCCTCCCCCACCCCCGCTTGCTGCCCAGTGGTCCCCTGACCCCTGCCTGCGCCCATCAACCTCCCACCTAGGATCCTTGTCTTCCACGGCCCCTTCCCTAATGCCATTCATTCCAACACTAACAGCGTGCCAGCCTTTCTCCACTTGGCGTGTCAGCTGCTGAAGTCCCCCAGTAAGCCGCTGGGAGGGAGTGGAGGCTCTACTTATGCACAGAAGCCCCATTTTCACAGTGACCCCCTCCTTCTCTGAGACATTGCTGTACCTTTGCTTAATTGTCTTAACTTGGACCAGTAATGTTGCTGGCCTTTTCCTAGGGTCGTTCCCTCTGTTTCTCCTTCCACCTTCCTTTATTCCAAGCCAGGGATAACCCTCATTTTCAGAAGCGCACTTAACCTCTCTGTCCCAGTCAGCCAGCCGGGCCTGGCTCCCAGAGGCAGCTCTTGGTAACCTCAGGGCAGCATTCTGTCTCTGGCCTGGGGGACTAACATTACTGGTGCCACAGTGCTGGGTGCCAGTCTAGGCTATCAAATCAGACTCTCTGGCATGGTTCCAGGAGCTGTTATTGGTAAGAGCTGGCTCTCCTGCTGGCCACAGGCTGGTGTTTGGTGATCTCTGGCCTGTCCAGCTCTCTCCTTCCACTCGTGACTCCGGAGAGGAGCCGCGGAATGCCTAGTGGGTTATTGCAGCCAGAACTGGGTCTCCTGACATCCCTCCTCTTAGCTGGAATTGCGTTGTTTTCCATCCAGGAGCCAGTCCCAGTTCCTTCTCCAATCAATATGCAATTGGTTGCTCACTTCGTTTTCATAGCCAAGATCAATATTAGCTCCTGCAGAGATTTATTTTACTGAATCAATAAAGCCACATGAGGCAGTTCACATTTTAGCTAGGGAGCCTCCACTCCCTCCCAGCGGCTTACTGGGGGACTTCAGCAGCTGACACGCCAAGTGGAGAAAGGCTGGCATGCTGTTAGTGTTGGAATGAACGGCGTTAGGGAAGGGGCCGTGGAGGACAAGGATCCTAGGTGGGAGGTTGATGGGCGCAGGCAGGGGTCAGGGGACCACTGGGCAGCAAGAGGGGGTGGTTCTTCTCGCTGCACATCAGGTGTGCTCAGCCTGGTGGTGAGCACAGCCTGTAGTGCAGCCCTTGGCCAGGTGTGAAGGTCATCCCGGCAGGGCCCCTGAGGCAGTAGGAGCCCTCCTCTGTGATTGGCCCAGAGGCTGCTGTAACATTGTTTATAGTCCCCAACATGTTTACAAAGCTGTCTGCCCATTAGGAGGGCAAGCTCCCTGAGGACAGGGACCTCTTTTTTCCTTGAATTCCCTGCAGTCTTTACTCCTGAGACCTCGTTGTTGGTTGAATGAAGGAACAACAATGTCTTTAATATTTCTTGAGAGTCCCTCTCCCATCAGTACTTTAAAAGCATTATGTCATGTTATCCTCACAAGAGCTTATTCAACTAGGTAGTACTGCTTTCCCAATCAAAGACCGAGTCTTAGAGAGGTCGAATGACTAGCCCAGGGTTACCCAGCTGGGAAGGGGCAGCATCAGAATGGCATCAACAGGTATTGTCAGAGCTCTCCCAAAAGCCAGTGGGGCCTGGGACTTGACCACACGCGGTTTATCTGAGAACAGGTCGAGGAGGAGAGAGCAGATGGGAAGGGAACCAGAGCAGGGGCACTGATGAGCAGGCTGTTCTCCGGCCTTGCTTCCAGCTCTGCAGCCCGGAGGTGCAGGTGCCAGTGGCAAGTGCTGGGCCAAGGGAACACGGGAGGGCCCTGACAGCGGGTACCGTGGAACAAATCTAGGAGTTAGAGGTGTGCATTTGGTGCTGCTGGTGAGTTCAGTACAATCTTGAGTGGGCATTTACACGGTGAAATTGGGAGAGATGAGAAATTGGGAGACCCTCTGCCTTCCTTTCGAAGAATCCACGCCACTTCCTTGAGAAAAGGTCCGCACTTGTCTCTTCTCTTATGGAAACGAGCGTGGAGGAGTCTTTGTAGCTAGAAGTAGCCCTCTGTGTGCGGCTGGCAGCTGGTTGAGGTGATTCAGAATAAGTGCACATTTTTAATTTAGTAGATTTATAAAACCATACACTACACTTCCCACAGCTCCAGGACATGTATACAAATTAAATTTATAATTTAAAGTGGATGCAAGGAGAACAGCGGCCTGGAGCAGCACTCATCAAACACTTTCACAGCTTAGCAGGGGCAGTGGATCCGGGGCCTGGGTCTCCAAGACGCTGCCCACTGCGGGAGGTCTCCCCTGGGCTGGGCCCCTCCCTGCCTGCCCCGAGAAACAACCCAGAGGACGGCCAGAGGAGCGTCTGCCTCAGGTTTCTAAGTAATTGTATAGGCGCTCTAGAGGGTGAGCTGGGGTTCTCAGAGTCCGCAGGGGCCGGCCCGCAGGTCTGAGGGGGTCAGGCTCCGTATGGATGCCTGGGAACCAACAGCATTTGAACCTGCCGGGAGGAGACAGCTGCCCCGCGGCCTCCGCCAGGTGTTGCCTATGGGAACGTAGGGCAAGTGCCATCAAACCTGGCTTTTGAAGAGAAGCTGTGGAGCCAAACTTTTATATGAAAGTCTTCTGGCTCTTTCCCTAGGTTGGTAGCTAACTCAGATTTTTAAAAAAATTCTGTGCGGGTCAAAGAGAACAGGACTGTGCGAGCCAGATACAGACTGTGCGCAGCGAGCGTGCATGCTCTGCTCTGTAAAGTAGCGCTACGGAGCAGGTGGCCGCAGATCCTGCTGGTCTGCGGCCTGTGAGGACCTGGGCTGCACAGCAGGAGGTGAGCGGCTGGCCAGCGAAGGAAGCTTCACTACATTACCCCCTGAGCTCTGCCTCCTGTCTCCCCACCAAGCCAAGAAGGCTGGGGACCGCTGCCACAGAGAACGGCATAGCTGAAGAAGAGGTAGAAGGAAGGCGGGAGGGCAGGTGGGCGCGATGGTGCCCAGTGCGCAGGCGTACCTCACTCTTCACTCTGACCGTCAGTTCTGCTGCTTACGGAATAGTAGCCCTGTTCACCTGCGCACAGGGTGAGTGGCCAGTCAGAGTGACTGCTGGTGGCCTGAGGGGCCTCTCCTGTCCTGGAAAGGGGGCCTTTGTTCAAATGTAAATAACCAGAAGCCAAAGAACTCTCGAATCATGGCTGTTCAACAGTTCAAGTTGCGGGAATAGTTTGGTCTGACTTCCTTAATGTGCTCGGCTCTCAGAGACCCCAGGTCATTCCTCTGTCAGGCATGGGTGGTCTCCTCGGGTGCCCATCATGCAACTGGTTGTGCTCATCGCTCAGGGTTCATATCAAATGTTACCTCCTCGGAAAGGCCTCCTTGGCCATCCTGGAGAAGGCAGCCCTTCTGGCTATTGTCTTATTGAATCACCCTTTTAATTTCTTCGGAGCAATCACTGAGCTCTAAAATGATCTCACTTATTACATGTCTTTCGGCAGTAAGAATGGCAGTCACTCCATAACTGAGCTGTGTCAAAGTCACCTGTACCCTTAGCATCTAGAACATATGACAGGACTTTGGTAAATGTTGGCCTCTCATCAGAATCGGTTCTCCCCTCTCCTGTGATGCTTTTGTATTGTGTGTTGCCATTACCGGACCCTCTCCCCTCCTTCCTGGCTTTGTGACCCTGAACAGGGAAAAAAATCTGTGTGCCTGCTTTATACTATCTTGTTTTGAAAGAACACTAAATAAAAACATCACCCAGCATGTGGAATTTGTAAGATGGGCAAGAAGAGGCCTACAGCCAATTTGGGAACCTCTCTCTGACCAAAAACTCTGTTTGCTTTGGTCATGCTGAACTCTTCTAGTTTCTGGAAAGTGCCTCCTGGCTGGAACTTCCTTTGTTCCTGTTTCAGTCTTGGCTCAGCTGGCAAACTGCAAAGTGTCCTAGCTCCATTCTCCCAGGCTGTCTTGGCACCCAAGACCAGCTCAGTCATACCTCCTACCATGCTTTCAGATTGTCTCTATCTGCCGTCCTTTATCTGAACAGACACCGAGCACCTACTGGGGACAGAGCTTGTGTATGGGGCCAGTAGGGATGACTATAACAACAGTTGGGGCCTGACCTGGTAGCTCAGTTGGCGAAAGAGTCATTCCAATATGCCAAGGTTGCAGGTTCAATCCCTGGTTGGGGCAAATACAAGAATCAACCAACGAGTGCATGAATAAGTGGAACAACAAATTGGTGTTTCATGCGCTCTCTTTCTTCCTCTCTAAAAGTCAGTAAGTTTACCAAAAAAACCAGCTGACGTTTACTGACCACTAACCGTGTATCAGGGCCCAGTGCCTCTGGGAATTGAGGCACCAGTGGCATAGATAATTTTTCTTAGATCTTAATATGCAAGCAAGCCAACATTTGCACTCAGGAAACTTGACTTCAAAGCTTTTGCTCTTAACCTTGGAACTAGACTGCCTCCCAAGCAGATGTTCAGGGAATATGAATTGGTTAATGAATGGATCTCACAGCGGCTTGCTTATCACAAAACCTGTGCTGTTTACAGCTGCTTTCAAGTCGTAATTTCCATTACTGTCATGATAGTCGTCCCTTGGTGTCCTTGGAGGATTGGTTCTAGGACTGTCCACAGACACCAAAATCTGAGGATGCCCAAGTCCCTTATATAAAATGTCTCCTATTTGCGTATGACCTACTCTGGTATATAGGCAGCAGCAGCTTGTGCCTGTACATCACTTCATTCCGCTGGATTCAGCATCACGCTTGGCACATGGCAAGGTCAAATTTTGCTTTTTGGAACTTCCTAGGATTTTTCACTTTTCAAAATTTTTTGATCTGCAGTTGGTTGACTCCGTAGATGGGAAACCTGCAGATACCGATGGGCTGCTGTGCTCTTGATTTTAAAAGGCAGCCTGAGGGCACGCCAAGCTGCGTGCTCAAATCTTACCCATCTGCCTTGGAAATGGGAAACAGGCACCGTCAGTCTCCAGGGAGCTCCAGGCTGGGGGTGCTTTGTTCAGCTCCTCCCTGCTGTTGGGGGAAGATCTGAGAAAGCACCTGGCGTGGGCCAAGTGCAGCCTGCATGCGGCGTCCAGGCCTCTGCTCTCAGCCGGAGGCCCCCGTGCCGACCCTTCTTCCGTCCCCTGTAGATCTCCTGCGCTGCTGTTGACTGCGTCAAAGATACGAACCAGGACCTGTGTCAACAGGAGGCTATCAAGGGCTACCCCACTTTCCACTACTACCACTACGGGAAGTTCGTAGAAAAATATGACAGTGATCGGACGGTGAGTTGGGGAGAGGAATCTGCCCTGAGCTCTTTCTGCTGATGGGCAGGGAAACAGCCGCCGAGGAGCAGCAAAGGGGGCCTCCAGGGGGCCCGTCGGAGCTGAGAGGGCAAGGGCCTGGGCCAGGCTGGAAGAGGGTCTCAAAAGGTTGTCACAGAAGTCCCGCCCCAGAGCCAGGGTGGCTTCCGGGGTGTGGGAGTTTCCTTGCCTGCTTCTCAGGGCTTCTCTGCGGAGCAGCTGGCCCTCCCGACCCTCCCAGCATCACCAGCTGCCTCCACTGGTTTGGCCAGTTTCTGTATGTGGAGGGTCAGGAAAGGGGAGTGAGGCAGAGCATGCACATCTGTATCAGGGGTTAAAATTCCTTTTCTCTCTCCCACTTCCTCTCCCTTTCCCTACAGGAATTGGGATTTACCAGTTTTATTCGGACCCTCCGAGAGGGAGACCACGAGAGACTGGGGAAGAAGAAAGAAGAGTTATAATGTCTGCCTCAGAGAAAGCTTTTCCATTACACTGTGAATGATACCCTGTTTTATTGTTCTTTCCGAATTTCCACGTGTCTGAAGACAGTTTTTTAGAGGCGCTTATGGCCATTTTGTACAATTTTGAAATAAAATTAAGCCAATTGTTCGGTGGTGTGGGTTATTTCTGCAGAGCCTGTGCTGACAAAGGATGGGTACCCGTGTTCTCCCTCATTGCGCGTCGTCTTCTGGGAGGCGAGCTGCAGTCCAGGGTCATCCACACAGAAGACACTCCCGAGGGCGGCACGGGGTGCTGGCCCCTGTCGATCACTGAAGAGCAGAACCAGGAAATTGGACCACAGAATAACCTGTTGGAAAACAACTAGTGTTGCCGGGAAATACATCCAGGTGATCAGGGAAAATGGGATGCTGAAACCAACGGTAACCAAACATTAGCTTTTTTTGGGTCATTGTGGTTTCAGTCTTGTGTGTTTTCCTGGAACTCATTTACATATTTTTCTTTCTCCCGCAATTTCTGTCTTCTCTTCCTCTTTCCAGTCCCTTCATGTTCTCCCTTTGAATAGAAGTCTCCACGTCAGGGATGAGTGCAATGGTCAAGCCCAGGCTCCAAGGGGCATCAGATGGGAGTGGAGGAGGGGACTTCAAGGCTGCTTGCCCTGCGCACGGACTGGAAGGGGTGGTGTGGGGAACATGGCGGTGTGTTCTCAGTGTGCAGATGTTGGGTCTGTTAACCAGCCCGCCCCTGACCACAGGAACCCCCCAGCCTTCACAGCACCTTCTCCAAGGACAGCGCCACCCAGGTTCTCTGCTCCGATGCCTCACTCTGCCTCCTGCCTGTGTTCCATCCTCCCAACCATTTTTCCCACTGGCCCTGCTTTCTGCACCCCTGTGTGACTTACACCCCACCCTGTGCCCACTGGTACTGCAGAGCCAGGGCACCCTATGCTGCGTCCACAGTATTTCTCCACAGGGCGTAAAACTGCCTCGCACCGGCTGCCTTGACTTCAGTTGTAAGCAGTGGTCCTGGTACTTGGTGGCGTAGTTTGGTGGCCTTGTTGGGGAGTGGCCGTGTGGGAATGTTCAGCCCTGTTTCACAGTCTGGCCCCCTCCCTCGTAGCCTCCGTCCTTCTTGCTGGTAGGTCCGTGGGGAGGAGGATCAGAGCCCCAGAGTTCCTCATGGTGTGTTGACGAGGTGGGACTCCCAGAGCTCTTAAGTGAAATCAAAAGTTCTGAGAGCTCTTGTTTTGGGCAATGTCCCAACTTCCCAGTATACCCCTGCCCACTCCTGTATCATCTGTTCAGTCTTTTATTCCCTCTACTTCCTTAGTAGTGCCCCCTCCAAAAAAAACCACACATGTGAAGAAAGAGCATGCCCTAAATAAATAGTTTAGCGGCCCAGTTTGGCAGGGAGGGCCTGAGTTTAACTCCAGGCAGCACTGCTTCCTGTGTGGTCAGGACTCAAAGAGTTTCCCTGGGTCCCCCCAGAGCAGTGTGAAAGCTGGCTGAGAGTTTGGCTGATTAGCTTCCTGGGGGGTCACCTCAGTGAGGTCACAGCTGGCCTCAGAGGTCCAGAGCAGCAGCAGGAATGAGGTGGTGACCAACCAGCCCTCGAGAAGGAAGGAGAGTGGCCAAGCCCCAGGCTTCAGTAGCAGGCAGTGACAGAATGCCCCTCAGCAGCCACCGCATCAGGTGTGGCATTGACCAGCATGGGGAGTGAGGATCTGTAAGAGCTGGTGTGGATCTAAGTGCCCCCTCACTGTCACTGGGACAGAGCGAACCTTTGCCCACATCTCGTGTGGAAGGGAGGACGGGAGCTCTGAAAGATGACATTTACCTGGGGAATCATCCGAAAATTTCCTGAAGGTAACCTTCAGTTTATCGGGTCAGACTGTGATCACCATGTGTACCGCACAGTCGGGCACGGTGTAAACATAGAGCTCCTGCATGCCTGAGAAAGCGCGGCGCCCGTCCTGAACACGGGAGTGCAGGTGAGGCCCGGCAGCACAGGCTGGAGAGGACCACGGTCCCTCGTTCCGGATCTTATAAGGTAGATCTTGGTTAATCAAGCCCAAGATTGCGGGCTCATTGTCAACAAAAACCATCAAAACCTTTTCGCACTGCTCATGGGAAAGATCAACCCTCGATAATTTTCATGCAGTATTTTTTTTCACCAGTGTTCAAGGTAATGTATGTAATATAAGACTTTGAAAAAGGAAGAAGAAAGCTTAAATCACTCAAACCCTGTTGAATGCAGTCCATTTTTCATCACAAATGAAATTGCTCCGTGTTTTATAACTTCAAAAAATTCTACAAAACATTTTAATGTTTTCCTATATCATTAGCTATTCTACCTCAACATAATTTGTAAAGACTATGTAGCAGAGTTATCTACACTGTTTCTTGGCACTATTGACATTTCTGGGACAGGTAATTTTTTGTGGTGGGGGTGCTTTCCTATACATTGTACGATTTTTAGTGGTATCTCTGGCCTCTACCCATGAAAATGCCAGTAGCACCTCCTCCCCCCAGGTTATGACAAGCAAAAATGCCTCCAGAATTTGCCGAATGTTCCCAGGGTGGGGCAGGCAAAATCTCCCCCCTCTGAGAACCATTGCTGTATAGTACTTCATGGCATGTAAGTATAATTGTTTACTTAAATCTATTATTAGATGTATATGTTATTAGAAGTTGTTGCTAACCATGAATGATACTTGAATGAACATCTTTGGTTGGGTTATTTTACACAATTTATACGCTTTCAGAAGTGGCTTTCTGGGTCAAAGAATATGCTTATCTTTAAGCCTGAGATATGTATTGTCTCTTTTCCTTCAGTAGCATGCCTATTTATACTCTCGCCAAGACTATATGAAATTACCTGGTTTTCTAAACTGCTAGCTCTTGGAATTACAATTTTTAAAGATATTTGCAAAGTTTTTATGTAACTTTTAAGACTATTTTTCTAGTTACATTTTATCTTGAAAATTCATCTTTGTTTCAGCCTGCCAGGATACTTTAGAATCTATTTCTGTCTCTTTCTGCCTTTAACTTTATGTCACTTGCAAATTTGACAAGAATTAAAATGTTGTTAAAGAATGTAGCCTAGAATCCTGCACAGCCCTTTACGGTTTGGAAGCATTTTTAGCCACATTCCATTTGATGCTCCCACAGTCCCGTGGTGTTGTGTATGAGGAGGCTGAGGCTCTGGGAGATTAGGTCATTTGTCCAAGGTCACAGAGGTGGTTAAGTGGCAGGACTCAGAGGCCACACAGAGTTTCCTCTCTCCCATGACCAACGAGACCCAGTTGGAGATTCTTCCTTTTAGTGATTGTTGCTTCCTTTTCAAGCCCCCACTAATCATTATTGTACTAAACAGTATAATGCCCACTTAATACATCTTCCCACTTCTGGTCAAGATGGAGGCGTATGTAAACATGGCTCACCTTTTTGCAAAACCACATCAAAATTACAACTAAACTACGGAACAACCATCACTAAATCATCAGAAGTGGAGTCGAATGGAAGTCTGACAACTACAGAACTAAAGAAACCAAGTCTGTCCAGACTGGTAGGAGATGCAGACACACAGAACGAGCTGGTCCCACACCCCCTGTGTGGTGGATAAAAATTTGGGAAGAATATCTCAGGAACAAGGGACTCCAGCCCCACACCAGGCCTCCCAGCCCAGGGTTGCAGTTCCAGGTAGACAAACCTCCATAACTCCTGGCTGCAAAAACCAGTGGGGTTTGAGTTGGTGACAAGACCTACTGGAATCACAAGCAATTCCTCTTAAACGGCCTGCACACAGGATTACTCAAACTCACTCTTTCTGAGTTCCAGCATACAGGTAGCAGCTTGAAAGGCACCAGTGGCATTGAGGGAAGAACTGAAGTGTCTGGCATCCGGGTGAGAGCTGGGGGATAGTTTTTTTCCCAGACAGAATGATGGGCAGAGCTCATTGTTCCTCTTCTGAACCCTCTCCCCACAGGGCCACAGAGCTTGCAGGTGGATACCATATCTGAGACTCCATCAACCTGGCTTACACTGTTTGCCCCACCTAACTTAGGCTCCACCAAAGCTGTAACAGTAGCTCTACCATATGAATGGTTTATCTTGGCTAATGCTTCACATCTTCCCAAATTCTCCCAAACAAGCAACGGCTAGCCTTAGTGAGCCCCCATCCTCCTGTACCACTTGTTAATTGGCCTCAGGCCAAGAAATAGCAGCAGCCAGCCTTGTATTACAACTTGGATTCACCTGGGAACCTCCAAGACCAGTCAGTACAAGTAGCAGCCATCTCAAATTGCTTTGTACCTAATGCTGGGTGCCCCCACGCAGAACACAGGTGGTGGTTGACCCTGGCCTGCAACACCCAGAAACCCCAGAGCCTGCTCACCCAATAGACAGCTACAGACTGTCAGAGCACCACCTCCCTGCCCCTTCACAGCTTATCCTCCACATATCTTCCTCAGGGTGGAGGTTGGTGGCAAGTGGTCACAGCCAGTCATTGCAGCTGTCTCACTGGTCTGAGTAAATTCTTCCCATGACCTGCCAACAGCAACCAAGGCTCAACTACAAGAGGAGGGTGTACTCAGCCCACACAAAGAGCACACCTTGAGTACCAGCTTGGGTGATAGGAGAGGCTGTGCCACTAGAACCTTCAGGACACCTACTACATTAGGCCACACTACCAAGGTAGGGAGTCATAGCAGCTCTACCTAATACATAGAAACAAACACAGGAAGGCTGCCAAAATGAGGAGACAAAGAAACAGGGCCCCAATGAAAGAACATCAAAACTCCAGAGAAAGAACTAAACAAAATGGAGATAAGCAATCTATCAGATGTGGAATTCAAAATACTGGTTATAAGGATGCTCAAGGAACTTAGTGAGGACCTCAGCAGCATGAAAAAGATCCAGGTGGAAATGTAGGATACACTAATGGAAATGAACAACTTACTGGGAAACAACGGTAGAGTGGATGAAGCCAAGAATTAAATAAGTGATTTGGAACATAAGGAAGCAAAAAACAAACAGAACAACAAGAAAAAAAAAAGAACCCCCAAAACAAGGATAATGTAAGGAGCCTCTGGGACAACTTCAAGTACACCAACATTTGCATCATAGGAGTGCCAGAAGGAGAAGAGAAAGAGCAAGAAAATTGGAAATCTAATTGAAACAATAATAAAAGAGAACTTCCTTAATTTGCTGAAGGAAATAGACATGCAAGTCCGGGAAGCACAGAGAGTCCCAAACAACATGGATGCAAAGAGGCCCACACCAAGACATATCATAATTAAAATGCCCAAGGATGAAGATAAAGAGAGAATCTTAAAAGCAGCAACAGAAAAACAGTTAGTTACCTACAGGAGAGTTCCCATGAAACTGTCAGCTGATTTCTGAAAAGAAACTTTGCAGGCTAGAAGGGATTGTCAAGAAATATACAAAGTCATGAAAAGACTTTGGGGAACTACATCCCCTCAGGGAACTACATCTGAGATTGCTCTACCCAGCAAAGCTATCATTTATAATCAAAGGGCAGATAAAGAGCTTTCCAGATGAGAAAAAACTAAACGAGTTTATCATCACCATACCATCCTTATATAAAATGTTAGAGGGATGCCTTTGAGAAAAAGATTAAAACTATAAACAATGAAATGGCAATTAACACCTACCTATCAACAATTGAATCTAAAAATCAAACTAAGCAAACAAGAACAGACAAAATCATGGAAACCAAGAATGTTTTGATGGTTGCCAGATGGGAGGAGGTTTGGGCGAATGGGTGAAGAGGTGAGGATATTAAGAAGTATTGGTAGTCACAGAATAGGCATGGAGATGTACAGTATAGGAAATGGAGAAGCCAAAGAACTTATAAACATGACCCATGGCCATGAACAAAGGGGTTGGGATTGCCTGAGGGAGTGGGGAGTTCTGGGTGGGGTGGAGTGAAGGGGGAGTAATTGGGACAACTATAACAGCATAATCAATAAAATATAATAAAAAATAAATCTTCCCTTTCCTAGACTATGACTTAGGCAGTTCTCACATAATTCTGGACTCTGGGGGAAGATTTATCTGGGCCAAAAAATAAAAAACAACCTGCAATTATTTTAAACAAGTTTGTCCTTCAAACTCTTACCCAATATTGGTGTTTTTAAATTTATTTTAATTATATGTACCTTCTCTGTAAAAAATGAACAAATACCTAACTCATATCTACATATATAAAATATATATTTATATATAAAATATGTGCCTAGTTATTAACTTAGTGTTAGTGTGCATGTGTATGTACACACACATATATGGAGAGAGAGAGAGAAACTTGATTTTTGCCCTCCAATTTCATGTCCCACAAATAACTACTGTCAAGTTTGGTGTGTATCCTTCCCAGCATTTTGGTTTTTGTTGTTGTTCATAAACAAACATGTAGTATGCTTTTTATGTGTGTGTATGAGTGTGTATATGTATACATGTATGTATGTGAATATATATATATTTTTTATTCAGAAAACTCTTTTTCACTACAAGATCATGTATAAATTTATTCCTGGCATTTTAAAATGCATCTGAAATTTATTTTGATTTAAGGAATGACAAAGACATCCAGCTTTTTGTCTTTCAAAGTGGTTAGTTGCTTGTCCCAACACTTATTTTTCTTTCCTCATTGAATATCACTTTTACCGTAGATCGAATCTCAAAATTTGTTTGGATGTCGTGCTTTGTTCCCTGTTCCACTAATCTATGTATTCTCATTTTATTTTATTATTCTAATCGTAATTGCTTTTTTAATTTTTAGAATCTTCTTAGCTTTTTTGCATATATATTTTTTTCATTTAAACTTTTTGTCTTAGCTTTCAGGTCCTTCCAAGCAAAGACCACGCTGTTTGTTTCAGCGCAGTGCTCATTCTCTTGGGTAGAGTAAACAAGCAAAAGTGGTGGGGTTGTCACTTTCTATTCTCATCCACCAACATTATGTTGTTGGCTCTGAGCGTGAGCCCAAACCTCCTTCCTTGAACCTGTTATTCTGGGCTTAATTAAAGCAGCTTTTTGTTGTTGTCCGTAGCCTTTGTGTTACAAGGCTCAATGAGCTGGGCTTTCCAGACGGGCACTCTCTTTCGCAAGGTCTTTCGTTTGTACTCTCCTTGCTCCTGTGCTTTATGGCCTGAGCTCCCCTCCCACTGCAACCCCCGCTAGATTCTTTTATGTGTATCCTTTTCTTTTCGCAGAAGTCACTTCCAATTGTAAAGTCAAAAAACACATTCTCAAAAACTTCCTCGTGCTCTTGAGCCACATCTCCTACTCTGAGTATTTTAGCTTAGAGGGAGGGCATTCTTTCTAGGACAGCCACCTTCCCAACCTGAGCTGAGAGTTGGGCCCCACGGATCCCGGCTGCCCTCCTATCTCAAACTCGAAGGCCCTGGGGATGAGGAAAAGTCAGGAAGGCTGCCATCAATCAGCCTCTGGTCATTGGAAACTCCAGGGGCTGAATTCCCTACAACCCCCAGGATTTTCTGCTACTTCACTCTCTGGAAAAAGGATAGATCAACATCCTTGCCCCTCTTTCCCCTGGCGCTACTGTTCTCAGTTCTGATTGCATGGCTAATCACCTGTAGAGTTTTAAAAATTACCAAGGCCAGTGCCCCATCCCCAAATAACTGAACCAGAATCTCTAGAAATGGGGCCCTGGTACCATACCAACATGTTTCAAGAGGTCTCCAGGTTGTTCTAACATGCAGCTGGGGTCAGAACCAGCAGGCTCGCTGGTGTGCAATGCTAAGCTTATACAATATATATGGAAGCAAGGCTAGAAAAAACTTGGAAAAATCAAGAGAAAGAAGTTTGCTAACAAAAGTATTCTTCAAAACCTTGGAAATTTTTTTGGTAGGATTAAGTAATTAAGTTACATGAGATCTCTTGCTACCTTTAACCCTCCTGAAATTTTTTTCTAAAGAAACACTGGGTAGGAAGCTGTATGCGTAAATCTGCCCACATTATCACTGCAATCAGCACAGGATCTGTGCAGTAAAAATGCCTTGGCTCCAAGTCTCGAAGGCAGCAAAGTAAGTCACAGTAACAAGTATTTGTCCAGACCACAGAGTGAGCCGCACATGCAGAACATGATGCTTCAGATGCTGCCACATCACAGGGTGTTCAGCCTGGCATCTAGGCTGGGAGTCTGCCAAGCAAACGTCTCCTCTAACAGGATGTTAAAGCCTCAGCAGGCTCAGACATTCGTTCCCGTCATCGCCTGACTGCTTTCACCCCTTCTGCTTTCTGCAGCATCGAACAACATTGGTCTGGGTTTCAAAATTATTCTATCATGAAATAAATTAACATGCAAAAGCACAGAGGGGCCTATCTGAATGCACGCAGACACAGGGTTTTCTGAAGTTGAAAATATTGAAAAATAAAAGAGGTGTCTGAACAAGGTAAATTGCTGACAGCAGTAGCTCAGAGAATATATTAAAGCAACTCAAGCTTCACTGTCAGGATGGGGGGAGGGTTCTTCAGGTGCGTGTTGTGGCTGTCAGTGGAATCTGGGGATGTAACTTGTTTTCATATATGTATTCAATCCATCCTCTTGTTTTCAGCCTCGTTCAGATGGACTTGAGGCTTCCAAATCCTAAACTACCCAGGGTCCTGTGATGTGAATCTGATTCTGGGATTTTCCACAGCCAGGTGGGACTTCTGATGTGCTGAGCCACCAACCACCCACCAGCGTGACAGAGTGTAGGCACTGCCTCCCAGCACTGTTCTTCCCTTAAGAGTTACAGCTCCCAGCCTCCCTCGCAGACATCCGCCAGCCACAGATCCCCAGTTTGTGAGGACTGAAGCTCATGCAATTTAAGGCCCCTGGTAACGCAGCCGTTCCAAACCGGGGAGCTGCTCTTGTGTTCATGATATTCCAAAAAACCACCTGGAGGGCCAGCAGGTGTGGACATGCCGTGGACATGCCATTTGTTACATTTCAGGGAAGTGCACTGATGGCAGGGGATCGGTGCAAGAGTGACTGCGCCTCACCTCCATCCAGGCTTGGTGCTACTTACAGTGTTAGAGAAAGCAGCCCGTGAAAATTCCACACTTCTGTGATAAACACAGGAGCACTGGGAGAGCTGGGACCTCCAGACACAGACTGTTTCCTCATTCCTTAGGACTGCCACCTGTTCTCTGAGGTCGTGGTGGGGCCCTGTCCCGACTTCCCCCATAACCCCTTTAAGAAAAATAATACAAAATTAGGGACAAAAGCAAATATTTATTTACAATGAAGAGGAGAAATCACAAGTAAATGCTTTAAAAGCTTAAATTACCAGAAAAACAATACTGTATTTGTGGGTGGTGGTGTTTTTTTTCTTCAGGAGTCTGTTCAAATGTCATCTCCACAGGGAGATGAGCCCCCTACACAAGGAAGTCAGTGCCCTTTTTTTCAGTCTTCATTCCCGCACTCCGCTTTCTTTTATTTCATAGCACTTACATTTCAGATGTTGTGTGTTCTTACTTGTATGTTGTCTTTTCTGCTCAGTGGAACGTAAGCTCTATGAGGGCAAAGACGTTTTCTGTCTACTTCTCCATATTGCCCCAACGCCGCAGTTACGGTGAGTGCTCAATGAATGTTTGTTATATAAATGTTGAATATTTCCACACAGAGTTCAATATTTTACAGTTTTTGTAGATTGTGATCCAGTTTTTATAATAATATGCATTGGTACATGTATAGGAAAAAAGACCAGAAGTACATAAGTCAAAATATTAAAATTTATTATATCTGGTGGTGACGTTTTTCTTCATCCTGCTTTTCTATGATGTATTTAAAGTTTTACCTCAGTTAGAAACATTTCACTTCTAATTTATGTAAAGAAGGGCTAGATATAAAATGTACCTAATAAGATCCTGATTTGTTTTAGTTTTGTTTTCTTTTTCAATTAAAAAAGACTTGCGTCCTGGCTGTTGTAGCTCAGTGGATTGAGCACGGGCTTGAGAACCGATGAGTCGCTGGTTTGATTCCCAGTCAGGGCACATGCCTGGGTTATGGGCCAGGTCTCTGGTAGGGGGCGCGCCAGAGGCTACCACACATTGATGTTTCTCTCCGTCTCTCCTTCCCAACCCCTCTCTCTAAAAATAAATAGATAAAATATTTTTAAAAAAGGCTTGAGGGAAATTCAGCATAAATTAATAGTGGTTACCTCTGGAAATTAGAATAACAG
The DNA here is from genome assembly GCA_039655065.1 of Glossophaga mutica. Taxonomy (NCBI): domain Eukaryota; kingdom Metazoa; phylum Chordata; class Mammalia; order Chiroptera; family Phyllostomidae; genus Glossophaga; species Glossophaga mutica. The sequence continues at coordinate 121,184,660 of CM077304.1, read as the reverse complement.
GTGGTTTTTATTTCTTCCTATTTCATTGCATTATTACAATTTTTAAATGGGTGTGAATTACTTTCATAATGCATGAAAATCAATACACTAATATAAAGATAAAAAAGAACAGTAGTTTTAAAAATGAGATCTCTGTAACTAGAGATGTATAGGTATTTGGTGGTATTCAAAAGAAGGTCATGGGAAGACAAAAAATAGGGCACCTAGAAGGAGGAAATATGGCAGGAATGGGGACATTGATGAGATTAAGATAAAATTGTTAATAGCATAAGAAAGAAGAAACCAGCCCCAGGGAGGGGTGAATATAATAATGGAGAAGTGGAAAAGAGAAAGGCCCACAAATTCAGTAAGTTGACTTTCCCTCATTTTGATTCAAATAAGAGCCCACCTTCAGAACTTCCTAAACAGCATTAACAATAATGTGAATTTCCGGTCAAGATGAAGGTGTAGATAGACATACTTCAACTCCTTACACAACCATAGAAAGAATTACACCCAGATCCCAAAACAAATAACACCCAGAACCACCAGAAAATCAAGCTGCATGGAAATCCAACAACCAAGGATTTAAAGAAGCCACATTCATCCAGATAGTAGGAGGGGCAGAGTTTCGGAGACAGGCAGAGAAGTGCTGTGGCATGGAAGAGGTGGTGATGGCGATGGAATGGATGGTCCCACATTCATGCATGGTGGATAAAAATCAAGAGGGAGCCCTGGTTGATATGGCTCAGTAGATTGTGCAGTGACTGGCAAACCAAAGTGTCGCCAGTTTGATTCCCAGTTAGGGCACATGCCTAGGCTGCAGGCCAGGTCCCCACTAGGGGGCGCATGAGAGACAACCACACATTGATGTTTCTGTCTCTTTCTCCCTCCTTTTCCCGCTGTCAAAGAATAAAATAAATAAAATATTTTTTAAAAATCAAGAAGGGACTTCCGACCAAGATGCAAGCATAGGTAGACACACTGTGCCTCCTCACACAACCAAAAGAAGGACAAATTTAAAAACAAAAAACAATCAGAACTTCCAGAAAATTGAACTGTGTGGAAGTCCAACAACCAAGGAGTTAAAGAAGATACATTCATCCAGACTGGTAGGAGGGGCGGAGTCGGGCAGCCGGGGTGGAGAGGACTCATGGCAAGGCGGCAGCTGCTGGAGCAGGAGAGATGGAGGCTGGCAGAGCAGGTAGTCCCACATTTGCATGCAGATAAACAGAGGGACAACTGGGGAGCAAGAGAGTCACACAACCCAGGGTCTCAGCATGGGAAAATAAAGCCTCAAAACCTCTGACTGAAAAAACCTGTGAGGGTTATGGCATCAGGAGAAACTCCCAATCTCACAGGAGAGTTCATTGGAGAGACCCACAGGGACCTAGAATGCACACAAACCCACCCACCTGGCAATCAGCACCAGAAGGACCTAATTTGTTTGTGGGTAGCCCTGAAAGTGACTGAAAGCCAACACAGAGTGGAGCAAGCAGCACTGTTCCTTCTCATTCCCCTCCCCCACATACAGCATCACCACACAGCGACTTGGGTTGCCCCACCCTGGTGAACACCTAAGGCTCTGCCCCTAACTACATAACAGGCACACTGGGATAATAATAATAATAATAATAATAATAATAATAGCCCAAAGGAAAGAACAGATCAAAGCTCCAGAAAAAATACAACTAAGAGACTAAGAGATAGCCAATCTATCAGATGGACAGTTCAAAACACTGGTAATCAGGAAACTCACAGAATTAGTTGAGTATAGTCACAAAATAGAGGAAAAAATGAAAGCTATGAAAAGTGAAATAAAGAAAAATGTACAGGGAACCAACAGCGACGGAAAGGAAACCGGGACTCAAATCAATGGCTTGGAGCGGAAGGAAGGAAGAAACTTTCAACCAGAACCGAATGAAGAAACAAGAATTCAAAACAATGAGGAGAGGTGTGGGAACCTCCAGGAAAATTTTAAATGTCCCAACATCTGAATTATAGGGGTACCAGAAGGGGAAGAGGAAGAGCAAGAAATTGAAAACTTATTTGAAAACATAACAAAGGAGAACTTCCCCAATCTGGCAAAGGAAATGGACTTCCAGGAAGTCCAGGAAGCCCAGACAGTCTCAAAAAAGTTGGACCCAAGGAAGCACACACCAAGGCACATCATAATTACATAATCCAAGATTAAAGATAAGAAGAGAATCTTAAAAGCAGCAAGAGGAAATGAAACAGTTACCTACAAAGGAATTCCCATTAGACTATCAGCTGATTTCTCAAAAGCAACCTTATAAGCAAGAAGGGGCTGACAAGATGTATTCAAAGTCATGAAAGGCAAGGACCTACATCCAAGATTACTCTATCCAGCAAAGCTATCATTTAGAATGCAAGGGCAGATAAAGTGCTTCTCAGATAAGGTCAAGTTAAAGGAGTTCATCATCACCAAGCCCTTATTATATGAAACGTTAAAGGGATTTATCTAAGAAAAAGAAGATAAAAAAATATGAACAGTAAAATGACAACAAACTCACAATCATTAACAACAGAACCTAAAAAAAAAAAAAATGAACTAAGCGAACAGCTAGAGCAGGAACAGAATCACAGAAATGGAGATCACATGGACGGTTATCAGTGGGGGCGTGGGAGGGGAGAGAGGGGGAAAAGGTACAGGGAATAAGTAGCATAAATGGTAGGTAGAAAATAGACAGGGAGAGGTTAAGAATAGTGTTGGAAATATAGAAGCCAAGGAACATATATGTATGACCCATGGACATGAACCAAAGAAGGGGAGGGAATGCAAGTGGGAGGAGGTCTTCAGGACAGAGGAAAATAAAGGGGGAGAAATGGGACAGCTCTAATAGCATAATCAATAAAACATATTTTTAAAAAATCAGGAGGAATATCTTGGGAGTGAGCGATCCCAGACTGCACTGCCTAGGGTAAGAGCACCATGAAGATAAAAACCCCCATTACCTCTGCAAGTAAAAATCAGTGGGGGTTGGGGCAGCAGAAAAAACTGCTAGATTTTTGCTGTTTAGAAGTCCCATACTGACTTAGTATGTATGCAAACCCATCCACTCTGGATTTCATCTTCAGGGCAGAAACTAGAAGGGCACCAGTTGCATACAGGAAGTGGGTGAAGTTACTGGAATGGGGCAAATGCTGGGCAAACATCCGGAAGCCAGGCGGCTGCACTGTACCCTCTCTGAGCCCTCCCGCCACACAGAGCCACACCAGTGAAGCAGGTTTCCTTGCCCTGGCATTTACCTAAGTCTTCACCCCACACAATTTATAGGTGCCTTTTCTACAATGGGCCATGCTACTAAAACAGGGAGTCAAAGCAACTCTACCTAATACACAGAAACAGACATAAAGAGGCTACAAACTAAGGAGACAAAGAAATATGGCTTAAATGAAAGAACAAAACAAAACCCCAGAAAAAGAATTAAAGGAAACGGAGATAGCCAATCTGTAAGATGCAGAGTTCAAATCACTGGTGATCAGGATGCTCAGAGATCTCCTTGAGTACGGCAACAACACAAAGGAAGGAATGAAGACTACGCTAAGTGAAATAAAAGAAAAATCCACAGGGAAACAACAGTAAAAGGAAGGAAGCCATGATTCAAATCAATGATTTGGAATGTAAGGAAGAAATAAACATTTAACAAGAACATAAAGAAGAAACAAGAATTCTGAAAAATGAGGAAATTATAAGGAACCTCTGGGACATCTCCAAACTTGCCAATATCCGTCCGAATCATAGGGATGCCAGAAGGAGAAGAGGAAGAGCAAGTAATTGAAAAAATAATGAAAGAAAAATTTCCTAATTTGGTGAAGGAGATAGACATACAAGTCCAGGAAACACAGAGAGCCCCAAGCAAGTTGGACCCAAAGAGGACCACACCAAGATACATCATTATTAAAATGCCAAAGCTTAAAGATAAAGAGGGAATCTTAAAAGCAGCAAGAGAAAAGCAGGGAGTTACCTACAAAGAAGTTCCCATAAGACTATCAGCTGATTTCTCAAAAGAAACTTTGCAGGCTAGAAGGGACTGGGAAGAAGTAGTCAAGGGATGAAAATCAAAGACCTACCACTTAGATTACACTATCCAGCAAAGCTATTATTTAGAATTAAAAGGCAGATAAAGTGTTTCACAGACAAGGGAAATCTAAAGGAGTTCATCATTACCAAGCTACTATTATATGAAATGTTAAGGGGATTTATTTAAGAAAAACAAGAATATCAAAACTATGAACGTTAAAAAGGCAAGTAATTCACAACTATCAATAACTGAATCTAAAAAAACAAACCAAGCAAACAACCAGAACAGAAACAGAATGATAGATATGGAGATCACTTGGAGGGTTATCAGTTTGAGGGAAGGAAGGGGAAGAATGAGGGGAAAATGTGCAGGGATTAAGAAGCTTAAATTGGTAGGTAAAAAATAGACAGGGTGGTATTAAGAATAGTAAAAGAGATGTGGAGTCAAATTATTTATATGCACAACCCATACACATGAACTAAGGGGTGATATTGCTGGAGAGAATGGGGGGTACCAGATGGAGGGGGGCATAAGGGGAAATTGGGACAACTGTAATAGCATAATCAATAACATATATTTTAAAAGAGGAAAAACAATAATGTGAATGGGTGTATGGTGTAAGATGGTTGTCTAGTTTCATTTTTTTTTTTTGCATGTACCAGCCCAGTTCTCACAACATCATTTATTGATAAGACTGTCTTTACTCCATTGTATGCTCTTGCCTCCTTTGTAAAATATTAATTGACCATAAAGTCATGGATTTATTTCTGGGCTCTCTATCTGTTCCATTGACCTATGTCTGTTCTTATGTCTCTTCTTATGTGATTGTTTTGATTGTGGTGGCCTCGTAGTATAATTTGACATCAGTTATTGTGATCCCTCTAACTTTGTCCTTTCTCAAGATTGCTGAAGCTATTCAGAATCCTTTTTTTAGTTCCACATAAATTTTTGGAATATTTATTCTAGATACATGAAATATGCCATTGGTATTTTAATAGGAATTGCATTGAATCTGTAGGTTGCTTTGGGTAGTATGGACATTTTAATTATGTTAATTCTTCTAGTTCATGAACACAGTATATGTTTCCACTTATTCATATCTCCCTCAATTTACTTCTTCAGTGTCCCATAGTTTTCTGAGTACAGGTCTTTTACATCTTTTATTCCTAGATACTTTAGGTTAAATTTATTCCTAGGTACTTTATTTTTATTTTTGGTGCAACAGTAAATGGGATTGTTTTCTTAGTTCTAGAATAAACTCAAAATGGATAAAATACTTAAATATAAGTATTTATATTTACTATAAGTCATGATATCATAACAATCCTAGATGAAAACATAAGCAGGAAATTTTCAGATATCTCTCATAGCAATATTTTTGCTGATATATCTCCTGGGGCAAGGGAAATAAAGGAAAAAATACACAACAGGACTACATCAAATCAAGATTATGCACAGCTAAAGAAACCATCATCACCATGAAAAGGGAACCAACTGTATGGGAGAACATATTTGCCAAAGATACATTGAACAAGGGATAATTTCCAAAATACATAAAGAATTCACACAACTCAACAACAGGAAGACAAACAACCCAATTAAAAAATGGGCAAAGGACCTGAATAGACACCTCTCCAAGGAGGACATACAGATGGCCCATAGACATATGAAAAAATGCTTAACATCACTAGAGATACAAATCAGAGAGATGCAAATTAAAACCACAATGAGACATCAACTCACACTTGCCAAAATGGCTTTTCATGTGTCTCTGGATCCTCTATATGTCCTCCTTGGAGAATTGTCTATTCAGGTCCTTTGCCCATTTTAATTGGGTTGTTTGTCTTCCTGGTAATAATAGTAATAATAATAATAATAATAACAACAACAACAACAACAACATCATTTACTGAAGAGGCTATTTTTACTCCATTGTATGCTCATGTCCCCTTTGTCAAATATTAATTGACCATAGAGACTTGGGTTTATTTCTGGGCTCTCTGTTCTGTTCCATTGATCTATGTGCCTGTTCTTATGCCAATAGTAGACTGTTTTGATTACAGTGGCCTTGTAGTATAATTTGATGTCAGGTATTGTGAGCCCTCCTACTTTGTTCTTCTTTCTCAAGATTTCTGGGGCTATTCAAGATCTTTTTTTGGTTCTATATACATTTTTGAAATATTTGTTCTAGATATGTGAAATATGCCATTGGTATTTTAATAGGAATTGCATTGAGTGTATAGATTGCTTTGGGTAGTATGGACATTTTAATGATGTTAATTAATTCTTCCAATCCATGAACACAGTATATGCTTCTATTTATTTGTATCTTCCTTAATTTCTTTATTCAGTGTTCTACAGTTTTCTGAGTACAGGTCATTTACTTCCTTGGTTAAATTTATTCCTAAGTACTTTAATTTTCTTGTTGCTAGAGTAAATGGAATTTTTTTCTTAGTTTCTCTTTCTGATATTTCATTGTTGGTGAATAAAAATGCCTTCAATTTCTGAACATTGACTTTGTATCCTACTATTTTGCCAAATTGAATTGAGTAGTTTTTTAGGTGGAGACTATAGGCTTTTCTATGTACACTATCATGTCATCTGCAAATAATGAAAGTTTTGCTTCCTCCTTTCCAATTTGGATGTCTTTTATTTCTTTTTCTTGTCTGATTGCTGTGGCTAGAACTTCCAGTCCTATGTTGAATAAGAGTGTTGAAAGTGGACACCCTTATCTTATTCCTGAGCTTAACGGGAAAGTTCTTGTCTTTTGCCCTTTGAGTGTAATGTTGGTTGTAGGTTTCTCATATATGGTTTTTATTATGTTGAGGTATGCTCCCTCTATTCCCACTTTGCTGAGTGTTTTTACTGTAAATGAGTGCTGGATTTTATCAAATACTTTTTATGCATCTATTGATATGATCATGTGATTTTAGACCTTCATTTTGTTTATATGTGGTGTATTAAGTTTATCAATTTGTGAATATTGAACCATCCTTCCATCCCTGGGATGAATCCCACTTGATCATGGTGTATGATATTTTTAATGTATTGCTGAATCTGGATTACCAATATTTTGTTGAGGATTTTAACATCTATGTTCATCAGAGTTATTTGATGTGGACACCAGCCAGCAGTGTTCGCAGCATTGTGAATGAGACAAGACAAATTCACACAGACTCCCGAGTCCTGTGGAGGAAAAGAGATGGCATGGCCACTCTCTCAAGAGGAGAGCATGCTGACCTTCACCTTGATGAGCTTTTATTGCTTTTCTGGGCACATTACATTGAGGATGGTCCTCATTTACTATGCACAGGTTTGCTTTAGGTGGTTACCTTTCACAGAAAACAAAGGAGAGGATGTTGCCAATTACATTACAGAAGAAGGATATTTGCAAATGTAAAGGGAAAAGTGGTTGAACTGGTCACACTTGTCTTTGGAGGGTTTAGCATAGATTTTAGGAAGTTACTTTAAAGATATGCAGCAAATGATTGCTGCCTCAATTCAGGGTGAGGGAGTTTTTAGCAAAAAGCAAGTCTCAAAGCAGAGTAGGTACAATGCAGGTCTGATTCCCCATGGGAGAACCTATCCATGGGTGTGGGTCCTGTATACCAGACCTCACTTTCCACTCACCTTTCTGAGTGGAAGCTGGGCCCATGCCATGCAGAATGGTTTTCTATAGTTATTGGCCTATTGTTTTCTTTTTTTATTGTGTCTTTACCTGGTTTTGGAATAGGATGATACAAACCTTATAAAAATAGTTTCAGAGTCTTACCTCTTCTCCAATTTTTTAGAATAGTCTGACAAGGATAGGGGTTAGTTCTTCCTTAAATGTTTGGTGAAATTCACCTGTGATGCCATCCTGTCCAGGGCTTTTGTGTGCTGGGAGTTTTTTTATTACTGCTTCAGTTTCACTAGTTGTTATCAGTCTATTCAGGTTTTCTGCTTCTTCTTGACTCAGTTTTGGAAGATTGTATGTCTCTAGAAATTTGTCCATTTTGCCCAGGTTGTCCAATTTCTTGGAATATAGTTGTTCATAGCAATTTTTTACAATCCTTTGTATTTCTGTGGTATCAGTTGTCATGTCTCCTCTCTTATTTCTGATTTTATTTATTTGGGTCCTCTCCCTTTTTTTCTTGATGAGTCTGGTTAAAGGTTTGCTGATTTTGTTTATCTTTTCAAAGAACCAGATCCTGGATTTATATCCTTTGATTGTTCTTCTAGTCTCCATGTCATTTAATTCTGCTCTGATCTTGATTATTTCTTCCCTACTACTTGCTCTGGGTCTTGTTCGTTATTGTTCCTCTAGTTCTTGCAGATGTAGGGTTAGGTTGTTTATTTGAGATTTTTCTATCTTCTTTAGGTAGGCCTGTATTACTATGAATATCCCTTTCAGTGCTGCCTTTGCCGTGTCCCGTAGGTTTTGGGTTGTCGTGTATTCATTTTCTTTTGTTTCTTGATATTTTTTGCTTTCTTCCTTGATCTCATTATTGACCCATTCATTAATTAATAACATGTTATTCAGTCACCATGTATTTGAATATTTTTGAGTTTCTTCCTTGAGTTTGGTTTCTAGTTTCAATCCATTGTGATCTGAGCACATCCTGATATAATTTCAATTTCCTTGAATTTGTTGAGGCTTGTTTTGTGTCCTATCATGTGGTCTATCTTTGAAAATGTTCCATGTGCATTTAAAAAGAGTGTATGTATATTCTACTTCTTTGGCGTGAAAGGTTTGTATATATCAATTAAGTCTATTTGATCTAGAGTATAATTCAGTGCCGTAACATTCTTGTTGATTCTTTGTTTGGAAGATCTATTCATTGTTGACAGTGTGGTGTTAAAATTCCCTATGATTGTGTTGTCAATATCTTTCTTGAAGTTCTCCAAGATTTTCTTTATACATTTAGGTGCTCCTATGTTGGGTGCATACATGTTTACAAGGGTTATATCCTCCTGTTGGACTACTCCCTTAAGTATTATGTAGTGACCTTCTTTGTCCCTTTTTATGGCCTTTGTTTTGAAGTCTATTTTGTCTGATATAAGTACTGCTACCTCAGCTTTCTTTTTATGTTGTTTGCTTGGAATTTTTTATTCCATCCCTTCACTTTCAACCTGTGTAAATCTTTTGTTCTGGGGTGGGTCTCTTATAGTCAGCATATATGTGGGCTGTGTTTTCTCATCATTTCAGCTACCCTATGTCTTTTGATAGGAGCATTTAATCCATTTATGCTTAAAGTTATTATCGGTAAGTACTTATTCCTTGCCATTTTTTCCATACCTGTGTTCCTTTCCCCGCCCCTCTTTTTTTGTAGCAGTCCATTTAGCATGTCTTTCAGTGCTGGCTTGGTGGAGATGTACTCTTTTAGCCTTTTTTTTTTCTGGAAAGCTCTTTATTTCATCTTCCATTTTAGAGAGAGTCTTGCTGGATAGAGTAGTCTTGATTGTAGGTCTTTGTCTTTCATTACCTGGAATATTTTGTGCAAATCCCTTCTGGCTTGTAGTGTTTCTGTTGAGAAATCAGCTAATAGTATTATTGGAGCTCTCTTATATGTTACTAGCTGTTTCTCCCTTGCTGTCTTTAAGATTCTCTTTTTGTATTTAAATTTTGCCATTTTAATTATGATGTATCTTAGAGTAGACCTTTTTGGGTTCATCTTGATTGGAACTCTCTGTGCTTCCTGAAATTGCATGACTTTTCCCCTCACCAAGTTAAGGAAATTTTCTGTTGGTATTTTTTCAAACAGGTTTTCTAGCTCTTGCTCCTTTTCTTCTCCTTCTGATATTGCTATGATGTGAATGTTGTTATGTTCCATGTTGTCCTGAAACTCCTTTAAACAATCCTTACTTTTTTAAAATCTGTTTTCATTTTGTTGCTCTGCCTGGGTATTTCTTTCTACATTGTCTTCCAGTGTATTGATTTGGTGCTCTGCTTCATCTAGACTGCTTTTAATTTCTTCTAGTGTATTTTTCACTTCAGATATTGTTTTCTTCATTTCTTTCTGGTTCTTATTCATGGTTTGTATATCCTTTTTCATGCTGCTATAGTTCCCCCTAAGTTCTTGTAGCTCCTATAAAGCTCTTTGTAGTTCTCACTTGAGCATCCTTATAACAATTATCTTGAATTCTATGTCTGATAGATTGCTTGTCTCAATTTCATTTAGCTCTTTTTCTGGGGATTCCTCCTTTTCTTTTGATTGGGGCTTATTTCTTTGTCTCCCCATTTTAGGTGACTCTTTATTTTTGCATATTAAATTGTTCTACTTTGACTCCCTATCTTCATGTGGGGGACTTCTGTGGTAGGACTTTTAGGGGATTCAGTGGTGCAGTCTCTTCAATATCTTGATCTGGATGTTCTAGGGTTTATGTGGGCTCTCTTGTCCTTGAGCTTTGATTGTTTTGGGCTCATTCTCGATGGGTTATCCCCTCTGGCTGACTGACTTGGAATCGCAAACCCCACCATGTCTTTTATGCACACATTGTGAAGTGTCCTCTGTACTTCTTGGCTTCCAAAGTTCATATTAACTAAGATTTCATTGACTGTTCAGTTTATTTGTTGGAAGATCAACCAAGTATCCAAGTTGGGGGCAAGAGCAAGTAGACTCAGCTTCCACCTAGTCGGTGGCCATTTTCTGGTACGGGGCCAAAAGGTAGCAATTTTTTATTTCTTTAATAATTTTCCTGATGCCAATTGTTTGATGTGTTCCTCATTTTGTTTGCTCTTCCCGAGCACTGGAAAAGACTGCAATTCCAAGCCTCCTTGCTGTTGATCTTGTGGGCTCCAAGGCTGGCTTCTACCCAGTGAAATGTTGGGGAGCCAGGTAAGCCACCTTCAGTTTGGCTCTTAAAACATCTTGTATAATTCTCCAGCTCCTCTTTCCTTGGATGCTCTGCATTGTAGAAGGAACCAAGATCCCTGAATCCTCTATGGAGAGAAGCTACTGAAGAAATTCCCAAGGTACCAGACTGTGACAGGAGTGATAAGTAAACCTTTAATGGATTAAGCCTGTCTTGTCTTTTCTAAACAACTGTATTTTATAAGAAATCCCTGAATTCTTTTGTAAGAAAGTTGATGTCACATCATTTTAACTGTTAATAATTTTGCTATATATTTTTTTGCTCTCAGTAATGTAACTAGGGTTAGATGTTTTTGCAGCCTGTGTCCTTATGTGTCACATGTAGCATCGCTTGGATTTTTGCTTTAAATTTTTTTTTTCATTCCAACATGACAGAGGGCTCCTGTCTACCCAGGCTTTTCTGCAAACTGCATGCCTTGGTTTTTTATTTGTAGCCAAATACAATAGCTCAAAAGAGCTGAATGCATGAAAAATGATACTTTCAATGAACATGTTATGATATTCTTTTTCCCCTTTTGGAAAAAAATTGTTCAGTAATCAAATTACTAATGCATTAAGACAAATAAACTCATGAGTTGAGAACTTATCACACTGTATCTTTTGCCAGGATTCCAGAAGTTCCTAGCATCTTACAAGCTGTCACATTTATATTACAAAATCCTTTTTTCCTCTCTAATTTAAAAGAACCTCAAAGACAAGGGACCAGGTTTTTGTTGTTGTCATTGTTTAATATCAAGTGTTGAGAGTTGGGTTAATCTTATTCCTTGATTATTGTAAATTCTCATTGTTAGTCCATGTTAAGCCCCTTTCTGGTTTTATATCATTTTATTTTATTTCTACCTATTCATCTTTACTCTCCCAGATAAGTCATCCACTGATGTTTTTGATATATGTTGTTAAATATGCATGTATCCTTATGAAATACATGTTATGCTGGAGTATGTGTGTGCACATGTACATAAAATCTTTGCTTCTTCATGAGCATTAAATGACATTGTACAAAGTCTGATGCAAAAGTCTGGGCTAGTTTCTGGAATGTTAAATAGAGTACTTCCTCCACAGACTTTCAGATAACATGCTGATGATTAGACTACGCAACTTTATTACACTTATATGGTTTTCAATGCCCTTTGAAATGTGATTAATTCTTTTAAGAATCATGGACCCTTATGACACTGGGCTCATAAATAATTAAATCCATTTAATACTGTAGACCAACCCACACCTATCAGAACTCAGGTTCTCAGCAGAGTGGGCTATGGTTCACTAATTTTGAAATACTATCACTGCTTTATGCCATCTTCAATTCATTTGAATAATGCAATACAGGGGACAAAAGAGGGGAAGTTATAAATGTAGAGTTATTAAAATATGCAATTTTATTAATTTGAAAAAACTTCAAAATCCAGAAAAATAGAACAATACAATAAACTACATGCCTCCAAATTTCTTCTTTTATTTTTATTTTTATTTTTTTGGAAATTTTGACATTTAATGAAATGTCTGGCTTAAGAAATTATTGGCTTTTTCTAGGTATGGAAAGTTTTGTGATTATATTTTCAGCACCCTTTTCTTGGAGAGATGCATTCTTAAATATTTACAGAAGAAATAACTAGATGACTGAGATTTGCTTCAAAAAAACACAGGAAGGGGCAAGACTGATTGTGGGTAGTTAGTGGTCAGAAATGGGTAGGTAATCAAGGTTCACTGTACTATTCCATGGACTGTGCTGTATGTTGGAACTCCTTCCTCATTCAAAAGTGTAAAAATGGTACTAGGCAAGGTCTCACTTCCTACTCACCCTTCCAGTCCAACCCCAGACTTCTGCCTCAGGGCCAACCCCACAATTGGAGGAGAACTCATGTTCGAGTCACCCAAACTCCCCACAGAAACAGCTGCAGCTAGAGAAATGCTTAAATGATGGTGGGGGGGGGGGGCTCCCATTAGCAACATCGTGCTCGATGGCTCAGTGTTTTGCAGCTCTTGAGCATGTGGTGAAGGATTACCTGGACACTGGCTGGCATGCCCAAGTGCTTGATCCAGCCTCACTTGTGCGTTTGTCTGATGTTGCTTGGCTGGTACTCATTCCTAAGCACCTTGTCTCTGCTTGGCTGTCTGGCGGGGAGTCCTAGGCATGGGGTGGCCCCAACAAGGCCTGGAACTGGAGCCACCTGACATCCTGTATTGCCACCGACCCACTGATCAGACACAATAGGCAGCTTGGGGATATGCCCAAGAGAGCCACCAATCATGCTGTCACCCATGCCAGTTATTCCAAAACCCATCCAAATTTCTTCTTCTTTTTTTTTTAAGATTTTATTTATTTATTTTTAGAGAGAGGGAGAGGGAGGGAGAAGTAGAAGGAGAGAAACATCGATGTGTGGTTGCCTTTTGTGTGCCCCCCACAGGGACCTGGCCTACAACCCAGGCATGTGCCCTGACTGAGAATCGAACCAACTTTTTGGTTCACAGGCCCATGCTCAATCCACTGAGCTACAGAAGCGAGGGCCAAATTTCTTCTTTAAAAAATAATTTATTTTGGATATTTAAAAAGCATTAAAGTAATATAAAGAGCATTACTCTGTCCATTCCTCAGTTTAAGACCTTATACAGTTGAAAGCACCTGCCTGACTTCATTCCCCTCCATTCTTCCACCCCTAAGTCACCATTACCCTGAATTTTGTGTTTATCATTTGTATGTTAGCCTATGCATTTACTACTCACACATGCATCTGAAACAATAGTTTGCTTTGCAGATTACCAGCTTGACATAAAAGATATCATACTCTTAGTATCCTTTTGTAACTTACTTTTTTATCTAATTTTTTTTGAAATTTCTTTTTGTGTGAATGTGTGTGGTGCTAATTCATTCACACTGCACTGCTGATCATTCTGAGGAGGACAGCCATGTCACAATCTGTGCTTGAATGTGATGCTGAGTGTGAAGGGATGCTCCCTCTGGTGCCCCTTGACTCCACCGTTCCTCTGATGTGCCCTGTCTACTCTGGAACCCAGGTTCTCACCACACCCTCTGGACAAACCGTGTGTGTCCCCTGCGTGTGAGTGCTCTGGAACACTGGCCTATATGAGCATCTGGGCGTTGCACCCATCTCAGCGCTGGCCTGTTCACACTCACTGTCTCTCCTCTTGTCCTGCACCCTAACTTCACTCTGCACGCACTCCCTTCACCTGCCCCAGCTTCTCACTGACACGGCTCTACCATTGCTCCTCTACCCTCACTTCCCTTTTTCCACCCCTACCAATGTCCTTATTTCCTCTGCCTCAAAAGCCTCCTTGCCACAGGGCTCATTTTCTTTTCCATTTATACTTTTTTAACCTCCATCTCCAGCTTCTTCATCTTTGTCACCAGAATCTTCTCTATAGCTAGACCTACCTCCCCCAACTTTCTTTTTTCTCCCACTCAATACAGGCCTCTCTCTGCCACCAATTTGCCACCTTTTGCCACCAATCCCAACCAACCTCTTTCTTTCCTTCGTTTTCCCTCATCATTGGCCACTTCCCTGCCACCAAATCACTTTGTTCTGTTGGATCCCCCATTCTTAATGGACAATCTTAATGACCTTTGCTCATTAATTTACCATTAATTTGCCTTTTCTTCCCTGCCCTTGGAGCACTCTCATATCCTAAATCTTCTTCACCAATTTGATCTCCTTTTCTGTCACTGGACCCTTTCCCGTCATCTGACCCGCAATGTACATTACCTTAACTATGACAGTCTGACTCAGTTCCAGTCCCACTGAAAATTGTCCCATGGAGCTCATGTCCATAGAACCCCAGTTGGTTGTCCTCTTCAGTCCTCACAATCCCAGGCATTGCTCCCCCAAGCCCGACTAAGAAGGTAGCTCCTCTATGCCAAGTTTCCATATGAGGAAAAGGCTGTGGGAGATGAACTGAGCAATTCCTCTAGGGGTCAAAGAGTCCAGGGAAATAATCAAGGCCAAGCTCCTCAGCTACAATCAAAAGATGTTCCTAGAGCCAGTGAACTGGGAACACCTCAGAGTAAAATGGATATCTATGCAATGACCCAGGAACACCCCCCACCACAAGGAATGTTGGTTGCCATGCCTTAGAGAGCAGCTCGCTAGCAGTTTGAAGATCAAATTTGAAATAAAGCCACAGAACCAGTCATAGGTTTGCCCCTTGCTCAGATACTTCTCAGGTCCCACTGGCCCATGTCCAAAGTGTGCTCAGTGGGACACGGCAGCTTCCCAGGTGCGGGGTGTCCATATGGAGGCAAGAGAGAGCTGCCTGGGGCAGTGGGAACACTGTCTCTAAGATGCTGGCCCCAGTAAAGAGCCAAGACAAGTATTTAACCCCAGTGAAAGAGAGAGAGGACTCTGAGAGCTCTATTACAGTGAGCAAAGAGGAGGGCAGGCGGGGACCTCCCCGAGCCAGAAGGAAGATCCAGCCTGCCCAGGTCAGGGCAGAGGCTCTTGTAAGCAAGACCCCACAAATTCCAGACACAGAATGAACAGGTTCCAACAGAAAGAAAACTGAGAAATAGGATGGGACACTTTTTACACTTAATTCATGCCAGGAAAAAAGGCAACGAGCAAGAAGGTGCCTTTCAAAAATCCAAGTCTGTGTAGGCTTCTGACAGAGCCAGGCTCCAAGCTCAGGTGAAGGGAAAGATGTCTTCATGAGAGGTGGGGATGCTGAAGTTCAGGAGTGCATCACAGTCACGGACCTGATCCTAAGAAGAAACTGGGGCTTGGGCATAGACTTCGCATGAGCTAGGAAGGTTGGGACAGGGAGGAACTCCGGTCCTGGCAGAGCCTGGATATGGGCGTTCCTGCAGCCACAAGGTTCCCTTCTTCCCAGAACAAAGGAAAGTGATGAGTGCCACATCCTGTAGTCATCAAGGAGGCTTTAAGGGTGAGGGTTGTCCCAGCAGAAATAAGCAATAAGTCACCAAGAATAAGACATATTGACATCTCATACTCCTCAATGCATGGAAGTACACAACATGACTTCTGGAATATTATTGCCAAAAATGCGTAAGTCCAACCTAATCAAGAAAATGCCAGTCACACCCTAATTGAGGGACATTTTACAAAATAACAGTATTTTTCAAAAGTATCAAGGTCATGGAAAACAAGAAAAGAATGAGGAAATGCCATAGATGGAAGAGGCTAAGCAGATGTAATAACTAAATGTGATGTGGGATCCTAGGTTGAATTCCAAAATAGAAAACCATTTGTGGAAAAACTAGTAAAATTCATTAAGTCTGTAGTATTTTACTTATTGCACCAATGTTAACTTCTGGGTTTTGATTATTGTACTGTAGTGATATGAATTAACATTAGGGGAACCTGGATGAAGTTTATACAGGAATTCTGTACTATTTTTGCAACTTCTCTGTAAATCTAAGATTATGTCAAAATAAAAAGTTTTTTAAAAATCCAGATTTGATGCCTTTTTTTGGTGTTAATTTTTGATCATTGATTCAATTTCTTCATTAGTTATTGGTTTTCTATTCTTTATCTAGACAATTTTGCTAACTTTCCTCAAAAGTTTTCCATTTTGACTGTTTTCTAAATGATTCGCATGATACTAATTTGTATTATTCTTCAATACATTTTGAAGTCTCTATCGGGTTTATAGTTACATCACCCTCTTCATCAATAATATTATGTATGTGTGCACTTTCTTGCTCTGTTTTCCCCTTTGATCAGGACTGTGAGAAGTTTGTTTTTTTACTAGCCTTTTAAAGAATGCGTTTTGATTTTGTTAATCATTCTTTGTTTTTATTCTCATAATTTCTGCTTTTATTTTCATTATTTTCTTCTGTTTTTAGTTCATTCTATTACTCTTTTTCTAACTTCTTGAATTAAACTCTTTACTCATTAATTTGCCACCTGTCGTGTTTTCTAACATAAGCAGTCGTGAGGATACGGTTATGTTTCTGGTTCTATCTGACAGCATCACTCGAACTTTTATATGTTGTATTTTCCTTGCACAATTTTAATGGCAATACTTTCTGTTGTAATTTTTCCTTTAACCCATGGGTTATCTATAAATATGCCTTGTTATTTCAAAATATATTTCAAAATTTGTTATTACTAATTTTATTTTACTAAAACATGGGTATTTGTAGCCTAAATTATATCACTGTCATTTGTCACAAGGCTCACAATACAATTTTAACAAATACAATCTTCACTTTTCCCTCAAAATAGTTACTGGTTGCCAGAAATGAGAGAATGCTTCAAAATAGAATACATGTAATTGAATGATCTGAGATTTCAACTTTGGCTCGACCTCCCCACATCTTCCTAACAATTTTCTATCCTAATGAAGAGTATTGGAGCACACCTTTAGGTTGATTTGTGATTCTGTTCACCAACTTCACACAAATTACAGCCAATAAAAGTTTTCAAATTAACCTCTCCTCTCTGGCACTTGCAGGTATCAGTGACATTTGTCTTTGGATAGAGGTTATGGAGATTTGCCATTGTGCAGAATATAGGTTCAGAATCAGTACTTATTATTGCTGGTGTTAAAGTATGACAAGTAATATCCTGGTGAATTTATATATTCCCAGGATTTAAACACTGAACTGGGCTGGAATCTGAAGACAAGGTCAGGAAAGGCACTCTGTAAAATGGAATCTGATAAGACTTAATATAAAAGGGAAAGGAGTTTTGTAATGTATCTTATTATGTGGTTTTGAATGCTCTTTTTTATGAGCCCAAGATGTTAGAAGTATTGGTCCTAACTCATCTAGACTAAAAAGAGAATCCGATAGTAGTAATCCATCACTGCCTATATTAGTCAGGGCGTACAGATACAGAACCAATAGGATGTATATGCGTATGTGTGTATGTGTGGCGCGAGAGAGAGAGAGACAGAGAGAGAGAGCGGGGGGATTGAGATTTATTTTAAGTAATTGGCTCGTAGGATATAGAGGCTGGCAAGTCCAAAGTCCGATGTGTGGGCCAGCAGGCTGGAGACCCAGGGAAGAGCCAGTGCTGCAGCTCACTTTAAGTCTGAGGGCCACCTGCTAGAAGAATTCCTTTTTGCTCAGAGGAGGTCAGTTTTTGTTCTATTTAGACCTTCTACTGATTAGATGAGGCCCATCCACATCATGGAGGATGAACTTTCTCAAAGTTCACAGATTTTAATGTTAATCTCATCCAGAAACATGTTTGACCAGCTAGTAAACACTGTGGCTCAGCCAAATTAACCCATAACGTTAACCTTCACACTGCTCAGGATGGATAGGGGCCACAATTGGTGGCTGCTAGTATTTTAGTCCCTGGGAGACAAGGTGCCCAAAAGAAAAGTGGCCTGACTTTGACTTTCAATTATGTCTCTCCTTAGTTTTGAGATCTTAAGCAGTTTAGTTAACCTCTTGGAGCTTCAGGTTCTTTTTATACCTAAATAATAGGGTTGTGAGAATTAAATGATATAATTCTATAAACATCTAATGGTCTCTTTGTAGGTGCTCAGAAATCGTTCATTTCCTGAGCTTCCCCAGGAAGGTGCATTCTCTAGCTGCTGCCTCAGCCTGATTCAAACTTCTCATGAGATGACCCAGGGCTGTGACACTTTGAACACAAGGCCATGTTACAATGATTAATTCCATTTGCCATGTAGGGCACTTCATGGACTCTCTAGTCTACCTTCCACATGACCTTGCAGCTCCACGCACACAGCCTCTGACCAACTCATTCTTTGTGTTTTTTAGGTCAAATTCAGAGAGTCCAACTGGTTGCTGGCTAGATCCCTTTGGTCAGATGGTCCAATCAGCTGTGGCTAAGTAGAAATGGATCATGTAATTTGATAGATTAATGCTTGCAGGAATCTCGGTCAAAAACTTAAACGGAAAGGTTAAGTTGGGTGGGCCAAGCAAAATACCCTACAACTTAGTTTCTAATATGGTTGCCTAGCTGGGTCAGTCGATGTATCTCAAAATGTGGTGCCTACCCTCTGCTCCTGTACCTCCAGCCCAGAGTTTGCCATCAACTCACAGCTAGCCTCCAGGCTTAAGCAGGCTGGTTTCCCACCAAGTGGGAGAAGCCAAGGCTTCTGTCTCTTGTGGCTATTTGTCTCGCCTATGGAGAAATTTGACCTCTCCAACATATTTTTCCCAATAGACTACTGTGATTTCTGGCATGGACAGGACATGTCCTCTTGTCCTGCTTGTTTATGCCTGTCTCCAATCTCAGTGGCTTCCCTGTCTTTGCTTTCTCCTCTCTCCACACATCCAGCTCCTCATTTCTGAAATAGGCTTTTCTCTTCACTCCATGTATCCTACAAGGTCACTGCCATATGGGGTGGCAAAGAAATGATGGGTATATTTATAGCAGTTAGGGAAACTGTATTTTGGATTTGGAGAACTTCCCCCACCTGAATCTTCTCCTATAATAAAAGTTTAAAGTCCTTTCCTTGTAGCTTACCTTGTTTTTTCTTAAACCCTAGGAGCAATGTCACACGAGGTTTCTCTCTCTGTGCAAGTGCCACTGTACTAAGACATATTTCTCACTAAATTTTGGCTGAAGGGAAAATTATTTCTAAGTTTTTTTTTCTTTAGCCAAAAACTATACAACAACTAAAACACCATTTGTAAACAGGAACAAGAAATAATTTCTAACTTATGGGCGATCACTTTATTCTTTCATGACTTACATATTTATGTGTTTGGATAAAACCTATGAATACTAACTGGCTTTTTATTTCAGTAAATGAGGCTGGTTGGGAGTGAATTGGAGAAGGAAAGTGTGGGGCACATAATTGAAGCATAAGATGTAATGGGTGGATTTGAGATCTCTGTCTGCCAATGAATCATTTTGTGACTTTAACTAAGTACCACACTTCGTGCTCTGAATCTCCACCTGGAAGATTATGATAATATGACTGTCTGGCAAGTATGGAATGCAAGTCTATTTTTTTAAAAAGGGAGAACATTAAAGAGATTGTTGGATTTTGGATCCAAACAGGCTAACATTCAAAACAGTAGTCTGGGAAATGAGAATCCTTGTTAAGCCTGAAACACTTAATCCTTGGTTAATAGAGTTTGTAATATTTGAAGAAGCTTCTTTTAAATATAGTGTTTCACCAAACTGATAGTACTCATATGTTGTTTAGCCAAAGAGACAGATGAATGACCAATTTACAAAAGATGAAAAACATTTGGCCAAGAAACATACAATACAATTATCATCCTCACTAATAATATAAAAATTGCAAACTAAACAATGAGGTAACTTTTTTTCACTTTTCAAATTGGGAAAGAGTTAAATAGTCTAATTACACAAGCCCAGCTTTGGTGACAGTGTGGGAAAAGGCACGCTTGGTGAGAGTGTAAGTCAGCACAGGACTTTCTCCTTTTCTTTTCCTTCACTGGTGCCAAGAGGGTAAAGATCATTCCATTTTGGGAGCTGACACCCACAGCAGTCACTACCACCTAGCCAGAACCTTCCATGACATGGGTCTCTGTATGGAAAAGAGAAAATAGGAGGAGTGCTATTTTTTTTACAGCTAGTCATGTGTTGGCATGAAACTCAAACTTAGAAAAAAGAAAACAATCTGGCTTCCTTGCTCCCCATGAATAACAATATACTCAACAGACAGTAGGAAAAAGCCAAGAATTGGACCTATTTAAAATAGACCAAGAAAATTGAGGGACAAGGAGAAAAATGTGTCTAACTGCTTTAGGGTGAGGCTCCTTCCCCCACAATTCACCCTCAACCAGCAGAGCCCCTCCAAGGCCCCTATAAACACTTGCTTCATTGATAACCTCTTTTAAGTTACCTGATGTCCTTATATTCAACTCACTAATATGCTATGGTCCCAGTTGAGTCTGGAAGGAAATGGGACAAGGCCAGAAGAGAGAGCAGGGTCTAGATCAGGTCTCTGTGGCCTGGCTGACTGGGAGGAGGCAGAGTGGAAACTGGGGGGACCACAGGCCGTACCTAACAGCAACATGGGATCTCTTTCCATGGACTTCTTGACATGACTCAATTCCCCAGTTAAACAGCTCTCATCAATATTGCGATCATTCTCCTGGATCAGTATTCCACCTGCAGGTGGCAGATCATCTAGTGCACAGAGAGGAAGGGGCTACATGGAAAGAAGGGAGGTAAGGGCCTGGTGGAGGGTGGGGACCATCCGACCCATGTTAGGGCTGCCTCCATGGCTCGCCTATAGGGCACTGTCCCAGGGAGTACCTGGAGAGCCTTTGAAAGACAACTTAAGCTTTGACACCTGGGACAAAACTCCTTTCCAGTATCATAAATTCAAATAATTAATGATCCCCAAAATCCTTTCCATAGCCTGAACATTATAATTTTAACAGGGTACACAGCTGACAATCTTTTGAGAGAGTTTCAGCTACTTCTTTCCTTGAATTTACTTCCTACAACTTCCTTAAATGCTAATCTAGAAGCTAACACAATCTAGGGTCATATTTAGAAGTTTTATTTGGTTCTTCTTATATTTTCCATTTCTTTCATTATACTTATGTTTTCCTTTAAATCTTGACTATATATATATAAAATTGCTGTTTTAAAGTCCTCATCTGCTAATTTCATCATCTATGTCATTTCTGAGTCTGTTCTTATTGACTGATTTTTCTCCTGTCTATGGTTTACGTTTTCCTGCTTCTTCATATATGCAGGGTTGGGCAAAAGCAGATTTACAGTTGTTCACAGGGAAAATAATACAACCATTAATAAATAAAAGTACAAGAATAAACTCTGTGTTTCATGTACTCATAACTGTAAACCTACCTTTGTCCCACCCTGTATAGTAATTTTTTAATTGAAAACTGGACATTGTGGGCATTACATAGTTTAGTACCTGGATTTTGTTCAATTTCTTTAAATATTATTAAGTTTAATCCAAGCAAGCAGTTAATTTACTTGCAGACAAGCTTTTTCAGCTTTGTTTGGGTGGGGCTAGAATAGCCTTCACTCTTAGGCTACTTTAGCCTTATCTCTGTAACCTGAAAAGTTTGAAAAGATTTATTTGCAAAGATATATGCATCCTTGTGTTCTTTGCAGCATTATTCACAGTGGCCAAGACAAGGAAACAACTGAAGTGTCTTTTGTTAGATGATTAGATAAAGAATATGCGGTGTGTGTACACATAACTCGATACTACTCAGCCATAAGGAAAGATGAAATACTGCCATTTGCAACAACATGGATTGATTTTGAGAATATGATGCTAAGCAAAATAAGCCAGGCAGAAAAAATTAAAACCATATGATTTCACTCAGATGTGGGATATAAACCTAGAAGCAACAAATGAACAAACAAGAAATACAAAAAAAAAAAAACCTCACAGACACAGACAACAGTATGGTGGTTACCAGAGAAAGGAGGGTGGGGGTAAAGGGGGTCAAATATATAGTGATGGAAGAGGATTTGACTCTGGGGGGTGGGCACACAATCCAATACACAGACGATGTACTATAAACTTGTACGCCTGAAACCTATATAATCTTATTGAGCAATGTCACCCCCAGTAAGTTTAACTAAAAAATAATATAAGTGGAGCCACTTTAAAATGGAGTCCGAGCTGCCATCCAGAGGAACTGCCTTGCACATCTCATGCCTCAGACCTTTGGAATGCTGTTGAAACTGGGCAAAGCAACCTTTGGCCTGCGCCGAAGGCAGCGTTGTGTCCCAAGGAACGGTTTGCAAAGATAACAAGAAAGCAGATATTATGACAAGACTAAAAAATTAACTACTTTAGCTTACTGGCACCAATAGAAATGCCTTCTTCCTACTGATGTACCGTGATTGCTCTCCTTTCTCACAAATACCCCTTTGCCTTCCAATCGGAACGCTATTTGGTTTTCTGCCTGAATCAGTGCTTTCCGATTTTTTAAAAAAATCTCAGATAAATGCTTGTTGCCTCTTACTTCGACCTTTTATTTTTAAGTCACATCTCTCAAGCGTGGCCTTCCTGAGATCTCTCTACAAAATGCTCCAGGTGTTTAATAAGGTTTCTCTATTCCGGTTGGTCAAAAACTGAACGTTTCCTGACTCTGTTCAGGCTCTAGTAGTTGTTCAGCTTATAGTTCCCTGGAAGTTTTTATTTGTTTGTCTCACGAAGTCTATCCTTAAACCTACACCAAATATTCAAGGAGACTCTTCACTTCTTTTTTAAAGATTTTATTTATTTAGTTTTAGAGAGAAGGGGAGGGCGGGAGAAAGAGAAAGGGAGAGAAACATCAGGTGAGAGAGAAACATCAATCGGCTACCTCTGGCAGGCGGGAGGCAGAAGATTCACCTTATTCATGAGGGACAGCACAGTCTGTCAGCACCGAGCTGCCCACCTCCTGGGGCAGGGGCGTGAAAAACTGCCAATTGCTCCTGGAGTGGGCGGGCCTACCTCGCCCCGGGAGGGCGCGGGTCAGCGTGTCCTCCCCACGGAACCCGATTGGCCTGGGCGAGCCCGGAGAATGGGGGCGGGGCTTGATCCTGGGCGGCAGCCACGTTGGACGCTGGGTTGGTCCCACAATGCACTGCGTGTTACGTGACTCGGAGCGGCGGGTCCCGGCTCCACAGGTACGGACCGGCCCCTCCCAGTCCTCGTCTCTTCCCTCTTGGGGTCGCTCGAGCCGCAGGCCAGTCGCTTAGCTCGCCTGGCCTCCCGCTACGGCCCTGGCCCCTAGCCCTGGTGTCTGCAGACCTATTCCAGGACAGGAGCCAATCCCGAACCGGGGGGGCGGGAGCTGGGTGTTGCTGGAACCTCGGAGCTCGGGCGGAGCGGGGTTGCGAGGACTTCGTCCCCTTCCACTTGCCGGGTTTATGGGGCCGCGCAGGCGGCCGTTGCCCCTCGGCTGGCCTTCCATGGGTATGGGGCAGCCGGGTCAGGGGGACCGACTGGGAGGGACATCGCCCTGGGCCGTCAGCAACCGAGAGCGTTCCCTGGCGCCCAGGTGTCAAACACTGTGATCCATAACTGGGCTGCTTAGGTGCCCCGGAGAGCTTGACGTCACATTTTCTGTACCTTCTAGGCGGGGCGGAATTTGAGCTGGTGGCGAACTTTGCGTTTTGTGGGGATTGAATGAGCTTTGAGCTCAGAGAGTTGCCCTCGATGGCTCTCGGAAACCTCATCAGGCCCTGTTAATGGCACTTTGGGAACGAGATGGCAGAGAGACCTGATGAATTGGCTTGACAGATGGAAGAGGTCTTCAAAATAGGAGGCCAAGCCCCAGCTGACTTGACCCTCTCTGCCAGTGAAAGCAGTTTGGGATTTTTGGGTGCTCCACGGCTTCCTGGGTCATCTTATCTGTGGGTAGTTAGTTGGCTAGCTTGAGAACCAGCCCTTCCGACTCCTGTTCTGCCAAGGCAAAGCCCAGGGCTAAAGTGTCAGCCATTAGACTGGAGACGCTGGGATCCCAGCCGACAGGTCGAACAGCCACTTCTAAAACTCTCAGAATCACCTTCCACGCTACTGGCATTTGCTCATGTGCTGAGATTATAAGGAATTAGGCAGTAGATACTTAAATAGTACCACAATTCCAGGTATATGAAGGTTGTAGTTCAGTAATTGGATTTGACATCTGTGACCATACCCTAAGTTATAATGGGACATCTGGGCATTTCCTGTGTTGAGAACCCATGATCTCAGTTTAGTGCTGCTTTTGGTGTGTAACTGATTTTTAAAAATCTGAGTGTATTTTATATTGTTGTATAAAAGAAGCCGAGCTTTTATCAAAGGGAGGGAGGAGGTGTACCTGTGACCTTGCTCTCCATGTAGTTGAGTTAGAAGCTTGGTTATGTTAAGAGGCGATGGCTCAGAGGGTGATTAAAGTTAGGCCTGAGTTTAAATCTGTAACTTGCTAATTTAGGGATTGAATAAATTAATTAACTTTTTGAGTTTGAAATTCCTCAAAGTAAAATGGAATTGATAATACCTATCTCACAGGTTATTGGGAGGCTTACATAAGCTAATTAATGTATGTAAAGTGCCCGGTAAATAGAGGGCAGTCAATAAATAATAATAGTAAACAATATTGTACTCTAGTCTGCAAGGCAGTGCTTCAGGTCCTTTACATGTTCCTGTAAGGTAGATACTATTGGTATCTTTAAAATAACCCTATAAGATACATAGTAGCCACAGTTTACAGATGAGGAAATTGAGTATAGAAAGGTTCAATTAGTACATGGTGGAGTCAGATTTTGAGCCCAGGCAATCTGTTAACTACTATATTGCCTCTTAAAGAAAATGTAAGCTGGTCTTTTATTATTATTTCAAAATTAGTAGCTAGATAGTTTCTGTATCACTAGGTTCTTGTCTTTTGTTGGTTTTAGGAGACTGGTGTAGCACAGTAACGTGGAGATAGAAGAAACTTGGGCTCAAGCACCAGCGCTGTCATATATTAGCAGTGTGACATTGAGAAGGGGAGCCTTCATTTTCTCATCTGCAAAATGGTTATTCCTACCCAGTGTTTGTAAACTATGAGGTGCTACACAAATGTTGGGACTGACACACTTGTGCATGTTTCAGGGTCCCTGTTCCTAGATGTGAGGATAATGTACTCCAGAGCCTGAAGTCTTACACATACTGCTCAGTGCAAGTACCTATAGTAGGAGTGTCAAAGGCTGCTGGAGAGGTTGCATGTGTTGGGTGGCGGGGTGGCAAACTGCAAAATAAAGTCTGGTTGTCCTTGGTACCCTTTCTGCTTTTGTTCTTCAAACTGTTTCTCAAGTGCCTTCTCCCTAACCTATGGCTGTGTAAAGAACTCCCCTTTTCACTTAATCTTGCCCCTACCCTTTGCCATCACAGTTAGTACAGCTTTCTCCCCAAATACACCCTTCCCAATTCTCACAGATCACTATTAGCACTTTTAATAAAATAATATTCACTAAGCTAGTATTTACCAAATTTTGGTACCATCATAATTTTATTAAGTTAGGAGAAAAATTTAGATACTATCACTAAGGGTAGGGCAAAAAATAAGTTAATTGGAAGACATATTAGGTCAATAATAATACAGGTGGGATGCAGATGTGGTAAGAATTCTGAAAGTGGTGCTTGGATGACTGAAGTTTGGAAAATAATGAACTGAAACAAAATATGAGTGATTAACCCAACATGAATGTTTTTATCTTAAAAAAGACATTTATAAAAGTGTTGCTAGAAAATAGATAGAAAGTGTACTTGCACATTGAGTTTTGTTTATTACTTTTTGAGAGATTGCCTTGCTGTTACCTTGGGCCCACAGTCATTACCCCACAAGGCTCTTTACTCAGTACGTTTTAGGAAGTATAAATCTTTTTGTCTTTCAAGTCATGAAAAAAGGAGTAGCTTTGAAGAGTACATGGAAGTTGGCACCCTCTAGTAAAGATAATTTCTGATATTTCTGTTGGGATCCCAGAAAGATCAGGCAGTTTATTTTTAAACACTAAGTATATGGATGTTTGGAAACTATAGGCCACAACCCTTCCCTCATTTTAATTCACAGAGTAGACCTTGTGTTGCAGTATATTTCTGTAAAGACAGAGTTTTATATTTAAATAATCAATACATAAGGTATGAAGTAAGATATTTTCCCACTTTCTTAGGTGAAATGTAGCTGTGGTTTAATTAAATAAAACATGGCAACAATTTTAAAAAGAGGATTATAATGTAGCTTTTATCCCTTGAGGAATTCCAGCTTTCTCTTGCTAGTGCTATTAGAAGATGAAAGAAACTGATTGAATAGGGGGAAAATGATTTGGATATGTCATGTTGGAACTTTGGTCAAAGAATCCATTATGGTAAAGGCTAATTTGATTCCTGCTGAGGTTTTTTTTCCTTTTAAGTAAATAGAGGACAAAAATATTAAAGGTTATTAACATATTAATACCTACCTATTCCTATCATTCCCTCATGAAAACAGGAAAAGGGGGGAGTAAATTGAATGCATTAGCATTACTATTTGGATTAATTTTTATTGTCAGTTACCATCATGAATGGACAGTCAGATTTTGGCTTCACATGGCAGTGAAAACTAGGCACCGCTGATTTCCAAACTTGGTACCAGTTTTCTCTGGCATTTTTTGATATATTACTAACTCAATTTTTCACTTTTGGAAGAAGAAAAATTGACATAGCTGACCTGGGCAGATAAGGATTAATTTAGTCTCTGAGATATAATCATGAAAAAGCCTATGAAATTGTTTTCAGGCTTTTCTGTTTTTACCAATTATAGTGAAAGAGAAGCATTTAGGGCCTTGTGTTCTGATGGCCTGACAGAAAACAGTTACCACTTAATGTCGCTCTGTGAACATGTTTTAATTCAGTGTTTTTCAAAGTATAATCCTTAGACAGTAGCATAGTAATTATCTGGGGAATTTGCTAAAATGAAAGATTCTCAAGTTCCAGTCCACAGTCAGTGAATCAGAATTTTTTGGAGGTTGGCCCAGAAATCAGCATTCCTAACTAAACTTCCAATTTTTCTATAAGCTAAAATTTGAAAACTAGTATAGATTTTTTTTTTAAATCAAAGTTTGACTGTTCACTTGATTTCTATCAGGCCCAAGCCGGTGTAGTCCTTTGATCTATTTTTGTGAAGCATGATCAGAATCTGATAGGAGAGGCCATTATAATTTACTTTCTGGTAAAATGATTGAGGATAGTATTAAAACCAGTAATTCCTTTAGCTTTCAGATTTATTTATTTATTTTTCAGTTTATGCTTTTTATTTTTTAAAATATTATTTATGGTATTACAGTTGTCCTGACATTTCACCTTTTGCCGCCCTCCACCCAGCTCACCCCCCACTCCCGCAGTCAGTCCCCACGCCATCCATTATCCCTGTCCATGGGTCATCCCTATATATTCTTTGACTAATCCCTTTACATTTCAGTCAGTCCCCATCTCCTCTCCCCACTCTTGCAGTTGTCAGCCTGCCCCTGATTCTCTTTTGTTTGTCAGTTTATTTTGTTCATTAGATTCCACGTATAGGTTAGATCATATGGTATTTGTCTTTCACTGACTAGCTTATTTCACTAAGCATAATAGTGTCTCCAGTTCCATCCATACTGTTGCAAAAGGTAAGAATTCTTTTTTTACTGCTGTGTAGTATTCCATTGTATAAATGTACCACAGTTTTTTAATTCACTCATCTACTGATGGGCACTTAGGCTGTTTCCAAATCTTGGCTATTATAAATAATGCTGCTATGAACATAGAGGTTCATATATTCATTTGAATTAATGTTTTGAGATTCTTAGTGTATATTCCCAACTGTAGAATCACTGGATCAAAAGTTCAGTTCCATTTTTAATTTTTTGAGGAAATTCCATACTCTGTGTGCTTCCTGAACTTGCATGACTTTTTCCTTCATTAGGTTAGGGGAGTTTTTGTCATTGTTACTTCAGACGGTTTTCTATCCTTTACTTACTTTCTTCTCCTTTTGGTATCCCAATGATACAGATATCGTTATGTTTAATGTTGTCCCTAAGCTCTGTTATTTTTTAAATTATATTTTCTTGATCACACTGTTACAATTGTCCCAAGTTTTCCCCTTTTGCCCTAATCCACCCAGCACCCGCCACTCCCTCAGACAATCCCCACACTATTGTTCATGTCCATGGGTCATGCATGTAAGTTCTGTGGCTACTCCATTTCCCAAACTGTACTTTACATCCCCATGGCTATTCCATAACTACCTATTTGTACTTCTTAATCCCCTCACCTCTTCTACCATTCCCACACACACTCCCATCTGGCAACCATCAAAATGCTCTCTGTATCCATGATTCTGTCTCTGTTCTTGTTTGCTTAGTTTGTTTTTTAGAGTCAGTTATTGATAGATATGTATTTATTGTTCATAGTGTTGCTTTTCTTAAGTAAGTGCCTTTAACAATTCATATAAGAAAGTTTTGGTGATAAGGAACTCCTTTAGTTTTTTCTTGTCTGAGAAGCTCTTTATCTGCCCTTCCATTCTAAATGATAGTTTTGCTGAGTAGAGCAACCTTGGCTGTAAGGTCCCTGCTTTTCATGATTTTGAATATTTCTTGCCAGTCCCTTCTAGCCTGCAAAGTTTCTTTTGAGAAATCAGCTGATAGTCTTCTGGGAATTCCTTTGTAGGTACCTAACTGCTTTTCTCTTGCTGCTTTTAAGATTCTCTCTCTATCTTTAACCTTAGGCATTTTTTTATTATCACATAATATTTTTTAATATACTTGTTAATTATGCTATTACAGTTGTCCCATTTCTTTTTTCTCCTTTATTTGGCTTTTTTTTTAATGATGTGTCTCGGAGTGGGCCTCTTTGCATCCACCTTGTTTGGGACTCTCTGTGCTTCCTGGACTTGTATGTCTATTTCTTTCACCAAATTAGGGAAGTTTTCTTTCATTATTTTTTCAAATAAATTTCCAATTTCTTGCTCTTTTTCTCCTCCTTTTGGCACTTCTGTGATGTGAATGCTGGAATGCTTGAAGTTGCCCCTGAGGCTGCTTATACTATCCTTGTTTTGGGGGGTTCTTTTTTCCTTCTTGTTTTTCTGATTGCTTATTTTTGTTTCCTTATGTTCCAAATCATTGATTTGAATCTTGGCTTCATCCACTCTACTGTTGTTTCCCTGTAAATTGTTCTTTCTTTCAATTCAATTGTTTCTGACTGGATCTTTTTTATGCTGTTGAGGTCCTCACTGGTTTTTGAGCATCCTTATAACCAGTGTCTTTTAACTCTGCCTCTGATAGATTGCTTATTTCCCTTTGTATAGTACTTTTTGTGGTGTGTTTATCTGTTCTCTCACTTGGCCCTGTTTCTTCGTCTGCTCCTTTTGGCAGCCTCCCTATGTTTGTTTCTATGTATTAGATAGAGCTGCTATGATTCCCTGTCTTGTGAGTGTGGCCTAATGTAGTAGGTGTCCTGTAGGGTCCAGTGTCACAGCCTCTCCTGTCACCCAAACTGGGTACTCAAGGTGCGTACTCCTTGTGAGCTGAGTACACCCTCCTCTTATAGTTGAGCCTTGATTGCTGTTGACAGGTCAGTGGAAAAGATTTACCCAGCCCAGTCAGCTGCAAGGACTGGCTTGACCACTGACCACCAACATCCACCCTCCGTAGAGGATCACCTGTGCAGGGGGCAGGGTGGTGGTATTCCAGTGTTTTCTGTAGCTGTCCACTGGGTGTATAAGCACTTGGGTTTCCTAGGTGGTTCTGGCCAAGGTCAGCCACTACCTGTGTTCTGCCTGGTACCTCCCTGCCTGGGCTATAAAGCAATCTGTGATGGTTAGTACTGTGCCAAGCTTGGAGATTCCCAGGTGAAGCCAAGCTGTGAATCTAGGCTGGCTGCTCCTAGTCCCGGGTCTGGGGTCGTAGAACAAGAAGTACAGCAGTGGGGTCTTGATGATACTGGCTGTTGTTTATTGAGATGATGTAGGAGGCTGTGAAACAGAAGCCAAGATCAGCCATTCATATGGAAAAGTCACTGTTAACAGCTTGAGTGGCCTGTAAGTTGGGTAGGATGGAGTCTCAGGAATCTCCAGTGTGGGCCAAACATTGTTATCCAAGTTGATGAAGTCTCATATATGGTACCCACCTGCCGACTCTGTGGCTTTGTGGGGAGAGGATTCGGAAAAGGAACAATGGCTTCTGCTCACCTTTCTGTCTGGGAGAAAGCTGTCCCTCAGCTCTCGCCTTGATGTCAGGCACTTCAGTTCCTCCCTGTATGCTACTGGTACCTTTCATGTTGCTACCGCAGGGCTGGAGCTCAGAGGAACTGAGTCTGAGTAGTCCGTGTGTGAGTTCTTTCAGAGGAACTGCTTGGGGCTCCAAAAGTTTCTTCCACTGACTTTGACCCACTAGTTTTTGTAGCCAGAAGTTATGGTGACCTAACTTCTTGTCACTGGAACCCTGACCTGGGGATATGGTGTGGGGATGGAACTCCTCACTCTAGAGCTATCCCTCCAAAAATTTTATCCACCACTCAGGGATGCAGGACCAGCCCATTCTGCCTCTACACCTCTCCTACCAGTCTGGATGGGTGTGGCCTCTTTAATTCTGTAATTGTCAGACTTTGCTTCTACTCAATTTCTGATGGTTCTGATCGATGGTTAGTATATAATTCAGTTGTAATTCGATGTGGTTGTGCGAGGCGGTGAGCTGGGTTTACTTGTGCCACCGTTTTGACTAAAGTCCCCTTAGTTCTTTTAAAGTGTTCTTGTTCTTTTTAAGTCTTTTTTCTTTTTATTACTCTGACTGGGTGTTGTTTCCTCCCTGTCTTCCAAATAACTGACTCAGTACTCTGCCTTATCTAGCCTGCTTTTATTTCCTTCTTTTTATTCTTCATTTCAGATTTTGCATTCTTTATTTCCAGCTGGTTTTTAATTCATAGTTTCTATGTTCTTTTTCATGCTGATGAAGCTCCCACTGAGTTGCTTGTAGTTCTCACTGAGTTCCTTGATCATCCTTATAACCATTACTTTAAACTCTATGATAAATTGCTTGCCTGAATTTCATTTAGCTCTTTTTCTGAGGATTTCTCCTTTTCTTTCTTTTGGAGTTTGTTTCTTTGTCTCACCATTTTAGCTGTCTCTTGGTTTGTTTCCATGTATTAGATAGATCTGCTTTGGACTCCCCATCTTCATAGGGCGGCCTTATGTGTTAACAGTCCTGTGGGACCCAGTGGTGCAGCCTCTTTGATATCGTGAGCTGGATGCTCTAGAATTGTCTCTTGTGTGGTTTAAGGGGTTTCTCCTGTTGTATTTGGGTCTTGGTTGTTGTTGGCCTGTTCATTGGTGGGATTTTCTCTCTAGCTGGATGACTGAGAGGCTCAGCCCCCACCACGACTCGTATGCTGTGTACTGGGGCTGACAGAAAAAAAGCAAAACTACACAAAAAACAAGCCAAAAAAATCCCAACAACAGCAGCACAATCAATGTCAAAAGAGCAAAGACTAATAAAAGTGGAAAGAGAAATAGAATAGTAAAAGAAAAAAATAAGAGCAGACTGTAGGAGAGAAGAGTGATTATGAGAGAAGGAAAAGAAATAATAAGAATAAGGAATAGAAAGAGGAAAATGGGGAAAAGGACAAAGAAAGAGAAAGCATAACAAAAATACAAAAAGGGAAGAAGAAGAAAAAATGAAGAAAAGGTAAGAGTAAATAAGAGATGTGCAAGATAATAGAGGAAACAAAAATAGGAGAAAATAATAAAAAGGCTATAAAAAGAAAAAATAATGGAAAAGAGCAACATGGAATTTGTCTCAGCTGAGTTTAGTGCCTGCCTGCTTGGTTCTCCCTTTGGATACAGCTCTGATGTCTGAAGCTGGTGTAAGCTGTCCATGTCAGGTGCTGTCCATGTCTAGCCCCCGCAGCCTGTTTGAAGCTACCAGCAGTCCACAGTTTGTGCCTGTTTCCTGGGGCTTGGCGGTGCATTGGATGGGCCAGCACTGGACCCAAGGCTGAGTGAGCAGACATCCCAATGCGCCACAGGATCTGCCTCCGCCTGCCTCTGCTTGTTGGCTTTCTGTCAGTCTTAGATTAGTCACTGACCTCAGTGTTTCTGAGAAGGCTTCTGGCGGAATCAGCAGTGATGGGACCCCTGGATCTTCCATGGGAGGTGCTGTTCAGACTTCAGGGGAAGACGATGTGTGTGTTCCCCCAGCCCTGAGTCACAGGTCTTAATCTGTCCCAGATTATTTACCTGAGGTCAGCAGGGCAGAGCCTCCAGTAGGCAAGCAGGTGGGGCCTCCAGAGCCGAGTTTAGTTCTGCCAGAAAACAGGAGGGTGTTTCTGTGGCTCACCCATGACGGGGAAGCACCAGTTTGGCTCCTGGCAAAGTGTATGGGATGGCTACACCCTAAAGCTAGTCTCTGACACCTCTTGAGTCTGCATATGTTGCTGTCTCCTTAGCAAGGCTTAAGATGCAGGACTGGGGAAGAAATAGACACACACAAAAGACACAGGTTGGGTTGGGCAGGATTCCAGAGAGTGGGGCAAGCAGTATCCAGTGGTTTGGGGTAATTGTATTTCCCCTGGGAGGGCCTTGCTCTTCTTAAGAAAGATGGCTGCTGTGGTATGGAAGTGTGACCCAGCACAAAAATCTCTGCAGCCTCTCCCCCACGGCTCTCTCCAATGCCACCCCTCCTGTCTGCGCTGCCCTCCCTTCACTGGAGCCCAAGCTGAGTTGCTGCGAATAAAAAACCCCTGTGCTTTGGCCCTTTTTAAGAAAAAAAAAATAGTGGCTTTGTCTCCAGTGGGCTTTTTTCTCCCCAGCAGACAAATCCCAGTGGCCTTTCGCTGCTGGATGGTAAGCGGGCGGCTGCTCTTGGCACTGGTGCTCTGTGCTTGAGAGCCGGATCTGGGGTCCAGGCTTCACTCCTCTCGGGGAAATTCCCACAGCCTTGCCACACCCTCAGAACTCTGCAGTCCGGGCCCATCCCCTCTCGCGTCCCCACCCTTCCTTGCAGTCTCCAGGGGGTTTCTTGCTCTTCCTTGGCCAAGTCTCTTTTTCAGGTAGTCTTCAGTTGTTTTTATCAGTTGGCTGTTCCCTTCTTTATTTTTATTTCCGGTTTGGTTCTGGGAGGAAGTGTGAGAAGGATTCTCCTACACTGCTGCTGTGCTGCCAGCCCAGATTTACTTTAAATAATATTTTTTTCTGGTTATAAAAGTAAGATGTACTCATTGTGAAATATTATGAAAATTTAAGAAATTATAAAATGATAATCATCCATGATACTATTTCCTGGAAATAAGCATTATTATAATTTTGATATATTTCCATCCTATATCTTTTTCTCCACTTATCCCTCCCTTCTTCCTTTTCGTTGTCTTTATGGAAAACAACATTTGGAGTTTTTATCCTGCCTTTTTTTTACTGCCCAACAGATAAGCATTTTACCACATTATTAAACTATTTTTCACAAATGTAACTTTTAGTTTCTGCACTATATTCAGTTACATGGGTGTGCTATAATTTATTTAGCCCTTCCCCTGTTATTGGATATTTAGGTTTTCAGTTATTTCTGTGAAAGGATGTCTTTCTGTTTAAGATTTTGTCTTTACCTAGGATAAGATTTATAATATTTAAATTTTTCATGCTCAAAGAGCATAAATATTATTAAATTCTGCTGAATATTCCCCAAATGTTTTGAGAATGGTGTTTATTCCACCAGTATTTGCTTCCACATATATTTATGAAAATGCTAGAAAGAAGCAAGTATTATTTTTATTAAAGCTAATTTGTTAAGAAAAGCATAGTCATCATTTTAATTAGTATACCTTTGATTATTAATGAGTTGAACATTTTTGCACTCTTTATCACCTTTGGCTTTAATTTTTTTATCTAACCCAAGATTCTCATTTTGTTTTAGGTCTTCCCTTTCAGTTGAAATGTCTATGATTTTATCTGCCTCAGTCGTTCGTGTCAGAGATGGACTGCCGCTTTCTGCTTCTACTGACAATGAGCAAGGCACCGGCGTGCAGGAGTGCAGAAAGTATTTCAAAATGCTCTCAAGAAAGCTTGCTCAGTTTCCTGATAGATGTACCCTGAAAAGTGGACATTACAACATTAAGTAAGACTGTAGTTTGCTTTATGAAAATCACTTGCTTAGTGGTAGTTGTTTTAATGAAATGTAAGTGGTTATAATAGAAATTAGTGTTTGTTTAGTTTAGGAACATGTTTGAGTCAAGATTCATGTGATTCTGAACTTACACTAAATGGTAGTCATCATTTCATCACCTTTTTTGTATGTGCTTTTAGAAAAATTTACAGTTGTGGATCTGGGATATGCCATCTTTTTGTTTTTAAGATTTTGTTTTTATTTGTTTTTAAAGAGAGGGGAAAGGGAGGGAGAAAGAGAGGAAGAGAAACAGCTGTGTGAAAGAGAAACATCAATAAGTTGCCTCTTACACGCACCCCATCCGGAGACCTGGCCTGCAGCCCAGTCATGTGCCCTGACTGAGAATCGAACCTGCAACCTTGATCTGTACTGAAGGCCGTATGTACTGGCTGTTATGTCTGCCTTGCTCTTCACCCATAGCATCCTTTATATCACTGCCTTCTTTCTCATCGTTTATGTCTCTGCTCTCAGAGAGACCTTTGACCTCCATAAAGTCACTCTCTATCCTATTGCCCAGTTTCACTTTCTTTATATGTAATAGTGATGAATGCTATCCCCTCTCACTAGAATGTAAACTTAAATTTTCTGAAGGCAGGTATAATGTAAGATTTTTTGTGTTTCCCGTTAGAGTTTGCCTGGTCATGTAAGAACACCATAAATACCTAGTGATCAACTTGTAAGATGACATATCTGAGTCCTGACGAGCATGGCTCAGTTGGTTGAGTGTTGTCCCACAAAATGAAAGGTCATTTTGATGTAATAGGTGATAGGAAGTTGTTACTGCAGGTTTGAGGGAAGTGGCTTGATTTAAAAAGAAAAAACAAAAAGTGCTAGACAGTGGGATGCAGGTTGAAATGGAAAATCTGAGAGAAGAGCAGTTAACTGAGAATTAGGGTCTGAACTAGTAAAATACAAGTGCAAAAAAAAGAAAATGCCAACCGTAGAGACACATCAGAGGAGGAAATGGTTAAACCTGATAAAAAGGAATACCAGAGATGAAGAGAGAGAAGGAACACAGATGACTTAAACCTTGGAATTGGACAGAATGAGGTCTTTGGAAAGGGTTGCTTGTACCACAGGGTAGGGGTGAGGAAAGAGAGCAAGCTAATGAAGCTCCATTTTGAGCATTTAATTAAGGATATGGCAAGGCAGTCCAGTGGTGAGATGGAGATTATGGAATCATTCATACAGAAGTTGAAACTGAGAGTAGAAATGCCCACTGCATTTCTGAGAGGTTCAGAACAGAACCTTGGAGAATGTTCATAATTGCTCAGATCACCTGAATAATGATAAGATAATGAGCTGTTACTTTTAGCTGGGTTTTCTGAGAGTTTAACTACAAAACGGTGGTGGTAATGGTGAGTATATCTGAAATGGTGTCTTAGCCTACTCCTTTGTTTTTGGAGGAATAAACTTGAAATATTTTAATATTTTATTTAAAAGTCAGAGGCTCTTTTAGTTTTGTAGGTCATCCTGAGTTTTAGTTATTGTTATTGTATAATGCTATAGACACATATCAACATTATAGAAGATTGGCTTGTATGTGGTGTATTAATTCTGGTAGATATCCTGGACTTAAAAAAACACACAGAATTTTGTTTTTGCAAATGTTTTCTGTTTCTCTACCTTATTCTCTTAAAAGTAGAGTAGAATGTAGTACCATTTTTAACACACCTCTAATTTTATTTAACTGTTGTGAATTCCATTTACAAAAATAAAATAATTCAAGTGTACAGGTAAGAGAATCATACGAAGGACAAAACTAAAGATAGGAGAATAGTATACTGAAGTGACGTTTTTGTTTGGAGATACAAACATTTCCATTTGGAGATATAAAAATTTATTTTTTATTTATAGTCAATTCACTTATTAGAAAGGGCTATAAAAAATTGCTTTGAGCCCTGGCTGGTGTGGCTCAGGGGACTGAGTGCTGGCCTGCAAACCAAAGGGTTGCTGGTTCAATTCCCTGTCAGGGCACATGCCTGGGTTGCATCCCAGGTCCCCTGATGGTGGCACCTAGGAGGCAACCATACATTGATGTTTCTCTCCCTCTTTTTCTCCTCCTTTCTTCTCTCTCTTATTAAGAATAAATAAATAAATTTTTTAAAAAAAATTGCTTTGAGCTACCTTATAGCCAGAACAAAGTGGGATAATGGATCATTTACAGGATTCACAGTATCATTGAATCAAAACACTGCTTTTCATCTTACTGAGATCTGATGTACAGAAAAAGGGACAGCATTTGGCAATTATCCTTTTGTCAGCCATAACAATGAGGTTTTTATGATTTTTCTTACAATATTTTTTAGTGTAAGCAAATGGCATGATGAAAAAAGTAATTTTATAAGAAAGTTGAAGAGTGGGATGAAACATCAGAGGTCTAATCTGGCTTGATCTAAGAAAACAATTTAGAAATGTATTAAGGAATAAAAAGGTTCCATGGCCACCAGAACCGTGTGTAGAAAAGCCTCTCTTTGTGTTATTTTTGTAGCCAAGTTTGAAAAAAGGATTTAACAACAGAGAATTTTTAGGTCTACTTTCTGACAGAAGCCTAGATTTTATATATTTTCTATCATTGATTAGAGGTTTTGTTTGGTTTCTAGTTTATTGAGGTTTTGGATGGTATATGAGAAATTTAGACTGAATATATAAAATTGGGAACTTATGTATGTTACTTGACTTACTTAAAATTCTCGTGTGACACCTCTTTTTCGAACCAGCATGAATTTACCAGATAAAACTCACGATTCTAGTAGCAGTTTTGTAGCACTGCCTGAAGCTGGCACAAGCTGCAGTGTGCTCTCCTATTCCTGTTTCTAACTGTTTTCCTTTCCTTCAAAGTCTGGTTTAGAGCCTTCCTCATTTGAATCACCTTTTTCATCATCACTACCATTTCTCTAATTATCTCACTTCTTTCACAGATTGCCTGTGGAACGTGTTCGACTGACTTTTTCCTTATTTTTATTTTTTATTTCTATAGAATTTCTTTATGCATTGTAAATCAATGAGATAATTGATCTACCTTGGCTTATATTATTTTTTATTTCCTTTTTAGCATTGTGGTTCCAAATTTGTATAAAAACTGAGGTGCTTTTCATAGAATACTACTGAGAACCAAAACAAAATAACCAACTAGATAACATGTAATTATGTACTCAATCACATTAGATTCTGGTTGAATGGATAGAGGAAGACCATAGTTTTGAGAAAAAAAATTAGGAGAGTTACATTTAAAATTGAGAAAATTCCTTTAATTTTCTTTCCCTGTGTATTGGGAAATGGTGAACTTTACCAGATTATAGTGATGGGGATCCAAGATGGTGGCAGAGTAGGTGGAAACTACACTAACCTCCTCCCAGAACAAAACCAGAATTACAACTAAATGATAGAAAAACCATCCTGAATAACCACCTGAACATAGGCTGGAGAGAAGCCTTATAACCAAGTATTTAGAAAAGAAACCACATCACCACGTGGAGACTGGTAGGGAGTATGGAGGTGCAAGAGGGCTGGCAGGGCTCTCACAGGCAGCAGCTGAAGTTCGGAGGGATATTTCAGCAGCTGGAGGGGTTCCACCTGAGAAGCGTGGAGGCTAAACCCCAAGCTGAGTTCCCTAGCCAGGAGCACCGGAATTGGGAAACGAACCCAAATAATGTCCAACTGTGGAAAAGCAGTGGGGTTTCTGCTCTCCAGGAAGGGATGGCTGGAGATGCAGAGGGTCTCTGAAAGGCCTAACACACAAACTTTCGTTTCCAGCCACTGAGCCTGGGCCTGGCAGAAGGAGGGCAGAGCAGACTAGAGCCACATGAGGAGAGTCTAGGCTTGGTAGCTCTGCAGAGAGAGCTGAAGGGCCAGCCACCAGGATCCTGGTTCTGAGACATTCCCCATACTGCAGAAGCCATGTTTCTCAGGCAGAGCACTCTCCATGTGGCATCAGCCTGGGAGGAAACAATAGCCCCATCAGCAGCTCACCCTGTGGAGCTTAAGCTGGGCCATTGAGGAGTACAGCTGGAGGCACTTTTCATTGATTAAACCTAACAGAAAGCCTGCAAGATGAAAGCAGATATCTGGGAGTTTTCAGACTTTAGCTGACCCCACTGCCTGGTCCTGGTGCTGTTAAAAGTCAGCCTTGGTAAAAGTCAACCTTGATATGCAGCCTGGTTCTTTCCGCAGACACCCAGCTCCAGCACATACCCAGCTCCAGAGGGAGCCACAAGCTATGGATCACTGATAGCTGCAAATGGGTTATACAGGGCCAGTCACAGGAAGTGACTGACACAGGACCGCACCAGAGTCTTGCAGGTCTACCCAATACAGAGAAACAAACACAAAGAAGCAGCCAAAATGGGAAGAAAGAGAAACAGGCCCCAAATGAAAGAACAAGAGAATTCCTCAGGAGTAGAACTAAATGAAATGGAGGCAAGCAATTTATCTGATATTGAGTTTAGAGCAATGATTATAAGGATTCCCAGCAGCATGAAAAAATACATAGAAACCAAAGAACCAGTCATAAATAAAGAATGTGATATCTGAAATAAATAACACATTGGAAGGAATAAACAGTAGATTAGATGAAGCAGAGGATCAAATCAGCCATTTGGAAGACAAAGTAGATTGTAGTGACAGACACTTCAGTTCAGCTAATGGAGTGGTACATTGTGCACATGGCTTGTGTGGCACCTTGTCTGCACCTTTCGTAGTAGCTGCTCACTGGGGGATGGTCATCTTGGAGTGACTTGGTTGGGTTCAGAGTACCATGGAATTAAGTTTTCATTCTCTCCAAAATTCTTCAACTTGGCTCCTTGATTTGGGTGGGGATGTGTGTGCATAATTCAGTTTCGTGCTTCCTTTTCACATTAGAAAGTGATATTACAATTCTCTCTGTATAAAATTTTAAGGAATTCATCTGTTTCAGAAGTTGAAGGATACTTCCTTAAATTGTCATAAATGTTTAATATATAAACATATGTCATTACTTAGGAAACAACAATGACTAAAGCAATAATTATGAACCATATGAAAACCAAGTTGTATCAAATGAGATCTTAAAACATTGATTTTGGAGGTTTAAAAATCAAGTTATACATTCTGAGTTCTCTTTAAACATTGAGACACTGATATTATGAAAAGATAAACCTCTTTGGAAGGCCAGTCATACTTGTGAATTTTAGTTGAAGAAATAAAATTCCTTAGTTTTTTTCACTGTGAATTCATTTGAAGTGTGATAATGGTTGTGAGCTTCATAGATTCTCTCCTTACGTGAGGATTCACTTTCTCCATATCTGTCCCCAGACTGCTCCCTCCAGCTGGGAAGGCTATTTTAGGCTTACCTCCCTTTTTGTTTTAGTGTCTGGTAGTGCATTTCTTTCACTCTTTGGTGTTATTTTTTGACTACAGGAGTAAGAACTTCAGCAATGACACAGTACCTCCAATTGTCAGGCACTGTACTTATCATTAAATATCACAACAGCTCTGTGAATGACTAATAAACAGAACTCTTTCTCATTGCTAAAGACAGAAACACAACTCATACTAGCTTAAGCAAAACAAAAAAGGGGGGGGGGTTGTATTGTGAAGGGCTTCTGAGTTGACTGGATCTAGGGACTGAGATGTTGTTACCAGGGATCTTTCTCTCATTTTTCCAGTCTCCTTCCTTTTGCAGATGGGTATTCTCCATGTACTGAACAACATTGTACAGGCAGCTCCAGGCTTACTTCATTGCTGCTGAGCAACCCTTCTTCTTTCCTGTTTCAAGAAAAGGACTTTATTGGCCTTGCTGTGTTGTGGTCCATTCTGGACCACATTGTGGTCAGAGGGCTGAGGTACTCAGAGTTGGGTCCTGGGTCACATTTGATGGGCCACTTTGCCAAAGTCATATAGAATAGGTGGTGTTGAGATAATTTCCCAAAGGGAAGGAAAGAAAGGATGCTGGGCAGATAGCCATTATAGTACTACCACCCCTGTTTTATAGAGGAGGAAATCGAGCCTTTGGGATATAAAGAGACTTGTTCAGACTCACAAAACTAGTAAGTAGTATATCTGAACCATAGTTTTTGTCTTCAGCATTCAAATTATTCTCTGGTAAAAGTGTTGCCTCTTTTTACCCTTAACCTCTCTTTTGACAGGGAGCATTCCTAATTCTAATTTTATTCATTTTTATGGAGATAAAAATTAACCAGGGAAAAGAATTTAGTGAAACTACCCCTCTTTTTTGGGGGAGGAGGGTTGAGAAATAATGAGGAACAGAGTATGCAGGAAAAGTCTAATTGATGAGTAGCAGTCTCACTGGAGACTACGTGTTTAGTAAGGGGGTCGGGGGACATGGCAGGGATATAAAATTGACCATAGCTATCATACCAGCTGTGGGAAGAAAATAACCTGTTATTCCTACTTTCCTGTTTTGTCTCATTACTAGGATCATAGTATTAGTTGTTAGGTCAGAGTCGCTCAAAAAACCAGACAGACACAGCAAGCTAAGGAGCAGATTTTATTAGCGGGGAATAAGGGAAAATGGAACTAACCGAGGGAGGTTGGGACTCGGGAAAAGTGGAGAAAGTGCAGCCAACCAAGGGAGGTTAAGACTCATGGGGGAAAGTGGGGCCAACCTAGGGAGGTTGGGGAGCTGACCAAGGAGGTTAAGACTCGCTTAGTTGTTCTTAGGGTAGGGTTTTTAAGCGCAACCCCCACCCCCACCCCGCAAGGGTAACTGGTTGGGGTGTCAGAGTCTGATGGCTAGAGCAGCCATTTTTGCTGACCATGTTCCTGATACATCTTGTCAAGCTCAAGTTAAAGCTGCATCCTGTTATGATGGATAGGCCGGCCCCAGACCCCAGTCTTAGCTGGGCATCTGTTTGTCCTGGGTAGGATCTGTAGGCAAGTTTCGCAGGCAGGCATTTTCCCAGGCTACAGTTTCCCATGGTACAATTTTCCCACCTGGTGATTTTCCATTCCTCCTAGGCCTGCCTAGGTCTGTCATTAGTATTAGTATTTTACTGTTTATTGTGGAAAACTATTCAGCTTTCAGCACCATTTACAAGGGGGACCCCCCCCAAAAAAAACTGGAATTACCTTCTGGAGGGTGGACCCCTTGTATTATAGGCTTCTCCCACTAAGTGAGTATTCTGGAAACCCATCTTTATCACGTATCAGCTGGTGTTATTGTGAGAGGCAGTGTTTGTCTTCCATGAATTTTTTTGAAGACTCTTTCAACACATTTGCCTATTCCCTGATGGGCATTTCACGAGCACACCTGCCCACACTGCGCTGAGTGTTCAGTTTTTGACCAAAAATGGCATGACCCCAGGCCCCACCCTCCCTATTCATCTGATCTTGCCCCAAGCAACTTTTTTTCATTTCTGCGGATGAAAAAAGTCCTCAAAGGGAAATGTTTTGCCAGTGTGGAAGAGGTGAAATAAAGAATGGCAGAAGCACTAAAAGGCATCAAAATCGACGAGTTCAATAACTATTTTGAGCAGTGGGAGAAAACTTCTTGATAGGTGTATTGCATCAAATGGAGAGTACTTTGAAGATGGCCGAAGTTTAAACATATAAGAATAAATGCACAATTTTTTTAAAATTTATTTATCTTTAGAGGGGAAGGGTAGGAGAGAGGGAGAGAAATATCAATGTACGGTTGCCTTCCCGTGTGTCCCCCGCTGGGAACTGGCCTGCAACCCAGGCATGTGCCCTGACTGGGAATCGAACCGCGATCCTCTGGTTCGCAGGCCTGCGCTCAATCCACTGAGCTACACCAGCCAGGGCTAAATGCACAATTTTTTAATAAATAAATTCCTTTGGGGGTGCTCCCCACTCATGTTAAATAGGATTTTTGAACTGGTCTTGGAACCTAATTACCCTCAAAATATAGTTTCTGTGGGAAAATGATTTCTAGGTACATAAACTTCTGGAATTCTAACCAATAAATAAATTAGGGATTACCTTTGATTGATTATCTAAAAAAGCAAGGATCTACATTCTCTGTGGTGTGAGATGTTATGGTTAATGGGGAAGGAGTGATTGACTGCAGAAAAGGAAGTGAAGGATGTCAAAGGTAGATTGTGCTTCATTTGTGTTTTATTCAAGGCTCTGATGGTATAATCACCTTTAGACACTTAAAATCATCTTATTCTGTAGCTTACTGTTGTAAGTTGCTATCACCTGGAATATTGCTTATTAATAAATATTTTCTTATTTAATAAGGCTAAAATTTTGAATAACGTGGGTCTTTACTCATGGGATTACTTATTCATGCTTTGGAGCTCTTCACCATTGGAAGCTAATTGAAAGTTGGCCACATAAGAGGAAGAAGTGAGAAAATATAATGTTTCTGGTAGAATGCTGCACATGGTGGACACACAGTGCTACTGAGTTCACTTTCTGGTTCTTACCTCCTTTGTGTCGCATTGATGGCAAAGTCTTGTTTTCACCTTGATTCCAATGAGACGCATTTGGCTTAGATTTTTAAAAAATCCATAAGGTATACTCACATCATAATGTCAAACTTTTTCATATTTAAAGGTTGAAGTGCTTTGTTTTAGAGACTGGTGTTCAGTGTAGAAGGTTCTATTTT
The DNA here is from genome assembly GCA_039655065.1 of Glossophaga mutica. NCBI lineage: Eukaryota > Metazoa > Chordata > Mammalia > Chiroptera > Phyllostomidae > Glossophaga > Glossophaga mutica. The sequence continues at coordinate 121,141,672 of CM077304.1, read as the reverse complement.
GAAAATAATATTTTTCTTATGCTTAGCAATTTTAACAGTAGGTTAGAGATAGATGGTATGTTCTACTGGAGTGCTTCTCTTCACCCAGGAAAGCTATTCACTGGGCAAATGTGGCTACAAAGGATAAGCATATTTTCTATGTGTAATACTACAATTGCAGAATGAAAATTGTATTTCATGCAAATATTAATTATTACTATCTCAATGCATAGTTTGCTATATGCTTTGTCATTTGGTGTGCTACAAAATGCAGTTTTGTTTCCATATCTTGTTTTGTATATCATCGTTTTAAGTGCATTCCCAGGACCATATTGCATGTGCCTGGCAGTCAGGGACTTCATCTTTGACATCGGAGTCTAGAGTGGAATGCTAGACAGATGCTGGGCAATCTGTTATTTGCTGTGGGGAATATCATTGCTTTCACTAATTACTTAGTTTGGTACAGCAGGCCTGAATTTTCCTAATAATGTCTGTTTTTTTAAGTATATTTTATTTATTATGCTATTACAGTTGTCCACTTTTTCTCCCCTTTATTCCTCTCTGCCCTGTACCTCCTCTCCCACCAGCACTCCCCCACCTTAGTTCATGTCCATGGGTTGTGCATGTAAATTCTTTGGCTTCTCCATTTCCTATACTATTCTTAACCTCCCCCTGTCTGTTTTGTACCAGCCGTTTATGCTTCTTATTCCCTGTACCTTCTGCCCCATGTCCCCTCTCCCCACTGATACCCTCCATGTGATTTCCCTTTCTTTGAATCTGTTCCTGTTCTAGTTGTTTGCTTAGTTTTTGGGATTTTTTTTAGGTTTAGTTGTTGATAGTTGTGAGTTTGTTGTCTTTTTACTGTTCATAGTTTTTGATCTTCTTTTTCTAAGGTAAGTCCCTTTAACATTTCATATAATAATGGCTTGGTGATGATGAACTCCTTGAACTTGACCGTATCTGAGAAGCACTTTATCTGCTCTTCCATTCTAAACAAAAGCTTTGCTGGATAGAGTAATCTTGGATGTAGGTCCTTATGTTTCTTTGCCATAGCAAGGCAGCGGGCTGTGTGGGCGGGGCTGACTTAAGGGGAAACCGAGACTCAGAGTTGATTCAAGGGTTGCTACAGTGAGAAACTCCCAGTCTCACACAAGAGTTTGTTGGAAAGTGCACTAAGGACGAGCAGGCGAGCTGCATTGTACCCTCTCTGGCCCCTCGCCCACAGGCAGCACTGCTGTGCAGCAAGGAGGTTTGCCCTGTCTGGGTGAATACCTAAGGCGCTCCCCCTTACAACTTATCTGGTGCGCCAAGACAAAGAAATGTGGCCCAAATGAAAGAACAGAGCAAAGCTTCAGAAAGAGAGCTAAATGATGAAGACATAGCCAGTCTATGTGATGGAGAATTTAAAGCCCTGGTAATCAAAATGCTCACAGATCTGATTGAGCTTGGTTAAAAAATGTTAAAACAAATGAAAGATACCCAAAATGAAATAAAGCAAAATATTCAGGGAACCAACAGTGACAGGAAGGAAACCAGGACTCAAGTCAACGATCTGGAACAAAAGGAAGAAATAACCAACCAACTGGAACAGAATGAAGAAGCAAGAATTCAGAAAAGTGAAGAGAATCTTACAAACTTCTGGAACAACCTAAAATGTTCCAATATCTGAATTATAGGGGTGCCTTATAGAAGGAGAAGAACAATGGCAAGAAATTGAAAACTTATTTTAACAAATAATGAAGGAAAACTCCCCCAATCTAGTGAAGGAAATAGACTTCCAGGAAGTCCAGGAAGCCCGGAGAATCCCAAAGAAGTGGGACCCAAAGAGGAACACACTAAGGAATATCATCAATAAGTTACCCAAGATAAAAAATAAGGAGAAAATCCTAAAAGAAGCAGGGGAAAAGGAGGAGAGTTACCTACAAAGGAATGCCCATTAGGCTATCAGCTGATTTCTCAAAAGAAACTTTGCAGGTAAGAAGGGGCTGGAAAGAAGTATTTGAAGTCATGAAAGGCAAGGACCTACATCCAAGATTGCTCTATCCAGCAAAGCCTTTCATTTAGAATGGAAGGGCAGATAAAGGACTTCTCAGATAAGGTCATGTTAAAGGAGTTCATCATCACCAAGCCCTTATTATATGAAATGTTAAAGGACCTTATCTAAGAAAAAGAAGATAAAAACTATGAACAGTAAAATGACAACAAACTCACAACTATCAACAAATGAACCTAAAAGAAAAAAAACAACAAAAACTAAGCAAACAACTAGAACATGAACAGAATCATAGAAATGGAGATCATACGGAGGATTTCAGTGGGGAAGAGGAAGGGAGGAATGGGGGGGAAGGTACAAGGAAGAAAAAGCATAATTGGTAGGCATAAAATAGACGGGGAGAGATCAAAAATGGTATACAAAACAGAGGACTCAAAGACCTTATATGTACAACCCATGGACATGAACTAAGGGGGGAATGCTGGAGGGTTGGGGGCATCGTGAAGGGGGGATGAAGGTAGAAAAAATTGGGAAAAGTGTAATAGCACAATCAATAAAAAATATTTTTAAAAAAGTAGAAAAGAAAAAGAAAGGGGGTAATCTCCTTATCTGGAGTTTGAACATCTGCCAGCCTTACCTATTCAAGACACACTTTATCCTGGAAGGCCCTAAAGAAGTTCCTAGTATGTGTGTGGTAGATAGGAACCAAAGATAAAATGAGGCCGGGTAAGTTCCTTGGCCAGAAGAAAGGGAATACCTATAAAACCAAACCCCATTGGTACCAAAGCCTAGAAGTGTAAGGTAAATAAAAAAGAAATTAGAGCAAAGTAGGAAGAAAACGAATTAAAAATTGTGTTCAACATGGAGAGAAGAGGACTTTGGGGCAGGGGGCAGGCAGTGAGGATTAGTAATGACTGTGATAAAAAGAGAGCAGACATTCCTGTTAGACCCGTATAGCCATCTGGGGGTATTCACTACAGAAGTGAGTAATTCTACACGGTCCCTGAGAACATTCCTCTCTTTAAATTAGAAATGTTGAAAGCTCACTGACCTGAAGTGTAAAGCCTCTGGGAACACTGACAGGAAGGTTCTATTCTCTTCTGTCATTTAGTCAAGTATTTATTGAGCTTTTGATGTGTGTGGATACTGTTGGGCTGAACAATTATTTGTGCACAACATACTTAACAAATTAGTGTGCAAATGAGTGAATGAATGATGCCATCTTTGTACTCATTTATTCACTAATTTATTGAATGCTTACTTTGTCCTAAACACAAAGTACTGTAGGTGCTAAGAATACAGTGGTAAACCATACAGAAATCATCCCTACTCTCATGGAGTGTAGATTTTAGTGAGACGACAAATAAACACATACATATATAATCACAAACTGGGTTAGTTACATCAAGAAAAATAATAGCTGCTGTGATATAACCATGGGGTGGGATCAATTTAGATTGTGTGCTCTGGGAGGACTTTAAGAACTGAAGGATGAGTTGGAGTAAAGCAGGAAGGTCAGAACTGGATCATGGTAGAGGTGGGGTTGGGAGCATCGCGAGTGGGGAAGACAGACTTCATGAAGCTTCTCAAATTGGGGGTTGGAAGGCTGGAGTGGGTTGGTGTCTTTAGGATCTAAAACAAGACTGGTGTGGCTGCAGCGCAGAAAGGGAGGAGTGTAGCTGTATAAAATGAAGCGGAGGTGATGGCAGTGCTTCCCAGACATTCTGATACAAATTCCAAAATCCTCAAGTTTCATTACTTTTAATTAGGAGAAAAAATAGAGTTCGATTTGTGGCTTAGAAAAACGGGAAAAAAGTGTTGGTGAGTTGGGACATAATTGCTTTATCTATACCATTAGGAAGTTGATGTTGTGGAATGAATGTGGTTTTAGTGTTAGAAATAAGTTTGTCCCAGGTCTACTTAACAGTATGTGGCCTTGGGTAAATTACTAAGCTTCTGGTTCTTCATCTGTAAAGCAGAGATAGCAATACCCTTTTATTGTGAATGTGAAATTAAATAACATATGTAAAGTACTTAGGAAAGGTCCTTGTTCATGCTAGAACAGTAAACTGTACTTGCCTGTTACTGTTACTACTACTTCTCCCTCTTCAAGGTAGAAGGACAATGACCAGGTTCTCCATAAAATGTGAGCTAAATGAACCTGATGGACAGGCTATAAAGCATGCACAAACTGGTATACATGTAGTGACTTTAAACTATTTCATATGAGTGGTCCTCAGAATGGTTGGGAGTCTTTTGGTCTGTCCCAGTGAGAGCTGAAAAAGCAGAAATCTTTTGATAACAAAGGCAAATCAACTGAGCTATATATACATACCATATTTTTCGAACCATAAGGACGCACTTAGGTTTTAGAGGAGGGAAATGGGAAAAAATTTTTTGAAGCAAAAAATGTGGTAAAATATTTAATAGCATAAATAACATGATATTTCACCAATGTAAATGTAAACAGAACTCAACAGCAGCATTAACAACCATTATTCCTCCCAAATGGCGGGGGGAGGGGGGTGCATCTTATAGTCCAAAAAATAAGGTGCTTTTGGAAAATTGACTTTGCATTTCAAAGAAAGACGGCATTGTAAGGCCAAAATCACTGTGAAAAGCCATAAGATTATCGAACACTTTATACCCTTTCAGAGAGTCATGCAATTATAGTAAAATAAAGACTTTGGAGTAAGCATTCCTTGAGAATGCTAACATAAGATCTTAAAAACGTAGGGTTCCCTTTATTTCACATATAATTCTCTAGTTAAATTTAGTGCAAGTAAAGAAATCATTTGGGATAAACTGCCATATAGGTTCCTTTGGTTCACACTCTGTTATTAATATGAAAATATAGTAAAAACTCTACCCTAATACAAAGAATGGAGTTCAAAAGCTTCAGTCACGTTATCGGAGGACAACAAAGTAACTCCTAGCTTAGCCACTTGGGAGTTCCTATTGTGTGGAAACCAATCACCAGTTGTGTTCTATCCCAATTCAAGTTATTGTTGGGTGTATTTGAATGCTGATGACACGTCAGAATTTTGAAAATGATAGTGAAAACTTTGTTTTTGGAAAGAGAAAAATTACTTGGAAAAAAACATTGGTCTTTAATTTAGTTATTAGTTTTGTAGAAAAATGTAGTATGTTGTAGCTGGACTTTTATGACTGTGACCCATAAGAAGAGATATATCTTACTCCGTGAACACCACCTATATACAAATAGGAAACTGAAACGAAAGTTTTATGAAACAATATGCATCTCAATATTTTCTGTTATAGTCTATTTCAGTTTTAAGGAAAATGCTCTGTGTAATGCACTAACCTAATTTTGTGACCTGATATGTCACAACTTGTGTAAAATATTGCATCAAATGACTGTATATTAAGTGGCACTTCAGAACAGAATTCCAGTTTATTCCAGAACCATAAGATCACCATTTCACCAGAAGTATCTTGGCTGCCAGGGATGGTCTTTAAAGAAAGAAAGAGGGAAGGGAGGGACAGTAGGAAGGAAGGATGGTAGGAAGATATTTGCATATGCATAAACTCTTACCAAAAGAATACATAAGAAATTAATAACGTGAATTGTTTGGGGGACAGAGAACTGGGTATCTGTGGGCAGCGGTGGGGATAAGACACTTTGAGTACAGTGTTTTCTTCATTTTTCATTCTTTTAAAATTTGAATCATGTGAATATACATATATTCTAAATAAATTCTGCTTCCACATCATTAGAGAAAGAAAGGGCAGAGGGGACTCCACTATGGATCAGAGTTTGCCACTGATGATTGCTGTGGGAGATAGAACTTACTGCCAATATGCTGTGTTTGCTGCCCTAGATCTAGACTGGCTATGTTGACAGTACTTTAAAAAAATGTTCAAGCGACTCATTAAGAAGGGTTAATTTGTGTCCCATGCTCTACCTATTATAAGGGGATATGTACTTTATTTTAGAAAGTTTTTTTCTCAGTAGAACATGGTTAAATATTTCAGTGCTTAAAGTAGAAGTTTTTTGTTCTGCATTATTAACTTGTTATTTAGAAATAATTTCAAACTTACAGCAAACTTGTAAAAAGAGGAAAAATACAAATAATACCTGTTCTCAGGCTTACTTTTTGTTAACATTTTACTTCATTTGCTTTATCGTTTTACTTATCTACCTATTTATTGGATTTATTTTTTTCTGAACCATTTGAGATAAACTTACAAATAACACGGCCCTTTATTCCACACTACTTCAAAGTATATTTTCTACAATTAGAGACATTCTCTTACTTAACTACAGCATAGTTATTAGCTCTAGCAAATTTAATGTCAATACCATACTTTCTTCCAGTCTGCCTGTTTCCATTTTTGTGCATTGACCCAGGAATCTCCTTTATAGTGTTTTTACCTCCTCCTCTGGCACGGGATCTAGATTAGGGTTAGGTATTACTACATTTAGTTGTGTCTCTTTAGCCTCCTTCAGTCAGAAACATTTCCACATCCCTTATTTCCTTTTTAACATCATTGAGATTTAAAAAATAGAATGCTTATTCTTATGTTTCTTCATGATTAGATTCAGATTATGCATTCTTGTCCAGAATACCACATAAGTGATACATCATTCTGAGAATATCTCATTCTGAGACACAGGAAGTCCATTTGCCTGCCCCTCACAGTTGTGTTAGAGTACTTGGTCAACATGTTGTGTAGTTTCTACTGTATAATAAATATATATTTTCCTTTCAACCAATAAGTAATCCACGGGAAGACATTTAAAACCATGCAAAATTTCCTTTTTCTCACCAAGATTTAGCATCCATTGATTGTCATTGCTTAGTCCAATCTTCACTGTGTTGGCTGCAAAAAGGTGATTTTTCTGATCGTAGTACTACCTCCGCATTTAGCAGTTTGCACTCAGCACTCTGCTATAAACAGTTGCCCTCCTTTTCCCTGAACCCTTGTATTTGTTGTTGTTATGGACTCATAAATTTCTCTGTATTTCCCACTGTGGTTCATAATTCATTACTATGTGAAGTAGATGACTTGATTCTGGGTTTAGTGGATGACTTCAGGAGGTCAGTAACCATTCTGAGAATGTGTGCCAAGTTCTGTGTTGTTATACCATCTTTCTGGGGAGAGTGTCTATAACTTTTTTTTTTTTAAGATTTTATTTATCTTTAGACAGAGGAAGAGAGGGAGAAAGAGAGGGAGAAAAACATCAATGTGTGGTTGCCTCTTATGTGCCCCTTACTGGGGACCTGGCTTGCTCTGACTCGAAATCGAACTGGTGACCCTTTGGTTCACAGGCCGGTGCTCGGTCCATTGAACCACACCAGCCAGGGCTTAACTTTCATCAGAATCTATAGAGTTCTTGATGCAAACAGGATTAAGTTCCACTAGGTGGAGGGGTTAAATGTTTAGCTATCTGGAACTCGTATATGTTTGTATATTCTTTTAGTCCACTGCTTTCTACCCCAAATAATAAATAACTGAAGTGTTAGAACCATGGTGTGTGTTCCTCTGTAGATACATTTCTTTCTTCTTTTTTCGTCTACTGTTTTCAAACCACAACTGAAAATAGTATTATATTTTAGTTTCTTTAATTTTTTTGCTGGACTATATAGTGTTAATATCTTCATTTCCACTGTAGCAGCAATTTATGATGTAATAGGGCCAGTCTTTTGAAGCAACAAATTACCTTGATTTACTTTGAAATTTTAAAACTGATGTTTTTTACACTGTAGTTTTATTAGCTCTCTGGGCGTGAGCTACATGATGTTGTGCACTGAAAATTACCCAAATGTTCTGGCCTTCTCTTTCCTGGATGAGCTTCAGAAGGAGTTCATTACTACTTATAATATGATGAAGACAAACACTGCTGTCAGACCGTACTGTTTCATTGAATTCGGTAAGGGTCTGATTTTTTTTCTTTTCATTATCCTGGCTCCAGACAGTTATATGCTATTTTTTATCTAACATTGGTAGGAGGGAGGGGACAAGGGAGTACTCAGAAAATTCCGATACCTTGCTTTTGATAGACTAATTTGACAAATGGTCTATAAATTGTAGCAATGTCTTCATTTAGGTGCATATAAGAAAAAATTGCGTTTGAGCTGTGGAAGGGATTGTCATTATTGACACAAAGAGTTAATCCCAGGGGATAGTTTCTCAATGAGATAAGCCAGAGATTCAGAATTTTGTGTTTATGTGATGATCTTTTATAGCCTGCTTAATGTAGGAAGTGGTTGGCAAACACTTGCTGGAAAGGAGCACATAGTACATATTTTAGGCTTTAAGCACCATATGTTCTCTGCCACAGCTACTGAGCCCTGCCATTATAGCTGGAAAGCAGCCATAGACAATACAGAAATGACTTATTGTAATTACATTCTAATAAAACTTTATTTACAAAAAACAGTCAGCAAACTATAAACAGTGAAAATAAAATTGGAAGATTATTTAGGAAATATCTTAGAAGATATTTAGGAAATACCTTTAACTTCATTAAATTTACTTTTTAAATATACATTGTAATGTTGTAAGCAATCAATAAGAAAATGGGTTTATAAGAACATGCAATTTACAGTGTACGTTCTTATGTAATTACAACTGATAAATACAGACACTATTTTATGAGATATGAATCCCTATAAAAAATAAGATTTTGGTTTAAAGATTACAGCTGTTATTGTTTTGTTGTAGAAGTTCAAAGTAAGTCCTTGAAGTGGGTATAATAGTAGAAATATTCTCACAGTCATATAATGTTAAATCATTATATACTTGCAGTTATTAATTTCTACAGTATAACTTTATGATATGGTAACCATTAAACATAAATAATATCGGAGCACTCCATGACAGTTGAACAGTTTGGAATAACAAACACTTTATCTGTAAAATTTACTATCTACAAACCTCACGCTCTCAAATTATCTAATTAATAAATGACTGCAAGGAAATTTATTTTTTATTTTACATAGATAACTTCATTCAGAGGACCAAGCAGCGATATAATAATCCCAGGTCTCTTTCAACAAAGATAAATCTGTCTGACATGCAGACGGAAATCAAGCTGAGACCCCCTTATCAAATTTCCATGTGTGAACTGGGGTCAGCCAATGGAGTCACATCTGCATTTTCTGTTGACTGTAAAGGTGCTGGTAAGATTTCTTCTGGTGAGTTCTGGATCTCAGTTATTTTATTTTAAAAATTTGTGTAAGAATTGAGGAACTCTTGAAAATGAATTACTTTAGTATTTTAAAGAAAATACATGAGAAAAACGTAGAAGTTCAAAGTAATCCTTTCTCTCTCTCAGTAGTTTAGGTAGTAATTTACCAGACATATGACTAAGCAGGAAGATACTTTAAAATAGCAATCTTAGAGGAACTGTTTGGTAGGTAAACATTTAAGAACGTTTCTTTGTAAAGTACCTGTTTCTGGAAATGAATAGTACTTTATTTGTAGTGTATATTTATAGGCATATGAAGTACTTTGCATTGTATCAACATGGCTGGCTATATCCAAGGCCTGGTTTTTTGACTGTCACAGAAAATGTGCTCATCTATTAACACTTCCTTTCCCAAACAAGGAATATAATTGTGACAGTTTGTAAACTTCTGCTTCAAAATGGAATCCTCATTATTTTATAAGGCAGCACATACCATAGTTGAATTGCTTGTTTCAAAAATTCTTCCTTATATTTGAGCTAAAGTCTGTTGTCTATAATGTTTATCTGTTTGTCTACATTCTGTGACCTCTGCCTCATTCTCTTCAGAACTTTGAAGTCAGCAACTCTGTGTCCTTTCTATCCTATTAGTCTGGTCAATGTCATATAAAATGTCTTCAATTCCTTTAGCTGTTTGTTTATAACATGTTGAAACCCTCCCTATCCTGGAAGCTTTGTATATCTTTTATTTGTTAGTATTTTTCAAATGTAGCATTCAAAACTGAGCACATTTCATATTTGGTTTAACACGAATTATGGGAGAAAAGGGGAAATAGATTTCACTAAAATAATCCAGCCAGGTAGGAAACAAGTAAACAAGGAAATAACAATAGCAAGCCCTGAAGGAGAGGAAATGGATGAGTACCTAGAGTTTTTACAATGTTACCTAAAATGTCCAGTTTCCAACAAAAAAATTACAGGACATGCAGAGGAAAAGTATAATACAGCAAGCAAGAAAAGCAGGCACTAGAAGCTGCCTATGACAATGACCAGATGTCAGATTTAACAAAGACTTCATAGTAGCCATTTTAATTATTTTCATAGAACTAAAGGAAACCATGATTTAAAAATTAAGGAAAGTATGACAATGAGATTACATTGAATAGAAAACTTAAACAAAGAGATAGAGAATATAAAGAAGAACCAAATAGAAATTCTGGAATTGAAAAATACAACTGAAATGAAAAATTCACTAGTGGGGCTCAATAGAAGATTTGAACTGGCAAAAGAAAGAGTTAGCAAACTTAAAGATAGATCAGTAGGGGTCATGGAATCCAAACAACAGAGAATAAAAGAACAGAACCTCAGAAAAATATGGGACACTATTAAGCACACTGACATATGCATGATGGGAGAACCAGAAAAAGAGAAAGAAGCACAAGTATTTGAAGAAATAATGGCAAAAAAGTTCCCAGATTCACTCAAAACATTAACCTACTTTTCTAGGAAGCTCATTTAACTGTAAATATATGCAAGAGACCTACAAATAGATGACTCATACAAAAATTCTGAAAGGTGAAAACAAGGAGAAGATCTTGAAAGCATCAAACAGCTCACCACTTACAAGAAAACCCACAAAAGAGTAACAAGTGACTTCACAGAAACAGTGGTAGAGCTAAAGGTAGTGGGAGAATGTGTTCAAAATATTCAAAGGGGGAGAAAACCTATCAACCAACAATCCTGTATCTTTCAAAACTGGAGGTGAAATAAAGACATTTACAGATAAGCAGTGGGTAAAAGAATTTGTTGCTGGCAGATTCACCTATAGGAGATACTAAAGGAAGTTCTTCAGGCTGAAAGCAAGTGACCCAGAGTATAATTTGAATCCACACCAAAAAAAGAAAAAAAAAAAGAAAAGAAAAGAAAATCAAAGAGCAATGGTAAAGGTAATTGTAAAAGATAGTAAAAGTACATTTTTCTTTTAAAAAGCAATGTATAAGATAATGTAATGTGTTGTTGGGCCTATAACATATAGAAATGAAATGTATTTTCTAATAATAGCACTAAGGAGATGGGTAGGAGCAAAGCTGCATTGGGTGAAGGAAATATTCCAGGTGGTAATTCAAATTCACAGGAACAAATAAAGCCAGAAATGAAAATAATGTTAACAAACCAATGAAAACATAATTGTTGTACTCTTAAATTCTTTAAAAGACAGGAAATTGTGTAAAGTAATATTTATAATAATGTATTTTGGGTTTGTGACATTTATAAGTGTAATTTCTGTAACAACGATGCCACAAAAGGGAGAGCAAGGCAATTCAGCTCGTAGGAGTAATGTTTCTACAGCTCACTGGAAGTAAGTTAGTATAAAGCTGAAGCTGTTCCTTATAAGATGTATACAGTGAGGTCTACAGCAGCTGCTAAGCACGTAACTCAAAATGTGGTGAAAAATAATTAAATTAATTAAAAGACTGAAGTATAAAATCTCCACTTAATGCAGTGATAATAAAGGAGGAATAGAGCAAAAAAGGGCATGTGACATATAAAAATAAGCAAAATGGCAGATGTAAATTCACTATACAATAATATATGTGAATAGATTTATGAAATACGAATGGATGAATCATTCCAATCAAAAGTCAGAGGTTGTAAGAGTGGATTAAAACAAAACAAAGTTCAAGGATACAGTTAGATTGAAAGCAAAAGGAAGAAAAAGATATAAACAGCAGCTAAAAGAGAGCTAGAGCTATTGAGATAACAGACAAAAGGAACTTCAAGAAAAAAATTGCTACTAGAGACAAAGAAGGACATTTCATGACGGTAAAAGAGTCAGTCCATTAAGGTATAACAATTATAAGCACATACACATTTAAGAACAGACCTCAAAATACATGAAGCAAAACCTGTCAAAATGAAGGGAGAAATAGATGATTACAGAGTAGTAAAGTCAAATACCCTAAATAATGAATAGATCTAGGCAGAAGATAAACAAGAAAATAGAAGATTTGAACCACAGCATAAACTAACAAAACAGTATTACTCTCCATCCAACAATAGAAAATACATTCTTACTTCATAAATTTGATAGTATAGAAATTATACAAAGTAAGTTCTATAACAACAATGGGATGAAATTAGAAATTAATAAAAATTTGGGAAACTGCAAATACAGGTAAATTAAGTAATACAATTCTAAATAATGAATGGCTCAGAGGAGAAGTCAGAGGCGAATTTATACTTTTAGATGAACAAAGATAAAGATGCAACACATCTAAGCACAGTAGCTGTGCTTAGAGGAAAATTTATAGCTATAATATATCTATATTAAAAAATAAAAAAATGCCTAATAAATAGCCTTCCACCTAAAGATACTAGGAAATGAAAAACAAATTAAACCTAAAACAAAAAAGAAGAAGGGACATAATAAAGATTAGAGCAGAAATAAATGAAAATAAAATATAAAGCATAACACCACTAGAGAAAAATCAATGAAATCAAAAGCTGATTCTTTGTCTATATGGTTCTGGTTTAAGGATAGGCATATAAATCAACAGTGTAGAATTGAGAATACAGAAATAAATCTTTGTATTATGGTCACTTTATTTTTAACAAGGATACCAACACAACAGTGAAAGAATGGTCTTTCAACAAATGATGCTGAGATAAGTAAATATTCATATACAAAAGAATGAAGTTGGACTCCTACTCCTTAGTCTATCTACAGACTAACTCAGAATGGATCAAGGACCTAAATTTAACAGCTTAAAAGTATAAAACTCTTAAAAGAAAACAGAGGTATAAATCTTTGTGACTTCGTATTAGGCAAAAAAAAAAATTTATTTAACACCAAAAGCACAATGAAAAAATAAAAAATAGATAAGGTGAAAAAAATCACCAGAACGAAAAATCTTTCTTCTGCCCTGGCCAGGTAGCTCAGTTGGTTAGAATGTTGTCCTGATATGCCACAGTTGTGTGTTCAATTCCTGGTCAGGGCACATACAAGAATTAACCAGTGAACACATAAATAAGTGGAACAACAAACTGATATTTCTCTCTCAGTGTCTCTCTCCTTTCTCTCTCTCTCAAATCAATAAATAAAAAAAAATCTTTGTTTTTCAAAAGACACAATTAAGAAATTAAAAAGACAATCCACAGACACAGAAAATATTTGCAAATTATTTATCTTCTAAGGGACTTGTATCCAGAATATATAAAACTGAATAATAAAAAGAAAACAATCCAATTTTAAAAAAGGAAAAGGATTTGAATGGATGATTCTACAGAGAAAATGTGTAACTGGCTAATTAGCACACAAAAATGTGCTCAACATTTATAGTCATTAGTGAAATGCAAAAGAAAATGATAAAAAGATACTACTTTACACTCACTAGGATGGCTATAATAAAAAAAAAAACAGGCAATAAAAAGTGTTAGTAAGGATGTGAAGAAATTAGAACCCTCATATGTTGCTAGTGGGGTTGTAAAGTAATGCACCTGCTTTGGAAAATAGAATGGAAGTTCCTCAAAAAGGTAAACGTAGGGTTACCATATGATTACCAGCAATTCTACTCCTAAGTACATAACCCAGAGAATTAAAAATGTATGTCTAAACAAAAGTGTGTACATGAGTGTTTATAGCATTATTCATAGCAACTGAAAAGTGGAAACACCCAAATGTACCCTCAGGTGATGAATGAATAAACAAAATGTGGTATTCCATGCAATGGACATTATTAAGCAATAAAAAGGAATAAATTATTGACACATGGCACAATGTGTATGAACCTTAAAAACACTGCGCTATGTGAGAGAAGCATAGAGAAAAGGACGTATATTTAAAGTTGCATTTTTGCAAAGTATCCAGAATAGGCAAATCCATAGATACCAAAAGCAGAGTAGTGGCTGAGAGGAGCTGGAGGGGTGGAGGAAAGAGGCAGTGACTGCTACTAATGGTTTTGAGGTTTCTTTTTGGAGTAATGAAAATGTTGTGGAATTAGATGATTATGATAGTTCAGAACTCTGTGAATATACTAAAAACTTCTGAATTATGCACTTCAAAAGGTGAAATTTATTGCATATAGATTATATTCCAATTTTTTAAATCACTAGTAAACAGGGGGTTATTACTTTGAAGACTACTTACAGTAGTGATGGCGTAATTAATATAGACCGGTAGTCCCACATGTAGAAAAGCTGAGTGGAAGGTATGATATTCTGTAGAATGTATAGGTCTGGTATATAATGTAGAAGTTAATCTAAAATGTAATCTTCCTAAAGTCTCTGATAACTAAAATATTATTGGGATACAAAGGAAGGTGGGGGTCCAGGGAAATGAGCCCAGTGTTTGGAGCAATTTTTTCCTTTGGGGCTTATGCCAGCTCTGGAGGGACCAGCTGACAGCTTCTCAAGACTTGGGAGACAGGGATTAGAGAGCAGGGCCCTCCAGGGTGGCAAACCTTGTAAGAAACCCTCCCTCCCAGCTTTGGACTAGGACTTTGGATGTCTGTACTCCAGGAATGTGGGTAGACAGGAATATGCAGCAGACAGGCTTTTACTGGGACTGCAGCTTAGTTTTGAATCACGTTGGTCTCTGAAATTGAATTAAGCTGATTCCACAGTGTTATGCTCCAAAGATCCTGGAAGAGGCAAATCTGTCTCCTGGAAGAAATAGTCTCATAAACTTCAAATTATATCTCCAACAAGATTTTGAAAATAGAATCTTCGGCAAACAATCATAAAGAGCCAGGCACCGGAAGACACTAAACTACATGAACACAAACCATCAGAATCAATCTCTTCCCACCCTACCTCTTCTCTCCCCTCCTGCTCTTCCCTCTGGTCCCTCTCTTTCTCCCCTGCCTACCCCTCCTCTCCCCTCCTCTCCCTTCCCCTCCCTCTCATTAAAACTGTGGAAGCCACAGGACAACTTAATGATGTCCTCTAACAGAAAAAAAGAAAATAACTGCAAATGTAGAATTCTGTGTTTAACAAAAGTATCCTGAAAGAGTGGAGTGGCAAGAGTAGATATCCTCCTGTTGTTCCTGATTCTGATCTTAGCAGGGAAAGCGTTCAGTCCTTCACAGTTAAATATGATGTGAACTTAGGGTTTATGTAGGTGCTTTGTTTTTATCAGGTAGAGGAAGTGCCCTTATATTCCCAGATTGATGAGCAATTTTTATCAAGAATGTAAGTCGTATTCTGTCAGATGTTTTGTCTGCATTTATTGACATGATTGTATCATTCTTCATTTTGAAAGCTTTATATGGTGAATTACTTTGAATGCTTTTCAAATATTTAACTAATGTTGCACTTCTGTAATAAACCCCACTTGATCATGATTTATTACCCTTTTTATATATTGTCAGATCTAATTTACTAAAATTTTGTTAAGATATTTTGTATCTGTGTTTATGAGGGAAGTAATTTATAGTTTTCCTGTTTTGTTTGTAATGTTTTTGACAACTTTTGCTCTCGGAATAAAGCTGGCATCATAGAATAAGTTGGGAGGTATTACCTCTTCAATTTTGGGGAAATGTTTCTGTAAAATTTTCATTTCTTCTTTAAACATTTAGTACAGTGAAGACTTTCAAGCCTCTAGTTTTCTTTGTGGGAAGGTTTTTAACTACAAATCAATTTCTTTGATGGATTTAGGGTCATTCAGGTTATCTGTTTATTCTTGTATAAGTTTTAGTATCAGTTTGTTTCTTTTAAGGAATCAAAGGAATTTGTTCATTTCACCTAAGTTACTGAGTTTTTGGCATAAAGTTAGTATTTCCATGTTCCTGTAATATTTGTAGAATTGTCATTATGTCACTATTCTCATTTTTTATATTTGTAATTTTTCCCTAGCAATTTTCTTCTGATCAGTCTTATTAGAGTTTATCATTTTCATTGATTTTCTTAACCAGCTTTCCCTTTCATTGAATTTATTGCTTTAATTTTTTATTTCATTGATTTATGTTTTGATCTTATTGCTTCCTGTCTGCTTACATAGGCTTTAATTTGTTCTTCTTTTTCTAGATTCTTTTTTTTAATTTTTAATTTTTTAAAATATATTTCATTGATTATGCTATTACATTTGTCCCATTCCCCCCCTCATTCCCCTCCACCCTGCACACCCACTCCCACCCACATTCCCCCCCTTTAGTTCATGTCCATGTGTCATAAGTTCTTTAGCTTCTACATTTCCCACACTATTCTTGCCCTTCCATCTATTTTGTACCCACCATCTATGCTACTCATTCTCTGTACCTTTTCCCCCCCTCTCCTCCTCCCACTCCCCTGTTGCCAATCCTCCATGTGATCTCCATTTCTGTGGTTCTGTTCCTGTTCTAGTTGTTTGCTTTTGTTTTAGGTGTGGTTGTTAATAGCTGTGAGTTTGCTGTCTTTTCACTGTCATATTTTTTATCTTCTTTTTCTTAGGTAAGTCCCTTTAACATTTCATATAATAAGGGCTTGGTGATGATGAACTCCTTGAACTTGACCTTATCTGAGAAGCACTTCATCTTCCCTTCCATTCTAAATGACAGCTTTGCTGGATAGAGCAATTTTGGACGTAGGTCCCTGCCTTTCAAAACTTGGAATACTTCTTTCCAGCCCCTTCTTGCCTATAAGGTCTCTTTTGAGAAGTCAGCTGACAGTCTGATGGGAACTCCTTGGTAGGTGACTGTCCCCTTATCCCTTGCTGCTTCTAGAATTCTCTCCTTCATTTGAATCTTGGCTAATGTAATTATGATGTGCCTTGGAGTGTTCCTCCTTGTGTCCAACTTCTTTGGGACTCTCTGAGCTTCCTGGACTTCCTGGTAGTCTATTTCCTTTGCCAGATTAAGGAAGTTCTCCTTTATTATTTGTTCAAATAAGTTTTCCACTTGTTGCTCTTCTGCTTCCCCTTCTGGGACCCCTATAATTCAGATGTTGGGACGTTTAAAGATGTCCTGGAGGTTCCTAAGCCTCTCCTCATTTTTTTGAAATCTTGTTTCTTCCTTGTTTTCTGTTTGGTTGTTTGTGTCTTCCTTCTGGTCCACTCCACCGACATGAGTCCCAGTTTCCCTCCCATCTCTATTGGTTCCCCATGTGTTTTCCTTCATTTCACATATCATAGCCTGCATTTTTTCATCTAATTTGTGAGCAAAATCAACCAATTCTGTGAGCATCCTGATCACCAGGGCTTTGAACTGTGCATCTGATAGGTTGGCTATCTCTTCATCACTTAGAGGAATTGGCTCTGGAACTTTGATTTGTTCTCTGGTTTGAGCCATTTTTGGTGGGGGTTTTTGTTTGTTTGTTTTGTTTTTTTGGTCTGGTCATGGCTGTTATGAAGTGAGGGATGGAGCCTTAGGTTTTCCCCAGGGCAGGGCAGCCCAGTCGCCAGGTAGTGACGCTGTATGTGGGGGCGGGGTCCTAGAGGGAACAATGGCGCTTGCTCTGCTCTCTCTTGGATTCCAGTCCCTTCCACCACTTCCTCTTCACCTGGATTATCTGTGCATGAATGTGGGACCACGTGGTCAGCCAACCGCCCTGTGCGGCCTCACTGGGTCTGCACCGTTGCCACCCTGTGCCTGGGGTCCGCTAGCCGCCACCTGTGTGTCTGGGGTCTGCTAGCTGCCACCTGTGCACCTGGGAACTGTGAGCCACTGCTGCCTGCATGCCGGGTCCACACCTCCACTTTTTTCTGCTGCGACTCCGCCCCTCTTACCAGTCTGGATGAATGGTTGTTGGACTTCTGTACAGTTCAGTTTTCTATAAGTTCTGGTTGTTTTCTTGTTTCTAAATATTTGTTGTCCTTAATTTTGGTTGTGAGAGGAGGCACAGTGTGTCCGCCTACGCCTCCATCTTGGCCAGAAGTCCTCCAATGCTCTAGATTCTTAAGATAGAATTTGAGAACATCTTTTCTAATACAGACATTTAGTACTATATTATCTCCCTTTAAATGCTGCTTTAACTAAATTTCAAAAATTTTAACATACTGTATTTTTACTCTCATTTTGTTCAAAATTTTACTTTTTGATTTTACTTTTGATTTCTTTTTGTGATCCCTAGATTATTTATAAATATGTTAAATAGTTTTAAATATTTAGAGATTTTCCAAATATTTTTGTTGTTGTTTTCTAATTTAATTCCATTGTGGCCAGATAACAAGTTTTATATGATTTTAATTTTTTTTACATTTATTGAGGTTTTTAAAAATATATATTTTATTGATTATGCTATTACAGTTGTCCCATTTCCCCTCCTTTATTTCTCTCCACCCTGCACACCCCCTCCCACCCACATTCCCCTCCTTTAGTTCATGTCCATGGGTCGTACATATAAGTTCTTTGGCTTCTACATTTCCTGTACTATTCTTACCCTCCTCCTGTCTATTTTATGCCTACCAATTATGATTCTTATTCCCTTTGCCTTCTTCCACCCCCATTTTCCCCCTCCACCTTCCCACCAATAACCCTCCATGTGATCTGCATTTCTGTGCTTCTATTCCTGTTCTAGTTGTTTGCTTAATTTTTGGTTTTGTTTTTAGGTTCAGTTGTTGATAGTTCTGAGTTTGTTGTCATTTTACTGTTCATAGTTTTTGATCTTCTTTTTCTAAGATCAGTCCCTCTAACATGTTGATAAGTCCCTTTAACATTTCATATAATATGGGCTTGGTAATGATGAACTCCTTGAACTTGACCTTATCTGGGAAGCACTTTATCTGCCCTCCCATTCTAAATGATAATTTTGCTGGATAGAGTCATCTTGGATGTAGGTCCTTGCCTTTCATGACTTGGAATACTT
Organism: Glossophaga mutica; assembly: GCA_039655065.1. Lineage (NCBI taxonomy): Eukaryota > Metazoa > Chordata > Mammalia > Chiroptera > Phyllostomidae > Glossophaga > Glossophaga mutica. The sequence goes on along the minus strand of CM077304.1, from coordinate 121,122,770 downwards.
CTTTCCAGCCCCTCCTTGCCTGTAAAATTTCTTTTGAGAAATCAGCTGATAGTCTTATGGGGACTCTTTTGTAGGTAACTCTCTCCTTTTTTCTTGCTGCTTTTAAGATTCTCTCCTTATCTTTATTCTTGGGTAACTTAATTATGATGTGCCTTGATGCATTTCTCCTTGGGTCCAACTTCTTTGGGATTCTCTGGGCTTCCTTGACTTCCTGGTGAAGGAAGTCTATTTCCTTCACCAAATTAGGGAAGTTTTCCTTCATTATTTGTTCAAGTAAGTTTTCAACTTCTTGCTCTTGTTCTTCTCCTTCTGGCACCCCTATGATTCGGATGTTGGAGCACTTAAATTGTCCTAGAGGTTCCTAAGCCTCTCCTCATTTTTTTGGAATTCTTGTTTCTTTACTTGGTTCTGGTTGGATGTTTATTTCTTCCTTTTGTTCCAAATCATTGATTTCAGTCCCAGTTTCCTTCCCTTCACTGTTGGTTCCCTGTATATTTTCCTTTATTTCACTTTGTGTAGCCTTCATTTCATTCTTCATTTTGCAACCAAACTTAGTAATTTCTGTGAGCATCCTGATTACCAGTGTTTTGAACTCTACATCTGACAGGTTGTCTGTCTTCTTGTCACTTCATTTTTTTTTTCTGGAGTTTTGCTCTATTCTTACATTTGGGCCTTATTTCTTCATCTCAGTGCACCTGTTATGTGGTAAAGGGTGGAGCCTTAGGTATTCACCAGGGTGGGGCCTTAGGTATTCACCAGGGTAGGGCAACCCTGCTTGCTGGGTTGTGGTACTGTCTTTGGGGGAGGGGTCTCAGAGGGAACAATGCTGCTTGCTTAGCTCTCACCCTGCTTTCAGTCATTTCCCCCACTACTCACAAGCAAATTGGGCCCTTCTGGTGCTGATTCCCAGGTGTATGTGGGTTTGTGTACATTCTAGGACCCTGTGGGTCTCTCCAACCAACTCTCCTGTGAGGCTGGGAGTTTCTTCCACCACTGAAACCCCCACAGGTTTTTTCAGTCAGAGGTTTTGTTGCTTTATTTCCCCCATGTTGGAACCCTGGGTCCTTCAGTCTTTCTAGCTCCCTAGTTGTTCCTCCCTGTTTATCCTCACGGAAATGTGGGACTGCCAGGGGTCACCTCACCCGCCTGATCCTCCAACCACTGCCTTCCCACGCATCCTTTCCACCCCAGCTGCCTCTCTCTGCTCCTCCTGCTGGTCTAGATGAGTGTTTCTTCTTTAACTCCGTGGTTGTTGAACTTCCATACAGTTCAATTTTTTGGCAGTTCTGGTTATTTTTTCTTTTTAAATTTGTTTACTTTCTTTGGTTGTGTGAGGAAACAAAGTGTATCTACTTACACCTCCATCTTGGCTGGAAGTCTTCGTTGGGTTTTTGGAAGGATGAAATGAGATTGTATATAGAAAGCACTTGGTGCCTGACACAGTGCCTGGCACATTGAGAAGAGCCACCGTTAGCAGGAGCAGTAGAGGCAGTAGTAGTAGATGCTGTTAATATTTACTTCTCTCATTCCCATCTCCATGTTTATGTTCTTTTTCTCTGCATGGAATGCAGTTTTTCTCATTTGTACTTGTCTAAATTTTATTCGTCTTCAAAGTTCTTCACTAGTTCTCTACCACGGGGTCACTGCTTTCCCTCTAGTTATCTTTCCTTTTCAAAATTCCTTAACTCTTTTTGTTTAGAATACTTATTACTTTCATATGCTTATTTGTCTGTCCATTTACCCTTAAAAGGTGAGAAGTACCTTGGGGGCAGATTGTGTAATTCATTTTTCATACTTTCTAAAGCACAGCATCTTACATAGAATTGTGCCCAAAAGTATTTGTTGGGTAAATAAGTGTCGGCAGAAGTAACACCTGCTTGAGTGTGGTTGGTAGAGTAATAATGTGGGTGTAATAATTTAAAGTTAATTTGAAAATTTCACCTAAAATGTCATATGGTGTGCTTGAGGCTGATATTGTTATGTTACAGAATTACATACTGATGATTTTGCAATAAAAGATTTTGTAATAAAAAAGGGTTTTTTTTGTTTGTTTTGTTTTATTTTGCTGGGCTCTGTATATTAATTCACTGTAATCAATAGCCCTTTGGTTCCAAGGGCTTACTCTTACTTCTTTGGGAACTTCTGTAAATTCTTCATTAATCGTTAGTACATTCTGAGAAAAAAAAATTTTGTCACAAAAATGACACTGTTGGGCCCAAGGAGACTAATTAAATAAAGGCCCTGTAGCGGAACACAGTATTAGCAGAAACTGACCAAGTGACAATGCTTTGGATTCAGCAGATATTTTTTCTATGTTGTCTCTCATTTGTTATTGCTCCAAAGCCACTCTGTTCCTAATGGTGACTATCATGATACCAAATTGAACCGTGAAGTAAGCATTTGTGAATAACAATGGATCTAAAATCCATTTTACTGGAAAAAAATAACACATAAAATATAATGCATTAAAAATGTGATTGAATATCTCACTCAGTTTGTTATAACTGGGAAATTGTCTTAAGGAGTGTCACCTTCATTTTATATGCAGATAGGTGTTCTCTGGTGACCATACCAACAAGTTGGGAAGGCAGTGGGCTGAGAGGGAATCTCCACTTGAGAATTTGGCACAGCTCCAGCCTGTCCTTCAGCATAATGCATGCCTTGTCCTTGTTAAAGGAGGTTTGCCATTTGCCTTCGTGCCTTTAAAAATATTTTTGGTCATTTTGAAACAATTGATTCATAAATGGTATGCTATCATTATATAGAGAGTGCTCCAAGGCCAAGAGGCAAGGGTTAGAAACAATAAATATTTAACTTATATAGACATATTATTTATTTCTTAAATAGATATTAACACATTGAAATGGTAATATTTTTCTATTCAAGAATGGCCATACCTTACTTGACCATAAAATGCTAAGGCTTTGGGGTTTTTTTTTTTTTTTTTTTTTTTTAGTTATAATGCAGAATATTATTTGGGGATTAAGGTAAACTTGTTTTGTATACTGAAGAAGTGTGATTATGTAATCTCTTCAGTTGTCAGGTGGTTTTATGCTTGAGGCCCATATTGAGGATTTCTTTTTTTATTAAAGGCCAGTTCTTCCTTATTACTGAGGGGGGACTGTGGGGAGGGATGGAAATGCAAAACATGACTAATTAGTAGACCAGTTGGACAGACTTTTAAATTGTGAGATATTTTTCTTTACTGATATAAAATTTGATATCAGCACTTTACAAAGGCATTTAATTTTTTTGTTTTCATATTAGAATCTCAAGAAAATTGATTGAGAGAGCACACAGTAAGCTTAGGTACAGAAGAAATTTCAAAAAATGTTACCCCATATTAGCATTCTCTGCTGAACTTGAGGAATAAATACTTTTTTGTGATGTGTGGGTTTTGTGTTTTTATGAATTATTTAGGGAAGCTTTTCTGCTGAAATGGCTGAATGTAAGTTGCAAAGATTTAAGGCCTTCCTTATATCAGTGTTCCACCTCATTAACTTCATTGTTAGAGCTTTTACACTTCAGTGATTTAAATAAAATGATCAAAATGTAGTTCTGTTGTCTTCTCTTTCCATCTGTCTCCTTTTTAAGGTCTATATGATTATGTATTTAGTTTTGTGTTTTCATTTAGACTCTATTGTTAATTGTGTTAAGTACAAGATGATGACAAAGGGAAGCTATTGTATAACTAAATGTCTCACAGTATTGAAGCCCTGGGTGATATGGAAATGTGTTTATAAGGATAAACTGGTCACTTCTTCAGCCAGTGTTCTATCATTTGTATCTTCAAATGGTCTTCAGAGACCAGGTGCTTCACAGCTGTAAGATTCCATTCTGTTGTGGAGTTCGGATTGGTGATTGCAGCTGATCCTTGGACAGCACAGGCTGCCGACCCCTGTGCAGTCAAAAATCCATGTATAACTTTTGACTCCCCCAAAACTTAACTCCTATTAGCCCACCATTGACTGGAAACCTTACTGATAACATAAACAGTTGAATAATAAACAGTTGATTTTTTATGTTATATGTATTATGTATTCTTACATTAAAGTAAGGTAGAGAAAGATGTTATTGAGAAAATCATAAGGAAGAGAAAATATATTTGAAATACTGTATGTATTTATTGAAAAAAAAATCCAGGTGTAAGTGGACCCACACAGTTTAAATCTGTGTTGTTCAAGGATCAACTGTATATTGAGCTTTCATATATATCTTCTGGTATTTATAGGCCTGGAACCCCCAAAAAGGAGAGCTTTGCTTAAAAGCAACCTATGTTTGTCCTTTAAAATGTTTCTTAAGCATTTTCGGGAAAAGTAGGAATTATGCAATGAATTTGCAATCAAAGTCACCTTTGCAAATCTTTGCAACTACTTGCAAATGGTTGACATATTTAGGGAGTAAGGCTTTTTCTACCTGATTTACTACCTGATGTGAGCACTCCTTAGCAGTATATATCCCAAATGCAAGTTTGATGTCTTCGTTAAACATGTAGAGAAAAATTAGTTAATGTAACCTGAGTTTGGGAATGAAGCTGGCATGTTGTTAGACATTTTGCATTTTAAAAAATAGTTAATTACTGAGATATATCATTAGATAATTTTATGAAGATTAATCTATATTTGACTATTTAAATTGAGCAATGAATTTCATTTTACCTAAGTTTTGGTATTGACATCAGATAATGATGATCATTTCTAACCATTTCTTTTATTTTCCAGCTCACCAGCGACTGGAACCAGCAACTCTGTCAGGGATTGTGGCGTTTATCCTTAGTCTTTTATGTGGAGCTCTGAATTTAATTCGAGGCTTTCATGCCATAGAAAGTCTACTGCAGGTACTGTACTATTTTTGCAATTTCAGGTGACTAGTGTCTGTTGAATCTGCTTGTTACACAGAATTGATTTGGTTTGATTATTAGTACAACCTACAATGTATGCCCGGATTTTGTATTCTTTATACATGCCTTAGTCTCCCCTTCCTCTAAAAACACTTAAAAAAAAATCGCACTGATTTCTAGTTGACTGTCTCACTTAACACATATTTACTATCCATTCCGCAAGAGGCACTATTTATGGGTACTCTGGGGACATTAAGATATGTGTGACGTAGGCCCTGCAGTCTCAGAGCTTAGAGTTGAATTTGGAAGGCACAGAAGCCCACAAATAAAGCCAAGTGCCAAATACACAGAGCGCAAAAGTGTAGCACATTTCAGAGGGTACAGCTTTCCTTTCCTTTGTTAATACTCGCTTTCTCTGAAGACACTTCCACATTGTAAATCAGATCTCTCTTTGGGGGAGTCAGCATTAAATTCTGAAAACCCACTCCACATGCTTTATATATTTTGTTTTAAATATATAGATATTGCTGTTAGCTTGGGAAACACTCAGAGAGTACCATTCTGAGTACCCTCTGAATGTTCTCAGCTCTGTGACGCCCATACCAGAGGACATCACAGGTTCTAGGAAGCTGCGCTGTCCCTTGAGTGGGGGATGGAGGGGAGCATCTCATTACTTCCCAATTCCTCTTCCAACCATCCTGGGCCTTCAGATAAAGCTCCTTTTTCATTTTAGGCACAGGACTGCTGGATATTGTTTCTTGGTGTTCTTGTCCTTGTTCCCTAGCCAGGTCAGCTGTACTCCAGTAGGAGTTCAATTTGGAGCTAGTCAACCTGCCAAAAAAGAAACAAAGGCAATTTGGAGACTGCGGACTGAAAAAGCTAATAAATAAGATACTCTTTTGCTTAAAAAGCAAACGATGTGGTGGAAAGAACAGTAGTGTTTGTGGACGAGAAAGAGCATTGGCTCCAGCTCAGCTACTGACTGACTCTGTGACTTTGAATGGCTCACCTTGCTTTCTGGTCCTCGGTTTCATTGCTCACCAACTAAAGGAGAAGAGGTGGATTTGATGAGTATTTCTTGAAACATGGGACACATTTACCACTAGTTATACGATCGATGACTGTAGATCAGTGATTTTCAACCTTTTTCACTTCATGGCACACATAAACTAGTTACTAAAATTCTGTGGCACACCCAAAAAATATGTTTTGCTGATATGTGAAAAACATAGGTATAATTTTGATTCATTCACAATGGATGGCTATCCTTGTGTTGGCTGTTGTCATTTTTAAATTTGACGATCTAAGGGAAAAGAGGTCAGTGCCCCACTAAATAAGTATTGCATGTTTTAAAAATTCTTGTAGCACACCCGTTGAAAATTGCTGCTGTAGATGATAGAGGGGTGAACATTTTTAATTTTAAGAATTAATGTATTTAATGTATATTAATATGTAGCATCTGTTTGGTAAGGGATACTAGTTTCTATTAATGACAGAGAAATAAAACCTTCCTTTTAAAAGAAATAAATTTTAATAAAAAGTCAAATTTATGAAATTTATTACATAAATAATGGTGTAATTAGTATTTAGAGTTCGCAAAAATTGTGAAGGTGGTACTTTAAGGTTAAAATGTTCTGGTTAAAAAAATTCCCTGGTTGTTTGAAATTAGCAAACTAATAAATAAGGGTTGAAAAAAGCTTTCAGAAAAGCCACAGACCCTTACCTTCCCTGACTCAGAAGACAGTGCGTAAGTGGTGAAGCCTGAGGCTTAGACCATATTACTTTAAGTTAAAAACCAGACTGCTGTCATATATCACAAAACATGTTAAAGGAAATAATTTCTTTTAGGCATTCAGATACCTTATTTCTCTTCTTCCTGGGCTGCTGCTTCTTCTGACTTACAACTTTAAGACTAAGGGAAGTGGTATAAACTACAGCTTTTCATGCTTGTGAGCGGCTACACCTGACTAATGCATGCCTTGATTCTTAAGAGTTTCATGTTCTCCCTCTGATCAGTAATGTCTTTGACTCATTACAGCTGGTTTTGGGTTTCAGAAGAACAATACAGGCATACCTTGTTTTATTGCACTTCATGATTTATTTACAAACTGAAGGCAAGACCTTCTATCAGCAAAAAAATTACAAATGGTTTTATTGTGATACTTTGTTGCAGTGTTCTGGAACAGAGCCCACAATAAATATCTCCAAGGCATGCCTGTAATCTGATTAAACTAATTACCACCTGTATCTGACTAGTAGCTGTGAAATTTCTTAGAGTATTTACATTTTAAAAAGATATCACAGACCAATATTTTATGAACATTAATGCAAAAATCCCCAACAAAATATTAGCAAATTAAATCCAGTGGTGTATAAAAAGAATTATACACCATAACCAAGTGGGATTTATTCTAGTATATAAGGCAACTTCAACACTTGAAAATCAGTTAATGTAATCCATCACATCAATAGTCTGAAGAAAAATCATATGATCACATCAGCAGATGCAGAAAAAGCATTTGACAAAATCAAACACCCTCCTGAACTCACAGGAAACTAGGAATAAAGGGGAACTTCCTCTACTTGCTAACAACAACAAAAAAAATCTACAGAGATCCTGAGCTAACATCATATTTGATGAGAAGCTAGATGCTTTCTTTCTAAGAGTGGGCACAAGGATGTCACCTGTCACCATTCCTATTCAACACTGTACTGGAAGACCTAATCAATGCAATTAGACAAGAGAGCAAAAGGTATAAATACTGGGAAGGAAGAAATACCAACTGTCTTTATTCACAGATGTGATTGTCTACACAGAAAATCCCAAAGGATCAATTCCTGGAACTCATAAGTGATTAATTAGTAAGGTCACAGGATCCAAAGTTACTATATAAAAATCAATTGTTTTCCTGTGTGTCAGCAAGGAATGATTGAAATTTGATATGCGAATAGTATCATTTATACTGGCACTCCCAAAATTGAGGCACTTAAGAATAAACCTAACAAAATATATTCAAGATCTATGTGAGGAGAACTATAAAACTCTAATAAAAGAAATCAAAGAAGCTCTAAATAAATGGAGAGATATTCTATGTTCATTGATAGGAAGACTCAATATTGTCAAGATGTTAATTCTTCCCAAATTGATCTATAGACTCAACACTATTCTAATCAAAATCCCAGCAGTTATTTTGTGGATATTGACAAAGTGATTCCAGAGTTTATTGGAGAGGCAGAAGATCCAGGATAGCCAATGAAATACTGAAGAAAAAGAAGACATACTACCCAACTTAAAGACTTACTATTAAGCTATAATAATTAAGACTGTGTGGTATTGGAAAAACAACAGATCAATGGAATAGAGTACAGAGCCCAGAAATATACCCTCACAAATATGGTTGACCATGCTTGACAAAGAAGCAAAGGAATTCAGTGGAGTATGGATGTTCTTTTCAACAAATGGTGCTGGAACAGCTGAGCATCCACCTGCAGAAAAATGAATCTAAACACAGATCTTACAACTTTCACAAAAATGTTTCACTCAAAATGGATCACAGACCTAAGTGTAAAATATGAAACTATAAAAATTATAAAAGATAGTAGGAAAAACCTTGAGATAATAGATGCAACCTTGAGTTTGGTGATGAATTTTTAGATACAACACCAAAAGCATGATTTATGAAAGAAAAACTGGTGATTTAGGCTTAATTGAAAAACTTCTGCTCTATAAAGGACATTAAGAAACTGAAAAGATAAGCCCCAGACTAGGAGAGAATGTTTGGAGAACACATCTGACAAAGGTGTTGTATCCAAAACATACAAAGAGCTCTTAAAACTCAAGAAAACAAGCAACCCAATTAAGAAAGAACTTTGCAAAAGAATTAAACAGGCACCCCAAGAAAATACAGGAAAAGATTCTCACATCATAGGTCATTAAGGAATTGCAAATTAAAATATTAAGATATCACTAAACATCTATTAGAATGGCAAAAATAAAAACAAAAAGCAAACAAATAAAAAAAAAACCTTGACAATACCAAGTGCTGATGAGCATATAGAACAGTAGGACCTCTTCATGCATTGCTGATGGGAATGCAATATGGTACAGTCACTTCAGGAAACAGTTGGGCTGTTTCTCACAAGGCTAAACATAGCCTTACCATGCGATCCAGAAATCATGCTCCTCAAATGAGTAGAAATTCTACCCAAATGAGTAGAAAACTTACATCTACACAAAAACCTGCACATGAGTGTATATCTCAGCTTTATTCATAATTTCAAAAAACTGGAAACATCTATGAAATCTCAAGGCGAATGGATAAACAAACTGTGACGATCTGTACAATGGAATATTATTCATTAATGAAAACAAGAGCTATCAAGCCATAAAAAAGACATGGCTAAACCTTGAATTTATATTGCCTAATGAAAAAAGCCAGTCTTGAAACTGCATGCTATGCATTCCAATTATATGACATTCTGAAAAACATAAAACTGTAGGGACAGTGAGTAAAAAGATGAGTGGTTGTCAGGGCTTTGGAAGGAGGGAAGAAGGATGACTAATTGGAACATGGAACTTTTAGGGCAGTGAAACTATTCTATACATTATGTAGTGGTGGTGGTGGTGGTTACACATTTCTCAAAACCTAAGAATGGACAACGCAGAGCAAACACCATATTAGTCCAAGATATTAATAATAGGAACCTGAGCAGGGGAAAAAGCAGGTATATAAGCACTCTACTGCTTAAGTTTCTGTAAACCTGAAACTGCACCAAAGATAAAAATGTATTAATTAAACACACATTCACAGAGCACATACTGGCATTAAAACAAAGACCAAAAAAGGGAAGCATTCTCCAGGATTTGATTATTCCTCAGGTGTGCCTTTGCTTTTAGTAGATGAAGTACATACAGCTTGTTGCATCCAGCCAGCTCCTATGAAAGAGTGGATCAGGCATTCTCTTTTCATGGAGGCGCTGAGCCTTCCCATTCACACAGGTCAGGTGGGGACTCAGAGCCCCAGTCAGAAAGGAACATAGGTTCAAGAATCTGATTCATGTTTCAAGATCAGATGTGCAATCATCTGCCCTCTGAAAACAGTAGCCATATTGAGAAAGCCAGTGAGAGAAGAGGGACCAGGTCCTCCAACCTTGTACCTACCAGTTGCCAACTACTCCCACCAAAGTTGGACTGGAAAAAGAACAGTTTATTTTAATTCACATTAATTTGTATAAATAAGCTCTGGAAAGATAAGAAACTAATAAATGTGATGGGAACTGGACAGATGGTAAGCAGAATGGAAATGAGAATCTTCATGATATAACTTCTTATATGTTATTTTTATTTTTGAGCCATGTGAATGTATTATTTATTCAGATTTTAAATAATAAAAATGAATATTATCACCTGTTATGTGAGCAGAAAAAGACAACTTTTGTCAAACCACCTTGATAGGTAGATTTTCAAGTAATGAAAATTTCAGGCAGAGTAAAAGTAAATATTTTTGTGAGGGGTAAGGAGATCCTAAGTATTTTTTCTATTTTTGTAGCTTCTTTCTGACTCTATCTTAGAGTCCACAGTTTCCTAGAAGCTTCAGGGTTTTCTGTGTTAAACAGATTCTTAAAATTGTGGTGATGGGGCGTGAAAGGAGCATGAGGTAAATTGTGGACAGGGCAGTGGTCTTTTTATTAGTAGATCATTTATAATTTGGGGACAGTCTGGATGCTTATATTTTTTAAGATGTGTCATTTTGATATTTGATACGGAATTCTTTCTTTTTTCACTGTTGTCCTACAGTATATTTACTGCAATAATGCTTCTTTCTCTTGAGCCAAGAAACTGTAAATTGGTCCATAAGGAATGGTTAGCTATCTGGAAACTAGGGACACCTGGTTGTGTTGTTCCCTTAGCATTGTTTTCTTTTAATTGTATGTTATTGATTATGCTATTACAGTTCTGATTTTTCCTTTTTTGCTGTCAACCATCTAGCACCCCCCTCTCCCTCGGGCAATCCCCACACCATTGTTCATTTGTTCATGTCTATGTGTCATGCAAGTAAGTTCTTTGTCTACTTTATTTCCTATACTGTACTTTACATCCCCATGGCTATTCTGGAACTACCTATTTGCACTTCTTAATCCTCTCACCTGTTCACCCATACCCCACTACCCCCCTTCCATCTGGCAACCATCAAAACTCTCTTTGTATCTATGATTCTGTCTCTGTTCTTGTTTGCTTAATTTGCTTTTTAGATTTAATTGTTGATAAATGTGTATTTATTGCCATTTCATTGTTCACAGTTTTGATCTTTTTATTTAAAAATATTTACTTTTTAGAGAGAATGGAAGGGATGGAAAGAAACATCAGTGTGTGAGAGAGAGAGATACATTGATCAGTTGCCTCTCACATGCCCCAACTGGACAACCTGGCCCGCAACCCAGGCATGTGCCCTGACTGAGAATCAAACCGGTGACCTTTTGGTTCACAGGCCAGTGCTCAATCAACTGAGCCACACCAGTCAGGGCCAATTTTTTTTTTCTTGAATAAGTCCCTTTAACATTTTATATAAGAAAGATAATGAACTCCTTTAGTTTTTTCTTGTCTGGGAAGCTCTTTATCTGCCCTTCCATTCTAAATGATAGTTTTGCTGAGTAGAGCAATCTTGGCTGTAAGGTCCATGCATTTCATGACTTTGAATATTTCTTGCCAGTCCCTTCTAGCCTGCAAAGTTTCTTTTGAGAAATCAGCTGATGGTCTTCTAGGAACTCCTTTGTAGGTACCTAACTGCTTTTCTCTTGCTGCTTTTAAGATTCTCTATCTTTAGCCTTTGGCATTTTTTAAATGATGTGTCTTGGAGTGGGACTCTTTGCATCTACCTTGTTTGGGACTCTCTGTGCTTCCTGGACCTGCATGTCTATTTCTTTCACCAAATTAGGGAAGTTTTCTTTCATTATTTTTGGAAATAGATTTCCAATTTCTTGCTCTTTCTCTCCTCCTTCTGGCACCTCTGTGATGTGAATGCTGGAACTCTTGACGTTGTCCCAGAGGCCGCTTACACTCAGTTTTTGGATTCTTTCTTCTTCTCATTGTTCTGACTGGTTGTTTTTGCTTCCTTATGTTCAAAATCATTGATTTGATTCTTGGCTTCATCCACTCTACTGTTGTTTCCCTGTATATTGTTCTTTATTTCAATTAGTGTATCCTTTGTTTCTGACTGGGTATTTTTTATGCTGTTGAGGTCCTCACTAAGTTCCTTGAGCATCCTTATAAGCAGTGTTTTGAACTCTGCCCCTGTTAGATTGCTTATCTCCATTTTGTTTAGCTCTTTTTCTGGAGTTTTGAGCTGTTCTTTCATTTGGGCCCTGTTTCTTTGTCTCCTTTTGGCAGCCTCCCTGTGTTTGTTTCTATGTATTAGGTAGAGCTGCTTCAACTGCATGTCTTGGTGATGTGGCCTAATGTAGCAGGTGCCCTGTAGGGTCCAGTGGTGCAGCCTCTCTTATCACCCAAGCTGGATACTTGAGGTGCACCTTTCATGTGGGCTGAGTACACCCTCTTCTTGTAGTTGAACCTTAGTTGCTGTTGGGAAGTCAGTGGGAGGGATTTGTCCAGGCCAGTCAGCTGCAAGGATTGGCTGTGACCACTTGCCGCCATCCTCCACCCTCTGTGGAGGATCAGCGGTGCGGGTGGCAGGGTAGGGTGGTGGTGCTCTGAAGTGCATCTGTAGCTGTCCACTGGGTGCACAGGCTCTGAGGTTTCCTGGGTGATGCAGGCCAAAGTCAGCCCCATTTTGTGCTCTGCCCAGGTCCACTCTGCCTGAGCTACAAAGCAATCTGAGCAGGCTGCTACTTGTGCTGGGCTTGGAGAATCCCAAGTGAGACCAAGCTGTGAGTCTAGGCTGGCTGCTGCTTGTTGGGCCTGGGGCTACTTAGGAAGAGGTACAGGACTGGGGATTCACTGAGGGTAGGTGTTCCTTGTTTGATAGGATTTAGGAAGTTGTAAAGCATGACCCAAGATCAGCCATTCATATAGAAAAATTACTGTTAACCCCTTGGGTGGGTGGGTAGGTTGGGTGGGACAGAGTGTCAGGGGATCTCCAGGGTGGGGCAAACAGTGTTAGCCAGGTTAATGAAGTCACAGAAGCTGGCTCTGTGGTTCTGTGGGGTGGGGGGTATTCAGAAAAGGTACAGCGGCCTTTCCCCACCTTTCTGTGTAGGAGAAAGCTGGTTCCCAGCTTTCACCTTGATGTCAGACACTTCAGTTCCTCCATGTATGCCCCTGGGACCTTCAAATTGCTACCCCAGTGCTGGAGCTCAGAGGGAGTGAGTCTGAGTAGGTGAGACCATGTGAGGGTTCTTTAAGAGGAACTGCTTGGGACTCCAGAGTTTTTCCACTGACCGAATCCCCACTGGTTTTTGCAGCCAGAAGTTGTGGGGACTTATCTTCCTGGCGCTGGAATCCTGGGCTGGGGGACTCCTCACTCCTGAGATAATCCCTCCTGAATTTTTATCCACCACAAATGGATGTTGGACCAGCCCATTCCGCATCTCTGCCCCTCCTACCAGTCTGTATGGATGTGATTTCTTTAATTTACAGTTGTCAGATTTTCTTTCAACTCAATTTCCGATGGTTCTGAGTGATGGTTGTTCTGTAGCTTTGTTGTAATTTGACATGATTTTGCAGGGAGGTGAGCTGTGTTTACCTATGCAGCCATCGAAACCGATAGTGAGCACTGTTTTTAAATCTTTGTCTTGCCACAGTCCACCTGATATATCCCGCATACGCTCATCAGTAGTTGAGGTTCCTAAAACCGTGATGATCAGAGAGAGGAGGAGCGAGTGCAGGGTTGGGGAGAATGTCATCCACAGACAGTTTGTCACCCATGTGTAATTTTAGAAGACTTTCCAACGAATTCTGATCCTGTCACCTTTGTGGGAATTGTTACTTTTGGAAATTCACTGGACCAAAAGTAGAAATTCTCATTGCTCCAATTGTTGAGGATTTTACATCTATCATTAGGTAAATGTTTTGGTAAGTAACTGGTGCTTGGAAATATGTTTCCTTGTCTTGTTATGAGAATAATGAGGGGGGACAAGGTAGTTTTGGAAATATCTGCCTTCTGAGGATCTGTGTCCTAAAAGATGAAAGGGACAACAGACAGACAAAAGGAGAACGTGCAAATGTCAGCAAGCAGAGGGCACTGTGAAAAACTTAGAGAATTAAGCATTGTAGGATTGGCGTGCAGACTAATTTCAACAAGTACATCCTTTATAGCCTGAATTAACCTGAAAGTAAATACATATAAAATTGGGGACCTAGGGTCTCTCACCTTTTACTTTTCCTCATTAGAGTCTATATTTTATCATTGTTTGTTACTTGTATGGGATAAAAGGGCCTTTTTATTCTCACTAAAGCCATTGAACTGAAGATATACACTTAACTTTCTCTCAGTTTCATTGTATTTTGTGTTAGGAATAATCTCTGGAGTCATGGCAGATAATTTTAGTCAGTATAAGGAGACCTTTTTGCAGTGGTCTGCTCTGTAGACTTGAATGCAAATTCCAGGACATGAGACTTCACTCTTTATCTGTTTTGAAGTTATCTGTACTGGAGTTACTCAGATGGTGGTGTGATGGATGAGGTAGAAAGGCAGTGCTCAGATTAAGTGGCCTCAACATTTCTTTAAAACTTGATTTAAGAGCAAAGGATTTAGTTGGGGATCATATTTTTACATCTGGCAGAAAATACGTAGTGTATTTTCTAAGTGTGAGCAGTGTATCAATATTAAAGTTTACTTCTTCAAGGCCATGAATTCTATACTCTTCCAAATGCTAAAAGTGATTGCCACATTTATCTCCTAGTATGTAGCTTGGTGCCTGAGGCACATTTAAATTTGAGAACCCACATGAATTAACATTCCTATATATTGTTAATATTGTTTGAAAATTCAGCACATTTGTTTCTTCTAGATTAATAACTTCCTCTTAGGGTGATTACAATGGATTTATTAAAATACATAGCACTGAAGTTTTTTCTTTGGTATCTAAGTTCAGACTGGGGAGGTTTTGATGAGTACATTTTCTTTTTAGTTGGTAAATTCGATTTGATGTTCACAGTAATGTGTAAATTAGATTATTTTCACTCATTTACTAACTTTGTTCTGAGTTTAGAGATGTTAATAAGTTTCTTGTGAATTGGCACATCATAAATGCATAAAAAGCTTTTATCACATTGGGTTTATATTACCTGTATTCCTTGAAGGATCAGTCTTGAAACAATGATATTAATTAGGCTGATGCTAACCTAGAAGTAATTTGCACATGGTGCATTACCAAAAAATTGAGTATTCTGAAACAGCAGTCGAAATGCTAGGCTGGAAGTTGGGATACTTGGGTCCCACCTGCCAGTGACAACCCTTGTAATTTTGAATGGGTTACTTTACCTTCTTTGATCTCATTTTTCTACTCTGCAATATGAATGTTTTAGACTGCATAGTTTCAAGAAACACTTCAAAACAAACCTTAGACTCTCTAATTCTAAAATTGTTTCTAATGGCCACTACCAAGCAGAAGTAATCAGCTTGCTTTTATTCCTTGAGTTCTGTTTTTCCCATAGATTTGTTAAAGGAATTACATACCTATTAAAGCTCAAAAGAAGTTTTTGATTTATTTAGTGGTATAATTTCTATGCTGAGATGCAGTGCTTACTTGCTTTCAAAAGAAATAAAAGTATTTTTCCTGTTTCTAAGTTCATTGTTAAAGAATTAGGGAAAATATGTAAAAAAATAGTAAAATAATCTCCAAACTTTCTCTGTATATTATATATAGAAATATATACATACATATATACACACACACACACAAACATAATGTAATACATATATATACAAATCATATAATTTTGTGTCTTTTCACTTAAGATTAAAAAGTGATATTTTCTAATTTTTACATATGTTTTAATAGTATCATCCTAAAACATTGTGTGGCTATTATATGAAGCCTCTCTTTACCTCTTCATTTTCACCTTAATTTTTTCTTCCCTTTATTAGTTTTCAAAGCAGTGTTTTTGAACTCTAGCATCCCCCAGAGGTGAATGTGACATTTTAAAAACATTTTTATTTGAACTCCTTACCACTGACTGCCCCACCCCTCCCTGCCTGTCATTCCTCTCTCTCACCCCCTACTTCTCTCCCCTCTCTGAATCTCTGCTCCACCTTCTTTCCAACCTCTGGCTAGTTCCTCACCTGTGTTTCATCTGCTTGCTCTGCACCAGCTCTTTTCACTCAGCTCATAAACACGTGATAGCCTGCCACTCTTAAAAAAACAAACAAATGAAACATCTTCATGTACGTTCACTTCGCATGTTTTGAAGGAGTAGATTGTTTGTGGTCCCCACTCTCTTACCTCTCTTCTCTTAGTCTCCTGTGACCTCTTGTCTCCCCTCATAGTTCTTTCCAACACCCACCATTAAGCGCACCAGTATCCTACTGATCGACATTTCCTGCAGCCGTTCTTGAGGCTTTGTCCTGTGTGCCCTCTCTGCCTCATCTCACATACTGTTCAGTTCTTCCTTTAGAAAGTGGCTTAATTTCAAAAACAATATTTATTTTAGAAAACTTAGAAGCTAATTAAATAAATCACTATTAATCATTTGATGTGTTACATTATTTTTCTTGACGATCTTTCATCCCTTCATTTCCATAAAATAGTTGTTTCCTATTCTGTTTTTTTCCTTCTTTTCTAAGCCCTCAGTTTATTTGGTAAACTTTCTTCCTCCACCTGTCCTTTAAATAGTGGCTTCTGCAGTGTTCTGTTCTTGGCTTTATATTCTTTTAAACTCCACACCTTATCCTTGGATAGTTTCATAATGGCCTTTAAAAAACAGTTAATACATGTACATACACACACATTCACACACGCATACACACAGCAAAGCGCACACACAATAAATTTAAAAGCCTGTATTTTTTTTGTTTTTTTTTTTAGTTATATTTTATTGATTACTATTATAATTGTCCTGACTTTTTTGCCTTTGTCCCGCCTCCACCCAGCAGCCTCCACTCCCTCAGGCCATCCCCCCACCATTGTTCCTGTCCATGGGTCATGCATGTAATAAGTTTTTGGCTACTTCATTTCCTACACTGTACTTTACATCCCCATGGCTATTCTGTAACTACCTATTTGTATTTCTTAATTCCCTCACCTCTTCACCCATTCCCCCACACACTTCTCCCATCTGGCAACAATCAAAATGCTCTCTATGTTCATGATTCTGTCTCTGTTCTTGTTTGCTTAGTTTGTTTTTTAGATTCAATTGTTGATAAATTTGTCATTTTTGCTTTTTTATTGTTCTTCATTCTGATCTTCTTTTTCTTAAATAAGTCCCTTTAACATTTCATATAAGAAAGATTTGGTGATAATGAACTCCTTTAGTTTTTTCTTGTCTGGGAAGTTCTTTATCTGCCCTTCCATTCTAAATGATAGCTTTGCTGAGTAGACCAACCTTGGCCGTAAGGTCCCTGCATTTCATGACTTTGAATATTTCTTGCCAGTCCCTTCTAGCCTGCAAAGTTTCTTTTGAGAAATCAGCTGATGGTCTTCTGGGAACTCCTTTGTAGGTACCTAACTGCTTTTCTCTTGCTGCTTTTAAGATTCTCTATCTTTAGCCTTTGGCATTTTTTAAATGATGTGTCTTGGAGTGGGCCTCTTTGCATCCACCTTGTTTGGACTCTCTGTGCTTCCTGGACCTGCATGTCTATTTCTTTCACCAAATTAGGGAAGTTTTCTTTCATTATTTTTGGAAATAGATTTCCAGTTTCTTGCTCTTTCTCTCCTCCTTCTGGCACCTCTGTGATGTGAATGCTGGAACTCTTGACGTTGTCCCAGAGGCCGCTTACACTCAGTTTTTGGATTCTTTCTTCTTCTCATTGTTCTGACTGGTTGTTTTTGCTTCCTTATGTTCAAAATCATTGATTTGATTCTTGGCTTCATCCACTCTACTGTTGTTTCCCTGTATATTGTTCTTTATTTCAATTAGTGTATCCTTTGTTTCTGACTGGGTATTTTTTATGCTGTTGAGGTCCTCACTAAGTTCCTTGAGCATCCTTATAAGCAGTGTTTTGAACTCTGCCCCTGTTAGATTGCTTATCTCCATTTTGTTTAGCTCTTTTTCTGGAGTTTTGAGCTGTTCTTTCATTTGGGCCCTGTTTCTTTGTCTCCTTTTGGCAGCCTCCCTGTGTTTGTTTCTATGTATTAGGTAGAGCTGCTTCAACTGCATGTCTTGGTGATGTGGCCTAATGTAGCAGGTGCCCTGTAGGGTCCAGTGGTGCAGCCTCTCTTATCACCCAAGCTGGATACTTGAGGTGCACCTTTCATGTGGGCTGAGTACACCCTCTTCTTGTAGTTGAACCTTAGTTGCTGTTGGGAAGTCAGTGGGAGGGATTTGTCCAGGCCAGTCAGCTGCAAGGATTGGCTGTGACCACTTGCCGCCATCCTCCACCCTCTGTGGAGGATCAGCGGTGCGGGTGGCAGGGTAGGGTGGTGGTGCTCCGACGTGATCTGTAGCTGTCCAGTGCTGTGCCTGGTACTCATTGAAGGCAGATGTTCCTTGTTTGGTAGGATTTAAGAATTTGGGAAGGAGGAGCTTGAGCTGAGACCAGTCATTCCTATGGAAAGGCAGGTTGGGTGGGCCTGTAAATTGGGTGGGGTGGAATCTCCAGGGAAATCCAAGGTGAGTTGAAGAGTTAGACAGATTGTTGGAGTCTCAGATAAGGCACCAGTTTTTCGGCTCTGTGGGGGGAGGGTTTAGGAAAGAGTTGATGGCTTCTGCTCACCTTGATGCCAGACACCTCAGTTCCTCCCTTTATGCCAGTGGTGCCTTTCAAGCTGCTTCCCTGGTGCTGGAGCTCAGAAAAATTAAGTCTGAGTAGGTGAGTCCCTGTGTGGGTTCTTTAAGAGGAACTGGTTTGGGCTCCAGAAGTTTCTTCCAGGACTCAATCCCCACTGGTTTTTGCAGCCAGAAGTTGTGGGGACTTACCTTCCTGCCACTGGTGCCCTGGGCTGGGGGACCTGGTGTGAGCTGGGACTCGTCACTCCCCCTCCTGAATTTTTATCCACCACACTTGGATGTGAGACCTGCCCGTTCCACGTCTCTGCCCCTCCTACCAGTCTGGATAGGTGTGGTCTCTTTAATACTATAGTTGTCAGATTTCCATTCAGCCTGATTTCTGAGGGTTCTGAGTGATGGTTGTCCTATATTTTAGTTTTAATTTTGAAGTGGTTGTACAAAGGGGCAAGCTATGTCTGCCTACGCTGCCATCTTGACCAGAGGTGATGAAGGCCTGTCACTTTTCTTTACATTACGTAATTCTCTTCTCACTTCTGCTCAGGGTCAATGAGTGATGTTACCTAGAGAGATTATGTTCGTATGCCACTACATATGTATTTGTATATTTATTTATATAATTACTAATTTAAAATTACTTTTTACATAAGTGGCAGTATACTCTTCATACTAATTTGAGTCTTTTTCCACCTAACAATACATAAGAGATCATTTCGTATCAGTATATAGAGAGCTATTACATTTTTAAAATGGCTGCACAGTATTTTTTTAATTTGTATTCTCTTCTTCCCCAACACATGGTTTATTTGGAAAAATTCAAAGCTACAAGAGGTTTAAAAAGCAATACAATTAACACTCACCTGGATTTATTTATTTATTTATTTATTTATTTATTTATTTCCATGAATCTCTTGAAAGTAAAGTTATAGGTATCATGCCAGTTTATTCTGCAGTCATCCAATATGTCTGTTTTAAGGTCTAGGACATTCTCTACATAATCACAATCCCTTTGTTACATCCAGGAAATTTAAGATCAACGCAGTAGATATTATCTAATATAAAATCGCTAGTCAAATTTCCACCATTGATCCCAAATATCCTTCATAGTGTTTTCTTCTCTCCCCAGTCTAGAAACCAGTCAAGAGTTAAAACTTGCACTCAATTACAATAGGCTATTCTTTAATTTACTACTATTTAATTAGATGATTACTAAGCTAGATCTGTAGGGCAAATTCTTTCCTGAAGCAGATTTAAGTATTTTCTAAATTATTTGAATGTTCCACTCCAAAATAGCATGTCCAAAATGAACGCAATTTTTTCTACTCTCAAATCTAATACTTTTCTTCCTATATTCCCAGCTTAGTGAATGGTATCGTTCAAATGCTGCCTAAACAAGAAACCTGGCAGTCACCCTGACTCTTCCCTCTTTGAAACTGCGTGTGCCATTCCCTTTGCCTGGAATCTTCTTCCTCCGTTGTCTGCCTTGTCCACCAGTGCATCCCTCAGGACCTACGTTAAGCCTTACTTCCTCTGCCAGACCTTTCCCGACCCCTTTTTTCTCCAGGCAGAATGAGACGGGTTTCCACTAGGCTCCCTTAGTACCCTGTACACCTGCCTATATTATCAGTTATCACTTTGGGTGGGAATTGTTGGTTTATGTATCTCCCATCTTTTTTTTTTTTTTTTTTTGCTTTAGTTACCGTTTATTTTTATTTTTATTTTTTTAAATATATTTTATTGATTATGCTATTACAGTTGTCCCATTTCTCCCCCATCATTCCCCTCCACCCTACACACCCTCTCCCACCCACATTCCCCCCTTTAGTTCATGTCCATGTGTCATAAGTTCTTTAGCTTCTACATTTTCCATACTATTCTTGCCCTCCCCCTGTCTATTTTCTACCTACTATCTATGCTACTCATTCTCTGTACCTTTTCCCCCTCTCTCCTTCTCCCACGCCCCTGTTGCTAACCCTCCATATGATCTCCATTTCTGTGGTTCTGTTACTGTTCTAGCTGTTTGCTTAATTTGCTTTTGTTTTAGGTGTGGTTCTTAATAGCTGTGAGTTTGCTGTCTTTTCACTGTCATATTTTTATCTTCTTAGATAAGTCCCTTTAATATTTCATATAATAAGGGCTTGGTGATGATGTACTCCTTCAACTTGACCTAATCTGAGAAGCACTTTATCTGTCCATCCATTCTAAATGACAGCTTTGCTGGATAGAGCAATTTTGGATGTAGGTTTCTGCTTTTCAAGATTTCAAATATTTCTTTCCAGCCCCTTTTTGCCTGTAAGGTCTCTTTTGAGAAATCAGCTGACAGTCTGATGGGAACTCCTTGGTAGGTGACTGTGCCCTTATCCCTTGCTGCTTCTAGAATTCTCTGCTTCATTTTAATCTTGGCTAATGTAATTACAATGTGCCTTGGCGTGTTCCTCCTTGGGTCCAACTTCTTTGGGACTCTCTGAGCTTCCTGGACGTCCTGGTAGTCTATTTCCTTTGCCAGATTGAGGAAGTTCTCCTTTATTATTTGTTCAAATAAGTTTTCCACTTGTTGCTCTTCTTCTTCCCCTTCTGGGACCCCTATAATTCGGATGTTGGGACGTTTAACGATGTCCTGGAGGTTCCTAAGCCTCTCCTCATTTTTTTTGAATTCTTGTTTCTTCCTCGTCTTCTGTTTAGTTGTTAGTTTCTTCCTTCTGGTCCACTCCATTGATTTGAGTCCCAGTTTTCCTTCCATCTCTATCAGTTCCCCATGCATCTTCCTTCATTTCACGGATTGTAGCCTGCATTTTTTCATCTAGTTTGTGAGCAAAATCAACCAATTCTGTGAGCATTTTGATGACCAGTGCTTTGAACTGTGCATCTGATAGGTTGGCTATCTCTTCACTGCTTAGAGGAATTGGCTCTGGGGCTTTTATTTGTTTTCCGGTTTGAGCCATTTTTGGTGTTTTTTTGATGTTGTTGTTTTGTTTTGGTTTTAGTCTGGTCGCGGCTATTACGTAGTGAGGGGTGGAGCCTTAGGTGTTCCTCAGGGCGGGGCAGCCCAGTCACTGGGTTGTGATGCTGTATGTGGGGGCGGGGTCTGAGAGGGAACAATGGTGCCTGCTCCGCTCTCTCCTGGATTCAGTCCCTTCTGCCACTTCCCCTCTGCCTGGACCGTCTGTGTGCGCAAATGTGAGACCACCTGGTCAGCCAGCCGCCTTGTGTGGCTTCACTGGGTCTGCACAGTTCCCCCCCTGTGCCCGGGGTCCGCCAGCTGCTGCCTGTGGGCCCGGGGACCGCCAGCTGCCGCCTGTGCACCTGGGAACTGCCAGCCCCTGCTGCTTGCGTTCCTGGGTCCGCACCTCCACTTTCTCCTGCCGCGACTCCGCCCCCTTACCGGTCTGGATGAATGGTTGTTGGACTTCCGTACAGTTCAATTTTCTATAAGTTCTGGTTGTTTTCTTGTTTCTAAATATTTGTTGTCCTTAATTTTGGTTGTTAGAGGAGGCACAGTGTGTCTGCCTATGCCTCCATCTTGACCGGTGTATCTCTCATCTTGATTAGAGAGTGAGTTTCTTGAGTTGTTTTCTATCCTAGGTCTAGTAACACAGTAATAGCTCATTAGAGCTTAATGAGTATTTATTGAACAGAAGGATATATTTATAGACAATCTTCTCTTTACCAAGGAGAAATGATTTTCAAAGGTCAGCTCAATCTAGCATGCATTTATTAAATTCCTACTATCTACACAGTTTCATGAAAATAGTAAAGATTTATTTTCTGCCTTGAAGAATGGTTAAGGTCTAATTGTGAAGATAAGGCTAGTACACTAGAGGCTTAAACATTGCAGAAGGTAATCTAATTATCCAATGAATAATGTAAACTGTAACCTTAGGGAGAAATGAACTTAATGATTTTTAAAGATTTTATTTATTTATTTTTAGAGAGAGGGGAAGGAAAAGAGAGAAATGTCAATGTGCAAGAGATACATCAATCCATTGCCTCTTGCAGGCCCCCAGTTGGGACCTGGCTGGCGACCTGGGCATGTGCCCTGAGTGGGAATCAAACCAGCAACCTTTTGGTTCTCAGGCCGGCACTCAGTCAATCCACTGAGTCACACCAGCCAGGGCAGTGAATGTTTTTTTAGTACTTTGTATGTTCCAATTACTGTTCTATGTGTTTTCAAATGTTATTTCATTTAATCTCTACAACTTTTATTTTTCAAAAAAAGAAATTTAAGTCTAAAGATCATACAGCTACTAATTAAAGATTTTAACCCAAATTCGACTGACTCCAGAAACATGGTCTTATGTTTTCCAAAGGCAATTAAGAGAGTTATAAAGTGATAGTGTCAATTTAGGGGGAAAATAATAACCAACCGTAGGGCAATAATTAAATTATAGTAGTATATCCCCATAATGAAAGGTTATATAAACATTACAAATCATGTGGTTGAGGAATATCTTGAGAGTGTTTATATGTTTATGATATAATGTGACTAAAAAGCAGTATATAAAAGTATGATTCTAGTTTTTTTAAATGTGCATATTTTTATAGAAAATATCAGAAAATACATAAAATAGTTAGCAGTAATTCTCCTAGAGTTGAGGTATTATGGACTATATGAATTTCTTCTTTGTAACCATCTGTTTTCCAAATTCTCTACAATGAAGATAAATTTTTATAATCAGATAAAAGATCATTGAAAAAGTAAAGGATTAAGAAAAATAATCAGGCAGAACTTTCAGGGTGGGGCAAAAGTATGTTTACAGTTGCTCACATGGAAAATAATACAATAACTCACAAATAACACAAGAATAAACTCTCATGTACTCACAGCTATAAACCCCACCCTGTATTTAAAGCTTAGAATTATGAAAGTGGAGGTTTCGTGGTGGCCTTCCCTGCCTCTGGGGTTGAACAGCCCCTAAGCATCCCAGGCAGACTGCTGGCCCCGTTTGAAGATCATCTGTCTCGGATAAGCCACTCTCCCTCTGCCTTACAGTCAGCTCTGGTGCCCAACAGCACATGGGAAAGGCATCTTCTCCTTATATTATTTCATGAAGACATGGTCATGAAGGACACTCTCATGTCTTGTATTAAAGGTATTTTTTCAGAAGTAAGGGGCAGATTTATGCTCCTGCCTAGGCTTTGCATTCTACTTCATGAAAACATTGAAAGAAGTATTAACTATAGACATTTAAGAGGAATCAAAAAGGAATAGAGAAACATAAGCCGTTACATGTCTCTGTTGGTTTTCTTGTAGAAGGAATGTTCAGTGTGTGATACAGCTCTGGCTTTTCCTGCACAGCAAGTGTGACCGATTTTTCTCATTGGGATTTAGCACACTCTAGTGGGCAGTAGCTTTTCATGATTCTTTTTTTTTTTTCAATCTTGTCAAATTACTGTATCGGACAGTTCAGCAATGTGCTTCCTAAATAGTAAAGTGTGTCAGTATTTATTTAGGTTAAGTAATGACCCTAGTGAGCAAGACTAACTTTATAGGGCGCTGAGGTCTTGTACATTTTTATCTGGTTTCTTCAGGAGAGAGGAAAGACTTTTATACAGAAACTTTTTCCTATTGATTGTCATCTTCTCTTAGGTAAAATGAAATGGACCTGCAAGCCAAAACATGGAGGAACACTCTACCTCACACTCCTTGGACCTTAACAATGTTTTATGGTTCCCTCTCAGGACTCTTGAGAATTTTTATATACCACTTTGTGAAAATTTTGACCATTTGTGCATAACATCTTCATATCCTATTCCAATGGATTGTTTTTGAAAATGGACTTCCACCAGAAGAAAAGTAATTTTTTATTTTGTTCTTGCAGAGTGATGGTGAGGATTTTAATTACATCATTGCATTTTTCCTTGGAACAGCAGCCTGCCTTTACCAGGTAAGTTCTCTCCTGGTTTTAAGAAACACTTTCCCACTATTGTTTGTTTCCAATATCAATTCTAATAATTGCTTGTATACTTTAAATAAATAAAAATAATGTGTAAGGGTTTTTTTTTTTTTTTTGCCTTCCTTTTAATTTGAACCTCTGTTAGCTGTATGACCTACCTCTCCATTTTGACATAGATTCCAGTGAACCCTAGGGTTAACGTTAACCCTATCTAGTGCTGGGCTTCAGTGGTCCATGCCATTTGCCTATAGAAGTAAAGATTACTTCTAAATTTTGTGGTGACTGGTTGATCATTCAGCATCCAGACTCTGCTTACGCTCCAGGCTGAGGATTTTGTACTTTTAGGAAAGTCTTTGAACAAGGGATAGCAAAGGCCGGATTTTAGCAGTGATGATAGGAAGGATTGTCAGAGCGGGGAGATTGGAAGCAAGGAAATGAGCTGGGAGGTGACTCCATGACTTCAGGCAGAAGGTAATGAGAGGTGGTGGCAGTTAGGGATGTGTGGGAGGGGAAGGACACCGAGAAGGAAGACTGCTGAGAGGTGACAGAGTAGATATGAGATGTAAGGAGGGAGGCGGTTTGGTACCCAGTGATGGGGGATGGGCACTCATATTCCCAAGAAGAGAGGAGGCACCGGTTTGTAGGGAGGAGTGGGGTAGCCGGGCCAGTTACCCAAACTACAAAATGTCTTCGCTAAAACATGTGAGAGCAAACAAGGCCTTTTGATCAAACTTTTACAAGTAACACATTTCTCTGGTTTGCATACAAAGACCGTTAGGGAGGTTCAAGACTGCAAATATAAGGCCACCTAAAATTCAGTAGATGTCTCTAGTGAAATATTTTGGATATAAGTATTTGACTTTTATGTAAAGATGCATTAAAAATTTTAGTCCCAGTTACCCCACTTTTTTTTACAATCCCTTGATTTTTCTTAATCACTGATCTTTAGAAAATATTTTTCTATTAAATTTGACACATTTAATTATAATGAATGACATTTCATGCAGGAAATGTGAAAATTTGTATTTGTTAATGTCACAGTGCTTTAATTTTAAGAAGTATTCTTGTGTAGATTTTCTAAACTTTTATCTCTACAATCCTGCCACGCAAGGAATGTTATCTCATTTTTGAAAATGAGAAAACTGAGGCAGCTTCGCTATTATCTGGAGGTCACATAACCAGTAAGTAGTGGTGGAGTCAGGACTTAACTCTGAGTCTTCTGATGTTATTTTTAAAGATTTATTTTTAAAGATTTTGTTTATATATTTTAAAAAGAAGGGAAGGGAAGGAGAAAGGGTGAGAAACATCATTGTGTAGTTGCTTCTTGCACGCCCCTTACTGGGGACCTGGTCTGCAACCCAGGCATGTGCCCTGACTGGGAATCGAACCAGTGACCCTTTGGTTCGCAGGCCAGCACTGAATCCACTGAGCCCCACCAGCCAGGGCTTCTGATTTTAAATATTGTGTTCATTCCACTTGCTGTCTCTAAACATAATTTCTACATTTGTATAATTTTTTATAATGTTACAACCTAGTGATTCTAAACTAATGTGAGATAAATATTAACTTTAAAACAATTTCATAATTATTTTTGAAAAATATGCTTTTGACTATTTTACCTTAATAAAATAATTTTAAATGCTAATAATAATAGCAAAATGTATTGAGCTCTACTTTATATATACTAAGCCCTTTACATTTTTTGTACCATTTTATTCTCACAAAGTCTCACACTCATCTTATTATCATCATCATTTTTCACTGAGGCCTACAAGTTCTTGTAGCCAGTCCTTGACTTGAACCCAGGTCTGTGCAACCCCAGTGCTGGTGCTGTTGCCTGTGGGTAGGCACAGCTCCGTCACATCCCCCAGAACAGGGGAAAGTAGTTCTAAGAGTTGCCCCACGGAGGAGCGGTGTCATTTAGGTGCTCTTTTGCTTGAGAAAAGTAAACATATTCATGCTTTAAAAACAAAAGTAAAAAACCAGTTTTCTTCATAGCGACAGGCACGAAACTGTATGCTTGCCAAACATGCTGGTTTTTCACAGTAAAACTGCGGTTTAAGTGGTTGTGTGTTACCATATAGCATGCTGTACTTCCAGTCGTCAGGATATTTTTAATCCCCTTTAGATCTGACCTCAGAGGCCACTACCACAGGGTGTGTTGCCTTTTTCTCTAGGCCATAGATCCTTGTGGAAGCACAGAACTCAGATGGGTAGGAGTAATCTTGCTATGTATCATTTTAAGTAGGAAACCAAAGGAACTAGAAACTAGAGACTGTTCCTTTTCCCTCATCATTTTATTTTGAAAACTTGCACATTTACAGAAAAATTGAAAGACTAGTATACCTAGAGTCACCTATTATAAACATTTTGCAACACTTCGTATGTGTGTGCATATATTGTGTATTTTTAATTGTTTATAAAGTAAGTTGCCAACAAATATGCATATGTAAAGTTTTCCTATTAAACTTTTTATCACAACTAGGATGTTGATGTTGATGTAGTCAAGATGGGCACATTCCTATCACAAGGACCCCTCCTGTCGCCCTTTATAGTCACACCCGGTTCCCTCTGCCCCTTTTTCTCTCTGGCGGCCCCCACTGCGTTTCCCATTTCCGTAATCTCATTTTAAGTAAATGGAACCATGCAGTATGTAACCTCTTGTGACTGGCATTTTTTACTCAGCATAATTCTCTGGAGATTTGTGCAGGTTGGTGCATATATTAATGGCTTGTTCCCAGTCATTGCTAATACAATTGCACAGTATGTATGTATCACAGTTAGGCATTCATCCATTGAAGGACATCTGAATTCTTTCTGATTTTTGGCTATTATAAATAAAGCTGCTATAAACACTTTTTTCTTTATAAAATGTATTGGGGTGACATTGGTTAATAGTATCATATAGGTTTCAGGTGTACATTTCTGTGATACAAGATCTGTGTGCCCATCACCCAGAGTCAAACCATCTTTTGTTTGCTATCAACACTCATGCACATATATCTTTTGTGTGAACGTAAGTCTTCATTTCTCTGAGATGAACACAGCAGTTGCTGGTCATATGGTGGCTGCATGCTTCGTTCTATTAAGAGACAGACAAACTCGTTTCCAGGGTGGCATGCCATTTTCCATTCCCACCAGCATGTGCAAGGGATCCAGTTGCTCCTCATCCTCTTCAGAATTTGGTGTTTTCACTATTTTTTATTTTAGCCATTCTGATAGGTATGTTGTGATACCTCATTGTTGTTTTAATTTGCAATTAATCTAATAACTAAGGAGGTTGAACAGTGTTTCATGTGCTTTTTTTTTGTCATCTGAATATCCTCATGGGTGAAACATCTGTTCGTGTCGTTTGCCTATTTTCTAGCTGGATCGTTTGTTTTTACCGTTAAGTTTGAGAATTCTTTATGTATTCTAGACATTTGCCATTTGCCAGATACGTAGTTTGCAGATAACTTCTCCTAGTCTGTAGCTTATCTTTTCATCCTCTTAACTGGGTCTTTTGCAAAGCAAAAGTTTTAAATTTTCATAGAATTCATTATGTTAGTTTTTCCTTATATGGATCATGTTGTCTTGTCAGTTCTAAAAACTCTTCACCTGCCTCCAGATCCTGAAGATTATCTCCCCCTTTTTTTCCCTACAAGCATTATAGTTTTATGTTTTACATTTAAGTTCATGATCCATTTTGAATAAAGATTTGTGTAAGATGTGAGACTTGGGTGGGATTGAGTTTGGGTTTTGTTTGTTTGCTTGCCTGTGAATAGATGGCCAGTTGCTCTAGCCCCATTTGTTGAGAAGGCTATTTGTTCTCCACTGAATTGCTTTTGCATGTTTGTCTAACATCAGTTGGGCGTATTTATGTGAATCTGTTCTGGGTCTCAGCATTCTATCCTGTATATCTACGTGGCTCTCTCTCTGCTGGTCCTACATAGTTGGATTATTGTTGCTATATCCTATGTATTAAATTCCATTTTCTTAGTAGTTATAGAACTACTCAAATTGTGTGTTTCATAATGGGTGCATTATGGTGGTATGTATTTTTTTATGAGGTAGTGGTCCACTTCATCTGTTACCATATTTGTGTGCAGAGTTGGTCAGAGTGTCCCCTTACTGTCCTTTTGATGTCTGTAGGATCTGTAGTGATACTCTGTTTCATTCCTCATATTGGTGATTTGTGTCTTCTCTTTTTGTTGGTCTTACTTGTTAATTTTATTAATCTTTTCCATGAACCTGTTCTTTGTTTTATAGTTTTTGTCCTGTTTTCAATTTTATTGATTTCTGCTCTTAGCTTTATTATTTCCTTTCTCTTACTCACTTTGGGCTTATTTGGCTTTTCTTTTTCTAGGTCTTGAGATGGGAACTTAGATGACTGGAGAATTTCCTCTTTTGTAATATATACATTTAGTGTTCTAAGTCTCCCTCTTAGCACTTCATAAGCTGTTCCCATAAATTTTGATATGTTGTATATTCATTTTCATTTAATTCAGTTTACTTTTTCAAAGACTGTATTTATTTATTTTTAGAGAGAGGGGAAGGGAGGGAGAAAGTAAGGGGGAGAAACATCGATGTGGGAAACATTGATTGGTCGCCTCTTACACGCCCTCAACCAGGGATCTGGCGCACAACCCAGCCATGTGCCCTGACCTGGAACTGAACTGGCAACCTTTTGATTTGCGGGTTGATGCCCAAGCCACTGAGCCACACCAGTCGGGGCTCAATTTTTTTTTAAATTTTTTCTCTTATCTCTTTCTTGACCTATGGATTATTTAGAGTTGTGTTGTTTAGTTTCCAAATGTTTTGACATTTTCCAGTTTTCTTTTCATTATTGATTTCTAGTTTGATTCCATTGCGATTAGAAAAACACTCTGTGATTTCAGTTCTTTTAAATTTGTTGAGGTTTGTTCTGTGGCCCAGAATACAGTCTATTTTGGTACATGTTCCATGGGCACTTGAACAGAACATGTATTCTACCGCAGGTGAGTGAATGTTCTGTAAATGTCAATTAGTTCCTGGTGGTTGGTGTTGGTTTCCTTTTTCCTGTACCCTTGCTGATTTTCGGTCCAGTTCTATCAGTTGTCGAAAGAGGAGTATTGAGGTTTTCAGCTGTAATTGTGTCTCTCACTTCAGCCCTGTCAGCTTTTGTTTCATGTATTTTGCAGCTCTGCCGCCTGGTTCGTACACATTTAGGATTGCTGTGCCTTCCTGGTGGATTGATCCACTTATTATTATGTGGTATCCTTCTATGTCCCTGGCTATTTTTTATTTATCTGATATTAATATAGCCACTCTTGCTTTATTTTTATTAATGTTTGCATGGGATGTCCTTTTTTTATCCTTTTACTTTCAGCTTGCCTATATCATTTGAAGTGAGTTTCTGCTAAATAGCATAGAGTTGATTTATGCTTTTTAATCCACTCTGCCAATCTCCATCTTCTCTTGGCTGTATTTAAGCCATTACAATTAATGTAAATACTGATACATTAGGGCTTAAATCTGCCATCTTACTTTTTGTTTTCTGTTTTTAATTTTCATATTTTATTCTTCCCCTCTTCCTGTGGACTGCTTGAACTTTTTTTTAAGAACTTCATTTTGATTTATCTATAGTGTTTTTGAGTGTACCTCTCTGTATAACCTTTTTAAATGATTGCTCCGGTATTGCATTATACATAGTCATCACAGTGTTCTGGTCTTATCATTTCACCTGTTCAAGTCAGACGTAGAAACTGTGCCTCCTTTTATGTCCCTTTGCCGCCCTCTATAATATTTTCTCTACATATACTAAGAACCATGCCAGATGGTACAATATTATAATTTTTACTTCAACCATTAAAGATAATTTAGGAAACTCAAGAGGAAAAGCAGAATCTTTTACATTTACCTGTATCTTTGTTTACTGTGTGTTTTTTTCTTTCCCAGTGTTCTAAGGTTTCTTTTTTTTATTGTTTCCTTTCTGTTTAGAGAACTTCCTTTAGCTATTCTTTTAGGGTGCATATGTAGTCAACAAATTCTCTTAGTCTTCTTCCACCTGAGAATGTCTTTATTTCCCCTGCCACAAGATACTAATTACGAAGAGAAAGATAGTAACTTCGTAGTGGAGAAACCTATCAGATACCACCTTACCAAAAGATGAGAGTTATCGTCACTGATAATAAGATATATTACTTATCATCATAGTGGCATTCTTTTTTTTTTCTAATCCTCACCAGAGGATATTTTGTCAATTGCTTTTTAGAGAGAGCAGGAGGGAGAGAGAGAAACATTGATTCGAGAGAAAAGCATTGATTGGTTGCCTCCCATATGCGCCTGAACTGGGGACCAGATGAACCCACAACCTAGGCATATGCCCTGACCAGGACAATGCTCCAACAAGCTGAGTCACACTAGCCAGGGCTAGTGGTATTCTTGCCAAAATTGCATATCACTTCACTCCTAAGAAAATATCAGACAAAACGAAATTAAGGGATATTCTACAAAACAGCTGATCGATACTGTTCAAGAGTGTTCAGGTCATAAAAAGCAAAGACTGAAGGAGCTGTTACAGATTTGAGGAGACATGACAACTAAATGCAATATGGAATTTTGGATTGGATTCTGGACCAGAAAACGGGCCTTAGTGGGACTACTGGCAGTGGGACTACTTTATCTGAATAAAGTCTGTAGATTAGTTAATAGTATTGTATCAATGTCCACATCCTGGTTGGATGATTATACTATGGTTATGTAAGAAGATGACATCAGGGGAACAGGGTGAAGGGTATATAGGAACTCCTATATTTTTGCACTTTCTCTAAGGTTAGAAGAATTTCAAAGAAAAAGTTACGTTTTCAACTATTTTTATACACTGCACATTATTTAGGTAAAGCAAGTGCTTCCAATTCATTTTGCTTGGCTAGAAGTCTTCTTTTTAAGTAAGCAGAGTCCTAATTTCTATAAGAATTAAACAGAACATTTCCACAGTCTTTCTGCATTGTCGCGGTACCCTTCCTGTACCGAAGCCTGAATACAGTTTCACAGGGAGCCTTCTGCTTCTTTATTAAGACTGTGTGATCACATATAATTCCTATATTTACCATACAGTGAATATTTATTTATTTATTTTAAATATATTTTATTGATTATGCTACTACAATTTTCCCAATTTCCCCCCCTTTATCCCCTCTCTGCCCTGTATGCCCCAACATTCCAGCATCCCACCCCCCGCCTTAGTTCATGTCCGTTGGTTGGTCATTTAAGTTCTTTGAATTCTGTTTCCTATACTATTTTTACCTCTCCCTGTCTATTTTATGCAATTATGCTTCTTCCCTGTACCTTTTCCCCCCATTCCTCCCTTCTGCCTCCCCACTGAAAACCCTCCATGTGATGACCATTACTCTGATTTTGTTCTTCTTCTAGTTGTTTGCTTAGTTTTTGTTTTCCTTTTTTAGATTCATTTATTGATAGTTGTGAGTTTGTTGTCATTTTACTGTTCATATTTTTGAGCTTCTTCAATTTCTTAGATAAGTCCCTTTACCATTTCATATAATAAGGGCTTGGTGATGATGAACTCCTTGAACTTGACCGTATCTGAGAAGCACTTTATCTGTCCTTCCATTCTAAATGAAAGCTTTGCTGGATAGAGCAATCTTGGATGTGGGTCCTTGCCTTTCATGACTTGGAATACTTCTTTCCAGCCCCTTCTTGCCTGCAAGTTTTCTTTTGAGAAATCAGTTGATAGTCTTATGGGAACTCCTTTGTAGATAACTGTCTCCTTTTCTCTTGCTGCTTTTAAGATTCTCTCTTTATCTTTAATATTGCATAACTTAATGATGATATACCTTGGTGTGTTCCTCTTTGGGTCCAACTTCTTTAAGACTCTCTGGGCTTCCTGGACTTCCTGGAAGTCTATTTCCTTCTCCAGATTGGAGCAGTTTTCCTTCATTATTTGTTAAAATAAGTTTTCAATTTCTTGCTCTTGTTCTTCTCCTTCTGGCACCCCTATAATTCAGATATTGGAATGTGTGAAGTTGTCCCAAAGGTTCCTAAGCCTCTCTTTGTTTTTTTGGATTCTTCTTTATTCATTCTGTTCTGGTTGGATGTTTATATCTTCCTTTTGTTCCAAATCATTGATTTGAGTCCTGGTTTCCTTCATGTCACTGTTGGTTCCCTGAACATTTTGCTTTATTTCATTTTGGGTATCTTTCATTTGTTCTTTCATTTTTCAACCAAGCTCAATCAGTTCTGTGAGCATTGTGATTATCGGGGCTTTAAATTCTCCATCAGACAGGTTGGCTATCTCCTCATCACTTAGTTCTCTTTCTGAAGTTTTGCTCTGGTCTTTTGTTTGGGCTGTATTTCTTTGTCTCAGCACACCCTTAAATTGTAAGGGGGCGGGGCCTTACGTATTTACCAGGGCAGGGCAACCCTCCTTGCTGCATTGTGGTGCTGCCTGTGGGGGAGGGGTCAGTGAGGGGACAATGTGAGACTGGGAGTTTCTTCCACTGTGGCAACCCCTGCTGTCCACAGTCAGCTCTGAGTCTCAGTTTCCCGTTCAGCCAGCCACAGCTGCATAGTCCACCACCTTGCAGGGGGCTCTCTTAAACAGCCCCACCATGGTCCACTGCCTTGCTGTGGGTTCTCTGCATCTGTCTTACCAGTCTGGTTGGTCTGGTTGACTGTTTCTTTAATTCCTTGGTTGTCAGAGTTCCATGCAGTTTGATTTCCTGGCACTTCTGGTTGTTTATTGATTTTAGACTGGTTGTTATCCTCCTTTTGGTTGTGTGAGGAAGCAAAGGGTTTCTACCTATGCCTCCATCTTGGCTGGAACTCTAGATAGGGAATTTTAAATACCTTCTAGAAAACAGTTTATTCATTCAACAAAATTTTAATGAGCATTTTTGTGCCAGGCACTGTTCTGGGCACTGGGGATAAATGAGTAAACAAGACAGTAAAAAAATTTCTCCTTTCATGAAGCTTAGATTCTTTTGGAAGAATGTAGATGACAAATAAGCATATTTTTGAAGTATGTTTATAGTTCATATTAAGAGAAGAAATAAAGCAGGAGAAGGTGAATGCCAGGATTTGGGGTAGGCAGGGGAGTACTTTCTTTATGGTGTCTTCTAAAATGGCACTCATGGCATTCTCTGTCCCATTTTTTTTATCTTTTATCTTTTTCAAGACATAACTGTTTGATATTATGTGCATAAAATGTTTATACTCTTTCTCTCCTAGAATGTAAGCTCCATATGAACAAGGGCTTTTTTTGTTTACTTAAAGCTAAAGAACAGTGCCTGACTTTTAGCAGGCCTTCAGTAAATATCCCTTGAGTGAATTCTCCCTCAGATGTTCGCTCCTGTCCTCCTAGCTTAATTCCTTACGTTGAGTGGGGGGAATTAGTAAATATTTGTTGATTTGAGTAATGTTCAGATTCAGGTTATATATGAGTCCATTTTGCTAAATGGCTTATTTGAGCTTTTTGTAATTTTCTGGGGTGAGCATGAAACATGGATTCCCCCGAAGGTCCTGAGAATGCTTCTTAGCTGCCCGTCACTGTGAGGAGTCTGTACAGTCTGTTTGCAAGGGAGTCATACAGTTATTTCTCCATTTTAAATATGATACAAAATGCTTTTTCTTTTGAAAAATGAAAGACATAAAAGGAAAAAATCTATTTCTCTTTCATAGCTGAATGCCTTGTTGTTACATTATTTTATCTGTTGATGAAAAATTCCTTATTCCACTCTCATTATTTTTACTCTGTGGCCTGTTACAGTTTTATAGTAGAAATCTATTTCTTTTCTTATAACCCTAATCATCTTTCATTTTATATTTTGAACAGTGTTATTTACTTGTCTACTATACCGGTTGGCGGAACGTCAAATCTTTTTTGACTTTTGGCTTAATCTGTCTATGCAACATGTATCTTTATGAACTTCGCAACCTCTGGCAGCTGTTCTTTCATGTGACCGTGGGAGCGTTTGTCACACTGCAGATCTGGCTGAGGCAAGCCCAGGGTAAGGCTCCTGATTATGATGTCTGACACCGTCCTTCAGACGTACTGCCTGGGCTTCGGGAGGAAAAGGAAGGAGGACATCTTAACTGCCACTGTGATGGAGAACCTGTTCACCACAAACAAGAAGCTCTGCTTTCCTTCTCTCCAACTGCACTTTTTGTTTTAAGTCAGCAGGGCATGCCGGTGAGCATGCAATACCTGCTGGGCAAACTGCTCTCGGAAGAATGATGGCCATGAGATGATTATTCAGAGGAGGAGGAGGAGACCAATCTGCAGAGCTGTAACAGTGTGAGAATGGTCAGGCGCCATTGGAACGCTGGCCAGTGTTCCAGTCCTGAATCCTTGCTGAAGAGTTCAATCAGAATATATATCAGTCTTTTGTGGACCAAGCAGGAACTCTACAACCTGGGTTTGCCTTTGTGAGGCATTAGTATAGACCAAATAAAATGATGCCACAGTAAATTGGAAACTTTATGTTTCAAACAAATGACTTGCTACATATAAGATTTTTGCACATATATGGTACTATGAGTTTATGAAGTCCAGGATGGTGCGGAATTGGTTCTTTTGTATTCTATATTTTTGCTTGAATTTTAACTCTGGGAATCGCCTGATTGCAGGAGGGGCTGTGGTGAGCTCACACAAGTATTGAAAATACAGTGACATATGTTTCCTTTCTGGATTACGTTGGTAGTTTCTTTTGAAATCTCTTTTTAAAAATATGATTTGCTAGACTATAGCTACTGTTTCCAAAACTTTAATCATTTGAATATTACATGTACCATTATTTACTTAATATTTTTTTAAATTTTTAAATAATTTTTTTAAAAAAACATCCATTACTCCAAGTG
This sequence comes from Glossophaga mutica, assembly GCA_039655065.1. NCBI lineage: Eukaryota > Metazoa > Chordata > Mammalia > Chiroptera > Phyllostomidae > Glossophaga > Glossophaga mutica. The sequence continues at coordinate 121,087,360 of CM077304.1, read as the reverse complement.
GAACACCAGGATCAGTTTCCCATAAATAAAAGGTAACTACAAAGTAAATAAATTGAAACTAAAAAATTGTAGCTAGATGCCAACGCCTGCCAAGGCTCCGAGTCCGAGGGGCCTGCCCTTTCTTCGTCGCGGTGAGGGAGAGGTTGCCCCGCACCGTGGTGGGCGCTCTCCGTGAAACTGTCAGGAGGGTCAGAGAGAGTTGTCGGGAACGGCATTCTCACTGCTGTTCGGTAGTACTTCGTGCAGTGACTCGGGCCACCTGACATCACCTTGTGTGCCCCCAGGGGTGGGGACCTTGCACCATGGAAACACTGAACTATACTGAAAGATCAGGTGGCTTTTCTCCCAGCAACTGATTATTTTATGGCGTTGGGGAGGTAAGCACCTAGTATCTTAGAGATCTTGCTTGCTTTTGATAACATTATAAAAATTGTTAAAGGAATTATGAGTTAATATAGGAAAAACAGTTTGATTCCATTAGCAAAATCTACAACTTATTTGGTTTTAGAAGTCATCTTCCTGAGTGATTTTCTTTGGTTTTTTAAAGAAAAGATTCCAAACAAGAAATCCATAAGGTATTAAAATTTCATATCCAGAAAAACAGTGGGCCCGCTACATGTAACTCCTGTTATTTGGCACATTTATGAAGTAGAAGCACTAGTCCGGAGAGCAAAGTCGCTGAAGGGCCGTGTGGGCCCACCTTGTCGCAGTGATATGCCTGCGTCTGCACCTGCTCAACTAGAGCTCTTTCACCTCACTCTCTTCTTAGGGGTCCAGGCGAAAGGAAGACGATGAGCTGATGATATCAGGGATTTACTTAAAACAAGAAACTCCAGTTCACTCTCACTTCCCCCGCTAACAGAACGGCACAGAAATTACGTGCGTTCCGAGAGGGACCCCCACATGCCGCATGATCCTAAGTCATCAAAACAAAATTGATTTGTGTTTGGTGTTTTGTGCTGACCGAGCCAGGAAAGTTCAACTTGGAAAGGTTTTCCTAAACTAAAGGTTAAAACAAGACTAGTTTTAAATAGTCAGTTTAAAGGAAGTTGGCGCATTCTGTTTACTTGTGATTTTGCTATGTATATTGATATTTTATAGCTCAGTTTAGTTCATTTGGTTCTCCTTGTCATTGAATTATTGATTTATAATATTTGATGTTTGGATTCATCGAGCAAGGACCCTTGGAAACTCACCAGCATCTTTAAAGGCTTAACTTGTTTTTTGTTTTTTTCACCACCTATTTTGGATAAGAGGATGTTTGCATCTCAATGTAAAAACAATGAAAACAGGTATAAATAATGTTTTATGGATAGAAATGCTTCCTCTCGTTATTTGGCGCCTGCATCTCTGAGCCTGCGTGTGACCTCCCTGCCGCCGTCACGTTGTTTGTCAGCAGAGAAACTACGGGTTTGGGAAGAAGTTTTTGCCGTGGGTGAGAGAAGTCCTTACGCTCCTGAGAAAGAACCACTTAAGCATCTAATGTGTATGATAGCAGTATATTGCATTTATACCACACTTTTACTTCTAAGAGCAAGTCTGCATTTACTTAATGGTAAGGAGTTTTGTGGTCTGGAGGAAGTAGTAGCTGCCCTCCTGTTACGTAGGAGGAAACTGAGTATTCAGTTGTTACTGGTTTACTTAGGGTCTCTGAGCTACACTCCACTTCTAATCTCAGCCAAGAGCTCCAATGGAAACTAATGAAGAAACTAAAATTATTGTATAGTTGGGGAATCTGCCTATTCTTGGTAAAATCAGGGAATTGGGGACTTACTGAGCACAGGGCTGTTATTGTCAAATCCAGGTATTCATTGTCTGAAGGAAGTCCTGAAATACTGCTTTTTGATTAAGGCGTGCTGTAAAAGCGAAGATACTTTCTTTTATATCCTAAAAATAATTGCAATATTTGCTTGTTTCTTTTTGGTCTGTATTTGAAATATATTTATACCTGGCCTCTTTCCTAAAAGAATGCAAAGCATACCAGGAAAAGATATATAAAATAATGGCAATAAAATAAGAATAGAAAGGGGAGAAAATCAAGACCAATGAAAATGGAAGGAAGGGTGAACACATCGCTGTTACCAGGTGTGAAATTTGACTGTCAAACTTCCCAGAAGCCAAGGCTAAAAGGGAAACAAGATTCCATTGCTCTAACTGTGCATCAGAGCGCACTAGTTTCTTGGGGGACTCTGCTTCCTGATGAATTCTGGTTAAGAATGTTCACTCTTGGCAATCCAATGAAATGCTAAAATGAACAAAATCCTCAGTTTATGCACATTTGCATGTTATGTTTTTGCCCTGGATCCTCAACTTGTACCAGCTTTCTAAGACTTTCAGAGTGTGTGTGGGTGGCTAATGGAGGATTTTGTTCTATTAAGTAAGAATTCTTATCTTAAGCTAAGAACAAGTATCGTGTTAGAGCTCGAAAATCCATTCAAGACAAATACCTGGAGACTGCGCTATCCTCTGATTATTCTTTTCACAGTGGAATCTAGTCTGGAGAAATGCTCGGCCCCTTTTCTTTTAGGCCGTATCTGGAATCTCATTAGAGTCCTGGTTTGTCCAGGCTCCGCAGAGACCAGATGTGTCATATGAGCCTTAGCCTCCCTGTCACAGACGTGCTTCCTCCTGACATTAGCTGCCCTCCCCCCGCAGAAAGGCGGTCGCTTGGCCTTCAGTCCAGAACCTTTACTAAGTGATCCAAGGACCCACCCTGAAAGTGTGTGTGTGTGTGTGTGTGTGTGTGTGTGTGTGTGTACCTACTTGTTATTTTAACAGACTTTTTGTTCACTTTAAGAGTTAGCGTTATCATGGAGTATGTGGTAAAAGTGCAAATAAATTATTTCAAAAGCAGCCACCTCTCAGGCCAAGTTGAACGCTTGGCCTCACCACAAATTACAGGTCACTCTTCAGGGCTGCACTCTCTGTCTGTGGTCAAGCCTTTTTTTTGTATTTTTCTGCTTTATTATCTCTAAGGAAATAGAGTCTTTCTACCTAAAAATGCTGTGGTAAAATTGAACCCGATTTTTGGTTTAAACTGGCTTTAGTAATAATCTTAGCTAAAAGTTAAAAGAAACCCCTCCAGCTCCAAGAGTTATATATGAGTTTGTGTATAAAGGCTGTATCGGCTGAGAAGTTAACTCTGCTGGTATTACTGATTAGGGTTAGAGGGGCTGATGTCTTCAGTGTTCTGGGACAGCACTGAATGCTGGCATATTGCTGCCTCCTGTTTGAGCATTTGAGCTTTCAGAAAGAAGCAGTATGTGTGACCACCACTCTCATATCTCTTCCTCGAGTGGCCAAACTTTCTAGGTTGTTCTCCTTAGCAGATGAGATCCCAGCGTGGAAGCACGGCATGGCCGGAAGCCGTGTGGTTTGTATGCCCCTTGCTCGTTAGCGGAGAACGGTGTTAACGTGCGCACACATCACGGCGACGCCGGCGGGGAATAGTCTCAGCACAACTGGAGGCCGTAGGGAGCTCAAGGAGGGAACAGGCTTAGTTCTCAGAGTGTTCCTGAAATCAGTACTCTCGTCTTACAAATTGTTCGTGATGTTTCCTTGGCAACAAATGGTATTTTCAGCCCAGCCTTACCCGCGGCTCCCATTTGCCCTTTTCCCTGCATCCCAGAACCCAGCAATTCGAGCATCACCCAGCAGAACGCGTGTTTAGGCTGCAGCCGACAGAACCTGGAGTCGGGCTGCCCGTTTCCCATGTTGCTGGCAGCCCTTCCCCGGCGCTGCCTTGGTCGCTTGTCTGCTTTGTGCCCACGCTCTCCTTTGCGGGAGGTTGTCAGGGACTTTGCCTAGATGTGAACAAGCACTACTTTGCTGTCTCACTTTAAATCCCTCCAGTGCCTAGGACTGATGGCAAGAGCGCTTGTTAGCGCCTTGTGTGGGTCCATGCTGGTTCCTCCTACATAGCTCATCCTAATGGCAGGACGGCGGTGTAGCTCTCATGCTCACTTGGGGAAACAGACTCACATTCAAACCTGGGATTCAGGTTTACATGATTCAAAAGTTGGTGCTCATTTTTCTACGTCACGGAGACTTTCAGAATGAAAACTGGGCGTGTGCGACTGACGACCACTGGGGCCTCCGACTGTTCCTGCAGCAGTGCGAGCAGACAGCTGACGTGAAGGGAAGTGGCCCCATGCACGTAAGCGTGTCAAACCCACAGAAGGGTTTGTGAAGGCTTTTTCTGTTTCATAGACGAAGCAGCTGAGGCCTACAGCGGTTGAGGAACCTGGCCACAGCCACAATCGAGCCTAAGTGGTGGCACCAGGATTTCAATCCAGATCAGTCTTACTCAGAACTCATGCTCTTAACCACCAGGTACTATCAAGCTAGGCAACATGGAAATATGTTAAAACATGTAAGGCATATGTGTCGAGATATGTACAATTTTTTTATGAAAGAGATCAGGTCATTGCTAACTCCTACATCGGAGGTGTCCTAAACTGAATAAAATAATTTCCTAAACTTCCTGTATCTATGGCCCTGACAGGACAGATGGCCCAAGAGGTATGGTGAACGGTAAGTGTGTCTTAGACTTTAAGGCAAGAAGGTACAGTTTAGTCTTTATCGTAAAACTAACTCATGAAGTAATGATTCTTGATATAGAATGTTAAAGCTTCACTGGTGATTCATGTGTTACAAACATTTACTTTTTCTAACTGAAGTCCAGAATAGATGGGTTCTTTGATATGAAATAATTTCATGGAAATTCTGCTTTAAGTGGTCCATACATCTGAAAACATTAAAACAAAACACAGAAGGTAACTATTTGCAATGTCAAATAGTGATTATGGGCTCGGAGGCTGACTCGACTTTCCCTTCTGCTGGCATTGTGACAGCAAGTCACGTGGCCTCTGTGCCTCAGCTTCCTCACCATAATGTGTGGGAGCTAACAGTGCCGTGGACAGAGGGCTGTGGGAGAATTAAACGAGTCGAATACAAAGCACTCAGAACAGAGGTCGGTACAGTGAGCTTGAGGACTGCATTTACTACCAGGCTGCAGTATTTCTTGTAGCGTGGCTATTCCTTTCAAGGTAGTAAGAGTCATTTTAATTGCAAATGCCCCAAGTATAATAAATCATTGCACAGAGCTTTTCAGGAAGTGCCTAAACTGTTGAGGATCCTGTTGAAATATCCAGCAGGCAGGTACCCAGGCAACAAGCTCTTGGGCGCAGACTTCTGGGCAGGGCACTGAGGACACTGGAGGGGAGGAGAAAGGAATTGAGGGACTCATACTGGCCACATGCCTGCTCCATATCGGTGTTTTGCATATAGAAGGTTTGTGAGTTTAACAAAATCTACGTGAGCCCTGGCTGGTGTGGCTCAGTGGATTGAGTGCCAGCCTGCGAACCCAACAGTTGCCAGTTTGATTCCCAGTCAGGGCACATACCTGGGTTGTGGGCCAGATCCCCTGTAGGGGGCGTGCGAGAGGCAGCCACACACTGATGTTTCTTTCCCTCTTTCTCCTTCCCCTCTGTCTAAAAATAAAATCTTTTCTAAAAAATCCACTCAAGGTAAGGAAACAGGATTAAGTTAACCAGTGTCACACAACATGAAAGTGATGAACTGCTCTTCAAGACCCCATCCTTTCAGCACTGGACCACTGTTGAACGGGGAGGGTGCTTCTGGGAACCTCACCTGATCCCGTGTGGCCCCAGCATCCTTTTAACATTCTCACCTGATCTATCGGGCAGTCTTGGGTGGCAGCCACCCGAGTGCCCACCACTCTGTAAGGACCCCCATGAGTGTGTGTGTGCATGTGTGGCTGGTGCATTATGGGTTGTTGAGTGGGTTAGGTAACCAGCAGCCTTCGGCTCACAAATTGGGCGCTGGGGATGGTGAGAGCTCAAGACTCTTGAAAAGCACAGACGCAGCATGACTTTCAAAAGGTTAATCTGAAGCAGGAGTTCTGGCCAAGATGGAGGCATAGATAGATACACTGTGCCTCCCCACACAACCAAAAGGAGGATCACAACCAATCTAAAAACAAACAACCAGAAGTTCCAGAAAATCACACTGCATGGAACTCCTACAACCAAGAAATTAAACATTCACCCAGACTGGTAGGAGGGAGATAGGCAGCTGGGTGGGCAGAGAAGACCCGTGGCAAGGCAGACTGTGCGAGCAAGGCAAGGCTGGCTGAATGGGAAACTAAGACTCAAAGCTAGCTGTATACTATGGCAGGGTTGCCATGGCGGGAGAAACTCTCAGTCTCCCATGAGAGTACATTGGAATGTGGGGCTAGAGCCGAGCAATCGAGCCGTGTTGTTCCTTCTCTGACCCCTCCCCCACAGACAGCACCACAACTCGGCAAAGAGGGTTGCCCTGCCCTGAAGAATACCTAAGGCCCCGCCCCCTTACAACATAACAGGTGCACGGAGACAAAGAAATATGGCCCAAATGAAAGAACAGGTCAAAAACCCAGAAAAAGCTAAGCAAGGAGGAGATAGCCAACCTATCTGATGCAAGGTTCAAAACACTGGTAATCAGGATGCTCACAGAAAAGACTGAGTATGGTGGCAAAATGAAGGTTACCCAAAGTGAAATAAAGCAAAATATTCAGTGAACTGACAGTGACAGGAAGGAAACCAGGACTCAAGTCAACAATCTGAAACAAAAGAAAGAAATAAACATCCAACCAGACCCGAGTGAAGAAACAAGAATTCAAAAAAATGAGGAGAGGCTTAGGAACCTCTGGGACAACTTTAAACATTCCAACATCTGAATTATGGGGATGCCAGAAGGAGAAGAACAAGAGCAAGAAATTGAAAACTTATTTGACAACATAATGGAGGAAAACTTCCCCAGTCTGATGAAGGAAATAGACTTCCAGGAAGTCAAGGAAGCTCAGAGACTCCCAAAGAACTTGGACCCAAAGAGGAACACACCAAGGCACATCATCATTATGTTACCCAAGATTAAAGATAAAGAGAATCTTAAAAGCTGCAAGAGGAAAGGAGAGAGTTACCTACAAAGGAGTTCCCATAAGACTGGCAGCTGATTTCTCAAAAGAAACCTTACAGGCAAGAAGGGGCTGGAAAGAAGTATTCGAAGTCATGAAAGGCAAGGACCTACATCCAAGATTACTCTATCCAGCAAAGCTGTCATTTAGAATGGAAGGACAGATAAAGTGCTTCCCAGATAAGGTCAAGTTAAAGGAGTTCACCATCACCAAGCCCTTATTATATGACATATTAAAGGGATTTATGTAAAAAAAGAAGATCAAAACCATGAACAGTAAACTGACTGACAACAAACTCACAACTATCAGTAAATGAATCTAAAAAAAAGAAAACAAAACTAACCAAACAACTAGAAGAGGAACAGAATCACAGAAATGCACATCACATGGAGGGTTATCAGTGGAGAAGGGGAGGAGAAGAATAGCGGGGGAAGGTACAGGGAATAAGAAGCATAAGTGGTAGGTGTAAAACAGACAGGGAGAGGTTAAGAATAGTATAGGAAACAGAGAATTCAAAGAACTTGTATGTACAACCCATGGACATGAACGGGAAGTAGAATGCTGGAGAGTTGGGTGCAGGGCAGAGGGGGGATAAAGGGGGACAATTGGGAAGACTCTAATAGCATAATCAATAAAATATACTTTAAAAAGTAATCAGAAACAAACAAAAGGTTAATCTGAAGCGTATGCACCCCTCCCTCCCCACCCCCATCCCTGGAGCAACCGCATGTGAGCCAGGGAGGTACCATTCTAGCTGACTGATAAAGTCAAAGCAGAGAAGCAAATTTTGCAAAATTGGAAAATAGTCCGAGTTAAAATAAGCAGATATGCTGACAAACCAGAGGTTGCAGGCAGGCCTAAATTAGAAATTGGCTGAGGTAAAAAAAAAAAGTGATGAGGTCCCTAATGGATTCCAGTGAGAATTCTTTAAATTCATGGGCCTAATAGACCAGCAATGTGAAAGGGGCCTTAGGGACGCGTGTGTGCTCACCGAGCGAGGGGGTGGCTCAGCTCCACTCACCAGGAACGGATGCGCGCACACGTGAGGCCCGGGCAGGCCAGTGGGGACAGGATGCCTACTTGCCTGTTTGTCATAGTCCTTTCTTCCCCCATCCCCTGACTTTCTGGACCCTCCGCTTGCCCTGTGAGCCTCCACTGATCTCCATCCATCCCTCCCCTCTCCATGGATAGTGGCTCTTGCTAGCAAAGCTCTCATGCGTGACAACTGTGGCTACTGGCTTGGTGTCTGCAGGAGGACAGAGCCATCCCCAACTTGGTCTGGAGGCGGTCTTCCCACAGATGGCTCATGGCACAATGCTTTCATCTCATTTGTCTCTCTGCCTCTGGCTCTAAAATCTTACAATCCTAACTTGATGGTTTATGTTTGCGCTATACATGTGGCCTGGCACTTGAAGATCAGATGAAGAGTCACGTGAATACTCAGAATCAGAGCAGCCCACGGAGGAGGAGACCTCGGAGACTAGCCACTCCGGCCGCCTCACTCGGCCTTGTTTCTGTGTCTGTCCTCAGTAGCAGTGACCCTGAAGGTGGGAAGGGAAGATAGGCAAGAGGACAGCAAAGGTATTTTTCAAGACCAAGAGGAAAAACACCCCCGGGGGCTTTTTTTTTTAAATCTGGAAGAGTAAGAAAAGCTCAAGTACTATCACAGTTGGATCTCATTTCATCTACTGTCAACCTTGAGGAGCAGTAAGCCCTCTCTTCTGTCTGCCAAGGTCATCGGCACCAGATGGGCACACTGGACAGAAGTGCCTGTGGGCTGGGGCCACAGCTTTTGTCCCCGAGGACCAGGGCGGCCGCAGGGGTGCACCAGACCTTTCTCCCCCAGCCTCCTAGGCCTGGGGGGAAGCACGAATGAGAAAGTGCAGGTGGAAGCTCTTCCAGCCTTGCGAAGTTCATCCGAATGGTTGTGAGTGGAGGGGTGGTACTCTCGGTCTGCTGTGCCCTCCCCAGCCCCTCTGACGCTCCTCCTGACACCTTTCCGAAGTGGTGCTTGCTGAGCCAGCACGGCCCAGACTCCTCAGTCCCTTCCTTCTGGAGATGACATGTACCGTATTTGTTCTCTTTACCGTGGAGTTGTTTTGATGCAGACAAATTCAGAAGCTGTGGGTTTTCGGGGTTCTTCCCTGCCTTGTAGTTTTCTCACTGTGGTGGCAGTGAGAGTCTGCTCAGCCCACTTTGGAACACTGTACACCCCGGTGCCCAAGTGCTTTCCTGACCTGCACTGATAGGGGCTCAGCATCTTGTCCAGGCTCCAGAATCTCATTTTCTGCTGATTTAACGATATGCCACTCAGGTGATACGTAATTTTGAAAAAGCTCTGTAACTGTGTTTGTAACTTTGAAAGTCTTTAACGCAGCCGCCGGGTGAACATGGAGCCCCAGCCTCCCCCATGTGCCCAGGCTCGCCGGGCCTCCCACTGACCTCCTGCTGACTCCCTCCTGCAATCAAGTCACCTCCACATCACCTGGGGTCTGGTCTTGGTTTTAGTGGTCTCGGCTGTCCACGAGCATTAAAGAGGTGTTCAAACCTCACTCCACACATCAGTGGCATCTTTTCTAATTAACATTCTAGGTATGGATATGCATTTGGAAAAAAAAAGCATAACTCTCTAAGGAAGAAACAAGTATGTTCTCTAGAATTAGTGCAGTGGGGATGGGGATGGAAGGGCCGAGGAAGGTTCTGAGTGGTGCCCCTCTGGTGTCCTGGTGCGCATGCGCGTGCGGGTTCCTGCCCGTTTGGTCTCTGCCGGCCACATCGGGATGGGAGTTCTGCAGGAGCTGAGGTTCCCACTTAGGCCAGTGGGCCCCTAAAGTTCAGCCTGCCTTATCATTTGGTCTCCTTTCCTAATTGACGTACCCCAGCCTGGAAAAATTGAGTTAAACACAAGCTCTACACAAGCACATCCTTCACCACCCACATTTGAAGTCCTAATGATGCCCGTTCTCTGGAGCAGGAGGCCCACCTGTGCCTGAGAACGGCCACATCTATGTCCCCACGTGGTCACTGCTGCAGGGAAGCTGGTGACCTGCTTTCGGAGGCTCCTTCACTCGCACCTTTGTTAGACCTCGTTTGACCAGGGCCCTCTAGTCTCGTTTCCTGAACGCTGCCTGTGATGGGTGCAGCAGGCAGGAACTGCTGAAGAGGGTCCCGCGCCTCCCCCACCCCTTCCCTGCCCCTGGGGGGAGGGGGCAGTGCTGGGGCACGCAGGAAGTGACCTGCATGGGTTAGCCAACAGGCTTGCTTTGAAGCCCATCCCCGTGAATCACCAGCTGGTCGGCCTTAGACAAATACCATGTTTTGCCGTGTATAATGCACACCTGTGTACCACGTGCACCCATGTTTTCGGCCCAAACTTTCAGGAAAACTTTCTTTTTCACTTTTTAATTCAATTATTTACTTATATGTATTTAGAAACAAAACCAATTATCGTATTCCAGGGTATTATTTTGCATATGGGTATTATTGCTTTTTAGAATTACACTTCTAATGCATAAGCATAAATGAAAGAATTTAAAACATTTATATAGATATGGAATTAGCACTACCTATGTATAATGCGCACCCTTATTTTTCCTCTCAAAAATTTGGGCAAAACAGTGTGCAGTATACATGGCAAAATGAGGTAACTCGATCTCTGTGCCCATCCCGTCAGTGACATGAGGCAGCCAGGAAGGTTGGGTGCGATGCTTGTGGGGGGCTCCCCCCGGGGTCTGGCGGAGTGCTCAGTCGGTGGTTGCCACCATTACCAGCTATCTGGGTCAGATCAGTTCACCTCCAGCCTGCATCTCCTCCTCTCCCACCTCCTTTGGTCCTTTCAGGGATCTGTGTTCGCTCCTGTTTCCAACTGCCTTTCCCTTCACATACAAACATGTTTGGCTCACCTGCTTTAAAACAGCCTCCCCCAGACCCTGGATGTTTTCTGCTCCATCCTCCATCCCCGTCCCCTTCACTCCTGTTCTCCGTCCTCATCCCTTCATTGTTCAGCCTCTGCACCCAGACATCTGCCCCTCGGCTCCGTGAACTGGCTCTCACCTAGGTCACCTGTGTCCTCCCGCCTGGCGACCATGATGACTATGGTCTTCAGCCGGCACCCTCCCCACAGCCATGCGCTGTCCCCCACTCAGAGGAGGTCCCTGCCCTCCACAGCTCCCTCCCCATCACTCAGCCAAGGGCTGAGTGCCCTGTTCTTCAGACTGGAACTAGGCCCCAGGCCCAAGCAGCAAATCAGACCAGGACACATTACCAGTGAAAGTGTTTAATAGTTAAATTACTTAAATAGACTTCAATTTCCATGGGAAATCATAATCGTATCCATTTTGCAAGAGCAGGAATAAAAAGAGTGCACACCCCTTAGAGGGAATGAAGAGCTAGCACTGCACGTGGTCACCAGTCACTGCTGGGAGGGGGGATGGGCCCCCACGAGGCCGGTGGGGGGTCAGACAATGGGGGGGACACGGGACGGACGCGGCGCACACACACGCACACACACACAGACACACACAGTACTCAGGTTGGAAGCAAAACGAAGCCCAGCACCACCGGCAGGTGATGGGGGTGGGGGATGGGCAGGGGGCTGGAGAACAATATGTGGAGAAAGCCAGCCCCCCGCAAGGGCGAGAGGGCCCTGCAGAACTCAAAGGAAGAACGGCAAAACCGCAGACAGACTCAGGCTGGCAGTTTTAGGTCCCTAAGCCTTGCTTCCCAGAGCTGTGCTCAAACCGGGACGGACGGCATGTGTGGTCAGGGGAGGCTGGTGCTAGTGCCCAGTGACAGGCGGTGCAGGCGGGCGTCCACGTCACGTTTCGGCAGCTGGCACAGCTGCCACCTCACCTCCTCCAGCCTGGTGCTGGAGGCGAGGATCGTTCTGCCCTGAGCGGCAATGAGAAGGCCTGGGCACAGGCCCCAAGGGTTCTGCTTGAGCATCTCTCTGACAGCGCATCATTTTCTAAATGCCTCCCTCATTGGGTATAAAAATAGAAGTTTTTTCCTCGCTACGTTTAACTGTCCCCTCCTCAAAAAACAAAAACCAGACAAATCAAAATTTCTGCTGCCTGGGTGCCACCCTTTCCTCTGGTTTGCAGGTCGAGGGCAAAGCCACCCCCCATTCCCTGAACCTGAGGGATCCACCTTATGTGCAAAAGTCTCCAGGATCTGCTCCGGAGAGGGCCACCTCAGCCAGCTGAGACAGCCAGGCAGGCTTCCTCCCACCCGCACGCTTGCTGGCTGGGCACCAGGCGCCACCCTCAGCCCTCCGCGCAGGCCCCACATGGCTGACCCCGCGGGGAGTGGATGGGCGGACGGTGGCCAGGCTCCCTGCTGCTGCGGGTTGAGGCTGCTTCCCTTGGTTCCGACTCAGCACAAGAAGAGAAAGCAGCTTTTCGTTTCTTTCTTATAGTTCCACACGTGTCTGACTCAGGGGAAGTGGCGTGTGTGTCCATGTGCACGAAGTCGGGGTCATGTGTCTGTCATCTTCCTACTGAACCCAAACACACTGTGCCCCCGGAAGGACACAGCCACTGCTCTGGCTGGACCCGGGAAAACCCAAAACTGCCGAGTCCGAGGGGAGGGAAACAGGCTCCTGCATGAGCCCAGCCCCACAGCAGAAACACACACACACCAGAACGCGCATCGGCGTGCGCACAGGACAAATGAGCACGCGCACCCCGCGGTGAACAGCCGCGTCCTGATGTAGAGAATTTACAAAATATAGAATTTGGTATATTTGTTAGATCTCCAAGGTTTTCAATAATACAAAATAAAAAATACAAAAAGACAATTTGGGACCCCTCCCCCTCCCCAGCGGCATCCTCAGTTGCTCGTGGGTCTCTTACACACGCACAACTAGCGTAGTCTAAGGAAGGGCACAGAAACTTTTGTTTTATTCAATGAATATTTTCCTTTTCTCAGGACCTCCACTCTCCTTGCTTGAGTCCTCTCCCCTCCCCCTGGCACTCAGCTCTGTCCCCCTCAGCGGGGCAGGGCACTGTCAGTGTGTGGGTGTGGGCAGGGCTGCCAGGAAGCCAGCCGCAGTCCTCCCAAAGCCAGCGCTCCTGCCGAGCGCTCCCGCTCCCTCCGAGGAGTGGGGTTTACACTTCATCTGTCTGAAGTTTAAAGGCTCGCATAGGAAAGCAGGCCCCTCAGGGCCCGTGGGCTCCCCCGGCCCCAGTCGCTCTGCCTCCCCACCCCGCCCCCAAGAGGTCCCTCCCTCACCCGCCGACCTCCTTCCCACCCACGCTGCAGCAGCAGCAGCACCCGTTAGAAAACTCAAGATTCGGGTCGAGTCTAGCGGAGTCTCCTACAGAGGGAAACGTCTTTGGTCAGCTCGATGCTCGAAGGATGCTGGCACCCAGGGGCCTGGGGCTGCTGCCCACCCGCAAGGGCAGAAGCTGCTCCTGGAGTCAAAATGGAAAATCTTATTGGTGCGGCCCCCTGGGCTGGAGCGCGGGCTTCCACCTGCCTGCCTGGCACACAAAGAAGCCATTTCCATTTCTCTGGAGGCCGGGCCGCCTGGCATCTCTGGCAGCTACTAACTAAGCGGGGGCCCTCCATTGAGGAAGTAGGTCATCATCTCGCCTTTGCCCTTGACCTTGACCACACCCCGGCACTCCAGCTGGTAGGTGTTGGCAGACAACACCTGGTACATGTCTGTTGTGACCTGAGGAGGCAAAGGAGGAGAGAAGACAGGCCATCAGTGACCTGGGCCGTGAATCTACCATCGGGCAGAGCTGCCTGGCTGCCCTCGACACAGAAGGGTGGGTGGCACCTTCCCACTGAGGCTCTCGGGGATGGACAACTGCTTGTCCAGGAACGTGTCTCAGTGATGAGGACAGCAGCACCTGCTCCGTTCCAGGCAGCGTGGCGAGCATCTCACACGTGCTATTTCCATGCCACCCACCACAAGAGAAGTGCAGGGGCTGCGAATCAGTGCGGAGCTGCTCCCGGGGCAACCTGACCACGCCTGAGACCAGGGTGTGGACCGAGGCGGCACGCTGGTTTCTCACCACGGAGAGTCTGAGAACCACTGCTGATCTCATCTGTGAGCACTGGGACCTCAGCCTCGAAAAATCTAAGTCACTTGCCTGAGACCACACAGCTAACAAGTGGCAGAGCTCCACAGTGTGCTGCCCACCTGCCTGTCTGTCCTTCAGCTTTTGGAACAAAGCGGAGCACTCACAGTGGCTTCGGTGACACACTGCACTTGTGCAGGTGAGGGGGGGAAGACAGGGGTGACAGAGCAGCAGCGTGCACGGACGCCTCACTAGGCGATCCAAGACCGTTGCTGAGCGCTGCCAGCCCTCCTCCAGCACCTGCTGCACGTCTAGGCCTCGGGGACAGGGCAGGAATCCCGGGCTGGGCTGCGGGGAGGCTATTAAGTGTGTTCCATCAGCGGGGAGGCCCTGTGGTTGCTGGCAGCAGCCCTCACACCTGTCTTGGGTGAGGTCAGGCCCTCGGCAAGCACAGGTGCCCCCCCGTCTGCCCTCTTGAGCCCCACTGCCCATCTTGCCGTCCTTTCTCCCTTCAGCACAGGGATGGAGGTGAGAGGCCATCTGGCCAGGCCCCTCAGACAGCACCCACAAGGCAGCCAGGCGGGGCTGCGCTGGCCACAGCCATGCTCAGGGCCAAGCCCTTTGTCCAGAGACCCCACAGGAGAGAGAAGCGAGGGGGTATTTGGGTGGTGTCTGTGTGAGCAAAAGGCCATAAAAAGCACCGATAGCATTTGGGAGAACTGAGGCCAGGGAAGCTAAGTGACCCGTCCATAGCTCACAGGGAACTGGGGACATGGGGGTGTGCAGGACTAGAGCCCAGTCCAGGGCCTCTCTGTTGTCAGACTGGAGCAGAAAGAATCAAGGAGGGCCTGAGAAAAAGAAAAACAGCGGGAGAGTGGCAGGCCTGGGAACCACGAGTACCAGCCTCACAGAGAGTACAGGGAGAAGGAAAACGTCTTGGCTCTCTGGCCAGGCAACGTCCCAGTGGCCTTGTCTGGCTCTCCTGAGCCAGGCCCTGAGTGCTGTGGGCTCCCTTTGGCAAGACCCTGCCCCCGTGGTCGTCTTTGTGTCCCGCTGTGTGCCTGGGCTGTGGCCTTAGCACTCCTGGCTCAGCACGGGCAGCCAGCCTCCTGCTATACCTGCTGATTCCTCCTGTGGCCAGTATACGGCTCTGCACAGGACTGGGGGGCTGTCCAAGGTCCTGAAAGCCTGAAACGAATCATGTTCTCCAAGCTTCCAAGATACCAGCGCTAGCTACCCAAACATCCTGAAATATGGCTGCAGAAATTCTGCTGGAAACTGGAGAGGGGGCTGCCCCAAAGACCACTGAGCACCAGACAGAGGCCCTGATGTCGGGGAGGCGGGAGGTGGACGCTCCTGCACTCACCTGGATGCGGTCAGGCACGCCGGTGCTGTCCATGCGGCTGGCCACATTCACCGTGTTGCCCCAGATGTCGTACTGAGGCTTGCGGGCCCCAATCACCCCGGCCACCACCGGGCCGATGTTGAGCCCTGGGGGGACAAAAGTCAGCATGCCCCTCAGGACTCAGAACAACGCTGGCCCTCGCTGGCATGCCCCGCTCCACACACTGCGTCACCCGATGCCTTTCTTTGCTCACCCCTCTCTCAGTGGCATTTTGGTTCTCACCGTGAGTTCAGACTCCACACACCGGAGCTTGCCCTTTCCTTCCTCACTGCTCTGTTTTTTCAGGGGCACCACCTTCTCGTTCTTAGAAACCAGCTCCGACCCCACCATCTCCGGCCTCTCCCAGTAATCCTGCCCTGGGCCTCCGAGCCGGGGCAAGGACACCACCGGGCAGCAGCTCTCCGTCCCGCTCCCAGCACTTCTGCCCGGACTCACCGGGGCCACACCGCCTCTGAGCCCTCGCTGTACCGGTTTTCCGTCTGAGTGTCCTCCCTCCTCCTCTCCAGGCGCAGTCCTTCCCTGACACATCTGCCCAACTGGCATTCTCTACACGTTTCCTGCCATGTCTCCATGCCCCAGGGCGCTCCCTCCTACCTCATCAACTGTCTGTCTTATGCTGGGCCTCACTGAACCTCATCGTTGCCTAACCGATGCTTGTGTGTGAGAGGTAAGACCGCAAACACAGCAGAAGCTCCCAAATAAGCTCATCAGGCCATTCACTTACTCAGAAATGTCATCACTTCTCAAAACTCTTCCCTCCATGATCTTCCTCTTTCGTCCTGCCAGACCACATGTAGCTTTGTACCCCGCCTGCTATTTCCAGGCTGGACTGTCTAACCCACCGGCCAAAGGCCATGGTCCTCAGTGAAGAGGGTCGGAGTCTGGAGGAAGGGCTTTGCTACACAAGGCTCCCCGCTGCCTGCTCCGCTACTTATCTGCCTGCCACTCAGTCCGCAGTCCTGGTCTGACAAAGGAGTTGGAGGCAGCTTACAAAAACACAAATCATCGTGGGTGGGAAAGATGGGGTGCAGGGAAATTAAGAAAGGTGATTTCACAAAGCCAAGAGTGAAGCTAACACAGAAATGCGGGCTGCACGTGAGGTGAGGCAGACCCCCAGCCGGCTCTGGTCTGGGCATTCCGCGGCCCAGACAGGACGAGAGGCGGGCGGAGGCCACCAGGCGGGGCCCCCAGACGGACACAGCAGCCAATGATCACAATATTGATGGTTAGTGATCCAATACTTTGATCTAATGTGCTGATTTTGAGAATTGAAATACCAGTATTTTTGTGGGTGAATTACTGTTCCTTTTTCAAAAAATTTGAAATCTGAATCATTTATGGCTTCAGACAAACGGACCCAGGGAGTTGATAACGCATTAACATTTTGAATGGAAGAAAGGTCCGCTCTTTCAGAAAGCACTTTTCACCTCTACCACCCTCAAGAGGAGGAGGGCAGCGGAGGGGAGGGGGCTGGGGACTGGGGGAGCAAGCTGAAGGGATTGAGAAGTCCCAGTTGGTAGTCACAGCACAGAAAACACCAACAATATTGTAATAACTCTGCGCGTAGGGTGGCAGGCGGGGACCGCGCATATCGAGGGGAACACTCTGCAAAGCGTGGGATTCTCTGACCACCGTGCTGCACACCTGAAACCAATACGAAAAAACACTGAAAGTCAACCGGAACTGGAAAATAAGTAAATAGCGGAGGGCAGCGACACGCAGCAAAGCAGAGTTTCTACCGCCAAGACGACTCACACTGCAGGCCTGGACATCCTTGGCAAGACACGTGCTGAGAACAGAACGAACTGCAGAAGCACCTTGCCCTTTGCGGGGAGCAGCACGTTCAGAGTCATCGCCCTGAAATCACCCTGTGGCTACAGCAGGGGGAGTGGACGCCTGACTCTGTCGTCCCGCACGAGCTCTCACTGCACTGGTCTTTCAGCTCTTCTGTAGAGCTGCGACTTGGCAGGACACAAGGTTGGGGCAATGAAACGACAAAATTAAATATGAATAGAGGAAAAAATGATCTAGGGCTTGGGTTCAGAGATTGTCTGAGCAAGTAGAATGGGGCCCTGACCGTGACACAGAGCCGGCCCTGCCCCTCTCCCTCCCCACCCCCCGCAGCGGCCCTCACCCTGGGGCACCGCCCTCAGCAGCCGCAAAGCCCCCTCAGCACCGTCCACTGGGCCGAGGCATTTGACCAGGGCGCCCAGGGAAGATGGTGGACTTGACTGATCTCCGCATCCGCACCGACCATTTCTTCCCCCGTTTGTGTAGGTTAGCAAAGCTTTCGCAGCACCTGGGAGACTGTGCTCGCTCACACACTCGGAAACCACTTGGAACGCAGCAATAAACTTCTGCCGAGTCACTGTGCTTTTTAAGATTACTCTTTTAAAATATTGAAACATAAGCATTTCATTGTCAATTTTACATGCTTCTTTTCATGTTTGTTTTTTTAAAAGATCTCACTCTATCCATTCTATTTTGCTAATGATTTTGTAGAATTACGTGCAACTGTTTTATAAATTTGCAAATGGGATGACTTGTACCATGTTCATTCATTTTGTATTTAAAATGGGTAAGTATTTCACCCTGATTGGTGTGGCTCAGTTGGTTGGGTGTGGTCCTGCCAAGGGAAAGGGTTCAGGTTCGGGTTTGGCTCCCGGTCGGGGCACGTTTGAGAGGCAACTGATTGATGTTTCTCTCACATCAATGTTTCGCTCCCTCTCTTTCTCCCTCCCTTCTCATCTTTCTAAAAGTAAACAATAAAATAATAAATTTTAAATGGATACATGTTTCATTTTACTCTTTTCATTTTTATGGAATGAATTTGGAATACTTTTAGATAAAGTACTGCCGCTAAGTCAGTATTACTTGAAATAACCAGGACTGCCACGCCCACGTGGCAGCCCCCAGAAGGCCCTGCGCCCTAGGCACACTGCATCCCCAACGAGGCCTTTCGGGCAGGCACAGCCTGGGTCCAGCCAGGCCTTCCCAACGAGTGGGTCAGGTGGGAACTCAGGAAAAGGGTGTCCTGTGCAAGGGACCCGCACACCGACGTGCAGGGGAGGCACCTCTAGGCTCCGGTACGGGTACGCTTTGAGTGATGGATGCTCACCCCACCCCCCTGGGCAGGGACGCACTATGGTGTCAGCCCCTGCTTGGCCCCAGGACACTAATGCAGAATGGGGGGTGGGGAGCTGCTCCAAGCCCTCAGCCCTCCCAAGCGAGCTCACCAATCTTCATCTGGAAGTTGTTGAAGGAGTGCTCGTTGATGTACTTCATTTGGTCCATCAGCTTCATGGCAAAGTCGGCCAGTGCTTTGATGTGGGTCTTGCCCACCTTGTCGTAGGTGGAATCATTAAGGCCGGAAGCGGCCATGTAGGTGCTGCCGATGGTCTTGATCTTTTCCAACTGCCTAAACCGATCCTCGCTGATGATCTGAAGAAGGCCAAACCCAGTCACCCTCAAATCTGGGGCACCGGGGTCTGCAGGGAATCCAGCAGCATGGCCCCTTGTGTCTCCCCGATTTGCACAGTGGGCCCGTCCCCACCACCAACTCTGTGCAAAGCCCCAGTGCTCCCTGACGGAGCCAGGCCTACCCCAGCATGCTGCTGCGGAGGGGCTGTGTGCCGCCGGCCCACCCCATACCAGGAGCCCTGGGGCCAGGGCAGCAGTCGCCTCTGGGTCTCTTGCTCCCATCAGGGGACCACCTCTCCCTTCACTGGTTCACGTGCCCATCCCTCCTGGGAAATCTCATCTTTGTCCAGCGGGACACCCTTCTTCTGTCTCCAGGACCCACCGGAAGCCTGCCCAGACCCAGTGCGGCCGACTCCAGTTACCCCACTGCCCCGGGAGTCCAGGGCTGTTTCCATCACTGCGGGGTCTCAGCTCCATCCCCCCTCTCCTTCCCGTGCCCCAGGCCCAGGCTCCCACTGGGAACGTCCCTCACGCTCACTGTGCGGCAGTGGGCTTCCAGGGTCGAGGCTGCCCTGCCAGGCGCAGTAACCCCAGTGCCTGGCAACACTAGTTGTTCATCAGACATTTGTCTCATACACAAATAAAGAAACGGGCTTGTTCCTGCCTCTGATGATCAGGGCTTTGCATCTTTGTCCCGCCTCTTCCCTCCGCCGGGGCCCTGTTCAGCCCTGGATGGCATGAGAGGAATGGTGGACGATGGGAGTGGTTGGCAAGTCAGCCGCGCAGAGTATCAACGGGCAGCTCGGGTTCACAGGCTGCAAACTCAAACAGGGTGGACGGAAGCCCCAGCCCTGCCACTTACTGGCAGTGACCTTAGGCAAGACACGTCACATCTGTGGGCCTCAGTTCCCTCATCTATAACATGAGGACAGGGGAGGAAATGCGCGCAGTGTGCCTACGACAGGTCCCGGGACACCAGGAGCAGGGCCGCTGACGTCGCCATCCACAGCTGGTGACGCTGGCGGGGGCATCGGGTCTCTTTGCATCCCTCCCACTTCAGGGACCCAAGGGCCCCTCAGCCCACACCGCACCTCATCGAAGTCGGCGATGATCTCGTTGAGAAGCCGAAGGCACTCGACACCCTCGTTGTTGGCCTCCAGCTCCACGTAGAACTCGGAGAAGTTGGCGATGGAGGCGAACATGACGGCCACGCACTCGCACGACTGGTAGTAGAGCTCGTCGTTGCGCCGCTCGCGGGCCAGAAAGTGGGCGGCCACGTCCTTGGGCAGGATGTTGTGCAGCAGCCGCCGGTTGTAGGCCTGCAGCTCCTCCATCTCCTCTTTCTCCTCCGTGGCCTGGGGCGGAGGAGCCGGTCAGAGGGAGGGGACCAGAGACCTGCCCAAACGCCAGGGCACCTGAGATGTCAACGCACACCCAGCATCCTAGCCTCTCTTTGCTGCCTCTACGTCCAATCTTTTTAATTTTTTATAAAGAGCAGCTCCTGCTTTGATCATCAAAAAAGAGAGATTTGTAAGCGACTCTCTCCGCCTGCCTCTTGGAAAGTGACACGTGTGAGGGGTTGGTCCTGAGGCAGGGGGCCCCTGCATGGGAGCAGGGCCCGGAGAAGAGGCCGAAACCGCCTGTCTGCCCCAGACCCAGAGGAGGCAGCAGGTTACAGGGAAGGCCCCAGACCAGGCCCAGATGGCTCTCCAGCTGCCCCAGTGCCCCTCGACTCCCTAGTTTTCTCTGGGTAGCAGGACATGCCCTCAGAAAAGCAGTTTGCTAAGGATCACTGTGACAGAAAGACCGCAGGGATGACCTCCCTGGTCCCGAAAGCAACTCGCCAAGGGTGGACGCAGCCAGGCAGGGCTGGAGGTGCAGGTGCCCCAAGGTGCCACCCAGGGCAGGGCAGGGTAGGGACGCACCTTTGACTTTGGTGTTCCCCCAGTTTGGGTCCTGCAGCTGGGCAGTTGGGGTTTGTCATCACCCTCCAGATTAAAGGGACCATGCAGAGCTGTCCAGTCAAGAGACCCACAGGTCATGCACCGAGGGGCGCAAGGAGCTGCTGCTCAGAGCATCCCTGGGACCGAGGGGCACAGAGTGGAGTCTGCCTGCTTCCTCCCCCTCCATGGCAGACAAAATGCCCTTTAACTGGGAGTGACCGTGTTGGTCTGGCAGGCTGGGAAAAGGTCACTAGCCAGGGCTGCTCGAAAAATCTAGCCAGAGTGGTTGGGCCTTCTGTAACTAAGGGTGGAGTCCTTTCTATTCAACTGGACTGGGACCTCCAGAAGGGCCAGGGCTACTTCTCAGGGCCCTGGCCCCCCTGGGGGGCTGCGGTGGTCTGTAGGGAAGGAATAGGCACACCCACCCAAGGCCACAGGACCTGGGTCCAGCAAGGAAGGCGGAAAGCTCAGGGTCCCCAAGGCTTGGAGGCTGAGTCTCGCCCCTGAGGGGAGAGGACCACAGCCTTCCACTCCTGGAGCCTCTGGATACGTGGCCACAAGGATGGGGGTCCCGCCTGAGGGAGAATCTCCTGGACCCTTAGGGGCCAGGTGGATCCAGTGGGCATGTGCTGTCCTCCTGCCTCAGCCTTCCAGCCCAGGTGACCTTGTTCCTATGAAGTGGGTCACTTTAACCACGCCCCTCCCCATAAATCAGAGCCACCTGCTCTTAGCTCTGGAACAGGTGTGCCAGGGGAGACCCAGGAGTGGGTCAGCTGGAGTGGGAGACCCAGGACTCCTCACAGGCTGTCCCAGGGAGAGGTCCTGGCCGGTCTGCCCACCTCTGGGAATGCTCCAGGCTGACCACTGCCTGGCTCCTCCTGCCTGCTGGGACCACATGCCTGGCGCCTCAGGAGCACTCCAGCCCAGCAGGTGGCAGATGTATGACACAGGCCCTTCCCAGAGAGCACCTGCCCCAATGTCAGGAAGAGTGGCAGTGTCGTCTGGGGGGCAGGGACATGGGGAAAAGGACTACTGACGGGAACAGAGGCAACCCCCAGGCCCTGGCCAGGTGCTTCCACCACAGTGGGGGATTCGGCCCCAAGACACGCTGGGCAGCTGCCAACACAGCCAGATGCTTTCAGGGCTGGATCCTGGCCAGGCAGGAAGGCTCAGGGGTGCACAGCCTCTTGCTGGTCCTAATGTGGGGGAGGGGACAAGAGTGGGCTCTCCCGAGAACTGAGACCAGTGCTTCTGCCAGGAGGGGCCTTGCGGAGAAGAGAGTCCTCATGCAGCGGCTTCAGGGGAGCTAAGGGCCCAGGTGTCCCACTTCCCTGTCAGCACCTGCCCACCCGCCACAACCTCGGGCCCAACAGCAAAATGGGCTGCGGAGCGGGCCTGGGGCAGGTGGGAGGACGGACTGCCACCCGCCCGCCCCGAAGGCCTGCATTCAGGTGTTTGCTTATTGGTATGTGTGTGATGTCGTCCCCACTCCCCGGAGCCTCAGAGCGGGATGAGAAATGGAGGGACATGGAGGCGTCATGAGCCTGTGGGCAGCGTCAGGGAAGAGAGGCTGACACACCTGGCAGGTAGAGGCACACTCACCCACACACGCACTCACTTGTGCACGGGCCTTCTTAACTGTTCTCAAAGTGGGAGGGGGGTCCAGCCACTTCCTTTCCAACCTTCCTTTCCTTCCCTCCCTTGTGCCTGAGGAAGCAAAGTGCCCAGAGGAAGGGAGCCACCTGCAGCTTGCCCACCACATGGAGCAGGGTGCTGAAGAGGGGAGAGGGCATGGGGGATAGAGAGTGGGGCTGGAGGGGGTGGGAGGCTGTTCCACTGAGCAAAGGAGTCACCGTACGACAGACGACGGGAGCTTGGTTTCCCCCTGCCAGAGAGGGCATTTGCAAGCGTGGAGAGGGAAGGCGAGGAAGCAGCCCGAGGGGCTGCACTGGACACAGAGGCACTGCTATAAACTCAGGGCTTTAAAGATCGGCAGAGAGATACTGGAGTCGTCGTGTCCATGTGCCTCCACGTGTTCATTTTAAGTTCACATGCACACATGTATTTCCTAGCTTTGTCCATAGAGAGGACCTAAAACAGTGAACAGGAGAGCATGCTGACCTTGGTTTCTAAATACCGTTCTCCTGTTAAAAAAAAAAATGGGGGCTCTTTAAAGAAATCGCTGATTCCTGGACTGGAGCAGGGAGAGCACACGAAGAGCCCAGGACACGGCCTTGTGCCGGAAAGTAAGCGGACGCTCAAAGGAGGAAGACACGTCAGAACACAGAAGCCGACTTAAAGGAACTCGCAAACCCAGGGGGATGCGGCATTAAAACAAGGAGATGAAAACCCACGGAATTCGATAGGGACTTACGATTCATTGCTGACATAGACAAATGAACGACTAAGTAAACCAGTGGGTGGAAGGAGGCTCTTCCTTTCAGGAGAACCCCAGTTACCAAGTGTGGGCGGAGCGCGGGGCCTGTGTCAGCGCTGCAAGGCAGGCGGGGCTCAGCCAGGGCAGCGACCCTGCTGGGAGGACGGTGCTGGGCACCAGAGCACTGGCGTGATGTCGGACTATCTTTCCGCAAGATGCTAACTGAATGCAAAGGGGAAGACGGAGAGCTCACGGTGGGGAACCTGGCAGGCGCCCGCTGGGCCGGT
The DNA here is from genome assembly GCA_039655065.1 of Glossophaga mutica. Classification (NCBI taxonomy): domain Eukaryota; kingdom Metazoa; phylum Chordata; class Mammalia; order Chiroptera; family Phyllostomidae; genus Glossophaga; species Glossophaga mutica. Next base: position 121,063,924 of record CM077304.1, on the reverse strand, counting down.
GACCAAGGTCAGCGTCACCAGGGATGGAACGGTCGCCCCAGGGGATCCCCGGTGTGACCCACTGAGAAGAAACTGTGTCATTTCCACAGTTTTCCTCCAAGACGGTGTGACCTGAGTCTGGACATGGGAACTGTCAACTAACCTAGGCCGAGCGTCACAGAAGAGGATCTCTTTAGGACGGGAAAGGACTGAGAGACAAGAAGGACTGAGAAGACACAGCAACTCAGAGGACAACCGGCCCTGACCGGCGTGGCTCAGCGGGCGGGGAGTCAGGGCCCTGGGTGGGGGAGCGTGACAGGCGACGGACCGAGGCTTCTCTCACCTCTCCCTTTCTCCCGCCCTTCCCATCTCTAAAAATAAATAAGATCTTTTTAAAAAAAAATGCCTATATTCATTAAACTTTTTATCTTAAAAACTGAGTTCCTTCTTAAATGTTTCTTTTAAAGATTCTTTTGTTAATTTGATTTCTTTTTAGACAGAAGGGAAGGGGGGGAAGGGAGGGAGAGAAACATCGTTGTGTAGTTGCCTCCTGTGCGCCCCCTACTGGGGACCTGGCCCGCAACCCAGGCAGGTGCCCTGACTGGGAATCAAACCAGTGACCCTTTGGTTTGCAGGCTGGTGCTCAATCTGCTGAGCCACACCAGCCAGGGCTATATATTTTTTTCTTTTTTTTAAGTGTAACCGGATAGAATCCTGGGTTAGAACTGGGACCACTGGAAAATCCCGAACGGGCTGTGTGGGTGCTGGGACAATGCCGTACTACTGCTGATTTCCTGACTGGGGGGCCAAGGATGGTGATGTAGGGGGTGTCCTTGTTTTTCAAAGGTAGACACTGGAAAATCTAATGGCGATGGGGCATCTTGTCAGAAAGGTGGGAACGGGACAACTGAGCAAATGCGGAAAACAGGTTGGGGAATCTGGCGCAGCGACTGCTGGAGTTCTTTATACGGTTCTTGTAACTTTTATGCAGGTTTTCAGTTATGCTTACAACTCCCTCCCCCCAGAGAAGACAGAAGTGGTGGGGGGAGCACAGCCACAGGGAGGGAGGGGGTCCAGGGAGGAAAGGCAGGTGGAATTCCCTGTGTCTGTGCCCACACGTGGAGAGGAACACTAACACCACCAGTGTCTCTGGGGCTGAAGGCAAATTGAGGAGCCACTGAGAATTGAGGAGCCACTGAGAACAGCTTGGTCTCCAAATCCCCCCAGACCCTCAGCACGGCTGGGGGCTGGGCCCCTGTCCGGTCCGCTGAAGCTGGAGGGAATGGGAACTGGGCATACGTGCGGGGCCTCAGGCACGGGGACGGGGAGAGACCCCACAACTCTGGCTGTTTGAAGGCTGGGAGGTTCACACCTGACTGAGAGATGAGAAGCTTCAGGTCTCCAGAAGAGACGGGCATCTACTTTGCAGTTCACCCAAATCTTCACCTTTGAGCTCCGAAGGCAACACCTGGCTGGGGGCTGAGAGGAAGCTGCCCTGGCCTGAGCCCCAGGGGGCCCAGGTGAGGGGCCGTGGGGAAGTTTCAGACTGCTCTGCTCATCGCGGGCAGGCAGCCTCAGCGAAACCCTGTGCACTCAGGCGCTGGACAAAGAAGCGGCTGCCTGGGGTGAAGGGGCAGCAGGTCACAGAGAAAGGCCAAGTGGCAGGTTCACCCTTTCTAGAAGCTTTTGCAACATCAGTGCCAGGCCCCACAGAACCCCTAGGAGATGGTTTTCCCAAAGGGGAGGGCGAGGCTGGGAGGCAGCAGGGAAGAGGCCGGGCAGCTGCATGCCGACGTCCCTGAGGCCCCTCCCCACCCAGGGCTTCTGCGGGGCATTTCCACAGAAAACATGTCTCTCCGGCCTCAGGGTGTCCCCACTGGAGACAATGAGGAGCAACCTCAGCCAGACCTCTTGCAAAACACCCAACAGCTGGGCAACTGGATGCTCTCATCTTCACTTGGCAGCCAATGAAATTCCGAGGCCTCCTGCCCCAGCCTGAAGACTTTAATCCCAGCGTCAATAAGAAGCTGAGGACAGAGGAACACTAAGCTAGTTGCAGACGAGCTGGAGAAGTGGTCAGGACAGGGGCCAGGCCAGCGGAGACGAAGAGCCAGAGCTAAGCTACATCCTGCAAGAAGCTGGGCTGGAACAACAGGTCTGAGGCCGCCCACCTAGACCAAGCTTTTTCACGGTGAGAGCCCTCGGGCGCCCTCTCCTGGACATTTTGAAGCAGTCTACCAGGTAACAAGGGCCACAGGCATCCTCTCCTCCAGGTGGATCTCCAGGGTTCAGGGCCCCAAGCCTGGAGGGCAGGGCAATGGCTGGATTTCAGCCCCACTTGGGCACCCACGGGTCAGAGCTGTGGCCCCAGCTCCTTCCCGAGACACCCATCACCAAGGCCAGGGCACAGCCCCTTGGCTGGGCTTCCTGCCAGCGGTCTTCGATGCCTACTTCCAGCCATCCTGCCCTGGAGAGATCTTCAGGCCATTCCTGGTCACGTCAAGCCCTCTTCAGAAGCCCGTGGTACCAGGTCCTGCGCCTGGCCAGGCTCCTGCACGAAGGCCTCCGAGACACCAGGGCTGCCTGCCCCAGCTCCCCTCCTGCCCCTCTTCCCCTCCCAGCCTCCTGATGCCTTGCTGCCCCCACACAAACTGGGCCTGTCCACACCTCCCCTTGTCCCTGACTCTGCACACAGTATTCGTGACTTAGGAGCACATCTCCTGGGCCCACCAAAGTCCACCACTGTCAAGGGAGGGTCGTCTGGAATAAGCTCCGAGGAGAGACGGCCTGCTGGGGTGTGGGGCGCTGGTCTGTTGAGACAAGGCCTGAGCAGGATACCCGGTGACTGCAGAACTAAGGCCCAGCCCAGCCCGGTGCCGTGAGGCCTGGGTGCCTCCCCGACCCCAGTCCAGCCCCAGGGCCACCCACCTGCAGTTTCCAGAGGAAGTCGAGGCGGGCGGTGGACTCCACCTGCTGGGCGTGCAGGTACAGGGCCAGCACGAAGACGGAGATGATGATGGGTGTCACCACCTTCAGCGCCACCTTGGTCGCGTGTTCAGGGCTGCGGGTGGGAGGCAGATGCCCTGGCACCCAGGCCCCCTCAGGCCTTTTGTCTTCCTCCCACCACGCCCCTTTGCTGACCCGCCCGAGCTGAGCCTCGTCCTGGAAGCCTCCTGGACTGAAGCCCCATCTCAGCCCCTGCCCAGCTCTTGCTCCTCTCCTGACGCCTGCCTCCCCCTCACTGGGGCGTGTCCCTCTGGTCCCCAGAGGGTGAATGGGGCCCCTGTAAAAGGCTAAGTGCACATCCCAGGTCTTCCTCAGTGGGCAAGACAGGGACTGTGGGCACAGGGACAAGGGAGCAAGGCAGGCCGCACCGACCGTCTCTGGGTGACCTTGCAAGGTCCCTTAACCTCTCTGAACCTCAGCTTCCTAAGCTATACAGAGGAATAACAATGCCCACATTTCAAAATTGTGGTAAGAGTGAAAGATACTATATACAAAATCCCTTCTGCCTGAGAAACAGTAGGAACTCCGAAAGTGGTAGGTGTTATTATCTAATTATATTTCTGTTAACATTTTAAATAAATACTCTTAATAAAAGCAGCTATTCCAAAGCCCGTTCCCTGTCCCAGCAAAGAACCCAAACCTTGAAGGCAGCTCCACTAGGGCCTGACCCACACCCTGCAGGCCTCCCCCTGCTCCTCTCCTGGGGGCAGGGGCACCGCTTCCTGCTCTCCTGGGCCTGGGGTCAGGTACTGACTCCTGGAGAAGAGCTTGAGGCTAAATGCTTTAAGATGAAGCCTGTGGAATGACCTGCGGGCCCTGAGGACCCTGGCCCCCTAGGCTACAGCTCACCTTGGGGCGGTGGGGGTCGTAAAAGAAAGGAGGGCATCTGCCAATGAGGGCCCCTTGGTACCTGAGAGGGGAGGGCCTCCTCACCCCCTCCGGCCTCCTCCTTCACGGCCCACCTTGCCACAGAGCCCCCTCCCGCCTGGGCACCACTGCCCTGCCACCTTCGGTGCTGGCCCTGGCTGCTCTGTGCCAAGAATGGGAGGGGCAGTACCGGAGAACCCAGAGAACAGCATTGACTCACCACTGGGAGGTCCCATTGTTGCTGACGTCTCTGTGAACGAGAGTGGGGAAGCTGCTCACAGCCGCTCCTCTGCATCGGCAGCTCCAGCGCCTGCTCTGCCCCCACCCTGCTTTGTCCTCCGCCCTGTTCTAACCGCCCCCAGCCCAGCACTGCTACTCCTGCTGCTGTTGCGCCTTCACACACACACCCCTCATCGACCCCCAGCACCCCTCCTGATCCAAGGAAATTCTCAGGACGGGAGGCTCGCAGAAATCGCAGCACCACCTAGCATCTGGTCATCATGACCGCAGATGACCCAGGCCTTACCTGGGCCCCCGGCACAGCCTCTCCTGCCCCAGCCTTTTGTCGCCATCCAGAGGAGGAGGAAGACTTACACCTGCACTGTCCAAGGAGGGTAGGTATGGCTACTGAGCTTTAAAGTAGTACTGAGTGCAAGCGGGTAACTATTGCCTGTGTTGCCTCGTTAATACAGCTACTAGAAAATTTTGAATTACCAGTATGGTTTGCATTATCACCTACTGGACAGCATAGCCCTCAAGCCAAGCCAGGGTCTCCAAGCCCAGAAATGGCCTCTTTTCTCTGTCGCTACTTCAGCAGGAAGAGAGCGGAATGGAGGGGCGGGGCCTCTCCCGGGCCTCGAAGGACTGCAGCCCGCAGGGCTCCCAGCTCGGCCGTGTCTCCCTGTCATCTGCCCGCAGCCCCGCACAGTCGCCGGGAAGTTCTTACTTGAATCTGACTTAGATCCTTCATCACACTTTCATTTTCTCAGGGATGCTCTCTTCACAAGAAAGTGCCCGTACCTCACCGCCTAGCTCAGTGCCTAAAGCATGGCAGGCCCACGGCAAAGACCTTGGAACGGGTGGATCCCTTCCTCTGACTCAGAGAATACACAGTTTGCCACATTTCCTCAGGGCACCGGTCACTCACATTGTGCCGCCAGACGTGCACAGTGGGCGGGGGGCGGTGACAGGAGGAAAAGTGCTCCGTGTCAGGCCCTTTGCATGCAGGACACTGCTGTGGGCATTGCTGTTCCTGTTTCATGAGGGAAAATCGTGAGCTTTGGGGAAAATAACCAAATGCGTATCCGAGGCCAAGAACAAAACTCAAATTGACCCAAAGCGACAGGCCTGGGTCCTCACAGATCTGATCCCTGTGGCTCTGTGACCTGGCCACCAGGCCGACAGCCAGCCAGACGGCCTCCGGCCCAGGCCTGCGCACTGCGGACCCTGACACTCCTGCCTGGAGCAGGAGCCTCCTGCCGCGGCCCTGCGGACCCTGCTGGCGGCTGTGAGGACACACAGTCACAGCGTGTGGCCAGGTGCCTGGCACTGGGTGAGACACAGGCCGTGAGCCACAAAGGCCGTTTCTCCGCTCCTACAGACCTGGCCGTCCAACCCTGTGGCACCTTGACCCCCCTGGGCCTGGGGCGCCACAGGCGGGTGGAGTCAGGTGAGAACAGCTCCGCAGAGGCTGTCCTGGACCAGTGAGGAACAATGAACTGAGGCCTGAGGTCAGCAGTGACTGAGTCGGAAACTAGAGGCAGAGGGACAGTGGACCGAGCCACCCTGAGGCCACCCTTACCCCGGAAAAGGGAGAAAGGGAGAGACTGCGGTGCTTTGCCCAGGTTAGAGCTGGGGGCAACAGGACACTCCCCCTGCAAACGCCCCGCAGCCTGGGGTCCCAGCCTCCTGCTCGTCCCACCTCTCTGCAAGGCTCCAGACCCAGTGGGGGCCTGGGGAGGGTGCCACCTACATGGCATTGGCGGTGACCAGGAGGTCGGCATTGTCAAAGAGTGTCACACCAGGAACCTCGACGACGAGCACGTAGATGAGCTCGATGGCCAGCATGAGCACCAGCTTCCCGATGCAGCTGATCTGCAGGAACACGGAGCAGGCCAGCAGGCTGAGCAGCACGCTGTAGGTGAAGTACTGCCGGGAGAGAGCGGGCTTCAGGGACCGCCTCCCTCCCCAGGCCCCGCCCCCTGCCTCACGGCCTCCGTCCAGCTGGACTCAGGTGAAGCCTGGTCTGGGGATATTTCTGCAGATGCAGACTCGTGATGTGATGCAAAGGGCCCTGATTAGGAACCAGGAGGTGGGACTCCTGGCTGAGCTTGACGGGTCCTGGCAGTAATCCCGATGGTTCGAGCACAGCTCCAGGCTCAGATTGATTTGAGTGATGACCTGATTCATTATGGACTATCTGTGTGCCCTGGGCCATGCATACAACCCTTGAAACCTCCGTTTCCCCGTCTGCAAAGTGTCCTAGCTTGTGGGCTCGCAGTGACGATTACACAAGACGAGGCCCCTTGGTGCAGTGCCCTGCGCCCTCACTAACTGGGGAAAGCATAGGCCCTAAACCCCTGATTCACAACTTTAAATCGAGAGTTCTGAAAACTGAAAATGTTTCATAACTGATGTGGTGGCACAACCTGACCCAACTGATGTGTTGCTAATTATCATCTCCATCCTGCTTCCTGTCACCATTCACACACTTTGCTGCAGAAATATTACCGTGTTTCTCATTATCAGCTGCTACTCACGCTGCACTGGGGGTGTCAGGCATCCTTTTAGAAGCTAAAAAGTTCTAAAGTCCAAAATATATCTGACCTGGGAGGCTTCAGATGAGGCACTGTGGCCCTGAACGATTTCCTCTGGGGAAGTCTCTTCTGGTCTCTGAGCCTCAGTTTCTCAGACAACCGAGGGCTGAACCGGGTGGTCTCAGAGGTCCCCTTCTGCCTGCTGTCTCCAGTGCTACTCCTAGACATGCCAGAACCTATTGTTTTGTTTTTCCTTTTAAATTTGGCATCATTGTTTCTGAGTCAGGCATTGGGACTCACTACTCTCTGCTGCTGCCTTGGGCTGGAGGCCAGACGGCAGTGGCTGGCAGTGGGGGTAGCCCCCAGCTTGGACTTCCTGACCTTGTGGCCTTTGGGAACCTAGGGAGGGACTGCAGAGGACCCCAGTGATTGTAAGAGGTTGGGACCAGCCTCAAGCCACCGCCAAGAACAGGGGCAGAAGACGGAGCAGGGAAGGCACATTAGTTAGTTCAGCCCAGAGGACAAGCCCGTCCTTGGAGGATGGGAAGGGCCCAGAGCCAGCCTGGATTCCCGTTCAGACCCAGAGCCCAGAGGACAAGGAGGCTCAGGCTGAGAGCCGCAGTCCCTTAAGGGTTTGTGAATCAGAACAACACTGTGGGGTGGGGTTGGCCCTGGAGCCTGGTAGCCAGCGAGGGTAAGCAGGCTGGGGAGGACTGAGGACTGACAGCTGGACCACCCATCTCCCGAAAATGAGGGCCCGGAACAGGCCCTGCCACTGCCCTCCCCTGCCTCCCCTGCTTCCATGGAACAACCACTAAGGGACGAGTGCCCGACCAAACACAGCTTCTGCTTCTCAGCAAACAGCCCCAGGCAGCAGCTCCTGTGGACTCTTGGCCACATGTGAGAGGGAGCAGAGGCAGGGAGTGCGGGGCGGCGCCTGCGAGGCCCAGGCCTGCCCACCCAGGCCCAGGTGGAGGGGCGCGCTGGTCTGGGGAGCTTCGGTGGAGTCCCGCTCCTCAGGGCTTCCCCTGGCCCTGTCTGGGCAGGCAAGGCAGACCGGGCTCCCTCCCAGGGCCTGCAGGGGAGAGGCCCCTTGACAGGCATGGCCCCTTTGGGAATTGGATGGAAGCTTGGACCCTCTCCCCAGAAAAAGGCAAAACTGCTATCATATTCCAGGTTTCATGTGAGCCCCTGGCGGGCAACTGGGGTGTGGGAACCGCCTGGTGCATGGGCTGGTAGCCCTGGGTGGCAGCCTGGCCTGCTGCTGCCTTGAAAGCTGCTCCCCTGAAAGCTGCTCCCCGGCAAGGTGAAGGAAGCGGCTTGTACACCACAGGCACTTAATTCATGCTGCTTTCTAAGGGTTCTCAGTGCTATTTTTTAAACCATATAAGCAAGAGGTACATGATTTCTTCTTGGGGGTGATGAAAATGTTCTAAGATTGGACTCTGACAACGGCTGCACGGGTCTGCGAATGTACTAACAGCGACCGAACTGCACGCCTTGCAGGGGCGAACGCGGTGGCAGGCCCTTTCTCCCGGCCTGCTCTCCAGCCCGCGGCAGGGCAGCTGGGCCAGGTTCTCCAGGGCGAAGCTGGGTCTGTGAGGGCCCGGAACAGCTCCGCCCTCAGGTTCACAGCACGAACCTGGACAGATGATCTAGGAAGGAGCTCGGCTCCGCCACTCACTGTCTGTGTGACCTTGGGCAAGTTATGTGACCTCTCTGGGCCTCAGTTTCATTCACAGAGAGGAGAGAGTAACAGCACCTCCATGCCAGGGTTGTTGAGAGGATTACACGAGGAACTGCAGGTAAGCACTTATCACAGTGCCTGGTGCTCGGTGAGTGTGAGTAAACCAGAGTTGTGCTGGTACTGTAGCTACGGTTACACTGAAGGCTGGCCTCGTTCACAGGTGTCTGGCACGTGGAGTGAGAGACACTGAGGAAACAAGGGTTCTGGGGCGGCAGGGAGCTTGAAGCACCTGACTGTCCCTCAGAGCGGCCAAGGGCAGAGAGGCGGGGGGCGGGGGTTCTCCATCTGCACCCAGCCCCTCCTTGCCCAGTACCTCAGGGAAGTTGCAGTTGGGCCAGGTACTGCCGCAGAAGCCCTGCTCATCCCCCAGGCTGTAGTTGACAGCCGACTCCACCACATGGCATGCGTTGACCTGGCTGGCGCTGATGTTATGTTCATCTGCCAGGCAGCCGAACAGGTCCTTGGAGTTGCACAGGAACTGGGGGCGGGGGAGGGGAGGGTCAGCTGTAGGGGCCAGGCCAGGGCAGCCCACCTCCACAGGGCAGCAGGTGCCTTGCGTGCAGCCTGACTCTGATCCGGGATAGGAGAGAGCCCGGAGAAGGCCGAGTACCCCGTGAGGTTTGCCTGCCGCCCCGGGTGGGGCTCCTAAACATCCCCTGGGGACTTCCAGGGTCCTCCTAGCTCCTCCAGCCCTGAGAGGCTTCAGGAGTCAAATCTCATCCCAGACCTGATGTGGGGCCCAAAGAATTTCTGGGAGGGAGAACTCCAGACTCTCCTCCCAGCCCATGCTTGTGGGGTGCTGGGCTCCCCTGGGTTTCACCAATGGGGCTGGGGAGGGGGAGCCACCCACCATGTTGACAAAAGCCGACAGGAACACCAGGGTGATGGTGAACACCCCAACCAGGGTGCTGTTCATCTTGGACCGCACGATCTTCCTGGAGAAGGTCTGCAGGGGGGCCGGGAAGAGCTGGGGGGTGAGGCGGGGAGAGAGACAGCACAGAATTCAGAGGGCCTCCACAATCTGCTGCAGAACCAGGTGTCCCGTCCACCTTTGTCTCCGGCCAGCGTAACCTGCAGCCCTTCCGGAACGTGCTCCTGGTGCGCAGGCCTCCAGCCTGGCAGTGCCACACCACTGCTTCCAGGCCAACAGCGGCCTAGACCCTGCAGCTGTGTGGGTCTACCTGGGGAGCTCCCAGGTGAGGGAGGAAGGAGGAAAAATGCTATCTCGACTCTGACGGGGAAACAGGAAAGCAGAGAAAACAGAGCTTGCACCTACTGCGTGAAATCTTGAGAGTTACGAAAGGGGGCGGTAGGTGGCCGCTGAGGCGTCACGGAAGGAGGAAGGGAGCTGTGGGTCTGAGGTTCCGAGAGGGCCTGGCGTGTGCAGGAAGGGATGAGCAGCCTGTGAGTGGAGGACGGGCCGGGGACGTGAGCGCAGCGAGGCCTTTTCAGCAGGACACCCTCACCGAGCCCTCCCTGCACTGCCTTCAGCTGGACAGGCCGCAGGCCCGCTCACAGGCTCACTACGGCTCTGGGGGCTGTGAGAGCGGGCTCCACCGAGTCTGACGCTGCTGGCCTTGTCCGCCACGTCCTCGTCACCCCCCAACCAACCTAGGCTAAAAAAGAAGCTGGCGGACCCAGGGAAGTGGAAACTTCCCAAATGTCCACCAATTTGATGAAAGGGGATATGTCCACACAATGGATTTTTTTTTTTGGCCATAAAAAGGAATAAAGGGCTGTTATATGATGGCATGACACACTCATATTGTGCGAAGTAAAAGAAGCCAATTTCCAAAGGCCACCTATTGTATGATTGCATTTATGCAACGTGTCCAGAACAGGCAAATTCAGAGAGCAGATCAGAGGTTGCCAGGGGCTGAGGCAAGCGAGGAAGGAGCAGTGACTGCTGGTAGGTACGGGGCTTCTTTCTGGGATGACAACAATGTCCTGGAGTTAGAGAGTGACAACAGCGGCACAACTTCATAGTACACCAAAAGCTACTACATGATACCATTTCATCCACCTTTATGAAGCGGACTTTATGGCATGTGAATTGTATCTAAATAAATCCTGCTCGGCCTCCTACCAGCTGTCTGGTCCTGGGGAGGTCATAAGCAGCTCTGAGCCTCAGTTTCCTCATCAGTAAATAGGGAAGACCATCTCCCAGGGTGGCTACGGAGACTCAATGAAATGATGCGTTTGAAAGCACTTTGTAAGCTGTTAAATTCAATAGAAAATTTAGTTAATATTTGCATTTTAAAGAGCTATATTGCCAATAAGAATGAAAGTGCTTGTTTCCTATTGAAGGAATTTTCAGTTTCACAGCTGGGGAAAGTGTTTTTGGCACTAGCACCAGGATCTCACTCTGAAAGGATGGGACAGATGGTTCCTAATCTCTGTCTGCTTCGAATTTCGCCACTCCATCCCCCACCACCACCCATGTTGCTTAAATTGTTTTAGTTCTGATTACGCTGTCCATCAATTAAAGGGCTGCCTTCATCATTCCACAATCATCAACGACTGGGGCAGGATGTGCACACAGGATGCCTAGTCAACGAGGACCAGGAGTCCCACTGGAGCCACCCGGAGGCCATAAGAAGAACTGCATGCTTTTTTAAAAAAAAATCCAATGTGGATTAGCTGTTCTAACTAACATCTAATAAATGAATGCTTCTTAATGCACCGGTTTGCTACAAGCTAATTTTCCTTGTCACCCTTTCAAAAGACCCACTCTTGGCTTTAAAATTCGAGCAAAACCCCAGGAATTGTTGCTTTTTGAAGTCTCCAGAAGGTGTGACATCCTCCCATGGTATCAGTATATAGTTTCTCATCTTCCGTAATCAAAAAGCTCATCAGGAGAGCATTTTTCATGGCAGAATGTTGCATCTGTGCAAACCAACTGCTCCATGCTTGCTCCGAATCAGAACTCCGAAAAAGAATCAATTTTAAAAAATCCAAACCAGTACATTCACAGTCTAATTAATTCAAATCAATTGAATATAAAAACAGGAGTGGGGACATAATTAATAAACCATGACTGGGTGAGGGACAGTGTTGATCCTGGCCTCTCTGAAAGTCTCCAGGCAAATCGATGGCTTCCCCGGGGCCCAGCTTCCCGTCCGTGCTGTGGAGCCGGGGTGCTGCAGAGATCGAAGAAGGTGATGACGTCCGATGGCAAAACGTTTAAGAAGACAGTTTTTTTGGCAAGGAGCTAATAAAAAAGCAGTAGCTCCTACTTCAGAAAAATATTCTAAAAGGTAGGAAAATTTCGGAGGCCCAACATGACAGGCAGAAGCTGACCGGGCTTCACCCTGCAGCTCTCGTCACCTGGCTTCGCAGGGTCGACTGGACACACTACCGAAGGCAGTGTCCCTGAAGGTAAGGACTGTGGGGTCTGGGGTCACGAAGCCTGTGGGTGTGAGTCCCAGCCATGCCACTTTCTAGCTCCAGGAACTGGGGTAACACATTGCTCACCTCACTGGGCCTTGTTTTCTCCATCTGCAAAGTGGATGCAATAAACATCACCTTAGAGGCTCAGGAATCACAGCTCAAAGTGGCACAGCTGCAATCTGGACCCCAGACTTCCCGCCTCAAAAGCCACCAAACACAAGTCTGGCAGCAGCACAATCTCTCCCCAATAGACAAAATGCGTCCCCGAGCCTGCTGGTGGAGAGGTGGGTGTGGGAATTCTTAAGTTCTCACAGGACGGGATGCCTTAAGAGGAGCTGGTACTGTAGCAGGGCCCTATCTGAGACGCTGAAGGCAGCAGTCAGGTGGAGTGGTGGTAAGGACGGCCAGCAAGGGGAGGCTTAGCCACATTCAGGCTCTGGGGAGAGGAGAGGCTTTCTGGTGACTGTACAGAGCACACAGAGCCTAAGAGCTCTGGTCCCAGGTCCCCGGAACTCAGACAATTAAGTCCCAGGGGTCAGCGGGACGCAGGCTCAGCGGCAGCCAGCAGCCTGGAGGATGGTCGAGATAAACACACACGCAGAGAAGTATATGGCTGAATACTTCTTCTGGGCCTATTTGTACCCAAGTCCCGAATTGTAGGAAAGGAGTCTGACCTTCTCAGTAAGGATGTGCTAATCAGCCACAGTAAAGGCAGAGACCCAGCTCAGCCTGTGGGGAGAGGAGGGAGCCACCCTGTTCTATCATTTGGGTGGTGGTGGCAAAAGTGGAGGCACCATCAGGGGTAGGCCTGGGCTGCTTCACAGGTAGGTGATGGGGCAGAAGCTACAGGGAAACCAATGGAGCAGTCAGAGCTGGGCAGAGAGAGGAGGAGGGGCCGTGCCCAGGGGATGTGAATGAGCTCACCGTCTCTGGAGGTGGTCAAGCAGAGGCTGGCCCACTCCTGGCAGGGCTATCATAGAGGGAGTCCAGCCTCAGGCAGGTGTCTGGGCTGCCTCATTGCTTGGGCCCCTTCCAGCCCGAAATTCTCTGAGTCTGTGGACCACTTGTGATGGCAGGAATTTAGGGCGGTTTTCTCTAAGAAAAGCAGCTCCGGGGCCCAGGGCAGCACCGATGCCAAGGAAAGGGAGGAGCACTGTGCGCAGGTTCAGACAAGACAGCATCACCAGAAGGCAGTGCTCGGGGGTAATCTTCAGGGCAAGGCATCCGGTGGGACTCCAGGGCAGCTGATGCCCTCTGGAAGCAAGACCAGGACTTTGGGACAAGATGAAGACCAAGGCACCAAATTAGCCTCAGTGAAAAAGCGAGGGTTGTGTGTGTGAACTGGGCCATGCTGTGTCAGCAAAGGGTCAAACACTCGCAAGACGGAAAGGCCGTCACAGCCGTCTGTAAGCAGGAGGGGGCCTTCCCGCAGAAGGGGCCACTCACGGCTCCCTGGCAGACAGCAGGCGGCTGGTGCAGTCTTCACTTCCTTCACATCGCTCTCTTCAAAACTGTTAACTTGGGAAAGTAAGTCTGAGTTGTTTGGGAGAAGTGGAAAAGTAAACGAAATAGAGAAAGAAACCATGTCTGACAGAACCACTTGGCTTTTGTTCTGCGGAGCCTGTACCAATGTGGTAATTTAGAAACTGACGAATCTCATAGAAAAGCCACCAGCTGGGACTTTGAGAAACTGTGGAAAGAAGATGAAAAATTTCTGAGTTCTGGTAAAGGGCAAATGTTTTCCAAGGCAAAAGAGAACGACGCTGAAAAGTCTAGGCCACGGCCAGACCTGAACAGGTGATCAAGTCCACCCAGGCAGCCCGCCTGCAGGCAGGGGCGGCAGCCCCGGCGACAGGCCCGAGTCCTGCAGGCGTCCGCCCTGCGCACCGCTGCCCACGGGGAGAGCTACCGCTTCCACGTCTTACTGTGCAAACGGTTAATGTGCGACATAAAAGAGGAAAGGGGAACAATGAAATACAAGAGCTCACACTACAAACAACTGCTCAGCTCAGGGTCCACTCTCCCGAAAGCAGATGAATGCTGGGAAGACTACTTATGAAGAGGCAAGGAGAGAAGGACACGGTCCGGACCCCAAGGTGGGCATTAGGGTGTATCAGCAGGTTCCTGACTTGATAAGCCAGGGAGCATTTTTTCCTAAACAAATTCTTTACAGAAATTCTATATAAGAGGGAAGAAGTGGTCACCTCTGGTTGGAGGGTGTGGCTGGGCGGGGGATGAACTGGGGGTGGGGCGGTGGGCATTTCATCGGCCAGCCTCCCCCTGAGGAAACCCTGGTCTCCTCAGAACTGTCAGAAAAATCTCTGCTCTGGATGAAGGAAGAGAGAAGAAGCTTATTGAATAGGACACCGATTACAAACCAGGCAGATTCTATAAAACAAAAGGAGGCAGGAATGATTCTCATAAATAACTTGAACAGTGGCAAAAAGAATTCACTAGACCAAAGTTCTCATTCAAAATGGCCAGTGCAGGTAAAGGCGGAGGTGAGGGTGGGGTGTGGGGTCAGGGGGTGGATGGGCCCTCTCCTTTTGCTCCTCCCCCACCCGAGGTACACATGCAAGCTGGGGACACACACCAAAGACAATCTGTGGCTCAGGTTTACCTGAGCAGCCAACAGAAAAGAGAGAAATCCAGGTTCTAGTTGAAAACTGTAGACTACATACAGCTTTGATTTTGATTTGAATAGACTAATAAGTGCTTCAAACAAACAAACAATCAATGACTGCTTCAATTTATAACTTAAAAATAGAAAAGATTCTTTCAAGGGTTAGGAAAAATATTTAAGAGGCTCTTTTAGCTATGGTGTAGTTTTTTTTCCTGTTGTCACGACTTTTCACTGTGGTAAAATGCATTATGACATAAAACGTGCCACTTGAACCATCCATGAGTGCACGACTCAGCGGTGTTCATCCCAGGCACAGTGCTGTGCAACCATCGCCGTCACCTGGGTCCGAGGAGACCCCTTCATCCTTCTGAACAGACACTCGGTACCCGCCAGGCGATAACTCCTCACCCACTTTCCAACCCCTGGGTCCCTGGAATCTACTTTCTGTCTCTGCGAATTTGCCTCTTCTAGACATTTCGTGTAAGAGGAATCGTATGATGTATGTCCCTTTGTGTCTAGCTTTTCTCGCTCAGCACCATGTCTTCAAGGTCCATCCATTCTGCAGCGTGCATCAGAGCTACGTTCCTTTCTGTGGGTAGGTGATGTCCCACTGTGAGCATGTACCACTTTGCTTTGTCTGTTCGCGTGTCGATGGACACTTGGGTTGCCTACTGTGGATATGTAGTGTGCTTTTACAGCCATGAGGTGGAGAAAGTAGGACTGCTCACTGGGGAAATGGCAGGCTGGAGGATGGGGAGCTTTGGGGAGAGGCTTGACGATGAAAGAAAGGACCAAAAGGCAGGAGGTGACCGAACACAGGGCCTTGAGGAAGAACCAGGTGGAGGGGCAGGGGACCAGGATTAACCCCTACAATGTAGCAAAGCCACCAGCTTCAACCATGGCTTAACTTGCCAAGAGACCCCAGCCCACCTGCCCCTCTCCGGGTGGCCACATCTGCACCTGCTCAGGGGAAGGGCTGCACCACACCGGATCCTTCATTCCCGAGGCCTTCCGGTTCTGATGATCACTCCACCAAGACCTTGACCATCAGGTGATTACACAGTTAATAACCTAATGAAGGACCTCATGGAGGGTGGAGAGATAAAGGGGACTTTGGATGTGACAAAGGTCCTATCCCTCTGGAAGAAGCACACGGTGCCCACTGCAGAGTGTGTGGAGAGTGAGGGCACAGCCAGGCCACCCCACCCCCACCCCAGAGGCTGGGCTCTGAGTGAGTGCCAGGGAGGGGTAGAGACACGGTCACAGCAGGAGCCAGAGAGGGCCTTGACCTGCCTGCCGACAGAATGCTTTCTGGGACCTGGCTGGCCCCGTCAGGGAACTCGGAAACCGCTAGGGAAGGAAATGAGGAAAGGTTCCATGGACAGAGCAAATGGGAACTGGAGTACTTTCTACAGCAGACCAGAAGAGGACACAGCTGGCTGTGGGCACAGCATGGCCAAGAGACGGTGTCAAAGATAAGCATGGGATAGGATTTCATGTCAACAGTCCTAGTTGTGTGGCCCTGACGGAAACACTGAACCACTCTGGGCCTCCCTCCTCATCTATGTGCTGAGCAGCCCAGAGCCATGATCTCTACCGTCCTCTCCAGGGCCCATTCCACGGCACGTGGGAACACTGAAGAGGGCTTCCAGAGGTCCCTTCCACACTCGTTTCTTCAGTAAATGTCAGTGCTTCATGCCAGGCATTGAACTAGGTGCCCTTCCTCCATCCCACCTGATACCAAGGGGACAGGCAAAGAGGGAGCGACACCATCTTCTTGCTGCAAAGAGCTGCAAAAGCCGGTCACCAAGCCCATCCCCATGCAGCTCCGCTGGCTGACTGCTCCTGCAGCCTAGCTTGCTGCCAGTGCCAGTCGAGAGTTGTAACCCAGCATCATGCACCCCTGATCCCAAGGAGGACTACTGGGCTGCTGGTAGGGCCCCTCTCCGTGGGCTGGGAAGGAAGAGAAGACAGGGACAAGGAAGGAGGTGGGTTCAGGTGTCGGCCAGACTCACCTTCACGCAGGAGTAGATCACGGACACAAACACCACCAAGGTCAGCAGCACAAAACAGGTCAGGTAGAAACTCAACATGAACACGGAGCTGGAAGAAGAGAGGAGGGGGGGAATTCCGGGTGGAGCCGGTGGAAATGACAGGGATGGAAGTGAAGTGACACCCAGGTAGCGGGGTACAGCTTTTCCCAGGCCTGACCCTGCAAGCAGGCTGCAGGTGTCTGTCCTCATAATTCCCGAGGGCTGGGGCTCTGAGAGCCTCTGGAAGGGAGCAGAAGGTGCTCCGTTTCCTCTGCTCCCTCTGCCCAGGCTTTTTCAGCCTCTGACTCACTCAGGAGGGCACACGCAGCCTTGTAAATTGATTCAGGACCCCACTCCCTGACAGCCTGGCCCCTGCCCTTCCCACCCGCCTGTGCCTTTCGGGGGGAGCAGCAGCCCCCAGGACAACGGATGGAGAACCGGACAAAACGTGCTCAGCATTTTGCTTCGTTCTCAGCTAGCCATTGCCTCTCTTCCTTTAGCTTGGAAGGACCCACTTAAAACATCACTCGCTTATTCCCTCCAAGTAGCCACTGACAGCCTGCTTGATAAGTAACTACGAAGGCTAAAAACTGATTTGATAAGCAGCCATCGTTTATAGAAATGCATCTGTCAGCAGGTCAACCAGTCGCTCTGAGATATAGCAGTCATACTTCCCTTTGGAAGGCAGAGTCCCTAAACCTTGTCCCCTCCCCACTGCCAGGCCCCACAAGTCCTGCTCAGTTTTTGCTCCCCTAGTTCCAGCCAGTTGAAAAGAAAAAAACCCACGTATCTCCCACTGACCCTCTCTTCAGAGGCAGAGCACAGGTGGTCTTAACGTCCATCGTGGGCCAGAGTCCTCGGGCAAAAGAGCTTCCAGTGACTTTCCTGCTGGTACCTTGCACTGGGCCCCCCTGGGCAGAGGCTGTCTTGGGTGCAGCACACCCCACCTTACCACAGGAGGCCACAGAAACCCCTCCTCTTCAGGGAAGGGGAGTGGCCTGGAGATGCCAGGTGCTCCTAGCAGATTAAAGGCAAAGGAAGGACTCGAGAAGGCAGGGGACACCGCTAGGGAGGCATTCAAAGGGGGTCTTTGTTCCAGGCTGCCCCAGAAGCCAGTACTTAGCTGCCTTAGACAAACAGAACAAGGGGAGAGCACTCGCTTCAGAGACCTTTAAAAAAAGAAAGACCTTTAAAGTAGCTTTCAAGCTCTCATGGAGAGAGGACGGCTAGAGAATGACCTCTGTCGGCGCCTTCGCAGCTTGGAGCTGTGTGGCCTGAGGAGGGAGTGAAGCCGCGGGAGGCAGAGCCGGGCGGTGGGATAGCCCAGCCTGTGAGCCACGCTGCAGAACAGGAACAGGGGCACGGGGGCAGAGTTCTGCACCCACGCTAAGGGCACTTTTATTGGCAATGGGACAGAAAGTCCTTACTTGTACCTGTGGCCCCACTCCAATTCAGACAGAATAGGTCCCCATGCCCACAAGAGCCCCGAGTCCCACCAGCTCCGCATGGCCTCTGCTCAGGGGCAACAGGCTCCAGCTGTGTGGCCAGGGGCAGCTGGCTGCTGGGGCATGGTGTCCTGACAGAATCACAGAAGAGAAAAGGTAAAAGCCAGCTCTTCAATAGTAAGTGCCACGAAAAATAGAAGGAGTGGAGCAGTAAGACATGTCAACATCATGTACGTCCCGACACAAGGCACCAAAAGGACACGTCGCTTCTGTGGGACTCTTGTCAAAAAGCATAACCTCAATCCACTCATGAGAAAACATCAGACCCACCAAATGGAGAGAGCCTACACACTAACTGGCCAGCACTCATCTGAAGTGCCAAGGCCGAGAAAGACAAGTAAAGGCTGAGAGAGGACCACAGAGTGGTGGGGACTAAGGGGATGTAACCGCTAGATGCAACGTGGGGGCCCTGCACTGGCTCCTGGACCGCAGAAAGGCCATTTGGGGTGACACCGGTGGAACTGGAGCACAGTCTGTGGAGTAGTTAGGAGGGTCATCCGAGTGCTAACTCCCTGGGTTTGACTGTTCTACTTGGGTTGTGTAAGTGGCCACCATCAGGGACGCTGGATGAAGGATGTAAAGAAACTGTCTGCAGTACTTTTGTAACTTTTCTACAAATCCACAACTACTTCAAAATGAAAAACAGAAGGTAATAGGGTGAGGACACTCTTCTGGATTAAGTCAGACTTCTAAGACATAACCAAACGCACCCAGTAGACCCTGGCCATGGTTAAACTGAGAGTAGAAGGCGTGCTGGGAACCTGAGCACCGGCTTGGTATTAGATGGCTGTAGATGGAGGGAAGGCAAGGTGGTGGAGAAGGAAAACCCCCTTAAAAGGGGTGTATGTTGAGGTTTTTTAGGACAAAACGTCCTTGTGTCTAAAATTAGCTTTAAAGAAAAACAGAAAGAAAAGCAAAATATCAACAATTGTTATAGCTAGGGGAAGGGTATTAGTTACATCAATTACTTTTCTGTATGTGTGAAATACTGCATAATAAAAAGTTTAAAAGATGCCTCATATACGTGTATGCATGCACACATATAGGTACACCCACACAGACATGCATGGAGCAGTTATCTCTCGTGCCTAGGCATGACCCGAACACGAATGACTAACAACCACAGCATTTGCAAAAGCTGCTGCCCACTCAGAGCGGTCCTCTGGGAAGCCACAGTTCTCTCTCAGAGACAGCCAGTCCTCAACAGAGTGCAGGAGCACCTCTTCGAGAAAGCCTTCAGAAGCTAAAATCCGTTCTTCAGAGTATCCAGAGCAGCAAAAAACCCTCCATCTGTTGAAGAAGTATTGATTTTTTTTTTTTTTTTTTTTGCAAGAACTAAAAGTCACACAGAAGCGAGCCTGGTGAAGACTTTGGGTGATTCGATGGGCCCAGTGGTGTGGATTCAAGTGGGATGGTGAGCTGATGGAGACACAGGCCTCCTTCGAGGCCTGGTGGTGCCCAGAGAGGAGTTTCCCCCCCTGGAACGAACACGTGGCCTCCCTGTCCCAGAGGGGCCAGACTCCCAGCTTCCTGGTCCCGCTGAGGACATGTTTGGAAACTTCTCTCTCTGTTGAGCAAATTCAGCCCAGATTCCCACCCCTGCTCCACTTCATGAGCCCCCTCACACCCCTGCAGTGTCTGTAGCCAGGGGAGGGACCCCAGCAGGAAGGGTACTTACTGGGGCACGATGGTGATCTGGACAAAGCAGATGAAGAGGAAGACGAGCGAGGCACACGCCACGTAGGCACCGAATCGGTCATCCACCTGCTTGGAGTACTGAGAGAACACAGGCAGAATGAGGGGGAAAAGGCACCAGCTGCGTCTGCTCCAGCCCCTTCCATCCCAGACACGCTCTGGGCAGCCCACTCCCAGGATGCGGAAGACCCAAGAACCAATGCTAGCCTTAGGCCTTGAGAAGCCAGTCCAAACTGCATAAGGCGATGCTTGTGGGGAAGGGAGCTGAACTGGGTCAAACCAGAAAGTTGCTGCAGACCAGACCACCGTGAGAGTGATTCGTAGGGATCACGGCTAAATCCCTGAGCATCATCTGCATGTATCATCATGAGCCTCGCAAGCACCCCAGGAAGTAGGCGCAGGACCGCCATTGTTTCTACTTCAGAGATGAGTAAGCTGGGGCTCAGAGAGGTCACAAGGCTTGTCCACAATCACACAGCTCAGCTTCAAGGTCTTGACCCCCAGCCCCAGCTCCTCCCACTACACCAACCAGCCGCGGAGCAGAGGCTGGGCTGGCATGGAGCCACCCCGAAAAGGTGGTCCACGTCAGCTCCGTAACTGCTTGTGAACAGAGTAAGTTCCCTTCCATGACTTTCCCTCCTGATTAGGTTTGCTTCCCTCGATGATGACACGGGTTCACTGAGCCCATTTTAACCGAACAACAGGGAGACCCTGTGACATGGAACAAAGATCCCGAACCTGGGGACTGGCTCCGGCTCTGTCACTACTTCACTGGGCGGCCCAGAGCACACCTACTACAGCAGTCCCTCTGGGTTTTAGCTCTCTCGGTCACAGTTAAAGAAGACAGGACCGAGAGATTTTGACTGCCCCTTCCAATTCTAACACTGCGAGGTTCAGTGTAGCTAGGTGGTCCGTTACTAGTGACAACAGTAACAACACAACAAAAATAAAGAAATAGCAACTAACATTTATTGAACATATGCTGTGTGGCCGATGCTGTTCTATATTTTACATGTATGGACTTGTCTAATCCTCACTAGGACCCTTTGAGGTAGGTATGCTAAATATCTCCATTTTCCAGTGTAGGAAACTTCCAGACAAGGAGGGCTCCCTGCAACCTCCATCCCCTGGGTAGGGCAGCGTCAGAGCTGGGGAAAGGGAGGGCACGAGAAGGGCTCTTCCAACTGTGACGGGGACGGAAGGAGGCCCTGACGCCTCGTTTCCCATCTCGCGGGCCCTGGGTCTGCCGGGAGCCTCCTTCCGCCCAGGGTGCTGTACCTTCTTCTCTAAGTCAGGCTCCCTGAAGGTCAAGAGGAATTTGCGAACATGCTCTGACCGCAGCCTGTCAATGCTCCTGGCATCAATGGCGCGGCCCAGAAATTCGTCCACTTCATCCTCAGGGTTTGCACTTTCCTGGGCGTTCCTGGGAGCAAGAGGCACACATTCAAGACAGGCTGACCACCAGGGGGCTCCTACACAGGGTCGCTCTATGGGCACAGGAGACACAGGAGAGGCCCTGCACCAGCCCAAAATCCGCCCTCATAAAGGGTAGGGAAGCTGAGACTGAGGCCAGGACGGCCAGGAGCCCAAGGCCCCCTCTCTAACAATTGCACGCATGTTGCATGCGTAGAAAACTGCCCAAGTCTCAGACCCACTGGCTAGAGGGCCCCACTGACAACAGGCTTTTCTGACTCTACTGATAAATTACTACATCATCATAATAATGGGTTATTATGGAAGGTTTAATTGTTTTCTCCCCACAGGTAACAGTCTCTGCTCTATTCTCCAGCTGTAGCATCATCCAGAAACAAAGGCTGAGATCAGGAGGGGAGACTTCAGCTGCAGGGTCTGTGACCCGCCTGGTCGATTTAACCTGGCTCGGGCTCCCTGGGAGGCAGGTTTTACGAGCTTTGGGTGCTGAACTAAAAGACATATTCGTTAGGGTGAAGCCCAGTCCTTGAGTGGCGTTTCTGACAGTCCTTGAGAACTGGGAAGTGGAGGAGGAAGAGGACATTCCTTCAGGGCACTGGGATGTGGCAGGCACTGCATGTGACCACTGTACAAGGCCTGCACTTTTCTGAGTTGCGTGCACATGCGCACGCACATGTGGACATGCATGTACAGGGTGCGAGTGCATGGAGTGGAGATTATGTGTGGGCAACGCCGGGGCCCAGCCTCTCCACTGGGCAGCCTGCGCTCCTGGACTGCCCATCCCTCAGCTGCCGTGGGCTCCGGACACTCTCAGTCAAGACTGCGCACGGGTGGATTGAGCGCGGGCCTGCGAACCAAAGGATCGCGGTTCGATTCCCAGTCAGGGCACATGCCTGGGTTGCCAGGCCAGTTCCCGGCAGGGGACATACAAGAGGCAACTGCACATTGATGTTTCTCTCCCTCTCTCCTTCCCTTCCCCTCTAAAGATAGATAAATAAATAAATAATAAAAATAAATAAATAAAATATTTTTAAAAAAACCCAATACTTTATTTAAAAAAAAAGAAAAAGACTGCGCACGGGCTCCGTGCCCAGGGGGTGTGGGGCAGAAGCCTCTGGGGAAACAAAGCCATGGGGCAGATCTGAAGCTATCCCCCAGGCCTGGGGGCAGGAATAATGAAAGCATGTTACTCACTTGTCCTTGGGGTCTTCAAAGCCCTACAAGAGACAAAGAAAGGAGAGGAGTATGAGAAGAGAGAGGACTGGATACGGAGGCTTCAAAAGGTGGGCCTGTGGGAAGGGGGCAGCTCATTCCTCTCTACAGTTCACCAAGGAGCTTGAACATAAGGGCGGACTGTCGGTCAGTAGTCCGTCCTTCCTTCCTTCCTTCCTTCCTTCCTTCCTTCCTTCCATCTTTCATTCTTTCCTTCAGTGAATACAGCTGGGTTCTTCCTATGGGACAGGCTCTGTGCTTCCATTTCATCCATCGGCAAAACTCATGTGTCTAAGTTCTTCCTGTCCGCAAACCCAATTCCTTGTCATTTTCCCCAAACCTCCCCTCCCCTTCTGTCCGGACCCTGGGCTGGAAGGGTCCTCTCCCAATTCTGCCACTCATTCATAAGAGAAACCTCTAAGCTGATCAGTCCTCACATATGTGCACACACCCATTCGCACACTCACCCTCACCCCCACTGAGCACATATAAAATCTCCTAGAAGGGACTTCCAGTCAAGATGGAGGCATAGGTAAACACAGCTCAACTCCTCGCACAAACAGAACAAAAATTTCAATTAGACTACGAAACAACTATCACCCAGAATTGTCAGAAAATCAAGCTGTATGGAAATCCAACAACCAGGGAGTTAAAGAAACCACATTCATCCAGACAGGTAGGAGGGGCAGAGACATGTGGAGAGGCACTGATCACAGAGATGCGGGATGGGAGGTCCCAATCCCACAAGCGGTGGATAGAAATTGGGAGGAATATCTCGGGAGCAAGAGACCCCAGCCCCATACCAGACCACCCAGCCCAGGGTTCCAGTGCCAGGAAGATAAGTCCCATAACTTCTGACTGTAAAATCCAGTAGAGTTTGTGGTGACAGAAGAAACTGCAGGATTCTTAGGAGTCTCCTCTCAAAGGGACTGCAACAGACTTAGGACTTACGTGCAGACTCACTCCCTCTGGGCTTCCGCACCGGGCAGCAGCTGGAAGGGCACCAATGGCATATGGGGAGAAACTGAAATGTCTAGCATCAGAGTGAGTCCCAGGGGACAGCTTCCTCCCAGACAAAACTCCAGAGGCCAGGCAGAGGCACTGTCCCCTTCCTGAGCGCTACCATGCACAGAGACACAGAATGGCAACACCCTATCGGAGACTCCATCAACCTGCTTCACATGGGTTGCCCTGCCCTGGCGACTAACTAAGGCTCCACCTCACTCAACTTACCAGTGCCCTTTTCTGTAATAGGCCACACTGCTAAGACAGGGAGTCAAAGCAGCTCTACATAATAAATACACAGAAACAAACACAGGGAGGCTGCCAAAATGAGGAGACAAAGAAACATGGCCCAAATGAAAGAACAGATCAAAACTCCAAAAAAAAAAAGAACTAAACAAAATGGAGATAAGCAATCTATCAGATGCAGAGTTCAAAACACTGGTTATAAGGATGCTCAAGGAACTCATTGGGTACTTCAACAGCATAAAAAAGACCCGGCAGAAATGAAGGTTACACTAAGTGAAATAAAGAAAAATTTACAGGGAACCAACAGTGGAGTGGATGAAACAGAGGCTCCAATCAATGATTTGGAACATAAGGAAGAAAAACACATTCCATTAGAACAGCAAGAAGAAAAAAGAATCCAAAGAAACAAGGATAGGCTAAGGAGCATTTGGGACAATTTCAAATGTACCAACATTTGAATCATAGGGGTGCCAGAAGGAGAAGAGAAAGAGCAAGAAATTGAAAACTTCCCTAATTTGGTAAAGGAAATAGACATACAAGTCCAAGAAGCACAGCAAGTCCCAAACAAGATGGACCCAAACAGGACCACACCAAGATACATCATAATTAAAACACCACAGGTTAAAGATAAAGAGAGACTCTTAAAAGCAGCAAGAAAAAGGCAGAGAGTTACCTACAAAGGAGTTCCCATAAGACTGTCAGCTAATTCCTCAAAATAAACTTTGCAGGCTGGAAGAAGCTATCAAGAAGTAACCAAGTGGTGAAAGGCAAGGACCTACAAACTAGATTACTCTACCCAGCAGAGCTATCATTTAGAATGGAAGGGCAGATAAAGTGCTTGCAAGACAAGGTAAAGCTCAAGGAATTCATCATTATCAAGCCATTAATTATTATATGAAATGTTAAAGGGACTTATTTAAGAAAAAGAAGAAGATCAAAACTATGGGCACTAAAGTGGCAATAAATTCACAACTATCAACAATTGAATCTAAAAAACAAACTAAGTAAAAAAGCAGAACAGAAACAGAACCATAGATAGAATCATAGACATGGAGTTTATTTAAAGGGTTATCAGTTGAGTGGGGAAGGGGGAGGATGGGGAAAAGGTGCATTAAGAAATACAAATTGGTAGGTACAGAATAGAACAGGGAGATGTTAAGAAAGTATAGGAAATGGAGAAGCCAAAGAACTAATATGTATAACCCATGGACAGGAACAAGGGGTGGGGAATCCTGGTGGGAATGGGTACCGGGCAGAGGGGGGAAAGGGGGAAAAATTGGAACAACTATAGTAGCATAATTGATAAAATATATTTTTAAAAAATAAATAAAATCTCCTAGGAGTTCAGAAGTTCTGACTTAAGAAAATCAAACTCTGGTTACCCACAGCAGCTTTTCTGGTGTCTGAGGGCCCATGTGTTCCTGGAAGGCCGGAATGGGTTGGGGACCCAGGAGTGAGGAGCCCGCCGGCCCCCAGGTTGACTGCTGCTCTGAGGCTCACATACGCTGGGCTGGGGTGAGAGTGGGAAAGTCCCTTACTGGTTGCCAAACTCAAAGTCCTAATCCCAGTTCATCTGTAAAGTCCACAGTGTGGAGACATGGAAGGAGGGCTCCCTGAAACAGGAAGGGGTGGAGTCCCGGACTCGGGGGGCAGGGGGGGAAGATGACAAGCGGCCCCAGGACAGGCAGTTTCCAGGAAGGCTCAGGTTGCCAGCACAAGGCCAGAAGACAGCCTCTCACCTCTGAGGCCTAGCAGGGAGCACGCTGCTGGGCAGGCAGGGAGGTTGGCATATGCTGGGTAAACCCAAACCCCAGTGAACACACCCCTCTTCATTCCTGTGGCTTGAAAATGCCAAAAGCAGGATTGATGTTGGTCTCCGTGAGCTAGAGCTGCTGGGCACTAAGAGTGACATGGGATCCGAACGGCATCGAGGGGCTCTGTCTCTGCTACCCTCACCCCTTCAGCGGAGGGCTCCCAGAGGCCTCGGCAGCCTCTGCTGGCACATCCGAGTGCCCGACTGTGGGCTCTGAGCTCCTCCCAGGCTGCCTGGCAGCTGCCTCCCGTCCTCTGAGAATCACCAGGCCTTCCATCCGGGCTGCAAGACCCAGCCCGCTTCACTGCTGCAGCCCCAGGCTGGAGGAGTTGGTGACACTCGGGTGAGAACTCCATCTGGTGCAGGCCCCTGCTGGACATCCAGGGACCCCCAGAGCACGGATGTGAGCGGGCAGTGGAGCCTGGCCAGGCCAGCTCCCTGTGGAACATGAAGAGACATGGTGGGCCCTCGAACCCCAGCCCAGGGGCCGGCAATGCTTTTGCTCCGGGGCTGTGAACGACTGAGCTTCATTCACTATGCCTATGCCGCTCTTAACAGGTCAAAACTATTCCTGACACGTGTCCAATAAACCTGTTTCTCACTGTCTGGCGCTCCTTCGGTCGTCTGCTGGGGCCGGTGTCTGGGCCGGGCCCGCCCTGAGCACACTTGGGCCATGTTGGTGTGGAGAGCTCAGCATCGCATGGGGTGGAGAGCTGACACTTCAGAAAACCCTTTGGTCCCCAAACCGTGGCAGACAGTCATTAAGAACACCGTCCAGCAGACTGGATTCAAGTTCCCCAACCTGCTTACTAGTTCTAGGACAGCGGTCCTCAGCCAGGATAGGGGGACCCTCAGATGGGTCTCTACAGTTTGTGCCTCAGCACTTCTGGGGAGCAGCTCAGCTCAGGGATTTGTGTGGTTCCCGATCCCTCCCCTTCAGACCTAAAGCAAAAGCAGAGGTCATGGCCGTCCACACTGGGGCACAGCCTCGGGTTTGCACCACTTCAGCGTGACGCTGCTCATCTCTCCTGGGCCCTGGGGCCCAGCCCGCCACCCCCTCGCCATGCAGAGCTTCCCCGGGCCTGGTTAGATTCTCAGAAGTCATTCCACACTTACCCCGTCCACCTTATCAGCCAATACTAAATTAGGGACCTTATTACAACACGCGTGCCTGGACATGCACCAGCATGGCCATGGCTATGTTTTAAAAGCTGACTAAAAGGTGGAAAAAGATTTAAAGAAATAAACCCCTGACCGCAAGTTAGCACCTTTATGCTCTCAGCCCCTGCTGCATTTGATGCCCACCCCGCGCCCAGGCCGTCTGCAGTGGCGGTCAGGGCCAAAGCTCTCCTCTGGCCAGTGGTGTGCTGGAGGACGGCTTCGACCTGTCCGGTCCCCAGCCCAGACACTGCCTGGGCATCCCAGGGCGCCCCAAGTGGGTACTTGGATGCTGGCCCCTTGGGTGACTCTGCCCAGGCGGGATGGGGGAGACCACTGACACCCTGAAGGAGCCTTGCCTGCAGCTAGTCTCCCCGAGACGGCCCGTGGCCAGGTCCGGCCCTTGTGCTAACTCTTCCAAGTTCCGTGTCCTAACACTGACTAACATGCCTGCCAAACTGATGTTTATTGTCCGAACTGCCTCTGAGGCTCTGAAATAACCAAAGATGCCACTTATACCGAATATCACCAAAGAACAAAATTTCCACAGATTGTGAACAGAAAGTACCCCCAGGCACCTTTCCTGCCTGCTGGTGGCGCCTCCTCTTTACCTTGTTCCTCCTGTCTCCCCACGCTCCATCCTCTCCTGCACCCCTCCACCCCCCCTCCCCGCTCCGACCCCCCCCTTATCCTCTTCCTGTCTGCCTGCTCCCCTGGTCCTCTCTTTCTTCCTGCAGGGATGAGAGCTTCACTCTTCCCACCCGGCTCTCGGTCTCCTCCCTCTCCCCTCCCCCTCTGGGCCACTCCGGTCTTGTGGGCACAGTCACTAGAAGATTACTGAAGTACTGGGGTGAGAACAGGGAGGGTCCACCAACAGCTCCTTGCTCTTGGGAGGGCCCTTGAGGGAAGCAGGGGAGTGGCTGGAGCCCCGGGCAACACTGTGGAAGTCCAAGTTCAAAGCTCAGGAGTAAGGCTGGGCCTCTCCCACTCTGCTCCCTCATAACCTTGGTGTCCTGCAAGTCAATTCTTTACCATAAAAAATAAAGTGGAGGTCTTGACCCAGTTCATTGTTCTTCCTGTACACTTTCCTTAAACCCCCTGTCATCTGCTACTTGCTAGCTGGCAAGGAGCAGTGTCCGCAGCTGTCCCCTTCCTCAGGTCCCTGGCTCAGTCCCCTGAATGCGCATGGAGTCTGCCTCTCACCCCTACTGCTGCAACTGAAACCCTGTCTGATCCGCAGACCCCAGCGAGGGGCCCTAGTGCATGTGCCCCACTCATCCCTGCACCCTGATCCGTGGGAGGTGCATGGCCACACACTGACCCCTGCACCCTCGCTCCTCAGCCGGCCCCTCGGCAGGGTGGTGGTCCTGCCTGGAAGCCAGGCTGCCCTTGAGCTCTGGGGAGAAAGGAAAGAAACATGGCTGCTGTCACCTGACTCCTGTCGTCCCTCTTCTTCCTGCCTCCCCACTTCCTTTCTGTCATCACTGAGACCTGGGCAACACATCCTGAATTAGCTCGGCCCTCCTGTGTGCAGGGACGCTGAGGGTACCTGTTCCCCGAGGCAGGCAGGGTCCATTGAGATGGGGGTAGCACCCTATCTCGGCCTCCACTCATTCAGCCCGCACACACCCACCAGCTAGCTGGAGTTAGCAGGTGTGTTTCTCAGCACAGAGGGCAAAGGTGACCATCACTTGGCACTTGCCAAAAAGTACTGGGATGGTTTCTGAATATCTGAGTCAACTGCCTGGCAAATGCCGCAGGTGCTGGAAGACATGTCTGACCAGCTAATGCACACCCAGCTCCCCAGGGCCTCACGCTGGGTCCAGCCAGCTGGGCCTGCTTCCAGCCTGCACCAGGGAAGTAGGGGCGCTGCTACTCCGTTCCAAAGCCAAATTCGGCATGCCAGGAGATGGTGGAGCTTGTGGGGAGAGCCTGGGGCCAGTAGTCAGGCATTCTGGCTCCTAATCCAAAGTTGGGGTGAGCCCACTTCCGGTGGTTCCTTCTGTGGCCGTCCGGATTCCCTCGGCAGCACCAGGGCCCTGGCCCAGCCTCCACACCCCCAGAAGGCCACCCCGGAGGGTGTGGCCCACATACTGCCCTGCCAGGCACTCACCATCCGCTTCATCTCCTTGGACACCTGGTTGCCACCCAGGTGGTTGTAGAAGGGGCGCTCGGCCCCCCAGTGCGGCGGGTTGTGCCCAATGGAGTTGGTTCTCTGGCGATTCATCTTGGCGATCATGGCCTTCTCTTCTTTCTGGGAGAGCAACACAGATGCATCAGTCTGTGGCCAGGGCCCACCAGATGGGCCCCAGTGTGGAGTTTCTCCTTCCTCCTGGGTGTCTGGCCAGATGCCCAGGGGTTGAGGTAGTTATTCCTCTCTTCTCTGCAAAGCCTGGAGCCCAGAAGTCTGCCAAGATCCTAGAGCTCACCCAAGAAAGCATCCTAATCCCCCAGACTCCCCAGCACAGGCCCTGGCTGGCCCAGGTGGGAGCGGCAGAACGGGACAATGAGGTGGGTCCTGTGGGAAAGCATTGGGCCTGGGAACATCTGTTATTCACATGGAATTCTCAGGGGTGGGCAGAGCCTGGTTTGTAGATGCCCGGGTGACAGAGCGAGAGAAAACCTGGGATTTTCTCTCAACTACACTCAACTTACAGGCATGTCCTAGCAGAGGACATGCAGCTCCCACAGGTCTGGGTCATTGGAAGATGAAACACAAGGTCTGGCGCGCATGGTGCAAACGCACAGCAGGGCCTCGGCCAGCCACCCACGATCCTCCATCCATCTGTCTACGCATCCCTCCAAATAGGCTCCCCTGAAGGTTTGGAGAGCCCCTGAAAAGGCCTGAGGCAGCCTCCCCACAGCTCCCGCCCCGAGCCTGGGAAGGGAGTGTGCAGGATTAGGGACGCAGCAAGAAGCGGGCACGGACTTTCAGCGAACACTGCTAGGGGTGGGGGTCACTGTCTGTGTGTCTGTCTGTTTCCATTTCATCCTTTCTGGACCACCTGTCAGGCTGGAAGAACCCAGACCCAGAGAACCCAGGGTAGAGGGCGGGCAGGGGCTGCTGCTGGAGGCCTTGTGAAGAGGTAGAGAGGAGGGATGTGGGCGGAGGGCCTGGGATGGTTTTCGTTCCTTTATACTCTAGCCAAACAACAAGCAAATGTTTAACTGTATCAATGAAGCCACTAGGAGCTCTCCCCGAAGTGCCCTGCTTCCTCCCACCCTCTTCCTGGTGTCTGTGAGGGGCCTGACACAGAGCCCCCAGAGGCCCCTGCAGCCCGTCCATGTCCTGGGTACCCTGCTGATCAGGACAAGGTGCCTGCCCTCTGACGTCCCCTCCCAGGGTGGGCATCTGCCCCCAAGACACCAGCCTCCCTTTAAAAACCTACTTTTGCTCCTATCCAAGACTTGCCCTGAACTTCTCTCACAGCTTAATTATGTCTTTAGTCTGACTTCTTAGGGGAGAAAAAGGCAAGCTTTTCTCTGTTAGAGGGCTCTAACAGATAAATTCAACTAAAAGATTCATAAGTAAAAGGCATTTTAATCTAGGGAGAAACAGAAAGTGTTCTCATCATTCACTTTAAAAATTAAGAACTTGGAACATGACACTATTAGAAATAGAACACTGCAGTCTGCTGATAATTCAGTTTTATATTTTGGTAAGTGTGGGCTGAGACAAAAGGAAGATGGAGACACTAGAAAGTGAAAGAAAAGCCTGAGGTTCAAGAAACAGATACACAAGCACAGGCAGGGAAAGAGAGAGAGAAAAGACAAAAGTCTGCTTAGTGCAGGCAACAGAGAAGGAGTGAGAGGAGGTATTTGGCAGACACAAATCTCCTCGAGGCTTCCTTTCCAACTCCTGACCTTCTGATGCACTGCTGCTAACTGACCTGAGGCCTGTGCATTTTTGCAACAGAAGCCAATTGAAAACATTCCCTCTTTTGCCATCAACCTTTGCAGGGTTCCTGTAACTTTGATGTCCTTCCCAAGATGCAGGAACTGCGACTGCATAAGGAATTCATGACTTGACTCGGGGACAGAAGGCAGCAGCAGGCCAAGAAACGTCCCTCCCAAAAGACCGACGCCCCCAAGCCTCCCGACCCCCAGCCCCCGAACCCGCTTCTGGGTGCAGCGCAGGATGAGGAAAGTCTCGATGCTGTGCTCCTTGAGGTAGGCGTTACGCTCGCCCCCACAACCTGGCTCCACCTCGTAGTCCCCGTTCAGGTAGTTGAGTGTGGCCTTGGTGATGTGGATGCGCCTGCAGGTGGGGAGGGAAGCGGGAGAGGAGGAGGAAATCTGAACTCAGAACTGTAGCTGCTATGTGGAACCCAACTGCAACCTTGCAATCATGGCTCAAAGCCTGGCTTAGAGGCTGACCCCAACCTTGATCCCCACCTTGACGTCCTGTGTCCCTCCAATGTCATCAAAATGCCCCAGGCAGGGCCCGCCCAGCTCGTGTCCACCTCAACTGCACTGTCTCACATCTGTGACATACTGTCATAACAGTATAATGCATCACTAGGCTGCCAGGAGGACCCGGCCTGCGGTCTCAAACTTTGCAAACCTGCTCAGGAGCCAGCAGTGGCTCCTACTATCAGCTGTGTCCAAATCCCTGCCGGGCACACGAGTCCTTAACACAGGCTTTTCACACGGGTCCCTAAAAGGCCATCTGCTCTGCTTCCATTCCTCAGAACACTGTGTTCCCTCTCCTGTGTCTGTTCTCACCCCATCCCTCAGCCCGACACTCCAGCCCACCGGCCTTGTCTGTCCATCCCTGCCCACCGTCCAGGCCAGCTCATGTTCCACCTCTTTTCTGTCCTGGGGACCCCAGAAGTTATCTGTGGTTCCTCCTCGCTCTAGAACTCCACCCTGCCCACTGTATCTTGGCAAAGTTGACCTGGTGCACTCTGCAACCTGCCATGTGTCATGTAAGTAATTTGTCAAGTTGAAGAATTTCTGCTTAAAGTCTACCAACCCCGGGATTTCAAGCCTCTCCCTCCTGCTCACCCCAGCCCTGATCCTCACAGTTGCCCTAAGTGGGCCTGAGCCGGAAGCCACGTCTGGGCCCGGCCTGTGCCCTCACTCACCCAGCCTTGCCTCCAGCCTCCATGTGGTTGGCCAGCGTGACGTCGTTAGACCAGACGTCGAACTGCCACTTCCTGAGACCAAGGACACCGCAGTGTACTCGCCCGCTGTGAATTCCCACGCGCATGTTCACGTTCACCCCCGTCACCTCCCGGACCAACCTGGGGATGGAGCAGGGGTGAGGCTGGGAGAGGGTCAGGGGCCAGGCATACAGAGTGGGGGTGAGGCTGGAAGTCAGGGGGTCAGGGGCTGTCAGAAGATGCAGGGGTCGAAGAGTCATTTCTCTTGGGGCCAGCTGAAGCCCAGCCTGAGACCATTCAACCTGCAGGGCAGGGTGGGCCCCTGGAGCTTGGGGGCTGTGACCTGTGAGAGGCGCTGCTTCCTGGCATGGTCACAAGGTGGCGCAGCAGCTCACACTAAACCCCAGGCCCCACCGCTTCCCCTCACTGGGGCGCCCGGGGCCACGGCTACCCAGCTACCCTCAGTCAATTAAATTGTGTTCCGAAAATGCAAATGAACACTAGTGCCAGATTGAGCCAGACAGGGAAGTTACAGCCAATACAAACCCCATTCATATAATGCTCTTAGATTGATCCACACGGCTGGAGAACAGAGATGGGAGGGTAAAAGAGGACACGCATGTCTGCTCAGGAAAGGAGAGCCCGGGCAGGGCCAGGGGACTAGGCGTCCTCTGCGCGCCAGAAGGCCGCCCCAGTCCCCACTGCGTGCACCGAGTACCCAGGGGCCCCCGGGAGAAGGGAGAAGTTGGGCCCTCTGCGGGAAGGGGAGGAGGACAGAAGTTACACATCTCCAGGTAGGTGTCTGGCTCCCAGGGTCTTCGAAAGTGGCTGCAGTGTGCACGTTTTAGGGACCTGGACCTCCCTGACACCCTGCAGAAAAGCCCGCTCAGCCAGCTGTGGGTGGGCAGTCTGACCATGAGAACGCCGGCTCAGCCCACAAGGGAGAGGCTGACACGCACCCCAGGGGAGCTTCATGTCATCCGTCATTTCTCTTGTCCCGGGACCAACTCTGCAAATACTTGACTGGAGCCATTCCTTCCGTCCACAATGTCTCTGGCAACATGCTTAGGTTGATGGTATCTCATTCTACCTTCCTGGCTTACTCCAGGGCCAGCTCCTTCAGGAAGCCCCTGTAGGTCCTCTCAATGGAATTGACAGCTGCCTCCGTGACACCCCCCACCACCGTTTGCCTCCCTTTCCTGGGGGTGTGCACTCGGAGTCCCAGCCTCGCTCCCTCAGCAGACCCCATGCTTCTGGGCGAGGGACCCACTGACCAGCCCCAGGCTCTCGGGGGCACTCAGTGAACACTGCCCAATGGAACCGAACCAAACCGGGTCACTTCCTGGCCTGCTTCTCTGACCTCTGCCTCTGCCCAGACATCTAACGTTCAAAGTTACTGAACCCGGATGCAACCTTTGATCTGCCCCCTGGATGACATTTAAGCTTGAGTTGTCCATGACTTTTAATGACCAGGGCTCCTTCTATGGCAACAATGCCCAAGAATTGGCCCACATCCTTTTTCCTGTACTCCCAGGAAGGATGGGTTTTCTTGAAAGGGGGACACCTGCGTTTGCCTCCGCCTGCCTCAGCGTATCACCCTGGAGAGCTGCTCAGCCTGTGAGCCCAACCTTCCCCGTTCTTGACCCTTAAATGTCAAGCTGGGGGATCCTCGCTGGCGGAGCGATGGCGAGAGGACATGAGAGACTGCAGTGCAGGGCCACACGGCCTGCTGCGGCTTGTCCTCCACTCCTGCGGAGGTGGAGCCACACCTCATGCCAAGCCCTCCCTTCCTACAGGATGTGCTCCTCAGGGAACGGCTTCCCAGGCCGCTGTGGGTGAACGGAGCCCAGGAGAAGGCTCAGCACCTGCAGATGCAAATCAAGCCTCCCATGAGGCCGGGTGGTCCTGGGGAGATAGATGGCTTTGCCCCACTGTTTCCCTCCTCCGTCCGTCCAGCCAGGTGGCCAGTCAGTCCATCACTGGGGCCGTGGACAGTCCCCCTGCAGACAGGCAGGCCCCCTGGAGACAGGACAGCAATCCTGGAGATGGACGGTCTCCCCCGGAGACAGGCACTTACGAGATGGCCTCAATCATGTCCATGCCCATCTCCACGCAGCAGTGGGCGTGGTCGGCCCTCGCTTCAGGCAGCCCCGAGACGCAGTAATAACAATCCCCCAGGATCTTAATACGTAAACAGTGATTCTCCTGGAAAGCAAATTAATTTTAAAAATTAAAAATAGCAGGACAGTGAAGTGGGAGGGTAAAAAACTGGAAGCAAACAGATTCACTCCGTGCCTGGAATAACTCGCCTTTTAGGGCAGTGAGCACAGACCCAGTGCTGGCACCCCACCCCACGGTGGGGGGCCCGTCCCGGGACAGGCTTATCCGAAGCCCTGGGGGACAGAGGACAGGCTGGGCAGCCCTCGTGGGAGCATTCCAGCAAATCGGGCAGGTCAGCGAGAGGAAGGCCTCAGGCTGAGCGGGAGTGTCCCCCGCCCCACCCCCACCCCCACCGGAGCAGGCCTTGCCTCTTGGCCTGAGGTTCTGCTATTCTCCTTTTATGATAAGAATGAAGAAGAAATAAGATTTAACCACAACTTTGCCTAACCCTCTGCTTGAGTTCTTATCAAAAAGTTCCGCTCAATAAAGAAAATCTTAAAAAAAGAAAAAAAGAAAAGCCCTGACCAGTGTGGCTCGGTGGGCTGGCCGTCCCCCGCAAAGTGGAAGGTCGCCCGGTCAGTCCCGGTCAGGGCGCACGCCTGGGCTGCGTGCTCTGTACCCGGCCGGGGCACGTGCAAGGAGCAACTGATCGATGTTTCTCTCTCACATCATGTTTCTCTCCCTCTCTTTCTCCCTCCCTCCCCCTCTCTAAAAATAAATAAATAAAATCTTAAAAAAAAAAAAAAAAAAAAGAGTCTGCTCAACCAGCAAGTAAGTGCTAAGACACCCACAGGGCTGAAGTGCCAGCCACAATAGCGCTAACAGCTCAGCAGAGTCACCTGGCAAGCCACTCTGGAACTGGGACTGCGACGGGAGGCCACTAATCACCCCTCTGAACTGCCCAAGTCCGCCCCCAGGAAGTCGGTTCATGAAGCTGGACACCGGGACTCGTTTGAGGCTCGCCCGTGCCCAAGTGCCAGGCGTGACCTGTTCCCCTCGGCCGTGTTCCGTGGTGAAACAATTGGCGGGGTGCGGCCCGGCACTAGCGCCTGCAGAGGGCAAAGGGGACTCGGCCGAGCGCTGGGCCACGACAGTGGGTGGCCCCTGACATACAGTGGCTCCACAGGGACCCAAGCCACAAGAGCTGGGAAATGGGGACTAACAAAGGAAGTACCATCCACTCCTCCCTGCCCTGGGGTGCTGCTTCCACTTTGCCCCTAGGTTAAAGAGTCCTCTCTGGTTGTCTGCAGACCACTCTGGCCAGCCTCACAGGACAGTGGCTATACGGCACCTAATTTGCCCCCCTGAAGAGACATTCCTCAGGGGTCTGGGCAGTGTTGCCTGCAGGCCTCACCACCCCCTTGCACTGAGGGCAGGCTCACTTACCTGCTCCCTCAGACCCGTGACTCCGAGAAAGCATCTCCAGCTGAGTGTGTGGCCAGGGCTGACATAGGGCGGGAGGGCACACAGCCACGGTCACCAGCCGCCAGTCCCCAGTGGCAGGCTCTGCCCCGCAGGGCACGCCCTGGCACAGTGCCTCTCCCTGGGGTTCATCGGGTCCCTGACCATAACACCCTCCCTCAGGCAGCCCAGATCCGGCCACCCTGCTGGCCCTGGCTCAGGCACTGGGTGCCCGAGGGCACGGGCAGGGTGACTCACCGCAGCCAGCTTGTCGAAGCGGGCGAAGAGCTCGTTGAGGGTCATGACCAGCTCTTGGGCGGTGCACTGCGATGCCAGGCTGGTGAAGCCCTCGATGTCAGCAAACAGGATGCTGGGGACACAGGTGGAGGAAGACCCCATTGAGGGCAGAAGGTCAGGGGGATGCAGCCAGGCTCGCCCTTAGCCTTAGGAGGGCTGCCAGCCAGCACGAGTCCTGGGAAGCTCCACACAGCTGCTGGGGAAGGCACAGAGGCCCGGGCCTTGGAGCCCCGAGAATGCTGCCCTCACCCTGCTGACACCTCCAGTCCTTCCTTCTGTATTCTCACCGCCACCCGGGGGGAAGGGGGAGTGGGGGCACAGGAGGCCTGGGAGGGTGTGCCTGCCTGAGTTTACCACAGACAGGGGCCCGGCCCCCAATTCTCCAGCGCCTCCTGGGTCAGCCTGGGCTTGACCCCAGAGCTGCTCCCCTCAAGGTGGCTGGGCCTGAGGACGGGAACCTTGGATCCCTCTATTCTGGAGAGTGTTTCAGGACCTAATGGCGGCCTCACTTCATACATAAGGGAATCTCTATCCCAAAGAAATCCTCTAGAAGGGGCAGACTAAAGGAGGCCCAGGGCAGAGAGAGAGGGGAAGACACAGCCAAGAAGCACCTCTGGAAGGCCCCCAGCTTGCCCCACCAGCTCCTCTGGTCTCACCCCTCAGCGCCCATCCAGTGCAGCAGCTGGTCCCTACGTTGCACACTGTGGATCTTTTATGTTTCTGAAGTTCTTGTTTCCAAGGTTGAAACATCTTCCTTTTGTTTCATAACAGAAGGGTAGAGGTGAGGCCCCAGGGCCAGAATATGTAAGGGCCCCTGGAATTTCCTTCGTGAAGTGAACACGAAAATGTACGGACTCTCGTGTACTGAGGTGCAGCCCGAAGCTCCAGGGCTGGCCGTGTCCCTCTCACAGAAGAAGCCGGAGGCAGTGGCACGCCTGGCCCCCCACCCCCAGCAACAGCCAGGGCTCCTTCCACCACACCACAGGCTCCTGAGGCTCCAGGACTGACAGTCCCACTTTAAAGTGACAATGTAGAACTAAACATATTTTGTCATTTCGTTCTGAAAATGTGTGGGCGCATTAAGCATGTCTTTTTATTCTGATGTTTGACATCTGGGGCCTTACTCACCCTGGGGAGCCTGTCCCTCCCAGGCTAGGCAGTTCCTAGAGACATCAACATCCCACCTCATGGCCTAGAGCCCCCGCCCCCCAGGCGGCCCCTCACACCTGGGCCACAGGTCCCCTGCCCTACTCACCCCAGGGACAGGTGCCAGCAAACCCAGGACAGTCCTAAGCCTGCTAACTGTGGACCACCCGTTCCTTCCCCCGATAAAGGCTGCTGCCCACATTCTCCCCCTCATTCTGCCTCTTGCCTGCCCCTGATGCTTCCGGGCCTGGCCACCCACAGCCCACCGGCCTTCACCTCTTGAGAACTATAACAGACTACCTTTCCAATGCAAATCATCTCCTGGACTCACTGCACCTGAATAATGAAACCTACATTTTAAAACAGTTGGACACTGTTCTAAGTACTTCATGTTAACTCATTGAAGCCTCACAACCACCCTGAAGTTAGTCCCCTGCTCTTCCAGATGAGACAGTTGAGGCACAGAGAGGTTGGATCACCTGCCCAAAGCCACACAGGCAAG
This sequence comes from Glossophaga mutica, assembly GCA_039655065.1. NCBI lineage: Eukaryota > Metazoa > Chordata > Mammalia > Chiroptera > Phyllostomidae > Glossophaga > Glossophaga mutica. The sequence continues at coordinate 121,026,847 of CM077304.1, read as the reverse complement.
CTGGCACCAGAACCTAGGAGTTCAACCAATAAATATTATGCTGTCTGTTGGCCTACAGTCATCTTAAGGGAATAAAGTCGTAATTCTATGCTCTGGCACCGTAGCTGAGGTGGAGGGAGGCGAGTACCGGACTCCATCAAGAGGGTACCCGCTCAGCAGCTGCTTGCCAGCTCACGTGGAGGGACATGGGGACAGGCTGGGCTGCAGGGGAGTGACCCCTCCCAGGGAATGCACCTGAGGGCCGCCCTCAGGTCCAAGCCTGGGTCAGCGAGCCAACTGCAGGGGGAAAGCCAAAGAGTTAGGAAATGCCAAAGAGACGAGACAAATGAGGGGAAAGAGAAAAGGTGGGGAGCAGGAGAAGCAGAGAAGAGAGACACCATCCCTTCGGGCCACAGGACTCCTGACATCAGAGGAGCTGCTCCCAGCCAGGCCTGCGCTCAGAAGATGAAAGGCAGCCGTGAGTCACCACAAAGCTTTGATGCCTGGTGTCTGACAGGCAGGCGGGCTCAGCGCTGCCGGGGGCATCTCTGAGCCTGCACTCTGGGTGTGAAAGGAGTGAGTGAGGATGCTGCCAGGCCCCCCCCACCGATGCTGATCTGGGCTCCCTAACTAAGCGTAGCCCCCTGCCTGGCTGCTGCCCCACTCCCCCAGGAGGAAAGAAAAGTCTCTCCTAGCCTATGAAAAGCGCCGTTACATATTTGTCCTGGAAATCTTTAACTCTCAGGAAAGCAAAGCCAAGTCAAGCTGAGGGCAAAATTGGCTGCTCCAGGGTCAAGAAGCACAGCCAGCTGACCTCACTATTTCAAAGGCAAAGCCAGTGACACCAGGCCCAGCAGCGGTTCCACTCTGGGCCCCAGGCTGGCGAGATCCCAGGAGGGATGGGATAGATCTCCAGACCTGGCAGAGGCAGGAGAAGAAGAATGAGAATGGGCCGCTCCGGGAAGTGTGAGGCGAATGGGTGTGAGCCACGGGCACCTGTCCAAGCTCACCTAGCCACTCGGGCAGGACAGGTAGGTGTCTGCCCTGTGTGGACGGGGACAGGCCTGGACCATTCTCCTTCTCCACAGGTGGCCTCGCTGGGCCAGAGAGCACTCTTCTCCGCTGCAGCTCTCGTCCTGCTGGGCTGGTGGTTTTCAGACCTGGTGCCTGTCAGACCATCTGGGGGCTTTTATAAGGAGCAGTCCAGAGCCCCACCCGCAGAGAGGCGAACACATTTGGCCTGGGGCGGGGTTCTGCCATCGATTGTCTTTTGCTGTTTTATTTTAAGTGTCCTTGGTGATGCTAATGTGCAGCCAGGGTTGAGAACCACTCGCACCACCTGTGTGAACCCCAGCCCCGCCCAGCCGTACTCCCCCCGCACCCGACCCCGCACTTGTCACCATTTAATATGCCATTTATGTCGCTGTGGTGGTTATCTATCAGAATGCTCCTGTCTGTCTCTCCCTATTAGAATGTAAACTTCCTTAGGGGGGAAGTTTGGTCGACTCCATTAACTGCTGCATCCCAGTGCAATGCCTGGCACAGAGTAAATATCCAATAAAATTTATAGCTGAGTGACTGAGTGAGGGCAGGTTTTGTGTACTGGCCTTGTGCTCTGTCTGTCCCCACCCCCCCTCCACGTACACCCCCCGACACACCCAGCACAACACCCAGAACACAGCCAGTGCCTGTGTATCAGGTCCCTAGGCCTGCCGGAACAAAGGACCATACACACACTGGGTGGCTGCAAACAACAGAAATTCATTCTCTCCCAGTTCTGGCGCTAGAAGTCGGAACCAAGGTGTCCACAGGGCCACGCCCCTCTGAGGCTCTGGGTCGAACCCTCCCTCGCCTCTTCCTGGTGGTGGCTGGCTGGGCACCTTGGCTTGCAGCTGCTTCACGCTAATCTTGGCCTCTGTCCTCACATGGCATTCTTCCCATGTGTCTCTCTCTTCACAGGGCATTTTCCTCTTTGTATCAGGACTAGCCACATTGGATTAGGGGCCTACCCTTGTCTAGCATGACCCCCTCTTAACTTGACTTCATCTGCAAAGACATCATTTCCAAATAAGGTCACATTCACGGATACCAGGATTCAACCTACAACAATGCCTAATATTTTTTGGCTGAATGGAAGAGAATGTTCATAGTTTCAAAGCAACTAGGAAGCAGAACCAGTAACTCCAGTAGCTCTTGCTTCTACCCGACTGAGCCTCTCGGAGCCCCAAGCACGTCTCCTGAGATGGGACGGTGACAGAGGCCACAGGCGGCTTCCTGGTTCTGTGCCAGGAGATACTGGAACGTCGGTGTGTGAGGGCCTCCACGCAGCTTAGAAAGCCTGACCCGTCCTCCAGGCTCCTGGGATTTACTCTGCCATGGTCCCCACCCGGGACCTTCAACAGCTGCAGAGGAACCAAGGAGGGGCGGGCTGCTGTGGCTCCCTTCCTTCAGGTGGTAGGATGGAGCAACCAGCCAGTCAGGGAGGAGGGGCTCAGATCAGGGCTTCTAACCTGCATGGAAGCTTGGACAGGGCGCTGGAGAGCCCAACTCTGAACCCCTGCAGCCTCGCCTGCATGTTTATGGAAACACTGCCACCTCCACATTCCCCTGCTTCCTGTCAGAGGCAGGTCACACTTCTCTGCCATCCTGGAGAGGATTCTGCTCAGTGACTGTCACTCCTGAGGCTCCTGTTTTACAAGGTTTACCCAAAGGCAGACTGGCTGTTCCGCTGGCCAACATTTCCTGGTCTGCTCCTTGGTGATTCTGAAGGCCATTGTACCACCAGACTGGGGCCCAGACACGCCGCAAGGTGCTAATTCATCGATTAGCTCCCACTTGAGAGCTCATGTTGGGACCGTGACCAGGCCCTCAACGGCGGGCACACAGAAGCCGGCAGGCCCACTCTGGCTGTGCACGCCTCCCTAATTGCCTGCCATCCATCATGCGTGGCTGCCTGCATCCCACTCCAGAGGCAAGAGTGGACAGGCACTCCGTCCCCATTACCACACTAGGTCCCTCAGCTATCTGTCACAGCTTCGGCTCCGCTTGGCCGCATGCACTTTTGGCTAAGCGCATTTCCTCATTGTTGCTCCGGCGTGCTGCCAACAGGCCCTGTGACTTGAAGCTGTTGGGATCTGACCCTGTTCCCGTGCGAAAGCCACATGGAGCAGCATCTCTGAACACCCAGGGGCAAGTTCGCCCAGCGGTCAGGCAGCCGATATCGCCGAGGACCTGCTCCTCTGACCTCCTGCATCCCTCGGCACTACTCAGAGAGGGAACCCAAGAAATGCCAAGAGCAAACCATCTGTTAAGGTGGGCCTCAGAGGGGCCAGGGCCTGGGGAAACAGAGGTTGTAGGGGGAGTAGGAAAGAGGGACGGCAAGGTCTCAGCCCAGCTCCCAGGATGTTGGGCCCAGCGGGATCTGAAGCAGGTCTTGGGAAGCAGGGCAGGAAGTGCCCTGGAGGCCCCGCGCATGCAGCCCAGGGAGGCCCAGCTGTAGGCCAAGGGTCTGTTCTGGACCAAGAGGGCTGCTCGCTCCAGTGTGCCCTCCATCTGCTCCAAACCATACAACCTGGGGAGCCTCTTGGGTCCATCCATGCTCCTTGTAAGATAAAGGAGGAGCGATGGTCACTCACATGTACTAGGTGGACAGCACAATCAGGTGTGGTCTTATTAACACCTGACTTAGAATGGCCACCCACAACTGGGCGTTTTCCAAGGGGTGGTGGGAAAATGATCACAGTGAAGCATATGAACTAGGAGCAGCCAGAGACCCATCTGAGGACAAAGCTGGGAGAGGCAAAGCGGGATGGCCAACGAGAGGATGCTAAACACTGATGTCAGCCACAGACTCCTCAACAGGGAGAATCTGCCCTGAGCTGGCCATGCCCTCTCCACTCCCACAGATGGGACACCCTCCTTCAGAAGGTTGCTTGACCATCAGGGCCCAGCCCATGGGATCTGGGGTTAATGTACATCCTGAAATCGATGCTGCCAGCCTCAGTGCCTCCTGGAGACCCTGTTCCACCCCAATCCCTCCCTCTTGTTTCTGACCACAAACTCTGCCCCCACCACCCAGACAATGCACTGCCCTACAGACTGGCTATTACGGAGTCTGGCCAGGGCTGGGGAAGTGCTTCTCAAAGGAGAAGCCCGGTAAGCAGGAAGGGGACTGCACCGAGACCAAGCAGCTATCGGGGCCTCATGGGACTGAGACTATGTGCTTTTCATTTTTTTTGTCTATGCTGCTCTTATTTTCCAATGTTTCTACGAAGATCATACACCCTTTATATAATATAATAAAAATGTTTGTTTCTAAAAGGTTGGCAACAAATTACATTCTTCCCCTAAGGCCCGACGGCAACTCTTCTGTGTTCATGATGTTTTCTTCAACTCACCTGGCTCAGACTAATGCTTTTTATGTCTGAATTCTTACTAGGATCAGAATCACGAATCCCAGCTGGTTCCAGTGGTTTCAAAGACAAAGCCTGACACGGTCAGTGGGTCAGCGCCTCTTTGCCTGACTCTTCCTCTCTTCCTAACTCACTGGGCCTCCACGTTGACCGCAGAGAGCCCACACAGTAAGTCCTTGCCAGTGGCTGGCTCCGTCCCCGTGGTCCCCACTGCCTGTGGCAGGACCAGCCCAGGTCTGCTGTCAGTGCCCAAGCCCAGGCAAGGACAGGAGGAAATCGGGAAACTTGAGCGCTGTTGGTGGGAATGTGAAACGGTGAATCACCGTGGAAAAGAAGACAGTCTGGAGCTTCTTTAAAAAAAATTTAAGTTACCACTGATACAGCGATTTCACTTCTCTGAATGTACCGGAGAGAACCAAACACAGGGACTCGAAGAGACGTCTGTACACCCCCACTTGTGGAGCGCTACCGGTAAGAGTCAGAGCGGGCAGCGGCCCAGGTGCCTATCGATCAGTGCGTGGCTGAGCAAAATGTGGCGTTCACACACAGTGGAATATGATTCGACCTTAAAGGAACATCCGACACATGCTCCAACATGGATGAACTCTGAAGCTGACATTACGTCAACAATGAAAGAAACCGGACACACGGGCAGGCACTGTGAGACTCCGCCTGTGTGCGGGGCGACCGCAGCCCCGACGCGGAGGGAACGCAGAACCGCCAGTCGGCGGCGTGCGCCAACGCCATGGAACCACGCACTTCAGGGGGTTAGAATGTAAACTGTGCGTCATGTCTGTTTTACCACAAGTAAAATAATCGATTAATTGTAATTAATTAGAAGACCCAGCCCCAGTGCCCCTCCCCCACGGGGCCAGCCGCCAGCTCAGGCCGAGGCCCCGCAGCACCCTCCTCACTGGCGGGTGCCGCGTGCTCCCGAAGGGGTAAGCGCGGCGTCTTTTCCGTCTGCTCCTAGTCACGCCTGGCACATGCAGCAGCTCAGTAAGTGCCTGTGGAATGAATGATATTATAAAGGCCACTTGTATCTATAACTACAATGAGTACAAAGTTGAGAATACTTTTCTTAATATTAGGTTGGAGACAGGAATGCCACGTGTTTACGGACCACGCCTCTGGGGGGCCGGTGGTCCAGGGCCAGGGCCGGAGGGGAGCACGCCCCTCTCCGCCCACGGGGTGCATGACCCACTCCAGGCTAACTGAGTACCACGGCCACGGTGGCGAGGTCATTATAATTCAGAACCACAAGGTAGCTGAGCCAGACGGCGGAGCGACCTGGGGATGCAGCCAAGTCCTTGAAGGAGACAGAAGAGGAGATAATAACCTTAGGAGGGGGAGGTCTGGGGGAGACTGGGAAGAGGAGGGAGGAGAGGAATAAGGGCAGGGCAGCGCTCCCTAGACCTTGCCACAGCCTTGGGTATAGTGAAGGGAGGTAACTCGTTTTCACACCTGGGCCAACGGCCCCTCTGCTGGCCCCTGGCTCCAGCCCCACAGGGCTCCCGAGTCCCTGAGAATGAGCCTCTGATTCAAGCCAGAGCACCCAGACTCCATCCTGTGGTCCCCATAATGTAGCCCAGTAAGGAACAGGTTTGCTCAGCAGAGGACAGGGCCCTCCCCACCACCCACAACCTTTAAAATCTTAAGGGGCCCCGCACAGGGACAGGCCAACCAGCTGCAGGTCTATCATCACTCAGCAGAGACCCCTAGGGAGGGGAGAAGCCTTCCACATCCTCTCAGGCCCTCCCAGCCCCTGAGACCTTTGGGGTACTGGGTTACCTGACCCTGATGCTTGCCTGAGAGCCTGCTCTACCTCCATGGGGCAAACAGCCTGTAGCCACCTCCCAGGACAGGGGCCCCGCGGAGGCTTTGCACACTCTACCTCATCCCCCTCCCAGCACCCCTGCAGGGAGCCCTGGGGGCCCAGCTTGTAGGCTCTGCCCTCCGTAACCTTTATTACAGCTACAGCAGAACAATTCAGCAGTGAGTTGCGTGACATCTATTCTACACCCTCAGAGAAAGCAGGCTCAGCCCACTCCTCATGGGACGCATTCCCAACTAATTAATCTGTTGTTTGGCATGTGTCTTCCCGAACAGAAGGTGAGCTTCCCAGTGTCAGAGACAGTGTCCCCCTGCATGCCCTGTCTTGAGTGAAATGTCTGTGAGCTAGAGGTCCCCACCAAGGGAGGCAGAGGCAAAAATATCTGCTGAGCGGAGGAGTGGGTGACATCACTACTCCCATGTTACCGGTGAGGGGCTGAAGCTCAGATTAGGTGACTTGCCCAAGTTCCCAGAGCTGCTAAGTGGGAGCGTAGGGTGTGACCCAGTCTGCTCAACACAGAACCCTGGTGTCACCTGGGTTCTTGCTGCACCTGTACCTTTACTGTGACCCATGGGGATGAACCTCCTCCTGATGTGGTGCTTCTCTGGCTGGCCCCTTCCCCCAACCCCAGTATCCCTCCTCCCAGGCAGAGACCTGGGAGCCCCCACACCAGAGCAACCTCTGTTGGCATGTGCTAGGCTCCTGTCCCAGGAATGGGGACAGCACGGCCCACCTCTGACCCTGGCACTGCCAGCTACAGGAGGGGCAGAGAGCTGGGAGAAAGGCGGAGATAGGCCAGAGGGCTCTCAGCCTCAGGTCTAACATCCCAGCAACAGGCCTCAGTCCCAGCTGACCTGTCCAGCCAGAGGGGCTGAAACATCTCCATCTGTCACCGCACATCAGACAGGAGAGGCATGGACGGGGTCCCCGGGGTCCCTTGGCCTCTGGCCTGCCTCACCCCACAGCTGGTGGTGGATCAGCACCAAAGCACCTGGCGAGCTCCTGGCAGCCCAGGGAACTGTCTGCTGCACAGCACCCTCCTGGGGCCAGCAAGAGCAAGGCCACGGAGAGTCGAGGCGCCTGTCTGTCACCCTACCCCGCCCAAACTCTTCCCTCCCCATGAGTCGCTCCCGCTTCCATAGATCCGGTCCCAATCTGTCACACCCGGAGCAGATTTATTTTTTTGTGGCCTTGCTCTCTGTGTGGTAGAGAACAGCATGTCATCACCCTCTCTAAATATTACTGTTCCGCAGAGATTTGACGAATGTGACTCATCACCGTTCCACTCTCCAGCTAGAGAATCCCCAGGCTTCCTTTGCTGATAGGAGCGTGATAGCAACCCCAACAACAACAGTCATAGTTGCTCCCGCTTACTGCACACTGCTCTGCACCGGGTGCTGTGCTAAGCACCGTCCTCGCATTATTTCGTTGACACAGGTACCCTTCCTGTCCTATCATGTAAAGGAGGAAACTGAGGATTGGGGGGCTCGATGCCTACCACTTGCCCTGGTCGCACAGCCAGGAAACACTGGCATGCTTGCAGGGCTGCCCAACCCGGGGCCCCAGGCCTAATCATTATGCCCCAGCCCCAGCTCCCAAGTGTGTTCCCACACTGTGATGTCTCCCTCCACCTGCTACTCAATGCCCAGCCCGAGCCAGGCTGGAGCAAGCAATGCGCCCCACCCAGAGCGGCCGGGGGAAGAGAGAAGGGCCCCGCAGGGCATTTGCATGATTGCTCACGACCGGCCTCTGCTGTGCACCCGCCAAATCTAGCCTGGCACTTTCAGAGTCAGAGTGATGTCTGTCCCCAAGAAAATGATGGCATCTAGGTTTCTCTCTCCTTTCATCTCTTTCCTGATTGCTGTCATGCATCCTGAGCACGTCTGAGAACAGAAATACCCGAGCAGGGGCTGGGGTCTGCTGCTTCCATGTGGATGCTGGGCCACTCTGTTCTTTCATTGACTCAAAGTCACAGCCTCCCTGGGAGAGGAAGGGCCGCTCCTCATGGCGGTGGAGAGGCCCGAGTCAGGCCTCTGACCAAACCCGGTGGCTGGAGGGCCCAAGAGCCAGCCGCCGTAGGCTGGGAATAAGACGGCACCCGCCGCGTGGAGAGAGGGCAAGGGACGGGGCAGAGAGCTGAGGGGGCCGGATGGGCCGGGCAGATGCGCTAACAGAGCCAGGCCGAGAATCTGTGCCCTGAATGGTGGACTGTTTCCGAGGGGCGACTTTCCTAGACTTCTTTGGTGTTCCACTTTATATTTTAATGAGCTCTGTTGAAAGCTCTGCTGTGCTAACAGCAGTCAAGGAAAGCACCTTCCGTCCATGCACTGCCTGGAATGATGGCAGGGCCAGCAGGGTGGTGGAGATGGGACAAAGAGAGAACATTCCAGAAGGCGGGAGCTCAGGGCTTTGGATGTGTGGGACTGCTTGGCAGGTCATCCTTCCCACCTGAGCCTGGGGTTTGTTCTAAAATGGGAGGCTGCTTCTTATGTGTCAGAAGGCGGAGTCCTCCAGATTTCGGGGCTGCCATTAGACACAAAAGGCCCTGGGTGGGTCCTTAGCCACACGCACCCCCCACCCCCCACAGGCACGCATGCAGGCTGGAAGCCAAAACTCTCTTCCCCGAGTCTCTTTTTGGCCTGGGGGTCCCCAGGACTCTTTCCTCCACAATTTCATGTGAACTCCTTCCTCCAGGGCGTGTAAAAACACCTGTGTAGTGGTCAGGCTATGGAAAAGCTCTGGAATCCAAAAGCTTTCAGGGACAATTCTCTCACACAGCTATGGCTCTTAGACAAGTTAATCTCTGTGCCTCAGCTTCCTTACCTGTAAAATGGAGATAATAATAGCACCGACCCCTTATATTTATTGTGGGGACCAGTGAACATATGAAAGTACTTAGAATAGTGTGCGGGCTACAGAAATCTCTCTCCAAGTACTAACTGTCGTTAGCGATTACTCCACCGTGAGAGGACAGGGGCAGGCATGAAGAGGACAGGAAACCAGCAGTGGGCGCTACCTACCACGGCCTGGACCCCGCTTCCCTCTCTGACGCAGCGGCTGAGCCTGCAGCCCCTGGGGATGCTTCCTGGGCATGGAGACCCGCCAGGGGCAGCCTTCCTACTGCTGTCCACAGCTCCTGCCTGACCATGGGGTGGGGTGGGCCCCAGGGGGTTGGGATACCCCTTAAACTGAGGACAAAAGTGGTGTGCAGGCACATTTTCTCCTGAAAGCTTGGAGTCTGTGTGGAGAGCTGGACAGAGGATGCGTGCGCGCAAAACCGACTGCCGGATTCCAGGGCGCACCGGGGGACAAGGCGGTTCTGCCCGCTCTGCACGAAAACACAGCGCCCTCGCTGCCGCGGCAGCCACCAGCCTCACCGTGGGTGGATGTGCATCTGTGTGTGTGATTTTCATTCTTCCATTTAATCCCATTCAGCCCAAGCCTCCAAAGGGCTCTCTCTACACCAACGTAAGAGGACTTTCGGGTCCTAGAAAAACCTGCCCAGGGAAAAAGGAACTCTCTCAAAGGCAAACTGCAGCTCCTTTTCTGGGCATATGGGAGGATTAGCAGGCCCTGCCGGATGAAGGCCACTGCTTCGCTTCATGTCCCCGTGGAACTCACCAGCAGATTTTGCACTCTATTAATCTACATCTGTTTGCACATCTCTGCTGTCAGCAGCATCTGTCTAGCGAAGCAGCAGACATGCAATGGAAGCAGCGTGGGCTTTAGGGGGCTGACCTGGGTGCCCCCCCACTCCTGGCCGAGTGACCTTGGCCAAAGGTCTTGGCCATTCTGAGCTCAGTCTCTACACCAGGGGTGCTGATAAGGGTCCCCACCGTGCAGAGCTGTCAGGAGGATTAGCAATGAGGCAGAGAGTGCTGGTCCAGTGCCTGGCATGCACTGGCTTAGAAGCTGTGGCAGCTGCTGGGTGGTGATGAAGACTGAGATGACGGTGGGGATGTGCGGGTCCCACGTCCGTACTTTCCAGCTCCCTTGTCAGGCTAGCTGCTCCCCCAGCAGCTGGTGGTGTGGCTTTCTCCCTTCTCCTCCTTCCTCCCCCTCCTCTCCCTGCGGCCTTGCCTCCTCCTTCTCCCCCAACAATATTCACTTTAACAGACCTAGAGAGGTATCCCATACAATACACACATCGAAGCCACCAGCCCGCCTGCCGGGCTGTGCCCCCTTTAGGGGAAGGGAGTGGGGAGGTCCATCGCCTCCTTTAGGGCTCTGCCATCCCACCCTGGCCCTGCCCCTCGGCCTCACTCCTACCTCACATTGTCATGTTTCTGGATGTAAATCTTATGGAACATCATATCCTCCTGCTTGGCGTTGATGTCTGCTTTCATCTCCATGGCAACATGACGGGGAAGGACAGACAGCAGGAGCCTCTCCTGGGGAGGGAAGCAGATGCTTTTGTCACAGCTCCTTCCACCTTTCTGGCAGTCCCCTCTCCTCTCCAGGTTGAGTCCTTCACACCTGTGAACACCCGCAGGAAAACCTCTCTGACTGTCCTCAAATCCATGGGGCTAACACCTGGGTTTGTGTGTGTGTGTGTGGGGGGGTGCTGGAGTCACACTCCCAGGGCTGCCTGGCTCCCTCTCCCTGGGACACCTCCTGGTCCTCGGTGCACATGGGGACAAGTACTCCTGGTGGCCTTGTAGCGCTGAGCACCTGGGTTAGAGTCATGCATGTCACCCGAGACCATGTGACCTTGGACAACTCACTGACGTTCCCTGAGCCCCAGGTTCCTCATCTGAAATAGGGATGGGGCTGCTGAGGACATTAGATGAGGCCCACTCGATCAGTTACCAAATATTTGTTGAGCATCTGCCATGTTTCAGGCAACGTGCTGGCTGCCAGGGGTTCTAACGGAGAACTGGCCAGGCAACGTTTATCCTCCACAGAGCTCTCGGCCTCACGGAAGTTATGTGGCCCGAGGGGGCACTGGGCAGGAGTATCTGACCTTGGCTGGGGAGAAGCGGGGAGGCAAGAGAAGGCTTCATGGAGACCATAAAAATGAGGTGAGGAAGGGACAGTGGCCCGGGAGAGAGGGAAAGCATGCTGACTTTGAGAAACAAGCCAAAACCTGTGAGGAGGAGGTGGCAGAGAAGCAGGGACAGGGGCCAGCGCCACACTGTGGATGGGGAGGGCCACTCGGGCCTGTGCAGGGCTGGACCTTGCCTCTGATCTGCGTCTTCTTCCTGGCCCGCCCGCTCAGAGGCCCCGCTGCTTCTGGAGCGGGTGGCCTCCACCTGCACGCTCCACAGCCCACCTTGCTCTTGGAATTCTCATCTGGAGCCTCACTCTCCAGCCTCCGGCTTGCAGCCCTCCTCGCTCTCTTGTCCGTCCCTCAGCTCCCCTGGTGCTGGGCCGCCCTGCGTTTGGCCCTAAGACTCTTCTCCAGCTCCTGGGTCTTTTCTGGCTCCTCCCCCTCCCCCTGGCCCCAGGCAAAACTTGTCAACACCTTGTCCTGCTCGCTCCTGCCCTGGGGGAGCGGTTTCCACCAGCACCTCTGTGGTCACCTCATGCCCTATCTCCTGTCCAGGCTGCCAGCCCAGTGTCTGGTCACCATGACCCACACCCTAAACCACACTCACCTCCCCTGGTTTTCACTCCCCAGTGCTCTTCCTCTCAAGTTCCCTGTCCTCGCCCGTGATGCCCCCAGTCTCCTGATCCCCAGGGTTCAGACCCTGCCCATGTAAACAGCTCTGTCTCTTGGAACTTTCCCTCTGAGAAGCAGCCGTGTCCCACAGCCACAGGCCCTGGCCAGCACTGACCGGGTCCTGCTGGTTTGGACACGAGCTCTGGGACTTGTTCTTTCTGTTCTGCATCCGCCCCCACCGTCACACACCCTCACCTGACGGTGGGATTCTGGTCACGCTGTCTGGCCAGTCAGCTGCCCCTCAGCCCCCCGCCCTGCCTGTCCGGGCCCAGTCTCTCCAGGACCCAGCCTTACCCATGTCACCCCCCTCTCCAAACTTCCAAAGCTTCCCTGAGTTCCACCAGCCACATCATATGTGGATTCTTCTGGGCCCACTGAGCCTGCTCCTGTCTTCCACTGCAACCAAACTTCCTCCCTTCCCCTCCACCCTCCCCCATCCCCGCTTCCTGTGCCTGGTCTGCACCTTGACGCGCTCCTACCAGCCCAGACCCAGCTGCTCTCATCCCCCTTCCGGAGCCCCGCTCCACCACCCCATCCTCAGGTCTAGGCCTCCTTCAGGTCCGGCCTGGATGATGGGGCAGCCTCAGTCCAGTTTCTCCATCTCCAAGCTTGCTGCCTTTGATCTAGCCTCTACTACAAGCCAATAAGCGATCTTTCTGAAACATACACCAGACCACATCACTGGCCTGAGTAAGACCCTTCTATGTCTCTGGAAGCTTGCAGGACCAGCCCAAGCCCCAGCCTGGCCTGGAGGTGTCCATGATCTGGCCCCTGCCCACCCCTTCTGTGCTCCCCTCCCTGCACCCCCTGACCTGAAATCTGACCTCTGCTCTGGATAGAGTGAGCTGTGGGAGGCATCTCGAGCTTCCAGTAGTTTTTTCTTGCCTTTGCACACAAGCCCCTCAACTAGAGCAACCATCCTCACCCTAACCCTCCTTCAGGCTCACCATCCCTGACAACTCCATATTTCCATGGTCTCTTAATGTGTCTCCTGCCGTGCAAGCAATGAGACAGCTCCCTGGGACGGGAGCAGTGCCCTGTCCAGCTCCATGGCCGGCAGCCGAGTGCTAGGCAGACACTGGTGAGCTGGTGAGGGCTGCTGCTCTCCGTGGGTCAGCCTAGCCCCTTCCAGGCATCAGAGAGCATGGCTGTCGAAGGCTGTCTTGTATTTACCGAGCTCTCAGTAAACGGTTACCGGTGACAGAAACACAAGCTAAAGGACAATTCTGTGACAGTAATCCCGGACAATCCCGGAACAACTGGGAGAAAGTGTGCTGCAGGCTGCGAGGATTCACGAGACCTCCCTCCATCTATGACCGTGTCTGTGGCTAGGGGCCGGGAGGAGTGCGCAGAGGGCGGCCAGGGGGTCATTCTGAGGCCTCTCATCCTGCAGCACCTGGAGCGCCGCCCCTTCCCTGGAGGGCAGGGTGAGGCCCGATCGCTGCTGGGATCTGGCTGGGTAAGGAGAGCCCAACCCCCTCAGCACCCCCCCACGCCCCTCCCCGGTGTCCTGGCCTGGAACAAACATGGCATGACAAACCTGTTTTCTCCCCCAAACCCCTGTGGGCCTTCTGGAATGTCTAGCTTGGCTACAGCCAAGACAAGAAAAACTGTGGTGAGCTGTAAAATGCTAATTGTTGCTGGAGAAAGGACAAGGTGCAGAAGTGAGAGGGACAGTCCCCAACATGGAAAGAGAAGGCAGGTGTCCTCCTCTAGGTGAGAGATGCTGGGGCCCTGGACTGGGGTGAGAGAGTGTGATTTTGAGGAATGTAGGGGCTTAGGAGTGAGTGGGGTGCAGAGGTGAGGCGAGGATTCGCCGCCAAGCCTGGATGTCACTGGAGACCTGGGGCCGGGAGCCCAGGCCAGACCAGAAGAGGGAGTGCATGGAGCAGGCCAGGTCCCCGACCAGACAGCATGAGCCAGGGACCTGGCAAGACACGGCGGGCTGGAAGGGAAGCGGAGACAGGTGGTGACGGGGGGGAGGGCCAAAGAGCCGCCGCAGAGCTTCCTCCCCTGCTCGCTGTCTGGACGTCAGTGGCACTCCCCCAGGATGCGTCCCCACATTCAGAGTCTCCCTCACGTCGGTGACACTGCTGTGTGCACAGGCCACCGTGCACACTCCATGCCCACCGGGAGGGTGCAGGCGACTGTGCAGTCCAAGCCTCATCTCCCCGGCCCCACGAGTCGAGGCCAGTCTTCCAGGTCCACACCGGCCACAGGGCAGGCACAGCGCAGGCACAGGGTGGTGTTTGCTGAGAGTGGGGGGCGACACTAACACGAGAAGAAAGGGAGGGCTTGGTCTGGAGGGACCTGAACTCTTGAAGGCGTGACTGCGAGTCCGTCCGTGGGAGCCCTGCCAGCCGCTGGCCTGCCCCTCTCCCCTGGGGCTGCAGGGCCCCCTCCAGGCCTCCAGTCTAAAAGCCATGCAGCTCCACACTGTCTCCGAGCTCCCAGACCTCCATCAGGTTCACACACAGAAGAGGACACCGCAGTCCTGAACCCCTAACGGGACCCTCCCTCGATGCCAGGCAGACAGGAGGGAAACCCTGACACAGCCCTTACCCAAGAGAAGCATATCGGGGCCCGTCCCTCTACCCTGAGGTCACTGGGAGGAAGCCCCCAAGTGTGTGGCCCTTGAGATGGGCCTGCCTCCCTGCCTAGGAGTCCTCTGAGAGGGAGGTTCAGGGTGAAACTGGGCTGGCTTCCTTTCTCTGAACCAACCAAACCCTAGAATTCAGCACAGAGGAAAGGCCTCGTGTGGGTGTCACAGGGGCTGACAGTTGGGTCTCCTCTCTTCCTCCCTCCCCTTCATCCTAAGGGGAGTGCTGGCTCTTTCACAATCCCACCCACCAGCCCCTGGGCAGGGGTGGAGGGTCCCTCCCTGCTGCCAGACCTGGGCGCCAGGCTTGTTTGCAAAATCACAGGGGGCCACTGGGAAGGCAAAGGGCAAGCCCGGGGTAGAACTCTCTCTCCAGTCTCTCCTAGAGCATTCCCACAGAGCCAGGAATGCTAGGCTCCCTCCAGGAGAAACATTCCCCTGGGCTGGCGCCCTCGACCCAGGAAGGTGGGGCTGGGCAGCTGTAACAAGCCCAGCTGGTGGGGAGGCAGGTCTGGCGTCTGCTCCCTGCCAGCTCCCTGCCAGCTGTGCAGGGGGGAGTGGACAGCGGGGAGCAGGGCGGGGGGGCCTTACTCACCTGCTGCTGGTTCTCCCGCTGAGAGTGGAGCCTCGCCTGGATGCACTCACGGGTCTCTTGGAAGGCCTGTCTCTGGGAGACCTCAGCCGGGTAGTGGGTGCAGACACCCACGATGTTGGTGCAGGAGAAAATGAGGACATTGGAGACAAGCTGGAGAGGGAGAGAGGAGAACAACAGTCACTGGAGCCCCACCCCTGACCCTTCCAGCCCCAGAGAGAGAAGGCCCCAGTCCCCCTCTTAGCAAACACCTAGCTGCCAGCAAACCAATCCACGGACAGCTGGGAGTAGCCAAGCATGACTGGTCAGGCACTGATGTCCCCAAAGCCCAAAGCTTGGCTGGCCTATGATGGAGTACGGAAGGCCCTAAGGACAGCTAATCACTGAATAATCACACTGAACGTGTCCACGGTACCAAAGACTAAAAGAATGGGTGTATCGGTGATGCTGTGGCTGACTGTGTGTGCAGCGGGTGGCAGGAGCCTGCAGGAAAGGTTCCGGGATTTCATTTTTTGAATGTGTGACAGAGCCCAGCCTAGGACAAGGGCTGCCCTTTTGCAGAGAAGCCTTAGCTTATCCATTCCCCAGGGACCAGCTCCGACGAAACAAGTACTGACTAGCTAACCATGAGGGCCCCAGCGCCGTGCTAAGTCCCCTGGAGAATGAGAGAAGAAGAGGGTCCCTGGCCAGTAGCGATCAGTGCCCATAGGGGTCTCATCTCCTCTCCCTAGGCTTCCATTCCTTCTCTGCAGCAGCACCAGCCGGCGAGCACCCAGCATCACCCCCACTCCTCACCGGCACCCTTCTCTGTGCCGACTGGGATGTACGTGTGGAAAAGTACCACTGCCCCTTGGGTCATGGAGACAAGGTCGGAATTCTTTGGAAAGCACTGTTTACAGAAAAGCTAAGGAAAAACAAAACACAGCACAGCACACAAAAGCAAGTTTACGTAGCACATTTCAGACACTGACAAAGGTGCTGTTTAGCCTAAATTTATTTTGGCAGGTACAGCTCCCGGGGCATCGGGGTACGCTGATCCTGGTCCTGCCCTGGTCGCAGGCTGCACAGGACAGAAGATGCACAAAGATGCTCAGGCTTCTAGGCCTCACCAAACTTAATTCTTAGCCTCAACCGTACAAAGGGAGGCCGGGCTGGCCTTGCACCTTCCATTGCGGCTCCTCCGACCTCCAGGACAGGAGCCCTGCACTGGTTCCTAGTCCTCTTGGCCATTCGGATCTCGAAGGACTTCCTCTGGGACATCAGCTGCCCGGCAGCCACCCAGCAGACAGCTCCCACACCTTTCTTCCAGGGCCCTCTCTGTCTCTGGGACACGGGGCGGGAGTCTGCCTGGACTCAGGTCTGTGCTCTGCCTGAAGGCTGGCTCCTGCCCAGCTCTGGGGTGTCCTGACCACACGGGGCTCAGCCCACCAAGGCTTGGAGGCCCGCAGACTCTGTACAGGATGTGGCGCCATCTTTCCCCAGAGACAGCCTATAACGATGCCCCAGTCAGTGAGCAGAAAGATACTTTCTCTTTCCCATCTTCAAGTCTTACTCTCTCCCCAGCTGCGCAATAACTTCTGGTTTTCTGGCTGAAGGACACCTCCCAGATGCCTTCAGAGAAGGGCAAACTCACATGAACAACCCTGCCAACTGTACTGACAACTCACAGCTCCCACAGCCCACTCCCCAACCCCATCTGCCCCAGAATCCTACTATCTTCATCTTATGTAAACACGCGGCAGAGAAAAACCCAACCTATTCATCACAAGGAAGGAAGACCCCTGCTCTACAGAAGCTGACAATCCAATTGAGGAGCTAAGTAGTCAAGACTGACAAGAACTGGCTATAGGAAGTGTGTGGGAGGGACAGTAGGGAAGGGGGGGTAATGAGGGGAGACCTCTGGGCAGTCCTGGGCCCCCTGGCCTGGGTGAGAGACAGGCTTGGGGAAGCTGGCAGGCATGTAGAAGGGCCTCCCTGGAGAGTGTATGCAAGAAGCTCAGGCTTGTGAGGTACTCTGGGTCCTTGAATAAAGAACTAGGGCTTGGCTGGTGTAGCTCAGTGGATTGAGCGTGGGCCTGCGAACCAAAGGACCGAGGTTCGATTCCCAGTCAGGGCACATGCCTGGGTTGCAGGCCAGTTCCCAGCATGGGACACATAAGAGGCAACCATACATTGATATTTCTCTCCTTCTCCCTCTCTCCTACCCTTCCCCTCTAAAGATAAATAAATAAATAAATAAATATTAAAAAAAATGGCTCTATTATTTAAAAAAAAAAAAAAAAAAAAAAGAACTAGGGCTCTCTGATCCTGAGAGGAAGTACGTCCCACAGAAGAAAGATGGAGCTGAAAAGGCAGACAGTGCCAGACCGAAGTAGCACGTGAATGTCAGATTGAGAAGCCCTGGCACAATCCTTATACAACAGGAGCCATAAGGACTGTTGGACCAAAGAACAGAAGGATGAGCACACCGTTTTCAGCAAGATTCTTCAGGGGTGAGAATGGGGCAGGAAATGGGAGATGGGTCAGGAGGCTGCCAGAGAAGCCCAAAGTATGGGAGCAGAGACCTACATGAGGCTGGGAGCAGGCAAAGCAGAGATGACTCAGAAGGAAGAGCCCCTAAGACCGGGGAGGAGAAAGTTCAGGAAAAAAGAGACCATAGCCTGCAGTATTAACCAATGCGGTGACTATGGAAGGAGACCTGAGGACAAGCCCCCAGAAGTCACTGGGGACCACAGAGAGAAGGGCAAGGAGAGAAAAGGAAATGAGGAAGGGAAGGCTGAAGGTACAGACCACAGGGAATTCTGAAGAATGTTCTAGTTAGGAGACATCTTTCAAAAGGCAAGAGGAAGGTGCCAGATGATAAAAACAAAAGTGAGATGCAATGGGGAGAAACTAAAACCATGTCCCTCAAGATTGGGAACAAGACAAGGATGTCCACTTTCACCTCTCTTATTCAATTTGGCACTGTGAGTCCTAGTCACAGCAATCAGGCAAGAAGAAATAAGAGACAACCAAATTGGAAAAGAAGAAGTAAAAATTCCATTATTTGCAGATGACATGATACTGCATCTGTCAAAGGTTCCACCAAAAACTACTGGAACTGATAAATGAATTCAGTAAAGCAGCAGGATACAAAATAAATATTCAGAAATTGGTTGTATTTTTCTACACCAATAATGAACTATTAGAAAGGGAAACTAAACTAAAAAACAATCCTATTTACAATTGCATTGAAAAATACCTGGGATAAATTTAACCAAGGAGGTAAAACTGAAGAAAGAAACTGAAAATGATGCAAATAAATGCTAGTATATACCATGCTCATGAATAGAAAAAATTAACATCATTAAAATGTCCATATTACCCAAAGCAATCTACAGATTCAATGCAATTCGTATCAAAATACCAACGGTGCATTTCACAGAACTGGAACAAACGATCCAAAAATGTACACGGAACCATAAAAGACTCCTAACAGCCGCAGCAACCTTAAGAAAAAAGAACGAAGTTGGAAGTATCATGGTACCTGATACCAAACTATACTAGAAAACCTATACTAATCAAAACAGCATTGTACTGGCATAGAAACAGATATGTCGATCAATGAAACAGCATAGAGAGCCCATAAATAAACCCACACCTACATGGTCAAGTAATATTTGACAAAAAAGGCACGAACATACAGGGTAGGGCAAAAATAGGTTTACACTTGTGAGTATGTGAAACAGAGTTCATTCTTGTATTATTATTTATTAATTATTGCATTATTTTCCATAGGGACAACTATAAACTTACTTTTGGCATACCCTGCCCAATGGGGTAAAGACAGTCTATTCAATAAATGGTGTTGGAAAAATTGGACAGATACATGCAAAAAAATGAAAACTAGACCACATTCTTACACCACATACAATGTATATAAGAATAAATTCAAAATGGATAAAAAACTTAAATGTAAAACCTGAAACCATAAAACTTTTAGAAGAAAATATAGGCAGTAAAATCTCTGCTATTTCCCTTAACAATATTTTTTCTGATATACCTATCTCCTTATAAACAAATGTAGTTTGACTACATCAAACTACAAAGTTTTTGCACAACAAAGAAACCATCAATAAGATGAAAAGACAACCTACTGAATGGAAGAAGATATTTGTCAATGGTACAACTGATAAGGGGTTAATATCCAACATTTATTAAAATTCACACAACTCAACACCAAAAAACCCCAAACAATCCAATTAAAATTGGGCAGAAGACCTGAACAGACACTTCTCCAAAGAAGACACATGGATGCCAATAGACATATGAAAAGATGCTCAACATCACTAATCATCAGGGAAATGCAAATTAAAACCACAATGAGATATTACCTCACACTGGTCAGAATGTCTATCATCAATAAACCAACAAACAATAAGTGCTGGCGAGGTTGTGGAGAAAAAATAACCCTTGTGCCTTCTTGGTGGGAATGCAGACTGGTGCAGCCACTGTGGAAAGCAGTAAGAGGTTCCTCAAAAAATTAAAAATGGAACTGCCTTATGACCCAGCGATTCCACTTCTGGGAATTTATCCAAAGAGGCTTGAAACACTAACTCAAAAGAACTTACGCACCCCTGTGTTCACTGCAGTGTTATTTACAATAGCCAAATCTGGAACCCCAAGTGCCCATCAGCGGATGAGTGGATAAAAAAGTTGTCCTACATTTACACAATGGAATACTACTCGGCCGTAAAAAAGAAGAAAACCTTACCCTTTGACAGCATGAATGGACCTGGAGAACATTATGCTAAGTAAAATAAGCCAGTCATAGAAAGAAAAGTACCATGTGATTTCACTTATATGTGGAATCTAATGAGTAAAACAAACAAATAGAATAGAAACAGACTTATAAATATAGAGAACGAAGTGACAGCTGTCAGAGGGGAGCGGGTGGGGGCCTGGGTAAAAAAGGTGAAGGGACTAAGAGTACAGATTGGTGGTTACAAAACAGTCACGGGGATGTGAACTACAACATATGGAATATAGTCAATAATACTGTAATAAATATAGATGGTGCCAGGTGGGTACTGGCAGTATCAGGGAGAACACGTTGTAAAGTATCTGACTGCCTAACCACTATGCTGTGCACCTGAAACTAATACAAAATAATACCGAATGTAAACTGTAATGGAAAACATTAAAAAATGTTAAGAAAGTGAAAAGAGCTCAC
This sequence comes from Glossophaga mutica, assembly GCA_039655065.1. Taxonomy (NCBI): domain Eukaryota; kingdom Metazoa; phylum Chordata; class Mammalia; order Chiroptera; family Phyllostomidae; genus Glossophaga; species Glossophaga mutica. The sequence goes on along the minus strand of CM077304.1, from coordinate 121,006,557 downwards.
AGAATAGAATTATCTGTAAATCATGTATCACACCTTTATTTTTGACAAGCACATAAAGGCAACTAAACGGTGCCAGAACAACTGGACATCCATATGACTAACTCAGGCCTCACAAAATACACAAAAATTCACTCAGAAGGGTTCAAAGGCCTAAACGTAAAACCTGAAACTACTAAACTTCCAGAAAAAAACATAGAACTTTGGGTTAGGAAAAAATATTTTCTATACACAGCAAAATCACGATCCACAAAAGGAGAGAAATGATAAATTGATAAATTAGGCTTCATCAAAATTAAGAACATTTGCCTCCAAAGGGCACTGCTAAGATAATGAAAAGACAAGCCACAGGTTGGGAGAAATTACTTGTAAATCACGTATTTGATAGTAAAGACTTATACCCGGAATTCATAAAGAACTCCCAAAAGTCAACAATAAGAAAACAAACAGCCCATTTTTCACAAGGGGAAAAGATCTGAATAAACAACTCACCAAAGAACAATGGCAAGTACGCACAGAGGAAGGCGCTCTGAATCCTCAGCCATTTGGGAAATGAAAAAAATTAAAAACGGTAAGATGCTACCAAACATTATTAGAAAGGCTAAAATAAAATAAAATAAAAATTTTAAATGCAAAGAAGAGGAAAAACAGCTGCCAAACCAGCCCCGGTAAGAATGTGGAACAACTGGAACTCTCGCCCCCTGTGGCCGGAACGAGGCTGGCGTGGCGGCTTCAGAAAACTATTTCTCGTAAAGTTCAGCAGGTGCTTGCCACGTGACCAGGGACCCCACTCCCAGGTACTTGCCAAAACGAAATGAAAGTTACGGTCACACAATAGTCTCTGCAGGAATGTTTATGGGATTCAACTCATCTACAAAACAGAACAATCTAATTATAGCATATATCAGCCATTTTCTTTTTTAAAAAAGATTTTATTTATTTATTTTTAGAGCGAGGGAAAAGGGAAAGAGAAAGACAGGGAGAGAAACGTCAATGTATGGTTGACTCCCACACGCCCCCAACTGGGGACCTGGCCTGCAACCCAGGCGTGTGCCCTGACTGGGAATCGAACTGGCGACTCTTTAGTTCGAAGGCCGGCACTCAATCCACCGAGCCACACCAGCCAGGGCACATCAGCCATTTTCAACCGGTGCACCGCAAGACTTTTAAAACATGCAGCCCTTGACTCCTTAGTCAAGGGCACTGATCCCTTTTCCTTTAGACTGTCAAATAAAGAAATGACATCAGTGAACACAACAATAGCTGTCCGGTGTGAATGAATCAAAATCACACCTGTTGTTTTGTCAGATCAGCAAAAAAGACTGTATTTTTCGGTGTACTGCAGAATTTTAGTTATTAGTTTCTGTGCGCCATGAGATGAACAAGGCTGAAAACCGCTAACATGCACCACGGACGAGTCTCAGAGTCGCTATGCTGAGCGAGAGAAGCCACACCGAGAAGGCTCCGCACCGTGTGATCCGTTTGTACTCCCTGCGGGAAAGGCAAGCCTGCAGGCTGCACGCAGACCAGAGGCCGGTGGGGGCGGTGACCGAAAGGGGCAGCGGCAGGAATCCTCTCTGAATGACAGGATGGCTCCACGGCTTGATTGTGTTGGTGGCCACACACCTTGGTGCCTTTGTCAAACCCACAGAACTGCCCACGGAAAAGGGCGAATACTACGATATATAAAGTATACTTTGATCATTGAAAGCAAAACAAAACAGGAATAAGACCCAGGGAGGACTCGGAGGGAGAATGTGAGGAATCAGCTGGACAGAGGAGGGGCGGCCTTTCCCTCTCTGAGGCCAGAAAGAGGGGCCAAGTCCATTCTGAGGTAGACCCCCACGGTGATTATCAACTGGTCCCTGCTGCTGCTGCTGCTGCTGCTGCTGCATCTGGGCACTAACCCTCCAGGCCTCCCTTACTGTGATCTGACTCTTCCTGCAGCCTGAAGGCCAACAGCAGCAGACAGTGCGAGTAAAGTAAGTGAGTTAAAGTGATGAGTTGCAACCCAAGAGGGGTCTAATTGGCTTAGGATCCATACCCCAGGCCACCCTCTCGTTCACTCAACGCAAACTGGGGTGAGCAAGAGGAGTCCAGGCAAGCCAACTGGGAAGGGTGATTTCAGCAAATTGGGTCTGAGAGTGAAAAAGTAGAGATTCCTATGTCAAACACACACGCCACCCACTAAAAAGGCAGGATTCTGTGCTCCAGGCCCCTGCGCAGATACTCATGCAGTGAGTGGAGAGAAGGCATCAGTGAAATCTGATTGAATTTCACTTACAGCCTTCTAAAAGGCGTTTTTAGCTGAAAAAGAATCTCACAGCTTGGACACAGGCTCCAGATGCTGACCTGTTCTCTTCTCTACTAAAAGCAATGATCCATTACTGAGCCCCTTCCTGTGCCCCATGAGGCAGATGCAGCAGAACTATAAGCTCTGTCCTTCTGTAGAAGACCTAATTAGTAAATAACAGGTGCCATTCACAACAGTAGGTAAAAAAGGGACTCATTAAGGGATTGTTGGCTTTCCCTATGCGGGACTTACTTAACTACATGCAAAGTGTGTGAGAGAGAAAGGGATACCTACCTTACACCACTCGGAGTTTCGGGGACCCCGACAATATAAAAACCTCAGCCCTGGGAATGCGCAGCCTCAGCATCTGCTTTTAAGTCAAGGCCTGCAGGTGGTTGGGTCCAGGTGGTCCCAGGACCACACTAGGAGCAACCCCGATGGAGGGGAATGCTTGGAATTTTAGTTTCCGAGTGGAAACCCAGGGGAGATGCCTATGAATATTCATCACTACTGCTGGCATTTCTAAAACCCCAGCACTTCAGAAACCCAATCTCTGGCTGCCTGCTGGCTGCAGGTTTGATTTGGCCACGAGCGAGCGAAGTTATAGTACTCAGATTTCTGCAGTGTGTCCCTCACAAAAGCCGGCCTTGGGCATTGCGCTCACTGTTGCCTCTCTCTCTTGGTTTTCAGGGGCTCCATGGGCCCACTGCCCGCAGGCTTGCTACTCGCCGATCCTGAGAAAGGGGCAAGGCGAAGAGGACTGAGGGTGGACAGGTCTGGGATAGAAGGAAACGAGCTGGCGCAGGCACTCCTGCAACCTGCTGTTTTTCATGGCTGCTGCCAGCCCCTTGCAGTGCGGCTGGGCTCGCAGGGTGTGCCTGGTGGGAGGGAGGGGTGTTGCGGAAGAGGTAGGGAGTCAGAATTCCCCAGGGAGCCAGATTTAGTGATGGGGGAGGGGGGACAAGATGTTCGGTTCAATTTGAATTTCAGATAGACGATGAATAATTTTTTTAGTACAAGTATGTCCCATGCAGTATTTGCATGGCGACCGTACTTTTACCTGGCATCCCTCCTTGTCAAACCTGACCTCCCCCAGCACTGCCAGCCCTCTCCCCTTGGCAGAACCCCAGCAACCAAGGGTGACCTGGCTCCCACCCCTCCCTCCTCCCTCTTCCAGGTCCTCCTCCACTCTCCATGGCTCCTGCATGGACAGACCACAGGGCATTCTCTTCACTCTGGAGTTGAAATCACTTCAAGTCAGTGCAAGGCAAAGCTGGGATCTGATTTTCCAAACCCACCCACCTGGCCCCAGGGGCCAGGCAGGCTCCCTGGGGGCTGAGGATCAGCTCCCCACTACTCTGACCATTAGGAAGGGATGGGAAGTCCTCTCCTGCAGGTGCACCTGGGGCCCCAGAGCTAAGGGCAGGAGCAGCCCCTTCTTGTTCTAGTCCTTTTTCTGTTTACAAACACACGAAACTGGCAACCAAACAAGACCCATACAAAAGGAGCTGACAAGCCCGACAAGAGTCCTTCTACCTGCCCCAGACTTTATTTGTTATACACGGTGGTGGTGGGAAGCTCAGAGACCTCAGTGGAACCCTATTATGATACAAGATAAAATAAATCAAGGAAGGATCATCTTAAATTATATACTCTAAGAAGGCATGTTGGCACAGCGCCCTATATGCTGTACCATGCTCAATTAGGTGCTAAATGGCTTTTAAAATGTTGTATATTTTTAACTTAAAAAAAAATCATAGTGACACCTCTTTAAAATTTTTCCTCCATCAAGAATAAAGACTCTGCAGGACTGTTCGGTGATCAAAGCCCTGCTATCTCTACTTGGGGCCTTTTGAGAGGAGGTCCTCTTTCACGGAGAGCGGGTCTACCTCCTTGCCTGCAGGCACGTGGGACGGGCTCTCTGCCCTCCCCACTCCTCCAAGGGTCCTGCTCAGAGGGAGGCCCCTCCTCTCCATTCCAGCCAGGATCCAGCTGCCAGGGGCTTGTCCGTCTCTTCTGCTCCAGAATCTTTGATGTCAGAGATCTTCACATCTTTTCCCATCATAACCCATCCCCACTCAAAAGCCTGCCATGGCTGCCTACTGCCAGTGAAACCGCCCGAAGTCCTGTGCAGGCGCCGAGACTCCGCAGTTCTCCTCGGGGCCACGCTGCCGTTCGCGTCACCTGCCCCACCCACACGCTGCTCACCGCCTCTGGAAAACGCCGCTCTCAGCATGATTCTACAAGGACAATGTGTGTTTAATACAGATCTACTGTGATAAAATCAGGGCATGAAATGTTAACAGGTTACTAATTAGCATCTGCTTAATGTATTTTTAGGAAAGGCAAAACAAACTAAAAGGTGAAGAAAGACAAGTATCCAGGAATGGTTGGTACAGCAATTTATAGTCGTCAAAACACTTTCCCATGTAAAATTTCATTGCATCCTCATCAAATCCTTACAAGCAAGTTGGGGGATCTCACCCCCTTTTGCAGATGAGGAAACTGAGGCTCCAGGTGGTGGTGCTCTGTCCAAGGTTACACAGCAAGGCAGCAGCAGAACTAAATCACGAATTCTCGTTCTGAGTTCAGAGTCAGTCCTACTCGACAGCACTAAATTGTTATTTATCCCAAGGTAATTTAGGTCCACTTTCGTTTTATTCTATTTCGTAAAGAAACACTCAACTTTCTTTCACCCTCATTCTAGGTGTGCCAGGCCTTCCTCGGAGACCCTGGTCACAAAATGCTGCTGATCAGGGACTTATCCCAGCCATCGCCTCCAGACACTTAGAGGGGCTCTCTCCCAGGCACCCCTAGGGTGGGCCAGAAGGCCCGCCGCCTGTCTCTCGATGCCGCGCCTTACTGCAGAAAAGCTTCCCCCGATTATGTTTTTCATCAACATAAAATTCATGTACCATAAAATTCACTCTTGTATACCATTTCATGATTTTCAGTGTATTCTCAAGGTTGTGTAACCTTCACCACTAATTCTAGAACATTTTCAGCACTCCCAAAAGAAACACCACAACCATTAATCACCACTTACTTCTCACCCCCAGCTCCTGTCAACCACTAATTTAGTTTCTGTCTCGACAGATTTGCCTGTTCTGGACATTTCATATAAATGGAATCATGTAATAGGTAGCCTACTGTGTCTAACTATTTTGACTTTGCATAATACTTTCAAGACTTATCTCTGTTGTAGCATATTCTCTTTTATGACCGAATAATATTCCATAGCATAGATATGCCTCATTTTGTTTACCCATTTACCAGTCATGGACATTTGGGTTGTGCCCACTTTTTGGCCGCTGTGAATATTGTTGCTACGAACATTTACGGAACAGTTCTCACACAGAGGTGTATTTTCAGTTCTTTTGAGTCTATATCTAGGAGTGAAACTGCTAGATGTTATGCACTAAATGTGTCCGCTTCCCCCCATCCACATGTTAAAATCGTCGCCCTCTATGTGACAGCATCAGGAGATGGGGGTTTGGGAGGTGATGGGGTCGTGAGGGCAGACCCGCAGGAGAGTGGGGTCGGCGCCCCAGTGAGAGACCCTGAGGAGCTCTCTGACCCCGCCACCGTGCGAGGGCACCACGGGAGGGCGGTGACTATGACCCCAGAAAGAACCCTTGCCGGACACGGAGTCCACCGGTACCTGGAACTTGGACTTTCCAGCCTCCAGAGCTGTGAGAAATAAACGTTCAAGCCACCTAGCCGACAGTATCTTGTTCTAGCTGCCCGAATGGTCTAAGACATTGGATCACAACGTTAGCCATTTTGAAGAACAGCCAAACTGCTCCCCAAGTGGCCACACGGTTTTATAGCCCAACCAGCAATATGCGAGGATTCGCTTCTCCCCTTGCTCCCCACGCTTGTTTGTGTCTTTTTTTATCAGAGGCATCCTACTGGGAGTGGAGTGCTACCTCACTGTAGTTCTGATTCCCTTACCTTTTTTTTTTTTTTAATTTTTGAATTTAGAGAGAAGGGAAGGGAGGGAGAAAGAGAGGGAGAGAAACATCAATGTGAGAGAAAGAGAGAGAAACATCCCCGAGACAGAAACATCAACTGGTCACCTTTCCTACGTACCCCAACCTGGGACTGAACCCACAACCCAGGCACGTGCCCTGACTGTGCATCAAACCAGCGACGTCTTAAGTTTGTTGGATGATGCCCAACTGAGCCCCCCGGCCAGGGTTCCCTTATATATTTTTTAATCCTCACCCTAAGAATATGTTTATTGATTTTAGAGAGAGAGGAGGGGAGAGAGAGAGAAACGTCCATGTGAGAAAGAAATCAACTGGTTGCCTCCCGCACATGCCCTGACTGGGGATCAAACCCAAAACCTAGGTGTGCGCCCTGATCAGGGATCGAACCTGCAACCTTTTGGTGTACGGGATGATGCTCCAGCTAACTGAGCCACCCAGCCAGGGCCGACGCCCTTACACTTTAAAGCCAACAGTGATAATAACCAGGGAGATAGTTTATTCCCCAACTTGAACAGCTCTGCCTTTAGAGAGAAATGATCACAATGTACACTTTATTTTTGTCATCTTTGGTTCTTAGGAAGACCCCAGACCTTGAGTATGCACCCAGAAGAGAAACAAACGCTTTCACGTAAGAGCGCTCCCTTGAACAGGGTGTCCTCTTAACCCGTTCAACCAACACTGACTAAGAGCCCAGTGCAGAGCGCTGTGATAGGGACTAGGAACCGGTGGTCCCGGCCACCTGGCTCCTGCCCTCCAGGACCCCAAGTCTGAAAGGACACAAGCTCCCAGGCTCCGCAGTCTTTAACCCCAACTTAGTTCCACAAACACTCAGTTTGCCAAAAATACGGCAGAGGAGTTCATACTCTTAACAGATGAGGCATTGTATAAATTAACAAGAAATAAGTAGAATTTCGTAGAAAAATGCATAAGGGTAGATGAATAAGCTTTTCAAAGAAGTAAAACTACAAACGAATCATGAACACATGATATGAAAAAATATTAAACCTCACTAGTGAGCAATGAATTGCAAAGGAAAACAATATTTTGCCTATTAAACTAGCAAAGCTTTTTTTCTTGGTAATAATGTTGGCAAGAATGCAACAGAGCAGGCACCTCCCACCCCACCGTGGGGGTATGAACTGGTGCCACCCTTCTGGGAAGCAGTTTAGCAACATGCACCAAGAGCCCTGAAAATGTTCATCCCTCTGACCCAGTAAATCAGCCCCCGCCCAGGAATCTGGGCTGTAGGAGCTCGGGAGATGGGGCAGGGCTCTGTATGCAGGGTGGTTAGAAAATTTTAAAGTGAAAACCAGATAAATGTTAACTGAAGGACAGCTGAAGAAATTATGGGGCTTCAATATCCTGAGATATGTGGAGGCCTTCAAATATTTTGTTTGAAGATTTAATAAGATGAAGTTTTTAAAACATAGTGTCAAGTGGAGGGGAAACAGAATATGGAATTGCACATTTAGCATGAGATATATGTGTGTATCTGTGTGTGTATACGTGTGTATATACATATGTATATATACATATACACACGTGTAGGTATAATAGGTAGCCTTCTGTGTATTAACAGCGGCAGAATATCTCTAGGTGGTGGACTTTTAAGTATTTGTTACTTTTTTCTTTAGCTTATTGAACACTTTCCAACTTTTCTATCATATGTATTACTCTTACGAGAGAAGAATGATAAACTTGTATTAAAAACAGAAAAAAAAAAACATGTTCTTACCCTGAGCATGGCAAGCTGAAGGAACTCCTTATCTTACAGAAGAGATAAGATGAGAATTCAAATGCCTACAAAACCAGGCAGAATAAGTGAAATGGGAAAAATATTCAAAGCCAAAAAGGAAGGCATGTTAGGGCGGTGGGGACTAGGGAGGCTCCGTGGGGAGGCACCTGCAGCTGAAGCTGAAACTTGCAGCGTGGGCCACCGAGCAGCCTGCAGTCCACTGGAGAGCATGAGGTGGGGGGGTGGGGGGGCAAAGAGAATGCGAATAAAGGGGTGGAGGGAGTGCCCGGCAGCTCGGGGAACACCCACCGGGGAGTCAACACTGACTGGAGCAGAGCAAGCAAGGGGAACCGGCCAGAGATGAGGTGGGGTTCACGGCTGGAGGACAAAGAATGCCCACGTCAGCGAGAGGAGCTGGCACGTAACCCGGGAGGCATTACAAACTCTTGGTGACTATGTTTCCAAAAGTAAAAAATACATTAATTTTTCAAATTGTAAAATACACATTCATGAGAAACAATTTCAAAATCGTGGGGAAGAATGTCGATTTACTGCCTGAAGGCCACCAGGGTTAACTGGTTGTTCCCCGTGCTCCCTTTCTCTTCCTCTCTCTTCTTTCGTTGAAGCTACCGAAGGCTTCTGTTTCTTCTTTCATGAAGCGGTGATCTTACTGTTTATATGATTTGGTACCCTGCTTTTTTCACCTAACATTATCATGTGTGTGTGTTCCCCTGTGTTTATGACTTCTGATGCTGCAGGCTTTCAACGGGGGAATGTGATCGGCTGAGTTTCGGGAAGGTTAATGTGGCAACTGGGAATGAGGCAGCGAAGAGGAAGGTGCTAGATGTAGAGAGACCAAAAGAGAGCTGGGAAATGCCACTGATGAGAAGCACGAGGGCCTGAGAAAGGCTGGGGGCCCTGCCAAGGGAAAGGGGAGCCATGCTGGGCATGTCCCAAGCCAGGCATCTGAAGACAGTGAGTCTGCAGAGCGAGGGAAGGGCTTCGGTTCTTAATCCACGCAGGGAATCCAGGGAGGGTCTGGCTCTGGGGCACGTGGAACAAGGAAGGCACGATGCGTCATAAAAGATAAATGAAAGGGAGAAAATCAAGGAAGAGTTGGACAGCCAACAGTCAGGTGCTGTGGAAGGCGGCCCCACAGGTGACCTCTGAGAGAGATCAGTGGCAGAGGAGTTGGGACCGCAGCCGGGGGACAGTGAGCGAACGTGACTCTCAGGGTGCTTGGGAGAAAGTAGGATTTACAGCTTGAATGGACATGGCACAAGGTGGAGGAAAAGGGAGCACACCTGACTTACCCGAAGGCAGAGGGAGGGGAGGACTACCAGGGAAAGGAGATCAGGACCCCGGTGAACTGCGGCCGACACCGTTGAGGGGGCGGCCTCCGGCCCCAGGTGCCCACGCGGCTGGTCCGACCTGCAGTGTCTGTAAGTGTGAGGTGCACACGTGAGGTGCACACGCAAGTTTGAAGTGATGTTTTCTGTTAATAACATGCTGGATCGATATTCTGGATGCACTGGGTGAAACAAAATTATTGTTAAAATTAATTTCACCCGTGGCATTTGTTGTTTTTGTTTTACTTTTTTGGCTACTGCAAAGTTACAATTACGTGGGAGGCCGTTACGATCACATTTCTGTCGGACGGACAGCACCGCTACGGAACAAAGGGGAGGCAAAAGCAGAAGGGACAGCCCACAGGCTGACCCACCGCAGAGTGCCGAGGTGGTTTCTGGAACACCTGACGATGGGTGAATTGACCCACCTTTGGGCCACAGAGATGCTGGCCTCCATCCTGGCCTCCAGGGAGCCCAAAGGCTCAGGCTCCTGGACCTGCCAGGCTCACTGCCACTTGGGGCGGTACAACCCACAGCGGCCGCTCCCCCTGGCTTTTGGAAGCAAGAAATGTGAAGGCAGAAAAGGGAAGCAGGTGTTCGGGGGCTGAGGCTGAACCGCAAGGGAAGAGAAGGACTTGGATGGGGGCTCGGGTGTAGGCTGAGGTGTTAGGTTTATGAAGAGGGCATGTGAACTTCTCTAGCACATCATGAAACTCGGGGCTTTGGGGGAAGCGTACGAATTCAAAACCACAGGAAGAGGGGCCAGACCAAGAACAGTAAATGAATGTCCGGGTGCAGCACAGTACAGAGAAGGACGGACTGGGGACTTCGGAGGCTCAGCTCTCCTCGTGGATTCAGAGAAAACACAGAACCATGGTTCTGGACAAGTCACTTTTCCTCTGTAAACCTCGGCTTCCTCACCCATAAAACCAGAAAGGCAAGAGGGGACGGCCCAGGTCGCTGCCCCCTGGGGCACCCGTGTCCTGGAGCGGCCGCGTCCTGGGTCTTTGGCTGTGCAGGCAGGCTGGCGGTCCGGAGACACCACCAGGAGCGTTCTGTGCCGCTTACATCATTTTCTGAGAAACCCCTGATTTCCAATATCCCGTCCCCTGTTCTGAAATGCCACGAAACACTCAACCTAGCAATATAAAAACTGCAACTTCAAGACAGTTGGGTGTGCCTGGAAGTCATACTAACGTCTTCCATCTGACCCAAGCAGATTCACGCGGAACCCCAGAGGAAGCTGCCGTCGTCCTTCAGAATCTTTGCCAGCCAACTCCCCCATCCCCAAGGTGTGGAAATTACACGTACAAAGCAGAGAGGAAATGCAGATACATTCCCACACAAACCAAAGATACCAGCTGGGCTAGAGGGGACGGGGGTGACAGAGAGGCTGGCTGGGCAAGAGCACCTTAGAGAGGCTTTCTAGAGAAGCCGGATGGTGGCCGGTCCACCCGTAAACTGCTTCCCATGCAGTTCTCGGACCTCTGGGGCAGGGAAGAGTTTGCTTTGCGGCCTGGCAAGAAGTTTTGTGGGCTAGAAGTTTATTTATAATCTAAGAGCAAATGAAGTTTCTCTCCTCCAAAAACCTCATCTTGTAGAACAATTATCCAGCCTCCCCCCAGGTTCCCCACCCTCGGCTTCCTCCTCCCCCTCCCAGGAAAGTCAGACAAGCTTTCATTGTTCCAGGTGAGCAGTGGTGACAGCTGAGGACGATGTAGGCTGCGTAGGTGGAGGGAAGGGGCTGGCACAACGCTGGAATCGGATTCAGGGGGAGGGAAAAGAGCACCCCCCACGCTGAGCTCTGGTTTCCACCCTACACAGGTGAAGTGCAGCTTTCCTCGTGCCTCCCCACCCATTACTCTTCCCCCACCCACGCCGCCTCCCTCCCTCCGGTGCTCACCTCCAGGCCCATTTTTGGTCTGCTGAACTTGGAAGCAAAAAAAGAAACTCTAAAGAGAAAGTGAAATTGCCATGAAGTCGCTTACCGAACCTTGACTCGAGCGCAGCACATGTGTGGGGCCATGTCTATTCGTGTGGCAGGCCGGGGCACCTTGTGGATGACCCAGGACGGAGGGTACCCTGGGGCTGCTCGGGACACGGCAGATTCTGGGACTCCGGAGGTTACCCCAGAGGCCGTCTGGAGAGAGAGGCAGGGAGCTGCAGTGGAAGGTGTGCCGTGCTGGGAGTCAGGGACCCCAGTGCTAGCCTTGTGACTCTGGGGAAGTCACGTAAGCCTACTGGATCCGCAATACCCTCATCTCTAAAATGGAGCTAAAGACACCTGCTAATAAGATACACATGCAAACACTCTCCAGGTGTAAAGCAATATAGGTTGGGGGCTAGCGATGGTGACAGCTCGGAGGGATAGGAACTGGATGGAAGCCCCCCCGCCCCCCGGGGCTGGCCACGCCCCCCTTTGCTCCCTGCGATATCCTCAGCCTCCAGCACAGAGGCTGACACAGCAGGCACCACGAAATGAATAAATGGATGAAAGGAAGCTGAGGGCTGCTGCATGGCACTTTCAAGGCCTTGACTATTCCAGCTGACATCAGAAGAAATCCAAGACCCACCCCGGGCAGTCTGCCTCTGACCATGGGCATCAAGCAAAGGTGGGAGAAAGGGTTACAGGAAGTTCGCCCACCCGCAGGAACCCAGGGCCTGCACCAGAATTAAACAAAACACAGATGAGACCAAGAAAGATGGGCAAATCAGTGTAGAGCTGATTGCATGGCCACCAGGGACTTGCAGATGGTTTCTATCAGAGCGATGAGCCACGAGGCAGTCTCCATGTCCCCGTGAGCAGGATGCACGGCAGAGCTGGGCTGGGAACGGGGGGACCTGGGTGTAGCCTTGGTGAGTCCCTTACTGGCTGGCCAACCTCCAGCATATCACTGGGAAATCCCCGGAGGTGCGAGGAGACATGAGGTAAGGTGGAAACGAGGCTCACGGAAAGGCCAGGTGAACAGCAAGTGACCTGGAGAACTGCAGGGCCAGCCCTTCTCCTCGTAGCCTGGGCCACCTCAGCAAGTCCTTTGGGTCCCACATAAAATGGGAGAATGCGACCCCATGGCTCTCAGCTGCTTCCCAAGGGCCCTGACATCTGCGACTCTGGGAGACTTCTCTGTGATGTGACTTGGCCTCTCAGAGAGAAAACCAAGAGCTGGTCCCAGGCTCTATTCATTCCCACTGTCCTGCAAACAAGGGTCGGAAGGGTGGCCGGGCTGGCAACACAGCCAAAGGCCCAGCCCCTGGGGTATGAGGAGTTAGAGCTGAGGCCAATGGAGATATGCCCTGGGTGCCTAGGTGTGAACCATTAAACCGCACCACTACCGGGGCAAGTCTGTAAAAAACACCCAGTGGGAAGCAGGTTGCGAATGTTCATTTGCAGACTGACCCTCGCTGCCCACGGCCCTGAAGCACGCACTCAGCTCGAGGTCCCGCTGGTGCACGGTGCAGATCACCCTGCCACCACCCCTCACCACATCCCGATCGAGGAGATCACCGAGGAGATTAACCTTGTCATTTAAAACATATTTTTTAAAAAGGCTACGGCCAAGACTGTTAGTTGCCCACCTAAATTCAATCTCCCTTTCTTCCAAAACAACCCAGTATGGCTGGGCATGTGGCCACCCAGCCAGAGCACTTCTTCACCAACCCTGCGGCTCAGTGCGGTCACGTGGCGATGCTCGGGCGGAAGGGGTGCGAATGAAACGTTGTGCTGTGCCCGCCCCTCTCCTCAGACAAGCCCTTTGCCCTACCTGGACCTGCACCTTTTTCCTCTTTCTTCTGGGCTGAAATATGGACAGGCTCCGAACTCAGCTTTGACCATACAGGTCAGGATAATATCCGTGGGGGCGGCAGAGCAAACCCATGGAACCCAGCCCAGGTCACTTCGGGACTGTTATCTGAGAGAGAAATAAACTCATCTTTGTAAAGTCACTGTACCCCCGAGTCTCCGTGTCACACAGCTCAGCCTGTACCCTGACTAATACACCTGCCGACGGCAGGCGTTTCTGGATCCGAGCCTCCAGTGACAGCAGAGTCCCATCTCCTCCTCCTGCCCCATCACTTGCTCCGGAGCACAAGGGAGAACGCACAACACGCAGCATGCGCACAGGGTGAGGGAAGGCGGGGTGGGGCTGGAAGTGTGAAAATGGGAAGGCCACTTCCAAAACAGCTGAAGAGCTCCAAGGCCCTGACAAGAGCTGGGCCCGAGCCCAGGCAGCAGATGAGAGACAGAGCCGACAGGGCGGCGGGACTCCCGAGGGCGGAAGGGAGTGTAGTGGCCGCCGTCCCCGAACTGGGAAACAGAGGCCGGGAGGAAAGAGGGAGCGGGCTCTGCAGGAGACGAAGCACCGTGTGGAAAGAGCACGGGGTCTGGGGTCAGAAGGCAGGGCCCGGGCCCGGCTCAATGAGTACTTATTAGGGGATGGTGTTGACTCAGTGAGCCTCAGATGTGTCTCCTATAAAATATGATACCGTCTACTTCTCAGGGACTGATGAGAAATTAAATAGGGCAATGATATAAAATGTCACAAAAGCAATTATTCTTCCACTGCCTATCTAGGTTTAGATACAGTGAAAGCAAGAACCCCAACCAGTCTATCCCCAGTCCCTGAGGGGAGAGGGGAGAGGGGAGGACAAAAACATCAGTCGGTACTTGTCAAGTGCCTTGTAGCCTGAGGAGCAGTGCTGGGTGCTCTTCCCAGAGGGGCTCTCAGGGGAGGTGACCCACGATCAGACCCCGAGGGCTCGAGTTCGGAGCCTCAGAGCCTCGTGCGCAGGCAGCCCGGCTCCTGTCACGCAGGCTTGGAGGGACTGCGGGTGAGGCAGGGGCTGGGGGCGAGGCTGCTGCTCCCCCACCCCTGCAGGCAGCATCCCAGGGCCCTTCCCATGAGGGGCAGAGGCCTCCAAAGATGGGGACCACCCTCGCTGGGGGAGGGGGTTCCTCTCCTCTGTCCAGCAGCCTCGGCAGGCCCTCACCTGGAGATGACAGGCCTTCACTGGAGAGTCCCCATGCCCTTTACCTATAAGCAGGGAACTGAGAGGCATTTGGGGAGCCTCTGCCTCAGAAAGTGAACGCTGCTCAGAGGCTCCCAGCAAGCTGCCAGGCCTGGGCCAGCACAGGCATCCGAGCCTTCACTTCCCGCCTGGTGGTCCCTCAGCACTTCCAGACAGCGAAGCTCGGGACAGCAGTAGGTGCCTGAGTGCCTCACCTCAGCAGCAGCTGCTCCTCTGCCAGATTTGTGGGGAGAGTGAGGGGTTTTCAAAAGGGTGAGGCAGCAAAGTCCCCAAGGTCTGTACCGAAACTAGGAGGAGAATTTGGGGCTCCCCGCCCAGCAGCTCCTTTCTTGTCCTCTTTTTCCTCCTTCTCTTTTACAATCCAAGTTCCTCTCTTTCTGCAGAAAATTATTTGAGTTGGTGCAGGAAAGTGAACTCAAAGTCAGCACTAGCCGGGCCCAGCGGCCGTCCGGAGAACCGCAGCACCGCCCTCTGACAAGCACCGCGCGCAGACCCTCGCCTCCCGTCGGGCCAGAAGCCCTTGTCTTCTCCTGAAGGCAGAGCCCCCGTGCTGGCCCAACACCTCTTCTCCTGCCTCAGTTTACCCCTGTGTTCCCTGCTAGAACAGGACCCCTCTTAGTCCCAGCTCTCACACCCACCCCAGCCCCAGCCCTGCCATGACGAGTCCTCCTCGCTCCCCCCAAAACTCAGGAGCAGCACCTCTGCTCTGACCCACAGAACACAGGCTAAAAGAGCATTTCCCAGGAACGCCCGTGGGGCCCAGGGAAGCAACACGGTGCTGTCCGTGTGAGGCAGGGTACCAACCCTGAATGGCACCTGCATCCTGAGAGCGCCTGAGTGAGAGGAGCCAGCAGAGTCCCATCTCTTCCTCATCTGGAGGAAGCAGGGTCCCTCCGAGGGATCAGAGGTGGATAGAAGGAGCCCGAGCCAGCCCCAGATGCTCTCCAGTCCCCAGCCACACGTGTGTGCCTGGGGCGACAGAGTGTGAGAAAGCAAGAGGAGAGGAACACCGCAGCCAGCCTGCCCACCATAGAAGTCACTGCCCCGCTCCAGCAGCGAGGACGGGAAGGCCCACCCGGGCTCATGGCTGGCAGCAGAACCACTCCCGACAGTCCGCCGTGGACCAGGGTCCGCACCAAGGGAGCCGCCCTGGAAAGGGTGCCCAGGGTGTGCCCTTTGCAGTCCCCTATCCCAAGCAAACGAGCACTCCCCTAATAAATCAGCCTTGCCAATCTGAATGCTGGCTAACTGGGCTTTCAGCTGAGGACATGCTCACTGATTTTAGAGGGGGAGGGAGGAGGGGGAGAGAGAGAAACATCGATGTGAGAGAAGAACATCGATGGGTTGCCTTTCATTGGCACCCCAATAGGAGACCGAACCTGACACGTTTCCATGTGCAGGACGACGCCCAGCCAACCGAGACACAGCAGCCACGGCATTAACTGGGCTTTCCTAAAGAGGGCAACAGCTGCAGCAGAAAGCAGAGCCGCTTCGGTCCCCAGGCAACCTGAATCCTAACAAGCAGAGGAGAGGGCAGAGATGCCCAGAAAGGTGGCACTGTAACACCTGGCCACCAGGTCTCTCCTGGTCAGGTAAGATCCCCATCCACTCTGGGAATTATCCACAGCAAACTGCTCCCCAGGGTCAGCCAGACAGCTGTCTTGTGCGGGGACCACACCTCACAGAGCCTCAGCACTGCACGCAGTGCCTAGCAGGCGGCAGGTATTTGCTAAATGTTTGGAGAGCAGAATGGGCAAACACGTCCAGGAATGACAGGATTGTCTTAACCACGGCCACTTCCAAGCAGTCAATGTGTACACAAGGGATACAGACTGATCTGACCTCAGCATGAGCCCAACACAATTAAGAGAGGAAGTCGACTACAAATCATGCAGCTCATTCCAAACTGCATCAAGTGCATTTGAAGTCCTCTGCTGTTTGGTGTTAGCCTTGCCACTGGCTTCCTAGCTTAGTGCAGCAAATGGGACAGATTGACACCCAGTGATGGAGGTCTCTCTTAGAGGTTACCAATGTCAGCTGCACTGCTCCAGGAGCCAGAACAGGACCAGGGGAACGTGGGCTGAGGTGGGAGGGGTCAATTCTCCCCATCCCATCCTCACGGTCTCATAGCAGTGATCCCCCTATACTAAAGGGCCCTAGAAAGTCAGGACAGGGGTTCCTGTGAGCACCTCAAGTGCTAGCACAAGCCACCTGAACTAAATTGCCCTTGTCCAAACAAACCCACTGCTGGTGCTCGCAGGGCTGGTCTGGCTTTCATCACCAAGGCTTGCTGAGCTGTGGAATTTGGCCAAGAGGCCAGAAGTCCCCAGGTAGCAGAGCATCAGCCCTGAGGGAGCACAGGCCAGGCTGGAGTCCAATCCCATTTCTACTGTATGATCATTTGAGAACCTTAGGACATATCTCTGACTTCTGGTTCCTATAAAATCAGAATAGGATTCTCTGCATTTGATAGAGAAGTTTCTACTGATCATTATGGTCAATTCCCACTCTCCACAGAAAGGGAGTCCAGTCAGTATGTGGCCGGCCCCACGAGACATGCCAGAGACACTCAAGCCAAGGCCCCTGCTTTCAAGGCTCTCAGAGGTGAGGTGCGGGCACAGAAGGACACGGACAGGTATGAGAGCGAGATGGCAGGGTTCAGACGGCGAATGCCTCCGTGGGCCACAGAGGCCAAGGCAAGCTACAGGGGCGGGGGTGGGGTGGGGCGGGGTTTGGGTGGGGAACTGACTGGGTTGAAGCGCAGGGGAAATCATCAGAGAGAAGCGAGTGCCCTGTCCTCGGAAAACTCGTGGTGTGGCTGGGGCAGTGAGGAGGCCACCCAGGAGAATTAGAGAGTGACAGGTGATAACACTGCATATTCGGGTGGTGAACCAGAATATGCACAGATGGTGAACCACTGCCTACCAGGTGGGGAAGCTTAGCTTGGTATCACAGCAATAATGGACCACTGCAGGTTGGGAAGGGAGGGAGTTTTATGATGAAATGAAATGTAGTACAGCCACTATCTGCTGAGTGCTTACGGTGTGCAGGTATAACCTCGCCCAGTCTTCATGACAACGCATGGAGTAAGTACAATTAAAATTCCCATTTTACAGACAAGGAAGGTGAGGCGTAGCAAAGTTAAGCAATTTGCTCAAGACCACATAGCTAGGAAGTGGCTAACCACTAGGCAACACCGCCCCAGGAGGGAAGAATCCTTTGTAGTTTCAGAAAGGAGATGGCGAAAGGGAGGCTGGGTCCTGAAAACCAGGAATGTTGTTCCATTAGGGAGATGGGGCTGGGGCTGGGGCTGGGCTGGGGCTGGGCTGGGGCTGGGCTGGAAAGGAGAGATGAATCCCAGAGACTGCATGAGCGAAGTATTGACAAAATTTGGGACTGACCCGCCCCAAACCTGGGAGAATCGAATGTGTAGGAACCCCCTGACGGAGATGGAAGAGTCGAGATGGGCACCAGTTGTGGAGCAGATAATGGGTTAAGATGGAAGAGCTGAGAGTTGTGTCCCTCCTGTTGAGGAGTTCTCCCACATAGCCCAGGTCTTCACCAGCAACCTCCAGGGGACTGAAGCCCCCACCCTCTCCGGCCCTCCGCAGGCCCCATCCCCCAGGGACACCTGCACCACCTACCATGGACCTCTCTCCAGGGGCGGCGCACCTGTCCCCGGGGGAATGGACAGCATATGGTTAGAGTCTGTTCACTGCCACAGCGTCCAAAGTGGGAGACTTATTACACTGAAGTCGGGCGTGTGAAAGCTTGCACGCGTGTGTCAAGATCCTGCAGATATAAACAACTCCGCCTCCGAGAAGGAAGAACACTCTCATTTTTCCTCCGTGGATGACACACAGAGATAAACCAGGTGCTGAGCTTTCCCAGGTGCCATCGGGAACCTTGGCCAAGAGGGCCATCCACAGTCTCTTCCTGAGGCTCCAGGTGGTCAAGCGCCAGGCACCACCCCAACAATGCAGCCTGCCCTGCCCCGGGCTCAGCCACCCATCTGGGACACAGCAATCTACAGAATGAAGGCCACTTACAACCCAAGGTCAGCAGGTACCGTCCCGCTTTCTTTTTTTTAACTTTTTTAAAAATTTTATTTTAATTGTTGTTCAAGTACAGTTTTCTGTCTTTTACTCCCATCCCAGGCCACTCACCCATCCCTCCCCACCTCCCTCCCATTTCTACACCCCCTAGTTTTGGTCCATGAGTCCTTTATACTTGTTCCTGTAAACCCTTCCCCTTTTCCCCTGAAATTCCCTCCCCTCTCCCCTCTGGGGACTGTCAGCCTGTTCCCAATTTCAGTGTCTTTGGTTATATTTTGCTTGTTTGTTTGTTTTGTTGATTAGGTTCCTGTTAAAGGTGAGATCATATGGTATTTGTCTGTCACTGCCTGGCTTATTTCGCTTAGCGCTTTCTTGAGAAAGAATGCAGCTAAGAGTTTCTCCAAGAATGCATGAGGGGTCAGGGGGACAAGAGGCCTCCGGCAGGCCAGCCACTCTGAGGGCTGCTTTCACCCTCCAGTGTTTACTGAGGTCCCACTGTGTGCCGGGCTCTCTGGCATCTGGGGATGCTGGACAGGGCACCCACATGGCAGGTGAAGAGCGGGGAGGCTGGGCAGGGGGCCCTGAAGACCTCAATCAGCCCCAAGAAGCAACCGCCTTGCTCTTCTGTCCAGGTCGGGGCCTGTCCTGGTGACCTGGGGGCACTCCCCATGAGGAGGTCTAGCAGAGGCCCGCAGCTGGGGTCTGGCAGACCTCCGGCATGGTGGCGGGAGCCGTGGTAGTGACAGTGATGAGGGGTTTTCATTTTTATTATTATTATTTTTTTTAATCCTCACCCGAGGATACGTTTATTGATTTCAGAGAGAGGGGGGGAGAGAGAGAGACACACTGATGGGTTGCCTCCCAGATGGGCCCCAACAGGGGGTTGAACCAGAAACCTAGGTGTGTGCTCTGACCCGGGATCGAACATGACTGCAGCAGACCCGGAAGTCCTCAGCCTGCTTGGTCTCCAGGGCAAGGGGCTGCGGTGGGGCGCAGGGGAGATGCAAGGACTGCTTGGCAGTTCCACCGCTTCAGCAAGATTATGACTAGCACGGTCCTGCGTTTGGGTTGAAGAGCAAGGAAACGCTGAGAGCTCAGCTGAGGTGGTCCGAGTTACGCTGAGGCGCAGACTCTGGACCTTGGCACTTCTGGAAGAGAAATCAGGATTTCTGCTGAGGATTGTCAGTTCCTTCTGCCTGAGCGAGGCCCCGGGTATGTTTCTGAGAAACATCTCATCAGAAGGAAGGGGTCACTCATTCCTAGAGACCCTTCCTCTACTTGAGGCCAGAGACATAACCTGCTAAGTGGAAATCGCTGTCAGCCAACGGCCAGCCCACCTCTTCTGAGCATGGCCAGTGAGGTCTAAAGCGCATAATACAAACCCCTCAACCTTAGCCCCAGGTGCGCCCACTAGCCGAGGGGTCAGGTGAGGTAAGAGCCCAGAAGGAGAGGCTGGGGAAGAGAAGTCTGGGCAGGCGGGAGGGAGGAGCCAGTGCCAGGCCCTCAGCAGGGAAAAGGCAGGAAGACGTTTCACTGAAGTATTCCCAAAGCCTAATTTTAGACAATAGGTGCTTTCTCTACCAGCATTCTTCCCAGAAGTAAGATTTGCATGCGGTGAATTCCCGCCATCCCTGGGGAAGTGTCGTCCTCGGGTGTTTCAGCACCGAGTGTTTTCATCTCTGTGCTGGGGCAAAGCAGCAGGGAGACGGCCCGGAACGGAGGGCACCGTGAACCGGGTCTTCCTGCAGTCAGTCCGCGGGTTCAGCCACCCAAACCACACGCCCATCCACCTCCATCTGACAAGAACGGAGCAGGCAAGAGCTGGCGCGCTACACAGCAGCCAAGATGACCTTTTCCAAAACACAAATCTGATCATGTAAACTACGCTTCCTTTCCCTCTTCAAACTTTTATAACTTCCAAGTCTCTTGGAATAAAATCCAGTCTCCTTAATCCAGCTGCACGGCTGTGTCCTCTGCCTCCTCCTGCTTCTCCGGTCCTGCCCCGCCACTCCTGACTTCGCTTCCTGCTCCTTCCTGCCGCAGGGCTGTTCCGTGCACTAGTCTCTCGCCCAAGGAAACTCCAGGCCCACCCTCTCGGCCTAGTTACCTCCCACTCTGCCTTTAGAACTGCCGTTGAATATCCAATGCCCCTGAAAAGCCTTTTCTGACCGCCCAAAGTGGCTTCCCCGAACAGCCACCACAGGCCCATGTGTCCATGCTTTTGTGCTGAGTACAGCCAGAACTTTACCTTTATCAGTGTGATTTCCCGTCAGCATACAACCTCCCTGCTAGGCTGACAGCTTCTTAAGGGCAGGGCTGTCTGTTCAGCAGCAGCACTGAGCACAGTGCCTGGCGTATAATAAATGCTCAGGAAACGTGGCATGAGTGAATGAGTGGATGAATGAGTGAGTGAGTGAACGATGAACAAGAAAGGAAAACCAGTTATGAGCCAGGCGTTCTCCAACACCAGCTCCATAAATTCCACTTCAGGACAAAGCTGGGACGCAGCTCAGGCCCAGCAGTCCCCTGCCCCACGCCTTTGCCCGGAGCCCAGGAGTGCTTCCTTCTCCGGTGTGTTCACTGGACTCTCATTCCCACAGCCTCTCCAAATGTCAGAGGTGGAGAGGGCTTGCCACTCTACTTTTTCAGACGAGGAGACAGGTCCAGTGCCCGAGACCACGCCGCAGGCAGCAGGACGCGCCAGGCCTCTCGATCACGCTGCGGTGCTGCGTTAGTCAGAACGGCCCAGGGTGCACCGCAGGAGCACGTACACCCCGACATCTCAGGGGCTGACCTCAGTACGAGTTAGTTCCGGCCCGTCAAAAATCTGACACCGACCAAGTGGCTCTACTTCCTCTGACCATGTGGCCTCTAGGGTCTCTGTGGAAGGGGAGAGGAGGGGGCTGGAGGATCGCACAGGGTTCTTTCATGGGCCCCATCTAGAAGCAGAATACATCATCATGTCCACTTTTAAGCACATTCTACTGGCCACAGTTCAGTCGTGTGTCCCGAAATTAACTGTGTGGGAGGTTCGGGAACACGTCTTCCCGGGTGCCCATGAAGAGGGAGGGAAGTGGAGAACAGGTCTCCTCCACAGCACGGCTGCTCCTGACTGGGGCTGCTTCCTTCAGAGTCCTAGAGCGACCACCAGCCTCCCCTGGCCAAGCGGCCCCATGTCCCTGCTGGGAGGACAGCGCCTCCTACCCTGAGGACGCTGACCAGGAGCCCACTTTCCAAGGGCAGAGCGCCCCCAGCAGAGATCAGCAGGTGGCCTTCCAGATGGCGGTGGGAGTTGGTGGTGAAGGATGTGCTCTGTCCATCCTGACATCACTCCTAAAGGTTCCAGCTGGTCCCGTCCTGCAGGAGGACAGCTGGACACTATCCTAGGGAAGCCTCACTATGGTGTTGAAACTGAAGGCTCTTATCCTGGTCATTTGCCAGGGATGCCGGAGGACTGCTGGGGCAGGGGGCCCTGGCAAAAGAAAGCAACCTGGGGCCCAGGTCCTTGTCCCGGCTCTGACTGGTCAAATGTCTTTAGCTGTGTCTCTTTCTGCCTTTGTTTCCCCAAAGGTAAAATGGAAATGCTCAGCTTCAGGTTCACCCCAGTGTTCGGGGTTAGTGTGTGGGTCAGAGAAAGGGAGTGAGAAGCAATGCTCAGATGAGAGTGACACCAGTTACTCAGAAAGCTCCGAGGCGGCGGCTCCTCTCTGGCTGTCCTCTGACTCTGCAAAACAGCCTGTGTCCTTGGTGCCCTGTCCCACACGCCCACTTTCAGAGTATCCTATCCCAGTTTCCAGGAACGCAGGCTGAAATTCTCCAAGCGAAGTGAATTCCTGGTACTGGCTGTTGTCCTCTCGTACTGGGACACAGCACGAGGCACAGATATTTACTTTCACGTGTACGTGCCACTCGCACACTCACCCACTCACAGGCAGGTTTCCGCCATCCCAGCCGAGGGGCCAGAGGGCAGGGGGGACGACGTAGCGGGAAGGGATCCCGTGAGCCGCTGTGAGGCTGAGCCTGGGGCAACCCTGGCCTTCCTTCACATCGGCCGGCTCCTGGAGGGCTGCTGAGGAGATTCTCTTTGACGTAAGAGTCTCTCCCTTCTGGGGAAGGGGGAGACTCAGCGGGTAGAAGGAGAGCAGACAGGGCAGGAGGCAAAATGCTTCAGACCCACAGAGCAGGTGGGTTTTTGAGAACTTTATCTGAGAGAATCCAGGACAGCAACTGCTGCTCCTTGGGGCCTGGGGGTGGAAATGCGATGGGAAGGGGGCGAGGAGGTGTGAGGCGAGTGGGTGAGGCAGACAATGGTGGCTGTCAGGAGAGGCTTCTTCTATGACAGCAGAGCGTGGGAAGGGCACGTGGGTGAGGGTGGGGTTGCCTCACGGGCTGGGGCTCAGAAACTCAGGAACTTCGGCGGGGGCACACTTGACAACTGCCAAGTCGAGAGAGCCAATCGGAGCCCCCAGGTCCCAGCCAACTTCTGATCGACTTTGCCTGAACAGCAGTGAGTGCAGCCTGGAAGGGTTTCTGGAACTGCATGTCTCTTTCCTTTTAAGTATCTGGCCATGGGCTTCTACATCGATTCTACTGATAGGTTATCCTCACTTTTGCAGAAGAAGAAAACGAGAGTCAAAACACAAACCAACTTAATCCAACGAGACACAGATAAAATAACAAATGCAGGGTCAGAATTTAAGTCCAGCCCCCGCTGGTGTGGCTCAGTGGACAGAGCACTGGCCTGCGAACCGAAAGCTTGCCGGTTTGATTCCCAGTCAGGGCACATGCCTGGGTTGCCGGCCAGGTCCCCGGTTGGGGTTGTGCGATAGGCAACCAATTGATGTTTCTCTCTCACATCGATGTTTTTCTCCCTCTCTTCTCCCTCCATTTCCCTCTCTGAAAATAAATAAAATCTTAAAAAAAAAAAAAGAATTTAAGTCCAGATCTTTTTAACCCCCAAGGACATAGCCGGACGTCTCCGGGTCTGAGTTCTCCTCCCAACAACAGGCCGGACTCTGGCAGTCAGGATGGTTTCCCTAACTACAAGTAATTAAGGGACTTCCCTCGCCTGTCTTCTTGGGAACAGTGAGTCCAGGTTTGGACACACTTTGGTCTCCCAGGGAAAAGAAAGCCAGAAAAACCCCAGTCGCAGTGGCCAGCGCCATCAGTGTGGTCATCAAGCACAGACGTTCGTGGGGAGCCACGGGAGTGGGGCGCCAGCCGCAGCAGGTGCGTGGGGAGATGGCTATGACACCCCCTGCCCCTCAGGTGCCTTCTGGTCCGTCCAAGCCAACCAAGCCCTGAGTGGACAACTTTCGGGAGGTTGTGGGTGCCGGGCCCCCACAGGGGGACTGCAGGGCGGAGAGGTGTGTGAGACCCAGAGGACAAGCTCTGCCTGCCTCACTCACCAAACAAAGCTCCGCGCTGCCCACTGCCGGCCCTCTCAACACGGGCGCTGTCGGCTTCCTCTCTTGGAGTCAGGATGCCTGGCAGGGGGACCCTCCCTAAAATCAGAGCAGGCATGCACCCACAGTGCCAGGGCTGGGGGTCACCACCATGGACCCCCTCAGACCCTGTCCTTCTCCTGCAAGAAGCACAAACAGCATGATGCCCCCCATGCTGCTTCACCCAGGCCCATGGCGAGTCCCTGCCTGCGCCTCAGTCTCCTCTTCTTCGAAATGGGGACGCCCTGTAGGTTGACGTGGGGATTAAATGAGTTACCATTTCATAAATTGCTGATGGTGCCAATACATGCTGTTCGCAATATTATCACCTCTGAGAAAGGGATGGCAGAGGCGGACCCCACGGAAGGGCAACCTGCCTGTCTCCCCCCTTCCTCTGCTGCTTCAGGAGAGGGGCTCTCACTCTGCAGTGCCGGTGAAAGGTCAGGGGCTGGCCCGAGGAGACAGCAAACCTGGGTTCCGTTCTTGGTCTCTCTGCCTCGTGTGACTTTGAGCAAGTTACTTAACCTGTCTGAACCTCAGTTTTCTCATCTGTAAGGTACATAAGGGTTAATAAAGGTACTCTCCCCATAGGGTGGTTTGAGGATTACAGGCAATAATATATGCAAAGTGCTAACAATTTTTTAAAATAAAAAGGGGTGTAATATTATTCCGCTCTAATGTATTGGAGGACAGCAGCTCTCCCCAGTAAATGCCAGGAATTTTCTCAGTTTCCCTTTTCCTGAGCCAAGAAGTCTCAGTCATTTTGCACCGGATGTCCAGGAAGGGGCCTGCTATCTGCTTCGGCCGCAAGACCACTATTTCCGTTCTCTTTGGAGTCTTAACCTGTGGCCATAGGTTCTCATAAAAAACAGTCCCTGAAGCTCCCTCCCAAAGGTGCGCTGAGAACCAGCTCAGTGGCAGGGAGCGCCTCCTCGCTCCAGCCCTGCTCGACGGCCTGGGAGAGGCCCGAGGGCAGGGGGTGAGCAGGAGGGGTGTCACAGGGGGTCACCTGCATGGGGGTTCGACCTAAGCTGTCCCCACACGTCCCCGCAGGGCCCCACACTCAGTTTAATGCTCTGTTGTTTTTTACTTAAAATTCTCAATACTTTTTGAACAGAGGGCCCTGCAAACGAGGTAGCTGGTGGCGCAGGCTTCTCCACCTGTCCCCTGGAAACGCCCCCACTCCCGAGAAGCACCCCGCTCACTGGGTGTCAGGCCCCGAGTTCACAATCTTCCTGGGGTGTCCGGGCTCACCTGGATGCCTAGCTGGTCTCCTGCGTCCCCCCGTCTCCCCTCTGGGATTTTCCTAGCAGTGCGACCAGAGGGCCCTCTAAAATGGGAGTCAGAATCCTGTCCCTCATTGCTTACACCCTGCAGTGGCTCTCATCGCACGTAGAGTAAAAAGAAGGACCAAGGGGTGGCAGTGGCCCTTGAGGTCCTTCACAGTCTGCGCCTCTCCCTTCCCTCCCGGACCTCGGACCCAGGCCCCTTCCCTTCGCTCCCTCCGCTCCCTCTCCTTGCTCTTCTGCCAGCAGGCCCAGCCCGCACAGGGCCTCGCTCTGGCTGTTCCCCAGCATGGGGCACTCGTACCTCAGAAGTCCTTTTCCAAACAGAGGACCCAACATCCCTTTAATGCCAGAAAATTCCTCTGAAATCATAGCTATCCCTTTGACCCCAAGCTGGACTGCGCTTACACCAGCCTTTAAAAAAGCACGGAGTGTGGGAGAGGATGAGGAGAAACTGGGTCCCTGGTACATGGTCGGGGGGAATGTAAAGTGGCGCGACCACGGGGAGAATAGTACGGTGGTTCCTCAAGACATGAAACGTAGAATTACCATATGATCCCATTCATATCTGTATGGATGGACTGAAAACAGGGACTCGGATATGTGTAGCCCGATCAGCGTTCACAGAAGCACCACGCACAACAGCCAGACGCCTGCGGGTGGACGGCTGGATGAACACGGCGCAGCCCGTGCATGTAACCGACTCAGCCACACCACGGCCGAACCTCGAAGACACGCCAAGCCAACTAATCCAGGCAGAAGAGAGCAAGTACGATACCACTTATGTGAAGTACCTAGAACAGAATTCTTAGAGAGAGAGGGTAGAACAGGGGCTGGGGCTGGAGAGCGGAGTGGGTGGTTACTGGTTAATGAGTGCAGAGTTTCTGTTTAGGATGACGAAAAAGTTCTGGGGATGGAGACTGGCAATGATTACATGACATGGCAAATGTAATCAATGCCACTGACTGTACCCTTAAAATGATAAATTTTATGTTGTTTACATTATGCCCCAATAAAAGAGACAAGGAATAAAGAAGCAGGAAGGCAGAAGACTCGAACCCACTCTCGCCCGCTCCGCCCTCTCCACGCGCCCTACGGTCTGATGCTGCTCTCACATGACGCCCTGCACCACCCACGGGCGGCCTAGTGCTGGCCCTGTCCTGGAGAGGGAAGGGCCGCTGCCTTCGTGGTGACGCTGCGTGTGAGGGCCGTGCAGACACGCACACTCACAGCTCTTGCTAACGAGATGGGACTTTGTAAACAGGGGGAAGCTCACAGGGAAAAGCAGTCTCTGGTGAGGCATTCTGGAAACTCCTAGTTCAGCCCCCAGGACTCTGGGTTTCAGTAAAGCCAAGTGGAGGCGCAGGAGCTGCAGTGTGTGACAAGAAGGAGGGAGCAGGCCTCCCGCCCCTCTGCAGTCCAGCCGGGCAGCTGCCCCCATTGCCACTTCAGGAACATGAAGTGAGCAGGCAAGGCCCTTGCACTTGGAGCAAGCTCGCAGACGCCCTCTCGGCCTGCCTCCATTCGTGGCTTTACCCAGCAGATGTCAAGGCTGAGAGGGGAAAGAGAGATTCTTTTGGTCTCCTGGGGAGCTTGAGATGCTCACAGCTCTGCTCCAGCACAGGGTGCGGTGGGGTGGGGCTGTCAGGCTGAGCTCCCGGCTCCCACCTTCCCAGAAAGGGACAAGCTCCTCAGGGAGAGGAATGCCAGATGGAAAAGTGCCCGCCCACGGGGCTAATTTTAGGCTCAGCAGCAGCAGCAGCAGCAGCAGCAGCTCC
Source organism: Glossophaga mutica (assembly GCA_039655065.1). Classification (NCBI taxonomy): domain Eukaryota; kingdom Metazoa; phylum Chordata; class Mammalia; order Chiroptera; family Phyllostomidae; genus Glossophaga; species Glossophaga mutica. Next base: position 120,979,603 of record CM077304.1, on the reverse strand, counting down.
CTGCACTACTCAGCTCAGGTTTAAACTATGAGGCCACCCAGAAGGAAAAAAATATACACACACCCATGCATGCAAACACACCTATACACACACATTCAAGTGCATGCACACATGCACACACACCCTTCCTCCAGGCAGGCCTTACAAATGCTCTTCCTGTCCTGTGAGAGCAAGGGAATCCATCGATGCTCCGTACTCCCTGCAGCTCTGAACCCAGGAAGACCCTGCCAAACACTATTAACCATGTGACCTTATGGTTCTGAGGTCACGTGGCCTGAGGTCGCTAGCCCCAAGAAAAGACCCTGAGGAAGATTTAATAATAAACAGCATTTAGCTCACAGCTGCAGATGGGACCAGCTGTCTCCTCTGAGAACAGAACAGGACGGCTCAACAGGATATATTAACAAGGAATTTGGTTGGACTTGAGGATGAACTTTCCAACCAAGGGAAACCTAAAACACGGAGCTACAGAGGCTCCTCTGGAAGCATGGCTGAGTCACAAAGGGCTGTCTCTGATGAGCTGGGTCAGCATGGCTCACCTGTGGACAGCAGGTGGCTTAGATGGCCTGAGGAGCCCTTGATTATGCCTGCTTGGATTTGCAACACCAATTGCTGTGCCCTTCATATACATTACCTGGGGCCCAGAGATGTTGAGAGACTTGACCCAGGTCACACAGCAGACAAGGGCCAGAGCTGGGAGTTGAAGCCAGGTGTGTCCTCATAAAGCCTGACCGCAGGCACTCCCTTTCTCTGACCCCAGCCAAGCTGCAGGAGTCTACCGGGTCATTTCCTTTCACAGCCTTCTTTGCCCCTCCCCATTAAAGCCTCAGGGACCAGCCTTAAGCCCCAGGGCATCTCCTCCCCCCACCCCCACCCCCCACCCCCGCAGCCTCCCACTCAGACGCTCAGCACCGAGACAACCTCTGAGCCCCAGCTTTTCGAATTGGAGGAGCGCGGAGACCACCAGCACCGCCTCGGCCCCTTGGCTCTTCCTGGGGCCACTCTTCCTCTGTGACCCCTCAGCCTTGGGGGAAGGAGGGGACAACAGGACCTCAGGGATGCAGGTGCTGCGTGGAGGACCAGCCCTTCAGTCTCCTTGAAGTCCCTTGGACCCCGCCCTGTCCACGAAGTCATAATATTTACAGGGAACACTGCAAAGCCAGCCGCCCAGCAGCTCCGCCTGGCTGGCAAGTTACCGCAAACAGCAGATGTCTCTGAACAATGTGAACATGGTCCCCATCCTTACACTCGGCAGCCTACCCGCCCCCAGTAAACAAATAAACAAGCAAGATGCCGGAGCCAAGCTAGCTGCCCTTCCTGCAGAGGTCACCCTGGAGCCAGAGCCACACATTCACTCTCCACTTGAGAACACGTCCTTCTAGGGGCAAAAAATGTCCATCGCAGACTCACTCACACACACACACACACACACACACACACACCCCAGTGCTATAATCTCTGTGTGTGTATGTGTGTGTATCAGAGAGAGAGGGGCAGGGAGGGGGTGGAGAAAGAAGAGGGGATGTCAATAGAGCCAAATGCTTATTTTATTAAAACCTTTGATAAATAAGCCCCACTCGGCCCTAGCCAGACACTCAGTGTCAGTGCCAAAATCATGACTCCTCCACTTTCTGGAAACCTAGCTGGTGAGACAGAGGCGTGCACAGGGCGGGAGGGGAGACCTGCCAATGATTCGAATGCACATCCCTGCCCCATCCAGCTCCCAGAACTCCCACGCGGAGCCCCATCTATCACCAAGGTTAGTTAGGAAAGCACGAATTTGAGTCCCACCATACCACTTACATGCTGTGTGACCTTGGGCAGGTTACTTAAGTTCTCTGTGCCTTGGTTTCTCATTTGTAAAATGGAGAACAATGATTTCTACATTTGAGGGCTATGGAGATAAACTATTATTATGATTACCCCCGTCTCCATTTTTCCTACTTCCCTCTCTACAGACTACAAAAAGACTTCTTTCATGGACTAGCAGAGAAACACAGTCATCGCCATCATCTTCTCTTTAATCTCAAGACAGCACTCCAAGGAAGCTGTTTGTATCCCAGTCACAAAGACAAGGAAGGACACCAAGGCTCAGAGAGGCTTTGAGACCAGCCCGAGGCCACAGTGTAAGTGACAGAGCCTGGGGAAGGCTGTCACAGACACAAGTGAGCATGAGAGCCTCCTCAGCTGCGTGGAAAGGTTTCCAGAGGACCCCACCCTCTTCAGAACTCACGGGACCGAGAGAAGGTGAGGGAAGGTGCATGGCGTGGCTCGGCCCCCGTCGGTGTGAGGGTGCAGCACTGGCTGCCAAGCCAGTGACTCAGCCTTGATCCCTCACACTTCCATGGGCCCAGAGCCCTGGCTCCCTGTCCTCAGCAGGAGGACCCACAGTTGTCAGGAACCCCATAAGATGTCAGTTGCCCAGGATCCTGACTCCCACCCTGGGAGTCTCTCAGCTTCCCAGAGAACACAGCCCATGATGCTCCAGACCTGACCCAGGCTGCTCTCTCGAAGGGACTGAAGAGCCCCCAGGACAGGCCCGTCTTCAACCCAGACCACCACACGCTCCACTTCTCCCGGCACAGTCCCTGTGCACCTGCTGTCCTCAAGCAGTCCTCCACAGAGTGCCCTCCCCATGTCACTGTCTACCGCGTCCTGCTCTTGGGGCTAAATTGGAGGGACCATACTGCCATCTCTCTCAAAGCTCCTGAGCTTTAGGCCCAAACCTGTCACCCAATGGGGGCACTCCAGCCTCCCCAGGTAGTTCCAAGGATCTTCCAGAAAAAACTCCAGATCAGCCTCCTTTATTTTCCAGGCTATAGAAACTTCCTTCCCATGCTGCCCACCAGCACCCATGCCTGTGACTTCTAGAAGTAGCCCAGCTGGGTCTTCTCAACACCAGTAACCGAAGGTCATGAGCCTATCAGTGTGGAAGGCCGCGCCCCCGGAAGCAGGCCACTCCTGAACAGCCAGACGGGTCACCCAGCACAGCTTACGGACACATTAGGATCGTGAGAAACTGCTGTATCTTCAAGAAGAGAAAGAAGTACTCCCTCCAGCTCCAGTCTGTTCACTTCCTCATGTACTCATTCATTCAGCAAAAATCGATTAAACATCAACCAGGTTCAAGGCTATGTCTTACATTTGGTGGAACGAAAACGCACAAAATGAAAATATAAATAAACCTCCAGAATTAGAATGGAGATGCACACCTATGTGTACCTGCAGATTTAGCTGTTGATGTTTGTGGAATGCGAGCTACCCCAGGAATGATCGGAAAGTCACCGGAATCAGGCTTGGACGTGCGCACAGTGAGCCCCAGTGATAGTGCATTGTTATTTAAATGAGTCTAGATTCTGAGACCTCTTCTACATTCGCAGAAAATGCCAGGCATTAGGGAAGCTAGCCAGGGAGAAAAATCGATGCGGCCAAACTCATCACCTGTGAGTCCATACTAACTGCCCAGGCCCCGACCAGCACTGCAGGAGGCTGGGCCAAACCACAGAGTGTCAGAGCGGGGTGCAAATCCAACAGCCTGCAGATGGAGGCCTGCCTCTCACCGAGGACGTTCCTCTTAGCTCAGCCCAGCCCAGCCCAGCCCAGCCCAGTCACAAACATGGACATCCAAACCAAATGACACAGTAATCTCCCTGAATAAGGCCTATTAGCAGATGCAAGAGAGAATTTATCTTCCCACAACATTAATTAGACAAACATGTGCTGAGGCCAGTGGCGGGCCAAGCACTCTACTAGGGCTGGAGAAATCAGCAATAAATGAGGCCTGCCTTGGGTCTTGAGACACACCCAGTCTAGAGGGAGGAAGACAAAACCGGGAGGGCACAACAGTGGGGTAAGCATGGTCACAGAGGAGCCCCAAAGTAAGGAAGGAAAGAACGCATCTGCCTGTGTTGGCGTGTGGCCAGGAAGGCTTCCAGGAAGAGGTGATGTTTGACTTAGGTTCTGGAATGCAGATGAGCAGAGGCAGAACAGAACGTAGAGCAGAGGGCGGGACGAAAAACATCCCAAGGTAGCTTGGAGAGGCAGTTGTGCAGGCGTCAAGGGCAGATGGGGGAAAGCCAATATTCAGGACCAGAAGGTCCAGGAAGCAATAGGCTCAGACCTGAGTCATGGAAATGCAGCGTTACAGCTCTGTGGCAGATACAGCAAAGTGGAAGACGGCTGCGTCAGGAGGACCATTTAAAAAGCTATTGCAGCCCTGGCCAGGTGCCTCAGTTGGCAGGAGCATCATCCTGTGCACAGAAGGCTGTGGGTTCCATCCCTGGTCAGGGTACATACGGGGGGCAACTGATCGATATCTCTCTCTCTCCCCCTTCCTCTCTCCCTAAAGGCAATAAACATCCTCGGGTGAGGATTTAAAAAAATAAAAATGAAAAATAAAAGGCCACTACAGTAGCGTCGATAAGAGATGAGAGGCTGCCCAGGGCAGGCTGGGAGGGGACGCAGGGGAGGACGTGGCAGAGTCAGAAGCATCAGCCCCGGGTGAAAGTGGGAGGCGAGGGCAGCAAGTCACCAAGCACGACTCCCAGTTAAAAACCAGGCAACAGGGCGATGGTGGCGCCAGAAAGCAGGACGGAGAAGAGGGGTGGAGGGGAGGCTGGCCTTGGTGGGGACAGTGGGGTGGATTAATTGGGCAGTGCACATGCTGGGTTTGAGGTGCCCGAGGGACGAACAGCCCGGGAATGACCGATAGCTGGAAACCTGCGGGTGGATCTCCAGAGAGGTGTGGGCCAGAGGGACAATATGGGGACAGTTAACCTTAATCACAGAGGCGGGCAGGACCAGCCAGAGGAAGAGCCCTGTGCAGAGCCCTAGGAAACACTTAAATGCTTAAGGAGGAAGGAGAGGACCGGAGGCCAAGACAAGAGACGGAGCGGGAGCGGCCAGGAGTCAGGAGGGTGGCAGGGCCAGGCGGATAGCGGCTGAAGGCCACCCACTGAGGGGGCTTGGCCGTGTGGCAGCCAGGAGACCCCAGCATGCTCCGCAGGGCTGCGCTCTTCATGGGGAGAGCAGAATCGCTGAGTTTAGGGAGACCCTTGGGCTGAGAACTACCCTGTTGACTGGGTGGTGGTGACGAGGAGGAAAGAGAAATGGGAGGCGGGGCAGGCCCGGCAGAGCATGAGGAGGGGTTGTGAGCGGACAACAGCATTCACGGGAGGGAGCCAGGGCAGGAGAGGCTGAATGAAGGCCAGGAGTGATGGAGGAAGAAAGTGGCCAAAAGGGACAGGACAGAGGCCAGGCAGTGGAAGGGCGCCCAGGGAAGGACAGGGTAGCAGGCCGGTTCTGAGAGGCCAGGAGAGCACCCAGTAGGTTAGTTGAGACAAGGAGGGTCAGAGGTGGAGCGGTCCTCCCTGAGGCAGGGAGTTCATCTGTAGACAATGAGGGCTTGGCGGTGACACAGGACTAGAAGCTAGAGGGAGACGGAGGCGAGGGCTCCAGCTGGTCCCTCTGGGGAAGAGGATATGAATAAAACCACAAACCTCATTAGAAGATCCTTGCGAGGAATTCTGGCCCTGGCAGGGACTGCTTCAGAGGAGTTAGGGACGCAGCATAGAGAGTCTCCTCCAGGCTACGATTTGTAGTCCTGTCCCTAAATCTTTCAATCCCTTTTCCTCAATACCAACAGGGTCCATTTGCACATTGAGTTTTCACAGAAGAGACCTAAACACACACAGCCCCCCTCGCCCCTCACACACATGCTCGCTGCACATCACAACCAGGAACTCGGGTCCATCACAGGCCCCCCTCTGTTTCTCGCTTTTGGTGATGCCCCCAGCAGAGCACCACATGCAGAGGGGCATGTGACAAGCAGATGAGAGGGACACTAACCCCAAGGTTAGAAAAACCTGTAACTTTCCCCTTTGCTGACCACAGGGTCCATCAACTCTCCCAAAATAAGTGCTTCTCTGTCTGAGGCTCAGAGCGGGACAAATGCCAGAGTGAAGTGACTACGGCTAGAGCCTAGTTTAATGGCAAGTATTCAGATGTCCACTCAGGCCTTCCGAGCCCCACCTGCAAGGACCAAAGGATGCAGAGCTTGCCAGGGAGCCTGGCCCTGCAGGGAGCAGCAAATGGCCCTCGTCCTTCCTCAAGACCAGTTGAGCATGGGGTAGAATGGGGACAGAGCCATAGGGAGAGCCTGGGGGGGGGTGCGGGGGGCGGTCCTGCTCATGGCTAGACACAGGACAGCGCAGGTGATGGCGTGAGGGTGGCTGCCAACACCTGGGCCATCAAGATTCCAGCTTCAGCTTTGGGCTGAGAAGTTGGACAAACACTTTGAGCCACTGGCTCAGAGGACAGACCTGCCCCAACACCTCCTCCCCAGCAGACAGAGCTCACAGCCGAGCCTGACTGTTGCTGCCGCTGTGGAAAAAGGGGCAAGAAGAGGGAGCTGGCTGGTCGTCCCTGAATGCTGCGGTTGGGGCAGGATGCAGAACAGCCTTCAGACCCTCCTGACCACGCACCTCACTGTGAGTCACACTCAACTGCGTCCTCAAGCCTGCCTCCCTCCTGAGCAGCTGGTGGGACGGGCCGTGGGGGCAGCCTCCCCATGTGCGATCTGGCTGGCAGGGCTCTCGGTGCTGTGAGCACCGGCAGCCGTCAGGAGCCCGTGTGCCCCCTGCAGTGGTTTCCAGCTTTCTCTGTGGACACAGAGGTGCACTTTCCTATAGGGAAAGTTAACAGCTTTTCTTAGGGCTTCAGAGGGGCTAAATAAAACCCAAAGCAGAATAAGAAGTAGCTCTGGGGGATTAGGAGTGCCGAGGAGAAAGGCAGGAGGGCTGGGCTCGGACTCCACGGGTGAAGCCCCTTCTTCATAATCCTGCGGGAGTCCAGGGCCATCCATCAAGGCTGCAAGTGCAGCGTGTCGGGGGCTGTGCCAGCCACTCGCAGCCCTGGAACGCACTTGTTCTTGGAGGGGTCTGTCCGCCAAAATCTTCACCTGAGAAGGAAGAATTTGTTCAACTTTCTGCCATGTGCTAGAAGCTCGGGTGGGTGCATGAAGCAGGCATTTTCATGAGGTGTCCCTCCTTCCCGAAACTGACTCGGGAAAGCCAGAAACAAACCGTCCAAGCACTGTGTTGACCCGGCTTTGGGCAGGGCCAACACTCTCCCCATCTGCCCCACCAGGGGCTGAGGGCTGCCCAGCACACCTGCACACGAGGACCAGCTGCCCAAACAGACTGGCCAGGGGTTCCTGCAAGCTCGAAACATGTGCTGGCTCACTGATCCCTCCAGGTGGGTGGGATGGGGGAAGATGTGAAAAAGAAAGCAAAGTGCATGGGGCTGGGATGAGAAAAATAAGCTCCATTGTGAGAATTTCAAAGCGTGCCATCCCTGAGGCTGCTGCACCACGGAAGTAGGCCAAACCCACCCTTCCCAGCAGGTCGGTGGGGCTGCTGTCCGATGAACACAGACTGTCTAAACACTTCCAGATGTCCTTGAGGGCCTGCAGGGGACAGCAAGTGCAGCTCGGACAAAATAAAGTGAAAGGTCATCTCTTGGGAAAGGGAGGCTATAAATTACAAGGATGACTTCCCATCCAGAAGGAGGGGGAGACCCAGGGCTGAGGATCGAGGGCAGATGTTGGGGCCGTCCTTCCTGGTAGCCAGCCCTCACCCAGCCAAGGAGGCAGAGAAGCAACACCACTCCCAAGGCTGTCTCTGGTCTTCTTGCTCCAGCCAGCCCCCACCAAAGCACACAGCCCCTTGCCAAGGCCCAAATGCCACGGGATGGAAACACAACCAAAATGGCCTCACCCCGTGAAACGTTCCAAGGCCTGGGGTTCCTATTCACCCAGAGTTGTGGCACAGGTAGTCCCTTGGCCGCTGGCCCAGCCTCGGCACAGCACAACTCCAGGGGGTGCCATTCACAGTGCAGACTGTACATGAACAGCTCCTCCTGCAGGCTGCGGGACTGTGTGCCCCAGCCCTGCAGGCTAGCGGTGGTCAGCTCCTGGGGTGGCCGGCCGCTCTACAGCCAGCTCTCCCAGCCACCCGCTCTCAGCTCCCAGACAAGGCGCCCCCTCCCTCAGGGGCCACCTGTGATCCCAGGGGTGAGCACCTGCTGTCCCTGCCACAGCACCCTCTGTCCAGCTGTCCTGTCAGACCCAGACTCCCAGGCTAAGGGCAGGGCCATTTCCAGAGGCCTCAACGGAAGCACAGCGACTGACTCAGGCAGCTGGAGGTCAGCCTGTTCCGGATGAGTGCCTCCTCCTCGCAGGTAATTGACTTTACGTAAGGAAGAAAAATTCACTATGCAAGGGCAGGAGTGGGGGTAGCAAGCTGCAAAACAGTATATCCTGTATTAAACTAATTTCAGTTTCAAATGAGTAGAAGAAAATACCATCTAATGTGGTGGGAGTAAGAGTGATTTTACATTTTCTCTTTATACTTTTTTCTTAATTTCCCAGGTTGTCTTTAAGAGGGGTATGTGGCTTTCATGATCGGAGAAAGAGGGCTATGAATGCAATGAAGTTTTTTTTTCCTCAGAGAAAGCTTGATTGGAAAGCTCTGAGCTCTAGGTGGGATAAAACCTACCAGGTTTTAGAAAGTATGAGGGACGGCTCAGATGGGCTGAGATCTGCAGGTTCCAACGGGCTCCTTGAGGTTCTCACTAACCACGACTTAGACACGGAGAGACCATCTCTCAGCGCATCCATTTCATACTGGCAGCCCCAGAGGGCGGGGAGCTGGCCTATGGTCAGTCGGCCGGCAGTCTGAACCCAGGCCTCTAGATCCCAGGCCTCCAGAAGACGTGATTTCCCTGGTCGGATTCCTCCTTGTCCCTGTCCCTCTCACACACACACCGCCCTCGTCCATCCCACCACAGGCTCATAGGACAGCACCTTTCTGGTAGGGGAAGTGTTGGCACCCTCAGGGAGGCCACTGCAGTCTCCCCACCCCAAGTGGCTCCAGGGACATGCGACTCTGCACGCAGTAGGCCTAGACAGTGGCATCCAGGAGGAAGACTTAGAATGTCAGCCTCTGTGATCAGGGCACAAGCGAGGCAGACAGGTAGGCAGCCGAGCCCAGAAACCCACGTTCCGCCACACACGCAGCACCAACGCAGTCTTCCCTGAGAGAGGTGCGGGGCAGCGTGGGGTCTGGGGCGGGCGGGCGGGCTTGGGCTCGAGTCAGTTCACTCAGAGGCTGAGCGCTGCGGCCCGGTGCACTCAGTTATGCCTTTGCTCTGAGCCCCATGGAAGTGAGGACAAGGACGCTGACTCACAGGGGTGTGGCGCCCCCCAAGAGCGAGATGATGTGTGCAAAGGGCCCTCGTGGGCTGGCCCGGCGATGTGCTCACTAACTGGCAGCTACGTCGTCTGGAACGGGAGCCTTCGGCAGAGATGGACACCAGACCCCGGTCCCCTACCCTCCTGCCAGCCCAGCTTCCCTCCATCAGCTGAGGACCCTCAGGGACTAAGTACATTAAAAACAAACTTTAAAATAATGACATTTTAATTTTGTCTTTCTAACTTTAAAAATACATATTTTTCTTTATTTTTTAACCTAATTTTATTTAAAAAAATTTTTTTCTCACCAAAATCAGAAATAAAAGAATATTGCCTCCAACTCCAATCCTACCACCTTAACGTATCAACTGTTCCATATTCCCTTCTGGGGCTCTGATTATTCTTGAATGAATAAAAAGAATGTGCATTTACGCAGCACCTCTTCCTTCCGTCGCATAGCCGAGAGCCCAGAAATAGACCGAAAGGCGCCCAATGAGACAAAACAGGTGTTACTTACACTGTGCAATCACATTCAGGAACTTTCCTCATAAGTGATAATCTCAGGTTACCACTAAGTACCTGGTAACTCACTTTCCACAAATTCTAGGAATACAGTTGCCAGGCCTGTGCAGTTTAGAAACAGCGAATTAGAAGTGGAGGTGGGGAGGGGCCGGAAGGCGAAAGCTGCTTGGGCAGGCACCCCGATAACATCGAGAAGTGACAAGTGACAGTGGATTCATGAGGCAGAAGACAGAAAAGGATATTTTTAAAGCATGCGTAAGTTTTCAAAAAACCCAGTAGCCGGGCTATTCCAGGTAGGAATGAACATCCCTGTGACCCCCACTGGGCCCGCCCTGTGTTGTCAGAGAAGACAATAATGAACTTACACAATGGTGGTCCATGCCGCCCAGACAAAGGTTATGTTATAGCAGTGACTATTTAAAGAAGTGGACAAAGTATATATTTTAGGAAGGCTTCCACAGAAATAGTTATAATAATAAATGCTGGCATAAATTCTTCATTATCTAGAAAAGCAAGCCACACAGATCCAAGGGTTCTGGAGTGAAGAGGGCTTACTTGCAAATTTCATTTCCGACTTTGCCCGCTTTCCACAGGCCCTGTGCGATGGGCAAAGGGGCTCCCACTCTCAGGGACACAGACATCTCCCTGCTCAGAGGGCCGGTCAGGCCAGTGCCCGGTGTCCAGAGGGGGCTCTCAGTCCCAGCGCCCCCTGGGTCACTGATCTGATGCGTGGGCCACCCAGGGAATGCAGCCCTCACTATTGTCCTATAAAGGCTTATCTCCCCATATGTACCCCTGCTCCAACTCCAGTTGACCTCTGCCCCCTGAACGACACGCCCACCCCCCTTCGCACTGCCACCTCTGGGCCCTGGGCACTCCTGTGCCTTGCCTCCCAGTGCCTGCTGCTTCTGTCCCCTTCAAAGTCCCACTCTGCCCCTTGAAATCTTCCTCCCCCATGCAGGTCCTTGCCTGCGGCTTCCCTTGAGCTCCTGTCTTCCCGTGTTAGGGGCAGCTGCCTGCACGCCGCCTCCCCTACTCAGCTAGATGGTGAACTGTGTGCACACAGCCCGCGCCTGTTGTACCCCCACCGCAACAGCACGGCACTCGGCGCCTCCAGGGCTGTTGAGAAGCCTCTGCCAGATCTGACATCCCGTGTTCATGCCACAGCAGATCAGGGGCCCTGCTTTCTGGAGCACACAGAGGTGTGCACAGCCGCACACACCGCTCACACATGCCTCACCCTTCCCACGACTTTGGGGAAACTCACGGACGATGTGATCTCCTGGAATGGGGAAAGGGAGAAAGGAGGCCCAACTGGGAAGGAATTCCCCCTTGTCCAATAAGAATTTTATGTTATTTTTTTTCTCCATAAACTCTAAAAAGTAGAAGGGCTAAATCTGTCTCTGTCCTGGTAGTTCCTGAGAATGGGGAGAACTAGATAGAAGGGAAGGGTGCCCTGCCAAAGATGTCCTCTGTGCCTTGCTTAATTGACTTTTTCCTTACTCTGCATCGTGGCACAGTGGGGGGTAAAGCACAGAAACATCCAGAATCCTCAGGGCCCTCTTTTCTCCCACCTCACCAGTCAGGACCCTCCCCTGTGCTCAAAGACTGCCACAGACAGGAGCAATCAACTCATCCATTCCAGCATTAAATCTTCAGGTCTGGAAGTTCTTCCTGTTGTCCAGCTTAAAGCACTTCTGTGGGAAAGATCTTCTCTCCCACTCTCCACCATTTGCCCCTCTGATCTTAAATGAAGTGGATTTTTCAAACCGGAGGGGAAGAAGGGTGAGGAAAAGGGGGCCACACGTGAGTGGAGTGTGTCCCTGGCTCAGACTCTGTTCCATCTTAGGGACACAACAGTGAAGGGCCTTCGGGGGAGACGACGCACAGAGAGCCTCCAGGGAGAGTGGGAAGGGGACAGAAGAGTAAGAAGGAAAGTTTAAGGGCCGACCCTCCTGTCCCAAAGTCCAGACGTCTGCCAGCTGCCAGCACCAACCAACAAAGCTGCTCACAGGTATCTTGGGGTTCAGGCACCCTTGTCTGGGGTGCCCCACCCCCTCAGCCCCGCAGCACCCAAGCAGCCATCTGCTGCCCTCCTCCTCAGTGCACCGGCAGCGCGTGCCCATTGCCATGACAACCAACTCTCCTGGCACCTGGAGAGCGAGTCTCATCAGCAAGGAGGCCCCCAAGTGACTTCTAACAAAGCCTCCTTCCCTCCAAAACCAGGGATCCACCCACCCCTCAGCTGGGAACCCCAGCTACAGAGTGATGTGGGGGTCAGGGTGCACCCCACAAAACACCATCGGCGGGGGCGGGGGTCTGTGTCGGGATCCCTGGGCGGAGAGGTCGCAGAACACTGGAAGGTCCTCCGATCTCTGAGGTGTTGCAAGGATAAATCTGAATATGCCTCACCACCCATTGTCACCACATCCCCTAGCCCTCTGCCACCTCAGGCCCGGACTGCAGGCCGCTCTCCCCTGCCCCAAACCTTCAAGCACAGCCACCACCACCACCATAATATTCTTCAAATACCACTTTTATCCAATCACTCATCAGCTCCAATGCCTAAAATAGCCTGCTCCAGCTTATCAGATCATATCTAAACCTTTACGGTATTTGCACCCCCCCGCCAACACTCCAACCTCAGCTGCTGGTTCCCCGCCCCCGCCCCACTCCAGTCACACTGTCCCTTCTCTGTCCCAATTTTCTTGTTCCTGCCATGTTTCCTTTGCTCAAGTCACTATGCCCCTCCTGCCAAGTCCCTGCCTTCTGGCTTGCACTCACCTCCTCCAACGAGCACGCCACGATCTGCCACTGTCACTACTTTCATCTGCAACAACGTTGCTGTAAGTGACCGTCTGACTGTGGGTTTCCCACACGTGTGACTGGACTGCAGACTCCCCAAGCGGGGTGCGTGCTCATTTGTGCGATGTCTGTGTTGGACTGGGAGCTCCAGGGAGACCCACAGTGTAGCCTCCTCCACCAGACTGGGCACTCCTCCTGGACAAGCACCGCAGCTTCCCCGTCAGAACGTCCGAGCTGTGCCTGTGCCTCCGCCCCGGCCTCAGCCCCTCACTGGCTTCTCTACACCACAGCCGCAGCTTCCAAGGCAAGTTTTAAGAGCCGAAGTCCTCCAACTCGCAGCGCGGCTCAGTGAAGCTCTCTGCGGTGCTGGCAATGTGCTCGACCTGGGCTGTCCAACGGAGGTGCTCACTAGTGAGTTGCTCACTAGAGTTGCATGTGCTAGTGAGCACCTGAAATGCAACTAGCCTAAAATGACATGTGAGGCCCTGGCCAGTGTGGCTCGGTGGTCGGGCATGGTCCCGAAACGTGAAAGGTCATGGGTTCGATTTCCGGTCAAGGCGCATGCCTGGGGTGCACGTCTGATCCCCGGTTGGGACACATGTGAGAAGCAACCAATAGATCTTTCTCTCTCGCATTGATGTTTCCTTCCCTCCCTTCCCATCTCTCTAAAAAATAAATAAATAAAATCTTTCTGAAAAATAGGAGTAGGCAGTGAGGATAGTTAAGAAGTCTAAAATGGGAGTCTGTGGGTCTGGGCTCCAGAGTCACCTCTGCTCCCAAGGAACTGTGCATGCCTGGGTCACCACTCTTTCCGCATCTCTGTGTTTCGGTTTCCTCATCTGTAACAGAAGGAACTGGAGGCTTCTTGACGGGCTGGACAGGGACCCGCACACCCTGCTGTGGGAATGCAAACCAGCTTGATCCTTTTGTACACAATTTGGCAATCCGTGTCAAGAGCCATAGAAATGTTCAAACTCTTTGACCCAGTAGCTAGCTCCACTTCTGAGAAGCCCAAGGAAATAGTCCTAAATTAGGAAAAAGCTTTATGTGCAAAGATCTTCATGTCAGGGCTGCTAATAATACTGAAATGCTGGAAATGAGCTGAAGTCTAATCACAGGAGAATGGCTAAACTATGATATGGTGAGTCCAATTAATGAGATACTGCGCAGTCATTCAAAACAACAGAGCATCAACACAGAATGTGCTTTTGGCATGTGAAAAAAAACTCAGGATATTAAAGGGCTCGTACTGCATGATCGCAATTAAACTTTACCAAGAAAAAGAAAGTTTTACACCCCTGTGGGGGTTCACACATATATGTTCACAAAAACTCAGGAAATTCACCATAATGCTAATAGTAACTGTTTAGGGGGATGAGACTATGAGTGCTTTTCTTCCTTTTCCGTTTCTAGGTATGCATAAATAATTTTGGAAGAATTATGAGGGTCCTGATTTGATGCTCCCCAAGAGCACGCGTGGCTCCAGCAGGTCTGGATGGGCCAGACAGGTGGGGTGGGGGCTGGGAAGCTGAGCCCGGGCCTGCACCGGGCCTGCTCAGGGCAATGCCAACCCTCTGGGGGCTCCTCCTCTGCGAAAGCAAACCTCCAGGAGACCAGAGGCCAGGACCGGCCACACCCCGGTGGGGAATGGGGAGTGACCACCCCACTGCCCCATCCCTGTACTTGAAACAAACAAACAAACGAAGTTCACTTCTGAGGCTGCTGGCGTTAGGATAGAAACAAGCACTCGTCTGACTGCCTCGCACCCTGGAGCAGACGGTTTTCAACCTGGGCTCCTTGGGCCCCAGCTAGTGGCTGGGGCAAGGCGGGAAAGCTGGGCCTGGAAAGGGGAGAGAGCTACCTAAGTGACAAGCCACCGTTTCACCCAGGGACACCTGTGTAAGTTTCACTGGAACCACCGGTAGAAAGATCAAGGCAACCTTTCTCGTGGGGATGGGGAAGAAAGCTGGGGTTGCCCTGGGCTGTGACCTCCCTCCCTGGTCAGCATTCTACATGGTGGAACAACTTTCCCCCAAACTTTCCAGCTGTCCTCTGAGGCCCCTGCTGTGACATGTAGCTGTTAGGAAGCCAACCCAGAACACCTGGCCTGTCTCAGCAAGTGCTCTGATGACCCCTGGATGACCCATCAGGGTACCTCCCCCCTGCGCGGAACCCACAGGCGAGGAGCTGCTTCCCGGGTCACACCGCAAACAAGGCTGGCCAGGCGGGGGGCCGGTCCAGAGGGAAAAATCACTTGGACAAGGGCAGTGAAAAGGCAAACTTGAGCCCTAGCTCCTGCAAGACCAGAGCAGGGGGACCCTGAGAGCTTGAAGGAAGCAGTTAGGACAAAAAAGGAAAGTGCGTTCTACCTAGCTAGCTGGACAGGAACCCTGGCCCCATCTCTCCAAGGGCAGACACGGGCTGAGACGAAACAGGCTGGTGGAGGGCCCGGGCAGACTCAGAGAAGGCAGGACCACAACTGGTTATCAAGGGACAGGACAGATGCCGGGACCACGAGCCGGACCTTTTAAGGTCAATGGCAAGGAGGACAACCCCCATTCCCCAAACACACAGCTTGGGCAAAGCCCAGAGGTGGAACGCAGGGGCTTCGGAGCATGGCTTGAGCCCAAAGTTACTATTCTTGGGCTCAAGTCTGGCAGCCGGACAGCGCTGGACTGCGGGAGAGCCCGGCCGTGTGGCTGACGATGCTGGCAGGTCGCTGAAAGGCAAAGGGCGCAAGCGAGGGTTCCTTCTAGCCTCTCCTCCATCCCGAGGCCGAGCAGCTCAAAGGACCACAGCTGCGGAAAGTGCTCAGAGGGAACTCTGGCCATGCCTGCAGTTTTTTCTTTTCGGTAGGGAAAATGTACTTACGTTATATTTGTTATATAATTAAAGATGTCAGTTTAAGAAAGGAAACCATTAAAGCCTCCCTCAATACTAACGTGACGGACGATGCAGTCAGCAGATTTCTTTACTGCTGCCTGTACAGATTTAGAGCCAGAGAGGCCCGGGTTTCGATCGCGTCTCCACCACCCGGGGCCTGCGAGACCTGGGCCTACTTTCCTTGTTGCTGACACGGGGATGATGGTAACACCCACCCGAGTAAAAAAACTCGGGCAGTGCGGTTGAGGGGCCCAGTGCAGTGAGGAGCTGGTGAGCTGCCTCTCCTTCCCATCGTGCCCCGGGCCAGACCACCACCAGGCGGAGCTCCCAAGAGGCTCCTGCTGTCCTGGGATTAGGAGCGAATCCCTGAGCCAGCATTTGCCGACCTGCCAGGGGCCTCTCCTCACACGCAGTCCCCCTCATGGACCTGGGTGCCAACATCCTGTGTCCTTGTCACATTCTTCCTTCTATCCCTCATGCATTGAAATGCCTTCGCTCTTTGGGAACCACAGCCCCTCCCCGCAGGAAGCCTTCTCGGACCCCTCCAGCCAGAAGGGAGTTTTCTCTCTCGCCCACCGCCTCCCTGATGTGCTGCTTTGAGGACAGTCCGTGACGGGCAGGTGATCCTCGTCCTAACTCCAGCAAACATTCTGAGTTTGGCGAGTTTACAGGAAAGGAGTAAGACCCAGGCCTCTTCCCTCAAAGTACTTGAAATCTGGTGAGGAAGGAAAGATAGGCCCAGCAGGAAACAGTGAAAAAGTCGGAACAGCTGACTGCAAAATGCCAGCCGACACGGCACAGTTGGTGCCTCGTCTGAGTCACAACCCTGCCCGAGCCGAGCCGGGAGCCGCTATCTGCAGGCTTTGGAAAGGGACTTGTACATGCGGCACGAATGGCTGATTAACAAGCACCAAGCGAGAACCCTGGGCTGAGAACACCACACGCAAATGAAGACACAATTTCCTCTTCCTGTAGCTTCCAACCTTGGACGAGCGCTGTCCATACCAGACGCAGGGATGAACATGCTCAGCCTCAAGCTGCTGGCCAAGTCAGAGCAGCAGGCAGAGCCCCCGGTGCCTTCAGCCCTGGCCTTGCCCACACCCTACCCCAAACTCCCCTCCGGGTGGTCAGCAGGATGGGGCCAGAAGGCAGGCGGTTAGCCCATGTCCCCTGCCTGTGTTTGGGGCCTGCTTCCTGCCATCTCTGCAGCTGTGTTCTGAAAAGAAGAATGTGCACTATGCCCAGAACAAACACTCGCACAGGCCTCCTGGGTGGGAAAGCAGCTCAGAAAAGAAGCGGGAGCCTCCACCCCACCAGCTCTGTGGGCTGCGTGTGCGCGTCGCCCGGGCCACCCTGAGTCAGCACAAGGGCATATTCCCATCAGATGGCGCATGCTAGTCAGGTCACACAAGCAGGGCTCCCTACCCAGCACCCTGCAGGCGTGGACGCGTCCGGGCATGGGTCCCCTTGGCTGATGGACCGATTTCTATCTTAGTCCATCTTTTCATATCCCCTCTTCCATCGGCTCTCAGAGAGAAACCCTGTCGGAGTGGTCCGGTGAGTGCGTTTGTTTTGGGGTGTGAGTCCCTAACTCTGGCCTCCTCTGAGCCTCGGTTTCCCTATGCACCAGAGAGAAGCAGACCCACCCTCCCTGCCTCTGGGGTGCTGCTGGGACAACACACTGATGCTGGGGGAGGGCGGTGGGAAGTGAGCGTGCTCGGGAGGTCATCCTCTCGCTGTTGCTGCTGTTCTGCCCGGGCAGCAGGGCTGCTTGGTGAAGGCCTAAGGGACCACCGGGCCTGGCCCCCCTGCTGTGGCGCCCTTAAAGCCCACAGCAGCCCTGCCCCTGCATGGTCCTCCCCCAGCCCCTCGGTGAGGCTCTGAGAGCCAGTCTACAGCTGATAGAGAGGGACAGGCTGACACGAGTCATCTTGGGCCACAGATACCCATCTTCCAAGTCCTCCTTTTCTTGAAATGCAAATGCTTCCAGACCCAGAGCCTACCCAGGCCAAAAAGATGGAACTCCACCTCTGTTCTCTCCTGGGGACCCAGGGAGATGTGAGAAGCAAGGAAGGGAGCAGGGCATGAGAGGAAGCACGCCTGTGCCAGGCCTGAGTAGGGCTGTGCTCAAAACGGAGTCCTAGGTGTTCCCCTCCCTGTACCAAGCTTCCTTCACGTTTCCGTATTTTGAGTGCTTTGACATCTCAGGGTCTAGTCACTTCCCACGGATAAGAAATGACCCTTGGCTGTGTGCAGCCTTTCATATGCAAACCAACCAAGGCAGAGTCCGCATCCCCACCACCTCCTTTGTTAAGCTCCTAGACTCCTACCCCAGGCCACTGCTCCCCTGCCCTAACCGGACAGCTCAGGACTGTCCCTACACCTCAGAGCCCACTGAAATTATGCGAACGAGCCAATCCTAAGGCTGCTCATCCTGCCTCACCCATTCCTTCCCGGAAATCGCAGTGAAGGCTCTCACTCATGTTCTCCCTCTCTGCCTCCTGAACCACCCCGGTCCTTCCTGGGACCCCCCCGCCCCGCGAGCCCCACCATGGCACAGGGCACCCCTCCACCCGTGCTTGGTGGGCATGAATGACAAATACAGTCATCTCCGGATGTACCTCACCATACCTGGGTAACAATAAAACCTACATTTTAAAACACTCACCTGAGTACTAGACTTATCAGGGGGATCACTTCGTAAATTATATAAATGCCTAACCACTATGCTGTACACCTGAAACTCGTATCACACTGAATGTCAACTGCAATAGAAAAACCAAAACAACAACAACAAAAAACCCCAAACCTCCACTCACCCTAGGGCTCCCCAGTCAATTACCAAGACAACCGTCTGGGGCCACTGACCAGCAAAGTGGTGTTTTCTTTCGGGCTGGGGGCGGGGGGATGGCGAGAAGAACAGGAAGGGATTCCCCCCCCCAACTTGTGCTCTTGAGACTCAGGGCTGTCCCCTTCCCGTTTCTCCCACGATCTACACAGCAGGGATGATGGCTGACCAGCACCGCCTGTCGTAATAATGGACGGGACGAGCGCACTCGGTGACTTGGGCTTCAGCAAGTGGGCGTTCTGATGACCCCACCCAGCTGGGCCCCTTAAGGCTCTTGACAGTGCCCAGGCCCTGTCCTCTCCTGTGCCATGCCAGCTCCTCTCAGGGACACACTGCCGTCCTCAGCCAGCCTGTCACTCGCTCACCCGCCCTGCGGGCCAGGCCACAGCCATTGCTCCTGTTTCTCGGGAAATCCAGGACCTTTTCCATCTGGGCACCAGGTCACCCTTTGGTTTTGCATCAAAATTCCTCAGCTTGAAGCCTTTCACATCCAGGCTTGGGGACATCCTTGGAGTTCGGCCACCACATTTCCCTGAACTGATGGCGTCTCTGTTCTAGGAATGTGACACCCTCTCAGCCGCTCCTCCCTGCCAGGATTCATCATCATCCTGGGCTGCCCACTTGATCCCGCAAGGCCGCGTACCCAGTCCCAAAGCTGCCTTCTCAAAACACCCGCCCACCCTCCACCGCCCCTCGCCCGTGTTCGCCCCCACCAATAAAGTCTTCTCCCAGCCCCCTCTCTGCCCAAGCGCCCGCCTCCAACAGCAGCACTGGGGTTTCTGTGGTCCCTGAGGAGAACGGGAGGTGTGAGCAAGATGCGATGTGATGGGGCCGCGCGGGAGCGCCGCCCAGCCGCAGAGAAGAGTGTCTGCTGACACGAGCTACCGCGCCAGCGCGCCTCCCAGGCGGCGTGCTCAGTGAGAGAAGCCAAACACAGAAAGACACAAGGGCACGACCCACACACGTGAAACAGCCAGAACCGGCGAGTCCACAGAGACAGAAAGCGGACCTTGGCTGCCAGGGCTGGGGGAGGGGGAATCAGGAGTGCCGGCCAGTGGGGTGGGGTTCCTTTGGGGTCTGGGTCTCGACAAGAGCTGGTGGTTGCAGAGTGTCATGCAGGCACTAATGCTGATGAACTGTGCTCTTTAAAATGGGTAACTTTCGGCTTTGTAAATTTCACCTCCACTTGAAAAAGAATCAAATCGGATAATTCATCAACTACACACAACGTGCCGTGGGCGCGTGCAAAGAACTCTGAGAGGCGGCCTGGGACAGCACAGACAGCCCGGGGCCTGCACCTGGGAAACACGAAGCCGGCCACGGAACATCGCCTCCACGGAAACGCCAGCGTGTGGGTGCAGTCTCAACGCTCACCCTCAGTGTCGTTGTGAGAGTTAAACCGGTGACACGGGGGCCGCGGGCAAGAGATACACTCGGCAAGAAAGTCAGTATACAAAGTGTTACGTTAAAAAACCAGAAGACCCAAATGCTGTCCGTGCATTTACACATATACAAATGTATCTCTATAAACACAGAAAAGAGAAGAACTAGCAAATGTTTTAAGCTCATGGTTTTTTGGTTTTTTGTAACCATCCCTATAGACAGAATAAGTTTATCAGGAGTCCAGGAAGCCAGGCTCTAATTCCGGTTCTGCCCCTAGCCAGCCTAGCAGGCCTGTGAAATCCCTTCCCCATCTGGACCTCGATTCCCTGGTTCTAGAACGGCCTGAGGATGACAATGGCCCTCTTTGACCAGACCCACCCAGCCCCCTGGCTGTGCCCCCAACCGGCCCCCGCCCCCACCCCGGTTTGGCGAGAGTGAGTCCCAGACCTCAGGGAGTGTGTAGTCAGCACTATAAAACCAGGCAGAATGTGAAAAAGAGGACAGATGGCCCAGCACACGAGGTTCTCAGTGTGGCCACAGGGGAAACTATCCTTTGAGCCAGGCACTAAAGGCAGGTCACGGCTTTTGCAGGTGGGAAGGGTGAGATTCCGAGGACAGCCCCGTCCAAGCAGCAGAGGTGGGCAAGGGGAGAGCCACCACGAGTGCTCAGGTGACTAGCCAGCACAGCAGTTCTGAGGGGGGACCTCGCCTGCGGCAGTGGCAGGAGCATCGCTTGAGAACGGGTTAAGACTGTGAATTCTTGGGCCTCATCCCAACCTTGTGAATCAGAAACTTTGGGGGTGGGGGTGGGGCAGGCAAGACCTCCTGAACACAGCTCCCCCCAGCACCTGCTTCCTTAACAGAGGCCCCTCAAGAAGGGTGTGAAAACTGCCCCAAAGACGCTCCATGGCCCACCCTCTCCACCCTCCAGGCCTCAACTGGCTGAGCTGAGAAAGTTTCCTGTGCTCAGAGGAACTAATCTATCACCTAAATATAGATGAACTTTCCCTCTCTTCACCAGTCCACTGACCCGGGAAAGGCAAACACTTAAAGTGAGCAGGGCCACAATACATCTGTCTGCTGCTGCTGCTGCCCCAGCTTTCTCCACGGTCCCTCCCACGACTACGTCCCTGGCCTGAGACCTGTGGTCCCTGGAGCAGTGGCCCTATAGCTTAAAGTCCCCAGACAGAAAGAGGCAGCGGGGCTCCCCCTCCCCCTGCTCTCCCCAGACAGCCTAGTGCTGTGATCCTACAGCTCAGCAGTAGCCCCTCCCCCATCAGGGACCCCTCCAGAGCTGGGGAGAGGCGGGGAGGAAGGCTGGAACACAGCTGATTGCGTGCAAGGACAGCAGGGTGACTGGGAGTTTTCTTACTAGAATCTCCAGGAATCAGCCTACAAAGCCTCCCTCCAGGGCACCTCCCATCCTTGGAGGGAAAGTCCCGGCCCCCTCCCTCATCCCTGCCTCCTCCTCCTCCTCCAGGGAGCAGCCTGGGACCACCCCCACCTCCCAGAAGTCAGTCAGCAGGAATGGCAGGGCTGAGAATCCCAGAGTGAAGAGCCTGCTGGGGAGGCTACGGCCCACGGCCACACCCTGCAAAGGGCCCGACTGCGGAACCACACTCCCACCTCCTACTAGCTGCTGGCCTTTCAGACTCAGTTTCCTGGAAAACCAGGATAACGATACTCTGCTTCGAGAGCTGCAGTGAGGATGAAATCAAAGGACATAACCCTTCAGGTAGGAAAGACTCAGCAATGAAGCTCTGGTGGTCACCACCTCCAGCATCTGCAGCCCCAGGCAAACACCTGTGGTGGCTAAAGCCCAAATTCCTTATCACTAGCCACTCCGACCAGGCCTCCACCCCAGCAGCCACACCACCAATGCCGGCCTCCGTGGCCTCCCCATCTCCCAAAAAGCCCTTCTTCCCTGCCCGGGGCCCCTCCCCAACCCCAGCACCCAGTCTGGGCCACCAGCTGATGAGTGCAGCTTTGAGGGGGGTCCACCACGGGGTCCCCACACCGAGGGCTGAGCAAGTATGACAGCAACAGAGATGTTTGGAAAATTGAATGAAATCCTTCCAGCTTCAAAAGAAAAAGCAGAGCCTTAAATCAGCAGGGGGCACGCGGACGCCTCACACCCTCTCCCTTCTCCCCACGGTCTATGAGTGCACTCAGGGCTCTGTGCTGGGCACTCGGGGAGGCCGCACTCTGAGTCCTCGGAATTCCCAGCCTGAGGCAGAAACCTCCAGAAGCAACGGGTGTTGACCAGCCTCCACAGTTGACCCCCTATCAGTCTAAGCTAACAAAGGCTCAGCCTGCCACAGGACCCCAGCGCAGGCCTCCACCCCTGGGCTGATGCCCACCACCTGGACACGCCTCCAGCTCCCGGCTCCCACAGAGTGCGGCCCACGACTGTGGCTCTGCCCCCCACGACTCGGCCCTCGTTAAAGCTGCTCCTGAACGTGTATTCTGGAGGCCAGGGCAGCCTGAGGACCTCCGTCTCGGGGCTCCGGCACTGATGCGCAAGAAGGGCTTAAACTGACAGCACAGCTGGGCTGACATGTCAATACAGGTGGGCAGGCGCATGCGGAGCGTTCCACCGTGTTGACTGCACAACAGAGTTCCAGGTGGACAGACTGCAGCCTTCATCACCCCCATTCCTGTCCACGCAGCCTGTGGGCCCGCCCACCAAACCCACCCAAACAGAGCTCCCCAACTTCAGGAGCACGCCCTCTTGAAGCGAGTCAGCAGAGCTTCAGGACGCCAGGCCCGCCCTAGCACTCAGGTGCCCTCCTCTCTAGAAGGAACCCGGGAGGCCCCCACTCAGACTCTTTTTCTATGAAGGGGTGGAGGAGAGCAGAAACAGGAGGAAACAGAGCGAGACTTGGGGAGGTTTCCTCACCCAAGGTGGGTGGATGCGCAGCAGGAAAGAACGTGTCTTCCCCTGTGGGTTTAGCTCAGATCCCGGCCCTGAGAGAGGGCATTCTCCCTCCTAGGAAATGGGGGGTGGGCAAGATGAGAGGAGTGACAGGGAAAGAACCCAATAGGACTGCCCGCTGGTGTCTCCCTCTGATTCTGAGTGGGTGCCAAATAATGTGACCACAAAGTCCTCTGAAAGTTTGGGCACACGTCACATTGGGATCCCCAAAGGGGTTGGGGCCCACAGACAGTTCTTGGGGTGACACTTCCAGGGTTTGGAAACAGCAGTTGCACTGCCACTGGGCACAGTGTGGCAGTGGCAGAGAGCTCAGAGAAGATAAAAACACTCTTAAGAAGGGATGTGCTTGAGAGATGGTGGACTTCATGCCAGGGTCAGAGCAGAAGGCAGATGAGCCCTCAGCAACTGCAGATTATCACCTGGTCATCTGTCACATGGAAGATTGGGGGACCTGTCTCCCCCACATCCCTCATTTCTTATTTCTGGTCTTCAGGTTTACCACAAAAAACATCTGGAGAACTAGACACATCTGGATCCTTCCTCAGGCTAAAAACCAAACAAATAAACAAACAGGAAAAAAAAGGGCTGTCATGGTTTTGTGTTCGCTCGATGACTGCCCTACATAGCCGTGTCCGAGAGCAGACCGTGAGGTCACAAAGGCTGGGACGGCCTCCCTGAGGCCTCCCCGAGGCCCCACCTCGGCCTCCTCGCAGCCTCCCCTCGGTCCTCCTTGAACTTGGTTTCCGGGTTCGGTCTAAGCCCCTGGAGGCATTCTGGGTGTCAGAAGCAGATACAGGCTCATCTAGGAGGTGACAAGCCTCTCTTGCCCATTCTATTTTCTGGATTTCATCCTGGAAATTCTACCAATTTATGGAGAAGTTGCTGTGGCCTCTGACTCCCAGCAGATGGGCGGAGCCCAGGACCAGGCTGTTTTATGAAAGCAGTGACCTTCCCAAAGGCAGGCTCCGAGTGAGCCTAAAACACCTAACGTTTCCCTGAACCTAATCACAGGCAGGCAGCAGCACTTCCCGTCCCTGAAGAGACCCCTGAGCTATGAGGCTGGGCCCCCAAGGGAGCACGTCCATCTCTGGGAGGCCTCTGCCACAACTAGAGGCATTTTCTGTTCTCCCCTTAGGAAAGAGAGAGGAAACAAGGAAAGGCGGAAACAGCCGCTCACCTTCTCTTTGGTTTGTTGAACTAGTACTGACTAAGCCTGAGAGTGGGGGTGTGCGAGGGAGTGGAGGCAGGTCCCATCACCTCTGCCCACTCAGCTACACTCTCAGGGTCAGTGCAGACGGAGCCAGGCGAGGTGACCGTAGAGGTCCCAGCCAGCTCTGACTCAAGTAAAACAAAATTCAGATTGTAGAGAGAGGCTGAAAAGGTGGTCCCAGCAAAATGCTGTGGGTGGGTGAATGAAGAGTGACTTCAGGGGGACACTGCCCCACTTCTCGGCCCACCCCCAGCTTTCTCTCCTCCCAGGAGGACAATTCTAGACCCCTCCTCCTGGCCGCTGCACACTGATCGTACCCACTAGCTCGCGCCACCCCTGAGGCCCGCCTGCACACTTACTGTGCAGCTGGGTGCCATGCTCTTCGCCTCTCTGAGCCTCATTTTCTAGCCTGTAAGATGGAGGCGATGAAAACTCTTACTTCAATGACACTCCAATGAGATCATGTATGGAAGACGCTCTTCATAAAATGTACCAACAATAATTTATTTTTATTCATTCATTCATTCATTCATTCATTCATTCATTGCCAATGATTCCCCATGCCCAGTATTGAATGCTACAGGGACACAGGGCACGGGAGCTCCCCAAGTCAGGGGAGCGAGAAGGCGGACTTTGAGTGCCAGTTCTGAGCTGGGGCTTGACCTGATGACTCATCTTTAAAGCAACCCCTTTGGCCCTGGCCGGGTAGCTCAGTCAGTCAGTGCATTGTCCCAATATGCCAAGGTTGCAGGTCAGGAGCACATACAAGAATCAATCAATCAATGTGTAAATATGCTTTCCTCTCTTTCTCCCTTCCCTTCTATCTCTAAAATCAATCAATAGCCCTGACTGGTGTGGCTCAGTGGATTGACTGCCAGCCTGTGAACCAAAGGGTCTCTGGTTCAATTCCCAGTCAGGGCACATGCCTGGGTTAAGGGTCAAGTCCCCAGTAAGGGGTGATGTTTCTCTCCCTCTCTTTCTCTCTCCCTTCTCCTCTGTCTAAAAATAAATAAAATCTTTAAAAATAATAATAAATAAAATCAATCAATAAAAATCCTTTAAAAATAATAAAGCAACCCTTCCGAGGATTTACAGATGAGGAAAATGAGGCTCCACGAGGCTAAGTAACCTGCCCAAGATCGCACAGGTTGTCAGGGCCAGAAGCAGGACTTGAATATGGGGCTGTCTGATTCCAAAGCTTCTAACACACCAGCCTCTGGGACCCCCAGAGAAGAGAACAGAGGCGTGGACCACAGCCCCCTCTCAGCACTGGGGAGGAAACCCACAGGTTCTCTCAGTCCCCACTAGTCCTCGGGTCTGACAGGAACTGTTTACTCTAGACTGCGATATTTTCTGTAAACACAGCTTAGGTTGCCAAGGGAGAGAGAGAAATTCATTTGTTAGAGAGGAATGAGACGGAACCGTTCAACTTCCTTTGGCTCAGCAGGGACAGGGGGACAGGGTGGAAGCAGCCCTGGACAGAGCCCCGAGCAGCCCTTCCCAAACCCCACCGCCGACTGGTGCACCGCCGACTGGTGCACCGCCGACTGGTGCCAATGTGCCCGTGGCCTCCCTGGTCAGGCCCTTCTCACCAGAGCCCTGGGGAGGACTTCATGGCACAAGACAAAACGACCCAGATTCTTTCTGATCCGGGCCACTTGTCCTCCAGGGGTGACGGCGGCCCTTGGGAGGACTAATGAGCTTCTCTTCTGTGTCTGCGGGACCGTTTAGAAAATGATTACTTTTCCTGCGACCAGAGAGAGGGAGTGGCAGGTCCCACAGTGCTTCTGTGGCCTCGAGGAGGGGCTCCAACCAGGGAGGACGCAGTCTGATCACAAAACCACCAGGCCTGTGGGTCTAACCGGGTGCACCTTCTCACTACACTGCTTTTCTTAAGTTCTCCTTTATTCTACCCAGACACCACACCCTTGGGGGAAATTCACAGCAAGGACACAGCGTATATAGCTGGCTGACCTGGATGGCAGAGATCAAATCCAGGTGCAGATTTTTTCCCCAAGAATACATACTACGTATATGTAAGTAAATTAATGTGATGGTTAAAATTTGCTTTTAAACATCAGCCAGACCCTCCCCTAAAAAAGGCAAAAGAATAAATGAAATAAATGTGGCAAAAATCATGAAAATTGTTGAATCTGAATGATGAGTCCATGGAAGTTCATTCTCTCTGTTCTGAAATGTGTCACATTTGAAAACGTGAGACAAAGGGTGCACAGCGGGGCAGGAGTTACAATGGGGTGCGGGTGGGGGGAGGGGCCCAAGGAGGGCCCAGCAGAAGCCAGCAGAGAGGCAGGAGGAAGTGATGGTGCAGGGGGGCCAGAAGGGATGACAATGTTGTACCAGACAGTGGCACCTGCCGTCTGGTTGAACAGGTCACTTCCACCCTGACAGCCCTCTCTCTGAGACCTCCTTCCTCAGGACTCACTCCCAGACTCTTCCCCAAGGGGACTAAAGGCCAGGCTCTCCTTCTTGGGAACTTCATAACCAGAACATGTCGTCTGGTTCAGTTGGGGAAAATACCAGGCTGCCCAGCAGAGGGGCAGCCTAACCAGCTTCCAAAGGCCCTCCCTGGTCCCAATTTGATCAGGAAGGGAGGCAGGAAGCCCTAAGACATGGGGGACACTCTGACTCTGCCCCCTCAACTGAGATGAATGACAGAACATGATAATTCTCTCATAGAAACTTACAGAGACCGCAAGGCTGAGCAACTTTCCTACCAGACTGGCCTGTCGCGCCTGCAGACAGGGCATCCTGATGTGGAGGAAGATGCAAATCCATGGCTCCCATTCGCAAACCGTCTGTCATGGGCTGAACCGTGTGCCCTAAAATTCATAGGCTGAACCCTAAACTCCAATGTGGCCGTATTTGGAGATGGGGAAGTCATTTAGATTAAATGAGATCAGAACGGTGGAGTCCTCACCCAATAGGGCTGGTGACCTTTTAAGCTGAGGAAGAGATATCAGAGACCCCTATCTCTCCAAGCTCATGCACAGAAGAAAAGCCACATGAGGACCCAGCAAAAAGACAGCCAGAAAACAAACCTGCTGGCACCCTGACCTTGGACTTCCAGCCTCCAGAACCATGAGAAAATAGATCTGTTGTTTAAGCCACCAAGTCAGTGGTATTCTATTCTGGCAGCCCAAACCGACTAACAGACTCTCCTTCTCCTCAGAGAGCTGACACCCAAGGTGCTGCGGACCCCACAAGCAGCCTGTCGGGCTCAAGCACCCCTGATTTCCTAGCATCCTGGGTGTGAGGTCCGTCCCCCCTCCCCTGCCCTACCAAGTGTGATCCAGGGCAGGAGGCATGAAAGGCCACGGTGTGTGTGTGGTGGGGGGGGGGGGGGGGCGGGTCTGCCTTTCCAGGCAATGAGAAGCCCCCACCCCTCCTCCTCAGTCCTCTCCCCAGCAAGGCAGCCGGGGGACCACCGCCCGATGACCAGGCCAGCCAAAGCCAGTGCACCTCCCTCCCGGGCCCCGGACAGCCTGGCCCCCAGAGAGGGCGTTTCCTCAGGCCCTTGCCCCCTGCCACTCCCTAAGGGAACAGACATGTGCGTGTGCTCAGCACTGCCCTCCTTTCAGTCAGACAACACAGTTTCATTAAATTCCACTTCTCGAAGTGCTGGAGATGCACGTGCATCTACCGATTCTGAAGAGGCCAGGAAGCCACAAATAAAGGAGGTGACGTGGGAAAGAGGACAGAATCTCCAGTTAGAAGATGGGTCTAGATCAGCCACAGAGCAACCCTGGCTGGTCACCTTGCCCCTCTAGGCCTCCATTCGTCCCGCTGAAAATAAGAGAACTGGAAAGGAGAGCTGAAGTTCTGACATCCTAGAATTCTATGAGGTCGAAGACAGAAAGCAATAAAAATAAAGACCTGCAGGGTAAGATGCCTTGAGAGGCCTGAGATGTGCTGGAGGAAAGTGCACAGTGAGGTGAGCAGCCCTGCGGCATGGGGAGACCCTGGACCAGCTGCGGCTACGGACACCCTGTGGTGGGCAAGGAGGTAGCCGCCTGCCAGAAGCAGAGCAGGCTCGCGTCCCTGGGGAGCCCCGGCCCCTGCGCCCATCAGTTGGTCTGAGCAACACAGTACCCAGGGCTTCAGGGCCAGGACCCACACTGGCCTCTCATTCCTGCGAAGGCCACTGGCCACCTCACCCCCCGGTCTGTGCTCCAGCCTCCCAGGTGCCCCAGGGAAGGCCCTATATCCCAACCCACGCCACCCGCCCCCCCCCCCCCCCGCAGGATTTCAGGCCACAGCTCCTGGAGAGGGCCTGGCCTCCACCCATCAGAGGCTCCAGTTCTGACCCCAAGCGCAGGCAGGTGCAGACCAGCCCCTTCCCTCCACTGCTCTCTGAATCGCAACAGGACTCCTTCATCCTGGCTCATCCTCCACACCTCTTCTTCCCCACTTGCCAAATTCTGCTCATTTTCCAAGGGAACTGTGTCTCCCTTCACCCGTTCCTTCCCACTGTACTATGTCTCCCCATCCACCTAGGCCTGCCCCAGGGCTGCCTGTTCCCCACCCAGAAAGTCTCCCTTCTGAAGCGCAACTTGAACCACACGCTCTTGCCCACAGATCTCAAAGGACACCCCCTTCCACCTACATTGTAGCGACATGCCTCGGCCAGCATCCAAGGCCATGGTGATGTGTTACCTCTCCGGCTGCACAGGGGTGGCCCTGCACTGGGGAAGACTCACTCCAGCTGCCAGGTCTCTGCCTCTGCATTCCCCCTGCAAGCTATGTTGGGGCTTTAGAGCCTCCCCCATAAAGTCCAGCCCGGGGGTCCCCCCGCCCAGACACTCCCAAATGCTGCTGAGCTCCTCCTCCTCCTCCTCCTACGGCCTTCTCCCCACCCGACTCTCAACTTGCTCTTCCCCATGCCCCTTGCTTGACTCCCCTTGGATCACGAGTCATTCCATGTTCCTCTTAGACACCCACCCACCTCTCAACCCCACACAAATGACACGCCCCCTGTAGGCGAGGCGAGCACCTTCCTCATCACTGGATCCCCGTGCCGTGCAGACCGAGGCACTTCAGACAATTCTGTTCCTGCAAGTCACACTGAACAACCTGTTCCCAGGAGGGTGGAGGTGGGGGCGGCTGCCAAGGTACTCTGCGGAGGCCCCTGCAGCTGGCTGCTGTCGGGAGCCACCACCACCCTGCCGGGGACAGGCCTCCTCTGTCCAGCACAGCCTGGTTGTACATTTGTGAGTCATGGTCACAAGGCCCACAGCAGCTTGGTGAGGGACGTTCTCTATACGCACTCACACACATGCACAGACACACCCCAGACAGCAGACCATGTCCCACCTAGAGATCAGAATTAAAGCTCCAGGAAACAGCGAGAAGAGGGACAGAGATGTTCCGGCTCAAATCCCTCTTTAGCTTGTCTTCTCCAGGGATTTGTTATCTCCTTTCTCCATTTCCTCCTGCCTGGAGCAGGGGTGAGGTGGGTGGGGCGTACTCCAAGGGGCAGGAAGGCAGGGTGGGAGGCGAGGGGTAGGCCCCACGAACGGCTACCACACCATCTACCTGCCTGGGCGAGAGCCTGAGCCATCTGAGACAGGTGCCAGAGGCCCAAGACAAGTCAAGGCCTGAGAATAAGCCCCACAACCCTGCTCTGCTCAGCCCCACCCTGTCCTTCTGCGCTGGACAGGCAGCTCCGAGAGGCAGTGGGCAGCAGTGTGCTACCCCCAATAGGCCTTGCCTTTGTGTCCTAGGGCAGCCTTAACAAAGTGCCACGGAAGGGGTGGCTCAGACGGCAGAAACTTGTTCTCACAGTTCTTGGGGCCAGAAATCAAGGTGCCAGCAAGGTCGGCTCCTCTGAGGGCTGTGAGGGAGAATCTGTTCCAGGCCTCCCTCCCAGTGGCGGGTGGACGCAGGCATTTCTTGGCTTGCGAATGGTGTTTTCCCCGTGTCTTCCCTTAATGCCTGTCTGTCTCTGCGTCTAAATGTCCCCTTTTTTATAAGGACACTAGTCATATCGGATTAGGGGCCTCCTTAATGACCTCATCTAACCTGATCCTCTGCAAAGACCCAATTTCAACATAACTGGTACTGTGGGTGAGAACTTCAACCTCTTCTTGGAAGAAACAATTCACCACATAACTGACCCCCGAGTGGAAGCTGCTAAAGGTACTGTTATTGCTCCTATGGAAACAGTAACTATAAAAGAGCTGACCCTCATGGGCTTGCCATGGGCCATGCTCTAATATAAGCATGCATAACAACATAATGAGGTAGGCTGCATTTATTACCTCCACTTTGCAATGAGAGCTGAGGCCCAGAGAGGGTAGGGAACTTACCTGAGGTCCCACAGCTTGTGAATGACAAAGCCAGGATTCAAACCCAGGTGGTCCTTAGTCACTGCACTACAAGGATCACACCACACAAAGTGAGCATCTGTGCCAGGCTGGCATTCTCTCACGATGATACTTAGTCCCAAATCCTGGGCCTGGGTGTGGTCCACTGGGGCCATCGGATTGAACCATGGAGTTCTCATGGGGTAACTGTCCCCTGTGTCCTGGCTCAAGTTGACCTCCAAGCGTGGGGACAGCCCTGCAGTGGGTGATGCCTAGGTGAAAGAAGTTCTGAGTGGGCAAAGGGAGAGCGCTGACTCCCTTCCTGGGATGTCCACCACCTGCACCCAGATGGGCACAAAACCACACCGTATCATTGTAGTGGAAGGGACTACTGATTTGTCCGGAAGGCCTTTACTCAGTGGGGGAAGACTGGGAGAGGGCTGAGCTTGAAAAGCCTGAAACTCTCTGCCTTCAAGCCTCTGGGGCACTGGCCACAGCCCTGGCCTGGAGGCAGGCCGGAGAGTCCCCTCTCCATAATTGCGTGTGCTTGTGGGTGGTGTTGCTGTTATTATTACTGTTGTAGTAATCACATTACTAGATGTTTCTTCCCCGGCCACTCCGGGTGCAGCACAGACATTAGCTCATAACACTGCCGTCTTTACTGGGAGGCAGAAAACCGTGCAGGCACCAGGCTGCCAGCTCCCTCCTGGGCAGAGAAGGGCCCTGCAGGTTCTTCTGCCCAGCTCCTAACACGGCCTCGCTCTCTCCCCTTCTCTTGGCAAAGTGGCACCAAAGCTGAGTCTAGATTTAGAAAAGCAGTTAAAGCAGCCAGAAGCTGAAATACACAAGACCATGGAAAACTTAGGGTAGAAACAGCGGCCAAGGCAGTGAGATGTTTAATTGACTTCCCTCCTTCTCTTGGCCTGTCCCTGGGATTCCGCAGGCAGCGGGACAGGTCAGGGTGTCTCACACAGGTGAGCACGCAGGTCTGGCAACAGCCCCAGGTGATCAGACCGGGACCCTGAGAGTCACACAGCTGCAGTCTCTCGTCCAACGTAACTCATGCACAAGTGCGCAACGGCATGGGGCTTCAGGGTCAGAGCTACCCGACTGCAAAGCCCAAGTGCCTGCCATTAAGCCACACTGAGTCACAACCTCAGGCCACGGGCAATGAGCTCATGACTGGGGGCTGCAAGTCCCCGTCCTCCAGCCCCCAAGCAGCAGCTTCGTCCCTCTTTTCAGCAAGTTTTCCTCGTGCTGCTTAGAAGCCCTCAGAAGCCAGGGTGCTCCAGAAGCCCAAGGGCTGTGGCAGTTCCAGCAGAGGGGCGCGCACATGAATTAAAGAGATGGCCCCATCTCCGGCAGGGGATAAAGACACAGACACAGATACGGCATAACTGGATAGGAGTCCAGAATGATTAGGATGCAGAGAGCAGCAAGGACCTCCCAACAGTCTCTCTTGGGGGGAAATATCGGGGCCGACCTCTCGGATGAGAAGATTCCCTGCACCTCTCAGGAAGGGAACAGGCCAGTCACCAGGGACGCTGTGGCTCTGGGCACAGCAGTGGGTCATGCAAGGCAGCAGCTCCAGAGGGCACTGAGTCTTGAGCCCAGCCCGCCCTGACTGCCCACACATCCCACACCCGCCTCCCTGACTCGTGCCCTGAGCCCCTGAGTTTGGCACAAACCATGGGTACCTCACTGGCTCCCAGGCCTATGAAACCCTGACCCACACTCCAGCTATGAAACCCATCCCTGCCCCACCCCTGGGGAGAAGGGGAAGTGCAGGGAAGCTCCTGATCAAGAGGATGTGATTCTTGGCTCTATCCTCCTGCAGGGAGGTGAGAAGTTTCTCCTCTTCCGGCAAGCGGGCTAAAGCATCAGCTTCCCACCGCCAACATCCCACCTTCTCTCCAGGCTTTCTAGGTGCCCAGGACGGAGCACTTTTGTGTCTCCAGCCAGATCCTAAGTCCTGAGTGGGGAGAGGGTGGGGACGAGGGGCTCTATCCCACACCCAGGAAGCTCCTAGTCTGATGTAGCATCTGCTGCCCTCAGAGAGTTCCCAATCTGGCAGCACAGACGGGGCCCCTGCCCTCAGGAGCTCCCAGTTGGATGGGGGAGGCCCGGTCCCTGCTCTCAGCTTCCTATCCGATGGAAGGGTCAAGCTTCCTGCCCTTAGGGGACTCCCTGACACCAATCTGAGGAGGGCTGGCATTGAGACACAAGGCAGAAAGACCCCTCAGGACAGAGCCCAGCAGCAGGCAGCCCCTCTGCAGCAGCATCCGCCCTGGCAGTGCAGTCTTCCTGAGCAAAGAAGACCTTCAGGGATCGGAAAAGCAGATGGCACGTGCCCTACGGAGGGAAGGGTGGGGCTGGCCAGCTGAGGGAGCAGGGAACAGGGACCCACCTGGGACCCAGGACTGGTCATCACGGTTCACGTGCAGCCTGCACTCCAACTCTGGGTCTTCCGCACTCACTGCCTTGCAGGTGGCCCAGGGAAAGGCCCCAGGCTGCCCAGGGTGGAAGGTCCCTGCTGTTCATTCTGTTGTCCCTTTGGTTCCATGCTGGCCGTTCAGGGCCCTGGTGTCAAGGCTATGGATGGGGACATGGCCGGGCAGGTGGGCTGGCCCTGAGACAGGGGACTGGAAGCAAGCATGGGTTCATGGGCATTGTTGCACGGTGCTCCACACTGTGCACCCCTGCACCACACACAGTGCCCTCCACGCAGGAGGGACTCAGGTCTTTGCTCTGCTGCCAGCAACCAGCCATCGGGGGATCAAATGGTGGACAGGGCCACGTGCATGCTGTTCAGATCTGTTCCTTCTGACACCCTGTGCTCTCAGGTGGTGGGACTGACGACTGTTTATCTCACAAGCCCAGGGTTGTCCCCACCGGACTGGAAACTCTCCAAAGACAGAAGCCGAGCTTCCCTTTTCCGGAGGACGGGGGCTTTGTGGATCTGGGCAGAGAGGCAGGCCTTCGGGCCACCCTCCCCCGAAACACACATGCGCATGTGCACAGACACACACACACGCACGCACACACACGGGAAGGAAGCAAGCACTCTCCCGTGTCCTAGCAGGGGGCTCTGAGTTCTCCCAGGACCCCTGCTGATTTCTCCAGAAAGACAGTCCGTGCGGGATCCACAGCCCTTTCACATGAGCTCTTCCCAGGGATGAACACGCTTGAGGACCAGAGACCAGGAACAGAGATGCCTTGGGAGCAGGGACTGTTTCTGAGGAACACGAGCGAGGGGAGGTCACTGCCTCCCCTGTCTCCACAGCCCTTCCTCCCCCCTCACCCAGAGCGACCATCTTTCAGTCATTTCCCCCTTCTGACCCTGTGCTGAGCCTGCTGGTGCAGGCTGGCTTTTCCAGTGGGCTCCAGGTTGGAGGGCAGGAAAGCATGCGTGCCTGTGCGAGTGTGTACATGTATGTGCCCATCTGTCCTGGGGAGCAACGATAGTTAATAAATAAGTGAACGGCAAAAATAGCCTCAAAGGAGCTGACAGGCAGAAGGCCAGAGCAGCTGGGCACGGGGCCAGCACCCTGAAATGCCAAAAGTTAATCTACCAAAAAGAAAAAAAGGTCCATTCCGAGACTGCCTGCGTTAGCCAGGGTCCAGGTCTGTGTGATTTCTGGCTCTGGCATCGCCCTACCCCAGGCACCCAGAGAGCAGCCCGGGACCCGGGACCCGGGGCCCTGACTCAGTGTCAGGGTAGCAGCCCTGGAGAGCAGGGCCCAGGCTGGGGCATACAAGGTTATGAACGGGCAGGAAGCCGGCAGGTCCTTTCCCACCAGTCCTCCAACCGTCCAGCCAGCTGGCCAGCCCTGTGTCCAGCCAGCCCCAAAGGTCCAGCCAGCTGGGGATTGTTCTGGACATCATCACAATCTCTCGCACCCACCCCCACCCCAGCACGGGCTCTGCCCCACCCAGACACCCACTGGGGCTGAGGGATTTGACTCAGTGTCCTGATGGTCACTCACCCCGTCCACATCCCTCATGTCTTTCACTGACCCCTCTCAAGCCTTCTCTCCAACAAACCGCACCAGCTCCAGCCCTTCTTGGCACCGAGGCCTCTGGGGCTCGTGGGCACTTTACTGTCCTCTGCTGCAGGTGTGTGTGTCCGAATGAAGTTATCCAAGGAAGCACATCTAGGAGAAGCAGATGCATACCCCCCTTGCTCCCCCATTAGTTGCGGCCCTTTCAAAACCTTTCAAAACTAGCCTCCCTAGACCAGTCCTGCGAGGGAATGCTGGTCACAGGCCTGACCTCACTGCAGCGTCCCCCAAATTCAGGGGGATGGGGCTCAGCACACTCCCTGGTTCACACTCCGCCAGGCAAGTCCTGGCCCCAGCTTCCAGGCTGGTCCCAGTCAGTTCTGGAGGCAGCCTCACTCCTGGACAGTCTGGGCTGGCCACTGGGTGACCACCAGTCAGAATGAGGGTGGGGCGAACACTCAGGCCCAGGCCACAGCCCTCCTTCCACATAGCCTTTGTTTTTGGAGGTAATGCAATTTCCTTCTACCGTTTTCACCGCTGTCCAAACACGCACAGGCTTCGGAGAAAGGCTAAGCTCTCCTACACCGTGTGGGAGTTTAAAAGTACAAACTACATGCGGCTGCAACGGACCACACAGCCCACTGACTGAGGGCGTCTCACCTGGCACGCCCTACCCTAAGCGCTTTGCATATATCATCACATATCCTACTCAACGGAATGCCCGAAGGCAGCAATCCTCACTCCATGCCATTTTATCGAGAACACTCAGGCTCCAAAAGGGCGAGGAGCCTGCCAAGGGGACGCAGCCGCAACACAGTGGAGCTGGGGCTCACACGCTGCAGGCACCGGCGCCACAGCCACGCGGGAGGCTCACACCCCGACGGGCCCCTGGGCAGTGCTGGGCCACTCTCTACCTGTGCAACCTTATGCAAACCACTTCTCTGGACCTCGACTTTCTCATCTACAAAATATGCTCCAAAAAATAAATAAAAGCAATACCTACCTAGTGGGAGATTAGGACAGTCAGACAAGTTAGTAAGTGATCAGCACTGTGCGTGACCAGCGGTGGGAACTGGCAGTATCGTCCTGTCCGTAGGCTGGCCACCTCAGAAGGGCAGGTTTCCATTTGACTAACATTCCCCACGAGAAGGGACGAAGCTGCCTCTGTCCTCTCCAAAGGCCAGGCCCTGGGGGTTCATCAGGGCAGTGGACAGGCTGGCGCATGGAAAAGCAACAGAGGTGCTGTTCCCAAAGGACAGCCTGCCCCACTCCAGGCAGCCTGTTAGGACACCTGCAAACCCAGAGGGGACCCCAGGGAAAAAGAGGGGCCTGTGTTCAGCCCCTCCCCAGCCCTAGATGGAGGTAGAGGGAGATCACAGAGTCGTCCTCCTCTCAGGACACAGTGCCTCTGGCCCTGCCCACCCCCACCTGCCAATCATGTAGTTTTCCTGCAAGCTTTTCACCCCAGGGACCTGGAGATGTCTGAGTTCCCGAGAACTCTGAATTAATTAACAATAACAGAGAAAGGCACCTGAATATCCGTTCCAGAGAAGGGTGTGGCTGGACAGGGGCGACAGCAAGTGGGAGAGTGTGGCACGTTCCACCTGTGCAGCCAGCCAGTGTCCTCTCAGCTCTGGAAAGCCCAGGGCTGTAGGCCTCTGCGCTCCTCACTACCACCGGCACCCAACTGCACCCAGGTCCTCCGGCCCACCTGCCCCAGCCAGTGCCCCACCCTCCCAGGCCAGAGCTGTCCCTATTAGGCTAATCACAGCTTGGGCTGTGGACACCATGGGAGTCTGAGTCAGCAGCTCAACCTACAGTGAGTAAATGCCCCCCACACACCACTCCAGGACAGCCTCAGCCCTTTCCCCCGCCCCCCCCCCCGCCCTGCCTCTCAAGGAAGTGTGCCGGCTGGCACCTCCTTTCACACCCTCTTCCAGGGCCTTTTCCCTTCTTCCACCTCCTGACAGCGCAGAAGCTCTGGCGTCTGCCCACGAGATGCCCTTCCCGCTGCAGTCCCTTCCTGCTCCAGGATGGAGGGCCCTTGGGGAAGTGGGATGCCGCGTTCTGTACCTTCCCATTCCCTTAAGAGAAGCCAGTCTGTTCTTTAAATCCAGGGTTCAAGTGATTTTTCTGTTACTTCCAGAAGATGCGGAGCAAAAGTAAAGAACGGAAAGACTGCGGGTAAACCAGACCGGAACGAATCTTACAGACTCGGACACGGCCAAGAAAGACCTCACCGAGACACCACCACTTCCTCCGAGGAGAAGCCGAGAGCCGCCCAGGGGGCTGCCCCGCCAGCCCCACGGAGGAGGGCATCGCTTCAGCCCGGCAGGAGTTACCCACAGATCTGCCTGCCAGTGGAACCACCCTGAGGCCTCAGACCTTCGAATCTTTACATCAGCCCCACTGATGGGCGTCAGGTGGGAAGAGCAGGAGCAGCAACACCCCACGCGGGGAAGATGTCAAGTGGCAACTCAAATGGCTTTTCTGGGCCATATGTCACCAGCGATGAAGAAATATTCCACTTTAAAAACAAATGTAAAGCAGGAATCCAAAATTAACTCTCCCCAGATAACCCCTTCCCAAAAAAGACCACATCGTAATCCACATGTGGCCGTTTGGGGTTGGATTTAGCCCAAGGATGTCTCCCTGTCCTGGACAGCGATGCTTCCCAGGCCTCGGCCCTGCGCATCTGGTATTTCTCAATCTTCCCTCCTCACATGGACCCCAGTTTCACGCGCTTCTCACGGTCCTCCCAGAGCAGGAGGGCCGCAGAGGATCCTGGTGTATCTCGCCCTGATGCTAGAAAAGAAGTAACATCAGAGTGGACAGGAAAGAGATCCTTTCCGGGTACAAGCTGCACCTCTCCGTCCCCCACCTCCCGCATCACCTCAGTCTTCGTCACACGTGCCGATGACGATAAATGCATGTATCATTTCTTGCTTATGTTTCATGACCTTAAGAGTCACAGAAAAAGTAATAGTGGTAATAACTGGACTAATATTGCTATTCACCTGCTGTGTAACTTTGAGCAAATGTATTCACCTAGCCAACAAACTTTAATGAGCACCTACTACGCTGTTCTAGTGTACACTCCAGTCAGGGAGACACGCAGACTGACGAACCCTGCTGAAGCTGGGAAGGCCACAGCTGCCTGTACAAGTTCTCGCCACTCAAAAGTGAAACATCACATACAAAGGGGGCAGGAAGAGTTAACTCCGATCCACAGACGTCTGTTTGTCGCTGGCGGAGAGTCAGGAATATCATGAGATTTGCTACTCTGCTGAGATAGCTCAGTGGAGAGCATGGTATAGCAGTCATTTTCTAAAATATTCTTGCAGTTATCATAGCTCGGCACTGGGCCGTTTATCGAGCTATGTTTGGGGCTAATTGCTGGTGATAAGAGCAACATAAATATACTGAACCACAGCCTTGCCTGACAAGATTTTATACACCAACCACTGACCAAATCTTCTCCCCCTATTACACGCCTGCAATAATTTTTAGTGGCCGTCACTCTTTACTGAATCACAATAAACCCTTTCGCTATAAACAACTCGCCTTTCAATATACCCACAAATCAGACTCAGTGTCATCCACATGATCCCTCTGCTGATGGAGGGAGGCTCAGGGCAGGAGTTCTCAACCCTGGTGCACATTAGTACCCCCAGGAGCACTGCCAAGTGCTGTGCCCGGGCCCGCTCCAGGTGAGCCTGGTGCTGGGTTATGTAAAAACTCCTACATGCTCCTACATGTGCCCTCACAGCCCATACCTTCAGCTCGCTGTTGGGTTACTCGATGTTAACCACCCAGAAAGTTAACCCAGCTGTGCGCACTTGAGGTGGAAAACTGAGGCTGACACACAGGCAGTCACGTCTCAATCAACGGTAAGGAAGTTCGGAACACCTGCAAGAATCGCTAGTTCATGGAATTGCTTGAGAAAGGGTGAAGAACACTTGGAATTTGTGCAGTCTCCATGCTCATGTTCACTGTCCTTACTTGCCTCCTGGTGAGTCTCTAAGGCTTCCCCCACCTTTGACAGTTGGAAAGAGGGAAGTGGGGAGGACTCAGGGAGCAGGAAAAGAGGAAAGATGAGGAGAGGAGAGACCAAGGAGTGCACTCGGTCCTTTCTGATATCACCTGATAGATCTGTGGATGATTGAGAGAAGGAGGAGAATAAAAGTAAAAGCTGGTGTTTTCTCAGACTGGGACCGCAAGCACATGACCTCCTGCCCACGAGGACAAGCCTGCCCTGTCCAGGAAGGGAGCACCATAAGGGACCCCTCCCTGCTAAGAATTAGGACTCCCTGTGGAACCTGAGGATGAGAACTACCTGCCTTCTTCCCACAGCGCTCGAGAGTAAGGGTCAGAAGGTCAATGACACTTGGTTAATACCTGGGTATTAAAACAGACAAGGTCCCGACCCTCAGAGGGCTGGCAGTTGAATAGAAAGACTGGTAGATAAAATCACCCACCAAGATAAAATGACAAACCAAAATAAGTGTTACAGAGAAGAAGAAGAGGATGCTTCTAATTTAGATGCATAGCACCAGATGTTACAAAGGCTGTGCCCGTGGTGGGGCACAAGCCTACCTTGCCCTCTGGGGGTGCCGCTCTGGCCCCTCGCCCTGGGCAGCCTCCTCAGCTGAGACGTCAGGGCCGAAGCACTTTCCAGCTGGGACTGCTGCCAGCGAGCCAGCCAGGGGAACGGGTGGATCCCTCAGGAAGAGGGACTTGGCCAGAGGAAGACCGGGGACTTGGGCATGTTAAGTAAACAGATAAATAGCCCTCCCATCCCCAAAAGAGAATGTAAAGCTAAAACCTTGAAAATCCCCTCAGGAATAGAATGGCCCTTGGGCAGGAGTTTCATTTTCCTTTAGTTTTCCCTTGAAGAGTGAGAGGGACAGAAGTGCATGTGAAGCAGAGCTCAAGTACACCTGGGGTGCCGTTCAGGGCGTTGATGGTTCTGGGAAGCTGGGCTTCAAACGCATCCTAGAAACACGGTACTAAGCACTAAACTGCTTACCTAGGGGATGCTACTTGGCAGAAGGGCTGCATCTGACCTCCAGGGTGCACCCAAAAGTGATCCTGTGTGTCCCTGGGAGCCTTCTCCCTCCCCTCCCCTGTTCCACTTATGCCACCGTGATGAGATATAAGGCAGTCTCGCCGCCAGAGCTAAGCTGTCCTGGTGTCGTTTCTGACCCCTCTTCTGGGTCCCATCCATGAAACCACTCAGGGGCTCTTCACAGGTAAACATCTGCTCCCAGGTGTCCCCTGAACACTTCAGCGATGCCTTCCCTCACAGCATCACTGTAGGCTCAGGAAATGACAAATCATTTAACGCCCATCTGAGCCAGACACCATGAAGGAAGAGAGGCCATCACAAATGAAAAACTACGCATTCCAAAACCAAACCGAGACAACTTCTGGAGAGCAGCTGAGCCTTCTACAGTTTCCACAGGCGTCGCCGGGAGGGCCCACGGCTGGGCCCACTGTGAAAACTCAGAGATCTGGATTGGTATAGCGGCTCCTAAGCTAATGAGCTAGCTGTGTGACCTAAATGAGGTCACTCAACCTCTCTGAACCTCTGTCTCCTCCTCTCTAAAACACAGGTCTGTAACTGTGAGAGCCTGCATGCATTCACCTGTCTGGACCATCCAACAACAGATTCTGCCAGTCAGGAATCTATTATTACCAGTTACAGAGAGGAAGCTGACTGAGAAAAGGTAAGGCAACTCAGCCAGGACCATGGAACCAGATGCCCCCCCCAGGCCCCAAAGCCAGGGTCTGCTCCATCTTCACCTGTCACCTCCTCGGAGCCGGAGCGTAGTGAGAGGCAAATGAGATCACAAGTGCTAAAGCCCTCTGTGGGCTACAAAATGCTAATCAGTGCAAAAGCACTAGAGTCTTTTAGCTGATATTTGAGCCACTATGTAGGGGATAGAAAGCCACACATTTTTAAGAGGCAGAAATTCCAAAAATCTACAAATATTTGTAGTTTTTAAAATTTCACATCATTCTGCCAGTCCAGGAACCACTCGACCAGGGGCAAAGATATGTTATCAAATGGCAGTGAGGGGCCGAGGCAGGACTCGGGTTCTGAGGCCGCCAGAGTTCCACCTCTGCCACCTTTCTGATCCGGTAGGCAGCCTCTCCCCGTCCCTGGGGCTCAAGTCAAACCTGGGTTAGAATCCTGCCTTCTCCACTCTTCTTGTGGATTTCCCTAGAAACAGACCCTGAGATAAGGATCTGAGAACAAGTGGTTTATCTGGGAGGTGAGCCCAGGACACATTAGAAGGGGCGTAGAGAAGTAAGAGAAGAAAGGGAAGAAAGCCACACAAAAAGTTCTCAAGCCTGTTTACCCCTGCGGACAACCAAGAGCTGAATCCTTCGGTGGGACTGGGAACCAATGTAAAACACATGTCTCACAGTGATACTCCCTCCACCCCCAGGGGCAAGGGAGCTGGGGTACGGGTCTGCCAGCACCCGACGGTCATTGGTTGAGAGCTGCTCTGGGCGTGGTAACTCCCCATCCCTTCTGACCTGGCCCAAGAGCAGACAAAGGGGCTGGGGCCAGAGAAGGCCCTCAGGCGCTGGCAGCTGGAAGTCCGGCTGGCGAGAGAGCAAAGGCACATGTTCAGGGAATATGGGCAGGCACTGCACCATCTGCTATGCTCTCTAGCTGTGTGACCTTGTGGAAGGTATTTACCTGCTCTTATTCCAGTTTCTGCAGCCCTGAAGTCGGGATAAAAATGTCTCCCTCATAGGGTTGATATTAAGATTAAATGAGGTTATGTACGTAAGGGATAAGCCCAGTGCCAGGCTTATTGCAGTGAAGATGCAATATAAACCCCTACGAGAAACTGAAACTACATAAAGGAGGCATCTCCCTGGTCCTTTCCAGCCCCATCATTTTATTTGATAAAGGATTCTGGACCCAGATGGGGAATGAGACTTTATAACAGGTGGCTAGCCACTGCAAGCTGGACAATCTCCTTTCTGAGGAAAGAAAGCCCCCAAATACCCCTGTCTAAATTACTCTGCCTCACTCTGCCCGGGGCGGGCAGGGGGGTGGGCCAGGGGACCGGGGCCTGAGAAACTCTGAGGCTCCTCCCAGCCCCTGCAGCACTGTCCTAAAGCAGTTTGAACAAACACGGATGCCCCTATTATGTTCCCTGAACAATTGGTTCTTCAGTGGAACATGTTTGGTATTGGCTTGGAAAATTTTAGTACCTATTAACATACTAATAAAAACTTCAAAGTCCTATGGTAAGGAATTCTGTTTGACCGAGTATTCCCTAAACTTATTTGACACAGAACGGAACGGGTGCACGTGAAACACCTACCAACGTCCCTCCAGAGCGCACTTAGTGGGGGAGTCTGGGCGAAAGGCGGCTCTGGGAGCAGGGGTGCCGCTGGAATCATCTTGGGACTCCCGTGGCCTAGCACAGTGCCTGGTACACAGTAGGCACCTAATAAATAGTGGTTGTCTGAATGAATGGAGAGAAGGAGAAAGAAGGACTTAATAATGGTTTTCAAGTCCGTGAAGTGACACAGTACCGGCAGTGCCAGGCAACAGCTCTCTTTCCAGGAAGGCACGTTTCTAAATGGCAGCAGGAGGGACTTGGGAAACCCTGCGCAGAGTCTAGGATCAGAATCCACCAAAATAGGCTTCCAAGCAGAGCTACATCGCTTCCTTCTATGGAGGTGTTGTCTAGCACTTCCGCACAGCCGAGAGCCTGTGTGCAGCTGTCCGCCCACCCCGCCACCCATTCACACTTCATTCATTCAAACAAACAAGCCCTCACTGAGCACCTACTATGTGCCAGGGCACTGAGGCTGGCAGTAGGTCCCTTAGGATCCCTTTCAAAAGCTAACTGTGACTTCAGTGAGCTGTGTGATTAAAGTCCAGGGACCTCCTAAGGGGAGGGAAGACAGGACCACCTAAGTGTGAGGTCAGGAAGCCTAAAGCCCACAAGTCACAGCTCACAACCCTCCCAGAGAAAGCAGTAGTGGGTGTGGGAGGGTGGGATTTCACACTGACACATGAGCTTGGCCTAAAGAATAAAGCCACTACTGTCTCCCAGTGTTTGTTTGTCTACCCCCCTTTTCTTGTGACTATATCTCATTGTTTCCAGGGAGCATCCCTGCCCCCACTTCCAAGCTCCTCCCCCTCCCCACACTCACAGCTCCACTCTCCCCTTCCTTTCCTTCCTTCTCTGACTCCTTCAGACCGTCTCCTAAGTCCTTACCTCTAGCCTCCCTCCTCCACCCCCAACCTCATTCCCCTCATTCCGGGCCATCCATTCCAGACCTGGATATCCTCAATGTCTTTCATATTCGCTCACCAGACAAATGAATGAACCAGGACTCAAACTGAGGCCCATCTTTCTGCTGAACCCCCATCACTACCACCACCGGTGAGCCATAGATGGCCTTGTCTCAAACAGGAAGCGGGACAGGGAATGGCTGGGAGGAGGAACAAGAGGAGAGTGAGTCCAGGTCTGAGGCGTCCTTCTCAGCCTGCTCCATCATAACCAGTTGCCTCTGGATCTGAATCCTTGCCTCAGTGCACACTCCCAGCCCCACCTGTACATCTCCCGCTGGGGCTGCATTGACTTCGCTTCCTCTGAACAGAAACTGAGAAGGGCATGACAGCACACTTCAGTGGACTCCCGGAGCTAGCCAGGCTGTCGCGAGATAACCACAGGAGGCTAGGGTTGGGTGCGGCCTGAGCCCCATGATCCTGAACTTAAGAGGTGGTCATCAGGACCACCTGGGGAGCTTTGAAAACAAGATCCAAGCTGTCTAAGAAACAGCTCCATCCCTGGCCCCACCCCAGACCTTTGGAAGCACAATCTTCCAGATCCTCAGTAACAAGCGTGGCAGACGGGCACCGAGTCTCCATGCGCCCAGCTCCACTCACACAGTGGGCTACCCCGGGAGGCATCTGGCTGGACGGCTGCAACCCCAGAGGCTGCAGAGGCATCTCCTACCTGGAGCTGAAATCTGTCAACTATTTCCACCTGTCACCCCCGACCCTGAGCACGGGAA
Source organism: Glossophaga mutica (assembly GCA_039655065.1). Classification (NCBI taxonomy): domain Eukaryota; kingdom Metazoa; phylum Chordata; class Mammalia; order Chiroptera; family Phyllostomidae; genus Glossophaga; species Glossophaga mutica. The sequence goes on along the minus strand of CM077304.1, from coordinate 120,936,386 downwards.
CAACCCAAACACATTTGATCCCTCTCCTAATATCTGGCAATGGGGACCCCACAACAATGCCCTGCCCATCTCTTCAGGTGTTCTCATCTTGCTACAGTCCGCTCTGCTCCCAGCTAATTATCCCCCTTCCTTTCAAATGTGCTCTCAGTAGTCAAGGTTTCCAGTCCCCTTGCCAAATCAGTCACCCTCCCCTGAGTTCTTCATCAAACATGGTATTTCAGAGGGGATTCAATCCTCCAGAGAACTAGATATGCCCATAATCCTAAGCAAGACCCCATTAGTTTTTACTAGCAACCGGCCCAGAATGCAGATTCACATTAAGCCCACAGGCCCCATAACTCTATTTTGTTCACGCTGTGGTAAAGAGAGACCTTCCCTGTCCTGCACTTGGACGTTGCCTTGAGAAAAGTGGAGGAGTGGGGCTTTCCAATTGTTTTCATGAAATTTTGTATTTGGGAGAGAAAATGAACGCTGATCCTGCCCTCCTTCTACCCTGTCTGATAAGCATAGATGAAAGAAGGCTATGCGAAAACAGCATCTCCAAGTTTTTTTGGCCCCAGGGACCGGTTTTTCCATGAGAGAGGGGATGGGGGGCAGGAGGCGGAGCTCAGGCTAGCCTCCCTCCCCGCCTGGTTCCGAATAGGCCACGGACCAATCGGTCTGCGGCCTGGGGGTTGGGGACCCCTGTGCTACAACATAACTTATGTAACTGTACCCGGAGGATCGATGGGCCCATATCGGAGCTCCCGGAACAAACTGTATCCAATCCCAACACCGGGCCCCTGCTCCCGGGAAGTAAACAGCCACAATCCGGACCTATCAGGAGATACTACAGCTCCCTGAGGTGCGAGCAGGTGGCCGTGGACCGGCCGCTGCCCAGCAAGAGGCTGGTGCGTACAATCACAGGGAGGAGGCTTCCACGCGGGGTGCCCCTCCATCCCAACCGTCTCCCGCTCCACTCACACCCCGCTGCTGCGGCAGTGCACCCCCGACATGACGCCCCTGCCGGCTGTGTGCACAGGAAAGCTGCTGTCCAGGCCTGCAAAGCTGATTTTCAAAGCTCTTCTGTGAGGCTAGGCAGTTTCTGTGATGGGGTTAAGACATCGTCTGTGTCCTCTCCACACAAGAACACGAGCACACTGTCCGGGTTCCACAGAACACAGACCTCGTGGTCTTGCTCCAGATCAAAACTTACACTGAATTATTAACAGTGAACATTCCCGCAAACACAGCAGCTGATCATTCTGCTCCCCACCGGGTCTCTGCCATTCCCGCAGTCCTCCCCACAAGAATAGGGGCACGCTGGGGATCTAGAAAACGAAGCTCTACTCAACCCCCACCGCCAGAAGCTTCTGCTCCCCTGCAAGCACCCCCTTCCCACCGATAGAGGAGACAACATAATCAAAAACAATTAGCAAAAATAACTGGCAAATACAATTAGCCTCGAGGCAAGACATGCAGACCCTCCTCAGCTCCAAACGGCGCCTACGCCCCACCCCAGCCCGCTGTGCTGCTGGAGCTCACAAAGGCCAGGTTTCTCCCGTCCAGCAGGCAGAGAAATGCAGGTGTTGGGGGAAGAAATCAGTGCAGGAGACTCCCAGTTCCCAGCAGTTGTGGTGGAAGTGTGTCCTCCTCCACACCCCCCCAGGCGGTCAGGGAGGCAGTGGCTGCCAAAAGCACACACGGGAACCCACAGCGACCCACCAAGCAGGCCTCTGTGCCAAGTTCCAGAGCGAGGAGGCAGCTCTTCAGTGGGGCTCACTGAGCAGCTGAGCGGGTGTATGACGGAAAGGGTTTGTGAAAGGGGAGGGTGGGACTCCGCGAGGTCAGGGGACCTAACCACACAGGTCTAGCCCCCAAGCCTCATTAGGGAAAGGAGGGTGTGTGCATCCAAGGTACTTCCCTAAGAAGCAAGAGGTCAAGGTCAGAAGGGCGATCAAGGCCCAGAGTCAGAAAGGCAAATGGTCACAGGAAGCCAGCCACTAGCCAAGAATAAACAGGACGGAGCTGCAGTGATGTCCTTTCAAAGTCAACACAAAGGTTTCCCCAGGCCTGGCTCCATCACCCAGGCCAGCCCACAGAGCAGGCAGACACACACACATGCGCGCACATACACCAGAGCCACCCACATGGTGGACACACACGTGCACACAGCGTGCACACACTTGTGCACACACGTGCCCACCCCTTGGCAGCCACGGCAGTGGGTCCCCACCCCCATCCATCCCCAGCCTCCTCGCTACAGACACTCACACGTGCTCACAGTCACAGAACATCACCCACACAGTGTCTGCGCCTGTCTGGTATCTGGAACGACTGGTGACAGCGGTGGGTTCAGGCAGGGATGAAATGCAGAAAACCACTGAGTTTCTCCACAAGGGTCGGGGGAAGAGCGGAAGGGACGGCAGACAGGCGGGCGGGGGGGGGGGTCCATCCCACACGGCAAAGACAACCTCTAATCACTCTCCCAAGCTCACAGGACCCACACAGGGTCAGAATCTTCTCCTCAGAAACCACGTCAGGCAGATTTAATGTGGCTGCAGAACAATAGCACCCCACATTGAACAGAACTCTACTTTTCAAAGAGCTCGTTCATCCATTATCACCTCCTAAAGTGACACTGGACAGTGGAAAATGCTCATCTCCTTGGCCAAATGACCACCTGCCCTCACAAGGCCCAAAGATTTTTTCTCCAAAATAATCTTTAATAGCTAAGCATATGTAATAGTTGTATGACCGTGCTTGCTTGTGAGTGCATGCAGAGGTTTTATGTAGCAGAGTGGGATACAGTCAAACAAAAATGAGGTTGCCATGGCAACAGGCTCCAGCATCATTGCAGCCTATTAACACAAGTGAGGAATGTGTTTGGCAGATGCTCCAGTGTTATTTATGGTATGGGTGTAGCAGAGGGACTTGTAACACGCTAAGCAGGGGGAAAAAAACAACCGCGTGATGCTCCTACTGTACCCCACAGAGGAGCCGACAGTGAGACGCGCACAGAGGAGAGGCTGAGAGGGTGCAGATGGAGCAAAAGAGAAGGGAAGCAGAGCAGGCTGGCAGGGAGAGGGGAGGGGAGGGGAGGGGAGGGGAGGGGAGGGGAGAGGGGAGGGGAGGGGAGGGGAGGGGAGGAGAGGAGAGGAGAGGAGAGGAGAGGAGAGCAGGGCAGAGAGCAGGGCAGAGAGCAACAGGGGACTGGAGGGGGAGGGGAGGGAAAGGAAGTGAGGAAGAAAGAGCAGAGAGGGAGGCGGGGAGATACCAGGGGAAGAGCTAGAGCCAGAGATGTACCAAAGGAAAAAGAAAGCATCATCCCTCAAACAGGACCGCCCCACCTTGCCTCTCCCCCTTTTATTGAGTAAAAATCATCAGAAGGCGCCCAGGAAGAAACCAATGTTTCTCCTCCTAACTGGAGTAAAAAGCAGAGCGTCAAGCATAAGAGGGGCTGGGGAAGAGTGAAGTGCCCAGGTCAAAGGGGGCCAGCCTCGAAGGAGGAAAAGAGAAGAAATGCCAATAGATCCCTGAGGGCCTACTATGTGCTCATGACACAGTGGATGGGACTTCCCAAAGCCCTGACGTTAGAAACCATGCACTGCTGCCCCACTTCCTTGGACCTGTGTCCTCATCAAAGAAAAAGAACAAGGCATCTAACCCGGGCCATCCTCAAATGCCTGCTGCTCTGGGTGATCCAAGGCAGATGTTAATGCTGGACTGTCCCACTTATATTTCCCAGCAGGGTGTACTCAAGACATATAAATTTTATATCAGACATAATCGGAAAGGTAAATCAAATACAAAGAAAAAGATACAGTTTTCTCTGAAGCCAAAAAGGAACCACGTGTGCATTCCCTTGGAGCAGACCATTCCTAACAAGCTCTGATGTACTCCGCGGAGGTCTCGAGAAATTAAATGTGAAACCACCCAAAAGTCTACGCCCTAACAAAGGTCTGAAGACCACAGTGGATAGAAGCAGCTGGGTGTGGGCACTGGCAGAGGTGGGGAGAGGAGAAGAATCTGCCTGAGGAGCCCGAAGGGGACAGTCAGACAGATACTGTTGCTGCAACGGCATTTTCATGCTAAGATGGAGCCAAGCAGCCCAGGTTCAGCACCACTTCCCTGGGACCTGACTCTACCCTCCCAAAATCGCACTCACAGGGTTGCTACAGCTGCGATCAGACCCTGCACAAGTCTGGTTTAGCAAACACCCTGAACAACCCTGGAAATCTCTCCTGCTCCATGTGGATGACATGCCCTTCCCCTGCAGAAAAGCTACACCTACCCAAGCCAGGAACAATCCCCAAGACACAACACCCATGTGACAGCGTTGAGTCCTCAGGTCAAAACAGTTAAAGCCTTTAAAGCACTAACAATAGTAGTTAACTTTTTTTTTTTTTTAACCATCACCTCTCAATTGGTTTCTCCTAGGTTCAAAACTGATCTCTAAAGTTTTTCTTCTGATCCCAGATCAGAAAAACTTTAACTTAGCACTAACAACCCCACCTACTCCACTCTTTGAAATCCGACCAAATTGGTAACAGTTATTAAATCCCTAAGTACCCTTCATTGTGCTAGGCAAGAGAGGGTAGGGGAGAAAAACAATGTGTATAATTCAGCATTCCTCAGTCCATGGGGCTTACGTTGGATGAGGAGCAAAACCAGTGGATCCTGGAGAATAGGAAGTGCTCCAGTCTGTGGCTCTGACTCCATAGCTACCATACAGAAGAGGAACAGGTCAGTATGGCTGGGAAGGAAGAGGGCTACTTGCAGGAAGTGAGGCCTGAGGCAGAGGAGGTTGGAACTATAAGGGGCTCACACAATCCTCTCCTTCTCTAAAAAAGAAACCCAGGGCCCAAAGAGGTTGCAGGTCCCTTCCTTCCCAGTCACAGGGCACTTTGGAGGTGCAGCTAGAGCCCGGCGCCCTGAAGTGCATACTGGTGCTATTTCCTGGGTAAGAGTTGGGGGCACAAGAGAGCTCCTCAAGAAAGAGGTCATCCTCAACAGGATCATAGTCTGAGAAGGCATTAGAGGTGGGGAGCAGGAGAGCAAGGACAATGGAATATAGCTAAGAAGTTCTATAGAGGTAAACTCCCTCAGAGGGCTGCAGTGGGGTCCATGGTCAAAAGACTACTCTGCAACAAGGGCCCACCTGATTCTCTCCCAGCTGAGCTACGTGCAAACCAGAGGGCTCAGCAGGGGTCGATGGAGGAGGTCCATGGAGTCCCAGACAAGGGGACTGCCAAAGAGAGGTGTGTGTGTCGGAGGGGCTGGTCTCACCCTGAGGTGAGGATGGCCAGTACACCCCTCTCCCGAAGCCCTTCTGTGGAGTCACCTGTTAACAAAGTTTTACTTCCTCCTGAGCCCACCATCCTAGGATTGCCCAACCAGTCCCAGCAGGGATAAAAAGTTCTCACCACAAGCTAGAACCAGGAGCACCAACAGGAAGGGGTCACGATGTCCAACAGCTTTCTGCTTGGGCAAGGAAGGGGACTGCCATCACACACCTCTCAGAGGCTCCTTCCTACCTTTGCTGGTGGCAGCTTTTTCAGCTTGGGACACTTTTGTAACCTGTCAGTCCCAGACACAGACAGCCAGCAGGGTTATCATTTCTCTTCCTTAAGACTGCGTCCAGGGTGCCCTGGGTCTCCTCTCCCCAGCCGTCATCCAGAACTCCCTTAGCAAAGCAGAAGCGGCTCTAGGGAGGGAGGGAGAATCTGCTACAGGGTCCAGCTACTTTTGTCAGGGGCCTTTACAAGTATACAAGGACAGAAGCATAGGAAGAGAAGGGGACTTCTCCACATCCTTTCTCACTCTTATCCCTACAATAAGGACGACGGTTTAGTGCATTGTTTTCTGTGGGGCCAGGAACATTACATGTAATACGAAGGCACCCCTTTGGTAAGTGAAAATGCTGGGGAGGAGAGCGGGTTTAGAGGCTCAAAGACACCACACAGATGACACAGCCATGTCTCTCTGCCCTTTTCAACACTTTAAAAAGAGGAGGGTGGGATGTCTGTCTGTGACCTTGCAGGCCCCTCAGTCCAGTCCCTGTGGCTAGGTGGGCCCCTACCTGCTTGAGCAGGAACTGGTCCTGGGCGTTGGTGCGCAGGGCTATCGCCAAGTGGAGGGCAGACAGGAGCACCCCGCTGAGTACCGCGGCCCGCATGCGCACCGGCAGCAGCGTGTAGATGGTGTAGATGAAGAACACGGTCCACCAGATACCCTCCGAGGCGCTGCGCGGCTGAGGCAGCAGCAGGCCCACCACCTGGACGGCCAGCACCACTGCAATGAGCGCATAGCAGGCCAGGCCCATGTGGTCCTGGTGGAAGGCGGCACGGTTGCACAGCACCGCCATAACGAGGATCACGCCCACGGCGGCCGCCAGCACGGCCAGGTAGGGCAACTGGAGCGGTGGCCGCGCCGCGTGGAAGGCCAGCATGACGAGGCACACGAGCACCAGCACGGCCATCAGCATGGTGAGGCTGCTCTGGTTCAGACGGAAGAAGTAGCGCTGGTACAGCCGCTCAAGCTTGTCCGACGGGAACTTCTTAGAGCGGAAAATCTGCAGCAGAGCCAGGCAGCAGGCGCCCAGCGACAGCACCGCGCCGGGGCCCGCGCCCGAGCCCGCTGAGCTGCCACCGTCTCCGGACGCCTCGTCGCCCTCGATGGCGCCGGCCTCCAGATCGTCTGCCGCGCGGCCCTTGCCTCGCCGCTCCTCCAGGCCCAGCTCCACCGAGCGGGGGCGCACCTCAGTCCCGCCGGCCGCGGCCGCTGAGGCCGCCGAGCCGCCGCCGCCGCCCGCAGGGGGCGCCCGGGTGCTGCCCCCGCCGGCCGCGCCCCGCCGCTGCCTGCGACTGCCGCGGCCGCAGTCGTCGCCGCCGCGCTCCTGCCAGGCGGACTTGGATCGGAAGCTGAAGCCGAAGCCCCCGGCCAGGGGATCATCGCCACTCAGCGGAGGATCATCGTCGTCGTCGCTGCGCCAGCGGCTGGCCAGGCGCTGCTGCTGCTGCGGGGTCACCGCCCCCCCAGGTTTCTTCGTGGAGCCGCGGGCCGAACCCCCAGGGGCGTGGGGGTACCCATTGGCGCGGGAATCGGCCGCTCCCCACGCCGAGCGGTGTTCCGAGCTTCCCCGGGACGCCGGCGCCGCCGCCGTCTGCGCCGCGTAGCCCGGGGGGCTCACGCTTTTGGAGCCGGACATCCCCCTCTCGGCCTCGTCGTCTTCTTCCTCCTCCCCCGGGGACCGGGCCGGGGGTCTCCAAGGGGAGGGCGGACGGCCGAGCAGGGGGACCAGGCTGGGGTCACACGTCGGTGGCGGCCCGGGGCCCTGCGCAGCAGCGGGGCATCTTGGCACCCCCGTCCTGAGAGGGGAAGGAGGGCGAGGTGGGAGGTAGGTACAGCCCCGAGGTGAGAAGTGACTGAGAGTCCGCGTTAGGAGTCCCAGGTCCGAGATGGAATTGGCTTCCAGCTATGGCAGCAGAGACTGGTTGAGCTGCTGCGCCGAGCGCAGAGGGACGTCCGGACTCCTGGCTCGCGTCGAGCTCGACAAGGACCAGAGTTGCGGACGAGACGGGACGGAGAGATGTCCTTGCAGGCGGCGCCTCCCCGGGACTGCCAATGCCCGGACGCGGCGCTGGCAGATTATACCTCGGCAGAGCTCAGCGGCACAAGCGGCTCGGCAGTGGCTGGAGCGGCTAGGCAGGGGTCCCGGCGTGGATACCTAGCGAGTGCCCTTTCCTTGCAGTGGACTGGGAGCGACTGGGAGGTGCGAGCGCCAGCCAGCATTATTTTCTTACGAGGGGTGGGGAGGTGGGATGGAGGGTGGAGAGGACGGGGGAGGGGGCGGCAGGCGGAGCAACAGCTCCGGAGCCCTGGGGGGAGGGTCCTGGAGCCCGGGGGGAGGGGGGCCGTCGTCCGCATCCCCCACCTCCCGGGGCGAGAGTGGGAGCGTGCCCCAACGAAAGCCTAGCCAAGCCTTCAGGGCGTCCGCGCAGGGGGCGGGGGCGAGGGCGAGGACTGGCTCCTGCGGCGCGGCCCTTCCCTTCTCATCTCCCTCTTCCCCCAAAACGGAGCGGGGCTGGCCCGGACCCGCCGGCCCAGGAGGACTGTCGCGCCGACTCCGAAAGCTCCAGGCTCCTCGCAGCCGACTGCGGCCCTCCGCGGCCGGGTGCAGAAAGACTAGGCAGAGGGCGGAATCCGGCGCAGCGTCGCCGCCGTCCTGCCCCAACGCAGGCGGGTTTCTGCCGGGGAGCACGGCATCCAGAGATCAAGGGCCGAGACTCAGAGACAGCCGACCGGCAGCGGCCGGCGCAGGAGCCGCTGCGCCCCGGGGGCGCTCTGGGGGCGCCCGCGGGAGCCTGGCGCAGGGCGCGCCATGCACGCCTCGGGCCCTGAGCCGCTCCGGCCGCTTGCGCCGCTCCTCGCTGCTCGCCTGCTTGCCGCCGCCGCCGCCGCTGCGGGAGCGCCCTCCGCATCCCCTCCTCCCGCCGCCTCCCCGCCCCCCGCGCCGCTCCGGACTCAGCTCACGGCGACTTGCGGTCGCCTCCGCCCCTGGCCCAGCCACTGCCCCCGCCACGGCGTCCCGCGAGCATCCTCAGGCCGGGCTCCGGGGGCTGCAGGGGGCCCATATCCTCTACCTCACCTAAAATTTTCGTCGCGCCCCCTCCCTTCCTGGCTCCTGGAGCTGCGTCCAACCCGCGGTTCTTGGCCAGACCTGGGCGGCGTTCCGTCCTTCCCTCCCCGCCCCCAACCCCGCCACTCGGGTTTTTCGTACCCCCAGTTCTATCTTCCCTCTTTTGTGTCCCCCTTTAATCGCCCCCCCTTTCAACCCAACTTCAGGCCCAACACTGCACCCCCCCTTCCCTGGCCCGGCTCGATTGGCCACTTCCTGAGCTGTCAGACTTGAGTCCGGCGCTCTTATTGGGCGATTCTCTGGCCTGGTGGCCGTGCTAAAGGAGGGCGCACAGGGCGGTGGGGCCCCCGGGCAGCGACTGCCGCAGGGAGCCGGAGACCACAGCCCCCGGAGAGGCTAGAGGGGCCCAAGAGCCGGACCCAGAAATGGACGGGGGAGATGAGGAGACCGAGGATCTCTGAGGAGCAGAAAGACAATGACGGAAAAGATGGAGATGCAGTGGGTGAGGCCGCTGCAGCCAGGGCGGGGCGGACAGGACTGCTTTGGTGGGTAGTTATGGAGAGGGAGACCCACAGACAGCACTAGGAACGCTTGGAGTTTATGTAGAGCGCTTTGCCAGTTTATGCTTTTGATTTATCTCATTTGCTTCCTTTCAGTAACCCTGGAATGTGACCGGGGACGGGCCCCTGTGATTATTCCCAGTTTATAGATGCGGAAACTGAGGCTTCAAGAACTTAATCAACTTTCCGCGGTCACACAGGTCTCCTAACTTACAACGGAAAGATCTTTTGTCAGCACCAGATTGCCTCCCCTACATAGTAGGATGTTATCAGGGAGGATGCCTATCAGAGCAAAGTGGAACCTCTGCTGGAGTGGGGACCGGGGAGCGAGCAGGAAAACGACCCGATACTCCTGCACGGCGCTAGCGACAGAGAGGCAGGAGTGGAGAGGACTTGACTGCGCGTCAAAGAGGATCTAAGCCTGTGGAGTGACACACCTAACCGATTCCCCTTAGCCCTAAGCTGTCCTGATGGAAGTTTTGGCAGTCTAAGCGCTGAGAACTTGAGGGAACCACACCTCTACCGGTGGGGAGAGAAACAACCTTCACTTTTACTCTTCATCCTCCAGTTCTCTGCAGAACTTCTGACAAGGAGCCTAGAGGGTTGAGTGAGCTTCCCTTTCTCTGTGCTGCTCACCTTTTTGCAGATTGGGAAATAAACCTTGCAAGAGTTATAAATTGGAAGGAGAAAAAATTGGAAGAGATCTGAATAAACTAACCCTTGAGGAATCCAGCCTCGGAGTAATCCATGATTAGCTAAGTCACAAAAGGCACCATGAATTTAGTCAACAAACACTCACTGAGCACCTCCTGCGTGCTGGGTTGGACAGGGACAGACGGAGCAACTCTGGGCTGCAGTTGGGGGAGACCAGCTGGCCACTAACTCAGTTCAGAGCACAATTCAGTCAGTGTTCAGTAGAGATTCAAATAAAGCATTTAAGGGGTTCAGAAAGAAGAGGCATTAATTCCCAGTGTGAGGGCCAAAAAAGACTGGAGATCAAACCTGGGGTGAGCAAGGGAGAATGAGTAAGAAAAAAGGGAAGACGGGCTAGTATTTATCAAGCAACTGCTGTGTGTCTGTAAATATTTTATTGTCACAACCATTTTGAGGAAGATGTTATTCTCCTCACTATGAAGACGAGAAAACAGAATTAGAGAATCAAAAAGTTTGCCCAAGGCCCACAGTCGGCAGCCTGCCACTTGAACTCCACCGAGTAGCAGTGTAGCAGATACGCTGTGGGAGGGACGCGCGGGCAGGCGGCTGCAGGGACTGATGCATCAAGGTGCTCAGGCCCTACCCCTGAACCTTCTCACTCCCTGCGCCCTATGTAGGTCATTCCTTTTCACTTTATTCAATTTTTAAAATAACCATTATATTTTTAACAAAAGCCATGTGTGATTAAATGTAGGGGAACTAAAAAAAGAAAAGCATTCATAATCATACCACCTAGAAAAACCATTAACATCTTAATTTTTTTAAAACAAAAAGTGGGATGTTACTCCACTAGTAGTTTTAGAATCTGCTTTTTTCTACTTAACAAAAATTGTGAACATTTTTTCATGTCAATAAACATTCATCTACAATATTCACTTTATTGTCTGAACAGAATTCCATTGCAAGAATATATATAATTTATTTAACCAATCCCCTACTGTTAAATATTTTTCACTGTCAAAGCAGTTTATCAAAAGTTTCCATTCTTTTACTGTTCTGAACAATGAACATTTTTGTAGATAAATCTTCACACACATCTTTAATTGTATCCTTAGGAGAAATTCCCAAGAATTGCTGGGTCAGAGGATAAACACATTTTTTTCCTTTAACTTATTTCTAAACTCTGAATCTTCAGTCCCTGCCTCCCTTCCCAGTTCTAAGCTCCCCCCTGACACCACCATCCACTGGAGAACTCCCCATGGGTGCCCTTTGGTACCCACCAGATCCCCAGATTCCTTTTCTCTAAAACTAAGGTTGTCTACAACAAGCTTGCCCCTTCCTCTGTTTTCTCTGCACTGATGGAATTGCCGTTCTGGAAACTCCCCTATATTACAGTGGTGATTCCCCCTCCCCTCCTATCCTTGCCCTTGTCTTTTCACCTCTGTCCCTTCTACATTCTCGAGCTATTACCTGTGCCCTGATCCTACTCCTTCCCTCCTTGCCTGGACAATTGACCAACTCTCCCTCCTCTTCCATCCTTGCCCTCTAACCTGTCCTCCACTTCCCCCCCATCTGATCATCAATGTCACACACTCTGCTGAAAACTGTCCCCAAACACCCTCTTTCTATGTGCCAGCTTCCACTGTGCACCATTTCTCCAAGTCATCGGACCCACCCTGAACTGCACTTAGCACCTTGGCAGAGATTACCTCTCCTCCCACCACCACCGCCACACACACACACACACACACACACACACACACACACACGAACACAGACCAAATTTATAGCACCTCTGTGAGCCCTCTCTAATATTCTTCCCCTCCTCCACCCCTCCCCCTCAGTTCCCAGCACACCTTGCTTTTTATCTTTATTCCAGTACTTGTCACATTCATTATCTTGACTGGTTTTCAGAACTGTCTCAACAGTCAGAGCTCCTTGAGGACAGAGTCTTACTCATTCTTGTGCCATTTGCTTAGCCTGGTGCCTGGCACATAGGAGGTACCTGGTAATTGTTTGCTGGGTAAACAAATGGTGCATCTGGGAAATAGTGAGCAGGAGTCTGAGGCATGTGAGGGAGAGGGGGACCTGCAAGGTGAGTGAGGTGAAAGGTTGGTTGGGCTCTTCTTGAATGCTGTGTGGAAGTGGGTGAACTTCAGTCTGCAGACAGTGAAGAGCCCCTGGATTTGGGGACAGGAGTGTTGTGGTCCATTACATTTTAGGAAGCAAACTCTAGCAACGGTGTAACTAGATTGGAAAAGCAAGATCCAAAAGTGTAGGGGGCCAGTCGGGAAGTTTCTGCAGAGCAGGTGTAGGTGGAACCCAGAGTGACATTGGTGATGACAGTGGTGCCATTGGCCGGAGGATACCTGTGGAGGGCCAAACAGGAAACCCAGGGTTGCCTGGCAGACAAGAGGAGTCCTCAAGGTCAGAAGAAAACCAAGAAAGAGTTAGAGGCTACAGGAACAAAAGGCAGGGGTGTAGCAGACCAACTCCAGGATGTGTGTGCACCTGGCCGTTGTCATCAGATGGAGGTAGACCCAAGGACCACCGCAGGCTGCCCTGTGGAAGGAGGACTCTGTTCACAGAGGCCAGATGGCTCGCACACACCCCAGGACACAGCTGGCCTTTTTTTTTTGAGATCTGCAGACATCCTTAACTTTTCCAGCCACCTTCCCCCCTGTGCCTTGGCTACTTGTAGGACTTCATTCTTTAGTCACTCTCCAGGCTTCTTTTTGGAAGAATATTTCTATTTTTGAAATTAGAATAGTACTGTTTTAGAATATTTAGAAGTATTTGTAGAAGTGGTTATCAGTAATACTCCCCTACTTAAAAATACCTTCCCCCACATTGCTTAAAATTCCACCCTGAGATAGTCATACTTTGGAATGACTCCTTCCCTAAAAACGGATATGGGAACCAGACAGAGAGTAGATTGATGGCTACCTGGAACTGGGGAAGGGGAGGGATGGAGGTGATGTCTGAATGGTCCAGGATTTTTTGGAGGGTCAGGAAAATATTTCAAAATTAAATTCCAATGGTGATTTCACATCTCATTAAATGCACTAAAAACCACTGAATCATACTGAATACTGGGTGAACGTTATGGTATGTAAATTATATTTCAATAAACTGGCTGAAAAATGAATACAGATACCCCTGGGAGATCGAAAGACTTACGCTAGGACTTGCTAGTCATTGTCAAATGTGTGTGAAAGAGTTTGATCAACAGGCTTCCCCCACTGATGCCCAACCAAGGTTGGGGGCACTAAGAGGACGGATGCTTCCTGTTTAGGGGGAAGGGCGTGTAAGGGAGTGGAGGGAGAGAACACCTGGCACCACTGAGCATTTCCAGGGGCAAATGGGGCCAGAAAAGGGCACGAGTGGCCTGGAGCGAAAGAGGGAGGAAATGAAAGCCAGTTAAGAACTGAGGATCAAAAATGAACTTTGCCCAGGGCCTAGGACAGCCCGGCCCTGTAGTGAGTTATTCACCAAGAATTAAGGAACTCTAAGAAGCCTGGGCTCTCTGGAGAGTGAAAGAATCTCAAAGAACAACCCAGTCCCCAAAGTGTGCCAACCTACCCTGAACGTTTGCATTTTGAGATGAAGACCCACACTTCAAACTAGATGATTTACCTTTCCCAAGACAAAACTAACTCACTGGTATCCTCAAGGCAGAGAGTAGACCACAGCATGGAGCACTGAGTGTCTCGACGGTAGGTCATCCACGGAGGCTTGGGGCCCAGTCTGTGAGCCATTGGGTGCAGGTAGCTGAGGTCCCTGGGAGCGATCCTCCACTCTGCCTCCTCCAACCCTTCATTCACCCAGAGCTCTGCAGAGACACCAAGGACAGCAGCCCTCTCTTACTCTTTACCTCTGGCTTCCTTGGCTTGGAAACCAGGGTGCTAAGAAGTTCGAAGGTGGCCACAGGGAGCCTGGCCCTAGGTTTTTTCAGACCCTACCTACACTCACCACCAAACACCTCTGGGCCTCAGAGAACAGGAAATACAGTATTCAAAGAGCTCCGATTGTAGCTGCTGTGGAAGTGGCTGATAATAGCTGGATCTGCCACTCTCCCTGGTGCTGACATTTGCATTTTAATGGAGGCGGTTAATGCCGTCAGCAAAAGGAGTGACTAATCTGTTCTTTGGATTGCTGCTGGAGGTGAATAGGAGACCCTTTTCCGCCCAGCGCCTCTGAACACCCTCTGGTCACAACACAGGATCGCGGCTGCTGGGCAGGTTGGACGCTAAGGCCCACACTCCTTGCTTTGTCTTTGTTCCTGTTCTTGATTTTGCTTTCTTTCTTCTACTTACTCCTGAGCCCTTTTTTCCCTAAAAGTCTGGAAACATCTCCATGAGTCATCTATTCTTTCAGCACACATAAACTGATTGATTACCATTTCAAGTAGAAAACTATGCTGGGCACAGTCTAGTAAGGGGAGCCCAAGAGGATGCCAGCAAGATGCGGCCCCCAAGCAGTGAGAGGTGAGGAAACCACAGAACGAGCAGGAGATAGCAGGGGTGGGCCTCACAGCCTTTGCCTATGGCCTCTAGAGTGCTCCAAATGAGAGGCTGTGAACTAACAGGAGGAAACTATGCCTAGACACTGGGGGAGTGAGAAAGGCTTCTGGGAGGGCTGAGAGGACCCCTAATGTGCACATGGGGGTTAGACAGACAAAGGCTGGGTGAAGTTTTGAGGATTCAGAACATTCCTCTAGCCACGGAAGACCATGCACTGTATGATTCTATGTTACATGTCCAAAAGAGACAAACCTGGAGGGAAAAAACTGATCAGGGGTTGTCTAGAGCTGAGGGATGGGGTGGGGTGGGGTGGGGAACAACCGCTTACGAGTACAGCGGGGTGGGGAAAGCTGTTCTAGGGTTGTAGTGACATTTCCACAACTCTGAAATTATACTAGAAACTATTGAGTTACACACTTTAAATGGACAAACTTTGCAGAATGTAAATTATATCTCAATGAAGCTGTGGGAAAAGGTAACTCTGAAATTATACTAGAAACTATTGAGTTACACACTTTAAATGGACAAACTTTGCAGAATGTAAATTATATCTCAATGAAGCTGTGGGAAAAGGTAAGGTCCAAAAAGACATTCCTTCAGTAATTCTACTTTATAGCTATAGAAGGAACACCCTAGTTTTAAGTTCCTAGTCTTCTACTTATGATGACTCATGTTTTAAAAAAGATTTTTATAATTTATTTTTAGAGAGAGGGGAAAGGAGGAAAGAAGAGAGGGAGAGAAACATCGATCAGTTGCCTCTCATGTGCTCCCACATCAGGGACGGAACCTGTAACTCAGGCATGTGCCCTGACCAGGAATTGAACCAGTGACCTTCCACTCTGCGGTGATGCCTGACCAACTGAGCCACAGGAGTCAGGGCTGATGACCCATTGTTAAGATGAAAATTTCTCAAGTACCCCACGTGGTGTATATGTACCTTTAGTTTAAAAAAAAGGTAAAAAAGCTAAACTGTAGTAATTGATTTAAATGAATTAATACATTAATAATTCCAATAGCATCTACACATATTAGAAAAATGGTTCTGTATTTATGGAGGGAGCATGTTTATTATGCCTACAGACAGGGCTTAGTGGCCCTATTTCAAGACCCCCTTGGTTCTTGGAGGTCCTCAGCCCACAGGTTTAGAATCCTACCAAGGTGTGTTTGCTGCAACTTCTCTACCAGGTGGACGCTGATGGGTGGGGACTCATTAGCAGAAAATGCGATACAGTCTCCACCCCATGATGTTTCTTCCTCTTCAGCCTCTTCCTGCTCAGCCCAAAGGGAGCCCTTTCTCCTCCCAAACCGATGGGCTTTGCGGAGAGCAGATCCAGCACGGAAGATAGCCAGAGCCGTGCGGGTTGGCAGACACTTGTCTCTAGCAAATGTAATTAAACACAGCAGCAAGTTAAGTGCCTATTAATTTTTCATTAGAAAAGGCAAAGGTAACCTTCTTGGAAGACAGCATCATTGAACTTCAACTTTGGCAGCTAAAGCCAGGCTTTCTCCCACCACATATTTACACATTCTGCTTCATCCAGCACTGGAGAGAGTCAGAGACCAGCACTGCCACACTTTTCAGGGGTCATTTTATCTCATCCTGGGTCAAATGACCCCAGTGGCTACCTGCATAGGCAACTGACTATGTATACGCACCATATACAGTAGACTGATGTCTCCCCAAACTGTGTTTAGGTACCACTTTTTATGGTTTGAACCCTCTTTTAGATGCCTTTGGGGAGATTACTATTTGAAGCTCTCTATGGTGAATCCTTTTGTAAAGAAGCCCTGACGGGTGCAGCTCAGTGAATTGGGCATCATCATCTTGCAAATGGAAATGTTGCCTGTTCAATTCCCGGTCAGGGCACATGCCTGGGTTGCCGGCCAGGTCCCCGGTTGGAGACACATGAGAGGCAACCAATGGATGTTTCTCTCACACACCTATGCTTCTTTCCTCTCTTTCTCACTCTCTTTCCCTCCCTCTAAAAAATGAATAAAATCTTTTTTTAAAAAAAGAAAGAAAACACAGTGCTTACTCCCTAAGTATTAGTTTTATAAGCCTGGGGGCAACGTGGTAAGGTAAGAAGCTAGAAGCTGGGGGCTGAAGGTGCCTATTTGCCCCTGAGAGCTGTCTCCCTTTTGGTAGGCTGGACCACCTGCACCGTTATCGGCCATCAGCTATCTCATCTCCCTCCTTTCCCCCGTGCCTCCTTACGGACTCGTCCCACCTGAGGAGAAGAGTCTTTCCACTCTGCGCAAGGAAGGACCCAGGGGAAGAGGGCTGGGCTTGGAGTCAGAATGCCTGCGGCCTCCACGCCAGCTCTTCCACTTCCTAGCTGTGGGATGTGGAGCAAGTCACCCCACCGCTGAATGGCAGTCTCCGGGGAGGATAACAGTGTCCTCCTACTCCACTTAAGCGCTTGTCAGGAGGATTTAGACAACGATGTGAAATTCCTTTCAAATTATTTACCCTTACAGGAAATGGACGCCATTCTTGATAATATCGGATTAACAAATTAGCTCTTAAGAAATGCAGCCTTCATTTAAGAGGCTAGCATGGAACGGGAAACATCACCAGGTGTCAGGCTCCTGCATGTGTCTATAGACGACTGCGATAAATACTGGTGTGTCTGTGCGGGTGTGCGCCAGCTCCCCCAGTAGTCTGAGAGGCCCGCTCTTTCCTCTCCACCCTGTTCAAAGCAGGGCCCCCTCGGCTGTGCAGACACCCTCTCTCTCAGGATTCCGAGGGGCCGCAGCCTGTCCGTGCCCTCCTGCAGGTGTGGCGGGTGCTGAGCGTGGTGCTGAGCGTGTTTCTTTTCAGTGGCCACTCTGTTTGCCTTGGAGTGGTCTTATTCAGTCTCTGCGTCACTGACTTTGACTCGGACTGGGGGTGGCAAGCCAAGCTCTGTGAGAGATCCTGCTGGGGCTGGCTGACCTTCCCCGAGCCAGGATAATCTCTCTCCCTGGCAACAGGCAGAGGCACCAAGGGACAGTGACAGATTGTAAAATCCTTGGGCTGGGCTTTCTAGAATTACTTAAAAAGAGAAGATAATAACAATCCCTTTCATTTGTATGGTGCTTTTAAAAAGAGAGAAAGCAGCCTTTTAAAACTATTCAAGGAGAAGGCAGCTTTGGAGTTGTGTGGTAGGGAGCAAACCAGGTGGGTAAGAAATGTATTGTCTTATTCTTATCTGCTCAATCACTTTAAAGGTGTTAGAAGAAATCCTTTTTTCTCGCCACAGATGGGAATGCAGAGGAAGAAAGAAGTAGAGTGATTTGATCAATATCATACAACATTAGGTCAACATTTGACCTAACCTTGACTTTTTTTTGTCAACCCCAAGTAAGCAGAGAGGATGAAGAAGTTAAATGATCAAAGAGTTTGCTGTGTTTGCCTGAGATTCTGGCATGTGGACACCTCTTCCTGAGGTGGACTTTGTACTTGGTCCTCTGGGGCAAAAGGAATGTGCCCCTGTTAATAGGTCTGAAACCAATGAAGAAGTGAAGGAGTGGGGCATGAAAAAATTGTCATTCTTTTTCAAGGAACTTACCTCAGACAAAGTCATGGGATTTTTAAGCAAGGGAGGACCAGACTCAACAGACAGGGATGGATGGGGCTGCCTTTGATAGGGTTTTAGTAGTGTCTGAAGATTTCCAGGAGTCAGCAAACTCTGGCCATCAGGCCAAATGTGGCCAATGTCTGTTTTTTATAAATAAAGTTTTATTGAGACACAGCCACACTCATTTATTTATTGTCTCAGCTTGCATTTGCCCTACGTGACAGAATTGAGTAGTTATGACAGAGACTGGATGGATCACAAAGCCTTAAGACTTTACTATTTGATCCTTTTGAAAACGTTTGTAGACCCCTGCCTCATAAGCAAAAATTAACTCAAAATTTATCATAAACCTAAATGTGAAACCCGAAATGATAAGAAAAATACAGAGGAGAAAATCTTTAAGTCACAAACTTATGACTTTAAGTCACAAAGATTTTGATATAACACCAAAGGTATAGTTCGTGATTTTAAAATTATTTAAAATATTTTTTAATAAATTGGATTTCATCAAAATTAAGAATTCTTCAAAAGACACTGTTAAATGAGACTTTTGGCCAAGATGGAGGCATAGGTAGACACACTGTGCCTCCTCACACAACCAAAATTAAGTACAACAAAGCTTTAGAAACAAGAAAACAATCCGAACTATAGAAAATTGAACTGTACAGAAGTCCAACAACCATTCATTCAGACCGGTAAGAGGGGCGGAGTCGCAGCAGGAAAAAGTGGAGGTTGGCAGACCTGGGCACGCAGGCAGCAGTGGACGGCAGATCCCAGGCATATAGGCGGCGGCTAGCAGGCCCTAAGCACATAGTTGGCAGCTAGCAGACCCCGGGCACGGGGTGGCAACTGTGCAGACCCAGTGAGGCCACGCAAGGCAGCTGACTGACCAGGTGGTCCCACATTCATGCGCAAATATCCAGGTGAAGCAGAAGCGGTGGAAGGGACTGGAATCTGAGACAGAGCAGAGCAAGCACCATTGTTGCCTCTTGGACCCCGCCCCCGAATACAGCGTCACTACCCAGTGACTGGGCTGCCCCGCCCTGGGGAATACATAAAGCTCCACCCCTCACTACATAACAGCCACGACCAGACCAGAAAAACCCCCCCAAACCAAAAATGGCTCAAATGGGAGAACAAATCAAAGCTCCAGAGCCAATTCATCTAAGCAATGAAGAGATAGCCAACCTATCAGATGCACAGTTCAAAGCCCTGGTGATCAGGATGCTCACAGACTTGGTTGATTTTGCTCACAAATTAGATGAACAAATGAAGGCTACAATAAGTGAAATGAAGGAAAATGCACAGGGAACCAATAGAGATGGGAGGAAAACTGGGACTCAAATCAATGGAGTGGACCAGAAGGAAGAAACAAACAACCAAAAAGAAAACAAGGAAGAAAGAAGAATTCAAAAAAATGAGGAGAGGCTTAGGAACCTCCAGAACATGTTCAAATGTCCCAACATCTGAATTGTAGGGGTACCAGAAGGGGAAGAGGAAGAGCAACAAGTGGAGAACTTATCTGAACAAATAGTAAAGGAGAACTTCCCCAATCTGGCAAAGGAAATAGACTTCCAGGAAGTCCAGGAAGCCCAGAGAGTCCCAAAGAAGTTGGACCCAAGGAGAAACACACCAAGACACATCTTAATACATTAGCCAAGATTCAAATGAAGGAGAGAATTCTAGAAGCAGCAAGGGATAAGGGGACAGTCACCGACAAAGGAGTTCCCATCAGACCGTCAGCTGATTTCTCAAAAGAGACCTTCCAGGCAAGAAAGGGCTGCAAAAAAGTATTCCAAGTCATGAAAGGCAAGGACCCACATCCAAGATTGCTCTATCCAGCAAAGCTGTCATTTAGAATGGAAGGGAAGATAAAGTGCTTCTCAGATAAGGTCAAGTTCAAGGAGTTCGTCATCACCAAGCCCTTATTATATGAACTGTTAAAGGGACTTACCTAAGAAAAAGAAGATAAAAAATGGGACAGTAAAAATACAGCAAACTCACAGATATTAACAACCACACCTAAACAAAAGCAAACTAAGCAAACAGCTAGAACAGGAACAGAACCACAGAAATGGAGATCACATGGAGGGTTATCAACAGAGGAGTAGGAGGAGGAGAGAGGGGGAAAAGGTACAGAGAATAAGTAGCATAGACAGTGGGTAGAAAATGGACAGGGGGAGGGCAAGAATAGTGTGGGAAATGTAGAAGCTAAAGAACGTATGACACATGGACATGAACTAAAGAGGGGAATGTGGGTGGGAGGGAGTGTGCAGGGGGAGGGGAACAATGGGGGAGAAATGGGACAACTGTAATAGCATAATCAATAAAATATATTTTAAAAAAGACACTTAAATGAATGAATATATAGGCCACAACCTGAAAGAAATTATTTGCAAATGACACATCTGGTAAAGGATGTGTATGCAGCATCTAAAAGAACTCTAAACTCAATAATTAGAAAAAAAAAACAATAAAAATGAGCAAAAGATTCGAAAAGGTGCACCACCAATAACGGGCGAAAATATATAGATAACCCAATAGGATATGAAAAGATGCTGAGCATCATTAGTCATCAGGAAAAAGCTAATTAAAAGCACAAGATCCCACTACAAACCTATGAGAATGGCTATGATTAAGGAGTGGCCGTACCAAGCATGGTGCAGGACCAGGAGCTCCTGGAGCTGCCATGCACAGCTGCTGGGGAGGGAAAGTGGTGCAACCACAAGAAAACAGCCAGGCTGTTTCTTAAAAAGTTCAGCATACGTACACCATATAATCCACCAATTTCGCTCCTAGGTATTTACCAGAGAAAAATGAAAGCCTATAACCATGTGTCCACATAAAGACCTGTGTACTACTAATATTTATTTATTGCATAACTAGAAATGACCCAAAAAGTCATCAACAAGTGAATAGATTAAAAAATTTGGTATATCTATATAATGAAATACTACTTAGTAATAAAAAGGGATGAATTACTGATACATCCAACAACATAAATGAATCTCAAATGCCTATGATAATTATCCTGACAGGAAGAAGCCAGACAAAAGTGAGTGTACACTGTATGATCCCATTTCTTAAAAACTGTAGAAAATAGAAATTAATCACTAATGAGAGGAAGCAGACCTGTGGTGTCTGGGAATGGCAGGCAGGCAAGGAAGAGCAGGAGGGGTCGATTGCAAAGGGACAGGAGGACACTGGTGGGTAATGGATGCTTGTTGACTTGATTGTGATGGTTTCACAGGTGTGTCTTTTGTGCGTATGTCAAAATAGCAAACTGGCCCTGGCCGGTGTGGCTCAGTGGATTGGGCACCGGTCTGTGAACCAAGGGGTCACCAGTTTCGATTCCTGGACAGGGCACATGCCTGGGTTTCAGACCAGGTCTCCGGTTGGGGGGTGGTGCGTGAGAGGCAACCACACGTTGATGTTTCTCTCCCTGTCTTCCTCCCTCCTTTCCCCTCTCTCTAAAAATAAATAAATAAAATCTTTTTTAAAAATAGTAAGCTGTACATTTTAAATATATGCGGTTTATTGTATGTCAATATACACAGCTATATTGACAATAAACCCATTTTAAAACTTTTTTTAACTTTTTCTATTAGAGTCGGCACACAACATTATGTTGGTCTCAAGTGCACAGCATAGTGATTAGACATTTATGTAACTTAGGAAGTAATCAACCTGATAAATCTAGTGCTCATCTGACACCATACTGAAGCTATTTTTTAAAAAGGAAGGAAAAAACCTGAGGTTATTTCTTTCCTAAAACACTCTGTGTAGGTTGAGGCAGCCAGCTCACTTCCCAGGTTGTATATTCCTTATTCTCACCACAATGGTTTAGCTCAGCAGCCACTCTGTCCTCCAAAGCCTTACCTTCATTGTAGGTGACAACAGGTGATAACTGTTTTGCCAGTGTGGGTGCGGACTTCCACAGTACTATCGCCTAGTGATAACAGGGCCACTGCTGCCTTCAAACCCAGCCGGCTCAGATGTGCAATCTCAGATTCCCGTTTCCTGGACAGTCTGTGGCTCGCCACCATCCTAGTATTAATCACTCTGTTGGTGAGGGTTAATTACAGAGAACAGAATCTAGTTGAAGCAGAAAGGAATGTAATAGAAGACTCTGGAGACAAGCTCAGGGAGGAAGGTCTCGGCCATTTCTTCCTGTGGGAACTACTCAAGTGTCTGGGAAATGATCTAACTGCAGAATAACCAAACCTACATTATAGAAGTACCTTTTCAATGGTTTACCCCTAATACATCATGAGTCCCAAACCCTCTTCTTGCAAAAACGGCTAATAAAACTCAGCTCGGCGCCAGGAATTAATAACTTATTCAGAGGTAATTCCGTGGGATAGGGACAGGAAAAGGACAAGGTGAATCTGGAAAGCCTCACTGGGCTAGAAAGCACAGACGTCCTCGAAGATGGACGGGGATGTGTGGAAGGAACGCACGGCGTCGCACGGCTGCGAGAACGGCTGAAACAAACAAAAACCTGACAGGGTCCCGAGGAATGACTGCAGGCAGGACCACTGCAGGACAGCTCCGGGCCCCAGCTGTCTGCTGTCCAACGAGACACCTACCCAGAGAGGAACTGCATGTGGATCAAAGACACAGCATCAGCCTGTCTGGGAAATCTTTAGGGAAGCCACCAGGAAAGGCTCCGCCGGAGATCAGAAGCCCTGGATTCGTCCGCTCTGCCGCCGGACTGCCTTGTACCCACTCACAGTCGGATCTTTTCTTCCGCTAGCCTCCGTGTCCACGTGTGTTCAATAAGTGGGGCAAGGTGAACCCTAAGTAGCTCCAAACTGAGTTCCCTGGAGCCCCCAAGCCCCTTGGGTTGCCTAGGGCAGGGCGAGCCCGGGTGAGGGGTGAGCGCCACCTGGAACAGGCCTACTTTTATCTGTTTTACTTTTGGCGGGGATAACTCTCAGCTGACAAACTCAAGAGGTGCAGAAAATATCAACTCCTCTGTTTTCTAAATTTCTAAGTCAACTTCTGACCCCCAGGGCCCGTTTCCAGGAGCCGGATGAAATATTCACCCCAAATATTCTTGAAATGCTCTTTTCAGGTTGTGTCTCATTTCTGGGATACAGGTGTGCCTGCCGACAAACCACATCTCTACCCAGGGGCGCCTGCAGGCCCAGCTATCTCTGCTGATTTTGTGCCACTCTTGGGACATGGGTGCCTTCCGGAAGCTGACCAATGTCCCCTCTGCCTTGCTCTTCCTCATTCCAGGTCCCTTGTTCCTAGCCCACCCTCTATCCTGGGAAAACCCTTCCAGCCTCCAGAACTGTGAGGCAATGAATTCCTGTTGTCTGAGCCACTCAGTTCATGGTATTTTGTCTGCAGCTCTAGCAAATGAATGGAACTCCTTCCCCCTCTCTTGCCTTCCCTGAAAACCATTTTTCTCCCAGGTATTGCTCATTCTCCTAACATCTGCCTGAATGGGGGAAAACACAAGTAAATATTTCATAATTTCATTCAGCTACACATACAGAAGTTTTTATTTGAGCAGAGAATCAGAGGCTAAAACAGCTCAAAAATCACCGGACTGATGAGATGATGACTTCTGTCCTTGGGTGATGGTGGGTCCATGGGCCTTCATGGTGCTCTTCTCTCTCCTTTGTGTCTATTTGGAAATTTCCATTATACACTGTTTAAAAGAGCCGGGGGAGAGAGCATCACTTCACATCACCTGGCCAGAAGATGACCGAGTGCTTCCACCACCATGGTGTACGCCCCTTCTTGTCCCTACCAGCTGGACTCTGCTCCCCATCCCCCCAACCCACACCCCCAACACACACATCATCAGCTGCTGTGGCCGTCACCAGGGCTTGTGCCCAACTTTGAGCCTGGAGACTTCCCTGCCAGCCAAGCTTCAGCACTGCGGCCCTGCAGCTGTGGGGCGGCGCCCGCTGAGCAGAGAGGCCCTCCGGGACCCCACATCCCTGCCAGCCTCCTCCCTGCCGGGCGGCCTCCAGGGTCCTGTCGGGCAGCTCCTCTCTCCAGCGTCACTCTCCTCTCGGGAGTTGTTTCCTCCGAATCCCGTCGTTCTCGTTTAAACACCAGGTAACTAACTCTTTAACCATTACTAATGAGCGCTCAAATTATTTTCTGGGACATGGCTGCCGTGGTTCCTGCCCACTACTCCCCCTCACCAAAGCTCTCCTTGACCTTTAACTCATAAAATAATATTGTCTGTGGCATTTAAAAGTCCTGAGCTCAGCGTCAGAGTCATGTCCCTCCTGACGATGGTGTAGGTAGCAGTTGGAACAGTGTTCCCGACCTCCTCACGCCCCTCTCGGGGCCGAGCTCCACGCTTCCTTTCCAATTGCTCTTCTGAACTCACTTCTCCCTTTAGAGCTCACTAGTGTTGAAATTTCCATTGTCAAAATGAGAAATGGGACTGATTCAATAAAATTTAAGAAACTATCTTTTTATTTTAGGATTATGGTCTTCTTTTTGTTTGGTCTTAAAACATTTTTTTTTCTTCACAAAGTGGCAGTATCAGCATATCACACTGCATCGGTCAGGGTTTATTTGCAGGTTTAGCAATCACTCTACCTATTTTAAGCAGAAAAGAAATTAATACAGGGATTCAGGACTCTGCAAAATCACTGGGAGGACTGGTGGAGCGGCACAGGCAGGGCTTCTGAGAACGCCTCCCCAACGTGGGGGAACTGGCCTGCCAAGACTTCTGCCGTCTCTGCTGTGATCAGGAATCTGGGGAGTCTGGAAGCCACTGGCCCTGTCTGCCAACTCCCGGACCATATCACCCTTTCAGTGGCCCATGTGCTCCACCTCAGCAAAAGGGGTGCCACGTGCCTGCCCCCCAACACCCACAGAACCAGAGCCTGGGCCCAGGATCTCTGCTACCACCCCCACCCCGCCGAGGAGAACCAAATATCTTTATCCCTGAGCTCGCCGGGAGAAATGGCGGCAGTAGCAAAGGCAAAGGCACACGCCTGTCACGCTTCTGCCCTCCCAGGCTCACGCCAGCGCTCCTGCCTGGCCGAGGGCGGGTCGTGTGCTGTGTGCGACCTGGAGTTGTGAGGTGTGGATGGAACTGCTTGAATCAGTCCACAGTATCTGTCGCCGATGGTAGTATGTTTTGTTTCAGTTGGTAATTCTATGGATTTGGTTCTCAAGAGGAGCCCCATTGAGGACAGAAATTAGACAACTTAGATTCATACCCAAATGTCCAATAAATACAGGAAGAGTTGTTCCTTCTCATTACGCATCATAGAATGTAAATTAAAACTGCAATTCAAAGCAGCACTACCCACCTACTAGAATAGTGAAGATGAAAAACGGTGGCACCCCCACGAGTGCACAAGGACGCCAGTGGTGTGTGTGCTGATACAAACACTTCGGAAGCTGTGCGGTTGTACCTACTACAGCTGTGAGTTCAGATGACCTCCGACCCAACAATTCCACCCTAAATCCATCAAATAAAAACATCTGTGAGAACGTTCCTGGAACCACTGTTTTTAAGAGCCCCATGCTGAAGACAACCCAGAGGCCCATCAACAACAGAATGAACAAGTGAGTTGGAGTGTGTTTACACCACGGAACACAGCAGAGCCCTGAGAACCGACAAACTCCAATCAGGGGCAGCAGCGTGGACGAGCTCTGCGCACACACTACACCCTGCCGGGAGAGAGAGAGACGTGAAAGAGGCTTACGGGGCACCCCATTCAAAGAAAGCACAAAAGCAGGACCTCGGATGTTAGCACAGTGGTCCTCCACTCGGAGAACTGGGAGGGACAAGAGGTGGATTTCTGGGGTGCTGGTCATGCTTTGTTTCTTGGTGACATGCTGGTTACACCTGCGTATTCGCTTTGTACAGTAAAATTTCATCTGGCTGAGCATGTAGGGTAATTGCACTTTTTTATGTGTATATACACTTCAATCAAATTTACACACAAAAACAGACTACTTAGCTTTCCATCTTTCTCTTTCTGTAAGCGCCCTCTCACTGTGGAAATGATGGTTCTATTTATGGAGCACCTACTGTGTGCCAGGCCCTGCACATCTGCACTGCTGTGTCTCACAACCTCTGTGTGAGATGGAAGGTCATTTTGCAGACAAGTCACCAGAGACGAGGAGAAGTTAAGCAGCCTGTCCAAGGTCACTGGCAGACAAGCGGCTGAGCCGTGAGTCAGACCCATGGCTCCACAGCCTACGTCCTTCCAGCCCAGCCTGCGGCCTCTCCACTGCGCTCGGTCGCTCCTCCTGCTCTGCAGCCTGGCTGGTATGTATGTGGTCCTTTGCCCAGGACTTGACTCCCTCCCTCCCTGTCCCTCTGCTCCCTTCCCTGAGCTCTAGGTTGGAAATGCCTGGCAGCTGCCACCTTCGCCAGGCACCCCAGAGGGCAACATGTTGTTCCTTGATGACAAGCCTCAGGGAGCCACAAACAGTTACTTGTTGCCACGTGTAGGTGGTCCAGCATTCTGGAACTTGTCCTTGCCCTTGTGCCAGCCCCTCCTGGGAGCGGTCTGGGCAGGGTTTGGGGGATCTGCCAAGCTGGATTCACACCCAGGACCGGCCGCCATGGTAACCTTCATTCCTTGGCCATCTCTGGATCAAGTGGCTGAGAGTCGGCAGGGGCCAGATGTCTGGATACTCTCGCCCTTGGTGCCCTGGCTGGCTCACACGGGACATTCCTGCCATGTTGGGGGAGGCCCCTCCCACAGGTCGTGGGAGTGGCGTGAACAGCGTGCTTTCTGAGGGCAGCCCTGCCTCCTTCACGGCCACACCCTCACGGGCACCGCCAGTGCCTGGCGTCCGTGAAAGTGTCGGGTACTGAGCTGGGCAGACCCTGAACAGACAGTGCAGTCGGGAAAGAGTCAGCGTCCCCGCCCACAGGCAGCTTACAGCCTTGGCGGTGAGAGCGACCAACACCCCGAGCACTCGCTCAGTGCTGGGCGCTGCTCAACTCGCTGAGGCCCGAGAAGAACTCTTGGAGGTAAATACTATTATGCTCCCATTTTATGATGAGGAAACTGAGGCTGAGGAGCTTAAGTGGCTGGCTGTGGTAGGTAGCCTCTAAGAAGGCCCGATGGCTCCCTCTTCCTCCTGTCCATGGTCTGTGTGTGATCCCTTGCCATCCTAGTGTGGCCTGGGCTTTTTGCCTTGCTTCTAATGAACAGAATTGGGTAGACGCTCTGGCTGGTGTGGCTCAGTTGTTTGGAGCGTCGTCTCATACACCAAGAGGTGGGGGGTTGGTTTCCCATAGGGACACATGCCTGGGTTGCAGGTTTGATCGCTGGTTGGGGCACAAATGGGAGGCAGCTGACTGATGTTTTTCTCTCTGTCTAAAATCAATAAACATATATTTTAAAAAGATTTTATTTATTTATTTTTAGAGAGAGGGTAAGGGAGGGAGAAAGAGAGGGAGAGAAACATCAATGTGTGGTTGTCTTTTGAGTTCCTCCCACCAGGACCTGGCCCACAACCCGGGCACGTGCCCCCACTGGGAATGGAACCGGCGACCCTTTGGTTGGCAGGCTGCTACTCAACCCTGCTGACCCACACTAGCCAGGGCAACATATTTTTTTAAATTAAAAAAAAAAGAAGAAGAAGACTGTAGAAGTAATGAAATGTCACTTTCTTTTCTTTTCTTTTTTTATGGGAACACTTCACAAATTTGCTTGTCATCCTTGTGTAGGAGCCATGCTAACCTTCCCCGTATCATTCCAAATACGTGCTGCCAAAGCGAGCACAGAATGTCGCTTCTGAGATCGGGTTATAAAGGGACAGCGGCTTCCATCTTGGGCGCCCCCTCTCACTGTCTCTTGGACCACTCGCCGTGAGGGACGCCAGCTGCCAGGTTGTGAAGTGAAGCAGTCCCGTGGAGAGGGGCATGCGAGTGAACTTGGAAGCAGCTCCTTCTCCAGGTGAGCCTGAGGTGACTGCAGCCTTGGGTGACATCTTGGCCGCAACCTTGGGAGAGATGCTGAGCCAGAGTTCAGTGAAGCTACTATCAGATCCCTGACCCACAGAAACTGTGAGATAATAATTGTTTTATGCAGCCAAAGGCTGGGGCAATTTGTTACATAGCAATAGATAGCTAATAACACTTGCCCGGATTCACACAGCCCATCTGGGTTAGAGCTGGAGCTTGACCCCAAGTACGTCTGACTCCTAAATCCATGCTCTTTGCCACTCTCTGAATTGTTTCCCCTCAACGTGGAAGCAGCACAGTCACTCCTGCACTGAGCTGAGCCTGCCTGGAGCTGATGATGGGGCCAATAGCTGAGTGACCTTGGGCAGGACCCTCGACCTCTCTGTGCCCCAGTTCTCTCACACATAAAATGAGGATGACAGTGATGTTCCGTGTCACAGGGTTGCTGTGATGAGAAGAGTTTATACATGTGAAGCTCTTAGAACATAGTGAATATTCAGTATGAGTTAACCATTATTTGTATTAGATTACATAAAATATGCAAGTATTCAATGAGGGAGTAGTGGGCTCAGACCAAGTGCCTGGGAAAAATCAGTGTTCTCATTTACAAAGTGGGGAAAACAATATCGTCATCTCTTGCTGTCAGGATTAGGCAAACTAGCACCGTGCCTGGAACAGATGAGAAGTTTAATGAATGGCACCCGCAGAAGGACGATATTGACTAGTGTTCGAAGAGCAACGTGTGGACAATGGGTGACCACTGACTGCTGCTACAGCCCAGCCCTCGGCGACCCCGTGCACCTGGGGTGCAGGAGTGGGCTAGAGGGCCTGTGGTCTGTGGGAAGTCCAAGAAGAGGCCTGGACTCTCTCCCTCGTCCTTGGGAATGTGCTCCTGCACAGAACTGGCTGTTCACAGGCCCTCAGTGCTCCAATTAGAGGGTTATGTTAACAATCCCAAGAAGGAAATTGGTTCCATGAAACTCTCCCGGTCCCTGGGGCTGAGGCTGAGTGAATCCCAGCGCAAAGCACACCACCACTTCTCATTCCAGTTGGATCTTTCTTGCCATTGCATGGTTTGTACTCAAAATGCATTCCAAAATAAATAAATAAGTAAATAACACAAAAAAGATGGCTTGAACTCTGCAGCCCTATGTGGAAATATTTGGAGAAGTGGGATGACCATTTTTGTTCCAAGATTTAGAGATTTGTGAAACATGTTTGTGTAACTTCCTTTGCCAATTGCTCATTGAGTTTTCTGGCATGTCAAAGAGCCAAATATCAGAAAGGAGAAACACAAAACACGGCTCCCAAGTATACCGGATGTACCGGTACTTTTGAAGAAGTACAACTGCAGAGCACCCCACACAAAAGACGTGAAGGCTGTTTTCTAAGGTCATCTGTAAGCTCCCGTCTAGTTCTGTTAAGGAGGAGAGGGAAGGGGATGGAAACGGCATGGGGAACATAGGGGTGAGACTCAAAGAACAGCCCTAACAGCAAAGAGCATCCATCGCTGTCATAGCACCGGAGAGCGAGAAGAGCTGTCATTTGTGGGAAGCTTTGAGAAGAGCAGCAGAGGAGCGTGGGTGCAGAGAGAAGCTGTCCTACCGAGGCTGGGGGCAGCGAGATGACCCCAGACAGGAGGACACCACACCCTGTGAAATCCCTGCGTGGGCTGAGCAATTCCTGGATGGGGAAGGCCCTGCCGACCACAAGCCCGCATCTGTTTTCTGTGTTTCTTTCCTTGTACCTGAGCTTACCCCGCCCAGCTTTCCAACCTGAGTTACACATTCAACAAACACCCGTGAGTGCCTCCCACATGCCGGACACAGTGCGGGCGCCAGGGCACAGCCGTGACCAAAGCTGGACCCCCTGCCTTCTCTGAGCTGACGGTCCGGAGGGCGAGACAGACCTGTCTACAAACCTCACAGTCGTTTAGTGACACCAGTGTTAGGGCTCCCACGGAGAACTACGGAGCAACAAGGGCAGTGCAGGGATGGGGACCCAGGGGGTTTCTGGGTGAGGACCCCTATCCCAGGGAGGGAGCCACGGGGAAGGCCTTCCCCTTGGATGCGAGCATATGTGCTATGTGTTAGCTCACTTCCAAGTTCTGTGTTCATGAACTTGCTCCCTTGGTTGTCCAGCTGTCTGGGTTATCTTCCCTGTCTGTCCTCCAGTTCATGCTCCTCCAACCTGAGTGTGCCTCGCAGCCATCTGGCTGTGAAACATAGGTTTCTGGGCCTCACGCCACCGCCCAAAATGCCCGCTCACTGTTGGTGAGGCTGATGCCACCACCTATAATCAAGCTTTTGAAGCTGCCGGCTCCAGAGTGACCTCCTGGACACCCACCTTCAGAGACGGCGGCTCCCAGCCTGGCTGAGAGACAGGGTCAGAAGGCCCTGCCATCCTGTGACTGCAGATTGGGGGAGAAGAGCCTGGAGAGCAGGGCAGCCCCCTTCGTGGGGCATGGGGGTCGGTGGGGATGTGGATGACAAGCCATCACCTCCCGCCTTTGGGGGCCCAGCTCGCACTGAGTATGCTTGTGAGAAAGTCTGGGCAAGGGCAGTGGGGGCTGTTGACTAGAATGTGGCTGCACTGGGACCACGGTACGTAGAAACTCCTCCACTTATTTGGGTTTTTCCCCTTTTCTCTGAGGGGTGGGGCAGCCTCTGGTCCTGGCTGCTGAAGGAAGCTCTGTGGTGTGGTGGAAAGGGCATTGACCGTGGAGCTGGGCCAGTTAGGCAGAACTGTGATCTGCCCACTATTTTGTGGCCTCAACAAAACAGTCCTTTCCTGAGCTAAGTCCTCACCAGAGCTGGGCTGGGGTCCCTCTGGGGTGGGCATCTGGCCTGGCACTCCTTTCCTCTGTCCCTCCCAGAGTCGTCCCAGGCTGAGTCTGCAGACCCCTTGGCTCAGCAGAGACAGCCTCCTGCTCTCCCACAGGAGGCCTCGGGCTGCACAGGCAGCTCTCAGGGGCAGGCGGCTTCCCTTCCCTCTGCCTCAGGCCCCTCAGCGCCTCTGCAGGGCGGGAGGTTGGGCTGCCTGGCCAGGCTTTGCTGCCCCCCACCCCGCTCCCTGCCAAGGATTTCTGTCTGCTTTTCACTGGTCCACAGCCGTAGCCCTGTTGATTAGCGAGGGTCCCCTCAGATGGGATGGCAGCAGGTGGGGGGCTGGTCAGCTTTGCAAGCCAACATCCTCATTGGAACAATGACTGGTTGAGGAAGACAAAGAGAAAGGTGTGGGGGGATGCTTGCCCCCCCAGAGGGTCCATCCAGCAGGAGGAAGGCTGAGCTGATGTTCATTCAAGCGCAGGGAATGGGAGACTCCCAGGGAGGCCTCAAGGCCCAGCACGAGCAGTTTGTCCATAGTCTGCTCTGTGGTGTGCTATTTATCCCAAATATTGTGCCTCTTCGCCTGGGAACGTAGTTGCTGCTGCTGAATCCCACCCCATGCTCGGCCCGTGCCAGATCTCCCGAAGCCCCAGGAGAAAGGAGCTGGCGCTCGGTGCCAGGTGGGTCTGGGTGTAAGTGCAGCCACAGGGGCTTGTCCATCTCCGCCTTGTCTGTGGGCCCACCCTCAGCACCTGCGTCTGGCCTTGAAGAGCTGCTCCCCAGTATCCGCTGAGCAGATGATGGGAGAGGAGGCGCTACAACGCAGCAGCCGGGAGCGCGGGCTGTAAAATACAGCCAGTGTGGTTTCAAATCTTGGCTCTGAGCTTACCAGCTGTGTGTCTCGGGCAAGTTCCCAGCTGGTCGGAGCCTCCTCCTCTTTACCTGGGGAGCAGTGGTGGCGATGACAGCACCTACTTCACAGTGAGACCAGACGTAAAGGCACCAGTGTGGATGTGGCCCCAGGGCTCAGCAAGTGTCAGCTGCTGGCATTGCTGTCCTGGGAGGAGCTCAGGTGCGTGGTCTGGAGAAGGCTTTTGTGTGTGTGTGTGTGGGGTGGGGGGTGGTGCCTCTGGGAGAACGGATCAGACCTAAAGGTGCCCCGAGGGGCTTCTTCAAAGGAGCCTGGCCAGTTGTGGTTTAACCTCTCTGAGGAGAGAGACTGAGGAAAATTTTGGATGACACGTGAAGGGCAGAGGAGAGAAAAAACTCCCACAGAGGGAGAGGACCGAAAGGGTTGGCTGGACCCCATGGAGCTCTGCCGGGGCCTTCGGGTCTCCTGGAAACTTCGGAGTCCTCGCTTCACTGCGCATCCTGGCTTTTCTTTCTGCAGCCTCCTGCCTGCTGCCAACGCGGCTGCGCAGCTGGAGCGCGAGGAGCCTGTCCGCATGCCTGGGGTGCTCTGCACCGCAGACACTGGTGCAGGGGACACAGGGAGGGAATGGGAGCCTGTGAGGAAGGCGGGGTGTGAAGCCACTCCCCCAGACATGGGGGCCGTGGAGACAGTGGGGGCCGTGGCGGCAGTGGGGGCAGGGTGGGCCCCCTTGGAGTGAACTCAGGCACCGAGCAGGGGCTCTGAGGTTACCCCAGCCATGCCCCAGCTTGGAGCCAGATGACCCCTCCCCCAGCTCAGGTGAGTGGGGGAAACTGACCCCACCCCAAGCTTTTAGAGGCCCCCACGCAGCGTGCATGCTACGTGGGCATTAGCAGGGTTGCTGTGCTTGTGAGGGCGTGGGGGACCCTGTGCCCAGGGCAGCGAGGGCTGGGTACAGGGCCGTTTTCACCACGGCCACAGGGAGGCTCTCGCCAGGGAACTTGCTTTCATTGTGGGTGTTGGGCCGGGTTTTCCAACTGCAAAAGCAGAGGTGAGCAGTGGGCCCTTCACAATTTTTTGGGTTTTTTTGTTTGGAGTGTAGTGGAGATTTAGCAGAGTTCAGCAGTATAATTAAATGACAATAATCACAAAATTAATCTGCCACAAAATTACATACGCAGTGCTATCATGCTACACGGTAATTAATCATAAGCAGTAAACAGGTCACAGAAACAAAGGTACCCAGTATGCCTTTTGCACAGCCACGCTCGCGGGTCTCCCTCTAGCTGGCCGTGCCCGGTGTGCCCCGCATTGGGGCGCGAGCTTGCCTGCAGGCCGGGCCCACCGCCCGTGCTGCCCTGCTGGTACTGACCGCGGTGCCCCGGTCCGCCTTCCTGCCATGGTGCCGTCACCCCCACGACCCACCCCTGCCGCCCCAAGCGAGGGGTCCTTGGGCAGTACCTTCAGCTGCTCCTTTATTTCTTCTCTGACCTTCAGGTTGCCGTCCTCCTTTAATTTGTCAACAAATGTCTGTGCTTGACTCCATGTGGCAGGCTCGGCACCAGGTGCTGGAGAGACAGGTGAAGGGCCGAGCCCAATGGTCGGGAGAAAACCGCGAGACCTCGGGCTTATCCGAATGAGTTCTGTTTGCTCTCTGACGTCTCATGCACAGATGATTGCTCGTGACCAGAATATTTTTGTATGGCTCAAAAATGCATTTTTTTAAATTAAAAACATGAATTCGATCCAGTTTTTTAATCCAAAGGAGCTCCTGGGCTGGCAGAGGGAATCTCCCACTCGCCCCAGGCCCTGGGAAAAGCTGGAGGGGCGTAGGGACAGAGATAGTGGAAGCAGAGGTGCAGGGGGCGACGGCTTTGGTTGGGGTGAGGGGCAGCAGCTGGAGCAAGTTCCCTCCAGTGGCAGTGGCCTCTGGAAGGAGGACGGGTGACAACAGCAGCTGCCGTGAACCGATGTGTGGGGCTCGGCTCCAGGTGCTGTGCGCCCGGTAAGCCATGTTTTGCGGCTCGGGTTTGTGAGGCAGGGGCTACCCCTGTCCCCATTTTATAGAGGAGGAAACTGAGGGTAACAGACTGAATGGTGTCCCCTGAAAGGATAGGTCCAAGGCCTAACTCCTGGCTTCTGTGGCTGTGACCTTATTTGGAAATAAGGTCTGCAAACATTTTTTAAGGACTGAGATCTCATTTTAAAATATTAAAATGAGGTTACGATCTCATCTTGAGATGAGACCCTTTGGGATTCAGGGTGGGCTTTCGAGGCAGCGACTGGAGTTCCTGCAAGAGGAGGGGAAGGAGAGGGAGGGCTGAGGTGCAGAGAAGGCCCTGGGAATACAGAGGCAGGGGTTGGAGCGGTGCTGCCATCAACCAGGGACACCTGCGCTTCCAGACGCTGGACGAGATAAGCAAGGGCTCTCCTCTGGGGCCTCCGGGGGAAGCAGGGCCCTGTGTGTTGCTTGGATTTGGCCTGTGAGACAAGCAGCTCTCCTCTGAAGAACCACTGGCTTAGGTCCCTGTGAGTGATCTTCCCTTCCCTCCCCACCCACAAAGGCCCTCACCCACATCAGGGAAGGTAAGGCTACCCCTCTTCACCAGGGTGGCCATCAGCTGACCCAGGGAACTTGGTCTCAGACTTGCCATCCCCTCTGGTGTCTGCCCAGGCCACCAGGAGCAGCCTGGCCTGGGGAGTGAGCAGGACCCGTGGCCACTGCAGGGGGAGTCCTGCAGGCCGATGGTACCCCAACCTGACATGAAATGGCGAGTGGCAAGGAGGAGAGAGTGTCAGAGCAGAGACTCTGTGAGGTGGTTGTCTATAAAGTCTAGCACCCTTTGACCATGCTGATGCCTCCCAGGAGGAGGAGGGGTGGTGACCGTCGCCCTGGTGATGGCCAGTCCTCGTGGGGCCTCCCATGTTGCCATCCTTCAGCCTTGACACCCAGCCCCCAGCTGGAAGACCCAGGTGGCCCAGGTGGCCGTGCCTGCGGCCCTGTGCTAGCGCAGTGCTGGGTCGTTCATGTGGAGGAAGGAGGGGAACGCATGGCCTGAGGTTCTGGCTTGTCCCACTGACCCAGCCTCCTGGGGTGGAGCCCAGCCTGGGCCTGACCAATGTCGTTTAAGGGTCAGAGGCACCACCACCTCTGGGCGCCTCTGTGGAGGAGCTGCTGCACTCAGACTATTTCCTGGGACTGTGAGGCAGGGAAGTGGGTGAGGTTCCTGCAGCACCTGGAGAGGTGGCTGCAGCCTCTGCTCTGCTCCCCATTGAAACACACGCAGATCCCTTCGACCATTTAACGAGCTGGGCAAGAGCTCGTGCCCCCTCATGGCAGCCCTGTGCACTGGGTACGAGGTTGCCCGCCTTGTCCATGTGAGAGAGGGGCAGGGAAGTGGCCATGGTAGGAAGCGGAGCAGGAATCAAGCTTGGGCCTGACTCTAGAACTCTGAGATGCTGTCTCCAAGGAGCCAGGTAGGGGTTGGGGAGGTTGGTGCTGGGCAAAAATAGATCCTCCCAAGCCAATAGTTTAGGGCAGGAGAAAGGGGTGCAGAGGAAATAGGGGATAAATTGGGAAGGTCAAGGAACACAGGAAGTGGAAGGAAGAGCAGGAGAAATCGTATTTCCTTCGTGTCCCCGTGGCAGGGGTGTACGCATGCTTTGTACTTGCCACGTATATACAGGTACAGACCAGCGAAACCAGGAGACCCTGGCGGGTAACTGGAGGGTCTGCTGTGGAGAGGGGCAGCCTGCACCCCACGCCCTCACCATGGGCCCCGCAGGACTGGGGCCCAGGGTTGCCAGAACTCCAGGTCTTCTTACAAGGGAAGCAGGAAATTAAGTTTTTTAAATGTGAACTCTCTTAATTTAAAAATGTTGGTAATCAAAACCAGTTCGAATATCATTTTACAAAAAGAAGGGGGGAAAAAGCCACCTCCAGCCCACAGGCAGCCGGGGTACAACCTCTGCTTTATTGTACTTGTTTCCACGAGGGTCTCGCCACCCGACTGTGAACTTCTCCAGGGCTCCTAAAGACCATGGGAGGGGCAGGGAGGACTGGGAGCAGAGGGCTGTGAGGCTGTGAAAAAGCACCTCAATTTGCAGAAAGAAAGGAAACAGGCTAAACCCAGCGAACACATTGCTGCTGCTGCTTCTTCTTCTTCTTCTTCTTCTTCTTCTTAACATTTTATTTATTTATTTCTAGAGAGAAAGGAAGAGAGAGAGAGAAAGAGAGGGAGAAAAACATCACTGTGTGGTTGCCTCTCACGTACCCCAAAATGGGGACCCAGCCTGCAACCCAGGCATGTGCCCTGACTGGGAATTGAACCAGCAACCTTTTAGTTCGAAGGCTGGCACTCAGTCCACCGAGCCACACCAGCCAGGGCCAACAAATGCACTGTTATCAGAAGATGTAAAAGAGACGTTGTGCCTTTGCCCCCAACCCCAGGTGCCCTCTTACCTGCTCTCCCTCAGCTCCTCCCGGAGGACAGGGGAGCAGGAGGGCTGAGTGGGGCAGGGAGGGAGGGTTGCCTGGAGGCGGTGGGAAGAGCTCAGCCTGGCTGTTGAAAAGTGAATCACATTTCCATGTGATGGGTGCAGTTCACACTTCGTAGGGAACAGGGAGCAACTGGAGCCTGACTTTTCTAAATATACCAGGCGAGGCAACAGCGCCTGGCTCCGAGCTGAGGTTCCTGACAGGAGGCTGGGTCAGCCCTTGGGGTCCACATTTGCAGGCTGCATCCCAGGCTTGTGCTTCTGCCACTGGAGGGAGGGGGCTGGTGCTGGGAGCTGGGACTTTCGGAAGGAGCCCCCAGACTGCCATTCCTGGATAAATATCTGCAGGAACTCTTGCCCGGGTTGAGCTGTTATAACCACAGGGCATCCGCGGACCCTCACAGGGCTGCCTGGAACAGAGACCCCTGGTGGTGCCCTCCACGTTTCCAGGTAGTGGCAGTGTCCACAGCACTCTCCTCCGGGCCTGGGCAGGGCAGCCTCCCCCAACTCTACAATTTCCCTCCAAGGCTACCCCTGAAACCATGGCGTGGGCAGCCGAGGCTCTGCCTTCTCACCATGAAATCCTCAGTGCACACCCAGAAGTGTCCTGTAGGCTGGGCTGCAGGGGGAGGAGGAGCGGGTCCAGCTCTGCCCCTGACCACTTGTGTCCCTTGCTCTCCTCGGCACCAGTGTCCAAGCCTGGAGAAGTGGAGGCTGGAGGTGAAAATGCCAGCCCGAGGCCTCTTCGGCTGTGATGCATGGTGGTTCCCTGGTGCACCGTGTGGGCTGGTGGTTCGGGAGGGTGTGCAGGGGCGGGGTGCAGTTGTATTCAGGACAGTCTTTCCTGGAGCAGGGGGCGCTGCTCATCTCTTCCTTACTTTGGATGTGACAGGAAGCAGCCCCAAACTGCTGGCAGGCTGTGACCCGTGCCTGGAGCTTCCAGGGAGACCTGGGCCTGATTAGGTGTCCTAACGCTGGGGAGAAGAGGCAGGGGTGATCAAAGAGATGTCAGCTTTAGACTGGTCAGTGAAGCCCATAGCAGGTGGGCACCCGCCCGCGCACCCTGGACACTGTGGGGAGAGCTCTGGGCCGGGGCTGCTACAGAGGAGCAGCCACCAGGCTGGCGGGCCTTCCCTGTAACCAGCCTCTCAGCTGTCAGCGGCTTTGCTAATGAGAAGTGCCTGAGAAAAAGGCTGAGCCCTGGGACGTGTTCTGAGCTCAGACCCTCATTGCTCAGAGGAGGCCCTGTGCAGAATGCTGCAGGGGGGTCCGGGAGGCGGAGCCCTCCATGGACCGCAGCCTCCCATGGGCTTCTCAGGGAGCCCGGTCCAGGGAAGACTAAAAGTCTCTAAGGAGCCCGCAGCTGTGCCTGTTCATCCTAGAATGAAGCCCCTGTCTCCCACCAATGTCCCTGTGCTCCAGGAACAGGCTGGTGGCTGCTGCGGGGTCTATCACTCCTCAGAGGGGCCGTGCCCGAGCCCCAGGCCAAAGCAGCAGGCCAGCCCCTTCCTAATACACTGCCTTTCCAAGTTTCTTCAAAGGATTTACCAGCATCTGAAAAGACCCTGTGTAATCATTGGTTTCCTGGCGGTCTCTTGAGCCCCCGTGGGAGGCTAGTCCCCAAGAACTCAGTGGTACCTTCCTTGGAGAAGTCCCAGCCTGTGGAACTCACAGCTGTGACTGGCAGACAGGTGCGAAAAGGTGGCAACAAGGATGATAAGGGGAAAGTGCGGGCACTGCCACAGTGACTTAGCAAAGAAAAATACTGTATGAGACATACTTAAATGAGAAAGCTCCTC
Source organism: Glossophaga mutica (assembly GCA_039655065.1). Classification (NCBI taxonomy): domain Eukaryota; kingdom Metazoa; phylum Chordata; class Mammalia; order Chiroptera; family Phyllostomidae; genus Glossophaga; species Glossophaga mutica. The sequence goes on along the minus strand of CM077304.1, from coordinate 120,898,558 downwards.
ACTGGTACCTGAAATTCTAATTTAACTGGATCTCCTGGCCGTTTTCAGGCAGCCCTGGCGTGTAGGAGGAGCACTGGGCGAGTCCAGGACTGCACCTCGGAGCAGCACTTCCCGGCAGCGAGGCCCGCCAGCCGTGCCTGAAGGGTGGGAAGGAATTAAGCAGGTGGAGAGGGAGTGAGAGTCTTCCAGGAAGAGGGAATGTGGTTAACAAAGGCCAGCAGGTGTGAGCCAAGTGTCCTGAGGGCCTGGGGGGGGGGCTTTCATGGAATCTGGGGGGCGGAGGGGCTGGAGACATAAGCAGAAGCCCCCTGGGACATGGTCGGAGGCGGGGGTGTGGACTTTACACCAAGAGCAACAGAGTTCCTGAGGGCTCCGATGGGCAACCACACGGGGATACCTGCATTCGAAGCGGCTGCCTGGCTGCCGTAAGAAGAATGGGTTTGGGCAGAGTGAGAGCTGGTTAGGAGGCCACCGCTGCTGTCTAGCTGCGAAGGTGTGGCTTGGGTAACCAAGGAGCAGCAGAGGGACACTGATAGATTCATCATCCTCAGGAGATAGATTTAGCAGGTGGTTAAAAAAACTAAGTCAGGGCAGTGAAGATGCAGAATAGGAAAGACGACTCCCAGGTTCTTGGCTTGAGCAGCTGGTGGATGGCGCCGTTCAGTGAGACAGGAAAACCAGGGTGGGGAGAGATCTGTGGCAGCGGGAGGGGAGGATGGCGGTGAGTTTCATTCTGGATGGGCGAGCTCAGGTGCTTATGGGATGTCCCAGTGGAGGCGTTCAGTCAGAGGCTGCTGCCACACTCCTCCTCTCCAGCTCCTGCTTCAGGTGTCTGAGCACTTGGCTGGGCAGGGCTCTCTAGGGAGGGGAGCTCCATCCCTCCCTAGCCCTAGATGCAATGGGGTGGCCCTTCCTGGTTCTCACCAGTTTCCAACATATGGGAATGTGGACTTCTGCTGCCTCATCTTGTGATTTCTCTTAGATGGTCACGTACCATGGCTCAATTTTAAAGTGTTGGCAACTGATTCTATTAAAAATATATATATAATGTGGGTCACATGGAACATGTCTAAGGGCCCAATCTGCTCCGGGGTCGCTGCTGGTCAGGGGCTTCGGGTTTGAAGTGAGGAGTTGGATAGAACTCTCGGGATCCCCTCTTGGCAATGTTCTTTCGAATAAGGCCCTGCAGCAGAATCACCCATGAGGCTGATATAAAAACGGACCTCCAGACTCTGTCTCCAGTGAATCAGATTACACAGGTCTGAGGGAGCTGAGGAGTCTGACTTTGTCAAGTACCCTGGGTGATTCTTTAAAAAAAAATTTATTTATTTATTTTGTTTTGAGAGAGAGAGAGAGAGGAAGGGAGGGAGAGAGGGAAGGAAACATCAATGTGTGATTGCCTCTTGTGTGCCCCTCACTGGGGAGCTGGGCTGCAACCCAGGCATGTGCCCTGATTGGGAATCGAACCAGCTACCCTTTGGTTTGCAGGCTGGTACTCATCCCACTGAGCCACACCAGCCAGGGCTGATTCTTGATGTACTCAAGTTTGAGAACATCTGAGTCAGGGGGTAGGCAGAGGAGACTGGGAAAGTTGGTTGAAGAGGCAGAAGAAAACCAGAAGAACAGGCTGTCTAGAGCAAAGTTCATTTCAAGAATGATGTTGGCTTCCTGGGAAGGGTTCCAGGTCTTTCTTCACTTTCCCCCAGCAAATCTTAGCTCATCCCTAAGAAAGAGCAATGGTGATTTTATTTTTTAAAAAATATTTTATTTATTTATTTTTCGAGAGTGGGGGAGGAAAGGAGAGAGAGGGAGAGAAATATCAATGTGTGGTTGCCTCTCGTACACCCCCTACTGGGGATGTGGCCTGCAACCCAGGCATGTGCCCTGACTGGGAATTGAACCAGCGACTGTTTGGTTCACAGCCCACGCTCAGTCCACTGAACTACACCAGCCAGGGCACAATGCTGATTTTAGTGCACAGTTTCAAGAGCTGATGGAGCTACATCTGCTAGTGAAAGTGAGTGGAGCCAATCGGCATGAAGTCAGTGCACAGGGCTGTGGGTCTCTTCAGGATCTCCTAGCCGGCAGCGGTAAGCAGAGCAGGATCTTTCTGCCCAGATGCTTTCCTGTGCTTCCCAGCCTGGGCCTCCACCAGCCTGGGCCAGCCCGGTGCCAAGCTTGGCAGCACGCACCCTCAATCAGGAGAGGTGGTATGTTGGTTGGGCCAACCTTTTTCCCTGTCAGTGGTGAGACCTGGGATGGAGAAGAATCAGGTGGGGTAGGGTGGGAGGTGCGCTGAGCAGGCCTCACAATTTCCTTTAGTCTGAGCTACTACCTCTTACTAGTTTAGGAAGCAGAAGTGTTCTCTACGGTTTTGCCCAGCTTACCAGAATGCTCCCCAGACACTTAAGCCACGGTTGATCATCACGCTTCTTGTTGGCTGGCTCTCTATTATTTCCTTTGCATATACCTTCATCAGGGAGGAGAAATGAGAGTTCTGGACCAGGGCAGAGTATTACCGGTACCCCTCAGTGTACCCCAAAGCCATGCCATATTCCTAACATCCAGCAGAATGGCATCCCCATTTCAATCATAAGCCCAGGACTAGAGCATGGGTAGGATTTCATAACAAGGAACAGAGCCAGGTCAGGGGCATAGGAAGAGGCAGGCTGGTGAGATGGGAAGAGACTGGGAGGTAAGAAATACAGAACTGCTTGTAGTCAACTCTTCCAGAGAACTGGAGGAGAGAGGATGGAAACAGTGAAATACGTGGGGTCAAGGTCAAGATGGGGAGGTACTTGATGGGAAGAGCTGGCAAAAAGGAAGAACAGAGAGATCGAGGTGGCTAGAGGGAGGTCCCCGAGGGGGTGAGCAATGGAAACATCTGGAGCACAAAGGAGGAATTAGCTCTGGATAGTGTCGCCCCTTCCGTTCTAACATCAGGACAAGAAAAGGGGGAGACGATGTAGGCGAGTTTATAGATTTGCTGACGGAAGGCTGGAAGATTGCTGTCTGATGGCCCTTTTCTCTGCAAAATTTGGGGTGCTATTCTGGTCTGAGAGTAAGTCAAAGGTTTAAGGAGGAGATGGAGTTGAAAGGCAACGATGGACAGAGTGCCAGGGGCAGCCCCAGGCATGAGTGGTGCAGGGAAGGGTAGCAGCTGGATGGGCCCCAGCTTGGGTTTTGCCACGTGGGTACACTGGGAGGTTCATGATAATAGTGAGAAGAACAGTGGAGTCTGGCAGGAGGGGCTGATGGGGGAGGTTGAGGGATCATAGACAGGGGAGGCTGGGAAACGGAGGAGAGGGGGAAGAGAGGTGGAAGCTTCAGCAAAGCCATGGGATGGGTGTGGGCAGAAGAGAGCCCACAGCTCTGAGCTGCCCTGGCAGAGGGCCGAGAGCTAGTCCCAGTTGTGAGTCTCACTGTGTGGCCGGGGCAAGTCATGGGCTCTCGCGTTGCCTTGGATTTCCTTGCAACAGCGTTGGCTCCTCTGGCTCAGAAGGGTCTGTGCGGTGAGCTGATGCGTGGAGGATGCAGCCCAGAAAGAAAGGAACTCTAAGCCTTGTCAGGTAACAGGGCAAGTGGGGACACAGCAGCCACCACCTGGCGACAGTGGGGAATGTGGAAGACCACCTCCTGAGTGAGCGGCTGACAGTGGACACCTGAATCCATGTTCAGAAATGGGTTGTAGGCACAGGGGGAGTGGCAGTGAGACTGATTCCAGCTTGGGGTTTTAAGCCCGTGAGGCCCCGTAGGGGCTGCAGGTCCCGGCCGGCACTTCTCCTATGAACAAAGTTCCCATCCGTTGGTAGACAGACACCTTTCAGATCTACCCGTAAGCAGCAAATGAGACTGCGGCTGGGGCTGCGGACACCTGGGTTCTCAATCTAATAATCCATTCGCCCGTCTCTGTTCCCACCCTCTGGATGGACCAACGTTCCCCATGGGGAAAGCTTCGAGAGTCATACTTTTCAAGGTGCTCAAGCAGCCTGAGCCCTGAAGATGTTTCAAGGATAAAGGTCAAAAGTAGCTTTTGAAAATCCTGCATTAACATCCTTCCTGCCCCTCCCCATTCACAAACTGCACTCATATGCAAAAAAAAAAAAAAGTCTGAAAAGTTTAGCAGGAGAGAAAACCTTAATTTTGTGTCAACTTTTTAAACCGCAGAACACTCTGCCCCTAACATATCTGTATGTCCACCAGTGCTCAGAACTGATCTCCTGAGCCCTTCACTCTGACATACATCAGTGCATTATGCAGGGCCTGGCACAAATAACGCCCCTGTTTTATTACAAAGTCATAAGCATGTGATTCTGTAACAGCGTCACACTCAAGCACACCATGTGACATTTTAGTAGCATGTTCACATTAAAACTATAAACGACTACACCCACATTATTACCCTCCCAGGCGTTGCCTCTGTCGGACCAGTATAAACAAACCACCAGAGGTAGACCGTTACTATTGGCCCCACACAATAGACTAGTGTGGTGGCTGAGGACATTACCTGGTTTACATGTGCTTTTGGTTATCTATTTGGTATGTCCAAAATTGGTGTCATTTAAACAGCTCTCTCGGGGGAGACTTTAAGCCTGTTAAAGAGTGAGAATAATCCATGGCATGAATAGAAGCATTTTAAATCTGTGAGAAAACCCACAGTCCAAGAGTCAAGTTAATTCACACCCACGGAGTGTATTGGATATGCTGCAGACAAGCATTCTCAGGGCCAGACGTGGCCTTATAAGGTGGCCTGACATTTTCTCATGGCCCAGGCTACCCTCCAAAAATATCCAGAGACAGAAGAAGAGTGGGAACTGACCTCCCCAAACGTTTCAAAGAATAACAAGCAGGCTTTCCGTTAAACAAGAGCACTAACACCTGCCTTCTGACTAGCTCCAAAAGCCCTTCGCATTTCACAACGGAGGAGCCTGCAGGTACATGCTGGGGGAGGGCTTGCGGCAGGCAGTAAGTAGACGGAGCTGCCCAGCACACGTCCAAGCCAGTCTCTTTGTTTTAAAAAAGTGTTATTTCCTGTACCCCTCCAGAATATGCTGAGATCTGCCTGCCTTTACTTTATATGGACAATAGAGACCCATAACTAATTTTCCTTAGTGTGTCTTTCCGCCCCTTCAGTATCTTTGGCCGAAGCTGTTTCCCACACTTTAACTCCCACAGCCCAAGATCACCAGTGAGGTGCTGCCCCCCAGCGGGCAGCCGGGCTACAACATGGGAGGCAGAAATGACGATTGGGCTTTAACCAAGGATAGCATCTGGAAAGGTATCTGGATTGCAGTCACCAAGGTCAGACAGCTGCAAGAGAGCTACCCTGGTAATGTCTATGTGCTGGAATTAGTGAGCAGAATACAATGTCCAAATATTAAAGAGATTTATGAAGTGGGTACTTACGAACACAGCCTCTCACACGTTTTGTTTTTGCGCATCAAATGAGACTTTTAGATGGAATTGCCATTTGTGGGAAAACATTATTTTTGGTAGAGACCTACCCCTGAGGGGTATAGCTCTAAATTTGGGGGGGGGGGAAGATTAAATAGTCCCTCACAGGTCTAAAAGAAAGTCGTCAAAAAACCCCGTACGGCTCTCTGCTAACTCTAGTTCCCAGCTGCAGGCAGTGGAATGTTAATAGGTATGGCTATTTTTGGTAATAGTTGCTTAGAACAGTTTCTTCACCACTAAACTGTATGACAATGAGCAAGTCTACTTGTAAGGCTGGGATTTAAAAAAAAAATGAGAAATTGCAAAGCTAGTCTTCATTCTTGTTAAAGAGAACAGAACAACACAGTGGTATTTTTGGAATGCTGTGTGAACAGCGAGTCTCTCAATTATACCGATGGTAGTTCCTCAGGCTAGGGCTCATGTTAACACAGCACACATAGTTGCCACAAAATATGACAATGACAAATTAGAAAGCCCTAGTGTCTGTTGCCACCCTCAGATTGTAAAAGTCGTATTTTCTGGGTTGCCTCTACTATTAACTTTACCATCTGGCCATGATTTTCAGTAGCAATTTTATTTTTCTTTTCATAAATAAAAAGCCTGCCTCTCAAACAGATTAGACTCTGTGTGAGAGAGGTGGTTGTAACTCTACCCACTGTGCTGGCAACATCTAAGCCGTGATCAGACGGCATTTAGAAGGGAAATGTTCTCCCTCGGGATGCAGATCACACTCCTGGACAACGGTGACCGTTAACTCCGAAGAAGACTTGGCAGACGCACGCAGGGGCACCTCGCTGCTGGGGGCAAATAACAAAAATCACCCGAGGAAATAACGAGGAAGTGTCCAGCACCCGGACACAGCAGTACTTTCATTTGGAGGTGAAGAAATTTTGGGGTCTAGAACCGGCAGGTCCCAAGTGGCCGGACTGAGAGTCTCCTTCTGTGTCCTCGTCACAAACTCAGGGTGCGCAAAGCTGCACCTAGGATTGTTCTGCATGTGGGGGCATTTTGGGGAGGGGGTTCTTGACCCCTTGACCAGGTATCTGAACATACAACGAACATGGCTGGGCAATAATATTTCCCCTTTCAACCTATGTTAGAACAGTTAGATTAAAAAGAAAAAAACATTGTTAAGACAAGGGTCCTCAATCTTTTACTGATGCATTTCTTAGATTTCCTGGTCATTACATGAGGAATTCCTCTTGTCCCTCTGAAGACTGGCAGGAAGAATGACTTTTTGGAAACCTCTTAACACAATCTACTTTTCCTGCAAGTGCAGAACCATTACGGTTAGCAGAAACACATTTTAACACCGTCAAAGAAAAAGCTGGAATCTGTAACAGAACTGAAACTCTTCCATATTTCTACAATGCCACTTTCAGGCCAATTTAATGTGAAAAAAATCACTAAGACTCAACTGGTCAGTATTTCAGATCCAGGCAGAGCACACACCAGTTTATTTTGAAATGCAACACAGATCAGTATTTTATGAATACAACTTATTACTGTTAACATTATCAGGTAAAAACAGCTCCCAAATGCATGCATAGAAAGTTAAGCATAGTCTTTGAATGCTTTATTTCTAAATATACAAAAAATCCATTTAAATTATAGAATTTTAGTGAATCAAAGGCCTATAAAATTACAATTTTGGTTTTCACAACATAGAAAAAATACAAAAATGATCGTATATACGGTTGTATAAATTTTTACGTAAATTTCAAAGGTGCAGTATGTACTGCTTTTGATGTTTTGTAATTTTTTAATCTGAAACTCAGAATTGAAAATAATTCATAGGTTGTATCACACAAATGCCAACCTTTTATTACAAACGAATAAACGAAAGCACAAGCGGAAATGAGGGCAGAATCTCTTCCCGTGCCTCTTTAATGTTACGTCTTCTGCAGGAAGTTCACTTCAGAGGAACCCTGTCTGGGGGATGGTACTTTATTCCACGACTAACTCCCCATGGTGCCTTCGATAACTGTGCCTCTGCGGCTCAAAATTCCCAACCTTAGCAGAGAGAACACAGCAATATGCAAATCAGCAGCTGTGTCTGCAAAGCGCTACTGCATACCTCACAGCATTCTCCGCCAGAAGGTTGGTCCCCAAGGGGGCGGGGGCTCTGAAACATCCCTTGGGGGTGCAGCTGCGCAGACGATGCCTTTGTGCCCTGAAATGAACATGCAATCTGACAAAATAACCACCAATACTACTGTCTTCATTCACACTTTATTAGCAGAAGGGACATTTGGTGGAGTTAGATGGTCTCAATTCATAAAAGGATGCCACCACTTCAAAGGAAGAATTAATTTATGTTGGAGCTAAAGAAACCAGTTACTGAGAAAGGTGACTAGAGGACATGGTGGCATGTCTTACTCATCTGCCATAGCATTTTAGATGTTTGATGTACAAAAATAACACTGGGGTTGAGGCCCTGTTTGAGGAAGGAGTTGTTGGCTGTGCTCTCGTTGCCAAAGCTCAGTCAGATGCAACAGGCTGTTTCCGTGAATAGTGACAAACTGTAACAGAGTGGCCTGAATAAAACCAATCCCGCAATCTTGAAAAACCTGCTTTTTTATTCCACCTTCTATTAACTATTCCAAAAACAATTAAAAAAAACTTATCCAAATTAATAATAAGTCTAATATAACCCAAACTGATTCTATTTTACAGTAGAAATACATTTTGGAAAATAAAAAGAGAAAAACCATGAAATATAATCTTTTCCACATATTTTATCAAGTACGAGAACAGATTCTGATCTCAACACACCCAAGCTGAGTGCTAACTTTAAGAAGCAGAAGTTTAAGGTTCGATTTCAAAAGTAACCAACAACGCACTTGCCTGCCCTGACCACACTTCAGCTTGTGTGCTTTCTCTCACTGTTACGCTGATTTTCAAGCCTCTATGAAAATAAGTAACTAAAAAATTAAGTTGCCCATTATTTCACTCTTCTGGTATCAGCAATTATATTTTAAATAACTACTCTATAAACTAGACTTTTAAAGTTTTAAAGATCAACCAATTTAAAAGAAAAAAAGGAAAAAATGACTCTACAAAGAATATCCTGTGTTTAAAATCTAATGCACATTTAAACTTGGGCCTTACATTTTCACCAACCTCTCCCTGAAGAGTCGTAAATGCACAGCTGAGCAACTGAATTGGTATACAGACACGGTGTTAATCAGACAATGTCCATCTGACCAAAGCATTTCTTAGCTGCTCCAGCACATGGGACGGCATCATTTGTCGCTCAGGACTGCCCAGTCAGGCACTTCACTGCCTCGAGTTGTGCGAGATGGTGGGAATTACAGAGGGCCACGATTACGGAAAATTTCCAAATAGAAGAGTTTCATGAAAATTAAAAAGTAAAATGATAAGGGTGTAAAAACCTATTCGTGAATGTTCTTCCGGACTACATTTCTAAAGTAACACCTTCCATGCGTTTCAATAATAGCTTCTCTACTCCTGTGACTAGACAGGTTTTAGGTCCATAAATGAGAACAGCGATTGGCAAATGCGTTCCTCAGAGGGGTTCTGAGACCGGTGCTGTGAAAGGCACCTGTCACTGACTAGTGATGGAACCTGCCCTTTCTGAGAACTGTCATATAGTGAAAATACGAGTGGGGCTGAGCCCCAGACAAGGCAGGTTCTCTACGGTGTACACATACTTACTACATTCAAGCATGTTTCTTAGTGGCAGGCAGTAATGTCTCAGCTGAAAACACACAAAAGGGTCCTGGTTGTTTTCTGATTATGGGCACTATCCCAAAGCTTCACAAACACAAAACTGTATATTTCACTCACTAGATATGAGGGGAAAGGTCCTAGCCATAACCTCAGAGCATTCCAGAGAACAAAGTTTGCTGCTTCAAAAATACAAATAGTTTCCAGCATGCAGTCAAGCACTTTGGAAGGGAACGCTACACACACCACGGACTGGAACGGAACTCCACCGCAAGCCGGGCGTCCGCAGGTACGCCATCACTCAGACTGCAACTCTCAGTACATGCTGTTACAGGTCTTTATTTATGAGATACATGATGGGAACGGGAGGACAGAAATGCCGAATCCCTCTCTAGCGCCACAGTAAATGTTGGGAACTCCTGGTTGAAAAAGCATGCCTAATGGACTGGCCGGGGTGCTTTATGCAAGAGCTTTTTTTTTTTTTTTTAAATTTTATAAAATCCCAGGTCTATGTGACACTGGATTTTGGTTTTTGTTTTGTTTTGTTTTTTAAAAATAGTTCTTATTTTCTATGAAACGTATTGGGAACTCAAAAAGTCTGCAGCATTTTTGTCATTGAAAAGTTTGTTTTTGGAGGGGTTCAGGAAACATGAGCTATTCAAATTTCTTGTGTTCTTCAGTCTGAGAAAGGATCTTTCTTCTCTGGTGTATCATGTGGAAATATAACTGGGGAAAAACTGAAAAGAAAAGAAAGAATTGGTTAAGGAGATCATTTAAAATTTTATGTTCTATTCAAAGCACAGGGACTTAAGGTCCTCTATAACTTTCGGATACTTTATCACCCAGCAACCAAGGAAGGTACCAGGTGGGCCTGGGGAAGGGAACGAAAAACACAAAGAGACCTACCTGCTGCATTAGCCTCGTGTGGGCTGGACTGGCAGACACTATCGTTACCAGTCAAGGTGCCACAGAGCCGCCAAATACCATTCTTTACACTCTTATTATCTTTACACTCATTCTCTGCTTTCACAACAAGCAGGTGAAGAATTCTAGTGATGGAGTTACTATCCCTATTTCAGAGGAGGAATTCAAGTCCTAGAAAGTGTAGGCAACTTGTCTGGGGTTTCACTGCAAATCACTGACACATCAGGACCAGGCTTTGGGCTCCTAAGAAAGGTGGTTCTTTCAGTGGGAAGGAGTGCTAATACATTTGATCTGAATACCACTAAGCCAAGTTTGAATGTAGAAAAAGTCTGCATTAAAAGAGTCAGTGGCTGGTGTGGCTCAGTGGATTGAGCATTGATCTACGAACTGAAAGGTTGCTGGTTCGATTCCCAGTCAGGGCATACGACTGGATTGTGAGCCAGGTCCCAGGTTGGGGGCGTGTGGGAGGCAACCAACTGATGCTTGTTTCTCTCTCTGTCTCCTTCCCTTCCCCTCTCTCTAAAAATAAATAAGTAAAATCTTAAAAAAAAAAAGCTAGTATCTCAGGAACTGAAGATTCTGTCTTTGGTAACAGATTACTTTTATTTTATTTTTAAGATGTGTGTGTGTGTGTGTGTGTGTGTGTAAATATAAATATATATATATATAAATAAATATTTTCTTTTTGAGAGAGAGAGGGTAAAAGAGGGAGAGAGGAAGAGAAACATCAATGTGTGGTTGCCTCTCACACGCCCCCTACTGGGGACCTGGCCTGCAACCCAGGCGTGTGCGCTGACTGGGGATTGAACTGGCGACGTTTCAGTTTGCAGTCCAGCGCTCAATCCACTGAGCCACACCAGCCAGGGCTATAGATTATTTTTAAAAGTAATAGTTCTCAGTCCTGGCTGGTGTGGCTCAGTGGGTGGAATGTTGTCCCGTACACCATTCCATTCTTGGTCAGGGCACGTGCCTGGATTGCAGGCCCGATCCCAGTCAGGGCGTGAACAAGAGGCAACTGATCAGTGTTTCTCTCCCTTTCTCTCCTTCCCTTCTCCTCTCTCTAGAATTAACAGGCATTTCCTTGGATGAGGATAAAAAAAAAAAAGTAATGGTTCTCAAATGAACTGAATGGTACTGCCTCCCTAGGGAGTATTTGGAAATGGCAGGGGGAGCTCCTGGGGGAGCAGGTGACTGGCATTCAGCATACGGGGGCAGGAATGCTAAAACCTGCAGTACGTGACCATCCTGCACAACTAAGCATTATTCCATCCCAAATGCGTACGTAGCATGTCTTTACTGGGAAATGCCCGTTTAAGCTGTCTGGTCATCAAGAAGTTACTATAAACCGGGGGGCTCAATAACCATGTAAAAAACTCCAGTGAGATGGTCTTGGCTGTACGCTACCCTTCCTTTCCTCCCCTTCTCAACAGCTCCAATCTCTATTTTTTAGACAATAACCTATACTTTGGGGGAGGTAATTTCCACCACTGCCAACTCTCTCTGACAGTTTCTTCGTTTTTTAATGGCTTCCAAGTTGGCAACATTTCAAATAACGCTCCCAAAGTATTCTAAGACATCAGTGGGTTTGTGCACAGACCTGATAAACTGCAGAGGAGGCTCTGATGCCGAGCAGGGCTGCCAACCGCTCCACTCACTATTTGCAGGCTCATTCACAGAAAAGGCCCAGCTTGTGCACAGAATTCAACAGTGAGAGAACTATTTTGGTTTGAGAGCTAGAAAATTTGACAAGCTCTATAATCTAAAAACTGGAAGTAAAGATATAATTAAACCATAAGGAATGCTAATTGTAATCATTTAAAAATGTGGGGCCAGCCGCATTTCCATAGATGTGTTTTAGTAAAGGGAACGCTGCGGCAAGTACGGGAAGGACTTTTCCTCCAGCTGCATTTGATCACAATGCCCCTTACAGGCCGCTGCGGCCTCACGGCTAGGTCGGAGGGTCAGAGGGTCGGAGGGTCGGAGGGTCGGAGGGTGGGAGAGGGGATGGGACCCAGCAGCCACTCATTAGGCCTATAGTGGCAGTGAGAGCAAGACAGCCGAGCACACCTGTACCTTCGTCCCTGTGAGCAAGGGCCTGCTGGCTGCCAGAGGAGTCAGATGCCAGAACTAGAGGGCAAGTGTGGCCCTTTCATTCTTTAACATCTTCCAGAGGTTTCTTAGAGACTAAGAAAAAGAAATGTGTGTGTGGGGGGGGAGGGGTGTGTGGCAGAGAAATGGGGAGACTTTGGCTGAAGGTACTTTATAGCACTAGCAGTGACTTCTTGGTGACCAGAACTTGGATGACACTGTCTCCAGTTGAATTACCCACATGGTCAGGCTGAACCCAACTATAATGGCTGAAACAATTCTGGATTTGTGGCTATTATTTTTACCTACATTGGGCTCTAATGAAGACTAACCCTAAGAAGGTCTCAACCTGACAACAGGCTGTTTAGAATTCTATCTCCTGCTCTCCCAGTTCAGGACCCACTGAATGGAGATGGTTGCTATGCAATGAGTGTGTGTCCTTGTGTGTTGGGGTGGGTGTGGGGGCTTGTGGGTGTTGCTGTGCCCACCTTCCTGTAAGATGAGAGCAACTGGAAATGCTCTGCCTAGGGTAAGTTTCACTCTCAGTTTCTCTAAAAAACAGGTGTGGTGATGCTTACTGACAACCTGGAGTGCCAAGCTTCTTGGCACCCTATACCATTGTTTCTCAGCCTTCTTTTTTTTAACCCCCACTCTATAACTAATTCTCACCAATGTGGGGAGGGAAACTGTAAGTAAGACTCAGACATCTACTAAGTCCTGCAGATACTGTACATGGCAACATGTGGGGGAACACCTTGCAAGGACTCCAAGCATCCCAACCCAAGAATGCTCCTGGGGCCAGAGCTCATGGGCCACAATTTGGGCTTCATGGCATCACTGCAAATAGGTCAGGTGTTGCTATATATACAAACAGATGTACACACACACACACACACGCGCGCGCATGCACACACACACACACATGAGGTCTGTCTGGAAAAAGTCCAGCCACTGTTAATATAAGGAGAATGGTTTGTGTGACGTTGATGTGACCTCGCAGCCAAGGAGAGTGGACTGGAATGTGCATGTGTGAACAATGACAACTTCACTGTACTAGTCAGTTGGGGGTGGGAGATGCCATTGAGTGAGCACATGTATTGTGTGGCCCTCGCATTAAAAATGACTGAGTGAGTACAGCAATGAATCTATATCAAAATTTGTGTCAAGCCTGAACATTCCTCTGTGGAAACTATTTGGATGATTCAGAAGGCTGTAACTATGGACAACTGGTGATTGGCAGCTTCATCACAACAACGTACCAGCTCACGCATCATGTCTCGTGCAGAGATTTTTGGTGAAACATCAAATCTCTCAGGTGACTCAGCCCCGCTACAGCTCAGATTTGGTGCCCTGCAACTTCTGGCTTTTCCCAAAACTAAAATCACCTTTGAAAAGGGAGAGATGAGTGTTGATGAGATTCAGGAAAATAAGATTGGGCAGCTGATGATGATTGGGAGAACTGTGTGAGGTCCCAAGGTGCCTACTTTGAAGGGGACTGAGGAGTCATTGTCCTATGTACAATGTTTCTTGTATCTTCTTCAATAAATGTGTCTATTTTTCATACCACATGGCTGGATACCTTCTGGACAGATTTCCCATTTAATAAGATTAAAAGAAACTTAAGTTGTAGACAGAAAGCCAAATTTGACAAAGAAGAAAACATGTCAATAGCAACCTCTCCTAATCCTGCATTTCTTGTAATAAATACAAAGTTCTGGAAAGATGCAAATGTACAGCTGGCTGGGGATGAACTGTCCAAATTGTCCTCAATATTACCACCTGAACCACTGAAAACATCCAGGGCAACTGGCCCGCGCCAGAGGCAAAGTGAGTGCCAGCAGACAGGATGGTGTGTATGGCAGGAGGTACAGTCTGGGCTGCCATCTGGAGCTGGGGCAGAAGTCAGAGATTTGAAGAAAATCTTTTAATCTTGATTTGAAATCAACCCTTTTTCCTTGTCTACAAAAGGTAAGCTGCCTTAAAAAGGAGAAAGACTGTAAACTTAAACCAAGCCAAATTCTCTTAACAAAAGAAGGCTGAAAAAGAAAGGGGGAAGAAACTGAAGTATAGAAAACAGACTTTTTGAGAAATCTGCTTGACTCTCTAAAAGAGTAGGCCTGGAGGTCTTTGTTTTTTCTTCTATCTCTTTCAAAGTCGAGAAGGAAAACCCCAGAGAACTGGGCTTGTCTTCTTTCAGGAATCCAATCACTGGGGGGGCTGCCTGTGCCTGACCACGCCCCTTCTCCACATCGCGAGGTCAGCAGATCGGAGGAAAAGAGCAGGAGGCGCACAGGGCCTCGGTCGCCCTGGAGAGCTGTCCAGGAACGGAGCCCTTCCTTCGCAGGCAGACTAGACATCCTGCGTCCGCCCTCAGGTTTCTGTCCGCGCGGCAGCACTTTGTTAGTGGTCTGATTTCATGAAACCCTCCTTGACCCTTTCCCAGTCACTCAAAATGGCACCTATCTTCTCTGTGATCAAGAACTTCCACTGAATTAAAATAAATCTTGCGGGGCCCACTGACTAGGACAATGTGTTCTTCCAGCGTGGCAAAGCTGCAGCTAAGAATTGTGGCTCTAGAGACCTGAAGATGAAACTCTTACGGAATGGTATTAGAAAGGTAAGAAAACTGTTAATTTTTGTTGCTTAGATTTTTTGACTCTTCCATATTTATCGGTTTGGTAATCAACTACATTTTACATTTGAGAGATGACCTTTAGCCCCCATGGTTTCGGCGCCGGAGAGGAGGGCCTGGTAATTAGCACAGAGTGGGAATGAACCACGAAGCAGAGCTGTGTGCAAGGTAAGCATTCACGTGAAATCTGGATGCAGTGGGTTTTTTTAAACGTACCCATGGATTATATTTTTTTATCTCTATTTTCTCAACTTAGTTTAGTATTCTTTTTAAAAAAGATTTTCTTTTTTAGAGAGAAAGGACAGAAGGGAGAAAGAGAGGGAGGGAAACATTGATGAGAGAGAAACATTGATCAGTTGCCTCTCACACGCCCCCAATTGGGGACCTGGCCCGCAACCCAGGCATGTGCCCTGACTGGGAACTGAACTAGCAACCTGTCGGTTCCCAGGCCGGCACTCAGTCCACTGAGCCACACCAGCCAGGGATGAATGCAGGGTGTTCCCACAATGCATGAAATACAGTTTCCCGCAGAAGGACACACACATGTTGCTCCTGATTGTGAGGATGATCCATGTGGTCAATGCTGTAGGCTAAAGAAAAGCCCAACCCTCTTGTCTGAGTTTTACCTGAGGTGTAGGGGAGAATACAGCACCTTACAGGCTAAAATAACATTCAGAGCCATAATGGCTACAGGAATAGCTAAAGGAGAAGAAACATATGTTCTTGGGTAGAAGAAGAGCCTTTGGATACGTGGAAACCAACCACAGGATTTCAAATGAACATCAGAATTCAAGAAAAGGCCTCGGCAAACAGGACTCATTTCACAGAAGCCTCAGGCATACATTTTTCGGTCTGTTATCAAGGGCACAGACAGGCAGGTGGATTGCCCAGCACAGTCCGTTAGCGGGGCCACTGAACACTGGAAGCCATCCTGAAGAGAACACTGTGTTCTGTTCAGATGGTTCGAGTGCTCGCTTCTAAGCAAGAAGAGATATAGAAAAAAAATAAATTAACCTATTTTATTTTGTTATTTGTTTCCAGTTAACTACTGATTCCTTAAAAATGAAATAACTGTCTATTTTGATACAGTAAAAATGCAAAAAATCTCTTTACAATGTTTTTCCAATGCCATTAATAACCGGTTTTTGAGAAACAGAAAAAGTCAAGGTAAGGCTTCAGTGGCTTTTTTCGGTTTTCCACTCAGTGCTTCTCCCCAACAGACAGTTACCGGCCCGGTAGTCACTGTTTCAAACCCACACGCACTGAGAAGGGCTGCGTTTTGGCAGCTGTATGGAGAACGATTCCTCTTTCTACAATTACTACCAGAGAACATTCCTAATAAACTAGGTTTGCATCTACCTGGATGTGGTGTAAAAACAACCAGAGGCTTTTACCTCTAGCTATTGTAGAGACAACTTTTAAAACATGAATAAGCATATGTACAATGGTTTACTTACGTGGAATGTAGGAGATCATTATCAGAATTAGGAATGCGTAATAGTCAAAGGAGAAGTTGTACTTGTTCGGCAGGCTGATGGAGTACAGGCCTGCCTGCCTGACGAAGGGCAGAGCAGCGTATATCGTGAGCAGCTCCCCCGACACCCCCATCGGGTACAGCACGATGAAAAGTGTGTACCTGAAACAAAGCAGAGTACTCATTACCGAGCCTTGAAGCGAACTTCAGTAGAAAAACACACTCCCACCCTTCTCATTGGTACCGCTCTTTAAAAACTACCATCTATACATTTTCCTATTTACCCACTGTTTAAGTTCAGGTTTTACAAGCCAGTTTTTGGAAGGGGCCTATAGCAGGAATGTTTCTGAATGTTCTAAAATAAAATAAATGTGTTCGGTCAGCCTCAACATTTGGTCTGACTTAATAAATGACTCTTCAAAACAACTCCCTAAGATCACTAAGGTGATGCCAAACATTGGTAAAGTAGGGGCATTGAGGCGCGGTTTACACCGACCCTGCCTACAGGGTGGCAGTGGAGATGGCGCTTTTGCAGAGAGGTGGCTGGAGGCATTGGAGCATGCGACTAGGAATCCCTAGTGACATACAGCAGGTCTGGTCCGTAGTCAGAAGAGAACAGAGCACGCTCCATGTGTGTACACTGCCACAGTCACTCAAATGTCTGTACATGCCATGGTGAAGCTAAAATGCTGTCGTGTATGCTAATTTAAAAACATTAAAAATTCATAACAGCTTTTGGTCATTATATAGTTTTTCAATGAAAAAAACTGTAATTATTATCACATGGGAGAATCCGCACAATTTCTTTCACTTTAAAAGAAATTCTTGCCTCAGCCGGTGTGGCTCAGTGGATTGAATGCTGGCCTACAAACCAAAAGGTCACCAGTCTGATTCCCAGTCAGGTCACATGCCTGGGCTGTGGGCCAGGTCCCCAGTCGGGGGCGTGTGAGACGCGACTGGTCAATATATCCCTTGCACATTGATGTTTCTTTCCCTTTCTTTCTCCCTACTTTCCTTTCTTTCTAAAAGTAAATAAAATCTTAAAGAAAATAAATTCTCTAGGTTTCCAAAAGAATACAGAGGAAGCTCATCCTATGGAATGAACCAGAAGTCATTTTGAAGTACAGGTATCACTAAAGAAACTGTCAGCTCAGGCTTTAAAAAGCCTTTGGCTGCGGCATTATTTACAATAATCAAGATATGGAAACAACATAAGTGTCTGCTGATAGGTAAACAAAGAAAATTTTATATACATCTATACAATATACTACTACTCAGCCATTAGAAAATAATACAATCTTGTCATCTGTGATGGACGGCCCTAGAGGGTATTATGTGAAGCATGTGTCAGACAGAGAAGGACAAGTACCAAGTGATTTCCTTGTATGTGGAATCTGAAAAACAGAACAAACGAACACACAAAACAAAGCGGAAACAGACTCACGGACTCGAAAACAAACTGGTGGTTGCCAGAGGGTTAGGGGAGGGGGAGGATTAGGTGAAAAAGGTGAAGGCAAATAAAACACGTAAGTCACAGGGGTGTCGTGTACAGCACAGGGAATATGTTCGATGGTATCGGAATAGTGCCACACAGTGACAGGTAACGAATTTTATTGCATCAATCACTTTGTAAGGTATATAAATAGTTGGAAAAGTCTGTGGTATACCTGAAACACATATATAACACAGGGTCTGGCACAAATAATGCACCCCCTTTTTCTACAAAATCTTTTATTACAAAATCATCAGCATGTGATTCTGTAACATAGCATCATACCCAAGCACATTATATGACATTTTAGGTGAAATGTTCAAATTAAAACTATAAATTACTACACCCACATTATTACCCTACCAACCACACTCGAGCAGACGTTACTTCTGCCAGACCCTGTAGTGTATGTCAACTATACTTTAATAATAAAAATAAAACGTCTTTGGCTGTTTGTGGCTAATAGTGAGCACTGGGCTTCCCAATCCCAGGGACAGGAACTGTGCTGAGAACTCTGACAATAAAAGGAGACATGGTCCCTGTCGCCAGCCTCAGCCATGCTGAGGAGGAGGGTGAAAAGGAAGAATTTCCTATAGGCCACGGAAAACAAGGGACAAAAGAATCATTCTCCAAGAGTAAATTCAAGGCTTGGTCAGTAACATTTCCCTATAACCAGGGCAAACAGTGTTCACAATACCTGCCCAGGTTGGTTAGAAACTGCTATGTTTTCCCCATTCTTCCCTTTTCCTTAATAAAAGTGTTTATTGCAAAAGAAGAAAGAAACAAGGAAACAAAGGAAGAGAGTCCATATACTTGAAATGTTGCAAACTGGTCTGCCTCTAATTTAATCATCAAACTTACAAATTGTATAGGAACCCATTTTCCTTCTATGAAATGAGGCATTTGGGCCCCAAGGATAATTTTGCTTCTTTTGCTTTTTCAATCCTCTCCTAGTCTTTTTCTTTTCTTTTCTTTTTAAGATTTTATTTGTTTATTTTTAGACAGAGGGTAAGGGAGGGAGAAAGAGAGGAAGAGAAACATCAATGAGTGGTTGCCTCTCACGTGCCCCCAACTGGGGACCTGGCCTGCAACCCAGGCATGTGCCCTGACTGGGAATCGAACCAGTGGCCCTTTGGTTCACAGGCCCGTGCTCAATCCACTGAGCTACACCAGCCAGGGCTCCCCTAGTCTTGCTCAACTCAGAAGACTGCTTACACCCTGGCTGATGTGCCTCAATGGACTGAGTGCGGGCCTGCGAAAGAAGGGATTGGCAGTTCCATTCCCAGTCAGGGCACATGCCTGGGTTTCGGGCCAGGTCCATAGTGGGGGGTTCATGAGAGGCAACCACACATTGATGTTTCCCTCGCTTTCTTCCTCCCTCCCCCTCTCTAAAAATAAATAAATAAAATTAAAAAACAAAACTGTTTACAACTATCTCATGGATTACTTCAGATAAAGAGATGAACTGTCAGCCTTTTATCCAATTCATAATAAATACTACTATAAAAATAATCAAAGTAAATAAACTGATAATAAGCTAAATAGCCATCTAATGTTTGCTATTAATTAGAAATCAATTTAAGTGTCATAGCTTGTCGGCAAAATTGAGAATAGGAGAATTGAACTTGGTTCAGAAAACTGCCATAATGGCAGAAGCTCATCAATAAAATTTGATATGGACAAAAAGATGATATTACATCAAATCTCCACTGAGATTTGAATATAACTGAAAAGAATTGATTCAATAAAAATAACAAGTATAAAAAAATTTAAACAGTATTTCTATCATGAAAATTAAGTAGAGTTCCTTATCCTGATGAGATCTACAGACTGGCTATCTACCCAACTCCTATGTCATACAATTTTATTTTGAGGAACCGAAGAGGCAGTATTTAGACAACATTGCAGTGACGGGTCGTTTCCAAAGTTAGTCTCCATCCCCTGTACTTCTTTACCTGGCCCATTTGATGAGGTAAGGCAGATGGTTTAAGAGACTGAATGTATAAAAGGAGTAACGGATAATTTCTGTGATTGTCCAGGCAATAACAAACAGAAGGACACTGTCTTCACTCTGTACCTAAAGGAAAAGGAAAACAAAAGCAAATACATAAAACATTTTAACAAAAAGCACTCACAGTGTGCAGCCTGGAGGCCCTCTCCCTTCCCCTGACGGGTACAGAGCTGGGAGATCAGCGTGTGGACACAGACTCCAGTCTCTATCCTCAGCGGCCACAGCACAGCACAGAAAGAGCCGGCCGCACAAAGGAAGGCACTCTGTGACGACTGTGGAGAGCGCTGAAGGGGAAGACCGAGTGAGAAGGGACCCAGCTTACCAGTGAGTGACAGGCGCAGGACTGGGAATCAGGTGAGCTGTGAACCACAAAAAGAAGCTAACACGACGAACGAGTGTCACCAGCCAGCCTCACGTGGAGACTGTGAATGTGAGCGGTGGTTAGTGGGAGCCAAGAGGGTTAGAGCAGAATGACAGGGAAGGGCGGACTGGTGGAAAGCCTGGGATCCACCAACGAGAATTTTAATTTGATGTGCAAGACAACTAGAAACCTGAGGACATTTCAAGAAAGGGGAATGTAATGATTAAAACACAACGGAAGATGAAGCCAATTCACTGGGTAGTTTAAAATCAAGTGGGGGAAGAGCGAGAGACCATCTAAGCAGTAAGGCCCGTTTATTCTCTCCCACTAGTGACTGCTTCCCCCAGACGGGCCCGGTTTAACCCAAGAATTACAGAGGCTCCCACGCTGATCACAACAAGTAGTTAGAGCCAGAAGAGCTTTGGAATTCCTGACCTCCTATGAAATTGTTTTCATGCAGAAAAAACAATAAACTTTTAAGAGTCCCTTAGGTGTTTTCTGGGTTTTTTGTTTGTTTGTTTGTTTGTTTTAAAGAAATGTTCTTACGAGATACCTCAGACTGCGAATCTTGCATGAAAATCTATTATTGTGGTTTTAACTTTCAACACCTCCGTCCGACCCACCCCACCTATGTTCACCATGATCCTCACTCAGTGCTTGAAAACCAATAATTAGGAACAACCTGGCACCACAATTCACTGAAGTTTTCTTGCATCCAAAAAGGGCAGTCCGAGTTGGATGTGACTAAGAAATTCCACTGAGTAAATGAAACACATTTTAATTACAAGATGGACCTTACGTCTTTGCTCCTAACATCTGATACAACAAAGGTAAGGCACTCTAACCTTAACTCTTGCTTCTTTGTATTTGCAATGTTAATAGTTTTTAGCACTTACATGCTTCCTTAGAAAGTGAACATGGAGCGATCCACCTACACAATGAAATAAGGAGTCATTTACATACCTATTAACTAAATAGTTCTGACAAAGAGTTTCATAAATGTAGAGTGACTCTTCTCTAAAAATAGTAAGAATTTTATAGTGTCAAGAGCAAGAGTACTTTGTGTTTTCCTGGTGCTCCCATGTTAGCCAAAGTAAAGGGAAAGCCAACACCTCTAAAGCTTCCCTGTATGAGTTTTCAGTCTGTCCCCAAACCCTTGCTTAACAACCATCTACACTAAAGTATAATTTCAAAGCACACTTTGCATTTTTGATGTCTATTGCAATCCTCCTCATCTTAAGTAGATATGTTTTTATAGCTATGGGCTAAAGCCTTGCTTAAGGATCTTCGGATTATAACATTTTGCACTATAAATGTCTTGAAAGCTGGGAGTGTGTTTTATTCATCTTTTGATTCCCAAAAGCACGTTGTGCTTTTCACAAGTAGGAGTTCATAAACATTTGTGAAGTAAATGAATTCAATCCTATTCCCTGCTTTTTGATACCTGATAGTAGTTTCTGTGTAGTCTTAGTGACCCTCAAGGAGATAGGTAACAAACAAAAAACCCCAAACCTTCCACTCCGATCCAGCCTGGAGGTTATTTGATCGACCCCCACCTCCACCCCAGTTAGTCTTAAACTAAAATCATTTTAACAAACCCAGACCCAGAATAAGTGTGAAGCAGTCTGCTCCCACAGGCCAGCTGCAAAGACCATGTCATAATTTTAAAAAGACTGAGGATGGGGGAAATGACCATTTTGTACAAACGGTATCTTCAGATTAATGGGAAATGGAACACATTAAGAAGGACTTGGGTAAAGTCAGACATCAAGCGTATCTGATTTGCAGATAATCGTCCATTAACACAAAACAGGGGCAGAATGTAACGAGTTAAAACAGTAAAATCAATGAGACCCAAACACATATATTTGTACACTGACATTAATAGCAGCATTATTCACGACAGCCAAAAGGTGAAAACGACACTTACGTCCATCAACAGTTGAAGTAATATATGAAATATGGTATATACCTACAATGGAATATAATTCATCCCTAAAAAGTAAGGTAATTCTAATGCTACGACATGGATGAACTTTGAACATATTAAGTAAAATAAGCCATTCACGGAAGGGCAAATACTTTATCATTCCACTCATGTGGTACTCAAATTCGGAGAGCAAGCAGGGGCAGAGGGCTGCCAAGGGCTGGGGTGGGAGGAAACAGGGAGCAATTGCTCTGAGAACACGGAGTGTCAGTGTGGGAAGATGCGAACGTTCCGGGGAGGCCTGGTGGTGATGGCTGCAGAACAGCAGAATGTACTTAACGCAACTGAACCATGGATTTAAAAATGGCTAAAATGTAAATTTTATGTTATGCATATTTTACCACAATAAAAAAAATTAAGCAAGATCAAATCTAACAAGGCTAAATGTAAAATGGTATGATTCAGCAACAACAAAGTGACTGCAGTGCAACTTAAGAATGTAAGAAATACAGAGTTTCTGGTGAACCATAAGCTTCATAGGCGCCAACAGGACGTAGGTGGCTGTTCAAAGCAAGCAAGCAAGCAAGCAAGCAACCAATATTTGGCTACACTAAGAATCTCATCCCAATTACTCTCTCCTAAATAGATTAGA
Organism: Glossophaga mutica; assembly: GCA_039655065.1. Classification (NCBI taxonomy): domain Eukaryota; kingdom Metazoa; phylum Chordata; class Mammalia; order Chiroptera; family Phyllostomidae; genus Glossophaga; species Glossophaga mutica. The sequence continues at coordinate 120,875,853 of CM077304.1, read as the reverse complement.
CCCCACCTAATCTACTTAGAATGAGGTCAGAGTCAGTTACAAGAACTGAACTAGCAGAGAGTTAACTACAAATCACAAAAAAGGAAATCGTGTACAATAGGCATAAGAACATGAGACTAATGGAAAAATTAACAGGGAGTAAAATGCCTGGTTCAAAGTAAGACTACGGAACAAACCAGTTGACAGGCCACCTCATGAGGCTGTGTGCTCCCAGGTACTGAACACATCCAACCAAGACTGCGCAGGAGGCAAAGTGCTGGGGGGTGGTGGGCGAGGCTTCGGCTGCTGTTCTTTGGGAAAGGGGTGCATATATGAGACTGACATCAAACTGACTCTTACTCATTTCCTTCCATGAGCTGAAATTCTTTTAGTTGGAAAGAAAAATGGGTAGATACTTTAATAATCCTTATAAATAATTTACCTTTATCAAAGTAGGCAGGAGAGGAGAGAATAAACAGGAAGAGTCCCTGCATCCCCTCCATTTCAACTGTGGGCTCTCCGGGGTCCGGGCCTCAGCTCAAGTGGCTTCCTCAGCCCTCAGCACAGGTCTGGACACGAGGAATGTACTGAATCAACGCCCCTTCACTTGAGTGATTCCTCTCCTCTCCTCCCTTCCCCTTTCCTTTCCTTTCCTCTCTCTGAAAGCAGGCGTTGGGACACTTTCTAACAAGCGGGGAGCCTCCTTTCTATCAAGGGTCACTGACTCGGAGAAAAGAATTGACAGCCTCACTGAAGTGAAAACAAAGGCAGTTTGGTTGTGGAGGTTTTTTTGAGGGGCAGAGGACTAGAATCACGAAAACTTCAACCCAGCTGCTTTTTGAATTAAGAACTAGAAACATGTAATTTTTATTAATTTTCAAGAGTAAGGGGTTTAATATGTCCACACAAAGATTTGCACTCAAATGTTCATAGCAGCATTACCCGTAACAGCCAAAAGATAAAACGACCCAAATGTCCAGCAGCTGGTGAATGGATAAGCAAAACGCGATACACATCCATACAACAGAATATGATAGAATATGAGTCAGCAACACAGAAGAAATACTGACACATGCTATAACACAGACGGACCTCAAAAACATTACACTGAGCGAAACAAGCCAAATGCAAAAGACTACCGTGTTTGTGTGATTTCATGTATATAAAATATCTAGAAAAGGCAAATCTAGAGACTTAATAGATGCATGTTGCCTGGGACTGGGAGTAGGAATGGGAATGAACTTTTGAAGGGCATCAGGGATCATAGTGTGGTGATGGAAATATTCTAAAACTGGATTATGGTGATGGTTATAAACTTGGAAAATTTACTAAAAGCCATTAAACTGAATGCTTATGATGGGTGAATTTTATAGTATATAAATTCTACCTCCAATAAGTTGTTAAATGCATATCAGTACCTTTTAAAGGAAAAGGGGAAAAGGATTTAGGTTTACAAAGGAAAAGAGGGAGACGAAAGGGCAGGCTTAGGCTAGGTTGCCAAAAATGTCTGGAAGAAGCCACATTTGGAAGATGCGTAACCACGACTGTGGTGCAAATGGGGCCGTGGGCACGGGCTGCCTTGACCGGCAGGGCGTCCTCCTCTGCTGGTACAATAAGCTGCATGCTGGACCCTCTAGGCTAAAGCCAGCAGGTTTCCGCCCCTGCTCTCTAGCAAGGGAGGAGGTGCTGGGTGTGGGTGGCTTGTGTAATTTAGCCAAGGGAGTTTACATAAAAATTCAAGCAGGAGAAACAAACAAGTGTAAGAGAAAAACCTTTACACACAAATAGCATCATATGTTTGACTTCAAAAGGCTTAGGGAGTGTCAGTACATGAAAAGCTGTCATTTTTATTACACTCAAAGAAAAACAGATGGTGCCACCTAAGAAAATCACTATTGTAGAAACTATTCTTCTTAGCGTTTTGAAACCTGCTGCTTATCGCAAAAAAAAAAAAAAAAAAAAAAAAAAATCCCCTGATCATGCTCTATGCGAGTGTTCTTTCCTCTTCTTTTTAAAAAAATTATTTAAAAAATCTTCACCTGAGGATATGCTTATTGATTTTAGCAAGAGAAGAAGCAGGGGAGAGAGAGAAACATTGATTGGATGCCTGAACCTGCGACTTAGGCATGTGCCCTGACCAGGAACTGAACTTGCAAACTTTTGGTGTACAGGATGACGCTACAACCAACTTAGCCACCTGGCCAGGCCTTCTTTCCTCTTCTTAATAATCTTTTCATTCGTGAAGCAAAGAAATTTTGGTAAAATCAAAGAAGCGAGAGTACTAGAGTCTGTTCTTGGCAAAATTGTGAAGGGTATGTTTACCTTCGTCTGTTCTGGCTGCCATAACAACACATAGACTGGGTGGCTTAAACAACAGAAATGTATTTTCTTAGTTTCAGAGGCTGAAGTCCAAGATCAGGGCGCCAGTGCGTTTGGTTCCTGGTGAGGCCCCTCTTCCTGATTTGCAGCAGGCTGCCTTATCACTATGTTCTCACATGGACGGGATGAAGAGAGGAAGCTCTCTACGGTCTCTCGTATAAGCGCACTAGTGCCCAGAACTACATCTAAGTCTAACCAGCCCCCACTCTGGCCAGTATGGCTCGGTGTGTTGGAGCATCTTCTGGGAGACTGAAAGGTTGCAGGTTCCATCCCTAGTTAGGGCATAGGCCTCCCTTCCTCTCTCTAAAATCAGTCAATCAATCAAACAATCAAAAAAAAAAAAAAAAAAAAAAGTATGAACCTAATCACCTCCCAAAGGCCCCATCTCCCAATATTATCACATTGGGGCCCAGGGATTCCACACGTGAAATTAAGGGGACACAATTCAGTCCATGGCAATGTTTGACACCAGGTGTCAGCAAACTCTTCCTGAAAAGGATAAAAGAGCATAAATTTCAGGCTGTGTGTCTTATGTGGTCCTTGTCACATATTCTTCTTTGTTGTTTTCACACCCTTTAAAGATGTAAAACCATTGAACAGTGCAGGCTAGATGGGACTCACAGGCCAACCCCTGTTCTAGATCCTTCCAACCACCCAGCTTTCCCTTCCTGTTCACTCCTGCACACGCCATTCTTCAGTCCTCCTTCCGGGCAGACCATGTGCGTGTGCTGCTGGGGTGGAGGTGGGTGCTGGGTGTGGGGAGAGCAGTGCATATATTACCAGTAGACACAGACCATAGGAAATACTCCTGTGAGGACACGGATAGGCAAGTTTTCACGTTATGTGACCTTAACATCTCAGTAATCTTTTTGTTTATGATAAAATATATGCAACATAAAATTTATCACTCAACCACTTTTAAGTGTATAAATAGGTAGCATTAAGTACAGTCACCATGTGTAACCATTACACCCCATCCATTTTGATAACTTTTTCATCATCCTAAACAAAACACACCCATTAAATAACATGCCTACTTCTCCCTCCCTCTAGCCCTTAATAACTACTATTCTAATCTCAGTCTTTAAGAACTTGCTTATTCTAGGTCTATCTCATTTAAGTGCAATCATACAACATGTGTGCTTCTGTGTCTGGTTTACTTCATTTAGCATAATGCTTTCAAGGTTCATCCATGTTGTAGGCTGTATCAGAATTTCCTTTCTTTTTAAGGCTGAATAATAATATCCCATTGTATGCAAATACCACATTTTATTTGTCCATCCATCTCGTGGGTGTTTGGGCTGCTTCCCCCTTTTGGCTGGTTTGAACAGTGCTGCTGTGAACATGGGGGCACAGGTATCTGTTTCATACCCATTTTCAACTCTTGTGGTGCACACGAAGAAGTGGAATTCCTAGATTGTACGGTGATTCTATGTTTAACTTTTTGAGCAACTGCCACAGTGGTCACTGTTTTCCACCGTGGCTGCACCATTTTCCATTCCTGCCAACAGTAACAAGGGTTCCAATCTCTTCACACCTCACTACAACTTACTTTACTTTTGGTTGGACTGCAGCCGTCTTATGAGTATAAAGTGGTGCTGTGGTTTGGATACACACTTCCCTAGTGGTTAGTGATGTTGAGCATATTTTCATGTTCTTACTGGTCATCTATATATCTTTTTTTGAGAAATGTCCATGCAAGTCCTTTGCCTATCTGTAATCATTTTTTAAATCTCTTTTTAATAATTATGGTGACAACAGCAGTAAAAATAATGATACCTAATAGTTACTGAACTCTTACTATATGCCAAGAACTTTATTTGCTTCAAGGAACTCACATTTTACAGATGAGAAAAGAGAGTTTACAGAAGTTTGAACTGAGGTTGTGCCCTGACACTGAATAGTTCTAATTTTTCTTCTTGGTCTTCAGGTCTTAAATACATACGTGTTCACATGCACCCACACACCCCCACCCTGCTGTTATAGAGAGAAAGCTTCTCTTGTGAAATCAAGAAACCTTCGAAGCAACCCATATACAAGAGCCTGGAGAACAGATAAGGTAAATGTGATCATTTTCTGGTATCAGGAAAGACATTAGTTCTTCAAAAAATGTGACCCACTGCTGAAGAGGGATCACTGAATAGAATTTGGGATGCCAGAATGACCGAGTGGAACTCGCTCACTGAAAAGGACGAGTAAAGTATAAAAATTATATACAGCTCACTGCTGTCCCGAGGCATATTTAGGATGTCCATGAAATGACTTTTAGTTTTTAATTGATTGACCCAAGATAGAATCCAACATAAGGACTTGGAACAAGTGCTAAAGAATTCCCTAAAGTTAGTGTGAATCTTTTTCCTTGAGCCCTGCTTTGCCAATAATCTTCACTGTTTTTTTTTTTCTCTTTTTTTAGCCCTGTTTTTTGTTATTGGTTTAACTTATTGTCAAGACCCCTAAAAATCTATCTTAAAGTTTGTTCCTGTTTTCTATCTCTGGTAGGCAGAACCTAATATACAAAATAAGTGATATCAAACTATACTACAAGGCCACTGTCATCAAAACAGTCTGGTACTGGCATAAGAACAGATACACAGACCAATGGAACAGAACAGAGAGCCCAGAAATAAACCCATGTCATTATGGTCAATTAATATTTGACAAAGGGGATAGGAGCACACAATGGAGTAAAAACAATCTCTTCAATAGTGTTGGGAGAACTGGACTGATATACGCAAAAAATGAAACTAGACCGTCATCTTATACCATATACCACAATAAACTGAAAATGAATAAAAAACTTAAATATAAGTTGGGACACCATAAAAGTCCTAGAGGAAAAACATAGGCAATAAAATTTCAGATATCTTGTATAGCAATATTTTTGCTGATGTATCTCCTAGGGCAAGGGAAATAAAGAAAAAATAAACAAATGGGACTACATCAAATTAAAAAGCTTCTGCATGGCTAAAGAAAACATCAGCAAAATTAAAAGGGAACCAACCTTATGGGAGAACATATTTGCCAATGATACATTGGACAGGGTTTTGATCTCCAAAATATATAAAGAACTCATATGACTCAACACCAGGAAAACAACCCAATTAAAAAATGGGCAAAGGATCTGAATAGACCCTTCTCCAAGGAGGACATACAGACAGCCCAGAGATATGAGAAAATGCTGAGCATCACTAACCATCAGAGAGATGCACATTAAAACCACAATGAGATATCACCTCACACCTATCAGAATGGCCATCCTTAATCTACAAGTAACAAGTGTTGGTGAGAATGTGGAGAAAAGGGAACCCTAGTGCACTGTTGGTGGGAATGCAGACTGGTGCAGCCACTGTGGAAAACTATGAAATTTCCTCAAAAATTAAAAATAGAACTGCCTTATAACCCAGTGACTCCACTGCTGGGAGTATACCCTAAGAATCCCGAAACACTAATTCAAAAGAGCTTATGCTCTCCTGTGTTCCTAGCAGTGCTATTTACAATAGACAAGTGTTGGAAACAGCCTAAGTGCCCACCAATGGATGAATGGATTAAAAAACTGTAGTACATTTACATAATATGATACTACACAGCAGAAAAAAAAGAAAGAACGCCTACCCTTTGCAACAGCATGGATGGAACTGGAGACTATTATGCTAAGAGAAATAAGCCAGTCATTGAAAGACAAATACCATATGATCTCACTTACAAGAGGAATCTAATGAACAAAACAAACTAACAAGCAACATGGAACCACAGGCATGGAAATGTGGAACAGACTGAAAGTGACTGGGGGGCGGGTGGGATAATGGTGGAAGGAAGGGGAAGGTAGTAGACAAAGAACACGCATGAATGACCCATGGACACAGACAATGGTGTGGGGATGGACTGTGGGAGTGGGGGGTGGGCTGGATGGAGGAGGGCAAAGGGGGAAAAATTGGGACAACCGTAACAGAAAAGGAATTAAAAAATAAAGGAAAAAAAATGAAAACAGACTCATAAACCAAAGACTTTAAAAAATGAGAAAAAAAGAAAGAATACCTTCTAAGGCAAGCCTCTGGTTTTCTAGAGAAAGGATCATCCCAAACGTCTCAAATGTGTCTTTGGGTGGGTGTTAAGATTCTCCGAAGTGCCTCTTTCCCTTCCCCTCGTGGAGCAGTCAGCATGGCAGCTAGAAGCTCAGGGTAATGAGGAAGGTTGGGGAGCATGTGGGCCTATGAGCCTGCAGGCCAAGGACTAGAGATGTGAGGGAGGGCTTGGGGGCTACCTTCAGGTGAGGACCAGGGGCCTAGCAATTGAGGATGAGGAGGTGAGCGACATGGAGGTGATGGGTAGAAGGGACGACTAGTGTGGTTGGGAAATCAGTTATATGGAGGAAATAAACCAATATATTGTTAAGAAATGAACTTCTCACTGTTGGAGAAGATCTCTACAAAATGGAAGGGAGAATGCCGAGGTGCTGGATGGTAACTGGAGGACTGGTATAAACTCAAGATTATTTACAGATACACGGATCTATGAATACTTTTAGATGTGATGTGTATGAGTACATACGTATGCATAATAGGTGTGTATATGTACACATATACGTATATGTGTATCTTAGCTTTCTCCATTGAGAGAACAAGCAATACTATTTCAGTAGCAAGGAGCACCTCAACTGCACAGACACTGGTTCCTAGATACCGTCCTCAACTAAGAGAGACCCGGCTCCTTGGCAAAATGGCTGATCCCAGGGCTGGGGCAGGGGAAGTACAAGATGAGTCCAGAAATCTTTCTTGTCAGAAAGTAAGCAAATGCTCAACAAATGATGGAGACAAGTCAAAAGGACAGGGAGAAAGGACTCCCACCGGCCAAATCACAAACAATTTTAGCATCAAAGTAAATCACAACCCACTGGATTATATAAAAAATTAATGAGTCCAAGTTGATGTAAATAAAATAAACAAATGGGGAAAGGGAAATCTATTCTTTGTAGCAGGATACCAACTGATACATGTAAAAGAAATGACGGAACTAGAGAATCACCGCGTGGTAACCATCAGAGGTGGCTGATACAGGAAGGAGTCATTCCCACAAAATACAAATCAACAAAAAGAGGAAAACGGTGACTTAGGGTGGAGAAAGCGGGCAGACAAAACTAGGAGCAGGTGGTCATGGCCAACATCACCAGGGGTTGGCAGGTGGTCATGGCACCGCCACCTCGCGTGCTGCCCTGAGAGGGGCGCGACGCCATTTCCGTGGCATTCCTGTCACGAGGACATGGCTTCACCGAGTTACGAGGGAGCGCTGGGCGGATCGAGGTTGAGGATCACTCTGCAGAAATTTAGGCCTTTGCTCTTTACAGCTGTCAAGGACATGAGAGACAGAGCAAGGCTAAGAAGCTCTTTCAGAAGCATAGGTCTGAAGAGACCTGATGCCCAAATGCGACACATCTGTGGCAGGAATACCACCGCAACCAGTTGCTCCTTTCCCCTAGTGCTCACATAATACCTGGAGTACAGAAGATACTAAGTAAATACTTGCTATTCTGGAATGGAAAAAAAAAAAAAGACTGTTTGGCCAGTTGGTAAAACCTGAATGGGGACTGTGGTATCAATGCTGGCCTCCTGCCTGGAGCAGAGTGTGGGACGCACGTATGGGAGCGTTCAGGGCGACAGGACATCAGACACAGCTTGCTCTCAGGGGTCAGAAAGAGACGAGACAATGACAATCGGTGCATCAGTGCAGAAGAGCAGACCACAGGACCAATGCAGCGACGTGCCAACAGTGGGGGACTCCGAGTGACGGGAATATGAGAGTTTTTTGTGCTGTTCTGGTGACTTTTCTGTCAATTTGAACTTATCTCAAAAAACCATTTAGACACTAAGTACCCACTCCTCGGGCAAACACAACCATCATTTTGTTCCTAGATGCACTGTTTTTGATACGAAGTCTCCGAATCTCTCGGAAGAGCCATGCTACGTGACCTCAAAACAGACATTAGAACACCTATGACAAAACACGTAAATAAGAGCCCATGAAGAGAGGGTAACCTGAGAAAGAGTAACAGATTAATGCTGACCCTCATCTGTACCAACATTACTATTACCTCAGTCAATAGTACCCTGAGGGAAGGTCTATGAAACTGCCTTGAAGAGGGGTTAGCTTAGTTACAAGGCAAAATCAAATTTTTAATAAATGCTTTAGATTAGGGTAATAATGATTACAATAATAATAAATCCATTTAGCAGGACTAATTATTCCTTAAATATGATAAAGGTAATTATCTATAAATTTTCACCTGCTAACTGTAAAACTATTTTAATAAGTACCAAAAACATTCATTTCTATGTGAAAAGTCATTATATCCATTTTAAACCTTGGGATATAGAAAATAATCCAAAACACCCTAATTTGTCACTAACATTTTTTTGGAAAGATTAGGTTACAGCTAATATGTAGTTCCCATTGACTAAGCACTTACTAAATGCAAGAGACTGTTCTAAGTGCTTTATATGTATTAATTCATTGAATCCCCAAGACCTCTCATGAGGCAAAACTGGAAGCATTCTTTAAGAACTGCAGCAGGCTAGTGAAGACCCTCAACTGGGGCAGCTGAGGTGTGACATGTGGTCCCGGCACCAGGTCCTTCCTTTGCCTTATCAGTTATCCCACCGTATGGTATTGCTGTCTGTTTTTGCTCCTGTGCTATGCTGGAGCCCTGTAAGGGTGGTACCCATGCATTTCTTTTTTTGTGTATCCTTAGTGCTTAGCACAATACCCAGAGCATAGATGATACTGAACAGATACTTGCTGAGTGAATGGATAGATGACCCATCTGCAGTGTGAGCCACAGCTGGAACAGCCTTGGGTAAGGAGGGCAGCTCCCCAGTGAGAGTGAGGCCAAGGCCCTCAGAGCTGATGCCCGTTGCGAATTCAGCTGAGGGCTTGGGCTGGAGAGCAGGACAATTCTGACCACAATCCTGGCCTTCCTATAATTTCATTAAGCTTTTTGAATAAAAATGTAACTCATTTAGTTCTCTTCTTAAGAGAGTTCATCTCTGATAAGAAATTGAAATGTAACAAATATTGACATGTGGTGATTTTTAAAAAAGGATGTTTGGATCAGTATTAGTCTTTCACATGACAATTCATGATTAATATTTATTAAAAATCCATGACGGTACATGGAAAACAAATCAAAAAATACTATTCCTTTTTTTATGGAAAATGTGAGTTACACACTTTTAAGGAGAGAAGAATATGCATCTACATGGATTTTTAAAAAATCTACAATGATAAAGAAAACTGGCTTAAAAATTCTTTCTATTACAACCCAATAACTGTGGACTATTTCTTGACCTAGTTAAATGTTTTGGCCTACCAAAACAACTCTTGGTCCTGAAATCGACTTTTCTGAACATGCAATGAGAAAAATGTATAAGCGTGCAATCCACAAACAATGCTCGATCAATTCTGCATTTACAACAAAGTCAGACATGCAGATCCGAATGCTAAACTGTTCCCATTAGTTCAACTTGAATGTATCCAGCCCGTTGCCTGAGAAACAAGATGTAAGGGTGGAAGGTTCCTCACCAAGTCTAGCTAGCTGCTGCAACTCACCTCTCCTCCAGTCAGTGAGACCTCTGGTCTGTGTGTTCTGAGGCAAGGTACTTACTCTCTCTGACTCTCAGCTTCCTCCACAGACTCTGAGAGGATAAGCATGGCTGTTGTAGACTTAGGAAGACATATCAAGAGCTTAGCCAGTGCTAGCCATTTAATAAATGGCAGTTATTCCATGAAAAGAAAAATTTGATTCAACAAGTATTTATTAAGTTCCTACTATGTATGCTAGCCAATGCTTTGACACAATACAGGCTGCTGGCTGTCTCTATGGCTTAAAAAGCAAGATAATGTTTTGTTTTGCTTTTTGTTGTTGAAGAGTCATCATTTCCCCCTCTTCTTGACGGTTAATAATATACTTCTACCAATTTTAGAATGTCTGTGCATCTCACCAGCTACTGGCCTTTCCCAATATTCTTCCTGAGTTCTGTTTGATCATTTCACTTTCAAAGAGCACGTTATTAACTGAAAAGTTTTCATGCAACTGTTTCCTTCAATGCAACTCAAGCATGGAGATCCCACCAGAATGAGATCATATTTAGTCCTGACCTTCATCATATTATTTAATCCAGTCTAGGACCACAGTGATAGGTTACTGTGGCCCCAGGAGAGGACTGGGCACTCTCGACCCACAGTCTGTGCCCCCAAACCTACAAATACAGTATCACAATACACCCACCCAGCATGATTGAGGGCAGAGGATGGGTCATGGTCACACATGTAACTGACATGTCTAAAGGACATGAAAATGGCCACGTATATGTGAAACATCATGGTTCTTTCTGTTCTATTACGACAGGTTAATAATCGCGGAAATCTCAGTAGGGCAGGAACTAGAAACACAGGCTATGTATACCGTCTCCTGGAGCAGAAGTACTAACGCAGTGGCCCACAGTCCTGGCCCACTGGTGTTCTCTTTGGGCTTGTCCAGTGCTTTAAAAATATTTGATCCCAATTTTAAAATTGAGAGAATCCACACTTAAAAAAAAATCTGGATTTCTGCCTTTTCTTTAAAAAATTCAGACTGCATAACACTGGGTGCATTCAGCACTCGCTGGTTCTCACGCAATGGCGCACGCACCCTCCTGTGACCATTTCTCCTGAGCTTTTAAAGCCCATCTGTGTGACAGGTGATGGCTTCTGCTATAGGTGGCAAAGTGCCACACAAATGTAACATTTGAAAAACTAAAGTAAGAAAATTTGTAAGATATTATTTAAAAATTTGGTTAGTTTGATTAGTTTTTACACATGAGGCTTTGAACATACTTTTCTCTGAGGTGATGGCCTCAACAAAAGATTGCTTAAACCTGATCCAACGAGGCAGCACCAATGCTGAAGGCAAAAAAGGCACAATTTTCAGGTCTTTGGTAATTTCTTGCCAGGGAAAAATAAAGTAAAAGGGAGAAGATGCCAAAACTCATCCTGTTAAAAACAAATGTTTATGGTAGCAATCTGAAGAAAACAAAATTCTTTAATGCATCAAGCTTAATAATTAGTTATTCCCCCTCTAAAACGCAAAGCTCACTCTCAGCATGCGTCCACACACGTACACCAAGTCACATCTTACACATTCCCGAACGGCACCAGGGCTTCACTTCAGACTTGGAAAGGATCCTCTCTCTGGAAAATGCAGACAACTTAGTAACATACTTTATTTTATCCACGATGCATCACAACTTGTAATGAAACTTCCCTGACTACATTGGGCTTCTTCATGTGTGTAAATGAAAAAGGTTACTGAACCCTCTTCCTGGAAAAAACTGAAATACACTTTATATGTATTGCACAGGGGCAAGGAGAACGAGATGATTTCTTCAAGATTCCCAGAGAGACCAGTTACCCGCTGCAGTTGGTACAGAACACCTGTCAGGAAGGTGAATACACTCATACTGTTGTCCATTTATGTGTTTTTAATTAAGCTGTTTGATGCTCCATATTCATGCTTAAAGTTATATTTGAAAAGCTACAGTACATAAAGAACCAATCTGGCAAAGGAACGGGTAATTTAAGAGAGCTCCTCCTGCCACGTATTGCAAGTTTTCAAGTGAATACTAATCAACGCTTTAAAAATGCCACTCAGGGTACTACTGTGGGGCACATGTGTTTAAAACAGTTGACAGGTAACGATCTCTAACTTTCCTTGACTTTGCTGACATATGTTAGCAGCGCTCATGAAGCATGCCCATCATCTCACTTTCACAGTGTGAAATGAGATCTCTGAGATCATTAGGATAATAATGTTGAATATTCCTCTATGGCATCTTTTAACCAGGTAAGAGAGCAAAGGCCTGTGAAACACTGTCCAACAAGGGTAAACCCAGGGACATGCTGCCGTGGTGAGCCTGCTGCAGAGGCCAGGCCGTGGGCCTCTGAAGGGTGGCGCCACATGGCCTCAGCCTTGCCAGCCCATCACCTGCTGCCCCTGCAGACAGCACTACCATTCACACCGTTTCCCACACCTGAAATTAGAACTTTTTAAAAAGATTTTATTTATTTATTTTTAGAGAGAGGGGAAGGGAGGGAGAAAGAAAGGGAGAGAAATATCAATGTGTGGTGGCCTCTCACATGGCCCCCACTGGGGACCCGGACTGCAACCCAGGCATGTGCTCTGACTGGGAATCGAACCGGCGACCCTTTGGTTCTCAGCCCATGCTCAATCTGCTGAGCTACAGCAGCTAGGACTGAAATTAGGATTTTAATAACAATTTAATCTAGGGTACTAGAAACATCCCCAGATTTAAAGAACACAACATACAAAGCATACCATATAAATTTACTCTGACCTTTTGATTTCTTTCTTTCTTTTTTTAAAGATGTTATTCATTTTTAGAGAGAAGGGAAAGGAGGGAGAAAGAAGAAGAGAAACACTGATCCACGAGAGATGTGAGAGAGAAACATCTTGCACGTCCCCAGCCAGGGACCTGGCCCCCATCCCGGGCATGTGTCCTGACCAGAAACTGAACTGGCGACCTTTTGGTTCGCAGGCTGACACTCAATCCATTGAGCCACGCCAGCCAGGGGTGCCTTTTGATTTTTTAGAAAAATCATACAGTCATGTATATATGAGATAAAATATATGAAAACCTAACTGACTCAAATCAAGAGAATAGTAAATATTACACTGAACACTAAACATCTATAGCTGCACTGCCCAACAGGGTGACCTTCAAACACATGACGCTATTTAAAATAAAATAAATTAAATGAAAATGCAGGTCCTCACTCACACTAACCTCATTTCAGGGGTCTGACACGCGTTCACATACAGCAAGTAGTACTGTATTGAACAGCACCGAGGAGAACACTTCCACAGCTGTGGAAAGTCCTACTGGACAGTGCTGGGAGACGGAACACCAATTTCGAAAAACTTGGTAAGCAACATGTTTCATCACTACATAGTACCAAGAAGTTATTATTATGTTGGCTCGAAATAAAAGGTTTAAATAAGCATCTTAATTCATTTCACCATAAACCATGGATGAAAATTGTCTGAATGCCAGAATGCACTACTGCTAACTCCCCACTGACGATATGCCTTGACAGCACGGTTCCGTGAAACAGAGCTTTTCCCCCATGCTATCCTGCATTCAAGCTGATGACATATGACAAAGCTGAAACCACTCAGGCTCCCAGCATGCAAATCTCACATGCTTATCTGGAAAACTATTCACACCCAAGGTAACAATTTTTTCCTTCCTTCCTTCACTCTCATTCCTTTTCTACGACAGTTTCCAAATGCCAAAAGTCAAGCGCCTCTGTCAACCTCAGGACTGCAAGCAGCCAGATCTGCCTCTAAACTGGCTTCCTACTATTTGTAAGTAGTAGCAATACATACAGATGCTACCCAATGATACAGAAACATCTTATAGTTGAAGACAATGTGTTCCAACAAGAAATAGCTGTGTCAGAAATTTCATTATAAAAAATAGGAGTAAAGTAGGAGACACTACTAATGCATCTAGAACATTAATTAAATGAGGGGAGAGCAACAATATTTAAAAAGACTAACTGAGCTGTAAAATGCACTGGAAAACCTAAGATTTGGAAATTCTGGAGCAAAGGGAACAGAAGCCAATAGTGCTCAAGCCTGAATGGACCAGGCATCGCCAGGACAGTTGAGATTGGGGGCGGGGGGGCTGGGCAGGTCTGCCCTGGCCTCCCCTCTGGAGTGAGATTTCCCCAAATGAAGGTAACTGTGCAGTGCTCTGGGGAGTCTGCTGGGTATAACTGCCCTCTCATAACGGAACTGACAACAGGAATGGTGGATGTCAGATTTTGCTCTTGGGGTGAGAGAACAAGAGAAAAGGTCCTAAGAAGTTTTAGGAAGGGGTATCAGGGGCAGAGTCACCACGAGGAGCGGAGCCCAGAGGAGACAAAGATTAACCTTAAAGACAAATGAAACCAATTTCCTGATTTTGTGGAGGAATCTAGTCAACTACAGGGAGGGCAGAAGACTAGGCTTACAGTTGTTTCTATGGAAAATAATACAACAACTAATAATAATACAAGAATAAACTTTTGCATACTCACAACTGTAAACCTATGTTTGCCACACCCTGTATTGAATGACGATGGGTGCGATGTTCTGTAGGAAGTGGTGGTAATGTTGGCTTGCATGGTTTAAGATGTGCTTGTTTTTGCTTTTCAACGACACTGACTTAGTTCCCAAAGAACAGTAGTAGAGTATATTTTGAACAAATGAGCCCCAGTGGGGTTTTCTGAGGGCCACGAAGAAACTAAGACAACGGGAGCAAGATGCAACATGCTGTCAGAAGTGAGCCTACAGTGACATAAAAAGATCTAAATATTTTTCAATATTTTGAAATAAACTCTTCATATACAACTCAAGAAAATGTTGGAAAGGGATAGACAGAAACTTAGTAAGATAAAAGTGGATAATCTGATTTTGCCAAAACCACCCATGCAAAAGATAGGCAATGGTAACACAAACCACCTAGCTACGAGGATAGTAACTGCCTTTCAGTGTCCGTGGAAAGTGACATTAAAGTGCTGCAGCATTTGACTGGGAGTTGTCTAAAGTTTGACAGTGCCCGATGAACAATCAAATAATAAGGTTTTCTATCTTTGGAGAGATGCTAGTTTTAAAAGTGAAGGTGATGCAAATCCACCTACATAAATATTTAAAATAGAAAGTAGGGGAGTAAATGGAATAGAGTAGAGAATTTTAGACATTCAGCATTTGATGGGGCCAAGAGATATGGAACATATGTCAGTGGCCTTTGCTGCCTGAGCGGGAATGTCATTGTGGAAAGGGCAGTGGGCGAGAAGACTTCTGGTCCAAGCACAATACCTGAGGAGGGACGATGTGCCCCAGACACAGTGCTTCGGCTCCTCATCTTGAGGACGAGATACCCTTCCTGCCTCGATGAAAGGCCATGTGCATGGATACCCATTCGGAATGGGCGTGTGCAGCACAGGACATAAGCTAACAAGAAAAGCAACCTTGGGAGGTAGCAAAAGCACAAGTGCACTGTGAGCCCAGCTGGAGGGCCCAGAAGAACCTGCAATGCAACCAAGACAGGAACAGGAGTGTGAGAGTTAGGATATGACTTGACTTAGTATTTTAGCTTTCATGAGAGTGAAAAAGAAGAGGAAAGGAAGAAGAGAAGTGTTCCATTTATGAAGGAAGTAGCATTCCTCCTGAAGTGAAACTGCTTTATAAGGGATTTCAGAAGCTGCTTGGCAAAAAATTACATGCTTAGAGATCTTGGTTTCTAAATACTGGCTTGCTATGTTTTCAATATATTTTTCTCACTTAATCTTCACAAAAATCTGTGACGTAAGCAGGACAGGTATTAGTAGTACCATTTTACAGATGCGAAAAACACAACTCAGGAAGCTAAAGTGCTGTCCTAAGATAAATGTCAAAATCAACATTTATGAACCCCTCACAGAAGTTATGGATACTAAACCTCCATGTTCTAGAATACTGAGTTCAAACCATATAGAATGTAATAAAATTGCCCAAGGAACGTGACATTTCTGGAGAAGTCCCAGGAAGAGAGACATGTGCACAGTATTTCCTCATGTGGAAATGACCTAAACAATCTGCCTGGTGGCTTTGGCCTGGCAGCAGGAAGCACCTGCCCAGGACGGAGTTCTGCCCGGCAACCCACCTCGCAAATCGAAGCAGCTGGATTTCTTATGCCTCTCTCTTAAAATCAAAGTTAGCTTTGCTTCTTCAATGTTACGATTCAGATCTTCCTCTGCCTTCAAGGTGGGTCCCTCAAGCTTCCTCTTACATGCACATGAGCCTCAGTTCAGCAGATGCTAGATTTTGGAGAAGGCACCAGAAATTACTTAGTACCTGTGTTTACCTAGCAGTGAAGGGATGGAAGGCTTTTGTTCTTCAAGAATGAAACTATGGCTCTTGGACTTAGAAAGAATGGTTAAGATTTGCTTAGGATTCAAATAAATTGAGCAGAAATGTGAAGTGAAACCGAGAAAAGAGAAAGGTCAAACAAAAGCTTCAGCACAACATAGGGTATCTTATAGCATTCCTGAACCTTAGAACTCATAAAACTATCTGAGGAGCGTAATAACAATGATTCTCTGGCTCCACTCCCAAGTGTGGGGCGGGACCTGGAATGCGCATTTTTAATAAGCTTACTGGGTAGTTCTGTCCCAAATAGTCGATAAATCCCAATATGAAAAACAGTCCTGGAACTTTCACAGAAAAAGGACAATTAATTGCAGGAATTCATCACAGAGCCACTTGAGCACTAAAAAAACAGAGAAGCAAATGGGCAAAATGTTGCAGACAAGCGCCAGGGCGGAACAATGTGTACACTTCGTGCATCAATGAACTGGACAGTCGCTTCTCAATACGCATGTGGCATGACAGAACTGTTGAAGAGAAAAGGTGTTTCTGAGACAGGGGTGTTCCGCCCCATACAGATGACGCATGTCTAGCTGTGAAAATAAGGACGTGTTTACATCACCTTTATAAAGGGTGAGAAAGAAACTTGGCCATTTATTGGGTGTGTGACACCCAATCACTTTGCCTCTCTAGCTTCCAAACTTTAAATGGAGGAGACTACAATCTACCTCAAGGATGGCTGTCAAGAGTAAATGATCACACTATATTTTAATAAGTTTTCTGTAAACCACAATGCATCAAATAAACAAAACCAGTATAACGATAAATTATTGGAGGTTACCAACTTTCTTAAACACTGATGACAAGCTTTTTGTAAGCACCTTGCTGAGAAGTTGGCAACAATGGCAGATTAAGGGTCATTAAGTAGCATGCTAAAAAGACGTGGGAAATAGCTGACTGGTGAAATCAGGAGCATTCACAGCCCACTCCAGAGCACAGACCATGCAGGAAAATACCCCTCTTTCCAATAGCGGCAAAGGGGGAGAAAGGAGAGAAGGCTCAGCAGCATTCTAGGGTATAGTTCTGTTTTCTGTAAATTACCCCTAGTAAAGTATAGATGTACTTGGGCTAAAGCCACAGGGAGAGTCTAGCAACTTCTTTTTCAACTACTGCCCATGGAGGTGACCGGGAACTTCTGATCTTACACTAAGAACTCAGGAGAGAATTTGGGGTGGTTTCTTCAAAGACAGCTGGTCCAGGAAAAGGGACAGTGGCCTACTCATGTGTCCAGGAATCTAGGGCTTGGCTTAGCTACTTTTGGACAAAGAAGAACATGTGAACTTGTCTGTTTCTGAAGGGGGTGTGGGTGGTGAAGGATGGAAGGTGGTATTTCCCACGGCAGTTCCCTTTGAAAAAAGCCAATCTTGTTTAATTCAACATGAAGAGAAAGAACACACTCGAAGAGATGGTGAGAGGGACAAACGCCCGGGAAGGCCCGACATAGCAGCAGGAGTGGCCACCTCGGCTAAGTGCTGAGAAGGGGCCGGTTCAGGCCCAGGAGACAGGTGGGAACACACTGGAAACGAAAGAGGTCAGTCAGAACTGCTGATTCTCTCCTGTATCGCCCAGGCCCCTCCTCCCAGCCTGAACTTGTTGTTTTTGTCAGGAGCTGTACTTTACTTGTGTGTGTGTATGTATAATCTTTAAAAGGAAAAACATGGGAAGGTTATGTTAGGTCAGGAGAAAGTTTTGAATGTAGAGACCACAGTTTTTCCTTTAATAGGCTGCCAATCAAGGTGTCACTAGCTGATGGGTGGGAATCCTATATGTCATAAAGAAAATCATCTGGTCACTTTTTGTTTTTACAGTGTGCATGGTGACATTTATGGGGTAGAGAATTAAAATGACAAATGGGGAGAGCCTATTAAAAGGAAATACACCTCCAATATGGAAAAAGTAGTACCCAGTCCTCAAAGGTATATGGGCTATACCTTAGCACATCATATACAATTACAGAAAAGCAAGGAATGAGCATGGAAAATATGAGCTGGTCAGAGAGGACTGAGCAAGAGTCCAAATCCAAAAGTAATGCTGGGAACACGAAGACTTCCTGTCCACTTTAGAGGGGACTGTGATATAAAAAGAAACTGAGAATGAGAGTAGAATGAAAAGAATTTGAACATTACTACGAGAAAGTAAAATATATTTGAGAGAGAGAGAGAGAGAGAGAGAGAGAGAGAGAGAGAGAGAGAGACTGATTTTTGTTGTTCCATGTATTTTTTTTAATGAATTCATTGGTTGATTCTTGTATGTGCCCTGACTGGGGATCAAACCCACAACCTTGGAGTATCTGGATGATGCTCTAACCAACTGAGCTACTCAGCCAGGGGAAAAGTGAGATGTATTTTATTAAGCAGTTATTTCTGAGGTCAATTTCCTTATGCATTAGTTATGTGGTTCCCACCATTAAAGTAAACTAGCTGAATATAAGGAAAATAAAGATATTTCAAAGGTATTTCAGGAAATGAAAGAATAGAATTTAGTATGGAAGTCATATGTAATGTTGTATAGAACAAACTGAATTATAGCTAATACAAAACTCTAAGGCAGGAAAATAGCATTTGGCTAAAAGGAGGGGCAAGTAACAGGCGATACACAGCAGATGGCCTCTGAGATGCCACAGAAACAGGCTTTTCAAGTTTCCTATCAATGACTCGGGGAAGGGTGCTATAAACAAAATGATGAATGAGTTCTGTCCAAAGGAAAGGGAAATGAGGAGAAAACCTTGATACTGAAAAAGACTGGGTACCCTACTTACATACGAACAAAGTCAAATGATCAGCAGGGTGTACACCGAAGTGGTAGAAAGACAATGAAATTGACTGTATCACATTCTTAAGAAAACAGTATGTTAATAATAGTAGAAACTGGTTAAATTTGGTTACAGGTAAATAATTTTGAACATTAAAATGTAACAAGTATATAACTTAAATTACTGCAAAGCCCAAATTTGACACCATCTGTCAGGCAGCGCGGTTACCAAGGTCAATGGCCAGCTCCACACACCTGTAACCCAGAGACTTCTAATAGCTTTTTAAGCCGAGCAGTCTTAACGATCTGCCCAGAAAATCCTGGCAATGCTGCTAAACAGTAATATGGCTCACAGAATTGCTGGAACTGTCAGCATTTATTTCCTTGTTCTCCTGACTGCCAGAAGGGCTACTCAGCAGAAGTGGCCACGGAAGCAGAAGAGAGATGAAGCAGAGGCCATGAGTAACCCATCAGCTGGAGCCTTAGCACCTGCACAATTAATAACTGACTGCATTGGCAAAGCGATTAAACACTCCATAGTCGACAGTCCTCTGTTTTCACATACCTAACACTTCATTATTGAACACACACAATTATCTATTTAAGAATGTAAATGAGTTACTATTAGAAATGGGACACTTGAGACTATTGAGAAATTAAAACTATCAATTAGTTTTAAAATAAAAAGGAAATAGTATATACAAGAAGGTAAGGGAGCAAGAAATATAGGTTAAAATGATGATTTGTACAAAGAGGTTACATGGTAGGAGTTTAGCAACTTTTTCTCACTCCATAAACGAAAGTGAGAACCAAGGGCAATATGTTACATTTGGATTTATTTGCCTGTTTTTTCTTTCAACATTTTTTTTAAAGAAATGTGATCACTCAAAAAAAAAAAAAAAAGATGTGATTGTTTCATATTCTCCTTGCACAGAAAATTCAGACATCTCTAAGGAATGAGAGAAGAGGGAAAAAATAAAAAAGCCTGTGCAGCTGCAAATTCCATATGAATCCATATGAATTTAACAAAAACAATATCTTAGCTTAATCAATTCTGGTTAAAAACTCATTAGCTCTGTCCACTTTTCTGTTATCTGTATCATATGCCAATAAGAAGTTAGAAAAACTCCTTAGTTGAAATACAAATGAAACTGTCAAAATAAATCCCCCAAATCAAAATATTTGAGAGATTTCAGAAGAATAGAGGGCAACTCCCCCCTCCCCCCCAAAAAAACAAAAACCAAACAAACCTAGAATAATGCTAATGGATAAATGCATTTCATGAGCCCCAAAGAACCAAATAATACTGGTGATAGGTTTTGGGGACTGAAAAACTGAAAAATGAATCCTTATGGTGGTTACAGGTACTTTACCTAAAAGTGACATTGGCAAGAAAGAAATGACTTTTAAAAGGCAAAAAACATATAGTGAAACAACGCCCTTCCCCAATATGAGAAAATGAAAGCATAGCTATGAGCCCACACCTAGGTAACATGGCCCTCCCCCAGGCCTGCCTGGGGTCCTCCCACCAAGACCCCCAGCAGAGAGCATTCACCTCTCAGATCCCCTAGACGCAGCACTTTGGGGGAATTCCATTAACTGTGGTGGGCTGGGTGGAAACAACTTTGTTTCTCTGGGTCTTAAAAAGATCAGACTGGTCTGTTCAGAGAACATTTTGAAGGTTGCCAGAGGAGAGGGGTGTTGGGTGAAAAAGATGAAGGGATTAGGAAGTACAAACTGGTAGTTACAGAACAGTCGTGGGGATGTAAAGTACAGCATAGGGAATATAATCAATAGTATTGTAATAACTATGTATGGTGCCAGATGGGTACTAGATTTATTGGGGTGATCATTTAGTAAGTTTTTTAATGTCTAATCACTGGGGTGTACAGCTGAAATGAATATTAATTGAAAAAATAAAAAATTACTTTTAAAAAGGTGACTGTTCTGGGAATGAATTAACCTCCCCAACTCTCCCAACAGTCATGCTGTAAGGATGCAGTTGTCTAGATGTCAGCGTGCTGGATACAAACAAGATACCAGAGGAACACAACTGGTGTGTAGACTACACCCACACCACCCAGATCTCTATGGGATCAAAGACTGCAGAACTTCATCATTTAACCAGCCCTCTCTTTAACAACACTGCGTATTTGGGGTATGTTTCCCGCTAATAACCTAATTCCAACAGTGAATATGAATTTCTGTGGGCTATACTGATGTGACATGGAATTCCATCTTTAGCTATAACACACATATGAGAGAGAACAGCTGAATAGCATTTGCTAGTGCTGATACAATTTTGTTTGTCTTTACACTTACCTCTTTGACACTGTGTGTGACTGCCCATATTAGAAAAACTCTTGACATCACCTGGAAAGAAGTCAGGACGACAGAAGATGGAACAATTCCTGAAAGAAATTTTAGGATGGGTAAATAACTGTACTATACTAAGTTTCAACATGAGATAAATTTTCTAAAACATTCAAATTTTAATGTTTGGACACAAAACCATCCTAAACAACTGAAACTTATCTTTATTGCTGTATAGACTATGTTTTTCAATGTAGTAAACATTAAATCCTCCCTGAAAACAGTAATATATGGTTAATTACAATAGTGAACCATGGAATCTAGGTACCCTTCTTAAGCCTGACCAAGTAAAATATTTTTTATACTTATCATATAGGCAGAGAAAATAAAACCATTGCTTAACCTTTAAAATTAGATGTTGAAAGTCCATTTACAATATGGGTTTCAAAAATGGATAGACACCTATGGAAGAGAAATCAACCATTTTTGTGTCCAATGAATGCTGGAAGCTTCTGAATATCGGACTTGATATACTATCTAATGGTTAAGTTGGTACCTTTTACAATCCACTTGAAGATTTCGTCAATAAGCATAGCAAAATCAAAGTTTATTATCTTTATAAACCATTTCTTCTCACTTTGTTTATTACAGTAAGCACTGGTACAACGATCCTCCCAATATCTTCAAGCTATAATGCTGGAATCATCTTTAATTATTTTATATAATCATCAAGTTCTGCTAAGTCTGCATTTCTTTGGTCTCTTCCTCCAAGCCCTACCAAGTGCGATCTCTATCTAGAAACCATCCACTACCACTGCATAAAATTCCTGCCTCCTTTAGGCCATCTTAGACCCAGCGATAAGTCGTACCTATAAGCATCGCTTTCTCTTTGTAACTTTACACTGGCAAGGGACTGATACTAAAACAAAATCCAAAAGTAGAGTTACAGGTGTACGATCCAGCAGCCCCTCCACACCATTTCTCTCCGGCCTTTCCGCTGCTAGCACCGCACCTCCCAGCTCCGAGACTTCTCAAGTTGCACACGGCCACTCCATGCCTGCCAGGAACCTCTTGCCACTGTCACAGATTCTCCTCCCACTTCAAAACTCACCTTTTCTTCAGTACATTCACTGGACGACCCCAGACCAATCTCCAAGCCCTCTAAAGTACACTCAGATTTCTGAACATTTACATAGTTGGACAAACTGTAACTTGCCAAAAGACTGGTACAAATCAGATAGAGATAACTGCCTCTATAGGTCTGGCTGTGAAAGGAAATCACTTTATATCTCATTAAGAAAAAGAGAATCTACATCCTATTAGAATAAGTTTCTTAAAGAGGATTTGGGCTTCAAGAGGGATGGTTTGATTCCCAAAAGCAAGTAACATGGATAGCAAATAAAAATGCTTAATAAATCTCTGTAAAATGAATGAAAGAATAGTATAACTATATGGACATACAGGTCAATGGAATAAAGTTGGGAGTCCAGAACTAAACCTTCACATTTATAGTTACATGATTTTCACCAAGGGTACTAAGATAATTCAATGGAAAAATAATTGTTTTTTTCAACAAACGGTGCTAGGACAATTGGATAGCCCTGTGCAAAAGAATGGAATTAGAACACTTCCTTATGTCATGTACAAAAATTAACTCAGAATCGACCAAAGTCCTAAATGGAAGAGTTAAAATGATA
Source organism: Glossophaga mutica (assembly GCA_039655065.1). Taxonomy (NCBI): domain Eukaryota; kingdom Metazoa; phylum Chordata; class Mammalia; order Chiroptera; family Phyllostomidae; genus Glossophaga; species Glossophaga mutica. The sequence goes on along the minus strand of CM077304.1, from coordinate 120,852,735 downwards.
AAACTCTTAAAAGAAAACAGATGTAAACCTTTGTAACCTTAGGTTAGGCAATGGTTTATTAGGTACAATACTAAAAACACAAGAAAATATAAATAAATTGTGCTTCATCAAAATCAAAGTCGTGTGCTTTAAAGGATACCATCATGAGAGTGAAAAGACAACCCATGGGTAGGAGAAAATATCTGTAAATTAAGGACTTACATACAAAATATATAAAGGATTCTGTTTAAGAAAATGTATTTATTTTTAGAGAGAAGGGAAGAGAGGGAGAAAGTGGGAGAGAAATATCGATTGGCTGCCTCCTGCACGCCCCTCACCGGGGACCTGGCCCACAACCCAGGCATGTGCCCTGACCAGGAATCGAACAGTGACCCTTTGGTTTACAGCCTGACACGCAATCCACTGAACCACAGCAGCCAGGGAAAAAGTTCTTAAAAGTTAATGATGAAAAGACAAGTAACCTAATTTAAAAAGTGGGCAAAGGATTTGAATAGAGACTTCTCCAAAGAATATATGCATATGGCCATTAGTCATCAGGGAAATGCAAATCAAAACCATAATAATAATATACCCTTCACACTCACTAGGATGGTTGTAATATAAAAGACAGAAAACAACAAGTGTTGATGAGGGTAGTGATATTGGAACCCTTGTACATTGCTGATGGGGTTAAAATGCTACAGCCACTCTGGAGAACAGTCTGGCAGTGTCTCAAAGTGTTAAAAGAAGAGTTACCATATGATCCAGCAATTGTACTCACAGATCTATATATACCCAAAAGAAATGAAAATATATGCCACACAAAGTTGTTTGTGAATGTTCACAGCAGTATTCACATTAGCCAAAGACTGGAAATGATAAAATGTCCAACAGACAAATGAATAAATAAAATGTGGTATACCCACACAACATTAGAAATAAAGTAAATGAAAATAAAAAGTAATAAGTAATAAATAAAAAGAAATGAAGTACTGATACACACTACTATACTGATGAACCTTGAAAACATTATGCTGAATGAAAGAGCCAGTGACAAAAGAGCACATGTTGCATGATTCAATTTATATGAAAAGTTCAGAACAGGCAAGCTATAGGGATATAAATATTACCTGGGTCTGGACGGTTAGGAGGAAAGTGGAATGACTGCCAATGGGTATGGGGTTTCTTTCTTTCCTTTAAAGATTTTATTTATTTAAAGAGAGGGGAAAGGAAGAAGAAAGAGAGGGAGAGAAACATCAATGTGTGGTTGCCTCTTGCATACTCCCTACTGGGGACCTGGCCTGCAACCTAGGCATGTGCCCTGACTGGGAATTGAACCAGCAACCCTTTGGTTCTCAGGTCGGCACTCAATCCACTGAGCCACACCAGCCAGGGCTGTATGGGGTTTCTTATAATAGAGGCAAAGCTTTTGTAATAATTAAATGTTTGGTATTTTAGAGACCCTACTAAAAGAAATTTCTGGTAAAACAAAAAGGTAACCAACCAAATGGGGGAAGATATTTGTAAAAAACAACTCCAACATGGGGTTAATATCCAAAATACAAAGAATTCACACAACTCAACACCAAACAAACAAACAATCCAATTAAAAAATGGGCAGAGGAACTGAACAGACACTTCTCCCCAGAAGATATACAAATGACCAACAGATATGAAAACATGCTCAACTTCACTACTTATTAGGGAGCTGCAAATAAAAAAAAAAACCAACACAATGAAATACCACCTCACACCTGTTAGAATGGCTATACTCAACAGTACAGGTCATAAGTGTTGGAGAGGTTGTGGAGAAAAAGGAACCCTCATTCAATGCTGCTGGGAATGTAAACTGGTACAGCCATTACGGAAAACAGTATGGAGGTTCCTCAAAAAATTAAGAATAGAGTTATCATATGACTGAGCAACCCCTCTTCTGGGTATCTACCCCCCAAATTTGAAAATATTTATTCACAAAGACATATGCACCCCTATGTTCATTGCAGCATTATTCACGGTCACCAAGACATGGAAACAACCAAAGTGTCCTTCGATATATGATTGGATAAAGAAGATGTGAAACATATATGCAATGGAATACTACTCAGACATAAGAAAAGAAGAAATACTGCCATTTGTGGTAACATGGATGGACCTTGATGGAAGATGGTTTGACTTTGGGTGGTGGGCACACAATGCAATATGAAGATCATGCAGTAATGTACACTTGAAACCTATATAGCCTTATTAATGAATGTTACCCCAATGAATTTAATAAAAATTAAAAGATTTAGAGACTTCTGGCCAAGATGGAGGTGTAGGTGGACACACTGTGCCTCCTTTCACAACCAAAATTAAGGACAACAAAGATTTAGAAACAAGAAAACAAACAGAACTGATGGAAAATGGACTGTACGGAAGTCCGACAACCATTTATCCAGACTGGTAACAGGGGTGGAATCGAGGCAGGAAAAACTGGAGGTTGGCAGACCCGGGAGCATAGGCAGCAGCGGCTGGCAGATCCCAGGTGTGCAGGCAGCAGCTAGCAGACCCCAGGCACACAGGCGACGGCTAGCGGACCCTGGACATGAGGTGGCAACGGTGCAGACCCAGAAGGCCACACAAGGTGGCTGGCTGACCAGGTGGTCCCACATTCACGCGCAGATAATCCAGGCAAAGGGGAAGCGGTGGAAGGGACTGGAATCCGAGAGAGAGCAGAGCTAGTGCCATTGTTCCCTCTTGGACCCCGCTCCCACATATAGCGTCACTACCTGGCAACTGGGCTGCCCCACCCTGGGGAACATCTAAGGCTCTGCCCCTCACTACGTAACAGCCGAGAACAGACCAAAAAAAAAAAAAAAAAAAAAAAAAAGGCTCCAATGGGAAAACAAATCAAAGCCCCAGAGTCAATTCATCTAAGTGACCAAGAGTAGCCAACCTATCAGATGCACAGTTCAAAACCCTGGTGATCAGGATGCTCACAGAATTGGTTGATTTTGCTCACAAATTAGATGAAAAAAATGAAGGCTACAATAAGTGAAATGAAGGAAAATGCACAGGGAACCAATAGAGATGTGAAGAAAACTGGGACTCAAATCAATGGAGTGGACCAGAAGGAAGAAACAAACAACCAAACAGAAAACAAGGAAAAAACAAGAATTCAAAAAAATGAGGAGAAGCTTAGGAACCTCCAGGACATCTTTAAACGTCCCAATAGCCAAATTATAGGGGTCCCAGAAGGGGAAGAGGAAGAACAACAAGTGGAAAACTTATTTGAACAAATAATAAAGGAGAACTTCCCCAGTCTGGCAAAGGAAATAGACTTCCAGGAAGTCCAGGGAGCCCAGAGAGTCCCAAAGAAGTTGGACCCAAGGAGGAACACACCAAGGCACATCATAATTCCATTAGCCAAGATTCAAATGAAGAAGAGAATTCTAGAAGCAGCAAGGGATAAGGGGACAGTCATCAACAAAGGAGTTCCCATTAGACTGTCAGCTGATTTCTCAAAAGAGACCTTCCAGGCAAGAAGGGGCTGCAAAGAAGTATTCCAAGTCATGAAAGGCAAGGACCTACATTCAAGATTGCTCTATCCAGCAAAGCTGTCATTTAGAATGGAAGGGCAGATAAAGCGCTTCTCAGATACGGTCAAGTTCAAGGAGTTCATCATCACCAAGCCCTTATTATAGGAAAGGTTAAAGGGACTTACCTAAGAAAAAGAAGATAAAAAATAGGACAGTAAAAAGACAGGAAACTCACAGTTATTAACAACCACACCTAAAACAAAAGCAAACTAAGCAAACAACTAGAATAGGAACAGAACCACAGAAATGGAGATCATATGGAGGTTCAGCAACAGGGCAGTGGGAGGAGGAGAGAGGGGGAAAAGGTACAGAGAATAAGTAGCATAGATGGTAGGTAGAAAATAGACAGGGGGAGGGCAAGAATAGTGTGGGAATAGAAGCTAAAGAACTTATGACACATGGACATGAACTAAAGTGGGGGAATGTGGGTGGGAGGGGGTGTGCAGGGTGGAGGGGAATGATGGGGGAGAAATGGGATAACTGTAATAGCATAATCAATAAAATACATTAAAAATTAAAACAAAATTAAAAAATTTAAAAATCATTCGTTTAGTAAGTGTGACTTTAAACAGGGATTTGGGAGGTCTGAATATTGCAATTTGGCTGACCACAGGTTTATTACTTATTTCTTCTCTACCACAAAGCTGTCTTTTCTAGGGAATATGAAAATTTATACAAGGGCTGTCCAGAAAAAGTCCAGCTGTTGTTAATATAATGAGAACAGTTTGAATGATATTGATGTCACCTGGAAGCCAGGAAAAGTGGACTGGAATGCGCATGTGTGAACAAATGACAGGTTTACTGTAGTAGTCAGTGGGTTGGTACACACCACTGAGTGAGCGTATGTACTGTGTCGCTATCACATTCAAAATGACTTAGTAGAGCAACAAATCCACATCAAATTTTGCTTTAGGCTTGAACATTCCCCTGTGGAAACTGTTCAGATGATTCAGAATGCTTTCAGGGACAATGCAATGAGTCCAGCACAAATAAAAATGTGGCACAAACGTTTCAAAGATGGTTGAGAATCTGTGGGAAGTGATCCACATTCTAGAAGGCCTACAACAAGCAGAACACCTGAGAATGTTGAAGGTGTGTGGGGCTGCAATCAACAGACTGGCAGCTGAGAGTGCAAGAATTAGAAGCTGATCTGGGGATTCAAAAACTACTGTGTTGGACTTGCGGCCAAGATGGAGGTGTAGGTATATACACTTTACCTCATTGCACAACCAAAAAAAGGACATCAACAAATTTAAGAACAAAAAACAACCAGAACTGCCAGAAAACCGAACTCTATGGAAGTCTGACAACCAGTTAAAGAAGACACATTCATCCAGACCAGTAGGAGGGGCAGAGAGGGGCAGCTGAGGCTGAAAGGACTTTGTGGCAAGGAGGCGGCTGGAGGACTGGGGCAGGAAAGGTGGCAGCTGATGGACCAGGCGGTCCCACATTTGCATGCAGATAAACTGGGAGGCACAAATGGGGAGCAAGACAGACCACACAACCCAGGGCTCCAGCACAGGGAAATAAAGCTTCAAAACCCCTGGCTGTAAAAAGCTGTGGGGGTCAAGGTGGCAGGAGAATCTCCCAGCCTCACAGGAGAGTTCATTGGAGAGACCCACAGGGTCCTTGAAAATACACAGACCCAACCCACCCAGGAATCAACACCAGAAGGGCCCAATTTGCTTGTGGGTAGTGGGGGCAGTGACTGAAAGCTGGTTTAGAGCTGAGCAAGTTGCATTGTTCCCTCTCAGACCCCTTCCCCACATACACCGCTACAACACAGGGATGCATGTTACCCTGCCATGGTGAATACCTAAGGCTCTGCCCCTCACTACTAACAGGTGCCCTGAGACAAAGAAATATGGCCCAAATGAACAGATCAAAGCTCCAAAAAATAGAACTAAGATAGCCAACCTATCAGATGCAGAATTCAAAACACTAGTAATCAGGATGCTCACAGAAATGGTTGAGTATGGTCACAAAATAGAGGAAGAAGTGAAGGCTATGAAAAGTGAAATAAAGAAAAATGTACAGGGAAACAACAGTGACAGGAAGGAACCAGGACTCAAATCAAGAATTTGGAGCAGAAAGAAGAAATAAACATTCAGTCAGAACAGAATGAAGAAACAAGAATTCAAAAAAATGAAGAGAGGCTTAGGAACCTCTGGGACAACTTTAAACATTCCAACATCTGAATCATAGGGGTACCAGAAGTAGAAGAGGAAAAGCAAGAAATGGAAAACTTATTTGAACAAATAATAAAGGAGAACTTCTCCAATCTGGCAAAGGAAATAGTCTTCCAGGAAATCCAGGAAGCTCAGAGAGTCCCAAAGAAGTTGGACCCAAGGAAGCACACACCAAGGTACATCATAATTACATAACCCTAGATGAACGATAAGGAGAGAATCTTAAAATCAGTAAGAGAAAAGGAGACAGTTACCTACAAAGGAGTTCCCATTAGACAATCAGCTGATTTCTCAAAAGAAACAGGCAGGAAGGGGCTGGAAAAAAGTATTCAAAGTCATGAAAGGCAAGGACCTACATCCAAGATTACTCTATCCAGCAAAGCTTTCATTTAGAATTGAAGGGAAGATAAAGTGCCTCCCAGACAAGGTCAACTTAATGCAATCACCAAGCCCTTATTATATAAAACGTTAAAGGGATTTATCTAAGAAAAAGAAGATAATCAAAAATATGAACAGTAAAATGATAACAAACTTACAACTATCAACAACCAGACCTGAAACAAAAACAAAAACAAAAACAATATAAGCAAACAACCAGAACAGAAACAGAATCACAGAAATGGAGATCACATGGAGGGTTATCAACAGGGGGGAAAGGGAGGGGGAAGAATGGGGGAAAAGGTACAGGGAATAAGCATAATTAGTAGGCACAAAATAGACAAGGGGAGGTTAAGAACAGTATGGGAAATGGAGAAGCCAAGGAATTTATCTGTAAGACCCATGGACATGAACTAAGGGTGGGGAATGCTGGTGGGAGGCAGGTACAGGGCGGAAGGGAATAAAGGGGAGGAAAAAAATGGGACAACTGTAATAGCTCAATCAATAAAATATTTAAAAAAACTACTGTGTCTGAGATTTTGATGCAAGATCTTGGCATGAAGCACATCATGGCTGTGGCTTCTGCTGCAGTTGCTCATGACTTGATTCAAATTGCTACCGGTGAACCAGATTTCCTCAAGAAGGTCATAACTTTGAAGGGGACTGAAGCATCACTGTCATATGCACAGTGTTTCTTGCATCTTGTATCTTCTTCAATAAATGTCTCTCTTTTTCATAGTACATGGCTGGATACTTTCTGGGCAGACCTCATATATGCTTTTTTTCAAAAGTCCTAAAAAATTATCAGTTTTTTTTCTTAAAAATAAGTTTTAGTAACCAAAAACAAAGATTTGCTCTTTTGGAATTTCTCACCATTCTCTTCTTCCAAGTATATTTTTATTTTACTTTTCACGCATAATCTCTCCCCACATCCCTCTGGCCACCATCAGTTTGTTGTGTTTCTGTGGGTCTGTTTTTGCTTTGTTTGTTCATTTGTTTTATTTCTTTAGATTCCAGATACAAATGAAATCAAATGGTATTTGTCTTTCTCTGCCTTATTTCACTTCACATTAATACCCTCTAGGTCCATTCATGTTGTCACAAACAACAAGATTTCAGTTTTTATTGATAAGTAATGTTCTATTGTTGTGGACCGTTCAGCCTGGTTTCAGGAGTTGTAACCCTCACCCCATGGTGGGCTGTGTAAGAGCCCAAGGGACCCACTTCATCTGGGTCTGTTCTGTCACAAGGACGTGACCTACTAAGGAGACAAAGCTTATCTCCCTGGCAGGAGCACTGCTTCTGCCTCATCCATCTCTGGCCCCAATGCTTGGCTGGCAGTCAATGATGGGTAAGACTCCTCAAGGGAGGGGCAACCTAAGCCAGACACAACCCCTTGGGAGGCCTCATGGAAGGACTCGGGGGTGGGGGGAGGCTGCAGCAAAGAGGATGTGATGGACCCTCGCCCCCCAGCTATTCTGACATAGCCCTAGTCCTCATTTCCATCTGGGAGATGTCTCCTGCTTCCTAATCGGCTTAAAGCCTGAAACTGTGAGGGCGAGCGGTGCAGCCCTGTACCGGCCAGGACGGCTCCCTGGGTGATCGGGCATAAGAAAGAATCCCTAAAGTCCTGTGAAACCTGCTTTGCTAAGAGTGCTCTCATTTAAGTGATAAGTGTCCCAGGAGGAAATGAGTATGTCTCCCAAAGTTTGGCAACCCTCTTTCCTGACAGACACTGACTCAGATTAAGCCCTCAGATTTCTTTGACATGTTAAACCTGTATTCCGGTGTATTTGAGCCCAATAAAAGCCCAGTGAGGAAGGGGCTCTGGGTCATTCTCCTCTGAGAGTTTGGCCACCTTTCCTCCGCAAGCAGTCATGTCTTGGTAGTTTTTATTTTCATCCATGACAGAGGGATGGGGCTCTGCGGGTGGAGCCCCCCCACATCTGGCGCCCAGGACAGGGGCCCCCGCATTCTATTGTACACATGTACCACATCTTCTTTATCAATTCATCTATTGATGGATACCTACACTGTTTCCATATCTTGGATATTGTGAATAATACTCAGTAAACAGAGGGGTGTATATACAGGGTGGGGAAAAAGCAGGTTTACAGTTGTGAGTACACTAAACAGAGTTCATTTGTATACTATTATTTATTAATTACTGCATTATTTTCCATATGAACAACTATAAACCTACTTTTGCTCCACATTGTTCTTTTTTAATTAGTACTTTGGGTTTTTTTTTTTTTTTATAAATAGCCAGAAGTAGAATTGCTGAGTCACATGGTAGTTCTATTTCTAAACTTTGAAAGGAACCTGCAGACTGCCTTCCACAGCGCCTGCACCTGTTCACATCCCACCGACAGTGCTGACGGTCCTCTTTCCTCCACATCCTCGCCAACGCCAACGCTTCTTTGTTGACATTTTGACAACAACCATTCTGACAGGTATGAAGTGGTATATCGTTGTGGTTTTGATAGGCATCTCCCTCATGATCAGTGATGCTAAGCATCTTTTTCACATGCCTGGCCATCTGTATGTACTCCTTGGCAATAGAGAAATATCTATTCGCATCCTGTGCTCATTTTTTAATTGAATTTTTTTGGATGTTGAATTGTATGAGTTTCTTATGTATTTTGGATATTAATATCTTCTCCCATTCATTAGGTTGTCTTGTTTTGTTGATGGTTCCTTTGCTGTACAGAAGCTTTTTAGTTAGATGTAGTCCATTTGTTTGTTTTTGCTTTTGTTTTCCTTTCCTGAGGAGACATATCTAAAATGATATTACTAAAACTGACATCAAAAAAGTTTACTCTATTTTCTACTATGAGTTTTATGGCTTTAGTCCTCACATTTAAATCTTTAACCTATTTTGAATTTATTTTTTCGTGTATTGTGTAACAGAGTGGTCCAGTTTCAATTTTTCTGCATGTGTTTGTCCAGTTCTTCCAACACCACTAACTGAAGAGTCTCATTTCTCCATTGTGTATTCTTGCTTCCTTTGTTATAGATTAATTGACCATACAAGTGAGAATTTACTTCTGGGCTCTCTAGTTTGTTCCATGGATGTATGTACCTGTTCTTTGTGCCAATACCGTACGTAGTGCTTTGATCATAGGTTGTAATCTAATTTGAAATCAGGGAGCATGTTGCATTAAGTTCTGTTCTTTTTTTCATGATTGCTGTGGCTCCTTAGGTGTTTTGCAGTTCAATATAATTTTTAGGGTAATTTGTTCCAGTTCTGAGAAGAATCCCATTGGTATTTTGATAAGGAGTGCATTGAACATGTGGATTGCTTTGGTTAGTACGGACATTTTAATGACATTAATCCTTAAGTATATATTTAAATACAGTTCAATTCTATTGTTTATACTCTTAGTATTTTTCTCTTCTCACTTAACATTTCAGTATACAAGCACGACTGCTTTAATACACCCTCTACAGTAAATTTGAATCTTAACAAATTAGGGAACAAAAAGCCAGTACATTTAAAACTTAAGTTAAGGCCCTGTTCGGTGTGGCTCAGTCGGTTGGGTATCATCCCACAAAGTGAAAGGTTGCTCGTTTGATTCCAGGCCAGGGCACATGGCTGGGGTGTGTATGAGGCAACTGATCGAAGTTTCTCTCACATTGATTGTTTCCCTCCCTCTCTTTCTCCCTCCTTTCCTGTCTCTAAAAGTAAATAAATAAAATCTCTTTTAAAAAAAATTAAAATTTAAGTTAGGGAATGAAAAGTTGATTAATGTTTTCTAATTTGGCTGAGATGCAGTGATGTTTCTGGCTTTGCCTCTAGGCGCTTGCACAGTCCCTGTTCAGGGAACCTGCCTAGAGCCACTGAGTCTTCCCTAAATGGCATCATTCATACCAGTTCTCACTCAGTTTCTGTGGCATGTGAACCTAGTTCAACCAGTTACATAGTAAATGGCGGTTCAGACCCCACCTTGACAACCCCATCTCAAAACGCCTGCTCTACTGGACCTGTCAAAAGGCCAGCAGAAAAGAGGGACCCTTGTATAAGCAAGGCCATCTGAAGGCCAGGAGCTCCAAGTTTATCCTTGGAGTCAAGACGGACAAACAACAGACAGTCACATAGAAGAACATTATCTTAGCTCTAAACAGAACTGACATCACCAAGTTGGGTTTACTGTTTTATCAGGTGGATTTCATAAGACACTGTCAAAAATTATTACTTTAGCCCAGGCTGATGTGGCTCAGTGGATTGAGCACCGGACTGCAAACCAGAGGGTTGCAGGTTCAATTCCCAGTCAGGGCACATGCTTGGGTGGCAGGCCAGATCCCCGGTAGGGGGCATGCAAGAGGCAACCACACACTGATGTTTCTCTCCCTCTTTCTCCCTCCCTTCCCATCTGTCTAAAAATAAATAAATAAAATCTTTTAAAAAATTCATTCAAAAAAGATTTACTGGGCATCTAATTATTCACTAATTGAATTAAAAATATTTTTGGAGTACCTATTCCATGCTATACCAGGCACTGTTCTCAATGCTGGGGATCTAACAGTGAAGGAGACGGTGTCCCTACCCTCAGGAACTTATATTCTTTGGCTATAATTGATTTGCTTTGGGATAGCTCTTATTGTTCGGACTTTTCCCTCAAGATGGTGCAACACTTCTAAACACTTGCAAAGAGGGCATAACAAGATTACCTCTTGGTTTCAGAAAGATATCTATCAGCAGTGTAAATCTTTGGCAATGCAAGGTTATAACTTGAGAAATAATATGGGAATTTATGTTGAAAGGACAATGAACTTTTGAAGCAAAATATTAGCAGATAAAAGAAATATAGGCATGTGTGTATGTGTGTATAACAAAAGCTGTATAAAGTGATTCTGGCAACTGATATCTTATTTCCCCAGAACCAGAGTGGTCTGAGGACTCCCCAGATAGCTGAGCCTCACAAAGCTGGGCAGCACTGGAAACCCTACCCTCAGACCAGGAAAGTGGGGTTGGAGATTGGCTGTATACGACAAAGACCAGGCTGAAAGGTAGGTATAGGAATGGCAACGCTGGTTAGGAGCAGAGTAGGATAGTGTTCAGATGGACCCCACAATCAGTGAAGGAGCCAACCATCAGGAATACAATGGAGACCAGACCATGGGAAGGCATGAGACACAAAGTCAGTGCCAGAAATTAAAATAAACAATGGCAAGTAAAATCAGAATCTCCCATCCAAATACAGAATCCACTGAAATAAAATTAACAAAATTCAATAACAACACGCCCTGGCTGGTGTGGCTCAGTGGGTTGAGCAACGGCCTGTGAACCAAAGGGTCACTGGTTCGATTCCCAGTCTAGGGCACATGCCTGCATTGCAGGCCAGGCCCCCAGTAGGGGGTGTGCAAGAAGCAACCACATATTGATGTTTCTTTCCGTCTCTCTCTCCCTCCCATCCTCTCTGTCTAAAAATAAATAAAATCTTTAAAAGAATTCAATAACAACAAATCACCAGCCCCAGCCAAAAAGAAATGGAGTACAACTTTATGCCATATATTTGTAAAGGTGTTAACCAAGAGAGGAAAGATTATCGCACATCTCTTACTCTACCTCAATCCCCCAAAAGTAAATTAAAAAAAAAATTCCAAGAATTTTCATTATTAGGACCAGATTTAGTGAGAACTATAAATTTCTGATGGGAGTGTGACAAAGATGGAGTCTGGAAAGTGATGAAGATGTAAGAAGTGACTACCAGAAGCCACCTCACCAATGCCAAGTTTTTCAGGTCCTGCAGAGTTGGAGGAGGACTGGCACAAAGTTCCCTATGGGAATGAGATACACTTTCTACAGGGCTGAGGATCCAGGATGGAGCAAATAAATCTCAGAAGATAAAGGGCTCATACGTTTTTACATAATTCATTTACATTGTTCAAAATTTTTAAAGTATAAAAAACAGCCCTGGCTGGTGTAGCTCAGTGGATTGAGCGCGGGCCTGCGAACCGAAAGATCGCGGTTCAATTCCCAGTCAGGGCACATGCCTGGGTTGCCAGGCCAGTTCCCGTCAGGGGACATACAAGAGGCAACCGCACATTGATGTTTCTCTCCCTCTCTCCTTCCCTTTCCCTCTAAAGATAAATAAATAAAATCTAAAAGGAAAAAAAAATGCTTTCCAAAATTTTTAAAGTATAAAAAACAGAAAAGTCTTCTTCCCAATCCCATCCTACTATCACTCAGGTGCTTTTCCCACAAGTAATCAATAATTAATTCCTTGTCTATCATTCCTGGTCTATATTTTAGATATGTAACAGCAAATATGTAAGTGAACGTATAAGGATATATTTATACACATTTCCCCAATTTTTACATAATAGCACCATTTTATACACATTCTTCTATAGCTTGCTTTTCTTCTCTAAAAAAGATCCCAAAGATCTTTTTATATCAATACATACATACACAGTTTTAATTACTGAAGCTTCATGTTTTGTATCTGTGCATTTCCCCCAGCCCTATCCCATGCCCTCAGTGTGTAGAAAAATGCATAAAACAGAAAAACTCCAATCCTTAAACTGTAGCTCACAGAGGAAAACAACTAAATCTTAACTACTGTGGAAATGCAGTCCGGGAGAATTCAGTAACATCTATATCAGAGCAAATAAAATGGCTGGACACTTTAGTAAGGTGAAAAGGAATAAAAACCATACATACATAATGCAACAAAAAAATTAAAATAAAGCATCTAGAGAAATGCCAAATATTAAAGCAACTGGAAGGAAGATAATAATTATGAAAAATAAAGACAGTCTAACACAGGGGTAATTACTATTCCCTTAGTAGAGAATCCAATATATGGAATAGAAAATGTATTCAAGGGTATAATCCAAGAAATGAAAGAACTCAGTTTGTACTGAAAGAATACACTGTGTTCCGGAAAACAAGTGATAGTGAATGCATAAAACCAAGAATTTCTTCGTTACAAAAATACTTCATGAATCCAGACAAAAAAAGCAAGTTACCTACAAAGTGGTAAGAAAATCAGCCTGGCTTCAGACTTCTCCACAGCAACATCCAATGTCAGAAGACAATGAAGCAACACTACAAAGGTCGAAGGGAAAGAAAGTATGTTCAAGAATATTATACCCAACCAAGATAGCATTCTAGTGTAACGGCAAAAGGTAAACATCACTAAATAATGAAAGAGATTGTCACACAATGCCTATGCGACTGACCTTCTTGAGAGACACCTTTTGTCAGACATTCAGTCAAGTGAGAGATAAATCAAAATAAAGAATTCAGGAATGGCGAAGTCATGGTAAAAGGGCCCATAGTAGGCAATGAATCCATTCAAATATATCACTAAGACTTAACAATTACAGTAATTAAGGCTATAGAACATACTGTAAATGCTTATAAACCACAATACCAAATTAATAATATAATTTAAAGAATGGGAATCAGGAAAGAGATGTAAGGAGAAGTGACAATACTAATTTCCTTAACAGAATTCAGATATCATTGAAAACTGAAATATAGCTAAATGTAATTCTAACCTAAATTTTTCATAATCATTTTGTTAAACTTAAGGGACCTTTTAGTAAATAATATGTATCTCATGGTAAAAACAATTTTTATAATTTTTATTTATTTACTTATTTAAAGATTTTACTTATTTTTAGAGAGAGAGGAAGGGAAGGAGAAAGAAAGAGAAACATCAATGTGTGGTTGCCTCTCACAGAGCACCCACTGGGGACCTGGCCTGCAATTCGGACATGTGCCCTGACTGGGAATTGAACTGGTGACCCTTTGGTTCATAGCCTGCACTCAATCCACTGAGCCACACCAGCCAGGTATTTTTATTTATTTTTAAAAATTCTCACCTGAGAATATGTTTATTGATTTCAGAGGAAGAGGAAGAGAGAGAGAGAGAGACATTGATGTGAGAGAGAAACATCAAATGGTTGCCTCCCGAATATACCCCAACCTGGGATCGAACCCGCAACCTTTTTGGTGTATGGGACAAGGCTTTAACCAACTGAGCAACCTGGCCAGGGCTAATTCATTTTTACTGCACTCTGACAAGAGAAATTTTGTGCCCTACACTAAGTGCAATAGCAAAATTATGGCACTTACATAAGCTCTGGATTTATTTAAGGTTGGCATTTCTAAAAGATGTACTGAACTGTAAGGGGGCACTGCATTTTCTCTGTGCTAAAAGGGCAGTTGTTACTAAGTGCATTTGTGCTTATTGTTTACTAAATTGAAATGAGTACTTTAGGAGATAAAACCATAGGATATATATATACATAGTTCATGTTCATGGATTTTTTTTTTTTTTTTTTTTTTTTGCAGGCGGAATCTATTTTACACTAAAACAAAAAGAAATGGGAAGCTTCAAAAGTGTTTCATATTTATGGCTGGCTCTCTGGCTTTTACTCTCAGCCCCCCTGGGATGGATCTATACTCCTCTTAGACATTAGGAAAACTTGAAAAAAGCTGGAAAAACACTAAGATAGATATTAAAAATATAAGGTAGAAAGTTGGGCATAGGGAAAGTAAAGGTAGTAAAGGATGAAACCATGGCAGAGATTAATACGTAAATAGATGTAGAGAAGGCCTGTGTACTTACTTGGGGCAGATCACAAACTCGGCTCTGAGGTCCTTTACAACCAATATAAGGAGAGAAAACAGCCCAGGTACATAATTCAGTGTACATAAAAGAAATAGAGCCAGGTGCTCTATATATGAAATAACTTTGAGCCATGTCTCTATATATTAAATGGCTCTAGCCCTGACTGGAGTGACTCAATTGGTTGTGAGTCATCCCACAAAGCAAAAGGTTGACGCTTCGATTCCCAGTCAGGGCACATGCCTAGGTTGTAGGTTCAGTCCATGGTCATGGCGTGTTTGAGAGGCAACTGACAGATGTTTCTTTCTCACATTGATGCTTCTCTTCCTCGCTTTCTCCCTCCCTTCCCCTCTTTCTAAAGAAGAAAAAAAAACGCTCCGACTATAAGTAGTTTCTGGTTTACTAGATGTTTTCTATTTATTTAGTTTTTACCATTTCCTCTGTTTCAGATGGCAAGCTGTCAAAGTGCCTGCCATTGGCAGTTTGCTCTTCCTCCACTTAATTAAGGTTCTTACATGTAAGAAGTAAAAACACATTGACTTCAGTTAGAGGGCCCACAGGCTTTTGATTGGAATGAGATCTTTGAGGGCTTTATTGAATACCCAGAGGCTTTTAATTTGTATGTTTACTTTTTGAGGGCTCCACTCTTTAAGAATAAAGTTACTAGAAGTCTAATCTCTGAATGAGAGCAAAATATTGACAAGAACAACATGATACGTATTTCCAACCTTTCTGAAGATAATACAAAAAAAGGGTGTCACATTTTGAAAAACATGAAGACATAAAAATACTAGAAACTATTCTCTAAGAGGACACAGTGAGTCAATTATAAGTCATGGAAACTCACTCAAATTTGTGTATTTCAGTTAGCATTCCAAAGGCAAATTCACCAACCTATTATTTTAGTTTCATTATTTTTTAATCCTCACTAGAAGATACATTTCTCTTGATTTTAGAGAGACAGGGATCAGGTGGGAGGGGGAGAGAAGAGAGAGAGAAAATCAGTGTGAGAGGAAAATATCGACTGGTTGCCGCCCATATGTGCCCAACCGGGGATCGAACTCCTCAACCTAGGTATGCGCCCTAAGTGGCAATCGAACCAGCAACCTTTTGGTGTAGAGGATGACACTCCAACCAAGTGAGCCACTGACCAGAGCTCACAACCTATTATTTTTTATTGTTCATATTACTCCAGGTGTTAGACTAGACTGCTCATAGCAGCTGTGAAATATAGATAGTTCAATATATATTTCACCAGAGAGACTATATCGTAAGTTTTTCTTTAAAAGAATTTATAAAACTGTCAGGGCCAAATAAAATTGATAGCTGAACTCATGTTTATAGCCATTTTCCGCTAACTTGTGTTAACAATCCCTAAGTACCCTGGATACTGAATGACAAAAACACGTTTTATTAGTATCTCTGTTTTAAAATTTTATTAAATATTGTCTCAATAACTTCAGAAAATTCTTTCACATAAAGCTTTTTCAAAAGGTTGAACCCACCCTTGCTGGTGTGGCTCAGTGGATTGAGTGTTGGCCTGTGAACCAAAGGGTCACTGGTTTGAGTCCCAGGCAGGGCATATGCCTGGGTTGTGGGCCAGGTCCCCAATAGGGGGCACTTGAGAGGCAACCACATATTGATGTTTCTCTCCCTCTCTTTCTCCCTCCCCTCTAAAAATAAATAAACTGTTTTTAAAAAAAGGCTGAACCCCATCAAATGGTCACTTGAAATAATACAAGATCAAATAACAAGGTTGAGAGAATCGAATTATTCCCTTGTAACTTGAAAACACCAACAATCACAGGATTTCACTCAAGCAAACCAAGAAATATACTTTTCCCAAACATGTTCTTTCTCAGAGTTCTACCAAACCATGCGGGAGTAAAGGAAAATTGAAGGAGATGAAGTTTAACTTTGTTAGAAGGTTGTGAAAGGTTTTCCAATGGTAAAGATTCTCTATTTAAAAGAGAAAAGGACCACACTGGTTATTTAAATATGGTGATCGTTAGCTAAGAAAATTTTGGCTGTCAGAGCTAGAAGGGATCTAAGAGATCAAGTTCAACCCAACACTTGATAGATGAGGAAAGCAAGGATCAGAGAGGTAAACTGAATTGTCTTATAGGTAGTTGAGTTTAACAAATTAATATTTATGCTTAAAATCTGGTTGTAACTCTTGAAGAAGGTTAATCATTGGTCAATATATAACTAGAACAGAATTAAAATATATAAAACCACTATGACAAAGGTTAACATTCAGGATATATAAAGAACACAAATTGTTTTTTCTTTAAAAAAAATCAAGACTGTAATTGGAAAATAAGCAAAGGGCATAGACAATTCATATAAAAATGAACTTTATACAATAAACAAACATGAAATTATTTTAAATTTCATAATTAACAAAATATGCAAAACAAGAGTACCTATGATTTTATATGATTGGCTTAGTGAATATTAAAGAGTCAGAATGCATAAATGTTGGTATTATATTAAAACCACGATACTCATATTTTACAAAGGGGCACAATCCTTTAACAATTCAATTTGACAATATTTTTCAGTTAAAATAACATTCATACTCTTTGAATTAGTGCTTACATGTGAAAATGTACACAAAGGGCATAAACCAAAGACTAAAAAGTCTATATATCAATAGAGATACTGGTTGAAAAATTATTAATAATATTTAAAAATGGGAACAACCTAAAACATTCTCCACTAAGGAAGACATGATGATACATCTATCTTAATGGGATATTTTATACTAACTTCAAAATATCAGTGAATACAACATGATCCTGAAACATCTTATATCAGAAAGCAAGGAAGATAAAGGATGGCAGAGGAAGACAATCTCAAGATGTTCCCAATGGCCAAAGATGGCCAATTTGAGAATTAAAAAGAAGAGCTACAATGGACTGAATCACATCAAATACATTAAAATTCATGAATTCATGATGATTAAATAAGAAGCAAAAACCTTCACCGTCACTTTGACATGCTCTGGTTTTTCTTGTTTTGGGGAGCGGGGAGAGGAAGGGGGAGAGAGAGAGAACACGCATTCCGTGCTCACACTAAGAGTGCGTGCAACAGTGTCTATCAGGATCAGTGCCTGCCTGAGTCAGGGAAATTGTGTCTTCGGTTCTGTATGAGAAGAAGGGTACATAAAGCAACACAAAATATTAGCCCTCATTTTGCTTTAAAGAGTTTATTTATTTTTAGAGAGAGGGGAAGGGAAGGAGAAAGAGGGAGGGAAACATCTAAGTGGGAGAGAAGCATGCACTGACTGCCTCCAGCAGGTGCCCGAGGGGAGACTGAACTCACAAGCCAGGCACGAACCCCAACAGGAAATCGAGCTGGGGACCCTTCGCCTTGTGGGATGATGCCCAACCAACTGAGCCACACTGGCCAGGGCCTCATTTTGTGTTAAATTACAGGCTGATGTTAATAGTTCTCAGAACTGGACTTTTCCCCCTCAAAACTGAAACCTTTTTCTCCCTTTTGGATTTAATTAAGTGCTGTAAGCTGAAGCCAGTTTGACATGTGAGAGAGATGTCAGACTGATGAGAAGTACTGCTGCCTGATGAAAAACCAAACTCCAAACCTTTTTAAAGAACAATAAAAAAGTATTTTATGTGGGGTAAAACCCCTACTAACTTTCACTGGTCTTCTTTAGAGATTTTGAGAAACCAATACATTATTCTGAAACCTGGTAAATAATGAGAAAGGATCAAGCTTTAAAAAAAAGTCACAAAGAATCAGGGAAAGCAGCAACCTCTGTGGAAAGGGGATGGGAACTAGATAGCTGGAGAACCAGGGTGGGACAGGGACTTTCTTCTTGCTATACACTCTTCTATATCTTTTGAATGTTGTACCTTGTGAATAAATTACCTATAAGAAAAATTTGAATATCACTATAGAGATTATGTAACAAAGTGGAAAATAATTATACTAAAAGAAAAATCTTAGAAATCAAATGATAGCCACTCTGGTTATAACAAAGAAAACACAGCATATGCATTTAGAAGGGGCATTTAAATGGAAAACAGTATTTTCACTTTCTCTGTTACCCAAACTTAAGCCTAGCTATTGGATCCTTGAGCCAATAATCAAAGCACCAAGCACCATTTGGGGGCAACGTGACTCTTATCATAGGTAAGAGCTCTAAGAAGGATAAAAGAAAGGGTCAGCTGAGGACTGTTCATAGAGTAGATGTCAAAAAATGCAATGACTGTGCCCTGCTCTATTTTCTCACCCCTGCACTAATGCAGGGGTGGAGGTGGCGGTGGCATTCACTGAGGAGGAGGCCGGCAGATCGTGGAAAAAGCCTGTTGACAGCGCATGAAAGACACACTGAAAACACTCCTTGCAAGGAGGAGTGAAGCTTGTCAAAGTACTGCAGAGGCTGGGAAGTGAAGAGAAGAGAAAGAGCAATTATAACCTGAACCTACAATTCCTCAGCTAAATTTATCTAGAGAGGTGGAATATATCTGCAGCTTGAAAATGATAGGCAAATGAATGCTCAGGTACAGAAAGACCCAAACCTACACAGAACTTTAAATGGTCACTGTAAAAAAATTCTGTTTCGTTTCAATCATCTGCTATTATTCTGATAATATTTCAATTGTGAGCCTCCCAAATAAACAAATGGCCTCAGGGAGGAGTAAGGAAATCCTAGGCTCAGAGCAGAAGCTTTTATTTCTTGTTATAACATAAATCAAAATCAGTAAGAATTTATTAATGCCAAACTTTTCCAGAAACACAACTTTAAAATTTTTCAGCTATAAATAATGAAAATTAAATAGTAACTTTTATTTACCTTTTGAAGTCTGAAATGGAGTTATTTATGCAATGTTTTATGTCAAGATACCTCAGTTAATATATTTATTCACACTGAACTATGTCCACAAATAATTTCAAAATCTATTACCTAAATCCTACAATACATTATCCTAAAATATATGCCTTTAAAAAAAGATTTTATTTATTTATTTTTCAGAGATAGGTGAAGGGAGGGAGAAAGAGAAGGAGAGAAACATCGATGTGTGAGAGATACATGGACTGGTTACCTCTCACATGCCCCCAGCCAGGGACCAGGCCCACAACCCAGGCATGAGCCCTGACTGGGAATCAGAATGGCGATATTTTGGTTCGCAGACCAGTGCTCAATCCACTGAGCCACACCAGCTAGGGCCACATACTTTGTATGCATAGAAATGAATATCAAAATGGTAACAATAATTACTTCTGGGTAATTACATTATTTTCTTCTTCTTGTCTTTAGTATTAGATGAATTTCTTCTTTACAATGTTCATGTGTAGCTTTTACATAGAAATAAGATCACTTTAGAAAATAAGGCCTTTTCACTTAAAAAACTTCCACAACTTGATTTAATATTGCAAATTCTGTTAAAATAAAAAATGGGTACAATTTCCATTAAATACAGTGTAACTGTTTTCACACTCAGCTGATTTGCAATTATTTCAGCAAACATAGAATCACATATAGTCAAAATATACAATGTAAATAGCTTTTGGAAGAATTTATTCAAGTACCCCCTATTCTAATGAAGTTTTTGCTCGGAGGAGGAGATCACGTATAAGGTCATTACTGAGATTTATGACCATGTATATTACTTAAGGATAAGCCAACGGATGATTCTGCATCTGAAACCCAACTTTAAAAATACAAAGCAAATTAACTATTTACATGAAGTACTATAATATCACTATATTCTTTTTCCAAGTGGATGAACTCAACAGGCTCGAGACTTCAGCAACTGTCCAAATCCTTTGTGGCAGCCACTACTGGTTGCTTATTCTCCTTCTGTTCCTTGTTAACAGAGCTCTTATCTCATTTGGAGTAGCAGTATACACACCCTGCTAAAACACCCACTTCCTTGGATTCCCTTAGCATTGGAGGAAGCCATGTGGTGCAATGCTAATCAACGAAAAAATTAACTGAAAGTGTCTGGAAAGCCTTGCAGTGCAGCCACTGTCTACCCGGAGTGTGACATGACACCACATAACTCATCACAGCTGTCGTGTAACGATGGAACTGCATGCACTGAGACAGAAGTCACACACTACTGATGGTGAAGCAGAAAGACAGACTTCTTATTGTACAGGAAAAAGAGATCCTCGTTGGGATAAAGCACAGCAGTCAGAACCCTGGCCTGTGCAACTAAGCTAATCCTCCCCACATACCCTTTCTCTTACAGTTGAGAAAATAAACCCAAAATCTGAAGGGAATTTGGGTGGACTAAGCAAAATTTAGCATGAAGGACTAGGTAACACTTTTTAAAGAAGCTATTTCAATTATACTGTGCAGCCATGAAGACTATTGGCATAAAGAAGAAATATGACAGAAATTTGGTGTAACAGTTCCTCTGGTTAACAATTTTCTTTGTTATCAATGAAACAGAGTTCATATTTCAAAAAAAATCACTGGTGTATTATATCCAAACACAAAAACAAAAAAAAAAATCTGCTTTCCTTTGCAGTTTTGACATGTGGTATTTGTGAGTATCTTTTAAAATCATCTTTTTTGGAGCCAAGAATCTGGCAACCAATGCCAGGTCAAGATCTACCAATATCAGTGCAGTATTTATTCAGGTAGTGAAGTATTACAATAGTTGCTTGCTCTTTAATAAATCATTTTCTTTAAAAGTGTTGGATTTGTAATTATCCCATTCCCTTACAGAGGTTTGGGTTCTCTCTCTCTCTCTCTTTATTTATTTATTTTTTTTGAGGGGAAAGGAGGGAGAGAGGGAGAGAAATGAGAAATATCAATGTGAGGGAGAAACATCGATCAGCTGCCTCTTGCATGTGCCCTGACGTGGGACCGAACCTGCAACCCAGGCATGTGCCCTGACTGGGAAATCTAACTGGCGACATTTCAGTTTGCAAGACCATGTCCAACCGAGTCACTCTGCTCAGGGCACCTGTACGGAGGTTTCCAAAGAAAAACTCCAGCTGTGAGAACCCTGCTCTAATTAGGCAAATCAGCCACAGATATGAGATGAAAATATTATATGAAAGAAGAGAAACTCCAGAGAGCTAGGGAATATGTATTTTACTTCATTCTCTACAGTAAATAAAGCACTGTGAAGGATCACTTTATTTTGAACTCCAAAGAAATTTAGTAAATATTTATGGGCTGAGTATGTGAACGAACCCTAAGATAATGGACAGAGATCATACAACCCAGAGCAGGCTCCTGTTAAGTTGGGAGGAAGCCCTTCCAGGCTAGACTTTCAGAGTGGACAGGGTCGCATTTTCCACATGGTGTGTCATTATGAAGCGCGAGTCCTCGCAGGACACCCCACAACAGGTGGAGTCTGCACTGAGAGCCACCAGCTCACTTTCCTCCCACCATGCATCCATGTATCCTGAAGAACTTGCCAAGATGACCAGAAACTCAGCGGTGTCAAGCCCATGGCCCACATGTGGCCCAGGATGGCTAGGAATGTGGCCCAACACAAAGTTGTAAGTTTACTTAAAATCTTTTTTTGTCCTCATCAGTTTTCATTAGTGTTTGTGTATTTAATGCATTGCCCAAACAACTCTTCTTCTTCCAGTGTGGCCCAGAGATGCCAAAAAGTTGGACACCCTGATATTCTTTAGATCACACAGAAATAAAGGGAGAAACAAATTAGGCTATATTGTTGCTCAAACTACAACAATGATACTATAACCTACTATTTATTGAGAGCATCATATGCGTAGGCCACAGTTCTACATCCTTTACTTACATTAACTAGTATTCTTTGCACACATTCCCATGAGTAGGTGCTGTTATTTTCCTCATTATACAGATGAGGAACCTGAGGTCCTGAGAAGGTGAGTAACTCATGCTAAATCACACAATCTGTAACAGGCAGAAAACCAGAATCAAACTAATGCAGTAAGGCTTCAGAGTCCATGCTCTTAACTACTAAGCTATGCTGACTCCAACCACGGGAAGTATAAAATCAGGTAAAACAAGCCTGTGCCCACAAATTCTTTGACACTCCTCCCTTCAAGAGGTAGAGCTTAGTTCTCCTCCCCATGAGTGCAAGCTGGACTCAGAGAAAAAGAAGTAATGGTGTGTGACATTAGAGACTCGATCATAAACACACTGTTGCTTCCTTCTTGCCCTGTCCATTGGACCATTCATTCATTCTGGGGGGAGCCAGTTGCCATGTCAGAGGGACACTCCAGCAGCCCTACGCCAAGAGGACCGAATGGTGAGAACTGAAGGCTTCCTGCCAACAGCCATATGAGTGAGTTATCTTCAAAGCAGACCCTCTGGTCCCAGCCAAGTCTTCCAGGGACTGCAGTCCTGGTCAGCATTTGACTGCAAACATGAGACAAACTGAGCCAGAACCAACACACTAAGCTTCTCCTGATACCCTGATCTACAGAAACTAGAAGACAGAAAATGTTTGTTGTTTTAAGCCACTCCGGTTTGGGGCAATTTTTAATGTATGAACAGACTGCCATAGAATCTTTCACCAGAACTGTATTTTCAATATAAAATTATATTTAGGTAAGCTACAAATTGTGTAATCACTTAATGATTTTGAGTGTCCATTCATTCCTGGAAGCAATAATCATTTTGATCACTGCAGCAGGGCAAACAACATATTCTTCTGATGTCCCTTCAAAAACCATAATAAAGAGCCCTGGCCAGCTAGCTAGGTTGATAAGAGTGTCATCCTGATACAGCAAGGTTGCGGGTTTGAACCCTAGTCAAGGCACGTACAAGAGTCAACCAATGAATGCATGGAATGAATGTAAGTGGAACAACAAACCAATGCTTCTCTTCTTCTCTCTCTCTCTCAAAAAAAAAAAAATCAATAAAAAAGTTAAAAAGAAAACCATAATAAAGTAAACTAATTATACTTTGAGATTCTACTCTATCAAAAATTAAACAACATATATTGGACATATATATGTACAAAAATGATTCATTTCTTAAATGGTCACATACCATTTGGTTTTTTTCTTTTCTTATAGGTCATTTTCCTCTTTTCTTATAGGCCAATAAAGAAACAATATATTACAGCTCCAAAAATCTTATCTTTAAGAACAAGCTGTCTATTTAATTCCTGACAGTCTATTCAAGGTGCTAATCTGCCATTATTTATAGATCCCTGAATCCTTTCTGAGCAGCTGTCATTAACAGAACTTAGGAGTTCAAAACACTCTTTATTTAACTCAACTGCCTCCTGAAATTATTAGTCATGCTTTTCAAGGCTAAAACTATGATAAAAGGTAAAGATTAACCAAATCTCAAGAAGGCTATGAAAAAGAGCCACCATTAAACACACAAAGATTAGCTGCCACTCACTGACTGGTATTCTTTCAAGGCCCTTATTCTTGATTATTCAGGTTCCTTTTGTCAGGTTTGAGACTTTCTCGAGGTGTTTCCTGCACCAAGTTTTACCTGTGGCTTTCAAGACACTCCAGAGTTGTCCTTTGGGAACCCACGTATGCGCAGAAGACAAATACAGGTCTGCCTCTTGGTGCAGAAGGGAAAGGGAGAAACAGTGAACTGGCTTCTAGTCTAGAGGTACTAGATACTTTCTGCCTACCCAATTCTCCTCTGGCCCGCACTGTGAAATGGTGTTCTGGCTGCGAACTGTCCCGTGCAAACATTAATTCTCTACAGGAAGAAGAACAGGCACATGACCAAGACCCATACTGGGCAGTGCAGGCTCAGGAGAGTCTAAGAATAGGGAATGCAGAGGGAATAAATGGGCAAGAAAGCGGGAAGGGGGATGACAAAAATCAAGAAGTAGGAAAAATAAATGGGAGTGAGGGAAGGTAAGAAGGAAGAGAAAGAGGGGTAGAGAGATTTCAGAGTAGGGCATGAGAGCAAAAAGAGACAGGATGGAAATATAGAGAGGAAGAGAAAAGATTTCCCTGAAGGAAAAGATAAGCAGAGGGAAAATGGTGAAAAGGCAAAGAAGTGGGAGTCAAGGCTTAAGTGTCCAGGTTTCTAGGTAAGTAGCAGAAAGTGGTAATGCCACAGATAGATTCAGAGAACAGGAGAAAGAGCAGGCCTGGGGTGAAATGATGAGTTAAGTTTTGTATGTGTGGAATTTGTGGTGTTTGCAGAATAACCAAGTCGACATGTCCAACTGGGCAGCTGGGGTGGAAACTCAGGAGGTAAGTGTGGCCCAGAATGGAAAATGCGGGAGCCACTGAAGGTAGAGGAAAGGTATGGTGAGGCCACACAGGGAGACTGTGCAGGAGAAGAAAACCAAGGCTAAAGCAAACACCAACATGAGGGACATACAGAGAAAGAGAGCCCACGAAAGAACCTAAGGTCAGTGGCCCAACGGACAGGAAAAGAGCTGAGAGAGAGACTGGGCAGGTAGAAGAGTGAATACTCTCACCTGGAGGGGCAGCAAGGGCAACGCTGTCCTCAGGGAAAACCAGGTTTCCATTAAGGTAAGAAAGCTGAGGAAATATTCTGAGAAAACAAAGGTGAGCTTGTTTGCAATGAAAAATGTTCCAAAAAGCACTGTCACTTCTCCTTCTGTGATCCTATACTTTGAACTTATTCTTTGGGCAAAGTTTTTGTCACAATGTGCTTCATGTCCGCGCCCGTGACAGAGAGCACAACTGGGCCTATTGGTATTTGTGTTCTTGGTGCTTAGGCAGTGCAGTGCCTGCCACCCAGCAGAAACTCAACAAGTGCTTGGAGGTTCTCTAAAGGGCAACTGGGAAGTATGCATTAGTAAATGCCTTAAAATTTGACGTTACCTTCGACCTACTTCTAAGAGTTTATTCATCAGAGACAAATTACAGCTGTATGAAGATTTAGCTGTAAATAATAGTTATAATCTGCACATTTTAAAATTACCTACATATTCAACAAACTGAGCACTAGTTAAAACTCATCATACGTTTATACAACTGAATACTATATATCCTCCAAAAATCTATTCAGATCAACAATAACAAATAAAGCCGTACAAAATCTACAGCCTCAGCAAAACTAAAAGACATAGACTCCCACTAAAAACCTTTGTGGAAAGTGAGGAGTTTGGAAGAAACACATGGACGAGAAAAGAAAGGCATAGAGAGCCTAAATTTAAACTAAAATCAGCCCAGAAAGAGGCAGTTTACCCTAAGTACAAAAATAGTGAAGACTACCTTGTCAATCATAACACTAACTACAGGGAAGGAACTTAAGTATGGGACTCGAATGACAACCTCAAAAAGGCACTGCAAGGGGATAATATCCAAAATTTATAAAGAACTTATAAAACGCAACACCAAAAAAGCAAACAATTCCATTAAAAAATGGGCAAAGGACCTGAACAGACATTTCTCCAAAGAGGACATAGAGATGGCCCATAGACATATGAAAAGGTGCTCAATGTCACTAATCATCAGGGAAATGCAAATTAAAACTACAATGAGGTATCGTCTCATACCTGTCAGAATGGCCAGCATCAATAAATCAACAAACAACAAGTGCTGGCCAGGATGTAGAGAAAGGGGACCTCTTGTTTACTGTTGGTGGGAATGCAGATTAGTTTAGACACTGTAGAAAGGAACATGGAGATACCTCAAAAAATTAAAAATGGATCTGCCTTTTGATCCAGCCATTCCAAGTCTGGGAATATGTCCAAAGGTACCTAAAACACTAGTTCAAAAGAACATAAGCACCCCATGTTCACTGCAGTGTTATTCACAATTGCCAAGGTATTGAAGCAGCCCAAGTGTCCATCAGTAGATGGGGGAATAAAAGAACTAGGTGACATTTACACACAAAAAAATATTACTTGGATGTAAAGAAAACAAAATTCTACCCTTTGTGACAGCATGAATAGACCTGGAGAACATTATACTAAGTGAAATAAGCCAGTCGGAGAAAGACAAATACCATACGATTTCACTCATATGTGGAATCTAATGAACAAATTGAACTAACAAGCAAAACAGAGATGAACTCATACACAGAGAGCAGGATGACAGCTAAGGGGGGTGGTACACAGTGAGTGCAGAGACTGAGCAAAAAGGAAAAAGGACTCAAGGACATGGACAACAGTGTGGTGATCGCAGTCAGAGGGGAGGGGCATATAAGAGGAATAAATGGTAATGCAAAAAATCAAAAAGGCATTGCTTCTGGGGAAGAAACAGCTAAAAAGGGGCAGGAGAGGTGCTTTTTGGTGACTAAATTTTGAAGTAAAAAGAAACAGGAGAAAATTTAGACTCCTGCAAAATACACACAAGAGCTAAAAACAGACAAACAATTCCTACCCTCAGTGACCTTCTCAAACAATAAGCCATCCATTGAAGAGATTACCCTTCACTACATTTACAGATACAAGCGTTCTCACAATAGAAACCCTATAAACCAACTCAAACTCCCAGCTCTATCCATACAACAAATAGATAAAAGCAATGGACAACTATACAAAAGTACTATCAGAAGAAAATAAAAAGAGGATCAAAACATTTCAGCAAACGAAAATGCACTCCAGAAAATAACCACAAAGAAAACTTCAACGCAAGACTCCACAGTGAATTAAACATGATTAAATAAGTATTTAGGAAAATAAAAATTATTTTTAGTGAGAAGTTAAAAAATGCAGAATAGAAATGGATGAAAGCAGACAGAAGTAAAAAGTTGCTTGAACTCAGGAAAGAATGGAAGCAAAAGACAAAATCATACCTGAAATGAAGACTAAATTTCCAGGTGACCAAGGAGGAACAAATTTAAATGAAAACTTTAATAAGAACATTGAAGAAAGAGAGCGAACCATGAGAATAAAAATAAGATATACATACATACATACATACATAAATGGGATCAGAGAGAAAGTGGTTAAAAGAGGAGAGAACGGACTTCTGGCCAAGATGGAGGGGTAGGTGGACACACTGTGCCTCCTTGCACAACCAAAATTAAGGACAACAGAGATTTAAAAACAAGAAAACAACCAGAACTGATAGAAAATTGAACTGAACGGTAAGAGGGGTGGAGTCGCAGCAGGAAAAAGTGGAGGTTGGCAGACCCGGGTATGCAGGCAGCCGTGGCTGGCAGACCCCAGGCGCACAAGTGGCGGCTAGCAGACCCCAGGCACAGGGTGGCAATGGACAGACCCAGTGAGGTCACGCGAGGTGGCTGGCTGACCAGAAGGTCCCACATTCACACGTAGATAATCCAGGTGAAGGGGAAGCAGCGGAAGGGACTGGAATCTGAGAGAGAGTGGAGCAAGCGCCATTGTTCCCTCTCTGACCTCACCCCCACATACAGCGTCACTACCCAGCGACTGGGCTGCCCCATCCTGGGGAACACCTAAGGCTCGCCCCTCACTATGTAACAGCTGTGCCCAGACCAAAAAAAAAAACCCCCAAAATGGCTCCAACGGGAGAACAAATCAAAGCCCCAGAGCCAATTCATCTAAGTGACCAAGAGTAGCCAACCTATCAGATGCACAGTTCAAAACCCTGGTGATCAGGATGCTCACAGAATTGGTTGATTTTGCTCACAAATTAGATGAACAAATGCAGGCTACAATAAGTGAAATGAAGGAAAATGCACAGGGAACCAATAGAGATGGGAGGAAAACTGGGACTCAAATCAATGAAGTGGACCAGAAGGAAGAAAGGAACAACCAGATAAGAAGGAACAGAACCGAAAAGAAACAAGAATTCAAAAAAATAAGGAGAGGCTTAGGAACCTCCAGGACATCTTTAAATGTCCAAACAGCTGAATTATAAGGGTACCAGAAGGGCAAGAAGAAGAGCAACAAGTGGAAAACTTCTTTGAACAAATAATAAAGGAGAACTTCCCCAGTCTGGCAAAGGAAATAGACTACCAGGAAGCCCAGGAAGCTCAGAGAGTCCCAAAGAAGTTGGACCCAAGGAGGAACACACCAAGGCACATCATCATTACATTAGACAAGATTCAAATGAAGGAGAGAATTCTAGAAGCAGCAAGGGATAAAGGGACAGTCACCTACAAAGGAGTTCCCATCAGACTGTCAGCTGATTTCTCAAAAGAGACCTTCCAGGCAAGAAGGGGCTGCAAAGAAGTATTCCAGGTCATGAAAGGCAGGGACCTACATCCAAGATTGCTCTATCCAGCAAAGCTGTCATTTAGAATGGAAGGGAAGATAAAGCGCCTCTCAGATAAGGTCAAGTTCAAGGAGTTCATCATCACCAAGCCCTTATTATAGGAAAGGTTAAAGGGACTTACCTAAGAAAAAGAAGATAAAAAATAGGACAGTAAAAAGACAGGAAACTCACAGTTATTAACAACCACACCTAAAACAAAAGCAAACTAAGCAAACAACTAGAATAGGAACAGAACCACAGAAATGGAGATCATATGGAGGTTCAGCAACAGGGGAGTGGGAGGAGGAGAGGGGGAAAAGGTACAGAGAATAAGTAGCATAGATGGTGGGTAGAAAATAGACAGGGGGCGGGCAAGAATAGTGTGGGAAAAGTAGAAGCTAAAGAACTTATGACACATGGACATGAACTAAAGTGGGGGAATGTGGGTGGGAGGGGGTGTGCAGGGTGGAGGGGAATGATGGAGGAGAAATGGGACAACTGTAATAGCATAGTCAATAAAATATATTTAAAAAAAGAGGAGAGAGACAGAGAAGATCCAACATACATATATTTGGAATCTCTGAAAATCAGAAATAGATTAATGAAACAGAACTAAAATTTAAAATTGTAATACCATAAAACTTCCTGGAAATAAAAGGTCTAAATCCACACATAGAAAGGGCATAGTAGTTACCCAGGAAAACTGTCCTGCAATAGTCAACTTTAAGGTACATTCTAGGAAAATCTAAACTTTAAATATAAAGAAAAAATCCTCAGTGACGTCAGCAGAATGTAAGAATAGTGTTATCCAGCACTCATTCCCTCACAGAAATGTCAATTTAAACAACTATTCATGCCCAGAAATACCTTCACAAGAGCTAACGGTTCCAGATGGGAGGTTATAGCACCTGGGAAGTAAGAGGACACTTATTGAAGAGGGTAGGAAGAAGAGTTTCACATTGCCTGTGCTACCCCGAGCTCAAGCCCGGGCAGCAGGGTACAGGAAGAGATACCCTCCACATGGGGAGAGGAGGTAAGTAAAAACCCAACTTTGTCACATACCTGTCACCAGGCCTGTGGCTACAACTTTGAGATACAGGTCTGTCCTAGTGCCAGGCCAGCCCCTGAAGCCCCAGGGTCCAGGCTCGCCTCAGTAGATCCCTGGCACTGGGCCAGCCCCCAATGACCTAGCCTCTAGAACCACCTTAGTGCCAGGCAAGTCTCCATGGCTGCGAGCTCCAGGCCAGGACCACAGACTTAGGACTCAGACCCATCCCAGCACCCAAGGCCCCTGCAGATCCAGGCATGATTCTCCATGGCTGCGAGCTCCAGGCCAGGACCACAGACTTAGGACTCAGACCCATCCCAGCACCCAAGGCCCCTGCAGATCCAGGCATGATTCAGCCATACTCCAGGAGACCTAGGCACCACGCTCACCCACCCACCTACCCAGGTACCGGGCCAATCTTCCCAGCCCGACTGGTGAAGGGCTTTCCCTGCTGAAGCAGTGTATAAAGACTAAAAGAGGCTCCTATTTCTTCAAATGTCCAGACATCATTGCAAGGTCACAATAATCATGAATAATAAGGAAAACATCACATTACTAAAGGAACACTATAATGTACCAGTACTATACCAAAAAGAAATGCAGATCCACAAACTGCCTGACGAAGAATTCAAAGTAATTGTTTTAAAGAAGCTTTGTGAACTACAAGAAAACACAGAGGGACAATAAAACAAAAATAAGGAAAAAAATAAGAAACAGCATAAAAAAAGAACCAAAATAAGGAACAAAATAAGAAAGTCAACAAAGAAACACCATAAAAAAAAGAACCAAATAGAAATTCTGGAGCTGAATTAACACAATAACTGCACTGAAAAATTCCATAGAGAATTACAACAGCAGACTCAACAAGCAGAAGAAAGAATCACTAAGCTTGAAGACAGGTCATCAGAAATTTCATGGTCAGAGACACAAAATGGAAAAAGAATTAAAATAAATGAAGCCTATGGGACACCATAAAGCCTATGAATTAAAATAAATGAAGAAAGCCTACGGGACATCATACACTGGTTAATATATACACCTTATGTGAGTCCCAAAGGAGCAGAAAAAGGGGTAGAAAGCTTATTTAAAAAATAATGACAGCCCTGGCCAGGTGGCTCAGTTGGTTGGAGCTTCACCCCATGCACCAAAAGGTTGCGCATTCAGAACCCTAGGTTGTGGGTTCAATCCCCTGGCAGGGCATGTACAAGAGGCACATGACTGATGTTTCTCTGTCACATCAATGTTTCTCTCTCTGTCTCTTCCTCTCTCTCTAAAAATCAGTAAACATATCCTTGGGAGAGGATTTAAAAAGAAACAAACTAGCAGTGAATTTCTCAGCAGAACCCTTGCAGGCCAGGAGACAGTGGGATGATATATTCAAAATGTTGACAGAAAAGCTGCCGAACAAGAATAGTATATCAGGCAAAGCTGTCCTTCAAAAATGAACTTGAAATAAAGATTTTCCTTGATAAATAAAGCTGTGAGATTCATTGTAACTATACATGCCTTACAAGAAATACTAAAGGGAATATTTCAAGTTGAAATGCAGGGATACCAACATGAAAACAAAAAAGTATAAAACTCACTATACAAGAATATAGTCAAATTCAGAATACTGTGGTATTGTAATGGTGGTACATAAATTACTTTAAACTCTAGCATATAAGTTAAATGACAAAAGTATTAAAAGTCATTATAGCTACAATAATATTTAAATCATACAAAATACATAAAATATGTAAATTGTGACATCAATAGAGTAAAATGTGGTGAGAGGAGTCAAAGTGTAGAGTTTTTGTAGGCAAAGTTAGGTGATTATCAGCCTAAGAGACTGTTATAAGATGCTTTATATAAACCTCATAGTTACTGCACAAAAAAACCTTCAGCAGATAAAAAAAATAAAAACAAAACAAAACAAAACAAACAAACAAACAAAAAAAGGAACCAAAAGAGACCAATATAAAAAAACATCGTATCACAAAGGAAGACAGTAGGAGAGGAAGAAAGGAACTACAGAACAGTCAGATAGCAGTTAACAGCATGGCAGCAGTAACAGTATTAATAATTACTTAAAAGGTAAATGGATTAAATTTCACAATTAAAAAAACAGAGAATAGCTGAATTTAAGAAAAAAGATCCAAGTACATGCTGCCTATCAAATATAACTAAAAGTGAAAGACTGAAAAAAAGATTCCATGCAAATGGTAACCAAAAGGGAACAGACTTGGCTAAATTATATTAGAAAAAATAGGCTATAAGACAAAAAGTATCAGAGAAAATCATTATACAATGATAAAGGGATCAATTCATCAAGAGGATATAACAATTGTAAATATATACACACCCAACATCACAGAACCTAATAAATAATAAAACAAATAATAAAAGAACTGAAGGGAGAAACAGACAACAATATAATAACAGCGGGGGACTTCAATATCCCACTGTCAACAACAGGTAGATCATCCTGATAGATAATCAATAAGGAAACAGCAAACATCACAGACTGAAGGAATCTAACATACACATATAGAACATCCCAGCCAACACCAGGAGAGTCCAGATTCTTTTCAAGTGCACACAGAACATTCTCCAGGAGAGAACACATTAGGTCACAAAACATAACTTCAAAATTTAAGGAGAGTAAAATTACTTCAAGTATCTTTTCTGACTGCAATGGCATGAAACTAGAAACCAGTAACTGGAGTAAACTTGGAAAATTGGAAGTCAAAGTGGAAATAAAAACATCTGAGACGAGTGAACAGGAAAACAAACGCAGCACAAGCTGAAACTTATGGGGTGCAACATAAGCAGGTCTAAGAGGGAAGTTTGTACCAATAACGCTCATATAATGAAAGAGAATCTCAAATAGAACTAGAAAGAAATCAGACTAAACCCCGAGTCAGCAGAAGGAAGGAAATAATAAAGAACAGAGCAGAAATACTTGTAAACAAAAGAGACTAAAGAAAAAAAATAGAAAAGATCAGTAAAACTAAGACCTGATTTTTTAAAAAGACAAAACTGACAAACCTTTAGTTAGAACAAAAAAGGTGAGAAGACTCTAATAAATAAGATTATGAATGAAAAAAAGAGACATTACACCCGATACTACAAAAATACAAAGGATCATAAAAGACTACTGTAAATATTTATATGCCAACAAGTTGGACAACCTAGACATAGTGGATAAATTCCTAGAAATACAACCTGTCAAGACTGAATTGAGAAGAAACAAAATCTCAACAGACCAATAATGAATCAAAGAAATAGAATCAATAATCATAAACCTCCTCACAAAGAAAAGCCTAGGACCAGATGGCTTCACCGGTGAATACTACCAAACATTTAAAGAAGAATTTAATACCAGTCCTTATTAAACTCTTACGAAAAACTGGAGGGGAATACTTCCAAACCCATTTATGAGGTCAGCATTATCTCGATATCAAAGCCAAATGAAAAAACTGTAAGAAAAAAAAATTACAGGCTAATATTCCTGAGGAACACAGATGCAAAATCGTCATCAAAATACTAGCAAACCAAATTCAACACCACATTTAAAAAAAAATACTGTGATCAAGTGAGATTTAACTCCAGGACACAAGAATGGTTCAACATATACAAATCAATAAATGTAACACACCACATTAACAAAATGAAGGATAAAAATCATCTGATTATCTTAATAGATGCAGAAAAAGCATCTGACAAAATTCAAAACTTTTTCATAATAAAAAAACTCAACAAACAATGTATAGAAGGAATATATCTCAACATAATAATGGCAAATTTCACGAGCCTACAGCTAACAAAATACTCACTCGTGGACAGCTGAATGAATGTTTTCATACAATATCAGGAACAATACAAAGATGCCCACTCTTACTACTTCCATTCAGTAGAGTACTAGAAGTCCCAGCCAGAGCAATTAGGAAAGAAAAAGAAATAAAAGGCATCCAAATTAAAAAAGAAGTGAAATTGTTTCTGTTTGCAAATGACATGATCCTGTATATAGTAAATGCTAAAGAATCCACAAAAAAATTGTTAAAACTAATAAATGAATTCAGCAAAGTTGTAGGATACACAAATCAACATACAAGTGTCAGGTGCATTTCTATACACTAATAATGAACTCTGAAAAAGAAATTAAGAACACAACCTCATTTACAATAGTGTCAAAAAAATACTTAGGAATAAAATTAACCAAAGGTGTAAAAGCTCTGTACTGAAAATTATAAAACATTGAAAAAGAAACTGAAGACACAAATAAATAGAAAGTTATACTGTATTTATGGATTAAAAAATTAATATTAAAATGCCTATCTACCCAATGTGATCTACAGATTCAATGCAATCCCTATCAAAATTCCAATAGCATTTTTCAAAGACCTAGAAAAGAAAAAATTTCTAAAATTCACATGGGACACCAAATAATCAAAGCAATCTTGAGTTAAAAAAAAAAAAAGATGAAGGCACCATACTATGTAACTTCAAAATATACTTCAAAGCTATAATAATCAAAATATTATAGTATAGACTTAAAAACAGATATACAGACCAAGGGAACATAACAGAGCCCAGAAATCAATCCACATACTTAGTCAATCAATCTTTTAAAAAGGTGCCAAGAACACACAATGGGGAAAGGATAATCTCTTTAATAACTGTTTAATAAGTGTTGAGAAAAGTGAATAGAGACCTGATCAGATCCCTGGGGAGGAATAGGTTGGGGTGGTAGGAGGAGGTTGCCCAAGGCAATAGTAAACAGTCTAGAACAGATTGGCTGAGAAGCTGAATGCCTCCAGAGCACGTGTATTTATGGATCAGAAGATTAAAATAAAAGGAGGGCAGAGAATGTCTCTCTGGCTCTTACTGGAGGATGCCTAAGTGATCTCTCTCTCAAGAGAGAACTTAAGGCAAGGCAGCGGCTAGAGGACTGGCTGGCAGAACGGGTGGTCCCACATTGTGTGCAGATAACTGGAGGGAACAACTAGGGAGTGAGACAGACTGTGCAACCCAGCACCCCAGCATGAGGAAATAAAGCCTTAAAACCAATGAGTGAAAAAACCTGTGGGTGCTGCAGTGGCAGGAGAAACTCCCAGCCTCAAAGGAGTTCATTGGAGAGACCCACAGGGTCCTATAATGTACACAAAACCACCAACCCAGGAATCAGCACCAGAAGGGCCCAATTTGCTTGTGGGTAGCAGGGGAAGTGACTGAAAGCCATATGAAAGCTGAGCAAGCAGCACTGTTCCCTCTCGGAACCCTCCCCCACATACAGTGTCATGATGCAGCAACACAGGTTGCCCCGCCCTGGTGAATACCTAAGGCTCTGCCCCTTACAATGTAACAGGTGTGCCAAGACCAAAAATGTGGCTCAAATGAAAGAACAGATCAAAGCTCCAAAAAGCAGAACTAAGTGATGAAGAGATAGCCAACCTATCAGATACAGAGTTGAAAACACTGGTAATCAGGATGCTCACAGAAATGGTTGAGTATGGTCACAAAATAGAGCAAAACATGAAGACTATGCAAAGTGAAATAAAGGAAAATGTACAGGGAACCAACAGTGATGGGAAAGAAATGGCACTCAAATTAGTGGTTTGGAGCAGGAAGAAAGAAACATTCAGCCAGAATAGAATATAGAAACAAGAGTTCAAAAAAATGAGGAGAGGCTTAGGAACCTCCGGGACAACTTTACACATTCCAACATCTGAATCATAGGTGTGCCAGAAGTAGAAGAAGAAAACAAGAAATTGAAAACTTATTTGAAAACATAACGAAGGAGAACTTCCCTAATCTGGCAAAAGAAATAAACTTTCAGGAGTCCAGGAAGCTCAGAGAGTTCCAAGAAAGTTG
The DNA here is from genome assembly GCA_039655065.1 of Glossophaga mutica. Classification (NCBI taxonomy): domain Eukaryota; kingdom Metazoa; phylum Chordata; class Mammalia; order Chiroptera; family Phyllostomidae; genus Glossophaga; species Glossophaga mutica. The sequence goes on along the minus strand of CM077304.1, from coordinate 120,817,058 downwards.
AACCCAAGGAAGCACACACTAAGGCACATCATAATTACATTACCCAAGATTAAAGATAAGGAGATAATCATTTTTTAAGGATTTTATTTATTCATTTTTAGAGACAGGGGAAAGGAAGGAGAAAGAGAGAAACATCAATGTGTGGTTGCCTCTTGCACACCCCCTACTGGGAACCTGGCCTGCAACCCAGGCATGTGCCCTGACCGGGAATCGAACTGGCGACCCTTTGGTTCACAGGTCTGTGCTCGATCCACTGAGTTACACCAGCCAGGGCAATATAGAGAGAGTCTTAAAAGCAGCAAGAGAAAAGGAGACAGTTACCTACAAAGGAGTTTCCATAAAACTATCAGCTGATTTCTCAAAAGAATCCTTGAAGGCAAGAAGGGGCTGGAAAGAAGTATTCAAAGTCATGAAAGGCAAGGACCTACATCCAAGATTACTCTATCCAGCAAAGCTTTCATTTAGAATGGAAGGGAAGATAAAGTGCTTCCCAGATAAGGTCAATTTAATGCGGTTCACCATCACCAAGCCCTTATTATATGAAATGTTAAAGGGATTTATCTAAGAAAAAGAAGATGATCAAAAATATGAACAGTAAAATGACAACAAACTTACAACTATCAACAACCAGACCTGAAACAAAAACAAAAACAAAGTATGCAAACAATCAGAACAGAAACAGAATCACAGAAATGGAGATCACACGAAGGATTATCAGCAGGGAGTTGGAGGAGGAGAGAGGGGAAAAGGCACAAGGGACAAGAAGCATAAATGGTAGGTACGAAATAGACGGGGAGGTTAAGAATAGTATAGGAAATGTAGAAGCCAAAGAACTTATATGTACGACCCATGGACATGAACTAAGGTGGAGGGGGGGCGGGTTATATGGATTGGGGGTACAGAGCATAGGGGAATAAAAGGGAATAAATGGGACAATTGTAATAGCATAATCAATAAAATATATTTAAAAAAAGTCAAAAGGTTAGTGTGGGCAAGTATAGAGGAAAAAGGGAAGCTTTGTACATACACTGTTGATAGGAATGTAAACTGGAACAGCCATTATGAAAACAGTATAGATGTTCCTCAGAAATTTAAAATAGAATTACCATATGATTCAGCAATCCAACTTCTGGGTGTATGTCTAAAGGAAACAAAATCAATCTATCAAAGAGATGTCTACATTTGAATGTTCACTACAGCATCATTCACACCCAAGATATGAGGGAATCAACCTAAGTGTCTGTCGATGGATGAATGGATCAAGAAAATGTGGTATAATACATACGCAACAGAATACTACTCAGCCTTTAAAAATAAGGAAACCCTGTCATCTGCAATGACAGAGTGAACCTGGAGTTCATTATGCTAAGTGAAGTAAGTCAGGCAAGAAAGAGAAATACACCATGATCTTCCTCACAGGTGGAATCCAAAAACATCTAACTCACAGAAGCAGAGAATAGAATGGCAGTTAGAAAAAGCTGGGTGCACTGGGGAGAAGGGGAGATGTTGGTCAAAGGGCACAGAGCTTCAGTCAGCCAGGAGTACTCGTGTACAGCATGGTGACTATGGTTAAAGACACTATACTGTGTACTTGAAATTTTTTAAGCAAGTAATAGGTCTTAAACATTCTCACTATAGACTTCCGGCCAAGATGGAGGCGTGGGTGGACATACTGTGCCTCCTCTCACAACCAAAATTAAGGACAACAAATATTTAGAAACAAGAAAACAACCAAAACTGAGAAAATTGAACTGTACAGAAGTACAACAATTATTCATCCAAACCGGTAAGAGGGGCAGAGTCCTAGCAGGAAAAAGTGGAGGTTGGTGGACCCAGGCCTGCAGGTAGCAGTAGCTAGCAGATCCCAGGTGCACAGGCGGCAGCTAGCGGACCCCGGGCACGGGGTGGCAACTGTGCAGACCCAGTGAGACTGCACAAGGTGGCTAGCTGACCAGGTGGTCCCACATTCATGCACAGATAATCCAGGTGAAGGGGAAGTGGCAGAAGGGACTGGAATCCGAGAGAGAGCAGATCAAGCACCATTGTTCCCTCTCAGACCCCGCCCCCACATACAGCGTCACTACCCTGTGACTGGGCTGCCCCGCCCTGGGGAGCACCTAAGGCTCCACCCCTCACTACGTAACAGCCTCGACCAGACCAAAAAAAAAAAAAACCCAACAAAAATGGCTCAAATGGGAGAACAAATCAAAGCCCCAGAGCCAATTCATCTAAGCAGCAATGGGATAGCCAACCAATCAGATGCACAGTTCAAAGCCCTGGTGATCAGGATGCTCACAGAATTGGTTGATTTTGGTCACAAATTAGATGAACAAATGCAGGCTACAATATATGAAATGAAGGAAAACGCACAGGGAACCAGGAAAGATGGGAGGAAAACTGGGACTCAAATCAATGGAGTGGACCAGAAGGAAGAAACAAACAACCAAACAGAAAACAAGAAAGAAAGAATTCAAAAAAATGAGTAGATGCTTAGGAACTTCCAGGACATCTTTAAATGTCCCAACATCCAAATTATAGAGGTATCAGAAGGAGAAGAAGAGCAACAAGTGGAAAACTTATTTGAACAAATAATAAAGGAGAACTTCCCCAATCTGGCAAAGGAAATAAACTTCCAGGAAGTCCAGGAAGCTCAGAGAGTCCCAAAGAAGTTGGATCCAAGGAGGAACACACCAAGGCACATCATCATTACATTAGCCAAGATTCAAATGAAAGAGAGAATCCTAGAAACTGCAAGAGAAAAGGAGACAGTTACCTACAAAAGAGTTCCCATAAGACTGTCAGCTGATTTCTCCAAAGAGACCTTACAGGCATGAAGGGGCTGGAAAGAAGTATTCCAAGTCATGAAAGGGAAGGACCTACATCCAAGATTGCTCTATCCAGCAAAGCTGTCATTTAGAATGGAAGGGAAGATAAAGTGCTTTTCAGATAAGATCAAGTTCAAGGAGTTCATCATCACCAAGCCCTTATTATATGAAATGTTAGAGGGACTTACCTAAGAAAAAGAAGATAAAAAATAGGACAGTGAAAAGACAGCAAACTTAGATATTAACAACCACACCTAAAACAAAAGCAAACTAATCAAACAACTAGAACAGAAACACAGAAACACAGAAATGGAGATCACATGGAGGGTTAGCAACAGGGGAGTGGGAGGAGGAGAGAGGGGGAAAGGTACAGAAAATTAGTAGCATAGAAGGTGGGTACAGAATAGATGGGGAGGGCAAGAATAGTGTGGGAAATGTGGAAGCTAAAGAACTTATGACACATGGACATGAACTAAAGTGGGGGAATGTGGGTGGGAGGGGGTGTGCAGGGTGGAGGGGAATGATGGGGGAGAAATAGGACAACTGTAATAGCATAATCAATAAAATATATTTAAATAGATAAATAAAATAACATATAAAAACATTCTAACTATAAAAAAAGAATACTATGTGAGGTGATTGGTATGTTAATTAGCTTAATTGTTGTAGTCATTTAACGATAATCGTATACTCTAAATATATACAATTTTTATGTGTCAATTAGATCTCAATAAAGGTGGGGAAAAAAACTTTAGGTTTTCAGGTAAAAAAAACAAATATCTTAAAAGGGCAGAATAATGAAGTTGCTATCAGATTTCCCAAAAGAAACATCTAAGCAAGACAATAATGAAGTAGCATTTTCAAGAATTTCAAGGGGAAATTCTAGGGAAGAAAGTATGAACTGAGGAGTTTATATCTAGCAAATCAGTACTTCCAGTATTAAGGCTACAACCTACTTTTCTCAACCTACTTTTTGGGAAAGGCAATCTGCAATGGGTTAGGGCAATCCTTGCATATTCCTGCTAGGTATGCCAAAAATGTAGCATGCTGGCTGCTGTTTTACCCAGGTCATTTCTTCGCTTTGTGTTTGCATGGTATAACTTTAAGAGATGAGGTAAGTGTCTACCTACAGAGCACACAGCAAGTTTGCTTCCACTTACCATAAAGGCACTAGGTTCCCCAAACTCCATGTTCCTCTCCTGTAACACAAACCACTGCATGCTGTCAACATCTATGAAATGGTAACACGCTAACTTACTGAGGTTACAAGTAGGGCAAAAACTCAGACCCTTCCTAGCCCTTGACACTACTAGAGAGTAAGTTTCATCCAAATAAAAGGCGATAGGAAACTTCGACAAAAGAACTGACAATAAGCATTTAATACATGCAATATGAACTTAAGACAAAAACAAAGGGGAGGGCAGGGCAGAGGGATGTTTACATGCTCTGACGAAGTATAAATAAAAATAAAGCAAGTAAAAAGATGGGAGAAGAAGGAGTGGGAAAAACAAAAGTAGAATAAGCTCACTGCTGTATAGGCAGTAGGCAGGAGTCAAAAGATATCTTTAAAAACTGACAAACTAGAAAGTAAAAGGTTAAATAAAAAAGAGGACGAAGGGCCTTTAAAAAGGTATAAATATGAAGCTAGCCACTAGAATGACAAAATCTTCTAAATACCAAAATAAATATAAAAAATAAAAGCAAACACATCATCTAGGTAAACACAGCAGATATAATACATGTAGCAATTATGAATGTGACAAAGGCCAAACACATCTGTCATATTAATAGCTGTAAATGGGCTTAACTCACCTATGCAAGGAAAGAGATTTTCAAATTGCCTCACCAAACAGGAACCAATTCAATGCGGATACAAAAGTGATTCCAAAAGATCACAAATAAGACATTTTTAGTGCTAAACGCCACAATTCACAATGAAGTCATAACAATTACAACTATCTATTCACCAAGTAACACAACAGCAACTACCTTTGCTCAATCAGAAGCTATAGAAGGGAGGAAAATTAGAAACACTTATAATCAGAGACTTTAACATTACCATGCTTAATGTAAAACAGGTCATACAGACAAAGAATAAGTAAGGCTAAAGATCTAAAAAAAAAAAAAATCCAGAACAATCTTATAATTATTGAATTTCAACCTTGATAGTAAACATGTAGTATAAGGTGTGCATTTCTTCAAAATGGGTTGTGGAGAAAAACTGGTCTGGGAATAGCTTTATCTTATTTAGTAAAGAACACAATAAATGTCAAAATGAAAAGTCCAGCCAGTGCAGTAGGACAAGAAAAAAGACATAAAAGGTATACAGATGGGAAAGGAAGGTATAAAACTGTCTTTATCCACAGATGATATTACTATCTATACAGAAAATCCCAAAGCATAAACAAAAATACTTCTTGAACAAATAAACAAGTAGAGCAAGGGTGCAGGATAGCAAGTCAATATGTAAAAGTCACTTGCCTTTCTAAATAGTAGCAATAAAGAGCTGGAATTTGAAATTTTTAAAATGTATAACATCAAAAAAAGAAAATACTTAGGTATAAACTTAAGAAAATAGGTACAGGATTTGTATGTGGAAAACTGCAAAACAATGTTGAAAAATCAAAGAGCTACATATATAGAGAGCTATTCCATGTTTGTGAATTGAGAGACTCAATATTGTGAAGATGTCAACTCCTCCCAACTTGATCTATATATTCAACGCAATCTCAATCAAAATCCCAGAAAGCTATTTTGCAGATTTTAACAAACTGGTCCTGTCCTAATATTTATATGGAAAGACAAAGACCCATACAATACTGAAGAAAAAGAATAAAGTTGCAGGACTTTATACTACTGGATTTCAAGATGCTATAATTAAGACAGTGGTACTGGCAAGATAATAGACATATAGACCCACAGAATAAAACAGAGAGCTCAGAAATAGACCAACACAAATGTAATCAACTGATATATGCCAAAGACACAAAGACAATTCAATGGAGAAAGGATAGTCTTTTCAATAAGTGATGCCAGAAGAATTGAACATCCATACGGGGGGGCGGGGGGGGGGAAGAACCCAGACACAGACTGGACATCTTTCACAAAAATTAACTCAAAATGGATCACAGACATACCTATGAAATGTACAACTATAAAATTCTGGGGAAAACATTTAACAAAATTTGATCTATGTGACCTTGGGTTTGGTAATGAATTTTTAGATATAACACCAAAAATGTAATTCATGAGAGACAAAATTGGTTAAGTTGGTCTTTATTAAAATGAAAAACTTATGCTCTGTGAAAGATACTATTAAGAAAAAGAAAAGTCACAGAGTGGGAGAAAATACTTGCTAAACATATATCTGATAGAAAGTTTGCATCCAAATCTAAACAAGGAAATAAACAACCCAATTAAAAAATGGGCAAACCCAATTAAAAAATCTGAACAGACACCTCACCAAAGAACACATAAAGATGTCCAGCACTAAGATGTCATTCAAAAAATGAAAATTAAAACAAAGGATACCACTACTACACATATATTAGAATGGCTAAAATCCAAGACATCTAATTGGGATGAAGATGTAGAGCAAAAGGAACTCTCACTTGTTGTTGACAGGAATGCAAAATGGTAAAGTCTCCATGGAAGAGGCTGTTTGGTAGTTTCTTACAAAGCTAAACGTACTCTTACTATACAACAATTGTGCTAGTAGGTACATACTCAACTGATTTTAAAATGCTAATTTTTTTTTTTTTGTCCACATGAAACCAGCACACAAACATTTCCAGCATCTTCACTCAATCATCTCCAATTGGAAGCAACCAAGAGGTCCTTTAATAGGTAAATATAAACTGGTACACACATACAACAAAACGTTCAGAAATAAAAAGGAATGAGCAACCAAGCCATGCAAAGACACGGATGAATCTTACATGCAGGCTGCCGAGCGAAAGAACATAGTAAGGGAGGAACTGCTATTAAAAGAAAAAAATTAGTGGAAAGACGTTCACTCTAAATGAGGGAAAAAAATACTCTCCCAGGAAACCTATAAAAGAACTATAAGCCCTGGCTGCTGTGGCTCAGTGGACTGACTGCCGGCCTGTGAACCAAAGGGTCTCTGGTTCGACTCCCAGTCAGGGCACAGACCTGGGTTAAGAGCTGGGTCCCCAGTAGGGGGCACATGAGAGGCAACCACACATTGATGTTTCTCTCCCACTCTTTCTTCTCTTCTCCCCTTTCTCTAAAAATAAATAAATAAAATCTTTAAAAGGAGAACTATAAAAAACAGTAATATTATCAAATATTCCTAAGCATTCTTCCTCCTTTTATTAATACACCATTTAACCATTCAACTGCCACAGAATCATAAATCAAATAATTCTTTTGTTAAAGATGACTCAAGCTTTCACCTTTTGGTTCAAAAGAATTTACTAAACTCAGTCACTAGATGGTGTTTCCAGCTTCACTGGACTAAGGTTTTAGGTTTATTAACTTTAGACTGTTATAAACTATCTTACCAGAGAACTTCTGAAATATTTTCTTTGCCTCCAGCTTTTTAATTTAAAAAGTTCATTTTAATTTTAAAGATACCTTGTGCCCTGTAATTAAGAAATATTTACTTATAATTTCCTTTGGGGCAATGTGGAAAGTTCCAGGTTTTCATTACTTCAAATATCAATCATCAAGTAATCAGAGAGTAATAGAAAACATCCATTTCTCTTCTCGCTGGTTAACATACTCCTCAGTTTCACCTGTGGTCTCATGACTATCTGGTTTTATTAGAAGTCCTCCCATTTCCAAGAGGAAACTATCTCACTAATACAAGGGTGCCATCTAGTGATGTAGTGGGAAAATGTATGCTGTAGAAAATGTGTGTGGGTGTGTGGGTGCCCTCTCCCATCTGCTTTCTGCTTTGGCTTTGGGGGGGAAATGTACTGAAACTACTGTACTTGAAACAAATTTCCTAATATTCACACATATTTCATCATTGAGTATATTCTCCTTTCATATTACTACTCAAGTGACATTCATCTCTGAAGTGACATCATAGTTAAGAGTTTGATGGCATTTCAGAACACCCAGCTCAGAGGAATGTTAGAGACCATGTGTTTATTACCTAGTCCAACCTCCTGTTTTCCACATGTGAAAACTAAGGCCCAGAGGGAGGATGTCTGACTTGTCACGTAACCAGTGTTTCCTATAGGGTTGGTTTGCCTTTGCTTGATTCCTGATGGACTGGACAAGATGCTATTATCTAATAGATATTTTAAGTATCTCAATAACAGGTTTCCATTCAAATCTGCAAGGGCAGCAGGGAGTAAATTTCCCTGGTGTAGGTTCTCTTCAAGGCTTTCTGTTCTAAACTCCATGAGGGCACAGAAACCATCAGGAATTATGTTCTTTGTCCAGTGATCATCAATGGAAGAGCTGCTACAGCTAAACTGAGGTGCACTGCTAGGTGCCAATGTGCATGAGCTCTGAGTGCAGCCCCCACTTTCCCTGCTTTGGTACTTAGGGCTCATAATGAGCATGTCCTAGTTCTCCCTGCCCTGCATCTCTGTACATTCACGCAGAGCAGGAAACAACGAACAGAACTGGGCATTCCAGGCAAAGGAAATTATACATACAAAATTATGGAGGTGTAAAAAGGCAAGGTTTATTCTGAGAACGGGGACTGCAGTTTTGTGTATTGGGAGCATAAGATGCAGGTGCTAGAAGTATCTTCTTCCTCTTCTCCCTATCTAGATGTGGGGAAAGGAAAATGTGATCAAGAAGCAACACAATGAACAAAGAGCCAAGGCAGAAGAAGATTAAGCCAGACTGGTGTGAAGGGTTTGCCTAATTTGGGAGATTATGGTTTGAACGTGGTCATATGGTCTTGACACAGAGCTCTGGTGTCAGGATGCTGCAAAACCAACGTACTGAACAACCGACAAGGGCAGAATTGCAAGAAGGTAAAGGCTGACCTTGGAAAGCTCCTACCCAAGCCACTAACCTCACCACGGCACCCAGGTTGCTCTCGAGGAGATGGGCAGGGAAAGGTTATGCCCATTTCTATCTCCAAGGGCTCCTTCTTCCTGCTTTTACAAGCCTTGAGCAGAAAGCAATGTCTCCATCTGAATCAGAAATGTTTTTAATGTTTAATGTTTTAATGTTCACATTAGTATGGGAGCCAGAAAAGCGGGCTTAAGGAAGGGGTCCCCAGAGTCAAACATGCTAAGAACAGGGAGGAAGACAGCCAGCAAGGTCCACGTGACATGGTGTCAGCTCCCAGTAACAAAAAGGGCGTTAGATCTCAGGATCAGAAACTCATACTTTGGGAACGTGAGTACTTTTATACTGTTTGTATTTTTGAGACTTATTTCTTTTTGGTTCTCTCTCCCTATTTGGTAAAGTTCATTTTAAAAATGTCAACTGATGGAATTGGAGAGCATCATGCTAAGCGAAATAAGCCAGGCAGTGAAAGACAAATACCATATGAATCAACGAAACAAACAAACAAGCATAATATAAACAATGACACTGAATTTGAGAACAGTCTGACAGTGACCAGAGGCGGAGGGGAGGGAATTTCAGGGGAAAAGGGGAACGGTTTAGAGCAACAAGTATAAAGGACACATGGACAAAAACTATGGGGGGTGGAAATGGGAGGAAGGTGGGGAGGGCTGGGGTGGTGGGCTGGGGGCGGGGTAAAAGACAGAAAACTGTACAATATCAACAATTAAAAAATACTGATAAAAAATAAATAAAATTAAAAAAAAAAATAAAAATGTCAACTGAGCTAAGTGGAACCAAAGAAAGAAGTTATATTTTTGTGCTTGGGTATACCCATGAAGGCTGGGTGAGGTGTGAAAGCAGAATTCCAGGTGAGTGAACCCAGAGGCACGACCCTTCCCTCCAGGAAGCCACCCTTCCAGAGGTCTCTCTGCTAAAACATGGAGGGCTCTGTGTTTGATTTTAATAAGTGATAGAACTTCCATTAGAGTGATGCACTATAAATGACTGACAATAGCTTGACCTTCCCAGAGTGGGGTGCGGAGAAGGGGATGCTGCAGTTTAGAGAGGATTTAGTTCAATCAAATTGATGGGAGGGGATGGGGTCTTCTGGTGCTTGTCTCCCCAGCAGCTGCCCCCTCCTTTCTTCCTGGCACCGTTACCACCTGTGTGAAAAATCAGCCTGAAGCCACACACTGTCTGCTAATATTAAGGTGACTGTGAACTTCTTAAAATGTGCCTGTAAAAAATAATGAAATAAAAGGTGTCTTCAGTTTGAGAGAGAAGTGCAAGCTGGCACATACAGCAAATATTTGATACCCCAAATCCAAGATATCTAAATGCAAGGCCTTCTGTCCTTGTCTGTGGATGAAATCAAAGTGCTAATACTCAACTTTAGACATAATACCCTCTGAACTATGACCAAGTTCCTGTTCAGATATCTGTTCTACAGTTTTCAATCAAAAGAAAACTTCTAAAGTTATTTATGCTGACAGTATAATTTCCAACATGAAGGTTCACCAAATACAGTGTCACATCTTACCAAGAGAACCTTCAGCTCCAGTCCTCCTGCCTCTAATTTTCATCTTAACACAGGGGGAGCCACACTCTGAAGTTACCTGAGAACCACCCCTGATGCCACCTGGCTCTTCCACAGTCTAATAATCTTGAGCACAACATGAAAAAATAGATTACACTTCTGTCAATATAAACTGTGCCACATGAATAAAGCACAAGTCCTCTTTATACTCTTGTGAAAGACATGTCTCAAAGTGGGTTCCTAAAAAAAAAAAAAAAAAAAAAAATCCTATTTCCCAAAAGGAAACTGTTGCATAAATATAAAGTCCTACAAATCTTAGGTTAAGGACTGCAACGACGGCATTTGGGAAGTCTTGTTCTTGCACCACCAGTGGAGAACAGACTTTGACAGAGTTGGGCCATGGGAACCTATTTGCAAGGGCAGAAGGCTCGACTTCCTCACAGGAAAGAGCCTCTCAAATGGAATTTTACTTTACTGTTTCTGGAGGTTATTTTGCCAAGTTGCATGGTCACAACCATGAACAAGAAGTAACCGTGACCCATCCTAAAAATAAGTAAAACTGTAATTTAATGAAAATAAGAATATATGAGAGTTACACTATATATGATCTAAATATTAAGTATTACATTAGGGACAGAATAAAACTTTTAACATCCTGCAACATTGCATCGCTTTAGTTAGCAACAGCCACCATTCTGCTGGGAGCTCTCACTGTCGCCTTGTTTCCGGTGCTGTGCTGCTTTCAGGCACTGTCCCATTTCACTTTCACAACATGCCTCCACGGCAGGTGTGTCATTGCCCCCCTTTTACGAATGAAGAAGTGAAGGCATACTAAAGCTGAGTGCCTGCCTAGAAGTCACACAGCTAGTAAACAACCTGGGTCTGACTTAAGTTCAGACTTTTCACAAATAGCGCATAAACTAAAGGTATGTCATGGCTCTAGGACAAGTTTCCAAAAGACCAAGTTGTTACAGTGAAAACTTTCAGAAAGCCACAGGGAAATAAACCATCATTCCAAAAATAAACTTAAGTTGTTTGAGTAAAACAGAAAGCATTGCCTTAGACCAGAGATTTTTCAACCGATGCAACCACAAGACTTTTCAAAAACGTTTTCAAAACGTACGATACCCGACTACTTAGTCAGGGGCACTGACCTCTTTACCCTCAGACTGTCAAATAAAATATGACAACAACCAACACAACAAATGCCGTCCAGCATGAATGAATCAAAATTACACCTATTTTTTTTTTTTTTTGTCAGATGGACAAAAATACATTTTTTGGTGTGCCGCAGAATTTTAGTAATTCGTTTATGGGTGCCACGAGATGAAAAAGGGTGAAAATGGTTGCCTGTGGCTAATGCTAGGAATAGCATTTCTATTTATTATTTCTATTTCTATTTATTATTACTCCCATTAATTTTTTTTTAAGGAATTGAAAACATTTTGAAATAAGTTTTGGAAAATTTCACATGTATTTGGTAAGAGTATGATCAAATGTTCACTGAGTTCCCTGTAGGTGTCATGTACTGTTAGGTATTAGGATATAGAAACCCAAAGGAAACGGTTCTCATTCTCAAAAAATTCAGTGGTGTTGGTGGATACAAGTACAGTGTTAAACCATAACACACTGTGATAAGTATAATAAAGAGTGAGCTGCTGGGTGTTACAGAAGAAGTAGAGAATGGTGTCTAATCTAGCCGGTGGGGTGGTAGGCAAGTTTACTGGAGGAGAGTAGCCAACAGCTGTCAGCTGCAGGGGGCGGGCCGCTCAGTCTAGGCAGAGTGCAAAACCTGGGTGCCAGCCAAAGGCAGGCAGCAGCGCAGTAGCAGGGCTCATGGGGGGCACGCAGGAAAGTTAGGGTTGCTGAAGCAGGAAATGGTCGCAGGTAAGGCTGGGGAGGTAGGTGGGGCCCAAATCATGGAGTTCAAATCAGTGAAGAGTTTGAAGAAGGCAAATGACATACTTGGAACTATTCTCTAAGTCCCTCAAGGGCTGTGCAAAGCATGGACTTGGAGACATAGAGCCATGGGTTTTAATTCCTGGCTACACAGCTGATTAGCTGTGTGAACTTTAGCAAAACACAAAATCTTCCAAGCCTCAATCCTCTCAAGCCTTACAATCTTGCTAATTGTAAGATGGGAAGTAAATGAGATGATGAGTGTAGAGCACTGGAACACAGTAAATGTTCAACGATGGCAGCTCTTATTATCATTAATATTATAAGCCTAGAAGTTCAGAGATCCATATGGGAGTCCAGATGAGACATACTGAGACCTTTGAATAGGGGTAAGAAAACAGGACAATGTGAGATTTCAGGAGAACTGACAAACATTGATAGCCAGCAGATTATAACAGTGTGGGTAACTGAGAATGAGGCACCGCTGATGAGCTCTAGGTCTAGGAAGGGTGACTGAATGGCTGTGACTGGTGGTGCCCCTGACAATGTCGGAGGCAGAACAAGTTTGGGAGGCTGAGTCATGTTGAGGAGAAGGTGTGCATTCAGGAATGGGTAGCCAGAAGGTCAACGCATGAGTCTGGAGCGTGGGGTGCAGGTGCAGCTTGGAGTGAGAGAAGCAGGTATCACAGGCATCTCATCCTATGAGAAGGGAAGTACTCACCTATAAAGGGTGTGTTTGGTCAGAACGACGATGAGCTAGATCACAACCTGGGACACCCACAATTCAGGGGCGAGGTCAGAAAGACAAGCCTTGAAGAAAGAAAAGAACCAGAGGGGACAAGAAAAGCTGGGAGGGCTCTTTCTGGTGAAAGCTAAAGGAGCAGGGTCTCACAGAGGGAGTCATCGGCGGTGCCTGCTGCAGCTCAGAAGCCCAGTAAGTTCCATGTGTCCTGAGAATTCAGCAGAAACTGCTGCTCATTTTAGACCAGGGGGCAGTTCTAGTGGGACAATGAGGACAGAAGCCTGACTATTGGGTTAAGGTATAAATGGGAGTGAGGACATTGACAGAGTCTACCACAAACTTTTTCAAAGTTTAAGCTTTGTAAGAGTTTTTGAAGAGGAATTATATAACTGTAAGGGAGGAATGTAGGGTCAAGGTTAGGTTAAAAATCATTTTTAGGATGGAGCACTCTGAGCATTTTGTGAGCGGAGAAGGAAAAGGCAGATAACAAAGGGCGACGATGCGGGAGACAGAATCACTGACAGACAAGGTCTCTGAGGAAACAAGAAGAAATTTCCAAGCACCACCTGTGTCAGGCGCACCCATCAACAAACCGTCAGAGCAGAGTGTGACATGGATGCGAGTCTGTGGAGTGCCCTCTGCAAGGGCACCTCAGAGGGGGGACTGTGAGTTTCCTGAGCCCAGGCCTGGGCCTGCTCACCCCTCTACTTCCACTGCACAGCATGGTGCCTGGCACCCACCTGCCAGACATTCAGTAATGTTTTTGGTATGAATGAATAAATATTCTTGTCAGAAACTTTATTTCGAGGGGTAGAAAGTTTTAGAGGTATGAGAATATACTCTAAGACAAATAAAGAGAATGTATTATCATACAATGAAATATTAACTAAAACAACAGTATACATAGGCTCAGAAAACATAGGCGTCTAAGAGCTTTCTAGGTAGCTGAAAGTTCAGAGAGTTGGGGAGAATGGGGTCACAGGGCTCAGTATATGGAGAAGGGCTGCAGTGGTTCTAGAACTCTCTCTGGCCAAATATATCTCCTAATCTACAAGCTTATACTTAAAATTCATATGATGATTTTTTCACCTCAAAACTGTAGCTCAAGGATTAAAAAGGAAATGTGTGTGAGATTATACATCAGCGAAAACCCATTCATCATAAAATCAAAACAAACAGGTGCTGGTTCAGAATGGTCTGAGTCCAAGCGAGGTTCCACCATTTGCTGGCTTTGTGACCTGGGCTGGGTCTCTTTACCTTCTCTGGGAAAGCAGACCATGTGATAGATGAGTCCCCACGTCCCTTTCAAACTGATTGCTCAAAGGTCTAAAGCAGTGATTCTTAACCTCTGAGTTAAGAGCAGTGATTCTTACACACGTCTCTGAGAATCTAATGAAAGCTATGAATTCTACCCATCCAGCCCCAAAATAAACACAGAAAATGCATACGAAATTCTGCAAACCATCTGAAAAATCCCTGTCTGTAGATTTTCTTTCTAGTCAGAAATAAGCAAGGTGCAACTCTTCACAATGAAGATGCTTTATCTTCCTTAAAATGAATGGGGTCAGGTACCATAGCGACGCCTACAAGACCCTGGCAAACACTTTGCTATTTGCCCATCTGAACTGTAAGTTTCCTCTTCTCTGAATTCCCCAGTGGCAAGTGTGGTGCCCTGAATATATTAAGAATCCACTGAATTTGTGAATCAGGGCCATAATGCTTCGAATACATAGTTCTTGAGTTTTCAGACCTTCACAGCTTCTGAATTGAGTACCAACTTCAAATCTTCTTTTTGGCAATCAAGTCTGTATGCACGGCAACCACTATGAGCTTACTATACAGGGTCTGTCAATTTCCAAAATTTATTTCCATTTAACTAAAAGGGTTTAGCTACCCCAGACTAGAAGCTATGCCTCAGTTCCAGAGCAGGATTTGATGGCCCTTACCTTCTCCCCAAAAGAAAACACACTGTATCTGGTTTTAGCAGAAACCCCTTACATTGTAAAACCCTTTATACTTACAGGTTTCCGATCCCTCTCAGATATATTAAATATTCATCTGGGAAGTAGGCAATATATGCAGCACTCCCATTTTAAAGGCAAGAAAAGAGAATATAACATTTAAGTGACAACAGAAAGGGCTTTCTATAGCACCAGGACCCCAACTGGCATCTTTATAAATAAGCCAGTGTTTCTCTGTTACCCTTGTAATGAAAAGGTAGGATAAGCTTCTTTAAATTGACAGAGCAAAACAGCTGTGGCATTTAGTAAAATGTTCAGTGATAACATCTAAATTATACTTGTGATTTTAGAAACCAAAACTCATTCTAATTTAAGCACTTTTATACATAATAATTAAAGTTTGTTTTTTAAATAATCAATAACAATTAAACCAGCCTATTATTTATGACTTTAAAAAGAAGTAGAGTCCACAGTACACAGTAAGAGGGATAACTCTATACTTACCTACTGCACAATGTAAAATCTAGAGGAAAAAAGGGGAAAAAAGACAATTAGAAAAGATCAACAATATTATAGCTTTATTTGATACAAGCTAGCCTTTCAGGAAGAATAGCGCAGTATCTGCTGGGAGTGCTGAACATGAAAAATAAACATTCCATTTTTAAACTTGGCTACGAGCTGTTTAACAAAGTGTAAATTCTTGTTCAGTTTTTTGTTTGTTCATTTTTAGTTGGTTTATCTATAGAAGATTTCCTAAGGAGTAATCTCACCCAGTGGTCCATTAGATGTCAAGGACCTCTTATAACATATAAGCTTATAACAGCAGTCTTATGAGTCTGCATCCCCCACGTCTCATACTCTACAGAGCGGACAATAGAACACGGGGTCAGATAAGCTTTGTTGGCTCCTTTCGCTTGGCAGGCGCTTCAATACAGACATCCATTCTACAAAGCTCTGCTCCCCTTTGTTCCTCTCTCATCTCATTTTAGGACATCCTTACAGGGATGTTCCTGCTCTAATCTCTAACTATCTCTTTGAGCTCCAGGCCCACACCGCAAACAACCTGTGAAATCTCCATCCAGCTGTACCAGCGGTAATTCAAATATAGCATGCCTCAATGGTCAACAACCAACCTCTTAGTCTCTCAGGTTCAATGATCCTTTCTTTCCCCTCACCCCTAACTCCAGCTGGTTTCCAAGTCCTGCCTACTTCTAGCATCTGTCTTCCCTGTTTTTTTAAATTCCAGTGCCTTGGATGAGACTGCTCTCTCTCCATCTCAATGGCCATCCAATGGGCCAATTATGCTCTTCTAAATCCCCATCCAATAATCGTATATATGGCATTGCTTTAACCCTGGTGAAGGTGGTAAAGACATAATTTGAAGCCATCTACAAGACTGACTGAATGACCAAAGCTTTTCTAAATGGTAAGACCTATCAGCTACCGTGGTGCATCTTAGAATTACATTTCTCTAGCAGACATCGTGTTGTTTGATCCTAACAATTACCTTGGTAAATAGGCAGGACAGTATCTCTACAAGCAGATGAGAAAACCAAGGCTCAGAGAGACTGCGCAACTTGCCCAAGATAGTAAGTGACGTCTAGGGTCAAGAACCTGGGTTTTATTTTACTCTACTGATTTTCTATCATAGAATTTCATTGTACGTTAATTTTATATAACAGAAGCCATAATTTGACAAAACTTGGCTAATCTAAAACATGCTTGATAAGACTGCTCAAAAGCTATTACATAGTAGTTCCCCCTTATCCATGGTTTCAATGACCCATGGTCAACTACAGCGTAAATATATTTTTTAGAAATTCCAAAAGTACCATATTTTGCCGTGTATAATGTACACCCATGGTTTTCTGTTCATTATACAGGGAATTATTATGCTCATTGTCATACCCATGGTATATAATCATTATACCCTTGTATAATGTGCATCCTTATTTTTCCCTCAAAAATCTGGGCCAAGAAGTGCACATTACACACAGCAAAATATGGAAATTCGTGAGTTTTAAATTGTGCACTGTTCAGAGTGGTGTGATGAAATCTTTCACTGTCCCACGTGTTCTGCTGAGGACGTGAATACTCCCTCTGTCAGGCATCTCCACACTGTGTGCTACCTGCCCATTAGTCACTTAATAGCTTTCTGGGCTATCTGATTTACTACTGTGATATTGAAGTGCTTGTATTCAAGTAACCCTTATTTTACAATACTTTACTTAGTAATGGCCCCAAAGCCCAAGAGTGGTGGTGTTGGTAATTCAAATATGCCAGAGAGAAGCCATAAAGTGCTTCCTTTACATGAAAAGGTATATATGTATAGGAAAAAACAGTATATGAGGTCTGTCCAGAAGGCATCCAGTCATGTAATATGAAAAATAGGGACATTTATCGAAGATGATACAAGATACAAGAAACACTGTACACAGGACAATGATGTCTCAGTCCCCTTTAAAGTAGGCACCTTGGGACCTCACACAGTTCTCCCAATCGCCATCAGCTGCCCTGTCATCAATCTCATTGATGGTCTAAAAAAATCTCTTCCCTTTCAAAGGTGATTTTAATTTTGGGAAAAGCCAGAAGTCACAGGGTGTCAAATCTGGGATGAAGGAAGGCTGAGTCACCTGGGTGATTTGATGTTTCACCAAAAAACTCTGCATAAGATGTGATGCATGAGTGGGCGTGTTGTGATGAAGCTGCCAGTCACCAGTTGCCCATAGCTGTGGCCTTCTGAATCATCTGAATCGTTTTCGAGGAGGAATTCAAACTTAATGTAAAATTTGATACAGGTTTGTTGCTCTACTCGCTCAGTCATTTTGAATGTGATGACCACACAGTACATATGCTCACCCAACAGTGTCTACCACCCCCACTGACTAGTACAGTGAGGTTGTCATTGTTCACACACGCACATCCAGTCCACTCTCCCTGGCTGCCAGGTTACATCAGTGTTGTGCAAACTGTTCTCGTTATATTAACAATGGCTGGGCTTTTTCTGGACAGACCTCATATATAGGGTTCAGTACTATCTGCGGTTTCAGGCATCTACTGGGGATCTACTGGGGATCATCCCCTACAGATAAGGGGGGAACTACTGTATTTCACTAAGTTTTTTGGAGGGGAGTGGAGGGGCAGGACTTATATTAAAAAAATCGGGCTGCACAAATTCATTGATAACTGATAAAAGAATTACTATACTACAAATCCTACATTTTTTTTTTCTGAAATAAAACATTGCTAAGAATCTCAAATGTATGAATATTACAAGACGAGCCGAACCTCCTGCTGCAAAGCTGAAGAAAACTAAAAGACACGTGTAGATTAAAATGCATAATGGCAGACATGAATGAAAAACAGGCTTTAAGGCACGACAGATGACAGCGCCTAGACAGAAAACCTGTTCTATCCGTGTATGTGGCAAAATATCCAAGCTACCGATTAACAATAGGAAACAACAGGACTTTGCAGAAAGGATACATATAGTGCTTAAGGGCAGTTGTGTTTTCCTTACATGATGGAAACAGTACATCTATTAGACTCGATCTCCCCTTTTGAATTATATATATTTTAAATATCTACCTACACAAAAATTTTCAGAAAAATACAATGTCCTAACTGAATGTAAAGAAGAAATAAAAAAGAAAGTAATTTATAATTTATTTTTAAAAAATGTTTATTTCAGCCTTGGCCAGATAGATTGGTTGGTTAGAGCATTGACCCAATTTGCCAAAGTTGCAGGTTTGATTCTGATCAAAGCACATACAAGAATTTGATTCTTGTAAAAAAAGAATCAACCAATAATCCATAAATGTGTAGACCAACAAATCCATGTTTTTCTTGCTCTTTCTCTCCTTCTCTAATATCAATAAAAAATGATGTATTTCAGTACATAAATACTTGGGGACAACATATGACATACGAAGCAGTCAGATGTATGTATCCACTTCTGGTGAATACATGTGAATTTAAAAATAAGAATATCAAAAACCACTTTGCAAAAGTAGAGATAAATAAAAGAGCAACACTGGTATAAAAATAGCATTAAGATAATAATGAAAATAGGGAAATAATCATAAGTGAAGTGGAATAATATGCCAAGGTAAATACCAAAGTAGAGAAAATGAAGAAGTAAATTATTATTACAAAGGAGCTAGATCTTACTTATTTGTAAGTGTGGTGTCAAAATAATCCCCTAGGTTATGTCATGGGATGGAGTAAAAAGCAACTATCCCAGAAAACTTATCCTTCTGCCATGAAACCCTCTGAGACACACATACAATCGGTGTCTAGTTTATAAAAAGATCTTGGAGACTATTTTCTTTGATTGGTATGATAAGGGATAGAAGATAGATTAAAAAAATAAAACCAGTAACACAAGAAGCAATAAAGCAGTGCGGAACAGAATGGTGATGACTTCAGGATAAAAACATAAAAACTACGGTGATCTCTTCAAAAGACATTAATATGAAATATCATTAAAACAGTCCATATTAAAAAAACCCAGCAAGACCCCTGTGTTTCATGTATCTACACTAATTTAACAACTAAAGTCTGAATAGGAATCTCAAATCTCCTGTTACATATTTTCAGTGTTTCACTGCTTTTGCAACAACAACACTATGGCATTAAAATCCTTTTCAACTAAATATGCAAGCTGGAAATGCTGTAACACCTACACAACAGAATGTAAGTAATGACTCAATTATTTTGAGATAGTATTTTTATTTCACTTAGGTTTCTTCTTCATAACAATGTAATAAGCAGATTTCTAAAGATAATTTCCTAAGATTCCTATTCATTGGTTATGCAATTAAAAACTAATCTAGGTATAAGAAGTTTGCAAATGTAATTAAAGTCCCAGGGCAATTGATCTTAAGGTAAGGGGATTATATGAGTAGGCCTGACCCCACCATGAGATCCCTTCAAAAGCAGTCTTCTCGTCCTGGCTGGTGTGGCTCAGTGGATTGAGTGGCAGCCTGTGAACCAAGGGGTCGCTGGTTTGATTCCCAGTCAGGGCACATGCCTGGGTTTCGGGGCCAGGTCCCCAGTAGTGGGCATGTGAGAGGCAACCAATCAATGTTTTTCTCCCTTCGCTTCTCTCCAAAAATATTCAAAGAACAAGGATTCTATTGTATGAGCCACTGTTGGCTTCAAAGCAGAAGGGGACTGTATGAAGGGGGCCATATGCACACCGAAGAGGAGCCTTTAGGGGTTACAAGTGACCTCTAGCTGTCAGCCAGGAAGGAAATGGGGACTTCAGACTTACAACCACAAGGAACAGGAAGGAATCTACAAAGCCAACTGAGCTGAGAAGCAGATTCTTCCTAAAAACCCTAGAGTCAGCCTGGCTGACACCTTGATTTCTGTCTTGTAAGACCCAGAGCAGAGAACCCAGCAGAGACCAACTTCTGACTTAGAGAACCATGAGCTAATAACAAATGAGTGTTATTGTAAGCTGCCAAGTTTGTGCTATTTTGTTATGCAGCAATAGAAAACTAAGACAACCAGCTTCTAACTTAATAAACTTTTTGTTTAATTTCTCATAAAGATGACTTAGTATTAACATGTACTACAACACTATCAATATGTATTTATAGAGGGGTTATCCTGGGGGAGGGGAACACAGAAAGTCAGTGGGGGATGCAGCGCAGATCTTCACTGAGTTGGACGCAGACACCACAGGACACTAGTCAGCAGCATCCCTATTGACTGTGGTGATCAAAATACCCTCCCAATTTTCCAAAGTGCACTCTGGGGGATGGGACTGCTCTTGTTGAGATCTACTGAGAATCACTGAACTAAAATAAGCATACGGGATTGGGAAAAATTTAGAAGACTGCATATTCACAATCTCTCTGGAAATAGTGTGGTAAACAGCTATCTCCTCTTGAACCCTTACATTACCACCTACTGGCAATAAGCTGATTTTAAATTTTAACCTCAATGCTGACTGCCATTTTCCATAGAAGGTTACTCAGAAACTTTGTTTTTAAGTTTCTAAGAGTTACACTTAGGAAACTATGTTTGTAAGCTACCAACAAATTTGTTCAGTGTCATTTTTTTAAGATTCCATTTTTTAAAAAGTAGTCTTAGGTTCACAGCAAAACTGAGAGGAAGGTGCAGAGATCTCTTGTATACTCCCTGCCCTCACACGTACACAGCCTCCCCGATCATCAACATCCCTCACCAGAGTGGTGCTTTATTACCACTGATGAACCTCCAGTGACACATCGTTACCACCCCAAGTCCACAGTTTACATTAGGGTTCACATTTGATGGTGTACATTCTGTGCGTTTGGACAAATGTATAACGTCAAGTGCCCACCCACACAGCATCGTATAAAGTAGTTTGGATGTCCTAAAAATCCTCTTGTGCTCTACCTATCATCCTTCAATTTCATTTTTAATCTAAGGTAAAACAACAACAAAGCCAAAAAAAGTTTAGCAAGTAGGAACGAAAGCAGCTTTAGAGACTTCAGGTGGCTTGGCTACAGTAAGTTCCAGTCTCTTTTAATTCAAAATTCCAAATTCTTAGGGGAAAAATCTCACCAGCCAAGTTTGGGGCAGGTATGCATCCCTGGATCAGCAAGCTGTGGCCTGAGAGGCAGAGTAAGGGAGTAGAGGTTCAGCTGCTATCGGTCCAGCTATGAGAACCAGGAAAACTCCCAGAGAAGATAAGATCTCCTAAGCTGGGCAGCTCCGCAGGGCATGCCTCCTACACTCATGTTCCTATGGGGACGTCCAGAACAAATCTGAGTTGTGTTCACCAGTGTTTGGTTAGCTTTGAAAATTATCATACTATACATATACATGACTCCATTTTTGCTTAAAACTTACCTATACAGTAACATGTAGTCTTGAAGAATAGACACCAAAATGTTCCTAGTGGTTATCTCTAGTTGTGAACTTAAGATCGATGTGCACTTTCTTCTTTATGCTTACCTAGGTTTTTTCTACAGTGAATATAATAGAACTTATGATTAGAAGGAAACACCTTTCCCCTGTCCTCTGGCTTCTTTGAGAAGGTTTTTCGCCCTGAGTATTTCTGGTCCACCTTTTAATCATTTTACCTAGGGAAAAGATGGATGACTCAACTGAGCAGGAAATTTGAGAAGAATAAAAGTAGCATGCTCAGCTCAGTCCCAACCAGGGTTTCCACAAAGAACCCCAAGCTCTCTGGTTTCCTCCAGGCCACCTGGGCCACTGCTGCCTGAGACAGTATGTGTGGTGAGTCTTAATTCTAGAGCTCACTTAGCAAGCCTGGTTAGCTTGCACAATTAACACATGGCTTCCAGCTAGGCTTTTATCACTAATAAAAGTGATTTATGGGATTCTGGTGGAATTCCTTTAAATTCTCTCTCAATGTCCAGAATACAAGCAAGAAAAAGAGGGCTGTTGATTGGCCTCCCTCAAAGACTCCAGTCCAAACTTGTTTCCAAAGTCCTCTTACATCTACTTTTTAAAGGAGGAAATAGGTGAAATTTCCTTAATTACCATGACTTTCTCTCTGTCACTTAATTTTACCTTTCTTGCTATATTCAGCTCTATAGCTTATTAATTCATTATCTGCTTAATTTTATATGTTGATAGTGGAAGCCTTACAGAACTTAAAAGTGTGAAAAAGCTTAAAGGTCCTCTAACTTAGCACGCTCATTGCAGATAATGAAAGAAGGCTCACCGTGGTTAAGATCAAGTGGCAAAACCACGTCTTAATACCCAAATTTCTTATCTCCAGTGTTCCTTTACATGTACTATGACACCTCTTAAGTGCAATTCTATCTGTACTTCTACAGTATTTCCGTCAGCTTTCCTGTGATAATCATTAATCCATCACGAATCCCACCAACATGTGTCCTCATGTTCCTTCAGCATGACAAATTGCAAACTTAAGAGTTTCTCTTTGGCTTCTGCTCTGAAATTGACTTCATCTGAAGCTGTGACTGGGCCATCCTGCTTTTTCTGTATGCACGGTCACAGGAGGCGGGTTTGTCCTTTAGGAAGCTTAAGTCAGTCCCAAAGACTGTTGGACTTTATTAAAACTGGTAACCACCACTACACTTTTTTATCTTGAGAAAATGAACAAGTCTATTTGCATAGACATTAGAAACGATGTATTTGTGCTATATTCATTCAATAGTTTTATTATTTCTCTCGTCTATTTCTTTTTCTAATTTAACAGGATTTTTACAGCAGATGTAAAATTCTATACTACACTTTAAATCAAAAGATAACCTATCTAAGCTGCCTATTTTCTTCCTTTTTCAAAGGACTTTGAAATTTTATTTCCTCATTCATTTTTTCTTTTCTATTATATTTGGTTACATATTTATTATATACATCCATTATATATTTTTTATTTTAAGAATCATGAAGTGATATATAAACACACACTGAAGTATAAAGAGTAAAAAGCAGAAATCCCCTTTTATTCCTCCCAAATACCACACCCCTCCAGAGAGGTAACACTAGTAAATGTTTGATGTCCAGTCTCTGTAATTTGCTTTTTTAAATTGATTTTTCTAATTTGAAAACATTAGCATAATTTTGTTGGGGACCACTCTGTGTGGTTTCAGAGATTGTAGCCCTGCGAAAGCCGGCTCTGAAAGGGGCTAGTAAGTCTCCCTGGAAAACCAGGTAAATGCAGGTGGCAAATATGACCCGACTCTAACACTGAGGATTCCCGTGGGAATCAGGCCTGAAATGCACATTTTATCCTTTGAAGTTTTTGCTCTGCCCAGCCATAAGCCCTGTCGGTACAAACCAGATGTCTGAGTTCAAAGCATAGAGAGTGAAACTCCCTACTTCATGATATATGCCTTTACAACCTGGCATCAGCATGTCTCACAGACCCCGACCTGAAAAGATTTCTGTGTTTCTTCAATTATTATCTACAGATAGTGTCAGTGTTTTGTAGATAGGGTCACTATCTACAGATAGTGTCGGTTTTTTGTATGGACTATAGCCCTTTGGACATTGATTGATAAGCTATGCATGTATGCTATATCCCCATGCACTTCCCAACTCTAATAAAAGCCATGTTGGGGAAGGGCTTGGGGCATTCTCCACTGGAGGAAATCGCCACCCCCTTTCCCGCGGGAGCAACAGATTGCGTCCAGGAGGACTCCTTATTCTCATCCACGGCAGCCAAGAGAGCTCCGCAGGCCAGAGTTCCCCACATCTGGCGCCCAAACAGGGACAGAAGTTACAAGTCATTGCCGTGGACGGGCACACCTAGACAGACAGGATTCTGTGCCTTTTATCCCATGTAAGGAACAGCAGCACCGAGAGCTATTTGGTTCTGCCGCTGGTGTGTCTAAGATAAGGGGAGGTAGGATTTCTTCCAAGGCCGCCTTCTTTGCGGCTGTTTTGCATTCAGTTTTGTCTTCTCTCCTCCCTCTACTTCCCAGCATTCAGGGAAATCACCCTCAGCCAGGGAGTAACTAACAGTCAGGGCTTGAATGAGTGCTCTGGTCCCAGCTGGACTCTGAAGGAAAGGGGCACTTCCTCCCTCCGACCCAGGAAAAGTTCCCTAATTCCATAATATATCATTATACGGATGATATCCTGATTGCTGCCCCATCTTCTAAGATGCTAGCTAAGACCTACGCTTTTTTAAAAAAGGCCGTATCTAATGCAGGTTTAATTATAGCCCCTGAAAAGGTCGAACAGTCTGAGCCTTGGAAATACCTGGGGCATGTTCTTTTTCACCAGACAGTTCAGCCTCAAAGATTCCAA
Organism: Glossophaga mutica; assembly: GCA_039655065.1. NCBI lineage: Eukaryota > Metazoa > Chordata > Mammalia > Chiroptera > Phyllostomidae > Glossophaga > Glossophaga mutica. The sequence goes on along the minus strand of CM077304.1, from coordinate 120,792,347 downwards.
ATTAATCTACCAGAATTCCCAACCTTTAATAACCTCCAGCAACTATTGGGTGTTATTAACTGGAATCGGACTACCCTAAGAATTACCACCCATCAGCTTATTCATTTATTCAATGCCTTAAAGGAGACGCTGACCTAAGTTCCCCTAGAACTTTGTCCCCCAAGGCTCTCCAAGAATTAGACCTTGTCAGTCAACATATTAATAAAAGACAGCTCACAAGAGTTGACTGCCAGGTTCCTATCAGGCTGTTCTGCTTTCCAACTTTAGGTAACCCTATGGGATTAATTGGTCAACTATTACCTCAGTTAAGCATGACAGAATGGCTACTTCTCTCTCACCAATCTCAGTGTACTACTACTTATATTGCAGCTCTATGCCAACTTAATTTTATCATTATTTTTGTTATTTTTGTCATATGAACAGAGAAATTATAAATTCTGGAGTTTATAGTCCACCAACTAATACCGTATTTTGCCACGTAGAATGAGCTCCTGAGTATACTGCACACTCACATTTCCAGCCCAAACTTTCAGGGAAAAAAATCTTTTGTTTTAATTTTTTAATTCAGTTGTTTATTTATTTATATCTAGAAACAAAACTGATTATTGTATGCCAGGGTATTATTTTGCATACAGATATCATTACTGCTTTCTAGAGTTATACGTTTAACAATAAATATAAATAAAAGAATTAAAAACATTTACATAGATATGAAATAAGTACTACCCATGTATAAGGCGCATCCTTACTTTTTCCTCAAAAATTTGGGCAAAAAAGTATGCATTATACACAGCAAAATAAGGTAGTATCTCTGATGTGCTTAGCACTACTGTTTTGTAATGTTTTCTTTTACTTTTCAAATGGCAAACTCTGGAAACTCCCAACAGCTTCGACTCTGTAATCTACTTTATCTGAGACTGTAACTGGGAACTCCTGCTCTTCTTGATCTTCACCTATCTCTCTGCACCGAGGCCTCCCTTCCTGCCCTGACTGCCACCATCAATATTTTTAGTTCTTTTTTTAAATTTCAGCACATTCCCTTCTACAGCCACTAACTACCTAGCCTTTTTGAATACCACTAACCATCTGCTTCTATTTGCGTGAGTCGGCAAGCAGCGAGTGAGGCCTGTGTGGGTGGGCTCCTGTTTCCCACAGGCTCCCTTTTCCCTTCTCATGTTGTGACACATTAATTACACCCAAGCTCTATTTTCTCTCCGGTTTTCATGTTGTTTTTGAAGCTGGTATGTCTAGGTTTGGTGTCTTCCTGTCTGTGTTAGATATCTCCAATTACGTGCTCTGCTGGCTTTGCGGAAGTCTCTTTCAGAGGTCTGTTTTCTCAAGACAAGTCTTCAGAATACAGGTATTTTAAAATGCACATAATATAACTTATGTTTCAAAAGTTCCTCCTTAAAATTATTATTATTGGGAAATCAGCATGTTTCCAGAAGGAGGAAAACTATTACTGATGATGATTATGGCCACAGATGAGTTCACAAAGCAAACGTAAGACATAATGTGCCAGAAGTATACACCGTATTAGCAATGCCATCGAACCTAACCACATAGTATCTCTGTGGGGAAAAGAATCATCCAAAGACATTAAAACAGGCAGGGAGACAAGATGGGAGCCCTCTTTTAATGAAACTTCAAGGTCTTAAGATTCTGCTATATTTAAGAGAAATATATATAATCAGTTTCCTGAATATTTCATTAAAGTATTTGAAGAGAGTGTGAGGTGATGCATGAAAAGTTAGACCAGAATATAGACAGTGGGCTTAGAAAATGGTAGTGGGGTGGGTGGGTGATAGAAAATGTAAGTAAAGTTCTGGAGAATTCATTTCAGATCCAGCCCTACCAGGTCAACTCTGGGAAAAGATCTCATGTAAGACTGTTTTCTTTCTTTTTTGTAGATTTAAGGGGCTCCCAAGCAATAGATCAGGAAGAGGTTGGGGGAGAAAGGGAGTTTCTGTGGTCCATTAGCTAGTCCAAGATGGACAGAGGTAGGTAGATGACATACACAGTGATGTACATATGTTGAAGATGGGCTGTATCAGTCTCAATAGTTAATGTCTTTGCAGAGCCATCCTTAACCCACTGGAAACCTCACTGTCAATCAGAGAGGTACATCCAATCATAAGTATTTAAAAGTGTCTGTATAATTAGTCTTATGCTAAATAAACATAGTGGCAGTCTAAATTCTCTCAAAAACAATTTTAAACTGACATAATGTAGCATCACTCTACTAATTTCTAATCTTTCACTCAACTCTAACAAAGCTGCAAACGTAAGAATTTGTCCTTACCCGTGAATATCATGAATCCACAAAAAAAGTGAAAATGTATCCACAGCTTATTATAAATAAATAGCATTTGAAAAAAGTTAAGATATGTCACATACCATAAAATTCACCCAAAGTGTACAATCCAGTGGTTTGCAGTATGGTCACCAAGTTGAACAATTGCTACCACTATCCAGTTCAAGAATATTTTCATTACCTTAGAAAGAAATCCTGCACCTGTTAGCAGTCACTCCCCACAGCCCCTGACAGCCAACACTCTCCTTTCTGTCCCTATGGATTTGCCTATTCTGGACATTTCATATAAATGGAAAAACACAGTATGGGGCTTTTTGTGTCAGGTTTCTCTCGCATTGCATGTTTTCAAGATTCATGCATGTTATAACATGTACCAGTAATTCATTCATTTTTTTGGTACGGTGACACTGCATTTTCTTTATGCATGATGGTATCTTTAAATACAAGATATTTTTGCTACCTATGTTAATGACCTCTCAGAATTACTCAATACTCAAGCAATACACACTGTATTTGTTCACACTTTGATCTCTTAAGCCAAAGATTATCAGTATTTTACTTTCTGTCAATTTATAAATCATCTCAAGCCTTGTATTGTGTCTCAATACTTTTGTAAATACTTCTTGGTCTTTGCACCTAACACCCCCTTTTCTAGAAACTGCCCCTTCTTTCCAGCTTCATAGTGAATGTGACTTTGCTTCTGTGTACACATGGTTGGTCCAGGAATGAGCTGATGGAGCTGGATGAATTAGGCCCTTCACTGGGAATGTAGGATTGGGAGTTAAGAGTCTGTTTCCAACCAGCTGTTCTCTTGACTGCAGGAGCTGCACTCTCAGGAGCTTTTCTATTACTAGTGTCTGCTACGTGGACTAAGAAACAACAACAAAAAAACCCCCTAGAACCTAGACTGCAGGATGACAAGAAAGAATCAGAGACAGAGAGAGAGAAGAGCAGAGATGAAAGACTGAGCCAAAACCCCTGGGTTCCCCATGGTGCCCAGTCCCTGACTGCAGGCCATTCCTAAGGCCCTGTGGCATCCCTGCCCTTGGGTTCCATGGAACATCCTATACCTTATAATAAACCTCCCCTATTGTATCAATTAGTTCAGGAGGTTTCTGTAATTTCCAGCCAAGGGTCCTATTATAATCATCTACCTAATAAGATTGTAAGCTTTGTATTAGCAAAGGCTCAAACTCCACCATAGTACCCATTACAGCAGCTCAAACACATACTTATTTACATTATAACCCATGGAATAATTTGTAGTTATCTATAAAAAATACATATGACATTCTTAGATGAGTATGAACAAAAAAATTGGGATGTGTCCATTTTAGAAAAAGCTGTATTATTGTAACAAAAGAAGTGTAGTTCCGGTAAGCCTCCTTTATTACCCCAGGGTGAGGATCTTTTGCAATCATTGCTAATTCTCTGCATATTCCTGGCAGTCTTCACTTCATTATGCAGGTCTTTTCCCAAAATCAAAACCCAGGATTTGCCACCTGTTTGATTCTCAGTGGGATTAACAGAGATAAAACCAGAAATGCAAACTATTTTCTTAAATCCCTATTAAAAATTTTATCCAGGGATAGCCCTGGACTAATCCTTCAAAGTCTAAGATTTGGTTTTTGTATCATACTGTTTAATGGTACTACCTTTCAAGGTATACTTAAATTTTTAAAACAATACCTCCAATATTTTAAAGTCCTACAGAGATGCAATCCCCTTTAAATTGTAGAAGTATTCCAACTTCTTAATGTTTTAAGCACTGGGACAGTTTCTGATAGTCTTGACCCCAAACTTGCTTCTTGATAGCCTGAGAGAACTGTATTGGCTAAGCTCTGAGAGATAAACTAGTACTTATTTACTTCTACCCCTTCAACAAAATTCAAGATTCTAAGTTCAAAAAATGGATTTGCTAGTTTCCTACGGTTCAAAGGATTAGGGCAGAAAGGGGGTTTGGAAATCTACTTTAACATAATTATTTTACAAATAAGAAAGTGAAGGGAACAAGAGATAAATGACTTGCCCCAATTCGGAGTAAGGTGGTAAAACCAGCATACTCAGAAAAAGGGTATTCAGACTCCAGGTGGGAGCTCGCTTCGTCATACCACCTACCAAAAATGTGTAAGTGTAGACAGTACTGAAATCTCTGCTTTCTGAGAGAAAACAAAAACCAAAAACTAAAATTTTCTGCTTTCAAATGAGAGGATGAGAGGTTGAGCCATCATATCTCATTTCATGGAAGTAATTTTTTTTTCTTAAATATCCTTTCTAATGTCATAATGGGAAGATCTCTTCAACCTGACGGCTTTTCACCATAACAAACTACGGCAGTTAGGGCCTCTGTGTGCCCAAAGCTATCCCTACTTCCCCCTTCCTAGACCTGCCTAATCCTTGGCAAGAATGAATGGCCTAAGCAAGGCCAACCAGAGTCCTTCCCTAGAACTGTGACACAGATGCTGAGAAAAATAAACTTCCTCCCTGTTTCCTACCATGTGGAGAAGGCAACTTCAGTAGGAAAGTCTAAGACTAACATTCAACAGAGATAAGCAGGCATAAGAGATGGAAAGAGTGTGGCAATGTCAAATCCTTGGTTCTCATTCTTGAGCTGGTTCCTTTCATTTTGTAAGTTAAACCTGTATCTTAATCAACCACAGAAGCCAGGAAACTCATATTTTGCTTAAAATAGCTTGAATTGGGTTTCTGTCACTTGCAACTCACAAATCCTTATATACCCTGACACAGGAGGCAGGACTGGAGATATGTCACCATTAATACAAGGAAATTAATAAGCTTTTGTTTAAATTTTTTTATGCCTTTAGACAGGATCTACCATTTCTTACAACTACCACTCCTGACACCCTACACCCAACAATTTCCTGTTTCCAGCATATTTCTGGCCCTGGAAACATCTGAGTTTGCTAATACTTCCCTAAGATGTCCCTAGAATTTTTAAAATTCCCAATATAAGCTTGGTTCATTTGAATTCCAGTAGAAGTAGAACATAAAACAAATTCCAGGTAATACAAGTTAAATGAGATTTTACTTTTTCTAGAATATTAAAAAGATGGTCTATGTATCAACATCATAATACACTTATAAGGCGAGTTTTCAAAATTTAAAGCAAATCCAACAGATATGCTCACTTCAATATATTGGTAGCATGTTTCATTTTATAACAATAGAATCAACAACAACAAACCTCAGGACCTACCTCCAATAAGGCTCCAGTTTGGAAGAATTTCAAAGGCTTTTCAATGGAATAATAAAGGCTATGATAGCTACCCTTAGCCAGGTATGCTCTGACGAGGCCAACTGCTATAACAAGCCACCTAAAAAAAAAAGAGAGAATGATCCATCACAGAAGGAAAAGGAAAAAAAAAACAAAATGGTAAGTAGGATTTAAGGTAATAGGAGGATGTGGTAATGAAAGATATTGCTAAAAGTGACCTCAAGAATCAGCATCCTGGATTTATTAACTTTTTGCTCTCAAATGCCAGTGCACAGAAGTGTTGCACCATTCCAAGAGTGTGCCACATAAGCACAGTGGCACCTCACCCATCTGGAGCTCAGGCTTTTTGGCAACCTTGCCTGCTGAGAACAAGGCCAAAATGAAGGGAATAAGCAAAATTGGTCCCTGAGCAGTTCAATTAAGTGCCAGATTATCTAAGACAAGAGGCGAGGAAAAGGCGTTAAAGGAAAAATTTAAATGGCCTTTGCAGTTAAAAGGTCTGTAATAATAATAGGATGAACAGACGTTTTCAGCTCTTTTACAAGTATCTCACTGGAACATAGCTATACCTTAAAAATCTATCATTTTTAATCACAAATGGAGTAAGAATAGAAGGTCAGATTTCTTTTTAAGGAATAAAACAGGTTTTTTAGTTGAATTTCTCAAAATCAATTCAGTAAAGAAATCCAGATCAATACAAAATGCAAAACAGAAAAGCACTTAGGCATATCACTGTAAATGTTACATTTCTGTCCTACTATCCTTTTCAAAAATAAATTTCTCAGGACTGGTAATTTGTTTATGTTCCATAACGAAATGAATGGGCCTTGATTAAGGCAGTTAATCATGTTTCCTTGAAGGCAGTAACAGATTTACCTATATGTATAATCTCAACTATGTAATGAAGTATGTAAGTTATTTCTGCCAAATGTCAGACAAAGACATCAAATAGTTTGTAAAAGAAGAAATTAACTCCTTAATGGTGTAACTGGTTCAGTATCAGCAGCCCAGAAAAAATAAACACCTTATTTAATTCTCTTCCTAGTTTAAGATGTCACTCCTTACCCTCCACTCCTTTCTCTACAGCCATTGCTCAGGAATAATGACTTATTTTCTTCTTCCCCAATGTCCCTTAAAACCCCTCTCTGGGCCCAATGCTCTCACCAACGCCCTTGCTAAGGCAAGAATTTTACATAAAAACACACAAGAGTCCTGAATATTCTTTTAAAATCACTGTGAATGTTTATGTGACAAAGAAAACTTGCATCAGTAATATTTCTTCACTAGCCTGTAAGTAAAGAGAAATAGGTTGTAGATCCAGATCTAACACTAACAAGTTCCGTGACCTCAAGCAAGTCAAGCAAGTGGCTTCTCTGAGGCCAGGATTCAACGCTGGCCATTTCTAATACTAGCAATAAAGCCTATGATCTTCTCAAGATGTATCTCTGTGTGTGTGTCTGTGTGTGTGTGAAAAAGCACATGTCCTGAAAATGTTAATATGACATTAACATTTGTATTTTAAAAATGGGCGTGGGGGAGAGGAGAAAGGGCATGAATCTGTTTTTACTTGTACCAGCATCTGAACGATACAAAACATAAGCTGTATCTAGGGAGGAGATCTGGGTGGAAGGGAGGGCTGAGAGGGAAGACTTTCACCTTATGCCCTTGTACATATTTTGAATTTTGCACCCCACCAATGTATTGTCTATTGTGAAAGTAAATAAAAATGGATGTTCACTATGCAGTTCTTTCAAGTTTCCTTTATGTTTGAAACTTTCATAATAAAGTGTTACAGGAAATGTTTTACATGTGAATCGAATTAAAAAATACACTATAAATAGTCTGATTCTGTGATCCTCCTCACCAAAAAACATGGATCAAAGACTTGGAGGAACCTTGGAGATCCCCAAGCCTGACTCTCGTATTGCAGAGGGAAAACGGAGGCCAAGAGGAATAAAGTAATTTATCCAAGGTCACACATCTAGCCAGTATCAAAACTAGCACTAAAAACCTCAGTGACAAAGAATGAACTGAAATGAGGGAGGGACAAGAGAGGATAAACCCGTTTGGTGGGTCTATTCCCATGCTCCTCAGCAGCTCTGCGTGCCACCTTCAGTGCCTTCCTCATCCCCATGCCCATATATCCTAAAAAAGTCTAAACTCGTCTATAGCACAGTTCTGCTCATGCCACTGGTGAAAAACTTTGAAAGCCTTTCCATAACCTTTCAGACCATGGCTCAGTCTGCATTTTGAAAACAGCCGCCTAAATAAATGGTCGCTCTGCAGTCAAGCTTTCTCCACTCCCGCCCTGGGGAAAACAGCTCGCCATCCCTGACTTGCCGCCCAGGCTCTCCGCGCTGCAGAAGCGCCCTGCACACCGCCCCCAGACCGGGACCAGTGACCAGTCCACCCGGACCCGAGCCTGGGCAGCCTCCCCCGTACCCCGTAATAGCCCCGAACTCCAGCTCGGGGCACACCCGCTGCCTGGGAACTTGCTCGGCCCTCGCCCAGGCGGGATTCCGGGTCAAGCACCAGGGCTGTTCAGGGCTCCGCTGCCCTCAGCGCCCAGGTGCGGGGTCTCCAGCCGTCCCGGCTGCGCGGCGCGCGGTGGGCCGGACCCAGCCACCCCGCCAGCCGCAGAGCCCCCTTACCAGGCAGGCTCGCTCCCTGCCTCCCCGAGCCCCAGTCTCACCCAGCGGTCATCACCACATTATAGATGACCAGGTACGCCGTGGCCAAAGGCCCCGGGCCCTTCTTCTTGCGCGCGCCGCTAGCTTCGCCTGCCCCGGCCCGGCCTCCGCCGCCTCCATTCCCTTTGGTCGATGCAGTCGCCGATGCTGCCGCCATGTCAAGTGCCTGCTGCCCGCCCTCCTAGGGAGAGCAGCACCGCCTGGACTAGGAACCGAGAAGAGGCGATGGGAGGGACGAGGGAGGCGGGGCTGAGGGCGCGGGGCGGAGCCAGGGACAGCGCCCACGGCGGCCGCCATCTTGGAGGAGGGCAAAGACATGCCCTGAGCTCGCGCTCCTCGTTTTGCCTCAACAGCCACCGCCATCTTGGGTCAGGGTAGTCACCGCCTCTTTTGCGCTCCCACTAATAACCGCAGGCGCCACCTTGGATTAGGTTAGTGTCGCTTTTGGCCACCTTTGCCAGGCTCGCTGTTTCTGCCATCTGGGTGCTTCGTCGTCTCTGCCTCGTCTCTCTTCTAGAACCTCCACCCACGTGTTGGATGAAGAAAATGATGACTTTGTTCTCATTCTGACTTCTCCAACAGCCCTATCTTCACCTGTATATAGCAATGGAGTAATCTGACATTTTGGGCCAGGCAACTGACGCCGATTTCGATTCCCATCAAGTCAGAGAAGGGCTGGGAATGGCACCTCAGCCAGGTGCGTTCTGTATTCTGATCCTTAAGCGGTAGCCAGATTGAAGATTTAGTGTCGGAAGGTGTCTTCCCTGCTTTCTGATTTTAAGCTACTACTAAGTACAGTGGAGAATGTCAATGAGAAGTATGCTTTTACCAACCGATTAAAATCACCCTGTGGCCTAGGATCCAGAGACATCCGTGAGGGCCTGGCGAGTGTGCCGGTGTTTTCTCCAGCCCGAAGCTGCACCGGGCGGCCGTCGCGGAGGCAGGGCGTGTCCGAGGCTGTTAACGCGGCCGGCCGGCCGAGGGCAGGTGTGGCGTGCGGAGCTTCACACCCACAGTGCCCCGAATGGAGGGCTGTTGGCTCACATCGAACGCCTGCGTGCCGAGTTGATCCCACTCTCCACTCACTGCTTTGTCTCAGGGTATTTTTAATTCGTAAAATTCCCTTACCATCAATTTTCACACACCCAAACATGCCTTTAAAGAAATGACTGCATATGTGGTGGTATAAAATATTTACTCATTCCAGCAAATATTTATAGAGTGCCTGGGAGGTCACGCTGGAATTCATGGCATTAAATGAAAGAGACAAGTCCTGGATCTCCCAGAGATTATGTACAGGGAGCCAGATGAAAATAAATACATATTAGGTGGTGGAAAGTGATAATCAGACATTTACTGCAATAATCCAAGCCATAGTGATAGAGGTCTGGGCCAGAGTGGAAGCGATTGAGGTCATGAAAACGGAATTGAATTCTGGATATATTTTAGAAGTAGAGATGATAAGATTTGTGAATATATTAGATGTAGAGTGTGAAGTAAAAGAGACATCGTGAGCAACTTGGAAGAACTGAGTTGTACAAGAAGAGATTTTGAAGAAAGAAATCAAGAATTTCGGTTTTTGTGTGTTGACTTTGAAATCTTTATTAGACATCTAAACGGAAGAGTTGTGTAGACAATTAGACACTGAGGTTCAGTGAAGAACTACAGAGATAAATTTGAGAGTTATCAGGGGGATAATAGTACTTAGAGCCATCAGACAGCTAGAGATGGAGACACGGGAACTAAACAATTGTTGGGTCTCATCCTTTAAGGCCCCACAGATTGTGTAGAGATCCTATTGCCTTATTTTCCTGACTTCTTTAAAGAGCAAGTGGGTGGGCTCAAATTGCAGACAGTGATCAGTGGGGGAAATATTGCAAAAGAAATGAAGAAGTGAGTCATTTTGCAGAGCAAATACTCGCTCATCTAAAAGCTTCTTCGATTCATTTAACTGATTTTTCTTTTCCAGATAACCTAAGAAAGTAGGAGGCAGGAACACTAAAAGCTCTCTTAGTTGGAAATCAACTTAAAACTCATTGTATCTTCTTGCAGTCAGTTAAGCCCACCTCCAGTCTGTTCTCTGCAGTAGAGTCACAGTGATCTTTCCTAAATACAAATTTGTTCATGTCTGCTACCTTTCCCCTCCTCACCCCCTTAAGATGTCTAAGTGACTTTTATGGACACAGACAACAGTGTGGAGATTGCTGGGAGTGGAGGGTATAAGGGGGACAAACGGTGATGGAAAAAATAAAATAAAAAATACATTACAAAAAGGTAAAATAATTAAAGTAGCCTAAAATAATGTGCATGGTCTTGCTCTATGTGTTTGGTCCCACATAATACCCGAGCCATACTTGCTTTATCTTAGGTGAGCAATGCTTCTTTCTGCCACAGTGATTTAGAATATGTTACTCCCTCTGCCCAGACAACCTTTAGCCGTAATTTTCCACGGCTAAAACTTCTGGAATACCGTATATTGTCATGTATCATGTGCTCCCATGTAAAATGTGCACCCACATTTTTGGCCCAAACTTTCAGGAAAAAAATTATTTTAATTTTTAATTCAATTACTTCTTTATTTATATTTATATACTTATCTTTTATATTATAAAGGAATTTTAGCATTTATTTTTGAACATACGAATATCATTATTGCTTTCTAGAGTTATACTTTAATGTGTAAACATAAATAAAAGAACTAAAAACATATAGATACGGAATTAATACTACCCATGTATAATGTGCATCCTTATTTTTCCCTCAAAAATTTGGGCAAGAAATGCACATTATACATGGCAAAGGTAAATCATTCTCCCAGCTGTGGTCTTTATGTACTTGTTCTCATGACATATGCCACAGTAATTTTATGTTTATTCATGTGATTTGTCTCCCCAACTAGACTACAAGTTTTATTAGACAGGAACAGTGGTCTTTTCTTGGTGATGGTGATTTAAGTTGTTTGTGTTTGTTTTCCCCCCACCATTGTCTGACACACTGCCTGACAATATGACATTGTCTTAATCAATCATGGTTTCTCTAGCAAAGTAATTATTTCAAGACTTAGGACTTCAACAAGAGAAGCAGAGCTCATCAGGGTCTTGTGAAGTTGATATAAGGATGCTGGGGCATAGTGTTTGTCTTTTTGCTGGATTGTTAAATGTAAGAGGATGTGCTCCTGGCTCCATACAACCATCTTCCCTTCTATGTGGAGACAGGTCGTTGCTAGAAAGAAACCAAGCAGACAGGAGAGGAAATGTATGTCTTGGAGGCATTGAGTCTTGGTTCCAGTTCCTGAGGCTTTTCCTTCACTTTTGTGGGTTATCTCATTATCCTCGCTCAAGTAATACATTCCTTTTGTTTAATCAAGCAGTTCCAGAACAAAAGCCATGTTTCTTTTCCATTTGTTGTAACAAAAGTCCTGGAAAGTAATCTCATTAGTTTGTGACACACGCATATCACTGAGCCAATTATTGTGTCCAAAGAGGATAAAATATGCTGACTGGCCTTTTTTTTATCATGTACCCATAGTTGGAGGAGTAGTGGCTTACCCCAAACTGTATGAATTGTGTTCATATATCCCCTGATTGTAGCTCTCCCCCTAACACTGGACTATAAGATACTCGAGGGCAGGTAATATTAATTCAGTATGTGTTGTTTTTACCTGTTGTAAATTAGCTTTCTTGTGAGAGTAGTATAGCAGAAACTCCCCGAAACTGCTGGTGATAAGGTGATGTGTTCACTTTAGAAAACAGTTTGTCGTTAACTGAGAAAAGCCAAAGATACACATATCCCATGACTATTATTCTACTGCCAGGTAGATGCCCTTAAAGCTCCCCTAGGATACACGTACCAGAATATTCAAAGCAGCGTTGTTCACTATAGCCACATGCTGAATATGACGCAGCACCTATCCATAGTAGAATAAATAAGTATGCTTACAATGGGATATTTTACAGCCGTGCAAATGAACAAATCGCAGCACTCGGTGTTTATGAATATCGTAAACATTGAGTGAAAGAAGCAAGACACAAAAAGATATACATAGTATGACTCACTCATCTTAAGTTCAAAATAAGGCTAAGTGAAATTAAATTGTTTAGGGATACATACACAGGGGTTAAAACTATACAGAAACACAAAGAAGTGATTGCCACAGGAGTCAGGATAATGAATTCTGGACTAGAGCTGGCCACCCAGGAGCAGTTGATGAGGAGGCATCTCTCTCCCTCACCTTCTTATCTCTGTAGCAAGGGCAACTTCTGCACAGACGGGGTATGTACTAATAAGATTTCCAAGTTCCCAAATGATGTAGACCAATTCTTGTTTGTTAGATAAAAAAGGAATGTGCTGAAAGGACATCGGATAGCTCACAGAATTGATGGAAAAGATGGTGAATGAGGTTTGGAACACAGACAAGAACCATGGGAAATTAGGCAGCCAAAAATAGAGACCAAATCAATACATAGGAAGAAACTGGTTAGTATCTAATAGCTTTTGTCATTGGCATGGCTGCCATTGGACATTGGATGAGTCCATTACTGCCTCCTCTACCATCTCTGGAAGGATTCTAAACCACCATGTGTTTCTCTCTGTTGCTCATTCCAGAGTCAAGGTCTTACGTAGGAGCATCTGTTTGGAAGGAAGTTCACATGCCCAAATTCTAGAGACAAGGGGGGTGGGAAAGGGGCTATTTGCCCACACTTGAGCTTCGTTATTGGAATTCCCTCCAAATAGAAAATGTATTTAGAAACTGAGTGGCCAAAATGAAAAATGCTTCTCACAAGGAATATCAGAAATAAACATGGTCTCCACATGGAGGAGGGAAAAGTAATATGATTAGTTAAGATCTATGAAATTCATTGGGCTATGTTTTTACTGCAGGATAAGAGATTGAGCACAGAATCATTGAACTGAAAGGCATCCAGGCTGGCTCTTCTGCCTTTCAAGGCACCATTTTCTCTTTTCTTGTTTCTCTCCCTGTGATTGGGAATGGGAGGAGAGTGTAATTCTGATCAGCCCAGTGCTATAGGCCAGGCTATCTTCAAATCAGGAGACGATGGAGCGACCTTAATGCCATCTTCTATCTGGCCATTAACAGAGAGCCCTACGAGTGTGTATTCAGGGTACCTGACCAACCACAAAGACAGTTGACACTGGATTCCTATTTGGCTGTGATCTATGTTCACTGTACAAAAACCCGGAGGAAGGAGAGGCAGGTGATAGAATTTAGTCTCTAAGTTCCACTCTAAATTTCCAGTTAGCCCATAGACTCTATCGGATTCTTCTTTTAAGAATTTGAACTTGGGGGAAACTGAGACCTGAGCAGACACGGAAAGAGGAGACCCTTTGGAGAGAGAGACTGTGTTATGGGCGCCTTCGTGCTTGATGACATTCTATGAACAGCTTCAGGCCATAGGTCTTCCTGTTAATGATAAATATACCAGTGAAAATCTATCATTTTTATAAACAAATGCTAATTAAAACAATGAGATAGGTGCTCTCCTTTTTGCTTTTCGAAATGTCAAAGATTATAATAATACAGTGGCAGAGGTATAAAGGCATGGATATTCTTAAACTTTCCTACTGAAAGTATAGACTGATACATTCTCTGGGAGGCAGCTTGAAAATATTAGGTTGGTGAAAAAGCTTGTTTGGTTTTTTTCTGTAAGATGATTCTAGTAGTGCTTAGTTGTCTTTGACTTCATTCAAAACAATTTTGTTAGATTATATTGTGACAAGCTGTCATATCAGTGTGTAGTTAAAAGACTTATCAAAATTGGTGAAATTTTGTATAGCCATTTTAATATTGAAGATAGAAAATGTTGCATATTTTCATATGCAGCATTTCCAGCATATTATGCTGTAGTATTTCAAGAAAGGTAAAAATGCAAATGAAATGCAAAAAAAAAAAAAAAAGATTTGTGCAGTGTATGGAGAAAGTGCTGTGACTGATCGATGGTTTCAAAAGTGGTTTGTGAAGTTTCGTGCTGGAGATTTCTCTCTGGATGATACTCCACAGTCAAGTAGAGCAGTTGAAATTGATAGTGAACAAATCAAAACATTAATTGAAAACAATCAATATTCTACCATGTGAGAGATAGTTGACATACTCAAAATATCCAGATCAGTAAAGTTATTGGTGAAAATGAAAAATGTGTCTTTTAGTTTATGGAAAAAACTAAACAGACTTTTTGGCCAACCCAATATATACCACACTCTTAAAACTATGAATGTCCTTTGACCCAATAATTACACTTCTTGGAATTTACCTTAAAGAATTTAATTTAAAAAAATTAGCTACAAAAGCTCATTACAATGTTATTTGTAATATCAAGCTGTTGGAAACATTCTAAATGTCCAGTGGTACACACAGGTTAAAGTATGATAAGGCGTAAAATAGGATACTATTCTGACATTAAAATGATTCTGTGGAAACTTACTTTCAAATGATTCAGCAAAAATAAATTGTGTGTGTGTGTGTGTGTACGTGTAAGTGTGGGTCAGGATGGCAAAAGCAGCAGCCAGAACATCTTATGTTGGCTTCCAAACCTCATAACACAGGGTAACATGCCGGATGGCATCTGCACATGCAGTGGGGTGCATTATAGCAGAGGGACCCCAAAATTAGGAAGTTTTGATCTTATATATGGCTGCTCATAACTTGCCTGTTCTCCCTTCCAGAGAGAGAAACCTTTATTCTAGGATGTAGGCAAGTCCTCTCCAGGAAGAGGAGAGGTCTTTATTATTTCAGACATCTTCAGGGAGGGAAATGTGTCTTAACCTTTACTACCCTGGAATAGCTCTGTAGCAGAGGAAAACCTTTTTCCTCTATCCTCTTAGGTACAGTAGCTGGGGCCCTGCAAATTGAAATGACAAAACACAGATTAATAGGAGAAAAAGTTTTATTTCATGTGTATTCTGGGGGAGGGGGTCACAGAAATGAAGTGAAAGCCCCAAAGAAGTGGTCATACCTGGAGGCTTATGTATGATTTTAACAAAGAGCAATAAATTTGTCAAGAAATGACAAAGGAAAGGGGGTTTAGGGCTTTGTAGGTAGTAAGTTGTGAGAAGGTAAAAACTAACGGGAGATAAGGGTTATTTTTATTAAAGTGTGTGATGTGTGGGCATCTCTGGGCTGAGAAGTTTAGAGTCGTGTCTGGTGATTGGAACTTGTTCTGTCCTTCCTGGTATGAGACAGAGTAGGTAGGGAACACGTTCACGAAGGGAAATTTATGTCCTGCTTTTAGGCAAATAGGGGGAGGATGGAGAGCTTCTTCTGCATCTGCTGTTTCTCAGTTGCCTTCAGCTTAAAATAGACCTCACGCCTAAGTGGCATATTTTGGGGTGGCACATTCCGATCCCCTTCAGCTCCTTGTACAAACATTCTTGAATTGGTTGTAAATGCTTTTGATCAGAAGATCTGAAGTGTGTTGAAAAGTGAGATGTTGAGAGTGAGTCATCTCCCAACAGTAATTCTACATGAAGGGTTTAAGGGTACTCATCGAACAGTTCTATCATGTTTTCTCTAAGTTTGGAAAAAGTTTTCAATAAAAAGTTGGGGAAATAATAATATAGAGATGCATTAGACATGGAAATTGTTCAGAATATGTTAAGTAAAAAGTGGCTTATACATGGTGTGTGTAATATTTTTATAACAGGTATGAGTATGTATAGCTACAGAGAAAAAATCTGGAAGGGGTATACCATTATATTATTAGCGTTTATCTTTAGTTGAGTAAGAACATATCTGTTTTTTTAATGTTCCTTTTATTTATATGTATTTTGCTTCTTCTTCAATGAGTGGTTTTGTGAGTAGAATTTTTTCTTTAACTTTATCAAAAACTAGAATCCCGCCCTGGCTGGTGTAGCTCAGTGGATTGAGCGCGGGCCTGCGAACCAGAGGATCGCGGTTCGATTCCCAGTCAGGGCACATGCCTGGGTTGCAGGCCAGTTCCCGGCAGGGGACACACGAGAGGCAACCGTACATTGATATTTCTCTCCCTCTCTTTCTCTCCTACCCTTCCCCATCTAAAAGATAAATAAATAATAAATTTAAAAAAAAAGCTAGTTTAAAAAAAAAATTAAAAAAATATTTAAAAAAAAAAAAAAAAACTAGAATCCCTTTCTGTCTTCTAATGGGAGTAGATATCGGCGACCCCCCGCAACCCCCAGCATCTTGGATATACGTAAACTGCCCAGCGAAAGAGGGAGATAAGAGCGTGAGGAAAGGTAAAGGAAGCGCAGGGGAGTAAAGGGAAGAGACAGAGGAGAAGAGACATCTGGGGGGATTTTTCAGGTGAGATACTGACCAACATGAACTTCCTTATTGACCTTCCTTACAAAATCAGTAAATTCTTTGATGTTTTGGTATGAGTGGAATTTTTAACAGGCAGCTCAAACAAAAGGAAGGAGACAACAGTAATACGGGTTACATTTTGCTTGTTGCCTGGGATTTTGAAACTGGAGTGCAGGGCCTAGCTATATGTAGGATTTAATCATTAACTAGAATAGTGGTTCTCAGCTCTTACACTTATTGTATTGAAGACGATAACAAGCTTTTGTTTATGCAGGTTATAACTATTTGATATTGTCCGTATTTCTAACGTTTAAGAGATTGGGGTATACTAGAGAACAGGTTAAGCTGTGATTCCAATTTAAGGTATAAATTGTGGCACGCTCTCTCTGTCCGGAGCAAACCTGTGCCTTTCCCCTCTCCTCCCTCCGGGCAGGCTCCCTTGGCCTGGCCCTTTCGCCCAAGCTCCCACGGCCCTTCTTTCTGCTTCTGTAACTTGTTTCCTGAGGCCACGCAGCTCGGCTGGCTCACCTGTTCTACCTCTGTGACTTTATAAACTTTCTCTTACAATTTGAAAAAAATAAAAATAAAGTATAAATTGTGTAACTGATTTAGACTTGGGATTCAAAGTTTAACTCTTGCTAAATTTATGAACAGCATTGCATCATTTAAAAGAAATTAAGTCCCATTGTGTTTATACATTTAATTTCTTTGTGAGACTTATTTTTACTTGCGAAGGTATTTGCTAGGGACTTTTCTTGGAAAGTTTTGTTATAAGATAATTGAAGAAATGAAAATGAAATGTGTTTATTATATTTATGAAGGCAGTTTAAAATGTTTAAGGGAGTTAGAGCAAAAAAAACCCATCAGAAATGAATATTATATTTTGATAGATTTGTAAATCTACCAAATCAGATTGGAAAATTGAATTTAAAACTTTAAGAACTAGGTTTTAAAATTTGCAACGTTGATAAGTAAACTATTAATTTTAAAAACAGAATAGTTTCTGAATAATCTTTTATATGCACAAAAATTGCCCCCAAATGCATAAATAGCCTCATTGACAAGTTTATGAAAATCAGACTGTTTTCTTGAGAGATTTCTGCGTATGTCAGTCATTTCTCTGGGCTGTCTAATTTTCCAAGAAAAAAACCCCTCCAGTCTCCTCCTGCATGTGCAGAAATAACCTGTGGCAACAGGGCTGGCTTCGTGGCTGCATAACTGTGCGGTCACACTTAGAGGGAACTCAATCTTGTTTTCATGCTCTACTGTCACTGTCTTGAAATCTTTAATACTTTTTTAAACAAGGAGCTCACATTTTTACTTGGCACTGGCCCTGCAAATTACAGAGCTGGTCCTACCTGGCAGGCAGAGTTCCGGCAGCCACACCGTGGGAGAAGGCTGGAGTTTCAGGGTTCATTCTGTAGCTTGCATCTCTGTGTTTTCCGAGTTTCCTCCCTCTCACTTTCAGTTGTGTCCGTTGCTCACCAGACCACAGCCTCTCTAGGCTAACTTTAAAAGATCCCCTTTTCTGCCGCTCTAGGAAGGACTGTCAGAGGTCATGTGGGGTGGAGGAGGCGGGCGGTGGGTGAGTCTAATTCCCCTATTTTTGCCTTGTTCTGTGGCAGGACTCAGCTTGCCTTTGGAGGCTTTTTCCCCTGTGGTCACTTGTAAAGTGGACAAAATGAAAACAAATTAATTACCAGTTATTCTATTGCAAATTTTGTCAACAACTCAAGTGTGTCATATCACTTCTCTCATTCTTTGTCCTTGTGTTTTATGCCTTTTGTTCCTTTAGTTTTATTTTAGTGAGGTTTTGGGAGGCAAGAAATGAGATGCAAGTGTTCAGCCTGCCATGTATGACCGCTTGTCTCAATTGAGTTTCCATAGAAACAACTAGTCCTTTTTGAGGCACCCCATTTTTGTTGGTTTATGTAATACTTAGTTAAATTATATAAGTACAAGGAGAGCTAACATAAATAAATTTAAGAACAAACCCAGTTGATACTTGCTCAGTAAACACACAACTCAGTGGGAACAGAAGTGTGTGGGCATCAGTTTATTTTACATAGGAAATGAAAATTGTGGCTAAGTTTGGTGTGTTGAATTAAATGGAGATTAACAGAATTTCTGCTTTAAATAATTGAATATAAGACATTCATAAAGAGGATGCATTGTTGAAAGTCCAACAATCTGGCTCCTTGAACAACAAATTTAATTTTAAAGAAGCTTATCTGTCTTTAAAAACCTCAAACAAGCAAACATTTGTAGGATCAGGACCTTTTCTGCACTTGGTCATGGATACTCTTGATGTGTTCCGATTGTTCAGATTGGTGTCCTAAACTCTAGGACGCTTGTCTGTCCTAACTTCTAATTACCCTCTCCTACCTCCATCTTGATCTCCTAGTTGGTCTTTTGACCTGCTTTGACCTTAATGGCCTTGGTTTGCATCAGTGAATTGATACCTTACATTCCCTTCTGTCTCCCTGTCATAGGTACCTGGTCCTTCCCCAGCTTTTTGGGGGGTTTTTTTTTAAAGATTTTTATTTATTTATTTTTAGACAGAGGAGAAGGGAGGGAGAAAGAGAGGGAGAGAAACATCAATGTGTGGTTGCCTCTTGTGCACCCCCTACTGGGGACCTGGCCCACAACCCAGGCATGTGCTCTGACTAGGAATCAAACCAGCGACTCTTTGGTTCACAGGCCAGCACTGAATCCACTGAGCAACACCAGTCAGGACATTTTTGCGGGGGGGTTCTTAAGGGCAGAACTGACTTGCCGCCTTACTGGCTTCCTCCTTTGCAGGAAGTAAGATTTAAACTTCTCTGCTCTAACTCAGTTACCCACTCATTTATTCACTTTCCATCTTCTAGACTTCTGATATTTTTCATTTGTCTTCTCCCAAATTTGCCTTTGAAGGGTTTATACCTTTTTTAAAAAAATAGTATTCTCTTACTGTCCATTTAATAGAGGTTTTAAAGGCAACAGTGTTACCACTTGTCTTCAGTAGTTCATGTTTGACCTTCTCTGTGCTATGATAGCTTCCTGTTTTCTAAACTCTTTACCTCCTGGTTCTCTAGAAAACAGGACCCTCCATTTGTAAGCTTTCCAGACAATTTTAAAAAGATACCTATCCAGCCTTCTCCTGAGACTGCATAGCAGAACCCTATTTGATCTGTGGTTAATATGCAATCAGAAACAAGTCAATGTGAATTGGGCTTTGTAAATATCAATGAAAAATCAGGGAACTTTTTGGGGTAAAGGTTAAGCGTAATTAGTTTAAAGTCAAGCTTATCTGAGAAATTTCCTTTTGATTGGCAAATAAGTCTCATAAGGTCAGATGAACTTTTCTCCTTTGGGTATGAAAAAGAGTATTTAGGAGCTGGGAATTAAAATTTTCCTTAGAGCAAGAGGGCAGTTGGAGCCTTTCCTGAGGCTACAGGAATTTTTTTATTTTTGTGCAATCGCATGGGCACTTTTGGTTTCTAAGCTCCTTTACTGGGAGGTAGATGGAATTTAAATAATTATTTTCATCTTTCATTATTTAAAAGTATATAACCTTTTCACATTTTTGTTTTGTTTCTGCAGAAGTATAATCCTTGAGGGCTATTAGAGGATTTTTGACATCTTAGCATCTCGGAGTGCCAGAAAAATAGGGGCCTACTATAAGGATGAGGTAGTATGCATGAGCTCATTTCCTTTTTATAACAACCTGTGAGGTAGGAACTGTTGTTACTGTAATTTTATAGATGAGGACACTGAGGCACAAGTTATATAGCTCCAGTAAGAGGTACAGATGGAACTGACTCTACTTGGCTGATTAACCAGGTTAGCTACATCCGATCCAATAACCTATAGCATTTGCCTTCAATGAACAGGCTTTCTGACCCTTGGCCAGGTCACTCAGTTGGAGCATCGTCCCGTACACCAAAAGGTTGTGGGTTTGATTCCTTGTCAAGGCACATACCTAGATTTCAGCTTTGATGGGGCATGTTTGGGAGGCAATTAATTGATGTTTCTCACATTGATATCTCTCTCTCACTCTCTTTCCCTCTCTCTCTCCCCCCTTCTTCCTTTCTTTTTAAAAATCAATGAGCATATCCTCAGGTGAGGTTTTAAAAAAAAAAAAAGACCCACAACTGCTGTAGTTCAGTGTGTTGGGCATCATCCCACAAGCCAAAAGGTCACAGATTTGATTGCCGGTTGGGGCATGTGCTTGGGTTGTGGGTCGGCCCCTGGTGGGGAGAGTGCAACTGATCAATGTTTCTCTCTCCCTGTCCCTCCTTCCCTCCACCACCGCCCCCCGCCCCCCACCCCCGGGCTCTCTACAAATAAATAAATAAATAAAACTTTTTTTTTTTTTTTTTTTAAGAGCTTTCTGGAGAGGTAGATCTGGGTCTTCTTGGACCTTATCCAATAGGTGACGTGACTGCTTGCTGATAAATGTTTGATGAATTTGGCCTGAGGCTATCTTTCACTCCAATATATCTTTCACTCCATCTGGAGCAAGGCTATGGAAAAGCCCTGTGGCTCAACTTATCTCTTAACTATTGGCAGGTACTAATTCTGCCCCAAAGAAGCTCATAAATGTGAATGGTCAAAGTAACTTAGGTTAATTTGTAACCTCTTTCTTCGTTATTTCCAACCGTAAGAAATCTAGTCCCAGAGAGTCATTTAATGTGAAGATTTATTACACACTTCTGTGCGGTCACTACTGGGGCTCTAGTCTTTGCCATGAAGCCCTCCCTGCAATGCGGGGCCATTTGGAACACCAGCAAGGCCTATGGGCCAGAATTTCAAACAACCAGCAGGTAGAAATTTAATGTTGTCTCCAAGCACTATAGATCTCCTGGTTATTTCCAATTCCAACAGGAAGGGAGTTACAGTCCAAGTCACTGAAGTTAAAATGATCGTAGCTCTAAGGATGGCTAACCCTTCCTTTCCAGTCTCTCCTTCTCTGCATCTGTCCACATGTCCTCATTGGGTGCTCCCCTATCTCAATAGATCCAGGTTCCAAACACACAGACGATTTTTGGCCTAGCTGGTTGTTTCAGATCACAAGTAATCTGGTAATTGCTTGTGAATTGCAGGCCTATTTAGATTTTGTGGTGAGAGGCACAGAACTGGTACTTACTTTAAAAATGTCTTAAAAAGTGAAAAATATATGAATGTAATTAATGAAGATCAATAACCTAAGTTATTGAGTCTATATCACCCAATACAACTGATGACACTCTAGACCATACTCCCCAGACTGATTTCACATAAGCTTTTAAGTTTTGACTTCACAAGTAATTTGAAAAGTGATATGCACAATAAATTTTGGAGTTTCTGTTTGCTGATGGAACTTTATTTGTTTATTTTTTTAAGAGCAACCAGGGTGTTGCAAGTCCTGATTACGCAGTCGTTAAGCACGAATCATGCAAACTCCAATCATCCTGTTCCAATCTGCCTTCCAAAAGGAGGAACAGATAAGGATTATCCCACCTGATGATAGAACAGTGCTGTCTGATAGAACTTTAAAGGAAGTTCTAATCTGTGGTGTCCAATAAGGTAGCCACTAGTCACATGTGACTATTGAACACTTGAAATGTGGCTAGTGCAACGGAGGAACTGAATTTTAAATTTTATTTATTTTAATTAATTTAAATTTAAATAGCCACTTGTGACTCACACTCACCATATTGGTCAGAACAGATCTAGAATCCAGTCATGTCCTTACAGCAGGAGAATCTAGGTTATGTTGCACCCACAAAGAGCTCCAAAATCTGGATTGATAAGAACAAAGGTTTGTTTGTTGCTTGTGTTATGTGCGGTTTTGGCATTGGCTGGGGAGCCAGGTGCATAATGCAGACACCTCCACATGTTGGCAGTCATCACGGAAAGTGTTGCGCCAGTTCTTAGGTGCTCTGGCCCCAAGGGGATGCACATCACTCCTGCTCACAGTTCACTGCCCGGGACCAGCCACACAGCACCACTGAGCGAGGGCGCAGGAGTGCCGTCCTAACTGTGCCAGGGGCCAAGAGCCTCAGTAATGGCTGCTAAAGACATGAGCCTCCCTCTTAAAATACAGAAACGGGTTCCCAAGGGGAAAGGAAAGTACTCTTACTTGCATTTCCTTGAAAAGTGGAGAATTGAGTTTCTTTAGAATTCGATTATCCTTCACCTCCTGTATACTCATTGCACAGATTTATTAAAAGCAGGTAAAATATGACAAGTAAAACTCAAACATTTTGATAAAAAGAAAAAAAGACTAAAAATTAAGTTATAGCTGACAATAGTCACTGTGTTTTTTAGTTACACATAGAAATATCATTTAATATGAATCTCTGCAATGTAAAGAACAATCAATGGGTTGTTCTTTATATGTTTGGGATGAAAATGGAACAGAAGAAAATGTATCTGTTATTTTTCCTGGTACAGAATATATATGGTACATTTTTCACTAGCCAGGAAAAAAAAGTCCTTTTCTTTAAAAATAATAATTCACTAAGAACAATTTTAGATTGTGGTTGCATAAAAAAGTGAAAAACTTTAAATATTTATTAACTGGGCAAATTAATTACCAGTATCTAGGCCAACATTTGATGACGTGACTTGATTCTTTCTAGAATGTCTACAATATCATTTGGATCTCCAGACGTGGGGGAGTGACCAACTGATATCTGGTAACGGACTTCCTAAAAAGCAGAAAGGACAGTTTCCTGATAACAAATGCTTCACTATTAAGACATGGAAAGATAGCACTTGGCTGAGAATAAGAGATTTCACCAAAGTTACAACTGCAAACCAAGCCCTGGTAAATATTATTAGCGATGACAGTAATTTTGTCACATGCCGAAAGCGCCATATAGATTTTAGCATTACGAGCATACCATAGCTATCTAGAATGTAATTGAACCAAACTGATGCTCAAGAGAAAGTTTGAACTAAGCGTGCAAGTCAGGCTACCGAGTATAAATGAGAGCTCCCTCGGTCGCCCCGTTCCTCAGTGAAACACAACCATGGAAGCCACTCAGGCAGCACTGCATTGGTTTTCAGTTCGCAAGGTCTGTCTGGGTAGCGCACAGCTGGGGGCGTGGAAGAACAAGAGAGCTGCAAAGACTGAGCAAAACGCACGCACTGTGGTATCCTTTATTCAAAACCTGTGAGCTAACTACAGTTGTAGTGTTCTCATTTACCATTCTGATGGCATAATACACTGGGAGAACATTGACACAATTCCAAGAAGGCATCAAAAACCTGTAAACAAACGTACACGCCACACATGCGCACATACAGATGACACACACACACGAAGATTATAGTCTAAACACAATTAAAAGTGATGAAGAAAAGCTCTGAATGCTCTAAATCAAATTAAAAAACCCTTTGTTATAATAAACTGTGGCAATACTGTGGCTATTATGAAAAATATTGTAACTGTTTAAAAAGCAAAAAAAAAAAAAATCCTGGCAATTTGAAACTAGCAGCAAAAAGCAGATAAGATAGAATGGAAGATAATGTAAGGCTAAGTAATGTCAAAATTCTAATGTTGATACTGTGAATGATTGCACTGAAGTAATTTAAAATTGGTTCTTGAGGAACTATTAAAAGTCCCTTGAAATATTAAATCACTATACTTTATAAACCGTGGAAAAGAATAAAGTATTTGGAATGTTACACACACACGCAGAGGAAATGTATTAGGCATATCAGTTTATGGTCTTTGTTTAAGACTCTCATAAAATTTTATAAAGAAAAATTTAAGTGCCAATGTAGTGAAAGGAAGTTAAAAAGTCCTAAAGATGCAAGTCTGAGTGCATTTATCAGCTCTAAGAATATATTTCAAGGTCTGGGGCAAGGCATGATGATGCACATTCAAGAAAAAAAAACATCGTGGAACCCACAAGATGGGCAGAGTTCTCTGGAGAGGGTTCAGAATGAAGGTGTATTAAACTCAGACTATCCTGAAGGAGACTCGAAAGTATGCAGAGTTCTACAGCTCTTCATCAGTTGAAATTTGTTTCATAGTGGCCAATAAATAACTAAGACTAACTTTTCAGCAAACTGGTTTTTCATACAAACACAAAAATCTTTATCATACATGCACAGCTGATATGCTGTAACAGCACAAATATGAATCCTGGTTTCAGAAGAAAAGCACAGAGCAAGGATTTCTTCCCCTATTGGTTCTTATAAAAATGTCTGAAGCAGCTAGACATCTGCCAAGAGGGGATAAGTTTAGATCTCCTACCGATTTGGGAAGGAAGGAGGCTTTATTTTCTTAAGGAAGCCATCCATGAGCAGGGGACCTGCCTTCAGAATCTAAGTGTAATGTCCTTAAACTCACGCCAAGTTCAGATCCAGAAAAATTGGCAGGTAGAAGGGGGTGGGGGGCAGGGATGAAAATATGAATGTCTACAGTATACTTTGGCATAAAAGGTGCCTCGTAAGTTAAAATGGTCTGACTGCTTTCCGAATGAAGTGCTGCAGTCTGGAAAGGGCCCAGTTCTCTGGAGCCAGGAGCCGGAGAGAGACCGCTGTCTGCAGAGGTCTCGGGCTGAGCTGTGGCTGCAGGGCCTTACTTTTCATGAGTGCTTTCAGCTGGGCAATTTGTGACTTTGACCAGAAGACTATTTCTTTTTGTTGCTTTCTCTCTAAAATCAACTGGCTGGGCAAGTTACTGTGATTTCCCAAAATAAAATCTAGCTGTTGGTGCCAGCTAATTGAAATTAATGCCCTTCAATAATGCTGCTAGGTACGAACTGCTATTGCTGAAGAAAGACCCCCAAATGACCTAACTAGGTGATCAGTCACACTGGGTGCTTTTACCGTCTTGGGTTTTTTGAGCTTTAGAGAAAGAGTCTTTGTGATATGACTTAGAAACTGCTTGTCTCTGGCTTCGTTTCACTCTTCCTCTTCTTCCTCTTCCCCTTCCCCTTCTCCTTCCTCCATGGTTTCCACAATGAGTTCTGCTGTGCAGGTGGCTTCTCCAAGACTGTTGACAGCCTTGCAGGTGTACTTGGCATCGTCATCCCCACACACATCGCTAATGATTAAAGAACAGTTCCCATCCTCATCGTAGTCTATCTGGAAGTGGCGGGACTCCCTGATGGACTGGTCATCTTTGAACCAGACAACCTCAGGGTCTGGGTATCCTGCATCACGGGAGGGAACACAAGTAGCAGAAACTATCATTCAAAATTTCTTGTCAATGCATTTAAGGAACTCCCAAGCTACCTCTGTTGATTAATGCAGTAAAAGGAAAAAACAAAACAAAACAACCCTATGCTTCCTTTTCAGCAGCTGTTTCTGATATTCACATTTGAACAGGGCATGTACTGTAAACACGCGGGCGCTCTGTGGCCATCTCGCCCCGTCCCCGCCTTTATGTGGATACAGAGTACTGCCTCAAACGCTGCCTCACAGGCAGCTACGTGCCTTGTGCCAAATGTGTTCTGGGATGAAATGAAACTTTTTCATCTTGTATAAAAGTTGAACTTAAATAAATTTAAATAAAAAGTGAGGTTCAGGACAAATGGGCACAAGGGATCTTTTCGGGATGATGGAAATGTGCTGAAATTGGGTTCTGGTGATGGCTGCGCATTTCTGTAAATTTAGTAAGAATAATTGAATTGTACACTAAAAATGGGTGAGTTATGTGGTGTATAAATTATAACTCAAAGCTGATGGCAGCTCTAGAAAACGTAAGTCAGAGGAGCTGGTAACATTGCTAAGAAAAAGTAAACCGTATTTGTCTTAGTCTGATCCAAAGACATAGTCTGCCTATAAATGACTGGAGATGGACCACATTGATTAGCCTCATTTTATGAATTAATCACGTTCCTGCCAAGTTCAGCATTAAAAAATACATAACCATACCTTTAAAATATATAATAATTCTAACTGACTTGTTCTTAAATTTTGGAGAAGTATTTTTGCAGGAAAAAAATTATAGCCTCAACCAGAATAAAAATTACATATAAGAATTTAAGAATTCTAACATTCTTTTCAGGAAGAATTTTGTTTCAGTCAAAACAGCATCCTTATGCTTTAATCTCTCGTTGGTGCTTTAGTTGAAGTTATGCAAATACCAAATAAATAATCCCAAAGAGCTAAGTACAAAGATGACAGTCATTATGTTATAATAATTTTTTTTTAAATAAAAAAAGGGAAGAGGCAAGAACTTCAGAAAACCCAAAAACAACGGTGGTGGTGTGAATTACAGGCAGTGGCCAGAAGGCTTTCTGCAGAAGCCCTGATCTGAGCACTTTCGCACTAGCAAAGGCAGCACACCACGTTTGAAAAAACTGAATGAAAAGAAAAGAAGATTATAGTGGGCAAGACATTTACAAGGCATTTTGATAATAATGACACAGGTGAAAAATTGTTTTTTCATTCCTAACTTTGGGTTACTTTACCCAAAGAGCATTATCTAGTCGTATTGCTGGAGAATCTTACCACGTGGGAGGCATGGTTTGTTCTGACTGTGTCCTGGGCTATGCAGTCTTGAGAAAGTGACTTAATGAGCATCTGTGCTTCATTTGGTCAGACTGAGACGGGAGATAACCCTCTACTCTGGTTGGCACACAACAGTCACAGACTTGAAGTCTGTCTTACTGTGCCCTTTATCTCTCTAGAATGTTGCAGTCTATGGAAACTGAAAGGCTTTATGTCGCCAACATTGCTGATTTCTCATGTGCTGTGCTAAGATCCCTTAAGGTCCCTTGATTCTATGGCCATGTTCCCTGGCCAGGTGAGCAGCGTGAGGAAGACGGCGCAGGTGCCTGGATCCCAGCTTCCCTCAGTTTGAAGTCACACTGAGTGTGCTCTGCACTTTGCAGTCCCACAGCTTTTCCCTTGACTCCGTGACATTTTTAAAGGCCTTAAAAGGTTTCTCCTTTCACATATGTCATCTAAGAGTCCCAAGAGTCACTCAGGACATTAGACATCATCTTACAGGTGAGGGCCTGAGGCTCAGAAGCATTAGATTATTTCCTGAGGTCACACAGCCTACAGAGGAACGGCAAGGCCTTTACTCCACGCTCTGGGCCAGCCTCCCTGGGAGAGCCTCTCATGGGCACATTCTCCCTAAACACTTAAAACTTCATTTCATCAAGCACATTCTGTAGTCAAATACTATTGTCCATGACAAAACACTTTTAATTTGGGTCTAGTGGCTGATGTGAGTAAGTGAAACTTTAAGTGTTCCCCTGGGGATGTCACTGAATGGCACTAACCTTCAGAAGGAGCAGTGGGGACATTGGGCCAGCTCCTCCTGACCCAGTTTCCCTCATAGCCTGGCTGGTCCTGATTGCTCCCAGAACTGACGCCTTGCTCAGGACACACAGTTGGGGCCCACCAGCCAACCAAACCCCTTTTGTAGTTAAGGGAAGAACAGTTTCAACTCACCTTCAATCTTGCAGTCAAATCTAGCAGCGCTTCCTTCCACAACTTCTAAATCACGAATTGTCTTAGAGAAATAGGGTTTTACATGGGGCTTTTCCTCAGCAACAGCCTCCAGGAAAGCTTGGGAGACATCTCCTAGAAGACAGGGGAGAAGATGTGGTCATTTCTGCATTCCTTGTTCTTTCCTCTTCCCTAGTTTAAAAAAGCTGACTTAATTTTTTTTCAAGTAGCTCTAATTTAGCAAATAATGCATCTTGGAGGACTGAATCTTCAGCATACCTTTCTCCTGGGGATAGGCTGGCCTGCTGCCAAATGGTTTTGGCAGAAGAGAAAACTGTGACCAAACTGGGGACGTGCTTGGACTCCCCCCTTCCCTTATGCTGACACATTGAAAAAAAGAAATAATCTTCAAAAAGGATTTTTGGCTGCATTTCATACTGTTTCGGGATTCAGCTGAGGGTGTCTAAGAAGGATGGAACCACACCAGCCTTCCTTATCTCTGTGCCCCTTTGCCCTCGCCCTGTAGCCTCGGGCTCTTCCCTGCTCCTTAGCAAGAAGGAGCCAGTTCCGAGAGGTATCTTTGACCTGCCAGTGGTTCCAGTCGCCTTGCTTACACTGCGTTCACAGTGCATGACAGCCAACAGGGATTTGGGGTTGGTCCAGGGA
This sequence comes from Glossophaga mutica, assembly GCA_039655065.1. Classification (NCBI taxonomy): domain Eukaryota; kingdom Metazoa; phylum Chordata; class Mammalia; order Chiroptera; family Phyllostomidae; genus Glossophaga; species Glossophaga mutica. The sequence continues at coordinate 120,763,758 of CM077304.1, read as the reverse complement.
AAAGCTGGGACTTGGAGGGGCTCCTCCATCCCCTCTCTCCCTGTCAGGCTATTTGTGGGTCATCTGGGAGTGGCAGGAATGGATTGGGAGGGACGAGACCCATGCGCTGCAGACTCTATCCCTGCCGCATCAGAGCACATGGCCTCACCAATGTCACTGCCTTTGTGCCAAAAGGGATCTTGACTCAGCTTCTCATCTTTGGATACCAGGCAGCAGCGGGTGGAGGGGTGTCTCTGGCCAAACAAGACACCTCAAAAAGATAAGGGCCAGACCTTGCATGTGTCTGCTGCAGGAAGAGGCAGAGGCGTTTACTGAGGAGATGGACAGGGCAGCATCTCAAAGCCAGTGGGCAGGTAAGTAACCCCACAGGTCTCCAGAAGAAGCCCGTCCAATCACAGCCCACCCAGCTCAAATGACATGTTTCAGTATCATAAAAAATGCCAAATGAATATGGACTATATGAGTTAATTTTGTTTAAAAGGAAAACACAGAGACTGAAAAAACAGGATACTTTTTAACACTACTGTATATGATTTAAGTTTTATGGTTGCTTATCAGTATATAAATATAACTTTTGTAATGAGGAAAAAGGAAGCTTTTAATAAAGCCTTTGCTAATTCTTATGTAAGATATAGGGAAAAGAATAGTGGAGGTCATCTAGTTTTATTAGACGAATAATTACTTTCCCTCTGAAAATAGTTAAACCTAAGTTAAAACAATTAAAGACCAATTAATTGTCAGAGCAACCTAAAAGTATTTCTGAATTTAATCCTTACACATTATATTATCGAAAAACAGCACCCCCCCCAAAAAAAAAACCCTCCTCAAAATGCCCCTCCTTCCCCCAGCCCTTCCTTTCTCACCAGCTGGTTGGAGAAAATCTTCCTGTATTGTCTTACCTTCTGATTCTAGTTTTTCTGCATTGAGAGGGCTGGTTGGTGACCCCGTTGAGGACTTCCTGCCACTGAGCCCTGAGATCATTGCCATAGAGGACAGTCTTCCAATGGCTCTCACAGCATTGCCTGTTTTCTGGAAAAGAGACACTGGGATTGGATTCAGGCAGTGTCCCTGGTTCCTGCTGGGCAGTGGGGCGCAGGGAGAAGAGCCCAGCCCTGGAGAAGCAGCTCTCCGTGGAACGAGGGCCTCCCAAGTACCGAGGTTCTGCCAGAGAAGTGAGCCCAACCTTGCTCTGCTCAGCACTATCAGTGTGTCAGAAGATGTTCAGAGAATGGAATGGGGCCTGGAACCGATGTGTGCGTTAATGTGACTAAACAAGGTCAACATGAGACAAAAACCCTTTTCATACTGTGCTTCAACTCCCATAAAAGGGATAGTTTATATAAAGCAACTGCAGGCTGAGACAGCTCCAAAGACTTATTACTGGTGGGGCCCAGTGGTGCTGTTTCTCGTGAAACAATGCTAGTGATAGGATTTTAATTGGTCAAGAAAATAGTTACTACAGATCCCACAGGTCCTCATGCGAGGAGAGGTGGGAACATACTATTGACCTGGTGCAAGTCATTTAACCTCTCTGGGCTTCAGTTTTCTTCTCTGCATAAGGAGGGGGTTGGACAAGACCTCCAAGGTCTCATTTAGTTCTGTTTATGATTCAGATACTTAAGAGATTTTGAGAAACAGTCCGGCTGGCTCCCCTACAAGTCTATGAATGCACAGTAAAGTTCTGAAGGGGTGTTCTTCCCCCATGTACACCCAGACATCAAAAAGAAGCACCCAAAGAAATGCAAAGCAATGGCATTTTGGTTTTCTAAGTAGAGGCACCTTGGGAGTGGACAGGATTTCTGCTGAAAAGGAAGCCAGAACTTCAGATGAAAGTTTCTCTGCAGTGTGAAAATTCTACCAAGCGTAGGATTTAGGTCAAGAAATCCCTAATAATATACAATGTGTCTATGTTTCTCACCTTTAAGTTTCTAACGCCGTTTCTAAGGTCAATGGAATGACTAAGATGAGAAACTAAAGCATAATCAGCTCCCCTCACCGAGGCACCCAAAGCATCTTCAGGCACCTGGGCGCTGTGCATCCAGAGCACACGTCACCGTGGACTGGCTGCTAAGCGAGTAAGGACACCAGCAAATGGCTTGCACTCACCCACTGGACTCAAACTGTGCCAAAGCTATTTCCCTCCGGAATCAACACCATACACCCAAGTATTTCAGTAAAGCCTCAGAATCTAGACTAGCTGGAAAGCCAGTACGTTTCAGTAAAAAGATTATTGCGAAAGTCAAGAATTTCAGGCCACTAAGGAACCATACAGAACACTGTGTGTGTGGTTTGAGTGGTGGCCTACTGCTGTGACCACGATCACTTCGCTGTTTTGTCACGTGCCATCCTTGTTGCAGACTATTTTCATGCACTTTGGACAGACATTTCATCTTGCCTCTGTCTGTCCTCTGGCCATCCACCCTTTCAAATACATCACTGTGTGGTGTGGGTAGATTCTGGCCCTCTAGTCACTCTGGTGAAACTGGGTCACTCTGAACAGAAGCCAGGAAGCCCCAGGGGGAGGTGATGAATGGGAAAAGAAGGTGAGAGATGATGATGGACCAACTTAACTCCGTGCAGAGGCAAAGGGCCCTGCAGAGAAGGAGACCATCTGGCAATCTTGCATGCTCTTCTGGAGGAGGCTGTAACATCGGTCTGTTAGTTGTGCTAGCTAGAGTGTTGAGAGACCCAGCTCTTCCCGTGGTAGCTTCCCTGGACCTCAGGAACAACGCATGAGGGGTGTAAGAGACAGGCAGCTGTCCGTATGGAGTCAACACCAGGCTACTTCCTAATCGGCCACACTCTGAGTCTGCCCTTCTCCTCTCTGTTTCCTTTATCCAGTACAGATTGGTTTGCCCTGGCCAGGAGTGTCTAAGCTAAGAGAGTTCGATTACTGTGTGACCTCGTGCAAGTCAGTTTCCTTCTCCGGGCTTCATGTCCTTGAGCCAGAAGATTCAAATCCTCCTGCAGCTCTAGTCTTCTACAGAAAGAGTGGGATTCATACTTGTGACTATGCAGCAGGGAACACCCCCCTCAAGCCCCTGGGCTCCCTAATTCCAAACACCTGATTGTGACTGACAGGGACTGTCTTCACTTTGTTGTGGAATAACCAAGTCTTTCCTCTTCCATTAACAAGATGACTAATATGAAGTTATCAGAACAAGGCAAATCAAAGAGTTACAATGTTTTTGAGGGGGCTGCAAATTCACATTAATAAATAGACCATACATAAGGGGAAATTTTCTATCAGATGGTCCAATACAGCATATAATTTCTAAAACAGGGAGAAATGTAAGATATGCTTAATAAGGAAAAAATTAAAATAAGCTATGCCAGAGTTCAATCTTTGGAAACTGATTTATTTAAAAAAAATTGGTAGGGAAGTCATTTGTCAGAACTGGAAAAGGAATATATCTGCATGTTCTAGTCTTCCAGTTTCATGCCTTTGAGCTGAAAATTGGTCGCTGTTTTACTTGATCAAGACCTTTGGGAATTTTTGGAACATCAAGACAGTGATGTTGTGATTTTCTAAGTTCCATCCTTGTCTTGAGGAAGCCTTTTTCTTGTTTGAGGGCAAGGGCCAAGGCTGGGTTCCTGCGTTCCAAGCAGGTAGTGTCTGTACTGGCCTCTCTGATGCAGCAGATTCCCTCCCCTGGGAGAGCCAGCAAGGGTGGCCACTCGGCCTGTGTGCCCAGGACTGAAGGGCCTCTCAGGATGAGGGTCTTTCAGTGCTAACGCCAAGTCAGTCCCTGAAAACAGGGCAAGCTGGTTTCCTGAGAGCCAACCAGCCGTCATAGACCCTGTAAACACCAACAGCCCCAAGAATAGGGTTTCCTGTGAGAAGTGTATGATATCCAAATGTGATTGCCAAGTGTACCCTGGTGCTTTATTGCACCAAAAGCTCTCCCCTCCATGGCCCTTTGGTCCATACTGCTTGGGTGTTTGCGGTTCCCAGAAGAGAAAGATGATTGCCCATGGGTCTCCACAATCCTAGTCCTTTGCTTCTAGTTTGCATGCAGAAGCCCTGCTATCCTGCTCAATTTGCCCACCCTCAGTGCTACTGCTCACCACCGCATCATTTAAAAATTCTTGATATAAATGAAAGAACATACCCTCTTTCAGAATAGCTTCATCCTAAGATCAAAATATGATTAATCCTCTCTATATAGCCTCGTGTATAGGGATTTGATTCTGCGTTACTTCCTTCCTCCTGGGTCTTTCATGAACAAAATACCAGAATGATAATGAGGAACCTTCTTATGCATCTGTAGAGAGTTCTGGGCTACCTGGGCCTGCCCTGCCCCTCTCCCTCCCCCATAATCTGCCCGCTGTTCTGCTCCACCGTACCCTGCCCCACCACACAGAACCTCACTGCTGACAGGGAACCCCCTTAGGAAAACATTTGCCTGAGGAAGCAGCGGAACACAAAATGGTCAGATGCAGCTGAACTATTACCAGAGAAATTATGATTCAGGGACATTGTGGGTCAAATGGGATTTTGTGGTCTACTTTTGTGAAACCTAGCAACTGTTTTTGTGAAAAAATCATTTCCAAATGCTGCCACCTATATTAAAATGACTGTAAAATTCCTTCTCTGAATTCTGCCCTTTTCTTCCAGAAATTCTACCCCTTACTTCCAGAAAACCCTATGACCAATAACAGTGTAAACAAGAACAAATTTAAGTGATTAAAAGATCACCACAAATGATAGTTCCTGACCCATTTGACTGAAAAATCCCATTTGCTCTGTCTCCCATGTTCCTTATCTCTCCTCCATGCCTGCCCCGAGGTAGGTTCGCCAGCGGATGTGTCCATGCTTGCAGGGCGCCTGACCTACATGACAGGGCAATAAGGCTGCCCCTTAACCCACAGCCTCATCCAGGCAGAGTCCAGAGACTCCCCCTGAGGACTGCCCCGCCCCCACCCAGCCACCCTATCTACTCCAGAAATACTGCTGTTTCTTGGAGATCTATTGGCCATAGGGCCATTAATAAAGTCAACCTTTGATTTTTGTGGACCCTGTTTCGTTTGTAAGATTATTTGCTCCTTGTCCTGGCTGTGTAGCTCAGTCAGTTACAGTGTCATCCCCATACACCAAGGTTGCAGGTTCAATCCCTGGTCAGGGTATACATATAAGAATCAACCAGTGAATGCATAAATAAGTGGAACAAAAAAAAAAAAAAAATCAATGCTTCTCTCTCTGGCTCTCTCTCTTCCTCTCTCTTTCTCAAACAAAGAATATTTGCTATTCTGATATCATTGGATCCTAATGGCACCACAGATGTATTTCAGCTCACCAGGCACTTGAAGGATGCCAGGAGATCCACCTCAATCTTCACATGGGGTGGGGGTGGGGTGGGGGGTAGGGGTGGGAATCAAGAACTGACACGCACTGTGAGGGTGTGCTGGAACACGGGATGGTAGTCCCTTACACCTACCCACCCAAAGCCCCTCATCTCTCTCCAGTCCTGCTCTCTAACTTCACGTGCAGTTATACTTTATGAGGGAACTGTGGTTTAGTCAACCTGGCAGATTACCGGTGTCCCAGTTGCCCCTGAAACAGTGAGTTCCTTTTTCTCTGCCAACATAGGCCAGTCTAAACGCCCTGGGTCCCCGACTGCCCTGCTAAAACACTCTGCTCCCATCAAGTCCACATAACCAGGTGGGGCTCAGTTCCTGCCCCTGTGTCTTTTCTTCTGCCTCTGCTGTCATCCCCTCTTCTGTGTCCCAGCCCATGTTCCAGGGCCAAGTTCAACCTCCGGCCCTGGCAGCATTTCCTCACAACCACATCCGAGTCTGGTGTGACTGGCCCCATTCTCCTGTCCACACTCACGTATATGGCTATGGAGAGCTATACTGATCGTTTATAATTCTTGGTGGGTGTCATGTCCTTTTATGTCTATTTGCTTCAGTTCCTCCATTACGCTATTCATTCCTTGAATATAGAAACCGCGTACCCTTCAGGAGCCCAGGAATTTGATAACATTAATAGTGATAGTAAAATTAATACAGTAGATGATAAGTTGTCTATGGTTTCCAAAGATCATTTTATCCATCCGCTAACAGTTGAAGGCAACTTTTTGTCATTGTTAAGACTGAGTGCTTTGGAGCCAGGCTCTGGGTTTGAATCCTGCCTGTCCCACTCGCTACTAGTGACCCCGGGTGACTTTCCTAACCTTTCTCTGCCTCAGTGTGTTTGAAAAGTGGGGATAATATAATATCTACCTCTAGGATTAAGACAATGCACAGAAAGTGCTTTGAATGCTTTCTGACACATGGCCAGCCCTCCATACATATTAGCTACTGGTGTCATTTTTGAGCATGTGCTATGTGCCAGGCAATGTGCTAAAGGCCAGATGAAGATTATTCATATAATTCTCATAGCAACGCTGTGACATTGGTATTGTCCCCACTTGACAGATGAGAAAACAAAGACACAGCAAGGTTAAGTCACTTGCCTAAAGACACATAGCTAGTACCATACACTCTCTCTAAAGGGCAGGGCCATGGTGTAGGCCATGTGCCTTCCTCCTTCATCACAGAGGAATGTAACAGCATCACGCTACCTTTAAAGAGATCACATTGCCCAGGGTTGCCAGGTAGTCTGAACGGTGACATGGCTCATCCTAGCTCCAAGACATAGATTGTCAGTCTTGGTCCCAGACTATTTCAGAAACATTTAAACATTTTTGGAGTGAGGCTGGGGCAAGTTGGGAATGAGGATGGCTTGAAAAAGGCAAATATGAGGAGCAACATTCCAGTTCAAAGTGACCCTCTCATTACCTGCCATTTCCTTCTTGCCATGTACTTTTTCATCCGGTCCTTGGAGAGTTTCTTGGCCTCCATGTTCTTGGTGTCTTTCATTAGCCATGGGTGCTGAAGGCACTGGGTGCAGTTCAGGCGGCTTCTGATAGAGGCAGAGATCAGAAGATTTCTAAGCAGGAGGAGACCTTGGAGACTGCTAGTCAGATCAGAAATGGGAGGGCATAGGTCCCTAGTGCCCCAGGGAAGAGCCCAGGCCTCTGCTCCCAGTCCGTCCACCACGACCGGGGTCATGTGCTCCTGGCTCTTTTCCTCTCTTGCCCTGAGTTACAGACTAGACACAGAACAGGTTAGGGTTAAGAAGGCCTAACTTCCAAGTGGGCAACTGGAGTCTCACCACCTGTTCTTGGGGTCTAAGAAGGGGAAGTGCTGGAAGGCAGACATGTCTGGGAATGGCTGGCACCACGTTCCAGTGTGGGGCCATTGCGCTGGTCACATGGGAGTTGGTGGCTAAGGAGACCTCTCTGTCTGGTGGAGGGGTCACCCCCTCAAGTGAAACATTAGGCCTGAATTGTTGAGAATCCCTAAACTCTCGGGTCTTAGGTTGAGGTTGAGTATCACGGGGTTTTTTCTGTTGAAACTCAAAGTGCTATGTCCTACATACAACCTATGCATTATGACAACTTTAGAACCCACTGAAACTCATTTAATCTTTTTGAAAGCTCTGGGAATCCAGAAGTATGTTGGGGCCATCTCCTTAATTGTAATAGGACTAATAAAGCCCAAAGAGCCAAATGTTAACATACATAGTAAAACCAGTATAAGTAAATTTGCTAAGAATAGTAAAATGTAGTGATCTTTAGATACAGGGATGATGAAATATTTTAATTTCCTTATATTCAATTTTCTATCATTTACATGTATTATTTTATAATAGAAAAACATTTTTAAAAGGGCTGATAGAGAAAGAATTTTGGTTGAGGAAACTTGCTAAATTTAAGAGTTTGTGGGAATCTAGTATCTTGATCTATTTGAAATCAGTTTTTTGGTGGAGATGTTTTACGAGCATAGAGGGGCCAACACAGCTCACTGAATTCATACAAGGTCGGATGAGGAAATAGGGTATGCACATAACATCTCATTTACCAAATCTGCAGTGAGTGAAGCCGTCCTTGCACCAGAGTTACTGGGAGAGAGGTTAGCATTTCCCTGAGGCACCTTGGGAACAGGGACCTTTCACACTGGAAGGGATTCTAGACCCCCCATAGCATCCGGATTTTCCTTAGGTCATGCCTACTTCTGATACAAAGACTATGACGGAAAACCACCAGAAGACCTCACAGTCAAGGAGTGTGGAATGTAGCCTCTGGAGGAGCTGGCCCCGAGATGGCTGGAAAGGACTGAGAGGTGGGTGGCTAACCAGGGCCCCAGATGGAACCGCATCAGAGACCGTCCAGCACTGCTCTCCTAGCAACCGTGCTCTCCTGTCCCAGGCAGGATTTCTCCTAGAGGGGAGCAAGATGACCAACAGCCTGAGGGAACCTGTGGGTCCCGTGGACAGGGCAACACCTAGGCTGCAAAGTCACCTGGTGATAGCAGAGCCTCCTGCCTGCCCCTGGAGTTGGGCTGCCCCTGCCTTTCCCATCCTCTGTCATACCCCCCAATTCAATACTACTCTTCTTGGGCAAAGCTTATCATTGCTTCTCACTGCCAAATTAACTCCTTAGGGCCTGGGAGGCAGGCCCTGCCTCATCTGGCCACCTGCTTACAGAGTACATGGGGAGCCCAACAGGCCAGCTGCTCTCAACTGATACCCCCACTACTCCCTTCCCCTGGGGTGAGTCAGCTCTCCCTACACTCACATAGACCCTACCACCTTCCTGATTTAATTTAGCTGGTTCCCCTCCGGGTGAGTCCTTATCAATGAATTCTGTGTTAGCCACACTCAAGGCTTCCTCCAACCTCCCCTCCTCAGCTTTGGGCTCCTCTGCAACTTCGACCTCCATTCTTCTTCAGTGAAACACTTACTGAATGCCTTCTGTGTCTGACCTTCTCTCTCGGCCTTTTCCTATACACCTGTACACACTGGCCTCCCGCTTTTCACAGCTGTTTTATATATTCACCCCCAGACCACAGGCCAGAAAGTGGAGGTGGGCACCTCGCAGGCTGCACTGTTATGAGGGGACAGAGACGGAGCTGGGAGAGGGCTGAGCCCTGTGGTCTGAGATCACAGCCTAACTTCGGCCAGTGGGAGAAGGTACCTGGCCATAGGCAGGGAGGTAGCTCTTAAATAATTCAGATACGAAAAGCACCACACCAGGAGAGTGTGGAGATATGATCAGGGCCCACAAACAGGATCCTTCTTGTGCAACCCGGAGGAGGGGCTGAGGTTTCAGCAGGGTTTCTACAACTGCCCAGAAAATAAAAGGGGGCTGTCATTATTCATACACAACAAGCAGCCACTCTCCCCATAGCACATGGCTAAGGGGAACCTTTCAAGTAAGCCCCAGTGTTTCTAAAGCCGAGTACAGTGTCTGGCACCGGGGAGCAGAGGTCTAGAAAGATCCCTTCCCTTCCCTCCACACTCACAATGCCCACCCCCGCTCGGGTGCGAGGGACCCACAACAGGCAGAGGAAACCCCTGCCTTCAGACACTCGTCAAGTGAGTGGAGAAGCTGAAAAGACTGAAATCTCGACTCATTACTTCATGTCTTTCTTCAGCAAGTTGCTGATAAAATCTTTGGCATCATCGGAGATCTCATCGAATGCTTCGTCGTCGAAGTCCCAGGTGGCAGAGGTAACGTTGGCTAAGGTTTCATTATCGTTGTCGCCCATGAAGGGGGAAAGTCCACTGACCCTGGGAGAAAAGAGCAGGAGAGCAGGTGAATTTTGGGGGGCTGGATGGCAGGGTAGGTGACCCCTCTAAGTGAATGCTCACTGAGGCCAAAGCTGAGGGCCGGCAAAGCCCCGCACCCCCAGATGCCCTTGTGCCTGGCTCTCCTCCCACCTGGGGAAAGAAGGGAGGATGTGGCTCCCCAGGCCCCTGTGGCCCAGCGTCTCCTCAGTGCTCACTGCTCTCCCGCATCCGGACATTATCTGTCTGTGAGGCTGAGGCCGCAGGGGTTTACTGCTGTTCAGGACTCCCACAGTACACAGCACGACCCCTCCTCCCTGTTTTCTGTTCTTCCTCAGAGCCCAGGCTGGAACTTCACCCCACAGAACCTTTCCCAAGGTCCCTGTGTTCCTGCCCCCTCACCATGGACGGTCGAGCGGTGTGTGCCACCTGCCACTGCACCTGCCAGTTCCTGCTCTGGTCAGCAGCAAGCACATATGGGCGCTCAGCAAGGATGGGCGGGTAGACGAATGGGGGACTTGGAGTCACCAACGCGGGTTTAGCGGTCCACCTACACTCTAGTTCAGTGCACTTGAGGCATTTAGGCCAGACCAGAAAGCTTCCACGAGGGGTGCCATGGTGGAGGAAAGTGCAGCGCACAGGCTGCTCATTCCCGGGCGACCTTGCACAGTGCCCCTGAGCACTGGGTCACGGACTGTCCTCCTCTGCAAAAAGGAGGTCCTACTCCGTAACCACAGCGTGGTCGCCACTTCTGCCTCTCCTTTTGTTCCTGCTCCTTCTCCTCCATCATCACCATCATGGCAGCAAACATTTATGAGACATTTACTCTGTGCCAGGCACTGGACAGAAAGACTAAAATAGATGAACTCATTCAATCTTAACATCACCTTATAATGCAGGTGACTCACTCATTAGTTTGTTTAACAGATGAGAAAACTGAGGCACAGAGTGTGGTTAAGTAACTTGCCCAAGGATTCACAGCCAGTGAGATTTGAAGCCAGTGTTCCAACCACAGAACCAGCTCAGACTAGTCCCATCCTATTTAACAAGATACTGAGTTGCTTTTCAGAGACAACAGACTAAACCCCCCTGTCATGCAGCCAAAACATGCACAGAAGAGAGAACTTTGACCTCCAGCTGCACCTGGAACTAAAGTCTCCACATCCCCCCACCCGACTCATGTGGAACCAAAGCACTGGGACAGAAGGGGACTTGAATGCCGGAACCCTTTCAGAAGTGAACTGCCAGTTGTCCAGGAAGACACAGTGCTGGAGCTCCTTACCATAAATGGCCAAGTTCCAAGTTCTTCAATTAAGACTTGCCCAGCAGCGCTTCTGCACACCTGTTCCCCTAGCCCCTTCAAAACCCTAAACTTAGTCCACCAAGCAAGATGGTTTTGAGGCATTACTAAGCCTCCCATCTTCTCAGTTGCTGCCTTCTTGATCAATAAACCTTTCCTGAGTCCAAACTCTGACGTTTTAAGTTTTGGCTTTTTAAAGTATCCAGTGCATGAACTTGGGTTTGGTGACAGCACCTCTAAGCCTGACTCCTAACTGCCACTTTAGATGAACATTTCTATGAAGACGAGGGGAGTCATAGTGCACAGACCCGCACGAAGCTTGGTCCACCGGAAGGAGCTCAGTCCATGCCCACAGATACTATCCTTCTCTGTGTAGTTCATCCCCACCGCCTCACCAATGTGTGAGCTCGGGAATGACTCATTTGCCCATAGCTTAAGCCAAATAAAATTCAAAGAGTAAAATATTTCAAAGATGAACATAACAGCTTCGTGGCTTATTGGCCTCACTCCTCACTTCTGAGCACTTCATTGTCACAGCAGGTGTCTACACTCCGCCTGCCTGACCGAGGGCCAGCCTCACAGCTGCGCAGAGCCCCACCCTTGCATGGGCCCCACTTGGGGCTCAGTGTTCTGCTGCTGTCATCCTGACCTTCTTAATAATGTTTGAACATGTCACCCCATCGTTTCATTGTTTACTGGGCCCCTCACGTTATGTAGCTGGTCCTGCCGTGGCTCCACCTGAGCCCCATGATATGCGTCTGGGGCGCGCATGCCATCAGCCTCCCAAGTTAGGGCTTCACCAATGTCCCTTCTCCCAGGTCTTTATGAACTCATCATCGTAAACAATAACACAAACCCTTTTGGAGCTGTTTCGGCAATTCAAGAGGTCTCAGCTTATGAAATACACCTGTACCTGAAAACTAAGTTTTGTAAAACAAAACCCGTTGAAATACAGTGAGAAAACCTTGACAAGGAAGGTACCCTCTGGTAAAACCTTTTGTAAAAAGAAGAAAGCTGTTGTAATGTGAATTATTTCACCCTAATCGATAGATTTGTGTTTTGATACCAGAGTTTTATGGATGGCATTAAAGTGTCTTAAAGCAAGACACGGATTTATGTTTTCAGAATGCTTGGAGATCATCCTTCGCAGCCACATTATGGTGGGGGAGGGTGGGAGTTTCCCCGCCCCGAGTGTACAGACTGTTATGCTGCCCCTTTCCCCACTGAGGCCCCGGTCTCCCCTTTTTACATCAGGGGCACTAGGCTAGAATTCCCAGGGACTCCCAGCTTTCCTGTCTTTGCGATCTTGTGCGGCCTGTTAAAAAAAGTAACAACAGGGCCCCAAATGGACTGATTTGCCCTCACAACATCAAACCAAGACTTAATTGTAACTTCAGCCACTTCCAGAAATGTAATCTTTAAACTGTCAGTCTGAAACTTCCTGGTTAGCGCTGCAGGACGAAAGCCCTGCTGTCCCCTCCCCCCTCCCAAGAAGAGGACCAACCCTGAAACAGTCCTTTCTTTTCTGTTGCTATGACTTTGCCCCGCCCTCCTCCTGCCTCTAAAACCCTTCCATTTTGTACACCCACTGGGAGCGTCCCTCCATTTACTAGATGGGATGCTGCCCAATTTCTGAATCGTTCAATAAACTCAATTTGATCTTCCCGTTTATTACACTGAATTTTTGTTCGTTGGCAGACCTAAGTTAGCCCTATCAAGAAGCAGCCTGACTCTTGCTTGTCAGCCACCTGCTTCCTTCTGTTTTTACATTTTCCATTTGAAACATGGAGGGGGAAAGTCCTGTGGCGCTCCAAAAAATTGCAGAAAAAGCAAACAACCCTGCTGTGGAATGCTGAAAGGTCCCCTTCTGCAAACCTCCTTTCCTAATTAGGAACTGTAATCCTGCAAAGATAGGCCTTAATCTCTGTAATGTTCACAGCTGGGGAGAGCCTCCTCGCCTCTGGCCTCTGGCACTCCTCTTTCCTGGCAGCCCATCCATCTGAAATACCCGGGCTGGCGCCTGGCCTGCCTGAGCTCCCGCCCCACCCCGCTCCCACCCCTGCCTGCCGTGCTCTCCCCCATTAACGACCATGTCTCTAAAATAAAACTTGGAATATGTGCAGAGCACGATGACAAAGAGAGTGTTCTAATTTTAGTAACGCTGTTTCTGGGTGGTGGGATTTTACGGATTTTTTTTTAACTTTCTTCTTTGAACTTTTACTTCATTGCCAGGATTTACATAAGGATCATGTATCTTTTTATTGAAAAATAACCTAATAACAAACAGAACAAACAGCATTAAAAACTCAACCACTCACCTCTCTTCTTCATTTTGCCTACTTTCTAACTGAAGGGGATCAGAGTATACCACACCAAAATATCACATAAGGATTGTTTTGAGCTAAAGGCAATAGCTCTCTGTCCTCCCTCTTTCTGTCTAAAAGCAGGACATATCCTTGGCTGGTGTGGCTCAGTGGACTGGGCACCGGCTGCTGAGCAACTGAAAGGTCCCCAGTAGGGGGCGTGCTAGAGGTGAACACACATTGATGTTTTTCTTGTATGTTGATGTTTCCTCTCCTTCTCTTTCTCCCACCCTCCCCCTCTCTCTGAAAATAAACAAATAAATAAAATCTTTAAAAAAATAAATATAAGCAGGACACAAATTTCCCTTTGTTAAAGTGACATAAATTTCCATTTGTAGAGGAGAAGACTCTTGCATGCATAATGAACTTGCTAAACAGCCCTTATTTACCATACATTTCCTAGGATCTCACAACTTAACCCTTCCAGAAATGTCATGCCCCTTTCCCCCAGCCTAGCTACTTCTCTACAATTTATCACTTTTTGTTAAAATGGTATATAAGCTTCAAATTCTAAATACCTCTTTGAGTCACTTTTTTTATTGCTTATGCATATGTACATAACTAAATTTATTTTTCTTTCTCTTGTTTCTCTGCCTTTTCTCAGTTTGATTGGCGGTCCCCCACTACTGAATCTAAAGGGTGAGAGGAAAGTATTTTCTTCCCCAACATAACCAATGGTTTTGTTAGATTTGGTTTTCACAGATTGTAATCCATGTGGACAAGTACTTGGATGCTCTTTTTCTTTGCTTGACATGGTCTTCCAACAGTGTACACAGAGTCTTCATGTTCATTTTCAACGGTCGAATATTAGTCTTTGTGCTGATGCGTCACAAAGGTCATGACTGCAGGGTGTTCTAATTTCTTAATTCTTTTTTTTAAGATTTTGTTTATTTATTTTTAGAGAGAGAGGAAGGGAAGGAGAATGAGAGGGAGAGAAACATCAGTGTGTGGTGCCTCTCACGTGCTCCCCACTGGGGCCACAGCCTGCAACCCAGGCATGTGCCCTGACTGGGAATCGAACCTCGACCCTTTGGTTCACAGGCCCACGCTCAATCTACTGAGCTACACCAGCCAGGGCTAATTTCTTAATTCTTAATACCTCACTGCAGCAAAACTTTGCCCAGGCAATCGGATGCTGAGGCCTGTTCTGCTCATAAAGCAGAACAGCAAGAGAGAGAAGGATGCAGAAATGCTTCTTGGACTACGCTTTCTCCATGGTGCTCTTCAAGCAGCAAACAAACAGATGGCCCTGCTGCATGAATGGCCGGGGTGCCACACATCTGCTAGCAGAGCTATTGAGTGTGCAGGAAGAGTTGATCTATGATCCCCTGTTAGCTTGCAAGTATTGAAGTGTGTCGGGAGACTTGAGAGGGTGGGCAGGTCCCACAGGAAGAGCTGGGCATCATATTGTGCACTGGCTTAGGAAGCAGAGCGCCGGGGTTTAGTCACACGAACCGCAAGCCAAGATCCCGGACGACAAAACCTGCAGGTGGTGGTGGGCCTGGTGTGGGCATGGGGAACCGGAAGGCCACAGGGGCTGGAACCAGAAACTATGACTGATCACTGGTGGAGAGGACAGAGCAGCCCTGGGTGCGGCTACTGGAACCCTCTGAAGAGCCCTGTATTCAAACCCCAGTCTGAGTAGGCACCTGGTCCTCGGGCACTGGCACTTCTCCCCTGTTCATGGCTGCTCTTCCCAGAAGGTCAACTGGACGGAGATGGCTGTGGCCCTCTGGACCATGGTGGGTGCCCAAGAAATGAACAGAAATGGGAAGTGCGTTGCTGCGCCCCGTTAGGAAGATGGTTGGGTGGAGAAAGCAGAGCAGTATTTGCTCTTCCCCTTGGTTTGGGGAGGAGAGAGAGAGAGGGAATCCTGGAGTAGGCTGAAGGCAGGGCACAGAAAAGGGTTTTGGTGTTCCCATGGCAGAGAGGGAGCACCAAGTCCTCAGGAGACAGAGGAGAGGGCGGTGGGAGAGGGAAGGTCAGAAAAAGGCGGGGCTTAGACTTTCCTCCACACTCCAGGGTGGCCTAGAGCCCTCCTGTCCTCTCTCCTCTTTCCTGCTAGGAACCAAATGGGTATTTCTAACATCAGGAGAGTCTCCGGAAGATTCACAAAATCTACTGTCTACCTTCGGCATCAGGGGTGAGAGGGTAGGGGGCCCACGGACCTACTTGCTGCATCTCTACTCTGCCTGGAAAACCGAGGCAGGCAGTGGGGCTAGGACTCCAGGGCCGGGGCAGACTCTGCCCTGACCTCTCCCAGGGCTTTGAGAAGGAGTCCCCCAACACCGCCAGGGAAGTCCACGAAGGCAGCGCTGGCTGCTCAGGAGGTGCTCACCAAACACCACCAACTCCCTGGCCTCTCCCCCTCTCACTGGCCCCAGGAAGGGAATCGAAGGGTGGGGACGAGGTTTTCTGGCACAAATGTGGAAGGTGGCCCTGACAGGGACCGTCAGATAGATGACAAAGCTCCAGGGGGACAGAGGTGTGCAGGGGCGCCAGAGAACTTCTGGTGCAGCAGCGGCGGCTTCAGATTTTTGCACAGCAGGAACTGCAAGGAAGCAATGTGCTGGCTCCAACTGTTGTTTTCAGCACCACGTGCTCTGCCGAGAGCCCCAGCTCCGGAGGCGAGCTGCCAAACCTCAGTCCCCCGTGTGAGAGCCAGTGGGAAAAAGTCCCAGAGGGCGGAGCGGCCCGCAGGGATGGCTGCTGGAGCCAGGACCCTGGGGAGGCAGTGCGGCTGTGCAGGGCCCCTCTCCCCGCCGCCCCAAGCCCCTGCCCAGCGAACTTCAGGCTGGGGCCCCACTCATCACAATCACCTTCTCTCCATTTCAACAGCTCTCCTCCATCTCTTGGTCTTAGCTTTAAAAATAATCAAGTAAACAATAGAGCTTATTATCCAAATTATGATGTTCCTCCAGTTAAAAGAATTTTCACTTTAAAATAAAATGCTCTTATGACTTAGTAATTCTGGTTCTAGATTACATAAATCCAACAGAAATGCATAAATATATTCACGAACACACACATACCAGAATACTTGCCACACCCCCAAGTGGAATCTATTCAAAAGCCCATCGGTGTAGAATGGACACGTGAGTGGGACGAGGCTCACACAGGGGACCGCACCGAGAAGGAGCAGACTGCAACTACAATGCTGAGCAAAAGAAGCCAGACGTGTCTTTCTGTACGATTTTGCCTACAGCAAGTTCGAGAATACGCACAACTAAGGCATGGCGTTAGACATGGGATTATAGTTACATCGGGGGGGGATAGTAACTGAGGGGGGCACTAGGAGGATCCTGGGGGCCCCGAGGGTGTTCGATGTAGAATCTGAGTGTAGGTCACACAGCTGAGTTCGCCGTGAAATTGTACCAAGCGGTCTCATCACTGCTCTGTCCCTGACCAGCAGGGAGACCAAAGGGGTGAGTGTGCCTAGGACTGTCCTTGCTTTAGCACTAATAGTCCTGCATCCTGGCACACTTGTTAATCCTGGGTAAACTGGGGTGGCTGGTCACCCTCTAGGACTGTGGGGCGACCATGGACATGGACAGCCATGTGGGATTCTTTTGGCCCTGGTCACACCCATGCCAAATGAAGATCAGATCCCTGCCATGACCTACTCCTGGGTTTGTCCTGAGGACTAACAAGAGCCCAAAATCTGTGGCTACAGATGACCTCAATTCCACCTGGTGGGAAAACCGATGGAAACAGAGAGGCAAGTCTCTTGATGGCTGCAGAAGGACTCAGGGATGAAGCCGGAACCCAGCACAGCTGAGTCTGAACAGAGTAAGCTGACCAAAGACCTTTTCTCAAGATTCAGGGGTCTCCCTCAGGACCCAAGATCCAGAGCAAGCATCGTCCAGCCTGAGGGATCCCCAGGAGGGGCAGGCTCAGCCCCACTGCCCTGTTCTTCCTCATTTACCAAGGAGCCGGGATTCCAGATTCGGGTGTGGTTTTCTTTACGCATCAGCACCCATTTTCCCGGAACAGGGCTGGAGTGGGGAGAGGCAGGGCCCTCCTGCCCAGGGGGCTTCATCTTCTCTGCTGCTCTGGGGAAAGCTATGGGGGCGGGGGTGACATTGGGCAGGGAAGAGGGTGACGCTCTGGGGTGCAGAATCCACGATACAGGTTCAACTGAGGCAGGCTGTGCTAACAGGCCACAGCGAGAGTGGAACTCCCGAGTGTGTGAAAGGGCTGCGCTGCACAAAAAGTCACTCCGCTTGGGCTACAGCTTTCATAGCAGTGGTTCCCGGACCTGGCTGTGTAGCAGAGTCACCTAGAGACGTTTATCACACCGGGTCTGAAGACCTCAGGGGTCTAAGAAAGCATTCTTGGAGGTCCTCCTCATAGTTTCTATGAAAACTCTTAACTTTTCCTTTTGCTTTAACAATAAGAAATACTTTTTTTCAAAATGAGTGCATGCATGGCTATACCTTCTGGGTCACCATCCCATAACACTGTGTTGCCACACGAGTTCAGGGGCTGCCTCTGAGGCCAATGGCTTTCTGCAGCCTGGGGTCTCAGAGATTCAACCAGCAAGAGCCCACCCGAAGGGTGTATCCTAGAGCCTGGCACTGCGAGAGCGACCCTTGGACCAGCACCGTGGGCAGCCTGGACCCTGCTGGCAACGTGGATTCTCAGGTCCCCCAGATCTCCTTGATCTGACCCTGAAATCTAAAGAAAGGCCTAGGAGATTCCTGTCCATTGCTGTTCGGGAAGCACCGGTCCAGGTCACTGACCCTCTTCCTCTCTAGCATCGGGAACTGAAACGGCTTTGAATTTCCACCTGACTTGCCAGTTCTGACTGGGTTGGCCTCCGCTGTCTGTTGGCCTCACTGAAGCCTCTCTCATCAAAAGTGCTGGTTAATCAGTCCACACATGAGACTCGGGGATAAGGTTGGCAGCTGGGGTCCCTCTGCAGTGAGGATGGGGTGCTGCCCTCTGAAGACAATGATGACGCCCACAGGAGACGTGCACCTGGGCTCCCTCCCTCCTTCGCTGTATCCCTACCTACCCGAATGAAGGCAGATTACGTGGTACCTGCTACAGTGCCACCCTCCTGACCAAAGGCCCCAGGCTGGCCAGCATCAGGGATGGCGGGGGGCCCGGAAAGCAGACCCTGGCGTGTGGAGCTAGATGCTCCCAGGGCAGTTTGAAGTGGGCTGCTGACCTCATGGGAGCACGAGAAGAGCAGGCCAGGGGGTAAGATGGGAGCCTGCCACCCTCCTGTCTCTGGCGCAGGTTCCCCATCACGAGCCACCCTGGCCCCTCGAAGGTCAGGGCAGTGTGTGGACCCTCCTGTGGGACTCTCTGCCCCCACCCCCAGGTATCCAAGACTCACAGGATGTAGCAGATGACCCCGATGCTCCACATGTCCGTTGCATAGCCAATGGGCTCATAGTTGATCACTTCAGGTGCCACAAACTCCGGGGTGCCAAAGAGGACCTTCAGAGACCCTGCATTCTCTGTAACCAGGATGGAGGGCATCAATCGCCAGAACACTGTGGAGGGCACCCTCACTGGTGTGCCCAGGAGGGGCACAGACAAGACCCGTCCCCCAGCAGCTCCCTCTTTGGAGAATGGCACAGACACTGGCCTCCCCATTAAAGAATTCAGCGACACACTGGTGAAACTGACAAACTGAACCCTCACTTCAAATGTCTTGGTGGAGACAGGACAGGAGAGGCTGTTAAGTGCCCCCCCGAACCCCGCCGAATGCTCTTTCCTGGCTGTCTCTCCCATGAGTGCCCTGAGGCAGGGCCATGGCTCGTGCTTGATAACAAACTCTAACATCCACTTTGTGCTATAAATCCTTCTGCCTGCTTTAGAAGGACTTTATTTTTTTTTTAAATTTATTGATTGATTTTCTTTTCTTTTTTTTCTTAGAGAGAGAGAAGAAGGGGGATAGAAAGAGAGAGGGAGGGACAGTGAGAGGGAAACATCAATTTGTTGTTCCACTTATTTATACATTCATTGGTTGATACTTGTATGTGCCCTGACTGGGGATCAAACCCACAACCTTGGCGTATCGGGATGATGCTCTAACCAACTAAGTTGCCTGGCCAGGGCTTACAAGGACTTCCCTATTTATTATAATATTCTCAACAACTCTAAGAAGGAGGTATGACCCCCACGCTCCTGAGGAGGACAGGGAGGCCCAGGGAAGTGGCATGATTTACCCACCCAGTTAATAGTGGTGATCAGGACTTAAACCCAGGTGACCTGACTCCTGAGCCATGTTCTTCCTGCTCCACAGCCTCTCCGCATGTAGCATCTTGTCTCTCCCCCTCAGGAGCTGCCAGGAGGATAACTGGGAAAAACCTCAACCTCAAGATGGTGCCTCCAAGCCATAAAGGACAAGAGATGTTCAGAAGTATGCACAGAGGCACCAGCTTGTGGAGGACTTAGGGGCTGTGGGGGCGGCACCCCTCGGGCCTGTGTGCTGTATCTGGTCTGGTTTAACAGAGCCCGCGGCAAGTGTTCTAAGACAAAGCACTAAGTGGCTCTCAGGCATGGAAGTTTTGCTCCAGCTCCAACATGAACTCCTCCTGCTGCATTTTAACCTTCCCAGTTCTCTGGTCCTTGATGCACCTCTGTTCCCACATACCTCCTCACCCAGGGAGGCTGCATGTTGTGTTCCTTGGGCTCTGACCCCACCAGCTCCCCAGGCCAATTGTGCCCTATTTGTTTAAACTGGCAGTGACGCCTGCCCAGAGGGCCCCCACACTGTACCTTCGGCTGGACAGAGCAGAGCAGGAACAACCCCAGGGCTCCAAACACCAGGGAGTCAGAGCCTGGCAGGACCGCCCTCCCTCACTCTCCTCTTTGCTACCTACATGGCCTCAGCTGGGACTGGGCCCCCTGGGAGAAGATTTACCAGGGGGGCATTAGCTCCTTGCAGGGCGGTGAAAGAAAGGCCAGCTCATGCCAGCCCTCAGGCCTCTGGTTGACAAGGCAGTGGTCAGGGACTGCAGGGGGGAAGCTGTTTCCTTGATTCCTGAGACACCAAAGAGCTACACAGGCAGGGTGGGTGGGGGCGGTGTGGGAGGCAGACAATTTA
Organism: Glossophaga mutica; assembly: GCA_039655065.1. Lineage (NCBI taxonomy): Eukaryota > Metazoa > Chordata > Mammalia > Chiroptera > Phyllostomidae > Glossophaga > Glossophaga mutica. The sequence continues at coordinate 120,743,416 of CM077304.1, read as the reverse complement.
CCTTGGGGTTGGGTACGAAGGCCCCGACCAGCAGGAACAGCAGATATGCTTCAGAAGCCAGGACTGGGCCTGGGGTCCTTACTCCCTCCCCAGCACCTCCCCGGCTCCTGGCGGAACCTGCTGGGCAAAGCTATTGTGAACCCCCTTTCCCTAGTCTATAAATTGGGGCTCATAAAATCTGCCCTGCCTACAGAATCAAATGAGAGGAGGCATGTGTAAAAGTGCTCTGGAAACTCTGGAGTAGGATACAAACGTGGGGAAGCGCCATCACCAAAGTGAGTGTTACCGCTGACGGCACCGTAGTGAGAAACAGAAGGGGACAACAACAGCAACGACACGTTGCTGCACAGCGCTTACTTACCATGGACGACCCTGCACTGGTCACTGTACCTACATTAACCCATCTAACAGCTCCGTGAGGTGGGCCGTGCTATTATCCCATTTTACAGACGAGGAATTTGAGACTTAAGTCACACAACTAGTAAGTGGTAGGGGCAGGATTTGAACTTCAACCGTCTCCACAGTCCCTGATTTTAACTCCAGTATTGTGCAATTTGCTCTAATACCCAGTGTGTGGGACACGGCCACAGCCGCAGCCACATCTCCTACACATTGGTGACAACAGGAGAGGGGGATCGGCCTTACCAAGCCTCCTGGCCAGACCGAAGTCGATGAGCTTGATCCTGGTGCCTGTCTTGTTGACGCACATGATGTTCTCGGGCTTGAGGTCCAGGTGGACGATGCCCTGCTTGTGGATGTACTCCACCCCCTCCGAGATCTGCCTCATGTACTTGATGCACTCTCGCTCCGTCAGCTCGAAGTCCTCGTCGATGATGCGCTCGAACAGCTCACCTCCCGACACGCTGTGGGAACAGAGGGGGGCTGTCAGACCACAGGGCGGCATAGGGAGACCGGCAGGAAAGCCCAGGGTACAGGGGCGGGGCCGGGGCGCAGGGCACTTTCCGCAGCTTCCTCTAGGCCGGGTCGTTTCAGCGGTGGTCATGAACCAAGAGATCCAGACCTGACCTCGTTAGCAAAACAGTAACCGGAGGGCAGCTTCCATTCCCCAAATGATTGCAGGTGTTTGAGGGATCATCCTAAAGACACCAGTTGTGTCTTTAGTTATGGAGAATCGAAGCTTAAGATAATACTACAGGAACAGGAAAGTATCCTCAATAATGAGCCTCAGCAAACTCATTGGCTGTAACCTACTATACTTCGAGTGGTGATGGATTTGCTCCCTCTGGCTAGAACCGTAGTGTCAGCTTACTCCTTCCAGCCATAACGATCTTGTCTTGCGTGCTCTGTTGCCCAGGCTGGAAGTGTGGTACATCCTTCCTGCTCAGATGGACTTTGGGACCTAGCCGCAGTGTCTCTGGGGCCCACAGAGGGCGTTTCTGCTAAGGACTGCCCCAGAGGCTACAGCCGGCTGGCATATTGCTCTTCAGTGCAAGTTCATGGCCTTGTTTCCTGAGTTGCAAGGGTCTTCTCTCTTCCCCTGTCCCACCCCTCTGACCCCCTTTCTTGTTCATTGCTCAGAAAATTGCAAGCATCGACTTGGTAACTTTTGTAGCATCTAGACGCTGATAAGCTCTTTTGTACAATGACCCGTAGGCCTGCTGACTGAACAAGGCTGGGTGGGCTGTATTCTAGGCTGGTCCTCTCCAAGGGCCTTCCCTCTTCTAAGGGGCACCATCGTGAAGAAAGGGAAAGCTGAGTTTGAACTCTGCCTTTCACAAGCTGTGTGACCTTGGGGGAGTTCATCTTTCTGAGCCTCAGTTTTCTTATCTGTCCCTATGTCATAGAATTGCATAGAAATAAAGGAATCTTTGTACAGCATCATGCCTGACATACAGTAGGTGCTCAGCACATATCACCAAGTGGATCTTGTCGGTGACCCTTGAGGGAGAGACAGACAGGGGCACACCAGGGGGTGCAGCCACTACAGCCTCTGTCAAGCTGGCCTCTATCACCACAGGACGACCCCTTGCACTTCCGGACCAGCTGAGCAGGGGAAGATCACCGGTGCCAGGGCCGCTGGGGGGCGCTGGAACGGAACTGTAGAACCAGCCAAGGAGGTCCGTGGGTGACCAGCAGGTGGCACCAAGCTCTCCATTTCTACTGCTCTTCCTCTCCTAGGCTCCAAGTCAAACTGCCATATTTTGCAGTGTATAACGTACATTATTTTGCCCAAAGTTTTAAGAAGAAAAAAAGGATGCACATTATACACGGCAGTACTAATTCCGTATTTATGTAATTGTTTTTAATTCTTTTATTTATGCCTATGCGTTAAAAGCATAAGAAAGCAATGCGTTAAAAGCCCTGGAAAGCAATGACAATCAATATCCATGTGCAAATAATACCCTGGAATATGATCACTGGTTTTGTTTCTAAATATAAATAAACAAAACACTGAATTAAGAAAAAAAGAATTAAAAGAATTAAAACAAAGATCTTTTTCCTGAAAGTTTGGGCCAAAAATGTGGGTGCGTGCTATATACAGGAGTGCATTATACACGGCAAAATATGGTCATCTCTGTTCTTAGGTCACAGGTGATACTGAGCATCTCTGTACCTCAAAGGGGCAGCAAAACCAGCACCACCTTGCAGGGCAGCTGTGAAGGCTGAGTGAGTTAATACACCTAAAAGGCTTAGAAGAGTGTCTGGCACGTAGTAAATGCTCAGTACCATTAATTATCTTTTTTTTCCATGTGCACTTGAAAAGAATGTATATTCTGTTGCTTTGGGGTGAAATGCTTGAAGATATTAATTAAACCATGTGGTCTGGCGTGTCATTTAAGGCTGCTGTCTCCTTGTTGACTTCCTGTCTGGGGGATCTATCCAGTGAAGTCAATGGGGGTGTTAAAATTCCCCACTATGACTGCATTTCTGTCAGTCTCTCCCTTTATGTCCATCAAGATTTGCTTCACATATTTAGGTGCTTCTGTGTTGGGTGTATGAATGTTTACTAGGGTTGTATCCTCTTGTTGGAGTGTTAATACCCTTTATCATTATGTAATGTCCTTCTTGTCCCTTACTATAGCCTTGGTTTTAAAGTCTATTTTGTCAGCTACAAGTACTGCCATCCTAGCTTTTTTACCCCTTTCCATTCACATGAAACATCTCTTTCCCTTGCTTTACTTTCAGTCTGTGTATAACTTTTGTTCTGAGGTGGGTCTCTTGGACGGAGCAGATATATAGGTCTTGATTTCTTATCCATTCAGCTACCCAATGTCTTTTTCTTTTTTCTAGTGGATGATTCTAAATGTACGAAATGCCTAGAACAGGCAAATTTATACCGACAGAAAGTATATTAGAGGACACCAGGGCAGTGGAGAGAAGGAAAGGGGGAGTTACTCAACGGGCACACAGTTTTTGTTCAGGGTAATGAAAAAGATTTGGAAATGCAACTTCGGCATAGAAGCGGCAAGGACCAGTGACGGCTGAAGTGGCAGCCAACCCCTCTGGAGCCCCTGCTGCGTGCAGGACACTCTGCCTGGGCTCTGCAACCCGCATCCAAAGGCAGACTTAGGTGCCGCTTCAAAATGGCTGCATCCGGTCTTCGGGAGACACTTCAGCCTCTTGCTCAAAAATCCTTAGTGAGTTTTTTACAATGTTTTTATAGTGGTAAAATATATGTGGCATGCAATTTGTCACTGTGAGCATTTGTAGGTGTACATTTCAGCAACATTAGATTCACAGCATCCTTCCCTATGTCTTTTGAGTGGAGCATTTAAGCCACGCACATTAAAAGTGATTATTGATAGGTATGTATTTATTGCCATTTTATTCTTTTAATTATATTCCTCTGTCATCATCTCCTTCCTCTTCTCCTTCTCATTTGTTTATTTATTTTGGAAAGAACCACTAGGGACTTCCAAACGATTGAAAATAAAGACTCCCAAGCTCCACCCCCGGGGAGGGGTCTGAGGACCCACGTTTTCAGTAAGCACCCCAGCTCATTCTTATGATCGGACACGTTGGGGGAACACCGACTTCCTCAACTACCACCTGTGAGAGGCCAAGTGAAATCCACATCCTCTTGATAAATCCCACCCAACTGTCCCGCGTGAAATGACCTTGCCCTCCCTGCTTTCCACAGCCTTGTCTCTGCCCCTTTTGCGTCAAGCCTGCCTTTCCTTAAAGTTGTTTGCGAACATGTCTGAAAAAGGTCTGCCTCACATCTGGAACCTTAATTACACCTGGTGGTGTCTGGCACAGACATGGTGCCCGACAATGTTCGCTTTTAAGTTGAAGATATTCAGAAAAAGCAAGCGACCGTTACTTGCAGTGCCCTTGGGGACGTCTGAGGCAATGAGTGGTAGAAATCCGAGTCACAGAGATAATTACTGCTGTATTTCTGGAGGTAACCTATTCAACAGATGTTCAGATAGGTTGAAACCCATTCAAACATACTTATATATTTTGAAAACTATTCCTGTGTTCCATTTTCTAGGATGAAACGGGGATTACGAAAATAGGATGACTGGTTCTATAGGTTGCCATTCAAAACACTCAAGACTACGGGTGGAAAGTACTGTCTGGAGAGAAGCCGCCACCCACAGAGGTGGGGTAATGCTGAGGCCCGGACTGGTCCACAAGAACTGTGTGCTTATAAATGAACAGTGAGTGAGTGGGTGAGTGAGTGAGTGAGTGAATGCATGGGGACCTACTACCAAAGCTACGTACTCCTAAGGATGAAATTCATCCCCCGGACTGTAGACCTCACCAGCCTTCACTGGAGGCTGGAAGGAATGGCAATCCAGGAAACCGGGCACCAGGCCCCCTAACTCCTTGTCTCGAGGAGGTAACTGGATGTTCTCTGACACATTTCGCCAGCGGTAGCTAGCACCAAGGTGAGATGGGACAGAGGTGACAGCCTAAGCTGCACATCCGCTCCGGTGCTCAGGGGCCCAGCAGCACTTGGAATGGCCCAAGTGCTCCCAGAAGGACAAGCCCAGACTCCAGGCCAGAAGCCTGAGGAACCCCGGTCTCGGAGCAACACTGCTATAGTGATGGGAGCTTGACCTGTCACCAGAAGTCAGAGAGGCCGAAGACACCAATTCTGATTTCTTGCTGTATCTGAAGTGGCTGAACCGAGGGCGGGGACCCTGGAATGCGTATCTTTCCCCCTCTGTTACCAGGCACTGTCCTTCTCTTAATCCCAGTTTCTCCATCAAACACGGGGAATAGCAAACTGTACTGCTGAACTCCAAACTTTTAGCTCTCCAAGGCCAAGTCCGTTTAAGCTGGAAGGGAAGTACAGGTTGAGCGTGAATCTGCCCCCTCTTCTTGGGTTGAATTCCTATGAGGGGGCAAGTTCTCACCCCCAAGTGCAGGCGAATCCTCTGGCATCCATGCGTGGAAGTCTTGCTGCTGTCCTTGGGGGGAGGTGTGGGGCGGAGGGATGGAACCCAGACCGCTGGGCCTTCTTACATTTTCTCCCAACATTTTCCATCCAGTCTGCCAACTCCCGATTCCAAGCTAAGTATGGTATTCTGCCCACGGGTGCGCTGCCCGGCCTTACCCAAGCCGAGCTGCTTCCTCCCCCGTCCCTGCATGCCCTCATGAACTTGCTCATGGTTTAACTTCAGATAAGACATTTATTCACATGTCCCCACATGCCCACACTGCCTGGACCAAGCAACCTGGTCCAGAATAAATGTGAGAAGCTGTACCCACAAGGCTATGGTGAGGGCCAGGTCACAAACATGGCTGACTCTTTCGTGAAGCAGAGATGGAAGTCTGAGTTTGGGGCTGAAAACAGAGTTTAAGATATGAATAAAGATTTTCTTTGAATCTTTTGTAGTTCCCTAGAATTTTAGAACCAGATGGGAGTCTAATCCAAATACTTCTCCTACTAGAAGGATTTAATAATTACAAAATCACTGCTAAACAGTAATAGAACCTGAATAGTAGGATTTGTTCCACAATACCTAGTTGGGTGCTAAAAGGCTCACAAAATAATTTTCAATGGAAAAAAGACCAGGATACAGAAAAAGTCAATGCATCATACTATTAAGAATAACTCTCAATTACAGAGCACTGAGCCCACAACATGTTATTCCATTTAATCCTCACATTATTCATGGGGCAGTTTATATCCTCCTTTTATACATAACAACACTAAGGGTTGGCATAGTTGAATGATTTATTCAAGGTCGCACAGCAAGTAAGAGGCAGAGCTGGGACTGAGGGGAGGTTTATCAGACTCAAGTCTGTGCCGTCAACCACTGTGCCTTCCTAAGGAACATGAGCTGAAAGGGACACATCAAAATGTTTTCAGAATGAGGGAAGGGATTCACACCTCGAGCTCAGGGCTGCCTCCCTGGTCTGGGAAGAATGTGAAGACTGTGGTCACATTCCTGCCAGAGGCTGAAGGCCCTGCTACGGAGGAGCAATTCAAGGATGCTATAGGCAACTGCACAATATCTCTCAAAAATTTCAAATGCACATTGATCCAGCCCTCCCACACTTCCGGGGATTTACCCTATAGATAACACAGGCACAAGTGAAAAACTGCTTGCTTGTAAAAGCAAAAGCCTGGACACTGTCCACCCTCCCGTCAAAGGCAGACAGTGACCTGTGGCACAGGCACGAGGAGGCTGTGGAGCAGGGAGAACGAGGGAGCTCACCGGCTACTGACACCACGGGACTATCTCCAAGATAAATTGTTGAATGGAAAAGAAGCAAAGTATAGAATCCTGAGTACAAGTTACCTTTGTGTTAAAAGGTGAGAAAATGTGGATATGTGTATTCTATATGCTTGTATTTTCATAAAGAAACTGGAAAGATACAGACAAAACCAACACAATTGGTTCCTGGTGGAGGGGGGTAGGAACAGGGTAGATGGGGGCAGAAGTGGGAACGGGACTTTTCATTGAGTATGTTCTCACAGGTTTTGATGTGATAGACACGTTAGAAAACGGAAAAGAAATGCTTAAAAAACACAGACACTGTGGAGGACATCTGGCTTACTGGCATCAGTATGTGCATTTTTGTGTGTGATTTTAAGTGTATGTGTGTGTTTGCACACATGTGTTTGCGTGTGTGTGCATGCCAGCAGCTCAGAGGTGAGAGAGGTGGAGGAACGGGACGAGAGGAAAGACTGGGAAAGGAAAGCCTTGGCTGGAGGTCATCCGATCCATCCCCCGCCCGTGTACAAGCCAGCACAGAAAGCGCTATTGTTTGGAGAGTGAGGAGCTGGGGCAGTACAAAAGAGTGTGCGCCGGGCATGCAGAGCACGGCAAGAGGACGGAGCGAGGGCTCCGCTTCTACATTCTGAGCTCTCAGCCTAGTCAGGAAGCTGTCCTGTCCCTCCCCTTCTACTCTAAAGCCATCTCTAGATCAGAATGCCTATGGAAGAGACCAAAGAGCATTTTCACGGGGAGGTGAGGGTGGAAAGGGCACAGGGGCCCTCAAAGAGCTGCCTGTTTGTTATGAAAATGAGCGGTGGGCTGCGGTGGGCTGGTGGTCAGCAGGTCAGGCCCAGTGCTGTGCACAGGGCTCTTCTGAGTGGTCAGCACCTGGCCATGGGGGCTGGTGAGTATCTTGCATATCATGCCCCTGCTTGCAGCAGAGGGGCTGAGGTGGGACAGTGGGGGAGACACATGGGGGAACTCCCAGGCCCACAGCTCCCGGGCTGCTGGGCAGCAGGCTACTCACATCTCCAGGACCATGACGATGTTGGCCTTGTCTTCGAACGCATCCACACACTGGACCAGCTTGCGGTGATGGAGGCAGTTCATGATGCTGATCTCCTCACGGATATTCTCTTTCTCTTTTGCCGAATATGCCTTGAAGAATTTCCCTGCCCAGATTTTTCCAGTTTTCTTTTCTACAAGTCGAAAGACCTGTCCAAATTTCCCACTGAAAATGAAAGGAGAAAAAAGGCCAGTTTAGCCAAGCTTTCCACTAAGTGGGGGTTGGCAGACTGTGGCCTGTGGGACAAACCCAGCCCGCCTGTTCACGTAAAGTTTTATTGGAAATATGCCCATTTGTGTGCACAGTGCCTATGGTTGCTTTGTGCTCGAATGTGCGAAGGAGCAGCTGCAACACAGACCGTACAACCCACAAATCCTAAAATGCCCATTATTTGGCCCTTTATAGAATAAGTTTGCCAGCGCCACTCTAGAACAATGAAGCGCATTTCTAATACTGCAAATCTACTCTTTCCTTATCACTTGTCTACCTCAGTCTGTGCCCCACTTCCCCTCCCAGGCACCGGCCAGTCTCGCTGTTTCCCCGGGACTGTCACCTCCCTGGTGAGGCCTCAAGCTCAGCTGGTGGACTTTTCTCCCCTGACTCACAGAGGGACCCATGAAGTTGGGGTGAGAAAGTCTTCCCTGAGTGGCTACCTTCCTTCCACTCCACTCTTCAGCACTGTCCCCTGGGGACAGTCCAGGAGAGCCCCTGCTGCCCACTGGGACAGGGGGCAGCGGGGTCCACTGATGGGCAGGCTCCTCGTGCGCACTGTTACGAGGTTGAGAATAAAAGTTGAGCCCTGTTCCCTTTTCTTCCACCTCCCGTACTCCTCCGGGAACAGTGTCAGTGGGAGAAAGACAGCCTGGGGTGCTGCTGGTGCTGCTGCTGCTGCTGCTGCAGGGCACAGCTTGGCTGTGATGAGAGCTCGGGGCTGGGGTCCACACCCCAGGGAGGATTCAGAGTAAGGAGTGTGGACCAAATTCATAAAGTGAGCCATGATGGGCAGCTGTGCATTCCGAGGGGGTGCGTTTTACTGAAGAACTAAAGCTATAATTGGCGAAGTGAGCACTACTCGGGCTTGATTGCCTCCTGTGGATTAGCTGGTGGGATCCTAGAGGCAGTCTGATCCAGACCCAGTCTGGGCAGGACCTGCACAAGCCTCTCGCAGAGTTGGGCCAGCACAGAACCACACAAGCAGCTCCTTCGAGAGCCCAGGGTGGGCAATGCTCCCGGGGAGTGCCAACAGGGTCAGTCCCTCCTGATTCTGCAGGAACAGCAGCCTGGGGAGTTGGCAGAGCCCAGGAGAGAACAGGAGGACAAGCACGGAACTCAACTGTGGGATCTGTGCCCTCTCTCGCTGGGGGCCCAAAGGGTGCTTCCCACCCCACTTACGATCCTAGTCTCTCTTCGATGTCGTAGACGTCAGACACCTTTCGGTCGGTACTGACCGTCACCGTCCGGTATTCGACTTCGGGCTCCTTCTCATCTGCGGGGTGGGGTTGGGGTGGTGTGAGCCGTCAGACCCCTTGCTCACCCCCTCCCACCCCAAGCGCCCACCTGAAGATGGGTGGCCATCACTCACCATCATCTGACACCTCCACTTCGTCCTTCGGCTCTGGGGAGACACAGGAAGGGCAGAGGGGACATGGGTGATGAGTACTGAAGGCCCATTGACAGCCAGCCTGCTGGGGGCCTGTCAGGCCTCAGACTTCCCAGGCGCAAGACTGCCGAGCGCGGAGCTCTGGGCATCGCCGTGGTCAGGAAGTCCGCGCTGCAGCAGGGCCGCAGGCACACCGGCAGGTACTGGCCTCCTCACCCCACAGCCCCCGTCCGCCAGCTCCCACCTCATCCCTTCCTCTCTGCCTCCTGGTCCCCCAGACACACCCTTCTTCACATCTCTGCCGGTCCTCTGACTTTCAGAACCTACGCCTCGCAGTGACAGTCCCTGTCTGCTCTGGCTCGAAAGCCAGCAACTTATGATTGCTACTCAGGTCAAATCGATCGATCCATTTACCAAACGTTTTTACAGAATTCCAGCCGTGTACCAGGTGTCTGGCCATTTGTGGTGGGTATACCAAACAAAACACACAGAGGTGTAATACCTTCTTTCTTGGAACTTATAACTTAGCCGGAGAGGCAAAACCACGTTTACTTGAAACATCCACGCCCCGTGTTACCTAGCTGAGTACACGGCGACACAGCGCACAGTGGAAGAAGGTGGCACCGCAGGGGCAGCTATGAAGTCAGAGCAACGGTTTTGAGAAGAAGTGTCCTTGAGTTGTGACTTAATGGAAATGACAGAACATCCTGGGGAGGTGGGCGAGGCCACCCAGGGAGACGGCAGGTGTTAGTGCGGTGTGGCGAGGAGGGACGTGAGCGGCCCAGCCCGGCCGTAACGGGTCAGGAGGGACAAGGGAATGTGAGGAGACGAGCAGGCGTCCGGCAGCCCGTATTAGAGCTCCCGGCTTCCCTTCGCCCCGGCACAGGTTTGTGCCTGCGGCGCCACTTTGGCTTCTCGGCCTCGGCTAAGTGTCTTTCCCTTTCCGGGCCTCCCTCTGTTTCCTCATCTGTAAAAGGATGGAGTTTTATTTTTAGGTGATTTCTGGGGTCCCTGGCTAGCTCTAGACGCCATGCTTTGTAATGTGCTTTGTGCCCTCGGCCCTGATGTGGGCTCGGTTCTGGCTGAGAGATGGAACCCAGGGAGGTTCCTGGGGAGGCAGACAAAGACTTGAGAGGAGTTAGAGAGGGAGTACAAGGAGTTAAAAGGTGCAGATGTGTGTGTGTGCACACGCGTGCGACTAAGACTTGGGAAAAGGGTGTGATGTGCTGATGCTTCTTGCAGAGCAAGAAGAGGAAAAGAAGCACACAGCACGTGGATGATGTCCCAGGAGGAAGACAGGAGCAGGCGGGCGGAGGGGTTGGTTGGACGCTGCCCAGCCAGGAGGAGGCATGTGTGAAGGTGCCGAGCTCCGTGGGCTGTGCAAGCGGCATGTTTGTGCTGGGGGCACAGGCTGGGGAGAAGGTGCAGCTCAGCTGCAGACAGCGGACCTCTCTATTAGGCTGAGGACAGGTTACTGTAGCCTAAACAAACAATGTGGAAAAACAAGTAACATGTTTCCTTATATAAAATAAGTGCTCCTCACTGTGCAACAGAAATTTGAGAAGTTTATAAACATGTGACCTGGGGCAAGGGAGACTATGATTTGTTCAGAGTTCTTAAAATGCTGTTGGTGAAGTAGTTTAAAAAAACTAAACTTGATGATGGGACTTCAGGCCAAGATGGAGGTGTAGGTGGACACACTGTGCCTCCTTGCCCAACCAAAATTAAGGACAATAAAGATGTAGAAACAAGAAAACAAACAGAACTAACAGAAAATTGAACTGTATGGATGTCCGACAACCATTCATCCACACCGGTAAGAGGGGTGGAGTCATGGCAGGAAAAAGTGGAGGTTGGCAGACCCGGGTGCACAGGAGCCCCAGGCATGCAGATGGCAGCTAGTGGACCCTGAGCATGGGGTGGCAACGGGCAGACCCCGTGAGGCCCTGCAAGGTGGCTGGCTGACCAGGCAGTTCCACATTCGCACGCAGATAATCCAGGCGAAAACGGGGAGTGAGACAGACCTCAGAACCCAGGGCCCCAGAGCTGGGAAATAAAGCCTAAGAACACCAATTGAAAACACTTGTGGGTGTTGAGGTGCCTGGAGAGACTCCCAGCCTCACAGGAGAGTTCGTTGGAGAAACCCACAGGGTTCTAGAACATACACAAGCCCACCCACACGGAAATCAGCACCAGAAGGGCCCAATTTGCTTGGGGGAAGTGGCGGAAGGGACTGAAATAGAAGAGAGAGCAGAGCAAGCGCCATTGGTCCCTCTCGGACCCCACCTGCATGTACAGCATCACAACCCAGTGACTGGGCTTCCCTTCCCTGGTGAATGCCTAAGGCTCTGCCCCTCACTACGTAAGAGGTGCAACCAGACCAAACAAACAAACAAACAAACAAACAAAAAAACCACACACACCCAAAAATGGCTCAAATGGAATAACAGATCAAAGCCCCAGAGCCAATTTATCTAAGCTACAAAGAGATAGCCAACCTATCAGATGCACAGTTCAAAGCACTGGTGATCAGGATGCTCACAGAGTTGGTTGATTTTGGTCACAAATTAGATGAACAAATGAAGGCTACACTAAGTGAAATGAAGGCAAACACTCAGGGAACCAATAGTGATGGGAGGAAAACTGGGACTCAAATCAATGGAGTGGACCGGAAGGAAGAAAGAAACAACCAAAAAGAAAACAAGGAAGAAACAAGAATTCAAAAAAAATGAGGAGAGCCTTAGGAACCTCCAGGACATCTTTAAATGTCCCAACATCCGAATTATAAAGGTACCAGAAGGGGAAGAGGAAGAGCAACAAGTGGAAAACTTATTTGAACAAATAATAAAGAAGAACTTCCCCAATCTGGCAAAGGAAATAGACTTCCAGGAAGTCCAGGAAGCTCAGAGAGTCCCAAAGAAGTTGGACCCAAGGAGGAACACACCAAGGCACATCATCATTACATTAGACAAGATTCAAATGAAGGAGAGAATTCTAGAAGCAGCAAGGGATAAGGGGACAGTCACCTACAAAGAAGTTCCCATCAGACTGTCAGCTGATTTCTCAAAAGTGACCTTCCAGGCAAGAAGGGGCTGGAAAGAAGTATTCCAAGTCATGAAAGTCAAGGACCTACATCCAAGATTGCTCTATCCAGCAAAGCTTTCATTTAGAATGGAAGGGCAGATAAAGCGCTTCTCAGATAAGGTCAAGTTCAAGGAGTTCATCATCACCAAGCCCTTATTATAGGAAATGTTAAAGGGACTTATCTAAGAAAAAGAAGATCAAAAATATAACAGTGAAAAGACAGCAAACTCACAGCTATTAAGAACCACACCTAAAACAAAAGCAAACGAAGCAAACAACTAGAACAGGAACAGAACCACAGAAATGGAGATCACATGGAGGGTTAGCAACAGGGGAGTGGGAGGAGGAGAGGGGGGAAAAGGTACAGAGAATAAGTAGCAGAGACGGTGGGTGGAAAATAGACAGCGGGAGGGCAAGAATAGTGTGGGAAATGGAGAAGCTAAAGAACTTACGACACATGGACATGAACTAAAGAGGGGGGAATATGGGTGGGAGGGGGTGTGCAGGGTGCAGGGGAATGAAGGGGAGAAATGGGACAACTATAATAGCATAATCAATAAAATATAGTTAAAAAAAAAACAACTAAACTTGAGCAGGATTAGGAGGAATATTTTGTCCCAGGAAGGAAAATGCCATGAAAAAATTTAAAAGGAAAAGATAGAGAAGGCTTTCAGATGAGTGGAGGGGTTTCACAGACACTGTCAGGATGTGAGCCTGGCTGATCACATCTCCTAAGTCACCCATTCGAGAGTCATACTGTCAAACTTGGAGATGACCAAGACGCACCCAAGATCAAAACACCTGGAAGGCGGTGATGGCGTCACGTGTTCAGGGAGAATGTCATCATTCAGCTTTTCAGGGGTGACGAGCCCTAAGGTGTCTGGTTAAAACCCAAGCACGAGAGCCCACTTCTTCAACCTACTGCCGAGGATGGCAGGACGCTGTCCCAGGGGACACGTACAAGGGCCACAGACAGGTCTGGCTCCTCCGCCAGTGGCAGAGCCTGGGGTCTTCTGCTTCTGGAACTTAGGCTGTTGGCACTTAGAAAGTCAGATGGAGCAGGAGGAGGAATGGAGGGCCATGGAAAGGAAGAGCTACCATGTGAGGGCGCTCAGAAGGATGGGGCCTCTCTGCCTGGGAAAGAAGTCTAGAGCAGACGTGATTCAAAAAAATCACAATTGCCAAGGGTGAGAATGGGTTACAGACTTTTATCAATCAATGAATACTATAACCTGAAAGAAGAGGTAGTGTTATACCTCACATAAGAGGAAGGCTGTAGGTATATGGAACCCCTACCCCAAAAGGTACCGTAAGAACAGTAAGTAGGTTCAGCAATGGTAATTTCAGATAGGATTTTAAGGGCAGCAAGAGATTAAAATCAATTCAGCAATCATTCATCCAGCACCTGTGGATGCTAGTCACGGGACTGGGCCTTAGACACACAAAAATAATAGTACCGTTTCACTGTTAGGGAGCCCGCCGTCCTGACCCCCACCTGAGAGGGGGCTGTGGCCTGCTGAGGCCTCCCTTGTCTTTTTGTTCCCGGGCACGGTGCTGGTGTAGAGTGAGCAGCAGGATGAGAGAGAAAAGAGAAAGCAGGCTTTTTTTGGCCTGGCGCCTTTCAGAGGACTCATCTGTACCTTCCTAGTGAAGGAGCCTTGAGGGGCTTTCCGATGGCCTGTCACCTGGGGGCTCTCCCAGTCAGCCCTGAGTGGGGTGTGCAGTTGTAGAACCGGTGTCTCCCAACCACTGTGACACCAGTTAGAAACCCAAGAGTCAGCCTTCTTGCCCTCATCACAAACACCACACCTGCCTCTCGCCTCCAGCCTCCCTCCTTAGCAATTGAGATGGAGATGCTTTCCTGATACTTCAGTTGTGGGGACCGAGATCATTCTCAGGGAATTCTTGCTCCTCTTTCTGGCTCACTGTGAACACCGCAATCTTCACTCTGTGTGACACTCAGACCAAGGCTGAGGCGGTTCCCTTCTCCCTTTTCCTTCTCGTCCTGCCGCCGCTCTACTTGGGGGAATGGCCACAGGGCAGGAGCGGGAGAGGAGGTGGGGAAAGACAACAGTTCGATGAGCCAAGCTCTGCAAGCAGGAAGGGTTGTAGCGATGGGAGGTGACCACTCCGTTTCCATCTCTCCACCAAGGAAGGAGCAAAATTGCAGTAGGCAGGACTTCACTAAAAGTTAAAATAATCTTCTATTCAGAAATAGCAATGAAATCCAAGAGCTAAGTGGAAAGGCTATTTGGACAATCTCAGATATTTCCGCAGACAGATGAGCCTCGCTGCCCGGGGGGAGGTTTTTGAGAGAGGACAGATGAGCGCTCAAGATGCTCCCAAGGCACTTGTCTCAACAGCCCTGGACAGAGAGCAGCCACTTGGAGGTCGAGGGCTACTTTCCACCCATCGGTCACTAGAGGGCACCCCATCTCCAGAGAGGGCCTCTGCGGGCCAGTGTAGCTGTAGCCTAGGATGGGCTGAGCGGCACGGCACGGGGTGAGCTGCGGCATGGGGTGAGCTGCGGCTCTCTGGCCCTGGGCTTTTCAGGCTCTGCACCTCTAACTGTCCTCAGGGTTGCAAGGACGTCCCAACCCTACAAGAAGCCTTCATCACAGTTGTTTGCTCACAGCTATTATACAACAGAACAAATTAGGATCGAGCACGAGGACAGAGTGGATTTAAGAGCTCGAGCCCAGTAGCGTGGGAGTGTAGACCTAGACCTGGATGGGATGGGGGAGGGCAGCTGTGCTAAGGCAGGGCTTCTGTTTACTCAGTTTTGGGAAGACAGGAGGAGAGGTGTTAAGTTAGGGACCCTAGTCAGACAAATAGCTCTGGCTTAATGGGGTCCCGGAGCCTCCTCCTCCATCATTTCCCAGGGTCCTCCAGCAGCACCTGGAGCAAGGAAGGAGGAAGGACACACTGGGTGAGTGACTGCACAGTGAGGCCTGGGTGCCAGCAGGGGTGGAGCCGAGAGGTCAGGATGAGCAGAGGCTGACGCTGTAAGAGGCAGGAGCTGCCGTGGTGGCCGTGGGGAAGGCAACAGCCAATGTGAGCTGGGCTCGGTGCAGGGAGGGTTAACTGGCACTGCCTTTTCGATGACCACCATCCTCACCGGTTCCACAGAATGACCCATCATGACCACCTGTCCCACCCCTCCCTGTCACACGCACACGCATGTGCATGTGCACACCCTACTTCTCTGAGAGCCCTTTCCCTTTTAACATATCAAGAGATAACCTACCCAGGTCACAACTAACCAGCATCTGAGCGGTTCTCAGAGGGATTCACTTGGAACCCTCCCCTTCTACCCCACCCTCCCACCTGCCCTCTATCTTCTGATCCTCAGGTCTAACGCTGGCCAACCCTCTGCCCCCTGATAGTCCAGCGGGGCCTGAGGGTGGGAGCAGCTTCCAGTCTGGAAGCTCTGGGTGGCCTGGACCGTTCCTCTGGATTGCAGGCAATTGCAACATTTCCTTTCATTTGCTCCCAGACAGGAGGGGCCCCAGGAGGGGTCTGAGGACCACAGAGAGGGGTTAGCTGGCTGCAGGGCAGGAGGGAGAGGCCACCTGCCAAGAGCCAAAAGGTCCCAGCCACCCTTCCTCGTGGACTCTCCCTACAGCCCTGGAAGCTGCAGTCCTGGCCTCCTCGCTGCATCTCGGGTGGCCTCTGGTCCTCTGTGTGGGGTTCAGCAGGGATTCTGCAGTTTCTCCCGGTTAAAGCTTTTCCTTCCAGCTAGCGAACATCTTCTCATCGCAACATTATCCTTTTTCTCCTCACCTTTCTGAGAGGCAGAGAGTTGTCTTTGTGAAGAAATATGCTACAAACCTGCAGACTGCAAGCTGGTTGCCTCTCCTGGTACCCCTACTTTCACCTGCCTGCTCCCCACTCTCCTGGGCTCTCTGCTATCTAGCCTTCAAGCCACTGGGAAGGCAGCTTGACCTCCTGCATCAGTTTAATCAAAGAAGCACAGGCTCTGGGTCAGTCAGCTTTGCGTTCAAGCTTTGGCTTGCTATTTACAAGCTCTAAGATTTTGGGAGAGTAGCTTCACCCCTCTGACGCTCTTTTCCCCACCTGTGAAATGGACGCCGTGCCAGCATCTGCTTCACTGAGTTGGACGCATGAAACAATTCATGTAAAATGCTTACCATACTGTTAGCATATAGCAAGGGCTTCACATATGTCAGTTACCATGAATCATAATGATAAACTTCTAAATGGCTCTTAAATTTGTGTTCAGTTACCCAAGCCAGGGATTGGAAGTCATCTTAAACTCTTCTAATTTTTTTCCCTCAACTCGCTACCCAAAAGTCACCAAAAAAGGTTAATTCTACATCCTGGGGCTTTAGTTCATACCCTCACCATCCCTCTCCTGGATACACCACTGAGCAGCAGCTGGTGTCTCACTGACTCCCACACCCCCCTCCTCCAGCCCAGTTTTTATGTGCACACCAATCCATGGGGAGGGGGAGAGGGTGCATGATGAAGGTTTGGAAAAGAATGGGGGGAGGTGCTGAGAGCCTGCATTTCCAACAAAATCCCAGGCTCCGAAGATGGCTAGTCCAGAGCACACTTTGTAGCAAAGCTTGACTCTTCCTCCAACTCTCTTTCTAAAACACTAGACTTGTGGCGGCGATCGCTCTGGAATGTACAGATTCCAAATTACAATGACGTACACAGTAAAGGAGTTTTTAAAAATCTAATCCCCCCCACAAAAGGTGAC
The DNA here is from genome assembly GCA_039655065.1 of Glossophaga mutica. Classification (NCBI taxonomy): domain Eukaryota; kingdom Metazoa; phylum Chordata; class Mammalia; order Chiroptera; family Phyllostomidae; genus Glossophaga; species Glossophaga mutica. The sequence goes on along the minus strand of CM077304.1, from coordinate 120,726,302 downwards.
ATTTTAAAAGTCTTAGGAACATACAACTCTATCTATTGCTAGAGTCTGTATGCTACTTGAAATAAATGTTAGGCTGCATCAAAAACAACAACAACAACAACAACAACAACAACAACAAAACAGAGCTAATCTTACCCATCCCTGGACTGAAGATCTCCGATGAACTTTACCATTTGACCTAAACTGCCCTTTCAGTGTTGCTTCTGCCGCACACTCTACCCTGGCCACGTACGAGCTTCTCACAGTGCTGTACGTTTCCATCCCTGTGCACCTTCGCTCCTGCTGTTTCCTCTGTGGGAAATGCCTCTTCTCATCTTCCCTGTCTCTTAGAAGCCCATTCTTTTTTCGAAGACTCAGCATGAGTGTGACCTCCTCTAGGAAACCTTCCTCAGCCTCCATGGCAAAATTATTCATGCTTTCTGCTGTGTCCCCACTGCAATTGGTCTACACTGCTGGAATAGGATGTAGCCCTTCTCACTGTAGTTAGCTGTGTGCACTGCGGTCCCCCTAGTTAGATTTTAAGCTCCTTGTCTTATCTTTGTGTCCCGAGAACCTGACACTGAGCAGACACTCAAAGCGGAGTGCAAGAGGAGAGAGCTAGGTAGGGCCTTCCAGACGATGCTGCCAATGAACACACCCCCCCCCCCCGGTGGCAGTGTGCCAACATCGCTGGTTCAGTGGGTTTTGAAAGGCCGTAAGTACTTCTTTTAAAAGTATGGATCAGCATCACAACCTTGGAAATCAAGGTCCCAAAAGAGTCTGCCTGCCATCATCAGGGTCTTCCCAGTTCCTCTGCACCCCTCTCAGTCCAGGCTTCTACCTGCACAGGGTAGTTTACGCATATTTATTTCAAGCCAGTGATGAAGGGCAGGCAGCTTACCCTCGGGTTTCTCTCCCACGGCTGTGAGCTCAGACTCCTGGCTTGGCTCGCTGGTTCCATACACATTGATTGCGCGCACGCGGAACTTATAGTCGCGGTCAGGCAGCAGGTCCTGGACGTTAAACGAGGTGCTGCGGCACGTGGCGAGTTCCGTCCACGTCTTGTCCACGGAGTCCCAGATCTCGACACTGTAGGACTGCACGGCACTGCCCCCATCGTACGAGGAGCCATACCAGGACAGGGTCAACGAGGAGCTCCGGATATCAGAGGCACAAGGCGTGCCGGCTGGGGGGTCTGGCTTGTCTGGGGATAGAGAAGCACAACATCATCAGGGTCAACGAGGAGCTCCGGATATCAGAGGCACAAGGCGTGCCGGCTGGGGGGTCTGGCTTGTCTGGGGATAGAGAAGCACAACATCATCCAACTCTTCAGAACTGCAGGGAAAGGAAGTTTTTGAATTCGGTCTCCTGTGGGGGAGAAGCCTAGAGAATTCAGGCTGACCTCTCTGGTCCTGGCTTTGGTTCCCTCACCCACACAGCCATGCCTAGGCACAAACCCACCTAGAACAAAGCCGAGCAAACACCTATTTTCTCAGAGAAAACTCTTTTTCTTTTGGCTAGTTTTCCAGTCTACAAGTCACAAGTCATGATTTCCTGTACTTTGTCCCAGTCATAAACATATTTTTCAGTGTAAACAGATCTAGGAAGCGGCCCAGAAGGCGTGGACTGCTTCCCATCAAAACTGTTTTGAGAGAGAGTTCAATGTGTGTGCGTGTGTGTGCGTGTGTGTGTCCTTCAGGCCCTGGGCCAGTGACCTGTGACATAACTAGGGTCGGACTCCACTTTCTTTGAGGCGGGGGGGCTCCAGCCTTGCTGAGAGGCTGTGCAGCATGGTGGGCTCTGCAGTCAGACGGGTATGGGTTTGAGCACAGCTCTGACCCCGTTCACTATTTGTTGCTGTGCCTCAGTTTCCTCATCTGTAAAGTGTGGATAATAATAGCACTTGGATCACAAGGTGGTTATGAGAAGTTCTTAGAAAAGTGGCTGGGTTGAAGAACCATTACTGTCATCATTTATTGTAGGAGTTTATTTCTGACTTTATAACACATTGAAAGTTACCCTTATCCCACCTTTTATCCTTGTAGGACTGGTATAGAGTGAGGTAAGGAGTTTCAAAAGCAAACCACGGCAGCAAATCACAACCATCCCTGACTCAGGGCCAGACAATGAACTGAGGACACAGGAAGTGGTGGCTTTGGCTGGTTGCCTTCCCATTCAGAACAGTGATGCTGAGAACTAGTAACATTTGCCAACTTCAAGGCAAATCATGGCAGCCAATACTTTAATGAGGTTCTCGAGCTTTGCTGATTTGAACAAAATTTTCCTACTTGTCAGATTTAGCTTCTGCAGGTGGTTGGTTTAGCTACAGACGTCAGTATTTAGTAACTCTGCACCCCCCTCCTAAAGCACTATGAGGTGCAGAGCTCCCCCAACTAACAATGAAAACCACACTTTTACGTTGTGTGAATTTATAAGCTATGCGAACTCTAGTGAATTCCTTAACTTCTAAGACTAGTTTGTCTTTTTCTTTGGAAACTTGGTGCTAATATGTATGCTCCTTTTAGAGGTTTTGCAAGCATCGTGTAAGCAAACCTCGATAACATACTTGATTTTTGCTCTCCCGACCCTCAACGAGTCAGGAAAACCAGATAGTTTCTACAAATGACCCTGCACATGTGGGGGAAGAAAGCATTCTGCATGTGTGTGTGTAAACATATATGTACACGTATTCATATGCATAGCCTTTCTCTGCCCGCTCCCATGTCCTGCTGCTTCTACGTTCCAGCCGAGAACACACTGCCTGGACACTGTCCACCCCCTGCCGCCCCAGCCTGGACCTCGCCCGGTGGTGATTCTGGGACGGTGACACGGCCACTTTCTGCACTCACTCTGGAGGCCTCCCACGATGGAACCACTTTCACTAGCTGTTAAATATGTTCTCTTAGAAAAACTGTTTGTCCTGAAAGATATATTGGTCTTTTTAGAAATATTTTTGGTGTTGGCTAAGATGTTTATTACTCTAAACTCTCTTAGAGGCAAGTGGATCAAGTCCTCTCAAGACCCAGCTACAAAAGTCAAAAGCCTAAAGAGGGATGAAAGACAGACACACTGCTTCCCACAAAGAAAACTTCCTGCAAACGTCTGACGGAGCACATTTAGAGTCGTGTGCGTTTAATGAATGCAGCACCCTCCACTGATGGACTTTCTCCCCTCCGCTTTGGTCAAGAAGAGACAACTTTGAGACATGTATACTGCAGAAGAGGTGCTGTTCGTACTCTCCCCTGTCCAGATGTCTCTTGGCTGAAAGAGAGAGAACTGATGTATGGCATACGAGATCTGTCCGGGAAAAGTCCAGACATTGTTAATAGAACGAGGATGGTTTCTGCGACATCAGTATAACCTGGCAGTCAAAGAGAGTGGACTGGAATGTGCATGGCTGACAACTTCACTGTACTAGTCTATAGGGGCTGTAGATGCCATTGAGTGAGCATGTGTACTGTGTGGCTGTTGCATTAAAAAACACTGAGAGAGTAGAGTAACAAATCTGCATCAAATTTTGCATTAAACTTGAAAATTCCTCAGTGCAAACTATTCACATGATTCAGAAGGCCACACGACTATGGGCAGCTGAGGATTGGCAGCTTCGTCACGACAATGGGCCCCGTTCATGCATCATGTCTCATGCAGAGTTTTTTTTTGCAAAATACCAAATTGCCTAGGTGACTTAAGCCCCCTATAGCCCAGATTTGGCACCCTGAAACTTCTGGCTTTTCCAAAAACTAAAGTTACCTCTTAAAGGGAAGAGATTTCAGACTGTTGATGAGATTCAAGAAAATACGATGGGGCAGCTGATGGTGATTGGGAGAACTGTGTGAGGTCCCAAGGTGTCTACTTTGAAGGGGACTGAGGCATCATTGTCCTGTGTACAATGTTTCTTGTATCTTGTATCTTCTTCAATAAATGTTCCTATTTTTCATACTACATGGCTGGATACCTTCTGGATAGACCTGCAGTATGTCACCCCTTGCAGTACAAGAGAAGATGCAAAATTTGGAGAGAGTGGCTGTAATTCCAAGTGAAACTTCAATGCTTTCAAGGAATTTGAAATAAGGAGTTCAGAAAAGACCCACGTCTGAAGTGGCCTGAGATTGGAAGCCCCAACCCCCTCAGGACCTTGGGCTGTGTCTGATGTTTCCTGTTTTTTACAGCCTGCAGAGCCCTGTGCAGAGGCAGACCATTCAGGGATGAAAGCCCTCAGAACAGAGCATCTGTGCGCCTGCCCTCCACTCTAGCGGCACAGCCACACTGGGTCTGGGAGGGCAACCCGGGGGTGGCCTGGTAAAGAGGAGGCAGGCTCAGTGTCTAGTGCCCAGAGCTCCAGGGTTTCTGGGAATTTTCCCATGGCTCCCTGGAGACCTCACTAATAGAATGGGAAATGCTGAGTCCAAGGGACAGGTCTCTGACGGCACCCAGCTCCAAGATTTTCTGTTCGGCAAATGTTCACACTCCTGAGAACATGGAAGATCTCAAGTCTAATGATTTTCACTTGAGTAACCATCCTAGCAGGCTCTCCCTGCTTGTGTGTTCGAAGATGCTCTGTGGCTGTGCCTAACCCCGCCTAGGTCTCCCTTCACTGGCACCTCAGCAGTTGCTTGCATCTTTCATAGAAAGGCAAGGGGCTGTAAGAGCTCCAGGGTCATCTACCTGGATATCCTGGCCTTTGGCCCCTGGGAGGCAAAGGCACTTTTCTTACCAAGAATACCAGCTGGCTTATGGCAGAGCCAAAAGGAGATTACAAAAAAATCTTCAGACCCTCGATCCAGGGGCCACTTATTTTCTAGGGTATCAGGTAGAATAAAATCAAGACACAACTTGCTTAAATCCAAGCCAAGCATTATGAAGGGAAATCTCCTGCCCTTAAAAGCCATGCAAGTTCCAGGCTCAGACAGTATTTGGGGATTACTGGGTATTTGGGGTTCTTTCTACTTTGTTTTCCTCCTTTAAAGATACGCAGAGTGACCTGTTTTTCTCTTGCTGGACAAGTTACAGGAAGGAATTCGTGTGCGTCGGGCCGCTCTCTCCTGCCCTGGCGGCACCCCATCCCTCAGAGGTTGCTGCTACAGGTGCGGGCAGAGGAGAGGCCCTCTGAGCTTCGCAAATCCCCACACCGCCTTTTAACATATAATGACCACAGAAGCCTTTAAAAGAGCTACATGTTACTCCTTTAAACTAACTGAGGGAAAGGCTAATTTTTATTATCATTTATGAATTAGGAGTCACAGATCATCTGAAAAGAAAGTGGTACTTTAAAGAACATACAAGAAGTTTATTGCTGACAAGAGAAGTTGTGTTAAACCAGCCTTATTTAGCTTGCCTATAAATGGGTGCTTCCAAAGTGCCTGAAAACCATCCAGGGTAAGCCAAATAATTCCTGTCTTATCTCATACATTTTACATCTAGTTAACTAACCCTGATCAGATACCACACAGATGTCATTCGAGATGCACAGGTAAATCTAGGCTAAACCCAGGTTTACTTTGGACCAATTCTAAATCCATGGGCTCTGAATGAATGTGGCTTTGCTGTTTGCATCAGTGTAAGTCCTCATTTTATTGAGCAAGTCTATTCTTAGCTCTGCGAGGGGGAGGCAGACAGAAAGCCCGTTCCCCTCCATTCCTCTCCCCTCCCAGGACGGCATTTAATGTGCTGCTCCCGCCAGCTGGCGGGCAGCCACACCCATGGCCTTGTCAGTACTGGCTGAGGAGAATCAGAAACTAAACCATAAAAGGCCAGAACTGCAGCTTGAGCGATGGTCATGGGGGAGGGGAATGTGTGGCATTGAGTGGACCTTGCTGAGTGGGGGTAGGGGACACTGGTCATAGAAAAGTAGTTCAAAGGAGTGGACCCCAAAGTTCCCCTAGCAGGGGCAGATGAGCGAGAACACCAAGAAAAACTGGAAACCAGTGCTTGCTAATAGGTGAGGACGTGGGGCCAAACCAATACTGCAGGCACAAGTCTCAGTGTAAAGACAGACCAATTGGATCACTTGCACCAAACTCCCAATCTCTGCACCATCCCTCTGCCCCCCCCCCCGGCCCCCTCACCCAGTATTTCTGACTTCACAGGAAAAACTGTTGAAATAAGCATCCAAAGTCACCAAAGACAAAAAGAGTGAGAAAAGCCCCTCATTCCCCCAATCTGTTATAGTTGAGAAATCTATTCTCTGACCCCTGGTACACTGGCTTTCTAGATTTAAAACTCCTGACCTAAGGAAACAAAAGAAAGATCACATCAGTAAACATGGAGTCAATGGGGTGAAGGGGTGAAGGCAGCCTGCAGACAGATACAGAGACACCCGTAGGTGGGGAGCCCTGAAGCTGAGCAAGTTTGTTCCTGATGCCTCCTGATTCTCAGAGAAGCTAGAGGCCAAGGCCTTCAGGGCGACAAGCTATCCCAGAGAATGGGCAAGGGCACTGACTAGCACTGATGCCTTGGCCAAGCCTGGATCTTGTAAGAATCCTGACTGAGTCTGTGGGTTGATGTGATCTTCCTGCAATGCCCACCCAAATCAGGTGTAGAAGCGGTGAAGTTGGAAGGCAGCATTGATTCAAGGTGAAAATTTCCATGGGACTGAGCTGCAGGGGAGAGTGGTGGACCAGAGAGGGGAAAGGAGTTATGGGTGCCAGTAGGAAAAGACCTGGAAGAGCTCAGGGTCTCCAAAGGGGAGAAAGAAAGAGAAGCCGGGAAAGGGATTCACAGGAAGAAGAAACCACGGTGAGGGTGTGCGTGTAGGGTCTGGAGCTCTCAATGCACATGAAACACAGCAACAGTGTGAGCTCAGGCAGAAGGAAATAAAGTGAGAGGATGGGAAGCTGTGGGCAGAGATATGGGTCAGAAGGACTGGGTCCCCTGGGAGACGAAGCCTGAGGTCCAGCGTCCTGCCTGGGTGCTCTCTACTGTTCCTGTCTCCCCACTTCCAGGCCAACCCATTCCAGACTCACCGACCACTGTCAGGTTGACCTGGGCCTGCCTGCTGCCCAGCTTGTTCTCCACCAGCAGTGTGTAGCAGCCGCAGTGCTCCTGGCGCGCGGCCAGGATGGTGAGCTTGCTGCCGCCCTCGCTGTTCTCCACCTTGATGTGCTCGCTTTCCTGGATCTGCGGGCAGAGAGTAGGCAGCTGCTGGAGATGCGGGCCAGGAAACAAAGGGGGAGCTGAGTCCCAGCCCCACTCCCAAAGGGATGCAGTTGCAGGAGCTGTGTGGGGTTGGACTTCTCTGAACTCTGGGCTTCTTCCTGAGACCCCTCCTCTGCTGCATCTAGAGCCAGGTCTTTCTGGGGGCCCAGATCTGAGGTAGGCATGGGATGCTGAGCAGAGTTGGGGAGAAGGAACTCTGCAGTTGCTGTTCTAGACCAGAGTTCAGGAGCGTCCTAGTCTCCCTCCACCACGCTGGGATGGGATGGTGGGAGAACACATCTGAGCAAAGTTAACTTACAAAGCCCAGCCCTATGGGTTTTGACTTCTGCTGTACTGTTGAAACCATAGTCACTATCCACATGTGGCTATTTAAATTTTAATTAGGTGGAAACAACCCAAATGTCCATCAACTAATGAGTGGATAAACAAATGTTGTATATTCAAACAGTGGAATGTTACTTGGCCATAAAGAAGAATGAAGTACCGATCCATGCTACAACATGAATGAGCCCTGAAAACATTACACTAAGTGAAAAAAAGCCAGACACAAAAGAAAACATATTATAGGATTTCACTGATGTGAAATGCCCACAATAGGCAAATCCATAGAGACAGAAAGTAGGTTCATGGTTGCCAGGGTTTGGGGGAAAGGAAGGAATGACTGCTAATGGGTCTGGGGTTTTTGTGGGGGCTGATGATAATATTCTGGAATTAGATCATTGTTATGGTTGCACAACCTTGTGAGTATCCTAAAAACACTTTAAAAGGGTGGGTTTAAGAGAGTAAATTTTATGGTGTGTTAATTATATCTCAACAAAGCTATTACAATAACTTTTAATTACTTAAAATTTAAAATTCAGTTCCTCAGTTACACTAGTCACAGTTTAGGTGCTTAATAGCCACATGTGATTAGTGGCTACATATTGGATAATGTTGCGGACCGTTCAGCCTGGTTTCAGGAGTTGTAACCCTCACCCCATGGTGGGCTGTGTAAGAGCCCAAGGGACCCACTTCATCTGGGTCTGTTCTGTCACAAGGATGTGACCTATTAAGGAGACAAAGCTTATCTCCCTGGCAGGAGCACTGCTTCTGCCTTACCCATCTCTGGCCCCATAGCTTGGTTGGCAGTCAATGACGGGTAAGACTCCTCATGGGAGGGGCAACCTAAGCCAGACCGACCACTTGGAAGGCCTCATGGAAGGACTCGGGGGGTTGCAGCAAAGAGGATGTGATGGACCCTCGCCCCCCGGCTATTCTGACATAGCCCGAGTCCTCATTTCCATCTGGGAGATGTCTCCTGCTTCCTAATTGCCTTAAAGCCTGAAACTGTGGGGGTGAGCAGTGCAGCCCTGTCCTGGCCAGGATGGCTCCTTGGGTGATTGGCATAAGAAAGAATTCCTAAAGTCCTGTGAAACCTGCTTTGCTAAGAGTGCTCTTCCTGAGGTGACAAGTGTCCCAGGAGGAAATGAGCATGTCTCCCAAAGTCTGGCAACCCCCCTTCCTGACAAACACTGACTCGATTAAGCCCTCAGATTTCTTTGACATGTTAAACTTGTATTCCGGTGTACTGGAGCCCAATAAAAGCCTAGTGAGGATGGGGCTCTGGGTCATTCTCCTCTGAGAGTTTGACCCCTTTCCTCCCCAAGCACAAGATGTCTTGGTAGTTTTTACTTTCATCCGTGACGGAGGGATGGGGCTCTGCGGGCGGAGCCCCCCCACATCTGGCGCCCAGGCCAGGGTCCCCAGCATCAGCAGGATAACAGATGCAGAACATTTCCATCACTACAGAAAGAGACAGAGCTGAGACTGGCTGGATGTCTCTGAAAAGGGATGAGATTCCACCTTATCTCAGACAACAGTGGCCCAGACACTGCCCGAGGCTAACATGCTTTGGATGCTAAAGGCCAATGTCTCTTCTTCATCTTTTGAGACCAAACCTCCTTTCCTTCCCAATTCTAGCCTCCCATTTCTGGGCCTTAGGACAACTTGGATATTGGGAAATAGAGCCACAGAGGACTCAGAAGAAATCTTCACCCCTTCTGTAGGGTTGCCAATCCAGTGCCAGCCTGGAGCTTCTACTGATCAGGCCTGTGGGCACACACCACGATATGGGATCTCCAAGTGCCTTTAAAAGCTGGTTGTTCAGAATTTCAAATGTGTTCTCATAGGACCATGATTATAAATGGTAGCTTGATTCCTGGCCCAGCAAGACAAAATTCTTTTTAACGTACAATTTATCTATCCAAGTGCTCAGATTCACTTTTATCCCTTTAGCATGTAGTAAGTTTAAGCTGTTACCACAGACTGGGTTCATTGGGCTGGCATGGAGTTGTAGAAGGCTTACAGGGTCTCCTAGGTCAGTGGTTACATTTTCCTGAGTCTGAGTAGAGTTCTAGACCGAGATATCCAAATCAGGTGGGAACCAAGGGTGGTTTCTATTTCTCCCTTCATACTTTTCTTGATTATACGAATAGTCTATAAAGCAGGTATTACTAGTAGATTCAGGGAAAAAGGTGATGTTACAAACTCAGACTGGGTGGGTGGGTGATGAGAGGGTGGGGGCTCTCCCGTTCCTCAGCCCCGGCCGTGAAGTGTGATGCTGTCCCCAGTTGAGCATTTCGAGTCCCTTCCAGCCTAGAAGCTGTGTGGGTTGTTCTCAGGCCGCCCCCCCTCTTTTACTGACCTGCTTTCGGAACTTCATCCAGGTGCAGGTGATAGGCTGGGTGCCTGTCACTTTACCAAGAAGCTCCACGGACTCTCCAGCACGCACCTTTTGGTCCTCAGGAAACTGAATGATCTGAGGGGGCATGGCTGGAGAGGACAAGTGGGAAAGTAAGACATTCTGACCTCATTTGACACTGCTGACTGCATTGGTCTGTTGTCCCTCTCTCACCTTCTGAAACCTTCTAAAACTGAGGTCAGTGATCACTGCTTCAGAACGTCTGAGCTGATGAACCTGCTCGGGTCGTTTACCTCTTTATTCTGATTTCCTCATGGTGGCCCACACAATTGATATGGCATAATTCTCCACGCGTTGGCTGCTCTACAATTTGTGTCTTACCCTAATTTTTTGAGTTTGCATCCTAACTCCATGATTAATTAAACAGCACCTTGCCTTTTAGCCTCCAGCTCCCCCTGGCTGAGAGGCTCAGTGCAGTTCATGTCCCAAACGTCTTTCAACGGAAAACAGCCAAGGCTCCATAGGACAGGGACGCACGGAGCAGAGCATTGAAACAGCACAAAGTGGATCACCTCCTTAGGGGCAGAGGGTTAGGCAGAATGTGCGGAAGGGACAGGAAAGTTGCTAGTAGTGTGTGACACTGTGCCTCTAGGGGAAGCAGGAGAGAAGGCAAGTAGTGGAAGAGACTGGAGACCAAGGTGTGCAGAGGCTCCAGGGGAAAGTTCAGCCCGAATAATGCAGAGCTTGAATCAGGGAAGGGGGGCGTCCAGCAGGGCAGAGAACAAACCCCTCACGGCAGATGGCTCCCTTGTCCCCACACGTTGCTATGACCAATTACCTGCTTTCAGAGGTGTCTTGGGGGTAGGTTTCTTTTTCACAGTTGCATCACCTGAAATAGAAAGTTCACAAGTTACTCCATTAGTTCTGTTTTCTCACAAGACTCCTGAGTGCTAGGAGGATGCAGTCCAGTCTACTGGCCCTTCATGGGTATAGAGTCCTCACTTGTGCACGTCCCTCTGGACATCGTGCAGTCTCACACAGACAGTCTCCTGATCAAATGGACATCAGTCCTCAGTGGGGCCTCTGGAGGTGGTCCCTGAAGCCTCCACTGACAGAAAAACTCAAAAAATTCTTAAGGTTCCAATGTCCATTTCAATGATGATGGCCCCAAACTCACTAACTATTCTCTCACCCTAACTTTCAAGAAACTCAGAAAGGAAATTATGTCAGATAAACCAACTAAAATTAGCCTTTGGTGTGGATCCAAGGGCCTCGGGCTTCCTTTGGGTCACAGACTGGACTGCTGGCTTTCACTTTTTAAAATCTTTGTTGAATGGATCAATGAATGAATGAACTAACCAATGGTCTCCTCCATTCCCACTGCCAAACAACTCACATAAAAAAAAAAAAAAAAAAAAAAGATCCAAACAGACCAGATTTGTAGAGCAAACCTGGTCATTTGGCTAAATAACAATATGATAAGTATGCAAAACTATCCTCGGCTATTTCCATGGCTTGTTTTCAATATTCCTTCAGGTCTATTCTCAAAAGCCACGGAACCTATCTACCCACAGGAAATGAAAGTCCACACGCAGACAAACACCTGCACGTGGACGTTTGCAGAGGCTTTATTTATAATTGCCCCAAACTGGGAGTTACCCAAACATCTTCAGCTGGAGAACGGATGAACTATGCACCTTTATACAAGGAAATTCTACCCGTCAATAAAAAGAAACAAACTACAGATACATCGCATGGATGAATCATATCAGTGAATTGTCTCTTCTGCTAAGAGAGGCCAGAATCAAAGGCTACGTACTGCATAATTCCATTTCCATGGCATTTAGAAAAGGCAAAACCACAGGGATAGAGAATAAATTAGTGCTTGCCAGAGGTGGGTGGGGGAGGGGTTGGCCGCTCAGAGGCAGGAGGCCACGTTTGGAGGCGACGGAACCTCTTTACTGTGGCAGTGGCTACGTGACTGCACGTGTCTGTCGAGGTCCGCAGCACTGCGCACCAGAATGGGAGAGTCTCACATATGTAAATTATACTTTAACACGAAAATGGGGAGAAGTTATTTAACCAATGAGATCTTCCCGAGTCACTCTCTATCAAATACCAACCCTCCAGCCAAGCAGTCCTTACCGTGCTTACCCGGCTTTATTTTCCCCCATGGCGCTTAACATCATGTAACAAACTATTTATTCATTATTTATTTATTGTTTGGCCTTTGCCTCCCCCCAAAGTATAAGCTGTATACCTAACATGCCTGACACATAGTAGATACTCAGTAACTATTTATTGAATGAACGAGTGTGATTGTGTTAACAATTCTTCATCCACAAAGCTTTGCCTCTGTAGATCACAGAGAGGCAGTGCTGTGTCCCGGACACGGAGCTGCTCTGTGACCACAGGCAAGGCAGCTAGCCCTGCGGACTGTCAGTGGGCATAAGTAAAACGGAAGACCGCTGCTACCCGTCCGAGAGCCCCAAGAGGACTGTAGAACCGACGCTGACAGAAGCACGCTGAGGGCGCGGAGCTGCTGACCAGCGGGTGTGTGGCTGGGCCCAGGGTGAGGCCCACTTCCATCAGGTCTGCCCTGGTTTGTCACCATTATTAGTTTGTCCATTCAACTCATAAAAGGGCTGACAACATGCCAGGCCAATGCCAATTGGTATAGACTACCAGCCTGGGTACGGAGGAGAAAACCAAACAAATGTAGAAATCAGCCTCAAGAGCTTAAATGTCAAGACATGTGGTCTTTTTCTTTTGCCAGAGGACATTTATAGGACAAATGGAAAATTTTGATGAAGTCCAATAAATTAGATGATAGGTAGCATTGTATCAATGTTAATTTTGTAGTTTTGATCCCCAAACTGTGATTTTATGAGATTGGCTATGTTTTTAGGAAATATACACTGAAGAATTTAGGTGCAGAGGATAACATATATGCAACTTACTTTCAAACTGCTCATCAAATGTGTGTGTGTGTGTGTGCACTCGCGCGTGTGTGTGTAGAGGTAGAGGGAAAGAGAAATGGAAAAAGAGGGGGAGAAAAATATGATAAAGCAAACATGGTAAAATGTTGATATTCGAAGAATCTGAGTGAAGGGTATACAAGATTTATTTGCATTATTTTTGCATCTTCCCTTTAAGTCTAAAATTATTTCAAAGTAAAAGTTAAATAGAGAGTTTAAAAATAAACTTACCCAGCCAACATGACATGGCTGTTCCGATGAAGGAGAAAGAGTACCGTGTGGGACAAGGAGGTGGGGAGGCGGGCAGGGCTAAGAGGCGGGACCCAGGTGGACCCCACAACTAGAGAGGATCTGAACTAGGGTTGGAGGAGGAGCCAGGCCCAGAGCTCAGGAGCGGGAAGGGGCTCAGAGTTGAGAATCAGGGTGGTGGTTGCTGGAGGTTGGCCACAGCACTGGGCTGGGGTTAGAGAGCAGTGGTGTGAAGACAGTGTGGCAACTTAACTTATAGAAAATGAACAGTGTAGTCCCTCAGTCATGCCAGTCACATGTAGTCAGTGGCTGTCACATTGTGCCGACACAGAACACTGCTGTCCTCACAGAAAGTTCCGCGGGGCAGAGCTGGTCTAGAGGCCACGTCAGAGTTAGGTCTTTGTCCTCAGTGACCAGAGTCCTCACGCAAATAGCAGTCTGACTGGCTGGAGGGCACTGGGGGGGCCCTACAACTTCTGGGGGAAAAGGATCCCCACTTAGGAGGCTACTGCCATACTCTGGGAAGGAGCCAATCACCCAGGTCCAGCTTTGGTAAAGGAAACAGAAAGGAAAATATAAATATGAGACAGAAGAAAAGTTAAAAAAAAAAAGTAGGGGATAAACGAGAGGGAGGTACAAAGATTCCTTAGAGAATTCTTGCTTGGAAAAATGGGGAAAATTATATTGATGGATGACAGAGTTTGGGAGTGTTAGATGAATTTGGTTTGGTCCAAGTGAATGTGGTGGATGAAAGAATTCAATCTGTATGTAGGCAAAAGCCTAGACCAGAATTCAGAGATCAAAGGAAGGTTCGTAGAAGCCGCAAGTGAAACATTTCAGGATCAAAAATGTGATTTACAATGCCAACTGTGAGGATGGCTCAGTTCTTTGGGGAACAGAATGCAATGAAAGGGGAGAAGGGGCTGTGGAAGGCTCCGAGAGGCGGACGGAGGACAGTCGCTGCAGCCCAGGTGGATGAGCGCACCGGGTGATGGGTGGGGCTGGAGAGGGCAGGTGCGGTGGGGCGGGAGTGTCAGAAGTCACTCAGGAAGAGATTCTCAAGGAAACAGATGGAGAGTCAACTAATCCATCACAAATTCTGGAGGTGAAAGGGACAAAGAGAAATGGGGTGACAGACTAGGAATGTCAAGCTAAGGTGTCTTCCAAAGTGAGAGAGAAGAGTGTGAAGGCTGGGAAAGGGAGAGCTCAGAGATGCTGGGCAGGAAGAACATGAGAAAGCCAAATCCCTTGGGAGTGGATACTGGATGGAATACGAAATACCCATGAATGGCTGAGCCATGAAGCCCTCGTCTTTTCATCCGAGGCTGCTGGGGAGAAGGAAGAGAGAGTCCCTCAGAAGAAGAAGAGAGGCGTCTATCACGCTGGAATCCGATCTCCTGTGGAGAGGGAAAGTTATCCCATCAAAGGGACTTTGTGCAAGGCTGTTGCTGTGGGCTTAGCTGTGTCCCCCCAGATTCGCTTGTTGAAGCCCTAATTCCCACACCTCAGAACATGACTAAGATGGAGCCTTTGAAGAGGTGATTAAGTCAAAACAAGGCTGTTAGGGGAGGTCCTAACCCAATCTGATTGGTGTCATAAGAAGAGGAAACCTGGACACAGAGGAAAGGCCGTGTGAGGACACAGTGGGAAGACGACCACCTCAAGCCAAGGAGAGAAGTCTCAGCAGAAACCGAACCTGCTGACACTTGAATCTTGGAGTTCTAGCCTCCAGAACCATGAGACAATACATTTCTGCTGTTTAAGCCACTCAGTCCGTGGTACTTTGTTAGGGCAAATGAACGCAGCTGTGGCTGGCTCTCGGGGCCAGGAAGGAAGCTGACGGGCCCTGGAGCGGTGGGCCAGGAGTTGGCAAGGAGGGGACAGCAGCACAGATTGAAACCAGATGACATCAGAGTCCCGCCCTATCCTGATCTTGGCAGCCCTGGTGAACCTATGTATCGGGTGTAGAGCCCAAACTAATACTCATCTTTCTGTTGCTATAGTCAAGTGGAATGGAAGGCCTACGTATTATGGCTTTTGTTCTATAAATTTGGAGCTTTTGCTGTTTGAATTGGCTAGCATTTGAAATTGGTTTGGTTCCTCTCAGTAAAAACAATTTTATTTTTAAAAAGTTTTTAAAAAAATTTTATTTATTCATTTCTAGAGAGAGGGGAAGGGAAGGAGAGAGGGAGAGAAACACTGATGTGTGAGAGAAACAGCTCCACTGGTTGCCCCTCACACGCCCCCAACCAGGGACCTAGCCTGCAACCCAGGCATGTGCCTGAGTGGGAATCGAACCGGTGGCCCTTCAGTTTGTGGTCCGGTGCCCGGTTCACTGAGCCACACCAGCCAGGGCAGTAAAAACAATTTTAAATGTTAATATTTTGTATCCTATTCTATATGTATTTTGTATGACCACTTGCTGCAATCCATTAATTGTGTTCGGGGCTTAGAAGAACATAATTTATGGATTGGAAAGGAGAGCCATCTGACGCTAAAACCTGGTTTCTTGAAGAGAGCTGGATTCGGTGAGTTGTCTCTAACCCATGGCTGCATCATCCTTTTTATCATTTGGTTCTTACCCCAATCAAACAAATGCAGGGCACCTCGCATTGTTTTCATTTCATGAAAAAGGAGGTGGGTTCGTAAAAGCTCATGTGGCCAAGTAGAAATATGTCCAGAACCAAAACCAGCACCTTTTCCTCACACTGCGGCTTGTCCGTTTCTCCCAAGGCCCCCTCCCCACCCATATCCCATCACCAGTGTATGCCGACTAAATACCTCCTCCGTCTGCCACTTTCCACATCCCCCTGTCACCACTCTGGCCTTAACTCTACCACCGTCCAGGCCCCGCCCCAATACATCCATCACCCTGAGGCCAAACTTGTCTTTCTCGAATGCAGAGCCGATGTCACTCCTGGTTATACCTCTCCAGTGACTGACCACCGCCACTCAGGATCAAGCTCAACGCATCTTACAGGGGCCTTTGAGATCTGCCCCTGGCTTTCATCTCCCACCTGCTTTCTTACTGCTCCCTCTCAGGGAACGTCCTCCCCCATGCCCTTGATGCTCATTACCAGTGGTTCTCAAAATCCAGTGTGCCTCTAGTGGTTCTCATGATGACTGGGGACACTGCTAAAAGCATAGATTGCTGGCCTTTCCAGGTTGCTGTGGTGCTGGTCCCTGCACCACCTGCTGGGGGTGCTGTTCTGTGTTCCCAATGCCTTCCAGTTTCTGCAATTCTAGGCTTCTGCTGTCAGCTCTTTGCTGACTGATGCACACACTTCAGGCAGGTCTCAGCTCATGGATCTCCACCACCAGGCTGGGTTCCATGCCCCTCCAAGGTGGGCCTAACTCAGCACCCATCCCAAGGCAATGTAATCGCAGAAAGCTGTCTCAACATGCATATGCTATAGCACGCTCCCTGGGGACAGGAGCAGGACTCATCTTGCTCACCTGTTGTACCCCCAGTGCCCAACTCGGTACCTAACACATGCTTGAAAAATAGCTATTAAAGCCATGAGTGGAACCCCTGAGGACCTCTGTTAACTGGGGAATTCCCAAGAACGCTCCCAGGCTCTAATGCTGAGACATATGGTAAGTCCTGGGGCTTGAATCCTTGTTCAACTTTCCATGAAAAAGAGAAGCCTCCTGGCTTACCAACTGGATGAAATCTGCCAGGAGCTGAGCCTTCCACTCTAGACAGGAGACAGAGGCTGGAAGAAGTGAAGTAGCCCAATAAAAACATCATGGATCAAAGCTCTGAATTTGGATGCCTCCAGGGAAACCTGGGGCAGGGCTGGGGAGGCCAGTCTCCAGCTGTCTGCACAATCTATTTCTCACTTCTGCTCAGCCTGCACAAGTCTGAGCCTACTCCTGGCCTCACGAACCTTTCTTCTGTTCTGGCGGGAAGGTCAGCACACCACAGATGTTTCTAGACTGCTCAGTCTGAAGGCATCTGAGTACATCTCTCCAGTGAATTGAGGGCTAAAGCATTTTGGAGATTGAAGGTGGATCTTGACGAGTCAAAAGGTTCTGAGATAATGAAGAGCAAAGGAGATTAAGGAGGTAGCTTGAACAGCCTTGGGTACAGGGAGGTCCCTGGATCTCGGCCTCTCCGGGGACATTGCTCTTTTTAGGTAGTTAACTAAAATTAGACATCAAAATCTTCACAATTCCCAAAATCAGGAGTAACTTTCTCCTAAAGCTCCCAAAGGCTGAGTGAAGTATGGAGGGGACACCAACCCTGCAGGCTGAGCCAGAGCAGGAGGGTGGCAGTGAGGAGCTGGGAGGGGAGGCTGAACCCCACTCCCTGCACTGGGTAGGCTCAGGGCTCTGGGCCACTTGACAGCCCCCGCCCCCCACCATGCACACACCAGGCCCGTTCCCGGTCCTCACAGATTGGTGCAGAAATGTTGGTTATCTTCCCAGAATGAACATCTCTGCACAGATTTCCTGCACACATCCCCTCACAGCAATGGCTGGCACATAAGAACATTCCGGGTGAACACCGCTCCTCTTGTCACTGCAAACACGCATCCCCCGGCCCCCAGGACACAGAATGTCAGGGTGGTCGTGAAAGAGGCAGCCAGCATGCTTGGGACAGCAGTGCCAGGGCTGCTTGACTGGCATCCTCCAGGCCCTCCCTGGGGAGACCCCTTCCTGCCATTTAGCTAGCTCGCGGGAGACAGTGGGACAGCTGGGAAGGAGCTGAAGCAGCAGCACAGGGCTGGGTCACGGGGTCACATGCACACGGGGGGGAGGACGGTAGTGGCACCGTCACTCCTCACAGACCAGCACTTTGGTTGAGAGTAACTGGAAATCGGTACCCCGGTTCTTTCAAAGACATTTATGGGAAGACCCCAGCATCTCTCCCAGGGTCCCAACACCTTTCACTGTCAAGAGAGCCTCAATGCCAAGCCTCAACCTCTTTGCATTTCCTTTTAGCTCTTTGAATCCTGTCAGGACTTAACATTCCCCATGACCTTGAAAGAATATTTAAGAGAAAGATGATATGAGCCCAGACCCTGTGGCTTAAGTTGGTTGGGCGTTGTCTCACAAAGCAAAACGTTGTCGGTTTGGTTCCCAGTCAGGGCATGTGCCCAGGTTGTGGGTTTAGTCCCAGGTCCCAGGATGTGTATGACAGGCCTGTTTCTCTCCCACCTTGACGCTTCTCTCCCTCTTTCTCTCTCCCTTCCTCTCTCTAAAAGTAAATAAAATCTTTTAAAAAAGAGAGAAATATTTGATTCTGGGAAAACCTCTTAGGAAAACTGAACACTGCTTTTGATATCCAAAGGTGCTTTCAAGTTGACGTGACTTTTGATTTCGGAGAGAAACACATATGCAAGGCCAAAGCGAAGATGTCAACAAGCATCGGAGTCTGGATGGCCCATCGTGGACACTGAGGCCAGAGAGACCAATGTCACAGGTAAAGCTAGGGCCAAGGTGGGGAATGGAATACAAAGGAGTGTTTACCTGCATCTCCCCACATCCTGGAAACACGGTACAGGCAGAGACCCTTAAAGCATGTCAAGTTATGAATTGATCTGAAGAATCAAATACTTACTACGTCCCTGCTTCAGGCCAGGCACAGAAGATTCAGAGATGGACAGGCCCTGGCGTCTGTCCGCAAGAGGGAAAAGTGCCCCATGGACACCCCTCCATCTCTTTCACAAAAGACCAGCGCCTCTGTGGACCGAGAGAAAACATCACCGAGTCTAGTGCTGCCCTGGCATGGCCTCGTCTGCATTTTCTAAAACCTTTTCTTAAGCCCTACTGACGTCTTCCACACAAAATTCCATGCAGATTCCTTCCAGCTAGAACACTCTAAACCTGGCCCTTCTGCTCACGGCCCCCTTCCTCTCAGGACGTTTCTGCTGCTGTGTAACACGACCCGGTGCTGGCTGCACCTCTGACCCTTCACACATCAGATGACATGGAGGAGAGTTAGCTGACCTCACCTGAACTGCGTCACTCACCTAAGAAAACAAGCATTCCATGGAACGGCCTGATGTCAGAGCTGGAAAAGCCTGGGTTAGCCGAAGAAAGCCCCAATTCGGCAGGTGAGGAAATCAAGGTCCAGCAGGACAAAAGCCTTTGACCGAGTCCACTTGTTCAATTAGTGATAGAACCAAGACTTTTGGACACTGCTCTCTAGTACCAGTGGCTATCTGGCCACACCCTGTGCCCAAGCAGCTCCCTCCCCATACCCACGCTGCCCAGGGAGGAGTCCTGGCGACTCCCTCCCAGCCTGTGCACTTCCCTCCTGTTCCTTCTCCAAAGGCAGGAGACGACCTGCTCTGGGCTGGAGGGGTCGATGAGGTTCCATGAGTGCTGGCATTAAATACCCATCAAGAGGGGAAAACCAGCCATAAAAGATATTGGGACAACTGACCAAAATTAAATACGGACGTGGATTAGATAGCAGTATTGGCTCAATGTTAAAATTCCTCATTTTCATAACTGCATTGGGGTTACATTCCTAGGAGATGTATGATGAGATATTTAGAGGTCAAGGGTATGATGTCTCTAATTTGTTCATGAATGAAATATATACAAGGGGGGACCCCCCCAGAACCGGAATTATCTTCTAGAGGGTGGGCCTCTTTGTAGTACAGGCTTCCTCTGCTAGGTGAGTGTTCTAGGAACCCATCTGTATCAGTGTACCAGCTGGCATTGTTGTGAGAGGCTGCGTTCGGCTTCAGTGAGTCTGTTTTAAAGGCTCTTTCATCAGGTTTGTCCATTTCATGTTGGGTGATTTGTGAGTGTACCTGCCCACACTGTGTTGACTGGCGCAGCCACTGTGGAAAGCAGTATGGAGATATCTCAAAAAATTAAATAGGATCAGCAGTTTTTAACCAAAAACAGCATGACCCCTGAGCCCCACCCTCCCTATTCATCTGATCTCTCCCTGAGCAACTTTTTTTTTGTTTCCCGGATGAAAAAAGTCCTCGAAGGTAAATGTTTTGCTGATGTGGAAGAGGTGAAACACAAAACGGCAGAAGCACTAAAAGGCATCAAAATTGATGAGTTTAAAAACTGTTTTGAGCAGTGAAAAATGTCTCAGTAGGTGTATTGCATCAAATGGAGAGTACTTTGAAGGTGACTGAAGTTTAAACATGTAATAATAAATACACAATTTTTATAAATAAATTCCATTTTTTTGGGTCCCCCTTGTATCTATATGATGAATGGTGAATATATGAACATATACATAGTGTGTATATATATATACATATATATGATCTATTATAAAGATATATCTATTTTAATATATGAATGTATACATACAGAATGATAAAACAATGAAAGAAAATGTAAGTAATTGGTGAACCTAAGTAAGTATATACAAGTTTATCGCACTATTCTTGCACCTTTTCTGCAAATTTGAAGTTGTATCACGTAAAGTGATTTTAAAATTTTCATGGAGAGGCACGCAGAGCACACCCTGACAGGTCTCCAGGTCCAGGGAGGCATGCCAGCTGCCCCTCCTCCACTCCCCGCTGCAATGACAGGTGGGCCTTGGCCCCGCAGCGGGCAGACAGGGCCCGGCCAGGCCTGTGCGGGCGGCATGACGCGTGGGGCCCTGAGGCCATGGCCAGGCACAGGGTGCTTGTGCCCGGAACCCAGCAGAACACAGCGCAGGGCTGGCCTCCCAGTTCCACCTCTTACTAGCTGTGAAACCCTGGCAGGAAAATTTAGTGTTCTGAGGCTCAGTTTTGCTCATCTGTAAAATGGGAACAGCTCAGAAGGGTGAGACTTGCCTGAAGTGACATGGATTGAGAGCCTTAGAGGCATGTGCTCAATAAATGCTTGTTTTGGAGGACAAGCAGACAGTCCTCGGAGTCGGGTGCCCTCACGAGATTCATTCCAGCACGTTGCAGTTTCTCCCTCCAACAGTGTTATCATCCCTCTCCAACCAAACCACATTCTTCTCCTCCCAAATGGGACCAGAGTCTCCCATATCCTTAAATCTCCCCACACAACCCCCCTCTGCGCTCCTGTACTTGTGAGCTGGGGTCTTGCAGGTTAACACGTTCTTCTGTAGGTTTTCTCCCGCCCCGCCCCGCCCCTGGGGCTGGGGCAGACCGGCTCAGCAGCGGAGTGCTCCTGGGGCTCTCAGGCCACGGTGCGGACAAGTGCTGTCCACACACTGAGAGCTCACTGCCAGGACTGGACACGGCGGCTGCGGCGGGGAGGGCATGCAGAAAGGGATCTGGCCACAGTCTGTTTAACAAGAAAACCACTCAGCCTTCCCTTGGCCACTGGCAGGAAGGATGGATTTCCTGGTTAGATTAGGTACGTCCCAGCCCTCAGCAAAACGAACACACATACACAGCCGGGCCACTCCAGGACACGGGTCTGTGGGCCTTCTGATGCGATCGGAGGTATCTGGGACTGGGGATGGCAATGCCGAGAGGAAGAACGCAAGGGGCAGAGGTGTGCAGATTGCATGACATATTGGCATATGTAAATGCAAATGCACAGAATAAAATAATTGTGAATATATTTGAGGTGAGCAGAATTGGGGGTAGAGAAAGTGGCCTTTCACACTGTACTTGGTATATTTTGATATGATTTAAAATATTTAAATAAGAATGCATGTGTACTTAACTTGCACGGTTAACAAAGAATACAAATTATCCCCCAGTGAGAAAAGAACAGCCGTGCAGACCTAAAAGACACCCTGCTCACTTCCTGTCTCTGGGCAGCTGCCTCCTCAAGGGGTACCAGGTGGGGGTGGAATCTGGGTGGATGGGCCAGCAGAGGAATTCCAAGTGGCCATTGCTGTTCCTGGAGGCACATTTCCATTCCTTTGGGGGCAAGACATACGTCTGTAACCCTAACATGAAGGCTCTCTACGTAGAGTGAAATTCCCCTTCAGCATACAAGCAGCATCTGCTATAGTCAACCCAGTTGGGAATGTGTTCATTTCCTACAGACATGGAGCACTTTCTGCCAGCCCCGCATCCACCACTAAGCGCACTGCAGTCTTGAGCCCCTTTCCTGCTCCCGCTGGAGGGGGAAGAACCGAGGCTTCCAGCCGCCCCACTGCAGAGCAGAACATCTTAACTCCCAGCAGCACAGGTGGTGACTGAGATACTCTGAGGACTGGGCCCTGAGGTGTTCACACTTACTGGAGGCTGTAGAGGAGACCCCTCTGCTTCTCCAGACCAGCAGTACAGGGGCTCCGGGCTTCCCTCTGGAACATCTGGTCTCCAGCCTGGCCTACCACACACTGGAACGATCCAAGAGCTTCAACAAACACTAAAGCCCCAAGAGAGTCTGATTTAACTAATCTGGGGTGCAGCCCAGGCAGCGGCGCTTTCACATCTCCCCAGGTGAGTCTAACGTGCGGCCAGGGCGGCAAGGCCTGGCCCTAGAACTGGATGATGACAACGTGGAGTTTTCCACCCCTCTCTTCTCCAGGACAGAGCAGAGCCCAGGGCCTGTCTGCTCACTGTCTCCAGCTTGTTTTCTCTTTCCCAGCTCTCCTAGGACCCCGTCTCACCTCCCTCAGGACCTCCCTGGGATGGATGGACCAGAGCTGAGGACAGGAGGGTGCTGACCTCCCAGCTCAAAGCCCATGCAACTCGGCTCGTGCCCCGAGGACTGGTGAACAAGCAGCCAGCCCCCTAACTCACATGTCCTAGGTGCTCGTCTAAGACCCTGCATCTCTTCTGCTCACATTTCCCGTAACTAATAGAGCACGGGCATAAGAAATCCTTTTGCAAGATAAAAATCATTAATCCATTTTTACTAGGTTTTTCTTAGAACTGTTTATGCACTTCCAACAACTCATTAAAGATCCACTCTTGATAATCCGAGGCAGACCCAATATACTGAAGGCTGAGCATCCCCGACGGCCTGGCTGGAATAGCACAAGGAGCCCAAGCTCATCATTAGGAAGGGAAATACAATGCTTTGAGAAGAAGAACAAAACTAAGTCACAGAGCACCGTGTTGTAATGGAAAGAGAGAAACTGCCTTCTAATTAATCAAGCTCAGTCACTTCCCTCTATTAGTATGAGTATTTAAGAGCTTATCTGGTTTGTGTTTTGAACATAGAAAGTGTGTGTGAGGAATGTTCAAAAATTCCACACCCTCTGTCAAAATGTGAGGATTCTAAGCATGGTTCTAACAAAATCAGACCAATAATTAACCAGCAGGGGAAGCCAGGTCTGCCACATCGTGAATTTGTGGACTCTGCACATTAGCCTTCCTTGGCTGCTTCCTCCATTAAAGAAACTGCCGCCCCCCCAAAATATACACATATACAAATTATGAGGGAGGACCCCCCAAAATTGGAATTATCCTCTGGAGGGTGGACCCCTCATAGTACAGGCTTCCTCCGCTAGGTGAGTGTTCTAGGAACCCATCTGTATCAGTGTACTAGCTGGTGTTGTTGTGAGAGGCTGCGTTTGGCCTCTGTGAATTTTTTTTTCAGCTTGTTTGCCCATTTCACAATGAGTGATTTACGAGCGCACCTGCCCATTCAGTGCCGAGTGTTCAGCAGCTTTTGACTAAAAATGGCATGACCCTTGTGCCCCACCCTCCCTATTCACCTGATCTCACCACAAGCAACTTTTTTGTTTCCCAGATGAAAAAAGTTCTCAAAGGGAAATGTTTTGCCAATGTGGAAGACGTGAAACAAAAACTGGCAGAAAGCACTAAAAGCCATCAAAATCAATGAATTCAAAAACTGTTTTGAGCAGTGAAAAGAAAGACTCAATAGGTCACAGGTTCGATTCCCAGTCAGGGCACATGCCTGGATTGCGGGCCAGGTCCCTACTGGGTGCAAGAGGCAACCACACATTGATATTTCTCTCCTTTCCTTTCCCTCTCTTTAAAAAAATAAATCAATAAAACCTTTAAAAAATAGTCTCAATAGGTGTATTGCATCAAATGGAGAGTACTTTGAATGTGAAAAAAGTTTAAACATGTAAAAATAAACACACAATTTTTATAAATAAATTCTGATTTTTTGGGGTCCCCCTTTGTATATTTCCAATTGCATTGGTATAAAGATGACTATATTGATATTATGAATTAAAACATTTTCTTTGATCTAAAGTTTACTTTTTTCTTCCAATTTCATAAGATGTTTGGATTTTTGTGGGCCTGTGAAAGCACTGTGGACCCTATGTTTCATGGCTACAGATAAGTGGGCCCCAGGGGAAGCTGTGAACCAAGAGAGGAGGAGGGAGCTAGTATTCAGTCGCAGGAGAACTGAGAGTGGAGGGGAGAGAGCGAGACAACACATATCACCAGAACAGTGGGAAGAAGACAGCCGATGGCAGAAGGGAGGTGCTGAGTGCTACAGGAGCTCACAGAAGGGGAGTTACTTCCAGATGGAGCAAGGACGAGCTCAGAGGTGAGGTGGCTTTTCCACAGGAGCCCATCCCATGAGAGAGGTGCCAGAACAAAGGTGTAAAGGAAGGAGCACGGGGATGTCCAGTGCACACTGAGGAGCTCAGTTTGGCTCGAGTATAAACTAGGAGTAAAGGAGATGGGACAGCACTCAGAAAGGAGGCTGAGGTCAATGTCAGAATGTGTGAGTACTCGTGTGGCAGGCGAGCCAGGGCAGGCAACACGCGGTGAGAGGCTTACTTGTGTGAACCACAGGCTCCGGGGGGCTGCTGGGCACTCCAGCCAGGAATGATAAGGTCAGAGCCCAGTTTCAAAAGGTCTACCCACCGGCAGGAAAGACTCACCCGGGAGAAGCTCTCATGGGAGTCTTGTGAGAAGTAGAAAGGACACAGGTGTGATTGAGGGCGGATGTGGACGTGCCCCACCACCGAGGCTGTGGGCAGGTCGGGGGAGACGGGGGTGTCTGAGAAAGGGCCATTGGCTCCATCTCCAGGAGTTCATGGGGCAATCGGGTGCAGGCCAGGCAGGAGGGCTCTCTGCTGGCCCTCAGTCCTGGGGTTGTCTAGAAAAGCTGAACAAGTACTTACTCTCTGTTCCTAGCACAGGAGGAAGAGAGCTCTTGGGCCTCCGGGCTTTCATCTCAGGGGCCTTGGCATTCTCACTGGCAGGAGCATCTGGAACAAAACAGGTGACCACAGACATTAGTTGGCAGCTGCCCAAGGAAACAAGCAGAGGAGGCATCTCAATGAAAATCCCACCCCAACCCAAATGAGGGCTTCCTCCCCTTCCTGGTCCCACTCTGAGGTCTTCAGTGCCTGCTGAGCAGTCTGCGCCTGCTCCTGGGACCTTCTTCCACAAGAGCACCAAAGAAGGAGTGTCTCTGCACTGGGCCTTATAAATCAGGCAGAGAGTGCAGTCAGTCCCCTGGGCAAGATGGATGGACAGGATACCCTGGGAGCTAGTTAGCACTTTCCGCTCCACAGCAGGCCCCTGCTGCCAGCAATCACATTACAAGGAGCAGGAGGAGAGTCAGTGGCCCTCCACTCACCTCTCCCCATCCTCTCCCTTCATGGGTGTTGACTCCTGCAGGAAAAACATTATGCATCTCTGAAAGTCTGCTCTGTGTGGAGAGGTCTCTTGTACCAGGGAAGAAGGAACAGGGTCCTGCTCGTGGGCTCACGGCCTGGAGGGGGCCTGTACCTCTGATTTCTTGGACCTCCTTCTATAGATGGATGCTGACAGTCAAACCTCCACACCAGACAGAGATCTCTGAGCAGGTGGCCGGCATGCCTCACCCGCTCTGGGCCAATTACTGGGGCTTCCGTATCCCTCCCCAAAGAGGACCCAATGAAACCCTGTGGCAGCAGCCTGCGGGCGGAGCTAAAACTCTGCGAGATGAGCGCGCAAATCCTCAGGCCTCTGCTCCACCTCCCTCTTCCTAGGAATGCATACCGTGGATAAGGTCAGGGAAACCCTCCTTTGGCAGGGCAGCAGGTAACATCACGTTGCGCTGGGCCGAGGTGGGCCAAAAAGGCCCTCGCTGGGCCCTGAGGAGACGGGACTTTGGGAAGTTGAGGGGAAACCACCCAGGGCCTCAGATAAGAAGCAGCTGGCCCAACAGCTATCATTGTGCTCCAGCATTTTCCCCACAAGGAGCTTTCTTCAGGGTTCGTGCTGGGAGGGAGCCTGCCCATCAGAGCCCCTTCCTGTCCATCCTTTTCCTGCTCCTGAAGAGAGGAAGAAAGGAGCGGGTGGGACTTTCCAGCTGAGGCTTCAGCCACATTCCTGTGGCTTGGCTGGGGAGGAAGCGCTCTCTTGCTCTGCCGGCCGCCTGGGTGGGCAGTCCTGGCTGCTCACACACGCTCCCTCCTAGGGGTTTTAGGATGGGCACGGGGAGCAGAGAACTAGGGGCTGGCACAAGGATTCTTGGTGCTCCCATCTGGATGCATTGCTTCTCCTAGAAGGCATTTGGATCTGCTCCAGAATGTGGATCTGCCCGTACAAATCCTGCCCACTTCCTATTAGCTGGGCAAGCCAGGGAGGAGGCCCGGGGCAGGCATTGTCCGGGCTCACAGCAGCAAGGCACAGAGGTCTCCAGGGAGTCGGCCCAGGACTATACACTCGCTACTACAGGAGTGATTAAATAGAACTTGGGCCAGTATGTGACAGGCGATGGGGCTGAGGGAGTGCAGCTGGAGGAAATCCTTTTAAGCAGCACTTGAAGCCCAGGCCCCTCTGCTGCCTCCACTCCCCACTGCATGGCATCCTCCTACCATGTTCCGTGACAGCAGGAAGCCCAGCCAGTGGGTCGGGGGTCCCTGCCACCTGCAGTTGACACTGCCTGCATCCTGTCTCCTCAGCGGGTGGCTCACACACCAGGGTCCACGTGGACGTGGACAGAGGAGCAGAGAGAACAATGGGAAGAGGATGACTTCATTTTCTCACGTTGGGCTTTCCCCCAGGCCTGGTGGTCATTCTCAGCTACAGAAAAGTCCTCAGTACATATCTGTTGACCTCTGTGCCTCAACCTCAGCTACACTTTAGAAGTACCTGCGCCCAAGTATCACACTTCCCAGATCCTGGGTTAATGGGTCTGGGTCGGGGCCAGGTGTCAGTATTATCCAAAAACTCCACATGATGCTAATATGTCGCTAGGCTGAACACTGGTCTCTCTCCTCATGCTGTGTGTGTGTGTGTGTGTGTGTGTGTGTGTGTGTGTTTAGAAGTGGGCCTGGGGCTCAGGGAGAGAGCGTATTGGGAACTATTCCAAGAGACAGGAAAGCCTGTCAGTGCTTCCCTTGATACGGGGGATTAGGGGTCCAAATCCAGGAGCATGGGGTAAGTCCACGTTTCCCTTGTCCGAGGCCCTCCCAACTGTCCGCCTTTCACGACCAGCACTGCTGCCATGCATCAGTAGCAATGGAAAGGTGCGCCGGCAATTTGTTTGTTTCCCCCCTTTTTAAGGAAAAGGAGGAGAGGGCAGAGCACATATAGACATTTCTGTGATCCTTGGCTCCAGCGTTCTCTTTGCCATTTTTCTCCTGGCAAGTTCTGGGGCATCAGAAGAGGGAGATAAAAGAAGGATCAGGGTTTTTGTTTCGTCCCTATTTGTTTGTTTTTAACCGATAGGTAAACCAAGGCATAAGCAAGCAAACGATGAGAGACCCAGTTTTCCTGGGCTCTTGAAAGAAGGGCGATAGGGCCTGAGATTCCTGCTGTCCTGGTGGGGCTGTGCTGGGCTTTGCTTCTAAACACCGTCAGAGTAGGGCTGAGAGGGGAGGGTTCTAGTTTGCAGTCTTGAGATTGTGGGCAAATAATGCCAACTGCCTTGGGCCTCTCTTTCCACATCTGTACAAAGGGAACGACACTTACTTTCTCTGCCTCACAGTGTCATGAGGCTCAAAGGAGAGAACGCATACACCAGTGCTCCGGACAGCGGAAGAACGGTTGTGTACTGTTAATTTGTTCCTCCTGTTCACATTTCCTCGCCTCCTTCCAGCTCTGCTTTAAAAGTCCCCACCTTCAGGAAGCCCTCCCTGACTGGCTCCAACCACATGTCTCCAGCCTCTGCCTCTGTCCTCAGCTCTTGGGTGCTGGCTTTACACTGACGTTTGAGTGCACTTCCCTGTCATGGGCTTTGAACCTTGTTTTTAGAAGTTCTGTGCATCTTATCTTTCCATGTGGCCATGAGGAAAGGGCTGATTTTCCTTTCAAACCAGGTGCGCCCCCAACTTAGAGCCCCTCTTTCCTCTGCAGTCCCCACCCCCACCCCATGGGGGCTGTGCGTGCACCAGGAGCCACTAGACCTCCGTGAGAACCACAGCAAGGAGTGGGCTGGGAGGACCATGTGCTTAATCAAAGCCAGCTTTGTGCTCACATAGCTGCCCAGAGGATAAAAATAATAGTAATAAAAGTTTAAGAGCAGCTTGTATTTTCTGTCTATTTTAATCAGTTGGTGATGAAATTGAACTCCATTTCTAGATCTGGGCCCCAGGGCTGGAGTCCTTTGCTGGTCTGGTTGTGCCCTGAAGAAGCATGGGGAGGAAGATGGCAGTGGGGGTGTGGGGGCCTCCATATAGAGAGAAGAACATGTCCTTATATGGACAATGCCTCATCCCTTCCCTCCCAGGCTATCTCTGGACTCAGCCCTCCAGGGGCATATTTTTTCTTCTATCTCTCCCAAGATGTTGGTTCCCTGAGTTCTTCCCCTAGGTAGGAGGAAAGGTATAGGGAGGCTTTTGAGGAGGGGTTTGAGTTTCCAGAAGCCCCAGGAGGGGTCAGGACAGAGTGGTTGGTCTCCCCCTCTTCCCAAGATCAAGCAGCATGCTGGCATAACCAAGAGAGTCTACTTAGGAAATAGCTGCTTTCTGGCTGCGCTGCTTGGTGACTGAGTCCTTGGGCAAGTGCTTGAGCTTTTCTGAGCTGATCTTTTCAACCAGGAAAGTGGGAACAACACCCCAACAGAGGAGTGAATGGGATGTAAAGTCATAGCTGCCATTTATTGGGAACTTACTGGTGCCTGGCACAATCCTAAGTACTTTGTATGATTGTTTCACATTAAACCATACCATTCATCAATATTCAAGTATTTTTGACCTGCTAAAACACCCATTTCATTTAGTTTAAACGAAAACACATTAGTTGTCTGTGCTGATATTAAGAATAAATGTGAAAACAGAAGCAGACTTATGAATATGGAAGGACTGAAGCCAAGGAGAGAAGGGTAGGTGGAAATCGGTTCAGCCACCATCAGAAGCAGGCATGGTGGCGCTTGGGTTGCAGTGTTTAGGAGCCAAGGCTTGGGTTTAAATTCCCATCCAGTTAGATATTAGCTGCATGGCCTTTGGCAAAGTCTCAGTTCTGTATGTCTCGAATCAGGCCTTTTTACTGTCACTCCTCTGAACCCCCTTGTCATGGTTACCAATGAGCTCCAGCTTGCCAAATCCAATGGCCAACGCTCATGCTCATTTTATTCTACTTGGCAACAGCATCTGATGCACTGATCTCCATCCTTCCTTTCTTATCTAGAAGACCAACATTTGGCTTCTGGGACACACCTCTCTCGAATTTCTTCCTGTTTCATTGGGACCATTCCATTTCAGTCTTCTTCGCAGACTCCTGTCCTGCCATACTTCTCAATGGTGGACTCTGCTTCCCTCCCTGCTCCATCCACGGCCACTCCTTAGGGACTTCACCCAATCCCAGGGCATTAGGTGATCTCATATGTGTATGGTTCTCCAAATCCTGTCTCCAATCTTGGCCTCTGTCCTCAACGCAGGTTCATCTAAATGCTTGTCTATGTGACATGCCCACCTGGATGTCTAGTGGGCATCTTAAACTTCACATGAATGAGACTCTTGCTCGTTCCCCTTACCCTTGCATTCTAATATCAGTAGGTGGTACCATCATGGATCCGCACGCACTCCCCACAGACTAAAAGTTGCCTTTGACTTACCTTTCATCAGCAAATCCTATCAGCTCTACCATCAAGATAGATTATGAATCTGATTACCTGCCACTTCTTCCACTGGTGCCTAAGCTGCTATTGTCTCCTGCATGGACTATTGCAGCAGCCCCCTAGAGGTCTTCCTGCTCTCCCTGCCTCTCACCCGCTCTGGGTGAAACTACCACATGGCCACCTGAGTGAGCCTGTAGATGCTCAGTGTTGTCCCATCACCATTAGAATAGAATCCAGTTCCTCTGTTGCAGCCCACATGGCCTGGCCGATCTGGTTGCTGGTCCCCCTCCGCCTCATTTCCCAGCACTCTGCTCCTTATTCAGGCTCAGCCATCCTGCCTCCTCTCCTCCCTTCCTGCAGGTCTCTGTTCAAACGCCACTTCCTTAGAGGCCCCAGAACCACCCTCTCTGCAACAGCCTTCCTTTCCCACTACTCCACTTTGCTTTTTCGAATGTGTGATATTGCCTGAAATTTTATGATGTATCTGTTCATCTATATTAGTCTCCCCCTCATTAGGATATAAAATCCCTGAGAGCAGAAACTTGTTTTGTTCATTGCTTTTAACCTCAGCTCCTGGAATGCAGCCTGGCAAAGTGGGCACTCACATATTTGTGGAATGAATGACAGTGTGGGTGCCCACTGGAACGTTACCTCCCACCACACACGTGCACAGCCCTTCATAGTCACAAAGCCCTTGATCTCACCAGCAGCTGAGGCTGGATGCCCTTAACCAGGCTGTCTGGGGAAGGGCGGCCTGAGCTGGGAAGGGCTGGATGAGCCAGTGAGGGTGTGGAGGTGTCTTGGGACTCCTGCCTTGGGATTTTGACCTAAAGGGGTCTTTGTTTTCTCATCTCTCACCTGGGTCAGAATAAGTGGGAATGGGTCACTCAGGCCAGGTATGCAAAGGACTTCCTAGCAGGAAGGGCTGTTACTAAGGGAGGCCTGGAATTCTTGGAGTGTGGACACTGCCATGTTATTCATCAGACAGGGGGCCATACTAAGTTGTGGAAAGGTACAGGCTTCAGAACCAGACACACCCAGGTGTGAGTATCGCCTGGGTAACTCATTTGTAACTCCCTGTGCAGAGTGGCTCGAAGGGTGTGTGTCGAGAGACACCCAGAGACCCTGTGTCTCTTGCATACGGTCTGCGTGAGCTGGGAAGGCTGCTGACCCTCACAGCTTTCTCAGTGACAAAGACACTCTGCCCAACTAATGCATAAGCTAAAAACGCAGAAGGCAGGCCTTGAAGGTCAGCCTCTCTTTCTTCCTGGGTGAGTTTTCTGGCAAGCCTTAAGGCTAAGGAGCCTACAGTCCTTTACTATTTGCTCTGGGCTTCATTTTCCTTCTGTGGCACAAGTTGACACTTGCCTCTGCTACACTTGAAAGGAAGGGCAGTGTGGCCATAATCAAGAAAGTGCACAAGAGCTCCCCTTTTCTCAGGGACTCAAACAGCACGATGGAAATAGCTAGATCTGCTGCATCATAAAGGCTACCTCTCTTTGCCTTTACTGTGAGAGGGAAATGGTAGTGTGGTTAATACAGAGCAGTCAACAAGCCGAAGTCATTTTATGAGGTCTTAAAGTATATCATTACATTGGCCACAGATGTATAGTCTTAATGGTGTTTGGCATAGGCTGTGTGAGTGACAGTGCTGTCGGGAGCAGAGCCCTGCTGAGTGGCAGGGGGAGGCCTGCCTGGCGTTAGCGTCAGCTCCCAGCCCCAGGTAAGAGGGACCTCACTGCATCTTCCGAG
This sequence comes from Glossophaga mutica, assembly GCA_039655065.1. Lineage (NCBI taxonomy): Eukaryota > Metazoa > Chordata > Mammalia > Chiroptera > Phyllostomidae > Glossophaga > Glossophaga mutica. The sequence goes on along the minus strand of CM077304.1, from coordinate 120,694,682 downwards.
AAACGCAGTCCAGAGGTCAGGCAGGCAGCTGCACATGGAGGGAGACTGGAAGACCCCACAGTGATGTCCCATAATTCCCAAGGGCACGTGGAAATTACCCATTGGGATCTCTAAGTGAGGTGCTGTTGCCTTGGGAAGAGGGGAGAGCTGAGAAGGTCAGGACACAGACCAAGGACAGGAAGCCTATTCAGCTGACTGGAGCACAGAAGGAGAAAAAGTGCTGACAAGGGGAGGGGAGGGCTCAGGAGCCTATAGTCCTTCACCATTTGCTCAGAGGTGGCTCTTGCTGAGAAAATAAAGCCTAAAGTGGCAAGAAGCCCACCTGCATGCAGGGAACCAATGTATCTCCAAGGAGAGCAACAGGAAAAAGAGCCAGTGTGGAGGGGTGCCTTTTGTCTCTTTGAAAAACCAAAACAAAACCCAACTGACAGTCAGACCTGTTGTCCCAGCTGGTCTACCTCGGCTCCCTTTCCTCACTCTTCTCCAAACACCCAGCTCCTAATCTGCAGCCTGAGGCCAAACCCCGTAGAGGCCTCTTGCAGGAACTAGAGATAAATAATGAAGACAATCAAGATTAATGGAGAGAGCAAGAAAATGAACTAGAAGGAGACCGATTCATAGCCAAAAATAGCCCAATCAACTACAGAATGGATTCCCCCAAACTTTTTTTTTTTTAAAAGAATCCCCAAATTATTCTGTAGGGGAAAAGGAAATTTTATTTTGAAACAAAGTTTGGTTTTAACAATAAACCATTTGCTGTTTCTCAAAAAGGTGCTGACATTTTGCAGATAAGGAGAATGAATTGCTGTCCTGTCTTCAGTGTAAGTAGGTTTCAAGGAGGCTGGGGATTCAAAAAGCAGATAATCTCATTCATGGGATGAGCTTCCTCATAGATCGGCTGGAACCAGTGTGGGTCCCACCTAAGTAACGGGGGCTGTTAGCCGTAAGCTTCTGGGGTCAAGTTCACAGAAACACTATTTTTTTTTTTTAACTGCAGCACCAATATAGAGAGAAGCCGGATCTACCTGGATGGGTGACAGCCCGGGTCACGCACAAGAGTAACTAACCAGCAGCAGCAGACCCTACTAAGAGCCTCAAAACATGTGTTTCAAGTCCCCTCCTGAAGTGACCGTACATCTAAACCATCAAATCTGTTCGCTTAGGCTCCGAGCCCCTGTGGCAAATACATTCACAGAATTCGAGGTGGATGCATGGTAATTGACACTTTTAGTGTGACTGTTGGCTGTTGACAATTTAATTTATGCGCCATTATGTGTACTTTTAAAAAACATTTTTCTTTTTAAGATTCTCCTTTCTTCTCTCCCATTTATTATAAATGGTTGATCTCAGCTTTTGTGACCAGATAATCAGATGATAAAATCCAGAATGGGGACAAAGATTCTATGTCTTATGCAATAACAATGAAAACGGTTAGAATTTTGGACCCCAAGGGATCAGATTCAGCTGTCAGAACAACAAAGCTGGTCTTCAAGATACCTTCTTCGATCACTAGTTTTTAAATAGTGTCACTAAAGGTTACTAGCCAGCATTTCAAGGGCAAGACATTGTTTTCCCTAAACAATCTCTTAAAAGAGTTGCAAACAAATAATAAAATAAAAAGGAAAGGTAGTGGACTGCGTCCTGAGATGGAATTCTAGCTGGGGCTTGGCCCTGAATGGGCCAGGGAGCCTCACGCAGGGTGCTTTCCCTCTCTGAATGGCCTCGGTTTTCTGTTCTGTGAAATGAGGGTGGTAGCTTAAAGCAGCCCAAGATCGTTCCACTTTCCAGTCTTGAATTCTACAGCGCGCACAGAGAGGAGAAGGAAGAGCCACAGATGCACTGCCTACATGTGTTCAGGACAAATCCCAACTCCTCACAGCTTGGTCGTGCCCTGCATCACAGGGAAACTCCACTCAGACCTCGCAGGCCTCTCTGTCCCCACACGTCTCTTCCCCCACTCTGCTCCAAGACTGTTGCTTTTCCCTTCTCGGAGAGGCAGCCCTGTCCCTCCTCAGAAACACACAGCCCCAACTCACCTCCTCCGTGAAGTCTCCCCACTTGGACCCCACTGTGCTCCCTCCTCCTCACGGGTCTGTTCTGCCAGCACTGACGCTTGTTTGCTGCGGCTTGTAAAATACTATGCTGTCATTTTCCTGTGGGTGTGTCTGTTCTCCTCTTGCCCTGTGCCTAGCTTCCCTATTCAGCATGGTTCTGCGGGGTGGGGCCAAGACTGGGGAGGGACAGCAACAAGGTGAGCAGCTTCTCTTCCCAGCCAGGAGAGGGGCTGAGGCCACCACACAAGGTCACCATGTAGGGCCCCCACTTTCCTTCTTATCATGCTTTTGCTAAAGATGGCTTGATACCCACAAGATGCCTCGGGTGGGGATGGCAGTCTTGGGTGCAGTTCTGCTCAGGTATGGTGGAAGGGGAGGGTGTCTGAGAAGTGGGACTCTGTGTGATGGTGAGGAGTGGGCACGACCTACCGTCCACAGTGACTTGGCAGGAGCACTCAGCCTGGCCGGCATCATTCTTGGCTACACACTTGTATAAGCCTCTGTCCTCTGGCAATGCCTTCTCGATGGAGACGGAGCACAGGGAGCCTGGAGAGGGAGAGGAAGAACTGTTGAGTGGACCAGGTGTGGGTCCAATAACTGCCCCGGAACCTGAAGCACAGTAGGCAGGTGTCATTCACATGGGCAGCCTCTGGGAGCTGTGGGAACCAACCCCTCTACTCACTAAAGCCAGGGCATTTTCTGCTGATAACTCAGGTCCAAAATAACTGATCCTTAAATATACTCCCTCCTGGTACCCCCAGCTCCCTTCCAGAGAGTTCTCTTATGAAGACATAACCCCCCTCCCCCCCACACACACAGAAGAAGAAAAGGAAATAGTCTCTGCCATCTAGTACAATGGAGGAGCAGAGGGACAGAGGCCGAGACTGGGACATCACCAGGAGAGGTAAGCAGTAGTCAGGCACAGGTTTACTGGGCTGTGTCAGGAGCAGTGGCAGGTGAGACAGCTCTGCTCAGTTTAGCAGTGATTATGGGATGCATTTTAAAAAAGAAAGTTTTCAGTAAAGAGGTGGGTGGGGGAGGGCAGGAGTCCTTATCCTTCAGGGGCACTGGCCTCTGGGAAGATCTGTTGGGAGAAGGTGACTACAGCCTGGGACCCTGGAGCTGGCTTTTCAGGAACGGTATCTGAGCTAAGAATCGTGGCCAGTGAAGGGCACTGGGCTGGGAGAGGGTGCTTCGGAGCTGCCTCCCTTCAGTCCTGGGTCTTTTGGTCACCTCAGAGGGACTTCTATTCCCACGGACTCTCATCGGGTCTACCTTTACCCCGCACATCCTTCTGGCCTGGTGGGGTCGGAGGGCGGGAGGAGGAGCCAGGCTGGCCATGCACTGGAATGTGGGGTCTGGTCCTGATCCATCCTGAGTCTCTCATCCCATGGCTAGATCTTTCTCTGGGGGATTCCCTTGTGGAGTTTCCCTTGGGGTGTGGGAGGGACCAGCTGAGGACTTGGCCCGCTGGGCCAAGTAGGACCCTTGCTCCTGCCTTGAGACATTCAACAAGCCAACAGCATGATGTCCTGCCCAAAGCTGCCCCTGTTGTCAGGGAAGCAGTCATCACCCAAGTAGGGGGCGGAGCCAGAGCAACGTGCATTAGGCTGCCTGGAGCCACTGGCTTAGGCCACCCTCCTCCCCCGACCACTGCCTGCCACAAGCCATTGGCCCTGGGTGGGCAGAGCTGTGTGTATCCCACCCAAGGTATATGTGTGGGTGCACGGCCAGAAAGAAACTGTCAGGCACGACTCTCAAAAGGCTTTTGATCTAAAAAGTACCCTCACCTCGATTAGACAGATGCAGACTTGACCAACAAAAACAAGGATATTCAGAGAAGGGAAGGATGATATGAACTCTGCCTGGAGAACTTCACTAAGGCTGCAGGTGAAAGCTGTGTTGTGATAGTTCCCTTTATTTCCTGGGACCTGGTATGCCTTAGAGAAACCTTGGTTATTGTTTTTATTCTCTCTCCCTCTCGTACCCTGAGCCTTTCCTTCTTACCCCAGGGTGCATTCTCTCTCTCTCTCTCTCTCTCTCTCTCTCTCTCTCTCTCTTCCCCCCCCCCCCCCCAGAGCATGCCTGTACCTTTCCCCCTCTAATTCCCTCAAGGCCATACCTTTGCTCTCTCTCCTAAGCTCCAAGGACCCTTCCTTTTTGCCTCTGTAACTTGTTTTCTGAGCCCACACTGCCCAGCTGGCTCACCTTTTCTACGTCTGTGACTTTCTACATAAACTTCCACTTGTATTTGGGAAAAACAAAAACAAAAGAGTGGGGGAACCTCAGTCCTCCTGACCACCTGGGCAGGATGGCTGATCTGCACCCTTCACCCCCTTATACAGACCTTGCCTCTTGGGAAAGGCCTCACTAGGTTCTCCCACAGGGGAGGCCAGTGGGTTGCTATCTCTTTCACTGTAGTAGACAGAATCTGCAGAAACTGCAACAGAAAGGATTTAAGTGGGATTTTTAGGAAATCCATCAGGAGAACACGAACTATGAGTCACAGGAATAGAAGAATGAGGTTAACTATCTTCCGGAGAGAGAAATTTCCATTTATCTGGGAGGGCAGTAGAAGGCTGAGATGACCTCTGGCCCCAGTTTAAGGCTGAGAGGAAATAGACCCCATCTTGCAATTTCCCCTCAGTCTGAGGCCAAGGCTCTAGGAACACACACCCCATTCCCAGCGTACGACCCCTTCGAATCCTTGATTGCCTCTTGGCTTTTAGTCCCCCAGCTGCATCCAGCCTTAAACCAAAATGGCACAAACTGCAAAGACAGTAGTGAGACCACTTGGACAAGTGGAGCATTTAGACCACAGCCCTCGCCCCCTTAGCAGGGAAAGCCAGAGCAGGCAGATTTTTCAAGTCACTCAAAGCCCAGCCGTCTGGCCACATGCGTGGGCTGGAGGAGGGCCCCCAGGCAGGCTTGGAGCCTCAGCTAGCTCAGATTGAAGAATCTGGTATTTCCTGTAGGACAGCTTATTCTTGACCTCCAGAAGAAAAATGTTTCCCAGCATTTTTTTTTTTTTTTTTTTTTTTTTTTTTTTTTTTTGTGAAGCCTCAGCCTGGTGGGGAATTTTGAGAGAGAGAGAGAGAGGTGAGGGGGATGGGAGTGGTGAATACAGAACCAGGAATCCAGTGAATGGCTGAGTGGCTCAGCTAGAACTGTCCCTGGGAGAGCCTCTCATGGTCACGGAGGTTGCAGATCCCCCACCTTACTCCTTTTCTGAATGTGTAGGGTACAGAGAAGATGGGGGTGTGCATGGTAGGAGGGAGTGGTCCGAAGCCCTGGAGACTCTGCTCCAAGGTGACCCCTAGTCAGCAGGGCCTGGCTCCCCTGGCACATCTGGATGGGGTGACTCTGCTCCGGGTCACCTCCTCAGGGAAGATGCCCTCTATGTTACTCCAAAGCACTCCCAGCCATAGATGGACCTCTTCTGCACCCTGAGCTCATCTTAATCAAAACATGCCTCTCAAGGCCATTGCTGAAACCTATGCCTGTCTCCCACACTGGCTCTTGGAGGGCAGTGACGACGCATCTGTTATGAGTATTTTCCCTGGGCCTGGAATGCAGTCACAGTAAAAAAAAAGTATTTGTCATTCTGAGAATGACAAAGGTGCATTTCTGTAGCAGGTGACCTGGTAAGATTTACACACAAAAAAAGTCATGAATGTTTAATCAAATATAACCTACCATAAAAAAGATAATGTACAGGCATACCTCATTTTATTGCACTTCGCTTTATTGTGCTTCATAGATTTTGCCTTTTTTTTTTTTTTTTTTTTTTTTTTTTTTTTTTACAAATTGAAGGCAAGATCCTTTACCAGCAAAAAGATTACAACTCATTTTATTGCCATACCACTTACTTTATCACTGTGGTTTGGAACCAAATCTGCAATATCTCTGAGGTATACCTGTAGTTTCTTAAAGGAGAAAAAAAAAACCCTTTTAACTCAGAGTTCTTTAAGTGGATTGTACCTATAATGAAAAGGGCTAGAACTGTGCTTCACACATAGCAGGTACTACATAAATCCTTGTGTTTTGTAGGATGAATTTATACAGGTTTTCAAAAAGCTATTCCAAGATTCCACACTGAAGGCAATTAAAAATGAATCATCGGTTGACAACAGCAACAAAAATGAATCCTTGTTATTAGATTGGGAGAAATGTTTGCCAGGAAAGGAGTCTGGCCTGGGGACAGAAAACAAGGCATAAAGATGGAAGCCCCTCTCAGGGGCAGCAGCGTCCCCTTGACTCACGGGCCTCCCACCCCTGCCCAGGCCGCGGCCTGGGGAGCACTGCTGCAGGTCCAGGAAGGGTCTGGTGTGGCTACCCTGCAGGCCTGGAGGGCAGCCCAGCATTGGAAGTGAACGCCAGGCACCCTGCAGCTCTGGAGGATGCCGGGAGAGGAAGGACACCTCCGCATGTCCTTCTGAGAATTAATGGACACTCCGACCCACCGGCCTGCCATGACACCTCCGCTGCTCTCTTTGGCACTAAATGGGGTGGAAATAATCCTGTTGCGGGGGGCCTGCAGGCTAAAAGCCCTATCCAAGTTACAGGTTCAAGGAGGGCCCTCTGAGACCTATAAACAGAGCATCTACTAGCAGGTGGTACCCAGACATATGTGTTCATGTCGGGGAGGAGAGCACAGGAGTCTCTCATGGCCACAGGCTGGTGTCACCAGTGTTGGAAGGCATCCTGGAGGAAGTGAGTCTTGATCTTAGAAGAGAAGACAGCACAGGGTTCAGTGCAGTGGAGCAAGAAGAGTTCCAAGTCAGGGAGGTTGGGGTGGAGAGGATGCTGTGGGGTGCGAAGGGCCGGGAGACCTGCATAGCCACCCCCTCTGTCTTCTGCTACAAACCACCTCAAACCACAGCTTCCTTAATTCTACCGCTGCCTTCACTGTGACCCCCAGTCACCCAGGCACTGATGCTCAGTGGTCATCCACTCCTTCCTCTTCTTTACTACTCCACCTCCACCCTTCCAGGCCAGGCAATAGGTTCTGTTAATTCTGTCCTTGCTTCCTGAACTGGTTATTTCCTATCCGTGCCCATGCCTACCCACCTTGTTAGCTCAGGTCTCACTGCCTTTCTCCCAAACCTCTGCAGTAGGCTCTTGACTTGTCTTTGGGCACAGAGTCAATCAAGTCCCCTAAACCCCAGTTTTGTGTGCATTACACTTCATTCTGAACTCTTTCTTGGCTCCCTGCTGCCTTTGGAATAGAGTTCCTCAGCATGATACAGGGCGGAGTGAGGCCATGCCTCCCTCTACGGCACAAACCGCCGTGAGCAGGCCTGTGTCCGTTGCTGCTGCGTCCCTGCCTGGGAAGGCCATACCCTCCCTCTCCCTGCCTGGGAGCCCTGGCCTACCTTTAAGGTTCTGATCTAGGCCCAGCTCTCTTACCACCAGAGGCCCGAGCACTCAGCTCCCTCTCCTCCTTCTCCCAGAAGCTCCTCATAGGCTCTTGACTGGGAGAGTTTAATCACCGTGAGTGTGTCTCTTCTCCTTTTATTGACAACAGGCCCACTCACACCTGTCAGAGGGCCCTACTCCCCGCAGTGGGGCCTGCTGAAGTGGTCACTGATAACACTTTAAGATAGGCTTTCTCCTGGATCCCTGTTTCACCCAGGATCTGAAGACCTGGAGAGTGGAGCTCTGAAGAAGGAATGGTGGACAGAAAGAAAGTGGGGCTGATATTCTGAGACAAGGCACTTTCTCTACTGTGGCAAGATGGACAGGCCTATTTCAGGGTCTACTTCCTCCACTGCAGTGAAAATAGTAGAAATTTTCTACTTGGGGCTTTGGCAAGCCCCAAGCGCAGCCCCAAGCGCACCACTAGTCTTTCAGCCTCTTGGTTCTTGCTGACAGTGCTGAGGAGTAGCCATGAACATTTTTCCTTGCTAGACAGTGCTCTTGGTGAGCTAACTGGTCATGAAAGTTTTCTCAGTTGTACCAGTATGCGGACATGCTAACAAGAATTAACTTAGTGGTAACATATTGCATTAACTTAGAGATAATGTAGTCTCGGCATTGGAACGACCTGCATTCAAATCCCAGCTCTGTTACCAACGAGCTGTGCAAACTTGAGCAAGGTTCTTAATTAGATGGGCGGTATAGTAGTTGGAGGATTAACTGAGTGAAAAGTGTAAAATGTCTAGGACAGTGTTGGACACATGGTGTTCAACAAATGCCAGCTGTTCTTATTTTTCAAAGGAGAATTGCAAATACTTAGAAGAGTTTTTAAAGTTGGATGTGGGGCTATCTCTATCATCACTTCCCATCCCCTTCCCCGTTTCTCTCTGTCCCCTCCTTGTGCTGGCCTTCTTTTAATCATTTCTTCTTCCTCTGCTTTCGACTGAAACTGCCCCTTTGACACGGTTTCTGGAGGAGATGATGCTGAAGTAGCCAGGTCTCCAGGCCCTTTCACACCAGTGACCAGCAGATGTCACGGAGTCCAGGCACTCTGGGCGAGAGCAGCCAGTGTCTAATGGCTCAGCTGTGTTTTTGAGACCAGGACCGAGGTCTGCTTACATTGTTTAGCTGAGTGAATTGTTTACAAGTGCCTGTCGGTAGCTCTGCAGGTTCCATACAGGCCTCAGAGCAGCTGCACAGCCTTGAGCACTGCCTTCAGCTGTCTGGATGTCAGCCTCTCTGGGGTTGGTGCTGCCGTGGACATCACATTATGCAGGTCCGTGTGACCACACATGTCCCAAAGATGTCAGCTGCCCCTGCTCACCTGCCATCCTGCCCGGAGATAACACCACAGGGTAATCTGGGAAATGCTCCTGGTTAAGGTTTTGGATCAGTTTTACCAAAGACTTTCCAGCTGGGAAGGGTGCATGGGGGTACAGGGAAGGCTGTGGCACCCCCTCCCCTGGACGTCTCGCCTCAACATGGCAATCCTCATGCCCCGCTGTGTCTGGCAGGCTGAATCGATAGAGGCCGGGGTGGAGGGGGTGAAAGGACTTCTGGAGGACCCTGTCCATGTGAAAAAAAGTTATCTTGTTGATACGTTAGCAGAAAATAAAACACTTTTCTCTCTCCTGGCCAATTTCCCCTTGACTACTTCAGCACCGAGAATCAAACGCTCGGCTGTTCCAGATTTGCTGTCTGAGACGCAGGGTGAAGACAGAAGCTCCATTGTGAGCTGAGGGGGCTACTGCCACCTTCAACTGCTTCGTTCTGGGTTTGAGGAGGGAAGAAGGAAGCAGAACAGGGGGTCAGGGAAGGGTGGCGAGGGGTGCCGCTGGGAAGGAGAGCAGCCCGGCGTGTGTGGAGGGGTGTTTCTGACCTCTCAGCCCATCTCGACTTGACAGGACCTGTCCTCTCGGGCCTCTGCTGGGGCCGCCCTCTGCCCCTCAAGGTTAAATGCTCCTTCGCGGGAGCTTTGCGCCCTGCCCTGCCCAGAGCCACCGGCAGCAGCCTCGGGCTCAGGCAGACTCTGTTTCAGCACTAGCCATCAGAGTGGGGTGTGGGCAGCCTGCTGGCCTTGGAGCTCACACCCAGGCTTGGGACTTACAAAAACATTTCAAACCAAATTGAAGGTCCAGGGAAAATACCCCTCTCACGCCCTATAGCTTCTCTAGGTATAAACTGGCCCTTCCGAGAACTCCAGACCCTGAAAGGCCTCATATGGCAGGATTTAGAGCCCCCCCTCTTCTCCCCACCACCCAAGAATGTGAAATAGCAGCAAACAAAAGTCTCATCCAAATTAGGAAGCGAGCTGCTCTGTCCACCGGTGAGTGTGTGGCATAGGGTATGTTCCAGGGTTTGGCTCCCCCACGGGTCCCTTCAGACCTGCGGGGTTATCAAGCCTTCGGCTGTTGTTGACCCCAATTCACGGTCCTGTGCCGTCCTGTCACTGCGCACCCTCCTCCAAACCAAAATGCCGCTGCAAAAACGACAGTTAACTCTCAGCCCCTAGTCGGCTCCCGCCTCTGTGCCTCCCTTTCCAAGCCTGTGAGCAGAGCCCTCTCCAAGCAAGAGCTGCGGGGCATTAGCGCAGGCCCCCCATGCTCTGAGGAGGTCGCTGCTGGGGGTCCTATAAGAGGGTTCTGCTGGATAGATGCCAAGACCTGGGCACATGCCGCAGAACTAGGAACACCCCCAGCCCCCCACCCCCGGGATGGAGTGTGTGCCCATGGACCCTGAGCAGGGCCCCTGTCCTGTGAGTGAGAGAGAAGCAGAGTTCTGGGCTATGAGAGGCGATCAATAAGACCAAGGTTCCATAAGCTGACAGTGACCCTTGTGCAAAAGTCCCTTCCTCCCCAGCCCCTGCTCTCATTACCTTCTTGGGAGAGGATGATGAACTTGGTAGTCTTGAGCGTCTTTCCATTCAGTGTCCAGGTGATGGTGGCTGGGGCGTCAGAGGACACCTGGCACTGGAGTAGCAGCTTCTCGCCCTCTGCCACATGAACATCTTGTAGTTTCTCCTTGAAGGTTGGGGCTGTCCCTTGGCTCTCTGATCTTTTTTCATTATCTGTGGCTCCTGAATACTCCCTCTTGCAGTTCACATCATTCTTAACCTCCTTCTTGAGTTCTTCTTTCCTGGCTGGTTTCAGGGTCTCGGCTGGCGTGGCGTTGCCCACAGGTTTCAGGGTCTCAGCTGGTTTGGCGTTGCCCACAGGTTTCAGGGTCTCAGCCGGTTTGGCGTTGCCCACAGGTTTCAGGGTCTCAGCTGGTTTGGCGTTGCCCACAGGTTTCAGGGTCTCGACCGGTTTGGCGTTGCCCACAGGTTTCAGGGTCTCAGCTGGTTTGGTGTTGCCCACAGGTTTCAGGGTATCGGCTGATTTGGCATTGCCCAAGGGTTTGGGGGGCTCATCAGGCTTGGTGTTGCCCACAGGTTTCAGGGACCCTGAAGGCTGGGCATTGCCCATGGACTTGGGACTTTCTGCCACCTTGGCATTCAAGGCCTCAGCACTGTTGCTACCATTCTCTGCTGGTAATTTTTTCTTGCCGCCCAGCACTGAGCGAAAATCCGGGGTGGCAGGTTTTGCAGGTGGTACCTTCTCAGGCACTGGGGTCTTGGGAGTCCCCTTCTTGGCCAAGACGGAGCGGAAGTCTACCTGCTGGGGGCCGTGCACCTTCCTCTCTTCCTCAGACACCATCTTTGGCTTCACTTGCCGCTGTAGGTTGGCACGGAAATCCATCTGCTCAGCTGGAATCTCCTTCAGCTCTTCTTCTGATAGGGTCTTGGTACTCACCTTCTTCCCCAGGAGGTCACGAAAGTCCAGCTGCTCCACCTCTTGCTGGCGGATGGCCTCCTCCGTGTGCTGCCGGGTCTCCACACGTCTCTTCAGCACCCCCCGCACTCCTTCGCCGTCTTCCTCCTCTGGCCAACCCTGCCCTCCTGCTGGCCAGCCAGGCCTCAGGGTCCCGGAGCAGTCACCATCACCACCATCAGCACCAGCTCCTCGGCCGCAGAGGCCCTCACAGCTGGCAGTCTCCCTCCCCCTGCAACCAGTGAAGGGAAAAAGGAAAATAGCAGGAGGAAAGGGGCCGGGTAAAAAAGAAACGTCAGGGGAGAGCAAATCTCGGAGGGAGGGAGGGTAGAGAGGAGGGGAAGGAATGGTGGGGGCTGGCCAGGCTGTGTTTATAGAAGGGAACATTGGTGAGAGGCGCTTGCTTGCTTAGTTGGTTTGTTACATCGGTAATGACTTCAGTAGCCTTATAAGGGTGTGTACAAAAAAAAGGAAAGAAAGAAAGAAATTCACCCCCCTCTCCTCCCCTGCTCTCCCTCCTTCATTCCCCTCCCAATCGCTCTCTCTTGGCTTGGGCAGCCTCGGCTGGAGGACACAAACAATCTGGGACGGCTGGGCCGGGCCGGGCCTGCAGGGCCAGGAGGAAGGCACGGGGGTGGTGGCATGGGGCCTGGCCAGCCAGCTCCTGGGTGTACTCACCGTGGTGGGACGCGGGTAGGGTTGCTCTGTAGCATCAGTGACACCTGGCAACTGCATTCGCCAACCTGGTTCCTAAGAATTCAATGGATCAGCACAGATCAAGAGGCTCTCAAGGCTGAGGGCCTTCTTAGCCCAAGGGCTGTGATGAGGGAAGAATGGGCAGGGGCTTGACCACAGGCTGGCTGCTGGCTCGAGGAAAGATGGGACCACAGGCTTAGCTGTGGCCCCAACACACCCGCCCCAGACCTAAGTTTAGGGCAGGGCCATCCCCTCCCCTCCCGCTTGGCTCACCCTTTATTTTCCCAGCTCTTGTTGAAAAAGGAAAGAGAGAGAGCATCTTCTGGACAACAGCTCAGATAGGCATTCAGAAGTAGGAATACTTTCCTGTGAGCATATTACAAAAACAGTACGACCAATCAACCACTCAATGAATACAAGAAGAGTAAAGACGAAGCCTGGTGGGGCTGCGATGGAGCTGCTTGGGCTAGACTGTGAGGCCTTGGTCAGCCTGCCCAGTGACCTTCAGTTTGACTCTGCTCCCCTAATGCAGATCTGGTTACTGTCGGGTCCTCGCAGTGTCCCCCCATACACTACTTCCTCTTTGCCTGCTCATGAAATGAAAACACCCTCCAATCAGATCAGAATTTTTTGTAATGCCCTCAGATCAGAACTTTTGGTATTGAAACTTTTTGTGTCTCCCTAATGAGCGGCCCTTTCTCTTCTTCCTTCATATGGTGAGGGACCTGGATCCTCCAACCTGCAGTTGAAACTGTTCAACCTCACCGAGCTGGTGGGTAACCAGCCCCTCTGCTCAGTGGACAGGCTGTTCCAGGCTTGGGTGCTGCTGTGGAGGATTTACAGAGGCAGCTCAGCCCTCCGGCCCCACAAAGCTGCCATCTGCTGGCGTTTCTGAGCTCTGACTGGGGAAAGGGTGGGAGGAGGGGCAGTCTGAATACCAAAGGGGACTTGTTCATGGTAACAACCACCCATTTTACATATCGCACCCTGCGGCTTTCATGATTTTCGCATCTGTTGTCTTTCTTGTCCCCAAACATCCCAATGAGGTATACAGCACCACTATGCTCATTTTAAAGGTAAGGAAGGGGTGCCCGGAGTTTATATGAAGCAGTGCTGGGATTCTGGGGTTTCCCCTCATTCTCCTGCACCAGCCGTCTTACTAGCATTTCCTGGGCTGACTCGTGCCTTACCTCCTACCACCGATGTGCCACGACAGGTTCCTTACATAGTCCATCTCAATCTCATGACGGCTCTGTGAGGTTGGGGCCGGCACCATATTTATAGGTAGGAAAAATGAGGCTTACATAGGTAAAGTAATTTGCCTACACCCCCAGGCATGGGTCTACCCAAATCCAAAACCTGTGACCTTCCCACCCTGCTGTACAGTGATCATTAGTACAAATCTGTTCTGGGATATGTGTGTGTCTGTGTGTGTCTGTATAGATCAACCGCATGCATGGAGTCACACGTATGTGGGTCGACCTGGTGGGCACCTGCACTTGCAGTCTGTGTTTGGGAACACGTGCCCAGGCACCCATGCCCACCACACGGGCAGACATCTGAGCCAGTCAGTGTTCCTGGAGCTCTGCTGATGGGTGTGCGTACCTGCCTCGCTTTGCCTGGCCTCCTTCCCAACGCAGGCTGGCTCTGGGCAGACACTGGCAGCCCAGGGCCTGGCAGATGATTCTCGTGGCTCCTGGAGGCTGCTGCTTACTCCCCGGTACTATGACCCACTTGAAGTGAGGAAAGATTGACCTTTGCTGCCCTCACCCCTCCTCTGACCTGTTGGGTCCCCTTTGGGCCACTTTCCTCAATGCTCAGGCTCTCAGCGGCACAGATTCAAGGTTCAGGGAGCCTCATGCCTGGAGAGTCTGACAGCGGAGGGTGCTCCTTTGCTCAACAAACAGCAATTAGGTATCTCCATGGTGCCAGATCCTGGGAAGGCTAAGAGGCCCTCACAACACCCTCAACACACAACACAGAAGGCTACGGAACTTGCAGAGTAACCATTAGAGGTCGTCTTGGGGAAAGCTCAGCAGCCAGACACCCCACTTCTGCAAGGCTGCTAGGCAGAACTAGGCCGTTCTTTCCCCACTTTTCTTTCAGGCACAGCGTGTGGTGGCCTGGGGTTGGTGTGAAGCAGGAGGATAGGATGCCCAAGGGCCATGATTTCCTGGGAGCCCTTTTCAACATCTTCTTGAGTGAGTTTCCTCCTGTCATAAGTAGAACACAGCCCAGATGCAAAAATCAGGTGCAGACACTGACCAGATGGCCTTGCTTTAGCCCAGCCAAACTCCTCAGAAGCTTTAAATGTGGGGCGCTCTGACTCCTGAGCTGCAGTACGCTCTGTCTCCTCATGGGCGGACACAGGCAAGGGCATCTGTTGTTTTCCATTACCTGCCCTCAAGGAGGAGAGCACAGGTGGCCTGCACTCACCCCACTCCCCTGAGCCACCTGGGCAGGCTGAGGGGCAGATGGACAGTAGAGAGCCTGGATTCCATAGCCAGCCCACTAAATGAGTCACCCCTAGGAGTGGTCTAGGGGGTCATTATTTCTGCAACCATATACTTAAATTTCTGCAAGGCCTTTAAGGCAAATCATGTTTCATTCAAAGCCTGAAAAGGTCAGAGAGGCCTTTTGCCTGGGACCCACACACCAGATAATCTAACCAGCTGGAACAGGTTTTGGGGCCATCTTTGGTATCTGCGAGTACTCAGTTATAAGCATGTGCAGGAGCTGAGGGTGAGGCCCCCCACCCCTGCCCATGTCCAGTCCAGATGCCACCACAGAGGATATGGGGCTGTCACCGTGTAAGCTACAACTTTTGTGAACAGAGCCCATTTTGCCCCAGCCTCCCATGCCTGAATAAGAAACTGTTCCTTGGGTACAAAGCCTTGGAGCCTGTCCCACTCTAAATCACCCACCACCGGAATGATTTTATATGCAAAATTAGTTTAAAGATTTAATATCCTGGGAAGCAAAAATGTTTCAAATATTTCAGCTGGAATTTGGAGCTAACTTTTTGACATTCCCCCTTTTAGTTCAGGAGACAAGAGCTAGGGGAAGGAAGGGGAGGTGGAAACCACTCACTGTCTGTACCCCCAACCTAGCCCTCCCACCCCCACATCTTCTCAGCCATCCAGTCTTCCTCCTTGAAAGGCATTCTGTCCTGGGTCTAGATCTGATTTCTGTCAGGATGAGAAAAGCAAGAGGGGAGCAAGGGCCCTGGCAGGCCTGGCACGCATTCCTCAGGAGAACTTTCCACTGACTTGCTCCTGCTCAGCTGGGGATAAAGTCAAGGCCAGGCCACCAGCCTCCCAAAGGAACGAAAAGTCTGGACTTCGGGGAGGGAAAGGGGGCAAGGGCTGTGGGGGTGGAGACTCCAGTGCCATTTCCCAGGTTCCCCGAGTTCCCAGGGCACTTGGGAGAAGTAAGGAATGACAGAGCACCTGATTCAAAGACAGAGATTAGGATTCTAATCTGGACTCTGCTACTGGACTTTGGGTGGCCGTGAGCAAGTTCCTGACCCTGAGACCTCAGTTTCCCCCATTATTAAGTGAGGAGGCAGCTAGATAACTTCTGAAGTCCCTTCTAACTGGGAAGGTCGAAGTTTTATGACTGTCCCCAGCTGGGTCCAGACAGTCTGCCTGCCGACCTCCCAGTGCGACCCTCCGTGCTGGCCTGGCCGACTTCACACAGCCTGTGCTTCACTCTGCCCTACCCTTTCCTGCTCAGCCTGTCCTACAGGCCCTTTAGACAGTCAAGCCTTTACTTGGTCACTAAGCTTCAGCCTGTTTTCCTCAAAATGCCCCACAAAGCCCATCTTTTTTAGAGTTTCTGGTTTGATTAACATGAGTACTGCCCCAAAGCATGACTCCTCCATGCAAACAAGCTCTATTCCCACGTATGACGTTTCCATGATTTGTACTGGCCCAGGAGACTGGAAGAGTATATCTTCTTCCTATTTGGGATGCAGATCTGCCGTTCTGAGAATAACTGTTCAGACACAAGGCAAAGACCATTGCTGCGTTCTGAGCATACTACTGATGATGGCAGGATGATTGGCCAGCCCACAGCCATCTTATTGGCTGACCACAGATGTGACATTAGCTCAGCTGAGACTCGTTGAGACCTGCCCAGCTCAGCAGAACTTGCTAGCAGATCCACAGACTCCTAAGAAATAATAATGGCTATTTTTCAAAGCCAGTAAGTACTGAAGTGGTTGTTATGTAGCAAAAGCCAACTGATACAAGTATAGAATACATGCCCAGAAAGGATCCAAGAAGATGGGGCACATACTAGGTTTTGTGATTATTGTAGGAACAATGCCCTCACATGGCGGTAGCCTTGGCATGTGGCTAGAGAGCCTGTCTGTAGCTCAGAGCCTTAAACACGATGAGCTCAGTATAGGGGAATGATTTATCTAGGAGAGCAAGGCCCCTTACCAAGTGGCTGAGCACCTCAGCCAGGGGCTTGGCATCATCCTTGGGATGTGGCACAATCTCCTATTCGCAGAGTCAAGTGCAGACAAGTGCTTTTCTTTAATGCTCTTCTTTAGTGCTCTACCCCAACCCGGGGGCTGGCATTCTGTCTCCATTGCCTGGGGGTGGCATGGAATTTTAGGAGTTAGAGCATTTTAATATTTTATCTATTTATTTTTAGAGAGGGAGTAAGAGAGACAGAGAGAAACATCAATGCCCAAGAGATACATTGATTGGTTGCCTCTTGGAGGTCCCCCAGTGGGGGCCTGGCTCGGATATGTGCCCTGACTGGGAATTGAACAAGCAACCTTTTAGTCTGCAGGCCAGCACTCGGTCCACTGAGCAACACCAGCCAGGGCGAGTTAGAGCATTTTAAAAGTAGAAGAACATTTACTGGATCACATTCTCACTATGGGCCAGACATGTCCTAGGCACTGGGAACATGGCAGTGTATCTTCATGGAGCTTACCTTCCCAATAACCTGGAAAGACCTTAAAAGGGAGGGAAAAGGGAATGGGGATAGTTAACCTCCCTGTAGTAGTTTAAAAATGTCTATGAATTTTTTCACAGACATTTTGGAGAGAGATACTCCTCTCTCCAAAGGTAGAACTTAATTCCCCTCCTCTTGAGTATGGACTGTACTTAGTGACTCACTTCTAACCAACATAAAATGTGGCAGGAGTAATGGCGTGTGTGACTTCTGAGGGTAGGTCATAAAAGACATTGCAGATTCCAGCTCATTCTCCCTCTTGGGTCGCTAGCACTGGGGAAGCCAGCTGCCTTGTCATGAAGACACTCACGCAGGCATATGGAGAGGTCCACCTGGCAAGGAGCTGAGGCCTCCTGCCAACAGCCCTTGGAAGTGAGCCGTCACTTGGAAGTGAGTGAGCCTTCTTGGAAGTGAATTCTCCAGCCTCGGTCAAGCCATCAGAGGCTGCAGCCCTTCCTGGCGTCTTCTGCGCAACCTCATGTGAAACCCTGAGCCGAAAAGCACCTAGCTGAACTTTCTCAAATTTCTGAACCGTAGGAAATATGGGATAATTATTGTTTTAAGATACTAGGTTTTGGAATAATTTGTTATGCAGCAAGAGAAAACTAATACATTCTCTCTAGCTCCTGCTTTTCCAATTTGAATCCACTCTTCCCTCCTTCATATTCACCATACACCAAACAACGGGAGAACAAAAGTCAGAATGTAACAAGGCGGAGGACTCAGGGGAACTGAGCACAGAAGGCAAGGTTCTCCATGAACATCTGTTGTACTGAAGTGGAAGAAACAAAAGCTTGTCAGCAGCACCGAGTCGGCGCTTTCTTTACCTCCGAGCCCAGCGCCACGTTATTTTGTGCTTCCTCTGGCTGCCCAGTCCCAGGCTGGAGCTGTGATGGGAGGTAGGAATTTGGGGGTGGGGCACGCAGACTCACTTGAGCAGGATTTCGTACTGGCCAGCGTGCCAGGGCTGCACGTTCTTCAGGACCAGGGTGAACACATCCTCATTCTGCAGCACCTCGAAGTGGCCAGTGTCTTTGGAGAGGGCTTTGCCGTCTCGGAGCCAGTGCACGGTGGGGAAGGGGTCACCAGCTATGGCACAGGAGATGAGGACGCTCTGGCCTAGGGAGGCTGTCACCGACCGAGGCTTGCTGATGAACCAGGGCTGGGTGCCATCCTGAGGCTCTGAAAGTCGGCAGAATGTTTGGTTAGAGGGGAGGCCTTTCAGCAAGAGTGTCCACTCAACACTCCATGGTGGCGAAGGTTGGAAGACAGCATGTAATCAAATGACAGTTTGTCCAGAAACTGTTTTTATTGGATATACAGATATAACATTCTTCTTAATGGCAAATCTGTCTTGGTTACATTCTCAGAGGATAATAGTAACACGTATTGTGTATCCGAAGCACAGGGAGGTAGCTTGGAATGCGCAGGGGCACCAATGATCTACATTAGATGTGATGATTAAGACTTGTCACTTGCTTTGTGTGTGCTTGTCTCTCCTTTGGGTTGGAGGCTCTTTCAAGGCAAGGACCCCAATAAGCCTATAACTCATGTCAAAAGCCATCACTGTCAAATTGTTACACGTACTGTGAGACTTCTCTCCTAGCACTCTGTGCAGCTGTCACCAGCGACCCACAGAGGGCAGGGACTTTAGAGGCAGGGAAGAGCAGCCCTGCTTAGCCAGAGCCTGAGACCTACAGTGAGGAGCTGGTCTGGGACCCGGACAGCAGGGCGCCGGTGGTGGGAACGAAGCGGGCTCACGTGGTTTCCTCACCTCCAGATCGCTTTTGGAGAGACCATGGCAGCACCCCCCCTCCCCCGCCTCCCGCCCCGCAGCCGGCCAGCCTCACCTTGCACCGTGAGCACAGCCTGGGTGCGAACCTCCCCAGTGCTGTTCCAGGCCTCACAGGTGTAAGTGCCCGTGTCCTCCGGGAACACCTCCTGGATACAGAGGCTGTGCCGAGTGCCTCTGTGTTCAAAGTGGAAGTCTTCCGACTCCTGGATCTCGTTCCCATTGTGAAGCCAGATGACCTCAGGGGGTGGGTTCCCTGAATGAGGAGGAAGGTCAGGGGACTGGTCAGGCGGGCACTTTCCTGGGGCGTGCGGTGGCTCTGCACACGGTGCTGCGACACTGCATACACTCTTTATGATTCGGTTTCCCTGTCCAGGAAACAGCCTGCGTTTTCTACCTCGTAGGTGTCTTGGGAGGACGGAGTGAGCTCAAAGAGCCTTCTTGGCAGCCCAATAGAACAGCAGATCAGAACAGCATCTGGCACAAAGAAAGTACTCGAGTGCATGCTCATCGTAATTATTTAACAACAGATTTAGGGAAACTAGGAAGAATCTAGAGGTGAAGAAAATATGGTTTCATAGATGAAAAAGAAAACCCAGGAAGAATGGTTTTTAAAACTAGAATTTAAACTGCCTGCTGATGCCGAGTGGCTCCTGGATCGCTGGGCTCGAAGGGGCGTGTTTCCTGCCCTGTGCTCACTCGCACTGCGCGTGAGCGTCGGGGCAGTTCAGTGTGACTCCATGGCGACTCCCTTGTCATTCTTTACCAGAAGGGAGGCTCCACGGCATTTCATGTCGGTGCCCTGCAAATGTTGTCTGAGGGTGAAGATGGGTGCCAGCTCGTACAGGATTTCTAGACACAGCTCATGAAGGGCAGCGTTTTCAGATTTTACTATTCTGCTTTCCAATGTAGTTTCTAGCACTTCGTTGAAGTATAAAACAATGGCTGTCTGTGAGGGTTTCCTCTGTGGTAAGAGCTGAGCTGCTGTGTTCTCACTCAAACACAGCTAGGCCTCGGGATGGCTGCTGAGGGAGGCTCGCTGGCGTCAGGCTCTGGTGAGGCCCAGGGAGGGAGGAGATCACATCTCTCTCCCCACCGGGTTAGCTAGAGCATGTCCGGAGGGCCAGGTGCACTGTGCCTCTGATTCCTGTTGACTCGAGGAGTGCAGACAAGGGCGGGGACTCAACCCTCCGCCTGGACTGTCAGGGGGCTGCCTCCAGCTCGCAGGGGAAGGGAGATGGGCTCCCTCGCAGCCCGTCTTTATTGCTTGTGCAGCTCAAGAAAAACTGAAAACTGAGGAGGGCAGAGTGAAGTAAGTCGGACAGAGAAAGACAAATACCATGTGATTTCACTTGTATGTGGAATCTAACAAACAACATAAACAAACAAAATAGAAACCGACTTGGAGACACGGAGAACAGAACGATGGCTGCCGACGGAAGAGGAGTTGGGGGGGCTGCGTGAGAAAGGCGAAGGGATTGAGAAGTACAGATTGGGGGTTACAAAGCAGTCACGGGGATGTGAAGTGCAGCATAGAGAATATAGTCAATAATATTGCAACAACTACGTATGGTGCCAGGTGGGTGCTGAAAATATCAGGGGACCACTTTGCAAAGTATATGATTGTCTGACCACCATGCTGTATACCCAAAACTAAGACAAAATAATATTGAATGTAAACTGTAATTTTTAAAAAAGGACAACACGCATGCAAATAAAATCCATTTATAAAAATACTTCCCATTTTTCTGGCAATTGTATGTGTTATGATAAAAAAATAACAACCCTGGAGGGTGACCTCCAGGGGGTCAAAGAGACAGGTCAGTGGCCAGCAATCATTTATACAATGAAGAGGGGACCTGACCTCATAGGCCTCTCTTCCTGGCCTCTAGCAAGAACTGTGACACCTCACACTGGGCTGCTAATCACCCAGCCCCTCTTTGAGAAGAACCTCTGCTCCTTTTCCTTACCTTAAAATTTGAATAGAGCAACTGAGAACATCTTCCAAGAGTTGGCAAGTTCTCATGTCATCTGGTTTAGTACCGGGGTTCAAAATCATCCAGCTACATTGGCTACGCTATGTTCTCACAGTAATCCCTGAACCCGCTAGCCATGGCCATCTTCTTCCCCTGGACCACTCAACCTTAAATCCAGAAAATACTGCCCAGAGAAAGTGGAAAAGAGGGACCATGAGGCTCCACTTCTTCAGGCCCACCGACCGATGGTCCCAGGCCGGAATCTGTGGATTAGTGATCTGAGTGGGACCTCAGGGAGCAATGCCCACATTGCAGCCATGCCCATGCCCACTGTCACATACACGCTAAAGAGCAAGAGGCAGAGACAGACCTGACACCTGGACTGTCATGGTGACCTGGCTGCCATCCATGACTCTGAGGTCCGAGAGGCCCTGCAGGAAACGGGGTGCGACAGGCTTGCTGGCAGCTGTGGGCAGGAGGAACTCACGCTTCCCATCACTCTTCTTTTCTGTGTGCAGACAACACAACGTGGATGAACATCTATTCACTCCCCATTCGTTTGACAAACACAGACTAAGTGACTGTCCGCACAGGACTGTTGGGGTCAGGTTCCCAGCAGAAACTGAGCACTAATAGGCGTGGACTTTGGGGAGGCCCTGGAGACACTGGGAGCAGGGGTGCCTGTCTCTCTGCCTGGCGTGACAGTGCTTCCTTCCTGCCTGACAGCGGGGAGAGCACGAGGCGTCTGCAGGGCCATGCCCCGTGCAGGTTCTGGTCTCTCAGGAGGACTTCAAGGCAGTGGGGTGGGAGCCAATACTTGGCATCTTATGAGATTTTGTTTCTTAAATGTATATGCTTTAAAAAAAAAAGTATGGCACAAAATTCAAAAGGTACCAAAAAGTATGTGGAATGTCTCCCTTCCACCCACCATCCGGCCATCAAGTATCTATAGCTCCCCAGAGGCAAACGATTTTCGATTTCTTGCTCATCTTGCCAGAGGTGATCTATGTATACAATGCACACAAGCAAATAGGCATACACTTTTATTTTCTTCTTTAAAAAAATGGTAGCGCAGTATACATAATGATTGCTACCTTGCCTTTTCCACTCAGGATGTATCTTGGTATCTCTCCATAAAACAACTGAAGAGCTTCCTCACTGTTTTCTTAGACTTCATAATGCTCCGTTGCCACATCATGAGATTTTAAGCACCCCAAGAAAGCCAAAGACACAACGTGCATTAGAATGACTAAAATTGAAAAGCCTGACCATCCTAAGCACTGGTATTGGTGAGGATACGGAGCAACTGGAACTCTCATACACTGCCGGTGGGAATATAAAGTGGTACAGTCCCTTTTGAAAGCAGTTTGGCAGTTTCTTAAAAAGTTAAACATACATTTACCATGTGATCCAGTGATTCTACTCTTGGATATTTATACAAGAGAAGTGAGAACATATATCTATCCGGACACATGTCCATGTCTTAGGACAGACATTCATAGCAGCTTTAATCTTAATCGCCCTAAACTGAAAGTAACCTATCAATAAGTGCATGAATAGACAGACTGTGATATAACCATACGATGGAATACCACTTGGCAAAAAGGAATGGATTAATGACAGACATGAACACTACAACAGGGGCAAATCTCACAAAAATTACATTGAATAAAGGGAGCGAGACAAAGAAAGAGTATGTACTGGATCATTCCATTTATACACAACTCTGGGAAGTGTGAAATACAGTGACACAAAGCCGGGGGTGGTGGTTGGTGGGTTTAGATTGTAAAGGGGCACAAGGAAGCATTTGAGGGTGATAGAGTTGTTCATTTCTTAAAATTGTGGTGAAGGTTTCAAATTAAATACCATAAACATATGCAGTTTATTATAGATCAATATCACCTCAGTAAAAATCAGGGATGGGAGGAACTCTCTCTGAGAATGAGGGGAGTGCACCAGCTAGTCAAAGACATAAACTTGAACAACTCTTTGGGTTCAGGGCTGGCCCACTCACTCACCACTCAGTTTTCTGGGGAGATGGATTAACAAATAGGTTTTCCCCGGGACTTAAATCAATGATTTGGAGCAGAAGGAAGAAATAAACACCCAACCAGAACAGAATGAAGAAACAAGAATTCAAAAAATGAGGAGAGGTTTAGGAACCTCTGGGACAACTTTAAGCACTCCAACTTCCAAATCATAGGGGTGCCAGAAGGAGAAGAGGAAGGGCAAGAAATTGAAAACTTATTTGAAAAAATAAAGAAGGAAAATTTCCCCAATTTGGTGAACGAAATAGACTTCCAGGAAGTCCAGAAAGCCCAGAGAGTCTCAAAGAAATTGTACCCAAGGAGGAACACATCAAGGTACATCATAATTAAGTTACCCAAGATCAAAGAGAAGGAGAGAATCTTAAAAGCAGCAAGAGATAAGGATACAGTTACCTACAAAGGAGTTCCCATCAGACTATCAGCTGATTCCTCAAAAGAAACCTTGCAGACAAGAAGGGGCTGGAAAGAAGTATTTGAAATCATGAAAGGCAAGGACCTACATACAAGATTACTCTATCCAGCAAAGCTATCATTTAGAATGGAAGAGCAGATAAAATACTACCCAAATAAGGTCAAGTTCAAGGAGTTCATCCTCACCAAGCCCTTGTTACATGAAATGTTAAAGGAACTTACCTAAGAAAAAGAAGAAGATCAGCTCTGGCTGGTGTGGCTCAGTGGACTGAGCACCAGCCTGTGAACCAAAGGCTTGATTCCCAGTCAGAGCACACGCCTGGATTGCAGGCCAGGTCCCCAGTAGGGGGCCACGTGAGAGGCAACCACACATTGATGTTTCTCTCCTGCTCTTTCTCTCTCCCTTCCCCTCTCTAAAAATGAATAAATAAAAATCTTAAAAAAAAAAGAAAAAGATCAAAAATGAATGGTAAAATGACAACAAACTCAAAACTATCAATGACTAAACCTAACACAAAAACAAAAACTAAGCAAACATCTGTTACAGGAACAGAATCACAGCAATGAAGCTCACACGAAGGGTTATCCGTGGGGGCGGGGAGGGGAGAGAATGGGGGAAAAGGTACAGGGGATAAGAAGCATAATTGGTAGGCACAAAACAGACAGAGGGATGTTAAGAATAGTATGGGAAATGGAGAAGCTGAAGAACTTACATGTACAACCCATGGACATGTGATGGGAGGGGGGACTGCTGGAGGATGCGGGGGGCGGGGGAGGGTGCAGGGCGAAGGAGGATAAAGGGGAAAAAAATTGGGAAAGCTGCAGCATAATCAATAAAATATACTTAAAAAAAAAAAACCAAATAGGTTTTCCACTATTCTTGGAATCTTCCCAAGCTGGGCTCTGACTGGCCTCACGTGAGCAGAAGGGGGAAGGGCAGCAAAGGGCTGAGCCGGAGACTGTTTCCCACACAGGGCAGCCCCGGTGCAGGACGAGCTCACGTTGCCCCACCTCTGGTCTTACCTTTTGTCCTGTGAGCCAGGTGGCTTTGACCTTCAATAATCCTTTTGTAAGTTTTTTGCTGTTGTGATTTTTGCCTTTTGGCAGGGACAGGCGTAGGGGCAGAGAGGGCTATGATGTCTCTAACTTAAACTGTAAGCTTAGGAGGAAACAGACTCTGGTATTTTGGGTTCTTGTTAGCACAGGGTCACAAATAGCAGGTCTTCCCCAGGAAGCCTGTAGTTGTAGGGATACATGTCCAGGGTGCTTTACATGCCTGAGAAAAACCTAACTCCGTATTTGCCACTGCATTTTCATCTGTTGGCACCGAAAACAAAATACAGCTCACGGCAGGCGTCTCCCAGCGCAGCCTCTGGGAATGAGGATGGCAGACCCTGGGAAGGCCTGGGAGCCTGGAGGACGATTTCCCTCAAGTCAGGTGCAGTGTGAAGGGCATGGAACTGAAGCGCAAGGGCAGTTGAGACAGGGTAACCCCACGATCCATGACCAAGGGATGGGCTCTCAGGCCCCCTGCTCCCTTGCCCCAGCATTGCTGCCTTACACAGAGGGGCAACCAGGCAGGCGGCCTTGGCAAAGGCCCCGGCAGTGGGCCGGGGGCCCAGTATTGTAAATGCCGAGATGGCGTTTCTCTGACTGGGCTGCAGTGGCCAGGAAAGCAGGGTGCCTCGGGAGAGTTGAGGAATTTCCTGTCATGCACAGACTGAGAAGGCTTGAGGACAAAATGTTTTTGCCTGTCCAGAGTCCTCCCTGTTCCCGCTTCTCTGCTATCTTTGCCAGGGTCCCCAGCTTCACAGAGCTCTGGGCACATACGCTCTTATTCCTAGGTTCTGCCGAAACACCTAAAACCCCAGCTTCTGCCCTGGCTGGGTAGCTCAGTTGGTTGGAGTGTCATCCCCATGCACCAAAAGTTAGTGGGTTCATCACCGGTCAGAGCACATACCTAGGCTGTGGGTTCGATCCCCAGTGGGGATGCATATAGGAGGCAACCAATCGATGTTTCTCTCTCTCTCTCTCTCTCTCCCCCTTCCTTTCTCTCTAAAATCAATAAGCACATCATCAGGTGAGGATTAAAAAATTTTTTTTTCCAGTTTCTTCTCCTTCAAGCTAGTTGTGGCTCTACTTTGGCCCCACCCTTTTTGGGGTCTTCCCACAGCTCAGTGTCCTGACCTGGGGCTCTGACACTCTATGGTGCCGGTGGGGACTAGAAGCATACATGTACCTCCCTCTTCTGAGAGGTGGCCTGGGCACTGCTCCTTGCCCCCGCCCCACCCCCAACCCCTGTGGCATCACCCTGGTACTGGAAATCTAGGATCTGAGGCTGGGTCCTGGCCTTGGGCAAATCGCTGCCTCTTTCTGAAGCTCAACTTCCTCATCTATATATAACGGTAATAATGGTATCATTACAGGACTTCAGAGTCTCAGAGATAATATGCAAAAATACTTTGTACGACTGTTCACCCTCAGCGATAACACCTGTGTGAGGCTAGCTGGGAGCTGACTTACACCTACCCACTTAGACTCAATTTCGTGGTGGGTTTAGCATCAGCAGCAGAACAAACAGAGACTGGGCCCTCACCCAAGGATTACAGACTCATTTTTATGTGACCTGAGGCAAATACTGTTTAGAAATACAAATGCATGGCTTGAAAGTACTGTAAGATAACTCTAAAGTATCTGACAACAAACTTTCATTGCACTCCCTCCAGGAGAGAGATGAGAAGGATGGAATTTTTGGAATGAACTGTGGGGCAGGCATTTAGTACCAGTGACACCCATGACCTCTGACCCTGTTATTTCTTCCTTAAAGCCCCACAGCAAGAACAGAGGGATGATGGACATAACTGGGGGTAAATGTGCGGAATGAACCTGTTCTCGGACCTGCAGTTTGGGGCCACATGGGGCTACGGTGACTGTGCATCTAGGCTGATGAACGGCTGAGTCATCCCCAGCATTCAACCACTTCAGCTTCTTCAGGGAGCGAGAAAGCCACCCAACCCTCCCTGCAGATGCACTCTGCATGGGGATTAAGGATCCAGTGAGGATCTCGGCTTCAGGGCAAGCAGCTTCCTTTAGGTGGCCTGAGCTAGAAGCAGCCCTGATAGAATCGTGAAACCCCAGCAGAACCCCACCACCCCGTTTCACTGACTGAGAGGTCACAGAGCCTGTTACAGGCGGTCCTAAAGCTCACACCCAGGCCTTGTGGCAGCAAGGCGAAGATGTTCCAGAGACTGTCTCTTCTCAGGGACCCAGCCTTCTTCTCCAGTGGTGTCCAAGGTGAACTCCCAACAAAGACACATGCATTACCCACTGACCCATTTCCCAGGCCCTTGACAAGGGACAAATGCTAAAGCAGGGCAGGGACAAGCCAGGTAAAAAGGGCAACATGTGTGCCTTTCATTGAGTTCCAAAGCCAAACAGATGATTCTGGCTCCTCTGTGGCCAGTGTTGTGCGGATGTAGATAAAATAGGACAGACGGACACTGTTGCTCTGAACTCATAGCTCTAGCTATGCGAGCTGAAGCACGTTCCCCAGCCCAAACCTCGATGTTTTCTCCTCTAAATTGCTGATAACACAGTTATCACCAATTATTAATGATAATACCCTATTGGTAAATATACTGTATATATCATCAGTATCATGCATGATGAATCCTGCTGAGTTTTTAAATGATTAAAAGAAATAACATATGTAAAACAGCTAAAATACTATCTGACAGGTAATAAGTATAAAATTAAATGTTTTGTGCCTTTCATAATCACACCGACCTTTATGGTTGGGCAACCTCAAACTGACAAGAACTACAATGAGAAAAGTCCCCGCACCAGAGCAGTACATTTGTTCAGGAAGAGGTCTCAGAAGGTGCTGACAGTTGTCACTAAGAGAACATGATAACAAGTCCTCACCACGTTCAGCACTTCATGATCCTACAGGATGTTCATGACTCTGTTGAATGTTATCCTTAACGTCCTCTGAAGCGGGGGAGCTGGTGTCCTCATTTCACAGCGGAGGCAGCTGAGGCTCAGATAAGGAAGCTGGCCCGTCCTAACATCCCAGGGCTGACATGGTTAATAGGGTCCTGGTCTGGGCTCTCTCCCTCCACTGTCCTGAGAACAAAGGCTGGCCACCTGGGCTCCACAAGGAGCTTTCTGTCACTGTGTTCATGCCCAGAGTCGCCGGTGGCTCTAGAGATGTGGCCTTCTGGGGCTGTGCTTCAGCTGCACCCGCCACTGTCCTGGTTTGAGGCAGGGGTAGGAGGGCCAGGTTCTGAGGCCCCCACTGGCAATCGAGCCTCAGGGAACCTGAGCTTATTTGTTTTGGTGGGGTGCAGGGGGTAGGTGGGCATTGGCTGTAGCACTCAAAATAGCAAGGGAGGGGGCCCTGGGACCCAGTGACAGACTTGCCCAGCTCCAGTGATGGCCAGACTAAATATACCCCAGGTTTTTCCCACAGCTGTGCTTCCTGCTGCTCTGCTGAGACCAAGGGCAGAGATGGCCTTCTCTATAGATTCCAGGAAAGGCTGAGCCTCCCTGATTTACTGGCCTAGGATTAAAGATTTAATGTGAATGGATCTATTGCTCTGGTGCTTGGTCAACTGGCCAATGACTCTCCATCCCCTCACTGACTCGCTCCACCGCTAACTGGTGGCTAGCTGTTGGTGCACTGTTCTATACTGAGAGAAAGCAGAAGGACCAGGCCTGCCCTCCAATGGGGAAGATAAGAACTAAGATTAAGAATAGTTATATTTAGTTTATTGACAAGCAAAAATGATGCCATATAGACTAAAGCTGTCAACAAGACTGGAGAGAGGGAAACAGTAGGAGAAGGGAAGGATAGAGAGAGGGGAGACAAGAAAGGGGAGGAGCGAGAAGGAATGTGAGAGGGAGGGGGAAGGGGAGGGGGGGAGAGGGAGAAGGAGAGGGAGAGGGACACCACTTTCCATTCCACTGACCCTCTGACTTCCCTCTTGGCCATTTATACTGTTTTGACTCATCAGAAACTGTTTTTGAAGACAGTTCCTAGACATGAACTGAAACATTAAATTCCTTCTCTGGTGAAGCAAAAGTGTCAGACAAATGGCTTGTCAGGGTCCCAGAGCAGTGAAGAGAACGCTCGGGGGCTGGAGCAGTGGGAGGCCTGGCGCTG
Organism: Glossophaga mutica; assembly: GCA_039655065.1. Taxonomy (NCBI): domain Eukaryota; kingdom Metazoa; phylum Chordata; class Mammalia; order Chiroptera; family Phyllostomidae; genus Glossophaga; species Glossophaga mutica. Next base: position 120,666,343 of record CM077304.1, on the reverse strand, counting down.
CTGCGTCTGAGCTGGGCTGGTGCGCAGCTGCTTAACCGTAGGCGTCGGTTTTCTTCATGGGTAAAGTGGACTTAAGTCACCAGTGGGAAGTAGAATTGTCATGGGAATGAAAACAAACCAGCTATCTGACTGATTAGATCTTTCTGCCTAAACAACGTTCCTCATTAAAAACACGAATTATGTAATAGTGGTATCCGCTAAAAACACTCCACGTGCATTGGTATTTGCTCGATATTTTATTTTGAAAAGCTCTTGTTTGAGGACAGAGTTAAATACCCACACAACAGGCACAATTTACCTTTCTCATTAATTCTTGCACAGTAACCTGCATGACTTGCTCCTCAAACCTGGAGACACGAGCCAGGCCTTTAACTTCCCCTGGGCTTGAAGTTAAGACCCCCTGCAGCCTGTGTCCCAGTGTCTGCCTGTGACCTCAGCATCTCCCTCTGCACTGCAATACTTTCTCTGTCCTTCCCTTCCGAGTCTTTCCTTTCCTTTCTATGGCTTTAGCAAGAAAACAACTCCGGGTTTCTCCTTAGAACTGTTTCCTTCGCCTGTCAACTGGCCAGCTTGCTGCTCTCCGAAGCCCCATGCTTACGGGTCTGGATTTGCATTAAAAGCATATGTTCACATGTGAGTCTTCCTTGAAGATGGCTTACTGCAGTTTCTCAGCTCATTCAAAACTTGTTCAGGATTAAAACAAAAAATCACGGAATGTTACATTGAAAGTGTTCAAACAGATGACAGAAATTGAAAACAGACAGCATGTTGGTACAAAACACTGTTTCAATAATCCAGGGAGCTCCCCAGGCACCTCCCCTACAAAGGACTTCCACCTACTGCTGTCATACCATTTCCTAAGTCCCAGCGCCCGGCTGTCAGCCACTTAAGAGCATCCTGGATTCATAGGTGGTCACCAAGCGCAAATGGGCATGGAATGGCCCTCTCCTACTTCCTAACATCCCCTTTGCCAATACTTCTTAGGTAGCAAGACACATGGGCCTCTTGGAAAGTTACGGGAAGGGAAAATGATGGCCTTTTTCTCAGATCTCCTAAGGATTTTCCTTAGGCATTGAGCCTGAGTACTTTTTCTTAGTCATGAGAATGCAAAAGACCATTTCAACAACAAATCTGATTTACTCCAAACACTATTATACTATGAAAATCTGGTACACCACCAACTGAAAGAACTTCTGGAAGCACAGTCCTCCCTTCTTCCTTTATTTGGTGCTCAAAACCCAGCATGGGCTGAGGATTGAAGACTAGCTTCCTCCTTTCCCTAAATTCCAGGACTAGCCTAAGCTCCAGAGGACTTATCAAAGGAAGGTTAGCATCACTCCCTTGAAGTCGAGCCTGGCCCCTTCCCATCCGCAGGGCGTCTATGCAAGGTGCAAATCCCTAGGGAGGTATCTGACATTTCTTCCAACAAAAGTCCTAACCAAATAAACCTACTTGGAGAATCAGCAGAATGGCTACATCTGTGGTACACAAAGAGTTTCTTCCCCCATAGCCTTGCTCTCTTTTGGCTTTCCTTCTCCCACTGACTTCTCCAGAACCCAAGAAGCAAATGGGAAGAGAAGTGTGTGAGGAAGAGAATGAAAGGAAACAATGATGTATGACATCCTAAAAAAAGATCTCTGGCCAGTAATGATAGGGTTGCAAGATGGGAAGCTGGGATCATTGCAACCACGGCCTTCTTTTGCCTTAGAAGTATCATCAGCCTCCAAAGGTTAAGGTAGGGCATCCAAACCACCCGATGTTCCCTCCCCATGAGTGCCTGGAAACCACACTCTTCACTACACTCTCACAGCAAGGATCACATTGTGCCATTAGGAACACAAAGCTGTAATTCTGGATGGCATTCTTGACCAAAGACTCCAAGCAAGTAATTGGTAGATATGACCTACAATGTGCTGTATAAGTACACAGTTATAAATCTCTAATTAGTAAAATGAGGCTCAAGTTCTACGATTTGGACACAGATGTACAAATATATACTTGGAAGTCTTGTGACAGGAAGGATCCACATGTCCAAAATCTGCAGTATTCAACCTGCATAAAATAATTTAACAATTGCTTGCCTTCTTAGAATTTTAAAGACTTTTGCACATATTTTTTTAAGGTTCTTAAAAAAAAGGACAAGTTAAAACCAATATTTATCCTTCCCCTTCAATAAATTTCTCTTTAGCTAAAATAAGTATTTTTAATGTTTTCAGTGTTTTTAAACTCGTGGTGGGCAAGGTGCTTGCCTGACACACATTGGACAGATCACACAGTGTACCACATCCCTGGGCACAATTTAGGAGAGAGGAGGTGGCAGCCAGTGTCTTCCAGTTATGGAGGCTGCCTGAGCCCAAAGCTGCCACATGGTGTGGCTGTCACTGACCTGAAAGGCTGGGCCTCGGCTGCCACCTTCATGGGGAGCGGCTGACTTCACTGGCGCCCTTTGTTTTCACTAGGAGCTCTTCATCAAACCAAATGCTCTAATAAATATGCTTATTAAGTTTCATTTTTTTCTAGAGATCATTTTTTTTAACTTACCCATATTTTATATCCTTAGGCGCCTTTAAAAAGCCCAGCAGACCTTCAGTTAAATAAACAAATCATTAGACTAAAAAACTATGTCAAAATGAATGCAATTAGTAGGTTAATAAATCTAGTTACTTAAGAATTTTAGCCTCGACAAAGACACTCCAGGAGGAGATAAAATGTTCCAGCCTAAGGAAGCCCCCCACCAAGGACGCAGTCCAAATACACGGACAACTTTATTCTCATTCAAATTTTCCCGGACACTGCAGGAAAATTAATCCATTAGGCTCCATCCTGGGTCAGGAGGGAAGGCTTTCACTGCTTGGTTAAGTACTGGGGATTTTTTTCCTTGAGTGGGGAAAGAAGGAAAGAAGGAAAGAAGGAAAGAAGGAATATTTGGTAATTGACTTAAGAGCTAGTTTGTGGATTTCCTGTGGATTAGTGAGCACTGGCTGAGCCACCAGGCGAGGGAGGAGGTGGACGGAACGCCCCTGCTTGCACTTCTGGGGAAACTCACTGACCTCAGTCTGCTCTTCCATTCATTCACTGAACACAAGCTCCCATGGCGGGCCCTGGTTCACATGCAATAGTGCATAAGACGCAGTCCCTGCCTGCAGGCAGCTTACAGTCTGGTGGGGAAGACAACAGCAGCTAGAGTAAAATCTGACAGAATAAAATGCTTTTTCCTTACCCCTAAATGCCCTGAATGATGTACCCCTGCCTCTGTCTCTGAATTCATCCTCTACTACTTGGCCACCCACTCACTTCGCTCCAGCCATACTGGCTGTCTCGCTGTTTTTTGAATAGGCTCTGACCTTGTTCCTGACTCAGGGCTTTGCTCTTGCTGTGCTCCTTCTCCACTTCACTGAAATCTCTGCTCAAAAGTCACATCCTTATAGAGACTTGCTTCATCACCCAACTGAAATAGCACTCCTTACACCCCTCTCTATTCTCATGTTCTTTTATTAAAAAGATATTTATTTATTTATTTATTTAATAGGGGGGAAAGGAGGGAGAAAGAGAGGGAGAGAAACATCAATGCGTGGTTGCCTCTCACATGCCCCCCACTAGGGACCTAGCCTGCAACCCAGGCATGTGCCCTAACTGGGAATCAAACCAGTGACCTTTTGGTTCACAGGCTGGCACTCAATCCACTGAGCCACACCAGCCAGGACTATTATTCTATGTTCTTAATGGTTTTTGTCAGTGTTTGATTAAACCAGATACTGAGTATTACCTGTCTTCCCATCACAATGTCAATGCCATGAAGGCAGAGCTTGTCTGTCCTGTTCACTGCAATTTCCTCAGAACAAGCCTGGCACAAAGTGGATGCTCAGTACAGACTTGTTGGTATATAAGCACAATGATAAGGAAGGCACAGCTGGTAAGAGAACCCATTCTGGGGTGATCAGAGAAGGCCTCCTAGAGGAAGTGGCATATCTCAGAGAGAGTTAGCTGGATTTTTGTAGGGATGGGTACAGAGGAGAGGAGGCAGAGAAAGCAAGGAAAAGTGGCTACAGAAAGCATGCCAGAGTGCTGGGCCACTCTGGACGATTGCAAAACCTTGGCAAAAGGCAAAAGATGTGAGAAAGAGTCCCCACATCTGGTCTTCAGCAAAGTATCTGCTGACCTCTCCCACTGAGCTTGCCTCCTGAAGAGCTGCCCTCAGAAACAGCTCTGCCCTGGAACGATGCATTGCTGGAGGGCGCCCTCTTGTGGTCTGACCCTGTAGAACAGGATAACTGAAACCACAGCTTTAGTGTCCAACCTCCCCTCTGGGATCCTTTTCTCTTTACCCAAAACAGACAGACAGACAACTACCCACTGTGACAAAGTTGATCGTTTGGTAAGATAGCTTCTTAGACTTGGCATTTTAAACTTTTATTTTGTTTAGAGGTTAGGGCCCCATTGGACAATTGTCCTAACAATACACACTTACTGAGATTTCTATGTTCTGGGGACACTGTGTGTATTCATTCATTTCACTCTCACAGTACGGGGATGACTGTCAGTGCCCCCACTTCACAGAAGAGGAGGGTGAGGCCTGGAGGACTGACTAGCAGCCCAGGCTGTGGGGCTGGTGAGTGGCAGAGCAGGGAGTCACAACCAGGCAGCGGGCTCCGTATCCATGCTCCAGCCATGGCTGGGTGCCATGCTGAGGGTAACAGAAAGGCTGGGTAGCAAAGGGGAGGATAGAAGAGCGGCAGGTGCAGCAGAGAACAAATGCCTCCATTGCAGTCATCTCCCATCCACCGAGGGGCCTTGGAGGACATGGAGCCAAAGGGGCTGCCAAGAAAGCAAGAAAAACTCCAGTTTCTGAGGGAGGATGGTTCAGGATGTGGACTTGAGCTCCCCAAGTGCCTTGAGGCGTGGAGCCAGGGGTGTCACTGTGCCAGGCCCGGCCGGCTCCAATCCTGGTGCAGACAGCCCCAACGCCGCGGCCAGCCTAGGCGCGCGCCTGCATCTCTCAGCCTCCTTCACCATTTATGGTATCTGAGCCTCTGGCCTTCACAGGTCAGTAAATCCCCACACTGGGAGGGGTTCTCACTCATGCAGGGCTGCTCTCAGAGCAAGTCCAAATGGCCTGGCAGAGTTCTTGCCGGGGCCTCTGCATTTCTGCTTTAAAACGTGCCTGGACGGGCTGCCACGCAGGCCCCACTCCTCCCACAGACCTGGAGGCAAGAAGGATGGCTGCAAGGCTTCTCATGCTGTCATCTGGGGCCCCCACCGATAGCTGGACTATTAACTCAGCTGGGGCTCTCTAATCGGATCTTAACTCTGGCAGTCAGGACAGGCACAGGATTAGCAGGGCCACTGGCTGAAGCTAGTGAGGGAGCAGCTCAAATGACAGGCCCATGGAACGCCATCCTGGCTCTCTGCTATCACTAGACTGTGGGGTAGGCCATGCAAACCTCCAGGGAGAGCTCCCTGGTGGGAAGGAGCAAGTGGCTCCCCTGGACCAAGGAGTCAAGGCTCAGATCTGGTCTTGTTTCCTCTTAAGTCTCAATATCACAATTTCCCCAGGCCCCTCGATGAGCCATGAAATGAGATCTGTGAGGAAATAGGGGATAAATGTGTAAACCAGAATGCTGGCTGACAGACACCCAGCAGCCAGAGAGTCACACTCTGACCAGAGTGTCGAGGGCTTCTGGAAGGGAGACCAAGTCACAGGAGATGACCCCCTGCAGAGGCACCCGAGAGAAGCTGGCAAATCCAGGGAGCATGTCCCCTGTTGGCAGGGAGCCTCAGGCAGCCAGCGTTGGCCACATTGTCAGTCAGTGCCAATTAATTCCCTTATCCCTAGGGGGCTGACACAGCCTAGCCCCGGGGACAGCCTCCTACTTGGGGTCAGAGGACACACTCTGGAAAGGGCAGGCACAGAAACGGTCACGGGCTTGGAATCATGAGAAGCTGGGTTTGGAGGCTAGCTTGACTTACTAACTTGGTGTTCTTAGGCAAATCACCCTAACTTCTCAAGACCTGCAGACCCCACCGTGTGAAGCAGGGAGAGCACCGCCCACCCCCAGGGCTGTTGAGGGGCCAATGAGAAAATATGGGCCAGGTGGAAGTATCTAGCACAGTGACGTGCACATGAGTTTTCCCTTGCCCTTTTCAGTGACACCTTCTCCTGTGGCCTTAAAGAAGGTGGACGCTCAAGTCACGGGGGCATTTTCCCTGGGAGGCCAGGGCCTTGGAGGGACGGCGAGGAGACTTGGTCCTCCTGCTGGCCCGCAGCGGAAGCAGAGTACAGAACACCCAGTTCAAGTACCCAGGCCCCCGTAACACCCAGGCGCTGGGGCCCAGGCCGGAGGTGGCCGGCTTACCTGAACATGCTGCACCCCAGAAGCACTTCCCTGGGCACTGTCACCGCCACGGGTGCCATAGCCCAGACAGCTCTGTCCTCAGTCTGGCCGCCCTGCGACTTGCTGGGACGAAGCACTTGGTGGGGATCAAGGGGATGCCTGTGATAATTGGATTACTGGACACTGGGCTGGTGACATGTGAAAACAGGTCTCGGGTGGGGGGAGCAGGGGCAGACCCTTTAGAAGCCTCAGTGCTGGCACTGTGGTATCCAGTGCTCCCCAGCGTGTGAGGGGTCATTTGTGGGAGCCCTAGGTCTCAATGGGCCAGGGATACTCCTCTGAGGTCATCTCTCAGTGTGCTGTTTTCTTCCTCCCCAGTCAAGAGCTGCTTGAGCCAAAGGAGTCTTTGCCTCTGTCCCTGTACCTTTCCTCAGTCCAGGTGGGGTATGGCAGTGGGGACTAGCCTTTGCATGTCCATCTACCGTGACAGACCCCTGTAACCTGCCTGCTCTCAGGTGCAGTGCCCTTTTCCCGAAGCTGATGTGTTTGTAGAAGCTCCTACCATGGACAGTGACCTGGGCGCTGCAGGACACCTGCCCCAGAGGGTTCTCAGCCAGACAGGTGTAGGTGCCGTTGTCCTCCGGCAGTGCGTCCTGGATGTGCAGCGTGGCCACGCCAGCCTCACAGGTGGAGCGAGCATACTGGATGGGCTGCCCTGTGGAGGGAAGCACAGGAAGGCTCAGCCAGTGGGCTCTGGTGGTGGGGATCCCAGCCCTGCCCCAGCAGGCCTGCTGCTGTTGCAACTCTGATGCTCACCATTGTTGCTCAGATCCACGGAGAGCTAATGACGTGTCAGTCCCACCCCCAACCACCTGGGCAGAGGCTTGTAGGCAGAGAAAGAGGCAGGTGCCAGGGAGATGAAGGAGAGGAGTAATTGTGTGAGGTGGAGGAGCGAGACTGGGCCTGGAGGTCTTTAGAACGTGGGAGGGAAAGGGACACAGTTCTGTGCACTCTGCTCAAACAAATAGTCCCCTAATCCACATCCTGGACTTCACAGCCTTTTGAGCCTGGAAAGACTCTTACAGGGTCATCTGGCCTGTAGCCCAGTCTCAGGCACACCCGACCTCACCCAGACTGAATGGATGGCTCCTGGATCCTTTCAGAAGTCACCAGAAACAATGATTCCATTTCCCATTGCAGATTTTTATCAGAAATCTCAAACTAATGTTGCAATTAGGTGCATTTCTTCACATGATTAGGTGCATTTTAGAGTTCATGAAAAAAATAAATATGGGGAACCTAAAACACCTCTGGCCCCTTCTTCCCAGAGACCCCTTCCACCAGAGGCCCTTTATAGAATCCTGCATGGAAACAGGAACACGTGCTATGAACTGCAGTGGTTTCCTTAATGCTATATGTTCCTGGGACCTTATCATTCCAAGATGTGGGCTTTCATTTCCAGGGGAAAAGGTCTCATTACTGAAGATTCTGGCCTTAGAGCAGGAATGTGTCCATTCACTATACAGGAAGCAGCTGTCAGTTTCTCCCCGTGTCAGGCTGCAGGGTCCTGGTTTGCACTTCATAAAATTGGGGGCGGGCAGTGGGGGAGGGAGAAAGTCCAGAAGGAAGTGCTCTCTCAGCAATGCAATGTTTTCTGCTGCACAAAGCAACACTCCATGTCTCCGTGACAGTCCGGCAGAGACTGCCAAGCATGCCACAGGCCCGGAGAAAAGAGATTCCACCCGACCCACTGCACTTTGTAAAAGCGGGGCTGGGAAGGGCAGGTGCCAGGATCCTGCTCCTGGAAGTATTGAACATGCTCTTGGTTTTTATTTTTTGTGAAAATGACACCCTAAGAACTCTCTTGCTTGAGAACCCCAGTCCACCCCGTGAATGCCATCAGAGGGCCACTGCTGTCTGTACAGGCGCTGGCGAGCTGGTCAAGAGCTCTCCTTTCAGTGGAGCATAACTAATGTGTCCCCACAAGATGGGAGGAAACAGGAACCCCGCAAAGGAGGCACTCAAGCTTGGGAGACACGGGACTCTCCCAGCTCCAAGAAGGTTAAGCCCAGAGCCAGGGAGTTTCGGTAGCTGCCAAGGGAACTCAACTTGAGCACGCCTGTCCTCTAGTGGTGAGAGTGTGGAAATGCCAAGGCGCATCAGGAAGGAACCGATGGGGCCGCTTTTCAGTCCTGAGTGGTGTAGACCGGGGTCAGCAAACTACTACTCGCGGGCCAAATCTGACCTGCAGCCTGTTTTTGTGCAGCCTGAAAGCTAAGAATAGTTTTTATGTATTTTAAGTGGTTTAAAAACATCAAAGGAAAAATATTTCATGACGTGAAAATTGTATGAAATTCACATTTACTGTCCATAAATAAAGACTTACTGCAACGCAGCCACACCCACTCATTTACATATTGTCTCCTGCTGCTTTTGTGCCTCGAGGGCAGAGTTGAGTGGTTGTGGCAGAAAGGACAGAGCCCATCAAGTGGAAAATACTATCTGGCCCTTTATAGAAGAGTTTTCTTGTCCCTCTGGCGGGGACTCTGCTCCGGATGGGAGCGAAACTCTGCTTCTCCGACCCGTCACTCCTTAACGTCGAGCTCTGCCCCTGCCACAGGAGCCGGCTCCTTGCAGTCAGCCAGGGGCCAACAGGGCTCTGCTCTGCATGGGGGTGGAGGGCAGGGAGACCTCAGTGCTCCCTTACCTACCAAGTAGACAACACGCAAGAAAACTCCTTCTCCCACTGATTAAAGATAGTTTCCGTCAAAACTTAACAAACTGTAGGAACGAGGAAGGCCCCAAGGCAACAAACACGTCCGTAGTGCTGGGACAGCTGCGGCCATTCGGTGGGCAGATGACTGACCGCTGCTCCTTTAAGAAGCCTGTTCCGTGTGAGAGCCTGCCGGTCCTAGCCTTCTGTCCCAGCCCTTCTCCTTGCAGATAAAGAAGCTGGTGCCCAGAGAGGTAAAGCAGGGTGTCCAAGGTCACCAAAACCAGTAGATGGCCGGGAAGACAGCCCTTGTCTCCTGACCCTTGGCAGGGGTTTCTTCATTCTCCTATTGATCCCCGAAGCAGACCCTGCTCAATTTCGTCAATTTTATGCACTGTTCTTCATTCTAAAATTAGAGTTCTTCCATACTTTTGGTCTTTAAAGGCCTTTTTTCTTTCTTTTTTTTTAAACAAAAGGTGATTATATATGACAATTTTTTCAAAGGACCTTACATGTCCACCCCCCACCACCCAAACTGGCATGTTTCCATAGGACTATAACATTAAAAAGAATTACTGGCCTAGGAATCCCCAAACCACCTGCCATTAAAGAAGAGACAACTTCTGGTACAGTTCATTAACATGGTATATTTGTTCATTTGTTGACTCAACAATATTTATTGAGGGCCTATTATGAGACTGGCCATATAAAAAGGAATTAAATTGTTTGTGCACCTATGTGCCAGGCACTTCGTTAACTGTTTTATGTAAAGGATCTAATTAATTTCACAACTGCAATCCTGGAAGGTAGGTAGCATTATTCCCATCTCGCAGGCAAGGAGCTCAAGGCTCGGACAGAGTGATAACTTGCCCAGCATCCCCAGCCAGGCGATAGCAGCCTCTCAGGTCCCATCCCCCCCCCCCCAATCCCCTGTGCTTCCTTCTTAGGCACACATGGTTCAGAGCGATAAATGGCGATGCCAAGTGAGAATACAGGCAGGACAAAGGGGCCACAGGACGGGAGCGGGGGACTGGTGTAGATAGTGGGACAGGAAGGCTCACCATTTAGCAGCCAAGTGATCTGGGGCACTGGGGTCCCCTGCACCGAGCACTGCAGCACAAAGTCCTGGCCCTCAATGACGGTGCAGTCCTTCAGGACACTGGACAATGAGGGGGCCACCTCCATCGCGGCCAGTTCTGCAAGGGCAAAGAACAGGCAGGCCACTTCAGATCACAGCTGGCCCATTGTGGCAGAGGACTATAGTCACTCCAAGTCCTGCAGGCAGACGCCTCACTGCCCTGGGCTCCCAGGGCTTCCTTGGAGGCCTGGCTTTGTCTTATCTATCTTCACGCTTAATTTCCCATTGCAGAGACCTGGAGTCTGGGGCCCAGAAAGTGGCAGGGGTTTTTCACTGTCACAAAACACTAGGGCTCTGGAAGTGCTCAGGACCTGGGCCTGCCCCTCCCCACTGGGACTCGGGCATCTCCTGTCTTATCTTGACTTCTGCTATCCTGGATCATCCCCAGAGCTCCTCTTCCTGCCTTCCTTGGTCCTACTCTATTTTCTAGTGTCTTTTATCTTCTTTATGTCCCATGGGTGACTGTGCAGTCTTGTGAATATCTTTTTACATGGAGAGACCGCTTGTCCACTAGTGAGAACACTCCAATTTTAAGTTATTATAATTATTTTTTTCCAACTCCAGGACTGAATGTAAGGACAAACTCCTATGTGTTCTAGTTTTCTATCCTAGGCCAATGGCTCAGAACCACAGGGGCCCTGGGGCTATGCATTACTACGTTCCCTCATTATGCTGATGTACATTCCAGTTGAGGACCACCCAGCTGGACTTCCCAGAAGTCTTCTGCATTGGTGAATTGGGGAGCATTTTGTAGTTTGGAGACCTTAGTTAAGAATAAGAGGGCTAGATACTCTCCTTCACAACAACCATGACATACTGTGGAAACGTCAGGGTGGCTGACAGCTGAGAAAGGGTAACTGCTTTCGATAATTATTACAGAACATATTTCACTAGTACTTTTCAAGAGTGGCTATTCAATACAGTGATGAGAGGTAGGCCATATTATATTGCAAGGGTTTATGGGAAAAAACTAATATTTCCAGGCTTACTATGTGCCTGGTACTTTTCCAGGTGTGACTGTAACAAGGCCATGAGTTTGCTCTCTTTAGCTCATTTTACAGATGAAACTGGTAATTTCCCACAGTCAAGCCCAACGGTGAAGCAAGGCTTTATGCCCAGCTCTCTCACGCCATTGCACACTTCCTCCGAGAGACCAGAGCCCTCCAAAGGGGAGAGAGGCAGTGGGCGAGCAGCTGGGGGTCAGGGTGATGCTGCGCCTGATGGGGCTCCGAGGGAGGGATGCACAGACTACCAAGGAGATGTGGGGAAGCACCACCTCCACGTCTGCCCCTGTTAGTGTCAAATCCTCTCATTAGAAAAATACCTTTGGGAGCCATTGAAAATAACATGGGTTTCCATGTCAGACCAACGTGGGTTAGAAATAGGCTATCTTTTAAAAGCATGTGACCTTAGACAAGTCACTTAACCTCACTACAACTCAGTATTGGGTGTAACTATAATTAGTTTATAAGATTATTGGGATAACTAAAGCAATGCAAGTAAAACATTAACACAAACCCCGGGACACTGAACAGCCTTTTTTTTTGGTGGGGTGTTAGCTGTTATAATCAAATAGAAGCTGTGCGTAGACACTATGTCTACTTGGCTGCGAGTTTAAGGACGAAAGAGAGTGGAGAGAGATGGCAGTAGCTAAAGAGGCAGTTGGGCAGAAAGAAGATTTTGCTTTGCTTTTTCAGCACAGGGAAGTCCAGAGCATGCTGGTGAGGGAAAGAAAGAGGCCTCTAGATAAAGGGAGGAGGAGAGAAAAATTATTGGTTACAATCTTTGTGGAGAAGGGAAAGGATGGAAAGAGAAGTCTCCCTACTGGAAACAGACAGCTTATCTGCAGTGTCAGAAAAAAACAGAAAGAGAGAGAAATTTTAAAGAAAGATAGATGGGTAGAAGACTATTTATCACAATTTTGTTACAATAGTGAAAAAATGGAAAAATTCTGGATACTCAACAATAAGACTGTGCCTAAATTAGGTACATTATTTTATAAAATATTATGTGGCCATTAAAAATTAAGTTTTCAAATAACATTAAGTAATATAGAAAGATGCTTGAGTAACATGAGCAAACTAGAATAGGAAAGTATACAAACAGCACAATGTCAATGTTGTTTTAAAAACATTAAAATATCATTTATTTGAGTCATAAGATCATAGATCATTTAAATTCCCCACAATGGACACACATTGCTTTTATAAACAGATATTACAATAAACATAAAAGATGTGGGATCCCACATCATCTCGAGTTACTTTAAATGTGTATATTTAGTGAGCGTTTGGTTCCCTGTGGGTACGGCAGTGAGTCAGGGCGCTACTGGGACAGCTGAGGAACCTAAAAACGGTAGCTCCCAACTGGGCTGGTCATAGGCCTGGGCCATGTTTATTCTGAGGTGATTTTAATGAACTGCTGATCAGGAATCGCTGTCTTGGAGCAATGACTTTGGCCTTGGCATGTGTGCGGGGACAATGTTTCTGTGGGGCTGTATACCCTGGGCGGGGGGCTGTGGGAGATGACCTTGTGCAGTGTGTGCAGCCTCCTCGCCAACAACACGGGGTGGCCTGGAGGGATGTACTCACTTTTCACAAGGAGCGTCCAGTCACAGGACACCTGGCCTCGGACATTGGAGGCTGTGCAGCTGTAGTTCCCACTGTCCCTTGCCCGGGCTCTCAGCAAGCAGAGGTAATGGGACCCACCATCTTCATAAATCTCCATGGTGCCTTCTCGTCTCCTCACAGGGGCACCCTCCAGGAACCAGGTCACTTGGGGCTTCGGAATCCCTGAAACTACAGGGCCAGGTGAAGGCCATGAGGCCCCCAGACAGCACACCGTGCTTGGGAGGTGAAGACTGAACCTGAGGGAGGAGCTCAGCCTGCTGTGTAGCTGCCTCCTGCTGGAGTCCACTTTCTGACCCCTCAACCCTCCACGTCCCAAAAGTAAACCACCTAAAACAGAGTCAGGGTCCTTGGCGGGCAGGGATGCAGGGTGACAGCTAGAAATCCAGGTAAGCCAATGCCAGCAGAAGGGAGGAAAGAGGAGGGACCCCATGGCTGGTTTTTTGACGGGGATGGTGGTGATGATGACCAGTCTTCCCCTCCAGGGCGGTAAGGATTAGGGCAGGAGGCTGACACTCTATCCAACAGTGAGCAGCGGGCACTGCTGGGTATTTCTCTACAAGGGACATTACTAGACTGAGTCCTTCCTGAGAGAAGACCCCTGTAAGGTGGCTTCCGGGGTGGGCGGTGTCCAAGGGGTGGGTGGGTACAGGAGGCTCAGACCACCGTGCTGAAGGAAGGGAGCGGCCACACAGGGCTACATCGTGGGGGCCAGCGACCTTAGTTAGCTTTACTCACCCTCACATCTGAACTGGACTGTTTGGTCTTCCCAGACTTCCTGGCTTTGGGGTTTGCTCTCGAATTTGGGGAATGTTGAGTCCCTCCGGCTCTCCATGGGGATTTTCCTAGTAGCAACCTTGTCCACAACTTCTTGGGTTCCCAGGCCAGACAGTCTGGTGGGGAGGGTGGCTGGAGGGGGAGCAGCTGGCCTCTCCCTCTCTTCTCTGGGAGGAAGCAGGCAGCCTGAGGCTGGTGCTCTAGGTTCCAGCTGGACTTTTGTGGCCTGCAGGGTGATGGTGCTGGAAGTCTTCTGCAGGATGGGGGTCCTCAGGGTCTTTCTGGGTAAGTCTGCAGATGGCTCCAGCTTGGATTCCCTCGTGGGCTGAGGCTGGCTACTTGTGACCCAGGTCGGGGAGCCACCTCTCTGGGTGCTGGAGCAGTTTCTACGTTCAGCTGTAGTTTCTACGCTGTCCAGTTTCGGCCCCTGTGTGATTCCATTGGTCACTTCCTTCCTGATATCCGAATTGGCTGCCTTCGTTCCCCTCAAAAGTGACCTGTTTGGTGGTGGTTAGGGCGGTGGTTTGGGGGGTGGGGAGGAGGACAGCGGGGAAGGAGAAGGAGGAATAGAATGCTCATCTGGTTACTCACAAGCATTACTCATCATAAGCACAGATTCCAGGGATCACAAAAGCCCACAAGTTAAGACAAAGTAAGAGCAAAAGTCTTTCTCTGCAGTTTTCTCCGTTTCCCAAGGCAGGAAACAAGCAGCCATTTTCCACATTTCCCTACCCCTCGTCCCCAGTCCAGAGCCTGTTCTTTCTGTACTTGTTAAATCTGCCTTTTTTTCTCTTCTTCCCAAGTGCTACCCTAGTTCACACCCCACGACCAGCTTCCCTTGCCCACCCTGGCCGTCTCTAACCCATGTTCCACACAGCAGGCACCGTGGGTCTTCGAGAAACAGAAGCCATATCATATCGGTTCAAGCTTTAAGATTTTCCAACAGCTTTTTCATCATATTAAGAACAGAACTGAGCTTCCTGAGACGGCCTACCGGTCAGCCCCTACGTGCGTGAGCTCTGGCTGCCTCTTCAACCTCGGAAGACACCGTGTCCGTCCGTACCTACTACGCTGCAGCCACACCCGTGTCCCCCCAGGGCCCACCTCTCATCTCGCCACTTCCGAGTACGCTGCCCCCTCTGTTTGGAACACTTTCTCCTGAGCGCTTCTCCCCCCAGCTAACAGCACTCTTCATAGGCTTGAGCTCGAACATCACACTCGCAGGAAGGGTTTCTCTCACCCTCTACCCTACATGAGCGCTTCTCTGTTATTGCTCCTCAGACTCACCACAAGTTGTAATTATGAATTTGTGTGGCTCTGCTCAGAGCCCTTCTCAACACTTGATACCTGCTCAGCCCGCACCCCCAGAGCCTGGCACTGAGCCTCGCACATGGGAAAGGCCACTCCCGAGGAAGAGGAGCTGTGGGGTCCGGCCTGCCACGTGGACGGCACCCTTTCATGGCAGAGTGCCCCTCCTAACGACGCTGGCCTGGGCAGACACTGAGAAAGACGATGGCACTGTGTCTTCAAGAGTCTCAATACTCGTGGCAAGTCTGATATAGAACCCGGATGGCAAATTACAACAGGAGAACAAAGCAGAACCGAGAGCAACAACACCCTGCAAACAGTTCTTCCCCCTGTGACTCAGAAATTCAGGGCTTTTCAAATGGAAACAACGACCATGACGCCTAGACATACCTATTGGTGTTGTCCAAACCTGGAAAAAGGGAGAAGGGAGAGACAGTTAGTAGAGTATTTTATACACCAAGAGGAGAGAGTAATAAGACAACAGTCTCTTCCATTCATTTGAGAGTTTTCACTTCCTAAGCTCTCACTCTCCCCCTCCCCATGGTCCCTCCGCCCTCACTCGTTTCGGCTTCTCTGGCCCTGAACTCCTTGGGGTCACGTGAGAGGTGCTTGGTGTCTCTGAGCTCTGGAGACACCCTCAGTGCTTCCACCGCTGCCGGGCTGCTGTGCCTGCAGCAGGCCCCGCCCTGGCCTTCAGGCCACAGAAGGGAGCCAGAACCAACAGGGGGACAAACAAAAATAAACACGCATGGGAAATTTCAAACCCAAACAGTTGAACTTATGCCTGGCTCTCAAAAACAAAACCCCCAAATGATCATTTTTGACCAATACTTGCTATAAAATGTTAAGGGAAAGTGTATTTTTATTCAGCTTCTCAAAGGAAACAATATTTTTTTCCAGCCACATTCATTTTTAAAATTTTATTATGGAAATTGTCAAGGTATCCAATAGTAGACAGAAGGATGTACCGCACCCTGAAAGCCGGCACTCAGATGAAGGAAATGTCAATATTTTGCCAGTCTTATCTACCCACTTGTTTTGTTTTGTGGCGCTTTTTCTGGGAGTGCTCCAAACCAAATCCCAGATAACATAGCATTTTGCCACTGAGTACTTCAGAGGGGAACAGGTCTTTAATTGAATGCTACCAGGGGTTAGGGAGGAGCAACTAAAACCCTGCTCTGCCTGCCTAACAGCAGGTCCTGATCCTGTAGTGAGCTGTGAAGTAAAATTCTTTGGTCAAGATCAGATGATGGAGAATGGAACAAAAAGTCCCAGCAGGTATTACACACAGTACAACTCGGGATTGTTTCACGAAACTTGTTTCAGTTAAGTATGTTTATATACAGATGTACGTCCTGGGTTGCAATGTACAACACATTTTCTGTGGGTTGTGAAAAATGCTCGGGCCAAAAATAGTGAAGAGAGTAAGAAGGAGGAGTGTCTGAGAAAGAAAGAAAATGTGTAAAAGAAAAATCACAGAAGAAAGGAGATAAGAAAGGAGGAGGAGAGGTGAAGGTCATTTCCCTCCTTGGTCCAGCAACCCCCTTGCTCAGGTTCCTGCTCCACACACTCTGACTTTCCCAGGCTGGACTTGACGGAACCAAGCAGAATCTAGAAGGAGACATATGCAAAGATACTTCACAGGAAGAACTGACAGGGGCTGACCACTACAGCAAGGAGGAGGCAGGGCTGGAAGGTGAGGCTGGAATGTCCAGTCTGGGGGAGAAGGAAAAAGAGGATCCTTCTGGGGTAGAAAGAGTTAAGTTGAGAGAACACCCGGTTTGAAGAACAGAGTGAAGAGTGGGTGGTAAGTTAAATTTTAGGCAGGCAAGACACCAGCAATGTCCACTCTTCCAATGGGCATTTAGAGTCATAAAAAAGGACTCTGGGCAAGAAAAAAACTGAAGACCCAGGTGTGGGGTGGAAGTTGTGGGCACAAGGGAAGCTTCTTCCTCCACGGCCACGTCTGTGCCGCTCCTCCACTTCCTTCCTGCCAGTTCAAGACCCTGCCTCTGGGGAGCACGTGGGCATGTAAATATGACATGCGTAACACACGGATGCATAACGAAAAGCTAGGAGGGCACCAGGAATGGACTGCACGCACCAGCCCCTCCATCAGTTCCCACCTTGGATGGAAAGCTCAGCTGACATGGAGGCCTTCCCTGACCCGTTCACCACCAGGCATGTGTACACTCCCACATCATCTTCGCTGACCTTGTGGATCTCCAGAACTTGCATCCCATTCTTCTCACACATGGACACACGGGCACTTGGCTGCAGGGGAACATCTCCCTATGGATGGCAATTGGGTGGCTTCGTTAGAGAAACCTGCTCACCTGCCGGCCCTGTCCTTCTTCCTCCAGCCAGTCCTCATGGGACAGACACCAGGCACCTCTGCTTTGGGCTCTGTCAACATGCTTAGAAAACAGGCTATTTATATTTTTTTCAACTACAGTTGACATACACTATTATATTAGTTTCGGGTATGCAACATAGTGATTAGATATTTATATGCCTTACGAAGTGATCGCCTGTTAAGCCTAGTATCCACCTAACACCATCTGTAGTTACGACAATATCCCTGACTGTATTCTCCATGGTGCACAAGAGTGGCGTCTGCACAGCCCCACTGCCCCGACCCGAGGTCTGTGTATGCAGCATGGTGCTTGGTCGAGCTTAGAGCAGACGTATGCAACCGGTTTCAAAGGAGCCCTACTTTGAGGTGGGAAATCCTACATCCTTCACTTCAGTTCTCCTTTGCCTTCTTGGTTCTTTCATTCTTTTCCCAGGGTCAGTTCAGGAGAATTAAGAAATAGTAACACACGTCCCGTCACTCATTTTAACCCAGGAGTCCCATCTGTGGAAAACTTACTCTCCCTGGCCTTGACCCCAAGTTTTCCCTGAGGCTCCTCGGTGCCCTGTTTACCATCCAACCCTCTTCTTTCCTCTCTGCTGTCTTCACTTCCCCTTCCAATACCTCCTCCTCCGCCTCTGCCTTCGTGCTGCCCAGACCTGAGAGGTTGATAAAGTGCTTCCGCGTGGAGTGTTTTGAGGGAGGTGGGATGATAGCTCTGCCTCACAGATAAGAAAACCAGGGTTCTAAGAGATCAAATGACTTGCACAGTATCACATGCCTCGTGAACCAGGGGGCTGTGGCATAAAACCTCGCCCCATGACTTCAAATTCTACTCTCTGGTGGCGGTCAGGCCTGCGTTGCCTCAGAAGTCTGATGCTGTTTGTGAATATGTGGATCATCATTGTGGACTGAGCAACAGAGGGAGAGCATGCAAATAGGAGCAAGAACAAGCATGGCCATGAAACACACAGAGAACCACTTATGGGTTAAACTGAAGGGACTAATTAAAAAGACACTCTCACTAGTCCAAGGGTCTAACCCTAAACTTTCAGGGTCCCCAGGCCTGGCCAGAGTTGAAGCAGACAAAACCTCACCTTGAGCCAGGTGACCTGTGGTTGGGGTCTGCCAGTGATCTTGCAGGAGAATCGTCCCAACTGTCCTTCTCTGACCACTGCACGGCCCAGCTTGGTAGCAAACTTTGGTGGGCACTCTCCCCAGATGCTGGGACGGGTCTCCACTGTGGGGGATATGAATCTGTCCCTGGAAAGAAATCAGGAGAGAATCCAGTCCCAGACACTGCAACCATTCAGATCTTCCTCTCTCAGACCCCATCCAATCACTTAGGTTGTGGCCAGGAACCAGTAAAGGGCAGCCTTCCCAACTCTATGCCTCAAACACAGTTCCGATGCACCCTCTGGAAAAATCTGTGGCACCAAAACCTTTTCCTCTACCTCCTGGGCTTGCGGCTAGACTCCACTTACTAGACTCCCTTGAAGAAGGGTATAGCTGAATTCTACTGAGTTCTGGCCAAAAGCCTGGGCTTTGGCCAACAGACTATGGGTAGAAGAGCTGTATGCCACTTCTACACTAGACCCACAAAACCTCCTGTGAGATTTTCCACACTCTCTCTTCCCCACTATTCTGGCTAGATGCACAGGGCCCAGCAGAAGCTCCAAAGACTAGGAGATGATGGAGCCACAAAATGTCAAGAACCTGGATTCCTAAAAAATAATAGGAAGGTTCTCCACATTTTCAAGAATATCTGAATTGACTTCACTTGAGTAAGAAATAAACTTTCCTTGTGTTAAGCCATTATGATTAGGGGTTTGTTTGTTATAGCAGCAACTGTTACTTTACCAATATAGGTTCACTTTCCATAAGGAGCGTCACATATTGATGGCCTCTCCTATGTGTACTTACTTGAGTCTTTCAACTATTGCCTTGATTGTTAGACATTCCTGCAGACCATATGGCCACATAGCCCCCTTCCTTGGCATTTAGAATCTGGGCCAGTCAAGGTGCTAGCCACAGAGGAGGCCAGGTCAGGAGGCACTTTGTGAATGACCCATCATATCCCAATAGGCTCCTGCTTTAGTTATCATAACCCAGGACATCCAAGAAGATTTTCTTCCTAGACATTTTCTGTCAAGTCTGCAGGAAAAGCCAATCCAGCCCTTATCCTGGCTTAAGCATCCCAGAACTTACCCCATCGTTTTGGAGGCAAGCTGACCATACTTCTTCACAAAGCCCCCTGCAAGTAGGAAACAAGAAAGATGCTTGAAGAGTTGTGTCTGAGCCACTTGGGGCAATGAGTCCGAGAGAGTCAACAAGGGCCGGTGGAATAGTAATGGGATGATAACAGAAGCAGTGAGCCCTACGGGAGAGGGACTGTGGTGGTCACTTGACATTCATCGTCACATGGTTTCCTATAATAATTTAAGGTGGCTGGTACACATTATCCTTCTGTTTTTTAAATAGATAAGAAAAATGAGATTCAAAGAAGTCACCCACTCAAGTCACCAAGCCAGGAACAGTGGAGGAATGCCTCCAGGTCTGCCTGTTGTAGAACACTGAACCACGCGGCTGAGCTGCGATGTGCCACTGGAGCTGCCACTTTGGGGACTGCCCACAGTGATTCTGGACTGCTCCAGAAAAGGACTCAGTTGAAGGGAGGGAGTGGGGGAGGGAGAGGCACTTGCACCTCTCTCACCGCATCTATCCATGTTGAACACACTCAATACTCCATCTTCTCACTTAAGATGCAGCAAACACAGCAGTACCCATCCTGCTGGAATGAAACAGATGACTGAAGATAACCTACTGTGGAGTCTGTGGTTAAACAGCAAACCCAGCAAGGCAGCTGGGGTCAGCTCCTTTTATCCAGCTGCTACTGCATGGAGGGACAAATCATAAAGTGACCACAAAGTGACTAACGTGCTGGGGTGTTTTTGAGGAATAGGGATGGGGAGGGAGAGGCATTTTTGAGATAGTGGTCAGCTTGGAAGTTGCTTTCTTTGCCACAAGCTGAAAATGTTTATGGAACCCCACCTGAGGCACACATGGTAAGGGCAGAGGTCATTCCCTGGTAGCAGCAGGCAGCCGCAATGCGAGACTGCAGGGGGTTTAGTGGAAAAGAGTAAATTCTACCTGATTCCATCTATAAGAATGCATAGGAATGGAAGATGAAGGTCATGGCTGAGTATCTCCCTTGGCCATATCTGGTCTTAGGTTCCACCAGAACCTTAGTGAAAGAGGGTTAATAATAAACACCAGCATTACATTTAAGTGTGGTTCCGTATGGACTGGCAGTTACTATACATGCGTTCTGTTTAACATAACTATTTAGTGAGCTGTGTATAGGTTTCCTTCCATTATGTGGGTTTTTTGTATAATTCCATTTACATGAAATGTTCAGAAGAGGCAAATCCATAGAGACAGAAAGCAGATCAGGGGCTGTCAGGAGCAGGGAGGTGGATGTGAGGAGCGACTGCCGAGTGTGATGGGGTTTCTATTTGGGGATAAAAAGTCCTGAAACTGGAGAGTAGTGATGGCCACACAGCCTAAGTGGCAGTACTTAATGCCACTGAACTGTACACTTTAAAATGACATGGTAAGTTTTAAGTTATATGCATTTTACCAGAATAAAAATATTAGACCAAGGGTCTTTAAAACTCTTGGTGGTTAAACATTTTATTTTTATTCCAGAGGGAGAAGGAGAGGGGGAAAGAGAGAGAGAGAGAGAGAGAGAGAGAGAGAGAGAGAGAGAGAGAGAGAGAGATCCATCACCTCCCACACGTGCCTGGACCGGAGACCAACTTGAACCAAACCTGAAACCCAGGCTTGTGTCCTGACCCAGAATTGAACCCATGAGCCTTCAGTTTACAGGGCAACACTCCAACCAACTGAGCCACACTGGCCAGGACACTAAACATCTTAATTCAAAGGCTAAAATTCCTGTATTTCTTAAAAAAATAAAATAAAGTGAAAATATGGCAGTTCCTTAAAAATAGCAAAAGAATGCCATTTGGAGGTACTTCCACATCTAAATAAGAGCAGTTTATGGTACAATCCAAAGGTAAGACATTCAGCTAAAAATGGAATTGAGGAAGGCTTATTTTAATGAGTTAACACCAGAGAGTTTACATCTGAACAAAAAGAGACTCTGGGTGAAAATAACTAACAGTCTATTTATAGGCAAAAATTTGAAGTTTCAAATTGTCAGATAAGGCAAAATTAATTTTGTGAAAGCATGAAAATCTGGCAGAACAGTAAGTTTACGTAGAAAAATAAGTGGAAAGGGGATTAAGGTAGAGATGTCAAAAACAGAAGAGTAAGTTCAGAGAATTGGTGAAGACAAGATTGAGTTAATGATGAGAAAAAAGGCCCAGGCACTAAAGGCATTTACACAGTTGCCTTTAATTTTTTTCAAGGACAAATAAAACAGAATGCCGGCAACTTTCAGCGGTGAAAGTTGGACAGTGGAGGAGTCCAGCACTTTTTGTCAAAAGATACAGAAAGACTGAACTGAGACAGAGAATGCTGCCAAACGGGGCTCTTGACACCAGAAGAAACATAATTAATAATTCTGCCAGGACAGTTGGATTGAACTAAGACCATTCCTGGCAAACCAGAGAGCAGTCACCCTACTAGTAGGCAAATTCAAAGTGGATTTTAGGGACTAAATAAAATAGTGGTTTTCCACTTAGTTAGAACAAATGGCCACTTTTTGTAACAGATGTTTAGCAGTTCCCCCTGGGCCATCCTGAATTGAAGTTCGCCTTTAATCACCCACATATATAACTTCAGAAAGAAAATATATGTAGAGGCCTACCTAAAATATTAAGGAGAAATAAAAGGAAAGCAAACCATAATAATATTTATTTCAATATGTAAATGTTTAAGCATGACTATTTCAATATGTAAATGCTCATGTACATTAGAAGACATAAGGAAATGGTCCAGGTGTTTGCACTGACTGATACACATTTTTGGATTTCAAAATGAATGGTCAAAAAACATACTGTACAAATAGTACAGGAAAATGAGAGAGCACAGGTATACAGGTAGACACATAAAAAAATAAAAAGAATAAAAAGTAGTGTTAGCAATGTTATCTTTCAATTATATCTCAATATAGAGAGAAAAATGAAAAGAAAAATTACATAGTAAAAAGGAAAGTACTGCTAGAATAAATAACAGAGCAGATATATTATATAAGAAAAGAAAGACTGAAATAACGTTAAAAGAAGATCACTTAGCAAGACAAGTTACAGTCCACTGAAGTACAGGAAATAAAACAAAGACTAAGTGTGGTGTCAAAAACAATATTCTACTTTGAGACCTCACCTGTACTAAAACACTGGTTTAGCCCCTATCATAAATAAAGCACTGGCCAGAGCTTCAGTAGGTACACTGATGCGCACAATAAAAGCTAGAATAAAATCTGACCATTGAGAGAGAGGCAGAGTGCTTCAAAGCTGGGAGAGGGGACATTTGGGTGTTGAAGATTGTGAGTTTTCAACTGCAGGTCACTGCAGGATATGAAGGGAGGGAGTATTAAACTACTATCCAATTTTTTAAAAGGTATTTTAGACAGCAAGGTGAAGATTACAGTGGGGTGTGAGGAGAATTGAGAAGACCAACTGGGAATTTGCTCAACTGGCCAGGTGATGATGGCAGCCAGGACCAGGATGGTGGCAGTGGGGACAACTGAGAACTGCACAGCAGTGATGGCGTGTGACTGGGGAAGGGCAGAGAGTACCTGAGGATGACTGGGGTGTCGTGGCTGTGCTCCTTCCCAAGGAGGTGTGGGTTGTCCCCTGTCAAGGTTTCCACTGTGTCTCCCTGGGGCCACCAGTCCCAGCCATATATGTTAATGGGCCCCTAACAGGACTGTCTGTCTCTGCGTAAACGGGGCCTCATCCTACTCAAACTATTCATTCTACAGTCTCTACTCAGGCAGGGAGCTTTGGAGTTCGCTGCTGCTGTCTGCTCTTGCTGGAATGTGCACATGTCCACCAGTCTCATGCTGTAATGCTCAGTAACCAGTACACCCATTCATATGGACCACAGGGGTCATCCCAAGGTGCCCGGCAGACATTTCAGGAATTCTGTTTAGGTTCCAGGAAACTGATGCACCGAAGAATCAATTCTTAGGGGAGAGGAGCTGGGGAACTGGGTGAAAAAGGTGAAGGAACCGAGAAGTATAAATTGGTACTTACAAAATAGTCATAGAAATGTAAAGTATAGGGCATATAGTCAATAATACTGTAATAACTGTGCATGATGCCAGGCAGGCACTGGAAATATTTGGGAGAGCACTTTGTAAAGTATACAATTGTCTAACCACTGTGCTGTACACTTGAAACGAATGCAAAATACTATTGAATGCAAACTGTAATTGAAAAATAAAATTAAAAAAAAGAATCGATTCTTCCCCAGGAGGGTTGAAATAAAATATTTGCCACTCAAAAACACACAATTTCCTGGTCATTCATGGATAAAGCAGTCATGTATACTCTCCAATGAGTCCAAAGAAATAGTGATGCCAAGCTGGGGGACAGTTCAATAAATTGTGGCCAATAACCTCCCCATTGTCTTACATAATTACTCTAAGGAGAAACTGAGGTGCTCTGCACAGGGAAAATAATTTCTTTTGGAGGCCAAGACTCCATGTACCCCCAGCTCACTTCCCTAGAGTCGCTTTCTGTTGTGATTCCCAAACACACCGAACCAAGTGGCAGGTATTTCCTTTTGTACTTATGTTATAAAGGTGATTTTGCAGCATATTATTAGAAAGGAAAAAAAGAAAAATCTACCTCCAGTTTGAGCAGCCCTCCCGCTGCAGGCCAGACACGGCAGAGTCATCTGGCTGCCATCTGCTGCACAGGTGTCTGACCAGAGCCGTGTGATGGGCAAGTGCAGCGTACGGGAGGGTATTTTAAGCATGGTTCTGGAGAAATTCATCATGTTAAAAAAGAAAAAACCATTTTTGTTGGGGACCATACAAAACGATGGTGTATGAAATACACACACACACACACACACACACACACACACACACCACAATACCTGTAATAACTCCCAGGCATTTAGAAAAATAAAGGTAATGTTAAAAAAGATGGGGCAAAAGGAACTACACAGCATGTCCCTGAGGCTGTGGCTAAGTGGAGTAGTTCATCCAGAGAGCTGTGAGCAGGATGAAAATGGAGAAACAACTGCTCGTGGGCAGAATCCAGTCCGTTCATACTCTGAAGTGGATATGACTCCAAAAGCTGCCCAGTCTCATGTGCCAGCCCTTCTCCAGCCTGCTGCTCCGCCCTTCAGCTTTGTTTCCCTCTCCCTTCTGCGTCTACCTGTCTACTCAACCGCCCTCCATCTGAGGCCCTAATTCTCTACACTTTCCTCCCAGCCACATCATCTGAACCACAATCTCCCATCCAAATCGGACTCATTCTTCCAGGACTAGCCCAAGGCCCTTCTCCTCCATGAAGACATTACAGACCATTTCAGCCCCTAGAAGTCTCATTCTCCCCTGAGTATACAGAGCCAATATGCCAATTGTTTGGCAAATAAACCCAAGCTACATTATGACTGAAGTTGTGCTTTCAGTTAGCTTTTGTGTCTAAGACTTATCTGACCAAATACGTTCCTGCAGAATGGACCTGACAGAGTATTGTGTCTCCTACACAGTACCACACAAAGTAGTGCCCTGTAGATACATCCTGATGTTGAATCTTCATTGCAATATACTAATAAAATATGAGGTCAAGAAAGTCCATCTCCTGAGGGCAGTCAACAAGCCTGTTCTTTGGTCCCAGAACAAAGTTAACACATTCAATAAAATCTGATGAATGAAGATGAGGCTAGAACTACGAGCAACTTAGAAAGGGCCAGGGCAAAGATGGGAGAAGGGAATGGAGGAATAAGAGATGGGAAGAAATGATGGCAGCATCAATGATAGAAATGAAAGCAGGGCCAGCAAGGGGTACTGGTGTACATTACAGATGGAAAAGGAGACAAAGGCAAAGTGGAAGGTGAAAATAAAGGGGAAAAAGGAGTCAGGTGAAGGAAATTGGAAGGCATCTTCGAGAACAGAATGAAACCAAGGACAATAATTTGTCATCTAACTCTTCAGTATAGCAAGTAAGTGAGGCTTCCGCCAGGGCAGTTTTGACACACGACTATGTCACAGCAAAGACACTAGTGGGGCAGAAAGAATAAATGTCATCTCTACTGCACTTACATTGTTAACTTTGATGAGACAGAAAAGGAAAAATCTCTCAGAACATTTTCAAAATTCTGACTGAGTAACAAAAAAGGCTAATGCCTTAAAAAAAAAGAAGGGTGATGAAGGAATGTAATAGATTAAAAGGAGTTTATAATAATATAAAGGGAAACAGTTAAAGGTCTTTAAGAAGACAGGAAGTTTAGATAGAAGAAGATAGTATGAAAGAAATATAAGAACAAAAAGGAGAATCACAACAGACATTCCTGAGGAATAAAATAATTTAAAGCTCAGCCAATATAAATAGACATGGGCTCAAAATACATAATGTCATCAATCCGATCCAATGTGAAAATAAAAGGGATCCGAGAAATCTGTCCCTGAAAAAAGGGTAGTGGCAACACAGACGGCACAGGAGCACTTCCTACGATTTCAAAATTACTCAACAATGACGGTGCCCGTGGCGCCAGTCCTGCTGGACTAGTGGTCACCAGGGCCACTCTTCTCCCTGGGATCACTCTCCCTTCTGCCGCCACATTCCAGGCGGCTTGCCACCTGACCCTTTCTCTCTCACATAGTCGGGGAGCTTGGATTACAGGCCAGTGGTTTTGTGGGGGTGCAAAGAGCAGAAGCAGCACTGAGGCTGGGGGCGGGGAGGAGGCGTGCTTGGGGAGGGGAGGAGATGGGCAGGAGGCCAGCCCCCAGCAGACAGCTTGAGCCCAGGCCTTGTTTTGAACAGGGGGGACTGAAAGGCAAAGCAAGGACTACAGCTCTTGGCAACCCACAGAGCCAGTGGTGTGGTAGAGAGAAGAGCAGAGGAATCTATCTTCCTGGGACAAAAGCACAAAAGTCAAACAGTGAGGGGCAGAAGTGAGCTCCTTTCTATCATTTCATAGGCTAATGTGCCATGAAAATACCCAGGACGCTGATCCCTCTGGTTTGGATTTGAGAAATATTTTCTGCATGGAAACAACTGTTTCTCAGTCAATTTCCAGGAAATTGACGCTTACAGATGGAAGGCCAGGGGCAACGCCTTCCATTTTGGTGAGCTTCTTTGCCTGAATTAAACCGTGTCATTTTCCTCCTTGACACCCTCCAAGGGCTCTCTATCACCAAGTCTAAAGGCCCTACGTGGTCCCACACCTGCCTGCCTCTCCAGGCAGGCGTGGGACCATGCCCCACCTTCACTCACTCTGCTCTGGCCCCAACAACTCTCTTGCTGTTTCTCACTCCTAACTATGGCTACAACCCTCCCCCCTCCACACACACACAACTCATTTCTTGGCTTTGTTGCTGCTTTCTCACAACTTGTGTGTGTATATTCCCTTTTTGCCTTTCCAATTGATATCATGTACCCACTGCTAACTCTTATAGCATCTCTTACTACTTAGCTGATATTCCCAGTAGATAGCTCAAAAAAGAAGAAATGTGTTGATAGGATTCCATGAAATAATACAGGAATATTATAATCAAGTATTTAGTCAGTGTGGTGGTTAATTTTATGTGCCAACTTGACTGAGCCATGGGATGCCCAGATTTTCAGGCTGCATCCAATCTGTTAAAGACCTGTAGAGAATGAAAAGGCTGACCTTCTCTCAAAGGGGACATCAAGCTGGGACAGAGGCAGGAAGCTCTCCCCTGCCTCTGACTTGAACTGAAACATCAACTCTCTCTGGGTTTTGAGGTTGCAGGCCTTTGGACTGAAACCACACCATCAGTTCTCAGGCCTTTGGTCTTGGATGGGAACTACACCACCGACTCTCCTGAGTCTCCAGCTGCCCACTGCAGATCTTGGGACTTGTCGGCATCCATAATCATGTGAGCCCGTTCTTTGCACTATCTCTCTCTCTCCCACAGGTGGGCCTACAATTCATTTGCTTTTTCTGTACAATGGCTCGAGTAGTGCTTAGTTGTCTTTAACTTCATTCAAAACAATTTTGTTAGACTGTATTGTGACAGCTGTCACATCAGCATGCATTAAAAAAACTTGTCAAAATTGGTGAATTTTTGTATAGCCATTTTAATATTGAAGATGGAAGAAAATATGCAACATTTTTGGCCTATAACGCTTTATTATTTTAAGAAAGGTAAAAACTCAACTGAAATGCAAAAAAGGATTTGTGCAGTGTATGGAGAAGGCTGTGACTGATCAAATGTGTGAAAAGTGGTTTGTGAAGTTTCATGCTGGAGATTTCTTGCTAGACAATGCTCCACAGTCAGGTAGACCAACTGAAATTGACAGCGATCAAATGGAGACATTAACTGAGAAGAATCAACATTATACCATGTGGGAGATAGCTGACATACTAAAAAATATCCAAATCAATAAAGTTATTGGTGAAAATGAAAACTGTGTCTTTTATTTTATGGAAAAAGCCATGTGGACTTTTGGGCCAGTCTAACATGCAGGCAAACCTTGCTTTACCGCACTTCATAGATGGTGTGTTTTTTACAAACTGAAGACAAGGCCCTCCACCAGCACAAAGATCACGACTCACTTCATTGCAGCACTTGCTTCATCGTGATGGTCTGGAACCAAACCTGCAATATCCCCACGGTGCGCCTATGGGAACGATCTACTCTTCTGCTTCTCTGGAAAACTGCAATAGCAGATACAAGCACTAGCCAGTCGGTTCTCAAACTATCAGTCCCAGGATGCAGTAGTATCAGCATCACTAGGAAACTTGTTAGAAATGAGAATTCTTGAGGCCACCACAGAACTACTAAGTCAGAAACTCTGGGGCAGGGCCTAACAGTTTGTGCTTTTGGCAGACCTCCAGGCGATTCTGATGCACGCTCCCATTTGAGAACCACTATACTAGGCTAAATACATCCTGTCTAGAACTGAGTCCTCCCTTGCTGCTCAAAGTGTGCTCTGTGGCCGTGGGCACCACCTTGGGCTGGTTAGCACTGCAGACAGCAGGCCCCACTCCAGATCTGCAAAACTGGAACCTGCACGTTAACAAGGTTCCCAGGTGGATCGTGTGCCCCTTTGCTCACAAAATCTAATCCTGTGAGGTGAGTATGAGCCATCCTGAGGCCTGGCTCTCCTCTGGGCCTGCCAGTCTGGCTTTCCCTGAGCTCCTGACCTAATGTCCTTAAAATTAAACCTCTATTACTTGGAATCACTTAAGTGATTCTCTGGTCCCTGAAACACAAAGGCCCTTCTCAGACTCAGACAACGAGGTACGGGGTACCTCCTTCATGTCAGTACTGCCCCTTATTGCCCCCACACCCTAGCGTCACTCTGCGGATGAAACTGATTGCCCAGAACCACTCGCCACCTTGTTTGCACATGTGGGTTTTTCTTTTTTTCCTCTGGGTAACCCTTGTTTTTCCCAATTCAAATGGGAGCCTCTAAGGCTGTGCTGCCCAATATAGTAGCCAGTAATCACATGCGATTATTGAGCCCTTGAAGTATAGCTAGTCTGAACTGAGATGTGCTGCAAGTATAAAACATACCCACCAACTGTTGTATATGCAGTATCTCATTAATAATTTTAATATTGACTATATGTTGGAATGATAGTTTTTTGGGTATATTGGGTTAATTTTATTAAAATTGATTTTACCTAGCCCTGGCTGGTGTGGCTGAGTGGTTTGGAGTGTCATCCTGTAACCGAAGGGTTGCAGGTTCGATTCCTGGCCAGGGTACACACCTAGGTTGCAGGTTTGATCCCTGGTCTGGGCATATACAGGAGGCAACCAATCAGTGTTTCTCTCTCACATTGATGTTTCTCTCTCCCTTCCTCTTTCTCTAAAAGCAATGAAAAAATGTCCTCAGGTGAGGATAAAACAAAAATTGATCTTACCCATTTTCTTTTAATGTGACTACTAGGAAACTTAAGATTACATATAAGGCTCATGTTACGTTTCCGTGGACAGTGCCTTGGCCCCTTCATTAGAAGAAAGGTCCCAGAGGGCAGGTACCAGGTCTCGTCCCTGCTCTGCACCAAGCCTCTGTGGCCAGTCCTCTGAGGCAGGTGAGTGTCAAGGCTGGTGTCAGAGAGTGTTTCTAGGGCTTAGACCAGGGTCGCATCCCACTGCGTAAGGTCATGAATGGCCCTGTCAGTAAGGTGCTTGTCTCATGGAGGATATTGAATGTTTCTGGGCCCTGGTTACCCAGTTGGAAATCAGATGAGGGGAGGGCTCTGCTTGAGCAAGATGGTTCCTGCCCTATGGGGTGGGGGGTAACTCAGAACCAGGATCCCAGCAGCTACTCTCTCAGCTCTCTCCCCAAAGCCACCATCCCCAGTCTCTCCTTAAGTGTTTGTAGTCCACTCTGCCCCTGCCTTTTCCAGAGCCCAGGGTAAGTGGTTGCAAATGAAAATTTATGCATTTGCCCTTTAAATGGCCCTGTGTGTCTCCAGCTGTCTGTCTCTGGCAGAGAGCAACCCTGGCGCTCTTGCTCAGGCAGAGCACTTGCCTCATCTGAGTCCCAATTTGGTAACCAGGGCCAAGAAACACGCCCTGTCCTCCATGAGGACACGTGCCTTGCTCACAGGGCCATCACTCCTCTACTCTCCATGCAAGGATCTCCCTGACGTGGTTCTTGGGATGTTAATACCAGGCTCAAATATTACAAGGCTACCGATTGCTGGGCGCCTACCCTGTGCCCGTGCCTGTGCCCCACTGATCCTTACCCGACCCCATGGGGTAGACACAAGCTCCAGCTTGCAGAAAAGGAAATAAGGTTCCAAAAGGTTACACGTTCATGGAGCTCAAATATAAGACCATCTGACAACACAGCTGTCTGAAGTTGAGCACTAAAGGGTTGCAAGTAAGAATTATACTCCTAATTCCAAAACCTCTGCTCTTGCCAAGTAAGAAGCATCAGAGAAGAGAGTTGACAAGAAGGCAGGTGGGCTGCGAGATACCCTTTGTAAGAGTTGGGCTGGTCTGGCATAGTCCACCAGTTATCCGTGGCAGAAGGGATCTGAGTGGATCTTTCTAGGTTTATGGTCTATGGGCTGGTCCCAACCATACATCAGCTGGAACTGCCTTTGACGCAGAAGCAGAATGTGTACAGGCCATTCACATGTAAAGAGGCTGCAGCCTTTAGGCCATTCTCTCTTCTAGGAGACATACTTCTGAAGTGGTTTGGGCCTGAGTGTCCTCAAATTAAAATCAAAGAGGAGGGGGCAGGACCGAGCACCTGCTCCTTCTCCCATTCCACTGTGCTTTGCCTGCCTTGCTTCCTGCCCCCTGCCCTGACTGCCACAACCCACTAAAATTTGTATTGCTTAGTTGAGACATTGGATCTAACTTCCTCAACCATGGGAACTGAAAAAAAAAAAAGGTTTTATGTTACCTAGGTTTTATATACCTCCCTTGTGCTCATAACCTACTCCATTCCTTAAAAATGGATCATAGAAAATCAGGGCTAGCCCAGGTTTTAGAGACCACTGAATTCAAACACGATTCTGCACAAACAGGGGTCCAGAGGTTTATAGTCACACAGCTGACTGGTAAAAGTTGAGACCAGAACCTTGGATGCCTGACTCATAATTACTCTCTTCCCTAGCTCCAAACAGAATATCAGAAACAGGGGGTGATAGGCTGAATTTTTGTGTCCCCACCCAAATCCTCCTTGAAGCCCTAACCTCCCTTGCCTCCCCACCACCATGACTGTATTTGAAGACAGGGCTTATGAGATGGTGATAAAGGTTCAATGAAGTCATAAGGTCAAGGCCTTAATTCAATGGGCTGGTGCCCTTATTAGCAGAGGAAGGGACCATGGAGAGCTCGCTCTTTCTCTCTCTCTCTCTGCCACGTGAGGGCACAGCAAAAAGGCTACTGTCTGCAAACAGGAAGACATTCTTCACCAGAAACCAAACCCTGTTGGACCTTGATTTTGGACTTTCAGCTGCCAGAACTGTGGAAAAATTAATTTCTATTATGTAAGCCATGCAGTCTGTTCTAGCAGCCCAGGTTGACTAATACAAGTAATTCTTATTTGTGGACCTCAACTCAAAGTTTGGGCATTGAAAAGTGCGCAACGTAGCGGAAAGAACAGCACCAGAACTGGCTGATTGACAGCCATTCAGAGACTCACCGGGGCTACTTTCCATCTGGAATGCCCCAGGCCACAGGCACTTGAAGGTCATTAAAAGGAATAAGTCACTCAGTTGAAGAATTTGGGGAAACTACCCAAACTATGCATATTCTGTTCTGTGAAACAGTCTGTCCTCCTATGATGTAGGTAAACAAGAAAAACATTGGCTCATTGGTGCCCCTTGCCACCTTCTGGAACCTTCCCAGGATACAGTGATCCTCACAAACAGTGCCCCCTGAAACCCAGGTTGGGGGGACTGTCTTCTGAGAGAGGAGAAAGTAAGCCTGACCCTCTGATTTATAAGCCCTTAAAAAAGCCTGGAAGGGTCAAGGGAATCTTGTCATACTTCCGAGGGTCTGACAAACCCCCAGGTCCTTTCAGATGCCAGGTCTTTTACCAGCCAACAGCCTGAACTGGAAATGTCCTCACCAGCAAAGCAGCTTCAGTATGTGGGGGATGTACTAGCAGCAAAAGAATCACCTTAATTTATGGTCAGATGCTTTTTTCCTGAAAGTTTTAAAGTGAATAGAACTGTTTAAAGTATAAAGGAGGAAAAAAAGACAAAATAACCAGTGTTAACACATTGGTGTGTTTATCACATTTTTTTTTTGAGTTTTACAAAATTTTTTATAATAGGAATCTATTACTTTAAAATGATGATAATAAATACTGCTCATTCATTCTCTAAATATTTCAGCATCTATTGTGAGCTGGGAGGTTTTCTAGATGCTGGATATACAGCAGTGAACAAGACAGAGCCCCTCTCCTCCCGGATCTTCCATTCAGTGGTGGGTGATAAGGCGATAATAGAATGTGAGTCCTAGAGGAAAAATTCAGGTAGCGTGAGAAGACGGGGAGTCCTGGGGATGGGGTGGTCAGAAGGCGTATGCTAAGAAGGGGACGACTGAGCAGAGACCTGAAGGAGGTGAGGGGCGAGTCAGGTGAAGGGCTATGGAAAGAGCTCTGCCTTTAGAGAGGAGCTGCAGGGTGAGGGCACTGAGGCCTTGCTCTGGGAAGAGCAGAGGGCCGGCGTGACCCCAGTGGAGTGAGCAGGCGAGGAGTGGCCAGGAGATGGTCTGGAGAGCCAGGTGGGGTTGGACTGGGCAGGGCCGTGCAAGGAGTCTGGTCTCTGTCTCAGTGTTAGGCGAAGCCACGAGAAGGCTGGAGCAGGATAGCGAGGACGTGTGTAGTTTGACAAACACTGTCTCCTGGGATGCCTCCCTTGTTCGCAGGGACCACGTTTTCCCCATTAGATTAAAAAGGACCTGAGTTCGGGGACAGATGTACTCTCTCTCGTGGGTTCCTTCCCAAGAGATGGCTGGAGTGGGAACTGCAGGCCTTGGTGAAGTGGACGGCTCCCACCAGGGCTCTCACCTCCTGGGACTCACCTTCCACCGTCAACTCCACTGTCACCTGTCGGGCACCACTACCATTGGTAGCTTCGCAGGTATACTTTCCCGTGTCCTCCTCACGGACAGCATGAATCACAAGGCTGAAACTCCCTCGGATGCCACAATCCAGCAGGAAGCGGCCCCCACTGGTGATGGGCTGCCCATTTCTGTGCCATGCCACACGGGGCTCGGGGTAACCGCAGACCTTCAAGAGAAAGAAGCAAGGGTGAGAGCTCCTTATATTTAAGGAGTTCTTCCTGTGTGTCAGGTACTGTTTTGAGTCCTTTACATGTGTTAACTCATTTAATCCTCATAACAACGCTTGAAGCAGACTATTTTCATCTGGACTTGGAGATGAGGGAATTGAGCCCCAGAGAGTGTGGGTAGCTTTCCCAAGGTGTTGGGTAGCTTTCCCAAGAGTTGATACTTGCAACTCTGACCCAAGTATCAGAGTCAGGCATCCTGGCTCCAGGGCCCACTACACAAGTGACTCTCGAACCTGGTTGCATATTAGAATCAACCAGGGAGCTTTGAAAAATGCAAGTGTCCAGGCCTTAGCTTGGACCAGTTAAATCAGAATCCCAAGGGGTGGGGATGAGCATGGGGAGTCTAGACCAGTACTTCCCACTCTAACATGCAAATGAATCACTTGTTAAAATGCAGATTCTGCTTCTATAGGTCTTGGGTGGGACCTGAGGTTCTGCAGTTCAGACAAGCTCTCAGATGATGCTGATGCTGCTGGTCCCCAGAACTCACAGTGAAAAACAAGGTTCTAGACCTGAGCTGGCCGGTATGGCAGCCCGTAGCCATGTGGGGTGAAGGAGCACTTGAAATGTGCTTGTCCTAATTGAGGTGTGCTGTAAGCATAAACTATACACTGGGTTTTGCAGACTTAGTATTTATAAAAAGTAAAATATCTCAATAACTTAAAAATATTGATTACATGTTGAAAATATAGTATTTCTGACGTGTTGAGTGAAATAAAAATACATTGTTAAAATGAATTTCACTCGTTTCTTTTTACTTTTTAATGTGGCTACTAGAAAAGTCACTACTGCTAGGGGCCTTGCCCGGTGTTTCTATTGGGCCGTGCTGCTCCAGACGGCTGTCTTTCCCCAACATCGGGAAACACCCAACCTCTGTTGAGCCTAAGTGTTTTAAGGAAGTACTTTTCTAAGTATTTGATGCATCTGAGCCTCATAGCGACTTGTTCAGAGAGGATATTTCCCCAAAGAGAGGGAAATAGAGATAAATTCCAAGAAAACAAATCTTTACACTTTCGGTTTCTTTGAAAGAAATTTTCCCCAGGGCCTTGAGCCCTAAACCGATCAGGTGCTTCAGAGTGGACTGATCTTCCGAGAAGCAGGGCTCAGACTGGCCCATCAATCGATACACAGCCTGGGACCCTGAACAGGGGGATTTCAGTACTGGAAATGCACAGAAGACATCACAGAAACTTCTTGAGAAAGATGATGTTTGCACTACGAAATGTGGTAGCAAAAGCTTTCATCCATGTGTCCACGCCAAGACAAGAGAGACTGAATACAGATGAAGCAAAACCAAATTCATTGGATGATCCCAAATGGAATTCATAATGAAAGTCTTCAGTGACCTACAGCAATAACCCGCCTCACACCCCCAGTAAGGACAGAGGGGATGCCATATCAACACGTGGGAGAAAGGCGAGGAGGCGGCCTGTGCGTGCACACTTTGGCAAACTAACGCGTTAACTCCCTCAGCAGCTAAGGAAGAAATAACTGAGCTAGAAGCAGGAGCCATCATCTTTGGACTGTGCTTGCTTCCTTTCCTGGGTGATCAGCTCCCAGCGCACTCTTAGACTCACTTCTCAGTAGCCAAGGTGTGGATGTCTTCCTAGGAAAGGAGTCCTGAAATCACAGGTGAAACCCCCACAGCAAGCAACCCCCTCTGTGGTCCTCTGCCACCCTGTCTGTGCCGTGCTGTGAACCTCACAAGACCTGTCTTTCATTCTCTCTCATCTGTAGTCAGGCCTCAATAGGAAAACAAACCCCCCCCCCAAAAAAAAAAACCTCACAAAAAAACCCCCTCCAAATCATTATTACCCGTGTTATTTATGATTTCTGGAATCAAACGAACAAGCAAAATCAACAATCTTTTTCCTTTCCAAATCTAAACTATACTTAGGACAGAGACTGGCTACCCACGAGGGAACACTTGTTCTGAAGTCACCCCTCCAGACACAGACGACAGAGGCTAAAGCCACTGCAGCCTCACCAAGGTACTCGTGTTCCCTCTCAGGGTGACGGGGACCACATTCGGCTTTCCCATCTATTATGATGTGAAACAAAGTACTGACGAGGGTTGTCTCTGGGTCTCCCCTCTTTTCCTTTTATTTAACTGTTGTTCTCTGATATTTCTGTGAACAACACACCTGAATTTTGTAAAACGGAAAAAAAATGAAATGAAAATGTGTTCCATTTATATTAGTGTGTTTACATAATGAATGTACAGCACATTCACTAACTTGTGGAGGCACTCAAAGTACTTAAACGTAGCCATGTAAATAAAAACACCACATGAATAAACATTATGCATGTTTGGAGGTGACAAATGCCATGTACCTACATAAAAAAATGTGTCATCTTGTGACACTACGTTGGCACAGAGGTTCATGCGAAGGCATAGCAGGCAACAATTATTCTGTTAAAGCATGATTCTTCTCCGTTAAAGCATACTTTCAGGAAACAACGAAGGAAAAGAAACTCTTCCCTATAGAAGGAAGCCCTTGGGGAGCCTGATCATGCAGTGAATTTGCAAAACATCATTATCTTCTCCCCCACCCCATGAGGCAGGACCAGCCCAGTCTCCAGAAGATGATCACCCAGCCTTCTGTGAGCTTCGGAGAAAGGGAGGGTACAGCACTGTAACTGGGCACAGATAAATCATTAACTGTGCCCACGGTGTCCTCAGCATTCCTTTAGCAAGTTCCCTGGCCCCCTGCAGCAGTGCCAGCTCTGGTGGCCCGTTAGTCCCTGAGGCATCAATGATTAACTGGGGACACTGCAAGTGTTCCAGACCTCAGGGACACAGCTCCCTCTTGGCCTTTTAATTTTCCTCTTATTGACACACACACACACACACCCTAATTCCCCTCTGAAATGTTCTGTTAAAAATAAATACTTAGGGATTTCTAAATATCCAGAAACTGGCACCTCTTAGAAACCTGTAGTTTGCAATGGGGCTTTTGCATACCTTGCACCTGAAGCAAAGGCAGGAATTTCTGTGACCTTGCTCTGTTCCAAGGTCTGAACAATTTGCAACTCTACTTCTTTTCCTCCCAATATGGGATAAACTTGTTCGGCCACTACCTAACATTTTGTAAAAATTATTCAGCTTCAAGCAAACCCATTTTTACTGTCTGCCCACTGTCCTGGGCTCCTGGGTGGGGAAGGAAGAAGAGCCTGGGCCCGCATCCTTGGGATGCCTGTGAACAGCCCTGCCCTCCCTGGGCGCCTTATCTGCCTCCATCACAGGCCTTCAGCCAAGAAGCTGCAGCTGGTATTTTTACAGCCTGGTCCAAGACCACACTAAAACCCCATTGATACTTTGCCTTTCAGAGAGCCTCCACATTTGATTCTTGGAACACTATGAGGAAGGTGTTTTTGATTGGGTTCCCCAGAAGCAGAACCTGAAACAGGGATTTAGGGAACCCTCTTTGTAAACCCTTAGCCAGCAATCGCAGCAGCTGGAAATGGATGTGCTCACCTGGTGAAGGGGTCTGGGTGGGGCCCCAGCGGCACCTGTGGCAGCACACAAAGCCAACCACATTGTTAAGCCCGGAGAGGTGAGAAAAGAGGCCTAGAGAAGTGGATGATTTGCCAGTGACTCACAGGGGCAGATTAACGGGCAGATTAGGACCACAATATTGGTCTCCAAGTTCAGTGGTTGTCTTTCTGTGCCTCATTGTAAATGCAAGAAATGCAAGAAATAAATTCCTGTTGTTTAAGCTACCCAATCTATGGTATTTGGAGGAACACTTTCAGACTATAGCCCTGTCCAGTTATTCTGAGAAAATGGCCCAAGACTTGCTTATAGCATGGCCATATCATCCAAGTGGGGAGCGGGTATTGCTTTAATTGAGAAGAGATTTAAGGTCTATTAGAGACGGACACTTATCAATGCTTTGGTGTCTACAGTATCTGTCCCACCAAATGATCTAAGATAGACAGGATTGATCCTATGTGCCTAAAACAGCCCTAGGAGAGTCAGCGAGGTGCAGAGAGGGGCCGGGGCCTGAGTTCTGGGGTCCGGAATGGCTGCCCAGCCTCTTCAGGAGAAGGCCCCTCCCATCTCTGAAGCCGTCTGGTTCTGAACAGTGACCCACTTAGCTTCTGGGGAAGATTCTTTCCTCTCCCTCCAGTCTCCTCTGGGTCCAGCCCACAGCCTTAGTTCCCTCTAATCCCCCGTATTCGAAAACTGAGTGACCACAAGCAGAAATGCTCATGACTGTGAATAGACAGCCCTGACTTTTCACCATAATGAGTTTTTGGAAATGGCCCCAGAGAGGGTCATTCTAAGGAGAATCATGTTTGCCACAGTAACCACATTTAATTGGAGGTTGTGTTCTTGAACAAAAGCCCAGGATCAAATAAATCAAGGCCATACTGACAATTTGTCATAAAAATAAAGATATAGTAACTGTAACCCCTATAATAATTTAAAATAGTAAAACTATGCTCCAGCTCTATAAAATGTCCTCAAAAACCTTTATGGCCTCAAAAGGCCTTTAAAAGGAATGGGGGCTCATTCTGTGTGTGCTAGATGGTGAGGAGAAAGCTGGGAGGCAGGTGGGCAGCTGCTCGCTGCTGAGTTACACACACACCCACCTCTCATACTTGAGGGACAGTTATTCAGAACCTGGGGCTTTTTGAAAAAACTTTTGACAGCTTTTCATTGAAAGACCATAACATAAAAGCAAGCTGCGGAAGCGGGGTACGAGAAGGTGGGGATCCTCCCCAGATCAGAACCTGGTGCTGCCTTGAGATTTACTTAATGACTAAAAGTGAAACATTCTTAAGGTCACTGAACCTCTTGATATTTCTCTGACATATATAACGGCAATTCCAAGTTACCCAGGACAGGCTACCAGAGCCCGGACCCAGAGTAGCAGCAGGTTCTCTGTCTCTACAACCCTTGCAAGACTCAGAGAAGCACATCTGCCTTCTCCTAAGCTCAGTGAGGGAGAGAAAGAGGGTGATTTTGCTGTTTTTGATAACCTCCTACATGCCTTTTGTTTCTGGGCGAGCTTGTCCCTGTATGCACGCCCCAAGCCCATACAGCTGCTGTGCATGGCTGGACAGGAGGGGCGACTGAGACCCTGCCCACAGCTGGATGGAGGGAGACCAAAAGGAGAGAAGGCAGGATTGAGCTGAGGCTGGGGTGGAAACAGGCTGCACCACCAGGACACAGGGGAGTTGAGAAACTACACAAAGGAAATGTCAGCAGTGAGATGAGAAATCCTTAGGGCTGGGAATAACAGACTCAAGGGGTTGTCAGTAAGTATTTATTTGAATCTTGTTGAGTAGTTGAATGGATGCTGGGAAAGGCTGAGCCTGGAGGACAGGACACTAAAGTAACCTGTCTCCCCCGAGCGAGACGAAGCTGTCTGCAGCGTGGCTCTCTACAAGCTTATAGCTGCCTGCCTGCCTGTAGCATGTGACTCTCAACTTCATCCCCCGTCTCCAGGCAGCTTCTTCTCTAGTAAATAAGTTCTATGATAAATGACTAGAACAGAGCTGGTCATTTAAAAATTGAAAAATTATAGGAAATAAATCAATGGCACTGTGAAATTAGTTGCCAAAGAATCCTCGACCCGTCTGTGAGTATAAGCTCACCCAAATAATAAATGAACATGGAGGCACAGAAAGGAAAGTTAAAACATGAACACCCCCAACAAATGAGATCACCAAAAAAGCCTGAAAAACTTACTTACATCTTGGATACGGTAGGAGAGTGGCGAGCGAAAGGCGAGCCATGGGCATGACCCGGCTGAGCTTAGGGTCTGGGCCTGTGGGTCTGTGACTGGCACACGGCCCATTGGTCAGGCAGGAACTTAATTAAGGCTTTGAATAATCTTGTCAAAAGCCTTAACTGTACCCACAGAATCCATCAGGAAAAGATCACACCAGCTAAAAACAGCAATTAGTGAGAGGCTTAAACTGCTGGATGCTCCCTGTCCCCAGAACAGGTTGCGAAGCAGTGAGGTCGAAAGTGGTTCCACGAAAAATAAAATCATAATGTCGAGAACCGTCCCCCAAACCAGCCCTGCAGATGCCCTGTGGTCTTCGGGGACAGCTGCTGCAAGTTCCCCTCTTGACCACCACTCTCACTCTCTAGCTCAAGTTTTCTTTCCCTATGGTCCGAGACACAGACACGCCCGAGAACTTCCGGTTTCTCCCAGTGAGAGCACAGGCAGGTTATATCTTGGGGCTACACCTCAGGTTATACCTCAGGTTTTCTGAATCTTTCAGAAACAAAAAAGATCTATTTCCTTTTATCTAGATCAAGCTTAACAATGCATGCAACTTTTTAAGTTCCTTTTTAATGATACAAGCACCTAAAAGCTTTTGAAGCAGTCCAACAAAGAAACAGAATTCTAAGTGTAATTGGGAACCTCTCAGATATTTTCTTAGTTCTTCCAAATTCATAGTTTTCATATAAAAACAAGCATCCTTCTTTTTGAACCCCCTCTCCCTGTGGGATGGCTGTGGGGTTTCTGCCTCACCAGGAGCCTCTCTACACAAAGTCTTGGGTTCTTGCTTTGCTCCGTCTCATGAAGGCTTCCAAGAACACAACCTCTCCAGCTGGTAAGGCTGGCTTGGGAGCTCACTCTCCTGTTTCTGCTACCAAGTTGAGATGTACTCTCAAATATATTGAAATATTAATAAGAGGCACGTGGATCATGGAGATTTAACAAATTAGTGCTGTAGTTTGCTGCTGTTGTTGTTTTTTAATTTGCTCAGGATCTCCTGCCCACCCTTCCCAATGTAAGTTGCACACCCCTTCTCTGAGGCACAGCCCCACCCGCCTCTACACACCACACTGATTCCGATGGGGTGTGAGTGGGTCGGCTGCCTCCTGGACCGGGTACTTGGTTTCCAAAAATGAGCATATGATCCAATGTAGACAATCATCGATCATTCTTCCCTGCAATTTTAAATTAGAATGAAGGGAGACCAAACTGTCTCTTTTCATAGGGATCCTGAGCTGGAAAGACATAAGCCTGAAACTGTCTGCAGCCATCTTCTCCTATCCCTACCTGCGCCCCGCTCCCCCCCCCATTTTCTTGCCCCCACCCAAGAAGAGGAAACCATCTGCAAAATAAGACGTCACAAACATGGTGGAGAAGAGACAGAGGCACTGTCTGACAGCTGTGGTGGACTCCACATCCACTTAGTTACGAGAGGCAACACATTTCTATCGTTCATACCAGTTGGAGCTGGTTTCTCTCTCTTGCAAACGAGAGTTCTAACTAATTCAGGGAGGTATCTGGTCTCTAGAATCAGGTTTGTGTGTGGATCCTGGCTGCACTGATCACCCATTGCCTGACCGTGGACAAGGTACTTAACTTATCTGGCCCTCAGTTGACAACTGAAATGACTCTAAGATGGGGTGATACAGTATTCATTTCCATGGAAAAGTTTATGATCAAATAAGATAGCACATGTACAATAGCACACTATAAATGCTAAAGGTCAGATCCATCTTTTCAAAATCAGTAACTCTTTAAAATCAGGGGCCCTAGAATGCATTCAGCTCCCAGCTCTGTTAACAGCCTGAAACTGCACCCTAAGAAATATCAGCATGGGTGAGCATCGAGCTTGCTGAGCCTCACCCCACACAACTCACGTTCTTACAGACAACTGCAAGGCATCACACCCTGCTAAAAAGGACCACTTGGAGAACAACTTCTGCCTTGGCTGAACTAGCTTATTATTTTTTTTTCAAAGAGTAAACCCCGTTAGAGGAGTGATCAATTTCTATGTGACATCACAAGGCTCATTTTAAAGTGAATACCCAGCCTGCAGTGCTGACTGTACCATCACCCTCCTCCTGCAGCACAGTGTGCACCTTTGAGACAGAGCCCATCCCCTTGACCTCTGCCTCACTGACTAATGCAGCCATGGAATTTCAAGGGCATGAGTGAGTGCTGGGAAAGAAAGGAATTTGGAGCAATAAATCTGGAGTTCCTAGCCAGTCATGGGTGGACCTGGAGAAAGAGACATACCTCGCTGGCAGAAGGGGTGGAGCAGAGGGCTCCTCCTCAAACAACACCCAGTCCATTTGGCAATGTCTCCTCACCCCTCAAATAGTATGGGCCAGATGACAAGACTCTGTAACTGGCTGCAGATTGTACTGGGAAGGCCCTGTCCCATGAGGACTCTCTGGGAATATAAGGTAATTCTGTTTAAAAGCAGAGGGGGGCAAAAGTAACCCAAGGGTCCTAACAATCCAAGAATACCTTGACTTGGTCCCCTTGTCTTAAATTCTGATTTTTGGTCTCTTCAGGCAGCCCTCTGACCCAGCACCTGCTCCACAGGCACATTCCCACGTAAAGCACGCGTTCTGCTCAGATTCTCCCAGGTGGCAGGCTGTGAGGGAGGAGGTGTGAGCAGGTGGGGCTCTGGAAGCAGGACCCTTCATGCTGCCTGTGCATCTCTGGGATGCTATCAAAAAATACCAGGCACAAGGGGCAGAAAGCAGTCATAAGAGTTTGCTGCTTTATGGAGGAATGCTCTCCCCAGACCCTACCTGCCCAAAGGCGTCCTGATCTGAGTAGAGAATCACACCAGGCAAGGAGTCAAAAGTTGCCGTTCATGCGTGTCAGTGTCTGCCTGTCCACCTGGCTGAAAAGCACAATCAAACATGGTTCCTTAAATTGCTTTTATTGTCACCAAGACAGTATATATATACATGGCCAACGGGTACTGTAAGTCATAGCAACAACAAGAGAAGCAGGACTCCGTTCCACCCACCCACTTCCAATTTCTACCTCCTTGAGGCAATCATCTTCAACTCTTTTAGCCATTTCATCTGGTATTTACTTCCATGTTTCTAAACTAGAACCTTTTACAACTACTGTTTTATTTTCTTTAATATTAGACATTTCTTCTAAAAAAAAAAGGTTTTATTTATTTATTTTTACAGGGGAAGGGAGGGCGAGGGAGAAGGAGAAGGAAAAGGAAAAGGAGAGAAACATCTGTTGCCTCTCACACGCCCCCAGCTAAGAACCTGGGCCGCAACCCAGGCCTGTGTCCTGACCTGGAATCAAACATGTGACCTTTTGGTTCACAGGCCAGTGCTCAATCCACTGAGTCACACCAGCCAGGGCTAGATATTATTTCTTAAGTGTCTGCATAGAATATGAGCTTTAGCTCTCAAATTTCCCTCCACATAAACCCTTTTTTCCTGCCTCCAATAATCACATCATAATTTTTATGTCAATGTGTTCGTGTTTGCTTCATTTTGTCTTTGCTCACCACCACGCTGCAGAGTATGTAACAATTAAATTTCTTGAACTTTTCATTTTCCATGGAATTAATAATGGTCATGCTTTTCGATTTGCTTAGTTTTTTTTTTTTTTTAAACCCCAACTTCTCAAGAGAACTATAAAATTCTTCTTAGCAATGGCCAATTGCATCAGATAACGAATTCACTAGTGGCTTTTATTTTTTTCTCCTTTGGAGATACCCCCGAGGCATTCTGTTATCCTTCTGCACTCTAAACCGGACGCTTTCTAGGCTCGATGCCGCAACTTCCATCACGCTTTTGGATTTTCTCCATGTGCGCCACCATTTCGGATGAACATCTCCCCCTCCAGCGGTTTCTTAAGAATGAATGAATAGAAGGCTAATATTTTTAAATATGGCATTTCTGCGAGTGTTGTTATTCTACCTTTATACCCAACTTACAGTTTGTCTAAGCACGGAATTACAGATGGAAAATATTTTTTTCTTCAGACATTTGAAGGCAGTGCTCTGGCCTACAATGTTGCTGTTAAGAGGCATAATGCCAGGCTGACTCTTTACCTCTGCCCCAGTGCGCGCGTTCCTTTCACACTTTTAGAATCTTCTCTTCCTTCCTGGCAGTCCAAAATTCCGTGATCATTTGCCTTGGTGTCAGTCCTCATTCACTCATTGTGTTGGACCTTTGGGTACAGGTCTTGTCATTACTGGCATTGCATATCTTTCCATTTTGAGTTTTTGTATTCTAACAATTTTTCTCCAGTGCTTTTTTTTTTTTTTTTTTTACCATGTTCTCTTTGGAGAAGTCCCATGAGTTGGACATCAGCCCTACTAGACTCACCCTCTACATTTCTTTTCTCACTTATTTTCCACCTCCATCTTTTTGTTCTTCCCAGGAGATTTCCTTGACTTTGTCTTCCAACCAGTCTTTTGAACTTAGTTATAATTTTGGCTATCATTAAGTTAAAAAAACCTTTGCTTTTCCAGTTTTTTTTAAACTATTTTGAATAATCTCCTCTTCTTATTTAATGGAAGCAATATCTTATCTCTGAGGTAATTTCTTTTGAACTTTTCCATTTTCTGTAATCTTCTGGTCTACTTAGTTCCTTTTTTTGGTTCTTTCTGTCTATTTCATAACAGAAGCTTCCCTTAGACATCTGATGATCCTTCGTTGATTTTTCACATACATGAGTGAAGAAATTAAAAATTCCACACACACCAGTGGGGACTTTTCAGACCTCCAGTACAGTGAATGGGTAAAAACCCTCAACTGTCCATATCTGTGGATCTCCTTTCTTGGGAGGATCTGTTTCCACAAAGAAACTCTCCGAATTTCCTGCGTTGGTGGTGCTGGTGGCAACACAGTAATTAAGTCTGTCTACCAGCATTTAGGACCCTGAGGGAAGGCCACGCAGGGCCTGATTTCAGTACACTGACTTTCACTCAGCCCCTCTCCCTTTTGAGCAGGACATCTCACCCCACCCGCAGCTGTGCCTTGTGTGTGGGAACCTTCAGTCCTTTCAGGCGTGGGAGAGGGGCAGTGACTTGGCACACAGAGCACAGAAGGGACCTGGGGCCCAACTGCTCCTTATTACAAACACTGTTCGCCAGTCCTCCCATTTTCAGCTTCACTCCATAACCCAAGCTTTGAAAGTACTTGAAGTCTCTAATTCCTCAGCCTTTTCAGGAATTTTCTGGCACAGGCAGGCTTACTTTTTCTTGCTGTCCATTCCCCTCACCACAGGCATAGCACAACACAGAATGCTCAGACCCAAGTCAGCCAGTCGCCTATTAGCTTTCCATTGTTCATCAATTTGTTGACATCTCTTATCTGCTGATGTCTCTCTCCAATTCTATCTGCCCTCATGGGTTTATAAGCTCTTATAAAAACTCATTTTAAAGATGTTTATTATTAAAAAAAAACTCAGAGAATAACACATTGGCAAGGATGTGGAGAAACGATTCCTATGCTTTGCTGGTGAGGATGTGAAATGGTGCAGCTGCTGTGGAAAGCAGTATCATGTTTCCTCAAAAGAGTAAACACAGAATTACCACACGATCCAGCAATTTCCAC
The DNA here is from genome assembly GCA_039655065.1 of Glossophaga mutica. Lineage (NCBI taxonomy): Eukaryota > Metazoa > Chordata > Mammalia > Chiroptera > Phyllostomidae > Glossophaga > Glossophaga mutica. The sequence continues at coordinate 120,621,842 of CM077304.1, read as the reverse complement.
CTCCATGTAAACACCTCAAAGAATTGAAAGCAGAGACTCAAAGAGGCATTTGCACACCCGTGTTCACAGCAGCATTATTCACAATAGTAGAAAGGAGGAAGCAACCCAAGAGTCCATCAATGGATGAATGGATAAGCAAAATATGACATATACATACAATATAATATTATGTGACCGTAAAAAAGAAGGAAATTCTGATACATGCTGTAACATAAATGGGCCCTGAAGACATGATGAGTGATGGAAACCAATCACAAAAGAATACTGTATGGTGACACTTACGTGAGCCACCTAGAGGAGTCAAGTTCATGAGACAGAAAACAGAATGGTGGTTGCCAGGGGCTGGGAAGAGGCAGGAAAAGAGGATTTTTTATTGTTTAACAGGTACAGAGTTTCAGTTTTATAAGACAAATAAGCTTGGGGAATGGATGGTGGTGCTAGTTGTACAATGTAAGTGTACTTAATACCACTTAAGTACACACTTAAACATTGTTAAAATGGTCAATTTTATGCTATGCATATTTGACACAATAAAAAAATCAATGAGCCATATATATGTGTATACCTATTTCTGAATGCTGTTTTGTCTTAATTATCTATGTTTATCCCTTTGCCAAATACTATGTTGCCTTTAGTACAGCAGCTTTATGTTAAGTATAAAATGAAGAAAAGAAATCTGAAAAAATATAAGTCGGATCTAAGTCACTTCGATTTAAAATTTTTCCAATGGCTTCTTATTGCACTAAGAACCAATTAGCATGGCCTACAAGGCCCTGTGAAATCCAGCCCTGCCTATTTCTCTTCCAGCTCTGTCCTTGCCCACTGCACTCCTGCCACACAGTCCTTCTCTCTGGGCCAGGAAATAAGAAGACAGCAGGTTCTCTACCCCAGAGTGGCTCCCAGTCTGCTGGATGACAGGGGCATGCCATCAACCAGAGCACGCAGAGTTAGTGTGCTGTAGGAGCACAGAGGAAGGTGGGGAGAAGCTCAGCAGGAGCCAGAGCTGAGCAGGAATCCCAGGCCATGTCTTGCTACAGCCCTCTGCACCAAGGCAGCTGTGTTGGCCTGACTGAGGGGACTGGGTTGGTAAGAACCAGCCATTCAAGTCTGACTAGACAAGAGATGGTTGCAGACCTTATGTCAGAGGCTCAGGGACCCCACACTGGGATGGGCTGGGGAAGAGGTGAACCCAGAAGGATTCCAGGACAGGGCAGTGCAAGTCTAGCCAGGATGGGCCCTGGGGCTCCGTTTCCTCCTCCGATCTCTCTCCACAGAGAGTTCCAGGCTAACTAGTGCAGTTCTCTTCAGCTGCTTCAGACTGATTTATTGCTCCTGCCAATTTAGTTCCATGCAGTGCAGTTCTTGCACACATTGTTCAGGAATTTTAGGGCAGGGTCCAAGGTGACACAGGAAAGACAGAAGAAATAAATGCCGATGAGGCCTTTAAGGTCCTCAAATAAGGTCCTATTGTGAGCAAGCCTTTGTATATGGTGCTTCTCTGGGTGTTTGTGGGTGGCGTGTTGGTGGTGTGTTGGGGACGGGAATGCCAGAAGGGTTTGAGTCCTAGTGCAAAACACACATTTAAAGCAGATTTAAACATTCCAGTCCAAGCCATTGAAATTTATTTTCTGAAGAAGCATCTGGAAAAATGGAGGGAAAAGCTGCCCAGTTATTTAGTAAAAACAAAACTCAAACTTTCCTTTCCCTCTCCTGCCAATCTCCCTTTCAACTATGTGATCCTCAGGGAGCCATAGGGCTGGGGCCCAGCTGAGCTGGCAAGGAGCATCTTCATCCCCACAGGAGGCTGGCCCTGTACCCTGCAGCTACAGCCACTGACTAGAAGGCGGGGTGCCTCCCCTTTTCCCAAAGCTGTGTCTGCAGGGTTAGCGCAGAATGCTTCAGCTTGACCAACCCCTGGCTGGTTAGAGTGGGATTCCAAACCAGCCAATTTCCCAGATTGCTGCAGGAGAAGCTCAAGGGTTTCTTGTGTTGGGCGCTTTGCAGCCCAGACAGCCCTTCTCCCTGCCTCACAGAATGACCCTAATGAAAGGCGGAGGGTCAACAGGCAGTCTGCAGAAAGCCTGGGCATCTGATCTCCTTTTCTGGACATTAAGAACTGTAAGAAATTAAATAAGTGCCGCTGTTAGATAAAAGTTCTCATTACTCATCTGGTTTGAGGAGCCTGTAGGCATTGCTCAGACTCAGCCTCAGACCACCCGGCTCAGGGAATCCCAGGTGCAGCCTGAGCTGCTGTAGAAAATGAGTAGATGTGCTGGCAGGCACCAGGGTCCCCTAAGTCGGGCCTTTCTTGAAGTAAGCAAGTCAGCTGTCATCACCTCCAAGTCTGAGGGATGAGGAAGAGGTAAGAGTAGGAAGGTGGGTGTCAGTTCCATGGGAGTATCAGAAAGTGGCAGGGAGAAGCTATTCACAGGGAAGAATGGTGCCGATGGGGTACCTTCAGGAGAACAGGCTGCTGGGAGAGGCCCTGGTGGCTCCTCAGAAATGGCCTGGTTTGTACTCTGCGGGTACTGGAAGGACCTGTAGACTTGCTGTGACCCTACAGAGGCACTTCAGCCTGGAAAGGCTTAACAGCTACCACCATGACTCACCTTCTGAGGAGCCTCTAGACTCTGGGACTGCTGGTTAACATTCCCTGCCACTCGTCACCAACCTCCATAGTAGCCACTTCACTGATGCTGGTGCCTGCCACAACCTTGGCTGGTCAGGGGCTTCTTGCCTCGGAAGCTAAGGGGAGCCACGCCAGTTTGCAGCGCAGGAGAATGGGCACGGCTGGGGCCCAAGAGCCCTTCATCGTCAGCAGCAGGACAGAGTGTGAGAGCGGTTTTTATTTCAAAGCTGTTTTCTGTCTTAGAAGCCTTACAGTGGGCGCAGGGCCAGGGTCCCATTTGCAAGGTTGGTGTTTTCCCTTTCCTTTCACTGGACGGGGAGAAGTGGGAAAAACTAAAGCTGCTTGGCCCTCCCCTTCTTTTGAATTGATTTTGTTGCCCCTGGTAGGTCTGCCCCCAGAGTAGATATGGAAGCCACGAGGCAGTCCATGGCAGGGTCTGAATTCTCAGCTCATCTGACTGTCCAGTCAAGTCACCTGAGGAGAGACTCACGGGAAAAGGGGAACACGGGCCCATGTGACTCATCCAAGCCTTCCCTTAGGTAAAGACCTCCCACTGCCCCCCAGGGTTCAGGCCACTGCTGCTCCTGCCCCCTAGCTAGAAGAGGGCCTAGTTTCTAAACATACTTGCAGATTGAGTACTAGGGAGAGAGCTCCACCCCCAAGTAGGTAGTATTTATTTACAAAGCTGAAAAAAATCCTAAAGCTAGGACTAAATGCCAATACAACCAATTCTCTTACGTCCCTGCTGGGAAAATTCATCACAGCTCCATTTCTATTTGTCCATAGGCTGTAGTACCTCAGATTTCTTCTCCTGGTGTCCTTTTTAAAAATGCTCACCATACACTGTTAGGTGACTAAGAGGCCCTAGAAATATGCATGGCTAGCGGAACCAAGTGAGGAGCAATTATGAGGTCCTACACCCTTCCCCTCTCTGCCCACTCCACCAGGACTGCTCACTCCCTCTCCATAGAGCCTCCCTCTGACCTCTCCCACCTCCCAACTTTCAGCACTTACACTGTTATCTGAAGTGACCACATTTTTAAAACCAGGAGACATTTATCTGATCACAGTGCAGACTGTTTAAAATCAGGCCTGTCCCAGAAAATCTGGGGCAACTGATCACCATTACATCACCTTTCATATTTCTTTCTGGCCTACAGCAAGCACAGCGACCATATTTTCCATTAAAACAATCAGGACACATTATCTGACAAGAGATTTATGGGCAGCCTCCAGGTGCAAGAAGGAGTTGGTGTTTTAAGTCTCAACATCAAAATATTGGAACTGCAAGGATATTTGGATGACTTTACTGGAAAAAATGAGAATATTCTAAATGAGAGTGGCTCACAAAAATCTGAGATGAAAGTTTCTATACCAATAACACAAGTTATGATTTTGTTTATTTCAGACACCCTCAGTATAACTCCCGACAAGGCTATGAGTTACTCAAGAAGGGGAACTAGACATCATATCTATTTTAAAGTTCTCTCCATGCCCAGCATGGCTACTGAAGCCCTACTGAGTGAATGGTTGACTGATGTCCATCCTCCCCAATCTCATGTCCCATCTCAAGTGTCATTTCTAAGACGCCTTTCTTGATCTCCCAGACTAAGTCATGCTGCTGTGCTCGTGTGGCACTTTGCATTCTTCCTTCACTGGGTCTCATCGCAGTTTAAAGCTCACTGCACGCACGGTTACTCCGCCTGTCTCAGAGCACTAGACTGTAACTGCCTGTGGAAGGAACTGCGATGGTTTGGCTCACCAGTGAAGCACCAACTCCCCTAGCACACTGCTTGGCACGTAGAAGGTGATGGATAAGAATTTTTAATTTAATGATGGGGTCGCTCTGGTAGGTCCCAGGACTCCGTATTTCTCCTTTACATTAACATTTTTATTAACTATTACTTGAATGAAGATTCCAAGGCTGTTCAGGAGAACAAAAGTTGGCATCAACATTGAGGGCATAACTGAATCAACATTCTAAAAGAACAAAGGCCCAAATAAAAAGAAATTAGGAGAGAACAGTTCCTGTGAAGGCTCTAAATCATCTAGACAAAAGTAGAGTTGGGGGCAGCTCATGTGTAAAAGGAACTGGGTAAGAGCCTCCTGAACATTCTTTAATCTCAAGCTGTTTTAACAGAGCCTGGTGTCTGAAAAGCAGAGGGCGCTCCCTTCTGCCTGACTACCACCGACAGGCTGCTTCCAGGCACACATGCAGTGCGTATAACAGGGCTCGGAGGAAGGGGCTCATGATCTGTGAGGGGGTGTCAATGCCCACTGCTCACCTGGCACCTTCCGGGTGCTCAAGAGATGTTCGTTAAAGAACAAAGACTAACTGATAGAAGTAAAGATATTTAGCTTAGAATAAAACACCATAAAAGAAGGATGTATCAAATACATGAAGAGCTCTTGTATAAGAGAGTCTATGTGCTGTGCAGCTCCAGAAGACGGAACAGAAATGGATGGGTCCAAAATCTCAGGAGGCAGGTTTAGGCTCATAGAAGGAAGGATAATGACACCTGAATAACCAAAGGGACCAAGTATAACATGGTGGACTCCCACCTTCAGAAGTGTTCATAATGAGGCCAGAGGACCGTCTGGCTGGGATGCTGTCAAGGCAAGACTTCAGACCTTCTAAGATACCTTCCGATCCAAGTCCTAGTTTTCTAAGAATTTATCAGATGTGAAAGCGTAAAGGTGTGAGAGAGAACATGACAGAAATATCCCATTTATATTTTAAATAACCTTTGTGCTATAAATCAGAGCTTGGAATGATCTGTTCCTTGAAGGGTTTAATGAACACACCCACAAAACTGTCTGGGTCCAGACTGTTTTCAGGAGGCATTGCCTTCCTAGTTTCTTTCACTGAACTTTTCATGTTTTTACCTTTTAAAATCAATTTTGAAAGTTCCTATTTTCTTATAAAACATCTATTTCTTTCAAGATATCCAATGTATTATGAGAGTTGATCATAAAAATCTAATTTTTGTCAATTCCAGACCAATTGGTAGAGTCTCATTTCTAGGTTTTAAGTGTATTTTCTGTATTCTCTGATTGGGCTGGCTGGATTTTCCTATTTCAAGACTAGCCCTTAAATTTATCCATTAATATTGTTTTTTCTATATTGTAATGAACTGATTTCTGCTTTTATATAAATAACTTGCTCTTGCTCCCCATTAGTTTGTTTGACTCTTTGATTTTATAAGTTAAATTCTTAATTCATTAATTTTTAATACTTTTGTTCAATAATAAAACATTAAAGGTTATGCCTATACCTCTGATATTTTAGCCACTTATAAACTAACTATTCAAAAAATAAAATTGTTTTCACATCTAGTAGCTATTACCAGTTAGAAAAAGCATACACACACATACATTTCATCTAGAAAAAAACATAAAAAGTGCACAGGTCCAATATAATAAAAATTTTAAAACTTTCTAAATAACATGAGGTCTTGAATAAATAAAGAGAACTACTTTATCTTTAATTAGTAATCAATGGGATTATACTATTAGATATGGCAGTGGTAAAAAGCTATAATAATTAAAACAATTTTTGGTTCTGATACAAGACTATACATACTTATTGATAAAACAGCCCAGAAAAATCCTAAAAAAAAACCCTTATACATAAGACTTTAGTACATGATAAAAGTGACTTCAACCAAATGGAAAAATAAAGGATTATTCCAGTAAGTACAGATAATCTGGGAGAAAAATCATATTTATAATTCCTACCTAAAGCTATACACAAAAACATTCATTTTGATTAAAATATTAAAAGTAAAAACAAAAACTTAGAAGAAATACAGATATAATCTTAGGATTCCAAGCATGACACCAATACCAGAAACAATAAAGATATTTGGCCACTTAAATTTCAAACTTTGTACAAAAGTAAAATCATAACCAAAATTAAAAGGTAAACAAACTAAAAATATTTAAATTACATATAGCAAATAGAGGCAAAAATTCTTATAAAAACTTTATATGACTAAAAGAAGCAGACAAAAAAGGCATAAAGAATATGAACAAGAAGCTCATGAGACAGACATACAGAAATGTTTAATTTAAAAATAGTTAAGCCAATGTAAAGTAAATGTGATATTTTTCATTAAAATGTGCTACTTTAATCACTAAAGTGATTACTAGTGCTTAAAATGATTACTGGTGAGTACAAATTCTTTTTTAAAAATATATTTTATTGATTACACTATTACAGTTGTCCCATTTTCCCCCTTCATTCCCCTCCACCTTGCACACCCTCTCCCACTCACATTCCCCCCTTTAGTTCATGTTCATGTGTCATAAGTTCTTTAGCTTCTACATTTCCCATACTATTCTTGCCTTTCCCCTGTCTATTTTCTACCTACTGTCTATGCTACTTATTCTCTGCACCTTCCCCCCACCTCCTCCCACTCCCTTGTTGCTAACTCTCCATGTGCTCTCCATTTCTGTGGTTCTGTTCCTGTTCTAGCTGTTTGCTTAGTTTGCTTTTGTTTTAGGTGTGGTTGTTAATAATTGTAAGTTTGCTGTCATTTTACTATACATGTTTTTTACCTTCTTTTTCTTAGATACGTCCTTTTAACACTTCATATAATAAGAGCTTGGTGATGAGGAACTCCTTTAACTTGACCTTATCTGGGAAGCACTTTATCCGCCCTTCCATTCTAAATGAAAGCTTTGCTGGATAGAGCAATCTTGGATATAGGTCCTTGCCTTTCATGACTTGGAATACTTCTTTCCAGCTCCTTCTTGCCTGGAAGGTCTCTGTTGAGAAATCAGCTGACAGTCTGATGGGAACTCCTTTGTAGGTGACTGTCTCCTTATCTCTTGCTGCTTCTAGGATTCTCTCCTTCATTTGAATCTTGGCTAATGTAATTCTGATGTGCCTTGGTGTGTTCCTCCTTGGGTCCAACTTCTTTGGGACTCTCTGAGCTTCCTGGACTTCCTGGAAGTCTATTTCCTTTGCCAGATTGGGGAAGTTCTTTATTATTTGTTCAAAGAAGTTTTCCACTTGTTGCTCTTCCTCTTCCCCTTCTGGTACCCCTATAATTTGAATGTTGGAATGTTTAAAGATGTCCTGGAGGTTCCTAAGCCTCTCCTCATTATTTTGAATTCTTGTTTCTTCATTATTTTCTGTTTGTTTCTTTCTTCCTTCTAGTCCACTCCATTGATTTGAGTCCCAGTTTTCTTCCTATCGCTATTGGTTCCCTGTGCATTTCCTTCATTTCATTTAGGATACCCTTCGTTTTTTCATCTGATTTGCAACCAAATTCAGCCAATTCTGTGAGCATCCTGATCACCAGTGCTTTGAACTGCATCTGATAGGTTGGCTATGTCTTTGTTGCTTAGTTGTATTTGTTTTGGAGCTTTGATCTGTTCTTCCATTTGGGCCATTTTTTTTTTGTCTTGTCGCACCTGTTACATATGAGGGGCGGAGCCTTAGGTGTTCACCAGGGCGGGGCAACCCAGTTGCTGGGTTGTGATGCTGTGTGTGGGGGAGGGGTCAGAGAGGGAACAATGGCACTTGTTCAGCTCTCTGCTGGATTTTAGTCCCTTCCGCTCCTTCCCCCAAGCAAACTGAGCCCTTCTGGTGCTGATTCCCAGGTGGGTGGGCTTGTGTACATTCTAGAACCCTGTGAGTCTCTCCAACATACTCTCCTGTGATGCTGGGAGTCTCTCCCGGCAACTCAACTCCCACAGATGTTCTCAATCGGTGTTTTGAGGCTTTATTTCTTGGAGCTGGGACCCTGGGTTGCATGGTCTGTCTCACTCCCCAGTTTCGCCTGGTTTTTCTGCGTGTACATGTGTGACTGCCCAGTCCTCCAGCTGCCTTGCATGCTGTGCCCTGCTTCACAATTGCTGCCTCTCTGGGTCAGCCCATTGCCACCCTGCGCCCAGGGTCTCCCTACCTGCTGCCGTCTTGTGTGCCTGGGGTTTGTCAGCTGCTACCTTTCATGCCCAGTGCCACCACTTTTTTTGCCGAGACCACTCTCCGCCCGGCCACCCAACTCCACCCCTCCTACCATCCGGATGAATGTGTCTATTTAACGCCTTGGTTGTCAGACTTCCATACAGTTCAATTTTCTGTCAGTTCTGCATGTTATTTTGTTTCTAAATTGTTGTTGTCCTTATTTTGGTTGTGCGAGGAGGCACAGTGTGTCTATGCACACCTCCATCTTGGCCAGAAGTCTGATTACACATTCTTAAATGTTGCTGATGTGAGAGTAACAATATACCCTCATCTTTCTTACCTAAAAGTAGCATAGTAATGTTGATCTTAGTGGTTATCTTAATGATCTAGTAAGAGCTATCAAAAGTCTTAAAAAGATTCAGTAATTCCAATGTATGCCTTTGGAATTATCAAAGATGTCCATAATGTTGGATGTAAGTTGAAGTTATTTAAAAGATCAAATAGTAGAAATCCAAATATCCAAAACATAATCAATTTAAAATAATTATGGTAAAACAATAAGACAAAATACTATACAACTATTATAAACTATAATCTTGATGCATATGAGAAAATACTTAACTATTAAGTAAAAAGGACAAACTATAGTTTTTTAATATGTATAATAGGATATTGAATAACCATATATGTTCTCCCTGTTATAAAAGAAAAAACATTAAAAGGAAATCTATAAAAAATAGTTGTTATCTCTGGGTGGTGGGATTGTTTCCTTTTTATGCTTTTCTGTATTTCCAATTTTTTCTACAATGAATATATTTTACTTTTTAAAAACTTTCCTGAAGTTCAAATTATTCAAATTTGCTATAAGCACATTTTTATGAAAGTAAATTCAAAGACAGAATGGCCGTGACTGAAAGTCCCCGCAGAAGGAAGACCGAGGGAATGAATGGTGAGCCACACTGACCTGTAAGGAATCTCCCCTGAACAGCACAGCTAGTGATCAGCTGGAACCAGACTAACATGCTTCTGCAGTAGCAGAATGAGCAGCAGCCTCTGTGGAAGGCCTTTTGCAGCAAGGGGCAGTAAGGCCTCTGAGTGGGTGCTTTGAACAGTGTCCTCATTCCCTAGCTGGTGCCCAGAAGGACTGCTGAGAGGACTTCAAAGGACAATGGCGTCCATCATCACTTGCTGAGCAGACAGCCCACACCCCCGCCCAGAGAACTTTGCATTGGTTGACTCATCCTGCAAGAACTGAAGTCAGCGGTTAACTCCAAGCCCTGTAAGAAACACTGATGGGCAATTCTGGCCAAATCCTCTGTCAGGTTTAACTGGTTTCAACCTTTGAGCAGGAGTCTGGAGCTGGGCAGAATCACTGCTCGGCCCCCGCTGAGGCTGCCAGGCCTTGGCAGAGTGCTGCAGCTGGGCTCCGTCCACAGAGTGCGGCAGCTCTGGGGCATGGAAAAGCGAGGGAAGGCTGGGCGCCAGCCTCCTCCCCAGCTGTTTTCAATAAGACTCCACTTCTGAGGTTGCTGGCAGACCTCTGGAAAGATCCGAACCAACTTCACATAATGTTTTCCATCAAACCCACACTTAAGTAATATTCTCTTAACTCATGAACTGCACAGGAAACCTTTTTCCTGTCACTTCTCAGCTCTTCTCCTAAGCAACCTACAAGCAGGTCAGGCCGAGGTTTACGACACTTTTGCAGGGTCAGTGGAAACCACAGCGCAGGCCTACAAGGCACTTACCGCTCCCCTCACCCCACCCCCACTACACAAGGATGGAGGGGTTGGACATTTGGCCTCACTAAATACATGCCACCTCGTGTACCTCATTTCATTTAAATCCTCCCTTTTAAGTCTTAGAAGGTCAGCATTACTATGCTAATTTTACAGAAAAAAAAATAAAGTTCAAAGAAGTTAAGTAATTTGTACAAGGTCCCTAAATTCATACTTTTTCCACTATAGCATTGCAGGAAAGTCAAATTAGGATCTAGAAATGGGCAAGAAAGTTCCAGATATCAAAAAGCTATTCCCAGACTGCCTACTCTCTTGGCAAGATATTTTTGCCAGTGCCCCCAGGGAGTATTCTGAAGAATACAGGTAAGTACCACATCCTTATTTTATAACTGGATAAATTAACGTCTCCTTTGGTGCCATAGGATGGATCCCACCTTCTCCACGAGGTCTTCTGAACGCTTCTGGCCTGTGCCTCTGTCGCGCATTTTATAGTGTTTGGTCTGTGACCATGGAGCTTGTTCATCCACGTTTGTTCTCTCACTCACTCCACCAAGGCTTACGGAGCGCCCTTCCTGGTACTGTGCTAGACATTTGTAGGAGATACAAAGATGATCAAGGACTAATCTCCACTCAGGGGGCACCTACTGTTAGAGGGGAGATGGAGAAGACAGGTTTAACATAGATCTGATAAAATAAATGTAAGTTAAGTGAAAGTGTGTGCATGCATTTTATCACCTCAGTCAGGCTGCATCAGTACCTAGTGAGTGAAACCCGAGGGGCCAGTGTCCCGTGTCTCAGAGGACCTAGCCCAGCCAGGACCTATTGCACACCCACACACACGTCAGCACAGCAGGCGCTGCTCCTGCCTTGGGAAGCATGCTCTCTACTGGGAGGGATAGTATCCACCCATCTAAGACCCAACGCAGACAAACTGACAAATATACTTTGAATGAGGATATGATTCAAATGGAAAGATTAAAATGAATGAATATGTGGGCCAAAACCTGATGTGCAAAGAAGAGAAAAGAACAAGGAGGGCAAATTGTCATTCAAAACTTGACCCTGTGTGACTGGAGGAGGTGCCAAGGTTGAAACTCACTGTCTGACACCAGGAAGCTGGCACCAAGGAGTGAAGCTGGAGAGCAGATACAGACAGGGGTCTAGTGAAGGACCTCAGCTCCAGGGGCAAATTGGCAGATACGGGGAAGATACAGCAGACTGTAAGCCAAGCCGAGGTGGGAAAGAGCTGCTGGAGGGGCACCCCAAGACACAAGGTGTAAGTCTGCATCTCATGGATCAGGGAGCAAATGGGCCTGACCATAGGTCCCACATCTCGCCCCTGACTGAGGCAGGGCAAGGAAAGGACTCGAGCTCGGAAACGCCCCAAGTCTTTGTCTTAGAAATCCCGTGAGGCAAACTAATAATATTACATATGCAATTGAAACTTCACTTATCAAGATGTTCATTAGAATTTGATTTACAAAAGGAAATAACTAATGGAGGAATGATTCAGTAAATGGTAGCATATCAAATTTAATGCAGTATTAACTGTTAAAATTATGCTGACAGTGATTTGAAAAAAAGACATGCTGAGTGAAAAAAAAAGCAAGATACAAAATAGTATGAATGATTTTAATTATGATTAAAAGTGACTAAGCACTTATTGTATTACATATGTAGCAGGGACCATTGATTTAAACAATGCCACACTATAGGTAATCTATCCATTTTTATAGACAGAAAGTGATTTAAAAAGTTAGTAGGAAAATTACTCAGGATCACACATAGCTTGTAAAGAATGGCTGATCCAAATCAAGTCAGACTCCAAGCCTGCCATCCTCCAGCAAGCCACTTGTCTCTACAAATACTCCAATTATCCCTACAGTGACAGCAAAAGAAACGCCCAGCTTAGCAAAGGCACATAAGACAGAACTATGAAACAAAATTATAATAGTGACTATACAGCAAAGTAGAAGCATAAGTGGTTTTAATCTTCTTTCTACTTTTGCTTTTCTAAGCTTTCTTAAATAGCACATTGTATTTTTACTTTAAAACATTCCTAAAGATTTTTAGAGTGGTGTTATGGATAGATCGGTGATCCTGAACTTATTACTAATATAATGCCTACCATTTTATTAAGCAACTACTATGTACAAGCACACTTCTGCCCTTGCATCAACCCTCCCCCCAATCACGCTATAAAGTAGGAATTATTATCCCTAGCTCACTCATACAGCTCGAGAACTAAGTGGGAGAAATTCGAACTCAGATCTCCCAGCTGCAAGTCTGCACTCTTCTGACTCTTTCCACTGCCCCCGGCCCCACCGCCCTGCTGCTCAGAGGTCCTTGGTTCCCTGCCCTGACATTTTACAAGCATGTAAGCTCTGACAAGCACAGGTTTATAAGCACAGGGCTGGCACTGCCCCCTGAAGAAGTCAAGGCAAACTAGGCCTCCCATAGGTATTTACTCACCTTCCGCCACAGCTAGAGTCCTGTCTCCCTACCCCCACCCCATCCCTAACACCCCCGGAAAGGTCACATCTCTCACTCAGCTGGGGCACTGAGAGGTGCAGGGAGTGTGGCTGAATATGGAGCCGAGAGCTCGAGGGCCACAGGAAGAGAAGATACAAGAAAACTGGTGGAGGCCTGAGCCAGCTTAGGAGCAAGAAAGGCGAATGACAGTGGTGATCTGCGTCCTGGGGAGGAGAGGACCACGGAGCAGAGGACAAGGAAAGAGCAGGGTCCTCCACTTTTCTGTCCAAATAGTGTCCATCCCTTGCTGCCTTTCCCACCTAGACAGCACAGGAAATGTGTATGTACCCACAGGTACACACCATCTGCAGAACTCTGACTACCTACTGTATATATCCTTTGATTGCATCTCCTGAGCAGATAGGTTTACTTTTTAAGGACAAATGGTTCTTGTACTCGATCGTGATTTTCAGGAAGCTTACAGCCAAATTTGTAGCCCATGACTAGCAACTACACAAGACTGTACAGCACTCACTTCTGTGTGCTACTCTGACCCTGCGCCTGGTATTTCCTCCTACATTGCTCTTTTCAGATCCCTCACCTCCACCCCGGGAGAGAATTTTAAGCATTACAAACTTTAACCTACATGGGGCAATGTCACCCTTAAGGGGGTAAAAATTGGTTCGGGAAGACAGGGCAAAAAACTCTTCCTTGTTACGTATAAAGCACATATATAAATACACATTTGATATATAAACTGATAACAAGCATATCTTTGAGAACCACTGGCCAGTATGAGTCTGTCAAGTGCTTGAGCAGCCCATCAGTAGGGTACCTTCCCCTGACACGAGGTCGTCAGGCACACCATCCTCAGAAGTCAGATCGCACAAGGTGCAGAAGCCCAGCCCTCTCCTCTTCCACTGCCTCAGCCATTCCCACCTTCAGCGGAACCTGCAGCTGTGACCTTTGTTTCCATCTCTCAGAACCAGCGGTCTCCCTTCCATGGCTTAAAGAGTAACCTGCATAGGAATGCTGTGTTCAAGTGTGGACTCCTTGGCATCTCAGTGGGTCTGGAGGGAGAACCTACAAGCACCCCAGTGGATTCTTATGGGCCCTGCTGTGAGGAACGCTCCACACAGTGTCCCCATGAATGACTCAGGCACCTCGGTGCTAGATTGCACCCTGAACTCCAGGTAGTCATGCCCTGGCTGCTAAAATAAAGGGATGTGGGTGAAGTAGTGATTTATTTTATTTTATTATAAAAAAGTTTTGCCTCGGGTAAGTCATTAATCAAGCACCAGTTTTCTTTGTATGTATGTGGGACCAAGCGGCACTAGGTCACGATGTTCACCATTTCCAGAAACCAGTGACTCCCCTCTTCTTTCTGGACTAATTGCAGCAGGTCTCCCTGTCCTCTGGTCCAATAGAGTATGACATTTAATGGGGTGGTGTCTGCCCCTGAGCAGCCTCAACTTCTCACTGCTCACAGATGATGCAAGTCCAGCATGACCGGCTGTGGAAAGTATGTTCAGGTGCCTGGCTCCCCTCAGCCTAATGCCTTTTAAATCAGGATCCAGATTTGATTTCCTGGCCTTCCTGGCTCTGACTCTCCCAGGCTCATTTTTCACTCCCCTGTCAAGCTTCCCAGGGCTTGGGGGCCAAGTGAGCCAAGTCCTTCACATTTCGCAGACAATCCTCCTTCCCAGGCCCTGTGCCCACCACCTAAACTGCAGCACTCAGCCCCCACCCTGCTCCCATGGCCCCAGCCGCCCGAAATCCTGCTGGGGTTTTCTGAGAGGGAAGGACCAGCATCACTTAGAGAAGCTGCTCAGCATGTCACCAAATGAGACAAAACGAGTGGGTCTATTTCTCATCCTCTCCACCACTCAGCCAGCTCTGCCAGGACACAGGTGTTGTCACCGTCACTGTGGCCTCGCCTACTGTATTTTGCTGTGTGTCCTGCACACCCATGTTTTTGTGCACATTACACATGGGATTACCCGTGGTGCGTAATCATTATACTCATGTATAATGCACATCCTTATTTTTCCCTCAAAAATTTGGGCAAAAGTGCACATGATACACAGAAAAATATGGTACTTAAATTTCAGAGTGTTCTTGGACAGAGACAGGGGACAGAAACTGAACCTGAAGGAGCCATCAGGTCTGACACGTGGCATCAGAAGGCACAGCCTGCCTCCCCAGACGTCTGCCAGCACTCAAGGCTGGTGTGTGTGTGGAGCGGGTGTGATGGGGCGGGCTCACAGCCTTGGCTCTTTGAGCACCAATTCAGGGATGCCCTCTGTCACCCACTTCTCCCTGGTTTACCGAACACCCTGCACAGAGCTGATGTTTGCTGGACCGAGTTGACCTGTACACCACCCACCCCAGTCAGCCCTCCTGAGTGTCACAACTTCAGGTAGCACCAGGGTCAGCTTGTAGGCACACTGATAAAACCACGAAGTCTCTACTCCAAAATCTTGTTTAAATTGTATTTTCATGGAATGTTAGAGCAGAAAGAGGCATCAGTCACCTAGTCTGACCCCCTAATTTATAGACACAGAAACTAAAGCCCAGAGATCAGAGCAAGTCAGAGGCAAGACCCAGGCACGTGACAGCCAGCCCAGTTTCCTTCTAGTTCCACACTATTGGTCCCAGGAGCAGCCAGACCCCATAATAACCATCAAGCTGCCAAGCAAAGACATTTACAAAGGACAGCATTTTAGCCTCACCAGGCTGGCTGCAGTGCATTTAAAACCATCCTTGTCATCTACAATCCAACCAGACCTTAGTGAACACAAGAATGAATAAGAAATTGTGTTCAAGGGACACTCATTCTAGTGACAATTACATAAATAACTAGCACATAACGCCAAAGGTACTACATTATAAGAAAGCCCAGGTGATTCTGAGGAAGGAGATTGGAACTGGCAAGGAGAAGCTAGAAGGCTCTCTGATAAAAGGGCCATCTGCAAGAACCTGGTGGTTCTGGGGTCCAGACCCCAGGTAGAAAGATGACAGAAGTCACAGAGAGAGAGAGAGAGCCCAGGACCTGCCAGGAATGGTGGGGACCAAGTTGCAAGGCAGTTGGGCAGAGCACTAGTCCAGGGGACTGGCCCAAACTGTGAAGAACACTAAATGTCAGGCAGGAAGCACGGACTCAAAACTAGGGAAGGCTTCTAGGGTGAGAAGTGGTGCTTAAAGATAAATCTCACAGCAGATGAAGGCTGGAAGAGTCTGAGGGAGGTGCTCTTGGGAGCCCTGACAGGTTAGCTTGGCCCCATGGGTGGGATCTCACCTCTCAAATCAGGCCAGACATTCTTCAGCAGTGCTGCCCCTAGTGGATGGGCAGATTTAACTCAGGGAAGGTGATTAGGAGCCTGCAATCTAGTGGTCCCTGAGAGCGCTGTGCTCTGGGACTCACTGGGTCTCCACTCATACATGTCATTCCATTTAATTCTGCCTATCTTTCCCTAAGTGCTTAGAAATGGGAGACAGTAATTAGCACTTCCTACTCTCTAACAAATGTAGAAAGCTTCGTACACTATAAAATTCTACACAAATGTAGGGTACATTATTTAAAATAAGATGTGATCAGAACAAATACAAAGAAAACTGCAACACCAACATGTTGGAACCACATAAAATAATAAAATGTTAAAGATGGGAGCAACTGTCAAAATTATTTGGTCCAAATATCAATCTGATTTATAGATTCCAGATACTAAAGTCTTCACAAATGACAGTGTGGTGCTCCTCACACAGGTTGAGTTCTAAAAAATTAACAGTGCCTGGCTTGTGGTAAAGTGCTCAATAAACATTGGTTGATTGAATCAAATACCAAGGCTTGAAATCAACCTTAAATAAAAGCAGAACATTACTTTTTAAAAAATGATGCAGGAGATTAAAATTTAGAATATTCACAGATAGAACAAAGAATCTCTCTTTACTGGACACCTACCAGGAGCTGGGACTCAGGTGTGTCTTTAAAAATGTGACATGTGAAATCGGGAACACACACTACAATACACAAACCACTGAATCTCAGACCACAAAGGACCCTTAAGGGCCATCTAAATCAAGATTTTTATAAGAAAGAATCTGAGATCATATGGTATTTGTCTCTCACTGTCTATGATCTCACCTTTAACAGGAACCTAATTAACAAAACAAACAAACAAGCAAAATATAAACAAAGACACTGAAATTGGGAACAGGCTGACAGTGACCAGAGGGGAGAGGGGAGGGAATGTCAGGGGAAAAGGGGAACGGTTTAGAGCAACAAGTATAAAGGACTCATGGACAAAAACTATGGGGGGTAGAAATGGGAGGGAGGTGGGGAGGGCTGGGGTGGTGGGCTGGGGTGGGAGTAAAAGACAGAAAACTGTACAAGATCAACAATTAAAATAAAAAAAAATGAACACATCAAAAATAAATAAAATAAAATAAAAAAAGAAAGAATCTGAGACTCAGGGAGGTTTAGTGGTCTGTCAAAAGTTTTAAGGCAACTTCATAGGAGCCAGAACCCCAGTCCAGTGTTCTTTCCACACGTTATGTTAGTCAGCTAATTAAACTTTAAATTGTACAGTATGGAATAGAACCCTCCGAGAATGTGGCAATGAAAAAGAATACAAAGGGCTGGAAGAGATAGAAAAGGCTTCAGGGTGGAGGAAAAGTTTAATTTTCTGTTACCAAAAATGATAATCCATTAGTTGCAAGGTCACCGATGATGAGAATCATGATTTGTTTTTATTTGTTGTCTCAGGGTCCAGAGCACAGAGGAAACTCAACTCATGTTGGCCAACTTTTAAGAAAGAAAAGTCTAATTATTAACTTCATCTAAAGTTAGAAGGAAGTTACATGTGAATGTCTTGAGTTCTGCAGAAATTCTATCTATGTGAAAAAATAAGCCACCTTAATGATACCTCCCATTGCCTATGCAGATGTCCACTGATGAATGCCAAACCTGGCACTTTATACCTTCTCCTTCGGGCCACCAGGAACTACTGTTAGAATAAGAAAAGCCTAATCTGATGTCTCCATCTCTCATTGTTCATTCTGCCATACAACTTGGTTTCATTTCAAGGCAAAGAGTCAACGTAATTTGAAACATGTTAAAAAAAAATGGAAATGCCTTTTAGCCCAGCGATCCCACTTCTGCGAATATATCCTAAGAAACCTGAAACACTAACTTGAAAAAATATATGCACCCCTATGTTCATTGCAGCATTATTTATAATAGTCAAGATCTGGAAACAGTCCAAATGCCCATCAGTAGATGAGTGGATAAAAAAGCTGTGGTACATTTACACAATGGAATACTACTCAGTCATAAAAAAGGAAACCTTACCTTTTGTGACAGCTTGGATGGACCTGGAGAGCATTATGGTAAGTTAAATAAGCCAGTCAGAGAAAGACAAATATCATATGATCTCATTTATGTATAGAGTCTAAAGAACAAAATAAACCGACAAACAAAACAGAAACAGACATGTGGACATAAGGAACAGACTGAAAGCTGTCAGAGGAGAGGAGGGTTGAGCGACTGGATAAAAAGAGAGAGGGTTAAGAAAAAAAACATATATATGCTTTACACACACACACACACACACACACACAGACAAGAGTGTGGTAGAAACCAGAGGGAAGTGGGGGGTAGGTGGAAGTAGGCAGAGGGGAGGAAATGGCAACAGAAATAGACTTTGCTTGGGGTGAGGGGCACACGCTGCAGTGTGCTGATGACTGATGTTTTACTACATTGTACACTTGAAACCTGTATGGTTTTGTGAACCAATGTCACCTCTATAACTTCAATTAAAAAATAACAATGATAGGAACCTAAGGCCTTAGTAGAGAGACACATCTATCTAGATAATATCAGCCTTCTCCCTGATAGGTGAACTATCATTGTGAAATTTAATAAATGCAAACACTTAAAGAATTTGCAACAACAAAACCATTCTATCTACATGGTTCCAGATCTTCTAATTTTAGGTAGCAAACATCAACGCTTTCATTTGGCAGCAATCATACCCCGCACAATGTTCTTGTTTTTCTTTCCATTTCATATTATTCACACACATTTCCATGTAGGGATATAGCTCCCAAAATGACACTGTGTAATATCTGCCATACTGATGTGTTTAATTATCTCCTTTTGAGCACAAATTAGTTCCTTTTTCGTTATTTTACATAGTGCTCTGAACATCTTTGTACCAACTACTTTGTTCTTCTCCTTTCAGAGTTAAGTTATAGTGTCAAAGGCAGAATTCTTGGCAAAGCATATCGAGGGCTCTGTTGTCCCCATATCATTCTGCCAACCTGAGCCCCATAATGGCTGAACCAACAATCAATGCTCCCAGCAAAGGAAACCTTTGCCTCTTTTCTCACAGCCCCAACAGTGCCATCTTTTATTTTGGTAGTTTTTCAGGTACTTTTGAGGTATTTTAATTTCCATATACAGTCACACCTTAGTACTTACCGATTCAGACAGACCTCATCAAACCCAGGACACATCACATTTGGATGAGAAAAAAATGCTTCAGCACTTGACGTTTGCTCACCACTGGTCAGTTTCGGCACTTGTCACAAGTTCAGAAATGAATTAACAAATTAACAGTGAGTGCCATGGTACACTGTATTTAATTGCTCACAGTTTGTATAATGTATTTAAAATGGTGCTGTATATTATTCTACACCAAGACTTTTGTCTACATTTCTTTCAATGTAAACATGTTTGACCATCTCATCTATCAAATAGAATCTGGACATGAAACTTAGATGTGCCAAGCCTTTTTACAGGCAATTGTATCGTGCTTTTTAAAAATTACAGAAGTAATTCTTATCTACTGTTAAAAATTCAAGCAATAAAAATGTGTATAAAGTAAAAGGGTGAGGTTAGGGGAGGGCAAGAATAGTATGGGAAATGTAGAAGCTAAAGAACTTATGACACATGGACATGAACTAAAGGGGGGAATGTGGGTGGGAGAGGGTGTGTAGGGTGGAGGGGAATGATGGGGGAGAAATGGGACAACTGTAATAGCATAATCAATAAAATATATTAAAAATTAAACAACAACAACAACAAAAAGGCATAAGGCTTCTATCCCTCTTACTCTTCCCCTGCAATAGTATCACTTCCCAGATGTAATCATTGAAATCATCTTTGCATCCTTATCATTAAAAATCGTAATTTTAGATAACATACTCCATATCTATTTCTTGACTTAAGAATTTAGACAACACTTACTGGATTCCCACTCAGAATGACATGGAATTTTGCTTACTTACACTGCTTCCCTCTCACCAGTCCTGTTGTGATTTTTGGACCCTCAATGGACATTAATGACAAGATCACAAACACAAATGCCTACAGCGCCTGGCATGATACACAAGTATGGAAAGTGGGCAGGGACAAGAACTATCGCGGTGCCCTTCCTGCCCATTTTTTGCTCTTCCACTATTAAATGAGCATGTCTAGGGAAAAAGCAGTCACACTGGCAACACATGCTTGTCCATGTGTGAGGCGATGACTAAGAATGGGGGGGATTATAGCAACCTGGCAGAGACATGCTTGGCTGCAGGAGGAGTACACACTGACCAGCTTTTGCCATGTGGAAACATTGCCAGATCTTATTGTTTGGGGAAAAAAAAAAAACTATTCAGAAATGAGTTGTATATGTAAGCTTTTCATTTATAAGCCTTAACTCAAATTTTTTTGAGAACACCACTGGCCAAATACAAAAAGTCTGCATGCCAAATATGGCCAATGAGCTAACCATTTTTGATCTCCATCATTATGGTTCTAAGTCATACACTCGAACCTGTTATTTGATCCATCTGTTTTTGATGGTATCTCTTCCCACCGTGTAAGATGAAGACATTAGTGCTCTTATAGTTTTCCTTTTTCCCCCACCTCTGCCTTACCATTCACCACCCCTTTACTTTTGGCTTGTCAGAGCTTAACAGAGTTTACCTTCTATTCTGTAACTATAAGAAACACTTTTGATCTTTGTCTATGGGTTGATTTTTTTAAAAAAGCATTTTCTTGATAGCCATATTATACTGTATAAATATTTTCTTCAAATATCTGGTGGCCATGAATTAACCATTCACAATCTATGACTAAAGAACTAGTTTCCAAATGCAGGTAGCCGGTGTGGGTTTTCCATCCCAGGGTGTAGTCCTGTCTCCCTGAATGAGGGGCTGACTGCAAGCTCCAGGTCCTGATTGGGACACATCGATGGGCAGGCTTCACTTAGAGTGCTCGGGCAGAGAGCAACTGGGTGGACTGCACACCCAACACAGCTCACCCAGGGCCAAAATAGAAAGACTTTCTTCTGAGATAGTGATTAGTTCCACACTAGTAGCTTCTGTTTTCTCCATGTAGATACGAAGCAAACATCCTTTAATGACTTGATTTCTGCCCTATAGCCCACTCCTAGTCTCCCAATCCTTTCATCTCAAATATGTGACTCTCACCTCTGATGGAGCCTCACCCTTGTATGTTATGGAGGGCAGTGTTAATACATCCTTCAATGCGATCCCAAGAAAACCTCTCGTCCACTAATGTCCTCTCTCCTGATCTCAGTGCAATTCTGAATATGTTCCCTTTAAAACCTTTTATGCTCATTTCAATGGCATATTTGTAGGGAAGTGGAGCCAATAAGTCTATTTAGTCCGCAGAAGTGGCCACCAACTGCTGACCATTGTAGTTTCGACAATACTTGCCCTGTCATTTCCCATTCCGCTGCTTTGCTTTGAATACTTCGGGAACTTACTCTGTGCACACAGGCAGCCCACCACCAGTCTCCTTGCCATGAGAATTTCTGGAACAGACAGCTACAGGAATTTTGGGAGCACATTCAAACTTGCTGAAGGTTGCCATGCTTCAACAAAATGGAAGACAAAGATTCATCAAGAGATTACATTTTTCTTTGAATGAATCTTAAGCCCCAAGTAAATTCTCAAGAATTTAATGTCTTATTTCTATTGTGAATAGGACAATTTTTAATATACCTTCCAGCTGTGGCTCTCTGGTGTATGGGAACTGAATTAAATGCAACAGTCGTTTTGACCAGCCCCATCTAACAGCAGTTTCTGTGATGACAGAGAGAGATGTTCAGTAGCCTGTGCTGCCCGACACAGTAGCTGTCAGCCACCTGGGGCTGCTGAGCACCTAGACATGGCCAGCATGGCTGAGGGACTAAAGTTTTAATTTTAATTAGTGTTAACCTAAATGTAAAGAGCCTTATTCCCATTGAGGAAACAAAAGAAAATAAATAATAACTGATAAAATTGTAAATTGACAAAAAATAAAAGTGAGTCATTTAGGTAAGTATTATGGAAATTTAGAGTAGGGAGCACTTGGAGGTTAGAAACCTTAGGGTTAGATCTATAAGGTAGATCTATGTGCTTTATAAAAAAATAAATGCCAAAACGTGTTAAGTAAAGAGGAGCAAGTTGCAGATGAGTATGTTTATGTGAGCCCACTTGTACATATTTTCATACATGTATGTACATATATTTATAGATCGTATGTGGATGTATGCCTATTTTTAAACAGAACATTTCTAGAAGTATAATCAAACTGTTGATGATGGCTACTTGTGGAGAATAGAAGGTTCAAGGGAAGGAACTTTTCTACATTGTTTAATTTTTTGTTTTAAAAATACTTTAACATTTAAATCATTTTTTCTTTATAACAAAGTTATAGGCACAGAGATTATTAACAAATAATTTGTTTTAAACAGGCCAAAGTAGTCAACTCTTTCCTGTGTTATTACTCATGAATGATCTTATATGATTATTAGGAATATCCCATATCCCATTACCATGACTCTTCTGTCCTCTAATGAAATGCTTTAAAAAGAAAACATACTTAAGGAAATAGCCTGAAGGAGTTAGAATTTAAATTGGACCTTGAGGCTGGATAGAATGGAGGGGCATTCTAGATTAAGGTATAGCTGGAGGAAAGGGGGAAGCGGGGATGCAGGCATGTGGGTGGGGAACAGCGCGGGTAGGGAGTAGGAGGGCGATAGGGGAGGAGCCCCTATAAGAAACCTGGGACCAAATCCCTGTGAATTGGACAGGCAAGAGGTCTGGAGTCTTAGACCCTACCATCTTGGTTCTTGGGGGAACCAAACGTTTATTGAGTGCCCATCAGGTGGCGGGTATTGTGATAAAGAAGAAACAGCCACACATTCAAGGAGCCAGATGAGATGTGTGAAAGGGATGGCATCATACAATATGAAGAATACAAAATCTGGACCCCAAAGTACTGCCTCTATCACTTACTGATGTCACCTTGGCAAATTTTATAATTATTCTGAGCCCCTGGGTTCTTCCTCTGTAAAAATGGGGATAAAGCCACCTTACCGTGTGGTTAAAATGACAGGTCATATGCCAATAGCCCCAACAGGGCATCAACAAATGCTAGTTCCCTTCCTGTCGTATTCTGCCCCCATTCCCAACACCAAATCAATAGATAAAGGAGCTAAAATATTTTTTCTTGTTTACCTTTTCTCCACAAAAGTGACACCAGAACAAAGTTCCTGTATTACGTATGAGTGGGCTGGGTGAACAGGAAGGATATTACTATTGGCTAAAGTGGAAACTGAGGAATGATTCAGGCTTTCATGGGTCAGGTCTTCCTGTGTTCCCTTCCTCTATCATCAAACACACCTTGATGAGGCCAGGCTAGCCCTTGATTACGAGGCCCACGTCAGTAAACACTGAGAACCCCAGACCAGACAGAAATCTCGTTTGGGTGGCACTCCTCAGGAGACACAAAAGTATCAGCTCCTTTGATTCACAGCACGGCCAGGGCCTATCAACATGTTTGCTTTTTCTGATAAGAATGAAGTCCAGGGCACAGGGGAAGAAATCCCAGTAATTTCAGTATTTTTGCCACCATCTCCCTCCCCTCATACTTGACTGTGGTGAGGAAGCAGCATCGATACTTGAGCCACCTGCATGGGCAATAGAACAGCTGGAGGAGTTCTGTTCAGTCTGTGGCATTTGTAGGTCCCTGGGGGCCCCCCCAGTGCCCTGGGGCCGAGCAGTGTTCACCAGGCTGTGGGACAGTGCAGCACACTACTCTTCCCAATCTAGTTGCATCCTGCACTGTGGGGGTCCTCCTGGGCATGTGGGGTGGGGGGACAACAGAGTCCCACATCTAAGTTTCATCTACTTTCTCGTCCCTGCAAGCAAATGGGTGCCTACTCAAGCCTAGCAATATGGTCTTAGAGGAAGAGGCCCATACAGGCCTTGAAAGTGGGCTCAGGGCCATTAGGTAAAGGATTTGGGGTTCTGGGTATCCTGAACATGGGGGATGGTACGGCTTTGGTAGGCACTTCCCTTGGGTAGACAGGTCCTCTGTTCTGAGGCATGGTACAGCCAAACAAAAGAACAGGAGTTTCTAAAACACATGCTCAGGTTGCCTGGGTCTCAAGGTGGTATTGAAATATAAAGCCAATGTTTTATAAGTTCCAGAATATAATCTCCTCAAGCTTTAGGCTTGCAGTCAAAAAAAGGAATGTGGTTTTGGCCCATTCAGTAGACCCTGATCAAATAGCAGTTGTTCCATAGTGACATTAACTTACTAGTTGACTCCATGTGGGTGACCTCTACTCAGAAAACCTGTTGGTTCAAGCCTGATGGCCACAGCCAAAACAGAACAAATTCTTCTAGAATGTTTTAAATGCAGGGCCACGTTCAACTCAGAGTAAGGCACTCCCCACACTGTGAGTAGATTTGGTAAAGGTCTGAAAATGGTGTTTAGTTCTCGTCTGTGTACATCTTCTTCCCTTTTAATTCCCATCATCTAAAGAGACAATATCTATATATGCATCTGATTAAGTGTTTATCAGTTAGGAATAATTTTTGTAAAAATTTCCCATGTGAATAACCACAGTCAAAGATCCTGTCTGAGAAAGTCTTTAAGCCTTAGGATTTTTGTCTCTTAGCTGCCGGTCTTTATGCTCCATCTTTACTGCTGTAGCCCCACCCTTACCCACCCCAACCAAACCTTAGTATTCAGGCTTGTTGCCTCATGGTTTTAATATGGCTGCCTGAGCACCAGGTATCACAGCTGAATTCAAGGCAGGAAGTGGGGGAGGGTTGGAATATGAGAGCAGCAGTGATAGTCTTTTTTTTTTAAAAAAGAAATCAGAAAAGGCCCTGGCTGGTGTAGCTCAGTGGATTGAGCGCGGGCCTGCGAACCAAAGGATCACGGTTTGATTCCCAGTCAGGGCACATGCCTGGGTTGCCAGGCCAGTTCCCGGCAGGGGACATACAAGAGGCAACCGCACATTGATGTTTCTCTCCCTCTCTCCTTCCCTTCCCCTCTAAAGATAAATAAATAAATAAATAAATAAAAATAAATAAATAAAAAGAAAGGCAACCTATCTAAAAAAAAAAAAAAGAAAGAAAGAAATCAGAAAAGCAAGAACTTTCCCAGAAACTCTCTAGCAGACTTCAGCCAGAATGTGTCACTGGGCCACCCTTACCTGCAAAGGAAGCCTCTACAGTGGCCTCTAAAGTGGGAAAGGGTGTGGGCAAAAGGGATTGGTGATGGATTATGTGTTGGCAGTCCTGAGTGTCTGCCACAGACTGAAAAAAGCCCTGGTAGATGTGAGGGGCTGAGACCCACTGAGCTGAATACCTCACAGATGGGGCTTCTCGGAAAAAGACTTGAACCTCAAGGGGCACCTGTGGAGCCACTTTAACGTCATCCAAGTCCTCTTGCTAGAAAAAGGGGCTTTCCTGGAGAAAAGTTTAAGTCCTTGGCCTAAAAAAGGAAATGGGCAGGGCAGGCAACAGTTTTTACCTCTTTTAGGAATAAAAACAGAAAGTGCAGTTTGAACCAGCTTCTCATTACCAGCTTCAGGAGGTGGTAGGAAAGAAACCTTTATAACTTTCTCTCATCTGTGGTGTCCACTGTATTTCTACAGTGTTGGGAGGGTCCCTGTGCCCCCTTCAGAAGAAGCTGGGTCATCCTAGTATCTGTCACACCCAAACTTCATGGCTCGAGCTATTGGTGGCAATTTTAAAGAGGGAAGGGGGTAGGGGAGAGGAAAGCAGACAGAGCTCCTGAGGACTTCTACAAGGAAAAGGCCTCCTGACAGCTACAGTGGGCACCAGTTTGGGCCTAAGAAGTAGCTTGAAGGCTTAATTTTAAAAAGCCACTCACTTGTAAGAGATTCTGTAAGAGCCCAGGTCTGAGGCCACTGTGAAACTGACCCAGGACTGGTCTGTACAGAATGAGCATCTGGGGCAGGCCCTGGAAGGAGGAGTCAGCTGCAGGCAGGGTTGAGTGGCCACAGCAATAAAGCCAGAGAGCCACTGACCATGCTCAGTGGGCGACCCCTTTCAGAGCTCAGTGTTCTGTAAGTAGCAGTTCCTGCTACAGCCCAGGTCATTTCAGGATGACACCGCCTTACCCTTCCCTTCTCACAGGGCTCCAGGTCAGGAACACCCTGATCAACTTCATCTCTGGTATCAGAAAACCAGCTTCCTCATCTGGAATGATTTGAGGTGGCCTTTCCTTGATGCAAACTGTCCCTCTGTGTCCCTTGCTACAGAGATAACCCACACTTGCAGTGTGCTAGTTTACAGAGCACTTTCTACAACAACCACCCTCTCTGCAAGTTTGAAAATGGGGCCAGACCTCCTTCTGACATCTCTCTGGAACTATTTTCCTTCCGTGTCCACTGCTTACCAGCCAGCTGCCAAGGTATTGTTCTGGGTGAATTCCAGGCAGGTTGTGAGAGGTAAAGTAGCTCTACAGGCTGACTTTTTAGGAGCACATTCATTTTGACATGTAACATGCGACATCAACTATTTCATTAATACGAACAAAATTTTCACATAGAAAATGCTATACTTCAAGAAGACTGCAGTCAAAATTGTGAATATGTTAAACGCCACTGAATTCTTCAAGATGGTTACATTTATGTTATGTGAATTTCCCCTCAGTAAAAAATACTGCTACTGCACTTTTTAACTTTATAAAGTGCTTTTACCGTTTCCTTCTTTAACTCATTTTCTTTTTACATTCCTGTAGGCTAGAGATACAGAAACAACCAGTCATTTATTCTGATAAGGAAACCTGGGTCCTTAGAGGGTGTGACCTGCCAGCTGCCGAGCAGCAAAGACCCCAGTGCGCTGACTCCTGGGTCAGAGACCATCCTTCGAAGGCTCCAAATCAAACAACTCGGAGGCATGGCTCCTTGGTGACCTCCAAAGTCACAAAGGAAGAAGGGGCAGCATCATTCTGTAAGGAAGTGAAATCATCCCTTCCTCTTCACATCTGCCTGAATTCGAAGAAGGAGCTCCTCTTTCAGAGGCAGATGGCAGGAGGGTGGCTATAGGGACGCGATTAGTTTGCTAAGCCATTTGTTTAAAGTTCATTTTTAATATTTTATTTTTAAGTGAAAATTCGGTGTTTTATAGTGTGTTCAGAAAGTTGTGCAACCATCATCACTATATAATTTCAGAACACTTTCATCATTCCCAAAAGAAACCCTGTACCCAGTAGCAGTCACCCTCCACTCCTGCTCCCCAGCCCCTGGCAACTACTCATCTCCCGCCTCTCTCCACAGGTGTGCCTATTCTGGACATTTCATCCACATGGAATCATTCATGATGTGGCCTTTGTGCCTGGCTTCTTTCACCTATCATAATGTTTTCAGTGTTGGTCCATGCTGAAGCATGCACCAGCACTTCCTTTCTACAGCTACCTAAGCCATTTCTCGCGCCCCAGGGATAATTCCCGTTGCTTCTTTCCTTCGAGCTGTGGGGTGTTGGGGACCACTCTGTGTTGTTTTGGAGACTGTAGCCCCAGGAGAGCAAGCCCTGAAAGGGGCTAGTAAGTCTCCCTGGAAAACCAGGTGAAAACACAGGTGGCAGACATGACCCAACTCTAACACCAAGGGTTCCCGTGGGAATGAGGCCTGAAAAATACATTGTATCCTCTGAAGCTTGCTCTGCTTTGTTTTCTTTAGCCCTGGTGATATAAATCTGATGTTTAAGTTCAAGGCATAAGGAGGAAACTCCTTACTCATGAAACACGTCTTAAAGACCCTCTGGCATCAGCATGACTAACAGATTGTGACCAATGACAAATCTCTGTGTTCCTTCGATCGTAATCTATAGATAATACCTGCTTTTGTACAACTATAGCCTTTTGACATTGATTGATGAGTGATACACCTATGCCGTGTACACCTTCACATACCGATCCCAATAAAAGCCATTGGGAGAAGGGCTCCAGGCATTCTCCACTAGAGGGAAACGCCACCCCCTTTCCCACCAGAACAGCAAGATTGTGTCCAGGACGACTTATTTCTCACCCACGGCGGATGGGAGGATTCTGCGGGCTGGAGCTCCTCCCACAGTGGGGATGTGGGTGGGGGGGTCACAGTCAGGACAACAGAGAAGAGCCCTCATCCTCGTAGTGCCCAGAGAGAAAAAACAGACCCATCAGCAGCATCACCAACATTCTCCACCATCTCCTTCAGGTAACAGGACTCTTATGTCACATCTACCAGCAAACAGCCTTAACCAGACAGGCCTGTGTGGAGCACATAGGGCCATTTTCAAAGCAACAGCCCCTGCGCACTCTCCAGAGGACCACCCAGCCAAACCCGGCTCTTGAACAAAGGCCAGGCCCAGTGTCACCCGGGAAGAGAGACGTACTCAATCTCTTCCTTCTATAAGCTTTCAGGGGCCTGCTCCTGAATTGTACTATTGACCCTTGAACAATACAGGGGCTTAGGAGCACTGACCCCCAACCAGTTGAAAATCCACATATAATTTATGTGGCCCTTCGTTTCTGTGGATTCCCAACAGCAGATCAAAAATACTGTTTTCGATCTGTGGTTGGTTGAATCCACAGATGGGAAACCTGGGAATATGGAGGGCTGACTGTGTATCTATTAAAAAAAAAATCCATGTGTAAGTGGACCTGCACAGTTCAAGGCTGTGTTATTCCAGGGTCAACTGTGGATTCATAGTGCAGCCCATGAATTTTCCTCACCTCAGTGTCTCAGTCGCCAGCTCAGATCTGAGTCCTCTAGCTTCTGAAGCATTTCCTGGGGTAGATCTCCCTACCCACCGTGTTTAATCCCCGGGCAACTGTTACCTGCAACCCCCCGACTTCCACATGCATCTCCATGTCAGGGTGATGATTTGACTTCCTGGTGGTCTGAGCCAGTAGGTTACTGAAAGTCTCTCCAATTGGGCATAACACAAGTTATTCTAGTAGTTAGTCTCAATGTTCCCATCTTCTTCTCCTTTCTAGTACAAGGTGGACAAGGGATTATCATGCCCATTTGCAGAAAAAGAAATGAAGAGCCAGTAAGGGAAAGAGACCAATATTCATTAGCAAAAGGTAACAGTACTGATAAGGGGTTCTGTCTCCCATGCCACTGCACTGGGTATACCAAGTAGATACACAACAGGGTTAATTAACTAGGTACTCCTTCCAGGGAAGAAGTGAAAGAACATTTATAGTCAGTTTTTAATTGTAAGTTTTTAAAGTCCATATTCTAAGGCACTTTTTCAAACCCAAGCTGTCCCCTTGCTCCAGCCCATGTCTTCTCCTACAGTCGGGCAGCTCACACCCACACATTAACAGCAGAAGATTTCAGTGTCCCTCTGCACTCCCCACCTCAAGTTCTTCAACACAGACCAAAGTCAACCATAAACCAAGCAAAAAGAGCAAATTGGTATATATTCACTATATCTGTGTCCCAAACAAACCAGGTCCTCTACCAGATCCATTCCAATGAGAAAAAGTCTCCAGAGGGAGTGATGACCTCCCCCTGACTTCCCCAAGCCTCCCACCCAGCCACACTTCTTACCCTCCCTTCAAACTTGGCAGTAGCTCCTTCCTTGATGCAGAGGTTCCGAGGGGGTGAAATGAAAGCAGGAGCCTCGGTCAGGGGCATGGGGACGGCTCTCGAGTGATCCACACCGAGGGAGCTTTTAGCAACGTGTGTCGAGGCAGCCAGCTTCACATCCCCCATAGTCTGAAAACAGGAAGGACGGTCAGGTCAGATGAGACAAAGTACAGCCCTGTTTCCTCTCAGGCAGCAGCAGGTCCAGTGCACTTGCTGGGCCCCGTGTGGTGAGTTTTACAGGGAGTGGGTGCCCCATAAGGTCAGGGTCCACCTGGGGCTCCTCTGGAAATGAGAGGCTCTGTGTCCTCCACACGCAGGGCTGCCAGGGTGAGGCCCAGCTTGTCTCGGATGCCAGCTCCCAGGGCCATGCCCCAGCCTCTGCAAAACCCCATGGAGAACTAGGAAAGGGGCAGCCATGGTAAGAACAGAGAAACCGAATGGTCCTCCAAGTATTTGCAATGGGCATCTAAAATCAGTGTTTATTAGTCATTGACCCTTCAGAGTCGACATCTACATTAGGCACATGTGGTAGAAAGTAAAGCTGTTTTTTGCCTGACCTGTGAGAACTCACATGCTAAGGAAAAATGGGATCCATAGGATCCATACTCTGAGAAAGTAGTTTGGGATTCATATGACAAGGATCCTGGTTGAGGTGGGTGTATGTGGTTGAATGAAGGGAAGGAGGCAAGGCTGGGGAGGACATCCTATTTCAGGGACTAAATTGTGAAAAATCCTCAAAGGTCACAAAACATCAGTGTGTTCTATGTTTTACGATGATCTAGGCGAACTCCTACATTTATAACTGAGGTCCAGAGGGTAAAAGTCACTTGCCCAAAGAGACAAAGCAAGACGATCATACCATGGGCCAGAATGCCTCAGGTTCCCGAGTCCTGTCCAGGGCCAGCTGGGGCCAACAAGATGCCTACTGACACGCACTGTCAAAGTCAGCTGGAACAAAGAAACTTAGGATTGGTTCCAGAAGTGGAATTAGCAACAGGTACGAATCTGAATTCTCGGTTGCAAACTACAGAAACTGACTCTGGCTTTCATAAACAGAGAAGGGATCCATCAGAAAGGTGGAGTTTGGTGGGGAGCTCCCTATGTTTATAGGAAGGGCTGGAGCGCCAGGCTGAGAAAACAGGCAGCAATGATGACAGGAGCTGAGTGGTGAGATCCCATCTAAGGTCACTGGACATCCACAACCACCATTTAGAATACATTCCCAGCATCCCTGCTCCAGGTTCCAAGTCCGGATGGAAGCCTTGCCAGGCTGGAATGGCTGCAGGTTGAGGACCACATCATAGTCTCTACAGAATCCATGGCTCCCAGCCTATTACAGGCGTATGACAAACATCTGCTAAACTGAAGAGGAACAATATTCCTAGTTTTCATTTTCGGTTCATTTTCTTGGGATCTTCGGTCACACATTTAAATCCCATGCTGTGAGGTAGATGAGCATGTAATTTGTTTAAACATAGTAACATCTAACATAAATAAAATAGAGATAATATGTTGAAGTTAAAGTTACAGTAACAAGCTCTGGCTAGGCAGGTCAGTCGGCTGGAGGTGTTGTCCCGACATGCAAAGGTTACAGGTTCAGTCTCCAGTCAGGGCACATACAAGAAGCAACCAATGAATGCATAAGTGGAACAACACAAATCGTTATTTCTCTTCTCGCTCTCTCCCTCCCTCCCCTGCCCCCTTTCTCATTCTCTCTAAAAATCAATCAATAATTTTTTTAAAAGTTAAAATAACAACAACCTAGATTTGATTATTAACAGAGCACATCTCTGTTTGGCAAATCCAGCTTTCTCTTTCACTAATAAGATATTAGCTTTGCAAACAAAATCCCTTCCAAATGATAAAACTCACAGGGTCACTGTAGCAGGTAACAATGATCGCAAACTTTATGTAGCATTGACTGTATGCCAGGGCTGTTCAAAGCACTTTATAAATAACAGCTCATTTGCTCCTCACAACAACACTACAACATAGATAATCCCGTCATCCTCATTTTATGAATTAGAACCCAAGGTGAAGAGAGATGAAGAAATTTGCCCAAGGTCAAATTAATCGGGGGCAGAACTGGCACTAGAATGCCGGTGTCTGGAGCCAGACCCCTAAGCTTAACCACTGGGACCTCTCACCTCTTGTAAGCAGTAAGAGTTGGCTGGTGGGAAGGGGGTGTAAGCTTGGGGTAACAAGAGAGAAAGTTAAAAGCTGCTATGAACATACATAAAAATTAAGATTTTTTGTGTGTCAAAACATACGATCAACAACATTAAAAGATGGATGATTATTGGGACAAAATGTTTACAAGAAAAACAAAGGACTAGGACACTTTCCATATAAGAAAATAGCCTGACAAACAAGTAGAAAGAAGCTGTGCCTTGGATGGTTCACAGAAGATGGACAAATGACCACTGCAAATGGCCACTGCCTAGCCACAGTAAGAACCCAAGAGTACAAATGAAAGACAAGCCATTATCTAAAAAAACTAACCAAACTGATATCTAAAAGGAAAGATAAAATGCCAGGGAGACTGCAGTGAGGTGGCCAAGAGGAATATAACCCGCCCAGAGGAATATAAATTGTGTGAACTTTCTGGAAAGCAGCTTGGCAACAAGATTCCGACTTAAATGTCCATCTCTATCCCCAGTAATCCTACCATTAGAAGTGTGTGACTGGGAAATAATCAGAAATGTAGCCCAAAATTTATATATGAAAATGTCCATCACATTATTTATAGCAAAAGAAACAGAGTAGTAATCCAGTTAAATAGAAATATAAAAATGCCTTAATATATAGCAGTGACAGTGGGTTAAACATGGTGGAATATCAAGTAGTTATATGAGCATGTACTTACAAGAAAATAATGATAGAAATTAAATAATATAGAAATGTTAAACTACAAGTAAGTTTTACTGCAGAAAATTTCAAAGATACAGAAAAGTAGAAGGATAAAATGAGCACCTTGAATACTTGTCTCCTGGATTCAACAATTAGCATCTTGTTATATTTATATCATTGTGTTTGTATATGTGTTTGCAGAGTGATTTCAGAGTAACTGTGATGTAATTTTAATGGCAAGAATCATGATGTATTCATTTACTCAATTAAAACATATTTATTGATTCCCAGATGAGAAAAAAGCTAAAGGAGTTCATCACAACCAAACCACTATTAATAAGAAATGTTAAAGAAACTTCTTTAAGAAGAGGGAAAAAAAGATAAAAAATATGAATAACAAAATGGCAAAAACTACATACCTATCAATAATTACTTTAAACATAAATGGATTAAATGCTCCAATCAAAAGGCATACAGTGGCTGAATGGATAAGAAAGCAAGACCTCCACATATGCTGCCTACAGAAAACCCACCTTGGATCGAAAGACACACACAGACTGAAAGTAAAGGGATAAAAAAAAATAAAAAGCTGGAGCAGCCATACTTATGTCAGACAAAATAGACTTCAAAACAAAGACTGTAATAAGAGACAAAGAAGGACATTTCTTACATAGTAGCCATGATATAAAAGCAACCTAAGTGTCCATTGATAGATGATTTGATAAAGATGTTATATATATATATATATACACACACTGCACACACACACACACACACACACACACTCAGCCATAAAAGATTGATATCTTACCATTTGCAACAACACAAATGGACCTAGAAGGTATTATGCTAAGTGAAATAAGTCAGAGAAAGATGAATACCACATGATTTCACTTACATGTGGAAACTAAAGAACAAAATAAACAATCAAAACAGAAATAAGCTCATAGTTACAGAGAGCAAAACTGATGGTCGCCACATAAGAGCGATGTTGGGGGATTGGGTGAAAAAGGTGAAGGGATTAAGGAGTAGTTACAAAATAGTCACGAGCATTAAAGCATAGCACAGGGAATATAGTCAATAATATTGTAATAACTATGTGTGGAGTCAGGTGGGTACTAGTCTTATGGGGGATCACTCTGTAAGTTATATAAATGTCTAACCACTATACTATACACCTGAAATAATACTGAATGTCCACTGTAAATGAAAACATTTTTAAAAAACATTAAAGACCTATTTATTGAACACCTACCACATGCCAAACCAAGTGGTAGGAATGTGGAGTGAACAGTCCTGTGTGTGTGTGGTGTGTGGGGTAACACGGCTAGGGAAGGGATGGGGTTCCCACATCCTGCAGAGTCACCTAGGGCCACACCCCAGAAGGGATACTGCTCCTCCTGCCCACCTCCACTGCCACTGAGGGGAGGGGACAGATACACTGTGCTGTCAGCACAGGCGGGTGGGGTAGCGGGGTGGAGGTGGGGATTGGCATCCTGAGGGCCACACCCTGCCATAAATCCAGGGGCACCGTGATTTTCTAACTGTGAGCTGGACAAGGAGCTTCAACTCTCTTGGTATCAGTCTCCTTTTCCATAAAATGGGAATGATGACACCAACCTCACATGGTGGGAGGGAGGGTTTGAAGAGAGTGTACGTGAAACACAAAACAAAAGGGGCTCGGGAAGTGGTAGCTGTCAACGTCATCATCCAGCTCCTGAAGGAAACCCAGCTGCACCAGCTTACAAGACACAGACCCTTTTCACCAGGGACAGCAAGATGCCCAGGCCAGCCTGATTACCATCTGCAGGATAAGGGTAGCTGGGTGGGATTACTGTGTAATGGTATAGTAGGAGGCAGAAGGCAGAACTCTGTGAAAAGATTGGGAAGAAGGACTGTCAAGACTGTTCTAGCAGCACTGTTCAATGGGCAGAGTTTATGCCTCTGACATTGTCCTGGGCACCAGTCTTAGTCCCCAGAGTCCTGCAAAGCATTCTGACTAGGCTTTTACAAATGAGGACACCGGCGCTCAGAGAGCCAACTCTACTTGTCCAAGGTCACATAGCTAAGAAGTGGAAACCAAGCCAAAATCTGACTGCAGTCATACCCTGGGCCCCATGACCCAGATGAGGAATTTCCTGCTATTTCCAGTAAAGGGGGATGCGAAAGGCAGAGGCTATTGGAGAGAAGAATATTGGGAATTGCAGAGCGGAAGAGGACAGGCAGTGTACCTTCCTTTCTGCTCTCAGGCCTGGCTTTGGAAGTCACAAGACTCTTCTTCCTCTGCTTTTAGGGGAGCTGGAAACCAGCAGTGGGGACATCAGGCTCAGGACCCTCTCTACAATTTCTCTTGCTCCAAGACCGTCTGAGGTCCACCTATACCTCCTGAAGGCCCCAGAGACTATCATCAAAGGGATCGTGCTTGGCCTCAAGAACACAGAAAACAGAAGTCATTCAGCCTTAGGTAAGGCCTGGCTTCATAGTTAGAAACAGAACAGGCAGGTCAGTACAGCCAGAAGGCATCCAGTCCCCTGCAAGGGGGGCAGTTGTGGGGG
This sequence comes from Glossophaga mutica, assembly GCA_039655065.1. Taxonomy (NCBI): domain Eukaryota; kingdom Metazoa; phylum Chordata; class Mammalia; order Chiroptera; family Phyllostomidae; genus Glossophaga; species Glossophaga mutica. The sequence continues at coordinate 120,586,776 of CM077304.1, read as the reverse complement.
GCAGTTACTGAACTATCCTGCAAGCAGGATCAAAGCCCAGTCCCATGGCGGCCAGATACACCAAACAGCTCTGCTCAGCCCATCACCCCACCCACTGCCATCAGCAGCATAAACAGATCCCATCCACACTGTCAAATAATGGCTACTAACATATTTGGAATGTGCTATCGAAACAAATAAATAAATAAAACCAAACCTTCCTTGTTCCCTTCTAATCCCTTGTCCAGTCTGGTGACCACATTCCCATGGAGAATACCACCATCATCTTTTCTATCAGCAGAGCAGTGCTCAGTGGCTGGAATTAAACAAACCAACTAGAGGGTTTTATTCAGTAATGATCAGAGGACAGAGAAGTAAGAAGAGAAAAAAATGGAGCTGGGCATGGGTAAAACAATTGGTAGCTCAGTTAGTTAGAGCATCATCCTGATGCACCAAAGGTGTGAGTTCTCTACCCCATCAGGGCACATACAAAAAGCAAATGATGAATGTCTCAATAAGTGGAACAATGAATCGATCTCTCTCTGTTTCTTTCTCTTTCTTCCTCCCAAACACCCCTTCCTCTCTCTCTCCCTAAAAACAAGAACAAAAAATCAATAAAAAAAGAAAGAGCAGTCGTGTGAGGGCTGAAAGCAAGCCTCCCCCCAACATGTGCATGCACACACATGCACACACACACACATGCACAGTGCCTGGGCCAAAGCTCACTTCCAAATAAGGTTTCCATAAGTAACAGAATGTATTCATCATTCAAAACAGCACTAAGTTAATTGGACTTTAATTTGAACAAAAGTACCATAAATTGTCTCTTGAACTCAGAAAGGAACACTTTCAACTATGGCCAAACAGAGTGCAAAAAGATTCAGAATAAAAGTTAAAAATGAGGGATCGAGTTATACGGCAGAACAGGTTTAGAGAAACCAGCTGTCCCCTTCCTTACCCACAGTGCATACATTTTAAATGATAGCTGTCTTTAAGCACCTGATCAGTCAGCAGGGCATCCTGGAAATACCTTGCTTTTCCTGTAGGGAAGGGCTGCCAGCAGGCTCCCACCGGGAAGCCTGGCTGTCAGAGGTGAATCCACCTATAAGACCCAGCTCCTGCCAGAGGCAGCAAACCACCCAGGTGCAAATGCCCCAGGCAACGACAGCTCCACTCTCCCACCTTAATCGTCTCTCTGCAGGACTCAAATTCTGACAAATTTCCTAATTGCTCCTAATCCTTGACTGGGCTGCTCCTCTGTTGCAGGCTGTGCCAGGATGACTTGCTGTGACCCATGGGAGCAAACAGTGGAGCAGGGCCACACACCAAAGAACAGACACGCCTTACCGTGGCCTCTTCCCTGGGCAGTTCACATGAGTCAGGACGCGTGGGCAGCCATGCTGTACCACTGTATGCAGATATTCCTATCCAAGGTCTGTCCGAGAAGGAAGAGACAGAAGGAGAGCCAGGGACGGCGCAGAGCCCAGGACCAGACTGGAAAATTTAAGGGGGGGTTTGACTTTGCTCGCAGATGTTGCAACTTGCTTTCCACTGGGCAGCCAGCTTCACCCAGTCAGGGAGATCTGTTGTTCTAATCCGCCCAGCTGGGGTGACCTTTGAAACCCCTGGCTGCCAGCTGCAGAGGCTCTCAGTAGAGTCCTGGGGAAACCAGGGGTGGAAAGAAGCTCATAGGTTTTTACAGAGCTGCAGATTCCAGTCTGAGTGTGGAGCAAAGGCAGAATGCTGTCAAGCAGAGAGCTGAGCCCTAGGAGGGGCTGAACACACCCCCAACTCTACATCTGGCCTGGAATACCAGTCATCCTTTGGCACATCTGGCCTAGAATTACCATCCAGGGTTCAAGGGACATTGCCTCCTGAGACCCAGCTCCTTCCTCCTTAAATTGAGAAAGCCTTGTTTATGATCCCTTGAGTAGGAGGCAAGCCCAGAGAGCAGATGGACTGGGAAACTCCAGGCTATAATTGCCTTAGGGAATCTGGGCTGATTTCAACCTGGCTCTATAGACTGCAGTCACGTCATGCAGAGGATGAGCAGTCCAGCAGCACTGGTCCTGATGCCAGGGGAGGTTCGGGAGCAGTCCCTGGAACATATCTCTCAAATGTGGTAGCAAGGTGATGCTTAGACCAGTACCTCTACTCCAAGGGACAGAAGGATTTCCGTATTCCAGAGCAATCTCTCACCCTATGCAACTCGCACCTTGGGACCGGCTATGAGCATCTGAATTGGTAATGGCATGGATTTGAGCTTTTCTATTGGCTCATGTCTGATTCTTAAGTAATTGGGATTCTCATAACACCTAGGTGACCCCTTACACTCTCGCTCAGCTGTTCTTGAACTTCTTTTTTTTTATGCTTTTGTATAATATTTTATTTTATTTAATATTTTATTGATTATGCTATTACAGTTGTCCCATTTCTCCCCCATCATTCCCCTCCACCCTGCACACCCTCTCCCACCCACATTCCCCCCCTTTAGTTCATGTCCATGTGTCATAAGTTCTTTAGCTTCTACATTTCCCATACTATTCTTGCCCTTCCCGTCTATTTTCTACCCACCGTCTATGCTACTTATTCTCTGTACCTTTTCCCCCTCTCTCCTGCTCCCACTCCCCTGTTGCTAACCCTCCATATGATCTCCATTTCTGTGTTTCTGCTCCTGTTCTAGTTGTTTGTTTAGTTTACTTTTGTTTTAGGTACGGTTGTTAATAGCTGTGAGTTTGCTGTCTTTTTACCGTCATATTTTTTATCTTCTTTTTCTTAGGTAAGTCCCTTTAACATTTCATATAATAAGGGCTTGGTGATGATGAACTCCTTGAACTTGACCTTATCTGAGAAGCGCTTTATCTGTCTGTCCATTCTAAATGACAGCTTTGCTGGATAGAGCAATTTTGGATGTAGGTCCCTGCCTTTCAAGACTTCAAATACTTATTTCCAGCCCCTTCTTGCCTGGAAGGTCTCTTTTGAGAAATCAGCTGATAGTCCGATGGGAACTCCTTTGTAAGTGACTGTCCCCTTATCCCTTGCTGCTTCTAGAATTCTCTCCTTCATTTGAATCTTGGCTAATGTAATTCTGATGTGCCTTGGTATGTTCCTCCTTGGGTCCAACTTCTTTGGGACTCTCTGAGCTTCCTGGACTTCCCGGTAGTCTATTTCCTTTGCCAGACTGGGGAAGTTCTCCTTTATTATTTGTTCAAATAAGTTTTCCACTTATTGCTCTTCTTCTTCCCTTTCTGGGACCCCTATAATTCGGATATTGGGACGTTTAAAGATGTCCCGGAGGTTCCTAAGCCTCTCCTCATTTTTTTTTGAATTCTTATTTCTTCCTTGTTTTCTGTTTGGTTGTTTCTTTCTTCCTTCTGGTCCACTCCATTAATTTGAGTCCCAGTTTTCCTCCCATCTCTATTGGTTCCCCATGTGTCTTCCTTCATTTCACGTATTGTAGCCTGCATTTTTTCATCTAATTTGTGAGCAAAATCAACCAATTCTGTGAGCATCCTGATCACCAGGGCTTTGAACTGTGCGTCTGATAGGCTGGCTATCTCTTCACAGCTTAGAGGAATTGGCTCCGGGGCTTTCATTTGTTCTCCAGTTTGAGACATTTTTGGTGTTTTTTTGTTTTGTTTTGTTTTGGTTTGGTTTTAGTCTGGTCGTGGCTGTTACATATGAGGGGTGAAGCCTTAGGTGTTCCTCAGGGCGGGGCAGCCCAGTCACTGGGTTGTGACGCTGTATGTGGGGGCGGGTCTGAGAGGGAACAATGGCGCCTGCTCTGCTCTCTCCTGGATTCAGTCCCTTCTGCCACTTCCCCTTTGCCTGGACTGTCTGCGCACACGAATGTAGGACCACCTGGTCAGCCAGCCACCTTGTGCAGCCTCACTGAGTCTACACGGTTGCGCCCCTGTGCCCGAGGTCCACAAGCCACTGCCTGTGCACCTGGGAACTGCCAGCCACTGCTGCCTGCATTCTTGGGTCAGCACCTCCTCCGCACCTCCACTTTCTCCTGCCTCGACTCTGCCCCTCTTACCAGTCTGGATGAATGGTTGTTGGACTTCCGTACAGTTCAATTTTCTATGAGTTCTGGTTGTTTTCTTGTTTCTAAATATTTGTTGTCCTTAATTTTGGTTGTGAGAGGAGGCACAGTGTGTCTGCCTATGCCTCCATCTTGGCCAGAAGTCTGTTCTTGAACTTCTTGATCCCAGGGCCCTTCATGCTCCTAAAAAGTACTGAGGACCCCAAAGAGTTTTCGTTTGTGAGTTACTGCTATCAACATTTACTGTATTAGAAATTAAAACTAAAAACTATTAGCTCATTTAAAAGCCTCAATAAGCCCATCATATATTAACATAACATTTTTTAAAGAAAAATATATTTTCCAAAACAAAAAAATAAGAAGAGTTGTAGCTTTTTGCAAACTTCTTTAATGTCTGGCTTAATAATAGAAGACAGCTAAGTTTTCACATCTGTTTCTGTATCTAGTCTGTTGTGACATCACAGTATTTGTAGCTGCTGGAAAACCCCACTGTACACTGAAGAGAGAAGGCAAATGAAAAAGGCAAATAACGTTTTATTACAAAAATGATTTGGGTCTCATGGCCTATGAAAAAGTCTCAAGGACTTCAAGGCTCCCCAGGGCACACTGTAAGAACAGTTGCTTTAGTCTATTGCTTTGCTCTCCTTATCTGCTCTCACTTCTGCCCTCTTTAAAATACACAAATGGGCCCTGGCCACTTGGGAAAGGTGGTTGGAGTGTTGTCCTGTAGACCAAAAAGGTTGCAGGTTCAATTCCAGATCAGGGCATATACCCAGGTTTGGGGTGTGTATGAGTAGACACCAATCTGTGATTCTCTCTCACATTGATGATTCTTTCTCTCTCTCTCCCTTCATGTCTCAAAGAAATGCAAGAAATGTCCTTGAGTACGGAATAAATAAATAAATAAATAGATAGATAAATAAAAGTAGTGGAGTGCAGCTTTGGGGGACGGGTGGGGAAGAGGGCAAATTAATACCTAATTTGCTCCCATCTTTTTGCAAAAAGCAAACAAACAAACAAACCAAACCAAAACAAAACTGTTGAAAAAATATGGACCAGAGTGATTCGAAGCATGAAACAGACACTGATGAAGACACCTTTAAGTCAATTAAGTTCTTGGCCAAGAATGAAATATATACCCAGATTCTGAAAGACCTTGAATGTAGTAGATATTTGAGTATTTTATTGTTAAGAAAGGAGAAATGAATTTAAAAAACAATGCTGTTCACCACTGAGGAATGAAGGTAAATCAGATCTAAGTCTTAGATGGAGGTTTCTGGTAGTGGGCAACAGGATTGGGAAAGTCATTCAATTTGGGCAGAAACAAGGACAATGATTTGGGCGAAATCATGCTAAGTGTGTTTATGAAATCTGTGAATTACACTAAGCAAATTGGAACAGCTACCATGTTGGGTGTTAAATACACCCCTGAAAGATCAGCAAAAGGGACCAGAGCTTGAGGGGATGTTTAAAAGAACAATTTTTAAGTTCTTACACTTAGGCTCAAAAACAAAAAGTAAACAACTGCCAAGTACAAAATGTCTGATTGGAAACACTCAATGTAGACTCTGGTCCAGTTCAGGTCAGGTCAGGCCCCGTGTTAGGTGAGTGCATCAAGGTCCACACATCATAGTCGGCAGCCATGCAGTTGTGTGGTTATGTGATTAACTGCCCACCCTACTGGAACACAAGCATCTATCTCAATAGATACTTATGAAATACATGAATGAATAGAAACTTGTGCTAAAAAAAAACTTTAAAAATCACCTCTAAACTATGACCCCACTTAATTTTATTGTATAAGGAACCTTGTGGATGTTAAAGAGAGGATGTAAAGAAAGCAGTAAACAATATAAATTATATTGTAAAGAAACAATATAATATCTACCCCTCTGGGGCCTAGAGGCATTTGGTTATAGACACATGCCAGTCTAGCTCTAAACCCGGCATGTAACTTGTGCATCCTTTCTATTCTTTGGTTCTCAGTCTTCCTGTGTATAAAATGGGCATAATGATGCTCCACCTGGCACACACTCTCTGGGTTTCCTGCTGGCATCCCCAAGAAACTCAGATCCATATCCTTGGGTTCCCAAGTGAAATCACACAAAGCCAGCCTGCTCTGTCCCCCACAGCTGAGTTCTTCTCTGAACATCAGGCAGCCTCTTCTTCCTTGTGGCTTCCTGGGCCTTCCCTCTTGGAAAACACATTAGAGAAGGGGCTGGGCTTCTACAGGCAGATGAGCCGCCCATGTCAGCCCAGCCACATCAGCAGAGCAGCAGGCCACGGGTGGGAGGATGATGTCTGTTCAGCAACACAACCCTGAATGCCACATCTTTGGCAGAAAGTTATTTTTAAGTTTTCTCAAAAGGGGACACACACACACACACACACACACACACACACACACACAGAGATCAAATCAAATAAACACACCCACTGCACACACAGTGTGAATGAGCAAGGCCTGGTCTCCTGGAGCTGCTCTCTTCCTGTTGGGGTTCTTGTTAATTGGGGATTTAATGAGAACAGGCTGAGAGAGGCTTTCTGCAATAAAAGTCACATGCAAAAGAAATCAAAGCCAGAAACCCTGATTATAGCTAAATTAGCAAAATGCACATTCCTATCAGAATCTAGCAACAATCCTAAAGTTCACTAATTTTATTAACAGGTATCATCCCTGCAAAAGGAAGTCTGGGGCCACAAGTGTGTGTATTCAACCATACCCTTCTGAAATGCTGGACTTCCTCCCTCTAGTCTGCTAAGTCAGGTGAGGTGTGCCCAGTTTTTAAACCCTATGAAATGAGCACTGTGAGTACTCAGGTAGGGGCAGTCCTACTGCTGCAGTCTGAGGGTGCATGGAAATCAACTCAGAAACAGGAACAGAGCTCTGGGCTTCCATCCCATGATGCTCCATAGCAGGGAACAGACTGCTCTGCAGTCAGACGCTGTGTTCGCCACTGCTAACTATAGCCTGAGGCAAGTGACAATCTCCTTACTTACTCATCTGTAAAATGGGGCTGCTACTAATAATCCCCACCTGCAGGGTTGTTATGAGGGTCAGCAGGGTGTATAAAAAGCATCCCCAGGCCAGTCACTGGCACAGAATAAGTGCTCACTCTGTGTTGGCTGCTATTGTTAACATTGTCATTGTTTTCAGATTTCTGTCAAAAGTTCATAGGAGAGCCCTAAACAGTGTGACTCAGTTGGTTGAGCATCATTCACAAAACAAAAAGTCATCAGTTTGATTCTCAGTCAGAACACATGCGTGGGTTGCATGTCTGGTCTCCAGTTGGAGTGCATGTGAGAGGCAACTGATTGATGTTTCTCTCACACAATGGTTCTCTCCCTCTTTCTACTTCTGTTCCCCCTCTCTAAAATGAAATAAAATCTTAAAAAAAAAAGTCAGAGGACAGAAGAAACTTGACCAAGAAGGGAGCCAGCACAGGAGAAAACAGGACAGTATGGGAGGGGTAAACAGCACAGAAGAGAGAGTCAGTGACTCCAGTGCTTACTATGGCTGCACCCCAACCAGTTGTGTGGCATTAAGATAGTCAAGTTCCTTCTTCAGACTTCTCCACAGGGCCTGAAGGGCCTCTCTGGACCCTTGCTGCCCTAGTGCACCAGAGTCTTCAGGATCGGGACCAACTCTCCATAGGACACCTGGGCAGGGAGGAAAGGTTTCAGCAGGGGAAGCCAAACCCAGAACTGGAACAAGATGCTGCAGGACACCAGGGAGGAGTCAAAGCCCTCCCTACTGGAGAATCCTGTTTGAGATCCACCACACAGGGCTTCACAGGCCCAGCAGCCAAATCAGACAGGCACACCTGATCCTCAAAGCACACTTGTGAGATACCAACATAGGACATAAAGACTCTGAAGACTGGGCCAGTGCTAGTAACTGGCACATGTGCAGTTATTCCAGCCTCTCAGCCTCTGGCCAGCTCCCAGGTCTGTCCAGGGAGGAGCTGGGGCTGAAAGAGCTGAGTGAAAACCTTAGGAAAAAAGGAGAAAGAGAGACAACCAATAATAGCCACTTTTTAGCAAGCACTATGTGCCAAGCTTTGGAGTAAGTACTTAAGGTGACTTACCTCATTTCACTCCTTAGCGGAGTGGCAAATTTTAACAGCAAAATTAATGGGGGAGTGTCGTTCAGTAAATGGAAGATACTCCTTTTCTTTCTATTACTTCGTTCTTCCTCTCTCTCCCTCAATTCAGCCAATATGTAGTAATTTGAGTTATTTAGAGAACTTCTGGCCAAGATGGACGCATAGGTAGATATAGGTAGATACACTTTGCCTTGTCACACAACCAAAAGAAGGAAAACAACAAGTTTAAAAAAAAAAAAAACTTCCAGCCAAGATGGAGGCGTAGGTGGACACACTGTACCTCGTTGCACAACCAAAATTAAAGACAACAAAGATTTAGAAACAAGAAAACAACAGAACTGATAGAAAATTGAACTTTACAGAAGTCCAACAACCATTCATTCAAACCGGTAAGAGGGGTAGAGTCACAGCAGGAAAAAGTGGAGGATGGCAGACCCGGGCATGCAAGCAGCAGCGGCTCGCAGATCCCAGGCGTGCAGGCAGCAGCTAGCAGACCACGGGAACAGGGTGGCAATGAGCAGACCCAGTGAGGCCACGCAAGGTGGCTGGCTGACCAGGTGGTCCCACATTCGCACGCAGATAGTGCAGGGGAAGGGGAAGCAGCGGAGGGCATTAGAATCTGAGAGAGAGCAGAGCAAGACCCATTGTTCCCTCTCAGACCCCGCCCCCACATACAGCATCACTGCCCAGCGACTGGGCTGCCCCGCCCTGGTGAACACTTAAAGTTCCACCCCTCACTACATAACAGCCGCAACTAGACCAAAACAAAAAAACAAACAAAAACCCCAAAAAACCCAAAATCCAAAAATGGCTCAAATGGGAGAACAAATCAAAGCCCCAGAGCCAATTCATCTAAGCAACGAAGAGATAGCCAACCTATCAGATGCACAGTTCAAAGCCCTAGGGATCAGGATGCTCACAGAATTGGTTGATTTTGCTCACAAATTAGATGAAAAAATGAAAGCTACAATAAGTGAAATGAAGAAAAACGCGCAGGGAACCAATAGAGATGGGAGGGAAACTGGGACTCAAATCAATGGAGTGGACCAGAAGGAAGAAAGAAACAACCAAACAGAAAACAAGGAAGAAACAAGAATTTTAAAAAAAGGAGGAGAGGCTCAGGAACCCCCAGGACATCTTTAAACATTCCAACATCCAAATTATAGGGGTCCCAGAAAGGGAAGAAGAAGAGCAACAAGTGGAAAACTTATTTGAACAAATAATAAAGGAGAACTTCCCCAGTCTGGCAAAGGAAATAGACTACCAGGACGTCCAGGAAGCTCAGAGAGTCCCAAAGAAGTTGGACCCAAGGAGAAACACACCAAGGCACATCAGAATTACATTAGCCAAGATTCAAATGAAGGAGAGAATCCTAGAAGCAGCAAGGGATAAGGGGACAGTCACCTACAAAGGAGTTCCCATCAGATTGTCAGCTGATTTCTCAAAAGAGACCTTCCAGGCAAGAAGGGGCTGGAAAGAGGTATTCCAAGTCATGAAAGTCAAGGACCTACATCCAAGATTGCTCTATCTATTGAAGCTTTCATTTAGGATGGAAGGGAAGATAAAGTGCTTCTCAGATAAGGTCAAGTTAAACTAGTTCATCATCACCAAGCCCTTATTATATGAAATGTTAAAGGGACTTATCTAAGAAAAAGAAGATAAAAAATATGACAATAAAAAGACAGCAAACTCACAGATAGTAACAACCACACCTAAAACAAAAGTAAACTAAGGAAACAACTAGAACAGGAACAGAAACACAGAAATGGAGATCATATGGAGGGTTAGCAACAGGGGAGTGGGTGGAGGAGAGAGGAGAAAAGGTACAGAGAATAAGTAGCATAGACAGTAGGTAGAAAATAGACAGGGGGAGGGCAAGAATAGTGTGGGAAATGTAGAAGCTAAAGAACTTATGACACATGGACATGAACTAAAGGGGGGAATGTGGGTGGGAGAGGGTGTGCAGGGTGGAGGGGAATGATGGGGGAGAAACGGGACAACTGTAATGGCATAATTAACAAAATGTATTTAAAAAAATAAAACAATTAAAACAAAAAGTAACCAAAACTGACAGAAAATTGAATTGTATGGAAGTCCAAAAACCAAGGAGTTAAAGAAGAAACATTCATCTCGACTGATAGTGGGGGTGGAGACAGGCAGCCAGGGTGGAGAGGACTCACTACAAGGTGGCAGATGGAGGACCAGAGCAAGTGGTCCCCCATTTGTGTGCGGATAAACAGGGAGGAACAACTGGGGAATGAGACAGACTGCACAACCCAGGTTTCCAGTGTGGGGAAATAAAGCCTCAAAACCCCTAGCTGTAAAAACCTGTGGGGGTTGAGGTAGCAGGAGAAACTCCCAACCTCACAGGAGAGTTCACTGGAGAGACCCACAGGGATCTAGAATGTACACAAACCCACCCACCAGGGAATCAGCACCAGAAGGGCCCAATTTGCTTTTGGGTAGTGGAGGAAGTGACTGAAAGTCAGCCAAGAGCCAAGCAAGTGGCACTGTTCCATCTCAGACCCCTCTCCCACATACAGCACCACAATGCAGCCACAGGGCTGCCCTGCCCTGGCAAGTACCTAAGTCTCTGCCCCTTACCATGTAACAGGCACACCAAGCCAAAAAAATATGACCCAAATGAAAGAACAGATCAAAGCTCCAGAAAAAATACAACTAAGTGACAAAAAGAAAGCCAACCTATCAGATGCACAGTTCAAAAAACTGGTAATAAGGATGCTCACAGAAATGGTTGAGTATGGTCACAAAATAGAGGAAAGAGTGAAGGATATGAAAAGTGAAATAAAGGAAAATGTACGGGGAACCAACAGTGACAGGAAGGAAACCAGGACTCAAACCAGTGGTTTGGAGCAGAAGGAAGAAATAAACATTCAACCAGAACAGAATGAACAAACAAGAATTTTAAAAAAGGAGGAGAGGCTTCGGAACTTCTTGAACAACTTTAAATGTCCCAACATCCAAATCATAGGAGTACCAGAAGGAGAAGAGAAAGAGAAAGAAACTGAAAACTTATCTGAAAACATAATGGAGAACTTCTCCAATCTGGCAAAGAAAACAGACTTCCAGGAAGATCAGGAAGCTCAGAGAGTCCTGAAGAAGTTGGACCCAAGGAGGAACACAACAAGGCATATCACAATTACATTAGCCAAGATTAAAGATAAAGACAGAATCTTAAAAGCAGCAAGAGATAAGGAGACCGTTACCTACAAAGGAGTTTCCGTAAGACTGTCAGCTGATTTCTCAAAAGAAACCTTGCAGGGAAGAAGGGGCTGGAAAGAAGTATTCCAAGTCATGAAAGTCAAGGACCTACCTCCAAGATTGCTCTATCCAGCAAAGCTATCATTTAGAATGGGAGGGCAGATCAAGTGCTTCCCAGATAAGGTCAAGTTAAAGGAGTTCATTATCACCAAGCCCTTATTATATGAAATGCTAAAGGTATTTATCTCAGAAAAATAAGATCAAAACTATGAACAGTAAAATCACAAGAAACTCACAACTATCAACAACCATACCTAAAAACAATAAAACCAAACTAAGCAAACAGCTAGAACAGGGACAGAATCACAGAAATAGTGGTCACATAGTGGGTTATCAGTGGGGAGGAGTAGGGGGAGGGGAGATAATGGGGGAAAAGATATAGGGAATGAGAAGCATAAATGGTAGGTACAAAATAAACAGGGAGAGGTTAAGAATAGTATGGGAAATATATAAGCCAAAGAATTTATATGTATGATCCGTGGACATGAACTAAGGTGGGGGGATGATGGTGGGAGGGGATTACAGGGTAGAGGGGAAAAAATAGGACAACTGTAATAGCGTAATCAATAAAATATACTTAGAAAATTTTTTTTGTATCTGTCTGTTTTGCCAAATTCATTTATTAGGTCAAGTAGTTTTTTTTGTGGATTCTATAGAATTTTGTATGTACACTATCATGTCATCTACAAATAATGACAGTTTTGCTTCCTCCTTTCCAAATTGAATGCCTTTTATTTCTTTTCTTGTCTGATTGCTGTGGATTGGACTTCCAATACTATGTTGAATAGGAGTGGTGAAAGCAGGCATCCTTGTCTTGTTTCTGATCTTCGGGGGAAAGCTCTAAATTTTTGGCCATTGAGTATGATGTTGGCTGTACGCCTCTCTTATACGGCTTTTATTATGTTGATGATTGCTCCCTCTATTCCAAATTTGCTGAATTTTTTTTAATCATAAATGGGTTCTGTACCTTATCAAATGCTTTTTCCACATCTATCAATATGATCATGTGCTTTTTGCCTTTTGTTTTGTTTATATGGCATGTTATGTTTACTGATTTGCAAATATTGAACCATCCTTGCATCCCTTGGATGAATCCCACTTGATCATGGTGTATGATCTTTTTAACATATTGTTGGATGCAATTTGCCAATATTTTGTTGAGAATTTTTTTCTAATATATTTTATTGATTATGCTATTACAGTTGTTCCATTTCTCCCCCATCATTCCCCTCCACCCTACACACCCTCTCCCACCCACATTCCCTCCCTTTAGTTCATGTCCATGTGTCATAAGTTCTTTAGCTTCTACACTTCCCATACTATTCTTGCCCTCACTCTGTCTATTTTCTACCCACCGTCTATGCTATTTATTCTCTGTACCTTTTCCCCCCTCTCTCCTCCTCCCACTCCCCTGTTGCTAACCCTCCATATGATCTCCATTTCTGTGCTTCTGTTCCTGTTCTAGCTGTTTGCTTAGTTTGCTTTTGTTTTAGGTATGGTTCTTAATAGCTGTGAGTTTGCTGTCTTTTTACTGTCATATTTTTATCTTCTTTTTCTTAGATAAGTCCCCTTAACATTTCATATAATAAGGGCTTGGTGATGATGAACTCCTTGAACTTGACCTTATCTGAGAAGCGCTTTATCTGTCCATCCATTCTAAATGACAGCTTTGCTGGATAGAGCAATTTTGGATGTAGGTCCCTGCTTTTCAAGATTTCAAATATTTCTTTCCAGCCCCTTCTTGCCTGGAAGGTCTCTTTTGAGAAATCAGCTGACAGTTTGATGGGAACTCCTTTATAGGTGACTGTCCCCTTATCCCTTGCTGCTTCTAGAATTCTCTGCTTCATTTGAATCTTGGCTAATGTAATTACGATGTGCCTTGGTGTGTTCCTCCTTGGGTCCAAATTCTTTGGGACTTTCTGAGCTTCCTGGACGTCCTGGTAGTCTATTTCCTTTGCCAGATTGGGGACGTTCTCCTTTATTATTTGTTCAAATAACTTTTCCACTTGCTCTTCTTCTTCCCCTTCTGGGACCCCTATAATTAGGATGTTGGGACATTTAACGATGTCCCGGAGGTTTCTAAGCCTCTCCTCATTTTTTTGACTTCTTGTTTCTTCCTCGATTTCTGTTTGGTTGTTAGTTTCTTCCTTCTGGTCCACTCCATTGATTTGAGTCCCAGTTTTCCTTCCATCTCTATCTGTTCCCCATGCATCTTCCTTCATTTCATGGATTGTAGCCTGCATTTTTTCATCTAATTTGTGAGCAAAATTAACCAATTCTGTGAGCATTTTGATGACCAGTGCTTTGAACTGTGCATCTGATAGGTTGGCTATCTCTTCACTGCTTAGAGGAATTGGCTCTGGAGCTTTTATTTGTTCTCCAGTTTGAGCCATTTTTGGTGGGTTTTTTTGTTTTGTTTTGGTTTGGTTTGGTTTTAATCTGGTTGTGGCTATTACATATGGGGGTGGAGCCTTAGGTGTTCCTCAGGGCGGGGCAGCCCAGTCACTGGGTTGTGACGCTGTATGTGGGGGCGGGTCTGAGAGGGAACAATGGCGCCTGCTGTGCTCTCTCCTGGATTCAGTCCCTTCCGCCACTTCCCCTCTGCCTGGACCGTCTGCGCACGCGAATGTGGGACCACCTGGTCAGCCAGCCACCTTGTGAGGCCTCACTGGGTCTGCACAGTTGCCCCCCTGTGCCCGGGGTCTGCCAGCTGCTGCCTGTGGGCCCAGGGACCGCCAATCGCCACCTGTGCACCTGGGAACTGCCAGCCGCTGCTGCTTTCGCTCCCGGGTCCGCACCTCCACTTTCTCCTGCCACGACTTCGCCCCTCTTACCAGTCTGGATGAATGGTTGTTGGACTTCCGTACAGTTCAATTTTCTATCAGTTCTGTTTGTTTTCTTGTTTCTAAATATTTGTTGTCCTTAATTTTGGTTGTGAGAGGAGGCACAGTGTGTCCGCCTACACTTCCATCTTGGTCGGAAGTCCTTCAAATATACTTAAAATTTTTTGAGTTATTTAGAAACATGAGTCTTGAGCAGGGGGAGTAGGTGGGAGAGCTGGTGGGTAGGCCTGGGAGACCCACAGTGGTATGAGTGCACTGTTGGTGTTGGAATGTTAGAGGGTTGAGGAGAGATCTAGAAAGAGCAGAGAGGGAGAGTGAAGAGAAGCGTCACCCGTCTGTACCATGAGTCTGCCCTGCTCCTTCTCTCCTGGTCTTTAGAGAAGCCTAGGAAAGCTCTGGAAAAGAAGGCCAAGAAAGGAAGTAAGCATCCTGATTCTGCTGATCACACCCTGACCTCAAGGGATCTTTGAGCAGCTTCGCTAGCTCCAGACTGGAATGTCCCATCCTTCTTTCTGAGTCGCCTGAAGTACACACTGATCTTCACTTTTCGAGGGGATGCTGGCCCTGTGTTGATGATCTGAACAGATAGGCCCAGAGGTTCCTGTGCTAGGAGGGCCCTTAGACTCTGTGAACATGGATGTAGGTGAACTGTGAGCAGAGCTCTTGTGGCCCTTGCTCCTTTCCACATAGTTTAGAGGAGATGCCAGCTTTCCCTGACCTGTTCCTCCTGAAAAAATATTAGTTCTGTAGTTGGACTAATGCCTGGATGAATCGAGGGGAGAGAATGAGGAGGACATTTCTGTGGGAGTCCTGCCTTTCCACATGAAAGCCGCAGGCATCAGGCTGGAGCAGTGGCTTCCAAGAAGGGGAGCAGGAAGCACTGCTGACAGGAAGTTGCTACAGAGATGAGGAATGCCGATAAGAACCAAGGCTGAGTTTGAAGACTATCTCCAGCCACAGGCATCCACAGGTCCTGCTGTGGCAGTACCCGCCGGGCACTTGGCAGTACCCGCCTGGCTCCGGCATGCCCATGGCTCATTTGAGCTTCCCTCGCTGAGAGGCCTAGAGATACCTTCCCCACTGTATCACTGCACAAGAAAATGCACGCAGCCAACCTGAGGTATCAACTCCTACTTGCTCCCCAGTTTGAAAGCTGAGTTTGCAATTGTTTTCTAATTACTCCCACCAACACAATCGGCCTCCTCTGGCTGAAGCCAAAGGCCTGGCAAACAGTGTGATGGATTTCTCGTTTTCCTTCCACCCTTGATCAGCACTGAGACGAGAGGGTAGGTGCACAGAGAAGGTGAATGAGGAGGCATCTGAGACTGGATGTCACTGACATGCAGGAGGAGGGAGGGTCCTAAGTCCAGGTGGGTTTTTTTAATGCAATTTCCCAGGTGAGTTTTTTCCATACAATTTTCAGCTTGGCCACCTCATCTAGAGAGAGTACCAATCACTACTCTAGGGTCAAGCCCAGACTTATATCAAGAACACAGCTGAGCTCACCACTAGTCCTAGCACACTAATGACAATAAATTGACAATCCAAGAGTAAGCTAGGTGGTGACAGCCAGTGGCTTTCAGTGAATAATCTCATCACAGGCTTTGTACGTGACTGGATGTGAACTTGCTTCTGCCACTTAGTAGCCAGATGACCTTGTATGATTTACTTAACCTCTCTAAACCTCAATTTTCTCATCTATAAATCTACTTTGTAGGGCTCTGTGGAAATTAGAGGTAACTTCAAGCATCTAACACAAAGTAGATGCTCAGAATGCCCAATACATTGTAATATGCAATTTCTAACAATGCCTGGCACATAGCAAACATTCAACAAATGGCAACTCTCTAATAGTAGTCAATTATGATGAAGAATCAGAGGTGTCATATTTTACTTGGATGTTCTAGTCCATTTAAATATTGCTACAGACATAGCCCTATCTCTCACTAAGAGATTACTAATTTATGCTCTTATGTTGACTTCTCTTTATCAGTCACTTGTCAATGGCTAGACAATAAGCATTGCTCTTACCCTCCCAAATTGTCATTGACTGTTAGCGCAGTGGGACATGGCTGGATCACAGAATGTGAGGGCTGGAAGGAGGCCTGTATCATCTAATCCAACCCCTTTCATGTACAGATGAGGAAGGGTCCAGAGTGGACCTATATATCCTCAAAGACAGGAACAGGAATCTCTGAAGTTTGCAAGGCACAGAAAAATGGCCAGATGGTGCTGCACATCTAAGAGCAAAGGAACTAATTTGGGAAAGAGCGGGGCCAAGAAGAGTTTTGAGTAGAGGTATGGTCATCAAATTGATTGAGACTAGACTGTGGAGGACCCAGAGGGTACCACTGCTCTCAGATAATGCTGCCAAAGGGGCTTCCATTTAAAATTAACATTGAAGGTGCCTCCTTGGCAGAGTAGGTAGCTCGTCAGTCTCATAAAATTAACATTGAGCTATTAACAACTTTTGAAATGCTTTTCCCAATTAAGATATCACTTCAACTAGACTACATATTGAGACATGTTATAACCACATTTTATTGATGGGAAATCTGAGGCTCAAAGACCAAGGGACTTGCCTAAAGTCACATAGCTAATAAAGCAGAACTAGAATCTAGTCCTACTTATGCCAAATCCTGGCTCAGTTTGGTAACATGCTCAGGAAAGGTTTAGCAAGATATGTTACATCTTATTATAATTATAATAAATACCATGCCCAACAGGAAATTTGCAGCTTAACAACTGTGTTTATAGTCCCTTAGATTTTACTGGAATGAAATCTGATGGGTACAAATTTGACTAATGCACTAAATCCCTCACTCAGGGAAAGCCCCTTATATTTGTCCTAAACAAATGGATGACTTCATTTCAATCCCTCAGGCCTGAGGGGGAGACCAGACACAGTGGCTAATCTCTAGAAAATTTATGCACCACCGTAAGTAGACATTCCTCTCCATCCACACCGAGATGCTCTCTCTTCCCATTCACAGGATAGAAATTTCTGTGTTCTCCCCCAAAGCTTGCTGCTCTTCTCCAGGCTCCCCTCAACTCCCCTCCCATTGGCTGGGCATAACTGCAGACCTTGGCCTTGAGTGCTATATCAGAACTGCCAGGAGATGCCTTGGCCATGTGACAAGCCCTATGTTTCCACATGCAGTTCACCCCTTGCCCTCACCCACCCTCCCCTGATAATGAGGGCCTGTTCCCAGGACAGCCTCCAGCTGTGAATGAAAAACAATGGCTTAGTGTTTTCTGGAACTTACCTGAGGTGGTGGAGGGCTGCCAACCCAACCCAGCCAGGTTTATCAGTCCAACAGCCAAAAGTCAGGCTCAGACACAGGCCTCTTCCTCCTCCAAACTTCTTCATTCTTTACTCCAAGGATGCGTCATCTCCCTCACTTCTGCTGGTTGCACCTCCGCCTCCCACTTTCCAGTCCCACTAGGGGCAGGGGCACAGGGGAGCCTGCCTCTCTGAGGTTCCTTTAGGATTCCTGGGTACCAATCTCAGGTCCTGTGAAGAGGAGACTCGCTCATCCTAGGAACCTGGAATGTCAGGGCTGGGAGGGACCTTAGAAATGATGGGATCCCACCTGCAACCACAGAGGGGTACAGCTATGTGCACTTTGGGGATAACTGTGGCCACTTCATCCTGGAAGATCAACTTGTACTCAAAAATTTGGGGAAGCATTTTTATATTAAAACCAATGTGTTCACATAGAATGTGAATGTTGTACAGAATGACAACTCTAAGTAGATTTTACAAATATCTATAGGGCTTCAAAGGAATGCAATGCTTTCTATAAGCTGCTTCAGGCTCTGCCCCAAGCCCCTACCTTCACAATACATGTTCTTTCTCCACTTCAGTTGAGGATGAAAAAGTCAGAGGTGCACTGGTCCCATCAAACCCTCCTGTTTCACAGAAAGAAAACCTCAGATCCAGATGAATGAAGGGACTGTGAACCACAATATCTACTGTTAGTAATAAAAACAACTCATTTATTGAATGTTTACTAGGGGCCAGGTACTGTACTGAGGGTTTTACCTAAATTACTGTAACTTTCCTTTTCAAAGTGAACTCTATAAGATAGGTATTCTCTTCATTTTTAAAATGAAGAGAAGACTCAGAAGTTGAGCAATATATCCAAGGTCACAGAGCTAACAATAACAGCTACTTCTTATCAGCTAGACTCGAACCCAGGTCTCTGACTCCAACATTCAGATAGGGAAGAGCTGGGAATGGGCCAGAGTCCAAGGTCCAGTCATCTTATCTTGGCTGTGCCACTAGATTATTCATAGCCACGGAACCCAAGGAGACCTTAGCTCAATTGAAAACCAAGGCCCAGAGAGAAGGGCCTGGCTTAAGGCCAGAGCCACTGAATTTCAGGAACAGAATCTGCTTACAGTGGGTCCTGGGGAAATGTCCTAACCTCTCTGGGGTTAGAGAAACTCTAACATCCTTCTTGGATGTAACAATTTGTAACCTGACATGCACATCCAGTCAGTCTTTGTGAGCCTGAGCACCTGCAGAGGGCTTCACACGTTTTGGTCTGCGGATAGCAGCTCAGACAAGCTACCTTTACCCTCTTGCCAGGTAGCTGGACAAGTGTACTAAGAAAACTCATTTGATAATTGCCAGTCACTTCTGTTTCTGAAGTGATTAGCTAGTCTGCTACTAATTAGCTAATAAGCCTTGCACACCAAGAAGTAGAAGATATACAATAGTAGCTAAAAACCACAGCCACAAGGATGTATTCTCTCCCAGCAAGGAAATTCCAGAAGTTCATTCATTCTGTGGTTTGCATCTATAAGAAGCTTTTTCCAGATCTCAACTTCTTAGGCCACTGATTTTTGTCTAAAAAACCTACTCCGTGGCTGGACAAAAGCATGCCTAGAAGATGCAACTCCCTCTTGACAGAATATTTATATTATCCTTGGTTTCCATATTGATCACCTACACCAATCAAGCCAGGTTTATCAAGTTTGTGTTCCCAGCAGAGAAAGAAGAACTTCAGCCTGAGAGTTAGAATGCACAGTCCACATACCTATCACTGTGTGTTTACTGAGCACCTACAATGGCCACTGCAACCATAAATAAGGTGAGAAGTTAGACACAGTGTGGCGGACACCACAGCCTGCCAAAACAATGAATGCCATAAGTGCTGCAGCGAGAGTGTGCACACATCCCTTACTTCTGACCTCACTCTGCCCTTGGTCTCCATTTGCTCGCATGGTCTCTCCCCACTCACACGCTGACTGCCCTCCCACACCTGCCCCTGCTTTTCATTCCCAGCTGAAGTGCCCACTGTCCGTGTGAAGAGTTCAATCTGCAGCCCCTGCGTGCCACAGGTGGAAAGGGTGTCATTTGGTCTAGAGCCAGTGTTTGCAGAGCCTGGGACTGTCTGGGCCCCATTTCAGGCTTGGGCTGAAAGCACATCCACAGGAACACAGCCCCATCTCCACCGGAGGGTATGTTCATTGATTTGGGAGAGAGAAACAGGGGGCAGGGAGGGAGAGACATCGATGTGAGAGAGAAATATCAACTGGTTGCCTCCCATACGTGTCCCAACTGAGGATCGAACCCACAACCTTTCAGTGTGTAGGACAATGCTCCAACCAACTCAACCACCCAGGCAAGGTTCTTTCTGGTTTTTAAATCATGACCTGTTAGGGGATTTTTCTTAGAGAAAGCTATTCCCTAGGACTTCCCAGAGTTCAGGGTCTGATGGAGAGAGTCTCGGGACATTATACTGAAGAACTCTTGCCACCAACTCTGCTCCATCTACACCTATTAGTCAGGGCTTGGTTCCATCTCCATAATGGCCTTGTCCCTCTTGATTTCTGGGCCCAAGCAAGACCTGGACCTCACTATTGACCATCCCTGTCCTCTGTGGCATGCTAAAATAAAATGAGGGAAAGGTCTGAACTGTCTTGCTTACTTTTCAGTTTAAGCCTTCACAATGGTACTTTCTCCTCCATTAAAAGGTCAACTTTCCCTACCAGGCCACTGTAGGAAGCAGCAATTTGGCATGAATCATACTTGCTTGGGTGTCCTCCCTCAGTTGCAAGGTTCCTGGCAAGTTTACCTATAGTCTAGCCTCCAAAGCAGACCTCTCTCATTTTTAAGTGAGGCAATGATTTCCCCCTTATGTCCTAACTACAGGGTTAAAAATAGTTGCCAGGGGCCAAAGGGTAATTTCTTACTTCAGTCCAGGGATAACCAAAAGTACTTGCTCCCACACTTACCACCAGTATCCTTTAACCAAACAACAGGGGGGAAAACACATCTAAAAAGGTTTAGCTATCTCTTCATTTCTGCGTTCCCTGAAGCATTTCTCTGTTTGCCCAGGTGCAGAGTGATCGGCATCTGACTGGCTCCTCCTTCGACTTGAACCCCCTCCGAGCTGAGACTGTGAGGTCGAGCTGCCTAAAGAAAGTCCTGTGCCTCCACTCCCCTAGTCCCATGATGTCCAGGCAGGCATCTTGGGGCACTCAGGGTCAGATCAATCCCTGTGTGGGCACGAGGGAGTAGACCTCCTCAGTAACTTCACCCCATTTTTCTTGCAAGCACAGATGGTCACTTTGGTGCTCTGCTCAGTAACGGGGTTTCCAATAAGCCAGTCTTGACAGAGTCAACAGACCAGAGGACAGACATCAAGAAGTAAACAGAGTCCACCCAGGCCAAGCCCCTGTCAGCTTAAAGTTATCATCTTCTACCATTTGAATGTATTTCTGCATTAGGTATAGGGGCTTTTCTGACTACTGTAGGCCAAAAACTTCTCTAGGGAGCAATGCCCCCAGGCACATAAATAATGGAGAAGGCCCAGCTGGCAAGTTATCTATTTTCACTGCTTCTGCTCATCAAACATGGTATTGGTCATATACTAGTTTTGTGGGGTGGGTGAGGAAGGATGCAAGGGGAAGAGGGACTCCTGGGTCAGAGTGACATGTGAACTGTAGCCACATGCTGGGACAACTTGAAAATAACCATCTTGATTATCCTGCAACTAATTGGGAGGCAGAGCTACATTCACATGTTGCACCTGCACTTCTACCTCAGCATCAGGGAATCTTAATTCAGCAGCTCTTAAGTGCTGGAGGCAACTAGGAGAGAAACTTGCCTTAACCTAGAATGTCTCCCTCCTTCCTTTCCAACAACTAAAGTGCCCACATGATATATTATCCAAACTAGGACTCTCCTGAGAATGAAGAGGGGCACTATTAATATTTATGCCAGGACTGTCCAGGGAAACCAGAATGTATGGCCAACCTAATCACTCCCATGGTCTCCCTAAGTCTAGACGTGGATGTGACTTCAAAGATGTCTTTCCTGGACACACTCACCCTATTCTTGCCAAGCTCATGCTTCACCTGCCCTCAGTCCAGGAAATTGTTATGTTATTTCACACTGGGTTACATTTGGACATGTTCTCATATGTGTCATTTTTCCCTTTCTAAACAGTGTCTTGGCAGCTGATATTTTTGCATGAACTTAATTTTTTAAATATATTTTATTGATTAGACTATTACAGTTGTCCCATCACCCCCCCCCATTCCCCTCTGCCCTGTAACCCCACTCCCACTGACATCCCCCCCTCTTAGTTCATGTCCATTGTTGCGGACCCTTCAGCCTGGTCTCAGGAGTTGTAACCCTCGCCCCATGGTGGGCTGTGTAAGAGCCTAGAGACCCACTTCATCTGGGTCTGTTCTGTCACGAGGACGTGAGCTACTAAGGAAACAAAGCTTATCTCCCTGGCAGGAGCGATGCTTCTGCCTCATCCATCTCTGACCCCAATGTTTGGTTAGTTAGTCAATGACAGGTAAGACTCCTCGTGGGAGGGGCAACCTAAGCCAGACATGACCACTTGGGAGGCCCTCATGGAAGGACTGGGGGGGCTGCAGCAAAGGGGGTGATGGACCCTCGCCCCCCGGCTATTTCAACATAGCCCGAGTCCCCATTTCCATCTGGGAGATGTCTTCTGCTTCCTGAGCCTAATCGGCTTAAAGCCTGAAACTATGAGGGTGAGCGGTGCAGCCCTGTGCCAGCCAGAACAGTTCCCCGGGTGATCAGGCACAAGAAAGAATTCATAAAGTCCTGTGAAACCTGCTTTGCTAAGAGTGCACTCATTTAAATGATAAGGGTCCGAGGAGGAAATGAGTATGTCTCCCAAAGTTTTTCAACCCCCTTTCCTGACAGACACTGACTCAGATTAAGCCCTCAGATTTCTTTGAAATGCTAAACCTGTATTCCTGTGTATTTGAACCCAATAAAAGCCTAGTGAGGAAGGTGCTCTGGGTCATTCTCCTCTGAGAGTTTGTCCACCCCTCCTCCCCAAGCAGATCATGTCTTGGTAGTTTTATTTTCATCCGTGACGAAGGGATAGGGCTCAGCGGGTGGAGCCCCCCACATCTGGCACCCAGGACAGGGGCCCCCCGAATCCTATGGGTTGTACATATAAGTTCTTTGGCTTCTACATTTCTTATACTATTCTTAACCTCCCCCTGTCTGTTTTCTACCATTTATGCTTCTTATTCCCTGTACCTCTTCTTCCATTCTCCCCACTCCCAATCCCCGCTGATAATCTTCCACGTGATCTCTATTTCTGTGATTCTGTTCCTGTTCTAGTTGTTTGCTTAGCTTGTTTTTGTTTTTGTTTTTTAGGTTCAGCTATTGATAGTTGGGAGTTTGTTGTCATTTTACTGTTCATAGTTTTGATCTTCTTATTTTTCTTAAATAAGTCCCTTAAATATTTCATACAATAAGGGCTTGGTGATAATGAACTCCTTTAACTTGACCTTATCTGGGAAGCACTTGATCTGCCCTCCCATTCTAAATGATAGCTTTGCTGGATAGAGTAATCTTGGATGTAAGTCCTTGCCTTTCATGACTCAAAATACTTCTTTCCAGCTCCTTTTTGCCTGCAAGGTTTCTTTTGAGAAATCAGCTGACAGTCATGGGAACTCCTTTGTAGTTAACTGTCTCCTTATCTCTTGCTGCTTTTAAGATTCTCTCCTTATCTTTAAATCTTGGGTAAGGTAATATGATGTGCCTTGGTATGTTCCTCCTTGGGTCCAAATTCTTTGGGAATCTCTGGGCTTCCTGGACTTCCTGGAAGTCTGTTTCCTTTGCCAGATTAGGGAAGTTCTCCTTCATTATGTTTTCAAATAAGTTTTCAGTTTCATTCTCTTCCTCTTCTCCTTCTGGTACCCTATGATTGGGATGTTGGAATGTTTAAAATTGTCCTGGAGGTTCCTAAGCCTCTCCTCCTTTTTTAAAATTCTTGTTTGTTCATTTTGTTCTGGTTGAATGTTTATTTCTTCCTTCTGCTCCAAACCATTGATTGGAGTCCTGGTTTCCTTCCCATCACTGTTGGTTCCCCGTACATTTTCCTTTATTTCATTTTGCATATCCTTTACTCTTTCTTCTATTTTGTGACCATACTCAACCATTTCTATGAGCATCCTTATTACCAGTTTTTTGAACTGTGCATCTGATAGGTTGGCTCTCTCTTCGTCACTTAGTTGTATTTTTTCTGGAGCTTTGATCTGTTCTTTCATTTGGGCCATATATATATTTTTTTGTCTCAGCATGCCTGTTACATCACTAGGGGTGAGCCCCTAGGTACTTGCCAGGGCAGGGCAACCCATGTCATTGTGCTGTGGTGCTGTGTGTGGGAGAGGGGTCTGAGATAGAACAGTGCCACTTGCTTGGTTCTTGGCTGGCTTTCAGTCACTTCCCCCACTTTTAGCAGGGGAAGCAAGCAAATTAGGCCCTTCTGGTGCTGTTTCCCTGGTGGGTGGGTTTGTGTATATTCTAGGACCCTGTGGGTCTCTCCACTGAACTTTTCTGTGAGGCAGGGAATTTCTCCTGCACCCCAACTCCCACAAGTTTTTTCAGTCAGAGGTTTTGAGGCTTTCTTTTCCCATGCTGGAAGCCTGGGTTACACAGTCTGTCTTACTCGCCAGTTGTTCCTCCCAGTTTATCCACATGCAAATGTGGGACTGTGGGGTCTGTCAGCCACATCTCGCCCAGTCTTCCAGCTGCTGTCTCACCCGCCCAGGTCCTCTAGCTGCTGCCTTGATGGGTGTCCTCTCCATCCACGTTGCCTATCTTCACCCCTCCTACCAGTCTGGGTGAATGTTTCTTTAACTCCTTGGTTGACGGAGTTCCATACAGATCAATTTTCTGCCAGTTCTGGTTGTTTCGGGTTTTTAAATTTGTTGTTGTCCTTTTGGTTGTGTGATGAAGCAAAGTGTTTCTAATTATGCCCCCATCTTGGCTGGAAGTCCTGCATGAACATTAAATTTACTCCAGTTCCCTTGTTCCATCTTCTTTTGTCACTGTTCATAAACAATATTTCCTGAAAATCTGGTCGTGAGTAGAATTACAAGTGGCTTTTTTTCCTAACAAATACTATTATGTGTGTGTGTGTCTGTATGTACACACACACACACACACACACACGGTCTGTCTGAAAAAAGTCCATCCATTGTTAATATAACGAGATTAGTTTACGCAACATAGATGTAACCTGACAGCCAAGGAGAGTGGACTAGAATGGGCATACATGAACAATGACAACCTCACTGTACTAGTCAATGGGGGTCATAGATGCCATTTAGTGAGCATGTGTACTGTGTGGCCATCACATTTAAAATGACAGAGTGAGTAGAGCAATGAATCTGCATCAAATTTTGTGTTAAGCTTAAACATTCCCCTACATAAACTATTTGGATGACTCACAAGGCTTTGGGGTTGATATGATGAGTAAGGCATGCATAAAAGGGTGGCACAAACACTTCAAAGACGGTCAAGAATCTGTTGAAAGTGATCCATATTCAGGAAGTCCTGCAATGAGCAGGACACCTGAGAATGTTGAATGTGTACAGGCTGCATACTACAAAGTTTGGCGACTGATGGTGTGAGAACTTGAAGCTGATCTTGGGATTCCAAAAACTATTGTGTCCAAGATTTTGACACAGGATCTTTGTATGAATTGTGTTGTGGCAAAATTCATTCTGAAGTTTCTGCTATCAAAGCTGGAGCTGGGGGAACTGTGTGAAGTCCCAAGGTGCCTACCTCAAAGGGGACTAAGGCATCACTGTCCCATGTACAATATTTCTTTTCTTTTCTTTTTGTTTTACGTCTATGGCAACAATGACTGTTTTATCAGTATTTTTTAAATTGTTGATATTGTACAGTTTTCTGTCTTTTACTCCCCCGCAGCCCACCGCCCCAGCCCTCCCCACCTCCCTCCCATTTCCACCCCCCATAGTTTTTGTCCATGTGTCCTTTATACTTCCTTTTTCCCTGAAATTCCCTCCCCTCTCCCCTCTGGTCACTGTCAGACTGTTCTCAAATTCAGTGTCTTTGTTTATATTATGCTTGTTTGTTTGTTTTGTTGATTAGGTTCCTGTTAAAGGTGAGATCATATAGTATTTTTCTTTCACTGCTTGGCTTATTTCGCTCAGCATGATGCTCTCCAATTCCATCCATGCTGTCACAAAGGGTAGGAGCTCCTTGTTTCTTTCTTTCTGCTGCATAGAATTCCATTGTGTAAATGTACCATGTTTTTTTGATCCATTCATTAACTGATGGGAACCTAGGTTGCTTCCAGCACTTGGCTATTGTAAATTGTGCTGCTATGAACATTGGGGTGCATAAGTTCTTTTGGATTGGTGTTTCAGGGTTCTTAGGATATAATCCAAGCAGTGGAATTGCTGGGTCAAAAGGTATGTCCATTTTTAGTTTTCTTAGAAAATTCCATACTGCTTTCCACAGTGGTTGTATCAGTCTGCACTCCCACCAACAGTGCACTAGGGTCCCCTTTTCTCCACAACCTCTCTAACACTTGCTGTTTGTTGCTTTGTTTATGAAGGCCATTCTGACTGGTGTCAAGTGGTATCTCACTGTAGTTTTAATTTGCATCTCTCTGATAGCTAGTGATATTGAGCATCTTTTCATGTATCTCTGGATCCTCTGTATGTCCTCCTTGGAGAAGTGTCTGTTCAAATCCTTTGCCCATTTTTTAATTGGGTTGCTTGTCTTCTTAGAGTAGAGTCGTGTAAGTTCTTTATATATTGTGGAGATTCAACCCTTGTCTGAGGTATCATTGGCAAATATATTTTCCCATACAGTTGGTTCTCTGTTTATTTTAATACTGTTTTCTTTAGCCGTGCAGAAGCTTTTTATTTTGATGAGATCCCATTTGTTTATTCTTTCCTTTATGTCCCTTGCTTTAGGGGACATATCAGTAAAAATGTTGCTGTGTGGAATATCTAAGATTTTCCTGCCTATGTTCTCCTCTAGGATTTTAATGGTGTCACGGCTTATATTTAAGTCTTTTATCCACCTTGAATTTATTTTTGTGTATGGTGTAAGTTGGTGCTTGAGTTTCATTTTTTTGCACGTAGCTGTCCAGTTCTCCAAGCACCACTTGTTGAAGAGGCTATTTTTGCTCCATTTTATGTTGCTGCCCCCTTTGTCAAATATTAATTGACTGTAGAGACTTGGGTTTATTTCTGGGCTCTCTGTTCTGTTCCGCTGGTCCATGTGTCTGTTCTTGTGCCAGTACCAGGCTGTTTTGATTACAGTGGCTTTGTAATACAGTTTGGTATCAGGTATTGTGATCCCTCCTCCTTTGCTCTTCTTTCTCAAAATTGCTGCTTGAATCTTGTATCTTCTTCAATAAATGCCTCTATTTTTCATATTATATGCTGGATACTTTCTGTACAGACCTCCTATTTCTAGTCTTTTTCTAAATATGTACTTTTAAAAAGAAAATTAGATATATACATGATCACTGCCTTTACTTTCATACTTTTCTTCAAGCTAAACCATGAACATTTTCCTGGTTATGGCGTACTTTTCATAATCTTATTTTTAATGATTCTATAATATTCCATCAAATGGATGTACCAAAGCTACTCAACTGTGCCCTAATATTTACCATTTGGGTTGCTTCCAATTCTATTAAAACATCATAAGTTACAACTTCATGAACATAATTTCTCCATTCTAGATTATTTCCCCAAAATACATTTTAAGAATTTCAATTACCGAGTCAAAGTGAACAAAATTTTTATGGCTCTTGAATCTGGGTCCTCTTGATTTCTGTCAACTTACATGGCTCCCCAAATATTTTACTCTTCCTCAGCCTCAGTTTGACCTTGAACTCCAAGATCTGGTACCTGGTCTCAGGCAAGGGCTAGGTTTAGGATTCCTGCATAGTTTGAAGGGATGTGCACTCAAATATCAAACAGGTTAGGCAAGGTTTGGGAAGTAAGGCAAGCACTGAGCAAGACAGGAAAGGATCCAACCCCAAGGAGTCATGAAGTTCAAAACAATTGTTATGAAGCAAAACATGAGGCCTCTGTCCTCTCCTATATAATCCTGCCAGTGGGGCAGCTCAGGAATGCCTTTGGTAGTCTTTTGCACCCAGCTGAGTCCTGCCCTGACCAGCCTCACCACCCTTTCTTCTCTAAGGCCTTCCCAGTGGATCTGTGACATGGGTTCATGAGAGCTTATCCAGGACAAAGATCCCACCAACCCATGATAAAATATGAAAAATGAGGATGATGTGGAGTTTTTCAGACAGTTTAATATATATACTTTAAAAGGTTTTCCTTTAATCTCAGTTTATGTTCTTCATACTTTTTTGGAATTAATGTATGCTTTCATTTATTTGTAAAAATGCTGTGGTTTTACTTAATGAGTAGTTTGTTCACTCACCACATATTTTTTGAGAGCTCACTACCAGTCAGGTGCTTTGTTAGACCCTGGGAGACACAGCAGTGAACACAGCAGACAAAGGTGCCTGTAGTGTGAACCCTGAAAATGAGCTTTTGTACTGTAATTTAAGTGCCTGTTGTTAAGCTTTTGATTGCCAAGGCACCCACTTCGAAGACAATCATCTGGAATAAATATGTTGTCAGTGTCAGGAAAAGATAAAGACTAGATGAAGTCCCCTTGTCTTTAGAGAGCTTGGTTGACTTAGATAACTGACCATTTGACAGCTTGCTTTTCCTACTTTTATGTTTTAAATTCGCCAATAAAGAGTGAACCTGTGAACCCTAGGCACCCCAATCTTGACCCCAGTAAAAGCAGAACCCTAGATTCATGCTTGAAATCACTTTTTCTCTCTCTCCCTTCACTTCCCCCCACTTCTCCAACCAAGACCTCTCCCTGTGTGGCCCCAGGCATGCAATAAACCCTCCAGGACCTATGAGTAATAAGCCTTGTTATTTTCTAAGTTCCTTGATGGTGGTTGCTTGGATGGATGGTTGGTGATGGATGGTGCAATCTTAATAAGAACCACAAGGGCCAGTCCAGCCACAATGTTGGCTCAAGTCAGGGAAATGTCTGTGAGGGCTCACCACAAGGAGTACTGGTGGGCCCAGGTGAGCATCCCCATACATTTCTAGCCAATAGCATGACTATCAGTAGGCTGAGACAAACAGGAAACAATGTCCCTGCCCAGAGCTTGAGCCCTGGCTGTGGTGGCTTTGTCTTCAAATTGGTAGTACCCTCAAGGGAGGCTCACGTTTGTGTGTTTTTATTCCACCATGGCAGAGTGTACTGCACAGTCAGTTCTCATTACATGTTTTCTGAATGCAGACTTTCATAAAGACACCAGCACTTCCCAGAAATATTAGTAGTGGCACTTGTTGCATGCACAGCAGAGGCCAGTGGACAGTATGGGGCAGAGCATGAAGTTAGCCACGCTGCCTGGCCTCCAATCCTGGCTCTGCTGCAAGACTTTCAGTAAATTCTTTCATATCTCTTAGCCCAGTACTCACTTTTCAAATGCTCAGGATGGTAATAGTACTTGCCTGAAGAGGCTGTGAGGATTGAAAGCTTCAGTACAGTGCTTGGCACATTAGAGACCCTCAATAAATAAGCCCAGTTGTAGCAATGACAACAGCATCAACTGGGTGCTAAATAAACCAGTTAAGAGGTGACTGTGTCAACATTAAACCAGGTGAAAGGTCACAGCCCAGAGAACCCAGCTGAAATTAAAGATTCATTTGACTGTCCCAAAAGGCTAAGGATATAACAGGGAAAATTAAATCTGTATAGAAGGGAAGGAAAACAAAACATTATAGGAGATTGTTCTGCGTGACGTGGGTCCAGCTCCCACTCGGAGATGCACAGGACCTTCGCCCACAGATAGGTTCTCCCGTGGGGAATCAGGCCTGCACTGTACCTAGGCTGCTTTGAGACTTGTTTTTGCTAAAACTCCCTCACCCTGAATTGAGGCAGCAAGTGCTTACTGTAACTTCCTAAAGTCTGTGCTAAATTTCCCCAGTATGGAATGTAACCAGTTCAACAACTTTTCCCTTTGTATTTGCAAATATCCTTCTTCTGTGATGTGATCAGCAGCATCCTCTCCTTTGTTTTCTGTAAAAGGTAACCACCTAAAGCGAACCTGTGCACAGTAAATGAGAACCATCATGTTCTGTGCTCAGAAAAGCAATAAAAGCTTGTCAAGGGAAGGACCGAGGCTTTTTCTCCTCTTGAGAGAAGCCTCACTGTCCCTTTTCCTCCACAGGACTCAGTAGTCCATGTGAATTTGTTGTGTCTCATCCACAATGTTGCGGACCCCATGAGCCAGGGTCTGCATCAAAACCTAACCAATCTTTCTCTTCCTTCTCCGCTGATATCAATGATAGAAACTAATAGGGTTTCATTTATGTCAATTATGAAAATATGGCAAAATGTTCCTGCTAAACCCAGGATACTCCCATGTTGGGCACAAGCCAGAATTCAATTATAAGTGACCAAATGAGTTGAGAACAGAACGGGGGATAAACACAGTTCAGGGACGTCCCTGAAGCATGGACATTCCACTGACAGGTACTTTTGGGTGCCACAGAGAGCTTTTGAATTGAAGAAGTCTGAGGGAGGGTGGGGAAGGGTAGAAAACAGAACACTGGCCACAACCAGCAGGACAAAGGTCAAATTTAGAGGGGTTATTCTTAGCTCTGTGATTGAAATGGAATGATGTAGAGATTTAATATCAGTGGTGCAGATAAAATAATGTCAGCAGACTGGATAATTAAAGATTTTTGGCTCAATTATTCACTCTCTCACTTTCTGGAGGGAGGTGGAGAGAGAAAGGAGATGAATCCAATAAACCAAGAATTCCTCAGGGTTTTAAGTGTATTTTTAGTACTCCTGACATCTGGGAGAGCAGAGACATTATTTCAGGATCAGATCCTAATCATGCCCTTTACTTTGGGCTAAACATCTCTCTCTAAAACTCTTTGAGGAAAATGTAATTATTTTAAAGATATGCACAGGCTAATTGAGACCACATTTAGGGAGTCTTTAGCATCCAACAGAAGATGTTTCTGGCTAAGTAGAACAGATGCCATTAAACCAGTTACCACCACTCCTATTGCTCACCATCTTCCCAAAATTTTTTCTCCACCTGGCCAGGGTTCCTCCCTGGACCTGTATCTGAACCAGACCTGCTCTTCTTAGGACTGGCGCTGCCCAAGACCAGGACAATGGCCATGGGTCCATAGCCAAGGCTTTTACAGAGCAGTGCTAGATCCAACCACCTGTTCCCTTTCACTTTCTAAAGTGTGGGCTACTGACAAAGAAAGAGTGAACCACAGAACCAGTGGTATAGTTATCACGCAGATCTTCTAATTCAACCTTCTACCCAGCAGAGGAGCTCTGTTCTGTCTCACACTAGGCACAAGAGAACCTGGGGCAGGGGCAGGTATGCATGTGTGTGTGTGTGTACACAATTGCCAGGCCTCACAAGCCATAAAGCTGGTGATTACAGGCTGGTGGCAGGGAAGAACCGGATTCATCAAGATTGGAGGCAGGACTTAGCCATGGCCCTGGTGGGTTCCTTCATGAGATGGAGCAAATCCGTACATGCCAGCAGCTGCAGGCCTCACCATGCAGCTGGGATGAATTCCTCCAGCCCACTTAGGATGGGCCAGGATGTCCCAGAATTAGGACATCTTTGTCACTCTTGCAGGAATGAACTCTCTGGGAATGTCTGACAGTGGAGAATTCTCAGAAAAGGGACAGGAAGAAACAGCAGGGGAAGGAGTTCAGGTCACTGTGTTCAGCAGGGTCTGCTCTATTAGGAAGTCTACAGCACCTCATTAGGGCCATCCTCTTCTATCATACAGCTTCTATAGAGAGTAAAAACAGAGGAGTTTTTTTTGTGAGGCCCTTGACGGATCCTAGCCAGGGCATCCCAAAAGGTAATGACCCAGAAAATCCTGCAGGAGAAAGCTCCCCCCTCACAAGCAGCCCATTCCATCATGAGCTGAACCATGATATGCCTCCCCTTCCCTGGGCCCAATTCTGCTCCTTGGGATCACATAGAGTAAACTCTATTTTTCTACAAGACATGCCTACAAATATTTGAAGACAGTCATCGTTTATCCTTTCCTTCTGCAGACAAAACACACTTAGCCTCTTCAACTGTTTCTACTAGGCAATGTTTCCAAACCCTTCCACATGTTCTGGTCACACACTGGTTTCACCATGACACCCTTGATATGTATGACCCTGAGAACTGAAGAAAGAAAACAGGAGTACAGTGGTTAAAGGCGCAGGTTGGGATTCCAGCCCCATTACTTACTGTGCCTCAGTTTCCTCCACAGCACCTGATAATCTTAGTTATGAGAATTACATAAGTCAATTCATGAAGAACTCTTAGAACTGGCATCTGATAAGCATCTAATTCAGTTTTAACTACGTTTTTAGCACAACACTTAGCATATAAGAAGGATGGAATACCTACACAAATCCTGCACCTGGATATTCCAGTTTCATTACTCACCAGCATCCTTACTGATAAAACGATACCACCTCTGAGCTTTGATGAGGTAAGGTGTGAGGACTCTCCGGGTCAGTGGCTCATACATAACAAGGAGGCAATAAACATTAGCTTCCTTGACCTTTGCACTGATGCTGCAGTTGGGAGCCATTCTCTCTGGGTCTCTCATAGTTCTGCACATCTTGCAAGTAGAAGCACTTATTGCCTTTGTTCCAAACTATCTTTTCAAGAATATCTATATCATAAACAACTTTGGAAGAGAGAGGCAGTGTCTACCTTTGGAGCAAAGCACAGGCACATTTGCTGTTCATTAGAAAAGATTCAAACCCTGGCTGTTGTGGCTCAGTGGACTGAGTTCAGGCTGTGAGCCAAAGGGTCTCCAGTTCGATTCCCAGTCAGTGCACATGCCTGGGTTATGTCCCAGGTGCCCAGTGCAGGGCACATGAGAGGCAACCACACATTGATGTTTCTCTCCCTCTTTCACCCTCACTTCCTCTCTCTCTAAAATATAAATGAATAAAACCTTTTAAAAAACAAGAAGAAGAAAAGATTTGAGTTCCCTAAGCTCAGGATTTCTCTCCACTGTGTGGGCAGGTACCACCCGGTCTTCTGCATCACCCTATGGGGATTGGAGCTCATAGAACCAAGTCAAGAAAATGCTGATGCCTGGCCACTGTTATTGTTGTGAATCAAAGTACTTTGTCCACAACCCATGAGTCTCATTTCCACTAGCAGTCATGAAACTGTGGCAGGATAGCTTATTAGCTTTCAAGTAGGAGAAATCTCAGATCTTCCGTTGTTATTAACAATGACCTAGAGAAGAGATGGTGGCAAAAGAAACTCCCTCAGCCCCCTGCAGTCTTTATCTTAAACTATCATCAACCTCATTATATTCTGTCCATGGCTAACTGATTTTTAAAAAATTATAAGTGAAAGATTTATCTTTATTTACCTCCTCATTTATTCATGTTGATTTTTCTTCTTCTTGATTTTAATCAATAATTCCATTCATTTGAGGTCTTTCTAAGGCTTTTTTTTGGGGGGTGGGGACATCTTTGGAACTGAACTTGACATTCCCCCTTTCAAGTTCCCTTGTCTGAGACACACAGACCCTACTCTCTCCTCCCATTCCACTCACGTCTCCTGCCATACCAGGTAGGCTGTCCGTCTAAATCTAGATTCTCACCAATAGTATCAGACACTGGGTTTGTACAGGGGTGGGCAAAAGTAGGCTTACAGTCATGAGTACACCAAATATTGTTATTTATTTGTATTACAACTGTAAACTTACTTTTGCTAATGAAACTGATAACAAGCTTCTACCTTCACTGGATTTATGGTTAAAAGAATTGTAAGTTCTGCCATCATCCTAGGACACTCTTCATTCTCTCCTCACCCTTCACTGACAGCACTGAGCACGCCTTTCAGGCTAACCACTCCTACTCCCCAAAAGGTGTGAATGCATGACCTCATAGATACAACATAGCTGAAGGTCAGCAGGCCTCCAGCTGGTGTAGTTAGGAAAAAGAGGTAAGAACACCTACATCCTTCTGGGAAATGCTAAAGCTGTAACCCACAGCAGGCTGAGATCTGAATGGGGGCAGAAAAGCGTAAACACTGCATGTACGTGATCCAGACTCATTCAGGCATTAAGAAAGAAAGGAATACAGTTAGGGGTAATGTTACAAAATACAGTTTCAACTCATCCAATGCAATTTCAACTCATCCCAGGCAGCTTATGGGAGGCTGATAGATATGGAAGCTGCAGGTGATGCTAAATCTTCCATGAGTTATTGGGATGTAGCCTCTTTTTTAATACTCACCTGAGGACATTCTTTTTTTCATTGTTTTTAGAGGGAGGGGATGGGAAGAGAGAGAGAGAGAAAGAGAGAGAGATCCATCCACGTGAGAGACAAACATTGATGGCCTCCTTGTACAACCCTGACCAGTGATCAAACCTGCGACTTGGGTATCGAACCTGGGTCTTGAAAGTTCATGGGAATTGAACCCATGAACTTTCAGTCTATGAAATGATGCTCTGACAAACTGGGCCACACTGGCTAGGGCTGGAATGTGGCCTTTACCACTGCCCCCTGCCACCACCACTACTACCATCACTCGCTTTCAGATCAAGGATTCACGTGCATGATAGCTTGTAGATGCCCAATGACTGTTCAACAAAGCTACCAGTGATAGTCATAGTTTTCTCCTTGCATTTTATAATTATTCTCCTGCTCCATTACAAAACTGGGTAAATCTAGGTCTTAACATCTGGTATTAAGTTGTAACTTACGATTCTTTTCAAAGAGAAATAAAAATAAATAAGCCAATAATTCTCTTGAACTACAATGCTTTTCTGTTATTTATCTTTTTAATTTGGGGGTTTTATTTTTAGATTTATTTAAAATAAATCTTACTTTCTAAAGATTTCTTAAAATATTTTTTAAGAATGACAGGGTATCCCAAGACCTCAACATCTGGTCATAAGTTACTTGCAGAACTGTGGCACAGTTTTCTCTCTTTTGAAAAATAATTAATCTGTGATGGTTTTAATGGATATAAAATGAATAAAAACAGCTCTATCTTGGGCTTTATCATGATCAGGATCACCCAGCAAAGTTTAGTAATAAGATTTCCAGGATAACTCCAGGGGCTGGACCCTTGGCTTGCAGGCTTATTACCAGCTTAAACTCTGCAGGGCCAGGGATCCCACTGCATCCCGCATCCAGCTCTCCTTTGTGTAGTACGGGGCTCTCAACTTCTGGTCCTGCCTCCTCAAGTTGGCCTCTCCTCTCTTCAAGGCTGTCACAGTGCCCCAACCAGAGACTATTCCTGTGCTTTCCTATAACCCTATGGGTCTTCTTGTCTCACCATGTCTGTGTAAGAGAAAGGGCAGGATCCAAACCCTATACCAAACTCCCAGTTGCCAGAAAACTCCTCTCTTTCCCAATGCAGATTAAGTCCCAGCCCTTAATGGTGTTGTAGGCTGTTCCTTCATGGATATTTCCCCCAGTCAGAGATGGCCAGACCTCCAGGCCCAGGTCCCTTCCTGCCTAGATACACATCAGTGGAACCCAGTCAAGGGAAGAGGCCATGACTGTCCTGAAGCACTGCCTGTAGACATTCTCCCCAGACACAGGTCCAATGGCAACTCTGCTCTTTGCCAGGACCTGACATAGTGCTTCTGAGTCAGGTACCTCCAAAGTAAGCCATGAGGGGCTTCCCCATCCTTTTTCAGCCTGGCAGGGATCATATGTACTTGGCAGGGGTGGAAGATAGAGAATCCAAGTGCTGCATCAACAATGACCATTCAAAGAGCTCATACTGGCCTCTCAGTGCCCCCTTCCTCAGGATGGCACTGTGTTACTGACTACATTTAAGGGGCGAATAGTTCCCTAAATCCAAAATCTGATGCTTGTTTCCTTCCTGCTCCTTCCATCTGTCTTCTCTGCCACCCAATCCTTTCTACTCAGAGTTGACACATCACTAGCCTCTTCGCCTAGAGTGGAACAGATCCTACCCCTTCCTCATCAACACTGTCTCCATAGTCCCAAGGATGACAACTCCCAAAGTAGCACCTACAAGGAAGTGTCCCCTTGCACCTCACTCTCTACATAGTACAGCTTTGCCAGTGAGCAGTTAAATCACAGCTTTGAATGGCTCTAGGCTTGCAGGCTTATTACCTGTGCCAGCAGAAGAACTCTGACAGAATCCCTGGCTTCAGTGAGTTTCTGGGCAAATGGGGGAAGACAAGCCCCAGGAATACATGAGAAACCAGGAAATCATTAAGAGGACATTATTCCCAGCTTGATGATATACTTAAATGTTCTTGGCTACACTGGTACAGTTAATCACCTCCGTCTTATGGAAAGACTTTCTTCTCTCAGTTTCTGGGACACTACACTCTACTCTTTTTTTCTTTCTATTTCCTCTTCCTGATCTCTAAATGATGGGTATGCTCACTCTCAATGGGACCAAATCTAGTCCCATGATTTTATATACCACCTAGTGGTTGAAAATTCCCAAACACATTTCTCCTCCCAACCTCTTTGCCATCTTCCAGAACTTCACATACAACTGCCTACTCCACATCTCCAGGGGGTTATCTAACAAGATCTCTTAAAATTCTCCAGCCACATGTACTCCTATAGTACTTCTCACCCACCACCCATCTAATTACTCAGGGGTGTGAGTCCCCCCTTCCCCTCTTCCTCCCTTGCTCACTCTCTTACTTCACTCCAATCCATTAGCAACTCCCACTGGCTCTACCTTTAATCTAATCACTTCTCACCACCTCCATACCACCAGCCATCCAAGCCACCAGCATCTTACTCTTAAACTAGGCATCCATAAGCAAACTGCCTCCCTATTTCCACACTTGTTTCCTTATGGTCAGTTCTCCATACAACAGTCAGATAATGATACTCCCTGACTCAACACCCTCCAATGACTGCTCACTATACACAGAATAAAATGCAAACTCCTTACCATAGTCTATAAGGCCATACCTCACCCAGCCATGCCTATTGCTCCAAACTCACCTGCTATTATTCTGTGCCTCTCCATCTACTTTAGTGCTTGCTGTTCCAATCACACCAAGTGCACTCCTGCCTCAGAGCTTTTGCAGTGGCCACTTTTTCTGCCTTGAATAGATCTTCAGATCTTTTCAAGACTCACTCTGTCACTTCCTTCTGTTCTCTGCCCACATCTCACCTCCACAGAGGCCTTCCTTGACTCTTCGGTGATCCTATACAAAATAACTCTCTACCCCAATCCTTCCAATCCCTTCCCATGCTCTATTTTTCTTCACTGCCTATTAAAATCAATGCCAGATGTTACTGCCTTTCTTTTTCATGAGAATGAAAATTACACAAGAGCAAGGAGTATATGATGAACCTCTGATACATTAATCAGATCAACATTAACCACATTGACATGAATTACATTCTTTTCTTGGGAAGGGGACTGAATTTTTCATAGAAAAAAATAATAGAAGGGATGGTTACAATATTGATCAAGGCCCTAATACCAACTTTTAAAGAAATACAGTGATGCCCCCTTATCCCAGGGGGTGATGTTCCAAAACTGCCATTATGAAACCATGGGTAGTACTGAACTCCATTTATACAGAGTTTTTTCCTACCTTTTGACTTAAAGGAAGCACTTTACGGCTTCTCTTTGGCATATCTGAATGCCCAGCATCATGACTCTTGCACTTTGGGTCATTATTAAGTAAAATAAGGGTTATTTGAACACAAGCACCACAATACTTCAACAGCAGATCTGATAAACCAGACAGCTACTAAATGACTCATGGGCAGAGAGCAGATACAGCATGGATATGCTGGACAAAGGGATGATTCATGTTGCAGGCTGGATGGAGCTGGATGGCATGAGGTTTCATCAAAATAATACACAATTTAAAGTTTATATATTGTTTATTTCTGGAATTCTCCATTTAATATTTTCAGACTACAGCTGATCATCAGTAACTGAAACCATGAAAGCAAAACTGTGGATAAGGGAGGACTACTATATGATTAAACCTTATACCTAATTACAAGTTATATGTGAAGCAACATAGAGCTCTCTAAAATACATGTGCTTTCATTAGAAGAGAAGAATCACAATGAAGCCTAGGTGAATACAATTTGATGTGATAGAGTATCACACTTCATTGTCCAAAGTTCTTTTATCAAAGGAAGAATGAACGTGTTTATTGAGGTCATGGAGTTCAGATAAGAGATTTTCCACAGGCACCTCTGAAAAAATGTGTGGAGGAGACTAAAGATTACTTGCCCCTTTGAGAAGTCTATCAAGAAATATGTCTTTTTTTGTTGGTTTTAAATACATTTTATCGATTATGCTATTACAGTTGTCCCATTTTCCCCCTTTTATTTCCCTCCACCCTGCTTACCCCTCCCACCCACATTCTCCCCCTTTAGTTCATATCCATGGCTCATACATATAAGTTCTTTAGCTTCCACATTTCCTATACTATTCCTAACCTCCCCCTGTCTATTTTCTACCTACCGTCTATGCTACTTATTCTCTGTACTTTTTCCCCCTTTCTCCCCCTCTCACTTCCCTGCTGATAACCACCCATGTGACCTCCATTTCTGTGATTCTGTTCCTGGTCTACTTGTTTGCTTAGTTTGTTTTTGTTTTTGTTTTAGGCTTGGTTGTTAATAACTGAGTTTGTTGCCATTTTACTGTTCATGTTTTTTATTTTCTTTTTCTTGGATAAGTCCCTTTAACATTTCATATAATAAGAGCTTGGTGATGATGAACTCCTTTAACTTGAGTTAAAGCAATCTGGGAAGCACTTGATCTGCCCTGCCATTCTAAATGAAAGCTTTGCTTGATAGAGCAATCTTGGATATAGGCCCTTGCCTTTCATGACTTTGAACACTTCTTTCTAGCCCCTTCTTCCCTGCAAGGTTTCTTTTGAGAAATCAGCTGACAGTCTTATGGGAACTCCTTTGTAGGTAACTGTCTCTTGCTGCTTTTAAGATTCTGTCCTTATCTTTAATCTTGGCTAATGTAATTGTGATGTGCCTTGTTGTGTTCCTCTTTGGGTCCAACTTCTCTGGGACTCTCTGAGCTTCCTGATCTTCCTGGAAGTCTATTTTCTTTGCGAGGTTGGGAAAGTTCTCCTTCATTATGTTTTCAGATAAGTTTTCAGTTTCTTGCTCTTCCTCTTCTCCTTCTGGTACCCCTATGATTCAAATGCTGAAACATTTAAAGATGTCCTGGAGGTTCCTAAGCTTCTCCTCATTTT
This sequence comes from Glossophaga mutica, assembly GCA_039655065.1. Lineage (NCBI taxonomy): Eukaryota > Metazoa > Chordata > Mammalia > Chiroptera > Phyllostomidae > Glossophaga > Glossophaga mutica. The sequence continues at coordinate 120,547,930 of CM077304.1, read as the reverse complement.
CTTGAATTTTTGTTTCTTCATTCTGTTCTGGTTGAATGTTTCTTTCTTCCTTCTGATCCACACCATTGATTTGAGTCCCGGTTTCCTTCCCATCACTGTTAGTTCCCTGTACATTTTCCTTTATTTCACTTAGCATAACTCCCATTTTTTATCTAATTTGAGATCATATTCAACCAATTCTGTGAGCATCCTGATTACCAGTGTTTTGAACTGTGCATCTAATAGGTTGACTATCTCTTCATCACTTAGTTGTATTTTTTCTGGAGTTTCGATCTGTTCTTTCATTTGGCCCATTTGTTTTTGTCTTGGCATGCCTGTTACATAGTAAGGAGTGGAGCCTTAGGTGTTTGGCCAGTTCGGGAGGCAACCCACATTGCTGCATTGTGGTGCTGTATGTGGGGGAGGGGTCCGAGAGAGAACAATGGCACTTGCTCTGCTCTCTGCCTGTTTTCGGTCACTTCCCCCACTACCCATAACCAAATTGGGTTTTCAGTCATTTCCCCCACTACCCACAATCAAATGGGCCCTTCTGGTGCTGATTCCCTGGTGAGTGAGTTTGTGTGCATTCTAGGACCCTGTGGGTCTCTCCAATAAACTCTCCTGTGAGGCTGGGAATTTCTCCTGCCACCTCAACCCCCACAGGTCTTTTCAATCAGACGTTTGAGGCATTACTTCCCCACACTGAAACTCTGGGTTGTATGGTCTGTCTTGCTCCCCAGTTGTTCCTCTCAGTTTTTTTGCACATGAATGTAGGACCACCCAGTCCACAATTCGCCACCTTGCTGGGTCCACCAGCCACTGCCTTGCCAAGAGTCCTCTCTGCCCGGCTGCCTGTCTCCACCCCTCCTACTGGTCTGGTTGAGTGTTTCTTTAACTCCTTGGTCGTCGGACTTCCATGCAGTGTGATTTTTCTTGCAGTTCTGTTTTTTTTTTTTTTTTTAATTTGTTGTCCTTCTTTTGGTTGTGTGAGGAGGCACAGTGTGTCTACCTATGCCTCCATTTTGGCCAGAAGTTTGAAATGTGTCTTGTTAAATGTTCCTACATCATTTGTGAGTGGCCTGTCAGCTCTTGAGGGACTCCAGAGAAGGCACCAAGCTCTAGACCACCTCCACACTGATAGGTGTGTTGTACAGCTTTGCTCAAGAGGCCCAAGTACCTCAACAAGCAGGGAAAGAAGGACTGGGTGATTTCTGCAGTCCCATCAGCAAGTCTGACTGCCCTCTCTTCCTCATTATAAATTTTCCTGTCATTAGCACACAGTTGGTAACCAAACAGGAAGGGCTTCTTGCACAGCCTACTCCTTAGCACCAAAGGTTCTACCATCATCCTGATTTCAGCCAAGGCAAACCTGTCTTTTTAAAAAGGGACTTGCATTAATGTTTCCATCCTTTGATCTGCCTCTGTTGCTTCACAATGTGCCCTACAGCTTTGCTTTTCAAGGGAACTATGCTCACATATATACATGTTCACTTTGATCCAGCCTCCCTTGAATCCTAAAATAATGCCTACCTTATTAGCCACAGGTTTTGTATTTTCTTTCAGACACTGTTAAAACACTGTTTTTTTCCCCTCTCTCTCTCTTTAAAGATTTTATTTATTTATTTTTAGAGAAGGGAAGGGAGGGAGAAAGAGAGGAGAGAAACATCAATGTGTGGTTGCCTCTCATGCACCCCCTACTAGGCACCTGGGCCACAACCCAGGCATGTGTCCTGACTAGGAATCGAACCGTGACCCTTTGGTTCACAAGCTGGCACTCAATCCACTGAGCCACACCAACCAGGGTGCTTTTTCTTTTTATCAGCAACCAACCTTATAGTCATTTAAAGTTACAGGATTTCTTTTTTTTTTTTTTTAAGATTTTATTTATTTATAGACAGAGGGGAAGGGAGGGAAAGAAACGTCAATGTGTGGTTGCCTCTCATGTGCCCCACACTGAGGAACCTGGCCTGCAACCTGGGCATGTGCCCTGAACTGGCAACCCTTTGCTTCAGCAGTCTGGTGCTCAATCCACTGAGCCACACCAGCCACGGCCATTTTCTTAACAAAAGAGTAGAACCCACATACTTATTTTTGTTTTCAAAGTAGTCTAAGAAGCTATTCTTCCACTTCAGAGGGGGGCTATAGTTCAAAGCAGCTTTACAACCTTATGAGAATAACCAGTGTTATAAAAGCTCAGGCCTGCTTCCTTTCACTAATTCCACTTTCCCCTCCTTTTCCTCTCTTTCTTTATTTAGAACTGGGTGTGACCCTGTTAGCCTCCTTTGCCAGGAGACTAAACATGCTGCCCCCAGGCTGATGCTGGCTGCTGATCCCTGGAGTGCTCTAATTGTGAGACAAGAAATGGTTGAGGATGGCACAGGGAAACCATCTTGCTCATGTGCCCAAACTGCAGAAAGCGATGGATCCCTACCTTCAAATTAGACATATGAAATTCCAAAAGATCACTCACATTTTTGAAATATTACTAAGAATATTTACCATTGTAGCAGCCTAAAGGAGGCACTCACTCAATGTTACATTCAAATGGGACTTCTCACCGAACAAAGCGAAGATGACCAAGTTTGTGCAGCAGGGCTCAGGAAATCTTGGTCAGATATGTAATAACTCAGTCCCACAATTAACACAGAATTCTACCTGTGCTCCAACCCCAACTTGCTTGCTATCTGCTTGCTAAAGAACCACACAGTCAAAATGAAATCAAAACAGTTCATCAGAGTAGTCTCCTACAGCAGCAGGTGAAGGAAGCTGTCGGTCATTTGGAGCAATGGAGTGCCACAGTTTGGCAGTGTGAGCAGTTCTAACAGAGGCTAGGGCAACCAGCAGGCACTCAATCAACCTGGTTTCTGGGCAGGCTCCAATGGCGGTTCCCACCGCCACCCATTCTAGAATTCTAACCAGCTAAGCCAAGGTCAACAGGTAATGCTAAAGCATGCTGACGTCACCCCACCTGCCTGGGCAGGACCTGGCCATGGTCATCCCACCTTGGGGGCACCATTCTATCCTAGCTCACAAAGACACACAGGTCCCCTCCCTGCAGCCTCCTCAGGGTGGTCTGGGAAAGAATGGCTGACAGCATAGTTTAAACTGCTCACTCACCGTCTCCCTGCTGTTTGTTGTGGCAACTGGGCAGAGAGGATGAGGAAAGAGGTCTGTTTCCCTCCAGGCTCAGGAAGCCTTCAGCCAGGTAGCTCCTGAAGTTGTTGTGAACTGCAGCAGAGGCAGCCGATTTGGGAGCCTGGTGGAAAGGAAACAGGAAAGCCCAGTCAGGGACAGACATGCAAAAGGGAATGGGAGCAGCTGGGAGGAGCGCATCACTCAAAGAGGTTGCGTGGAAATGTGGAAACGTCCCAGAGACAACAGATGCTTTTATTGCCAAGTGCAGGGGGTTATAGGTTTAGAGTTCAGAACAATAGTTACAAGGAAAATCAGAGTGAAGTGCTTTCTTCCTTCACAGAGGACACATGCAGGACAACTGAGAAGGGAGGAGCTGGGATGAGGTGCAGGGTCTCCAGAGAGGCCCTGGCAGGGATGAGGGAGCAAGGTAGGTGGCCATCAGAGTCTCTTGAGGGAGCTGGCTCCTGGACGATCTGGGGCCCAGCTCAGTGACAGGGCCAGGGGAAGCAGGGTCTGACAGGCCAGAAGGAAAATACCACACCTGGGAGAGGACTGTCCTCAGAAGTGAGTAACCCACCCTCACTGTCCCAGGGCCCAGCCCACATTCTCTGCTCCCCCAGAGCCCCCACACAGAGAGCCCATAGGGCCCAGGCCTCAGCCTGGCCCAGGCTCCTGCAGTTCACCCCTTCTCCTCCCTTCAGAAACTTCTGTTTCCCTCCATAGCAGATTTTATATACTTCTACAAAAGGAAAGAAATGCTTATAGAAAGTAGTGAATACATTCTCTCAAAGTACCAATACCTTGTCTCTGAGCTCTTTATGTGCTATCGTTCCAGGATATCTATTATGGTGACTTGTGAAGGTTAGTTTGTAACCCTGGAATAAATCAAGCTGTTGTGGTGGAATTTCAGCAGAGAGACAGTCATACCAAAAGGTCCTTATCCCCTAAATTACATAGATCTTGAAGGTGGAGACCCTAGTAGGGTGAGGGTCCCCCCAACACCTTGAGGCATACCTTAAAGAGGAAATAGAAGTGACTGGCTATCAGAGGAGGGGTGGGACCCCCACCCTGTTGCAGTTTCCAAGCTAAGTGTTCTTTTCCCCCTGGACAGGGATCTTCAGCAGAGAGCTGATCCTAAGAGTACCAGTTGCTCCTGGGAATCTGTGCCGTTACAGGACAAGTGGGAGTCAAAGCAGATGGAGTTTCTATAAGTGATGGTTTCAGTATCTCTCATAGGCTAAGCCAGCTAATCCCAGCAGAATTTCTCTTGGCCAGCAAGACCGGCCTGGGATTCTCTATCCTTAGTGGGGGCTCAGGCATACCAGTGGCTCTTAGTTCCTTGATCTCAATTCTGCCTCCACCTTGAGCACACCTGGCACCTCATTCTCACCAGTCTTCCTTCCACTTACCACCAGCAAGAGGAGGCTCCTTGCCTTGCTGCTCCTCCTGTGCCTCAGGCCCACCACCTGTCCTGTGCTCACATGAGAGGCCCTGGCTGCTCCACCACACCCATTGTTTTGTTTTGTTTTGTTTTGCCTGGCTGATTAGGCCACTCTTGGCTATAATCCTTTCATAACTCAACCTGTACCAAAGACCACTTCTATAAGAGCTTGAAGTTACAAGAAAGTGCACAAGTATTTATTTATTTCATTTAAAAATCAAAACTGTAAAAAAGCTGATAACATACGCAAAATGGTTTTCTAAGCTAACTTTGCAACCCTATCAAGCATTACACCTATCCCCCCAAATACAAAGCCACTTCATCAGAAAACAAGGCCCTCTACGAGGGCTGACCTCTACAGAGAAGGGGCTGAACATCACAATGGACAATTCCACCCCGGGGTTTTCACAAAGAAATATTCACCATTTGATCACGTTTTAATAGCAACATTTGATGAAAGCAAGAAAAAGACAGTGGTACTTCGGTACTCATCATTAATTCGTTCTGACCAGTGGGGAGCAAGCAATGATTGATGAAGCGTTTTCTCTTTCAGGGCTGCATTGTGACTCATACAAGTTCTAGCAAGTGCAGTGGGTGTCAATCAAGTGCTGAGTGCTGAAACATCTTTTCTTGTCGAAATGCAACAAGTACCAGGTTTGACGAGATCTGAAGCCGACAAGTACCAAGGTACCACTGTATTAAAATATGACTCAGGATTTTTGCAGGAAGCTAAAGCAGTGTGGTTTGGGCAGGGGTCTGGTTGCCTAATACAAGGTGCAGTAGTTCTCACCACCCATTCTGTGAGGAAAGCGGGGGAAGGGAAGGTGGGAGAAGGAGCAGCACTGGGAAGTGCAGTGGGATTACTAATTGCCCTAATGACTGAGAACAGAAAAAAGGGGCAAGGACACTGAATAGCCTTGTTAAACAGAATGCTCAGTATAAAGAACTGTCTAGTCTAAAATGCTACTAGTGCCTCTGCTGAGAAACACCAGAAAAGGAATCAGTAATTAACATGACTCTCCTAATGCCTACTCTTAAAAACCAATTAAGTCTTCACAGGAATTTGACAGCAGTGACTACAGAATGTCTGCTCTGGAAGAATAGATGAAGGGACATGCCAGGCTTCTGATGTGTCAGTGCTACTTGCAGTGATGTGCATATCATCTTATGAGAGGGTTGGAATCTGCCTGGGCATTGTTGACTATGCCAGTGGAAAGGAACTAACCTCTCCTGTTTTTAATTTCTTCACATATCTAAATGAGGACACAATTGGGACACCAAAACTGCACATCACACATCACAGGAGAAACTATTTTGTCTAGAGCAGTGGTTCACAAAGCGTGGTCCCCAACTAGCATCACCTGGGAACAAGTTAGAACTATCCCAAACCTGCTGAATACAAACTCTTACGGGGGTACTGCAAACTGTCTTAATAAGCCCTCCAGGTGATTCTGATGCTGGCTCAAGTTTGAGAACCACTGGTCTAGATGGTTTGGGGGCTAAATATGGCAAGCAGTCACAAGATGTTTTAGAAATGCTGCCTCAACTCTTGTGCCGTTTCTACCAGATTATGGAAAAGGGGGGGATATTGCTGGCAAATAATCTGAGGTAAAGGGACTAAAGAGGAAAGACCTAAGCAAGGAGAAATTGGGGGAAAGGGTAAATTATCAGGTGCCAATCTAAGCCTCAAGTCTGATTAGCCATCCTAGAAGTACCTTATTTTTCATTTAATTTGTGTTTCACTTACAGGGATATATAGTGAAAGGTCTTTCTCCTGCCCATGATCCTAGGTGCCCAGCTCCAACTTCCCTTCCTCAGTTAGCTAGTTATGTCACCAGTGTCTTCTAGAACTATGTTATAAACATTCCTGTATGTTTTTATTCCCACTTCATTTTAAATACAAATGATAGCATATTATCTACAATGTTCCACACCTTGCTTTTTTCACTTAATATGGTTCTGGGATTTTTTCACATCAGAAACATCAGGAACCCCCTAGTAGACTTTGAGTGTCTGGGAACATTCAACACTCTAGGGGCATGTGCATCTTCCCTGCAGAGAACAGCATCTTCTAGGCCATCATGTGATTCTTATGGATTTCTTAGTGAATCCACTGTAGGGAAATGGTACAGAAATTCTTGGTTTGGAGAACCCTCCATAGGCCCTACATGAATGATATTTTATAACAAAAAGAGACTCTCAAGTCATGAAAGTCTAACAAACAATCAAACATACCTAGATACATCATATTCAAACTGCTAAAAATCAAGGATAAGAGAAAATCTTAAAGGCAGTCAGAGACAGAGGGGAAAACATTACAAAGGAAGAAAAATAAGTATTCAAGCACACTTCTCATCTAAAATGATGCAAATCAGAAAATATCAAAATTACATATTAAAAATACTTTAAGAAAAAACTGTCAACCAAGAATGCCACACCCATGAAACTATCTCTTGAAAATAAAGGAGAAATAAAAACTTTTAAAAATAAACAAGGAGATTCAAGAAGGTAGCAGAATAGGTGGGAAGTACACTCACCTCCTCCCAGGACCAAACTGGAAGTACAACTGAATTATAGAACAATGAACCTGAATAACCAACTGAAGACTAGCTTAACAGAATTCTTATAAGCAAGGATTTACAGAAGAAGCCACATAGAGACTGGGAGGAAGTATGGAAACATGAAAAAGGGTGGTCCTGCACCCATGTGTGGTGGTTGAAAATTGGGAGAAATATATCAGCTGCAAAGGTCCACCCTGAAGAGCAAGGGGTATCAATTCTATGCGAGGTTCCCCGGTCCAAAGCACCAGTGCTGGGAAGAGGAGCCCACATAACATCTGGCTGTGAAAAATCAATGGGAATTGTATCTGACAGGGAGAGACAGGAGTCTGCTAGAGACCCAGGTACCCTCCTAAAGTGCACAAAATCTTGTTCAAGGGTACTTCCCTGGGATCTGGCAGAGGGAAGGTGGCTCAGAGTAGAATGGAGTCATACAGAAAGAGGTTGGGTTGTCCAATTTTGAAGAGAAAGCTATACAAGCAGCTGCCATTCTTCCTGTGCTGAGTCCCTCTCCTACACTTCCCACAGATGCCATTTTTTCCTGGATAGAGCACTCCCTCTATGCTTCATCAGCTTGGTGGGGGGGATGCACTAGCTCCAACCTCTCAACTCCCTGTGGCCCTGCCTTGCTGAGCTTGCACCCTGCAAAGAAGTCTGCTGGCTGTGGCCAGCCGAGGCCTGCCATGCAGACTTTCTTGCAAGTCTCTCAAAGAGGTCCATTTCCCACCCCCACCCCCTACACACCCCAATTGGCACCACCATTTCTGTGCAGAGCCCTCTCCTCACACAGCCAAGTCTTAATCTGTTTTAGCCTGATGAACTCTACTGGTATCACCCTGACAACTCCATGAGACCCTGCCCCATCACAAAGGCCCCAGATAGGTGGTGGTTGGCCTTACTGTACCATGAGACTTTTGCTGAGTGGCCTCAGATCCAACACTAGCACTAAGTTTGAATCTTTATTAGCCTGGTGAACACCACTTACCCATACCTGTTGTCTCACTGAGAACCTACCTCATGTAACTCAGGTACAATCAGAGGCTCTTTCAGTGACTGAGTCTAACAGGCAGCTGTCAGATGGAAGCAGATCTCAGGGTGCCTTGGGCCTATTGATGACTGACTGGCCTCCCAACCTCGGTGCTGATGGAAGTGGGCCTTGCGCAATTTGGTTCCTCCCATGCACATCCAGGCCCAGCAGAGGCAGCCACAAACTGTGGATCACTTTATAGCTCCTAAAAAGTAATCCCAGGCTGATCACAGGCAGGATCTGATATTGACTCAGACCAAAATCCCTCCCAAAAAGTCCCAGACACACACCCGGTAGACAGTTCCAGACAACATCAGAGCATGGCCCAATTAGCTCTACAAGTGGCACACCCAAAGGGAGTTCTTGGCAAGTAAGTACCAGACCCTACTGGGGTGAATTCCACTTTGTGGGGTCAGCCATCACACAGCGGCTCATATACTGTAGTTAGGGTCAATCCTCATATTCAGTCAGCCTGAAATTCAACCTCACCCACAGGTGGGCCAATAGCAATCAAGACTCAACTACAATAGGAGAATTCACACGAGTCATGATTCCTGGAGCACCTAAGTCAGGTGATGAGGAGACTGTGCCATTTAGCCCCATTGGACACCTACTACAGAAGGCCACCCTACTAAGACTGGGAGACCTAATGCACAGAAACCAATATAGAGAGACAGTGAAAATGAGAAGACAAAGAAACATGTCCCAAATGAAAGAATAGGAGAAATTCCCAGAGGAAAACAATAAATAAAATGAAAGCAAGCAATTTATGAAAAACAGAGTTCAAAACCATCGTTATAAGGATGTTTGAGGAACTTAAGGGGAAAATGGAGAAACTCAGAGATAAACAAAGAGATACTAAGCATACTGGTAATCTGGACTTCCGGCCAAGATGGAGGCGTAGGCGGACACACTGTGCCTCCTCTCACAACCAAAATTAAGGACAACAAATATTTAGAAACAAGAAAACAACCAGAACTTATAGGAAATTGAACTGTACGGAAGTCCAACAACCATTCATCCAGACCGGTAAGAGGAGCGGAGTCGAGGCAGGAGAAAGTGGAGGTGCGGACCCAGGAATGCAAGTAGCAGCGGCTCGCAGTTCCCAGGTGCACGGGCGGTGGCTGGCGGACCCTGGGCACAGGGGGCCAGCTGTGCAGACCCAGTGAGGACGCACAGGGCGGCTGGCTGACCAGGGGTTCCCACATTTGCGCACACAGATGGTCCAGGCAGAGGGGAAGTGGCGGAAGGGACTGAATCCAGGAGAGAGCGGAGTAGGTGCCATTGTTCCCTCTCAGACCCCGCCCCCACATACAGCGTCACAACCCAGCGACTGGGCTGCCCCACACTGGGGAGCGCCTGAGGCTCCACTCCTCACTGCGTAACAGCACGCGCGCACGTGCGCAGATAATCCAGGTGAAGGGGAAGCAGCGGAAGGGACCAGAGTCCAGAAGAGAGCGGAACAGGCGCCATTCTTCCGTCTCGGACCCCGCCCCCACCTATAGCGTCACAACCCAGCGACTGGGCTGCCCCGCCCTGAGGAACACCTAAAGCTCCACCCCTCATACGTAATAGCTGCGACCAGACTAAAACCAAAACAAAACAAAACAAAAAAACCCACCAAAAATGGCTCAAACTGGAGAAAAAATGAAAACCCCGGAGTCAATTCCTCTAAGCAACGAAGAGATAGCCAACCTATAAGATGCACAGTTCAAAGCACTGGTCATCAAAATGCTCACAGAATTGGTTGATTTTGCTCATAAATTAGATGAGAAAATGCAGGCTACAATATGTGAAATGAAGGAAGACGCATGGGGAACCGATAGAGATGGAAGGAAAACTGGGACTCAAATCAATGGAGTGGACCAGAAGGAAGAAATTAACAACCAAACAGAAAACGAGGAAGAAACAAGAATTCAAAAAAATGAGGAGAGGCTTAGGAACCTCCAGGACATCATTAAACGTCCCAACATCCGAATTATAGGGGTCCCAGAAGGGGAAGAAGAGCAACAAGTAGAAAACTTATTTGAACAAATAATAAAGGAGAACTTCCCCAATATGGCAAAGGAAATAGACTACCGGGAAGTCCAGGAAGCTCAGAGAGTCCCAAAGAAGTTGGGCCCAAGGAGGAACACATCAAGGCACATCGTAATTACATTAGCCAAGATTCAAATGAAGCAGAGAATTCTAGAAGCAGCAAGGGATAAGGGAACAGTCACCTACAAAGGAGTTCCCATCAGACTGTCAGCTGATTTCTCAAAAGAGACCTTCCAGGCAAGAAGGGGCTGGAAAGAAATATTTGAAATCTTGAAAAGCAGGGACCTACATCCAAAATTGCTCTTTCCAGCAAAGCTGTCATTTAGAATGAAAGGACAGATAAAGCGCTTCTCAGATAAGGTCAAGTTCAAGGAGTTCATCATCACCAAGCTCTTATTATATGAAATGTTAAAGGAACTTATCTAAGAAAAAGAAGATCAAAAATATGACAGTGAAAAGACAGCAAACTCACAGCTCTATTAAGAACCACACCTAAAACAAAAGCAAACTAAGCAAACAGCTAGAACAGGAACAGAACCACAGAAATGGAGATCATATGGAGGGTTAGCAACAGGGGCGTGGGAGGAGGGGGGGGAAGGTACAGAGAATGAGTAGCATAGATAGTGGGTAGAAAATAGACAGGGGCAGGGTAAGAATAGTATGGGAAATGTAGAAGCTAAAGAACTTATGACACAAGGACATGAACTAAAGGGGGGAATGTGGGTGGGAGAGGGTGTGCAGGGTGGGGGGAATGATGGGGGAGAAACGGGACAACTGTAATAGCATAATCAATAAAATATATTAAAAAACAAAAAACAAAAAAAATTTTAAAAATTTAAAAAAATTATGTAATCTTTAAAATGTTAAGTATTAAAAAAAAAAAAAGAGAGAGAGAGAGAGATACTAAGCATACAAAAGAACACAGGAAACATTAAGAAAACCAGTAAGAAATACCTGAAATGAAGAATATACTACAAAGGCCCTGGCTGGTGTAGCTCAGTGGATTGAGTGCTGGCCTGCGAACCAAAGGGTTACCAGTTCAATTACCAGTCAGGGCACATGCCTGTGTTTTGGGCATAAGAGGCAACCACACATTTATGTTTCTCTCCCTCTCTTTCTACCTCCATTACCCTCTTTAAATATGAATAAAATCTTTTAAAAAAAGAATACGCTACAAGTAATGAACAACAGATTAGATAAGTAGAGGATCTACCAATGATTTGGAAGACAAGGTAATAAAGAACACCCAATCAGAGAAGCAAAAAAAAAAAAAAAAAAAAAAATTAAAACATGAGGATACTTTAAGGGACCTCTGGGACAACATCAAGCATAACAACATCACATCATAGGGATATCAAAAGGAGAAGAACAAGAAAGAGGCCTACACCAAAACACAAAATAATTAAAACAGCAAAGGTTAAAGAAACAGAGAATCTTAAAAGCAGCATGAGAAAAATGCGGCTTAAGATTTGGGAAAAATGCTGCTTGTTACCTACAAGGGAGCTACCATGCAACTGTCAGCTGATTTCTCAACAGAATAATTCATGCCAGAAAGGACTGGCACAAAATATTCAAAGTGATGAAGGGCAAGGACCTACAAACATGACTACTTTACCCAGCAAGGTTATCATTTAAAATTGAAGGAGGAATAGATCTGGCCAAAATGGAGGTATAGGTAGAAACACTTCGCTTCCTCATACAACCAAAAGAAGGATAACAACCAATTTGAAAACAACGAACAACCAGAAGTGTCAAAAAATTAAACTGTATGGAACCCTGACAACCAAGGAGTTAAAGAAACATTCACCTGGACCAGTAGGAAGGGCAGAGATGGGAGCCAGGGCCGAGCAGCCGAGAAGAGAGGATGTGCTGGCAAGAAAGCAGATGGTGCGGGTGAGGCAGGGCTGGCTGAATGGGAAACTGAAGATTCAAAACTATCTGTAAATTACTGTGAGGGTTGTGATGGCAGAAAATCTCTCAGTCTCGCAGGAGAGTTCATTAGAAAGTTGGGCTAGAGCAGAACAAGTGAGCGGCATTGTTCCCTCTGACCACTCCCCGCCACACAGTGCCACAATACAGCAAAGTGGGTTGCCCCACCCTGACAAATATCTATGGCTCTGCCCTCCTTACAACATAACAGGTGCACCGAGATGAAGAAATATGGTGCAAATGAAAGAACACATCAAAACTCCAGAAATAGAGCTAAGTGGCAAGGAGATAGCCAATCTATCTGATGCCAAGTTCAAAACACTGGTAATTAGGTGCTTGTGGAAATGATTGAGCTTGGTCACAAAATGAAGGCTACCCAAAGTGAACTAAAGCAAAATATACAAGGAACCAACGATGAAGAGAAAGAAACCATGACTCAAATCAATGATTTGGAACAAATGGAAGAAATAAAAATCCAACTGAAACAGAATAAAGAAACAAGAATTCAAAAAAATGAGGAGAGGCTTAGGAACCTTTGGGACAACTTGAAACATTCCAACTTCTGAATCACAGGGGTACCAGAAGGAGAAGAACAACAGCAAGAAATTGAAAACTTACTTGAACAAATAATGAAGGAAAACTTCCCAATCTGGCAAAGGAAATAGACTTCCAGGAAGTCCAGGAAGCTCAGAGAGTCGCAAACAAGTTGGACCCAAAAAGGATACCAAGGCACATCATCATTAAGTTACCCAAGATTAAAGATAAAGAGGGAATCTCAAAAGCAGCAAGAGGAAAGGAGAGAGTTATCTACAAAGGAGTTCCCATAAGGCTATCAGCTGATTTCTCAAAAGAAACCTTTCAGGCAAGAAGGGGCTGGAAAGAAGTATTCCAAGTCATGAAAGGCAAGGATGTACATCCAAGACTACTCTATCCAGCAAAGCTTTCATTTAGAATTGAAGGGCAGATCAAGTGCTTCCCAGATAAGGTCAAGTTAAAGGAATTCATTACCACCAAGCCCTTATTGTATGAAATATGAAAGGGACTTATTTAAGAAAAAGAAGATCAAAACTATGAACAGTAAAATGACAACAAACTCCCAACTATCAATAGCTGAACCTAAAAAACAAAAACAAGCTAAGCAAACAACTAGAACAGGAACAGAACCACAGAAATGGAGATCACATGGAGGACTTTCAGGTGGGAGGGAGAGAGGAAGAATGGAGGGGGAAGGTAAAGGGAAGAAGCATAATTGGTAGGCATAAAATAGATGGGGAGAGGTTAAGAATAGCACAGGAAACAGAAGCCAAGGAACTTATATGTACAACCCTTGGATATGAACTAAGGTTGGGGGGAATGCTGAAGGGTGGGGGGTGCACGGCAGAGGAGGGATAAAAAGGAGAAAAAATTGGGAAAATTGTAATAGCACAATCATTAAAATACACTTAAAAATAAAATTGAAGGAGAAATAAAGACCTACCAAATAAGAAAGAGCTAAAGTAGTTCATTACCACCAAACCAGTACTAAAAGAAATGTTAAAGAAACTTTTTGAAGTAAGAAGAAGAAGAAGAAGAAGAAGAAGAAGAAGAAGAAGAAGAAGAAGAAGAAGAAGAAGAAGAAATTATAAGAATAAAATGGCAATAAATACATATCAATAAATATTTTAAATGTAAATGGCTTAACTGTACCAATCAAGACAAAGGGTAGCTGAATTGATTTTTTTTAAAAAGTAAGGCCCTGGTTGGTGTGACTCAGTGGATTGAATGCTGGACTGCAAACCAAAAGACTGCCAGTCAGATTCCCAGTCAGAGCACATGCCCAGGTTGTGGGCTGTTTCCCCAGTAGGAGGCATGCAAGAAGCAACTGATTGATGTATTTCTTGCATGTTGATGTTTCTCTGCCTCTCTTTCTCTCTCCATCTCGTTCTCTCTAAAAATAAGTAAATAAAATAAAGAAATTAAGACCCACATTTATGTTGTCTACAAGGTACCCACTTCAGATCAGAAGACACACACAGACTGAAAGTAAAGACATGAAATAAGATATTTCATGCAAGTAGAACCAAAAAGAAAAGCTGGGGAAGCAATATTAATATCAGACAAAATAGATTTTAAAATGAAGGCTATAATAAGAGAAAAAGAAGGACATTATATAATGATAAGAAAACAATCCAAAAAAAGAGAATATATAATCAATCCCAAGAACACCACAAACAAACACATGGAGGCTAAATCACACATTACTAAACAATAAATGGATTAACAATGAAATAAAAAAAGAAATCAAAATATTTCTTGAGACAAATGAAAATGAAAACACAACAACCCCATATCTATGAGACACAGCAAAAGCAGACCTAAGAGAAAAACTGTTAGTAAATCAGGTTCATTTCAAGAACAAAAGAAATTTCAAACAACTATAACCTTACACTTAAAGGAACTAGAATAAGAACAACAAACAAAGCCCAAGTGAGTATAAGGTATAAAACAATAAAAATCAGAGTGGAAATAAAATAGACCTTTAACCAGACTTATCAAGAAAAAAGAGAAAACCAATCTCCAAAATATATAAAGAACTCACATAACTCCACTCCAAGAAGATAAGCAGCCCAATTAACAAATGGGCAAAGGACTTGAACAGACACTTCTCTAAGGAGGACATACAGAGGATCCAGAGACACATGAAAAGATGCTCAGTATTACTAGCTATCAGAGAGATGCAAATTAAAACCACAATGAGATACCACCTCACACCGGTCAGAATGGTCATCATAAACAAAGCAACAAACAACAAGTGTTGGAGAGGTTGTGGAGAAAAGGGAACCCTTGTGCACTGTTAGTGAGATTGCAGACTCGTACAGCCACTATGGAAAACAGTATGGAATTTTCTAAGAAAACTAAAAATGGATCTACTTTTTGACCCAGCAAATCCACAGCTAGGATTATATCCTAAGAACCCTGAAACACCAATCCAAAAGAACCTATGCACACCAATGTTCATAGCAGCACAATTTACAATAGCCAAGTGCTGGAAGCAACCTAGGTGCCCATCAGTAAATGAATGGATCAAAAAACTATGGTACATTTATACAGTGGAGTACTACACAGCAGAAAGAAAGAAGGAGCTCCTACCCTTTGTGACAGCATGGATGGAACTGGAAAGCATTATGCTAAGTGAAATAAGCCAGGTGGTGAAAGACAAATACCATATGATCTCACCTGTAACAGGAACCTAATCAACAAAACAAACAAGCAAAATATAACCAAAGGCACTGAAATTGAGAACAGGCTGACAGTGACCAGAAGGGAGAGAGGAGGGAATTTCAGGGGAAAAGGGGAAGGGTTTGTAGGAACAAGTATAAAGGGCACATGGACAATAACAAGCAGGGGGGATGGAAATGGGAGGGAGGTGGGAAGGGCTGGGGGGTCGAGCTCAGATGGGGGTAAAAGGTAGAAAACTGTATTTGAACAATTAAAATTAAAAAAAAAAATGAAGCAAATGAGGGCTAAAAAGAAGAGAAAAAGAAAAAGAGACAACCAAATAAATAAAATCAGAAATGAAACACAAGTAACAAGTGGCATCACAACAGTAGAAAGGATTGTAAAAAAATATATTACAGGACTTCCAGCCAAGATGGAGGCATAGTGGACACACTGTGCCTCCTCTCACAACAAAAATTAAGGACGACAAATATTTAGAAACAAGAAAACAACCAGAACTTATGGAAAATTGAACTGTATGGAAGTCCAACAACCATTCATCCAGGCCGGTAAGAGGGGTAGAGTTGCGGCAGGAAAAAGTGGAGGTGCAGACCCGGGAATGCAGGCAGCAGTGGCTGGCAGTTCCCAGGTGCACAGGCAGTGGCTGGTAGACCCCGGGCATGGGGTGGCAACTGTGCAGACCCAGTGAGGCTGCGCAAGGCAGCTGGCTGACCAGGTGGTCCCACATTCGCTCGTGAAGACGGTCCAGGCGAGGGGGAAGTGGCGGAGGGGACTGGAGTCCAGGGGACAGCAGAGCGGGTGCCATTGTTCCCTCTCAGACCCCGCCCCCACATACAGCGTCACAACTCAGTGACTGGGCTGCCCCGCACTGGGGAACACCTAAAGTTCCACCCCTAACTACGTAACAGCTGCGACCAGACCAAAACCAAAACAAAACCACCAAAAATGGCTCAAACCAGAGAACAAATCAAATCCCCAGAGCCAATTCCTCTAAGCAATGAAGAGATAGCCAGCCTATCAGATGCACAGTTCAAAGCCCTGGTGATCAGGATGCTCACAGAATTGGTTGATTTTGCTCACCAATTAGATGAAAAAATGCAGGCTACAATACGTGAAATGAAGGAAGATGCATGGGGAACCAATAGAGATGGGAGGAAAATTGGGATCAAATCAATGGAGTGGACCAGAAGGAAGAAAGAAACAAGCAAACAGAAAACAAGGAAGAAACAAGAATTTAAAAAAATGAGGACAGGCTTAGGAACCTCCGGGACATTGTTAAACATCCCAACATCTGAGTTATAGGGGTCCCAGAAGGGGAAGAAGAAGAGCAACAAGTGGAAAACTTATTTGAACAAATAATAAAGGAGAACTTCCCCAATCTGGCAAAGGAAATAGACTACCGGGAAGTCCAGGAAGCTCAGAGAGTCCCAAAGAAGTTGGACCCAAAGAAGCACACACCAAGGCACATCATAATTACAGTACCCAAGATTAAAATGAAGGAGAGAATTCTAGAAGCAGACAGGGATAAGGGGATAGTCACCTACAAAGGAGTTCCCATCAGACTGTCAGAAGATTTCTCAAAAAAGACCTTACAGGCAAGAATGGGCTGGAAAGAAGTATTTGAAGTCTTGAAAGGCAGGGACCTACATCCAAGATTGCTCTATCCAGCAAAGCTGTCATTTAGAATGGAAGGGAAGATAAAGCACTTCTCAGAAAAGGTCAAGCTAAAGGAGTTCATCATCACCAAGCCCTTATTATATGAAATGTTAAAGGGACTTATCTAAGAAAAAGAAGATAAAAAATATGACAGTGAAAAGACAGCAAACTCACAGCTATTAAGAACCACACCCAAAACAAAAGCAAACAACTAGAACAAGAACAGAACCACAGAAATGGAGATCACATGGAGGGTTAGCAACAGGGGAGTGGAAGGAGAAGAGGTGGGGGGAGGTACAGAGAATAAGTAGCATAGATAGTGCGTAGAAAATAGAGGGAGAGCAAGAATAGTGTGGGAAATGTAGAAGCTAAAGAACTTATGACACATGGACATTAACTAAAGGGGGGAATGTGGGTGGGAGAGTATATGCAGGGTGGAGGGGAATGATGGGGGAGAAACGGGACAATTGTAATAGCATAATCAATAAAATATATTAAAAATATATTACAAACAACTAACTACCATACTTTGCCATGTACAATGGTCAGTTCTTTGCCTAAATTTTTGAGGGAAAAAATAAGGATGCACATTGTACATGGGTAGTATTAATTCCATATCTATATAAATGTTTTTAATTCTTTTACTTATGCTATGTATTAAACATGTAACTCTAGAAAGCAATAACGATATCCATACACAAAATAACACACTGGAATATCATGATCAGTTTTGTTTCTAAATATAAATAAATTAAACATTGAATTAAAAAATTAAAACGTAAGTTCTTTTCATGAAAGTTTGGGTCAAAAATGTGGGTGAGCATTATGCACAACAAAGTATGCTATATGCCAAAAATTGGACAAACTGGGAAAAATGGATAAATTCCTACAAACTTACAATCTTCCAAAACTGACTCAGGAAGAATAATAAAATCCAAATACACAGATTACAACTAGTGAAATTGAAGCAGTAATTTAAAAACTTTCAACGAACAAAAGTCCTGAACTGAATGGCTTCACAGGTGAATTTTACCAAATACTGGAAGAAGAAAACCTATCCTTCTCAAACTATTCTAAAAAAATTCAAGAGGAAGGAAGACTCCAAAGCTCATTTTACAAGACCAGCATTATTCTAATTCCAAAAACAGATAAGGACACTCCAAAGAAAGAATATTATAGGCCAATATCCCTGATGGACATAGATGCTAAAACCCACAATGAAGTATTAGCGAACTGAATACAACAATATATTAAAAAGATCATACACCATAATCAAGTGGGATTTATTCCAGGGATGCAAGGTTAATACAATATCCATAAATCAATAAATATGACAGACCACATAAACAAAATGAAAATCATATGATCATATCAATGAATGCAAAAAGTATTTGATAAAACCTAGCACCCATTTATGATAAAAACTCTCAGCAAAATGGGAATAGAAGGAATACACCTCTACATAATGAAGGTTATATATGACAAACCCACAGCCAACATCATATTCAATGAGCAAAAACTAAAAGTGTTTCCCTTAAGATCAGGAACAAAACAGGAATGTCTGCTTTCACCTTTCTTACTCAGCATAGTACTGGAAGTCCTAGCTGGAGCATTCAGACAAAAAGAAGAAATAAAAGGCATCCAAACTGGAAAGGAAGAAGAAACTGCCATTAGTATTTGCAGATGACATGATACTGTATTTAGAGGACCCTAAAGATTCCACCAAAAACTAATAGAACTTATAATAAATTCAGTAAAGTAGCAGGATATAAAATAAATATCCAGAAATCAGTTGCATTTTCATACAACAATAATAAACTATTAAAAAGGGAATCTAGGAAAAAATTCATTTAGAACTGCATCAAAAAATACATAGGAATAAATTTAA
This sequence comes from Glossophaga mutica, assembly GCA_039655065.1. Lineage (NCBI taxonomy): Eukaryota > Metazoa > Chordata > Mammalia > Chiroptera > Phyllostomidae > Glossophaga > Glossophaga mutica. Next base: position 120,529,061 of record CM077304.1, on the reverse strand, counting down.
CCAAGGATAGAAAAGACCTGTACTTGGAAAGTTATAAGACACTGAAGAGAGAAATTAAGAAAGATACAAATAAATGGAAGCATATACCATGTTCATGGAGTGTAAGAATTAACATCATTAAAATGTCCATACTACCCAAAGCAATCTATAGATTCAGTGCAATTCCTACCAAGATACCAACGAAAGTTTTCAGAGATCTACAACAAATATTCCAAAAACTTACACTGAACCACAAAAGACTCAATAGCCACAAAAATCTTAAGAAATAAGAATGAAGGAATCATATTACCTGCTATTAAACTATACTTCAAGGCCATAGTAATTAATTGTTGCCATGGTACTGGCAACAAAACAGACATATACATCAGTGGAACAGAATAGAGAGCCCAGAAATAAACCCATATCTTTATGGTCAATTAATATTTGATGAAGGAGATAAGAAAATATAATGGTGTCTCTATTATATGTAGGAAAAGACAGCCTAGTCATTAAACAGTGTTGAAAAACTGGACAAATACCTGCAAAAACCTAAAACTGGACCACTTATTCATACTATACACAAGAAAAAGTCAAAATAGATTGAAGACTTAAATGTAAAACTCAAACCTATAAAAACACTAGAAGAAAGCATAGGCAGTAATATCTCAGACCTTTCTCATAGCACTATTTTTTCTGATATATTTCCTCAAGCAAGGGAAACAAAAGAAAAAGTGAACAAATGGGACTACATCAAATTAAAAAGTCTTTGCACAGCAAAGAACACCATCAACAAAATGAAAAGACAACCCACTGAATGGGAGAACTTATTCTCCAATGATATATCTGATAAGGGGTTAATATCCAAAATTTATAAAGAACTTATACAACTCAACAACAACAACAACAAAAAAAACCCAACAACCCAAGAATCCAATTAAAAAATGGGCAAAGGATCTGAATAGACACTCCTCCAAAGGGGACATACAGATGGCCAATAGGCACATGGAAAGATGGTCAATGTCACTAATCATCATAGAAATTAAAATTAAAACCACAATGAGATATCAAGTCACACCTGTCAGAATGGCTATCATCAATAAATCAATGAGGGTGGGAGAAGATGGGAGAGGGTGTGGGCTGATAAATGGTAATGGAAGAAGACTTGGGAGGACTTCTGGCCAAGATGGAGGCAAAGATAGATACACTGTGCCTCCTCACACAACCAAAAGAAGGACAACAAATTCAAAAACAAAAAACAACCAGAACTTTCAGAAAATCGAACTGTATGGAAGTCTGACAAATAAGGAGTTAAAGAGGAAACAGTTATCCAGACTGGTAGGAGGAGCAGAGATAGGCAGCCAGGCAGAAAGGACTCATGGCAAGGTGGTGGTTGGAGGACCACGGTGGAGAAAGTGGTGGCTGGCAGATGGGGGGATGTGGTGGCTGGTGGAGGAGGCAGTCCCACATCTGCATGTGGATAAATTGGAAGGAACAACAGGAGTGAGACAGACCACGCAACCCAGGGTTCCAGCATGGGGACATAAAGCCTCAAAACCTCTGACTGAAAAAATCTGTGGGGGTTGAGGTGGTGGGAGAAACTCCCAGCCTCACAGGAGAGTTCATTGGAGATCCACAGGGTCCTAGAACATACCACCCACCCGAGAATCAGCACCAGAAGGGCCCAATTTGCTTATGGGTAGTGGTGAAAGTGACTGAAAGCTGGCAGAGAGCTGAGCAAGCAGCATTGTTCCCTCTCAGACCCCTCCCCACTACACAGCACCACAACACTGTGAGTTGTGAGATGTGAATTGCCCTGCCCTGGAGAATACCTAAGGCTCTGCCACTTACTATGTAACAGGTGTGCTAAAACAAAAGAAAAATGGTCCAAATGAAAGAACAGATCAAAGCTCCAGAAAAAATACAGCTAAGTGATGAAGAGATAGCCAACCTATCAGATGTAGAGTTCAAAACACTGGTAATCAGGATACTCACAGAAATAGTTGAGTATGGTCACAAAACAGAGGAAAAAGGGAAGGCTATTAAAAATGAAATAAAGGAAAATGTACAGGGAACCAACAATGATGGGAAGGAAACTGGGACTCAAATCAATGGCTTGGACCAGAAGGAAGAAATAAACATTCAATCAGAACAGAATGAAGAAACAAGAACTCAGAAACATGAGGAGAGGCTTAGGAACCTCCAGTACAACTTTAAATGTTCCAATATCCAAATCATAGGGGTGCCAGAAGGAGAAGAGGAAGAGCAAGAATTTGAAAGCTTATTTGAAAAATGATGAAGGAGAACCTCCCCAATCTGGCAAAGGAAATAGATTTCCAGAAATTCCAGGAAGCTCAGAGAGTCCCAGAGAAGTTGGACTCAAGGAAAGACCCACCAAGCCACATGATAATTACATTAGCCAAGATGAAAGATAAGGAGAGAATCTTAAAAGCAGCAAGAGAAAAGGAGACAGTTACCTACAAAGGAGTTCCCATAAGACTATCACGCTGATTTCTCAAAAGAGACCTTACAGGCAAGAAGGGGCTGGAAAGAAGTATTCTAAGTCATGAAAATCAAGGACCTACATCCAAAATTACTCTAGCCAGCAAAGCTATCATTTAGAAGAGAAGGGCAGATAAAGTGCTTCCCAGAAGATGTCAAGTTAAAGGAGTTCATCATCACCAAGCCCTTATTATATGAAATATTAAAGGGACTTATCTAGGACAAAGAAGATAAAAAATATGAACAGTAAAATGACAACAAACTCACATTAACAACCTAACCTAAAAACGAAAACAAAACAAACTAAGCAAACACCTAGAACAAGAACAGAATCACAGAAATGGAGATCATATTGAGGGTCATCAGTGAGGAAGGGGAGGGGGGAATGGGGAAAAAGGTAGGGGGAATAAGTAGCATAAATTGTAGGTAGAAAATAGATGGAGGAAGGTTAAGAATAGTTTGGGAAATGTAGAAGCCAAAGAACTTACATGTTCGACCCATGGACATGAAACTAGGGTGGGGGAACATGGGTGGGAAGGGGTATGCAGGGTGCAGGAGGATAAAGGGGAGAAATAAGACAACTATAATAGTATAATCAATAAAATATATATTTTTAAAGGTAAAAAAAATAAGAACACACAATACAGTGCACAGATGATATGTTATGAATTGTGCTCCTGAAACCTGTATAATTTTTAACCAGTGTCACCCCAGAAAATTCAATTTTACAAATTTAAATGAACTGGGTATATGGCATTAAAAAAATTAAAGCAAAAAAATCAACAAACAAGTACTGATGAGGATGTGGACAAATGGAAACCCTTGTACACTGCTGATAAGAATGCAGACTGGTGCAGCCACTGTGGCAAACAGTATGGAGTGTCCTCAAAAAATTAAAAGTGGACCTGTCCTATGACCCAGAGATTCCAATTCTGGGAATATATCCAAAGAAACCCAAAAAACTGATTCAAAAGAATATATGCACCCTTATGTTTATTGCTGTGTTATACATAATAGTCAAGATTTGGAAGCAGCCCAAGTGCCCATCAGTAGATGAGTGGATAAAAAGGCTACATTACATTTACACAATGGAATACTACTTGGCTCTCAAAAAACAATGATATCTTACCTTTTGTGACAGCATGGATGGACCTGGAAAGTATTATGCTAAGTGAAATAAGACAAATACAATTTCATTTATATGTGGAATCTAATGAAAGATTAATTAATAAACAAAATAGAAACAGACTCATAGAGAACAGACTGACAGTGTCAGAGGGGAGGGATGTGGGGGGTTGGGTGATAAAGGTAATAAAACCCCTCACAGACACAGACAACAGTATGGTGATTACCAGAGGAAAAGGGGGCTGGAGGAGTTAGAAGAGGGTAAAGGAGAAATAAATGGTGATGGAGAGAGACTAGGCTTTGGGTGGTAAACACACAATGGAATATATGGATGACATATTATAAGGCTGTACACTTGAAACCACTATAATTGTTTTAACCAATGTCACCCAAAATAAATTTAATTAAAAAATAAAAACATATCCATGATGAACAATAACAAGATAATTTAAAAAGCTGACCATCTCAGCTCTGGCTGTGTAGCTTAGTTCATTAGAGCATTGTCCCAATATGCTGAGGTTGTAGGTTCAACCCTTGGTCAGGAAAGAAGCAATTAATGCATAAATGAGTGGGAAAAACAAATTGATGTTTCTCTCTTTCTCTGTCTTTCTCTCTCTTTCCTTTCATCTCTTTTTAAAATCATTTTAAGAAAAGCTGATCATCTTACTATATTAAGAAAGATTATGATAAAATTCTATAATCATTAGTGATGTTTAAAAAGCCCTCTTGGTAAACTCAAAATACAAACTTTATTAATCTGACAAAATATTTAGAAAAAGTGGTTAAGATGGAGGTGTAGGAAGACATGGCTTGCCTCTCCGCACAACCACATCGAAATTACAACTGAAGTACAGAACAACCATCACACAGAATCATCAGAAATCAAGTTGAATGGAAGTCTGACAGCTACAGAATTTAAGAAACCACATCCATCCAGACTGGTAGAAGGGGCACTGACAAGGATCAGGTTGGTCTCACACCCACGTGTGGTGGATAAAAATTTGGGAGGGATATCTCAGGATCAAGGAGTTCCAGCCTCACATCAGACCCCCAAGACCAGGATACCAGTGCCAAGAAGATAAGTGGCTTCAAAAACCAGCAGGATTGAGTTGGTGGAAGAAACTGCTGGAACTCCAAGCAGTTCCTCTTAAAGAATTCACACAGGCTCAGGTATTCAGACTCACTCCCTCTGAGCTCCAGTACCAGGATAGCAGCTTGAAAGGCACCAGAGGTATACATGGAGAAACTAAAATGTCTGGCATCAAGGTGAGCAGAGGCCATTGTCCCTTTTCTAAACCCTCTCCCCACAGAGCCAGCAAGCTGATGCCATATCTGAGGTTCCATCAGCTAGGCTAACACTGTTTGATGCACCTTGGAGATCCCCAAGAGACTCTTTCCCACCCAGCTTACAAGCCTACTCAAGCTGCTTTCCCATATGAATGGCTGGTCTTGGCTCATGCTGCACAACTTCCTAAATCCTCTCAATCAAGCAACAGCTGGCCTAAGTGAGCTCCAGGTCCAGCACTAGCAGCAGCCAGCCTAGATTCACAGCTTGGCCTAAAATGGGAATCTCCAAGGCCAGCACAAGTAGCAGCTGACTCAGATTTCTTGATAGCTTGGGCAGGGTGGCTCTGGGCAAAACATGGCTGGGTGCTGACCTTCACCTGCACCACCCAAGAGTCCCAGGGCCAGGGCACCCAGTGAACACCTACAGACTATGTCAGAACACCACTCCTCTACCCCTGCACATCTGATCCTTCACAGAGATTGGAGACCGGAGGTAAAGTGGTCACAGCCAATCACTGAAGCTGGCTGGCCTAGGTAAATCCCTCCCATTGATCTGCCAACAGCAACCAAGGCTCAATGACCAGAGGAGGGTGTACTCAGCCCACACGAAGGATGTACCTTGAATACCCAGCTTGGGTGATAGGGGAGGCTGTGCCACTGGACCCTACAGGATGCCACTACCTTAGGCCGCACTACCAAGACATGGAGTCAAGGCAGTTCTACCTAGTACCTAGAAACACAGTGAGTCTGTCGAAATGAGGAGACATAGAAACATGGCCCAAATAAAAGAACAGATAAAAAACTCAAGAAAAAGAGCTAAATGAAATGGAGAGAAGCAATCTCTCAGATGCAGAGTTCAAAACACTGGTTATAAGAATGCTCAAGGAACTTAGCAAGGACCTCGACAGCATAAAATAGATACAGTCAGAAACAAAGGATATACTAATTGAAATAAAGAACAATTTACAGGGAATCAACAGTAGAGTGGATGAAGCTGAGAATCAAATCAATGATTTTGAACATAAGGAAGCAAAAATGACCAATCAGAACAACAAGAAGAAAAAGAAATTTAAAAAAAAAAGGATAGCATAAGCAGCCTCTGGGACAACTTCAAGAGGTCCAATATTTGCATCATAGAGATGCCAGAAGAAGAGAAAGAGCAAGAGATTGGAAATCTATTTGAGAAAATAATGAAAGAAACTTTCCTAATTTGGTGAACGAAATAGACACACAAGTTCAGGAATCACAGAGTCCCAAACAATATGGATGCAAAGAAGTCCACTCCAAGACTCATCATAATTAAAATGTCAAAGGTTAAAAAGATAAGGAGAGATGTGAAAAGCAGCAAGATAAAAGCAGTTATCTACAGGGGAGTTCCCATAAGACTTCAGCTGATTTCTCAAAAGAAATTTTGCAGACTAGAAAGGATTGACAAGAAATTCTCAGCCATGAAAAACAGGGACTTTACAGCCAAGATTGCTCTACCCAGCAAAGATATCATTTAGAATCAAAGGGCAGATAAAGAGCTTCCCAGACAATAAAAAAAACTAAAGGAGCTCATCATCAACAAACCTTTATTATATGAAATGTTAAAGGGACTTATTTAAGAAAAAGATCAAAACTATGAACAATAAAATGGCAAAAATACATATCTATCAACAATTGACTCTAAGAAACAAGCTAAGCAAACAAGAAGAACAGAGACAGAATCATGGATATGGAGGGCATTTTGATAGTTGCCAAATGAAAGGGGGATTTAGGGGAATGGATGAAGAAGTGAGAAGATTAAGAAGTGCAAATAGGTAGTTACAGAATAGCCATGGGGATGCAAAGTACAGTATGGGAAATGGAGTAGCCAAAGAACTTATACACATGACCCACAGACATGAACAATGGAGGGGGCCTTGCCTGAGGGAGTGGGGGTGCTGGGTGGAGGGAGGCAATGGGGGAAAATCAGAACAATTGTAATAGTATAGTCAATAAAATATAACTTTAGAAAAACAAAATCAAAAATAAAAAGAAAGGAAAAAATATCTAAGATAACATTATACTTAATACTATAATACTAAAAGTTTCACCATGAAACTAGAAATAAGTTCAATACTGTTCAACATTGTACTGGAAATCCTAACAGTACAATAGAGAAAAATAAATAGGAAAATTTAAAAAGAAATAAGACACAAATTAAAACTGTCAGGAGTAAAAGAGGCATTATTAATGTCCTACAGACACTAAAATTACAAGTAAATATTATATATTTGTGTTTGTATGCTAGTACATTTGACCCCTTTATGGTTACTGCAATTTCTGATACAGTGGAGTTGAGTGACATGAGTAGAGCAATGGAAGAACAGGAGTGGAAGAGCTGTTGATGGCCAGCATGGGAGACAATCTACCACAGCAGTGTACTAGATGATACTTTGTAAATGCCAGTTCTAACAAGTGTGAAGTAATATCACATTGTTGTTTCAATTTGCATTGGCCTGGTTACTAGTGATATTGAGCATCTTTTCATATACCCGTTTGCCATTCAAATGTCTTCTTTGAGAAAATGTTTATTCAGACCTTTTGCTTATTTTCCAATCAGATTTTTTGTTGTTTTTACATATTGAGTTGTATAAGTTCCTCATATATTTTAGATATTAATCTCTTATTAGATATGTGGTTCAGAAATATTTTCTCCAATTCTGTAGGTTTCCTTTTCTTTTTGTTGATGGTTTAAGTTGCTGTGCAAAAGCTTTTTAGTTTGATGTGGTCCCACTCATTTATTTTTCTGTTTGTTGCCTGAGTTTTTGTTGTCCTATCCAAAAAGTCATTGCTAAGACCTATACCAAGGAGCTTATGCCCTATGTTTCCTTCTAGTAGTTTTACAGTTTTAGGTCTTATGTTTAAGTAATGCATTTTAATTTAATTTTTGTGTATGGTATAAGGGTCTAATTTCATTCTCTTTTTAAATTATATTTTATTGATTATGCTATTACTGTTTTTCCATTTTCCCCCTTTATCCCTGCTCCACCCTACACCTCCAACCTTCCAGCATCCCCCCCTTAGTTCATGTCCATGGGTTGTACATGTAAGTTCTTTGAGTTCTCTGTTTTCTATACCATTTTTGACCACTCCCTGTCTATTTTATGCCTACCAATTATGCTTCTTCTTCCCTGTACCTTTCCTCCCTATTCCTCCCCTCCACCTCCCCACTGAAAACTCTCCATGTGATCTCCATTTTTCTGATTCTGTTACCATTCTAGTTGTTCACTTATTTTTGTTTTCATTGCTTTTCTTTCTTTTATTTTTTTAGGTTCATTTGTTGATAGTCGTAAGTTTGTTGTCATTTTACCGTTCATATTTTTTATCTTCTTTTTCTTAGATAAGTCCCTTTAACATTTCATATAATAAGGGCTTGGTGATGATGAACTCCTTTAACTTGACCTTATCTGGGAAGCACTTTATCTGCCCTTCTATTCTAAATGATAGCTTTGCTGGATAGAATAATCTGGAGTGTAAGTCCTTGACCTTCATGACTTCAAATACTTCTTTCCCACCCCTTCATGCCTGTAAGGTTTCTTTTGAGAAATCAGCTGACAGTCTTATGGGCACTTCTTTGTAGGTGACTCTTTCCTTCCCTCTTGCTACTTTTAAGATTCTCTCTTTGTCTTTAATCTTGGGTAATTTAATGATGATGTGCCTTGGTGTGCTCCTCTTTGGGTCCAACATCTTTGGGACTCTCTGGGCTTCCTGGACTTCCTGAAAGTCTCTTTCCTTCACCAGATTGGGGAAGTTTTCCTCTATTATTTGTTCAAATAAATTTTCAATTTTTTGCTGTTGTTCTTCTCCTTCTGGCACTCCTATAATTTGGATATTGTAATGTTTCAGGTTGTCCCAGAGATTCCTCAGCCTCTCTTCGTTTTTTCGGATTCTTGTTTCTTCATTCTGTCCCAATTGGATGTTTATTTCTTCCTTTTGTTCCAAATCATTGCTTTGAGTCCTGGTTTCCTTCCTGTCACTGTTGCTCTATTTCACTTTGGTATCTTTCATTTGTTTTTTTCATTTTTCGACCAAGCTTAATCAGTTCTGTGAGCATTTTGATTACCAGGGCTTTAAATTCTTCATCAGATAGGTTGGCTATATCTTCCTTGCTTAGCTCTCTTTCTGAGGTTTTGGTCTGTTCTTTCATTTTTACCCTATTTAGCTCAGGGCCCCTAGTAAGCTGTAAGGGGTGAGGACCTTCAGTACTCATCAGGACAGAGCCACTCTCCTTCCTGAGCTACGATGCTGCCTGTGGGGGAGGGGCCAGAGAGGGAACAGTGCAGCTTGCCTGCTCATCTCTAGCACACTTTTCAATGAACTCTTGTGTGAGACTGGGAGTTTCTTCAACTGTAGCAACAGCCATAGTCCACAGCCACCTCTGAGTCTCAGTTTCCCTGTAAGTCAGCCTCTCCCATGCAGCCTGCTCCCCCGCAGCATAGCCAGCCCCACCCTCATGGTTCACTGCCTCACTGTGGTTTCTCTCCGTCCACTGCCTTACCTGTCTGGTTGTTCTGTTTGACTGTTCCTTTAATTCCGTGGTTGTCAGAGTTCCATGAAATTGATTTTCTGGCACTTCTGGTTCTTTATTGCTTTTAGATTTTTTTTTCCCTTTTGGTTGTGTGAGGAAGCAAAGGGTTTCTACATACACCTCCATCTTGGCTGGAACTCTCCAATTTCATTCTTTTGCATGTGGATATCTAATATTCCCAAGACCATTTATTGAAGAGACTCTCTTTTACCACATTGTGTATTCTGGGACCCCTGGTCAAAGATTACCTGACTGTATATGTGTAGGTGTATTTCTGGGCTCTCTATATTCTATTCTACTTATCTGCCTGTTTTTTGTATTAGTACCATACTGTTTTGATTACTATAGCTTTGTGGTATAGTTTGAAATCAGGAATTATGATGTCTCCAGCTTTGCTCGTTTCTCATGATTTCTCTGGCTACCTCAGTTTTTTTGTGATTCCATACAAATTTTAGGTTGTTTTTCCTATTTCTGTGAGAAATCCCATTAGAATATTGATAGGAATTGCACTGAATCTGTAGATCAGTTTGGATAGTATGAACATTTAAACAATATTAATTTTTCCAATCCATGCACACTGTATATCTTTCCATTTATTTATGTTTTCTTTAATTTCTTTTATCAATGTCTTACAGATTTCAGTGTATAGGTCTGAAATTGGTTGAATTTATTCCTAAGTATTATATTCTGTTTGCTGCTATTACAAATGGATTTGTTTTCTTAATTTCTTTTTTGAATAGTTCATTGTTAGTGCCTCCAGCTCCTGATACAGTTTTTAATGAAGACTAATTCCTTCTACAGGGCGGTACCCGTTTCCAAAAGTCACATCAATCCAGAGAGAAAAATCTGAACAAAAGTCCCACAGCAAGAGACAGGAAGGAAGGGAAACTATTCAAACTCTCTGCCTGCCCTCCATAGCACACAATAGCTGAGTCCTTTACTGGAGAATCAGGGCTCCAAAGGAATCCCTATGACCTGGTGTTTTCTGGTTGTTAAGCCTCTGTTTGAGCACAGTCACTATGGTGACAAGTCTGGGATGCTCTGCTCTGAGGGGGCTTATCCCTTCAAATATGCTTCTTGAGTTACCAACAAAGGAATTCATTGATCCTCAACTAATCTCATATTCTCCTGGAAGACCTCTCTCAAGGGGCACTTTCCCCCTTTGCCCCCACAAACCTCCCAGGTTTACACTCTGTTCAGTCAATAACCACATTTATATAGTAATTTACAGTTTACTTTTACCCTCATCACTTCAATTAAGCCCTGAGGAGTCCTCTTTAGTCACACAAGCCTCTTTCACACCAGCTACACAGAAACAAAGTGAGGACCTTGGTTTTAAGGAGTCCTCCCCAGGAAGGCTAGCTGGCATGGGCCCGATAGCATGATTGGGACAGAGAAATGAAGAGTGGGAGGGGCAGGGAGCCAGTCTACTTTTTCTTTTCCAGAAGTAAGAATCCATAATGGCTCATAGTCCTGACAGGCCTGATGCCTACCCCCACCACTGAAGCTCTTCTCAGCCTATTCTAGGTTGCTGTTCTTTCTGGGTTTATACAGGAGTGTCCAACTTTTTGGTGTCTCTGGGCCACACTGAAAGAAGAGTTGTCTTGGGCCACACATTAAATATATTGTGACTAGTAATCACACACACACACACACACACACACACACACACACACAAATCTCATAATGTTTCAAGTAAATTTACAATTCTGTGTTGGGCCGCATTCATAGCCATCCTGGGCTGCATGGAGCCTGAGGGCTGCAGGTTGGACAAACTTGTTCTGCATCAGTCCCAGCCCTAGCTGTTCTGAGAGCAGCAGTCAACCCTGGGAAATTTGTGCTCCCTGCCTTCAGAAGGGTCATCCTTAATCATGAGTCTTGGAGTCAGCCCTGGCTTCCTATAGCATAGTTATAAATGGAAAACTCTCCATTGTTCTCTACTCTATGACAACACTCTATTCTGGTTACCAACTTGTGTAGGTTTTCCTCACAATAAGCAATTCTCAGACAGCAGCTAGGTGCTCTACACTTCCACTCAATTCTGATACTTTCCACTTGGAGATGGTGTCAGATCCCAAAAGACTGCCCAACTTCAGATTCCAGTCATAAGTTCAAGTTGTTACCTGTGCTTCTGAGTAACCAGCTATAAATCTGAGGTTCCCATGACCCACTCCTTGGGTTTAATCATTTACTAGGACAGCTCAGAGAACTCAGGAAAATAGTGTATTTACTAGATTAATGGTTTATTACAAAGGATACTAAAGAACACAAAGGAACATCAGATGAAGTGACATGTAGGATGAGGTCCAGAAAAATCTCAACCACAGAAGCTTGGGGTGCACCACCCTCCAGGCATGTGGGTGCATTCTTGTTTACCAGCCCAGAAGCTCTCCAAACTGTCCTTTTGGGTTTTTATTGAGGTTTCATTACATAGGCATTACTGAATATGTCATTTGCCATTGGTGATTAAGTCAGTCTCTAGCGCCTGTCCCCTCCCAAGAGGTAAAGAGGTGACAATGAAAGTTCCAACCCTCTAATCACCTGGTTGGTTCCCCTGGCAATCAGCCCTCATCCTGTGGTTATCTAGGGGCTTTCCAAAACTCACCTAAATCTTATAAACTCAGATGTGGTCGAAAGAGGCAAAAACAAAGCAAAACAAAAAAACCCCTACCCATTTCATCTTTATGCTCTAGAGCTTTGAATGAAAGATGCCCTATAGTTTTTATCACATAATGAATTAAGGGGGGTGGGGATAGAAATGGAAGGGAGGTGGGGAGGACTGGAGGGGGTGGGCTGGGATGGGAGTAAAAGGCAAAAAACTGTACTTGAACAACAATAAAAATAAAAATAAATAAATCTCACCTTTAGCAGTAACCTAAACAACAAAACAAACAAACAAGCAAAATATAACCAAAGACACTGAAATAGAGAACAGGCTAACAGTAACCAGAGGGGCAAGGGGAGGGAATTTCAGGGGAGAAGGGGAATGGTTTACAGGAACAAGTATAAAAGACACATGGACAAAAACTAGAGCAGGGAGTGGAAATGGGAGGGAGGTGGGGAGGGCTGGGGGGTGGGCTGGGATGGGAGTAAAAGACAGAAAACTGAACATGAACAACAAAAAAAATTTAAAAAAAGAGAAGATTGAGCAAAAATAAATAAATAAAAAATGTATACATAACTAAGAAAAACAAAACAAAACAAAACAAGAAGTTACAAGGAATTTAGGGGCTACTGCCAGGAACCAGGGACAAATTTATTTTATCACAATATCACAATAGGCCTACCTTTTATTAGCTTTATGGTCTTGGGGGAAGTCCTTTAATCTTTCTAAGCCTGTTACCTGATCTGTAAGATAGCAGCAATGACATCTATCCAGAGAACTGTGGTACAATCCTGATCCCCTCCCCATGCTAGCCCACTCTGCTCTCAGTTGTAGGCTGTCTCTAATCCTAAGAAGATTCATAACAAAGAAACAAAAAATGCACCAACCTCACTTCTCCAGCTCCAGTGGCTCTGTCACCTAAACCATTCCTGGGTAACATACAACCTTTCCCCTCAAACAAATAAGGGAGGCTATTCAACCTCACTTGTCATTATTATGAGAGACAATGAGGTGAGAACAAAGATCATCCTAGGAGATAAAACTTCTGGGTTCCAGCCCTCACTGTTCCCTGAGCTCCTTAGCCTTCTCTAGCCTGCAGATGTTTCTTTTGAAATAACTTCCCCGCCTTACCTCCCTGTGGAAGGGTGTTGGACAGGGTGCTCTGTTAGGGTCCTTTCCCGCTCTAAGACCTCTGAGTACTAAACCCATAAAATTAGAATAAATCAGGTTTTGCAGAGACTACTCTTGTCCTCTATGAGTGTTCTGAAGTAGGTCAGATATGTGCAGGACACAACCAGACAAGAAGCATTAAATCCGAGAAGGACTGACCACAAGTGCCCGTCAGAAGTAAGTCCACACAGGAACAGAGCTGAGGGTAGATAGGTGGGGGCGGGGGGCGGGATCAGGGAAAATAGCTGTGAGGGCCATTAAAAAAAAATAAAATCCAATCCCCTTCTTTTTAAAATAAGCATTTTATTTGCGAGTAACTTTAGATTTTTAGAAAAGTTGCTAAGACGATACAGAGAGCTCCTTTATCCAATTTCCCCTAATGTTAACATCTTACGTTACCACAGTACATTTGTCAAAACTAAGAAACCAACATCAGCAGATTACTATTTACTAAATTCCAGGCTTTATTTGGATTTCACCAGTTTTTCCACTAATGTCCTTTTTGTGTTCCAGGATCCAATCCAGGACACCTCATCACTTTTAGAATAAAACATCTCTTAATGGTGAAAGATTTCTAAACTAGAGGCAAGCAGATCTTTATTAAAAAGAGTATCAGATATACTGAAGCTCTTTGTGAGCTCTCTCTTCCCATTTTCATGCCCTTCCCTTTCTCCCCAGAGATAGCCACAATCACAAACTCGTTGTTTATCACTCCCAGGCACGTTTGCATGGGCTCCTAAAATGACAGCGTGAACACTATATGGGGGGGGGGGCAGGAAAAAGCAGGTTTATAGTTGTTTCCACACAGTTGTATGGAAAACAGAGCAATAATTAATAACTAATGATATAAGAATAAACTCTGTGTTTCGCATACTCACAACTGTAAACCTACTGTTGCCCACCCTGTGGTATTATTTTCAAGGCTTTAAAATTTATATAAATAGATAGATTTCTTTGGAGGTTCAAGATGCTGGCATGGTAGGAGGACGCAGATTGCCCTTCCTCCTGCACATGGGAGAAAAACCTAACTGATCTACAGAGGAACAGAGGAATGACAATACCACAGCATATATGAAAATAGGAGATCAAAATCTGTAGCAGACATTGGAAAACTAGATGTGGCAGCCGAGCGACCGGGGGCGGCCCTGAGACTGGAGGTGGCTCTGCAACCGACTGGAGGCGGCCCGGTGACCCGAGGCGGCTCTGCAACCCACTGGAGGTGACCCTGGGTCCTCAGAGGGCTCTGCAACCAGGTTGGAAGCGGCCCTGGGACCCGAGGCGACCCTGCAACTAGAGGAGGGGACTCTGTGGAAGACCCGGAGCTCACATCTGTGATCCTGGGGTGAGTGCACGCAACTCGGGAAACTCGCGGAGCCCACGTCCATAGTCTCGGGTGGGCGCTCGCACCCTGTAGGAGACCCGGAGCTCACAGCAATAGACTTGGGGAGGGTTGGATCTGTAAGAGATCCCAGCTGAAACCCATAAACTCAGGAAAGTGCGCCCTCTGCAGGAGGCTCTGAAATCACACCCAAGGTCCTGCTTGGAGAGTGCCCCATTAGCCCTGGGGACAGTGCGCGGCTGGCACTGAGGACAGTAGCCTAAAGCTGACTGAGTGAGGAACAGGGAGAAAAGAGGTACGAGTCGCCTCGCAGCCTGTTCCAGCCAGCAAGACCAGAAAATCCAGTTTGGCCTGTTTGAAAATAGCAAGAGATTTTTTATTTTTATTTTTTTTGGTTTTTGGGTGGGTTTTTTGCTTTGTTTTGTTTTGTGGGTTTTTTTGTTTGTTTGTTTGTTTGTTTTTGTTTTTTTTGATAGTTGTTTTTTGTCTGTTTAGTTGGGTTTTTTGTTTGTTTGTTTTGGTTTGTTTTTTCGTTTTTGTGGGGTTCTTTTTGTTTTGTTTTGTTTTGATTATATATTTTTTATTTTTTTATTACTTCTACCTTTTTTATCCCTCAATTCCTTTTGCTTCTCTTTACTTCTTTCTTGTTTTATTCCTTCTTCCTTTCTTTCCAATTCCATCTCTCCTTCCTTCCTCTTTCTTTTCTTTTTTCACTTTATTCTTTTCTATTTTTAAATACCCATGAGTGAGGCAAAAAAATCCTAGAACTGTGAAAAAACCAGAGTTGGACCAAAAGAGGGGGTATTCCAACAGCTGAGACAGTGGAAGCTGTGAACACCAGGATACCTGAAGGAGACTACACCACTGAATCTCACAGGTATTCCACCACAGAAGTTCACACCATAAACCCAGGTAGCCAGAACAGATCAATTTAACAAGCTGAGGTTTACAAGAAGAATATCACAAACAATGAGAAGACAAAGAAACAATCCCCAAATGAAAGGAAAGGAGGAAGCCCCAGAAAGAAGCCTAAATGAAACAGAGGCAACTCAACTATCAGATAAGGAGTTCAAAGAAATGGTTGTCAGGAAGCTCCATGAGCTCTCAATGAGCTACCAGAAACTACAGGGAAGCTACGATGAACTCACTGCAAACTATATCAACATGAAAAAGGAAATAGAAACTATAAAAGGGCCAAAAGGAAATGAAGAATACAATTTCTGAACTGAAGAACACAGTAGAAGGAATGAAAAGCAGAATCAATGAAGCAGAGGATCAAATCAGTGAGTTGGAGGACAAAGTAGAAAAAAGCAGCCAGAAAGAGCAAGAAAAGGAAAAGAGGCTCAGAAAGAATGAAGAGGGATTAAGAGAAATGCAAGACAACATGAAACGAAATAATATCCATATAATAGGGATACCAGAAGGAGAAGAAGAAGAGCAAGGGATAGAAAACCTATTTGAAAAAGTAATGATGGAAGACTTCCCTCATTTGGTGAGAGAAAAAGTCACACAAATCCAGGAAACACAGAGAGTCCCTATCAAGAGGAACCCAAACAGGCCCATTTCAAGACACATCATCATTAAAATGGCAAACTTCCAAGACAAAGACAGAATCTTAAAGGCAGCAAGAGAGAAAAAGGAAGTAACATACAAGGGAGCCCCGATAAGGTTAGCAGCTGACTTCTCAATGGAAAAGCTCCAAGACAGAAGACAATGGCAAGAAATATTCCAAGTAATGAGAATCAAAGGCCTACAACCAAGACTACTTTATCCAGCAAAGCTTTCAATCAAGATAGAAGGACAAATAAGGAGCTTCCCAGACAAAAAAAAGTCTAAAAGAATACACCTCTACCAAACCAGTTCTGCAAGAGATACTAAAGGGACTGCTTTAAGGAAAGAAAGGAAAAGAGAGAGAGAGGAACACAGGTACGAAAATGGCAATGAATCAGTACCTATCAATAATAACCTTAAATGTAAATGGATTAAATGCTCCAATCAAAAGACATAGAATAGCTGAATGGATAAGAAGGCATGACCCACACATATGCTGCCTACAAGAGACCCACCTCAGGACAAAAGACCTACACAGACTCAAAGTGAAAGGATGGAAACAAATTTTCCAAGCAAATGGACAGGAAAAAAAGGCCGGGGTAGCAATACTCATATCAGACAAAATAGACTTCAAAAGAAGAGCTATAAAGAGAGACCCAGAAGGTCACTTCATAATACTCAAGGGAAGAATCCACCAAGAAGACATAAACATTGTAAATATATATGCACGCAACATAGGAGCACCTAAATACATCAAGAAAATCTTAGAGGACTTTAAGAAAGATATTGACAGCAACACAATTATAGTAGGGGATTTTAACACCCCACTGTCAAAAATGGACAGATCTTCCAAACAAAATATCAACAAAGATATTGTGGCATTGAACAGTACTCTAGACGAATTGGACTTAGCTGATATATATAGAACCCTTCATCCCAAAGAAACTAAATACACATTTTTTCAAATGCACATGGAACATTTTTAAAGATAGACCACATGATAGGACACAAACCAAGCCTCAACAAATTGAAGAAAATTGAAATCATACCAAGCATTTTCTCCAACCACAAGGGACTGAAACTAGAAACCAACTTGATGGGGAAAATCCCCAAACCATCAAAATCATGGAGATTGAATAGCATGCTATTAAACAATGAATGGGTAAAGAATGAAATTAGGGAAGAAATCAAAAAGTTTCTGGAAACAAATGAAAATGAACTCACAACAACCCAAAACTTCTGGGACACAATGAAGGCAGTCCTCAGAGGGAAGTTCATAGCAATGCAGGCCTACCTAAAGAAGATAGAAACATTTCTAACAAACGACTTAACCCTACGCCTACAAGAACTTGAGGAACAACAACAAAGACAGCCCAGGGCAAGTAGAAGGAAGGAAATAACCAAGATCAGAGCAGAATTAAATGACATAGAGACTAAAAGCACAATCCTAAGGATCAATGAATCCAGGAGCTGGTTCTTTGAAAAGACAAACAAAATCAACAAGCCTTTAAGCAGGCTCATCAAGAAAAAAAAGAGAGAGGACTCAAATAATCACAATCAGAAATGAAAAGGGAGAGATTACGACTGACACCACAGAAGTACAAAGGATTGTAAGAAATTACTACGAAGAACTGTATGCCAAGAAATTTGAAAACCTAGGTAAAATGGACAAGTTTCTAGAAAAATATAATCTCACAAAACTCAAAGAAAAAGAAACAGAAAGCCTGAACAGACCATTAACAGCTGATGAAATTGAAGCAGTAATCAAAAAACTCCCAGCACACAAAAGCCCTGGACCAGATGGTTTCACAGGAGAATTCTACAAAGCATTTAAGGAAGAGCTAACCCCTATCCTACACAGACTATTCCAAAAAATCCAAAATGATGGAAGACTCCCAAACTCTTTTTATGAAGCCAGCATCATCCTAATCCCAAAACCAGATAAAGACACAACAAAGAAAGAAAACTTCAGGCCAATATCACTGATGAACATAGATGCTAAAATCCTCAAAAAAATATTGGCAAACCGCATCCAACAATACATTAAAAAGATCATACACCATGACCAAGTGGGATTCATCCCAGGGATGCAAGGATGGTTCAACATTCGCAAATCAGTAAATGTAATACATCACATAAACAAAAGCAAAGACAAAAATCACATGATCATATCAATAGATGCGGAAAAAGCTTTTGATAAAGTACAACACCCATTTATGATAAAAACACTCAGCAAAGTGGGAATAGAGGGAGCATTCCTCAACATAATAAAGGCCATATATGAGAGACCTACAGCCAACATCATACTCAATGGGCAAAAACTGAAATCTTTCCCACTAAGATCAGGAACAAGACAAGGCTGTCCACTTTCACCACTTTTATTCAATATAGTATTGGAAGTCTTAGCCACAGCAATTAGACAAGAAAAGGAAATAAAAGACATCCAAATTGGAAAGGAGGAAACAAAACTATCATTGTTTGCAGATGACATGATAGTGTACATAGAAAATCCTATAGATTCGGCCAAAAAGCTGCTCGACATAATAAATGAATTTGGCCAAACAGCCTAATACAAAGTCAATATCCAAAAATCAAAGGCATTTTTTGTATACCAACAGTGAAACAGCAGAAGCAGAAATCAAGAAAAAAATCCCTTTCGATATAGCAAAAAGAAAAATAAAATACCTAGGAATAAACCTAACCAAGGAGGTAAAAGACCTGTATGCAGAAAACTACACAACACTGAAGAAAGAAATCAAGGAAGACACAAACAAATGGAAGCATATACCGTGTTCATGGATCAGAAGAATTAATATCATCAAAATGTCCATACTACCCAAAGCAATTTACAGACTCAATGCAATACCTATTAAAGTTCCAATGGCATATTTCACAGACATAGAACAAACACTTCAAAAATTTATATGGAATCATAACCGACCCCGAATAGCAGCAGCAATTTTGAGAAAGAAAAGCAAAGTAGGAGGGATCATAATACCTGATACCAAACTGTATTACAAAGCCACTGTAATCAAAACAGCCTGGTACTGGCACAAGAACAGACACATGGACCAGTGGAACAGAACAGAGAGCCCAGAAATAAACCCAAGTCTCTACAGTCAATTAATATTCGACAAAGGAGGCAGCAACATAAAATGGAGCAAAAATAGCCTCTTCAACAAGTGGTGCTGGGAGAACTGGACAGCTACATGCAAAAAAATGAAACTTGAGCACCAACTTACACCATACACAAAAATAAATTCAAGGTGGATAAAAGATTTAAATATAAGCCATGACACCATTAAAATCCTAGAGGATAACATAGGCAGGAAAATCTCAGATATTTCACGCAGCAATATTTTTACGGATATGTCCCCTAGAGCAAGTGACATAAAGGAAAGAATAAACAAATGGGATCTCATCAAAATAAAAAGCTTCTGCACGGCTAAAGAAAACAGTATTAAAATAAAAAGAGAACCAACTGTATGGGAAAATATATTTGACAATGATACCTCAGACAAGGGATTAATCTCCAAAATATATAAAGAAGTTACAAGACTCTACTCTAAGAAGACAAGCAACCCAATTAAAAAATGGGCAAAGGATTTGAACAGACACTTCTCCAAGGAGGACCTACAGAGGATCCAGAGACACATGAAAAGATGCTCAGTATCACTAGCTATCAGAGAGATGCAAATTAAAACTACAATGAGATACCAGTTGACACCAGTCAGAATGGCCTTCATAAACAAAGCAACAAACAGCAAGTGTTGGAGAGGTTGTAGAGAAAAGGGGACCCTAGTGCACTGTTGGTGGGATTGCAGATTGGTACAACCACTATGGAAAACAGTATGGAATTTTCTAAGAAAACTAAAAATGGACATACCTTTTGACCCAGCAATTCCACTGCTTGGATTATATCCTAAGAACCCTGAAACACCAATCCAAAAGAACCTATGCATCTCTATGTTCATAGCAGCACAATTTACAATAGCCAAGTGCTAAAAGCAACCTAGGTGCCCATCAGTTAATGAATGGATCAAAAAACTATGGTACATTTACACAATGAAATTCTATGCAGCAGAAAGAAAGAAGGAGCTCCTACCCTTTGCGACAGTGTGGATGGAATTAGAGTATACATAATCTGTATACTCATAGCTTCGCATCATGCTGAGCGAAATAAGCCAGGCAGTGAAAGACAAATACCGTATGATCTCACCTTTAACAGGAACCTAATCAACAAAACAAACAAACAAGCGTAATATAAACAAAGACACTGAATTTGAGAACATTCTGACAGTGACCAGAGGGGGAGGGGAGGGAATTTCAGGGAAAAAGGGGAACGGTTTAGAGCAACAAGTATAAAGGACACATGGACAAAAACTATGGGGGTTGGAAATGGGAGGAAGGTGGGGAGGGCTGGGGTGGTGAGCTGGGGGCGGGGTAAAAGACAGAAAACTGTACAATATTAACAATTAAAAAGTACTGATTAAAAAAATAATAATAAAATAAAATTTATATAAATATTATTCTTTTCATATCTTTCCATAAC
The DNA here is from genome assembly GCA_039655065.1 of Glossophaga mutica. NCBI lineage: Eukaryota > Metazoa > Chordata > Mammalia > Chiroptera > Phyllostomidae > Glossophaga > Glossophaga mutica. The sequence goes on along the minus strand of CM077304.1, from coordinate 120,508,399 downwards.
TTGCTTCTTTCATTCAACATGGTTCCTGAGATCAATGTGTTAAGAATTAGTTCTTTTTAATGCTATACATAACATGTATAGTATTTCTTTTTATGAGTACAGCACTATTATCCATTCTCCTACTAATGGACATTTAGACTGTTTCCTATATTTTGCTGCAATAAACATTTTAATGCATGTTTGCTGATGTACACAAGATTCTCCATCTAGGACTGGAATTTCTGGGTTAAAAGCTGTAACCAAATTGTTTCCTAAAGCTGTGGTGCTGATTTACACTTCTTTCAGCAGTGAATGATTCTGTTGCTTCAGATCCTCATCCACACTTGGAAGTCCACTTATTTTACAAGGTAATTGGGCAGAATCGGCATCTTCATAACGAGTCTTCCAGTTCATGAACACAGATTTTTTCTCTACTCATTTAGGATTTCTTTCAGTGATTGTAATTTTCTCCAAAAATATTCTTGTACATGTTTTAATGAAAAGTACTTCTAGGTATGTTGAGGCTTTTATTACTACTAAAAATGGATCCTTTATTTATTAATTTTTCTAAATGGCTATTATTGGTAAATAGGATTTTGATATGTTGATTTAGTTTCTAGGGAAATTTATAAGCTCTTACTTTATATTCTCCACTAAAAAACTCCATGAAAATCATATTGTATACAAATAAGGACACTTTCATCTTTTCAATATTCACATAATTTTTTGTCTTATTGTGTTGTCTAGAACAATACTTAATATAAATGGTGACAGAGGACATCCTTATCTTTTTCATGACTATACTGAAAGGGAGCCTAGAATCTTAGTGTTAAAAATAGCTTTTGCTGTAATATTTTGATGGATGCTCTTTATCAAGTTAAGGAAATTCCCTTTTATTTTTAGTTTCCTGAGTAGTTTGTTTCAATCAAGAATGAATTGAAACTACTAAATTCTAAATACTAAATTCTAAATTTTAGTATTCTAACTAGAATACTAAATTCTGACAAATGTTTTTTCTGTATCTTATAGACCATAGATATTATTAATCTCTTAATGTGGTTTGTTACATTAACATATTTTCTGTGTTGGACCATCTTTAATTCCTTGCATAAACTCTACTGAGTCAGAATGTAAATATTTCAAATACATTAGTAAACATTTCATAAGCATCTATTTTATAAATGAGACTGATCTATAATTTACTTTCTTGTATTTTTCTCATCTGGTTGGGGTATTTAGATTATATTGTCATTATAAAAGTAGATAGTATTTCCTCATTTTGTACTCTTTTAACCAAGCTGTGAAATATTATATAATTCCTAGAAGTTGAACAAACTACAGGTATAAATCATCTAAAGCTGATACTTTTGTGGGGAGAAAGTCTTTTGGCAATCAGTTTAATTTCTTTAATGATTGTTGCTTTATTGTAGTTTTCTGTTTATTTTGAAGTAGTTATGGCAAATTATATTTGCCTAGAAAACTCTGTCTTTTCCCAATCCAAATTTTGGCATAAACATTTTTAGAGTATAGTCTTATGGTTTTTATTATCTATTTCATATGTTTAGTTGTATTTCTTTTTCAAAAATATTTGTGGTTTTTTGAGAAAAAGGTATTACTAGGAATTTATTTATTTTATAATTTTTTAATCTTCCAAATTTTTTTATATTTAATTTCATTTGTCTCCCTATTTTTGTTTCCTTCCTTCTACTTATCTAAAGGCTTATTTTGTTCTTTTTCTAGTTTCTTTTTCTCTTTGGTTTTTTTTTCCTTTTTAAATTTTTGTTTCCTCTTCTTTTTGTAGTTTCTTGACATGGACATGTACAGCAAACAATAATAGTTGCCTACACAATATTTATTCTCCCTTTGTTCCTTACGAATGTAACCCAATTTGATTTGGGAAGGCAAAGTGCCAGGCTAAGAAACAAACTATACTTCCCAGGCTATCTTGCATCCAATGAACTACATATGATACAGTTCTTACTAATGACATGCAAGTGGAAGTTGCTGGGCAGGGCTTCCAGGAAAGCCCTTTACATAAAAATAGCTGACTTAGCTAGTACATGCCTCTTTCACAATCTGTCCTTTCTTTTCTCCATCATGCTTGGAATATGTATACAAAGCTGGAGGTAAAGCAGTCACCTTACAACCATGAAGCAACAAGTACGTGTTTGAAAGTTAAGTGTAGGTGACTGGAAAATTAGAAGAGCCTGGGATCTTCATGGCAAAATGGAGTCTCCCCATCTGACTTGGACTTTCTATCTTCAAATTTCTGGTTATATGACAAACGTTAGTCCTCTAGCTCATTTAGATTCTCTTTCACACATAGCCCAATACAATTAAACATAATGTAATATTCAACATGTTTTTTTATATTTTAAAATTTTTATTAATGCATTTAAGGCCATAAATTTTCCTCAATGAATAGCTTTATTGACTTTACCAAGAGATGAACTGTGCTGGCCTAGACCAGAAAGACCACGTGGCCAACCCAAAGAATTATGATATAGGTAAAAATGGCTATACTTTAAGTCTTAAATTTGAGGTGCTTTTTTTAATGCAGCAAAAGCTAACTAATACAGATACTGGTTTTAAGAGTGGGGTTCAGCCATAACAAAAACATAAAATATGTGGTATTGGCTTTGGATTAGGAGGACAGTGGCTAGAAAAATCTTTAAGGAAACAGCTTGGAAAGAGTGGAAAATGGATTGAAAACTGTTACGGTGGCTTGGAAAGTGATGATTTCTGTTATGTAGAGATAGAACAATTGGTAAAACTAAAGCCTGAAGTAACTTGAAGAAGAAAAAAATGAACCCAATGAACTTTCAGCTCCAGCTGAGTAGGTCTCCAGACAGAATATGGAGAGAGTTAGTTGAGTGTTCCTAATTGCATATGATAAAGTATGGCAAGACAAAGATGAGCTAAAAAAAGGAAATACTCCATTTGGAACCAGAATTTAGATTAAATGCATAAGGCCCAGGACCTGCTGTGTTGGAAAATAAAACTGTTTCTCATTTCTAGTCTCCCCATATTTGATAATCTTTGAGTATAAGATTCTCAAAATAATAGAAGGATTTTAGACAAAGGGCAAATCAAGGATGTGGCCATTTGTTAAGATCTCTGAAAGATTTAAGGAAGTGCCAAGTATATCTTCTTAGCTAGACAAGAAAAAATATTAAGAGCATGAGAGAAGCTTAATCCCAAATCACTGTGAACAAATCTAGAGAGGAAAAAAACAAACCAGTGGCTTTTGTCCAATGAGGTGGACAATAACCTGTGACATAGAAATTGCAAAATGTTTTAAAGAAAACCATACCATTCATCCATCAGGAAATGACTAGATCAAAAAACTGTGGTACATTTACACAATGGAATACTACACAACAAAAAGAAAGAAAGAGCTCCTACCCTTTGCCACAGCATGGATGGAACTGGAAAGCTTCATGCTAAGTGAAATAAGCCAGGCGGTGAAAGACAAACACCATATGATCTCACCTTTAAGTGGAACCTAATCAACAAAACAAACAAGCAAGCAAAATATAACCAGAGACATTGAAATTGAGAACAGGCTAACAGTGACCAGAGGGGGAAGGGAGGGAATTTCAGGGGAAAAGGGGAACGGTTTACAGGAACAAGTATAAAGGACTCATGGACCAAAACTAGGGGGTGTAGAAATGGGAGGGAGGTGGGGAGGGCTGGGGTGGTGGCCTGGGGGAGGGGTAAAAGACAGAAAACTGTACAATATCAACAATTTAAAAAATACTGATTAAAAAGAAAAAGAGTGGGCCCTTGACCAGAGAGGATCAGTGTCCTTTTAAGAAGAGACAGGAGAGAGCCTGCACCCTCCACCGCCCCACCATGTGAGGACACAGTGAGAAGGCAGCCACCTACAAACCAGGAAGGGAGCTCTTACCAGAAACCAAATCATATTTGATATTGAACTTCCTAGCCTCCAAAATTGTGACAAATAAATGTCTCTTATTTAAGCCACCCAATCAACAGTATTTTGTTTTGACAGCCCAAGCAGACTCATACCATTGGTCTTTTTCCCCATTCATATTCTGCAGTTGCACTACAATATGTCTAATTGTGGGTTAACTTTCATTTAACCTTCATAATATTAGAATGTGCTTTTGATCTAAGAACTCATATTGTTACTCACCTCTAGAAAATTATTTGCCATTTATTTATGTATTTCATCTCTTTTGCCCTCACCAGGTCAGGTGGCTCAGTTGTTTGAAGCCTTATCCCGTGGACCAAAAAAAGGTGGCAGATTCAATCCCCAGTCAGGTCATATACTAGATTGTGGGTACGAACCCTGGATGGTGTACATATGAGAGGCAACTGATTAATATTTCTCTCTCACATCGATGTCTCTCTGTCTCTCTCTGTCCCCCTTTCTTTCTCTCTAACAAATTGATGAAAAACATTTCCTTGGGTAAGGATTAAAATATACATTATATTTTCTATCTAGAAAAAGTCCAGCCATTTTGATAAAACAAGAACAGTTTATATGACATTGATGTAAACTGGAAGCCAAGGGGAGTGGACTGGAATGCACCTGCATGAATGAAAACTTCATGGTACTAGTCAGTGAGGGCAGAAGACATGGTTCAGTGAGCATGTGTACTGTGTGGCCATTGCATTCAAAATGACTGAGCAAGTATGGCAACAAATCTACATCAAATTTTGTGTTAAGCTTGAACATTCCTCTGCAGACACTATTAGGATGATTCAGAAGGCCAAGGTTATGGGCAACTGGTAATTGGCAGCTTCATCACCACAATGCACAAGCTCATGGATCACGTCTTACACAGAGTTTTTGGTGAAACATCAAACCACCCAGGTGACTCAGCCCCCCTACAGGACAGATTTGGTGCCCTGTGACTTCTGGCTCTTCCCAAAACTAAAATCACCTTTGAAAAGGAAGAGATTGCAGACCATCGATGAGATTCAGAAAAATATGACAGACCAGCTCATGGCAATTGGGAAAACTGTGAGGTCCTAAGGTGCCTACTTTGAAGGGGACTGAGGTGTCATTGTCCTATGTACAATGTTTCTTGTATCTTGTATCTTCTTCAATGAATGTCTCTGTTTTTCATAGCACAGGGCTGGGTATTTCTGAACAGACCATATATATGCATATGTACGCACGTGCACACACACACACATATGCTTGTCTTTCATTCCCTCTGTTTTCTCTGTAACTTTTATTAAAGAATGTTAAGTCTGTCAATTCACCTTTTATATTTCTAACTGCTCTTTCATACTTTTTAATGATACATCTTTATATTTCTATGCTACAGACAGAGTAAATCCCTCTGCACTATTTTCCAATTTGTTAACTCATGCTTCAACGATATCTAGGTATCAGTATAGCCTATTATATCTTTATTTCAAAACTACATTTTTAATTTCTACAGTTTAATTTTTTCTGTAGATGGATGTAATTTTTTATTTATTTTGTAATTAAATATTTTATTGTTATTCTGTTACAGTTGTCCCATTTTTTTTCCTTTGTCCTCCTCTGCCCAGCCCACCCCCTACTACCACAGTCATTCCCCACCCTGTTGTCCATGTTCATGGGTCACTCATATATGTTCCTTGCCTAGTCCCTTCTCTTTCTTTCCACCCTTATCTCCCTCTGGTCACTGTCAGTCTGTTCCTTGTTTCCATGCCTCTGGTTCTATTTCAATCACTAGTTTATTTTGTTTATTATATTCCTCTTATAGGTGAGATCATATGATATTTGTCTTTCACCAACTGGCTTATTCTACTTAGCATAATGTTCTCCAGTTCCATTCATGCTGTGGTGAAAGGTAGGAATTCCTTATTTCATTCTGCTGCATAGTGTTCCATTGGGTAAATGTGCCATCATTTTTTGATCCACTCACTGATGGACACTTAGGCTGCTTCCTGGACGTGGCTACTGTACATAGTGCTGCTATGAACAAAGAGGTGCATAGGTTATTTTGAATTGGTGTTTCAGGATTCTTAGGGTATAGTCCCAGCAATGGAATCTGGGAGTCAAAGGCAGTTCCATTTTTAGTTTTCTGAGAAAATTCCATACTGTTTTCCAAAGTGGCTGTACCAGTCTCCCACCAACAGTGTACTAGGGTTCCCTTTTCTCCACATCATTGCCAGCACTCATTTTCTATTGATTCATTGATGATAGCCATTCTGACCAGAGTGAAGTGGTATCTCATTGTTGTTTTAATTTGCATCTCTCTGATGGCTAGTGATGTTGAGCATCTTTTCATATGTCTATGGGCCCTCTGTATGTCCTCCTTGGAGAAGTGCCTGTTCAGGTCCTTTGCCCAATTTTTAATTGGATTATTTGTTTTCCCAGCATTGATAGTATCTAAATAATGCATTGGATCAAATGGACTTAACCAACATGTATAGAACCTTTCATACCAAAGAAGCAAAACCCACATTCTTTTCAAATGCACATGGAACATTTTAAAAGGTAGGCCACATGACAGGACACAAAACAAGCCTCAAAAAATTCAAGAAAATTGAAATCACATCAAACGTTTTCTTGGACCACACGAGTATGAAACTAGAAATCAACCTCAAAGAAAAAACTAAAAAATATTCAAACTCATGGAGACTGAATAGCATGCTATTAAACAATGAATGGGTTAGTAATGAGACCAAAAGAGAAATCAAAATTTTCTGGAAACAAATGAAAATGAACACACAATAGTCCAAAACCCATGGGACACACAAAGGCAGTTCTGAGAGAGAAGTTCATAGTGATAAAGGCCCACCTAAAATACATAGAAGCATTTCAAATCAACAACCTAACACTATATGTACAAAATCTGGATGAACAACAACTGGTAAAGCCCAGAGTGAGTAGAAGGAAGGAAATAACCAAGATCAGAGCAGAATTAAATGACACAGAAACTAAGAACAATTCAAAGGAACAATAAATCCAGGAGCAGGTTATTTGAAAAGATAAACAAAATTAACAAGCCTTCAACATGACACGTCAAGAAAAAATGGGAGATGGCCCAAACAAATAAAATCAGAAATGGAAGAGGAGACACCACAAAAACACAAAGGATTGTAAGAAATTATTACAAACAACTATATGCCAAAAAATTTGAAAACTGGGTTAAATGGACAAATTTCTACAAACATATAATCTTCCAAAACTGAATCAAGAGAAGCAGAAAGCCTGAACAGACCAGTAACAGCTGACAAATCAAAGCAGTTATCAAAAACTCCCAGCACACAAAAGCCCTGGATCAGATGGTTTCACAGGAGAATTTTACAAAACACTTAAGGAAGAGATAACCTCTATCATTCTCAGAGTATTCCAAAAAACCCAAGAAGAGGGAAGACTCTCAAACACTTTTTATGAGGCCAGCATCATCCTAATCCCAAGGCCAGATAAAAAGACAACAAAGAAAGAAAACTACAGGCCAATATTGATAAAGAACACAGACACTAAAATTCTCAACAAAATACTGGCAAACTGCATCCAGCAATACATTAAAAAGACCATGTAAAAATACATTAATACACCATGATAAAGTGGGATTCATCCCAGGGATGCAAGGATGGTACAACATTCACAGATCAATAAATGTAATACATCATCTAACAAAAGGAAAGACAAAAATCACATATCATATCAATACACTCAGAAAAAGCATATAATAAAGTAGAGCACCCATTTATGATAAAAAACACTCAACTAAGTAGGAGAAGAGAGAGCCTACCTCAACATAATAAAGGCCATATATGAAAAACCTACAGCCAACATCATGCTCAATAGGCAAAAACTAAAAGCTTTCCCACTAAGATCAGGAACAAGACAAGGTTGTCCACTTTCGCCACTTCCATTCAACATAGTATTGGAAGTTCTAGCCACAGTGATCAGACAAGAAAAAGAAATAAAGGCATCCAGATTGGAAGGAAGGTAGTAAAACCGTTATTGTTTGTAGATGACATGAGAGTGTACATAAAAAATCCTATGGACTCCACCAAAAAACTACTTGACATAATAATTGAAATTGGCAAAGCAGTGGGATACAAAGTCAATATTCAGAAATTGAAGGCATTTTTGTACACCAACAATGAAATATGAGAAATGGAAATCAGGAAAAATATCCCATTTGATAGAGCAACAAGAAAAATAAACTAGGAATTAGTACCTAGGAATAAACCTAACCAAAGAGGTAAAACTACCTGTACTCAGAAAACTGCACAACCCTGAAAAAAGAAACTAAAGAAGACACAAAAAAAATGGCAACATATACCATGTTCATGGATTGGAAGAACTAACATCATCAAAATGTCCACACTGCCCAAAGCAATTTATAGATTCAATGCAATCCCTATTAAAATACCAATGGCATATTTCACAGATATAGAACAAACTCTCCAAAAATTTATATGGAACCATAAATGACCTGAATAGCCACAGCAATTTTGAGAAAGAAGAACAAAGTAGGAGGGATCAGAATACCTGACATCAAACTATATTAAAAAGCCATGGTAATCAAAACAGTCTGGTACTGGCATAAGAACAGACCCCTAAATCAATAGAACAGAATAGAGAGCCCAGAAATTAACCCAAGTCTCTATGGTCAATTGATATTCAACAAAGGGGGCAGAAGAATAAAATGTAGTAAAAATAGCCTCTTCAACAAATGGTGTTGGGAGATCTGGACAGCTACATGCAAAACAATGAAACTCGACCATCAATTTACACCATACACAAAAGTAAACTCAAGATAGATAAATGAGTCAAATATAAGTCACAATACCATAAAAGTCCTAGAGAAGAACATAGTCAGGAAAATCTCAGATATTCCATGCATCAGTATTTTTACCAACATGTCCCCTAGAGCAAGAGACATAAAGGAAAGAATAAACAAATGGGATCTCATCAAAATAAAAAGCTTCTGTACGGCTAAAGAACACATCAGCAAAATGAAAAGGAAACCAACCATATGGGAAAATGTATTTGCAAATGATACCTCAGACAATGAGAACTCACATAACTCCACTCCAGAAGATAAACAACCCAATTAAAAAATGGCCAAAGGATCTGACAGACACTTCTCCAAGGAGGACATACAGAGGGCCCAGAGACATATGAAAGGATGTTCAACATCACTAGCCATCAGATGCAAATTAAAACCACAATGAGACACCACCTCACACTGGTCAGAACGGCCATCATAAACAAATCAACAAACGATAAGTGCTGGCAAGGTTGTGGAAAAGAGAGAACCCTAGTACACTGTTGGTAGGATTGCAGACTGGTGCAGCCACTGTGGAAAACAGTATGGAATTTCCTCAGAAAAAAATGGAATGGCCTTCTGACCTGGGAACTCCTCTGCTGGGATTATACCCTAAGAATCCTGAAACACCAATTCAAAAGAACCTATGCACCCCTATGTTCACAGCAGCATTATTTACAATAGCCAAGTGCTGGAAACAGCCTAAGTGCCCATCAGTAAATGAATGGATCAAAAACGTGTGGTACATTTACACTATGGAATACTATGCAGCAGAAAGAAAGAAGGAGCTCCTGCCCTTTGCAACAGCATGGATGGATCTGGAGAGCATTATGCTAAGTGAAATAAGCCAGGTGGTGAGGGACAAATACCACATGATCTCACCTTTAACTGGAACATAATCAACAAAAGAAAAAAGCAAGCAAAATATAACCAGAGACATTGAAATTAAGAACAAACTGACAGTGACCAGAGGGGAGTGGGGAGGGGATAATTGGGGTAAGGAACTTCAGGAACTACTATAAAGGACACATGGACAAAACCAAGGGGGAGGGTGGAAACAAGGGAGGGAAGTGGGTTTGGCTGGGGTTGGGGGGAGTGGTGGGGGAAAATGCAGACAACTGTAATTGAAAAACAGTAAAATAATTAAGCAAAAAAAACCCTCTTTTTGTTTGGAACACTTTATGTACTGCCTGGTAGTTTTTCCAGAATTGCAAATCACTTGCTTACGACCCTTGAATAAAATTTCATCATTTAATTCTAGTGAAGCCTTCCAATTCATTTATGTTGGGTTGGCATATCTGTTTATCTCCTGGGACCTTCCCAGAAATGGTCTAAGCAGTGAGTGGGACAAGAAAAGGCACAACTATCTTGGCACTAACCACCAAGAGGTTACTTTGTATGCTTGCTTATTTTTGCTTTGCTTTTGCCCACCCTATCCTAACGGAGCCAGTTTTCCATTTATCTACCATACTCATTCAAATATTTATTGATAATGATAATGACAATAACAGCTCCTTTTTAATGGGGACCGTTGATATGTACAATGCATTTTATATGCCCATTTAATCTTCACAACAGCTAGTCATCCAAAATAGACAATGTTATCCTCATTTTTCAATAAATGAAACAGATTTAAGAAGTTCAGTGCTTTCTCAAAGTCACACAGGCTGGAGCTTGAGTTTGGTTAGGACTTGAAAACCCGTACTGTTTTTGCTTTGTAATCTGAGGACATCTATTTTTTGGTATCAAGAAATTGTGTGTGAATGAACTATGGACCTAAGTTTTCAAACTAGGCAATGCCAGCATAAAACAGCCCATGCTAGAGCTGTCACTTGGCCTGCATGTATTAATTTCCCCTTCCACTACGATTCTACTGCTTGTGTTTCTGGGGCCTGGGGCCCAACCACTCTCAGTTACAGGCAGAATGCAGAGGTTCCAAGAACTTTTGGGTCCCTACTGGTATTAGATTCTGGGCCCTTCTCAGTTAGTGCCCTGAAGTTTGGTAGTTTTCTTGCTGCTGCTGCTGCTGCTGCTGCTGCTGCTGCTGCTGCTAAAGCTCCGAGGATCTGTCTGCTTGTCAAGCTTATTTTTATCACTTGTGATGGTGCCCAGATCCTGTGGTATTGGCCTTGGCCCTGATGATGGTATAATAGGCAGAAAAATGCAGAGTGGAACTTGAAAGGACTGAGAGGTCTCCAGAGTAGAAAAAGCCTCAAAGTACTAAGGAAAGAAAAATTAGAGCTGGTTCCCCAGAAATGTGAACAGGCTCTAACCTCTCACCCACTCCTTTGGCCCCTTTGGTCACTCCCTGGACAGCCTGAAATAACCATAGACATCAGGTCACCAAAATGTTTCCCTCCACCCCATACTGAAACCAAATGTGCTGAGTGCTTGGTGCACATTGTTTCGTTTAATCCTTACAACATCCTATGATGTGTAGGTACTAGTATCTCCATTTTATAGATGAGAAGAACAAGAGAAAGAGTTTTATAATTTACACAAAATCACATGACTTACAGATAGCAGAGCTAGGATTTGAAACTAAGCAGTTTGATACAGAGGCTGTATTCTAAACCACCATAAAAATAGCCTCACGGCATAGACCAGAAAAGATAGATATAAAATCTGTATGTGTACATAGTTAGTTGTAAAGATTTGAGGGGATTGAGTTATGACAACTCCTATTTTGACTGGTGAAAGGGCTATACTTTTTGACCTTTCCGTACACTTACTTCAAAGGGATGCCTGCTCAGTTGTAGGGGACAGAAGAGTCCTTGGCACATAGCACATTTCACTCATAACACTCATTTAATAAGTGTTAGCTGGTATAGAAGCCCTTTTAAATAACCTCCACTTACCAGGATTACCCTTTTTGGCAACATTTCCTGTTCCCTCTATACAAGATACTGACTGATGCCACATCATGCTGAATGTTTAGGGCCAGTAGGTTATTGTCAGTTCTCCAGTCCACCTGCACCCTTCTGCTCCCTCCAGGTAAGCTATCAGCTGGCCTGTCCCAACAACCACTTGTGCCAATTCTATTCATTAAATTATATAGCTAACTTTACATACAATTCAGCCTGACTCAGTCGCACTGCATGTTAGCCATTTCCAAAAATCTAATCCATGTTCAAAAGACGAAGCTGTATTGTAACACAAGATATTAAAAAGACTGTCCAAAGATCATATAAAGAGCTTCTGTAACTCAAGAAGAAAAAGATAAATAGTTTCATAGAAAATTGAGCCAAGGACTAGAATAGACAGTTCACAAAAAGCAAAAAAAACATGGAAACATTCCCAGTATTCCTACAGCTAAGTAAAAATTAAATTAACAATGAGTTACCATTTATTACCTATTAGACTGACAAAAGTTTAAAAGACTGGTATCATTTGGTTTTAGTAAGGTGTAGGTATCAAACTGTTACCAGTAATTTCCTGTAGGTAGTAGAAACAAAAAGTTCATATACAGAAATAAATGTTTAAGGGATGGGATTATTAATGTTTTCAGTTGCATCTAGATAAAAAGAAGAACTCTCCCTCAGAAGGACGGGAGAATGGTACAAAGCCTTAAATGCTATTCTAAAACTAAAATTCTAAAAATATTTTGAGCAATGGCAGCACTGCCGGAATAAGAGGGGGTATTACATACTCTCTGAAGATGACTGACTATTTTGACGGACATCAGTGATATAGAGGATGACTTCTGATATGCTGATTAAAAAGGGCTTCTTCTGCCAGGCTTGTGTGTTTCAGTGGATTGAGCACTGGTCTACAAACCAAAAGGTCACCAGTTCAATTCCTAGTCAGGGCACATGCTAGCTTGTGGGCCAGGTCTCCAGTTGGGGGCATGCAAGAGGCAACTAATTGATGTATCTCTCGCACATTGATGCTTCTCTTCGTCTCTTCCTCCCTCCCTTCCCCTCTCTCTAAAAATAAATAAATAAAATCCTTTAAAAAAAAGTCTTCTTATAACTCTGCAGTTCTATCTTAGACAGCATGGCAAAGCTCATGCACAGGGCTCCAGACCAGAGGATTGGTGTAGGCCACACAGCTGAGCAGCAGGTCTGCTGTCTTATCGACTACATCAACTATGGTTCTTCCTCTCATGCACAGGTTGGGTTGCACCGGGGTGGACGATTTTCCTCTCACATTCTTGATCAGAGCACTGCTCTGTCTTCCACCTCTCATGCTTGAAACAGGCGAGCTGGTATTTGAGCCCTTAGGACACCCAGCACCTGCAATAAAATAGAGACCCAGCTTCTCTTGGAGACCCACTGACCCAAGGACACAGTGTTCTATCTACACAATGAAATGCAGACTTCCCATTAAAGGCAAATTTCTTGACTTCGGGAGGTTGAATAGGATGGAAAAGAATCCAGCTGGTTAGATTTATGGCACTGAAAAAAGTCCTGTCTGAGAATAATGTCTAAGCCCAAGACACTGTCATTTTGCCATGGATTGTTCAAATACTCACTCCCAATGTGTTCCGATCCTCAAGGCAGTGCCCCGAGACTGTCTAAATTGGTCAATAAACACTGTGGTTCAGTCTTGCTGCCTCCTCTTCTGAAATTAAGAATATTTTAGCTGAACTAGTGGCCAGGCAAAATGTACAGGAGGCCATATTTAGTTAAAAACTGGTTGGACTTTATGTGATTATATGTTAAGTTCATGAAAGAAATGTCAATAATCCTCCTTGCTGCTCTATATTTGAAAGAGGAGAGCCATAAAATACTAGCCAGCCTGGCCCTGTGGGCCTAACAGGGTGGGTTCTGGAGCAAGACTGCTGGTTTACACCCTGGCAATGGTTTACACCATTGCTTCCAGCTGCATGACTGCATGTAAGTCTTCTGGAGACTCTTCATCTGAAATATGGGGATACTTAGAGCTCACCTCATAGGGTCATAATAAGGAGCAAATGAGTTAATCCAATTAAAGTACTGCCCTCCCAGTAAGCACTTGAATGTTAGTTATCAACCCTGAAAGGGAGGATGTGGTGGGTTTGGAGGGAATCCTAAAGGGCTTGAATGTCTGTTATTGGTTTGACGACACAGGTAGAAGGCAGGTGTTCACATGCTCTGCCCAAGCCATCTTCTGGTCATCTCATGTGTTTATCCATCTACATCTGGCACTTACCATGTACCTCTTTGTGTCTGTGTCATCTCCCTGATAGATCACAAGCTCCTGGAGGGGAGCATCCTAACGGAGCACAGAGTCTGGTCCCTAGTAAACAGTCACCGAATACTTACTTGATTGACTTTGCGTGCTGTTCATACATGGAGTGGACTGGACTCAAAATGTTAACAATACAGACTCCATTTAAACAGGCTTTCTAGAAGCACAGTTAGATATTGCAGGGCAAATTAATCAAAACCAGAGACAGATACGGGTTTCTGTGATCCATTGGGCAACAACACACTAGAAGGTGCCATCCCTCCCACAGGAAGGGGTGCTCTCTTATGGTCTGGGAGCTCTCTGTCACTCCAAGAAGGAGCAGCCTCTCTGCCTGCTGCAGAGCTCCAGGCCTGTGGGGACCCCACACAGAATCTGGGCCAGCAGTCTGCGTCCTTTCCAGGGAAATCTTTAAGGTCAGGTTGGCTTGGCACCCCCATCTGGACTGCCTCCTCTACCACCTTGGGTATTTAGAGACCAGCTCCCATTCATGATCCTAGCTTCTTACTCTGACTTCCTGACTATGTGCTCTAAAACTGCCCAGCTGTGCAATTTAAGTTTGAGTATTCTGTGTCTCCGGAGGTCATTTGTTCATTCGGCAAGCTCCCCTGAGGGCTTCCTCTGTTCCAGCTACTAATCACACTCTTAAAATACTGAATATTAATAAAAATGTCTAACCTTGCATTTTCTGCATCTTTAGTATGTGTCAGATACCACGCTGACTTAAATTCATTGCCTAATTTAATTCCATAAGGTTGGCATTATCCTCATTTTACAGATGATGAAAATGAGGCACAGAAATGAAGTGCTTTGCCTGAGCTCACATAGTAAGCCACGAGCCTGGAATTAAGGCCTAACCCAAGTTTATCTGGAACAGAGTAGGCACTCTAATCATGATGCTTGCTAACTCTCCCTGCCTCAGTCTATTTCTCGCTTTATGACTCATGTCACCCTTACCAACTCAATTTCAAAGATCTAGACTAACTATATTTTGCCTATTTTATAGACTCTTCTTGACCAGGGTTTACGTGACATGGTACAAATCCCAACACTAAACAAAAAAGACAAAGCTCCCCACCTCCTATTTGTTCTTCCCTTCTTTTTCTCTCAGCAGTACAGCATATGACCAGTGCTTTACACTCAGTGAGGTGTAGTTCAGAAAACATTGGCCTTGATAGATATGTCTCAAGACAGACACTTAGCAGTGCTATGCCAGCATGGAAAGCACCAACCCGCTTTGTTCATTTGTTCGTTCATTCATTCACTCTCTAGCTCACTCACTAAGTACTTATTATGCACCAGATAATCTGCTAGGAGCTACAAAAGAGGCAAAATGATAAGGCCTGCCTTGAAGAAACTCAATTAGTAAAAGAGTGAGGCAGAAGAATAGTGATAACTATGGTAAGTCCTGATCTGAAGGTGGCAGTACAAGAAATTTCACTCAAGTTTCATTCCAGATTGAGGCTGGTGAGTGTGTAGTAGGATCCCCACAGCAGTTTTCAAACATGGCCCCAAAGTCTTTGACTCTCCTACCCTGTAAGTAGAGGGGAACCTATGCTCCTTTCCCTTTGAATCTGGGCTGGCTTTTGACTGCCTGTCACACGGAAAATGACACTCTGTGACTTCTGAGGTCAGGTAATACAAGACCAGACAGGTCTCACCTGGCTCTAATGAAATGCTCATTCTCCAAATGCTCCTTCTGGGGACACTCTGTCCCGGAACTCAGCCACCATGCTGTGAGGAAACCCAAGCCAGAGGGAGAGGCCACGTGCAGGCGTGCCGGCAGCGTGTGCCCCAGCTGGGCCCGGGCTTCGAGTCATCTCAGCCTAGTAATCAAATAGTAAGTGAAGAAGGTTCCAAACAGTTCCAGCTTCTAGCCATTTGAGTCACCCAAACCACCCCTTCATCATGTCCTGTTCAGATTCCTGACCTACAGAATGCTTGATCATAATAAATAATGTGTTATTAATATTAGTATGCTGGGCATAATAATTTTGCTGTAAGCTGATAAGTTTGGAGTATTTTGCTACCAGCAGTGGGTAACTGAGACAATCCCTTCAAAAATGGATGCTACTTACAGCAGAGCCCTGGGCAGGCCAGGCTGAGGGCCAGGAGCCGACAAAGAGTGACAGCCCTTAAAGATTGGCTGGTACACCCTTTTTACAATTTTACCCCATTTACCAAGTTTGCTTCACCTTCATTTATTCAACATTTAACAAATATGTGTTGAGTGCCTCGTATGTGATAGTCACTCTTTTAGTATTAGATGGAAACCTCTGCCCTCCAGGAGCTTACCGTCTAGTGGAGAAAACGGACAAAAAGTGAGACAAGGAAATAAAATATCTACCCTGTAAGACAGGGACTAAGTATACAGAGAGCACTGAAGCTGAGACATGAAATATCAAGGGTGGGGTTGAAATTTTAGAAAGGGTGCCCAGGAAAGGCTTCACAGAGAAGGTGACTTGAATCAAGTCCTGTTGGAATAAAATCTTGTTGAAAAGGCCTGGGATGGGAAATAGCAAGCCCTGTCTGGTTGTCCCCAACTAAGCATACTTCCCATGTCAGCTGCTCACACACAGTCACCCAGACAGACTCACAGCAGTCCCTAGGATCAAAGAGCACAGGCTTCTCTAAAATGTTAACTCTTGAATGAGAACTGTGTGATGTTAAAGTAGGAAGGGCCCTCAGAAGCTGCCCAGTCTCAACCCCTCATCTGAAACTGAAGCCATGTGTTTCAGTTTGCCTAAGGCTTAACACAAGACCAGCAAATCTGCCCAGTCCTGAGCTCTTCTTCCCACTTCCCACTGGTCCCTAGGAAACTGCTTCCCCTCGGTAACTAAGCTTTCTCTCTTGGCTGCATCACCCCAGCCAGATGTATCTGATGCTCCACACTGTCACTAGACATAGTCAGACCAATCCCCAGGATGGGTGGGGTGGAAGAGTCCAAGAATAGAAGCAGCACTGCTCTGCCTGGTGTGGCTCAGTGGGTTGAGCACTGACCTGCAAACCAAAAGGTCACTGGTTCAATTCCTGGTCTGGGCACATGTTTGGGTAGCAGGCTAAGTTCCTGGTTTGGGGTGTGTGAGAGGCAACCAACAGATGTTTCTCTCTCTCTTTCTCCCCCTCTTCCTCTCTCTCTAAAAATAAATAAATAAAATCTTTAAGAAAAAGCAGCACTGACCCTAGACAACAATGCCAGCCTTCCCATCACCGTCAGTACTATTGCCCATAACATCTCCATCAAGACACTCACCCCAATGCAGCCTATGATACAGAAAATGGACATTTTCCATTTTCTCTTCTTAGTCCCTCTCTTGTGGGTTGAATTGTGTCCTCCATAAAGTTGCACTGAATTCCTACCATCCCTAACCTGTGAATATGACCTTATTTCGAAATGGGGTCTTTGTAAAGTCAGATGAAGTTATACTGGAATAGGGTGGGTCCTAATCAAGTAACTGGTATCCTCACCAGAGAAATTTGGACCCATACACAAAGAGAATACCATGTGAACACAGAAGAGAGAAGGCCATATGAAGTTGGAGGCAAAGATTGAAGTGATGAGTATACAAGCCAAGGAACTCCACGGATTGCCAGCAAACCACCAGAAGCTAAAAGAGAAAAGGAAGGAGACTTCCCTAGAGCCCCAGAGGGAGCATGGCCCTGTCAACACCTTGATTTCAGACTTCTAGTCTCCAGAACTATGAAAGAATATATTTATTTTGTTTTAAGCCACCCAGTTTGTGGTACTTTTATTACTTCATCCTAAGAAATTAGAATACCCACCCAGTCAGGGCACACGCCTGGGTTGCCAGGCCAGTTCCCGGCAGGGGACATACAAGAGGCAACCGTACATTGATGTTTCTCTCCTTCTCTCCTTCCCTTCCCCTCTGAAGATAAATAAATAAAATCTAAAAGAAAAAGAAATTTTAAAAAAAGGAACTTCATTTAAAAAAAAAAAAGAAATTAGAATACCCTCATATATAAAGTCTGGAGCCACCCGTGGTCCCCACACACAGCCTTTCTCCATGAAACCCCAGAGCTCAGAAGCAGCTGCTGCTTCCCTTAACACTGCTGCTTCATATCTACCTACAGCACACACACAAAGACCTCTCACAGAGCCCTGCGGGAAGCAGTCTGCTGGCCAGCTTGGTCTATGACTTGCTGTAGGCACAACTGATTTTACAAGGCTGGCTCCAACCAGTCTAAGATCTGTTGGTCTTTTTACCTTCATTAAGAATGACTGATGAACTCATTGATGGACTGAGAGGTCATGGGGAAGTCCAGATCACTCTCATGGACCCAGTAGCAGCATGTTAAATGGAATCATCACACTGAAAGGCTATTTGGCAATATTGAACAAGAACAAAAAAGAGGATCATGCTTTTTGACCCAGTAGTGCTGGTCTTGGAATTTAATTCAAGGAAATAACACAACAGAAAAAATAAAACATTTGAACAAAGATAACATAGCAGTGTTACTCATAATAGTGGAATAGAAACTGTAAACATTAATTATGGAACTGTTAAAAAGAGCATCATAATAATACCTAACATTTCCTGAGCCCTTACTATATAGCAGGCACTATGCCAAGTGCTTTGTTTGGATTACCCTGTTTAACCCTCACAAAAACCAATGGCATAGCTGTGTTATTCTGGTTTTAGAGATAAAGAAAACCTGTTCAGGGTCACAAAGGAAAAGGCAAATGACCTCTATTTTATGCCCTCTGCTTAGAGTAGTGACTCTACTGTGGCCATGTCAAACTGGGCAAGTTCTTCTTAACTTCCCTAAGCTTTAGGCCATCAACTATAAAATGAGAACAAGAATAACATCGTAAGACTGACAAAGATTAAATGCAAAATGTGTGAAAATATTAAGTAAGCTATAAAGAATTAAATGAAAAGTACAGCCACTTCTTGATGACTCTGAATATTTTATGTCACAGGATTCTGACTGTAGTCTATTTTATATGCCAAGTTGAACAGCTAGAATTTTATCTTTTATGTAGTAGATTAAGATTGTTTTGTAACCAGGAGTGTTACAAGCAGATCTGTGTTATAATGTTGTTTAGTTTTTATTGTTGTCCTATTACAGTTATCTCAATTTTCCCCTGTTGCTCTCCTTTGCCCTCCCGCCACACTCGCACAGTCACTCCTCACCCTGTTGTCTGTGTCCATGGGTCACTCATACATGTTCCTTGCCTAGTCCCTTCCCCTTCTTTCCACCCTTATCCCTCTCCCCCATTCCCTCTGGTCACTGTCAGTCTGTTCATTGTTTTCATGCCTCTGGATCTATTTGGCTCATTTGTTTGTTCTGTTCAATAGGTTCCTCTTACAGGTGAGATCATAGGATATTTGTCTTTCTCCAACTGCCTTATTTCACTTAGCATAATACTCTCCACTTCCACCCATGCTGTGACAAAGGGTAGGAGCTCCTTATTTGTTGCTGCTGTGTAGTATTCCATTGCGTAAATGTACCACAGTTTTTTTTTATCCACTAATTTACTGATGTTTTAAGGTACCATAATTTTGTCTCAGGGCAACAAAATTAAAATTGTATATAATTCTTGATCTTCAACAAGTGTTATGAGCTCTCTAGTAAAACCTGGCTTGGTTTCATCAGAGGGTGTGCAGGGTGGGCCTGAAAGCAGCATTTTCCTTAACTCACTGACTTGGCAAGAAAGGCAGAGGCTTCATCCCCTAAAAGCTGTACCCAGGGGTTTCAAACCACAGCAAGAGGAAAGCAGGGACCCCAGGGCACACAAAAAATCGGGGCATTCTGATAGCATGTGGAGGGGATTCTCCTTACCCTTCCCTCACTGGGTGGTTGTAAGGATTGTGTATACATATTCTGCCAGCAGTGAGGGCCTATAAACATATAAAGGAGGACCACTATTGAAGCCAGGTCCTAGAGACCAGGCATCATCAAATCCCAGGCAATTATGCAGTTAGTTCCACTAACCAGGGTCTGGCATGGCCCCAGGACCCTGTTTTCATCCCAATGCACCAGGCTGAATAACAAAAGACAAAAGGGCCAAGCAATCAAAGGCACCACCCAGACCAATCAGTCAGCCTCTCCTTGTTCCAGAGAAAAATCAGAGACTCAGCCTGAGTCTCTGCCGACCCTTCAGTCCAGAAGTATCTGAGGAGGGAGAAGTGACCAATGCTGCCTCTCCATGCACATCTTCTAACAGATTTTTCCCATCACGCTTGCTATTTGTTTTGCATTTCTCTGTAGACTTACCCACTACTGCCTGCTTTAGATCCTTCCAAGTCTCTCCTTTCCCCTGTCAGAAGAGAGAGTGTGGGGTTAATGTAACTCTTACATTCTGGGATGCTGTACACATCTCCATTTTAGAAATGAGTTCAGAGTAGTTAAATAATTTCCCAGGGTCATCCATCTAATACGTTGTTGAGCCAGGATTCAAATCCAGTTCTGCTAGCTGCAAAGCCTAGACCCTTCCCATCAACTACACATCCTCCTCTCCCAATCAATGAGAAAAAGTTGCTGAGACAGACTGCAATCTGCCTGTATAAAATTTGTCTAGTGTACCTTGTTGCCAAAGCACTATGTGGACAACACATAGCTGACCACAGACGTGAAGGTCAAGAATGCTCACGCCCTGGCTGGTTGGCTCAGTTGGTTGGAGCATCATCCTATAAGCCAAATGTTGTGGGTTCAATTCCCAGTCAGGGCACATACCTAGGTTGTGGATTTGGTCCCCAGCCCAGGCATTTGGGAGGCAACAAACTGATGTTTCTCTCTCGCATCTCTGTTTCTCTCTCTCCCCTCCTCTCTCTCTCAAAAGCAATGAAAATATGTCCTTGGGTGAGAATTAAAAAATAAAACTAAAAAAAATTTAAAAAGAGTGCTCATATTCAGGAGCCAGCTGGTCTGGCCCCTCCTGCTGCACCTCTTCCACACAGAGGCACACCCCTCTGTAAAAGCAGACCATGGCCCTGGAAAGGCGTCAGTCAAGCTCTTGTAGAACACTAGCACTGGGCTGGCATCTAGATGTCTGAGTCCCTGGGCCTGGCAGCCACTGTGCCAACCACAACCCTCGGGAAAAGGAGAGAGTAATTAGAAAGCAGTGCCCCATAGACAAAACTTAAGTCATGTTTCCAAAATGGTCTCCAAAATGAGAGATCAGCCTGTGCCTGCAGTTGACAGCACTTGGGGCAAACTCTTCACAAAACCCCCACTTCCTCTGGGCCCCTGAGGGGACCCTGAGGGGAATTCAGCAGAGGCATCATAGACACACACAGTTGTTTCCATCCAGTACAAATGCTGCCAAGCCATCAACTACACGCTTGCTTGGACATAAGAGGTGGTACTGTTGTAGTCCTGTTCCTAACACAAGCTAGGAAGCAAAGACAGGGCCAGGTACAGAACAGATGCTCTAAAACTAAGTGGAGTTTATACAGGGACTGCAAGGCTGGTTCAACATTTGAAAACCAATCAGTGTAAGTCACCATATTAGCAGACTAAAGCAGTGGTGGCCAAACTCTGTCCAAATCCAGCCCATTGTGTATTTTGTAAATAAAAGTTTACTAAAACATGGCCATGCCCATTTATTTACATATCACGCTTTCATGCTATGATGGCAGAGTTGAATACTTTTAACAGAAATGGTGTAGCCTGCAAAGCTGAAAATAATTTACTATGGCTCTTTTCAGAAAGAAATTTGCCCACCCTTGCTCTGACTATTGGGAGAGAGCACTATCACCCACAACACTGCAGCAACTCCAACTCCCTCTTCTGTCTGCTCTGCATTCCAGACTGGGAGACAGATGAGCATTAGGGTACCAGACTATAATGGCTGGAAGAGCAGGCCACTGCCTTCCACGAGAATAGCAGTCCGACGTATGATTTCTGCTCCTCCCTCCCAATGGTCCCATTCCCCAGGGATCTCTGGAAGAATCTGGCACAAGCTATTACGAAAGCTTTCATAATAAATGCTTGGCAGTTACCGGTTCCATATCTCTAAGTTCCCCTTCCCAGTCCAAATGTCCCAGAAAAGGAGGTCTTGAATCAATTATCTAAGCTTCTACTTCAGCAAACAAAGCAAAGGAAGAACAACTAAATCAAGCAAGCAGAGGAAAAATAACAAATAAAAATTAAGAAACCAATGAAATTGAAAACAGAAAAGTAACAGAGAAAAATCAATTAAACCAAAAGCTGGTCCTTTGGAAAGATCAGTAAAATTGACAAACCTCTACACTGACAGAGAGCAAAAAAGATGCAAACTATCTATCAGGAATAAAAAAGGAGACATCACTATAGTCCCTAAGACATTTAAAAGTTAATAAGTAAATATTGTAAACAATATTTGCCGATTAATTCCACAGGTCAGATGAAATAGACAAATTACCCCAAAACACAAACTATCAAAAATCAAGAAGAAACAGATAGCCTGAATAACCCCATATTTATTAAAAAGATTAATTTGTAGTTAAAACCCATCCTATTAAAAAAAAAGTCCATGTTCAAATTACTTCACTGGCCAATACTACCAAAAATATAACAAATAAATAACAATCTTACACAAACTCTTATAGAAAATAGAGGGGAAGGGAACACTTCCCAACTCATTTCATGAGGCAACCTATACCTTAACACCAAAATAAGACAAAGACATTACAGGAAAAGAGATCAATATTTTTCATGAGCATAAAAACAAAAACCTCAACAAAATGTTAGCAAATTGAACCCAGCAATATATAAAAAGATTAATAATATACCACATCCAATTGGAGTTTATTCCTGGAATGTACAGCTGGTTAAACATTTGAAAATCAATTAATGTTATTCAGCATATCAACAGGTTAAAGCAGAGGTTGAAAAACTATGCAGTTAGTTTTTATAAATAATAGTTACTGGAATACAGCAATATCCATTCATTTATGTATTGTCTACAGGTGCTTTCATGATACAATGGCAGAGTAGAGTCTGAGCAGAGACTGTATGAGAACTGAGTAAAGAGTTGAGAGCAGCTTATAGGCCATGAAGCCTAAAATATTTACTATCTGGCTGCTGTTTTAAATATTTGTGTCCTCTCAAAATTCACATGTTGAAAGCCTAACCCCCAAAGACAATGGTGTAAGGAGAGACCTTTGAGAAGTGGTTAAGTCATGAGGATGGAGACCTCAGGAATGAGATTAGTGCCTTATAATAGAGCCTCCAGAGAGATCCCTAACTACACTCCACTATGTGAGGACACAATGAGAAGATGATGGCTATGAACAGGAATAGGGCTCTCACCAAACTGCAAGCATGACAGTGCCTTGATCTGGGACTTCCTAACCTTCAGAACTAGAGCAGTAAATTTCTGTTCTTTATAAGCTACCCAGTCTATGGTATTTTATTATCGTGGCCTGAACAGACTAAGAAACTTAACCTTTAAGAAAAAGTTTACTGCCTTGGCCAGGTGGCTCAGTTGGTTGAAGCATTACCCTGTACACCAGGTTCCAGGTTTGATTCCTAATCAGGATACATACCTAGGTTGTAGGTCCAATACTCAGTCATGGCACATACGAGAGGCAACTGGTCGATATTTCTCTCTCTCTCCCCCTTTCTCCCTCTCTAAAATCAATAAACATATCCTCAGATGAGGATTTAAAAAAAGTTTGCCAACTCATAGACAGAAGAAAAAAATATGATCATGTAAATATATCAAGAAAAAAACACTTGGAAAAAATCATTATCTGTTCATGATTTTAAAAAATCTCATCAAACCAGGGATAGAAGGAATTTCTCCAATCTGATAAGGGACAACTACAAAAACCTTACAGCTAACATGGATCATAATGGCATGAGACCGAATACTTGCCTCTTAAGATTAAGAATAAAGCAATGATGTCTATTTTCACCACTGCTATTTAACATTATACTGAAGATCCTAACCAGCACAGTAAGGCAAGAAACATAAAAATCAAACAAATTGGATAAAAAGCAAAACTGTCTTTATTCACAGATGACATGATTAGTGACATAGAAAATGCCAAAGAAACCACAGAAAAGTTGCTACAACCAGTGAGTTTAGGAAGCTCAGAAGATAGGAGAACAATATATAAATATCAATCATTAAAAAAAGAAAAGCCAGAGCAACAAGTATAAAGGACACATGGACAAAAACTATGGGGGGTGGAAATGGGAGGGAGGTGGGGAGGGCTAGGGTGGTGGGCTGGAGGGGGGAGTAAAAGACAGAAAACTGTAGAAGATCAACAATTAAAATAAAATTTAAAAAAAAAAGGAAAAAGAAAAGCCCAGGACTTCGGACAAAATGGAGGTGTAGGTGGACACACTGTGCCTCCTCTCACAACCAAAATTAAGGACAACAAAAATTTAGAACCAAAAACAACCAGAACAGATACAAAATTGAATGGTACAGAAGTCTGACAACGATTCACCCAGATCAGTAAGAGGGGCGGAGTGGCAGCCGGTGGAGAGGGATCACAGCCGGAAAAAGCAGTGGCCAGTGTTCCTGGACATACAGGCAGCAGCTGGCACACCCCAGGTACACAGGTGGTGGTTACTGGGTGCAGGGAGGCAATGAGCAGATCCAGCGAGGCGCACAAGGCAGCTAACCACAGTCACACATTCTGGCACAGATAAACTAGGCGAGCCCCAGTGCCGGGAAGTGAGGCCTAAATGCACCGATTGAAAACACTTGTGGGGGTTGAGGTGCCAGGAGAGACTCCCAGACTCACAGGAGAGTTTGTTGGAGAGGCCCACACGGTCCTGGGAGGTACATAAGCCCACCCATGCAGAAATCAGCACCAGAAGGGGCCAATTTTCTTGGGGAAAGCGGTGGAAGGGACTGGAATCCAGGAGAGCCTGGAGCAAGTGCCATTGTTCCTTCTCAGACCCCGCCCCCACATACAGCATCACAACCCAGCGCCTAGGCTGCCTGCCCTGTGGAACACCTAAGGCTCCACCCCTCACCACGTAACAGCCACGACCAGACCAAAACAAACAAACAAAAAAATAGCTAAAACAGGAGAACAGATCAAAGCCCCAGAGCCAATTCATCTAAGCAACCAAGAGATAGACAAGCTATCAGATGCACAGTTCAAAGCACTGGTGATCAGGATGCTCACAGAATTGGTTGATTTTGCTCACAAATTAGATGAACAAATGAAGGGTATCCTAAGTGAATGAAGGAAAATGCACAGGGAATCAATAGAGATGGGAGAAAAACTGGAACTCAAATCAATGGAGTAGACCAGAAGGAAGAAAGAAACAAACAGACAGAAAAGAACGAAGAAACAAGGATTCAAAAAAATGAGGAGAGGCTTAGGAACCTCCAGGACATCTTTAAACATCCCAACATCCAAGTTATAGGGGTGCCACAAGGGGAAGAAGAAGAGCAACAAGTGGAAAACTTATTTGAACAAATAATAAAGGAGAACTTCCCCAATCTGGCAAAGGAAATAGACTACCAAGAAGTCCAGGAAGCTCAGAGAGTACCAAAGAAGTTGGACCCAAGGAGAAACATGCCAAGGCACATCATAATTACATTAGCCAAGATTACAATGAAGGAGAGAATCCTAGAAGCAGCAAGGGATAAGGGCACAGTCGCCTACAAAGGAGTTCCCATCAGACTGTCAGCTGATTTCTCAAAAGAGACCTTGCAGGCAAGAAGGGGCTGGAAAGAAGTATTCCAAGTCATGAAAGTCAAGGACCTACATCCAAGATTGCTCTATCCAGTGAAGCTGTCATTTAGAATGGAAGGGAAGATAAAGTGCTTCTCAGATAAGGTCAAGTTAAAGGAGTTCATCATCACCAAGCCCTTATTATATGAAATGTTAAAGGGACTTATCTAAGAAAAAGAAGATAAAAAATATGACAGTAAAAAGACAGCAAACTCACAGCTATTAACAACCACCCCTAAAACAAAAGCAAACTAAGCAAACAGCTAGAACAGGAACAGAACCACAGAAATGGAGATCACATGGAGGGTTAACAACAGGGGAATGGGAGGAGGAGAGAGGGGGAAAAGGTACAGAGAACAAGTACCATAGATGGTGGGTAGAAAATAGACAGGGGGAGGGCAAGAATAGTGTGGGAAATGTAGAAGCTAAAGAACTTATGACATATGGACATGAACTAAAGGGGGGAAATGTGGGTGGGAGAGGGTGTGCAGGGTGGAGGGGAATGATGGGGGAGAAATGGGACAACTGTAATAGCATAATCAATAAAATATATTAAAAAAGAAAAAAGAAATAAAAAGAAAAGCCCAGAGAAATAGTTAAGAGGCAGATGAGGGCTGAAAATGGGTTCTTTATACCAGCCTCCTAAATTCTGAAAATTATATATTTTTATTTGTTGGTTAACTACCAATAATTATATACTATTTTGTATATTACATACTACATTATATTAATTTCCAAATTCTGTATTTTGCTTTACTTTACTCTGTTATAAAATATTTGGAGATCCATTAAATAACAACTAAATTGTATTCACACAAGCAATGAACGATTAATTGAGTGATAAATAGAATTGAATAATGGTACCGTTTCAACTGCACCAAAAATATGAAATACATGGCTGTTTAGTCTAGCAAAATATGTTCAGTGTTAATATCTAAAAACCATAAAACTTAGAAGAGGAAATCAAAGAAGACCTAAGTAAATGGGCAGATACAGCTTATTATATATTAGAAAACCCAGTATTGTTAAGATGTCAGTTCTCCCCAAATGGATCTATAGATTCAATACAATACCAATTAAACTTCCAGGAGGATTTTACACAGAAATGAGTAAGACAATTCTTAAATATATATAAAAGGCAAAGATCTAGAATAACCAAAACAATTTTGAAAAGGAAGAACTAATTTGAAGGACTCATGCCAACTAATTTTGAAACTTACAATGAAGTTCTAAAAATCAACCCTGACTGGGTAGCTCAGTAGGTTGGAGAGTCATTCCAATGTGCCAAGGTTGTGGGTCTGACCCCCAGTCAGGGCACATGATAAAAACCAACCAAAGAATGCATAAATAACAAATTGATGTTTCTCTCTCTCTCTCTCTTTCTCTCAAATCAATTTTAAAAAGTTATAATAGAAATAGGCCCACATATACATGCTCAACTGATTTTCAGCAAAGATACAAAAGCAATTCAATAGAGGAAGGATATGCAAAAAAGAACCTCTATCTATACCTTGTACTACATACAAAAAAAAAAAACACCTCGAAATGGATCAGATATAAATATAAAACCTAAAACTATAAAATATTGCAAAGAAAGTATTGGACCAAAATTTAATGACCTCATATTAAGTAAATATTTCTTAGATACAAAACCAAAAGAATACATTTTTATTCGATAAACAGCACTTCATTAAAAACAGCACTTCATTAAAATTGAAAATTTCTCTGCAATAATAAACATTTTAAGAGCATGAAAAGACAAGAACAAGAAAATGAAAAAATATTTTCCAATAAAATATTTTGAATATATTGTTGGCAAATATTTTGTACCCAATAAAGGACTCATGTCCAAAATATAAAAATAATTGCATCTCAAATCCCAATCATTAGGATCAATAAAACTAAGACAAAAGACTTAAATACTTCACCAAAGACAACACACAGATTGCAAATAAGCCAAATAACAAAGATGCTCAGCATCATTAGTCACTATTGAAATGCAAATTAAAATGACAATGACAAAACTATATCTATTAGACTATCTAAAATTTTAAAATCTAATAAGTAGTAGATGCCAACAAGGATGTAAAAACTATAATCCTCATGCGTTGCTAGTGAGAATGCATAATGGGACAGCTACTTTGCTTTGCTATTTTATTATAATACATTTACCATAATACCCAGCAATCCCACTCCTAGGTATTTACCCAAGTGAAAATATTTGAAAGCGTATCATTTGAAAATATATGTTCACATAAAAACCTGTACACTAAATATTTATAATCAGTTACTTAGTCCCACCCCAAACTGGAAACAACCCAAATGTCCTTCAGTTGGTGAATAAACCCATTGTGGTACTTCCACACAGTGAAATAATATTCAGCAATGAAGGTGAACAACCTACTGATACACCCAATTACATGGATGAATCTCAAGAACACCATACTAAATGAAAGAAGGCTACATAACACTCCATTTATACAGCATACTGAAGAGGCAGAATCACAGGGTGGTTCCCAAGGTCTTCGATTGGTGAAGACTTAACTACATAAGCATGCAAGACAATTTCGGTGAGTGATGGAACTGGTCTGTATCTTGACTTGTGGAGGTGCTTGTATGACAATATATGATCGTCAAAACTGAGAACTACATGCTAAAATGGGGAATTTTTAGTATGTCAATTACACCTCAATTTTTTTGAAAAATGTCTTAAAAAAGACTCCATTACAATGCAGCATTGAAAAGAAAACTTACTGTATACCTAAAACAATGCCTGCCACTTGACAAGCAATGGAATCAAAAGATAGTAGAAACCACCAAATTTATCAGAATAAAGCACAAACTCTTCATGCTAGAAAAAGTTGGTGTGTTGATTCATGTGCAACAGATCATCATTGGCTACTGAACAATAGTTTTTTCAAAGCCTTCAGTTAACTTTCAGGAGAAGATATTTAGCTTTCAGCAATATTACAATATTTACTTATAGGGGAAAAAAAGAACTCTTAAGTTTAGCCTAAAGGTAATGTAGATAAAATCATGGTATACTTTATCATTCCTCTGAATTATTCTATCAATCCTAAAGATGCTAAATGTGGCAATCAAAATCATGGGCACATACAAAATTGGCCAAAGAAAACAAAGATAATTAATCGTTCAACCTCACTTATGACAGTTAATTAAAAAATACAATAAAATATTAGAAAAGCAAAGCTAACAGGGTATTTTTTAAAACTACATGTCATGACCAAATATTTACCCTAGGAATTCAAGGATGAATTCAAGGAATTAAAAATCATGAACACAGCCTTGACTGGTGTGGCTCAGCTGGCTGGATGTTATCCCACAAGGTGAAAGGTCACTGGTTGATACCCGGTCAGGACACATGCCTGGGTTTTGGGCCAGGTCCTTAGCTGTGGGTGTGCAAGAGGCAACTGATTGAAGTTTGCTGTTTCTCTCACACATTGATGTTTCTCTCTTTCTCGTTCTCCCTCCCTCTCTTTCTCTAAAAATAAATAAATAAAATCTTTTTTAAAAAAATCATGAATGCAGATTATGAAAAACAGCATTTCATCTTGAAATCATGTGTAACTCTGATAGATGACCACAGTTCAGAAGGATCTTAATATTTTGATTCTGATAATAATGAAGAAAGTATCACACAATTCTGTGAATCAAATTATAATTTAAACATTTTCTAAAGTTGTGTATATTAAAAGAAGCGCTTTTTTCTTGAGAACAATAAAGTGATATGAATCTTAAAGTCTATGGTAACTTGGAATCAAAAAATGTTGAATATCATATCCTATTTTTTTCTTTTCAGTTAGCCTGAGATAGTTTCTGTTGATTTTGAATAATCCTTCCTAGAACGCAAATCAAAGAAATAATTACATAGTGAAAAAGCAACCAAGACTGATTCCCAAATCTGTCTGACATTGGAAACACCTGGGGAGCTTTGTAAAAAGAAATTCCCTGAGCCCACCCAGGTGCTGGGCTGAAGACTAGGAAGGTGTGGCTTATTTATAAATGAGGCTCCCAAAACGATTTTGTATCACCCAGCTCTGGAACCACTGCTGTGAGGAAATAGAGGCATTAGGCATATCCTTCCTATAAAGTTTTTTTATCAATGTGGTTGTAGGTATAAAATTTTAGCATGAAAAGAACTAAGTAAAAGATATGAACATTAAATAATAATACATGACTCATCACATTCAAAAGAATTTAACAGGGACTAATTGCTACAGACATTCAAATAAGGAAGACCTTGAAGTTGAAGGTCTTCCTTCGAAGACCAAGGAAGAACTTGAGGTTGAAGAGATTAGAGACAGCCCCCATTTAGAGAGTGGTACCTGACAGGTATTAAGAACGTAATTCATTCCCTGAACAAGTATAGAAGGACTGTCAGTCAAAGAGGCAAGTGAAGAATATTACAGGAAAGGATAAACTCATAGAACAAGGCTGAGAGACAGGAAAGTGTAAGTTGGGTTCAGGGACAAGTTAACAAGCCTCATTGGTTTGGAGGTCGAATTATGGAAGCCCTTGAACTTTGGGTTAAAGTTGCCTTGTAAGAAGCTGGGAGCCACTGAAGGTTTCTGAAGATGGAGTGACACTGTTAGACTTTAAGATTAACAAAGCACTCAAGTGTAAAATGTGTTCGTGGCACAGAGAAGCCATAGTTAATAGTCCGAGTGTGAGCCAGTGAAGGTCTGGTCAGGAGCAACAGCAATAAGAAA
Organism: Glossophaga mutica; assembly: GCA_039655065.1. Lineage (NCBI taxonomy): Eukaryota > Metazoa > Chordata > Mammalia > Chiroptera > Phyllostomidae > Glossophaga > Glossophaga mutica. The sequence continues at coordinate 120,478,111 of CM077304.1, read as the reverse complement.
GTAAAACCAAGGCTTTCTCTGACAGGGATAACCAGACCATCCACAGGAGGAGTGGCTGAGCCCCTGTGGTCATCTACCACCAGCTGGTACCCTAGGTGGCTGCCCAATCACTACAAAAGGCCTAGAACTCCCTGAAAAACTACTGGTTAAAACAGGAAAGGGTAAAATCAGCAGCCATAGCACTAACTGCCCACTGTGAGGGGAGTTAGTGGTGTGCCCACTGTACCATGCCCACTGTGAGGCTCTACTGTGAAGACAGATGCTTTTGGTAGTAACAAGAGGCAAGTTACCAGGTAATGGCTGTGTTCTTCCAGGTAACTCTGAAACAACCTGTTGCCTCATTAATATGATTTCCACAAGGTTGGCAACCAAGTGATTATGAAAATGACCACTAACACAGAAATATCAAATGGGAACTTAACTTGGAGAATGAGGAAAGGAAGGAACAGATCCATTTTAGGCATGATCTATGAACAGGCTTAGTACTTAGCAGGAAAAATACATAAAGTTCAGGAGAAAAATTAGAATGGTTATACCTAAGCATAAAGAGGAAATTGGAGAAGTGAGAAAGATGAGTTAAAGTGCCAGCAAAGGGCAAATCCTTCAGAATCTTTTGTTGAACACTTCCATCCACCTCATTAGCCAGTCCTTGAACCCAAATGTCCAAGCACCTGTGGTGTGTAAGGCACTGAGGTAAGTATAAGGACACAAAGATGAACTATGGCCTTTGTCCTCAGGAGCTCATAGCCTAGTGGGACACCAAGCCTTACAACTACATCATAAGAAAAGGTAACTAAGCACTTGTTCATCTGCCCACAGGCCCCTCAGGTAAGCAAAGAAGGGGTTCCTCTCTGCAATTACAGATGCACACAGAGACCTGGACAGCCCTGGAGCTGACTCCAAATGGTGGCCTCTTCCTGGTTTTTCACACAGCCTTGGAGAACACTCCATCTAGTCTAGCCCTAGAAAAGGAGAAGGGCACTCCTGCCAGAGTCGGTGGAGATGGCCAGAGCCTTGAAGTGTTCATAAGGGTAAAAATTTCTGTGATGGATGGTGCATTTCAGAATCAAGGCAGACCAAGAATATAGTGTCAGCAACAGGTATTGAGTCTGAATCTTAGGTGGGATGGGGGCTAGGACTTCAGGGTAGGTAGTGTTTATGTGGACAGATGGATACAAGGCACCTGGAGGCAAACAGATGGCACAGAGTCAGGCCAGATAAAGTAACATTTACCTCTGCTCCCCAGAGACCCCCAGACTAGAGAGAAGAAACTTCAAGGACTCTGGAGAACCAGGTGGAGCATGTGATGGAACCGATAGCATCCATTCCTCTGGCCTAGGTCAGCCTTCTCACTCCCATTACCATCCTCCACCAGGGTGGGTGATAAGATCCCGGCTGATTCCAGTTTTGCCCCCAGCCCCAATCATTGGGCCTCCTGGGCCAGGGTTTCCACCTCAGTATAATGGAGGTGTCAGGTGGACTGGTCTCCTGCAGCCCTAACACTGGCCATTTCAGAACCAGAAAATGAGTTACAATAAATGAAGCATAAGGAAAGAACACAAAGCCCTAGAAACCTAAAACTCTTCCATAGGGCTGGGCTTTCACTCTGGCTATAGATTTGCTTCTTTTTGATCCAGTATAAATTTTTTCCAAGAATATCCTGGGCAGCAGAGGAAAAACAAGCCTGGACTGAAAACCACCCCCAAACTAAATCTCAGGACAAGCAGGTCTGCATGGTTGACAGCTCACCACAGGGTCAAAGGTGCAGCACCAGGTTCCAACAAAGGAGGAGCTGAGAGCTCTGAACACTGGAGCAAAGAGTTCCAGCCTTCCTTTCCCCCGGTCAATGCCTGCCCTCCCTTTTGCTCATGACCACCTCCCACCTCCTCATCTTGGAGGCCTTTGCTGATCACTCCAGCCCATGAATTTCTTGCCAACCAAAAGTTCCTTAATGGAGTCTGTACCACCGAACTTGTCCCTGTTTTCTAATTACTTCATATCTGTTAGCTGTTTCTCCACAAAAACCCAAAGTCTCTTGAGCTTACTGCTTTTGTTTCATAATCCTCCACAGGGCTAGATGGAGAATAGGTCCATAATTAATGTTTGTCGGCTGATCTATAGGTCATTCCACAGGCACAGAGAATAATACTTGGTATGTGGGGTAATAGCTATTCCTTCTTTTGTGCCTCTTTATAGTCACATATTCATTTAATTTTTATAACCATCCTCATTATCAGATGAGGAAACTGAAGTCATCCACAAAGGTTAAATACAATGTCCATGAACATCCAGCTGGTCAGTGAATGAGTTGGCTCTGCAACCAAGTTTAACACCTAAGATCTCATTCTCCCATTGTGCTGCTTCCTCCTGCCATGAATCTGAAGGAGAGCTACTCTCACTAGAAATCTCAATCTCTGAAAACAAAAAAAGATACAGAGCATTTCCAACTATGAAACTGAGAAATCACTCAGGCTCTTCATTAACAAATTAGCATCAGATCTGTGGGGCCCAGGGTGAGGAGGGGAGAGGAGGAGGGAATCAAGAAGTAGATCTGAAAGAAAAGAAAATCCTCTCCTCATCCCATTTCTTTTGTCTCCAGGGGGCTCTGCACTCAGGATCCAAGAGAAAAGGGGAGAAGAGAAAGGGGGACAGAAGTACCAACAGTGGTGGGATGGGGACAATGGGAAATTCGAGAAGCCAGATCTACACTAAAATTCTCACAGCTTCCTAGTGGGGTGCCTATTGTGTGAATTTACCCTCAGATACCAAAGGACAGTGAGCAGGATGGCAATGAAAATAAGGTGGTGTGAGCATGTAAGCCTTACCCCCCAACCCACCAGCAGTAAACAGGGGGCAATTCTTACTGGCTCTCCTCCCACCCCAGCTCCACTGCGCAGGCTGTCACTGTCCATTCAACATCAGCTGCGGCCCTGGCATACCAGGTGCATACAGCAAGACAGGAGAGATGCACCTGTTGGTTTATAGTGGCAAACACCAAGGTCCACTCACCTTAAGACTATAAGGAAAACTACATTTATTTGCTCAACATATTGGCTCAAAACAAACAAAAGCATGAAGCCAAAACTCAACAAAGAGAGAGAATTCATCTGTGGAATGGCATAGGTGGGAGAGGTGAGTGGCTCATGCAGCAGAGCCCAGCCCAGCACATTAACCTTTCTGTGTTTGTGAGGTTGGGGGTAGACAAGTGAAGGAATAGGGCAGAAGTCACATGTCATGGAGCCTATTCCAGCGGTATCTGCCATGTCCTCACTCTGGATTACTAGCTGGATGGTTCCTTGACTGTGAGCCCACCTGCCACCCATGTCCACTTGGGCATTTCCCATGCAAATGGTCCTACCTCAGGTCCTCTGGATGTACCTTCTGTTGGTCAGAGGAAAATGACTCAATGGTCAAATTGGGAGTGGACAATGTCTTCTGTTGGAAAAGGTTACTTTCTTTTTTTTTTTTTTTGCCTTTTTTAATATATTTTATTGATTATGCTATTACAGTTGTCCCATTTCTCCCCCATCATTCCCCTCCACCCTGCACACCCTCTCCCACCCACATTCCCCCCTTTAGTTCATGTCCATGTGTCATAAGTTCTTTAGCTTCTACATTTCCCATACTATTCTTGCCCTCCCCCTCTCTATTTTCTACTCACCGTCTATGCTACTTATTCTCTGTACCTTTTCCCCCTCTCTCCTCCTCCCACTCCCCTGTTGCTAACCCTCCATATGATCTCCATTTCTGTGCTTCTGTTCCTGTTCTAGCTGTTTGCTTAGTTTGCTTTTGTTTTAGGGGTGATTCTTAATAGCTGTGAGTTTGCTGTCTTTTCATTGTCATATTTTTATCTTCTTTTTCTTAGATAAGTCCCTTTAACATTTCATATAATAAGGGCTTGGTGATGATGAACTCCTTTAACTTGACCTTATCTGAGAATCGCTTTATCTGTCCATCCATTCTAAATGACAGCTTTGCTGGATAGAGCAATTTTGGATGTAGGTCCCTGCTTTTCAAGATTTCAAATATTTCTTTCCAGCCCCTTCTTGCCTGGAAGGTCTCTTTTGAGAAATCAGCTGACAGTCTGATGGGAACTCCCTTGTAGGTGACTGTCCCCTTATCCCTTGCTGTTTCTAGAATTCTCTGCTTCATTTGAATCTTGGCTAATGTAATTACGATGTGCCTTGGTGTGTTCCTCCTTGGGTCCAACTTCTTTGGGACTCTCTGAGCTTCCTGGACATCCTGGTAGTCTATTTCCTTTGCCAGATTGGGGAAGTTCTCCTTTATTATTTGTTCAAATAAGTTTTCCACTTGTTGCTTTTCTTCTTCCCCTTCTGGGACCCCTATAATTCGGATGCTGGGACATTTAACGATGTCCTGGAGGTTCCTAAGCCTCTCCTCATTTTTTTGAATTCTTGTTTCTTCCTTGTTTTCTGTTTGGTTGTTAGTTTCTTCCTTCTGGTCCACTCCATTGATTTGAGTCCCAGTTTTCCTTCCATCTCTATCAGTTCCCCATGCATCTTCCTTCATTTCACGGATTGTAGCCTGCATTTTTTCATCTAATTTGTGAGCAAAATCAACCAATTCTGTGAGCATTTTGATGACCAGTGCTTTGAACTGTGCATCTGATAGGTTGGCTATCTCTTCACTGCTTAGAGGAATTGGCTCTGGGGCTTTTATTTGTTTTCCAGTTTGAGACATTCTTGGTGGGGGTTTTTTTGTTTGTTTGTTTGTTTGTTTTGGTTTTAGTCTGGTCTCGGTTATTACGTAGTGAGGGGTGGAGCCTTAGGTGTCCCTCCGGGCGGGACAGCCCAGTCACTGGGTTGTGACGCTGTGTGTGGGGGGCGGGGTCTGAGAGGGAACAATGGCGCCTGCTCCCCTCTCTCCTGGACTCCAGCCCTTTCCGCCGCTTCCCCTTCACCTGGATTATCTGGGCACGCGTGCGTGCTGTTACGTAGTGAGAAGTGGAGCCTCTGGCGCTCCCCAGTGTGGGGCAGCTCAGTCGCTGGGTTGTGACGCTGTATGTGGGGGTGGGGCCTGAGAGGGAGCAATGGCGCCTGCTCCGCTTTCTCCTGGATTCAGTCCCTTCCGCCACTTCCCCTCTGCCTGGACCGTCTGCGTGCGCGAATGTGGGACCCCCTGGTCAGCCAGCCGCCTTGTGTGGCCTCACTGGGTCTGCACAGTTGCCCCCCTGTGCCCGGGGTCCGCCAGCTGCTGCCTGTGGGCCTGGGGACCGCCAGCCGCCGCCTGTGCACCTGGGAACTGCAAGTCGCTGCTGCTTGCATTCCTGGGTCCGCACCTCCACTTTCTCCTGCCGCGACTCCTCCCCTCTTACCGGTCTGGATGAATGGTTGTTGGACTTCCGTACAGTTCAATCTTCTACAAGTTCCGGTTGTTCTCTCGTTTCTAAATATTTGTTGTCCTTAATTTTGGTTGTGAGAGGAGGCACAGTGTGTCCGCCTACGCCTCCATCTTGGCCGGAAGTCCGGAAAAGGTTACTTTCTAATGGTTGTTTTCGGAATGTCATTCCATTTACAAAAGGATAGGACAAGAAACTTGTAAGAACGAACGATTTCCAATCACTGTATGTTGGTTTGAATTGGAGGAAGGGCATTTTAGGCTTTCAAGGGGCCTTGGCGTGTATTTCCAGAATACCAAGAAATGTTCTTAGAAAGATAGTAAATAAAACTCCAAATGTTCATGGGGTCTCCCATGAACCCCAAACCTCAGGCTGGTGTACATTCTCAAACTGCCACCTCCTGACTCTTACCAGGCAAAGAGCTAATAAATCAACTAGGTCTGTTTCACAGACTCTAGACTCATATTTGCGGGGGGTGCAGGGAGCAAGGGGTCATTCTTGTAGCCACTGAGTACATGGTGACTCCAGAGCATTCACAATCTATTCCTCCGAGGCTAGAGAAGCCCTCCCCAGCCAGGATCAAGACCTCTCCCTCACCTTTGGCACTGCATGGACCCCTCTCCCCTCAGCACCACCTGGGGCCAGCTTCCTTTCTGATGAGCCTTCCCAGCAGATTCCCCTGCAACTGCCAACTGGGCCCCTCACCCTGTACTGAAGTGACCGCATCTGCCTAAGGTCACTCCACCTGACCTACCAATTAGATCAGGATCTTCCCAAGGGCCTGGTCTTCTCTGTACATGTCCCCCAATATCTGTCCCCTGGGGAAACATTCTCCTGATGTGAAGTCAGTAAACCTCGCGTGAAGAAAAATGACTCCAAGGCTGCAGCTAGACAGTTACTACACATGAGAAACCAAACACATTAATCCTTTACCACACAGGTTGTTCTCCAAGCTCATGCCTAGTGCTGTGTGAGGACCAGCATCCTTTTGTATACTCAGTCAATGAGGCAGACATGCACATCCTGGTGAAAAGGCTCTTACGTAGCCCCAGAGTACCCACTACCTAATCCAGCACCCAGTGTCCAGCCACTCCCCACCCAGGGCTAACTGCCGAGGCTCCTACCCTACGTCCTCTGGCTCAAGGCTCTTGGCCCACTGAGGGTGAGAGACAAAGGGCCAACCACATTCTGGGCACCTGGAGACAACATTCCATGATGGCCCAGGGCACTGTGGTGCCAGTGGCACCATCTTCTACAGTCCCTGCAGTGTGCAAGGCAGGGAAAGAGACCAAGACAGGATCACAGAAAACAAGAAAAGGTCAAGAATTTAAGAGAAAAAAAGAAGAGAGGGGTGGAGAAAGAAAGTGAGAAAAACAAAAACTATTTTCCTAGAACCCGAAATGCTTTCTAGAAACACAATAAGGTTACCAGAAGCACCTATACTTCCCCCAGAGACTTGCATTGTGGATAGCTAACACTTTGAAATGTGGTGGGTTCCCCAAATGATCTTCTCAAGCTTCCCACTTGGAAGTTATTGACAGTTGTGCATTTTGACCAAAAGTACTGCATTAAGGCAGGGAAGAACCTACAGCCCCACGTGGAAGGGGATGCAGCTCTACAGCAGGTTCCCGAAGGCTGGGGAAAACAGGATATTGCACACACCCTGCTCTTTGAACTTGGGGAGAGGAGTGATGGTGAAAACCAGTGGCCTGGCACTATGCCTACTGCCCAGCTTCCATCCAGCTATCCCTGCATCCATCCAGCTTTAGAATGGCAATAGCTACTTTTACCCCCTCTAGGCCCAAAGGGGCAGGGTCTTTCTCCTTTAGGTTATGATGTACAGGGTAGCGGCACAACAACAACAACAACAACAACAACAACAACAACAAAATCCTGGAAAACCTCTCCCCACCAGCCCATCTTTGCGTCTACCATACCACTCCTAAATTCAGTCTTTGGTGCTTGAAGGATGATAGTGGCACAAGTTCCAGGGAGTTCTGCCTCGACCACTGCCAGTTAACATCTGGGACTTAGTTTATTCAAAACTTTCCAACCTCAATCCTCTGCAAACAAGAGTCCTTCAACAATGGAATCCCAATTGCAGCAAAGGAGGTAGAGTGGGCGAGGGGTTTAAGTGCGGAGCAGGGAGTGAGAGCAGGGAATGAGAGCAGGACGGCAACGCCAGACATCCCAGTTTTCCCTGGGACCCAGCAGCCGCCTTCACTGATCTACCTTCTCGGTCTCACATTTGGGCCTGGAGGACCTTAACATTTCACCCCGGCCCCGCGGATGCCGTTACAGAGTCCTCCTGCCAGGGGCTGGAAAACTGGAAGAGCCACCTCTCTTTCTTGGGGGCTAGAGGCCATTCGAACCCCTCAAGTCAAACGCAAGTCCTTCAGATGACGCTAATATAGACAACAGCATCACTGTCCCCAAGCGCCTCACCTCCCTAAAGAAAACCCAGGCTGCCTGCAGTCCTAGGGTTGTCCCTTTACGCGCCCTCTTCCCCAGTTCCTCACCACGCAGGAACCTCTCTCCAACAGGGGAGTCAGTGGCAGGCTGCCAAGGCAGGGTCTCTACCCCGACCCCCACCCTCGGGAAGTGACTCCCAAGGGCCGCGCCTGGACAAAAGCGTGAAGCGGGATCACTCACCCGCGAGGCGAAGGCGGCTCGGAGCTGAGGCTCAGCGCCTGCTCCACTGCCAGCTGTCGACCAGGTGGTGCCGGAACCGACGGACGCGCGACCCAGGCAGGACCGAGCAAGACGGGGATGCGTGGCCCGGCGAGAGACTGAGCAAGTGGGAGAATCCGGAGCGAATGCGCGCCGAATGGAAGACCAACTGAGAGCGCGAGCAACTGAGAGCGCAAAGCTCCAAGTCCGGACTGGAATTGCGGACTCAGGCTCACACGCGCTGATTTGCATTTCATTTGCATACCGCTCAGGGAATGGACCTGCGGTCCTTACCGCCACGCCCACCGCGCTCCTCCTGGGAGTGCCCAGCACAGAATTTAGAGCAAAACCCCTCACTTAAAGGGGATCCACCTCACCCTTCCCCCGCATCACCACAACTCCTCGAACACCGGCTTAGTGGCAGTCAAAGAGTTTTCTCATTTTCTTTTTTTTTTAATTTTCCTTAGATGGCCACCGGATACAGGACAAACGAAGACCACACACTGGAAAAACTCTGCGAACTTTTAAATTAATTTACCTTTTCTTTGATGTGGCTCTATCAAACAACACGAATAATCCTGTAGATCCTCCAAATGAATGTTCGGGGTTGTTTTTATTTTTTGACAAAGTACCATGAAAAGCATAACTCATTCTCTTTCAAGATTAGAAACAAGTTAACGTGCAATTTTGTTCAGTAAATGAAGAAATACGAAACTGTATAGGCAGGATAATATTCTCTTAAAATGCCAGTTCTGGAGTTGGGTATACTACCCCTTACTTTCTACCTGCAAAACTTTGGGCTAGTTACTTATGATCTCTATTACTCAGTTTTCTTATCTCTAAAATGGGGAAATCTAAGTGTCTTACAGGAATGTGACATATGGCAGTGTGTAGCATATGGTTACTATTAACGGTTACTTCTATGATATAGTCTACTTGGCTGAGAGGCAACCAGATCACCGGGAAGCAAGAAGCAGAGAGGAAGAAGGGCCAAAGAAGCTTTAGAAGCAAATAGATAATGTCCTAAGATTGGAGCCTGTATCTGCAAGGTTCAGACCAGGGTTTTCCACTCCGCTCTCAAGCTTACCAGACCCAGCTCTGAGAAAGCGTTACTATATTTTCTTTTTCCCCAGAAGACCCAACCTTGGATGCACTTTGAAATCTCATCTTGGGAATGTTCTGGAGAAATATAAAACATTCAATTCAGCCACTTCAAAGGAAGGCAAAGGAAGGAAGGGAAGGAGGAAGGAAGGAAGGAAGGAAGGAAGGAAGGAAGGAAGGAAGGAAGGAAGGAAGGAAGGAAGGAAGGAAAGATTAAACTATAAAGCAGGGGTGTCCAACCCATAGGCTGCATGAGGCCCAGGATGGCTATGAATGTGACCCAGCACGAAACTGTAAATTTACTTAAAACATTAGATTTTGGAGTGAGAGGAGGAGAGGGGGGAAAAGGTACAGAGAATAAGTAGCATAGACGGTAGGTAGAAAATAGACAGGGGGAGGGCAAGAATAGTGTGGGAAATGTAGAAGCTAAAGAACTTATGACACATGGCCATGAAGTAAAGGCTGGTAATGTGGGTGGGAGGGGGTGTGCAGGGTGAAGGGGAATGATGGGGGAGAAATGGAAAAACTGTAATAGCATAATCAATAAAATATATTTAAAGAAAACATTAGATTTTTTTGTGATTATGTGTTGCAATGTATTTAATGTGTGGCCCAGAGACACCAATAGGTTGGACACCCCTGCAAAGGAAGCAAAATTTGTTCTGTGGTGAGAAAAGCCCCAGAGTGGGAAACCTGGGTGTTAGACTTGGTTCTGACACTAGCTTTGTGGAGCTTGCATGAGTCATTCTCTGGACCTCAGTTTTCTAATCTGTAAAATGAGGAAACTCCGGCAGATTTTTTTTTTTTCAGGCATCTTTCAGCTCTGAAACTATATCCTCCAATTCCTCTGACATCTCCCCCTGTGTTCTATTAAGAACCTCTCATTGGTTTAGAATGTATCTACAAAGCCCTTTTAAAGTTCTCTTCCTTCTCCTTCTCCTCTTCTTCCTCCTCCTCCTTCTTCTTTTGGCTTGCCTAATATTTAGTTTGCACCTGTTATGAAACATTTCATAGGTTTCCTGATCTCTTCACTTGGACTCTGATTCCTTTTCTTTTCTTTTCTTTTCTTTTCTTTTCTTTTCTTTTCTTTTCTTTTCTTTTCTTTTTAAAACTGTTTATTCCAAGTAAAGGAGTACTTGTCATGCTTTTTATTATAAAATAAAACACAGGTACTGAAAAACCCACAAACAAATATATAGACTGGCAATCTATTATGAGGCAAACATCCTTTCAGTCACCACCCAATCAACAACTAGAACTCTGCCAGCCAGCCCAGAAATCTTCCTATGTGCCCTATTCCAATCACAGCCCCCTATCACCCTCCTCCCAAAAGGAACCATTAGCTTGTCTTTTGTATAATCACTATTGCTAGTTTCTTTCCAGTTTATCTCCTTTATGCATCTTACCCATTTTCTAAAAACTTGATGCGCTTTTTAAGTCTTCTGTTGCAATCATCTGTTAAAGAACTTAGGCCTTTTGAGCTGGGGAGTTTCCCGCACTCTGGGCATTGCATTTTCTTGGAGCAGTTCAACATATTCCTCTGTCCTCTGCATTTCCTGCAAATTTGCAGCTAACCCAGAGGCTTCCTCAGACTGAAGTTGGATCACTTGCAAGACCAGAGCTCTGTGGTGTGCTCTGTCCTCTTGATGTCTGCTATTACTGTACATTTTTGAGGTTAGCAGCTGTTGATGCTTAGTTCCTAGGTCCATGAATTCATTGAAGTTGCAAAACAATGACATTTTAATTCTGCTATTTTGCTTTTATGTATTAGCTTAATAAGTTTACAAGGAGATGTTTCTCTCATCTAGTATTTAGTTACCATGAATAAATTTATTAGGGTAGTCTGGATAAATACTTGCTTTATTCTTTTAATTTACTCAGTTTTCAAGATAATAAATTGGTTCTCTGTCATTCTCAGAAGTTACTTATTCAGATTCTCAGTGTTATTATAAATTCATGGATTTAAATATATTTGATGGGTTTAATCTACTATTGTACAATTCTAATCTTCAGTAAAGCTCAAATTGTCCCATCTTTGGCCAATATGTAGCTTCCTTTGCTACCTAATATGACAAAATGTCCCAGCCTCGTCTTGTATATTTGCTGCTTCAGATCCGGAATTTGCCATTTCCCCAAGAAGCTCTAGTTTCTTTTGTTGAGATTTCAAGATGATGACATGGGCACTAGGGGGTTTCATTGCTACAAGACTGGTAACTGTTTGTAGCCCTTTTCAATAGATAGAGATAGAATACTTCATGAGTTTATATCAATATTTCTAATTCAATTTCAGAACTACAGGTTTTTAATTAACCTCTTCTATATACCATCAAGATCTCTGAAGAAATTCCACAAGGAAAATTCTGATTCTCAGGGATATAGGGGATGATGAAATTAGAATATCCCAATTTGCTTATTTGCTTTATTTCACATTAAACTTACAATAATCTAAAAATAACAATATTAATACTACCACCAATTATGAATCTTGAAATAGTTTTGCATACATTTTTTATTTTATTATAGTTGTACTGTACTAGTTGTCAGCTTCTATAGCCATTGCATACTACAATCTTCCTCATTTAACCCTCATTTAATCTTAGGTCTATAGGTAAATATACATTTAATGCTCACCATTAGTGCCTTATGTCTTTAATCTAGTCATTTTGGTTGTCTGAGTACAACTCCATCCTTACTGATTTTCTGTATGCTGATATGTCCATTTCTGAGAGAGGGGTAATAAAGTCTCCAACTTTTGTACTGGATTCATCTGTTTCCCCTTGTGGTTCTATCAGTTAATGCCTCATGTATTTTGTTGCTTTGTCATTAGGTACATACATGTTAAGGATTGTTATCACCTTCTTGGAGAATTGACTCCTTTGTCATTATGTAATGCCTCTCATTATACCTAATAACTTCCTTTGTTCTGAAGTCTAGTTTGTCTGAAATTAATATAACTACATTTTTTAAAACTTAGTGTTAGCATAGTATATCTTTCTCCAACCATTTACTTTGAATATGTGTCTTTATACTTAAAGTGGGTTTCTTGTAGACAACATATATTTGGGTCTTCTTTAAATCTACTTTGACAATCCCTGTCTTTTAATTTGATGCATTTAGATCACTGATGTTCAAAGTGGTTGTTGATATAGTTGGATTAATAGCTATCATACAATATTTGTTACTGTTCTCTATTTATTACCATAGTTCTTTTCTGTGATATTCACTGTAAGAACCAAGTTGAGCTACTGAAGGTAAAACTCAAAAAATGTGGGCCCATCTCTCTCCATGTCTGGATCCCCTAAATTTTTAACTGTCAGACTTGTCCACACTGAGCTTCTATCAGTTTATCAATTACACTTTAGATTCATACCACGCAGGCACTGACTGGTTCCTTGGAGGTTTTTGCTTGTGGTTTTCTGCTCTAGTAAATTATGATTCTCTGTATTTATTTGTCTGTTTCTCCAATGTTGAAAGCAGCAGGTTGCTCTGTGAGATCACTTCTCTGATAGATCCAAAAGGGGTTTTGATTTTTGTCTGGCCAGCTTTTTATTTATTAGGATGGAGATTTCCAAACTTCTTACCTGCCAGACCAAAAACTGGAAGTGTCTCATCAATAGGTTAAATTTTGTTTTTTTCTTTTTCTTTCTTTTTTTTTTAAATAGCCATTTAGCGAACGTGAAGTATATCCCTTTGTGGTTTTGATTTGCATGTCCCTGATGACTAAAGATGTTAAGCATCTTTTCATGTGCTTATTGACCATTTGTATATCTTCTTTTGAGAAATGTATTTCTTTTAATTGGACTATTGGGGATTTTTGTCATTAAGTTGTAGGAGTTCTTTATATATTCTGAATATTAATCCTTTGTCAGATATATAATTTGCAAATATTTTCTCCCATTGCATGGATTGTTTCTTCACTCCATTAATTGTGTCTTTTTCTGCACACAACTTTAAAATTTTGATGAGATTCAATTTATCTATTTTTCTTTTCTTGCCTGTATTATCACTGTCATACTTAAACTATTGCCAAATTCAAAGCCATGAAGATTTTTTTCTATGTATTCTTCTAAGGGTATTTATAGTCTTAGCTCTTATTTTTAGGTCTTTAGTCCATTTTGAGTTAATTTTTGTATATGGTGTAAGGTAAGAGTCTAACTTCATTCTTTTGCATGCAGATATCCAACTTCCCAGCACCATTTGTTGAAAAGACTCTTTTCCCGATTGAATGGTCTTAGAACCCTTGTCAAAAATTGATTGGCAACATGTGCAAGCGTTAATTTCTATACTGTCTATTCTATTCATTTGGTTTTAATGTCTACCTTTATGCCAGTATCATGCAGTTTTTATTACTATAGCTTTGTGTTAAGTTTTAAAATCATGAAGTGTGAGACCTCCAACTTTGTTGTTGTTCTTCTTTTTTTTTTTTTTTTTTGAGGTTGTTTGGCTATTTGGGGAAGGGGTTCCTTGAAATTTCATACCAATCTTAGGATTGTTTTCTATTTTTGCAAAAATTGGCATTGGGATTTTGATAGGGATTGCAGAAAACCTGTAGACTGATTGTGGTGGTATTGTCATCTTAATTAATATTGTCTTCCAGTCTACAAACACAGCATGTCTTTCCATTTATTTAGGTTTTCTTTAATTTCTTTTAGCAGTGTTTTGTAGCTTTCAGTGTACAACTCTTTCACCTCCTTGGTAAATTTATTCCTAAGTACTTTATTCATTTTGATGTTATAAAAAATGGAATTGTTTCCTTAATTTCCTTTTCAGATTATTCATTGCTAGTATACAGAAATACAACTGATTTTTTTCTTTATTGATTTGTATTCTGCACTATTATGTCAATTTTATTTCACTTCCAAAATTTTTCCTTAACGTGGAGACCTGTCCTGGAACGGAGCCCTGGATAGTCAGTTTCAAGAGTTAATGAGGGCTGGACCACACCAGTGCTTCTAAATTCTAGCTAGTGATTAGAGATCAAGAGGGATTTCACAAAGATATAGGAAATATATCAATTAAACTGAGAAGCACCATGGTCCAAATGCACAAACCCAGCACATGATGTCTGGATTGTCAAGATAAAGAAATCTGCTTCTGACAGAACCTGGTCTGTTTGTTCCTGTAGACATTCTGAAATAATGCAATTTAGCCCCACTGCCCCAAAGCAAGATACTAGGTGTAGAAAATATTCCTTTGCTTGGTGAGGTGGGGTGTCTGTTTATCTTTACTGCCTTCCTAGGAAGTTCAATCTTCAAGCCCTAGCCTCCATCTGTCCATAAATATCCTCTGTACTTTCTTCCTATATCTGGATCCCTTCTCTGGCCTGTTGCTTTTCATTGCTGGGCTCTTGTTAGGAAACCCAAAGGAGAGGAAACAACAGGGTAAAATGTCACAATTTATTAATCTCTCACAAGTGTTAAACAATAAGTACCTCACCTTAGCTTGTGAATTTATTAAATCAACCTAGATCCACATTGGTGGATTAAGTCTGAAGACTTGCTGGTTCTCAAGTTTGGTTGCATGTTGGAAACATCTGTGAAGCTTTTTAAAAATACATATACCTGGGTGCCACTCCCAGAAAGTGATTCATTTGGGCTGGGGTCAGGCCTTGGAGTGATTTTTTATTTAATTTTTTAAATTTTAAAAATTTTGTTCAGTTACACTTGTCCCAATTTCCCCCCTGTTGCTCTCCCCTGCCCCCACACCCGACCCTGGATTCCCTCAGTCAGTCCCCACCCTGTTGTCCATTACCATGGGTCCTTGATACATGTTCCTTGACTAGACCCTTCCCCTTCTTTCCCCCTTTATCTTTCTCCCCCTTTTCTCTGGTCACTATCAGTTTGTTCCTTATTTCCATGTTGCTGGTTCTATTTTGCTCATTTGTTTGTTTTGTTGATTAGGTTCCATTTACAGGTGAGATCATATGGTATTTGTCTCTCACTGCCTGGCTTATTTCACTTAGCATTGTACTCTGAAGTTCCATCCATGCTGTTGCAAAGGGTGAGATTTCCTTCTTTCTTTCTGCTACGTAGTATTACATTGTGTAAATGTACCACAGTTTATTGATCCACTCATTTACTGATGGTAATTTAGGCTATTTTCAGGACATGGCTATTGTAAATAATGCTGCTATAAATATTGGGGTGCATACATTCTTTTATATTGGTGTTTTGGGATTCATAGGGTATAATCCCAGCAGGGGGATCACTGGATCAAAAGGCAGTACCATTCTTCATTTTTTGAGGTAACTCCTTACTGAAAATGACTGCACCTATCTGAATTTCCACAGTGGCTGCACCTATCTGAATTTCCACCAACAGTGCACCAGGACTTCCTTTCCTCCACATCCTCACCAGCAATTGTTGCTTATTGATTTTTTAATGTTGGCCTTTCTGACCAGTGTGAAGTGGTATCTCACTGTGGTTTGTTAATTTTTTATATATTTTATTGATTATGTTATTACAGTTGTCCCATTCCCACCCTTCATTCCTCTCCACCATTAACACACCCCCTCCCACCCACATTCCCCCCCCCCGTTAGTTTATGTCCATGTGTCATAAGTTCTTTAGCTTCTACATTTCCCACACTATTCTTGCCCTCCCCATGTCTATTTTCTACCGACTGTCTATGCTACTTATTCTCTGTACCTTTTCCCCCTCTCTCCTCCTCCGACTCCCCCTGTTGCTAACCCTCCATATGATCTCCATTTCTGAGTTTCTGTTCCTGTTCTAGCTGTTTGCTTAATTTGCTTTTGCTTTAGGGGTGGTTGTAAATAACTGTGAATTTGCTGTCTTTTTACTGGCATATTTTTTATCTTTTTCTTAAGTAAATCCCTTTAACATTTTATATAATAAGGGCTTGGTGATGATGAACTCCTTTAACTTGACCTTATCTGAGAAGCACTTTATTTGCCCTTCCATTCTAAATGATAGCTTTGCTGGATAGAGCAATCTTAGATGTAGGTCCTTGACTTTCATGACTTGGAATACCTCTTTTCAGCCCCTTCTTGCCTGCAAGGTCTCTTTTGAGAAATCAGCTGACAGTCTGATGGGTACAACTTTGTAGGTGACTGTCCCCTTATCTCTTGCTGCTTCTAGAATTCTCTCTTTCACTTTAATTTTGGCTAATGTAATTATTATGTGCCTTGGTGTGTTCCTCCTAGAGTCCAACTTTTTTGGGACTCTCTGAGCTTCCTGGACTTCCTGGAAGTCTATTTCCTTTGCCAGATTGGGGAAGTTCTCCTTTATTATTTGTTCAAAGAAGTTTTCCACTTGTTGCTCTTCCTCTTCCCCTTCTGGTACCCCTATAATTTGGATGTTGGGACGTTTGAAGATGTCCTGGAGATGTCCTAAGCCTCTCCTCATCTTTTTGAATTATTGTTTCTTCCTTCTTTTCTGTTTAGTTGTTTATTTCTTCCTTCTGGTCCACACCGTTGATTTGAGTCCCAGTTTTCTTCCCATCACTATTGGTTTCCTGTGCATTTTCCTTCATTTCACTTAGCATAGCCTTCATTTGTTCATCTAATTTGCGACCAAAATCAACCAATTCTGTGAGCATCCTGATCACCAGTGCTTTGAACTGTGCATCTGATAGGTTGGTTATTTCTTCGTCACTAAAAATTATTGGCTCTGGTGGTTTCAGCTGTTGTTTCCTTTGAGCCATTTTTTCCTCCTCCTCCTCCTCCTCTTCCTCCTCCTCCTCCTCCATCTTCTTCTTCTTCTTCTTTTGGTCTGGTCCTGCCTATTATGTATGGAGGGCGGAGCCTTAGGTGTTCACCAGGTTGGGGCAATCTAGTCGCAGAGTTGTAACCATATATGCAGGGGCGGGGTCCAAGAGGGAACAATGGCGCTTGCTCCTCTTTCTCTCTCGGATTTCAGTCCCCTCTGTGAGGCTGGGAGTTTCTCCCACCACTTCAACCCCAACAAGTGTTTTCAATCAGTGCTTTTAGGCTTTATTTCCCAGTGCTGGGGCCCTGGGTTGTGCAGTCTGTCTCGCTGCCTGTTTTTGCCTGGTTTATATATGCACAAATGTGTGATTGTGGTCAGCCGCCTTGTGCACCTTGCTTGGTCTGCTCGTTGCCTCCCTGCGCCCGGTAACCACCACCTGCATGTCCAGGAACACTAGCGACTGCTTTTTCCTTCTGTAATCCCTCTCCACCAGCCGCCAACTCTGCCCCTCTTATCAATCTGGGTGAATCATTGTCAGAATTCTGTACAATTCAATTTTTTATCTGTTCTGGTTGTTTTTTTGTTTCTAAATTTTTGTCCTTAATTTTGGTTGTGAGAGGAGGCACAGTGTGTCCACCCATGCCTCCATCTTGGTTGGAAGTCTCACTGTGGTTTTAATTTCCATCTCTCTGATGGCTAGTGATGTTGAACATTCTTTCATATGTCTCTGGGCCCTCTGTATATCCTCCTTGCATAAGTGTCTATTCAGGTCCTTTGTCCACTTTTTTAACTTGAAGTCCTCCAAGGTTTTCCTTAGATATTTAGGTGCTCCTATGTTGGGTGCATATATGTTTACAATGGTTATATCTTCCTAATGGGTGCTTCCCTTAATTATTATGAAGTGTCCTTTTCTGTCTCTTTTTATGGTCTTTGTTTTGAAATTTATTTTGTCTGGTACAAGTATTGCTACCCTGGCTTTTTGTTTCATGTCCATTTGCTTGGAATATTTTTTTCCATACCTTCACTTACAGTCTGCGTAGTTCTCTTTTTCTGAGGTCTCTTGTAGACACCATATGTGTGGGTCATGTTTTCTTATCCATTCAGTTGCCCTATTTCTTTTGATTGGAGCATTTAATCCACTTACATTTAAGGTTATTATTGATAGGTACTTATTCATTGCCACTTTTTCCATATCTCTCTCTCTCTCTCTCTCCCCCTTCCTCCTCCTCCTCCTCCTCCTTCTTCTCCTTCTTCTTCTTTTCTCTTTCTTTCTCTCTCTCTCTCTCTCTCTCTCTCTCTCTCTCTCTCTCTCTCTCTCTCATAGCAGTCCCTTTAGCATATCTTGCAGTCGTGGTTTGGTGGAGGCATAGTCTTTTAGCCTTCTTTTGTCTGGGAAGGTCTTTATTTCACCAACTATTTAAAATGAGAGCCTTGCCGGATAGAGTAGTCTCAGGTGTTTCTCATTATCTTCTTTTTCATTATCTGAAATAATTCATGCATATCCCTTCTGCCTTGTACTGTTTCTGTTGAGAAATCTACTGATAACCTTATTGGGGTTTCCTTGTGTATTACTTGCTGTTTCTCTCTTGCTGCCTTTAAGATTCTCTCTTTGTCTTTAACATTTGACATTTTAATTATGATGTGTCTTGGAGTGGGCCTCTTTAAATTCATCTTGATTGGGAACCTCTGTGCTTCCTAAACTTGTGTGACTTTTCCCCTCATCAGCTTAGGGAAGTTTTCTGTCATTATTGTTTCAAACAGGTTTTCTACCCCTTGTTCTTTTTTTTCTCCTTCTGATATTCCTATGATGGGAATGTTGTTATGTTTCATGTAGTTCTGAAGTTCCTTTAAACTATTTTCATTCTTTTTGAGTCTTTTTTTCATTTTGTTGTTCTATCCAGGCACTTCTTTCTACCTTGTCTTCCAGCTCATGGATTTGGTCCTCTGCTTAATCTACCTAGCTTTTAATTCCTTCTAGTGTATTTTTTCAGTTCAGATATTGTCTTCTTCATTTCTTCCCGGTTCTTGTTCATAGTTTCTATTTCCTTTTTCATGCTGCTGTAGTTTCCACTCAATTCCTTGTATCGTCACTGAGTTCCTTGAGCATCCTTATAACCATTTTTTTTTTTAATTCTATGTCTGACAGATTTATTGCCTCAATTTCTTGTAGCTCTTTTTCTGGGGATTCCTCCATTACTTTTGATTGGGAGCTCTTTCTTTTTCTCCACATTTTAGGTGACTCTTTTGTTTGTTTGTTTGTTTGTTTCTTTCTGTCTCACGATGTTTTACTTTGCCAACTGTCTTCATGTGGTGGACTTCTGTGGTAGGAGTTTTGTGGGACTCAGTGGTACAGTCTCTTTGATCTCTTGATCTGGATGCTCTAGGGTTGCCCTTTATTCAGTATACATAGGCTCTCTTGTTGTACTTGGGCTTTGCTTGTTGGTGCCTTACTCATTGGTGGGTCCTCCCCTCCAGCTGGTTGACTGGTAGTCACAATTCCCATTGTGTCTTGTATGCTCCAGCTCCCTGACTGCTGAAGTGCTACTCCTTGTGCAGCTGCAGAAAACAGGGCCAGCATGGCAGCTCTGGGTGAGAAGTGCCCTCACCACTCCACACACCATGGTACTGTCTTCTGAACTCCCAATCTTGGGCTGGCTGTCTTAGGACCAGCACATAGGCCCATGGCTTGAACAGTAATGTCTCTTTTTTTATTTTCTAAATTCCTTAGTACTCCTGATGTGGCACCAGAGTTGACAACTACTTATAACTTAGGTAAAATTCAAAGCAGAAAGATCAGTTTGGAAATTAAATGTGCTTCCATTTGCTATTCAGTTCTGAAGGCTTTCTTTAAATACTAGTGTCTTGATAGGATGCATTAACATGTACAGGTACACACATACCAAACTTTAGAATGTGTCTGTGGTTTCTTCCTGTAAATATTTACTCTGAGTCAATTTTCTGTACTTTAAAACCTATTATCTCATGCATTATAATTATATAATTGAAAAAGTTAGACATTATCAAGGACTCCAGACAAGATGGAGGCATAGGTAGAAATGCTTCACTTTCTCACATAACCAAAAGAAGGATAACAACCAATTTAAAAACAAAAAGCAACCAGAACTTCCAGAAAATCAAACTACATGGAAGTCCAACAATCAAGGAGTTAAAGAAACATTCATCCAAACTGGTAGGAGGAGCAGAGAAGGGTAGCAGGGCAGAGAGGAGGCATGGCAATGTGGCTGACTAGCAGGTGAGATGGAGGCTGGCTGACCATGTGGTCCCACACTCATGCACAGATAAGCCAGGAGGAACAAATGGAGAGAGACACAGACCATGAAAGCCAGGCTTTCAGCGGGGGAAGTGAGACACTCAAAACCTTGGGCTATAAAAACCTGTGGGGGTTGTGGTGGCTGGAGAAACTCCCAGTATCAAAGAAGAGTCCATTGTAGAGACTCACAGCATCCTAGAACATACACAAACCCATCCATTTGCAAATCAGCACCTGAAAAAGCACAATCCACTATGAGAAGTGAAGAAAGTGATGAAAAGTTGGGTGAAAGCTGAGCAAGTGTCATTGTTCCTTCTCTGACCCCTCCCACACAGACAGCACCACAATGGAGCAAAGTGGATTGCCCCACCCTGGTGAATAACCAAGGCTCCGCCCCTTATAATATAACAGGTGCACCAAGACAAAGAAATATGGCCTAAATGAAAGAACAGATCAAAACCCCCCAAAAAGAATGAGGCAACAAGGAGATACACAACCTATCAGATGCAGAGTTCAAAACACTGGTAATAAGGATGCACACAGAAGTGATTGAGCTTGGTTGCAAAATGAAGAAAGAAATGAAGTCTAGACAAAGTGAAATAAAGAAAAATATACAGGGAACCAACAGTGATGGGAAGGAAACCAGGACTCAAATCAACCATTTGGAACAAGAAAGAAATAAACATCCAACCAGAACAGAATGAAGAAACAAAAATTTTTAAAAATGAGGAGAGGCTTAGGAACACATGGAACAACTTTAAACGTTCCAACATCCGAATCATAGGGGTGCCAGAAGGAGTAGAACAGAATAAGAAATTGAAAACCTATTTGAACAAATATGAAGGAAAACTTCCCAATCTGGTGAAGAAAATAGACTCCCAGGAAGTCCAGGAAGCTCAGAGAGTCCCTAAGAAATTGGACCCAAGAAGGAACACAAAAAGGCACATATAATTACATTACCCAAGATTAAAGATAAGGAGAGAATCTTAAAAGTAGCAAGAGAAAAGGAGACAGTGACCCACAGAGATCCCTTAAGGCTATCAGCTGATTTCTCAAAAGAAACCTTGCAGGCAAGAAGGGACTGGAAAGAAATATTGGAAGTCATGAAAGGTGAGGACCTACATCCAAGATTACTCTAGCCAGCAAAGCTATCATTTAGAATGGAAGGGCAGGTAAAGTGCTTCCCAGATAAGGTCAAGTTAAAGGAGTTCATCATCACCAAGCCCTTATTGAAATGTAAAAGGGACTTATCTAAGAAATAGAAGATAAAAAACTATGAGCAGTAAAATGACAACAAACTCACAACTATCAACAAATGAACCTAAAAATCAAAAACAAACTAAGCAAACATCTAGAACAGGAACAGAATCACAGAAATGGAGATCACATGGAGGGTTATCTGTGGGGAGGGGAGGAGGAGAATGGGGGGGAAAGTACAGTGAATAAGAAGCATAATAGGTAGGTACAAATAGACAGGGAGAGGTTAAGAATCATATAGGAATTGGAGAAACCAAAGCACTTATATGTACAACCCGTGGACATGAACTAAAAGGGGGAAATCCTGGAGGGTAGGGAGGGTGCAGGGAGGAGGGGGATAAAGGGAAGAAAAAAAATTGGGGCAACTGTAATAGCATAATCAATAAAATACACTTTAAAAATCAATCAATCAAGCTAATCTTTGGGGGAAGATATTTGACTACAAAGCCATTAATGAAAACGTAATTCTGAATTCTAGAAAAAATTTTATATTATTTTTTAACCATAATAGTCACACATTTATTTGCTAAAAATGGAAGGAAGGAAGGAAGGAAGGAAGGAAGGAAGGAAGGAAGGAAGGAAAGTAGGAAAGAAGGAAGGAAAAGAACAGAAGGTAGGAAGTAAAAAGTCATTGTGATCTCCCCCACAGCCACCCCCTACAATCCCCAAAGTAACAACCTGTGTAGAGAATTTCTTGGGCATCTTTCAGGGAAGTATTGTTTTATTAGATCACTTACTATAATAGTAATTCTAAAATGTAGTCCAAACTGTTATTTTAAAGTTCCTGTGGTCATTATTATTTTAGAAACAAGTTTAAAATCTAAATCAATAATTTTAAGCTGCAGAACCTCAGGATCCAAGAAGGTGATTGGGGTGAATAGGATGGGGTCTTGGGCCAGAACCCCAGGTTCCCACCCCCTCCTTATCCAGAGAGGCTCTACTTTTCTCTATCATGGAAGACTTGCAGGAAAGTCTTGAAGAACACTTAAATCCACTGTTTATATAGTCTGAAAGAATAGCAACAACAGTTTAAATGAATAGACTCAATAAACTCACATGACCACATTCTATTATTTCACATTCTATTTATCATTCTTGCCCATATTCTACTACTAATAATCTATGGGTTCTCTATTTGCACCCTCACAGCCCCAAAACATTGTAGATGTTTATCTTAGAAACCACAGAAGGAAGTGCTATAAAAACCCAGCACAGCAAGGACCAAATTTAAGGACAAAATGAGCACATAAAAATCATGGGTAAGAGATCTATTTATCATTTAAAGCAAATTTAGGCATATTTTATATGTAAATCCCTTGATTTATAAATTCTATAATCTCAATTTTCTGCATAATGAGAATCTACAGCCGGATGATAGCATCTATTAAAAATCCATTGCTCTGTGGAAGGGAAAATTGGAGGTTAGAGGGTAAGTTGTGCATTTCTGCCTCAAATTCTTTGTGTGGAAAGAATACAGTATAGTGGTAAGATCTTCTGAGTCAGCCACTTGGTTTTTATTGAAGCTTTGTCATTAACAAGTTGTATGACCTTGGATAAGTAACTTAAATTTCTCTTGGCCTTAATGTCCTAATTGTTAGAAACAAGATAGGGTTGTTTTGAAGGATGAGTGAAAAGATGCTTTGCAAAGCATATGAGCAGAGTGCTTGACAATAATTTTTGTTCCACAAATGATAACCAATATTCTGTGGAATATCAATGTTATTCAATCATGCCATGCCAATTTTAATACTCTGGCCTCCAGTGGGATAAAATTCTTTTCATTATTGTGAAAACACAGAGTTAAAGTACATTTATTGTATTACTTACCTGTGGAAATAGGCAACAAAAACAAAAAGATATTCATTGCAAAAACAAAACCACCAAATTACACCATAATTTTTTTTTTTAAAAGGAATTTCTAAGAGGTGGGAAAAAAACCCAGAAGAAATTCTTCTTTGGGACATTTTTGTTTTGGATTATCCCAGCACATTTAATAATGGTCTCCTACATGTCTATTTACTATTGGAACTACTGTCTAGTTAAGTCACATGAACTAGAAGCCTGAAATTAGGAGGTTGGCTAAAATAGTACTGTTTTCAGATTTGTCTTCTTTGTAGGTCTTCTAGAGTCTCATCTTGTCCCTCCCCCTACATCTCATGAAAACTGTAACTAAATGGTCTTAGAGAGATGCACATTTACCCTTCTCCTCCTGGTAATATGAGAAGAAGCCTTCAATTTTTTGTGAGTTCCAGTGACAGGACATTCTGTCTGCAAAGTTCTTTCTTATGTCTATATAATCATTCATGTCACTAATAAAAAATCCATTCAAATTATGATAGTGACAAAGATTCTAAATACTTGTAAATAAATTTAACAAGATAGATTCAATATCAGAACAACAAGTATAAAGGACACATGGACAAAAACTATGGGGGGTGGAAATGGGAGGGAGGTGGGGAGGGCTGGGATGGTGGGCTGGGGTGGGAGTAAAAGACAGAAAACTGTACAAAAACAACAATTAAAATAAAAAATATTAAAAAAATAGATTCAATATCTATATTGAAAAAACTGGGCAAAAATTATTAAAAGACACTAAACAGGATTTGAATAAATTAAAATTCATATCATGCTTCTGGAAGGAAAAACAATATAAAAATGTTAGTTCTAGAAATTTTAATATACAAATTTAATGTAATTATAATTAGAGTTCCAACAGAGTTTTTGTTGGAATTAGCTAGAATGATATCAATTCACATAGGAAAAGAATGCCAATGAATAGCTAATATAAGTATAGAAATGTAGTAAAAGAGTGTGCATGTAGAGGGGGCTTAAAGTGTAAAATAAAACTGGACTGCCATATTATACTAAACTCAAAAATAAATTACAAATAAATTACAGATCTGAATGCAAAAGAAAAATAATTTTAAAACTTGAAGAAAACTATCTAAGAGAATACATGTAAAATCTATGGTTTGGAGAGACTGTCCTTACTAAAAACCAAGAAACAATAAAACACAGGTATATTTGACTATATACAAATAACTTTTTTTGGTATGGCATAAGGTACTAAAACATAGTTAATAGCAATAAATATGTCTGGAAAAATGTTTGTGCTACTATATTCTTGAAAAGGATTGCTTTTTATATAAAGCACCCTTAAAAATCAGACAAAACTAACAACTAAATACAAAATTGTGCAAATAGTGAGTAAACCCAAAAGGCCCATCAAAAATGAATATGCTCACATGCTAAGTGAAATAAGCCAGGTAGCGGGGGACAAATACCGTATGATCTCAGCTTTAACTGGAACATAGTCAACAAAAGAAAAATGCAAACAAAATATAACCACAGTCATTGAAATTAAGAACAATCTAACGATAGCCAGAGGGGTGGTGGGAGGGGACAGAGGGGAGAAGGGTTTTCAGGAACTACTATGAAGGACACATGGACAAAACCAAGGGGGAGGGTGGAAGCAAGGGAGGGAGGTGGGTTTGGCTGGGGTGGGGGACAGTGATGGGGAGAAAATGCAGACAACTGTAATTGAACAATAATAAAGTAACTAAAAAGTGAATATTCTCAAATTCACTGAAAATTAGAGAAATAAAAATGGAAGTAACATAAAATTACTTGACCTGGCAAGCATGAAACACCCATAGCAAAGCTTCCACTGTTCAAATGTGGAGCAATGTAAATATCAATAAGAATCAAGGCCACCATTATCCTAATTCCAAAACCAGATAAGACACTACAACAAATTGAAAATTATAGGTCAATATCCCTTATAAACATAGATGCTAAAATCTTCAACAAAACATCAGCAAACAATACAGCAGTACATCAAAAGGATCATACACCATGTGCCAGGGATGCAAGTTTGGTATGACATTCACAAATCAATAAATGTGATACACCACATAAAACAAAATTAAGGATAAAAGCCACATGATCACATCAACAAGAAGAAAAAGCATTTAATAAAATCCAGCACCCATTTACAATAAAAAGTCTCAGCAAAGTGGGATTAGGCAGAACATACCTCAACATAATTAAGCCATATATGATAAACCCACTGCCAGCATCACACCTAATGAGCAAAAACTACAAGCATTCTTCTTAAGATCAGGAACCAGACAGGGATGTCTGCTTTAACCACTCTTATTCAATAGTATACTAGAAGCCATAGCCATAACAATCAGAGAAGAAGAAGAAATAAAGGCATCCAAATTAGAATGAAAGAAGTAAAACTGTCATTATTTGCAGATGGCATGATATTGTACATAGAGGACCCCAAAGATTCCACCAAGAAACTACTAGAACTGATAAATGAATTGAGGAAAGTAGTAGGATTACAAAATTAATATCCAGAAATCAGCTGTATTCTTATATGCCAATAATGAACTAACAAAAAGGGAAATTAAGAAAACAATCCCATTCACAATTGCTTCAAAAAGAATTAAATACCTAAGAGTAAACCTAACCGAGGATGTAAAAGATCTGTACTCAGAAAATTATAAGACAATGAAGAAAGAAATAGAAGATACAAATAAGTGGAAGCACATAACTTGTTTGAAGATAGGAAGAATTAACATCATTAAAATGTCCATACTACCCTAAGCAATCTGTAGATTCAACACAATTCCTATCAAGACTCCAATGATATATTTCACAAAACTAGAACCAATATTTCAAAAATTTTTGTGGAACCAGAAGAGGCTTTGCATAGCAGCAGCTGTCCTGAGAAAGAAGAACAAAGTTGAAGGAATCATGCTACCTAATATCAAACTATACTATAAAGCTATAGTAATCAAAACAGCATGGGACTGGCATAAAAACAGACACATAGATCAATGGAACAGTATAAAAAGCCCGGAAATAAACCCACACCTTTATAGTCAATTAATATTTTACAGAGGGAGCAAGCATATACAATGGGGCAAATAGTCTATTCAATAAATGGTATTGGGAATATTGGACAGATATGTGCAGAAAAATAAAACCAGACCAACTTATAATACCACACACAAAGTGGATCAAAGACTTAAATGTTAGACCCCAAACCATAAAAATGTTAGAAGAAAACATAGGCAGCAAAATCTTGGACATAGCTCATTGCAATATTTTTATCAGATATATCTCCCCAAGCAAGGGAAACAAAAGAAACAAATAAAGAAATGGGACTACATCAAACTAAAAAGTTTTTGCACAGCAAAGGAGAACATCAAAATAAAAAGTTCACTGAATGGAAGATCATATTCACCAATAATATGTCAGATAAAGGGTGAATATCCAAAATTTATAAAGAACTTATAAAACTCAACACCAGAAAAAACAAACAACCCAATTAAAAAGTGGGCAAGGGACACGAATGGACACTTCTCCAAAGAGGACATACAGCTAGCCAATAGGCATCTGAAAAGATGCTCAATGTCACTAATCATCAGGGAAATGCAACTTAAAACCACAGTGAGATATCACCTCATTCCTGTCAGAATGGCTATCAATAAATCAACAAACCACAAGTGCTGGAGAGGATGTGGAGAAAGGGAAACCCTTTTGCTCTGTTGGTGGGAATGCAGATTAGTGTAGCCACTGTGAAGAGCATTATGGAGTTCCTCAAAAAATTAAAAATGGACCTGCTTTTGACACAGTGGTCCCACTTCTGGGAATATATCTGAAGGAACCCAAACCACTACTTTGAAAGAACATAATCGACTTCCGGCCAAGATGGAGGCATAGGTGCACACACTGTGCATCCTTGCACAACCAAAATTAAGGACAACAAAGATTTAGAAACAAGAAAACAGCAGAACTGATAGAAAATTGAACTGTATGGGAATCCAACAACCATTCATCCAGACCAATAAGAGGGACAGAGTTGCGGCAGGAAAAAGTGGAGGTTGGCGGACTGGGTGCACGGATAGTAGCTGGCAGGCCCCAGGTGCACAGGCAGAGGCTAGTGGACCCAGAGCACGGGGTGGCAATGGGTAGACCCAGTGAGGCCACTGAAGGCGGCTGGCTGATCAGGCGGTCCCACATTTGCACGCAGATAATCCAAGCAAAGGGAAAGCAGCAGAAGGGACCAGAATCCGAGAGAGAGCGGAGTAAGTGCCATTGTTCCCTGTCAGACCCTGCCCCCACATACAGCATCACAACTCAGCGACTGGGCTGCCCAGTCCTGGGAAACACCTAAGGCTCCACCACGCACTATGTAACAGCTGCGACAAGACCAAAAAAAGGGGAAAAAAAAAGGCTCAAATGGGAGAAAAAATCAAAGTCCCAGAGCCAATTCATATAAGCAACCAAGAGATAGCCAACCAATCAGATGCACAGTTCAAGGCACTGGTGATCGGGATGCTCACAGAATTGGTTGATTTTGCTCACAAATGAAGGCTACAATAAGTGAAATGAAGAAAAATGCACAGGGAACCAATAGTGATGGGAGGAAAACTGGGACTCAAATCAATGGAGTGGACCAGAAGGAAGAAAGAAACAAATGAAGAGAAAAGGATGAAGAAATAAGAATTAAAAAAAAAAACAAAAACAATGAGGAGCGGCTTAGGAACCTCCAGGACATCTTCAAATGTCCCAACATCTGAATTACAGGGGTCCCAGAAGGGGAAGAAGAAGAGCAAGTGGAAAACTTATTTGAACAAATAATAAAGGAGAACTTCCCCAATATGGCAAAGGAAATAGACTACCAGGAAGTCAGGAAGCTCAGAGTCCCAAAGAAGTTGGACCCAAGGAGGAACACACCAAGGCCCATCAGAATTACATTAGCCAAGATTCAAATGAAGGAGAGAATTCTAGAAGCAGCAAGGGATAAGGGGACAGTCGCCTACAAAGGAGTTCCCATCAGACTGTCAGCTGATTTCTCAAAAGAGACCTTGCAGGCAAGAAGGGGTTGGAAAGAGGTATTCCAAGTCATGAAAGTCAAGGACCTACATCCAAGATTGCTCTATCCAGTGAAACTGTCATTTTGAATGGAAGGGAAGATAAAGTGCTTCTCAGATAAGGTCAAGTTCAAGGAGTTCATCATCACCAAGCCCTTATTATATGAAATGTTAAAGGGACTTATCTAAGAAAAAAGAAGATAAAAAAATATGACAGTAAAAAGACAGCAAACTCACAGATATTAACAATCACCCCTAAAACAAAAGCAAATTAAGCAAACAGCTAGAACAGGAACAGAAACTCAGAAATGGACATCACATGTAGGGTTAGCAACAGGGGAGTGGGAGGAGGAGAGAGAGGGAAAAGGTACAGAGAATAAGTAGCATAGATGGTGGGTAGAAAATAGGGGGAAGGCAAGAATAGTGTGGGAAATGTAGAAGCTAAAGAACTTATGACACATGGACATGAACTAAAGGGGGGGAATGTGGGTGGGAGGGGGTGTGCAGGGTTGAGGGGAATGATGAGGGAGAAATGGGACAACTGTAATAACATAATCAATTATATATATATAAAAGAAAGAACATAATCACCCCTATGTTCATTGCAGCATTATTTACAATCACCAAGATATGGAAGCAGCCCAAGGGTCCAATCAGTAGATGAGTGGATAAAACAACTATCATACAGTTACACAATGGAATACTACTTGGCCATAAAAAATAAGAAAGTTTACCCTTTGGGATAGTATCTATGGGCCTAGAGAACAGTGTGCTAAATGAAATCAGTCAGTCATAGGAAGATAAATACCATATTATTTCACTTATATGTGGAATGAACTAACTGAACTAACAAGGAAAATGGGGACTGACTCATAGGTGAAGAGCAGGATGACCAACTAATAGGTGGGGCAGGGGAAGTGAGGGAATGGAGGGAGAGAGAAAAAAGGACTCATGGACATGGACATCAGTGTGGTGACTGGTGGTGGGAGGGGTTGTAAAGGAACTAAGTAGTAATGGAAAAGATGCAGTAGATAACAAATTTAGTAAAAGAAGTCTGTTTACTGTGAGGCTGTTCATAGGGGATTCCAAACTGGAAATGAAGTGAATGCTCATAGCAGATTTGGTAGATTGGCCCACTGTTCCTCTAGTGAACCTTTTTGTGTGTGTGTCTTTCTAGCTGGCAGAGGCTGGACTGCTAGAGGTATATTTCCGAGATATATAGGGTCTGAAGCTAAGGGTCTGGATTGTGATTTACATTCACCAGTCAGAGGTAGTAATGCAGATCTGACAGACAGTTTGAGTCTGGAGTCAGAAGTTCTGGTGGTAGCTTCCTGACCCTCAAGTTGCAGCTAAGATGGAGTAATTCTGGAACAAGCAGCTGGTACAGCAATTTTCTGGATGTGATGGATGTAGCAAGTTGCTTGCTGGGCAGGTTCTGTGGTACTGTTGTGGGAGCCATTCCTGGAGGCCCAGCCTAAAGCCTGCTACTTGAGTCCTTCTAATAATTTTGTAAGTCTCAAATTCCCTACATTAAATCCCTTTCTACTTAAAATAACTTATTTCCATTATATGCAACTGAACCAAATTTTTGAATAAATTGGGGCATTATATCTCCCTATCATGGAACATTAAGCAGCCATTAAAAAGAATGAATTAGGTCCATACTAAATGATTTTCTAGATGTCATCTAAAGGGATTTTCATAGGAACTTCTAAGTCTGAGAAAATCAAGACAGAAAAGTATAATATGACACATTTTTATAAAACAATGATCAACTCCCTGAAATTTACTGAAGATCACACACTGGATTATAGATATGGCTAGGGAATAAGAAAGGGATAATATGAGAAAAGGAGGTGCAAAGGAAAACCATTGATGAAAAAATATACGTAAACTCATGTGTGTATGAATATTGTAAGTATAAAGAATGCTTGAAAGGATAATCAACATAATCTCAGGATGGTGGATTTCAGGTAGAATTTACTTTCTTCTTTATATATTTATATAATGATCAAATTTTTACAATGAGTATTTGTTTTTTCTATGATCAGAAAAAAATAAGGACATTTTATTGAAAAAAAAAAAGAAAAGCAAAAAAACTGTGATTTACAATAGTAGCAACAGCCAAAGTTCTTAGGAATAAACATCACAAAAATTTGACAAGATCCTTATGGAGCATTATGCAATATTAAAGGATTAGCGGTCTCAATATAATAAAATGATAATTCATCAAATTCACTTATACATTCAAAGCAATTCCAATAAAATCTCAAGAGGATTTTTCACAGAACTGGACAAACTAATCCTTTAATTTACACAGAAAAGTAAATGGCTCAGAATAGCTAAGACAATTTAGAAGATGAATAAAAAGAAAGGATCATCCTATCAGACATCATGGTATATACATTTGCAATAATGAAAAGTGTAGCATTGCACTGAGGTAGTAAATAGATGTGGAAAACCAACTAGAGAATGTAGATGTAGACCCACAGATACTGCTGAACTTGGCGAGTGAGAGGTGACATGATACATTAGTGGGGAGGACAGGATGACAAACAAACATGGGTTTCTGTCCTTTCAGAACCAACTCTAGAAATGCTGCAGAAGTGACAATCAGATTAACAGATAACAAAGTATAATATAAAAACATTGAGAGGTTTTTAGGAAGACAGGCAGTGGTTGCATTCCACTATGAACATGGGAAATGGCAGCCTAGATCACAAGGATATATCATAACATATCCTGTTGTCTCGTCTTGTACCTGGGCTCTTGCTTCTTTGCTCAATGCACTTGATTTGAAGAAATAGCTGTTTTATTCAGTTTTAAAAATTCATGACCAAATATTTAGTCACAACTTTTATCTACTTCATGGCAACATTTTTCTGAGAAGTGTTTTTAGTTTACAGTTTTATTATTCTATTTGTTTCTTTTTCCCCCCTGAAAATATTTTAATATAGATCCTCTGATGGTACTTCCAGATGACTCATCTTTTTGAAGAAGATAAGAAAGGCTTTTTCTGGATCAGCTATTTGCAGAATTCTTTTGTGTAAGAAGGGCTGGAATTTTCCTTAAAATTCAGAATTTTATGCATTAATTTGTTTAGTGTTTACATCTCTACATGGCACTAGGCATCCATAGCCCCCGGTGTACAGGCTATGGATCATCTTCCCAAGGTCATAAACTAAGGACCTAAAACTTTTCTATCCAGGTGAGCTATTCACCACTGAGAACAGTACTCTGCTCGCTGTCTGCAGCCACAGCATCCCCTTTCTGTTTCTTCTCATAAGCACCCTACTTGATAACGACTGCTTTTGGCAATCCTTCCAGCTAATTTTTGGCTTGGTTTTAGAGCTCCCTCCTAGTTTCCCTAATAAATGGAGTTTTTAGTCCTCTTGCTGGTTTTGATTTCTACAAAGGAAGGGGAAAAGGGCAACTTTATATGACCATCTTCACCTTGAAATGCAATGAAGATTATCATTTCAATGCGAGGGTAAAATAAAAATATTCCAGTCCTTGGAGAGTCACTATACAAAAATGTGCTTTGAAAGTGACATCAAATAAATATGGAGAGCACTTAAAATAAAAATATTAAAGGCAAAGAAAGAATAGCAATCCAAAGCTAAAATTCTATATGATACCAAGATAGTGTGAGTGTATATTCGAGCCATGTGCCTAGTTCCCTTGGTATTGTGAGCCTTCTCCTTGGAAAATATAGCATTTTGAGATGGAGAGGGTCTTTGAGATTGTGCCTCTTCATTTGGCAGATCCTGGGCTCAAGGTTCCTCAGAGGCACACTCTGACTCATTTGCCTTTAAATGCTCAGTGTGCAGCACACAGTAGAGAGCTAAAAAGTTATAAATGAATGAAGGTCACACAGAACATGAAGAAAGAGTCACTAGTCGCAACTCCCAATCCAGGGTTTTTGCTCTTCTAATGTATCATTATTAAAATGAACTTGCTCATAGGCTAAATTATTGTTGCCTTTTTAAATGTCTCTTATTCATCAACGATTTTTCATGACTTTTTCTCACACTTTGGCCAAAGATACAAAACTACAGTTTAAATTCTCATACTCTGTCTGGGTAAGTAAGAGGTTGAAAGAAGTTACTTTATGTGTTGACCATCCATTATTCCAACAATATGACCAGATTATTAGACTGGTTGGCATGGGGGAAGGAAGAGGTGATCACAGTGGTCTGAAAAAAAATTATCAGATCCAAGATGGCAGAGGAGTAAGTGGAAGTTACACTAACCTCCTCCTAGCACCTCTCTGGAATTACAATAAAATTGTGGAGAAATCATCTGGAATAAACAACTGAACAATTGTGGGAAAGAAACCTTATAACCACAGACAGACAGAAGAAACAGCTTCAACACAATATGACTGGTAGGGAGTGTGGAGGAATCATGAGAGGGCTGGTTGGGCTCCCACAGGCAGCAGCTGAAGTGCTAGAGGGATATTTCAGTGGCCAGGGGCATTCCCCTTGGAAGTGTGGGCTAAACCTCAAGCTGGGGTCCCCAGTCTACAGCACAAGAGCTTGAAAAGTACACAGATAACATCCAGCTGTGAAAAGCAGCAGGGTTTCTCTCTGCCAAAGACAAATGGCTGGAGACACAGAGAGGGCCAACACGTAAATTTTTGATATGCAGCCACTTACCCTAGGCTCTGGCAAAGTCGGGGGCAAAATGGACTAGAGACACTTCAAGAGAGACTGGGGACAGTGGCTTTGGGGAGAGAACTGAGAGAGCAGCCACCAGGACCCTGGTGCTGAGTCATGCCCCATACTGCAGGAGCTATCTTGTTCAGGCAGACCACAACCCTCTGAGTGGCATCAATTTGAGGGAAGCAACAGCCCTGCCCCCAGGAATAACTCTGCCCCACCCTGTGGAGCTTATGCCTGACTGCTGAGTGTAGAGTAACTAGATTAATAAGTGAAGGAGGCTGCCACAGACTGTAGATCCTGGGAAGTCTTGAACAGGCTGCCTAAGGCCAGACTGGGACACCTTCGTATCACCAGAGGCAGATCCAGAAAGAAAAAACAGTGGTACATACTAGATGCTACCAAGACAAAATCCACCGTAGTCCTCTCCATGATTTGCAATATTCTTTCCTACAGTATTTTTTGTTCATTTGTTTTGCTTTCAACTTTTCTGGGACTTTTATTTAAAGTCTATTATTTGTTTGTTTCTTTTTAAGACAATCTGACAATCCAGGTTCTGGTGTGTTTTCCCTAGAAGACAGAGTTTTTTTTCACATTTTTTTATTGTTGTTCAAGTACAGTTTTTAAACAATCATTTCTTGTCCTTCAAGTTTGTGCATACATATTAAGTCACTAGATTTTATATTATCCTTTATTTCAATTATCATATTTTGCTTTTACCCTATTTTACCTTCTTCTTTCCTCTTATTATTTTCATTATTTTTTTTCTCCCTTGGTACAACTTGTTTCCATTCCATACTCTTATTATTTCTCCACTCAAAACCAATTTTCTTGTCAATGGTCATCTCACATTCCTTTTCCTGCTCTTAAAATACCCACACTCTCTCAACCTTTATCAATATTTGCTTGCTAGTTGTGGATAGGATAGTTACTGTTGCAGTTTTTTAATTTTATCTCTGGATCTTCACTATCTTTGTATTCCAAATCTCAAATTTTATAGATCCTCTCTCCTACTCCATTCTGCCTCCATCCTGTCTATTCTTTTTTTTCCTCAAATTTTAATTTTTCCCTGTCTTACCCTGGTTTTTTCCCTTGTTTTATCCTGCCTTTTCTTTTTTATCTCAGATTTTAATTTTTCCATGTCTTAGCCTGGTTTTTGTTCATCACTCTTAGTATTCCCTCTCCTATCATCTCAAAATCAATTCCCATTCCTCTAGACATCTCTTAAGCTTTCCTTTGTATCTTTTTTCCCTTTTAATTCCCATCCCACTTATATTAATCTTAGCTCATTCATTGTTAATAGTGCTGTGGTGGATATTTTTCTCCACTTTGGTTACTATTTTTTATTGTTTGTTTACTTTTTTCCCTTTTTCTTTCTCTCTTTCGCTTTATTTTTTTATTTCTGTTTAAACCTAGTACTATATACTTCCCTTCTATTACTCCATTCTATCTTCTTCATACCTTTTTTATTTATGATGTAAATTTCACTTTCTCCTTGTATTGCTCCAATTCCCTACTCTTATTAGAGCTCCTCCCCTATCCTCTCAAAATCATTTTTCTTTCAGTCAGTCATCTCCTGTTTTCTTCCCTGTTCTTACTATAGTCTTAATCTCTTTACACCCTTATTAATACTGGTTCATTTGCTATTGATAGTGGAATTATGAGTGGGAGTTATTTTTGCAGATGTAGGTTTGTTTCTGGGCTGTATGGTTTTGTTCTGGAAGCAGCTGCACAACTGCATACAAGATGTGGTAGGTGGAGTAACCTCCAGTCAGCCAGCTGGAGGGAAGGATCCACCAAAGAACAACCCAAAAACAATGAAAACAAATTACATCCAAAGAGCCAAAAATATGGCTTAAAGGGCATCCCAAGAGCATCAAGTCCAGGAGATCTAGGACAATGCACCACTGAATCCCACAGGTCTCCTACCATAGAAGTTCACAACACAAAGACAGGGAGTCAAAGCAGATCAATTAAGGAAGTAGAAGGAAACAAGAAGAATCTCCCCTAAAGTGGGGAGAAAAAGAAACAACCCCCAATGAAAAGGAAAGGAGAAATCCTCAAAAAGAGTGCAAAATGTGATAGAGGGAACTAAACTATTAGATATGGAGTTCAAAACAATGGTTATAAGGAAGCTCAATGAGCTCAGTGAGAATTACCAAAAACTACAGTGAAGCTACAAGGAACTTACTGAGAACTACATTAGCATAAAAAGGATATGGAAACTATCAATAAGAGCCAGGAGGAAATGAAGAATACAATTTCTGAATTACAGAACACAGTAAAGGAATCAAATGCAGGATAGATGAAGGAGTAGATTGAATCATGGAGCTGGAGGACAACGTAGAAAAAGTTTGCAGACAGAGCAAGAAAAAGAAAAACAACTCAAAAAGAACAAAGAGGGGTTAAGGGAGCTACAGGACAACATGAAGCATAATAATATCTGTATAATAGGGATACCAGAAGGAGAAGAAGAGAAACAAGGGATAGAAAACCTGTTTGAAAAAGTAATGACTGCAAACTTCCCTACTTTGATGAGAGAAAAAGTCACACAAGTCCAGGAAGCACACAGGGTCTCAATCAAGATGAACCCAAAGAGACTCATGCCAAGACACATATTAATTAAAATGCAGCAAGGGAGAAACAGGAAGTAACATATAAGGGGGCTTCAATAAGGCTGGCCTCTGATTTCTCAATAGAAACACTACAGGCCAGAAAGAAATGGCATGAAATATTCCAAGTAATGAAAAGCAAAAGCCTGCAACCAAGACTACTCTGCCCAGTAAGGCTCCTAATAAAAATGGAAGGCAAAATAAGGAGTTTCCCAGACAAAAGAAGGCTAAAAGAATACACCTCCACCAAATCAGCACTGCAAGACATGTTAAGGGGATTGCTTTAAGAAGGTGAAGAAAAAGAAAGAGAGAGAGAGGAACACAGGTACAAAGGGGGGAAATGGCAATGAATAAGTACTTATCAACAATAACCTTAAATGTAAATAGATGAAATGTTCCAATCAAAAGACACAGGGTAGCTGAGTGGATAAGAACACATGACCAGCACTATGCTGCCTATAAGAGACCCACCACAGAACAAAAGTCCTACACCGACTGAAAGTGAATGGTTGGAAGAAAATATTCCAAGCTAATGGACAGGGGAAAAAAAGTCAGGGTAGCAATACTTATATCAGACAAAATAGACTTCAAAACAAAGACTATAAAAAGAGACACAGAAGGATACTTCATAATACTCAAGGAAGAATCCATCAAGAAGACATAAACATTGTAAACATACATACACCCAACATAGGAGTACCCATATATATAAGGAAAATCTTGGATGACTTCTAGAAAGATATACACAACAAAAAACTTGTACTAGGAGATTTTTTTTTAAGATTTATTTGTTTATTTATTTATTTATCTTTAGAGGGGAAGGGTAGGAGAGAGGGAGAGGGAGAGAAATATCAATGTACGGTTGCCTCTCATGCCTCCCCTGCTGGGAGCTGGCCTGCAACCCAGGCATGTGCCCTGACTGGGAATCGAACTGCAATTCTCTGGTTCGCAGGCCCGCGCTCAGTCCACTGAGCTACACCAGCCAGGGCTGTACTAGGAGATTTTAATACCCCACTATCAACAAAGAATCAAGAAGGATATTGTGGCACTGAACAACATCCTAGATCAAATGGACTCAACTGATATATACAGAACCTTTTACCCCAAAGAAGCAAAATGCACACTCTTTTCAAATGCACATGGAACATTTTCAAAGACAGAACACATGATAGAATATGAAACAAGCCTCAACAAATTCAAGAAAATTGAAATCATATCAAGCATTTCTTGGATCACAATGGCTTGAAATGAAAAACCACCTCAAGAAAAAACTCAAAACAGTCAAAGTAATGGAGACTGAATAACAGGTTATTAAATAATGAATGGGTTAACAATGAGATCAAGGAAGAAATTTAAAAACTTTCTGGAAACAAATGAAAATGAACACTCCAAAACATATGGGACTGGAAGGAAGGAAGTCCTGAGAGGGAAGTTCATAGTAATACAGGACTTCCTATAAAAAGAAACATTTCAAATAAACAATTCAACCCTACATCTACAAAAACTGGAGGAACAACAACAAACAAAGCCCAGAGCAACTAGAAGGAAGGAAATAATCAAGATTGGAGCAGAATTAAATGACATAGACACTAAAAAAACAATCCAAAGGATCAATAAATCCAGGACCCAATTCTTTGAAAAAATAAACAAAATCATCAGGCCTTTAACCTGGCTCATTGAAGAAAAGAGATGAAACAAATAAATAAAATCAGAAACAAAAGAGGATAAATCACCACAGATACCACAGAAACACAAAGGATTCTAAGAAATTACTACAAACAATTATTTGCCAAGAAAATATAAAGCTTGGGTGAAATGGAAAAATTGTTAGAAACATACTGAATCAAGAAAAAGCAGAAAGTCTCAACAGACCAATATCAGCTAGTGAAACTGAAGTAGTAACCAAGAAACTTCTGGCACATTAAAACCCTGGAGCAGTTGGTTTTGCAGGGCAATTTTAAAAAACATTTAGGGAAGAGTTAACCCCTATTCTTAAACTATTCCAAAAAATAAAAAAAAAAAAAATTCAAGAAGAGGGAAGACTCCCAAACACTTTTTATGAGGCAAACATCATCCTAATTGCAAAATCAGATAAAGACACAACAAAGGAAGAAAGCTACAGGTCAATATTGTTGATGAACATAGATGCTAAAATCTTCAACAAAATATTGACAAACCACATCCAACAATATATTAAAAAGACCATACAGCATGATCAAGTGGGATTCATCCCAGGTATGTACCCAAGGAGGGTACAATGTTCACATTTACAAAGGCCATTGTACCCCAAGGAGGGTACAATGTTCGCAAATCAATAAAATGTAATACATTATATAAAAAAAGGAAAGACAAAAATCAGATAATCGTATCAATAGATACAGAAAAAGCATTTGATAAAGTACAGCTCCCATTTATGATTAAAACACTCAACAAAGTAGAAGCGAGAGCATATCTCAACATAATAAAGGCTATATATGAAAAACCTACAGCCAACATCATACTCAATGGGCAGAAATTAAAAGCTTTTCCACTAAGGTCAGGAATAAGACAAGTGTGTCCACTTTCACCACTTCTATTCAACATAGGATTAGAAGTCCTAGCCTCTGTGATCAGACAAGAAAAAGAAATAAAAGGCATCCAAATTGGAAAGGAAGAAGTAAAATTGTAACTGTTTGTGGATGACAAGATAGTATACACAGAAAACCCTAGAGACTCCACCAAAAACTACTCAACCTAATACATGAATTTGGAAAAACAGTTAGATACAAAATCAATATTCAGAAATCAAAGGCATTTTTGAACACCAACAATGAACATTCAAAACAGAAATTAGAAAAACAATCCTATTTTCTACAGCAACAAGAAAAATAAAGTACTGAGGAATAAAACTAACCAAAGAGGTAAAACTACCTGTACTCAGAAAACCGCACAACACTGAAAAAAGAAACTAAGGAAGACACAAATAAATGGAAGCATATACCATGTTCATGGATTGGAAGAACTAACATCATCAAAATGACCACACTACCCAAAGCATTTATAGATTCAATGCAATCCCTATTAAAATACTAATGGCATATTTCACAGATACAGGACAAATATTTCAAAAATTTATATGGAACCATAAATGATGTCGAATAGCAGCTACAATTTTGAGAAAGAAGAGCAAAGTAGGAGGGATCACAATACCTGATACCAAACTGCATTACAAGGCCACTGTAATCAAAACAGCCTGGTCCTGTCATAAAAACAGGCACATGGACCAATGGAATAGAATAGAGAGCCCAGAAATAAACTCAAGTCTCTATGCTCAATTAATATTCGACAAAGGGAGCAGCAACATAAAATTGAGTAAAAGTAGCCTATTCAACAAGTGGCATTGGGAGAACTGGACAGCCACGTGCAAAAAAAAAAAAAAAAAAAAAAGGAAAAGAAAAGAAATGACCACCAACTTATACCATACACAAAAATAAACTCAGGATGGATAAAAGACTTAAATATAAGGCGTGACATGATAAAAGTCCTAGAGGAGAATATAGGATGAAAAATTTCAGATATCTCATGCAGCAACATTTTTACTGATATGTCCCCTAAAGCAAGGGACATAAAGGAAAGAATTTATAAAATAGGGCTACATCAAATTACAAATCTGCATGGCTAAAGAAAACATCAGCAAAATGTAAAGGGAACCAACTGTTTGGGAATATTTGCCAATGATACCTCGGACAAGGGTTTGGTCTCCAAAATATATAAAGAACTGACACAACTCCACCCCAGAAGACAAACAACCCAATTAAAAAATGGGCAAAGCACTTGAACAGACACCTCTCCAAGGAGGACACACAGAAGGCCTAGAGACATATGAAAGGATGCTCAGCATCACTAGCCATCAGAGAGATGCAAATTGAAACCACAATGAGATATCACGTCACAGTGGCCAGAATGGTGATTATAAACAAATCAACAAACAAGTGCTGGCAAGGTTGTGGAGAAAAGGGAAGCCTGGCACATGATCAGTGAAAATGCAGACCAGGGTAGCCACTGTGGGAAACAGTATGAAATTTCCTCAAAAAACTAAAGATGGAACTACCTTTTGACCCCTGATTCCACTGCTGGGGTTATACCCTGAGAATCCTGAAACACCAGTTTAAAAGAATCTATGCACCCCTTTGCTCATAGCAGCATTATTTACAATAGCCAAGTGCTGGAAAAAGCCCAAGTGCCCATGAGTAAATGAGTGGATCAAAAAACTGTGGTACATTTACACAATGGAATACTATGAAGAAAGAAAAAAGGAACTCCTACCCTTTGGGACAGCATGGTTGGAACTGAAGAGTATTTAGCTAGTGAAATAAGCCAGCTGGCAAAAGACAAATATATGATCTCATCTATAAGAGGAACCTAATCAGCAAAACAAACAAGGAAGCAAAAGAGAATCAGAGACTTGGAAATAGAGAACAAACTGACAGGGACCAGAGGGGAAGGGGGGAAGGTGATAATGGGGCAAAGAATGGGAAAGGTCAAGTCAAGGAAGAGGAATAAAGAATCCATGGACAAGTACAATGGGATAGAGGATTGAATGTGGGAAAGGGTGGGTAGGCAAGACAGGGGAGACCAATAATGGGGGGAATGGGACAATTGTAATTGAACAATAATAAAAAATTTGTTTAAATGATCATTAATTTTGTAGTGGAAGAAGAGTGGAGTACAGGGATATAGGTCATGGTTAAGATAGGTAAGACCTATTTACTCAAATTTTTTTTTACTTTTTCTTTTTTAAAAATATATTTCATTGATTATGCTATTACAGCTGTCCCATTCGCCCCCCTTTATTCCCCTCCACCCTGCATACACCTCCCACCCACATCCCCCTGCCACTTTAGTTCATGTCCATGGGTCCTACATACAAGTTCTTTGGTTTATACATTTCCCATACTATTCTTAACCTCCCCAGTCTATTTTCTACCTACCATTTAAGCTACTTATTCCCTGTACCTTTTCCCCCATTTCACACCCTCAGGTTCCCTGCTGATATCCCTCCATGTGATCTTCATTTCTGTGATTCTCTTCCTGTTCTAATTGTTTGCTTGTTTGGTTTTTGTTTTTGGTTTTTTAATGTTGTTTTTAATAGTTGTGAGTATGTTGTCATTTTACTCTTCATAGTTTTGATCTTCTTTTTCTTAGATAAGTCCCTTTAACATTTCATATAATAAGTGCTTGATGATCATGATGAACTTTAACTTGTCCTTATCTGGAAAGCACTTTATCTACCCTTCCCTTCTAAATGATAGCTTTGCTGGATAGAACAATCTGGAATGTAAGTTCTTGCCTTTCATGATTTCAAATACCTCTTTCCAGCCTCTTTCTGTCTGAAAGATTTCTTTTGAGAAATCAGCTGATAGCCTTATGGGAACTCCTTTGTAGGTAGCTCTCTCCTTTTCTCTTGCTTTTAAGATTCTCTCCTTATCTTTAGTCTTGGCTAATGTAATGATGATGTGCCTTGCTGTGTGCTTCCTTGGGTTCAACTTCTTTGGGACTCTCTAAGCTTCCTGGACTTCCTGGAAGTCTATTTCCTTTACCAAATTGAGGATGTTCTCCTTCATTATTTTTTCAAATAACTTTTCAATTTCTTGCTCTTCCTCTTCTCCTTCTGGCACCCCTATGATCCTGATGTTGGAATGTTTAAAGTTGTCCTGGAGGTTCCTAAGCCTGCCCTCATTTTTTAAAATTCTTATTTCTTCATTCTGTTCTGGTTGAACGTTTATTTCTTCCCTCTGCACCAAACCATTGATTTGAGTCCTGGTTTCCTTTCTGTCACTGTTGGTTCTCTGTACATTTTCCTTTATTTCATTTTTCATAGCCTTCACTTTTTCCTCTATTTTGTGACCATACTCAACCACTTCTGTGAGCATCCTGATTACCAGTGCTTTGAACTCTGCATCTGATAGGTTGGCTATCTCTTCATCACTTAGTTGTATTTTGATTGAAACTTTGATCTGTTCTTTCATTTAGGCCATTTTTTCTGGTTTTGGTTTTGTTGTTGTTTTTGTTTTTTGTCTCTGCACACCTGTTATGTTGTATGGGGCAGAGACTTAGGTATTCACCAGGGCACTTAGGTATTCACGTTGCTGCATTGTGGCACTGCATGTGGGTGAGGAATCTGAGAGGGAACAATGCTGCTGGCTCGGCTCTCGGTAGGCTTTCAGTCACTTCCCCCGCTACCCACAAACAAATTTGGTCCTTCTGGTGCTGATTTCCTGGTGGGTGGGTTTGTGTACATTCTAGGACCCTGTGGGTCTCTCCAACAAACTCTTCTACGAGGCTGGTAATTTCTTCCATCACCGCAACCCCCACAGATTTTTTCAGTCAGAGGTTTTGAGGTTTATTTCCCTGCGCTGGAACCCTGGGTTGCACAATCTGTCTCACTCCCCAGTTGTTTCTCCCAATTTATCTGCACACAAATGTGGGACCACCTGCCCTGGTCCTCCAGCTGCCACCTTTCTGTGAGTGCTCTCTGCCCTGGCTGCTCATCTCAGCCCCTCCAACTGGTCTGGATGAATGTTTCTTCTTTAAGTCCTTGGTTGTCAGACTTTCATACAGTTTGATTTTCCATCCGTTCTGGTTTTATTTTTGTTTTTAAATTTGTGCTGTCCTTCTCTTGGTTGTATGAGGAGGCACAGTGTATGTACCTATGTCTCCATCTTGGTTGGAAGTCTCTTTTTTGTCTTGTTCTAGTTTCTGTCTTATCTTATACCAATTTATCTTCATATCCTAAGACAGTTGAGTCTGATAGTATTGATTGTACAAAAAAAAAAATTCTCGGTCGTTTATGGTTCCATATAAATTTTTGAAGAGTTTGTTCTATATCTGTGAAATATGCCATTGGAACTTTAATAGGTATTGCATTGAATCTGTAGATTGCTTTGGGAAGTATGGACATTTTGATGATGTTAATTCTTCTGATCCATGAACACGGTATGTGTTTCCATTTATTTGTGTCTTCCTTGATTTCTTTCTTCAGTGTTGTGTAGTTTTCTGCATACAGGTCTTTTACCTCCTTGGTTAGGTTTATTCCTAGGTACTTTATTTTTGTTTTTGCTATATCGAATGGGATTTTTTTCTTGATTTCTGCTTCTGTTGTTTCATTGTTGGTATACAAAAATGCCTTTGATTTCTGGATATTGACTTTGTATCCAGCTGTTTGGCCAAATTCATTTATTAGGTCAAGCAGTTTTTTGGCCGAGACTATACGATTTTCTATGTATACTAACATGTCATCTGCAAACAATGATAGTTTTGTTTCCTCCTTTCCAAGTTGGATGCCTTTTATTTCCTTTTCTTGTCTAATCGCTGTGGCTAATACTTCCAATACTATGTTGAATAGAAGTGGTGAAAGTGGACAGCCTTGTCTTGTTCCTGATTTTAGTGGAAAAGAATTTAGTCTTTGCCCGTTGAGTATGATGCTGGCTGTAGGTTTCTCATATATAGCCTTTATTATGTTGAGGAATGCTCCCTCTATTCCCACTTTGCTGAACCATAAATGACCCAGAATAGTGGCAGCAATCTTGAGAAAGAAGAGCAAAGCAGGAGGGATCACAATACCTTATACCAAAATGTATTACAAGGCCACTATAATCAAAACAGCCTGGTACTGGCATAAAAATAGGCACGTGGACCAGTGGAATAGAATAGAGAGCCCAGAAATAAGCCCTAGTCTCTATAGTCAATTAATATTCGACAAAGGGGGCAGCAACATAAAATGGAGTAAAAATAGCCTCTTCAACAAGTGGTGTTGGGAGAACTGGACAGCTTCGTGCAAGAAAATGAAACTCGAGCACCAACTTACACCATACACAAAAATAAATTCAAGGTGGATAAAAGATTTAAACATAAGCCGTAACACCATTAAAGTCCTAGAGGAGAACATAGGCAGGAAAATCTCAGATATTACACGCAGCAACATTTTTACTGATATGTTCCCTAAAGCAAGGGACATAAAGGAAAGAATAAACAAATGGGATCTCATTAAAATAAAAAGCTTCTGCATGGCCAAGGAAAACAGTATTAAAATAAAAAGAGAACCGACTGTGTGGGAAAACATATTTGCCAATGATACCTCAGATAAGGGTTTAATCTCCAAAATATACAAAGAACTTACACGACTCCACTCTAAGAAGACAAGCAGCCCAATTAAAAAATGGGCAAAGGACTTGGGCAGACACCTCTCCAAGGAGGACATACAGAGGATCCAGAGACACATGAAAAGATGCTCGATATCGCTAGCTATCAGAGAGATGCAAATTAAAACCACAATGAGATACCACTTGACACCAGTCAGAATGGCCCTCATAAACAAAGCAACAAACAGCAAGTGTTGGAGAGGTTGTGGAGAAAAGGGGACCCTAGTGCACTGCTGGTGGGAGTGCAGACTGGTACAACCACTATGGAAAACAGTATGGAATTTTCTAAAAAAAACTAAAAATGGATCTATCTTTTGACCCAGCAATTCCACTGCTAGGACTATATCCTAAGAACCCTGAAACACCAATCCAAAAGAACCTATGCATCTCTATGTTTATAGCAGCACAATTTACAATAGCCAAGTGTTGGAAGCAACCTAGATGCCCATCAGTAAATGAATGGATCAAAAAACTGGTACATTTACACAATGGAATTCTATGCAGCAGAAAGAAAGAAGGAGCTCATACCCTATGCAACAGCATGGATGGAACTTGAGAGCATCATGCTAAGTGAAGTAAGCCAGGCAGTGAAAGACAAATACCATATGATCTCACCTTTAACAGGAAGCTAATCAACAAAACAAACAAACAAGCATAATATAACCAAAGACATGGAAATTGGGAACAGGCTGAAAGTCACCAGAGGGGAGAGGGGAGGGAATTTCAGGGGAAAAGGGGAAGGATTTACAGGAACAAGTATAAAGGACACATGGACAAAAACTATGGGGGGGTGGAAATGGGAGAGAGGTGGGGAGGGCTGGGGTGGCGGGTTTGGGTGAGATTATAAGACAGAAAACTGTACAAGATCAACAATTAAAATAAAAATTTAAAAAAAAATTGTCTTTGAAGGTCTGGGTTTCAAATTTTATTTTTTAAATTATTTTATTGTTGTTTAATTACAGTTGTCTGTATTTTCTCCCTGTCCCTCACCCCACCCCCTCCAAACCCACCTCCCTCCCTTGCTTCCACCCTCCCCCTTGGTTTTGTCCATGTGTCCTTTATAGTATAGTTCCTGAAAACATTTCTCCCCTCTGTCCCCTTCCCCCTCCCCTCTGGCTATTGTTAGATTGTTCTTATTTTCAATGACTCTGATTATATTTCATTTGCTTTTTTCTTTTGTTGATTATGTTCCAGTTAAAGGTGAGCTCATATGGTATTTGTCCCTCACTACCTGGCT
Source organism: Glossophaga mutica (assembly GCA_039655065.1). Lineage (NCBI taxonomy): Eukaryota > Metazoa > Chordata > Mammalia > Chiroptera > Phyllostomidae > Glossophaga > Glossophaga mutica. The sequence continues at coordinate 120,433,206 of CM077304.1, read as the reverse complement.
TATTTCACTTAGTTTACATAACGCTCTCCAGTTCCATCAAATTTTTTTTTTCACTCATTTCATCTCTTCAGGAGGGTCTGTTTTGCTTGTTTTAAAGCTGCTTACTTTTAAAATATTTGATTCTTCTCTCCTACCCCACTCTGGGCCTAGAGCTCACAGCCAAGCACAGAATAATCTGGAAAGGATGATGGGGTGAAAATGTGTGTCTTGGCTGTGTGTTCCCTACTGAGCAGTGGGCAACATTCCTTGTTACAGATTCCAACAAATGTATAAGTCTCCAGCTCCAAAGGGGACCAGGTTTTCCTCTTGGATAGTGTGTGATAGCTCTGCATGTCTCCTGGAGATCTCCATGGAGATGTGAGCCATGTTACCCTTCAGGCTGATCAAAGATGGTGCTGGCTTCCTGGAAATGTCAGAACTCACTGTGGATGCCAGTGTTAATGGGGGAAAAAAACTCATGTAACTTCTTTATCTACTTTAAAAATAAGTATAAATAGTGACTTAAATGGAATTGGCCAACTGACAGGAGGGAAAACTGTTTTACTAGCATTATGTCACTTGCTAAACAGACTTTAAGAACATTGTGTGCCTCTCATAAAGCAAAAGTAACACCTTAAGTGTCTAGTACATGCACATACATATGCATGTAGACCACCTATGCATAATTAGTGACAATTAGCATCTACTTAATGTTAATTATTCTCAAAGCATTTTCACTTATTTCTCACAGATCCCAGAGGAAACCCCTTATTCTTAGACCATGCTAGTCGAGGGAGAAATGCATGCAACTAGATACTGGTGACAGATTTGGTCCCCAGGGTTCTAAATAGTGATGAGATTTAGCTGATGGTGGGAAGACAACATAGGGAAGAAAGCATGACAGACTGAGACTCACTACCTGGTTCAAGGTGTTAGCTGTGTGTCCTTGAGCAAGTGTCTAATATTTTTTGGTTTGTTCCTAAAAATGAGATTGAACTAGGTGATCACAAGCTCCCTTTTAGCTATAAGTCAATGTCTATAAAATATAAAGGAAAAATTACCCATGATGTTTATATACCAGGAGTATTTCAATCTTCTAAGTAGGGAAGGCTAATAGATATGGTGGTGTTCAAAAATTAGTCCAGAGATAGTTGGAATTGTTAATAGACACCGGGAATGTCAGTTTTTCTTAGTCATTTATGACAAATAATGACCTTCTTTCTTTAAATCTTCTCTGGAGTTGGCAGGGCCATCCCAGTGATTGGAGAAATGGTGTGTCTACTTCCTATAGAGTTCTAAATATCCTGAGTAGAGCATTCATGGTTGACTATTTAAAAACATGTCCTGTCAAAACGCTAGAATGTATGATTAAATATTGTTGAATCATAGAGTGATTAGAGAACTTTTAGTCAAATCCTCACATTTTATAACTGGAAAACAAGGTTCATATAGAAAAACAGGACCAGGTCTCCTGATTCCCAGTCTAGGTGTTTTTTTGTTTTTTGTTTTTTATCCTCACCTGAGGACTTTTTTTTTCATTGTTTTTAGAGAGAGGGGGAGAGAGGAAGAGAGAGAGAAGCATCAATATGAGAGAAAAACATCAAATGGTTGCATCCCATATGTGCCTGAACTGGGGATTGAACCCACAACCTAGGTATGTGCCCTGATGGGAATCAAACCCACAACCATTTGGTGCTACAGGACAGTGCTCTGACCAACTGAGCCACATTGGCCCAGGCCCAGTCTAGTTCTTTTCACCCTTCTTTATGGCCTTTAAGATATGGCTTCAAGAACACTTCCAGTTTGTAGTAAACATGAGCTCTTCCTTTCAGGATACTTGAGTCCACTTGTTTGGTCAGAACTTGTCTTAGAGAAACTGCTGATTTCTAGCTGGACAGGACCTGGGCCCCCAAGCTGTCCTAACATGATGCCACTCGACACTGAGAATGACAATGTGAATATCTGAAAACTACAGGCTGAATATGATCTGAAATAATATATGATGGCTAAAGACAGCCAATTCATCTTTGTCCAGTTTTAAATGATTTAAAATTATAGGAAATTATAAGCTAGCAGTTTTCTGCTTGATCACATCACGTCTGGAGCTCAATGCCCATTGCTGGATATAAGTTTTAAGACACTAACAAACTGGAGGACATCTAACAAGGACAAGCAGGATGCTGGGGGCTCTTTAAATGTTGTCTTAAGTCAGATTGTTCATTGTCCTCTAGTTTTCCAATCTTTATCATTTATCCCTCCCACAAATTAGTGAGATAGGCTGGTGGGATAGATTATCCTTGCACTAGTGACATAGTTAAAAATGTTTCTGCCCTATGTCCTGTCCTAAATATTTAACAATCTGTGGCTTCTTTTCATAATAAGCAATAGTGTGCAATTGTTTGCTAAACAAAAGTGAATTTTGTTTCAGAAGTAATAGGAATAAAGAATAAAAGCTACAGGGTGGCTAATGCTAGTTTAGGTGTGTACAAAAGCTATAAAAGAAGCTGTTGCTTGCATTTACCAACACCAGGAGAAAATCAAGTGAAGCCTAGGAGACCATTTGTCAGGGATTTAGTTAGGTCCAACAAGTCATTAACTGCCCGTTATATGATAGACACCAAGAGTCACAGTGGGTGTCAAAGATGAATAAATACTGGTCCCTGCCCTTAAGAAGCATAAAGGGTATGAAGGTTGAGAAATAAACTGATACCTGCATCAGTAGAGGTATATACAAGGTACAGAAGTAGTACCAGGGGTTTGAAGAATGAGCAAGAATTTGTTAGGAGGAAGCTGGGCAAAAGAGTGGTCCAGACAAAAGGAACATACATGATGCACTTGGCATCTTACCGGTAGTAGGTATCAATGTAGAACCGATTCCTTCTTTAAGTATGAGATAGATGACTTCTATAGTCCTTTTGAAAATGCAACTTGTAAGCCAAGCCCTTCAGAGGTACACAAGATCTTACCATTTCTTTTCTTTTTTATTTTTGTGCAAGTATAGTTTTCTCTTCTAACAATTCTTTGGGAGGTCCTACTTAGGCCAAATGCTTTAAATAAAATGGTACCCAGTACTCTACAATTGGTATACTAAAACAGTGAGGTGTGACAGTTATAGAACTCATTTGTTTAAGCAATTCTGAGCAGAAGAGAATTTAGAATTAAAAGGTTTGAAAAATGATTGTTAGCTGGCAAATCAAATCTATGTTTATCTATTGGGATGCTTAAATTCTAAACTTCTAAACTTAATTTTTGAGAAACAGCCTCTTATCCTAGTAATTAAAACTTAGGCTACTTTTGTCATTCTTTGTCCTCTAACCCTGTTTCCCTTCACCATACTTATTACATGCTCCTTTTCTTATATCCTGCTGTACTGTCAGCTCGTTAAGGGTAGAGATTATCTGTCTCGCTCATTGTATTCTCCGAGCCCAGACTAGGACCTGGCATGTACTAGAGCTTTCACTCAACTCATTCACTGAATGAGTCTTTAGCTGAAGAGATGGCCGCCACAATGTGAGCACTAGATACATACTTCATAAGATGTTATTTGGCTGCACGCCCTGTCTGTCTAACTAGGCCTTGCAATTCTGCTCTGCCTTCCATGCAGTTTAAGCAGACCTTGTTAACTTTTGCAGCACTTTACACAAATGCCACCATTAGTGAAAAGTAAAGATTTCTGGAAGATTTGCTAAACTGCAAGGGGGTTGGAATCAGGGAAGAATGTGTACCAAGTAACTTCTCTAGTTTCTTTAGCCCTGCCCCTGGGATCTTTCTACCCTTAGTGAAATAGAATCGGCTTCTTTCATCTTCAATGGTATTCACAAATACTGAATTTGTTGTAAAGTTTCGGTACTACCACCACAGATCAGATGCAAGGACAGTAGAATAGTGACAAAATGCTGAAAGATGGTTCTTTTCCATTCTACACCCAGTGTCGACCAGGAGACACTGAATCACCCTGGCAGAGGTTAGGGGATGCTGCACATGTACTTCTCTCACTCTGGGACTAACGTGAGAGGGCTGCGATTGGGGCTAGATTGACCCCTGAGACTAAGATGAGGTAATTTACATTGACTCCTGGTGTGAGGATCGAGACAGGGCTACTGAAAGGGCACTCTTTCTCTCCTTATCCCGCTCCCCAGTTACAGCACTGTTACCAAGACTAAACTTGGAATTTGTTAACTTGGAACTTGACTAAGAACTTGATTTTTCATTTTAGACGTTTGCTCAGTTTGACTCCAAGTGACCAAATTGAAAACACTGGAATCACCTTTGACTTCCCCATCTCTTTCATTTTCTAGTAAATCACCAAGCCTACAAAAATTTCTCAATTTGTCTCTTTTTTTATTGCCTAAGGCTTATTAATTTATGTATGGACTACTGTAACAGCTTTCTAAGTGGTCTCCATTCTCTCTCTCCCCTCAAATCCTTCCTGTTTACCATCACTATGCAATTTTAAGAACATGCAATTTCATCTGGTGGTCCTCAATTAAAAAAAAATGAAAAAACACCACAACAGCCAAAAATACCCAAACACCAGTGACATCATGTTTAATAATTATACCTCGGCCTGGAGTTTTTAATATTCTACAATTTGACCCCAACTCTTCTTAATGTGTTATCATCTATTACTATTGCCATTATCACATAATCTTGATTTCTTATTTTAGTCAGGTTAGCGTACTTAACCATCCTCTTAATATACCACTCAACCAGCCCCCACATTTTGCGATACTGTTTATGGGGTAAACATTTTGAGGACACTCACAGGATTATTTAAAGCCTATCCATTCTTTAAGATACAAATGAAGTTTCTTCTCTTCTAGGTCCTGCCCTACCACTTTTTGGCTGTCCCCTTCTTTAAACTTCTATGAAATGCAATGTCTCTTCCATTTTGTTAGGGTCATATTCCACCTTGAAATGTAACTGAACTCTTAGGTCTCTATGCCATATGACCTTAAATATGCATTCAGGATAAAAAATAAACAGAAGTGCCACAGTTTTAAGAAACCATAAGCTAATTTAGGATGTTACCTATATTTTAGTGGACCATTTCATTTTTTTAAGAGGTGGAGTACTTTCCATCTTAAATGTTCATACGGCTCACCCAAAACACTAGCCTACAGCACAGCACAGAGAATTCCATATAAAAAACACAATGCTATTAAAAAAAACAGAAAGGAATCCTAAAAGAGAAGCTCTGGTTTGAATATAGTAAATTGTACCCAGGGACTCCCTTCTAATTAGCCTTTAGAGACTTCTTCCAACCTGCGCCCTTTGCCCAGCAGGGTAATAAAAGAACTGAAATTGCTAAGTACTAAAATAAGATATTTTTTATAATATTTCCCTAGTTATCTACAACTTTCTTCTCTTAGGAAATGTAAATTTAAGATGACCTGTTTTTATAAGCTCCACAGTGTCAATATATTCCAATAATAAATTTATTATTAAATTTATGTTTTCACACATAATTAATATAAAACATCATTTCTCTATACAAAAATTTAAAATATGTATTCAATGTACCCAAGTTCTATTCTTAAAAAGAGATACTCCATTTCCTCTCCTGAGTTCACTTCTCTAGAACACCAGACCCTAAGGATTCCTGGAGCCTAGCAATGTTGGCATCCAGTGCTGCAAGGCCATTCCGGAAGTCTTGTTCATCACGAGAAGTGAATGTTGAAACAGAAGAGATGCTCCAGTCAGACGTCAGGTCAGAATTTAAAAAGCTACCATCAGAGACAGTAGTACTTTTCACCTGAAAGCTGCTGCTCTGACAAGTGGAGGGGCCGTGACATGTAGCCGGTTCCTGTGGCCCCTCAGTGGCAGCAGAGATCTTGCAGATGGCTTCCTTTATTTTCTTGAGGAGCCGCTTGTCCTCCATTTCAGCTGTTGTGGAAAGTTTCTCACGTGCCTCTTCTGCTTCCTTTTTGGAAGAAGAACAAACTCCAGGTGCACATGATCTATTTTCTTTTTCTGAGACAGGCCCACTGTTGCTGAGCAGCAGTGGTGCAGTTACACTGATCTGTGGCTGGGGGGATAATCTCTTAGATAGCGGTGATTTCCTTTTAGAAGTACTTCTGGCAAATGGAATATAAATTGTATGATCCAAATTACAATCACCTTCTATTAAAGTTGTAATTTTGCTCTCCTCATCAGAAACCTGTTTTGAAAGGGCAGAAATGATTCCAGGGGCCCATGCTTCCTCCATGTTCCTAGTGTCACCATGTGGCGGGCCTTTGGAAGGCAGAACACTTTCATAGGGCCTGTCTGGCACTATGGTTTCCTCATTGTTAATTTCAGAAAGTGGCTCTGAATGAGGAAAAGTGGGATCTGTTTCTAACTTATTTAGGTAGCTCATTATGGAAATTTGAGCAGGGATTGGGTCATGTTGAGGTTGTTTTTCATAAACGTTCAGAAGTGATTTGGTAAGATTATTTCCAGGCTTGCAACGAGCAGTGTCCATACTAAGATCTGAGAGAAGCTTTGCCATACTGCTCTGTAAAGTTCTGTTAAAAAGAAATTTAGTACATTAATTAGTTTTTTTACCCATTTCTTCCATCTGTTTATACATGCCTCATCTTTAAAAGAAAGGATTAGAAGCAAGTGCCTGGTTTTTAATATGGGGAAAAGCAACTAAAAGCACAGTATTATAGAATGTGCAAAGGAAACAGTAAGTTAAAATAATAATGATAAAAGACCTTGGTGTGCATCAAGTCTAATATTATGTCTAAAAATAGAGGCCTGGAAAATTTTTCTCTTACGCTATGGAGATGCTTTATTCTTGAGAAACACTGCAAAATGGTAAACACACTACTCATTTGAGAGTGGATGCTGTTAGTGATTAAGTTATCAATCTCCATTTCATATAATATTCAAAGGCCACTGGAGTAATACTAGAAAAAAAGAATGGTTAGAAAATTACCTGGCATAAATTAGTATATGTAACAACTAGGTACCAGGAAAAGTGTGGTTTAAGGAAAACCACACAGGGTTTGCAGTCAGACAAAAAATGAATCCAATCCTAACACTATCACTAGCTGTAATCTGGGACAAGTCACTCAACCTTTCTGAATCTCAAGTTCCTCAACTGCAAAAGGAAGATAACCTACTTCAGAATTACAGTGAATATTAAATAAGATAAAATAATCTCCATTAATGTGCTTAATACAGTTTCAGGCTAAGTGATTGTTCATTTAATGGCAGCTTTTACTAGTAGTCCTATTAAAGCCATTTTATACTAAGTCTATTTGAACTCAATGACATGTTCATATTGATAAGAAATATACCAATTTAGACTTCTGGTCAAGAGGGCAGAGTAGGCAGAAATGGCTTGATTCTTCACACAATCACATCAAAATTACACCTAAATGTAGAACAGTCATCACTTAGAACTGTTGGGAATCGAGCTGAGTGGAAGTATGACAACAACAGGATTAAAGAAACCACATCCATCCAGACAGGTAGGAGAGGTGCAGATGCAGAACAACCAGGTCTCTCACCTGCTTGTGGTGAATACAAATTTGGGAGGAATATCTCAGGAGCAAGAAGTCTCAGGCCCATACCAGGCACCCTAGCCCATGGTTCCAGTGCCAAGAAGATAAGTCCCTGCTACTTCTGGCTACAAAACCCAGCAGGGATTGAGTCAGTGAAAGAAGCTGCTGGAACCCCAAGCAGTTCCACTTAGAAAACCCACACATGGACTCACCTACTCAGACTCACTCCCTCTGAGCTCCAGCACCCAGGCAACAGCTTGAAAGGCGCCACTGGCACACTGGGAGAGACTGAAGTGTCTTATATCCAGGCAAGCAGAGGCCATTGTCCCCTTTGTAGGCCCTCCTCCCGCAGAGTCATGGAGCCGGCATGCTGATGCCATATTCGAGACTCCATCAACCTGGCTAACACTGCCTGACCCACCTTGGAGATCCCCAGAGACTCCACCCCACCCAATTTACTAGCCCACAAAAGCTGCTATGCCATATGAATGGCTGGTCCTGGCTCACGCGGCACAACTTCTTAAATCCTCTCAAGCAAGCAACAGCTGGCCTCAGTGAGCCCCAGGCCCACTGAGCAACAGCCAGCCTAGATTCATAGCTTGGCTTTGCCTGGGAATTTCCGAGCCCAGCTCAAATAGCAGCAGTCTCAGATTGCTTTATAGTTCAGGAAGGGTAGCCCTCAAGGAAAACACAGGTGGGGGCTGACCTTGGCCCCCACCACTGGGGAAACTCCAGGACTGGTGCACCCGGTGGACAGCTATAGATGACATTGGAGCACCACCACCCTGCCCCTACACAGACAATCCTTCACAGAGGGCAGAGGTTCGAAGTAGGTGGTCACAGCCAATCCTTGAAGATACCGGCCTGAGTAAATCCCTCTCATTAATCTACCAACAGCAACCAAGGCTCAAATACAAGAGGAGGGTGTACTCGGTCCACATGAATGGTGCACCTTGAATACCAAGCATGGGTGATAGTAGAGGCTGTGCCACTGGACCCTACAGGACACCTACTACATTAGGCCACACTACTAAGACATGGAGTCAAAGCAGCTTTACCTAATACACAGAAACAAACAGGGAGGCTGCCAAAACGAGGACACAAAGTAACATAGCCCAAATGAAAGAAAAGATCAAAACTCCAGAAAAAAGGCTACCAGTAAATGAAATGGAGATAAGCAACCTATCAAATGCAGAGTTCAAAACACTGGTTGTAAGGATGCTCAACAAACTTAGTAAGGATTTCAACAGCATAAAAAAAGACCCAGTTAGAAACAAAGGATTTACTAATTGAAATAAAGAACAATTCACAGGGAAACAATAGTAGAGTGGATGAAGCTGAGAATCAAATGGATGTTTTGACATATAAGGAAGCAAAAAACAACCAATCAGAGCAAAAGAAGAAAAAAGAAACCAAAAAAACGAGGGTAGTATAAGTAGCTTCTGGTACTACTCCAAAAGATCCAACATTCACAGCAATAGGTGCCAGAAGGAGAAGAGAAAGAGCAAGAAATTGGAAATCTATTTGAAAAAATAATGAAAGAAAACTCCCCCAATTTAGTGAAGGAAATAGACATGCAAGCCCAGGAAGCACAGAGAATCCCAAACAAGTTGGACTCAAAGAGGACCACAGCAAGAAACATCATAATTAAAATGAAAAGGGTTAAAGATACAGAGAGAATATTACAAAAAGCAAGAGATAGCAGAGTTACCTACAAAGGAGTGCCCATAAGACTGTCAACTGATTTCTAAAAAGAAACCTTGCAGGGAAGAAGGGGCTGGAAAGAAGTATTCAAAAGGGTGGAAAGCAAGGACCTACAACCAAGATTACTCTCTCCAGCAAAGCTATCATTTAGAATGGAAGGTCCAATAAAGTGCTTCCAGACAAGGTAAAGTTAAAGGAATTCGTCATCACCAAGCCATTATTATGTGAAATGTTAAAGGGACTTATTTAAGAAAAAGAAGATCAAAACTATGAACATTAAAATAACAACAAACTCACAACTATCAACAACTGAATCTAAAAAATAAAAACAAAAACAAACTAAGCAAACAACAGAACAGGAACAGAATCATAGTTACGGCGATCACTTGGAGGGTTATCAGCTGGATGGGGAGGGGGAGAAAAGGGGAAATGGTGCAGGGATCAAAAAGGCTTTGTTGGTAGGAACAAAATAGACAGGGGGAGTTTAAGAATAGTAGAGGAAAGGGAGAAGCCAAAGTACTTACACACATGACCCATGGACATGAACTAAGGCAGGGAGGGAGTGCTGGAGGGAAGAGGAGTACTGGGCAGAGAGGGGCAAAGGGAAAAATAATGGGACAATTGGAACAGCATAATCAATAAAATGCACTTAAAAAAAACACCAATGTAAAAAAAGATTAAAAGGAAATCAACAAGTAATTTTAAACAATTACAACTAACCAATAAGGATGTTTTAAAAGTTCAACTTTTGGCCCTGGCTGGGTAGCTCAGTTGGTTAGAGCATCCCGATATACCAAAGTTGCGGGTTCCATCCTGGGTCAGGGTGTGAATGCATAAATAAGTGGAATAAGAAACTGATATTTCTTTCTCTCTCTCCAATCAATTTTTAAAAAGTTCAACTTTTAATCAGAGAAATTAAAATATTTCTAATATAATTTCTTTTGCCTATCAAATTATCATGGTAAAATAAAAATGCCCTTTGTTACAGAAGATTGGAGAGGCAGGTGCTATTAGTGCACACTGGTATAACTCTTCTGGAGAACAAACAGGCAACACATCAGATGATTTGGATATCCCACACATTCTGACCCATCAGTTTGCACTTCTAGGAATTTATCCTACTGATATAACTATACGCAAGAAGCTGTACCCAAAGATATATTTACAAAGACATAATTTACAATAAAAATTGATGGACTTAACATCTTTATCTTCAAATATAATGGACTGATTTAGGTAAATTATGGTACAACTGCATCACAGACATTCGTTCTTTACAACAATAAATATCAATGGGGAAATGTTCGTGAGGTTAAATTAAAAAGAACAGGCTAACAGTAATCAAAACAGTCTGGTACTATCATAAGAACAGACGCATAGATCAATGGAACAGAATAGAGAACCCAGAAATAAACCCATGTCTCTATGGTCAATTAATATTCAACAAAGGGGGCAGAGCATAAAATGGAGTAAAAATAGCCTCTTCAACAAATGGTTTTGGGAGGTCTGGACAGCTACACAAAGAAAAGGAAACTTGACCACCAACTTACACCATATACAAAAATTAACTCAAGATGGATAAAAGACTTACATATAAGTTGTGACACCATGAAAGCAGAGAACATAGCCAGGAAAATCTCAGATATTCCACACAGCAATATTTTCACCTATATGTCCCCTAGAGCAAGGGACATAAAGGAAAAAATAAACAAATGGAACATCATCAAAATAAAAAGCTTCTGCACAGCTAAAGAAAACAGCACTAAAATGGAAAGAGAATCAACCATATGGGAAAACATATTTGCCAAAAATACCACGGACAAGGGTTCGATCTGCATAATATATAAAGAACTCACACAACTCCACCCCAGAAGACAAACAACCCAATTAAAAAACAGGCAAAGGACCTGAATAGACACTTCTCCAAGGAGGATATACAGAGGGCCCAGAGACATATGAAAGGATGCTCAGCATCACTAGCCATCAGAGAGATGCAAATTGAAACCACAATGAGATACCACGTCACACTGGTGAGAATGGCCATCATAAACAAATCAACAAACAAGTGCTGGTGAAGTTGTGAAGAAAAGGGAACCCTAGTGCACTGTTGGTGGGAATGAAGACTAGTGCAGCTGCTGAGGAAAACAGTATGGAATTTTTTCAGAAAACTAAAAATGGATCTACTTTTTGACCCAGCAATTCCACTGCTGGGACTATACCCCAACAGTCCTGAAACACCAATTCAAAGAACCTATGCACCCCAATGTTCATAGCAGCACAATCTACAATAGCCAAGTGTGGGAAGCAACCTAAGTGCCCATCAGTAAATGAGTGGATCAAAAACCTATGGCACATTTAAACAATGGAATACTACGCAGCAGAAAGAGAGAAGGAGCGCCTGCCCTTTCTGATAGCATGGATGGATCTGGAGAGCATTATGCTAAGCGAAATAAGGCAGTTGGTGAAAGACAAGTACCACATGATCTCACCTGTAAGTGGAACCTAATCAACAAAACAAACAAACAAAATATAACCAGTGGCACTGAAACCAAGAACAAACTGACAGTGACCAGAGGGGAGGTGGGAAGGGATAATAGGGGGAAAGAGAGGAAGGGTTGTCAAGGACCATGTGTAATGGACACAGGACAAAGCTAAAGGGGGGTGGGATGGAGGGTGGGAGATGGGGATGGCTGCGGTAGGGGGGGAGTTGGGGGGGAAATTGGAGACAACTGTATTTGAATATCAATAAAATAAATAAATTTTAAAAAATAAAATAATAAAAAAATTTTTTAAAAAGAAAAAAGAACAGGCTATAAGTAACATGCATAGAATATGATTTTTGTAAAAACAGTCATACACACCTAAATAAAATACTAAAGATTCCTAATCTTTAGTATAATACTAAATAGAAAATCTTTATACTAAACAGTTAGCAATGATTATGTCTCTGGACACAGAATGGCTGATTTTTTTCTTTTACAAAAGAAAAAAATTACTTTTTCCAATGTGGCTTACACTCTCAGCTTAAACATGCTCTATTTTGAGTTGAATGCTTTTCAAATGGCAATGGCTCCTGCCATTCTTCTTCTCATACCTCTTCCAAGAAGCTAATGAGCTATTACTAAAAGAAAAAAATGCTATAGGAACATATCTTTAAAGGACTACTAAAATGAATAGTGGCCCACTAATTGATTCGATCAGAACTGCATACTGAAATTTTTATTTATTTTTGGAAAAAGAATATGTAATTATGGTGAGGTTTCTTTCAAGACTTAAATAAAAATGTTATCTTTTCTATGGGGCAAAATCAGTGATCAAGAAAGGAAGGAAGAGACGATGACATTAATAGCAGCTTAGTCTATGGAAATATGTCAACCAATAAGCTTCTGATGTATGAACAAAATATAACTCATCACTGTCTCTAAAATTAAAAGAAAAAAATCTCTGTAACTAAAGAAATGAGAATACATCAAACTTTTAAAACACCTAAATAGCTACAAAGAGAATATATGTGTGTTTGTGTTCCGTGGGGGACAGCTGAACATACTGATTTTCAATGCTTAGATAACTGGCACATCTCATAAGACATGCACAGTTCTTCCTTGGCTATTTAAAAAAATATTCCAATTTAAATAACTGTCAGCTCTTAGAAGCTATTAGATTTATTACTTCTTTACTGAAAACATATTAATTTCCCCACATTTTAATGGTTTTATAATATGTGTTATAGTAAAATCTAAAAACAATTATAAAGATATATTTCAAAGTCATTGAAGGCTGGAGAAGGGGGAGAAATATAGGGGGGTAATGTTGTTTAGAACTGGGATGTGTATCTTCTAGTTCCATTATCCCTCCCTCGTAGTCTGAGGAAGGCACCCAGAAATTTTGTGAAATATCTTTAACTAAGAGATTTTTTAAAAACATACAAAAGACATACACACACCTATCTTACTGAGGTATATTACTGTAGGGAAGAGAAATGAGGGAGATGAATGTGAAGATTTATTTATCTATATTGTTGGATGTTGCTAATTTACCTTTTAATGTCAAAGTAAAATGAAAGAGGTCACAGTAGCCCAGCTATAGTACTGGAGATGTTCCTAATTAATAGAATTACACAGTGTGTCCCCAAACATATTATTATATAACTAACCAACATGGGTGAATTTAGATACAATTAAATTCAAAGACAGATTTTTGGTTTTGTTTTGCTTTTTAAAGGACAAAACAAATATTGCCATCAATGGGTACATGTACTTGAATTTTGAAGATGTCACTCAATCTTCAGAAAATGTGGGAGTAGTACTAACCCTTATCAGACATTGTGCTAAGCCAGCCCACAAACGACTCCACAATCATTTACAGTTCATAGAGCAACTGGCAGTCATGAGGCAGGATTCATAGCAGCACAAAAATAAAGGGTCCTTGACAGCAATGGAAAAACACTGACAGGAAAATTCTTGAGAGTCTTAAGAAAAGGAAAACAAAACACCTAAATACCTAATTCTTTAGATAGTCTTTTCTAAGAGCAGATAATATACAATAATTAATGAGCTTTTTCAGTTTCTATGCTTCTGTGTTGGGGTAAATGTTAAGAAATGGGATAAGTTCCGGCCAAGATGGAGGCATAGGTAGAAACCCGTTGCTTCCTCGCACAACCAAAAGGAGGCTAGCAACCAATCTGAAATCAATAAACAGCCACAAGTGCCAGAAAATCAAACTGCATGGAACTCTGACAGACACGGAATTAAAGAAAAAATCAACCAGAACAGCCAGATTGGTAAGGTGGCAGACCATGCAAGCCAGCTCAAAAAAACCAGGATGAGGTGGAATACCAGGCAGGCAGGTGGGGATGGCTGAAAACGAAAGTGAGACTCAGAGGTGGCTATGGACTACTGTTGTGGACCGTTCAGCCTGATTTCAGGAGTTGTAACCCTCACCCCATGGTGGGCTGTGTAAGAGCCCAAGGGACCCACTTCATCTGGGTCTGTTCTGTCACAAGGACGTGACCTACTAAGGAGACAAAGCTTATCTCCCTGACAGGAGTGCTGCTTCTGCCTCTCTGGCCCAATTGCTTGGCTGGCAGTCAATGACGGGTAAGACTCCTCATGGGAGGGGCAACCTAAGCCAGATGCAACCACTTGGGAGGCCTCATGGAAGGACTCAGGGGGTTGCAGCAAAGAGGATGTGATGGACCCTCACCCCCCGGCTATTCTGACATAGCCCAAGTCCTCATTTCCATCTGGGAGATGTCTCCTGCTTCCTAATCAGGCTTAAAGCCTGAAACTGTGGGGGTGAGCGGTGCAGCCCTGTCCTGGCCAGGACAGCTCCCTGGGTGATCTGGACATAAGAAAGAATTCCTAAAATTCTGTGAAACCTGCTTTGCTAAGAGTGCTCTTCCTGAGGTGATAAGTGTCCCAGGAGGAAATGAACATGTCTCCCAAAGTTTGGCAACCCCCCTTCCTGACAAACACTGGCTCGGATTAAGCCCTCAGATTTCTTTGACATGTTAAACTTGTATTCCGGTGTATTGGAACCCAATAAAAGCCTAGTGAGGAAGGGGCTCTGGGTCATTCTCCTCTGAGAGTTTGACCCCTTTCCTCCCCAAGCAGAAGATGTCTTGGTAGATTTTATTTTCATCCATGACGGAGGGATGGGGCTCTGCGGGTGGAGCCTCCCCCCCCCCCGAAACTAGGCTGAATGGTCCACAACAGACTACGGTGGTTGCTGCTGTGGGAGAAGCTCCCAGTCTCGCCAGAATCCTTAGAAGTGCGCTAGAGACCAGCAGATGAGCTGTATTGTTCCCTCTCTGGCCCCTCCCTCACAGGCAGCGCTGCAGTGCACCAAGGAGGATTGCCCTGCTCTGGTGAATACCTAAGGCTCCGCCCCCTTACAGCTCATCAGATGCGCCAAGACAAAGAAATATGGCCCAAATGAAAGAACAGAGCAAAACTTCAGAAAGAGAACTAAGCAATGAGGAGATAGCCAGCCTATCTGATAGAGAATTTAAAGCCCTGGTAATCAAAATGCTCACAGATCTGACTGAGCTTAGTCGAAAAATGAAAAAAACAAATGAAAGATACCCAAAATGAAATAAAGCAAAATATTCAGGGAACCAACAGTGACAGGAAGGAAACCAGTACTCAAAGCAACGATTTGGAACAAAAGGAAGAAATAAACACCCAATTGGAACAGAATGAAGAAGCAAGAACCCAAAACAATGAAGAGAGACTTTTTGGGACAACCTGAAACATTCCAAAATCTAAATTATAGGGGTGCCAGAAGGAGAAGAACAACAGCAAGAAATTGAAAACTTATTTGAACAAATAATAAAAGAAAAATTTCCCCAATCTGCTGAAGGAAACAGACTTCCTGGAAGTCCAGGAAGCCCAGAGTCCCAAAGAAGTTGGACCCAAAGAGGAACACATCAAGGCACATCATCATTAAATCACCCAAGATTAAAGACAAAGAGAGAATCTTAAAAGCAGCAAGAAAAAAAGGAGACAGTTACCTACAAAGGAGTTCCCATCAGACTGTCAGCTGATTTCTCAAAAGAGACCTGGCAGGCAAGAAGGGGCTGCAAAGAAGTATTCCAAGTCATGAAAGGCAAGGACCTACATCCAACATTGCTCTATCCTGCAAAGCTTTCATTTAGAACGGAAGGGCAGATAAAGTGCTTCTCAGAATAGGTCAAGTTAAAGGAGTTCATCATCACCAAGCCATTATTATACAAAATGTTAAAGGGACTTATCAAAGAAAAAGAAGATAAAAAATATGAACAAAAAAATGACAACAAACTCATAACTATTAACAAATGAACCTAAAAGAAAAGAAAAACAATGAAAACAAAAACTAAGCAAACAGCTAGAACAGGAACAGAATCAGAGAAATGGGCATCATATGGAGGGATTTCAGTGGGGAGGGGGAAGGGAGGAATGGGGGCAAAAGGTACAGGGAAGAAGCATAATTGGTAGGCATAAAATAGACGGGGAGAGGTAAAAAATGGTGTAGGAAGCAGAGGACTCAAAGAACTTATATGTACAACCCATGGACATGAACTAAGAAGGGGGAAATCCTGGAGGTTTGGGGAATAGGGCAGAGGGGGGATAAAGGGAAAAAATTGGGAAAACTGTAATAATACAAGCAATAAAAAATACTTAAAAATATAAATAAATAAATAAATAATAAAAAGTGGCTCCAGTTACAAGCAAATCTTTCTTCATTCCTAATAGACACTGGAAAAGGCAGACTGTCTCTTTTGAAAGAATATGCAGGTAGAAAGGTATCTTCTACAAAGGCAGAAAAACCTCTCAATAATGAGTCAGCTTGTCTCCAAGAGAAGCTGTCCTTTCCAAGCAGCAAGCAAGGCTGAGGAGGGAATCCCAAATCTCGGCTCAGGTTCTAGTTTAGGCACCAACTAGCTATGAAAGTCAGGTAAGTTCCTTCATTTTGGGGGCTTCCATTTATGGTAATTTCTGGAATAATTACACTATCATTTATTTTGAAACTATTCTTACACTTTTATTAACTTTCTTCACAAATGTACCACCCATGTTAAATAGTTTTTAGTCCATTTCATCCTTTAAAAAGATGTTATCTCCCTACACAGCACTACAATACATTTTTTTGCTTAGTGATGTCACTTTATATATGTGATCACGTAGTCACACATACATATTTGGAACATAATATACAATAAATGTTTGTTGAATAAGTGAATAAGCAAGTAAATCCATTCATTTATCCATCCATCTCCCAGGTTTAAAAAAATGCTAAGGTTTAGGCATGGAGTTGTTTACCAGGGATAAACTATTTAAACTGAGGCCATGTCATGTGCAAGACTGAAAGAAAACATGGCTAGGAATTAAGAGATGTTGAGTTCTAGTCCTAGCTCTGTTACTAAATTTCTATTAATATTTAAATCCCATGGTCCCAGTTGTCCCCATCTATGAAAATGCAGATATTAAAATCTTCCTTCCATAGATGAAGACAAATAAAACAATACATATGGAAGAGAGAGGACTTTTTACAAAAAATCAGCTTCTGATTTCATGCCCATAAAGAAGCTGGATTTTGTGATATGATGAAGAAAAAATTGTGAGAAGAAAAGTAAACTCCCAGGGACTAGGTCCTCCACTTCCTTTTCTGCTTGGGGTTGAGAATCAAGCACCTTAGAAGGGCAGAGACACTCCCAGTGACATCCGAGTGACCACAAATGGACCTTGACCATGCAGACTTGCTGTCCTGTTGTGCTTTCCCAAACTGACCATATACCATATATACTTCTTTTTTAAGTTTAGTGAGATATAATTTATACACTATATTTAATATACCTTTTAAAAACATACAACTTAATATTCTTTAGTATTTCACAGAGTTGGACAACCATCGCCTCTATCTAATTTCAGAACATTTTCATCACCTTAAAAAGGAAGTCCATATCCATTAGCAGTTACTCCCTAGTCTTACCCTCTTTCCTCAGCCCCTGGCAACCATTCATCTACCTTTTATTTCCATGAATTTCCCTATTCCGGACATTTCAGACAAATGGATTCACATGGTATGTTGCCTTTTGTGACTGGCTTCTTTTACCATAAATACTTGATAACAACTGAGTTTTCACTCAAAGAGTATTTTCAGAAGAGATTTTTTTCTTTGGAAACCTTATAAAGACTTTCTTGAGAAAGGGAATTCTCTCAATTACTTTACTTTGAATGAGAGTGGTATAAGCCAACATTTTAGGAACACCGACTAAACCCTAATTAATTATAGCACTATGTGGAAATAAGCAGTGTCTTTTGTTTTTCCCACTGTTAATGATGTTTGAACGAAATTATTCTTTGACATATGAATGTGGACCGAAAGCAGTATTTCTATGCTAACATAGCTTATATAAAGTGATTTCAAATGTTTACAAAACTAAATTAATTAAATATTATGTATATATTACTATTTTATCTATTTTCCTTAAAGTTTACAATTCAAAATGGATCCTCTCATTTGAAATACAAAGGAGATTGTTTGATATTCAGGACTGCTTTATATTTGGAACTATGAACTTCCAGAATCATTCAAAGGCATGGTCAGATGTGAAGATATTCAGGCCTAAAATAACACACTTCTCTTCTGCAACCTTAAAAAGCACTAAAAGAGAAAACTAAACTTCATAAGTATATATCATATGAAATTGGGTGAGGTGATTTTGAGTAAAGACTTGTTCAAGAATGTAGGAATCTTAAGGGTAGCTGCCAACCCTTTCATTTTACTGATGAATGAGGCTCAAAGAGTCTAAATGACTTACCCAAGATCTTATGGCATGAGGGCTTACTATGGTAAGGGCTTTCCCTGTTACTTCTTTGTCCCCCTATCAGCCCTATTCATGTCTCCACTTGACAGCTAACGTTTAGAGAGATTAATAACTTGCTTGAAGTCATATGGCAAAAAACATGGTGGAGCAAGGATTCCACTCAGGTCTCTCCAGCTGTAGAGCCAGACAGCTCTTAACCTTTTTGCTAAACAAGTCTTTAGCTCCTCATCAGAGCACTTTTCCTGGAATCACATGGTCTTAAAAAGCATTTATCAGGTTCAAAGTTTCTAAATTAACAGTTGGGACAGAATAAAAAACAGCAGAAATTACAAAAACGCTGACAAAATAAGGGAAAGAGAGCAGTTCCAAAATTATTTCAAAGCTCATAGGTGTATCTATTAAAAGGAATAAGTTATTCAAATGTTCGAAATTACCGCGTTAAGTCTCTCAGTTGAGTCACCTCGGCATCACGCTGACGTAATGTTATTCCCAATATTTGATTTTCCTTTTCAGTAGCTGCTAACTTAAACTGGCAGCTCTTCACATTGACTAAGGCTTCCTCCAATTCTAAAACGACAAGTAAGTTTCAGTTTCCTTATTCCTTTTAAAAATGTGACCAGAACTACAGCTCAAATACATACCAATTTTAATTCTAGTTGTTTCAATGTCAAATTGCTGTTTATTTTCAAGTATAGTTTGATCTTTCTCTTTAAATATATCAGCAAATTTCTTGTTTTCATCTTTCTGATGTTCGATCACTTTTAAAAGCTCTTCATTTTTACTTTGTAGTAATTCCTGGCTCCTTAGTGACTCCTGTAATTGATTCTGCAGTGACTTATTCAATGATTGAAGGGAAAACACTATAAGACAAAACAGATCAAATAATTGTTTCCCCAATTTAAAAAACTACAAACCCAGGAAAGAGCTGTTTTTAAAAGAAGAAAGGCTTAAATTTTATTGATTTTGCTTAACAATTATATGCTTGAGTAACTACTCATGTTATGTTAATATGTCAATACTAAACTTATTTTTAAAAATTGCTTGGCAGAAGTCATGCCTTTCTTCTCCAATTGACATTTTGGGTATTAAAAAATATTTTAATGAAACAGTAATACATGCACAAATTTTAAAGAATCCCAACACCATGTAACACCAGTGATACCAATGATCTCAATGAAGAGTTTCACTCCCACTCTACCTCCACATTCCCCCTGGAGGCGACTGCTATTAAATTTAGTATCTTTCTGGAAAATATTTTGACATAAAATAAATATTTAAACGTAATGACTCATATTATAGCATACTTACAGTTTCTAACCTGGCCTTTTTTCTTCCATAAGATTGTATGTATTAGCATAGAGCTGTAACATTCCTTTTAATGCCTATAAAATTATATGACAGCATCTACTTAAAAAGCTAAAGGCTTACTATGGCTGTGGCGCTGCAGTAAAATCCCGCCACACAGTGGTGAACAACAGAGACATGCCCCATGTTCTCATGGAGCTGGTAACAAGCAGGTAATTACAAGTAGCAATCAATGCTCTCATGCAAACAAGAAATAAATGAGTAGAAAATAAAAAGGGATATGCTAGTTAGAATGGGAACCACTGACCTCCTCACCTTCCATCTTGGCCTCCTATCTCCCTCTCATCCTCTGTACACCCACCATTTATTCACAATGGGATCAAAACAAACTTTTCCAAAATTACACTGGTGGAGTGGAACACTTTTCTGACATGCGTGTTCTGTTGGGTGCTCATATTTTTCTTATTTCAAATATTAAGAAAAGTAAGCCTTTGTCATATCATGCAATACAAAAAAATAGTTCCCTATTTTGTTGATACATTTTGAATGTACTTACAATTTTCCTGTGCAGAAAAAAAAAATTTCCAGGATCTATTTTATTGATCTTTCCGTTGTGGCATCTGAGTTTTTGTCAGGCTTAGGAAAAGTGTGCAAAATACAAAAATTAATAAGTTCTCATCTTTTCCTTTAGTATAATTAGTTTATTTCCTTTCACTTCAAGCTCTGTGATCCATAAGAACAATATGGCTATATCTGCCAAAATTGCAACTGTATACCCAATGACTCATCAGTTCTACTGTTATAATCTGTAAAAATGCTCACACATGTGCACAAAGACATATATGCAAGATTTTCACTGTAGCACTCTTTGCATTGGGAAAATGGGGAAAGTATCTCAATATGTATCAACAGAGGAGTTTAAATACATTATGATATAATCACATAAGCAGAATATCCAAGTAGTTCTTATGACAGAAAGAAACATATTTATGTGTTTTGCTAGAGAAAGACACCACAACATGTTAAGTGAGAATAATGCAAGCTGCAGAAGAACAGACACTGTACAAATCTCATTCCTAAAACAGGAAAGTGCTTACGTACTTCTAATATTGCCTGTTTCATCTTAGGTGCTCAGTAACTGTGTGTGAAGTAAATTAATTATACATTGCACTCCTTATAAAAGAAATAGGGATACATTACTGGGAAGTAACATCATGGATTTTTAATTTTTGTTTCTGCATTATTTTAAATTTTAATAAATACTATTCCTATTTTTAAAAAAATTTTTTAAATATACTTTATTGATTATGCTATTACAGTTGTCCCATTTCTCCCCCATCATTCCCCCCACCCTGCACACCCTCTCCCACCCACATTCACCCCTTTAGTTCATGTCCTTGTGTCATAAGTTCTTTAGCTTCTACATTTCCCATACTATTCTTGCCCTCCCCCTGTCTATTTTCTACCCACTATCTATGCTACTCATTCTCTGTACCCCCCCTCCTCCCACACCCCTGTTGCTAACGCTCCATATGATCTCCATTTCTGTGGTTCTGTTCCTGTTCTAGCTGTTTGCTTAGTTTGCTTTTGTTTTAGCTGTGGTTCTTAATAGCTGTGAGTTTGCTGTCTTTTCACTGCCAAAGAAGTTGGACCCAAAGAGGAACACATCAAGGCACATTGTAATTACATTAGCCAAGATTAAAATGAAGCAGAGAATTCTAGAAGCAGCAAGGGATAAGGGGACAGTCACCTACAAAGGAGTTCCCATCAGACTGTCAGCTGATTTCTCAAAAGAGACCTTACAGGCAAGAAGGGGCTGGAAAGAAATATTTGAAATCTTGAAAAGCAGGGACCTACATCCAAAATTGCTCTTTCCAGCAAAGCTGTCATTTAGAATGGAAGGACAGATAAAGCGCTTCTCAGATAAGGTCAAGTTCAAGGAGTTCATCATCACCAAGCTCTTATTATATGAAATGTTAAAGGGACTTATCTATTTTTTAAAATTTTGATTAAAATGGAAGTCCACTTAAGACAAAGTAATTACGAAAGCTCAATTCTTGATCAATATTTCCAAAACCACAAAGAATTTCACATCGGCTCTTACAGTTCTTTTACCTACATTCGACGTTGCATTCCTGAGAACCAGATGCCTTCTTAGTTTTTCCTTGTTCTCTAAGCTGCTGGTTCAAAATTCTCAACTGCCTAAAAATAATGAAGAAATATAAATATGAAGGCAAGAATCCCAAGCTCATTTAATGGTGTACATTTGACAGTCTATTATAAGAGACAACACAAATGCTGGCACCCAGGAAGAGAGCAGAAGCCCAGCTCGTCCCCAAAGCAAGACAAAAAACCAAATGAACAAAACCACACTATCACTATTATTTATAGGCCTGAGATTAAAAGGTTAACTTCTCTGATTTTTCCTCTTCCCTTTTTCAGTCTCTTATCTTTTCAGTGATTTCCTTATTATTCCTCTTTCATTTCCTATCTCTTCTGTCTTCCCTGTCTTTTCATTACTGTAGTAATGACCTGGTTTTTAAAAGATCTGTCGTAACTATGAACTAGAATACCTACAGGGACTGACTGCTATCAGGCATCTATCTGCTTGGTTTGCTACACACTGGAAAAACTGGGAAACAAACCTCTGCTCCTGATAATTTCTTTATCGAATGGAAAAGTTAATGGTCTGTTTAAGTAAAGACAATGCTAATAGGCAGCAACTTTCCCTACAAATGAACTTCACAATATAGAGCTGCCTCACAAATATGAACACACAAAAGGAACCACAAATGTTTCCTTTTCTTCTAAGAAGTTAACACTAAGTAAAGGTTATCTCTAGTATCTTTCCAGAACTATTTATTTTTGTTAATGAATCTGAAGTATCAATTTTGTTACTGAATCACATCATTTACATGGATTAACTCCAGATGGATTAAAGAACTAAACATAAAATATACAAGCAAAACCATCTATACAAGTTTTAGGTGGAAATCTACATAATCCTGAAGTGGGGGAGGCATTCCAAAGCAAGACTCAAAATCTAGCAACTATCAAGGGAAAGAATGTAGGATTTCACTATATCAAAATTTGAAACTTGTTCTAGAATTAACAGTCTGGAAGAAAATACCTTCCACATATATAACAAAGAAAGGTCCGTACATTTAAACAGATCCTACAAATCAGTAAGAAAGGCAGTAAAAAGTGACCAAGGATAAGAATGGACAATTCACACAAGATACAGAAACAGCCAGTAAGCATGTGAAAAATGCTCAGCCTTACTAGTGTGTATAAATGCTAGTTTAAGACAAGAGGGATTTTATGGCCAGAGGAATGGTAAAAACAAACAGAAATAATAATACTTGTTGGTGAAGAAAATGTGGTATATGGCAACGAATTATCTCAACTGGTGGGAGTCAACTGGTATAATAAGCATTTCAGATGGCAATTTGGCAGTATCCAGCCAAATGTAAACCTGCTTCATAACCTTCAACAAAATAATTCTAACCAAAGAGGTGTATATACGCAAAACGTCTACAATCTTGTGACATACAAGGATGTTCACAACAGCAATATTTAATAATGAGAAGTTGGAAACAACCTAAAATGCTACAGTATTATGGTACATCCATGCTAAGAAATACTAACACACATATTTAAAAAAAGAGACAGCCATATGTACTGACATGGAAAGATCTCCAAGTTACATTAGGACGTGAAAAAACCAAACCAAACCAATCTACAGCAGCGGCCCCTAACCTCCCTCCTCTCCATCAACTAACTGATCACGGACACCATCGAGTTTCTGCCTGAGCTCCACCTCCTATCCCCCCCACCGCCACCCTAGTTGGCAAAAAATTATCTTCCGTGAAACCAGTCCCTGGTGCCAAAAAGGCCGGGGACCGCTGATCTACAGAACACCTAAGGTGAAATTATAATTTATCCTTAACAGAATTCTGCTTTTCAAAGTTTCCCCTTTATAACAAAGACGCGAGATCTAGAAAAGGCAGCGCAGAATGGTAATCCGTAACTGCAGAGGGAACACTTGTGATATTTTCCAGAAAAACAGGAGGCACTGAGTGAGGCCCTTTTATACACCAAGTATGTGACGGAAGCTTTGCCTGACAATCTTGTTGTACATCCCTGGTTGGATTTTTCTCTCCTCTTCCACAACATAGCCAATCTAAACTTTTCATCCCTCATTATAAACCTCTCATCCCTACCCTCCTCTTCTCAGTAGGATGCTTTCCTATTTTCACCAAGAATAACATGGTGTTGGCCCAAAAATCTGTTATCTTTCTGTACCAGTTTATCCACATGTGCACTAATCCTTGCTTCTTTCTTCTAGTCTCAGATAAAGGAAGCCTCTTCAACTCCCTGGCTCCCATCTCCTCCTACCTATGCCCTAAAGCACAGGTGGCAAACACAAGGCCTGGGGGCTGAACACCACCCTCCCCCCAACCCAGGACACCTTGTTTCCACCTTGTCTCTACCCAGCAGCAGCACCAAGCTACTTGCCCCTAGTTAAGGAGTAGTCACATTTATATAGCCCTAAAACTACATTTGGCCCCTTGAAGGCAACCAGGAGGCTGAAGTGGCCCCCAATGAAAATGAGTTTGACACCCCTGCCCTAAAGGACTGCTCTTGTTCCATTCCCTTTATCTTCTCCACCTGCAGCTTCTCCCGCGTTACTGGCTCAGGTGCCTGAGCTAAGAAATAAAATAAACTGCTCTCATATTTAAGAAAACATTTCCTTCAACCTAACTGTACCAATAACTACTCTTCTTCACTCTCATTCTCAGCATTCAAGGTCAGGCTTTTAAAACATCACACATGATTTTAAAAAAGTAAGTAACAAAAGAGAATTTTTAAAGAATAGTTACGTATGCTTTTTAAAAATATTAGGAATTATATTTAAGTATGCTTGATTTTAACAAGCAAAAGAACTGACATTTAGGCAAATATTTCTTTTTAGTTCATTCATTCTTTGTAAATATATCTTCATTGAGATAAAATTGATTTACAATAAACTACAGTTTTAATATGCATAATTTGATAAGCTTTGACATACTATATGTGAAGCCATCACCACGATTAGTTCTCACCTCTTAAAATGCCTTCATGCCCCACTTTACAACATCCTTTCCAATCACTGATTTATAGATTACTTTGCATTTTCTAAAATTTTGTATTATACCTTTATGCAATATACACTTATATTATAAATGGAATCATGAAGTATATATACTTTTAGCCTGGCTACTTCCACTCAGCATAATGATCTTGAGATTTATCCATGCTCCTGCATGTAACAATAGTTCCTGTCTTTTCATTGTTGAGTGAAATTCTACTGTGTGGTACTGACAAACATCTGCCTTGTTTCCTATGAACATTCAAAACAAGTACACAGCTTTCACTTCTGAGTAAAACCCTAGGAGTGGAAAGACTGCATCATAGGGTACCATTAATTTCTAAGAAGCTGAGAACTGTTTTCCAAAGTAATTGTACCATTTTACATTTCCACCAGTAAATTATTAAAGTTTCAGTTTCTCCACATTCCCACTAACATGTGGTATAGTCTTTTAACTTATAACCATTCTAGTAGGAATATAGTGGTGTCTCATTGTGGTTTTAATTTGCATTTTCCTAATGAGTAATGACGATGAGCATATTTTCATGGGCTTATTTGATATCCATATATGTTCTTTTCTATAGTATCTATTCAAATATTTTGCCCATTTGATTGAGCTGTAACAATTCTTTTTGCATTCCAGATACAAGTCCTTCATCAGATGGATGTATTGCAAATGTTTTCTCTGTTGTTTGCCTCTCCATTCTTAGTAATAATGGTCTTTGAAAAGCAAACATTTTTAATTTTGATGAAGTACATTTGTCTTCTACTTACATTTTTTGTTATATTTAAAAAGTCTTTCTCAACTCAAGATCAGTAAGATTTTCTACTGTTTTCTTCTATCAGTTCTGTAGATTTAACTTGTCTATTAAGATTTGTGATTTATACTTCCGGCCAAGATGGAGGCATACGTGGACACACAGTGCCTCCTCTCACAACCAAAATTAAGGACAACAAATATTTAGAAACAAGAAAACAACCATAACTTATAGAAAATTGAACTGTACGGAAGTCCAACAACCATTCATCCAGGCCGGTAAGAGGGGTAGAGTCGTGGCAGGAAAAAGTGGAGGTGCGGACCCGGGAACACAGGCAGCAGCAGCTGGCAGTTCCCAGGTGCACAGGCGGCAGCTGGCGGACCCCGGGCATGGGGTGGCAACTGTGCAGACCCAGTGAGGTCGCACAAGGCGGCTGGCTGACCAGGTGGTCCCACATTCTCATGCACAGACAATCCAAGTGAAGGAGAAGCGGCGGAAGGGACTGAAATCCAGGAGAGAGTGGAGCAGGTGCCATTGTTCCCTCTCAGACCCCGCCCCCAGAAACAGCGTCACAACTCAGGGACTGGGCTGCCCTGCACTGGGGAACACCTAAGGCTCCACACCTCACTACGTAACAGCCGTGACTAGACCAAAACCAAAACACAACAAAAAAAGACCACCAAAAATGGCTCAAACCAGAGAAAAAAATCAAAGCCCCAGAGCCAATTCCTCTAGGCCGTGAAGAGATAGCCAACCTATCAGATCCACAGTTCAAAGCCCTGGTGATCAGGATGCTCACAAAATTGGTTGATTTTGCTCACCAATTAGATGAAAAAAATGCAGGCAACAATATATGAAATGAAGGAAGACGCATGGGGAAACCAATAGAGATGGGAGGAAAACTGGGACTCAAATCAATGGAGTGGACCAGAAGGAAGAAACAACCAACCAATCAGAAAAGAAGAAAGAAACAAGAATTCAAAAAAATGAAGAGAGGATTAGGAACCTCCAGGACAGCTTTAAACATCCCAACATCCGAATTATAGGGGTACCAGAAGGGGAAGAAGAAGAGCAACAAGTGGAAAACTTACTTGAACAAATAATAAAGGAGAACTTCCACAATATGGCAAAGGAAATAGAGTACCAGGAAGTCCAGGAAGCTCAGAGAGTCCCAAAGAAGTTGGACCCAAGGAGAAACTCAGCAAGGCACATCATAATTACATTAGCCAAGATTCAAATGAAGGAGAGAATTCTAGAAGCAGCAAGGGATAAGGGGACAGTCACCTACAAAGGAGTTCCCATCAGACTGTCAGCTGATTTCTCAAAAGAGACCTTGCAGGCAAGAAGGGGCTGGAAAGAGGTATTCCAAGTCATCAAAGTCAAGGACTTACATCCAAGATTGCTCTATCCAGCAAAGCTGTCATTTAGAATGGAAGGGCAGATAAAGTGCTGCTCAGATAAGGTCAAGTTCAAGGAGCTCATCATCACCAAGCCCTTATTACATGAAATGTTAAAGGGACTTATCTAACAAAAAGAAGATAAAAGTATGACAGTGAAAAGACAGCAAACTCACAGCTATTAAGAACCACACTTAAAAAAAAAGCAAACTAAGCAAACAGCTAGAACAGGAACAGAAGCACAGAAATGGAGATCATATGGAGGGTTAGCAACAGGGGAGTGGGAGGAGGAGAGAGGGGGGAAAGGTACAGAGAATAAGTAGCATAAATGGTGGGTAGAAAATAGGGGAAGGGAAGAATAGTGTGGGAAATGTAGAAGCTAAAGAACTAGGACATATGGACATGAACTAAAGCGGGGGGATGTGGGTGGGAGAGGGTGTGCAGGGCGGAGGGGAATGATGGGGGAGAAATGGGACAACTGTAATAGCATAATCAATAAAATATATTAAAAAAATTTGTGATTTATTTCAAGCTAATATTTGTATAGTACGTAGTAAACAAATTTTTTTTTTTAAATACTATGGCTCTCTAGGAGATCCAAGATGGAGGCAGAGTAGGTAGAAGCTACACTCACCTCCCAGGACCAAATTGGAATTACCACTAAAATATGGAGGAATCAACCTGAATAACCAACTGAAGACTAGCTGAAGAGAAGTCTTATAACTAAGGGTTTACATAAGAAGCAAGGTGAAGAGTGGTAGGAAGGGCAGAGATGCAAATAGGGCTGGCCCTGCAAAGGCTGCCCCTGAAAAGCCAAGCTCACCAGCTGAGAGCAATCAGAGCCAAGAAGAGGCACCCACATAACATCTGACTATGAAAATCAGCAGGGACTCTTGTTTAAGTATATTTTATTGATTATGCTACTACAGTTGTCCCATTCTTTGTTCTCCCCTTTATCTCCCTCGGCCTCGTAGCCCCATTCCCTCCAGCATTCCCCCCACTTTAGTTCATGTCCATGGGTCACACATACAAGATCTTTGGCTTCTCCATTTCCTATACTATTCTTAATACCCCACCGTCTATATTGTACCTACCAATTATGCTTCTTACTCCCAGCACCTTACCCCCACTCTCCCCCTGCATCCCATCTCCACTGATAACCCTACATGTGATCTCCATTTCTCTGATTCTGTTCCTGTTCTAGCTGTTTGTTTCGTTTGTTTTAGTTTTTGTTTTAGGTTCAGTTGTTAATAACTGAGTTTGTTGGCATTTTACTGATCATATTTTTTATCTTATTTTTTATCCATTTAACATTTCATACAATAAGGGCTTGGTGATGATGGACTCCTTTAACTTGACCTTATCTTGTAAGCACTTTATCTGCCCTTCGATTCTAAGTGATAGCTTTGCTGGATAGAATAATCTAGGTTGTATGTCCTTGCTTTTCTTTTGTTGTTTATTTTTTAATGTTTAATTGTTGATTTTGTACAGTTTTCTTTCCCACAACAGCCCACCACCCCAGCCCTCCCCACCTCCCTCCCATTTCCACCCCCCATAGTTTTTGTCCATGAGTCCTTTATACTTGTTCCTGTAAACCCTTCCCCTTTTCCCCTGAAATTCTCTCCCCTCTACCCTCTGGTCACTGTCAGCCTGTTCCCAATTTCACTGTCTTTGGTTATATTATGCTTGTGTGTTTGTTTTGTTGATTAGGTTCCTGTTAAAGGTGAGATCATATGGTATTTGTCTTTCACTGCCTGGCTTATTTTGCTTAGCATGATGCTCTCCAGTTCCATCCACGCTATTGCAAAGGGTAGGAGCTCCTTCTTTCTTTCTGCTGCATAGAATTCCATTGTGTAAATGTACCACAGTTTTTTCATCCATTCATTTACTGATGGGCATCTAGGTTGCTTCCAACACTTGGCTATTGTAAATTGTGCTGCTATGAACATAGGGATGCATAGGGTCTTTTCGATTGGTGTTTCAGGGTTCTTAGGATATAATCCAAGCAGTGGAATTGCTGGGTCAAAAGGTAGATCCATTTTTAGTTTCCTTAGAAAATTCCATACTGTTTTCCATAGTGGTTGTACCAGTCTGCACTCCCACCAACAGTGCACTAGGGTCCCCTTTTCTCCACAACCTCTCCAACACTTCCTGTTTGTTGCTTTGTTTGTGATGTCCTTGCTTTTCATGATTTTGCATACTTCTTTCCAGTCCCTTCTCGCCTGTAAGCTTTCTTTTGAGAAATCAGCTGACGGTCTTATGGGAACTCCTCTGTAGGTAACTATTCTTTTCTCTTGCTGCTTTTAAGATTCTCTTATCTTTAATCTTGGGTAATTTACTTACGACATGTCTCACTGTGTTCCACTTTGGGACTCTCTGAGCTTCCTGGACTTGTATGTCCTTCTCCTTTGCCAGATTGGAAAAGTTTTCCTTCATTATTTTTTCAATAATCAGCAGGGATTCTGTCTGCCAGGGAGAGGCAACAGTCTGCTAGACAAACACAGGAGCCCACTTAAAGGGCCAACACACAAAATCTCATTCACAGCCACTTACCCTAGGATCCAGTGGGATGGGGGAGGGCGGAGTGGACTAGAGTTGTGTGAGGGGAGACTGGTGTTTGTGTCTCTCAAGAAAGAGCTGCAGGGCCAGCCACCAGGGTGCCTGGGCTGAGTCATATACTGCTGACACGATCTTTCCTAGGGGGAACACTCCCTTCCATATGGCATCAGCCTGGGGGAATGCAATAGCCCCACCCTTTGGAACCCTGTCACCCACCCCTGCAGAGCTTGTGCTCTGCTGAGGGGTCAGCTGCCTGGGCCAGGGTGTCATAGTGTGGGAAAACTCAGGGGGTGTCAGTGACTGACTGGTGTGGCTTTAAGGCTGAAGCCATTCATCCCACGTTCCCATGAATCTGACTGGCACCTCCCCGTCATGGGAGATCTGCTAGCCCCATTCTCTAGGCTCCAGGTGGCTTCACCTTCTTGATTCCCAGTGGCTTACACTGCCAAGGTCTGGGCACAATCTGGGACAGACTGAGTTGCGTGGCTCTGGGGTGGGGGCCGCTCCCCCCACATTCCCCAAGCCTGACTGGCATCTCTCCCTCATGGGAGATCTACTACCCCTACCCTCCCAACTCTCAGTGGCCCTACTTCGCTGAGATCGAGCTCCTGGCAGAATCTGGGACAGATTAAATTCTGTGACTGTAGGACGGGGCCCCGTTTCCCTCACATGGCCACTGGTGCAGAGCCCTCCCTTCATACAGCCAAATCTTGGCCTATTTAGGCCTGGTAAACTCTGTTGGCCTCACCTTGACAATCCCCCAAGACCCTGCCCTACCACAAAGTTCTGCAAGCACCAGGTATGTGATGGCTAGACTTGGTATACCCTAGGACATTTGCTGAGTGGTCTCAGATCCAGCACTGCCATGGCACTAAGTTTGAACTCGTATCAATCTGGTGAACAGCACTCACCCCTAGCTGGTGACTCACTAAAAAACTACCTTATGCAACTTGAGTCCCTACCACCAGAGGCTCTGTCAGGGCGTGAGCTTAACAGGCAGCTGGAAGGCATAGGTACAGCATCAGGCACATTGGGACTTTAGCTGACCTGACCCTGGGTGTGGTGTTGGTAAAAGCCAACCTTGATGTGCAGTGTGGTTCTTCCTGTGCAAACCCAGGCCCAGCTGAGGCAGCCACTAATTGTGAATCACTTTGTAGCTCCAAACAGGTAGCCCAGAGCCAGTCATAGGAAGCGTCTTACATTGGCGTACACCAGAGACCCTCCGAAGATACCCAGAATCAACATACACAGTGACCAGCTTCAGACACATTGGAGCAGGATCTAATTAGCTTCACAAGAGGCATTATCCAAAGGCAGATCTCAGCAGGCAACAGACCTTGTTGGGGCAAATTCTGCCTCACCTGAATAGCACCTGCACAGCATTTTGAACATTGTGGTTGAGGTTGACCCTCATAGTCAACAACCTGAGGGTCAACCCCATGCACAAATGGACCAATAGCAATCAACACTCAATTACAACAGGGGGGCCCATATAACCCACCCAAGGGACATTCCTGGAGCACTCAAATCACATGACCAAGGAGACTGTGCCACTGGATCCACAGAAGATACCTATTACAGAAGACCACCCTACCAAGACTGGGGGGTCATAACAGATCTACCTAATAAATAGAAACAATTTCAAAGAAGCAGCTAAAATGGAAAGACAAAGAATTATGACCCAAATGAAAGAAGAAATCTCCAGCAAAAGAGCAAAGTGAAATAGAGGCAAGAAATTACCAAACACAGAGTTGAAAAGAATAGTTATAAGCATGCTCAAGGAACTTAGTGAGAAATACAAGGAATTTAGTGAAAACTACACCAGCATGAAAAAGGATATGGAAACCACAAAAAAGAACCAGTGAGAAATGAAAAATACAGTATCTGATGAAGAATACACTGGAAGGAATGAATAGTAAGTTGAATGAAGCTGAAGATCGAATCACTGATTTGAAAGGAAAGGTAGCAGGAAAACACCAAATTAGAGCAGCAAAATGAAAAAAATATATATAAAATGAGGATAATTTAAAGAACCTTTGGGATAACATGAAGCATAACAACATCTGCATTATAGGGGTACCAGGAAGAGAGAGGGGAAGAAACTGAGAACCTATTTGAAGTAACAATGACCGAAAACTTCCCTAATGTGCTAAAGGAAAAAGATGCACAAGTCCAGGAAGCACAGAGAGTCCAAAACAAGATGAACCTAAAGAGGCCCACACCAAGATACATCATAAGTAAAATGCCAAAGATTAAAGACAAAAAGACAGTGGTAACAGCAGCAAGAGAAAGAGTTACCTATAAGGGTCCTGTCATAAGACTGTCCCCTGAGTTCTCAAAAGAAACATTTCAGACCAGAAGGGATTGGCATGAAATATACTCAGTGATGAAAAGCAAGGACCTGCAACCAAGAGTACCCAGCAGGGCTATCACTTAAAACTGAAAGAAAAATAAAAGCTTCCCAGACAAGAAAAAGCTGGAGGAGTTCGTTACCACCAAACTAGTATTATAAGAAATGTGAAAGGGTCTTCCTGAAGAAGATGAAGAAAAGAGGAAAACAGAAGAACAAAGTTAAAAGAATAAAATGACGGTAAATATGTACCTACCAATAATCATTTTAAATGTAAATGTGTAAATGTTCCACACAAAAAACATAGAGTAGATAAATGGATAAGAAACCTAGACCTATATATAGGCTGTCTACAAGACACCCGTTGCAGAATGAAAGATACACACAGGCTAAAACTAAAGGTATGGGTAAAGACATGTCACACAAATGTTAAGGAAAAAAAAGCTGGGATAGCAATACTTCTATCTGACAAAATAGACTTTTGGAAAAAGGCTATAGTAAGAGACAAACAAGGAACTACATAATGATAAAGGGAGCAACCCAACAGAAGGATATAACCTGTGTAAACATATATGCATCCAAGATAGGAGTACATAAATATGTAAATCACATCTTGGTGGACAGAAAGGGACAGATCAAAAGAAATATATTCATAGTATTTTATACTCCAATGATATCAATGGATAGATCTTTCAGACAGAATTATCAACAAGAAAAAAGCAGCCTTAAATGACACGCTAGGTTGGATGGATTTAATTGATATCTTCAGAGCATTTTACTTCAGAGCAGCAAAATATACTTTTTTTCAAGGGCACACGAAACATTTTCTAAGATAGGCTACATGTTAGGACACAAAATGAGTCCCAATAAATTAAAGAAGATTGAAATCACATCAAACATCTCCAACCATAATGTCTGAAACTAGAAATCAATCACAAGAAAAACACACAAACACATAAAAGCCAAATAATATGTTACTGAACAATGAATGGGTTAACGAAGAGATCAAGCATGAAATCAAAAACTACCATTGAATATCATTGAAACACATGAAAATGAAAACACAACAAACCCAAATCTATGGGACACAGCAAAAAAAGTCCTAAAAGGGAAATTCATAGCATTACAGGCCTACCACAGGAAACAAGAAAAATCTCAAATTAACAATTTACCTTTACACTTAAAAGAACTAGAAGAACAAACAAATCTCAAAGTAAGCTCAAGAAAATAATAAAGATCAGAGCAGAAATAAACAAAATGGAATCTAAAAAAAATCATACAAAAGATCAACAAAACAAAGAGCTGGTTCTTTTAAAGATAAACAAGACTGATAAACTTTTAACAACACTCATCAAGAAAAAAAGAGAAGACCCAAATAAATAAAGTCAGGAATGAAAAAGGAGCTGTATCAACTAACACCACAAAAATACAAAGAATTGTAAGAAAATATTATGAACAACTATATACCCATAAATTGGACAATCTGAATAAAATGGATAAATTCCTAGAAACATACAATCTTCCAAAAGTGAATCAGGAATAATCAGAAAAATCTGAATA
Source organism: Glossophaga mutica (assembly GCA_039655065.1). Taxonomy (NCBI): domain Eukaryota; kingdom Metazoa; phylum Chordata; class Mammalia; order Chiroptera; family Phyllostomidae; genus Glossophaga; species Glossophaga mutica. Next base: position 120,399,663 of record CM077304.1, on the reverse strand, counting down.
GTCTAATTACAACTAATGAGATTGAAGCAGAAATCAAAAAATTCCCAGCAAACAAAAGCCCTGGACTAGATAGCTTCATAAGTGAATTTTACCACACATTCATAGAAGAACTAACACCTCTCCTCAAACTATTCCAAAAATTTCAAGAGGAGGGAAGACTCTTAAGCTCATTTTACAAAGCCAGAAATATCCTAAATCCAAAACCAGATAAAGATACTAAAAAGAAAGAAAACCTTAACCCAATATCCCTGATAAACACAGATGCTAAAATCCTCAACAAAGTCTCAGCAAACCTGAGCAAGCAAGACATTAAAAAGATCATACACCATGATCAATTGGGATTTATCCCAGGGATGCAAGGTTGGTACAATATCTACAGATCAATAAACATGATACACTACATAAACAAAATGAAGAATAAAGACGACATATTTAGCCCTGGCTGGTGTGGCTCAAATGGATTGAGTACTGCGAACCAACAGGTCGCTGGTTCAATTCCCAATCAGGGCACATACCTGGGTTGCAGGCCAGGTCCCCAGTAGGGGTCATGCGAGAGGCAACCACACACTAATGTTTCTCTCATTCTGTTTCCCCCTCCCTCCTCCTCTGTCTAAAATAGCAAGTAAAATCTTTTTTAAAAATCACATGATTATATCGTATCAATAGATACAGAAAAGGCATTTGATAAAACCATTACCCATTTATAATTAAAATTCTCAGCAAAGTGGGAACAGGAGGAACATACCTCAACATAATAAAAGCCCTATGTCAGAAATCCACAGCCAATATCATACTTAATCGGCAAAAACTAAAAGCATTTCCCTTCGTATCGGGACAAGACAGGGATGTCCGCTTTCACTGCCCTTATTCAATACAGTACTGGAAGTCCTAGCCACAGCAATCAGACAAGAAGAAGAAATAAAAGGCATCCAAATTATAAAGGGAGAAGTAAAACTGTCATCATTTACATAGGACATGATCCTGCACATAGAGAACCCTCTAGATTCCACCAAAAAATTACTAGAAATAATAAATGAATTCAGTAAAGTGGCAGAATACAAAATGAATATCCAGAACTATCAGAAAGGGAAACTAAGAAAACAATCCCACTGACAATTGTATCAAAAAATTAAATACCTAGGAATAAATTGAACCAAGGATGTAAAAGACCTGTACTGAGAAAATTTTGAGACACTGAAGAAAGAGATGGAAGAATAAACAAGTGCAAACATATACCATGTTCATGGACAGGAAGAACTAACATCATGAAAATGTCCATACTACCCAAAGCAATCTATGGATTCAATGGAATTCCTACCAATATACTAATGGTGTATTTCCCAGAACTGTAACAAATATTCCAAAATTTGTTATGGAACCACAAAAAGACCCCAAATAGCCACAGCAATCTTAAAAAAGAAGGGCAATGTTAGAGGAATCATGTTACCTGATATCAAAGTATACTACAAGGCCTTAGTATCAAAACAGCATGGTACTGGCACAAAAACAGACATATGCATCAATGGAACAGAACAGAGAGCCTAGAAATAAAGCCATGCTTTTATGTTGAATTAATATTTGACAAAGCAGTCAAGAACATACAAGGTACAGATAATCTATTCGATACACAGTGTTGGAAAATTAGACTGATACACGCAAAAAAAAAAAAAAAAGAAACGAAATCCCTTTCTAACACCATACACAAGAACAAACTCAAAATGGATTAAAGACTTAAACATAAGACTCAAAACCATAAAAATCATAGAAGAAAAATACAGTAAAATCTTAGACATTTCTCATAGCCATATTTTTTCTATGTTTCCTTGGACAGAGGAAACAAAAGAAAAAATAGACAAATGAAACTACAGGAAACTAAAAAAACTTGCACAGCAAAGGAAACCATTAATAAAATGAAAAGACAACCCACTGAACAGAAGATCATATTTGCCAATGATACATCTCATAAGGGATTAATATCCAAAACGTGTAAAACTTGACACCTAAAAATACTAAACAATCCAACTGAAAAATAAGCAAAGGACCTGAATAGACAGTTATCCAAGGAAGACATATAGATAGATGGCTACAGATATATGAAAAAAATGCTCAATGTCACTAATTATCAAATAAATGCAAATTAAAACCAAAACAAGGTATCATCTCACACTGACCAGAATGGCTACCATCAATAAATCAACAAACAACAAGTGTTGGCTGGGATGTGGAGAAAAAGGAATCCTTATGGGATAGGAAATAGGATAGTGCCTCATGCACTGTTGGTGGGAATGTAGATTGGTGCAGCCACTGTGGAAAGCAGTATGGAGTTACCTCAAAAAATGAAAGGTGGCATTGCCTTATGACCCACCAGTTCCACTCTGGGAATATAACCAAAGAAACCCAAAACACTAATTTGAAAGTATATATGCAGCCTGTCCTATGTTCACTGCAGCATGATTTACAACAGCGATATTTGTAAGCAGCCCTAGTGACTATCAATAGATGAGTGGATAAAAAAGCTGTGGTACATTTACACAATGGAATACCACTCAGCCATTAAGAAGAAGGAAATCGTACTTTTTGTGACAGCATGGATGGACCTGGACAGTATTATACTAAGTGAAATAAGCCAGTCAGAGAAAGGTAAGTATCACGTGATTTCACTTATATGTAGAATCTAATAAACAAAATAAACTAAAAAAAAAAATAGAAACAGACATACAGAGAACAGACTGATAGCTGTCAGAAGGGAAAAGGTTGGTGTGCTGGGTGAAAAGGTGAAGGGACTGAAGAGAAGAGAAGAGAAGAGAAGAGAAGAGAAGAGAAGAGAAGAGAAGAGAAGAGAGGAAAGAGAAAGAAAGAGAAGAAAGAAGAAAAGGAAGGAAGGAAGGAAGGAAGGAAGGAAGGAAGGAAGGAAGGAAGGAAGGAAGAAAGAAAGAAAGAAAGAAAGAAAGAAAGAAAGAAAGAAAGAAAGAAAGAAAGAAAAGAAAGAGAAAAGAGAAAGGAAGGAGGGATGGAAGGAAAGAAGGGAGATGGAAGGAAGGAAGGAAAGGAAGAGAGGGAGAGAGAGGAGGAGAGGGAGAGAGAAATAAAAGGAAGGAAGGAAGGACGGACAGAAGGAGGAAGGAAGGAAGGAAGGACGGACGGACAGAAGGAGGAAGGAAGGAAGGAAGGACGGACGGACAGAAGGAGGAAGGAAGGAAGGAAGGACGGAAGGAAGGAAGGAAGGAAGGAAGGAAGGATGGAAGGAAGAAAAAAAAGAAAGAATACTACCTCGTAGACACAGACAACAGTATATGATGATTAATAGACATAAAGGTGGGTGGGAGAAGGTAGAAGTAGGTAAAGGTGAGAAAAATGGTAATGGTAGGCAACTTGACTTGTGGTACTGAACACATAATACGATATACAGATGATGTTTTATAAAATTATATACCTAAAACCTATATAATTTTATTAACCAATGTCACCCCCAAAAATTTAATAATAAAATACTGTAATAATGTCTCTCCAATTGTTACAGCACTACTTACTATAAAAATTATTCTTTCCCCATTAAATTTCCTTGAAACCTTTACAGTCAGTTAATTATGTGAGTTTTTCAAGTATCTATTTGTCTATATTATTGCCAACACCACATTGTCTTGATTAATATGTTTTGAAATAGGATAGTGCCAAATTTGTTCTCCTTTCCCAAAGTTGTTTTGGTTATTTGAGATTCTTTGAATTTCCATATAAATTTTAGAATCACCTTTCTACAAAATTTCCTGCTTGGGTTTTCTCTGAAATTACAAAGAATCTATACATTGATTTGGGGAAAACCGAGATCTTAACAATAACAAGTGTTATAATCTACAGATGTGGTTTACGTCTCACTTATATAGGTCTTCTTTAATTTTTCTCAGCAATGTTTTCTAGTTTTCATTGTACAGGTCCCACACATCTTATATCCAATTTATCACTAAATTGTTCGTATTTTTTATACTAATATAAATTATATTAATTTTATATTTCATTTTAAATTGTTCACTGCTAATGCATAGAAATATAATTGGCTTTTGTATACTGAGCTCATATCCACAACTTTGCTAAGCTCATTTTTTAACTCTAGTAGCTTTTCTGTAAATCCCATAGGATTTTCTACAAAAATCATCATTTTAAGTGTAAATAAGACAGTTTTACTTCTTTTTTTCCAATGTGGCTACCTTCTATTTCTTTTCTTACTTTATTGCACGGGCTAGACCCTCTAGCACAATGCTGAATAGAATATTAATCATTACTTGCTGGATATCATTCAAACATTTTTCTAGTATAGGCAGAGAGAGAATTAGCTAAACAGAATTTTAAAATAATGGGACACTATTACAAACACTACTTAAAAATAATATGTGCTGAATTTAATATTATGTGATTTTAACTGAAGGAAAAATAATGAGTAAAAGCAGAACCCAGTAATAAATTTTAAGCAAATACTTCTTAACTGCAAAAGCAAACAAACAAAAAAACCCTATGATAATCTAAAGTAAAATAAATAAAATTGATATTGTCAAGATTACTAACACATTCCCACAATTGTCTTAGATTCAACGTTCATCTCTAATCTACTCCTTTATGTGAATACATCTCTTGGTTGACTGGACTTTGACATTAAACAAGTTTTTTTAGAGTCCAACAGTGCTCTATTTCCTAAGTACTTGCATAACTGAGAATGTGACTGTTGTCTTTACATTAAAAGGACAGCTGGGTCACATTTGAGATTCTTGGGTTATATTTCCTTTTCCTTAGAACTTTGTAAATGATTTTCTATGATATTTGGGCAATGAATATCACTGTAAAAAGGCTAAAGCCAGCCTGATATTTTTCTCTTTACACATGATTTGCTTTTCCTTTTGACACTCAATTGTCCCTAAGGTGTAGTAACTTCATCAGCATATCTCTTGGTGTTGATCATTTTGATAGTTTTTCAGGGATCCTGTATGTCCTACTGATCTGCTGACACATCTTTAGATGAGTAAATTCTCCTTTATTTATACATATTCTAATATTGTCTTTAACACATTTGTTCTATTCTCTTTTTCAAGAACGCTAACTGCCAATTTTTCATTCTTTGTTTCTCTTCCATATATATCATTTTCTTTATTCCTTTTCTATTTTGTTTTGTATTATTTCTTTGAATTTACCCATCATGCATTCAGTCATTTAACAAATATTTATTAGACTAGGTGCTAGGCACAATTCTCAGCCCTGGAAATATAATAGCAAACAAAAGGCAAAATTTCAGCTTTCTCAAATTCATACAGACAGAAAGGGGACTAGCGGTTATACTGGGGGGAAGAAATTGGGGGATTCCTGTGTAACAGGTACAGAGTTTATGTTGAAGATGAAAAGTTTTGGATATAGATAGTGGTTATAGGAACACAGCATTGTGAATATATTTAATACAACTGAAATGTACACTTACAAATGGTTAAAAAAAGACAAGCATTGTCACACATTTTACCAAAATAAAAATAAATTAATACATTATTTTAAAGAAGGGTTTGGGAAGAGAAATAACCTAATGCTATTAGAAGACTCTAACTATGAATTTGGTGGCAACTGAAGCAGAAAGATTTGGAAGGAGAGAAGACAAAACCCAAAAACAACAAAAAGTTCACACTGTTTGTTTCTAACTGAGCATTCGTTTTTGTAATGTTTTTTGCTTCTCTCTTTTATTTACCTAAGCACGTCTTCTCCCTTTAAACTTTTACCTTCTTTTAAGATATCTTTCTTGCCCCAACTGGTATAGCTCAGTAGGTTCAGCACACGGGCCTGCGAACAAAGGGCTCGCCGGTTCTGACCCCAGTTGGGGCAGATGCCTGGGTTGAAGGCCAGGTCCCTGGTACAGGGTGCCCACGAGGCAGCCACACATCGATGTGTCTCTCCCTCTCTTTCTCTTTCCCTTCCCCTCTTGTTAAAAATAAATAAGTAAAATCTTAAAAAAAAAAAAACACACATTCTTTTTCAATCTCTCTTTTTCTGCCTCTAAAAAGGGTTCTATTAGTTTCCTGAAAACTGTAGAATAGCGTTTCAAGTTTTCTTGGCATTTCTTTGGCCAATTCATCTTGGGATGTTTATTCTTGATCCATCTTTGTCCCTTTTGTCAGTTTATGTATGCAAAGATCTCTCCTTCTATAAATTATTTCTTCCCACAGCTTTTGCAACATCATATTCTCCTAGTGTTCCTGCCACTTCCCTTAGTTCCTTCTCAGGTTTCTTCTACAGGCTCCTCTTCCTGTGTTAAAAAGCTATTACTTCCTAAAAAGCTTTATACCCAGCAATTCACCCTTGGCTGTGTTCACATTTTATACCTTACTGGTGAGTTTACCACTTCTACACTGGTAAGAAATCACTTGCTTTTAATCATTATTATTTCCAGTAATGAAAACGGAGCCAGGTATATAACGAAAGTTCAATAAAAACATACGCACTGAATAACTCCCAAGTCTACATTTCTATCCTGGATCATATTCTTACATTCCACTTGTACCATACATATGTCCAGATGGACTCTTAAATGACACATTCAGCAGGTCTAAATCTTAACTCACTGGCTCTCTCCCCTTACATCTTCTACCTCGAAAATAAAGTGAAATTAAAAACAAATAACCTATTCTTTCTTTAGTAGCTTCCACCTGGAAGAATTATGTTACCATCTGTCCAATGATCAAACCAATGACTGAATGCCATCCCACTTCATTTTTTTGTGCTGCGTGAGTACACCATGGTCTTGTATTTGAGTCTAAAATAAGGGCGTGGTCACAAATTCTAACTTGCCTTATAAATATTAAGGCACTCTCTTGATCAGTGATTCCTAAATGAAGTAGTACCCCTCCAACCCACATCCGGGAAATGCGAGAATGTGGCACAGATTTTGGAGGTCACAATGAATGGGACACTACAGACACTGTGGGTAGGGACCAGGAAGGTTAAATGTTCAGCTCCATGTCAGGAATCCCCCATTAAAACTGTTCAGCCCCAAAAGCCCAAACTGCCCATTTGCCACAGAAACAATGCACCTAGCAATACATATATATATGTTTTTAATCCTCACCCAAGGCTAAATGTACAGATTTTAGAGACCAAGGAAAGAGGGAGGTGGTAGGGACAGACAGAGAGAGAGAGACATGGATGTGAGAGAGAAGCATCCATCAGTTGCCTTGCATAGGCATCCGACTGGGGGTTGAACCGGACCCCAGGTATGTGCCCTGACTGAGGATCTAACCAGCAACCTTTTAGTGTACAGATGACATTCCAACCAACTGAACCACCGGCCATATCCACCTAGCAATATCTTAAAGCCACAAGATGGCAATAAACTCCAAGAAAGTCCTGAAAGACCACTTTCTGGCTAAAAAGAAACATGTACTTTCTAAATGCCCAAACAGCAAATGTTCTTGTTTAAAAGGGCTGAAAAATACTTTTGAACGAACCAGAGCATTCCAACTTCATTTGTAATGGAGATTTTAGATAGTTGTTCCTAAAGTAAGATTTCCAAAGAGGCACAGGAAATCCTGCACTTGTGCTGGACACCTCATTCTGCTAAAAAGAGCATATATCAGACAAGTCTTCATTTTTCAATAATTTCATTTTTAGGAGGTCCAGTAAACACTGGCAATAGTATGCTATATATATTCTTTGATCTCTGAGAACACAGAGTCAAAAACTCTGGTGCTGAGTAGGAAGAATTCCCTTAAGACGTCAAACTAATACCTTTTTTAAAACAGATTTGACTTCTTTATTTTTAGAGAGAGGGGAAAGGAGGGAGAAACAGAGGGAAAGAAACATGAACGTGTGGTTGCCTCTCACGCACCCCTCACCGGGGACCTGGCCCAAAACCCCAGCATGTGTCCTGACTGGGAATCCAACTAGTGACCCTTTGGTTTGCAGGCCAGTGCTCAATCCACTGAGCTACACCAGCTAGGGATAATACCTTTTTTTAAAAAAAATTAAAAACCAATGATCGTTAAAGTAGTAAGTATCATTTTCTTAAGTACCATTTACAAATTAGCTCCTAAAACAACTCTAAAATGTTTTAAGGAATAGAAACACATAATAACCATTGATAAGTGCCATGATCACAACATGAAAAGAGTAGTCAAGTTCTGCTCATTTATTTAAGAAGCCAATCATTTGACAGTCATATCTTTAAAAACATGCTTGTTTATTTTAAATGGCTTTAGTATATTCTTTTGTTTCACAAAATACACCTAAATATTGAAGTATGAATAAGTGAGTCTCTACTTTCTAGCCAAGGCAATTGAGGGTTTTTTTATTTATTTATTTTTAGAGAGAGGGGAAAAGAGGGGGAGAGGGAGAGAAACACCAGTGTATGGTTGTATCTTGTGCTCCCCCTACTGGGGACGTGGCCCCCAACCCAGGCACATGCCCTAACCTCTCTGTGCCATCGTTTCCTCATCTGTAAATGAGAATAACAAAATACCTACCACCTTATAAAGCTACTGTGAGAATTTAAAGAGATGATCCCTATAAGTGTTATTAGTACCCTGGTATATGAAAAAAACCTAATAAATGGTAGAAGTAGTACTGGCTATGATTATTATTATTCATTCCTGGTTTTGAGAATGAAAAACTAATGCTATTATCATAGGATAATTTAATTCAGAAACAAAGACAATATTACAATTTAAATCCTGCATCCCTAACATATATCATAGTGTCCCGGGAATAATGATTGTTAGATAAATAATCCTAAGCAAGTAAATCTCATTGGGTGTCATATTTTTGTAGGCTCTGGACCCATGAATTTAACCTACTTTACAACTGAGAATCCTATTTTATTGTTTTCCAGTTTCTTGACAATGTTTGTGCAGGTTCCCGGTCCCATTTGGTACAACGTCTACAGCTCGTGCAATTTAACGTCCTCGCAGGGCCCACTCACACCACAGTGCTGCAGAAGCACCTGAAAATGCGCTTCAGTTCTCTGCAAAGCACACTGATAAACACATAATGGTGTGGTGGCCTTGGCAGTCATCACTGAATCATTCAAATTTACGATGTTATTGATAATATGCAAGTGATTTCTATATTTGAAGATTACACGCCTGGTTACATCTTTCCTAAGCAAATTCAGGCCATAATTCCAATATAAGTTATGAGAGTCAAAAGAAATTGAAATGAAATCTTTTTCTATGTCTGAGTGTAATGGGGCTACCGGTGCTCACCCCTAACAGGTTCTCCTTTCCTGTATGAAAATATGGGAAAAATTTATATCCCAGATATTTCCACCAGGCAGGGCCATATGCCTCTTTTTAGCCCACGAAATACAAGAAGTGAGACTGTCACTTCTGGGCTGGGGCACGTAAAAGTCAGTGTCCTATATCCATGTTCTCTTTTCCCTGGAAAACATTGAGACAAAGGCCTTATGAGGGGAAACTTAGTCCTAGGGCAAAGGATGAAAGAGACCCACGTTGGTCTTGGTGTGAGGGAGAAATAAACTTTTGCTGTGCTATGCCACTGAGTTTTTGGACTTTGTCACCGCAGCATAGCCTAGACTAGCCTGATAAATACCCTGAGGTATCAATACTTCATTTCCCTCTCTATACACTACCAATCAAGTGGTAACAGAGGTAAAAGAGGTGGGAGAAAGTATGTATGAGTGGGCAGCAATAATGGAAATGTCAGAGAATGCTAACAACGTATGGAATATAGGGGAGACAAAGTGTCATTCTTCTTACGGAGCCCTGGATGTCTCATTTGGCACCTTTGTTCTGACCATGGAACATCCTTGCATCGAGACAAAAATATTCAGAGCAATTCTTACCTACGTAACTGAGCATTTTCACTTCTTAGTGGCTGCATGGCCAGTGCTATTTCAACTTGAATATTTGTGTTTCCATTTGCTGCTGGAAGCAGAGATACACATGTCTCCAATTCTATAATCAATCTCTGAATTTCTGAATCCTCTACAAAAGGCAAAAGAAATAAGTAAAACCACATTGTAAGTTGTTTTGGGATAAGATTAAGAGTATTCATGTATATTACTGAAAAAGAAAATTTTTCAGATATGTACATACTCGCTATAAATGAACCAAATTATTTCTAAATTTAATACAAAAACTCTATTTTCCTCTTTCCTGCTGCCTGCTTATTCAGAAAAATTCTAAAGAAATGAAATTCAGACAATTAAAGATTAATCTTAAATCACAGCATTATTAAATTACTGATTTTTCTCAATTAGATTCTAATAGGAAGATAACTTACCCCTATCTCCTAATTCACATTACCCAAGGACGACTGGATGACTCCCTATAACTGCTAACAGGTTTCCTATAATTGAAACAGTATTCACATTTACGACAGTCTTTGATTCTGTTGTGAATCATTTACTTTAAGTGATCCAATGTGGCAAAATACCGAGGGAGGGTCTCTACTAAGATAAAGTGTTATTACTTCATTTTATAAAGGAGGTCTAACTCAACCAGCCACACCTTATTTGATGCAGCATCAAAAGCGGAGTACCCTTCTCTCAGTAATTGGGGGGAGTGGATGGTTTTGGAGGTGGCAAACACAGGTAGAATGTAGAATTTAGATCTTTTGTCCTTTTATTTTTCTCCTTTCACTTCCATTCAAGTATTTTATAGGCTGAAAACATTTAATAATTATAATATTAACTGATACCCAAAAGAGGCAGGAAGTATATTCTAAGTAACAAGAAACATAGCTCAGTGGATTGAGCGTGGGCTGCGAACCAAAGGGTTGCAGGTTCGATTCCCAGTCAGGGCACATGCCTGGGTTGCAGGCCAGGCCCCTAGTGGGGGCCATGTGAGAGGCAACCACACATTGATGTTTCTTTCCCTCTCTTCCCCTCTCTAAAAATAAATAAATAAAATCTTTAAAAAAAAAAAAAAAAAGAAATAACTCAAGCCCATGGGTATTTTAGCACCCCGATGAAAAGTGTACATACACACATGTTAAGCAACAATGCGCAGTTACTAAGCAGCCCTCTCCCAACCCTCTGTACAGCGGTTTTGCCCCTACGTGTTGGAGGCAGTGACCTGGGCTCCCCCACTTTCTAGCATTATAACTGTAGTCAAATTACTTAACTCTTGCAGCCTAAATTTCTTCATTATGAAACAGAAATAACAGTACCTCATAGGGTTGCTGTGAGGATTAAATGAGATAATTCACGTAAAACACTTAACACAGTGTCATGCATATGGTAAATGTTCAATAAGTGATAGCTAATATTGTTACAATTATTGTGGTTACAATGATTAAATATTTGGTTGAAAGAACAGTGATAAATTGGAGGTCTGAAAACAGATTTTAATGTAGCAAACCCTTGGAATATACTCCTATAAATACACTTAAGAATCGATATTTTGTCTGTTAGTCTGCAAATATTCAGTCAGTGATTCCCCAATCCATTACTGTGCTTTCTAAGATGACAAATCTCTAACTCGCTCTAAGAAAAAGTCATTATTTAGAAAACACACACATAATGCAAGCAAATGAATACAACCTGGCTCAAATATCTCATAACTCCACCTAAGACATTTGTCTTGATTCAATCAAAAAATCCCACAAGTAAAATGAAAAGGGCATAAAAAGGTTTGGGTTACTTCTCACAGTGAGATTTGTTAAACATTAGAATACTCGGTTAATAAAGAAATGATGGGAAGAAAATCTCTGCATCTTTTTAAAATAAAATTATGAGTCTCTCCCAGGGAGTCAATCACCTGTAGGGATCCTCTATCCCCTGCAAGTGTATCCCTGCAAATTCCTTGTGGCTGAATCCTGTCAAGATCCCTTTTGATTAAATAGAATGAACACACACTTGCAACTAAGACTGTTTGATACTCACTAGTATATTTCAAATCCACAGTAGAGGGATCAAAATCTAAAAAATAAGAATAAAGCTAGCAGAACTCATTTCCTTATTAGCTGGAAACGTATTTCTATGGAGAATACCACAAACACCATCATAATTATTCTAAATTTAAATGATGACTAAATAATATAGCATTGCTATATAGCGTTAATACCACACTAAGGAAAATTGTAAGGTTCTCATCTACCTTGTTCTGCTACCAGGGCCTTTAGCTCTCCCAACAAATACTTTATAATTCTAACTTTTTCAGCACTCTGATTCCCATTTTTTGCTTTCTGGACACCCTTTATTCTTGAATCTCGCACATGTATGTTTAAATCCTTCCCTTCACTTGTGACCTCTCCATCTTGTTCTTGGACACATTTTTCTTCATTAGTGGCCAAGACAGCTGGCTGTAATAGAGTGGGGCTTCGGTGTGTCTGTCTGTCCGGATATGAACGCATCAGATTCATGCATGTTTGGAAACACTGTAATAGGTCTGGTTCCTTAGAAACTTCTTGTTGTGGCAGAATTCCATTAGCAAGGTCCAGCTGCTGAAGTGCTGGAATAGCTGCTTTGTCAGTTTTCGGCAGGCTACTACATTGACCTCCAAGACTAGTACTAAAGGTATTCCTTAGAGTATCAGTACAGTTCACAGAAACTGCTTTATGTTGTGAGGCAGACTGGTTGCCACCATCAGTCTGAACTTCCTAACGAAAGGAAAAAAACAAGTTAAACCTTCAAAAATGTGAGGACTGGCATTAATTATAATAAATTCAAATCAGAAATATTAGAAAATGACTTCTGCAGGATGGAGTTATACATTACCGGTGAGTAAGCTGGATTTCCCCTTAGTACAATATTACAGTTGTTAAAAAGTTAATTAGTTTATTCTTCAGTATAAGAATATTATAAAGCCATGACTAAAATAAGACTGTTTAGAAATATCACTCATGGTTTAAAGGAAAAGGCATCAAAAACTAACCTACTTGGGGATTAAAACAAACTTCTACTTTGGGAAATTTAATTGTAAGAAAATAAGCTCAAACACACAAAAAGATTTTACACAAACTTACAGAAATGTTACAGGAGTAAAACCTGACTGTTGCTTAACTGGCTGCTATAGGGGAGTAGTCACACAGACCATGGTATATCCACTGAGTTTAATCAACTTATTAAAAATTTACAGACTGTAGATAAATATGAAAACATGTTTATAATAAAAAGTGAAAAAAGCAGAATACGAAACAGCACAAAATTTAATTGTGACTATATTTTTTAAAGAAAGCAAATTTAGCCCTTGCTGGTGTAGTTCAGTGGGGCTGAGCATGGGCTGTGAACCAGAGGGTCGCTGGTTTGATTCCCAGTCAGGGCACATGCTTGGGTTGCAGGCCAAGTCCCCAGTGGGGGCCATGTGGGAGGCAATTGCATATTGATGTTTTTCTCCCTCTCTTTCTCCCTCCCTCCCTTCTTTCTAAAAATAAATAAATAAAATCTAAAAAAAGAAGAACAAAAAAATAAATAAAAAAGCAAACTTAAATAAACACCAGAGAACTAAATCTACACAGAGAGTTAAATGATTTGAAAGTTTTCTATCAATGTTAACAGCAATTGTGTTTGGTTGGTTGGTATGAGTGATTTCTTTCCTCTGTTTATCTCTTCTCCCTCCCCCCCCCCGCACCATTGTCTTTAATAAATAGGTAAAACAACTTGGGTAATAAAATAACTGGGAAAAATAATTGGTCTTTACACATTCTAGGGCATTAAGATATAATCTGTAACTTCAATTTTCTCTCTTAAGATGACAATTTCTAAAAGTTACTTGTACAGTGTATAAATTGTACCTACAGAATGAACCATTGGAGGGCAGGGTGGCTGCTGAGGTAACTGGGCTGGGGTGGAAGTAGATAAGCCATGACCACAATGTGGAGTTGCCTGAGAGTCTAAAAGGTAAGAGAGATGAAAAAAGTCATTCACATCTCATATTCCTTACAATAACCACTCAACATAATAGAGTTTATATTCATGTTTTTAAAAACATCATTCATACTAACCAGAACCAGACCCAGTGTGGCAAGGTACGGCAGGAATTCCATTAGGGGTGTTCTTTGAAGCCGAGTTATTCATCAATGACATTTGAGTCTGCACATGCTCACAGAGGGCTTGGTATATTATGGGTGAGTACATTCTATAATGATCTTGGAATGACCAATTTTGTGGTATATCTGAAGAGTCTCTTTCACTTCCAGCAGAAGTTTCATTAGGTATCTGTTTCATATAATCTGAAGATACTAATGTGGAAGAAGGGGAAAAAATCTGGAAGTAGGATTCTTCAAAAACTTTTATCATAAGACATTAGGGGAAAAAGGACTTTCAGAAGTAGCTCAATTCACTGTATGTTTTACAGAAGGGTTTTTACTTCTTATCAACCATAAAGAAAAGAACCTCAAATCCTTTTTTGGTTTGTAATCCATTAAGTTCTCCAGTCAAAATTATCTATACTATGTCTTTACAATCTCTTCTAAATGCTATTTATAAAATCTTTCCTTCAATTAAAAGACCTCTCTTGAGACTTCGGACCAAGATGGAGGCGTAGGTAGACACACTGTGCCTCCTCACACAACCAAAATAAGGACAACAAAAATTTAGAAACAAAAAAACAAGCAGTACTGACAGGAAATTGAACTGTATGGAAGTCCAACAACCAAGGAGTTAAACAAGAAACATTCATCCAGACAGGTAGGAGGCGCAGAGTCGGGCAGTCAGACAGGGCTTGCTGCAAAGCAGTGGCAAGCGGACCCAGCAAGGCAGCGGATTGTGGAAGGGCGCCGCAGCTCGCAGACCGGGTAAACCCACATTCGCACACAGATAAACCAGGAGAAACTGGGAAGTGGGACACACACACAACCCAGGGAAATAAAGCCTCAAAATACCCATTGAAAACACCTGTGGGGGTTGAGGTGCCCAGAGAGACTCCCAGCCTCACAGGAGAGCTTGTTGGAGAGACCCACAGGGTCCTAGAATGTACAGGAGCCCACCAACCTGGGAATCAGTACCAGAAGGGCCGAGTTTGCTTAGAGGAAGCGGCAAAAGTGACTGAAATCCAGCAGAGAGCGGAGCAAACGCCATTTTCCTCTCAGACCCCTCTCCCACATACAGCATCAAAACCCAGCAACTGGGTCGCCCTGCCCAACACCTAAGGCTCTGCCCCTTACTACCTAACAGGCATCCTGTCCAGACCAACAACAACAACAACAACAAAAAAAAATGGCCCAAAGGAAAGAACACATGAAAGCTCCAGAACAAATAAAACTAAGCAACGAGGAGATAGCCAACCTATCAAATGCACAATTGAAAACACTGGTTATCAGGATGCTCCAGGAACTCACTGGGTACTTCAAAAGCATAAATAAGGGCCATTTAGACCCCCCAACAAGCCTTTTTCATCCTCCTATAGCGTTATTCAGAATGAATCATTTCTTCCAATGCAATTCTACCCACTCAACAAGGCTCATCTGAAGTCTTCCCCCATCAGTGAAGCCTTTCCCAATCATTCCAGTCCAGTGACTACTCTTCAGCATCCCAGAGCACATAGTGTCTACACAAATCACTCACCACTTGCAAATGTACCACACTGCTTATCTTTCATTTCATCTACCTAAGGAAAATAAGCTTTTTCACGCAAAACTGTATCCTATACTTCATTATTTTCTCCTGTAGTCCCCTATTAGTCTACGTACAAAAAAGTACAAAGTAGAAACCTGTGTTAGTATATTAATACATGAAAAAATTTTGTACGTAGCACTACTTTATAGACCAGTATATAATCTATTTCCCTGTTTAATAAGTTCTCCTTCCCAAATGTTTTTTAATATATTTCATTGAATATGCTATTACAGTTGTCCCATTTCTCTCCCATCATTACCCTCCACCCTGCAAACCCCACCCACCCACATTCCCCCCTTTAGTTCATGTCCATGTGTCGTAAGTTCTTTAGCTTCTACATTTCCCACACTATTCTTGCCCTCCCCCTATTTTCTACCCACTATCTATGCTACTCATTCTCTGTACCTTTTCCCCCTCTCTCCTCTTCCCACACCCCTGTTGCTAACCTCCATGTGATCTCCATTTCTGTGTTTCTGTTCCTGTTCTAGCTGTTTGCTTAGTTCACTTTTGTTTTAGGTGTGGGTGTTAATATCTCTGAGTTTGCTGTCTTTTTTATTGCCATATTTTTTATCTTCTTTTTCTTAGGTAAGTCCCTTTAACATTTCATACAGTAAGGGCTTGGTGATGATGAACTCCTTTAACTTGACCTTATCTGAGAAGCACTTTATCTGCCCTTCCATTCTAAATGACAGCTTTGCTGGATAGAGCAATTTTGGATGTAGGTCCCTGCTTTTCAAGATTTCAAACATTTCTTTCCAGCCCTTTCTTGCCTGTAAGGTCTCTTTTGAGAAATCATCTGACAGTCTGATGGGAACTCCTTTGTAGGTGACTGTCCCCTTATCCCTTGCTGCTTCTAGAATTCTCTCCTTCATTTAAATCTTGGCTAATGTAATTCTGATGGGCCTTGGTGTGTTCCTCCTAGGGTCCAACTTCTTTGGGACTCTCTGAGCTTCCTGGACTTCCTGGAAGTCTATTTCCTTTGCCAGATTGGGGAAGTTCTCCTTTATTATTTGTTCAAATAAGTTTTCCACTTGTTGTTCTTCCTCTTCCCTTTCTGGTACCCCTATAATTCACATGTTGGGACATTTAAACATGTCCTGGAGGTTCCCAATCCTCTCCTCAGTTTTTTGAATTCTTGTTTCTTCCTTGTTTTCTGTTTGGTTGTTTCTTTCTTCCTTCTGGTCCACTCCATTGGTTTGAGTCCCAGTTTTCCTCCCATCTCCATTTGTTCCCCGTGCGTCTTCCTTCATTTAACATATTGTAGCCTGCATTTTTTCATCTAATTTTTGAGCAAAATTAACCAATTCTGTGAGCATCCTGATCACCAGGGCTTGGAACTGTGCATCTGATAAGTTGGCTATCTCTTCAGCACTTAGATGAATTGGCTCTGGGGCTTTGATTTGTTCTCCTGTTTGAGCCACTTTTGGCTGTTTTTTTGTTTCTTGTTTTTTTTTTTTGGGGGGGTCTGGTTGCAGCTGTTACATAGTGAGGGGTGGAGCCTTAGGTATTCCCTAGGGCGGGGCAGCCCAGTGGCTGGGTAGTGACACTGTATGTGAGGGCGGTGTCTGAGATGGAACAATGGGACTTCCTCTGCTCTCTCATGGATTCCAGTCCCTTCCACCACTTCCCCTTCACCTAGATTATCTGTGCACGAATGTGGGACCACCTCGTCAGCCAGTCACCTTGCGCGGCATCACTGGGTCTGCACTGTTGCCACCCCATGCCCAGGGTCCACAAGCTGCCACCTGCACACCTGGGACCTGCTAGCCGCTGCTGCCTGCATGCCTGTGTCCGCCAACCTCCACTTTTTCCTGCTGCGACTCCACCCCTCTTACCAGTCTGGATAAATGGCTGTTGGACTTCCATACAGTTCAATTTTCTATCAGGTCTGGTTATTTCCTTGTTTCTAAATCTTCCTTGTCCTTAATTTTGGTTCTGCGAGGAGGCACAGTGTGTCTACCTACGCCTCCCTCTTGGCTGGAAGTCACAAATGTTTTTTAAAGACCATTAACAGAAATGTCTATGTCTTTGGTAGATCACAGGTTATCACTATAAAAAAGATAAATTTAGAATAATATGTAGCTTTGGCAGTACCTACTAAAGCTGAACCTAAAAATATTGTATGATACAGCAACTGTAGCCCAGGTATTAAGCTAACAGAAGTGAGTGTACATGTATACTAAATGATGTGCACAAGAGTGTTCACAACAGCCTTATTTGCAGTGGCCAAAAACTGAAAACACCCAGTAGCCATGACTAGTAGAAATGGTTAAAGTGTATACAGCAATGGAAAGGAACAGATTACAGATGTACACAACTATTCATATGAATTTAACAAACATAATACTTTATGAAAGATGTCAGATACAAGATTGCACAGTGTACAAACACATGTGTATTAAGTTCCAAAATAGGTAAAGCCATACAGTGGAGACAGAGGCCAGAAAAATGTTTACTCAAAGATGAAGGGACAGCTGATGGTGAGGATACTGATGAGGCAAAAGCCTGACAGGACACTGAAAATGTTCTATATCTTCATCTGGGTGGAGACTACATGGGAGTATACATACTCAAAAATTTATCAAGATTTATGCTTTATGAAAGTTATTCCTTAATTGTTTCAAAATTGAAACAGTTAAATTTTTGTTACGGAATTCCACAAATATAGTATAGCGAAAATAAAAATATTTCTAAAAGAATAAAGCTTACATGCAAAAGCAAAAAGTTAAAAGCAAATTAAATATTATAACCAATGAAGATAGAAAAACATTTTAAAGAAAAACAGTAAATTAAAATTTGACTATGAAAATAGTTAGAGATATCAGATAGTTCCGTTTTGACTTGAGGTATGTCTCCTTTTAAGATGATCTATTCCAGTGAACCTACTTCCCAGGCCTGAATAGGAACTCTAACATGAATTAGCTGAGTAAATAATGGCAAATTACTTAACCTTTCTTGATTTCATTTCCATCATCAGAAAAAATGATAATGAAAGTATTCCCTACTTTAGAAGGTTATTGTGAAGAGTAAATAAGGTAACACTTGTAAAGAACATCTACCGCACAGTACAAACTCAATAAATGTTATCTATATTACCAAATGACTGCAAAGTCTTAGGACTAGCAAATATTTCACATTCACAAATTTCCCATCTGATATCAATAATAAACCTCAAAGTATGTCTCCCCCCTTTAAGCAATAATAGTTATTCTTTATGATCTGAATAAATGAGCTACAACAAAACTGGTTAATTAACACTTTTGTAAAAAAATCTTCTCATTGGAAATATAATTTTACTATAAATCAATTGGAAAAGTATCCTCCAAATGATTTTAACTTTGAAATCTAACATGATGGAAGGGAAGACCATAGTCAGCCCATGGCTACGCAGCTCATAGTTCTTCATTTCCTCCTAATTCATGGGTCTCTCTTCTGCTCTCGGATGTCCTTTGGCCTCATGAAAGACAAGAATTATCGGCTTAAGGAATTCTCCAATTTCACACTCACAGGTCCCAGGCATGGACCCTCACTCACCTTCTTTTCAAGGGATGATTTTCATAGTCTCTGATAAAGCTGAGCTACAATATTAGGCTTCTACCAGCAGATGTCATCATTCTACATGAATTACTGAACTTCAAACACATTTCTTAAAATCAAAGCCTTAGAATTAAAATGACTTACTTTCCTCCTTTATTAATTGGGTCCATATAAAACTCTAATGGAGGAGATTTGTATGTGAGAAAAAAATCTTAGCTGTGGCCAGTGTGGGTCAGTGGATTGAGTGCTGGCCTGTGAACCAAAGGGTCGCCAGTTTGATTCCCAGGCAGGGCATATGCCTGGGTTGCAGGCCTCGGCTCCAGCAGGTGAGGGACAGGGCATAAGACACAACCACACATTGATATTTCTCTCTCTCTCTCCCTCCCTTCCCCTCTCTCTAAAAATAAACAAATACATTTTTTTAAAACTCTTAAATTATCCAAGGCAAGTGAAAAACAATAAAGGGATATAAAAAAGAATGATTGATATTGCTATGCAAATTTAAAAGAAAAAAACAACAACAAAATGAGCCTGTCACTACACAAATACAAATGAAACATATTTACTTGCTCTTGTTCATCACACTGAAGCACCCTACATGAACATTTTACCTAACTAATTAGGATGGCAACACGTCTAATTGGTATCAGTTGATAACTAGAATCATGAAAGGGATGCATTCATTTATTCAATCCACAGAAGTTTTTCAGTCTTTCAATTTTAGCTGCTGTACAGCACTGTTGCTTGGGTGCACACACATTGTCTGACAGGTAAGATAACTCCTGCCAGCCAAATACAGAACAAACATCTACTGCACATAAGAACTGCTGGGTGCCTGTTATGATATGAAACATGTAAAAGTGCACCTGGCCTAGGTGGGGGCGACCAGTGGTGACAGTACCCTGCCTGTGGTACTTTATTTCCCCAAGGTAAGCACAGCAACACATGTACATTAACTGGAAGCAGAGTCACATGCCCACATCATTCAACAGTGATCAAATGTGAAAAGCTACTTATTAAAAAAATGCTTTTTCTTTAACCGTCAGGAGCACTCTAAATGTAAGCTCAATGCACTTCTGGAACTGCCTGTCTGCCTCCTTCCTCCTACTATGCATCAGAATTCGCGGGCTTGACTCCACAGACACTAAGTGATCAGCCCGGTCCTAGGTAGAAATTTCACACGGCATCATGCCTCAGAAGATGGTTAACATAAAGTAGTAAAATAATGTATGCTACAATTAAAGTTATATATAGATACTAGTTAACATACTGTAACAGATTCCTTAAAATTCTCACTTGTGGAGAGATTTACCTCACTTGTGGGAGGATGGAAAACAGAGCAAGTCCTAAGCATGGTTTTTTGTGTATTGTTGAGCACTGTGATAACACAGTATTAACAGCTTCCGACCACACACAAAAAAGATATCCTTTCAAGATAGTGCTACAGTTTGTAAACTAGAAGGGATAAGAGTCATTGAAACAAAGGAAAGGAGGCTTCTGCTTAATGAGTCAACCTTCAGAATAAGTCAGTCAATGAGAACTAATTTCTAATATTGTAACCTAAAGGAGACTGTTCTGTGGGAAGTAGGTCCTACCTTTTGATGACGAAAGTATAGCGGAAAGGACAGTAAGAATATTGTAATCTACCCTGGCTGGTGTGGCTCAGTGGATTGAGCGCCAGCATGTGAACCAAAGGGGTTGCCAATTTGATTCCTAGTCAGGGCACATACCTGGGTTGCAGGCCAGGTCCCCCCATGTAGGGGGCATGTGAGAGGCAACCACACATTGATCTTTCTCTCCCTCCCTTCCCCTCTGTCTAAAAATAAATAAATAAAATCTTTAAAAAAAAAAGGAATATTGTAACCTGATCAGAGGTCAGAACTGCTCATTTGACTCTAATCCAAATAAGACTTTAATGCTTGGGATACAGAATGCCAGACATCTCTCAACTCCTCAGCTCCTCCAAATCCACCCTGTACTCATCTCCCACCTTGCTCTACTTAAGATGCTGATCTATGTACAGTATATGGATTACATTGTTAAGAGACCACCCTTCATGAGTCTCTTCAGCTCCTATGTTTCTTGCTGGGTATACCCAGAAAGTAAGGTGTGACCTAAGCACTTTACCTGGACCAGATTCTCAGGGCGAAACGTTGAGCTACCTTGAGAGAAGTAGTATTTCTCCTGAGACAAGTACAGGCTTGCTGACTGCTTACTACCCAAAGCAATGTAATCACCAACTCAGTGTTCCTTAGCTGAAACTTAAACCTCTCCAGCATATCTAGCATCCATCTGTATCCATCACATCACCCCTATGGGAACCGGTGGCAAGGGAGAACCAAGACAAACGTGCTGATGTACATGCTGCTTGCTGAGGTATGAGTAATAGACTCCTTTGTCTCTGACCCAGGAGTCTTGTGTCTCCTGCCAGTATCCGTGACACAGTAAGGCAAACTTACTAGCTTATAAGAATAAAAATCAAGTTGGATCTGCTGCAATGGGATTCTTGGCATTATCAAGGAAAGAAAGCATGAGGTCAGAGTATATATGTTCCTTAAATGATGTTCACTGTTCTTGTTGAGGTGCCCCATTCTACACAACAGTATCTGAGACCCAGTAGCCCCTCCGTCGCCTGATCCTTTAAGGCCTAGAAATGATAACAGCCCCACTGCTGCTAGTACTGGGTCAGTACAGCCCTCTGTGGTTTTCCTATACCCCTACACTCACACCTTCCTAATGAGTTTCTTTGTAAATAAACCCTCCT
The DNA here is from genome assembly GCA_039655065.1 of Glossophaga mutica. Lineage (NCBI taxonomy): Eukaryota > Metazoa > Chordata > Mammalia > Chiroptera > Phyllostomidae > Glossophaga > Glossophaga mutica. Next base: position 120,377,827 of record CM077304.1, on the reverse strand, counting down.
TGAATTAGCATTTCAAGTGTTGCCATCTGTTTCCTGTTGGAATTCTGAATAACAAGCAGTTACTCCGGGATCCAAGTTGCTACGATGGCACCATTATCAGCCATGAATGTTCCAAATGAGAATTCCTTGAGGAAGGGTGCCCTGGACAAGAAATAACCTGCTTTGGGAAAAAAGTAGGACACTGGAGGAATAGGCAGTTGGTACTACCAATTCTCTTTGTCCACTGGGCCCCAATACATAGGCCTCTGCTTTAAGAGTTTAGAACAGGGGTTGCCCTGGCCAGGTGGCTCACTTGGTTGGAGCATCATCCCTGCACCAAAAGGTCACAGGTTCAATTCCGGGTCAGGGCACACACCTAGGTTGCAGGTTCAATCCCCAGTCGAGTAACCAACAGGAGGCAACCTATCGATGTTTCGCTTTCTCTCTCTCTTCTTCTCTCTAAAAGCAATAGAAAAGTAAAAATATCCTCAGGTGAGGATTAAATGAAGAAAGAGTTTAGAATAGGGGTTAACACACTTGTTCTTAAAAGGCTAGAGGATTAATATTTTGGGATTAGTAGCCCAGATGGTCTCTATCACAACTACTCAACTATGCTGTTATAGCACAAAAGCAGCCATAGAAAACACATAAATAAATTAGCATGGCTATGTTCTAATAAAACTTTATTTATAAAATAAATAAAATAACTAAACGTTATTTATGAAATAAAACTGACTATAGTATGCTGACCACTGGTTTAGACTAATGCTGACCAGGAAAAATATCATGTAAAATATACAGGCAGTTTAGACTTCCGGCCAAGATGGAGGCGTAGGCGGACACACTGTGCCTCTTCTCACAACCAAAATTAAGGACAACAAATATTTAGAAACAAGAAAACAACCAGAACTGATAGAAAACTGAACTGTACGGAAGTCCAACAACCATTCATCCAGACCGGTAAGAGGGGCGGAGTCGCGGCAGGAGAAAGTGGAGATGCGGACCCAGGAACGCAAGCGGCAGCGGCTGGCAGTTCCCAGGTGCACAGGCGGTGGCTGGCGGTCCCCGGGCCCACAGGCAGCAGCTGGCGGACCCCGGGCACAGGGGGGCGGCTGTGCAGACCCAGTGAGGCCGCACAAGGCAGCTGGCTGACTGACCAGGTGGTCTCACGTTCGAGCGCACAGACGGTCCAGGCGGAGGGGAAGTGGCAGAGGGGACTGAATCCGGGAGAGAGCGGAGCAGGCACCATTGCTCCCTCTCAGGCCCCACCCCCACATACAGCGTCACAACCCAGCGACTGGGCTGCCCCGCACTGGGGAGCGCCAGAGGCTCCACTCTTCACTACGTAACAGCACGCGCGCGTGCGCAGATAATCCAGGTGAAGGGGAAGCAGCGGAAAGGGCCGGAGTCCGGGAGAGAGCGGAGCAGGCGCCATTGCTCCTTCTCAGACCCCGCTCCCACCTGTAGCGTCACAACCCAGTGACTGGGCTGCCCCGCCCTGAGGAACACCTAAGGCTCCACCCCCTCACTACGTAATAGCCGCGACCAGACTAAAACCAAAACGACAACAACAAAAAAAGCCCACCAAAAATGGCTCAAACCGGAAAACAAATAAAAGCCCCAGAGCCAATTCCTTTAAGCAGTGAAGAGATAGCCAACCTGTCAGATGCACAGTTCAAAGCACTGGTCATCAAAATGCTCACAGAATTGGTTGATTTTGCTCATAAACTAGATGAAAAAATGCAGGCTACAATCCATGAAATGAAGGAAGATGCATGGGGAACTGATAGAGATGGAAGGAAAACTGGGACTCAAATCAATGGAGTGGACCAGAAGGAAGAAACTAACAACCAAACAGAAAACAAGGAAGAAACAAGAATTCAAAAAAATGAGGAGAGGCTTAGGAACCTCCGGGACATCTTTAAACGTCCCAACATCCGAATTATAGGGGTCCCAGAAGGGGAAGAAGAACAGCAACGAGTGGAAAACTTATTTGAACAAATAATAAAGGAGAACTTCCCCAATCTGGCAAAGGAAATAGACTATCAGGACGTCCAGGAAGCTCAGAGAGTCCCAAAGAAGTTGGACCCAAGGAGGAACACACCAAGGCACATTGTAATTACATTAGCCAAGATGAAAATGAAGCAGAGAATTCTAGAAGCAGCAAGGGATAAGGGGACAGTCACCTACAAGGGAGTTCCCATCAGACTGTCAGCTGATTTCTCAAAAGAGACCTTACAGGCAAGAAGGGGCTGGAAAGAAATATTTGAAATCTTGAAAAGCAGGGACCTACATCCAAAATTGCTCTATCCAGCAAAGCTGTCATTTAGAATGGAAGGGAAGATAAAGTGCTTCTCAGATAAGGTCAAGTTCAAGGAGTTCATCATCACCAAGCCCTTATTATATGAAATGTTAAAGGGACTTATCTAAGAAAAAGAAGATAAAACTACGACAGTGAAAAGACAACAAACTCATAGCTATCAAGAACCACACCTAAAACAAAAGCAAACTAAGCAAACAGCTAGAACAGGAACAGAACCACAGAAATGGAGATCATATGGAGGGTTAGCAACAGGGACGTGGGAGGAGGAGAGAGGGGGAAAAGGTACAGAGAATGAGTAGCATAGATAATGGGAAAAAAATAGACAGGGGGAGGGCAAGCATAGTATGGGAAATGTAGAAGCTAGAAAACTTATGACCCATGGACATGAACTAAAGGGGGGAATGTGGGTGGGAGAGGGTGGGTAGGGTGGAGGGGAATGATGGGGGAGAAATGGGACAACTGTAATAGCATAATCAATAAAATATATTTAAAAATAAAAAAAATAAAATACGTACTACGCATAAAAAAAATAACATACAGGCAGTTAAAAATTGTCCGGTAGTTATATCAGAAAAGTAAAGATAGGTAATATTAATTTTCATGTTTTATTCAAATCAGTATATCCAAAATATTAACATTTCAACATGTAATTAACTTTAAATGTTATTTATTTTTTGCATTAAATCTTCTAAACCTAGTGTGCATTTTATACAAAACACATCTCAATCTGGAGGCTAAATTTTTAACAGAAATACCTGATCTGTATTTAGATTTAATAAACTTTACAGCTGCAAAAGCAGATTCATGTACCCATGTTATTCCAAACATACTTAAATGTTTTCTAATGACTGGATCAAGTAATCACTTCCAAGTTTAACTTAATGAAAATTGAACAACAGTTACAATTCAGACTCTTGGTTGTACTAGCCATACTTCAAGTGCTCAATGGCCATATGTGGTTATTGACTACCAACCTGATGGTGCAGGTCAAGATAATGTGAGGCCAAATGTAGCTGGCTTCTGCCTTAGTTCTCTGACTCAGGGACCATATGGAACATCAGTCTGCCGTCTAGGGCTACTGCCGTACTTGCTTTTCTAAACGTCACCTCTTGCCTGAGCTGAATCTCAGCATGCATGGCTGTGCTAATGTTTCTGGCCCACCTGAGCTGTGGAACTAGCTCGTCCTTATTCTTGTGCATCTGAATTCCCATTGTGGAAATTTTCATCTCCATTTTGGGCTATCTTGCTCTATAGGTCTCCAAGGGACAAAACTTGCTATTTTTAAGCTGTGTTAAATTATCACACTTAATTAATTAAGTCAGCAAGTTACCTGTGAGGGTGTAAAATATCCTTGGCTATTCACCATCAATCAGTAGTTAGTAGCAGGCCCTCTGTCCCTGGAATTTTACCTTCTTATGTACCATGCATTCTAACTGTGCAACTCAACAAGTTGAGCTACCGAACTTACCAGGATATATACATACACAGTAATTTAAAAATAAAACCCAAAGAGTTTGTGATTATCTATGGAAACAAGTGGCAGGGAGAACAAAGATAATTCAACATACCTCCCAAATGGCATTCTGAGTTTTAATCTTGTCTCCTATGAACCCAGGTCACTTTTCTACTTTTGTTCCGGAGAACTTGTTAGCAAACAAAGTAACTACTTGGCAATTAGAAGCTGACTAGGTAAAGAGAGGCACACACACCTGAATAAACCAATGTATGATTAAAATGAAAGACCAATTGCATAATCCTGATAAATTTATCAAAATCCTTAGAATTAAGTAGTATATTTAAATAAGTAAAAAAATACTCACAAATTTCTTTCCGGACTAATGAAGGAAGAGTATGTTTTCCATATCCTTTCTTTTTAGATCCATAACTTTTGCCCTCCAAAGGTCGAGGATTATATCTATTTTCTGAATATGCTATTTCCGAACCTATTCATAATTAAAACAAAAATTCATAAGCATTAAAAGAACTACTTACTTGAGAAAATGTGATCAGCAAAGAAGCATTTAAAAATAAAACCTGAATTTTCATTTCTCAAAATGTTCTGTAGCAAAGAAGCACAATCATCAAGCCCCCATACAGGTTCAGCCTGTAAGGAGAAAGTCATTTAGCAATGTGTACATAAAATTTCAATGCAGAGAAAGAAACCTAATTGAATCATTTTAATTTCTTTTAGGAACAATTTAGTATTGGTAGAAAACATAGTTTTAAAGCAAAAGCAATCCTACTTCCTTAAGGCAATTAATACGCTACCTTTGAATTTTTATTCCCAACTTTTGGCTTTTCCCTGAAGACTAAGTAAAATAATGTACATTAGATCAATTCAGTTTAATCTTACCTGACTTTCTGAATCAGAATGGATGGGATAGCCAGAATCCGCATTAAAACGTGATATCTTTCTTAAATGAGTCCTAGAAAATAAATTGAACAGTTTTATAAATAATACACATTTTGTTCCCCAAAATATATTGTAAGTAGTCATTTTCTTTTTAGCAAAGGTAGGATAAGAAAACTTGTCCAAACATGTACAAAACAGATTTATAAAGAACTTCATGAAGACTGTGAAGACTAGTGAGCACTAAAATGACCAACATGGGTAGCTATGGAAGGCTCCTCCCCAGAATTTTGTGACAGTAGAGACCCACCCAATTTTCTAGGTAGGCTAAATTTAGTCCAGGCCAAAGACCTGAAAAATCTCTTGAGATTTCCTGGCATTGTAACCTTCTTTAAGTACTTACGACTTCTTTCCATTTGTTAATTTAGCAGGTGCAGAGTGCTTTCCTGAAGGTAACACCTACAAAATAATGTATTATATTACAGTAGGTATACAAATACTTTTCTATACTTTTATTATGCTGTCTTAACAAAACCAGAAATACTACTTGTTCCATTTTTATCATGGTAAAACATAACAAGAAATTTACCATCTCTAAGTGTATATAGTTCTGTGTACATTAAATACATTCACACTGTTGTGCAACCACTGCCATCATTCATCTCCAGAACTTGTTCATCTTCCCAAACTGAAATTCTGTACCCATTAAACATTAGCTTCTCATCCCTTCCTCCCTTCAACCCCTGGCAAATACTTTCTGTCTCTATGAATTTGACTACTGTAGGAAGCTCATATAAGTGGGGTCATACAGTATTTGTGTCCTTTTGTGACAGACTTATTTCACTTAGCCCATCTTCAAGGTTCATGCATGTTGCAGTATGTATCAAAATTTCCTACCTTTTAATAATATTCCATTTTATGAATGTACCATGATACTAATTTTCAATAAATGTGATATAGTCTAAAAACCAACTCAACTCATAATTTGTTCCATATAAAATGTCAAGCAAGCAACATATATATTTGTTCCTTAAGTCTACTTCAGTTGAAAATGAAGTTGCAATTTTAAAATAACCAGAAGTACTCACTACAGTAAGTTGGACTATACTCAATCCTGAACATGTTCTACATTCCCCAAATTCTTCAAAACATGTAATTCAAGATATAGGGCAGAGTCCATAATTTACCCACATTCTCTATAATGCCTGACAATATCAGCACACACCATTCCTCTTTATCTACACGTCATTTTCTCAATTTTCCCTTTTAAAGTCATATAGCAATACTGTTCTTATTAAAAGTTTATTTTAAAAGTAATATAAGTAGGCTACCTATTCTGTAGAAGAGAAAATATGTGTTTGCTTATACATGCACCCAGTATGGTGACTAGAACAACTGTAGTTGCCTATGGAAACGGAAACTAAGAATCTAGGGGAGAAAGCAAGGGAGATTTTCCATGGTATACCTTTTTATAGCTTAACAACTTTGTACAAGATAAATATATTATCTCTATTAAAATGTAATTTTTAAAAGACATGGTTAAATTCCCTACTCACTCCCTGATTTCATCATTCAGGTGTTGTCACTATTACACTTTTGATTTTTCTTTACATGTTTCCATATTTCATCCCAAGAGAGCTCTGAGCAGTAACGGAACTTTCTGGAGTGGTATCATGTGCTATTATTTGTTTGAATATGTACTCCCTCCTTTTAAGAATGCCACTAAGAATACATTGAAAAAGTTGAGCCATGTCTTTCCTTGAGATAACGGAATATGATGGGGTCACGGAGCCAGCAGTGAGAACCAATGCTGCAGGAATAAGATCCCGTGTAACACAGCCCTGCTGGTCCTAGCACACATTCAGGGTCTTTCTCTTCTGCGTATCTATGTTGGCATCCTAGCCAGAATCACAGTAAAAATACAAACCATGGGGCTGTTAAGTCTAAAACAACTGCAATTATTATCTATCCAAATTAAAAAAAAAAAAAAAGCAGTGAGATGTGTGGCGTAACTGTATTATACGTAGTATTTCTCCAAAAATATACATGAGGTTATATTACAATCAGGAAAGAAAATTACCCAGGATAAAAACACCCAGCAACAGTATTTACCATATTGACACATTGAGCATCCACGAATAATTCTTGCCTGAGTAACTCACTTGCCAAATATTGATTTTTCTAACTTACCTCATTCCTTCTGCATTTATTGGCATTTGACTTCAGTGAAACACTTTTCCTTCCCCATTTACTTGTTACTACAGACTCATTGATTCCTCTCTTATTCAATAGGTTATGTCCACTATAATTATTTTAATGCTCAAGTTGCCCCAGATTCTATCAGTATGAGTCTCTTCCAACTGGTTCCTGTATCTTTTAATATGTCCCTGTTAGTTTCTGAGCCATCGCTTACTTCCTGCAACTAAGGGCTCCAGGCTTTGTTTTTTGTTTTGTTTTGTTTTTTTAACTGTGGTAAGAACAGTGAACATGAGATCTATTCTCTCAAATTTTTAAGTGCACAACACAATACTGTTAACTATAGACATGTTAGAACTTATCCTGCATAACTGAAAATTTATACTCACTGAATAGCAACTTCCCATTTCCCACTCCCTCTCTGCTTCTATGAGCTTGACTCTTCCTTTCTAAGTGGAATGATGTGATATTTGTCCTTCTCTGGCTGGCTTATTTCACTTAGTGTAATATCCTTAAGATTCATGTATGGTGCACATGGCAGAATTTCCTACTTTTTGAAGACTAAACAATATTTTACTGTGTGTATATAGCACATTTTCTTTATCCATTCATCCATCAATGGACATTTAGTCATTTCCACATCTTTGCTTTGTGAATAAATCTTTAGTAAACACATGAACTCAAATATCGCCTCAAGATTTTGTTTTTTTACTTTTTAAATTTTAATTATTGTTCTTGTATAGTTATCTGTCTTTTACTCCCATCCCAGCCTATTGCCCCAGCCCTCCCCACCTCCCTCCCATTTCCACTCCGCCTAGTTTTTGTCCATGTGTCTTTTATACTTGTTGCTCTAAACCCTTCCCCCTTTCCCCTGAAATTCCCTCCCCTCTCCCCTCTGGTCACTGTCAGCCTGTTCTCAATTTCAGAGCCTTTGGGTATATTTTGCTTGTTTGTTTCCTTGGCCGATTAGTCTCCTGTTAAAGGTGAGATCATATGGTATTTGTCTTTCACTGCCTGGCTTGTTTCGCTTAGCATGATGCTCTCCAGTTCCATCCATGCTGTTGCAAAGGGTAGGAGCTCCTTCTTTCTTTCTGCTGCATAGAATTCCATTGTGTAAATGTACCATAGTTTTTTGATCCAATCATTTACTGATGGGCACCTAGGTTGCTTCCAACACGAGGCTATTGTAAATTGTACTCCTATGAACACGTAGGTTCTCTTGGATTGGTGTTTCAGGGTTCTTAGGATATAATCCTAGCAGTGGAATTGCTGGGTCAAAAAGTAGATCCATTTTTAGTTTTCTTAGAAAACTCCATACTGCTTTCCATAGTGGTTATATCAGTCTGCAATCCCACTAACAGTGCACTTGGGTCCCCTATTTCTCCACAACCTCTCCAACACTTGTTGTTTGTTGCTTTCTTTATGACGGCCATTCTGACCAGTGTGAAGTGGTATCTCATTGTGGTTTTAATTTGCATCTCTCTGATAGCTAGAGATACTGAGCATCTTTTCATGTGTCTCTGGATCCTCTGTATGTCCTCCTTGGAGAAGCGTCTGTTCAAGTCCTTTGCCCATTTGTTAATTGGGTTACTTGTCTTCTTAGAGTAGAGTCATGTTAAGTTCTTTATATATTTTGGAGATTTAACCCTTGTCTGAGGTATCATTCGTAAATGTTTTCCCATACAATCCGTTCTCTTTTTATTTTAATACTGTTTTCTTTAGCCATGCAGAAGCTTTTTATTTTGATGAGATCCCATTTTTTTATTCTTTCCTTTATGTCCCTTGCTTTAGGGGACATATCAGTAAAAATGTTGCTGCGTGAGATATCTGAGAATTTCCTGCCTATACTTTCCTCTACGACTTTAATGGTGTCACAGCTTATATTTAAATCTTTTATGCACCTTGAAGTTTATTTTTGTGTATGGTGTAAGTTGGTGCTCGAGTTTCATTGTTTTTTTTGGGGGGGGGTCGTTGTTTTTTTTGTTTGTTTGTTTTTTTCCGCATGTAGCTGTCCAATTCTCCCAAAGCCACTTGTTGAAGAGGCTACTTTTACTCAATTTTATGTTGCTGCTCCCTTTGTCGAATATTAATTGACCATAGAGACTTGAGTTTATTTCTGGGCTCTCTGTTCTATTCCATTGGTCCATGTGCCTGTTTTTATGCCAGGACCAGGCTGTTTTGATTACAGTGGCCTTGTAATGCAGTTTGGTATCAGGTATTGTGATCTCTCCTACTTTGCTCTTCTTTCTCAAAATTGCAACTGCTATTCAACATCATTTATGGTTCCATATAAATTTTTGAAGAGTTTGTTCTATGTCTGTGAAATATGCCATTGGAACTTTAATAGGTATTGCATTGAACTTGTAAATTGCTTTGGGTAGTATGCACATTTTGATGATGTTAATTCTTCTGATCCATGAACATATATTTCCATTTGTTTGTGTCTTCCTTGATTTCTTACTTCAGTGTTGTGTAGTTTTCTGCATACAGGTCTTTTACCTCCTTGGTTAGGTTTATTCCTAGGTATTTTACTTTTCTTTTTACTATATCGAATAGGATTTTTTTTTTCTTGATTTCTGCTTCTGCTGTTTCATTGTTGGTATACAAAAATGCCTTTGATATCTGGATATTGATTTTGTATCTGGCTGTTTGGCCAAATTCATTTATTAGGTTGAGCAGCTTTTTGGCCAAGTCTATAGGATTTTCTATATACACTACCATGTCATCTGCAAACAACGATACTTTTGTTTCCTCCTTTCCGACTTGGATGCCTTTTATTTCCTTTTCTTGTCTAATCAATGTAGCTAAGACTTCCAATACTACATTGAATACAAGTGGTGAAAATGGACTACTTTCTCTTGTTCCTGATCTTAGTGGAAAAGATTTTAGTTTTTGCCCATTGAGTATGATGCTGGCTGTAGGTTTCTCATATATTACCTTTATTATGTTGAGGAATGGTCCCTCTATTCCCAATTTGCTGAGTGTTTTTATCGTAAATGGGTGCTGTACCTTATGAAATGCTTTTTCCCCATCTATTGATATCATCATGTGATTTTTGTCTTTGCTTTTGTTTATGTGATGTATTACATTTACTGATTTGTAAATGTTGAACCATCCTTGCATCACTGGGATGAATCCAACTTGGTCATGGTGTATGACCTTTTTACTGTATTGTTGGATGCAGTTTGCCAATGTTTTGTTGAGGATTTTAGCATCTATGTTCATCAGTGATATTGGCCTATAATTTTCTTTCTTTGTTGTGTTTTTGTCTGGTTTGGGGATTAGGATGATGCTGGCTTTATAAAAAGAGTTTGGGAATCTTCCATCATTTTGGATTTTTTCAAATAGTCTGTGAAGGACAGGGGTTAGCTCTTCCTTAATTGCCTATAAAATTCTCCTGTGAAACCCTGTGGTCCAGGGGTTTTGTGTGTCAGGAGTTTTTTGACTATTGCTTCAATTTCATCTGCTGTTATTGTCTGTTCAGGTTTTCCGATTCTTCTTCATTGAGTTTTGGAAGATTATATTTTTCTAGAAATTTGCCCATTTCACCTAGGTTTTCAAATTTCTTGGCATACAGTTCTTCATGGTAATTTCTTACAATCCTTTGTATTTCTGTGGTGTCAGTTGTAATCTCTCCTCTTTCATTTCTGATTGTGTTTATTTGGGTCCTCTCTCTTTTTATCTTGAACCTGCTTAAAGTCTTGTTGATTCAGTTTATCTTTTCAAAGAACCAGCTCCCGGATTCATGGATCCTTAAAATTGTGCTTTTATTCTCTATGTCATTTAATTCTCCTCTGATCTTGGTTATTTCCTTCCTTCTACTTGCTCTGGGCTGTCTTTGTTGTTGTTCCTTGAGTTCTTGTAGCCATAGGGTTAAGTTGTTTGTTTGAAATGTTCTATCTTTTTTAGATAGGCCTGTATCACTAGGAACTTCCCTCTGAAGACTGCCTTCGCTGTTTCCAATAAGTTTTGGGTTGTTGTGAGGTCATTTTTGTTTGTTTCCAGAAACTTTTTGATTTCCTCCCTAATGTCATTCTTGACCCGTTCACTGTTTAATAACATGCTATTCAATCTCCATGATTTTGAGGGTTTTCGTTTTTACCCCTTGGGGTTGTTTTCTAGTTGCAGTCCCTTGTGGTCAGAGAAAATGCTTGGTATGACTTCAATTTTCTTGAATTTGTTGAGGCTTGTTTTGTGTCCTATCATGTGGTCTATCTTTGAAAATGTTCCATGTGCATTTGAAAAGTATGTGTATTTGGTTTCTTTGGGATGAAGGGCTCTATATATATCAGTTAAGTCCATTTCATCTAGAGTATTGTTCAATGCCACAATATCTTTGTTGATATTTTGTTTGAAAGATCTGTCCATTTTTGATACTGGGGTGTTAAAATCCCCTACTATAATTGTGTTGCTGTCAATATCTTTCTTGAAGTCCTAAGATTTTCTTGATGTATTTAGGTGCTCCTATGTTGGGTGCATATATATTTACAATGTTTATGTCTTCTTGGTGGATTCTTCCCTTGAGTATTATGAAGTGACCTTCTGGGTCTCTCTTTATGACTCTTCTTTTGAAGTCTATTTTGTCTGATATGAGTATTGCTACCCTGGCTTTTTTTTTTCCTGTCCATTTGCTTGGAAAATTTGTTTCCAGCCCTTCACTTTGAATCTGTGTATGTCTTTTGTCCTGAGGTGGTTCTCTTGTAGGCAGCAGATATGTGGGTCATGCTTTCTTATCCATTCAGCTATTCTATGTCTTTTGATTGGAGCATTTAATCCATTTACATTTAAGGTAATTATTGATAGGTATTTATTCATTGCCATTTTTGTAGCTGTGTTCCTCTCTCTCTCTCTGTCTTTTCCTTCCTTTCCTTAAAGCAGTCCCTTTAGCATCTCTTGCAGAACTGGTTTGATAGAGCTGTATTCTTTTAGACTTCTTTTGTCTGGGAAGCTCCTTATTTGGCCTTCTATCTTGATTGAAAGCCTTGCTGGGTAAAGTAGTCTGGGTTGCAGGCCTTTGGTTCTCATTACTTGGGATATTTCTTGCCATTCTCTTCTGGCTTGGAGCTTTTCCATTGAGAAGTCAGCTGCTATCTTATTGGGGCTCCCTTGTATGTTACTTCCTTTTTCTCCCTTACTGCCTTTAAGATTCTCTCTTTGTGTTGGAATTTTGCCATTTTAATTATGATGTGCCTTGAAATTGGCCTGTTTGGGTTTCTCTTGATTGGGACCCTCTGTGTTTCCTGGACTTGTGTGACTTTTTCTCTCATCAAATTAGGGAAGTTCTCCATCATTACTTTTTCAAATAGGTTGTCTAGCCCTTGCTCTTCTTCTTCTCCTTCTGGTATCCCTATTATATGGATATTATTACATTCCATATTGTCTTGCATTTCTCTTAATCCCTCTTCATTCTTTCTGAGCCTCTTCTCCTTTTCTTGCACTTTCTGGGTGTTTTTTCTACTTTGTCCTCCAACTCGCTGATCCAATCTTCTGCTTCATTGATTCTGCTTTTCATTCCTTCTACTGTGCTATTCAGTTCAGAAATTGTATTCTTCATTTCCTCTTACCCCTTGTTGATAGTTTCTAGTTCCTTTTTCATGTTGATATAGTTTGCGGTGAGTTCATCTTAGATTCCCTATAGTTTCTGTTAGCTCATTGAGATCTCATGAAGCTTCGTGACAACCATTGCTTTGAACTCAATATCTCATAGTTGAGTTGCCTCAGTTTCATTTAGCATTCTTTCTGGGGCTTCCTCCTTTCCTTTCATTTGGGGATTGTTTCTTTGTCTTCCCATTGTTTGTAAGCCTCTTCTTGTGAGCCTCAGGTTCTTAAATTGATCTGTTCTGGCTCCCTGGGTTTATGGTGTGACCTTCTGTGGTAGAATACCTGTGAGATTCAGTGGTGCAGTCTCCTTTGGGTATCCTGGTGTTCACAGCTTTCACTGTCTCAGCTGTTGGGATGCCCCCTCTTTGGGACCAACTCTGTTTTTTTTCACAGTTCTATGTTTCTTTGTTTTTTTGTCTCACTCATGGGTGTTTAAGAAGAGAAAAGAGGGAAAATGAGAAAAAAAGGAAGGAAGAAGAAATAAAATTGGAAAGAAAGGAAGAAGGAATAAAACAAGAAAGAAGCAAAAGGAGTTGAGGAGTAAAAAAGATAAAAATAATAAAAATAATAAAAAAATTATAAAATAAAACCTGTTGCTGTTTTCAAACTTGCCAAGCTGGTTTTTCTGGTCTTGCTGGCTGCAGTGCTGGAGGGCTGACGGTATTGCTTTTCTCCCTATTCAGCACTCAGTCATCTTTGGCCTACTCTCCCCAGGGCTAGCCGCATAGTCTCCCAGAGCTACCCTAGCGCCTCTCCACACAGGGCCTCAAGGTGGGTTCTGAGCCTCCTGGAGAGCACACACTTTCCTGAGATTATGGGTGTGAGCTCAGGTCTCCTATGGGGCGTGTGCCGACACCAATTTATGGGTATGGGTTCCAGATTTCCTGCTTTGTGTGCACACACCCTAATTTCACAGGAGTGAGCTCCAGGTTGGCCATGGATTGTGTACACTGCTGGGGTTCACATGCATGGGCTCTGGTTCTCCTACAGATCGCTTGTATTACCTGGGTTCCCGGCATGGGCTACAGGTCTCCGTTCACACATGGGCGCCTCCGATCTCTGCAAGCTCCGACATGCAGTCCTCCCAGGGCTATGTGTGGATGCTCACATCCCCATCGTGTCTGCCACTCAGACCTTACTTAACTCCTCTCTGTGAGACTTCAAGCAACCAGGTCTCTCCTGGTGCTGCTCAAACTTTGTTGGGCTGGGGAAGGAGAGGTTGCCCAGCTCCCTCCCTAGAGCCCTGTGGCAGGCCTGGCAAGCACCAAGCCAGGGCCTCAGCCGCCCTGGACTCCACACTGATCCCTTGGCTCTTACTATTCTGAATTACTCTCCTTCCCATCTGGTATTTCAATGTTCGCTATAATTTTCGATCTCCTATTTTCAAATATGCTATGTTACTATTGTTTCTTTGCTCTGTTCCTCAGTAGATCAGCCAAGTTTTTTTCCTGTATGTAGGAGGAAGTGGAATCTGCCCCCTCCTACCTCGCCGCCATCTTCCTTCTTTCAAGATTCTGTTTTTAATTCTTTTGGATAAGTACACAAAGTGGGAATAATTTTTTGAGGAAATTTCATACAGCTTTTCATAGCAGCTGTACCCTTTTACATTCCCACCAACAGCAGACAGGATTCCAATTTCTCCGCATCCTCACCAACACTTCCATTTCTTTTTGTTTTTGTTTGTAAATAACTATCCTCACTGGTATCAAATGATATCCAATTGTGGTTTTGATTTTCATTTCCCTGATGACTAGTGATGTTGACCAAATTGTTTTCCTGTCTGTTAGCCATTTGTACTCTATAACTAATATTCACAAGTTCTTTGCCAATTTTAAAATCGGGTTTTTTTCTTATTTATTTATCTCTTGAGTTGTAGGAGTCCTTTAGATATTGTGGATATTAACCCTTTATCAGATATATGGCTAACAAATATGTACTTTCCCATTCCATAAGTTGTGCTTTCATTCTATTATTCCTTTTGCTGGGCAAAAGTCTCTTATTTTGATCCGGGCTCATCTTATGATTTCCCTGTCTCAGCCCTGGTGTTGACTATTTCACCAAAAGCTGTGGTTCCTTTTAATGGACAATGTTATTTTAAAAAACAAGATTTAGGCACTAGATATTCTCTTTGCTACTGAGGCTTCCAATCTTTTCTCGTATGTACCGTCACCATGACTTTATAGATGTCATTTTAAATATTGTGTTTTCACTTTTAAATCTTCTTTCCACATTAACATAGTCTTCAAAATTTGTTAATGATTGCATAGTACTTCTTCGAGTGCAAGTAATATAATGTGCCTTTGCTTTGCTTTATGTTTTTCATAATTAAAAAATAAACCTTTCCATATACTGAAAACAGCCTTTTATGTTCAGGATTAAAAGCGTAATTATTTGGTGAAAGATTATTTGTTGTTCAATGGCCCTTGTTACAACTTGTAAAACTATTCTCCAAATTGAATGCCCCAAAACACAATGCACTACATAATCAATTTTACCTCGTATTTTCTTCCACAGCTTACTTTGCTATTTGAGAAAAATATAACCATTTCTTAGGAATCAGACTTACCAACCACTGCAAGATAAAATTACATTTGTGGGATGATTTCAAGTGCACTAAAGCCTTTCATTTCCACTTAATCCACAGCCTGTGAGCTGATACTGTTTCTAAGAGGTGGAAATCTAAATTTCAGAAAGCTGATTTGTAAAACCCTACACCTTCACGGTATAGTGTAATGTTGAAAAGAATGGACTCTGGCACCAGCACTGTGGGTCTGAATCCTGTCTGCACTGCTAACCAGTTACCGTTAGGGAAGTTACCAGTATCTGAACTGTGGGGAATTGCAGGGAAGTTATCTTTTTCTGAACTCTTCATCTCTCGGTTTCCTCATCTATAAAATGCTGATGATAACAGTATCTGCTTCCAAATGCTATTGTGAAAATTAAATGAGAAATCATATGAACACATAAAAGCACTTAGAGTACCTCCACATTGCTATCTAAATGTTGGTTGCTATTATTACCATTAAGATAGTAGTGAACTAAGTTTTGAAGGTGCCTGAATTTTGTTGCATTTATGTCAAGTGTGAGATATTTGTTTCAGCAGATTCTTTGACTTAATCTCCCCAATTCTTTAAGGCAGAATTTTATAAAGGAGACTCAGAGAAATAAAAAGTACTTTGCTTACTATCATTACCATAGTAGAACAGGAATTTGAATTTGTAGACTATGACTACAGAACCATTTTATTACCCCTTGCTGACTGGCCATATTCTGAGTTGATTCAATATAAGAGAAAAATCTATAAGGGTGAGTCCGGTCTGGAAGTACTGAGAAAGTCTTGAGCCAGGTCTTGAAAGCAGGGCAAGATTCACATTAATGGGGATTCACATAAAAGGGTAAGATCCACTTTATTTGGTGAAAGGTTATTTGTTGTTCAATGGCCAACACTGAACAAAGCATTGAAGACAGCATTATAGGTAAGTTAATAAAGGACAGAAGATCAAAAATCAGGGGAAGGCTGCACATATTTAAGGAAGAGTAAGATCATTCTAAGTAGCAGGTCTCTCTCTGTAAGAGTTGCTTCATTACCTGAAAATCTACTATATGTCAGCTGCTGTCCTAGACCTTGAAGATGTAGGCATAAATTGTGTAGTAACGGAGGCAGAGAGATTAGCGACTTCTCTAGCCTGAAAAGTGGTTTGATAAATGTTAGAACAGGGCACAGAAGGAGACCTACGAGGCACCCAAACACTGGGGATGGGAATGTTAAGCAAGGCTTCTTTCTACAAGAGGCCCTGGAGCTGAGACAGGAGATGGGAAGTGTAGCTACCAGAGATAGGAGAGCATTCTAGGCCGCAGAGAGTGCAAAGGCACGTTGGCCTGAGAGGTCCCCAGGCTGCCAAGACACTGTTAGAACAGGTAAACGGTGCTGGATAATATTGGACTAGGGGAGGCGGCCGGTAAGAAATACACAGGCCAGAATTTTAAAAAATCTCAAGCCAAAGAACTGAGATTTTGTCTGGAAAACGAAGTGCTCCATTGTCAGATTTTTAGCAGAAAAGAGTCATTTAGTCACAACTAGGAGTGTGCATTGAGACGGGTAGGGCTAAAGGCAGTGACACGAACTAGGCTTTATTTTTTAAGTACTAGTAAAACACAAGCAATTGTGACGAAGGATCAGCTAAGAGAGGCACTTGGTGGAAGAGCCGAGAACCTGCATTTGATGCAACAATGTACTGAAGCTCGAAGATAAGTCACCAGACCCAGCAGCGGAGGCTGACCTCCGATCCCGGTCCTACAAAGCCAGCGCTCTGGAGGTCTACAACCATTAAAACAGAATGTACATCTACGGACAGAGCGGCTGTGTTAGGATGTTAGGATCAGGTGTCTTCCCCACTTCTCTTCCCAGCATTTCTAACGCGGTCACACTTTTTTTTTTCTTTCAGTTTTCCACTTCTCCCAGCCTCAGAACCCCCTCCATTCCCACAGTGGACGCCTCAGATCCACAGCCCTCACCTGGCCCGGTGGAGATCCGGACCTAACCATCTCTCGCAGTCTCAGAGAAGCCCAGACCGAAGGAAGCCACACTGCACTGTTGGAGACCAAGAGGCCTGTGAGGGGTCGAGGATAGGGTCCTGCACCGCAGGTGTGGTGACTGGGCCTGGTTTCCGGCCTTGGGGCTATCTTGGGCTCTGACTGTTCTCATAACATTGGCCTGTGCATCATGTACACAGTAGCAATGCTAGCCTGAGAACTCCCCGACCTTGAGGGAGTAGATAATGTCGTGCCAGAAAGCTTCTCCTTTGTCTGCTATGCACTCATGATTGTACTTAAGCCTGAAGACCGCGCAATAAACTTGCCTTATGCCAGCAGAGCATTTGGTCCTCTCCTATATTCAGTCCCTCGCCCAGCCTCACGACCACCCTTGCTGCAGCGGGCTGCGGCAGAGTGGCGCCCGCACAGGGACCAAGAAGAGTCCAGAACAGGGACCAAGAAGAGTCCGAAATCGTGAGGATTTGGGATCCCGAGAGGACCGCTGCTACGGGGGCCCGGTAAGTTAAAAAAGTAAAAGTAGCAGGGAGCAGGGCAGGAGAGTAAAATAATGGGAAATTCCCACTCTTCTGAAAGGGAGCTGTTTGAACAAGTATTGTGCACCCTATTAAGGGGACGAGGTGTCATGACCTCAAAGAGACAAATTCATCATTTTGTAGATTTTATCCAACAAGTATGCCCTTGGTTCCCTGAGGAGGGAACCATAAATATTGAAACTTGGAAGAAGATTGGGGAGCAGATCCGAGAGCATTATCGAGCTCATGGTCCTGAAAAGACTCCCGTTGATGCCTTTTCCCTATGGTCCCTAGTGAAGGATTGTTTGAAAGGGGACTCTGAGCTAGATAAATGGGAAAACGGGACTAGAGGCAGTCTCACGCTGCGAGCTACTCGCTCTGCAGAGGATCTGTTTAAAAACCCCCCGCCTCTGCCACCTGCACCTCTGCCGCCGTTAGAGCCTCCGCAGTATGAGCAACCAGATGTTAAGCCCGAGGGTTTTGAATCTAGAGATCCAGACCCTGCGGAGGTCGATTGGGAAGATCTAGAGGAACAGGCGGCGGCAGCTTTTGATCGCTCTCAAGGAGCGTTTGTTGCCACGGAGACGAAAGAAACTAAGAAAGATAAGCCGGAGCCAGCTGTGCTCTTCAAAAACCTTTTGCAGCTGTTACAATCTCTTCAGGTTCAGGATTCTGAAAAAATTGTTGCAAATAGAGAGCAGACCTCTGTTTCTGAAGATCCTATGTTTCCCAGAGATCCCACCTCTCCATTAATAGCTCAAGTGGGGTTTCGCCCACATCCCCCCCGGGAGGATGCTGTAGCGTCGCCTTTGCAGACTGCGCTGCGGCGCGCGCTCCGTGATGGGGAGTCAATAGATGGCTTCTCCCCCGAGAAACAGATTTTCCCTGTCCTTCAGAGGCAGAATGATCAAGGCCAACAGTGGCGAGATTATGAGCCTATTCCTTACAAGACCTTGAAGGAGTTAAAATTAGCCTGTGCCCAGTATGGGGCTACAGCCCCCTTTACTGTCGCTACCATGGAAACTATCGCAAGCCTCGCCCTTCCCCCACAAGATTGGAAAACTATGTGCAAAGCGGTGTTAACTGGAGGTGATTATTTGTTATGGCTTGCTGAATATCACGAGAGCTGTGAGCAACAGGCAAGGTCTGAAGCTGCTCGCAGACTTAGAATAACATGTGAGCAATTGGCAGGAACAGGGAGCCTGGATAGCTCAGTTGGCAGAGCATCAGACTTTTAATCTGAGGGTCCAGGGTTCAAGTCCCTGTTCGACCCTCAAGGACAAGGAGTCATCGAATGAGTGTACCTTTCCCTCAAACAACTGTTTGCTAAACTGAAAGGGGGGAGATGGTATAGCAAAACTGCTTGTATTTCATTTTTTATTTGTTTTGCAAAATTGCTTGTATCTCATTCTTTATTTGTTTTAAATTTTTTAACCATGGATTCGGAAGGGCGCTTCTTGGCATGGGCCTGACCCGGTACTAGTTTGGGGCCGAGGGCATGTTTGTGTTTTTCCCACAGATGCTGAGTACCCACGGTGGTTGCCTGAGAGGTGTGTCCGCCATGCCCATGTCACTGAGGAGCCAGAGCACCCATCCTCGGAGAGCCCAGAGGAGACTCCAGCAGTTGGCGCTGATCTTGAGCCTCCTGTGGATGCTGAAAACCCAAGTGAAGGCTGAAGAATATTGGGCCTTTCTTCCCAATCCTCCCGTCCTGCATCCAGTCACTTGGGAGGATAATGATTTTGTGCCTGTTTATGTAAATAATACCCAGGTCCTTGGCCCGCCATCCACCGGGCATATTCTGCCCATGTCAGCTAAGTATAATTATACCGGATTGTCCACTACTCCACCAATCTGCTTTTCTTTAAAATCAGGAAAGTGTATCTTTATCTCCAGATATACTGATTGGGACGGTAATTTCACTAAATGACTTCATTGGGGTGTGGACATGCTTTACCTTCATAGAAATGTGAGCACCACTACTGTTGGCCTGGGGTCCCCTCCTCCAGACATCCCGGTATGTAAGCAAAGAACGCCCCCTCAGAGCCAGTGGGGCCCGACGTGGAGAATTTGTCATCTCAACCATACCGTTTGTGATCAAGGGATTTGTGACTGGAGTGATTACCGAGAGGGGACCTACAGGCCCATGAATCTGTTATATGGAATATGGACAAGAAATAATCGGACCTATCAGACTATGCTTTGGAAGGCAGTCGCCTCCCTTCAATATGTCACCGTAGCCAAGAGACAGGTAGCTTGGATGCATATAGGGACACAGGACGCTATCTCTGTGGACGGAAGCCAGAAAAATGTGTCTATCATAGCTTGTGTACCTGACCCCTTCGCGTTTGTTGCAGGGGATCTGCGGCTTGTCCAGAATGCCATGTATAATCTTACCTGTCACGATTGTATTTTAACTAACTGTCTTAATTCCTCCTTGAATGTAAGCTCTTTTGCTATTGTTAAACAACCCGCTTTTTCTTTTGTTCCTGTTAATCTCACTGTTCCCTGGTTCAATGATCCTGGTTATGCTGTCATTCGAGCGGCTAATGAAATCATACTAGCTCGCTCCAAACGCTTTGTTGGGATGCTGATTGCAGGAATAACTGCCCTTGTAGCTCTTATAGCTACTGCCGCCACAGCCACCATCGCCCTAACAGAGGGAATTCAAACGGCAGAATTTGTTAATGAATTGTCTCATAATGTTTCTGTAGCTTTTCAGACTCAGGAGGACTGGGATCGAAAAATAGAGCAGAAATTGAATGCCCTCTACGATACGGTCAGAGTCGTAGGGGAGGAGTTGAATTCTTTGGAAGTTCGGTCCTCATTGAAGTGTCATGCTATGTTTTCTCACATTTGTGTAACCCCCTTTCCTTATAACTCTACCACCTTCCCTTGGGATAAGATACGTAATCATTTATTAGGTATTTGGCATAACTGCAATACTTCTTTAGACCTTGCTGCCCTGCACAAGGAAATCCGAGATTTGACAGAAGCACCCCCTATAGATATAGATATTGCTCGAGACGCTCAAAACTCTGTCAGCCTTAGCTAAGCGGTTCCCTACCTTTAATCAGCTCATGTATAATTGGATTGGTGTTGGAATCTTTGTAGTTTTGTTCCTCTTATAAATACCCTGTGTTTTCCGAGTGTTTGTAAGCCAAATCAATGGCTTGTACGTAGATCTAAAACGGCAAAAATTGGATATGACCAAAAATGAAGTTCCACTGCATTATATAAAGTAAAAAAGGGGGATATGTTGGAGACCAAGAGGCCTGTGAGGGGTCGAGGATAGGGTCCTGCACCGCAGGTGTGGTGACTGGGCCTGGTTTCCGGCCTTGGGGCTATCTTGGGCTCCGACTGTTCTCATAACATTGGCCTGTGCATCATGTACACAGTAGCAATGCTAGCCTGAGAACTCCCCGACCTTGAGGGAGTAGATAATGTCGTGCCAGAAAGCTTCTCTTTTGTCTGCTATGCACTCATGATTGTACTTAAGCCTGAAGACCGCGCAATAAACTTGCCTTATGCCAGCAGAGCATTTGGTCCTCTCCTATATTCAGTCCCTCGCCCAGCCTCACGACCACCCTTGCTGCAGCGGGCTGCGGCAATGCACGGTAAAAGGAATTAACCGCCGTGGACTCCCGGCCGCCCTTGGCCCGCCCTCCGGGCTTCCGCTTCCGGAAGGAGCCCGCGGAAAACCGCGCTTCACAGTCTACAGCCCGCGGCAGACGCCTCTCCGATTGCCCCAGACAGGCGCACTGGGCCTGCGCAATAGAGCTCTCCCAGCTCCAGGCTCTTCCCACTGGAGGTTGGGGGAAGGCCTAGAAACGCGAATGGGGTGGGGCTAGGGCGGGGCCAAGGGGAGGGGCCTAAGGGAAGGGGTCTGGCCGGGGGCCGCGGGGCGGGTTGCCCGGGCGGGCGGGGGCCTAGAGAAATGAGGGGAGGCTTCGCCCAGAGTTTTGGGGCTTTGCTGAGAATTATGGGACTGTGCAACTGGTGGAGGATTGACGCCCCCCAAGGAGTCGCGAGGTGCAGAGAAAGGGACACGGGTAGAGGGCGGTTAAGTTTGAGAAAGAATCGCGCTGGGCTTTGGAGTTTGGGCTCTTTGCTTTTAGTTTGGTATCTTCTGTGACATTTTGAATTATTTTCTAATAGTAAATAAAAATCACTCCTTGGTCTTCCTATCTCTGCGTAATTCTGATAGCAAATTCAAAATTATTCACTGTGGCTCTTGATCTGAGAACGGTGCTCCTCACCTGAAAGTTGGGATTCTGGTTTCCCTTCCATGCATAGTAGTCTGCTCCTCAGGCTAGATAGTTACGGTGAAAGAATGACACAGTATTCTTACCATGGCACGCTGCACGAATTTTAATGGAAATTAATCGTTGGTTTTTAAGGCGTTGAATTTTGGGTTAATATTTTAAATCAATTGATTTCATTTTTCTGGTTAGAAAAAAGAGCAAGCTCTTGAAAGTCAATGCAAGTTTAATTGCAAACCAATTGCAATTAAACAAAAACTCAGAAACTAAAAGCTGTCCACCAATATATTGCACACTCATACTGAGTAATTTTTGGAATCTGGGTATTTAGTAAATTTAGTTTTGAATTAGATTAGACTGTGAAACCTCTCTCTTCTTCATCCCTCTCCTATAATATGTGTTTTATATATTCGCCCAAAATTACAGATTTTTTCTTAGTTGACTTGATTTTTAAAAACTGACACTGATATTTTAAAACACGCGCGTATTTTAGAAACTATAGATGACCAAGAAATAAAAATCCCCCATGTAATCCCTCTATACAGTTTGGTGCATTCCCTTCTGTGTATACATACATCAATTTATACATTTATTGCAGCAATACAATATGATACACATAACTGTAACGTGAAGGTTTTCTGTCATCATTTCATCAACATTGTTTCTTACTAATCTACAATTACAAAATGGCTGCCTAGTGTTCTATTTCCCTACTGTTTAGAATTTTATGTCCCCAACTTACAATTTTTGTTCGTTGGGTTTTTTCCTCTTTTGTTTTGAAGATAATAGCTTCTGTTTTTGTTTGTTTTGTGTCCCCCCCCCCAACATTTTTACTGTGGTAAAATACATAACATACAATACAACACATAAAATCTACCATCTTAACCATTTTTAAGTGCAATTCCATGGTATTAAGTAAATTCATAATGTTGTGCAATTGTCACCACCATCCATCACCAGAACTCCTTCATTCTTGTAAAACAAACTCTATACCCATTTCATAATAATTCCCATTCCACCCCACCACAGCTCTCAGCACCTGACAACCATGATTCTAGTTTCTGTCTTTATGATTTTGACTACTCCAAATACATCATATACATGGGAATTTATAGTATTTGTCCTTTTGTGACCAGCTCATTTCACTTGTCTTTAAATTTCATCCATGATGTAGCCTGTGTCAAAATTTCCCTATCTTTTAAGGCTAAGTCATATTCCATTGTATGCGTATACATCTTGTTTACCATATATCTGTTGATGTACACTTGGGTTGCTTCCACATTTTAGCTGTTGTGAGTATTATCACTATAAACATAGTATACCAATATCTCTCCAGACCCTGCTTTTGATTCTTTTGGTTATGTAGCCAGAATTGCTAGAACACATGGTAATTCAATTTTTAATTTGTGAGAAACCATCATAGACTTTTCCACAGTGGCTACACCACTTTATATTCCCATCAACAGTGCACAACAGTTCCAATTTCTCCACATCCTCATTAACACTTTTTAGTTTCTATTTTTTGTAATAGTAGCCATCCTAATGAGTGTAAGGTGGTATGTCATTGTAATTTTCATTTATTTCCCGTGATGATTAGTGATGTTGGGCATCATTCCACATACTTATTGGCCATTTCTTTGAAGAAATATCTACCAAGTCCTTTTCCCATATTTAACTGGGCTTGAATTTTTGTTGTTGAGTTTTAGGAGTTCTCTACATGCTCTGGATATTAATCTCTTAGATGTATGATTTGCAAATGTTTTCTCACAATCAACAGGATTGTTCGCCTTTTTACTCTGTTGATATTATTTTTTAAAAAATATAGTTTATTCATTATGCTATTACAGTTGTCCCATTTCCCCCCTTCAGTCCCCTCCACCCTGCACACCACCTCCCACCCACATTCCTCCCCTTTAGTTCATGTCGATGGGTCATAAGTTCTTTCGCTTCTACATTTCCCACACTATTCTTGCCTAAACCTGTCTATTTTCTACCCACCATCTATGCTACTTATTCTCTGTTCCTTTCCCCCTCTCTCCTCCTCCCACTCCCCTGTTGCTAACTCTCCATGTGATCTCCATTTCTGCGGTTCTGTTCCTGTTCTAGCTGTTTGCTTAATTTGCTTTTGTATTAGGTGTGGTTGTTAATATCTGTGAGTTTGCTGGCATTTTACTGTACATGTTTTTTATCTTCTTTTTCATAGATAAATCCCTTTAACATTTCATACAATAAGGGCTTGGTGATGATGAACTCCTTTAACTTGACCTTATCTGAGAAGCACTTTATTTGCCCTTCCATTCTAAATGAAAGCTTTGCTGGATAGAGCAATCTTGGATGAAGGTCCTTGCCTTTGATGACTTGGAATATTTCTTTCCAGCCCCTTCTTGCCTGTAAGGTCTCTTTTGAGAAATAAGCTGACAGTCTGATGGGAACTCCTTTGTAGGTGACTGTCCCCTTATCCCTTGCCGCTTCTAGAATTCTCTCCTTCATTTGAATCTTGGCTAATGTAATTATGATGTGCTTGGTGTGTTCCTCCTAGGGTCCAACTTCTTGGGGACTCTCTGAGCTTCCTGGACTTCCTGAAAGTCTATTTCCTTTGCCAGATTGGGGGAGTTCTTTATTTTTTGTTCAAATAAGTTTTCCACTTGTTGTTGTTCCTCTCCCCCTTCTGGTAC
Organism: Glossophaga mutica; assembly: GCA_039655065.1. Classification (NCBI taxonomy): domain Eukaryota; kingdom Metazoa; phylum Chordata; class Mammalia; order Chiroptera; family Phyllostomidae; genus Glossophaga; species Glossophaga mutica. The sequence continues at coordinate 120,353,375 of CM077304.1, read as the reverse complement.
CCCTATAATTCAGATGATGGAACATTTAAACATGTCCTGGAGGTTCCTAAGCCTCTCCTCATTTTTTTGAATTTTTCTTTCTTTTTTGTTTTCTGTTTGGTTATCTTCCTTCTGCTCCACTCCATTGATTTGAGTCCCAGTTTCCTTCCCATCACTTTTGGTTCCCTGTACATTTTCCTTTATTTCACTTAGTGTACCCTTCATTTTTTCATCTAATTTGCGATCAAATTCAAGCAATTCTGTGAGCATCCTGTACACCAGTGCTTTGAACTGTGCATCGGAGAAGTTAGCTATCCCTTTATCACTTAGTTGTATTTTTTCTGGGGCTCTGATCTGTTCTTTCATTTGGGACATTTTTTTTTGTCTTGATGTGCCTGTTATATAGCAAGGGGTGGAGGCTTAGGTGTTCACCAGGGCGTAGCAACCCATTGCTGGGTTGTGATACTGTATGAGGGGCAGTAGTCCAAGTAGGAACAATGGTGCTTGCTCCGCTCTCTGCTGGATTTCAGTCAATTCTTCCACTTCCCCCAGCAAACTGGGCCCTTCTGGTGCTGATTCTCATGTGGGTGGGTTTGTGCATGTGCTAGGCCCCTGTGGGTCTCTCCAACAAACTCTCCTGTGAGGGTGGGAGTCTCTCCTGGCATCTCAACCCCCACAAGTGTTTTCAATTGGTGTTTTGAGTCTTTATTTCCCCGTGATGGGACCCTGGGTTGCGCAGTCTGTCTTGCTCCTCAGTTTCACCTGGTTGATCTGCGCACGGATGTGGGACTGCTCAGGCAACCTTGTGTACCGTGCCCCTCTGCGGGGGGCCCCTGTCCTGGGCGCCAGATGTCTGAGGGCTTCACCCACAGAGCCCCATCCCTCCATCATGGATGAAAATAAAACTACCAAGACATGATCTGCTTGGGGAGGAAAAGTGGTCAAACTCTCAGAAGAGAATGACCCAGAGTGCCTTCCTCACTAGGCTTTTATTGGGTTCAAATTCACAGGAATACAGGTTTATCATTTCAAACAAATCTGAGGGCTTAATCTGAGTCAGTGTCTGTCAGGAAAGGGGGTTGCAAAACTTTGGGAGACATACTCATTTCCTCCTCGGACCCTTAACATTTAAATGAGTGCATTCTTAGCAAAGCAGGTTTCACAGGACTTTACGAATTCTTTCTTTTGCCCGATCACCCGGGGAACCACTCTGGCCGGCACAGGGCTGCACCGCTCAGCCTCATAGTTTAAGGCTTTAAGCCAATTAGGTTCAGGAAGCAGAAGACATCTCCTGGATGGAAATGGGGACTCGGGCTATGTCAGAATAGCTGGCGGGGCGAGGGTCCATCACCCCCTCTTTGCTGCAGCCCCCGGAATCCTTCCATGAGGGCCTCCCAACTGGTCGTGTCTGGCTTAGGTTGCCCCTCCCATGAGGAGTCTTACCCGTCATTGACTACCAACCAAGCGTTGGGGCCAAAGATGGATGAGCAGAAGCAGCACTCCTGCCAGGGAGATAAGCTTTGTCTCCTTAGTAGGTCACGTCCTCTTGACAGAACAGACCCAGATGAAGTGGGTCCCTAGGATCTTCTCCTGAAACCAGGCTGAATGGTCCGCAACACCCCTCCACCATCTGCCACCTCACTGGGTCCACCCACTGCTGCCGCCTTGTGTGCCTGGGGTCTGTCAGCCACTGCTTTGCCGCTTTTACGACCCTTCTCTGCCCAGCCACCTGACTCCGCCCCTCCTACAGGTCTGGATGAATATTTCTTCTTTAACTCCTTGGTTGTCAGACTTCCGTACAGTTCAATTTTCTGTCAGTATTGATTGTTTTTTCTTTCTAAATTGTTGTTGTCCTTATTTTGGTTGTGCAAGGAGGCACAAGTAGTAAGTCTGAAATAGAAGGAAGTGTGAATCCTCCAGCTTTGTTCTTCTCTTTCAAGATTGCTTTGGCTATTTAGGGTTCCTTGAGATGTCATATGAATTTCAGGATGAGTTTTTCTATCTCTGCAAAACTGTCACTGTGAATGTAATCGGGATGGAATTGTAAATACTTTGAATACCATTGACATCTTAATATTAAGTATTGCAGTCAATGAACATGGGATGTGCTTGCATATATTTATGTTTAATTTCTTTCATCATTAATGTACAAGTCTTTCACCTCCTAGGTTAAGTTAATTCCTAGTTGTTTTTTTTTATGCCATTGTAAATAGAATTGTTTTCTTATTTTCCTTTTTGGATTATTCATTGTTAGTTGTATAGAAATACAACTAATTTATGTGTGTTGAATTTGTTTGCTAGTTTGTTCATTGATTCATTAGTTCCAACATTTTTTGTTGAAATTTTTAGTGTTTTCTACACATAAGATTATGTAATCTGTGAGGAAAAATAATATTACTTCTCCCTTTCCAATTTGTTGAAAAAACTGTCTTTTCCTTATTTAATGGTATTGGCCTCTTGTCAAAAATCATTTGACCATACATGTCAGGGTTCATTTCTGGGCTATCTATTCCTTTGGTCCATATGCCTTTTAATTCTTTTTCTTGATGAATTGGTTTGGCTGCAACTTCCAGTACTGTGTTGAATAGAAGTGGCAAAAGTAGGCCTTCTTACCTTGTTCCTGATCTTTGATGAAAAGTTTTGATCACCAGTGAGTATGATGTTCACTGTGGGGTTTATATGGCTTTTATTATGCTGAAGTAGTTTCCTTCTAATCCTAGTGTGCTGGGTTGTTTGTTTGTTTTTTTAATCATGAAGGAATAGTTTGTTTGTCTCTAAGGGCCTCAACACTCCTTGTTGGTTTACTCATCTACATCCCTGATAATTTTTTAATTATCTTTAAAATGTCAGCTGAGGGTGTGTTCTGTTTCCTACCATGTTCAGATTCATAGATTGTCACTGTATTGTCTAGGAAACATGTTTGTAGCTGAGAGTAAAAGATGGAATGAGGAAAGATAAAGAAGACAGATGTGCTTCTATAGAGGAGGTAAAATGAACAAGAGTTGGTGAAGATTTGGGACATATTTACATTGACATTGGTTACTTTTTAGTAAATTATATGTTATTGATTATGCTATTATACTTTTCCTGGTTTTTCCTCCTTTTGCCCCTCTACCCAGTACCCCCTGCTCCCTTAGGCAGTCCCCCCACCATTGTTCATGTCCAGGGGTCACGCATATAAGTTCTTTGGCTACTCCATTTCTTATACTATACTATACATTCCCATGGCTATTCTGTAACTATTTATTTGTACTTCTTAATCCCCTCACCTCTTCACCCATTCCCCCACATCACTTCCCATCTGGCAACCACCAAAATGCTCTCTGTATCCACGATTCTGTGTCTGTTCCTCTTGTTTGCTTAGTTTGTTTTTAGATTCAATTGTGGATAGATATGTATTTTTTTGCCATTCTATTTTTCACAGTTTTGGTCTCCTTTTTCTTAAATAAGTTCTTTTAACATATCAGATAATAATGGTTTGGTGATGATAAACTTTAGTTTTTTCTTGTCTGGGAAGCTCTTTATCTGCCCTTTGATTCTAAACAATTGTTTTGCTCAGTAGAGCAACCGTGGCTGTAGGTCCCTGCTATTCATGACTTGGAATTTTTCTTGCCAGTCCCTTGTAACCTGCAAAGTTCCCTTTGAGAAATGAGCTGACGGTGTTATGGGAACTCCCTTGTAGATAACTAACTGCTTGTATCTTACTGCTTTTCTCTTGTTGCTTTGAAGATTCTCTCTTTATCTCTAACCTTTGTCACTTTAATTATGATGTGTCTTGGAGTGGGCCTCTTTGCATCCATCATGCCTATTTCCTTCATCAAATTAGGGAAGATTTTTTCATTATTTTTTCAAACAGATTTCAAATTTCTTGATCTTTCTCTTCTCTTTCTGGCAACCCTAAGATGTGACTTTGGACTTCTTGAAGTTGTCCCAGAGGCTGTTCATACTATTCTCGTTTTTTTCTGGATTCTTTTTTCTTCTTGTTCTGATTGGTTGTTTTTTTGCTTCTTTATGTTACAAATCATTGATTTGATTCTCAGCTTCATACAATCTACTATTGTTTCCCTGTGAATTGTTCTTTATTTTAATTAGTTAACACTTCACTGCTGACTGAATCTTTTTTATGCTTTTGAGGTCTTCACTAAATTCCTGGAGCATCCTCATAGCCAGTGTTTTGAACTCTGCATCTGATAGATTGCTTATCTCCATTTCATTTAGCTCTTTTTCTGGAGTTTTGATCTGTTCTTTGATTTGGGCCATGTTTCTTCATCTCCTGATTTTGACAGCCTCCCTGTTTGTTTCCATGTATTAGGTAGAGCTTCCTTGACTCTGTCCTGGTAGTGTGGCCTAATACAGTAGCACAGCCTCCCCTATCACCCAAGCGAGGTATTCAAGGTGCATCCTTCATGTGGGCTGAGTACACCCTCCTCTGGTAGTTGAGCCTTGGTTGCTGTTGGCAGATAAAGGGGAGGGATTTACTCAGGCCAGTCAGCTACAAGGATTGGCTGTGACCACTTACTACCAACCTTCGCTGTCCATGGAGGATCGGCTGTGCAGGGGCAGGTTGGTGATGCTCCAACATGGTCTCTAGCTGTCCACTGTGTGTTCTGGCCTTAGGGTTTCCTGGTTGTTGTAGGTCAAGGTCAGCCCTCCCCTTTGTTTTTTCCACAGCCACCCTGTCTGAGCTATAAAGCAGTCTGAGAATGCTGCTACTTGTGCTGGGTTTGGAGGTTCCTAGGGAAAGCCAAGCTGTGAATCTAGACTCGCTGATGCTAGTGCCAGGTCTGGGGCTCATTGAGGCCTGCTGTTGCTTGTTGGAGAGGATTTAGGAAGTTTGAAGGAGCAGCCAAGACCAGCCATTCATATAGAAAAGCAGCTTATGTGGGCTGCAATTTGGGTGGGGCAGAGCCTCTGAGGATCTCCAAGGCAGGTCAAACAGAGTTAGCCAGTTTGATGAAGTCTCAGATATGGCACCTGCTTGCTGGATCAGTCTGGATTGATGTGGTTTCCTTAATTCCATAGTTGCCAGACTTCCATTCAACTCAATTTCTGACTGCTCTGAGTGATGGTTGTGGTATACTTTAGTTGTAATTTTGATGTGTTGTGTGAAGAGGCAAGCCATGCCTGCCTACGCCACCATCTTCACCAGAAGTTTTCAACCTTGGTTTCTAGGTTTTGTATCAGGATGGCTGATGGGAGAGATCCATATTTAGTAGGGAAATTTATGAACTCATCTCCCCCAATGTTTTACTATGAAAAAATGGGAACTGGGAACTTATTTTTGGGCATATTGATTAGGGATGCCTTGGAGTAGTCAAGGGATACCAACAAGGCTACTCTATAGTTGAGTTTGGGGGTTGGTGGAGAGGTATGGGCCATGGGTACATATTTCTTTTCTTCTTTAAAAGATTTTATTTATGTTTAGACAGAAGAGAAAGGTCGGAGAAAGAGAGAGAGAGAAACATCAATGTATGGTTGCCTCTCACACACCCCCTATTAGGGACCTGTCTCATAACCCAGGTTGTGCCCTGGCTGGGAATTAAACTGGTGACCCTTTGGTTCGCAGGCTGGCGCTCCATCCACTGAGCCACAGTAGCCAGGGCTACAGATAAACATTTCTGAATCATCTGTGATAACTGAAGCTGTAGGCTTCTGAGTTCAGTTTCAGGTTACTCCCTCAGGAAAGTCTTTCTTTCCACCTCTCTATCCCACTTCTATAAACTAAGTCATGTGCCCAATACGAGGCTATAGCATCACTTTTCACTTATGTGATTTGTTGTTTGATTTCCGTCTTCCTGAGTAGAATTTAGTCTCCGTAAAAACAGAGATCTTACTATAGTATCACAATACATAGCACAATGCCTTGTATGTACTAGGAACTTTAAAATTGTTGAGTAATTAAATGAACCAACCAATGTTTGGACTGCTTTGGTGCATTGGGGCTGATGGCCACTTGAATGCTCTGAGACTCAGGATTATCCAGAACTCAGCCCTTTGAGCCTGATGTGGAAATTTAGGCCCTTCTAATATCATGATTAATGACTGCTTGGTTGAGGCAGGGCTTTATCATTTAGTGTATTGGACCAGTGACTTTTCCATTTGGCTCACCTCAGAAGTGTGACAGTCTCCATTCATATTTAACTATGTTGCAATTTATAAGAAACAACTAAAGTTGCAAAGTGTATGAAAATCTAAAGTAAAAACACAGTTAAGATTTATAGCTAGGATACCAGATTCAAAAAGTAAGAAGCTGGGGTGTCCAAGATGGTGGCAGAGTAGTGGGCAGCTCTGTTCACCTGCTCTCAGACACAGATCGGATTTGAAGTCACATCTCATAGTGGAGAGGGCATGAAAGTGTCTGTGGGTGAGAGCTTATGCGGGAGGAGAGTGGGGAGTACGCAGGGGTATGCAGGGAACTGTCTGCTGGCAGGGCGCCCGAAGCCAACCTCCAGGACTTTCCAGGTGCCTGCCACTGCGGGCCAGTCCAGCACTGCTGGCTGCACTGACTGGGCAGCTAAAGAATCCCGCAGGACCCTCAAGCGACTGGCGCTGTGAGAGAAGGCCTTCAGGAACTGCAGGCTTCAGAAACAGCACAGCAGGAACAGGCTGAAGACCTCTGGAGGGAGCAGGGACAGCACACAGGCACTGCCTTGTGTTACAGCAGAGCTGAGGGGATCTTCCCAATGCCATATGGGAAAGGTTCAAAGAGAAACTCTATTTAACATTGTCAGAGGCCCCATAAGAAGGTGGCCAGCCTTGACCGGAAGATACTGTGATTTTAGGGGAAAAGGAGCTCATGGAGAATAGGACCCCAGGGACCCACACTATTGCATGGGGGCCATAGAGACACTCTTCTAAAAGGGTAGCTGAGATGTACCCAAGGCTTGGCAGGGGCCTGGATACACAGGCCAAGGCATGAGGTCAGGCAGGATTCAGCAACTTTGCTAATCAAAAAATCAGAGACAGAGAAAACACTGAAAGGGAGGCCCTGACTCAGGGGGTTTGGTTTGCAAGCAGAGGGCAGAGCAGAGTGGAGAATTCAGGCCAAACCTTCTGTGAGAGAGTGGCAGGCTCAGGTGTGGAAGGAGCTGAATGCCTCAGATTTGCTCCAACCAATGTCTTTCAGGGACAGGCAAACCCAACCCCCACCTGGGGGATTACAGGCTCCACAGAGTGGCAAGGTCAGGCCCAGGAGTTTCCTGCTTTCTCAGGGAAAGAAGAAAAAGGCCCTGCACCAGACACTACGTGTCGTACAGCTCCACGGGCCCCAATTTACTAAAGCAGAGCAGAGAAAATACAGACGGGCACAAGGAGACACTATATTCTGTCCTGCAAAACTGTTCAACATGGATTTCATTCCACGTTTGGGCATAATAAGGTAACAGGTGTTATAGTTTATTTCAAATATCACATATTGCTCTTTCCTTCTCTTCCTCCATACTACCTCCTTCCTCCTCCTTCATTTACTTGTTTTAAATTCTATTTTCTTTCTGGCTATGACTTGTTACTGTTCTCCACCCTCCATCCTCTCAAAACCATTTGTGATTGTCATCAGTCAGCTCACATTCCTTCTACTGTTCCTAAAATACCCTCATTCTCTCTTCACCTTTATCAGTCTTTGCCCATAGGTAGTGGATACAGTGGTTGTTCTTATACTTCTTCAATCTTATTTCTACATAGTGACTATCTTTCTGTTTCAAATCTCAGATTTTACTGTTCCCCTCTGCTACACCATTCTACCTTCTTCCTGCCCTTCCCTTTTTTCATTTTAAACATTAGATATTCCCTGTCTTAGCCAGGTTTTCACCTTGCATTCTTAGTATTCCTTCTCCCTCTATCCTCTTAAAATAAATTCTCTTTCCTCTAGAAATCTCTTAAATTCTTTATTTAATTGTGTTCTCTAATTCCCATTCTACCTATGTAAATCTTAGCTCATTGGTTGTTGATATCTCTGTGGTGGAGATTTTTCTGCAATTAGGGATATATATATAATTGTTCTGGGGTTGTCTGTTTTTTCTCTCACTAAATGTAGACGTATATTTTTTCTTTAAAATTCAATTTTAACCTAATATTATATGCTTCTCCTCTCTTACTCCATTCCACCTTCCCTTCTCCTTTTTTTTTTTTAGTTACAAAGTAAATTTTACTTTTTTCTTGTTTTGCCTTGTCTCTATCCCCTACTCTTATTATTTACACTCCTTGTACCCTGGCGAAATCTCTTATTTTTCAGTTAGTCATCTCATATTTGTTTTTCCTTTCTTGTAATACTCTCTATCTCTTTAAACCTTTATTAATATTGGCACATTGGGTATTGATAGTGTAATTGTAGGTGGGGGATATCTTTGTGGGTGTTGGTCATGGCTGGGCTGTTTGGTTTTTGTTCTGGCAGCCCCTGTACAACAGTATACAAGACATGGAGGGTGGAGTGACTCAGTCAGTCAGCCAGAGGGAGGAATGCCCCCCAAAATGACTCAACAACCAGAACCCAGTTGCAGCCACATAAAAGGCATAAAGAGTGGCGCAAGAGCATCAAGTACAGGTGATCAAGGAGATTGCACCACTGAGTCCCACAGGTCTCCTACCACAGAAGACCACACCACAAAGACAGGGAGTCAAAACAAATAATTCTAACGAGAAGAGCTATCTAAATTGGGGAAAGAAAGAAACAACCCTAAATTGAAAGGAAGAATCCCAAGAAAGATTGCTAAATAAAATTGAGGCAACCAAACTACCAGATATTGAATTCAAAATAATGATTATAAAGATGCTCACAGAGCTCAGTGAAAACTTCAAAGATCTTCAAGGAAGCTTCAAGGAACTTACTGCAAACTATACCAGCATGAAAAGGATATAGAAATCTATCAATAAGAGACAAGAGGAAACAAAAAACACAATATCTGAAATGAAGAACAAAGTAGAAGGAATTAGAAGCAGGTTAGATGAAGCAGAGGACTGAATCAGTGAGCTGGAGGACAGGTTAGAAAAAAATTCCTAGATAGAAAATTCAAAAGTAAGGAAGCTGCAGGAAAATATAAAATGTAAAAATAACCATATAATAGGGATACCAGAAGGGAAAGAAGAGGACCAAGAGATACAAAACCTGTTTGAAAAAGTAATGATAGAAAAATTCCCTAATTTGATGAGAGAAAAAGTCACACAAGTCCAGGAAGCATAGAGGCTACAATCAACATGAACCCAAAGCAGCACACTCCAAGACACATCATAATAAAAATAGCAAAATTAAAACAAAGAGAGAATCTGATTTCTAGCCAAGATGAAGGCATAGGTTGAAACACTTCAGTTCTTCACACAACCAAAGGAACGATAACAATGAATGTAAATACAAAAACCTACCAGAACTGCGAGAAAATCAAACTGCATGGAAATTCAACAACCAAGGAGTTAAAGAAGAAACATTAATGTAGACATGTAGGAGGCAAGGAGACAGGAAGTTGGCATTGAGAGGACTCATGGCAAGGCAGGGACCAGGCAGGGGAGGAGGCAGCTGGTGGACAGGACTTCCCACATATGTGTGTGGATAAACCAGGAGGAACAACGAGGGAGTGAAAAACTGCACAGCCCAGGATAATAAAGCCTCAAAACCTCTGAGTATAAAAATCTGTGGGGGTTGTGGTGGCAGGAGAAACTCCCAGCCTAAAAGAAGAGTCTGTTGCAGAGGCCCACAGGATCCTAGAACATACACAAGTCCTCCCATCTGGGAATAAGCACCAGAAGGGCCACATTTGCTTGTGGAAAGCACAGGAAGAAAAGGAAAGTGGGGAGAGAGCCAAGCAAGCAAGCAAGCAAGCAAGCGGCATGGTTCCTTCTCTGACTCCACCTGCACATACAGCACCACAATGCCCTGAAGTGGATGGCAAATACCTAAGGCTCTACCCCTTACAACATAACAGGTGCATTCAAACAAAGAAATATGACTCAAATAAATATGAGATCAAAACTCCAGAAAAAGTACTAAGTGATGAGGAGATAGACAAATATCTGATTCAGAGTTCAGAACACTGGTAATCAGGATACTCACAGAAATGACTGAGTTCGGTTGCAAAATGAAGGCTACACAAAGTAAAATTTAAGAAAATGTATAGGGAACCAACAGTGACAGGAAGGAAACCAGGACTGAAATCAATGATTTGGAACAAAAATAAGAAATAAACATTCAACTGGGACAGAATGAAGGAACAAGAATCCATAAAAATGAAGAGAGGACATAGGGAACCACTAGGGCAACTTCAAATATTCCAGCATCCAAATCATAGAGGTGCCAGGAAGAGACAAGGAAAAGCAAGAGATTGAAAACTTCCTTCAACAAACAATGAAAGAAAACTTCCACCATTCTGGTGAAGGAACTAGACATGCATGTTCTGGACGTTTAGAGAATCCCAAAGAAGTTGGATCCAAGAAGAAACACACCAAGACACATCGCAGTTAAGTTACCCAAGATTAAAGATAAGGAAAGAATGTTAAAAGCAGAAGGAGGAAAGGAGAGAACTCCTTTACCTACAAAGTTTCCATAAGGCTATCAGTTGATTTCTCAAAAGAAACCACATAGGGAAGAGGGGCTAGAAAGAAGTATTCCAAGTCATGAAGGGCAAGTACCTAGATCCAAGATTACTCTGTCCAACAAAGCTTTCATTTAGAATGGGAGGTCAGATAAAGTGTTTCCCAGATAAGGTCAAGTTCAAGGAGTTCATCACCACCAAGCCCTTATTATATGAAATGGCAAAGGGACTTACCTAAAAAAAGGACAAGATCAAAACTATGAACAATAAAATGACAACAAACTCACAACTCTCAATTACTGAACCTAAAAAAAAAAAAATCAAACTAAGCAAACAACTAAAACAAGAAGAGAATCACAGAATTAGAGATCGCATTGAGGGTTATCAGAGGGGAGGGAAGGGGATGAATGGAGGATAAAAGTACAGGAATAAGAAGCTTAGTTTGTAGGCACAAAATAGAGAGAGGGGGTTAAGAATAGTATAGGAAATGGAGAAGCCAAAGAACTTCGATGTACAACACATGGACATAAACTAAGCAGGGGTGGGAATGCTGGAGGGTAGGGAGGTGCAGGGTGGAGGGAGATAAAGGAGAGACAAAATTGGGACACCTGTAATAATAATAAAATATACCTTAAAAATGAAGTATCTGTTGGATGTGTTAAAAAAACACACAAAATTACACAAAGACAAAGAGAGATCCTTAAAGGCAGCAAGCAAAGAACAGATAGTAACATAGAAGGGGGCTTTGATAAGGCTAGCAACTGACTTCTCAACAGAAACACTACAAGCCAGAAAGGAATGGCAGGACATATTCCAAGGAATGAAAAGCAAAGGCCTGCAACCAAGACTACTCTACCCAGCAAAGCTCTCATTTAAAATGGAAGTGGAAATAAGGAGTTTCCCAGCTAAAAGAAGGCTAAAAGAATGCACCTCCACCAAAACAGCATTGCAAGACATACTAAAGGGACTTAATTAAGAAGATGAGGAAAAAGAGTGAGAGACAGAGGAGCACAGGTACAAAGAGAGAAAATGTCAATAAGTACCCATCAATAATAACCTTAAATATAAATGAATTAAATGGTCCAATCAAAAGACAGAGTAGCTGAATGGATAAGAAAACATGACCTGCACATATACTGCCTACAAGAGACCCACCTCAAAACAAAACACGTACATGGACTGAAAAGGAAGGGTTGGAAAAAAATATATTCCAAGCAAATGGACAGGGGGAAAAATCCAATGTAGCAATACTTATATCAAACAAAACAGATTTCAAAACAAAGGCCATAAAAAGAGACAGACAAGATCACTTCATAATACTGAAGGGCAGAATTCATCAAGAAGACATACATATCATAAACATACATTCAGCCAGCATAGGAATACCCAAATATATAAGGAAAATCTTGGAGGACTTCAAGAAATATATAGACAGCAATACACTTTTGTTAGGGGATTGTAACACTCCACTGTCAAAAATGGATAGACCTTCCAAACAAAGAATCAACAAGAATATTGTGGCACTGAATGACACTCTAATTCAACTGGACTTAACTGATATATAGAGAACCTTTCACCCCAAAAAAGCAAAATATACATTCTTTTCAAATCCACATGGGACATTTTCAAAGATAGATGATATCATAGGACACAAAACAAGCCTCAACAAATTCAAGAAAATTGAAATCATATCAAGCATTTTCTCATATCGTAATGGCTTAAAACTAGAAGATAACAAAGGAAAAAATTCAAAACCAGCAAACTTCATGTCAGAGATGGAATTACATGTCATTGGAAGATGGAATTACATATCATTGGAAGATGGAATTACATGTCATTAAACAATGATTGGGTTAATAACAAGATCAAGGAAGAAATAAAGAACTTTCTGGAAACAAATGAAAATGAACATACAACAGCCCAAAATGTGTGGGACACAGAGAAGACAGTCCTGAGGGTGAAGTTCATAGCAATTCAGGCCTACTTAAAAAAGGTGGAAACATTTCAAATAAACAAGCTAAACCTACATCATAAGAACTGGAAGGACACCGACAAATAAACCTCAGAGTGCATAGAAGGAAGGAAATAAGACCAGAAAAGAATTAAATGACATAGAAAGTAAAAGAACAATTCTCAGGATCAGTAAATCCAGGAGCTTGTTCTTTGAAAAGGTAAATAAAATTGACAAGCTTTTAAGGAGGCTCATCACGAGGACCCAAATAAGTAAAATCAGAAATGAAAGAACAGAAATTACAACCAATGCCACAGAAGCAAGGAGGATTGTAAGAAATTACTACAAACAACTATATGCCAAGAAATTTGCAAACCTGGGTGAAATTGACAAATTTCTACATTTGTCCATTTCTACATTATTATAGCAAACATATAATCATTTGAAACTGAATCAGGAAGAAGTAGAAAGCCTGAATACACCAATAACAGCTGGTGAAGTTGAAGCAGTAATGAAAAAACTCCCAGCACACAAAAGCCCTGGAATGGACAGCTTCACAGGAGAATTTTACAAAATATTTAGGGAAGAGCTTATCCCCTGTCCTACTCAACCTATTCCAAAAAATCTAAGAAGAGGAAAGACTCTCAAACTCTTTTTATGAGGCCCACATCATCCTAATTCCAAAACCAGATAAAGACACAACAAAGAAAGAAAACTACAGGCCAATATCGCGCTGATGAACATAGATGCTAAAATCCTCAACAAAATATTGACAAACCACATTCAGCTATACATTGGAAAGATCATACACCATGATCAAGTGGGATTCATCCCAGGGATTCAGGGATGGTACAAGATACACAAATCAATATACATAATACATTACATAAACAAAACAAAAAACAAAAATCACATTATTGTATCAATAGATGCTGAAAAAGCATTTGATAAAGTACAGCATCCATTTATGATAAAAACACTTAGCAAAGTAGGAGGAGAGGTTAGCATACCTCAACATAATAAAGGCCATATATGAGAAACCTATAGTCAACATCATCCTCAATGGGCAGGAACTGAAATCCTTTGCACTAACATCAGGAACAAGAGAAGGTTGTCCACTTTCACCGCTTCCATTCACATAGTACTGGTAGTTCTAGCCACAGTGATCCAGCAAGAAAAAGAAAAGGCATCCAGATTGGAAATGTAGAAGTAAAACTATCCCTGTTTGCAGATGATATGATAGTGTACATAGAAAACCCTATAGACTCCACCAAAAAAGTACTCGACCTAATATGTGAATTTGTCAAATGGTGGGATACAAAGTCAATATTCAGCAATCAAAGGCATTTTTTGTACACCAACAATGAAATCCCAGAAAGAGAAATTAGGCGGGAAAATCCCATTTACTATAGCAACAAGAAAAATAAATTACCTAGGAATAAACTTAACCAAGGAGGTAAAAGACCTGTACTCAGTAAACTACACAACACTGAAGAAAGAAATTAAAGAAGACACAAACAAATAGGAGCATATAGTATGTTCATGGCTTGGAAGAATTTAACATCATTAACTGCCCATAGTACCCAAAGCAATTTATATATCCAACGCAATCCCTATTAAAATACCAATGACATATTTCACAGGTATAGAACAAATATTTCAAAACTTTATATGGAACTGTAAATGACCCCAAATGCCCTCAGAAATTCTGAGAAAGAAGATCAAAGTAGGAGGGATCACAATACCTGAAATCAAACTATACTACAAGGCCACTGTAATCAAAACAGTCTGGTACTGGGATAAGAACAGACCCCTAGATCAATGGAAGAGAATGCAGAGCCCAGAAATAAATCCAGGTGCCTCTGGTCAATTAATATTCAACAAAGGGGGCAGGAGAATAAAATGTAGTAAAAATAGCCTCTTTAATAAATGTTGCTGGGAGATCTGGACAGCTACACCCAAAATGAAACTAGACCACCAACTTACACCATACGCCAAAATAAACTCAAGATGGATAAGAGACTTAAGTATAAATCATGACAGCATAAAAGTCCTAGAGGAGAACATAGGCTAGAAAAGTTCAGATATCTGACATAGCAGTATTTTCACTGATATGTCCCCTAGAGCAAGGGATATAAAGGAAAGATTAAACATTATTTAAAAGCTTCTGCACAGGTAAAGAAAACATCAGTGAAATAAAAGACAAACAACTATATGGGAAAATAAATTTGCTAATGATACCTCAGACAACAGTTTGAACTCTAAAATACATGAAGACTCCACATCTAAAGACAAACAATCCAATTTAAAAATGGGCAATGGACCTAAGCACACACTTCTCCAAGCACGGCATACAGAGGATCCATAGGCATATAAAAGGATGTTCAACATCGGTAGCCATCAGAGATGCAAATTAATACCAAAATGAGATACCACTTCACACTGGTGAGAATGGCCATCATTAACAAAATCAACAAACAACAAGTGTTGGTGAGGTTGTTGAGGAAAGGAAACCCTAGTACACTGTTGGTGGGGATGAAGACTGGTGCAGCCACTGTGAGAAACAGTATGGAATTTCCTCACAAAACTAAAGATCGAACTGCCTTTTGATCCAGTGATTCCACTGATGGGATTATACCCTAAGAATCCTGAAACACCATTCAAAAGAACCTATGCATCCCAGTGCTCATAGCAGCATTATTTACAATAGCCAAGTGCTGGAGACAGCCTAAGAGCCCATCAGTGAGTGAGTGGATCAAAAAACTGTGGTACATTTCCACAATGGAATACTGTGCAGCAGAAAGAAAGAAGGAAGTCTTACTATTTGCAATAGCATGGGTGGAACTAGAGAATATTATGCTAAGTAAAATAAGCCAGACAGTGAAAGACAAATACCATATGATTTCGCCTATAAGTGGAACCTAATCAACAAATGAGCTAAAAAGAACCAAAGACATGGAACTATAGAACAAACTGACAGCAAGGGGGGAGGGAGATAGTTGGGGAAAGAAGGGGACCATGTACAAAGGGCTCATGAACAAGGACAATGGGGTATGGATTGTCTTTGGCAACAGAGGTTGGACAGGGTGGGGAGAGCAATGGGGGGAAATGGAGAAAACTGTCACTGAACAACAATAAAATAAATAAATTTAAAAAGTAAGAAGCTGTAGACTGGATAATAAATTAAATTTTGGGAGCATGAGCTCAGATCTATTCGGAAAGATATACTTCCCAGTTGCTTTTCCTCAAGCCATTTGGTATATTCCAGAATTATTTCTAACCCAATAGCTCTTAAACCTCTTGAGATCATATACAATTTTAAGAACTTGCTAAAAAGCTTTGTATTTTTCTCAGACGAATGCTAGTGTGCATATTTCTGAAACATATATGTGCATATATATGTTGGGAACCTCCCTGCCTGGTTTCAGAAGCTGTAACCCCCCTATTGATAAGGCTGAGTGAGTGACCTTGGGACCCTAAGCCACTAAGAAGACAAAGCTTATCTCCCTGGCAGGGGTGCTGCCTCTGCACCCTTTACTTCATCCTGCCTAGTCCCCAGTGCATGACCCGTTAGCCAATGACCGGCAAGATTCCTCAGGGATGGATGATAGGCACAATCATGGGGGGCTCCCAGGGAAGGACTTGGGAGGCTATAGTAAAAAGGGGTGATGGACCCTCGCCCCTCGGCTTTGACATAGCCTGAGTCCTCATTTTGTCTGCAAGAAGTCTCCTAATCTCTTGGCTGCCTTACTTCCCCTGCCTGACTTAAGCCTGAAACAATGACAGAGGGCAGTGCAGGCCTCTGCCAGAAAGGGCAGGTTCCCTGGCCCAATCAGGCCTAAGAAAGAATACATAAAATCCTGTGAAACCTGCTTTGCTAACAATGCTCTCAATTTTCTGGTAAAGGTCCAAGAAGGAAATGAGTTCGTTTCCCAAAGTTTTGTAGCCCTTTAGCTAACAGACCCTGACTCAAAATAAGCCCTTGTAGTTCTTTGTATGTTATCTATTGTTTGATCTTTACTGCCTGACAGTGATTAATGAGCTTTACCTGTGTTCCTGTGCAAACTGAACCCAATAAAAGCCCATTGAGGAAAAGGCTCTTGGCTGTTCTCCTTTAAGAGATTGACCACCTTTCCTCCCCAAGCAGATCATGTCTTGGTAGACTTATTCTCACCCATGGTGGCCGGGAGGGCCCTGAGGGTGGAGCGCCCCTCAACATGTATATACATACATACACATATATACACTGCATATATGTATATACATGTATATACATGCGTATACATACATATACATATATACGTGTGTGTGTGTGTGTGTGTGTGTATTTATCGGAAGCATTCAGGAGCCTCTCCAATGATTTGGGGCTAATCCCATTTTTACCTAATTCAAAATCAGCTCTCCTCATTTGCGTGTCTAGTTCCTTGTGTGGCAGGGCTCTGGTGATTTTGGAAGTTGTTGGTTACCTGGAGAGAGTGAGGTGCCTGAGTGAATAGCATCAAAGAGAGAAAAGATGTGGAGCACATGGAAAGTGGAATTGAGCCATAATCTTTGCATTTCCCACTGAAGCTTTAAATATATCTGCAGTCTCCACTTTAATCAAATAAGTTTCATTTAGAAAGGAAACAGCACACTTTTTTCTTTATAAAATCCTGATTTTATTACTTCTTGATTATTTTTCTTTTTAAAGGAGAAATACAAACCATACATTACAGGCGCCTCAGATTGACAGCTTAACTTGAATCACACTAGGATTCAGGTATTTCAGGCTGGTGGGATGGGTCTGACAAGGGTCTGTTGGCAGCAAGGACTAAGAGAGCCCATTTGAATTGATCTCATCACAAAGAGAAAAGAGTTGGTTTGGGCGACATGCCAGATTTAAGGGTCAAGTGTGATTTTAATACAGTACGGTAACAGCCAATCATTGCCCTGCCACTCCTAGGGCTTGTGCCTGACCCAAGTTGAGAGATGAGAGTGAATAGTATGCTAAAAATCTGATTCACTAAAATCTCTGTAAGGCATTGCAGCAGATTTTGGTGGTGCCCCAATCCATATACTTATTGTGAACACCAGTGACTTCCTGCCTGAGCACTTTTTTCAGGAGCAAAGGAAGCAAACTCAGACTATGAGCTGGACAAGCTAGAAATGCCAGAAAGTTAATACCCATGGAAGCAGCCCTCAGTCAATGACAGAACAGAATTTGGTGAGGAAGCAGCCCTTAGCAGATGATGAGTACCTCCCTCATCCCTTCAGGTGGGATACTTCTGAGGCATGTTCTACACTGTCTCCCAAAGTCCTCCAGAAAGACTGGGCTCAAGGATAGCTGGCTTGATACACACCCTCTGTGAGCTTTCTTCCCACCACTTACTTTTCTTACTTCCTTTCCACTGTTCCTGGGGTTGCCTCCCAAATACGAAACTGCTCGCACTTTCGTCCTTGTTTCAGAGGCTGTTTCTGGGGGGAAGCTCAATACCAAGACAGGTATTGAGTATACAAGGCAGCACAAGTTTGGAACCAGGCAACCCTGAATTCAAATTCCTTCTCACCAGTGGCAGTGAACAACTTAATTTCTTTAAGACTGTTTCACCTATGAAATGGGGATAATAGTATTGACTTCACCAGGACAGTTTATTGAAAAGATATTGAGAATGCATGTGAAGTATTGTGCACCAGGGCTTGTACATAGTAGGTGCTTAATAAATATTGACTATTATCAATTACATATTTATAATATTGTTCATGCAGCATAGTGCAGGTTGAAGGCAAAGCTGTTTTCCACACTTGCAGTGACTGCGGAAGGAGGTTTGGAAGATGTGCTGTAGAGGCTGGGTGTCTGATGAGAATATGCAGTTTAGTCTCGTAAATGACTTAAGAGGAAACATTGCCACAGAAACATTGCTTTTATTATGTTTATGAACTTAATTTGCTTTCTTAGGGTCTTTCATATTGGGGTTGTTCCCTTTGCTCCCCTTCACTCCCCACTCCTAGGCAAGATGATAGGTAAATTCTCTGATCACAGTGAAAGAGAATTTCTTTCAGCCACACTGAGGCAGGCTGAAGGATTTCACTCATTCTCTCATCCCAATCAATTAGACTGCCAGGTTTGCTGGCAGTGTTTCAGGCTTTTCAAACTGCCTAAGCTTCCAGGGTGGGATATAAATGATGGGCCACTTGGCTAAGCCGGCAGACAGCAGAGATGATCCGTGTTGCCAGGACCCTGCAGGTGCAGCCAGATGACCATGGTTATAGAATGTGCTTCTGCTCTTTTCACTATTTTCCTCCAGCTCAAAATCAAGGGCCTATGTGCACAATCTTCTTCTACTTATTTAGACACTAATAAACAAATTTCTCCCCAGTTCAGCAGATGTATGCATAAAAACATGATTTTTATGCAAAAATAACTTTTAAGAGTGGATAGTAGAGCAGATAGAAGGGACCCAGCAACCTTGGCACACCTGGCCTTAAGAACAATAGCCCCAAGGCCTGTGAACCTCATCTGTCTCATGGGAGAAAGAAAAACCTTTCTGTGACCTTGTCAGCTGGTCTTAAGTTCATGCAGGGGATTTTCCCAAGAGGGTCCCATTTCATGTGTCTGTGGTGTCTGAAAAATTTGTTGATATTAACACTTTAATGCTGATCTCTGAGACACTTCATTAGTACCCCTCAGGGCCATTTGCATTGAAGTGATTTAGGTTTATGTCTTAGTGTTAAACTGTGAGCTCCTTGAGGGCAGAATTCAGATATGATTTATTTGTGTGTGCCCAGAAGCCAGTATAGATCCTGCCTAGGGTTGCCAAATTTAGGGGGCAGGGGGAGGAAATATTGTTTATCCAAAATTCAAATTTAACTGGCATCCTGTTAAATTTGGCAATGCGATCCCTGGCATATAGCACATCTCAGTAAATATTGGTGAGTGCGGGAAGGAATGAATGACTAGAATTGTTCCAACAAATGGAGAAATAAACTGGTAAAAACAGGGATTGACCATGTAAAAGATACTCACCTAAGTTATACCTAACAATCACAAAACATCAAAACTATGTCTGGTTAACGTTCTACCTTTGAAAATCTGACAGTCTGGTCTTGACTTGAGAGGCATTTTCTATCCATGCCTCCTCAGTCACTTGCACTTAGTGTCTGTGTGGGAAGAATACTAATCTTCTATTAAGGTGTTTCGTTCCGATAATTTTACATCTTAATTCCACACATCTCCGATTTCATGTCTGCCTAATGGTTTATTAGTGCATACCAGTTGTACAAGAAAATGGACATTGGATGGTGTATGGGGTTCAGTTATTCTGAAGCACAACCATCTCTGCATCTTCCTTTAAACTTCCAACAATGTGCTTTCACTCCAGCTGAACGTTGGGGTTTTGGGTAAAGTCATCCACTTTGATTAAGCCATCAGGGCCAATTCTGTTTGGGAGAGATATATGCCTGGGGTTACTTCCTTTAACAATTATTCTTAAGAAAGACTTTGTAAACTCTCTGGGTGAATTCTGCTGCTCAGGGCTCCCACCCTCATCACTCACTTGTTCTTTGAACTCTTGACTGTCTGCTCCTCCTCCTCCACTCCTACCCCACTGGTGCAACCTGAACACGAGACAGCATCACCTGGAGGCCTTGTTCAGACACAGATGCTTGGGCCCTTGCCTCCCTCGTATCTAATTAGGCAGGTTAAGCGTGTAGCCTGAGGAAGTGCATTTCTAACAGGTTTCCCAGTGATGCCCTGCTGCTGGTCTTTGCAACACGCAGAATCTCTGTCCTGTACCATTCCTCCCTTTCCTTCTCCCCAGCTCTTTCGGATCCTTATCTCTTGTCCTGCACAGTAGATCTCTGTTCCCAGAGCAGTATAATACAGTAACCTCCGTTTGCCTTGGCTTGCTAGATTTATTTTCCTCCTCCTCTTTCCCCTTCAGTTGGTAAACGTTTACTTACACTTCCTGTTCAATGTAGGCCAGCATTCGGCTGACATGTGATGCAGAGATCTCCCCGTCCACTTCAGCAATATACGTGTAGAGAAACTGGAAGGTGCTGAAAGGGATCCGGGCAGGTCCACTATCATGGTCAGATGATAAAACTTCACATGCTATCTTGAGAGTTTTCGAAATGGTCTATAAAGCCATAAGATTAAATCAGGAGATAGTCACTATTCCAGGCTAGATTCCTAGGACCAGTTTAGATATGAGAAAGGAAACAAAAAATTTGCTCTCATAAAATGAAGGGTGAACAGTATAATATTATGGCAAGTTTTAATTTTTTGTACCCAAATGTTATTTAATTCAATCAGATAATCTTGGTCTGCTGGGTATCTTCTTTTTTTTTTCTTTTTCTTTCTTTGTTGGAGGGATACTGTCAAGAAATTAAATTTATAAACTGCTCAATACTTTAAAATCTTTATTATTTTAATCAGAACAAACTTACTCAACAAGAATTGGATTTGCATTCTACAAAATTGAAATGATTTATTATTCTTATTGTTGTCCCATCTTAACTCCAAGGGCATGAAGTGATTAGTGTAATGAGATACTTGGGGCAAATGCCACCGAAAGGGGGGAGTTGGGGGGAGAGTAGGTGGAGGGTAATGCCCCTGGGGAGATAAGAGTTGCAGATTCAGGAAAACTGATCATCACAATGAGCCTAGTTCTTCTAAAACATGTGGATCTATATAATCAGAACTACCCAGTACATTATATGACACTGGCCTTGTAGTTGCTGGGAAAAACTAGATAATGATGAATGCTAGAAGTTTTCATGGAAGGGTTGCTACAGAAGCAGATATGCCTTACAATGAAACTTGGACATTAAAGTATCGTGTTCAGAATGGAACTTTTGCTTGTCTTTGTCTTTAAATAAAAACTACATTTTAAATAGTGAAAGAGTTGTGAAATGATGGGATAAAGGAAAGAAACGATTCAAAGAAAGGATTGTTTCGCTCCGAAGTGGCAAAGACAGGTCAGCTTATATACTACGGAGTTTAATGAAAACAGATGACAAGCAGCTTCTCCTCACACACTCTGCAGGGATCAATGACAAGTTAGTCCTAAGCGGTGAACTGGGAGAAAGGACCAGCAGCTGCTGGAGTGCCCCAACCGGTTGGCCAGTGCTGTTCTTCATTTGCAGTTTCTGTTTGCTGTTGTGCTCTCCTCCTCTCCCTGCGTGTCAGGAATGTCTGCATGGTGTGTCTTTAACTGTGGTGTGTGCTCCCCTGGGATGTAGGTCTGTGTGTGCAGCATATGAAGATGCTGAATCCACTTGACCCAGCTTCCTAGGGACCCAGTTTTACCTGGTGGCAGATAATTTAGACATTTTTTGTATTAATTAATTATAATTGATCTAATATTTAAATATTTTTACATTTTCAAACATTGCTATTTTATGAAATAGAATCTTCAAAGTCTATGAGGTTTAAAATGATATGCTACGTGATGTCAAAGAAATTGTAGGTTTTCAACAAGCCGCTTTCATTTACTTTGGCCCTTGGGAGTCTTCTCCTAGCAATTGCTGTGAAGCATGACTGAGGCAGTGTGCGGGGCATTACCATGGAGGAGGATGGGGGGCCAGGCATCCAAGCAGCTGGGTGAGAGGCTGTCAGTGAGGATGGAGAACATGCGTGTAAGACGAGGTCAGCATGACAATGGTTTTGGGTAGATGTGCAAGCATGTAGAACTGACCTCCTTAACATCCATCCGTAGTTCATTCTCTCTGCTTTTCGTAGAACAACAGCAAGCCCTACTCCCATACTGCCTTTGTCCTGTTGTCCTCCTCCTACAGTTTCATCCACATTGAGGTGCTGTTACGATATGACTTGTGTCTGCCCAAAGCTCATATATTGAACCCCAACCCACATCTGGAGATAGAGCCTTTGAAGGGTAATTTATGTTAAAATGAAGTCACTAGAGTGGGCCTTAATCCAGGAAGTCTGGTCTCCTTATAAGAGGAGGTAATTAGTGCGGGGTGGGGAAGAGAGAGAGAGTGAGGGGAGAGAGAGAGAGACGATACATACATACACAGAGAAACAACCATGTAAAGACAGAGGGAGGCATTGGCCGTTTACAAACCAAAGAAGACTGTCCTCAGACACACCTCGATCTCAGATTTCCAGCCTCCAGAACTGTGAGGAAATAAATTTTCATTGCAAGCCTCCCAGTCTGCAGTACTTTGTTATAGCTGCCCTAGCGAACTAGTACAGAAGTTTTCTACGCCAAACATCTTTTACCGATTATTTAAACAACCTTCAAATTCTATTGCCTTCATAACATTTTAAAATATCTTAAAAGATTTAATAAATGGATGAGTAGATAAAGAATTCTCTTGCCTGGAGCTTTTTGGTAAACTTAAATAAATTTAAAGTAAACAGAAATCTGCATTCTGATGCACAAGATACTTTGGCCAGATAGGCATTCACTTCATAGAGATAGCCTTTCAGCATCTCATGAGCCTCATTTTCAAACTTAGAGGTGAAAGGGTCAGAAAGTGAATTATTTGCCAATAAACTATGTCATTCTTTCCAGTGAACACAATTACAGATCTCTTTGTATAATTGGCCTCAGTGGAACAGGGGGTGCTAAAGTCTATTCTAGAAGAAGGGTGTGCTGAAAGAGAAGAGATCGTGGCTGGCTGGTGAGTTGGCAAAGAAAGGAAGGATTTCCAGGCTTGCCTCTAAAGATACATGGATTAACTAGGATGCAAACCCTCCTGTACCTGGCAACATCCTGACCACTCCCACATTTAAGTTCCCTACAGTAGTCTACCATGTAACAAATGGGTATAACACTGTTGGTTCCTGGATTCACTCAGCACCCTTTATTTGCAGACTAGACCTTCAGGCTGACTTCACTTCTGGGTGTTCTTTGACATGGAAATGATGAGGGGCAAAGCCATCCACCTCTGGACCTCTCAGAATTGGAGGGGATCCATTCTTATCCAGAGCCAGGCCTGAGGGTGTCTCAGTGGAAGCAGAGAAGGGGGAACAGAATTACAGAATGTTAGAGATGAAGGAACATCTCATTTAACCTCATCATTTGAGCAGGGAGGTAGAAAGATACAACTCACTTCGTGGCTTCCCCTCCGCAGTTCGGGAGGCAGCCACAGCAAAGGAAACCTAGCAGCTGCACAGTGAGCTAAGCAGAGGGAGGGTTGGAGTGTGGCTTTCCAAAGTCACTCTCGGTTACTGTGAGGCATGTGGACAAGGAGAGGACGCAGACATCTCACAAGGTGCTTGAGGGGCTGTGCAGTGACGGATGAAGCCAGGGAGCAGATGAGGGAAATCTGGAAGACAGTCAAGGAGCCCTGAGCACCAGCGACAAGGAGCCCGTGGGGACTATTGTACCACAAGAAAAGAGAGACCAAAGACATAAGTTGCAAACAGCTAGCGACCACAAGGATGAGTATTTACTTCCAGGCAGATCCGAGGTGCCAGAGAGGACCACGGGTTGTGGGCAACCTTTCACTTGGGTGTTCTAAGGTCCTAGAGTCACCCCTTTCCTAGTATCCTACTACACTCAAATGCCATCTTTTATTTTTAGTCAATTGATTAAAAACTTTTTTCAATTACAGCTGATATTCAATATTATATTAGTTTCAGGTGTGCAACATAGTGGTTAGATACTTGTATAACTTATAGAGTGATTCCCCTGGTAAGTGTAATACCCACGTGACACCATGCATAGTTATTACAATATTCTTGACTATGTTCCCTGTGCTGAACTTTGCATCCCTGTGACTATTCACTGCCCATTTTCAGCTGCCATCTTAAGGAGAGGAGAAGTGAGGAGACACCTGAAAGACTGGACAATTTACCTGAAAGCTGTTTCAGTAATTGCATCAGACAAAACATTCTGTATTGGATTGAATCTGCTCATTTTCTTACTCCACTCTTTGTGGGTGGGGTAGATCGGGAAAATCGGAATTAGCTACAGGAAAAAAAAAGTAATTCCCCCACCCTCCTGACATCTCTGAATGTGGTATAAATTTGTGACTCTATGAGACTTCAGTGAAACTGTCCGTTTTTTATTTTCCCTTCCGTGATTTTCCCCAATCCTTGGGGCTGTTTCCACAGAAGAGCGATGATGCTGAACGGCAGCTTACCTGCCCCTCTGCTGCCCTTCCCTCTTCGCTCTGGAGGAGAGTGTTTATTTCTTATGTAATGTTGCCGTAAAGAACAACAGAGACAAAAAAACAAAAAACAACCCACAAATGGCCTCGTCTCTCCTCCTCTCTAAAGAAATGAATATGATAAAAGTTTCAGGGGAAACCCATCTTCCCAGAAACAAAAATCTCAATGTACATTTCAAGCCTATTTGAGAAGAAAGAATAAGATCATGATTAAACATGCTCAATGATTCAAACTATACCTTTTCTTACGATTTGGTTTTGGCAGAGGTGATAATTTTCCCATTAACTTTTTAAACTTGTATGTATTTCAGGGATTTTTTTAAAAAACCATGTTTCTGATGAATTCTCATTTAAGTTATAGAAGTATCTTTTTCTCTAAAACAGTAAGATGACTTTTTCAACTGTAAACCCAGTCGGATTTGGAAAAGGCATGCGTCTGTATGAGTGTACTACTTCCACGGTGAGGTCGGGAGGGTAAGTCTAGACACAGTCTCCTTTCTCCTTTCTGGCTCTCTTATCGCTGATGTTTTATCCAATTATATTTATGGAGTAGTTTTATATAAAGCTGCAACTCTTCTTTAAAATCCTCCCATTGATATATCTTCTAGGTATCTGGAACCCACGTATAAGCAAATCTTATTCCACAGCTGGGTCTTGGTTATCAAAGGGAACATGAATGGAGGGGGTAAAGTGGGTGTGGAAATAAATTTCAGTGCAATGATTGCAAATCATAAATAATCCAAAAGCCACATTTTAGTCAACCTCTCCCCAGAGCCTGATGACAGCTTTCTTTTCTCTTTCCTCCTAACCCTGGCTTCTGGCTGATGAGATGGGAAACTGATTCAGACAGGAGAATGGGTGGATAAGAAAGGGCACAGCCCCGGAGAGCTGACTGTGTACATAGATGTACTGCCCTTCCGGGCCCAAAGAGAGACTTCCCCTTAAGGACAAAAAGCATTAAACCAACTTACAACACCAACAAAGCTGCAAGCAAGGGCTAAAAACTTCAGCCACTCAATCTCCTCCGTGAATCGGCCCACATTTATCACTTTATTTAACAGCTCTGGTGGGAGACTCAGCTCCTTCCACATCTGGGCCAGCTCACTGACATGGATAATCAGTCTGCCGGCCACCTGCAGGGCAGTAGACAAACACAAGACAGAGAATGAGCGATAGGATAAAAGCATGCCCTGAGCAACGCCTGCCCAGGAAAGGCCCTGTGTTCTCCCAGTACCTAGAAAGAGATGGGGGTGTCGGGGGATAAACAGGGCTCTGATTGGCAGCTATCTTGGAAAGGGTAGAGAAATACTCAGCCAATGAAGAATATGCTAAGATATAATTTAATCATTTTAACTTCAGGTGTCAGAATTATGAGAAAAATGTACACTTATGCTATCTATATTTTTTCTGATGCTTTTCTTATCTGCTGCTTCAGTCCTGGGTGGTTTCTATAAGGCAGATAGGGCAGCCTGAAATGAAACCAAGCAGCAGAGGACTGTTTGAGACCAACGTTTGTGGTGACACTAGAACTAGGTGTTAAATCTCTTGCCTCTAGACTTCATTCAGTTCCTTGTGCTAGACCTCACACGCACCCCTCAGCCTTTCCCTGGAACAACATAGGGTCTATGTCTGGATGCTTCCTGTTGCTTGGCCCCTGTTACCTCGGACCTCTGCCATGGTACTGGGTGGTTAAGAGGAAAAGGGACCAAATGGCCAGCTGTTGGCCAACAACGCGGTAAGGGCACAGATGCCCCAGTGAAGCGTTACTACACCTTCCCAGGCCCTCCGATTCTAGCAAAATGCTGAGTCTCTGGCTAAGTCAGTCCCAAATCACCCCGAACTGCTCTGTCCTGGATTCTAAAGCAGGGTCCCATGGTGCTAAACCATATTTCCTCATCCATTCTGCAGGCAGCCCCCAGGATGATGTGGCAATGGAGAGAGCCAGAGTTATCCTGAAGATTATTAGGCTCTGTCCATCCACACCTGGAACAACCTGGGAACTACAATATGCCCTTCCCCAAACTGTGATCTTGATCAGTAAGGGAGACACCATCAAGGGATGTGGACTTGCAAAAATACTTTTTGGCAGAAGGGATTAGCATTTCATGGAGTCCCTGGACATTCTGTTCACTTCAGGGAAATCTGGGATGATCCCACTGACAGCTCAGCTGACTGCCCATTTCAGTATCATTCCTGTTTCCCTCAGGGAAGAGTTATTTGCAGTGCATCGTTTAGTGAACTTTAGGATGATCCTAAGCCACCAGCAAGCTTTTCTGGGGTATGGTGGTCTTTTATCTGTACGTACTGGCCGTGACATTGTACCCCCATTTCTGCTCAATGCTGCAGTACGACCCTTACCCTAGAATGCAGGATCTTCAACAACTCAGGTGTAAGTTCCACAAAGTTAGATGAAGCACCTGGAGGAATGTCTCCGTTGGTCAGAGCTTCAAAATAACTACAAGAAAAAAGTTTCTTCATTGAGAGCACATATGCAAGGAAATTCTTGCTTGTAAGGAATTAAATATACAAGGTCTGTCCAGAAGCTATCCAGCCATGTAATATGAAAAATAGAGATATTTATTGAAGAAGATACAAGAAACATCATACACAGGACAATGACATCTCAGTCCCCTTCAAAGTAGGCACCTTGGGATCTCCACAGAGTTCCCCCAATCACCATCAGCGGCCCTGTCATATTTTCCTGAGTTTCATTGACGGTCTGAAATCTCTTCCCTTTCAAAGGTGATTTTAGTTTTGGGAAAGGCCGGAAGTCACAGGGAGCCAAATCTGGGCTGTAGTGGGGCTGAGTCACCTGGGTGATTTGATGTTTCGCCAAAAAACTCTGCATGAAGCGTGATGCATGAGCAGGCATATTGTCATAATGAAGCTGACAGTCACCAGTTGCCCATAGCTGTGGCCTTCTGCATCATCCAAATAGCTTCCAAGGAGTAATGTTCAGACTTAACACAAAATTTGATGCAGATTCATTGCTCTACTCACTCATTCTGAATGGGATGGCCACACAGTGCACATGCTCACCCAACGATGTCTACCACCCCCGCTTACTAGTACAGTGAAGTTGTCATTGTTCACGCATGCGCATTCTAGTCCACTCTCCTTGGCTGTCAGGTTACATCGATGTCACGTAAACAGTTCTCATTCTATTAACAGTGGCTGGACATTTCCCGGACAGACCTCACATAGTTTCTCTTGGAAATTCTTTGTGGAGTTCTATGCTCTAAAATGCTGCAGGTCTGTAAGTCACATGAAACCGTCTGCTAAGAGTTTTTCAGTGTCTGAACGGATGGAGAGTGCTGTTAGGTCCTGCTGTCCTTTTTCACTGCAGTTGAACTACAGACTGACTCTTCATGGATAGCTAAAAAAATTATAGCACACGATACAATACAGGAGCAAGCAAGATAGAAGAATGGAGTGTTTTCTTACATAAATGTCAGGGATAATACCAAGAAATGTCATTTTTCTTGGTATAAAATAGCAGCACAAGAACAACAACATGAGGTTTTAAACTATTGTATAATATAAAGCAGTGTGCCTGAGATGCCAAAAAAAATCAGTCTTCTGACACTGAAGTTCAAGCTCAGAGGTAATGCGTAAAATTTAGAATGCAGAACTAAACAGGCCTCATTATAGCAAAGCAACCCCATTTCTGTCTCTTTTTGTGAGCAATCACTGGCTTATTTTCATTCCATTTATAAAAAGCTTCATCGCGGCCCAGCCCAGGAACATGAGCAGAGTGTCCCAGAGCCTCTGGGAGGCTCCTCTTAGATCGCATTGTGTGCCCTCTCCAGGTTCCACACCTCTTTCCCACCACCCACTCAGTCCACCTACTCAACCTCACCTTCTCCCTTCCCCCAACCCACCAGCTCGGATCAAAAACCTCTCTTCCTCCCCTTTCCCACTGGAACGCTACTATGGAGGCCATCAAACAGCAAAAACAGCCTGAAAACCATCTGGGAGGTCTGGTTAGCTCCCAACTCCTGCCTCAAGTCCCCGATCCCCAGTTTCCAAGAGGCACTTTGTCTAAAAAGCGATTTCAAAGCTGAGAGAATTTCTGTACAAAGCTGTTTCAATCTGGCCAGCAGCTACTGTATAAACTCCTTCCATTGAGCAGCGGGGACCCTCCTGACAGAGGGCACCTGCATTCGAGGCACACTGTTTTCAGCCAGCCCAGGTGCTCTCCAGTCCTATCACTCTGTTTTGCGTCATTCCTCCAGAATGTAATGTGTACTGTGTGGACAAGTCAGTTCAAAGAAACACGAAGGAGAATAACAATTTCCCCAATGACAAGATATAAAAGGTCACTGGTTGGGCAAGATCAAGTTTTAACAGCAATGGAGGAGGGAGTCTCAAGAAAGTAGTGAACTAGTCCCACAATTAATTCACCCAGTGAGCTGATCACAACCCTCCCTTAGGTGCACTGCTGTCAGCTAGTGGTGATGCCGGAGACTGAGGCCAGGCTTTATAGGGGCAGAGCCCTGCCAAGTTCCAGGATTCTGAACTTTTCTTTCCCCTGGAACAGTGGGCTGGGGTGCGAGGATGGGTGGAGTGTGCGTGTCCTGATGTGAGGTGATAATCTGACTTACTGATTGCCCTGGGACACTTTGCCTGTTGCCCTGGCGTCCTGTTGCTCAGTCTGGTTTCCTTAAGGGCATCTCATCTCCACCCAGTTTGATGGATTTATGTGTAGAGTTTAACGCATCAAAGAAATGAGAGAGTTGAACATCACAAAGATTACGCTAATCAGCCCCAACTCCCAGGGTGCAGCGATGACAACCTCCTCACAGTCTTCCAAGACCTTCCCTCCTCCAGCCCCTATCTCCACCTCCAATGGAAACCAGGGCTGCAGGTGAGAAAGGAGTACATACTCAGCAGCCCACTGGATGAGATCCTGTGGCTGGGTCCGAAGGGCGGCTTTGGTAAATTGCTTCAGCAAGTCAGGCAGCTCTGGGGGAATGAGTATTTGTTCATCCATCTGAGGCATTGATTCGTTGGGCTATTGGCAAAGAAAATAAATAAATAAAATGGGAAACTTGGGATCTTAAAGTGACAGGAATCCTTGACAGGAGGGTACCCAGCCTCTTCGATACTCTCAGTACTGGGGTAGTGAACTCCCCAGACCAGACACATGCATTCTGTTGTTCCACAGCTCTGAAGTTAGAATGTGGTTTTACTAACCCTTGCTTTTTGAGAAAAATTCTGTCCTTTAACATTAAAGAACGTACAGAATACTCTTTCATTTAAAAAGTACAGATCAACAAGAAATAAGCAAAAAAAAATCTTCTATTGATATCAGCCCAAATATTGAGCATCCGCTTCCAGAATATTATGAATATAATATTTATTTGTGTATACCAAAATAGGGTCATACAAAACAGCTCATTAACTCCACAGAATATCATGAACATCTTCCATGCAGTGCAACTCTTATTGGCCAAAAAAGAGTGGAGCAAAATTTATTCTGCGAATCCTCTATTATTTGGCTTTAGGTTATTTACAAATAAAAATAAGCAGTAACTAGTCATTCGATGAACATCTCTCTTTACATCTATATGTACTTATCTACTCTAATTGTAAAAGAGAAAATTCGTACACTTCACTGAAACAAAAATTTCCAGGACATGTTGCAACGAAATATGAAAATCCATACATACTCTATGCACAAACAACACATGAAAAGATTTTGTCTGCATTTAGTATAGAAAGAGTCTAGGTATGCTGAAGAACCCTCCCTCAAAACATGCCTAGATGTAGACAAATCCCAGCAAACAATACCTTTCAAATTGCCTTGTGAAGTTGCAAGAAAATGAGGGAAATTGGCAATTGCTCAAATAAAGTGAGTAAAGTAAGCAAATGACAAAATTAGGGGCAAGTGTCAATGCCAGGAACTTGAACCTTTCAGACAAATGGGCAGGCAAGTTGGGAACACACCAGATCTGGGGCCCCCAAAATGTAAACTGCTGAACTGAAGGACTCTCAAACCACTGTCCCCCCTTCCACTTTGAGATTCTCCAAAGTTCACACACCCTTAGTGTGAAAGGGTGGGGCTGAGAATATCTGCCTATTGGCAGGGGGAAGTAACACAGAAATCTGATTCCATTGTTGCTTCTTTTGAGGGGTGAGATAGTCTCCTACAAATCTATAGCCACAAACTAGGTCTATGGTTTACATTTATACCACCCACCAGCCATGGCTTGTGCAATACTGGTTTGATTCCCAGTCAGGGCACATGCCTGGGTTGCAGGGCAGGTCCCCAGTAGAGGGTGCACAAGAGGGAACCACACACTGATATTTCTCTTTCTCTCTTTCTCCCTCCCTTCCCCTCCCCTCTCTCTAAAAATAATAAATAAAATCTAAAAAAAAATTATACCACCTACCAGCCTGGTTGGAAAATTCCAAGACAAAAAATTAAAGAAGCCTCAGTTTACTGGTACTCCATTATCTTTTACTTTACATTCTTTTATTTGGAGGAAGAGGATCATAGAGATCTTAATTTTAGACTTTAAAAAATTAAGTATGCACAGTAAAATTTCAAGGGTAATTACTCTAAAAGTAATATCACCACCAAACTAGCAAAGAATAGATAAGGAATTAGAAACAACCATAGAAAACAAAACACCGTGATCAATCAAATAGAAGAAAGAAAGGAGAGGAAAAGTGGATAAATAACATGATAGAAAAGAATCCATATATATCAGTAATAAGGAAGGAAGGAAGGAAGGAAGGAAGGAAGGAAGGAAGGAAGGAAGGAGAAGAGAAAAGAAGAGAAGAAGAGAAGAGAAGAGAAGAGAAGAGAAGAGAAGAGAAGAGAAGAGAAGAGAAGAGAAGAGAAAAACAGTGATACAGAAATTACCAGAGTGTATTTTTAAAAAATTCAGCTACAGGCACATCTGAAATGATGTAAGGACACGGAAAGACTGTAGGTAAAAGGACATATGATTAAATAGGCAAATGGTAACCAAAATAAAGTTAATGTAGACGTGTTAATACCAGACAAAAGAGACTTGAAAGCAAAGGCATTATTAGGAATTAAAAGAGTCACTACATAATGATGAAAGCTTCAGCTCGTGGAGAGGACAGCTACAGACATCACCATGCGTGAATGGCACCACGCTGGCTGGAAAGGCAATATACTGTTTAGGGTTGCATACATTTGTCACAATACTATAATGAAGAGCAACAAATGATAAAACACAAATTCAAAGTGGCTGTTATCTGAGTCAGGGCAGGAGAGGGATGTCATCAGGAAGATGCAACAGGGGTCCCAACACTATTAGTGGTGTTCTCTGTTTTAAGCTCAATGCTGGCTGCCTACATGTTTGTTTCATTACTTTTATGCCTATATTTACATTAGGAACTTTATCTTGCATGTATAAAATATTTCATAATTTAAAAAGTTACTAATACAAATTGATTGTCTCTGGTAAGTTTTCAATACATTTTATTTAGCAAAGGGCATTGCTTATTTTGTTCACATTGCCTGCAAATGTGTTTGTTTTTTAAATCATGGTAAAATCTGTATAACATGAAGTTGATAGCTTTAACCATTCTTAAGTGTCCAGCGGCATTGAGTACATTCACATTGTTGCACAACCATTACCACCATCGGTCTCCAGAACTTTTTTCATTTTCACATTTTCTGAAGATTCTTCCTCCATTAAATAATAATTCTCTATTTCCCCTCCCCTGAAATCCTGGCGATCACCATTCTGTTTTCTGTCTTTATGAACTTGACTACCCTAGGTACCTCATGTAAGTGGAATTGTAGAATACTTGTTCTTTCGTATCTGGAGTATTTCATGTAGCATAATGTACTCAGGGTTGGTCCATGCTGTAGCATGTGTCAGAATTTCCTTTCCTTTTGAAGCTGAATAATATCGCATTGTATGTATGCCCCACATTTTGTTTATACATTCATCTGTTGTTGAACATGTGGGTCATTTCAATCTTCCTGCTATTGTGAATATTGCTGCTCTGAACATGGGTATACAAATATCTCTGTGGGTTCTTGCTTTTAATTCTTTTGGGTAATATACTCAGAAGTGGGATCAGATGGCAATTCTAATTTTAATTTTTGGAAAACCTGTCATACTGTTTTTCACAAGGGCTCCACCCTTTAACTGGTCAGATATATTTTGACAGGGTCTTTCAGTTGTGCAATTCTTTGATTTCTATTCTGAAGGCACAGATGGCCTCATGTAAATGAAAAAAAGGCCCAACCCTAATGAAATAGGCTTCTATGACAACACTAATACTGATTACCCTTTCTCACCATAGACTAGACAAATAAAATCTTTACTTCACCCCATTACCTCTTCCAGCAAGTGTTCTGTGGTCTCTCATCCTTTTTGGCCAAGGAATCCCTACCCATGTAAATTCTACATGCCTATTTATTGTCCTTTCTCAATGTTCAGTTCTTCTTTAATCTCTTGCAACTTTTTCTGCTCTCACCATTCCATTGTTTCCTTAAAAGTCACCAATTATATCTGTTAACTTCTGATCGGTGCCAGATACCGTGTTCAGTATTTTGTATACATATTCTCACCTAACCCTTAAAATGTCCTTATGAGGTAGATTATATTATCAGCATTTTACAAATGATAAACTAAGAGAGAGAGAAAAACTTTTGAAATGACATGTAACTAATAAGTGACAGAGGTAGGATTTGAACACACAGTCGGAGGTGGGTAGTAGCCTGTTCAACATGACTGTCCTGTCCCTCTTGAGGCTTTCTCTTTATTTGATGGTAGACGCTATTCCTGCTTTTCTATTTTCCTCATGTCCTCTGTCACCATAACTTGTCTTCCTCCTTCCTCCTGCTCAACCAGAGTTCACAATCTTCCGGAAGCTGAGTCTTCAGCATTCTGAGCTTATGTCTTTCCGCTGCCCTTCTTGGAGAGCTCACATCCTCTCATGGCTTCATCTCCCACAAAACTGTGCTGACCTCTCACTTATGCTTCCATTCCACTCTTCCTCCTACCTCAAGGACACATCTCCACAAAAATTCACTCTCCCTCTCCCAGCTGAGTCTCAGATTTGTTTCTGAACACACCCTCACCATTTGCTCAGTCATTTGGCATCAAAGCCCTAGGGCCTTCCATTCTCTTCAATCTGTTGAATCTGTCACTAAATCCCATTGATATTTCCTTTGAAATATCCTCCCTTCTCTAGTTCCACTCCTTTTACTTTGACTCAGCTCCTCACCACCTATTGTGCAGCCTCTTAGCTGGTATCCTTGTCTCCGGTCATTCTCTGGTCTATTCCGGTCACCGTGTCTAGGTATATCCTCTATACCGTTGTTAATAGGTTAGAGAGCCCTCTCTTAAAGCAATTATATCCTGACTTTCAAGGTTCTCCATGATTCCATACATATGATTTTCAATTATAACTTTTCTGCTAGCACTTACACAAATTTCCAACACAAAGTTTACTGTGGCCTCTTTCCAAGAAATTATCCAGTCAAAGGTGAACACTTTCTCTTCTATTGTTAACAACCATGCTTTTCTCTTTTCCTCAGGATGTTGCTAATTCTGGTTTCCTCTTCCTTTTCGTCTATTCAAACCCTACACACCCTCAAGGTTTGTCTTGAGTCCATACTGTGCCACAGGCCTTCCTAGGAGACTTGAGTATGATCAAATATTATTTGTGATACATTCTACCTTTTACAGGTTTCTAAAGCTGAGCTTCCCACAAATGGTCATGGCAGAATAGGTTAGAGGTGTGCCCCAGAGATTGGTGGTTGTGCACATTTTTATAGTGATACAAAATTTACAACCATTTTACAACCATTCACAAATTAAAATAATTGAAAGTATGCTTGGACACTGTTTGGATCAGTCGGTAAACTTCCAGATTTCGGTAATTATTGTTTGTGTTCTTAAGGTTTTATGCAAAGCACCCACCATTAGAGCTGCTTATAGAGGATTTTCCCCTTTAACCACCATGTTAAAACTGTAATTCTGATTATTGCTTTAATTGCAATGTATTATCAGTTATAATCTTTTGTGAATATGTGTTCCTTTTTTAAAAAGATTTTAGTTTTAGAGAGCGAGAAAGGGAGAGAGAAAGAAAGGGAAAGAAATAGCGATGTGTGAGACACATTCACTGGCTGCCACTTGCAAGCCCCCCACCGGAGACCTCGCCCACACCCAGGCATATGCCCTGGACAGGAAATTGAACCAGCAACCTCTCTCGGTTTGTAGGCTGGCGCTCAACCCACTGAGCCGCACCAGCCAGGGCATGAATACGTGTTTCAAATATTTAGTTCTTTTATTTAATTTGCTCTTATTTTTCACATTATTTTCTCCCAATAAAGATGGTATATGTGCTTTCATCAAAATATAATTGATTTTGTTCATTTTTAAAATTATGATTTGAGCCCTGGCCAGTGTGGCAGCTCAGGTGGTTGGAGCACCATCTCATAGACTGGAGGGTTGTGTGTTTGATTCCTAGTCAGGACACATGCTTAGGTTGTGGGTTTGCCCTGATTGTGGTGAGTACAAGAAGCAACTGATGGATGCTTCTCACGCACATTGATGTTTCTCTCCCTCTCTCTCTCTTCCCCCTCTCGAAAATCAATAAACATATCTTTGGGTGAGTATCTTTTAAAAATTGTGATAGTTTACATGCACGTATATATTTATTTTTGGCTTTTGATGCAAAATATCCAAAATCTGATTCTTAATTGATTTTACAGTGACATTATTTGTTTATAGAAATGAACAATGTTTCCTTCTAAAAACAAATAATTATGGAAAATAATTTAATTGGTTCAGTAAAGAAAACTTCAACCATTAAAATCTTATGAAAACACCCTGGCTGGTGTAGCTCAGTGGATTGAGCGGAGGCTGTGGACCAAAGGGTTGCCTGTTCAATTCCCAGTCAGGGTACACACCTATGTTGCTGGCCGGGTCCCCAGTAAGGGGTGTGCGAGAAACAACCACACGTTGACATTTCCCTCCTTCTATTCCTCTCTCTAAAAATGAATAGATAAAATCTTTTAAAAATCTTATGAAAAACACTTTTCAAATATTTTAACTGTACTTGAGTATAAGGAATATTTATATTTTGTGAAAAGCTAGCATTTCACTTATTAAATTAAATGATAATACTTCCAAAATTACCCCTGATCTCAAATACTTACTTTTTCAAAAACTTTATGATTTAAAATTACTTAAGAAGATAGACCTTATTTCCTTTGAATATTGATTTATTATCGTCAGAAATGCCTATGTCTTCTTAACTACTTTACATGTTATATGTCTTCCTACCATAAAGTATAATTCAAATCTAAATATTAATAATTTTAACTATCTGATTATAGGTGAATACTTTTTAGAGATTCATAAGACATATGGACTTAAAAGTATAAAGTTAAAAATATATAAAATTAGAATTTAT
Organism: Glossophaga mutica; assembly: GCA_039655065.1. Taxonomy (NCBI): domain Eukaryota; kingdom Metazoa; phylum Chordata; class Mammalia; order Chiroptera; family Phyllostomidae; genus Glossophaga; species Glossophaga mutica. The sequence goes on along the minus strand of CM077304.1, from coordinate 120,317,393 downwards.
ATACAAAGTTAAGTCACTTATTAGGCAATATAGTAAAGGTTATTTTGAATTTGGATGTGTTTGCCTTGATCATTTTTTCCTTTCTCTGCCTAAATAACTTATTATCATTGAAGTTATCAAATGAATGAAACAACAGTGCCAGGTAAATTATGCCAGAGCCTTAATAGAAAACAACTATATTATACAGAGAATGTCTTAAGACAGTAATTCTTAAAGTTTTGGGCCTCAGCACCCCTCCACATTTTTAAAAGCTACTAAGGCCCTGACCAGTGTGGCTCAATTGGTTGGGCATTATCCCACAAAGCAAGAGGTCACCAGTTCTATTCCTTGTCAAAGCATATGCCTGGGCTGAGGGTTCGGTCCTAGTGTGGACCAAAAAGGAGGAGAGGCAACCGATTGATGTTTCTCACACTCTCTTTCTCCCCTCTCCTCCACTCTCTATAAATAAATAAATAAATAAATAAATAAATAAATAAATAAATAAAATCTTTTTAAAAAAGTTACTGAGGACCCTAAAGGATTTTTGTTAATGTGCATTATATCTATCAATATTTATCATTTTAGAAATTTAAAAACATTTATTTATTTAAAATGCAAATAATTTTTTACTTCTTAATATAAGGAATGTAATTTTTTGAAAAATATTAGTTTTCAGAAACAAAAAAAGTCCTTAATGAGAACTGAGACATGGTTTCATATTTTTGCAAATCTTTTAGTGTCTGGCTTAATAGAAAAAAGCTAGATTCTCATATCTGTTTTACATTCAGTCTGATCACACATCACGTATCTTCTGGAAAACTCTATCGTAGGGTCTGAAGAAAAAGAGAGTGAGAAAGACATATAATGTCTTTATATAACTACCAAAATAGTTTTGACTTCATGGACTCCTGACCCACCAAAGTCTCAAGGATCCTCAGAAGTCCCCGAAACCACACATTGAAAAGCAGTGTTTCTGAAAGTGTATGCAACCATATTTACAAACACAACAGTAGTTGACATCAGACTGGGTTCAAGAAGCTGATTAAAAGGTCACATCATTAAGAACTAAAGCCAAAATGTCTCTTACAATTATAGAATCACCCATTTACCAACCTGCCTGGGAAATGACATTTGGAACTAAATTAAGTAAAGGAAATAAGAGCAGTGCTACTCTGTAGTTAATACTAAGAAACTGCACTGATGACACTCTCTAGGAGACTAATTAATCAGAGCACTTCCTTGCAGAGTGATGAATCTGCAGGTGTTAGTGACGGTGTTTGGTTAAGACCACTAGCCAGAATCCCTTAAGAGGAATGCTTGGAAGAATATGCTTTGCCAAAAGTTACCAAAATAAACTACTCAGAATAAAGTATTTGAGGCACGTTTTACACTTTAAAACAAATCAGATTTTCTGGGTTGTCCAAGCACAACGGTCTCTGCATGGGTGGGAAGGCTGTGGTGACAAGGAGGTGGGAAGATTTCACTTCCTATCTGTTCTCCACGGCCTGAGCACCCAAGTGCAACTAAGACATTGTTCCTTTCACGTAGAGCTCTCATCTATGCATTTGCCTGTAGATGTTAATTCCATGTTAAAGGACGCTACTAAGAAAATCCAAGCTGCTGTGGTTCAGTCACTCTATTTTTGGCTTTATGCAAAGAAAGAGTTGATGTTCCTACCAAGGTACCAGCAAAAGAAAAGGTTTTTCTGGTGGACGGAAGATGGCGGCATGGTAGGAGGGAGCAGATTCCACTTCCTTCTACACTCGGGAGAAAAACCTGGCCAATTTACAGTAGAACAGAGCAGACAAGGTACAGTAACACAGCATAATTGAGAATAGGAGATCGAAAATTGTAGTGGACATTGAAAAACCAGTCGATAATGAGAACACTTCAGAACAACAGGAGCCCAAGGATCAGCGTGGAGACCAGTGCGGGTGAGGCCCCAGCCCCGGGCTGGCCGGGCCTGCCCTGGCCTGTCCCAGGGCTCTAGGGAGAAAGCTGGGTCAACTGCAGAAACCAGCTGAGCAATTCTGGTCGCCACCCCCCTCGCCCCCCCGCGTGACTTCAGACGGAGCAACCCTGGTACCCTGGCGCCAATGACTGCGGGCTGAGCAATCCTGGTCACGCGAGACTGCAGATAGCTGTGCCTGTGAACTGAGATGGCTGCATGAAAATAGGCACCCATGCGTGACCGCAGACGGTTGGGGTATCATAGGCACGAGCGAGATCACAGGTGCTTGCCACTGAAGACAGCTGTGGGACCATAGTCTCGAGCGCAAACACAGACAGCTAAGGGCCACAGGTGCGCAGGTGTGAGATGGCTGCAGGAGACCTGCAGGCCCCAGGAGACCACAGAAAGCTGTGCCAGGGCCAACACTGCCAGCTATCTGCGACCAGAGACCTGAGCTCACACCCATAAACTTGGGAAAGTGCGCGCACTCCAGGAGGCTCAGAAAACACACCTGAAGCCCTGTGCGGAGAGGCACCGGTTTAACTCTGGAGACCATAGCACAATGATGACTGAGTGCTGAACACAGAGAAAACCAGTTCTGTCACCCCTCAGCCATTGCAGCCAGCAAGACCAGAAAAACTGGCTCGGCAAGTTTAAAAACAGCAAGCGTTTTTTTGTTCGGTGTTTTGATTTTGTTGTTGTTGTTGTTTGTTTGTTTTTGTTTGTTTGGTTGGTTGGTTTTTAGTTTGTTTTTGGTTTTATTTGTTTGCTTGTTTTGTTTTTTGTTTGTGTGTCTATCTGTTTATATAATTGTTCTTAATTATTATTTCTTTATTATTTTTATCTTCTTTTTTACTCAACTCCTTTTACCTCTCTTTACTTCTTTCTTGTTTTATTACCTCTTCCTTTCTTTCCAATTTTATCTCTTCTACCTTCCTCTTTTTTTCCTTCTTCCTTTTGCATTTTTACCCCTCTTTTCTCTTTTTAAATACCCACAAGTGAGACAAAAAAAAAAACAAACAAACCTGAAATTGTGGAAAAAAAAAAAAACAGAGTTGGTCTCAAAAAGAGGGTATCCCAGTAGCTGAGACAGTGGAAGCTGTGAACACAGGATACCCAAAGGAGACTGCACCACTGAATCTCACAGGTATGCTACCACAGAAGGTCACACCATAAACCCAGGGAGATAGAACAGATCAATTTAAGAAGGTGAGGCTAACAAAAAGAGTCTTACAAACAATGGGAAGACAAAGAAACAATCCCCAAATGAAAGGAAAGGAGGAAGCCCCAGAAAGAATGCTAAATGAAACAGAGGCAACTCAACTATCAGATATTGAGTTCAAAGCAATGGTTGTCAGGAAGCTCCATGAGCTCTCAGTGAGCTACCAGAAACTACAGGGAAGCTATGATGAACTCACTGCAAACTATATCAACATGAAAAAGGAAATAGAAACTATCAACGCGGGCCAAGAGCTAATGAAGAATACAATCTCTGAACTGAAGAACACAATAGAAGGAATGAAAAGCAGAATTGATGAAGCAGAGGGTTGGATCAGCAAGTTGGAGGATAAAATAGTAAAAAACACCCAGAAAGAGCAAGAAAATGAAAAGAGGCTCAGAAAGAATGAAGAGGGATTAAGAGAAATGCGAGACAACATGAAATATAATAATATCCATATAATAGGGATACCAGAAGGAGAAGAAGAAGAGAAAGGGATAGAAAACCTATTTAAGAAAGTAATGATGGAAAACTTCCCTAATTTGGTGAGAGAAAAAGTCACACAAATCCAGGAAACACAGAGGGTCCCAATCAAGAGGAACCCAAACAGGCCAATTTCAAGGCACATCATAATTAAAATGGCAAAATTCCAAGACAAAGAGAGAATCTTAAAGGCAGCAAGGGAGAAAAAGGAACTAACATACAAGGGGGCCCCAATCAGGTTAGCATCTGAATTCTCAATGGAAACGCTCCAAGCCAGAAGAGAATGGCAAGAAATATTCCAAGCAATGAGAACCGAAGGCCTGCAACCAAGACTACTCTATTCAGCAAGGCTTTCAATCAAGATAGAAAGCCAAATAAAGAATTTTCCAGACAAAAGAAGTCTAAAAGAATACACCTGTACCAAACCAATTCTGCAAGAGATACTAAATGGACTGCTTTAAGGAAAGGAAGAGAGAGAGAGAGAGAGAGAGGGGGGGGGGGAGGGAGAGAGAGAGAGGGAGAGAGAGAGATAAGAAAATGGCAATGAATAAATACCTATCAATAATAACCTTAAATGTAAATGGATTAAATGCTCCAATCAAAAGACAGAATAGCTGAATGGATAAGAAAGCATGACCCACACATATGCTGCCAACAAGAGACCCACCTCAGGACAAAAGACCTACACAGACTCAAAGTGAAGGGCTGGAAACAAATTTTCCAAGCAAATGGGCAGGAAAAAAAAAAAAAAAGCCAGGGTAGCAATACTCATATCAGACAAAATAGACTTCAAAAGAGGAGTCATAAAGAGAGACCCAGAAGGTCACTTCATAATAATCAAGGGAAGAATCCACCAAGAAGACATAAACATTGTAAATATATATGCACCCAACATAGGAGCACCTAAATACATCAAGAAAATCTTAGAGGACTTCAAGAAAGATATTGACAGCAACACAATTATAGTAGGGGATTTTAACACCCCACTGTCAAAAATGGACAGATCTTCCAAACAAAATATCAACAAAGATATTGTGGCATTGAACAACACGCTAGATGAAATGGACTTAACAGATATATATAGAGCCCTTCATCCCAAAGAAACTAAATACACACTCTTTTCAAATGCACATGGAACATTTTCAAAGAGAGACCACATGATAGGACACAAAACAAGCCTCAACAAATTCAAGAAAACTGAAATCATACCAAGCATGATTTCACATGACCACGCTGGATTTCAATTGAAATCATACCAAGCATGATTTCACTCTGACCACAAGGGACTGAAACTAGACACCGACTCCATGGGGAAAATCCCAAAACCATCAAAATCATGGAGATTGAATAGCATGCTATTAAACAATGAGTGGGTCAAGAATGACATTAGTGAGGAAATGAAAAAGTTTCTGGAAACAAACAAAAATGAACTCACAATGACCCAAAACTTCTGGGACACAGTGAAGGCAGTCCTCAGAAGGAAGTTCATAGCAATACAGGCCTACCTAAAGAAGATGGAAACATTTCAAACAAACGACTTAACCTTACACCTACAAAAACTCAAGGAACAACAAAGACAGCCCAGAGCAAGTAGAAGGAAGGAAATAACCAAGTTCAGAGCAGAATTAAATGACATAGAGACTAAAAGCACAATTCTAAGGATCAATGAATCCAGGAGTTGGTTCTTTGAAAAGATAAACAAAATCAACAAGGCTTTAAGCAGGCTCATCAAGAAAAAAAGAGAGAAGACTCAAATAAACACAATCAGAAATGAAAGAGGAGAGATTACAACTGACACCACAGAAATACAAAGGATTGTAAGAAATTACTATGAAGAACTATATGCCAAGAAATTTGAAAACCTAGGTGAAATGGACAAGTTTCTAGAAAAATATAATCTCACAAAACTCAATAAAGAAGAAGCAGAAAACCTGAACAGACCAATAACATCAGATGAAATTGAAGCAGTAATAAAAAAACTCCTGGCACACAAAAGCCCTGGACCAGATGGTTTCACAGGAGAATTCTATAAAACATTTAAGGAAGAGCTAACCCCTACCCTTCACAGACTATTCCAAAAAATCCAAAATGATGGAAGACTCCCAAACTCTTTTTATGAAGCCAGCATCATCCTAATCCCAAAACCAGACAAAAACACAACAAAGAAAGAAAATTATAGGCCAATATCACTGATGAACATAGATGCTAAAATCCTCAACAAAATATTGGCAAACTGCATCCAACAATATAGTAAAAAGGTCATACACCATGACCAAGTTGGATTCATCCCAGTGATGCAAGGATGGTTCAACATTTACAAATCAGTAAATGTAATACATCACATAAACAAAAGCAAAGACAAAAATCACATGATGATATCAATAGATTCGGAAAAAGCTTTTGATAAGGTACAACACCCATTTATGATAAAAACACTCAGCAAAGTGGGAATAGAGGGACCATTCCTCAACATAATAAAGGCCATATATGAGAGACTTACAGCCAACATCAGACTCAATGGGCAAAAACTAAAATCTTTTCCACTAAGATCAGGAACAAGACAAGGCTGTCCACTTTCACCACTTCTAGTCAATATAGTATTGGAAGTCTTAGCCACAGCAATTAGAGAAGAAAAGGAAATAAAAGGCATTCAAATTGGAAAGGAGGAAACAAAACTGTCATTGTTTGCAGATGACATGATAATATACACAGAAAATCCTATAGTCTCAGCCAAAAAGCTGCTCGACCTAATAAATGAATTTGGCCAAACAGCTGGATACAAAGTCAATATCCAGAAATCAAAGGCATTTTTGTATACCAACAATGAAACAGCAGAGGCAGAAATCAAGAAAAAAATGCCATTTGATATAGGGAAAAGAAAAATAAAATACCTAGGAAGAAACCTAACCAAGGAGGTAAAAGACCTGTATGCAGAAAACTACACAATACTGAAGAAAGAAATCAAGGAAGACACAAACAAATGGAAGCATATACCGTGTTCATTGATTGGAAGATTTAATATCATCAAAATATCTATACTACCCAAAGCAATTTACAAATTCAATGCAATACCTATTAAAGTACCAATGGCATATTTCACAGACATAGAACAAACACTTCAAAAATTTATATGGAACAATAAACGACCCAGAATAGCGGCAGCAATCTTGAGAAAGAAGAGCAAAGTAGGAGGGATCACAATATCTGATACCAAAATGTATTACAAGACCACTGTAATCAAAACAGCCTAGTGCTGGCATAAAAACAGGCACATGGACCAGTGGAACAGAACAGAGAGCCCAGAAATAAACCCAAGTCTCCACAGTCAATTAATATTTGACAAAGGGGGAAGCAACATAAAATGAAGCAAAAATAGCCTATTCAGCAAGTGGTGCTGGGAGAACTGGACAGCTACGTGCAAAAAAATGAAACTTGAACAACAACTTACACCATACACAAAAATAAATTCAAGGTGGATAAAAGATTTAAATATAAGCCGTGACACCATTAAAATCCTAGAGGAGAACATAGGCAGGAAAATCTCAGATATCTCATGCAGCAACATTTTTACTGATATGTCCCCTAAAGCAAGGGCCATAAAGGAAAGAATAAACAAATGGGATCTCATCAAAATAAAAAGCTTCTGCATGGCTAAAGAAAACAGTATTAAAATAAAAAGAGAACCAACTGTATGGGAAAACATATTTGCCAATGATACCTCAGACAAGGGTTGAATCTCCATAATATATAAAGAACTTAACACGACTCTACTCTAAGAAGACAAGCAACCCAATTAAAAAATGGGCAAAGGACTTGGGCAGACACTTCTACAAGGAGAACATACAGAGGATCCAGAGACACATGAAAAGATGCTACATATCGCTAGCTATCAGAGAGATGCAAATTAAAACCACAATGAGATACCACTTGACACCAGTCAGAATGGCCCTCATCAACAAAGCAACAAACAGCAAGTGTTGGAGAGGTTGTGGAGAAAAGGGGACCCTAGTGCACTGTTGGTGGGAGTGCAGACTGGTACAACCACTATGGAAAACAGTATGGAATTTTCTAAGGAAACTAAAAATGGATCTACCTTTTGACCCAGCAATTCCACTGCTTGGATTATATCCTAAGAGCCCTGAAACACCAATCCAAAAGAACCTATGCACCCCTATGTTCATAGCAGCACAATTTACAATAGCCAAGTGTTAGAAGCAACCTAGAAGCCCATCAGTAAATAAATGGATCAAAAAACTGTGGTACATTTACACAATGGAATTCTATGCAGCAGAAAGAAAGAAGGAGCTCCTACCTTTTGCAACAGCATGGATGGAACTGGAGAGCATCATGCTAAGCGAAACAAGCCAGGCAGTGAAAGACAAATACCATATGATCTCACCTTTAATAGGAACCTAATCAACAAAACAAACAAACAAGCAAAATATAACCAAAGACACTGAAATTGGGAACAGGCTGACAGTGACCAGAGGGGACAGGGGAGGGAATTTCAGGGGAAAAGGGGAAAGTTTTACAGGAACAAGTATAAAGGACTCATGGACAAAAACTATGGCGGTGGAAATGGGAGGGAGGTGGGGAGGGCTGGGGTGGTGGGCTTGAGTGGGAGTAAAACACAGAGAACTGTACAAGATCAACAATTAAAATAAAAAATTTAAAAAAAGAAAGAAAAGGTTTTTCTGGAGGTTAGGACCTAAAAGAAGAATTAAAAAAATAATAATGATTCTTATTGAAGAATTGTTGAGGAGAATTTATTGTCTTTACAAAACTGGCTTCACATTATTTGAGCACTGGAATGAATTTAGTCAAAATTGTAAGGAATGTGTGAAAATATAATGATGTATACCAGAAATTCTCATGAATTTCAAGGAAAGGTGAGGTCAGAATTAGTGCAGTGGGGGAGTTTAACTGACAGTCTAACTTCTGTCCTAAAGAAGGCTTATAGCAAACATCTGTTAAGTGTCACATTATTTGGAAATACATGAGATGCAAAAATTCAACTACATTAGAAACCCCTTCACATTATCGTGAGAATTTCAATGAAAGAAGAGATAAATTGTCCAAATTCTGGTTAATAGTGAGAAAGGAGTTTCTGCCAATTGGAGAAAAATCAATAAATAGCCTTCTACCATTTGCAAAGATCCGTCCGTGGGGCCACCTTCCTCACTGGTGGCGGCTACAAGCTCTGAAGAGAACAGCACTGGGAAGTGCTGATCGGGAACCGCATGTGGTCATCTCGACACAAAGCAGGACAAGGCAAATGCGTGAGAAGAGAGCAAGCCTGATTTCTCCATTAAAAATAGTAATAGTTTGTTAAAAATATTAAATGTTTAAATAAATCAAGCATCAAATATCTTCACTCTCATTCTGTATTTTACTTTTTACTGTAATTATGTACATATACTGAACTTTTCATGAGCACCATATGCACCACCAATACCCTGTGGTTCACCCTGGTGTGCTTCACAAATATTCCCTCTATGTGCCATGATATGAGAAGGGTTGGGGAGCCCGCTGGTACAGTGCAGTGACACGTACTTCTGTTGAAAAACGTCTAAGTTTTGTTTCAGTCTTTTAACATTAGGTGTTAGAAAAGAGATGCTGGTGGTTATTGAAATCAATTTCTGGTGAAATCTGAGATTTATATCATAAAAAAATGTTCATTAGAAGATGAACTGTGAAAAACTAGTTGTTCAGGGAACGATTAACTTCTAATTTAAATGTCTGAACGGTAGTATTGATTACAAGCCAGGAAGGAAGTTAGAGACAAATGATCAAAGCAGATGAACTTCTTTTGATTACAGAGAAATTTTGATTGCAGAGTTCATATAATATCACACAGACCAAAGACACTTGGTACTTTCTAAAGAAAATAGAAGCCAAGGAAATCAAAACATCTAGGTAACCACTCACTCTTTTACTGAAACAGCATGATAAAGCAATGTAACTGTCTTAGTTTATAACCAGAAGCTGGGATTCCCTCAAGAGAACTGAAATTGCTTGCTGGGGTTGGTAGAGGGAGAGGGGCCTTTAAGAATCTGACACCTATAAACAAACAAAGCATAAACGAATTTTAAGATTGTCATATGATTCTAAGGTCGAGATAACCTGAGAAAGTTGAAGAACCAGAAAATAGACGTATATCAAGTTCGGCTTCATTTAATCGACAATCATTTTGGACGCAGGTTGTTCCTTAGGCCCCACTCTAGTTTTGTTTTATGAGACAGTAACACAGTGGTAATCTTCACCACATCATCCAGCGCAGCATATGCCAACCTCGCATCGCTGCTACTCTCCAGCTCCTCCTGCTTCCCCAGGGATCGCTGCCATTCTCCACCAAAACAGTTGTTTCTTATTAATCTCCATTGAATGACTTTCCCTTTGAGCCTGCACCCCACCCCCCCACTATTGTCCTCCCTCTCAGTAGCTGCAGTCATGTCCTACCTGAGATCAAGGATGTAGAAATGAATTCACACTGCCATTCTTTGCCTGCTTCAATCTATCCCTTTGATCTTACATTCTTTCCTCTACCTCTTGAGCCTTTAGTTTTTCCCTTCTCCAAGACCTGAGCAACAGACTTCGACTGGTACCCCTCTACATTCTCCAGAAAATTTCTGTGCTTCCACCTCCCTGGCACCTTCTCTTCTATCAAATAGGCACAGTCTAGCCATCTCTTATTTTTTATTTTATTTTTTTACCCTTACTATCTTTCCTTTGGTCTAATTCTCTTTCTCAAACTTCCCAAGTGCTTTAAGGACTGACTATTTTTCCACATGATTCGTCCTCTTTTAACCCCTTACAAAGCTTCCATCCTGATGATTGTCCTGAAACTGCTTTCACAAATACAGATGTCATTAAAACCTCAAGGGCTGCTAAATCTAGTGATTTTCCCTGTAACACTTCTTGGTGTTCTGTTTTGCATTTGAGAGATTGATCACTCTCTCATGAAACATCGTGTACTGTTGGATAATGATTATGAAGTCTTGCTTGTCCTAAGTCTCTGCTGTTCCCTTTTCCTTTCTATTTTGGTCTTTTTTATCTCTACCATCACTTTGTCACAGAATTTTCTAAAGTTTAGCCCCTAGCTCTTTGTTTTATAATTTATGTATTTTTTCCCTGAAATAGTTTTTTATAAATTTTGGTAAATGTTCTATGTATACCTAAACAGAATATTTCCTCTGAAGCTGTTGGGTGCCATGTTCTATAAATGTCAAGAGGTTTAAATATGTAGTTCAAATCTTCTATATACTTTACTTTTTTCATCTGATGACTCTATTGGTTACTGAGATAGGTGTGTTAAAAACATCCCTGAGGTGGTTTTGTTTATTTTCTTAGCACTTAAAAAGTATTTTACTGATTGGTTTTAAATATAATATCCATTTTAGAATCAAAACATATGGAATCTGAGTTCCATCCAAGATGGAGGCATAGGTAGAAACCCTTCACTTCCTTGCACAACCAAAAGGAGGATAACAACGAATCTAAAATCAATAAACAAGCAGAAGTGTCAGAAAAATCAAACTGCATGGAACTCTGACAACCAAGAAATTAAACAGTCAATCATACCAACCAGACCAGTGTGTGGAGACAAAGAAATAGGGCCCAAATGAAAGAACAGAGCAAAACTCCAGAAAAAAGAGCTAAGTGATGAGGATATAGCCAGCCTATCTGATGGAGAATTTAAAGCCCTGGTAATCAAAATGCTCACAGAACTGATTGAGCTTGGTCAAAAAATGAAAGAACAAATGAAAGATACCCAAAGTGGAATAAAGCAAAATATTAAGGGAACCAACAGTGACAGGAAGGAAACCAGGACTCGAATCAGTGATATGGAGGAAATAATCATCCAACTGGAAGAGAATGAAGAAACAAGAATTCAAAAAGATGAAGAGAGGCTTAGGAACCTCCAGGACAATTTCAAATGTTCCAATATCCAAATTATAGGGGTGCCAGAAGGAGAACAACAACAGCAAAAAATTGAAAACTTATTTGAACAGATAATAAAGGAAAACTTCTCCAATCTGGTGAAGGAAATAGACTTCCAGGAAGTCCGGAAGCCCAGAGAGTCCCAAAGAACTTGGACCCAAAGAGGAACACACCAAGGCACCTCATCACTAGGTTATCCATGATGAAAGATAAAGAGAGAATTTTAAAAGCAGCAATAGGAAAGGAGAGAATTACCTACAAAGGAGTTCCCATTAGTCTATTAGCTGATTTCTCAAAAGAAACCTTGCAGGCAAGAAGGGGCTTGAAAGAAGTATTTGAAGTCATGAGAGCAAGGCCTACATCCAAGATTACTCTCCAGCAAAGCTGTCATTTAGAATGGAAGGGCAGATAAAGTGCTTCTCAGATAAGGTCAAGTTTAAGGAGTTTATCATCACCAAGACCTTATTATATGAAATGTTAAAGGGACTTATCTAAGAAATTGAAGATCAGAAACTATGAACAGTAAAATGACAACAAACTCACAGTTATTAACAAATGACAAAAAAGAAAAACAATGAAAACAAAAGCTAAGCAAACACGTAGAACAGTAACAGAATCAGAGAAATGGACATCACATGGAGAATTTTCAGTGGGGAGGGGGAGGGGAGGAATAGGGGAGAAAGGTACAGGGAATAAGAAGCATAATTAGTAGGCATAAAATAGATGGGGAAAGGTGAAAAATGGTATAGGAAACAGAGAATTCAAAGAACTTATTTGTACAACCCTTGGACATGAACTAAGGGGGTGGGAATGATGGAGGGTTGGGGGGTTCAGGGCAGAGGGGAGATAAAGGGGGAAACTGTAATAGCATAATCAGTAAAATATACTCAAAAACATATGGAATCTACTGGAACTAGGTTATTTTATAGTAACTGAACTACAAAGCAGAGTCATTAAATACACAGGGTCACTTTAGTAAGAGAATCAAGCATGATATTATCTTTTAAAGCTTTCTCCATAATACTATTTTCTTTTTTAAATTATTTTATTGTTGTTCAAGTACAGTTGTCTGCATTTATCCCCCACCCCAGCCATCCCTACCTCCCTCCCCTGCTTCCACACACACCACCCACCTTGGTTTTGTCCATGTGTCCTTTATAGTTGGTCCTGAAATACCTTCCCCCTTCATCCCATTATCCCCTTCCACCTCCCCTCTGGTTACTGTCAGTTTGTTCTTTATTTCAATGTCTCTAGTTATATTTTGCTTGCTGGTTTGTTTTGTTGATACTTAGAAGTGAGATCATATGATATTTGTCTTTCACTGTCTGGCTTATTTCGCTTAGCATAATGTTCTCCAGCTCCATCCATGCTGCTGCAAAGGGTAGAAGCTCCTTTCTTTCTGCTGCATAGAGTTCCATTGTGTAAATGTACCATAGTTTTTTGATCCGCTCATTTAACTGATGGGCACCTAGGTTGCTTCCAGCACTTGGCTATTGTAAATTGTGCTGCTATGAACATTGGGGTGCATAGGTTCTTATGGATTGGTTTTGTTTATTCTTTTAGTTTTGTCAATTGTTGCTTGATAAATTTTGAAGCTCTGTTATTAGGTGCATACATATTTAAGTTTTTTGAATCTTCCTATTGAATTAACCCTTTCATTGTTTTATTGCCCCTCTTTATCTCTAGTTTTACTTCTTTTAAAGTCAACTTGATTTGCTAGTTGTTTTGCTTAATTTTTTCAAGGTATACATTTTCCAAACTTTTCTTGCCAATATTTTTGTATCCTTTTGTTCATGTATCTCTTGTAAACAACTTTAAGAAGCTACATTCTGAAAATTTTGTCCGTTAATTGGATTACATAGTCCATTTACGTTTAGTATAAATACTGGTATGGTTTTTTAAAAAATTTTTGTTTTCTGTCATTTGTTTCTTAAAAGTACATGTCCTTCACATCTTTCGCTAAATTTATTCCCATTCATTTTACAATTGCTTTACAATTTGCTTTCTGTTACTATTGTAAATGGGATAATTTTCTTAATTGCTGGTTTTTATTCTTTTCATATCTCTTTAAAGCAGTCAATTGTTTTTACTATTGTAACTTTTCTTTTCTATTAGCTTTTTTAGTTATATATTCTTTTATTATTTTACTGATTACCCTAACAATTACAATTTACACTCTTAATTTATTTGTCTACCCAAATGCTTTTACTTCATGAATAAAAAATAACCTTATAACAATTTAACTCAATATTCTTCTCCCACCCTTTGTACCATTACCATTTATTTCTACACACATTATTGTTGACATATGAAGCTATTTTTAAATAGTTGATATTCATTTTTTCTCACTTCTTTAAGCCCATGTGTTCTCCTTTCCGAATGGTCAGGGTTATTTTCTTTCAGGCTGAAAAAGTCTGTTTTCAATAGCGCAGGTTTGTGGGGAAAGAAGTCTATAATTTTTGTTTGTGTGAAATGTATTAATTTCATCTTTCTTTTCAAAGGATATATTCACTGAGTATAAAACTAGGTGGGAAGCTTTTTCCTGTCAGCACTTTAAGTATGTAATCCCATTGCCTTTTTGTCTCCATCGTTTGTTAAAAATAAGCCCAATGACTTTTAGTTGTTCTTTGGAGGTAATGTACCTTTTTTCCTCTAATTGTTTTATGTTTTTCTCTTTATCTTTGATTTTCATTAGTTTGATTAATCATGATACGCCCAAGCGCTCCTGGTTAGGTTCTGCTGAGCATCTTGGCTCTGTGGGTTGATGTAGTTCATCAGTTTTAAAAACTTCTCAAATATTGCTTCTACAAACACTGACCTTACCCTTACATTCTGGGACTCTATGCTCTCTCTCCTGACCTCCTGGGACGCTGATTATATCTATTTTAGGCCATATAATCTGTGTTGTTTTTCCATTCTTCATCTGTTGTTCAGTTTGGATATTTTCTGTAGATCTCCCATTAAATTCACTAACCATATTTTCTGCTGTCCAGGCTGCTGTTAAGCCTGTTCAATGAATTATTTTTTTTATCCTCACCTAAGGATATGATTTTTCATTGCTTTTGGAGAGAGAGGAAGGGAGAAAGAGAAACATCAATGAGAGAGGGAAGCATCAGTCAGTTACCTCTCATATAAACCCAGATTGGGGACTGACCTCCCAACTTAGGTATATGCCCTGACTGGGAATCGAACCCGCAACCTTTCAGTTATGGGATGACACTCCAAACAACTGAGCAACACCAGCCAGGGCTATTCAATGAATTGTTAATTTTAGATACTGCATTTTGTGTTGTAGAGTACCAGGGATTTTAATAAGATGTAATTTCTGTGTTGAAATTCTCTATGTTTGTCCATTTATTCATTTCTTCCCTTGATTTTCCTGAACATATTATATGTAGTTTATATATAGTTATTTTAGGGTCAATGTCTGATAACTCCACTGGTTGAATATACCTGTGGATCTCCTTCCTAATGTCTTTTTTCCTCTGGATTCTAGACACGTTTTCCTTGCTTCTACGCATGCCTTGTCCTTTTTAACTATGTCAGACATTGTGTAAAAACTGAAGTGTTTGGACGCCTTAAATTTCTAGCCTGTCATGACAGTGGTGTTTGACTACTCCATCGTACAGTCTTTCTGCAAGGGTCAAACACAATCCTGAGTCCCCAGGGAAGAAAATGGCTTGTGATCATCAGCCCACCTTGGAAGGACTCTCCACACTAGAAATTTTAGTCTAGTTCTCATTGTTTCTAAAGGTCTCTGCTGTCTTTACAATGTTCCTAAAAGTTATTTTTCTAGATTTTTTTTAGTTGTTGCAGTAGGAGCCTGGAGCTGCTGCAACCTACTGTTTTCTAGCTGGAGGTAGAGATGCTTTTTTGTTTGTTTTGCTTTGCTTTAGGATTTAACTAGAGCTTTATGGTGATGACTCCCAAATCTCCAGTTGTAAACTCTCAACCATGCACAGTCATACCCACCAGCCACCTACCCTATAGTTCCCCTGTCCCATAAAAGCATCCAAAACAAACGTCTTTTACTCTTTCAATTGCATTAGTCCGATATATCATAGCCATTTTTGATTCATTCTTCTCTTCCATTCCCCGCTTCAGTCCTGATGAACTTTGAAAAAATATCTGTCAGAATAATTCAAAGAAACACCTTTTCTTTTCTTTTTAAAAAAAGAAGGGGCTTAAGTTGACTTACAATATAGTTCAGTATCTTCAATTTACAAATGACAAAATTGATGTACAAATAAGTGAAGTGTTTGGCACAAGATAACAGTTGCTGTTGGAGTTTAATCAAGAACTGTGGTCTACTTCATTGCTCTTTCCACACTATACCATACTGCCCCTCTCTGAATAAGGCAATTACACGTCTTTTTTTTCTTATCAGCATGATGCCCTGTCTGACTTTGAAGCTCTCCACAATTTGTCTTACTCATATTATCTTGCCTCTCCAACTTCATTTCTCAGAAGTCTGGATCTTTTTCTATCTTGAGCCAGCCCGTGATCAAGCCAACCCAGATGTGGATGCCAACAACAAAATTGCTAAAAGTAGTCTGAACTGACCTTGTCCATCCACCCTTCTTTTTGAGTAGAGCTTTTGGCTCTGTTGTTAGTAAATTTCCCAAAATTGCTTGAATATCATGCTAGTACCATCTCTTGGAAGTTATGAGTTCTGCATCTATTATTTAACACATGAACCTCTTTTGATTTCTCTTCACTTAGCCATACTTGTATTTCAATGATTTCCCCTACGTTCACATCATAATCCACAAATCCAAGGCTACCATGTACAGACTGCCATGATAAGCATGCTTCCTAGAGCTGCATCACATGTCCCCTGGTTTGGGAATCTGGTCTACAAATCTGGGGTCACCTTAACCTTGTGTTTCATAAGTGCATGCAAGTCATTTTTCAGAGTAAAGTGTCAGAACACCCCCACATCATTTTCATCCATTTGCTCAGCCTCTCTACTTCTGATTTCACTGTAGCTTTTCCATGATCTAAGGACTCAATGTACAAAAGGGCTCTGAAGGGTGAATGTACCTTAGTTTTCAATGTAAGATCAAGGCTATGCTTCTGGCCTATTTCTCTTACCATTCCTGATGATGTTCAACATTGACTTGTCTTTTCCAATAGATCCCATATGGTAGATTAAGTCGTACTTAAGAAGCACTCTTGACTATAAGGCAGGAGACCTGGATTCTGGTCCTGGGCCTGTCTCTTACTCATTATGTGATCCTGAGCAAATAAATAATCTAACAAAACTCATGTGTCAGGAATAGTGCTGAATACTGGGATATAGAAATCCATGAGCCACATGCCCTGCCCTCAGACAGCTCCTAGGCTACTGGAAGAGACTGACAGAAAGAAAAAAATCAGTGATGAAAACAGAGTTGAATAATAAGTATCAACAAGTCTGCACTAGATACAGGTGACCAGAATCTCCTAGGTAAGGAATCTAACTTAGCTAAAGGTAAAAGGAGATCAGAAAATACTTCCCAAAGAGTTATAATATTTGAACAGAGACTTGAGGAAGGCTGATTTGTTCATTGCTGTATTTGTGGCCCCCAGAGCAGTGCCAGGTACAGAGCAGGTACTTAATAAGCATCTGTTCACTGATGAGAGCAAGGAGGGAATTCTTTGTGGCTAAGACTATTTGGACAAAGGTGTGGAGATATCAGAGAACATGGTCAATTCAGGGAACTATGATGGATTATGGAGGGCTAGAGTGGACAAAGGGAGAGTATTTGGGCCTAAGCCTAAAAACACAGCCCAAGTTCAGAATATAAAAGGCCTCCTATGCCAAGGTAAGGCTTTTGAACTTTGTGTTAAGTGCAATAGGGAGTCACCTGAGAATTTAAGCACTGTCGTCATAAAATCAGATTTTGATTTTACCTTGATGCTCCAGTTATCAATTTAGTGCCTTTCCTCCAAATTCACCCTCAGCAAAACAGAACTAGACCCTTAAAATATTCCTCATTTTGCCAGTGGGCATAATGTTCAGCTTCCTCAGGAGAGGGTGCTAGAAGGATGCTGGAAGAAGAAGGGTTTGTCTGTGGGTTCACGCATGTACCCCTTTTGTTAGGCCCAGGAACATGCAATTCTCCAGTGCTAGGACCGCACAGCGCAGTTTCTCCAGCATCTGCAGTACGTGATCTCTTCAGTGCCTGATGCCATACTGTACACTCGCCAGCAGTTCCCGGCTTCCCCAGCACCTCTCTAGGGAAGCTTTGAAGCAGAGAGAAGCCAGTGCGTCAGTCCCCTTTTCATGAATGCCTTCTCCTGCACCCCTGAGAGATTTTTGCCTCCTAGGCAGCTCAGCAATTGTTCTGCCACCCAATGAGATGTGGTCACACCCTCTGCAACAAGCTCTTAGAAAGTTGTCTCTTTTGGGGGTGGTCTGTCTCAAGGGTTGTGGTTCCTCCTTATATCTATGTGTGCTTGTGTCTGTATATGCTCTTTGTCTTACTAACAATCTTCTATGACTCTAATCCCATTATAGATAAAAATTCTTTTTTTTTAAGCTTTTATTTATTTATCTTTAGAGGGGAAGGGAAGGATAGAGGGAGAGAAATATCAATGTGTGGTTGCCTCTCCTGCATCCCCTGCTGGGAACTGTCCTGCAACCCAGGCATGTGCCCTGACTGGGAATCTAACCGCGATGCTTTGGTTCGCAGGCCCGTGCTCAATCCACTGAGTTACGCCAGCCAGGGTCAGTATAGATAAAAATTCTTTATATTGAACTTTCTTTGTTAAACTTGTTATATGATTTCCTTCTCTTTGTTGGACTCTGAAAGAGGCATTGACTGACAGTACAAGGAGTGTACTGAAGCTTCAGGCAGGGATTCAAGTTAGAAGAATAGAAAAGCACTTCTGGTAACAACTCTCAAGGGCTGTTGCCTTGAAAAGCAGTTCCGATGGGGAGGGATAGGAGAGACAGGAGCTACAGGACTTGGTAGCCACTGAGGGAGGAAGAAGAGGAGAGAGAAGAGTTTAGGGTGACTGCCCGCCTTTCAAGTTTGGGTGACTGGGTGGATGGTGGCACCACAGTAGAAATGGAGAGCGCTGTAGGAGGAGCTGGTCAAATTCTCCTCCCTTGTTCCCATATACTGTCAGGAAGTCTATGTTCTTTTGAGCCACAGAGACTTAAAATTATAGGCTCCTTAGGTTGGAGAGGCTCCAAAGCCCAACTTTTATGCCTTTGAGTGATATGAACCATTTGTTCATTTCCGATAAAAGAAGTGGGGAAAAGTCCATTTTAGCTTAACGTTTCATGAGAATGATGTTTTTGTAAAGTTCTTTTTCATTCTTGAAGCTTTCAGTATGGTAGGCCCTCCTCAACCATCCACTCTAACCCCCTCATCTCCAGCTCTTAAATTCAACCGATTTCCTCTTTTTTAAAACTCATAGCACTCCCAATCAGAATCGTGGCCAACACTTACATGCTGAGTGCTAAAGAATATAGGTCTTATCACATATGGAATATAGATTCGTTTCTGGAATCTCTCATTTGGTTTTATTGGTGTGGGCTAAACAGGGCTTCAGTCACACAAATGAGGGGCTCCAATTACATGTATGAAAGGCTCCAGATACCAGAATCCCAGAGGCAGTGTCTGTGAACAGCTCTTGGAACCTAAGACCAAGCAACTGCATGGACCTGTTTGGGTTTGGAACAGGAGGTGGTGGGTTTTGGACACGTGGTTACCGTTGCTTGGAAGGCACTCACCACCTTTTCACAGGGTTTTTAGATCTCAGCTCAGCTTTCCCTAAGCTCTCCATTAGTTTCATTGTATCTTCTCAGAGCACCACTTACCCAACTCTCCTCACCAGCGTTTAGCTCTAATTTTAAACTACATGCATGATTTTTTTATTAATACCTGCCTCTCCCACAGGACTGTAAACTTCAGGGCAGGAATGCTCAGTTTCTATTCACTATAGAATCCCCAGTGCTTAGCCTGGTGCCTGGAATATAGTCAGTGCTCAAAAACTGTCAGGAAAATAAATCACGGGGAAATGAATCAATGATAGCTGTTTATAAAGTGCTAGTCATGCTCATTGGTCCTCATGACAACCCAGTCCCTCCCCATCGCCCCCACCCCAGGTATTCTTATATCCACCTTACAGAAGGAAAAGAAGAGGTTTGGCCAGGCAGCAAGGTCGGGGGCTCTGATCCCAGATTCTGTTTTGTTTCCAAATCATTGTTCTCTGTGTAAGAATCACAAAGAGTAGTTCTTGGTGCAAAAATACAGATATAGTATGGGCAGGGAGCCAAAATCACCCATGGTCATATTCTCTTAAAGACCATAATCCTCTCCTCTTGTTCTGCAGACAAGGATTCAGAATCCAGGTGGGCCCATGAGCAGGACTCTTCCCTTAGACCCATGCAGTCCCCGGGGAGCTCGCCGCTGTCCCCTTCCTCCACTTCCCTTTTGGGGTTGCTACCTGAGGTTCACACCCACAGAAGCTGTCTGGCAGCAGCTGACACCTGGTGCCTGGCCTCAGAAGGGAAGCAAGGTGATGGATTCGGTGCATGGCACCCTCCGCAGAGGGAAAGCAGTAGAACTTGGGCAAGGGCGGTACCAGCCTTGGCTCAGAGCGCCAGAAGAGGTGGAGCCAGATCCGGCTTTGTTAGAGCTTAGCGTTCGCCTGGCAACCATGACGCCGCCTGCCCTGCCTGGCAACCGCAGAGGGGCAGGGGTGAACGCCACAGAGCAGTCCTCAGGCCCCGCCCACTCGTCCCACTCCTCCAAGACCGCTGGGCAGCAACCTCCTGCAGGGTCCACGTCCCCAAAATCCCGCCAGGGCGTCTTTAGGAGAGACTGGGAACAGCTCAGCGTGTTTGCTTGTGGTGGGAGGACCAGATTGCCTGGCCGTTTAAGGATGGGGTTGGGGACGTTAGGAAACCTGTGAGGGTGTGTGGCAATTTATAGTGGACTTTCGTACATTACAGAGCCGGCGTGGAGGAGCTTAAAATGATCTTTTGGTTTGTGGAAGGTGGGCTGGTGACAAGTCCTTAGGAACAATAGTAGCAAGCATGTTTTGCAGTACGGGTTGTGGGTGTGTGCATGCACCCCAGAATGATTCCTAAGTACAAGACACCTCTTACCTCGGGTAATCCTTACCACCACCCCTGAGGCAAGTACTATTATTATCTTCATTGACAGATGAGGAACCTGGCAGAGTGGTAGAGGAACTTGCCCAAGATCACAGCGAATGACAGAGTTAGTATTTGAACCCACATTTGGTGATTCTAGAGTCCTCACTCTCATATCTGTAATGCTAAGAAAGAGGATGGAGCTTCTGTGGTTAGGAATAGAGCTCCAGATGCCTGAAGCAACAGAGAAAGAAGGAAAATGTTCACCATGCACAATGGCATCAAAGTCTCCCAGTAATTCTGGAGGTAGATATTTACCTTGGTTTTAGAAAGAAGAAACAGGCTCCAAACTTTGAGTAACTTGCCTGTGGACAAACGTCTGGCAGTAGGGCCAAATAGGACTAGGTCTAAGGATTTTGAGATTTTGCTTTTTTAAGCTCTTAGGGATGCCCCCATCCTTCTCTGGTACATTCTTTGTCACTTTACACCCATTAAAAAAATCCTTTCCTGAGAGTGTGTTTATCCATTTTATACAGGGGAGGCGAGAGAGAGAAGGAAACATCTATGCGAGAGAGAAACATCTATTAGTTGTCTCTCAAAAACGCACTTGTTGGGGCTTGAACCCACAACCTAGGTAAATGTGCCCTGACCTGGGGCTTAAACCTGCAACATTTTTGGTGTACATGATGACACTCCAACCAAATGAGCCACCCAACTAGATGTTTTTTAGGTTCCCATTGTACCATCCAATCCTTCAGTCCCTTTATACAGTATTGTGCATTAGTCTAAATCAGTGAGTTCATCCAGGGCCATCAACGGTTTCTCTAGTCGTGAGATGAAAGCTGTTGTCTCTCCCTAAAGCAATTTCAAGCATCAGTGAACAAGGGTGGGGGAAGCTGGGTTTTTGGTTTATGTATGCAGAAGGCTTTTCAGAGCCTACTGTCATCCATTTGTAAAGGGCACAGTCAGCCAGCATTTGTCAGACTCTTGCAGGTCATTGCACACCTGCAGAATTCTGTCTGATCTGAATATGGCCACGAGCCCACTGGTGATTTGAGGATGAAAGAAATCTAATCAGTTGCCCTCCAGAGCCTTCTCTGGAGGGGTCACCAAGCACTAAAGTAGGCACCTGTTTAGTGGGGTGTGCCATAGGACTGGAGGGGGAGACCAGAGGTTTGAGGGCTGCAGGCGTATCTTCCAGGAGAAAAAGGCCACTGGGGACTGTTCTCTTTGGGCATGAGGGAAGAGGGTGTGCTGGTCTCCTCCTGCTTTCATGCAGAGTAAGTGAAACAGACGGGAATGGATGATCATGATCTTCATGTAAAAGAATGGGTATTTCCGGGGAATCAGTGGCCAGTTGGAGGCAGATGAAAAACAGAGTGTCGGTGTGGCAGGTTAGATGTGAAAGGGGAATTTCATGATACTGTCTGACCGAAGTGCTCTGATGTCTACCTGCAGGAGGCCAGGTTGAGAAGCAGAGGTGAGGTTATCCCTAACCTATCCGTCAATAAATGCAACAGAACATACTGAAGGGGATGACTTTACAAAGAAATGATGATCACAAAATTCTGCTGGCAGGCGGGTGGAAGGAGGAGGAGCACAGAGACAGGTACGATTGGCGGTGGTCTTGCTCTTGGTGTGGATGCTGGTTGTGAGCATGTCCATTATGTTTCAGAGCTACACACACTCTGTTATATGTTTTAGATGTTACATAAAAATTTTTATGTAAACCCATCAGAATAGGGCACTTTCTCTCAATTTTCTTGTGTAGTTGAGAATTGACTATATATGATTCATTTCATGTTTCTCTCATTCCCATCAACATGCAAACACGCTATAATTGCTCCATCACACTCCTCTCCAGATTTGCCCTGTTTCTGGCACTTCTCATTTCTCATTTTCTGGTTGCTGTGTACTGAACGTTTTTGTGGTCCCCACCCCCTACCCCATTCACATGTTGGAGCTGCAATCCCCCATGTGTTGGTATTTGCAGGTAGGACCTTTGGGAGGTGTAAGTTTAGATGAGGTCAAGCAGACAGACAGTCTATCAGGGGTGTGAAACTCATTTTCACTGGGGGCCACATCAGCCTCGAGGCTGCCTCCAAGGGGCCGAGTGTAATTTTAGGGTGTATAAATGTAACCACTCCTTAACAGTTAAGTGAGAGCTTGGCGTTGCCACCGGGTAGAAACAAAGTGCCAGGCTGGATAAAACTAGGAGGAGAGCCTTGTGTTTGCCACAGGAGGGATAGTCTTTATACTGGGATTAGTGCCCTTAAAAGAAGTGGGAGAGACTAGAATTTTCTATGCCATGTGAGGATACATGGAGAGGTGGCAGTCTACAAACCTCAATGTAGGTCCCCACAAGGACCCAATCTCCCAGCATGTTGATCTTGGGCTTCCCAGCCTCCGAAGCTGTGAAAAAATAAATTTGTTGTTTAGCTACCCAGTCTAGGATATATTGTTACAGTTGCCAAAACTAAAACACCAGTTCTTCCTCTTTCCCTGATACCTTAGTGTGAGAGTGTCCCAGGATTTGTCCCCGGGCTTCTCTATCCATACTTGGTTCCCCACCCACCTTTTTTTTTGTTTGTTTGTTTGTTTTAAATCTTCTTATCTCCTCCCAAGGGCATTTTTTTCATTTGCCTCTATTTTTTTTTTTTAAGAGAGAGAGGGAGGGGGAGAGAGAGAGAGAGGGAGAGAGAGAGACCCACGTGAAAGAGAAGCATCAGTTGGTTGGCTCTACACTTGCCCAGACCGAGGACCCGCAGTGGACCAGGGATGGAACCTGCACCCTACGTATGCACCCCAACCAGACGATGCTCCATCCAACCCAGACACACCAGCCAGGGCTCCCCCAGCCCCTTTTTAATCTCATCTAGTCTCATGTTTTAGATAACCATATTTATGTTTCTAACCCCAATTCTTCTCTGAACTCCACACTACAATATCCAACTCTCCACTTGATAGTACCACATGGTGTCCAAGAGGCCTCTTAAACTTCACATGTCCCGAACTGCGCTCCTGGTCTTCCTTTGCAAACCAACTCCTCCCGTCTTCCCTGTATAAGCAAATGGCGATTCCATCTTTGCAGTTGCTCACGCTAAATCTTTGGCATGATCCCCAGCGGGCTTTACTCTCATAGGTTAAATAAATCAGAGAAAAAGCTGTTGGCTCTGTTTTCAATAGGGATCCAGAACCTGAGCCCTTCTCTGCACCTCCACCACCATCGCCCTGATCTAGCCAACTTTATCCCTCACCTGCACCACTGCAATGGCTTCCTGTCTCATCTCCTTGTTTCCACCCTTGCCCTCCTGTAGCCTATTCTGCACACAGCTCCCAGAGCAACCCTTTGAAAACCTGACTGATGGTGTCATTCCTGTGTTTGGACTCCAGATGGCTCCCACCTTACTTGGAGTAAAAGACAACAGGATCTGCAAGGCCCTCTGAACCCATCATTTTCTCCTTTTCTCTTCCCTCATTTCCCTCCAGCCACACTGGCTGTCTTGCTATCCCTTAGAAAGTCTAGGGCCTTTCCTGTTTCAGGACCTTTGCACTATACATGTCTTTGCCTGGAACTTGATTTTCTCAGATTTCCGAAAGGTTCACTCCTCAGCTGCTTTAAGTCTATCTTCAAATGTCATCTTTTGAGGGAGCCTTCACTGACCCCTCCATGGAACACCGAATAGCAGCATTTCTTCCAGATATTCCTTTGCTTTCTATCACTACTGCGGGGGGCCCCTGTCCTGGGAGCCAGATGTGGGGGGCTCCACCCGCAGAGCCCCATCCCTCCGTCACGGATGAAAATAAAACTACCAAGACATGATCTGCTTGGGGAGGAGAGGTGGACAAACTCTCAGAGGAGAATGACCCAGAGCACCTTCCTCACTAGGCTTTTATTGGGTTCAAATTCACAGGCATACAGGTTTATCATTTCAAAGAAATCTGAGGGCTTAATCTGAGTCAGTGTCTGTCAGGAAAGGGGGTTGCAAAACTTTGGGAAACAAACTCATTTCCTCCTTGGACCCTTATCATTTAAATGAGAGCACTCTTAGCAAAGCAGGTTTCACAGGACTTTAGGAATTCTTTCTTATGCCTGATCACCCCAGGGAACCGTTCTGGCCAGCACAGGGCTGCACCACTCGCCATCATAGTTTCAGGCTTTAAGCCGATTAGGCTCAGGAAGCAGAAGACATCTCCCAGATGGAAATGGGGACTTGGGCTATGTCAGAATAGCCAGGGGGTGAGGGTCCATCACCCCCTCTTTGCTGCATTCCCCGTCCGTCCATGAGGGCCTCCCAAGTGGTCGTGTCTGGCTTAGGTTGCCCCTCCCATGAGGAGTCTTACCCATCTTTGACTAACCCTCTATGCTTTGGGGCCAGAGATGGATGAGGTAGAAGTGGCGCTCCTGCCAGGGAGATAAGCTTTGTCTCCTTAGTAGGTCACGTCCTCTTGACAGATCAGACCCAGATGAAGTGGGTCTCTAGGCTGTTACACAGCCCACCATGGGGTGCAGGTTACAACTCCTGAGACCAAGCTGAATGGTCCGCAACACACTACACACTGTGTGTTTTTTCTATATACGTTATTTTATTTCATCCAATTAACATTATTTATTTTTTAAATTACTTTTTTGTTGTTCAATTATAGTTCTCTGCACTTTCTCCCCACCCCTCCCCGCCACCCCAGCCAAACCCACCTCCCTCCCTTTCTTCCACCCTCCCCCTTGGTGTTGTCCATGTGTCCTTCATAGTAGTTCCTGAAAACCCTTCTCCCCACTGTGCCGTCCCCCCTCTTCTGGCTATTGTTATATTGTTCTTATTTTCAATGACTCTGGTTGTATTTCATTTGCTTTTTTCTTTTGTTGATTATGTTCTGGTTAAACGAGAGCTCATACAGTATTTGTCCCTCACCACCTGGCTTATTTCACTTAGCATAATGTTAGCTCTCCAGTTCCATCCATGCTGTCGCAAAGGGTATAAGCTCTTTCTTTCTCTCTGCTGCGTAGAATTCCATTGTGTAAATGTACCATAGTTTTTTGATCCACTCATTTACTAATGGGCACATAGACTGCTTCCAGCACTTGGCTGTTGTAAATTGTGCTGCTATGAACACTGGGGTGCATAGGTTCTTCTGGATTGGTGTTTCAGCGCTCTTAGGGTATAATCCCAGCAGTGGAATTGCTGGGTCAAAAGACAGTTCCATTTTTAGTTTTCTGAGGAAATTCCATACTGTTTTTCACAGTGTATGTACCAGTCTGCATTCCTACCAACAGTGCACTAGGGTCCCTTTTCTCCACAACTTCTCCAACACTTGTTTGTTGATTTGTTTATGATGTCCATTCTGACCAGTGTGAGGTGTATCTCATTGTGGTTTTAATTTGCATCTCTCTGATGGCTAGTGATGCTAAGCATCTTTCCACATGTCTCTGGACCCTCTCATACTGTGTATTTTTTTAATGTTTTATTTGTCTATGTTTGCTTACTGGAGTTTATGGGTTTTTGTTTTAGTCACTGTGTATTGCTGGGGCCTGGAACAGGTCTGCGCATATAATGGGCACCATAAATATTTGTTTACTGAATAAAATTCTCCTTTCATTCCTCTCCTTCCACTTTTCTTCCTTCTCCTACCTGCTTCCAAGGGGCCCTCCTGAGAAGTGATACTTCAGTGTCCATTCAGCTTTGCTAGTTGTAGCTGAGAGGCTAAAGTCGTATTTGGCCAAGTAAGGACAAGTCTGGCACCAGGAGTAGGGATCCTGAGCAGCCTTAGTGCCACCACCATCTCAGCTCAAAAAGTGAGTTCCACCTCTCCTGAGTGGCTTAAATCATGGCTCGCTTTTTCAGATCTTAAGTTTGCCACGTCACAGGAGGAAAGGAGATGGGACCCCATCCCATGAGCTGCTTGGGTCACGATGGGGTTGGCCCTGGGAAGGGGCGCTGGTTGCACCACATCGAAGGCCTGTCCAGGCCCCGTGCAGTTCCAGGATTTTGCAGGGCATGGAGCCAACCCGCCCTGTGTACACAATTTCTCTTCGTATACACATTAGTTTCATCAGCTGCGTAACAAATTGCCACAAACTTAGCAGCTAAAAACAACGCAAATTTATAATCTCGGTGTCCATAGGGCAGGAATCTGTGCTAAAAGGACTCGCTAGGCTAAAATCTAGGTATGAGCTGGGGCTGCAGCCTTGTGAGAGGCTCAGGGTCAGCAGAATTCAGTTTCTGGCTGTTGTAGGACTGAAGTCTGTGTTTTCTTATTGGCCGTTGGCCAGAGAGAGCGCTCTGCTCTTGGAAGCCACCATCAGGTCCTGGCTACAGGGCCCTATCTCAGCAAGTCACAGCACAGCTGTTTGCCTTCTCCCTGTCAGCGGAGGGGGTCTGCAGTTGTCACCTGATTAGGTTAGGTCCACTCGGGATAATCTCCCTGTTCAGGAACTTGAAGTCATCCAATTAGGGACCTTAATTACATCTGAAAATTCCCTCTTGCAAATAATGTTAATTACAAGAGCTATCACTTTTGTGATAATGATTCCCATCACTTTCACAGGCCCCGCCCACATGTATACAGATGAGATTGTACAGGACACAGACATTAGGAGCTGAAGTCTGGGGCTCTCTTAGAATTCTGCCTATCACAAAGTGCTTCCCTCTTCATTAGGGAAAACAAGAAAATGCACCATCTTTCTTCAGAGAGGACCAGAGAGGCAGACAAACATGCCTGTCTTTTGTGGTTCTGGACCCCTTCCTCCTCCTGCTACCTCTTCTCTGCCCACCTCTAGGGGGGCAGCGCTTCCTATAATCACTTACTTATAAAGAACAGACTGTTTATTCTACACAAGGGAAAAATGTCAGCTAATCAAAGTCTACTCTGTTAAGAATTTGAGTGATTTTTGCCCTGGCCGGTATGGCTCAGTTTGTTGGGTATCATCCTGCAAACCAAAAGGTCACTGGTTCGATTTCCGAGTCAGGGCATGTGCCTGGGTTGCAGGTTCAGTCCTTGGTTGGGGTGCATACGGAAGGCAGTCAAATCAATGTTTCTCCCCCTGTTTTTCTCCCTCCCTTGCCCTCTCTTTAAAAAAGAAAACATTTTTTTGAGTAATTTAAAAAAAGAGAGAAACATTAACCACTGGGAATGGGGTGGGGCACACAAGACTACAAGACTTCTCTGTCCTTGACACCTATGGCTTCTGTGGTGGCTTGGACTCTCCTCAGGACTGCCTCCAGCCTATATGGCCCTTTTGTATTCATTAGAAAAATGTGGTCTCTGGTGGCAGATATGGTCCCTGGGGCACAGGGATTGGCGAGTGGGCTAGGAGCTGGGCTTCAGGCCACTCTTTCGCTCAAAACTGCTTGCTTTTCTTGTCTCTGGAGCCTGCTATTTTCATTCCACGTTCTTCTTCTATTATGCACAGCATCCCCCCACCTCCCCCAAGCAAAAACCAAAACCAAAAAAAGAAAACTTCAGTCCTTGTTTTTCTCCACCTTGCCTTCACGAGAAATTCTACCTAGAAGTCTGCCTCTCGGTGTGGATGACTCAGAATTATACTTCTAGTCCCAACCTCCCTCCTCAACTCAATTCTTTGTCTAAATGCCCTGGGCTTCCTTCAGACAAGTTCACAAAGGATACATCCTCTTTCCCTAAGGCCGGCCTCAGACATTCCTAGCTGTGTCAGTGGAGACGTCATTCTCCCTGTTATCCAATCCACCACCCTCAAAGTCGCCCTAACCACTCCCTCTTCCTCTCCACACAGGCTGCCTGCTCCTCACTGGCAGGATCTGTGCCCTCCATCCTCGTCTTGTCTGTCTCACTGCCCCACACGGGTCTAAGTCCGTAGCCTCTCCTGTCTGCACTGTTTCAACAGGTTTCTGCCCACAGCCCCCTTCCTTCCCCCTCCCAATGTTTCTCAATCGGGGGCAATTTTATGCTCTTCAGAGGACATTTGGCAATGTCTGAGGACACTGTCAGTTACCCCAACTGAGAGGAGGATGCTACTAGCAGCTTGTGAGTAGAGGCCAGGCATGCTGCTAAACATTTTATACCGCACAGGACGGTCTCCTAAACCAAGAATTATCCAGCTCCAAATGTCAGCAGTGCTGAGATTAAGAACCCTCCTCTTTGTCTAGTCCTCCAACCTTCCTGAACTTTGTAGTCTGCCCCTTTTTAAGAAAATGCACTCTTTTCTGGCTGGTGTGGCTCAGTGGATTGAACACCAACCTGCAAACCAAAAGGTCACTGGTTCGATTCCCAGTCAGGGCACATGCATGGGTCACGGGCCATAGTTCTTAGACGGGGGAATGTAAGAGGCAACCACATATTGATATATCTCTCGCTCTTTCTCCCTCCCTTTCCTTCTCTCTACAAATAAATAAATAAAATCTTTAAAAAAGAAAGAAAGAAAATGTACCGTGTACACATTATCTGGGTGAAAAACGTTATTTCTCATTTCCTTTGTATGCATGTCTTCTTCTGTCCAAGATGTCCTCCCTCCATTTCTATGCCAAGAAATCTCCCCTGCCTCTTAAGACCCACAGCACGATGCCCAGCCTGTGTGTGGGGCTAGTCTCCATTTGTCCCCCCATGCCCACTCTCCACTCCTCTCTCTCCTGATCTGTGTCCCCAGACTGCATCTCCTGGCTCCCTTGCCCTCCATCCAGTTTCTGGTTGGATTTGGCCCTGGGAGTCTTCAGCTGGTGAACAGGAGTTAGGTATTTACTCTCCAACTCCCATCCTGAGCATCCTGCTCTGCCTTTACAGCCTCGGCTCCTGTCTAGTATCCCATCTTCCAGGGCACCAGCTCTCAGTCGGGCTCCAGTGACATCATTCCTTGCCCTGTGCTGTCAGCCCTAGCTTCCCATTGTTGAAAGTCCCTTAGTTCACCACTGTGATATTGGCTTAACTCCCCCCACACCTCGGTCAGTGAGTGTTTTTGTAGTTAAACGGTTTCAGTTGAACCCTTTGAGTGTGCCATCTGCTTCCTGTGGATACTCAATGACACATCAGTCACGTGAGGGTTTACCTTTCTCTTGGCGTGCATGCAGAGCTTAATAGTCTGGACCCCTCCACGGCCATCTGGCATGTATGGCCCGATTCCACTGTGATGCATCTTCATCTAGTATTCCCCGTGATTCCCAACCACATTGCAGACTTCTTGGCTTGGGACTATTTAATACATCGTTTACATACTCTTTGCCTAGTGCTGTGCTCAATAAAGGTTTATCAATACAAATTATGAAAAAAATCACCTGATTTTATAAATAAAGTATTCTGAATTTAAATTACTTGTTTTCTTTTGTGCCACGGGTATTTGGGGTGACTTGAACTCAGTCACTTTTGCACAACATTATAAAACTGACTGAGGCATGGGCTTTGGGACTTACGGTTGGCTGCTCAGATGCTCTGTTTTGCTGATTTCCTGGCTCCCGATGGTGTTGCGTGTATTTGCGCTGCTGCTGGACAAGGGACTGGAAGTAAAATTGGGGGTTTCTGTATTGGCTTCCTCCCCTGAAACCAACATGCATGCTCTTCCTTCAAAACTCTCTGCTGCATCTTTATTCTAATTGTAGTCTGCAGGGACCAAATGTTCTCCTGCTCCCAAAGTCTAGAACTTGGTGCTGCACTGTGCCCAAACATGTGCTTTGTAAATGTCTTTTCGTTCCACAATTCACCATGAGATTTTATTTAAATATTTAATGATGCTAAAATTTGTGTAAGTGCCTCCTTAAGGAATCGTGGGAATGTACAGGGATGTCATCAAATGGTTTGCAAATTGTACTTATTTATTTAGAACTCTGATTTGAAAAAAAGAACTAGGTTTATTCAGGGGGACGTTTACATGTTACAGAAACCTTACGCTAAGGAATGAGGGATAATCATTCTTAAAAATCGGGGGAAATGCTAAGTCATTTCCCAGCATTATTGCTTCTTATCCTTCCTGTGTTGTAATGGTTGTTTGTATGGGCAATTGAAAAGCTATTTCTTCTGCTCTCTGCTAAATATGTCTGCAGTTGCCTCATTCTGCTGTAGGGTCTCAGTTTAACCTCATGGTTCTGGTCATTTTCATGCCAAAAGTCCACACCCAAGTTCCATTTCCTTTGTATCAGAAGGATGAAGAAGACCAATAGAGAGGAGTGGTAGCCATTCTGGTCCACAATCCACCTTGATGGTTTCCTGGAAGAGCCTGGCAAAAATGAAGATGACAGAGGCTAAGCAGAGGCTCATTAGGACTTTCAAGGACCCTAGGCACTTCGGCTTTTGTGAGCCCTTCTTTCATTACAAATATGAAAACGTACATTTTATAACCATGTCGGTATATAGCAAAACACATTAAGATTGTATACTAAAACATTTTTGTGGGTCCCAAAAGTATTTTGGTCCCTAGGCACTGCATCTCCTCTGCCTAATGAGTAAGTCAGCCCTATAAATGGGCAATGGGAAAAGAAAGTAGCTTGACTCCTGTTTTCAAGGTTTAAAGATTCCTGGGTCCCAATCTGTTCTCAATGATACTTAAGTTGAGAGGTTACGATCATAAAAAAGGCAAGTGAACGTTCTTCCTCTTTATGGGCCGCTTATCTCTCTACCTGTCCCATACACCTTCTCTGTATGACAGAGACGGAGTTGCAGTCTCTACTCTCAGAGGGTGCTGGTCGCATCTCACAGGTGGAGAGACGTAAGGCATTGTGAGACAAGCCTGGGTGGCTTACTCTTCTGCAGCTAATTCAGATTGTAGTGACTTGTTGCTGTCTTGGCAGCAGAAAGAAGAAACACTTAACAAATTTTTTCTGACCATAAAGGTAAGAAATGTATAAAGTTTTGAAAATAAAAGGAACTGAAAGAAGATTAAAATGTCCACATACAGCCACGTTCTGGAGGTTAGGGCTTCAACATATGAACATGCAGGGACACAATTCAGCCCATAACATCCCATATACAGATAAATATTTAATATTTTGAACTTTTCTGCCTCTCTTCCCATCACTGTATTTTTCTTTTTATGTGTTTTATATTCAGTGTGAAAATCTTTAATGAGGAAAAAGAGCTATGAAGATGCTATTTTAGTCAGAATGGCAGAAGAGCATTAGGAACCCAGGCAGAAAGCATATCTTCTCAGGATTAGAGGCCAACAGGGAGAAGGCTAAAGAGTCAATACACAGAACCAGATGAGGTTGGACCACCAGATCCCTCAGTTTCCTGGGTCCTTGTCTTGCTGAATACTCCCTGCCTGTGGCAAGCAGACCCTAAGGCTGAGACCACTGATCTACAAGTCCTAGTTCTCCTGCCTTCATGAAATCCCCTCTCCCTGAATGCACACTGCCCTAGCAAATTCCTTCTTAACCAACAGAATATGGCAAAGGTGATGTCACTTCTGTGACCGATCTCTCTCTCTCTCTCTCTCTCTCTCTCTCTCTCTCTCTCTCTCATTGGCTTTGATGAAACAAAGCCATGTCAAAGAGACCTATGTGGCAATGAACTGAGATCAGCCTCCAGCAAACAGCCAACTAGAAACTAAGATCCTCAGTCTGACAACCCTTGAGGAACTCCCAACAACCACATGAGCTTGAAAGTAAATCTTTCTCCAGTCAAGTCTTCACATGAGACCCCAGCCCCAGATGCACCAGGATTGCAGCCTCATGACAGACCATGAGGCAGAGGACCCAGTAAGCCATGTCTGGACTCCTGACCCACAGAAACTATAAAACAAATGTGTGGCCCTGGCTGGTGTGAATCAGTGGGTTGAGCACCGGCCTGCAACCTGAAAGGTTGCTGGTTCAATTCCTGGTCAGGGCACATGCCTAGGTTGGGAGTCAGGTCCCCAGTTGGGATGTGTGAGAGGCAACCAATCGATGTTTCTCTCCTAGTTCTCCCTCCCTTACTTTCTCTCTAAAAAAATAAATAAAAATTTTTAAAAGATGTGTGTATTTTAAGACATAAGTTATAGAGTAATTTGTTACATGGCAAGAGATAACTAATACACTGCCCCCAAACCCTCTCCAGTAGTCCCCAAATATTTGCCACCCTATTGTTTTGACTTCTGACTAATTAATATCTCAGTATCCATATTTACGTTTAATTTCCTTAGGATAATTTTCTCTTGTATACAATTTCCATCAAACAGATTTTCTTATTGCAAAAGACTGCAGTCACTATAAAGGTACTCCCAGGATACTAATTGCCAACATAAAAATATCCAAACTTAAGTTGATAACAAGATTCTCATCCCTGATCTGCTAACAAGGTCACTGGATCCTGTTTCTAAAATACTTGAAAGCACTCTCCCACCTGATTTGGTTTCTCCTTTTTACTTCTTCCTTTCTTCCCCATCACAAGAAAGAAGTTATGCTTCTATATCCATTAGAAGAATCATTTTCCACCATAAGCAGCACTTTTACAACACATATACATCTATCATAGCTCCGTCTGTCTCTCTCTCTCTCTTATTTCCAATTCTTCCTTAACTCAGGAAAAGATTTCTTTCTCCCTCCCCTCTACTTCCTCCTCCCTGCTTTGTTCCATTTTTGAGCCAAAAATAATCCTAATGATGGCTAAGTGCAAGATCAGTGCCAGAGATTTACAGCTTCATCAGGAAAAAGGCAGAGCCATGAATTTTGAAGTAAATTAGGGCTAATAAGTCACAAAAGACAGCGAAGCCCTTGAAAGCACCCCAAAATCAACACCATAGCCTCTACAAAAGTTTCAACTACCCACCTCCTCATTTAATTTGATTTAACCTCTTTTTGATCATATACAGCTTTTAAGAAAAATAGGACTTCTCTTTGCTGAAGTTTGTGTTATACTTACTATGAAAACAATTTTGTGCTCAAATTTTTTTATCATTGTAAATGTATGCTATGTGGTGAGTTATTTTGGGTCTAGACTGGGAATGTTCAACTACTATGCATAAACGTGGGGTTTTTTAAGAAAAGCACAAGCGTAGTTCTGACTCCCATTTGTAAGTTGGGGTCATAGATACAAATGAGGATGTTGTTTGTTACAGAAAAGAAGGTGAGAGAATTAGGGGAATGTGCAAACATGGGCAAGGGAGCCAAGCAGAACTGAGAGGAAGGAAACAGAATGAAGTGAGCTCATCGGGAGAGAGAACCAGGAGAAGGAAGTGGAAGGGTGATATTTATTGAGTAACTAACATGTGAGGAGCACTGAGTCACCGTTCTCTCCTGTATGGAAATCTGACAGCAGTCCTGTAGGTCATCTTCTGCCACTTTTCAGACGAGGAGGCTATTCTTAGTGTTGACATAACCTACTAAAGGTTACACAGCTTGTAAGTGGTGGGGCCAAGTTTCCAACTAGGTTCTTTACGAAGAGCCAGAAAGGACTTTCTTTTTTTTCCACATTTTTTAATTGTTGTTCAAGTACAGTTGTCTCCATTTTCCCCTCACCATTCCCCTCACCACAGCCATCCCTACCTCCCACCCTTGATCCTATCCCCGTTGGCTTTGCCTATGTGTCCTTTATACATGTTTCTGACAACCCTTCCCCCTTTTCCCCCCATTATCCCCTCCCACCTCCCCTTTGGTTACTGTCAGTTTGTTCCTTATTTCAATGTCTCTGGTTGTATTTTGCTTGCTTGTTTGTTTTGTTGATTAGCTTCCACTTATAGGTGAGGTGAGATCATATGGTATTTGTCCCTCACCGCCTGGCTGATTTCACTCAGTATAATGCTCTCCAGATACACCCATGTTGTGAAATACCAAAGCACAGAGTAAAGTGGCAGAAAAAGTCTGGGGACCAGAGAATTTACATTTCCCAAATCATGGGAAACTCTATGGCCTTCAAGGTAGGAGCTGAAGGGTTGGAGATGCTCAGTCTGGACCTTTCCAGGAGCACTAGGAAGAGAAAGCCAGGGCACTCCTTACAAAAGCCGCCAAAGCCTCTCTCGTCAGGTGAGGAAGCAGCAGCACTAGCGGAGAAGGGCAAAGGCAGGGTCAGCAGTGGTCAAGAGCCACAGCCATGACACCAAGAAAAGCTGAGTAGCCTCACTTCCACCAGTTTCCCTGGGGTGAACCGTGCACCCTCCTGATCAACGTTTGTGTAGATGATTACGGTTAGGGGAATACTGAGGAAGGGGAAGCTGTGGCTTAATGAGGAAGATATAGCTATGTATCTAGGGCATTTTTTTCTTTAAAAATTTCTTCTTGAAGTAATTATCTTCCTTTTACCATTTTCTGAGTGGTCTTTAAACATCACACTTTTAATAAAGAGGCATATTGTGGACCCAACCAGAGGGCTATAAAAACCAGGCTCTTCTTTTGTCTCAGGTAAACACTTGGACACCACAGCTCAGACCCGCACATCCCAGTGAAAGAGCCCCCCGGTGGTGGTGATGCAAGTGGTCCACACCACACTTTAGGAAACACTGGCTTGAACCAAGTGGCCATGGAAAAGTCTACCTATTACACAGCAATGTATGAATTAGATTGAGATTGCTCGCCAAAAATGGGATGTGGAGAACTGCAAAAGATAAAAAGAAATTTCTGGGCGACTGGCCACTAAAATGAAATTACCTTCAACATATCTCAAAACTCATCACCAGCACTTTACAAGCATCTTCTAACTCCTTATGACCCCTGCGCAAGCTTCTGACTCATTTGGAAGCCTTACCTCCCTAATACAGGGATGGACAAAAGCAGGTTTACAGTTGTGAGTATGAAAAACACAGTTTATTCTTGTATTATTTATTAATTACTATTATTAACCTACTTTTGCCACTCCTGTATAGATCCCAATTAACTGCCATTCCAGGTGTTTTTACTAGACTACAGGTTATGGTCAAGGTTACCAGGATATTCATTAAGTTTAAAATGCTGCAGTGAGGCAACAAGGGCTTTGTCTGGGCCCACACTTGCCAGGCAACCGCTTTGTCCTGAGTGCATGGGGAGGTGGCTGGCTTTCCCCTCGGGAGCACCCATACAAAGGTCTCCATCTGCACAGAGCAGAGCCCCAGACTCCCGGGTGTCATGGGAAGGAATGGAGAGAGGACAAAGGAAGCCAGTTAGTGTATCTGCCCCCACAGTGGTGTCCACCAAGCGTTCTGTCTGACTCTAACAGGAGAGAGACTGCCTCCACCTCTTCTCAAGGAGGGTCAGGCAATCTTTACTGAGTGCCCTGAGCCCTGGGGGCCCAGAGGGCCTCTCTGCCTCAGGAGTCTGACAGAAAATCAATCTGCTATCTCCTTTGCTTGCTGAATACTACGGATGCCCATCAGGTAGAAGTCTGAATTAGGTCATCTCCAAGATCCCTCCTAAAGCCATCACTCTATAATTCCTTTTAGCCAAAGCCTGAGGATGCCTTTCTGGCATGCTACAAAGAGATAATTGACATACAGTTAGAAAACACAGTCACCTCCCAAATTCCCTTGAAAACAGAGAAGAAACGCAGTATAAGTAATCCAGAACTGGACCTTACTTTGGATCTAAAAAAACTGAGGCCAGACTGCAGAAGCAACTTACACACAAGGTGATACAGTTGATGGTTGAACTTGGGCTTCTTTGCTTGCCCCCCTGCACTGTTCAGGCCCACCACGTTTGGCCTGACAGGGTATGCTCTGACTTTGGCACCAGCAGCTGCTTTACCCTCTGAGGGGTATCTGGTGCCAGCGAATATCCCAAAGAGTTGAAATTCTGAGCACATACTAGTCAGAGAGTGAGGACAGGCGCCATGGCCACAGTTAAGCAGCAGAGGGAAGCCAGCCCTGGGTTTTAAAAGTCATTATAAATATATCACAATTGGGTATCCTACATGGAGATTATGACTAATAAAATTACCACTTCACCAAACACTCGTGGGGGCTCCCTCAGGATGGATTTCCCTGGTAACCCCCATCATCCCACGCGATCTTCTCCCAGGTGATCCTGATATAGTCCTGTCACTGCTCTAGGAGGGAGAGAGCAACTGAAGATCTTCGCTGTTCTAGGGAGACTGAACTGGGTGAGCTAGAAAGGAGCAGGGCAAGACCAAAAAGGCTGGTCAGGAGGCTTCTGAAGCACCCGGGCATGAGATAAATGATGGGAGGAGTACGAAGGGGAGGTTGTATGGCAACTGGGTCTGAAGACTAAGATAAGGCAGCCGTGGAAGAGAGAAAATCATAAAGAAACTCATGGTTTTAAGTTTTAAGAAAGAGGGACAGAATATCTTGGGAGGAGAGGCCGAGTGTAATTTTAGATTTGTTGCACAGAATATTCACATAGGGTCACAGCACAGAGTACAGAAGAGAACCTGAAATCTAAAAAGATGTGAGCAGGGCAGACACACCCACAGTGGCCCTGGAGAGCAGGCCTGGACACTCAGCAGTGCGCACACTGTGCTTGGTGCTCAGTGCCTCTGTGTGTGCATGTGTGTGTTCCTAATCTTCTGTAAGCATCTTGAGGGCAGAGAATTTGGCATGTTGCAACCCCACATGCTTCACTGTGCATAGCACAGGGTTCGGTGAAGCACAGAACTGAAGCCTCCTCTGGCTGCGCACACAGGCTGGAGTGTGCCCTACACACTGTCTCACCTGCCACATTAGTTTTCATGATAACAGAAGTCAATATGGTCCAGAACCACGGGGCACTGGTCCTGCCAGCTGCCCCCATCTCTTGGAAGCACAACATAAGGTTCCCACATAGACTGACCAGGCAGAAAAGGAAGCCCCTCTATAATTGCATCCTGCCACTGTTTTCTCAATTCTGAAGATGGTGACTAGTTCACAGGACCCGAGCCATCCTCCAAACATCTTCCTTGCCAAGGATTATATGAGCTGAAATCAAGAAAGGAAGAAGAGCTCCGACTGACAAGGGAAGCCAAGAATCTCCAAGCTCCAGGCCTTGTGGGTGAGTCTGGCAAAAACCCTCTACCTGCAGCTGAGGCCACACACACACACGTCCCTTCTTTGCCAATGCCCACCTCTACTTCCCAACCACATAGTCTTCCTACCCCTCCCTGGATCCTGGTGCAAAGGCTTTCGCATTCCTGTCCCTGCACTGAGAACAGCACGGCTACATATCCCTTTCAAGGCGCCTGGTGAGGGGGAAGGAGACAAGTTGACACCTACATGCTGACACATTCCTCAAACAAACAGGTGCATTCAATGTCTAGAGAGTTACTCTCATTGGGGAACATATTTAAGGTAAGGTCTGTCTCTTTCCCTTTTGTCTGAGGCAGGAGCCAGCAAACATGGTTAGTGGTGGAGAATGCCTAAGAAAAGTACAAGCCTCTGCTCTCTGAAGGGTACCATAAAGCTCCACATCCTCAAGTGAGACGAGCGTGTTGGTGTGGTTCATTCCACTCCTTCTTCTTGTGATCAGGGAGCAAAAGCCAAGAGCCCCTGCTCTGGAAAAGACCTCAGCAACCATGTCCTGCATTCATCCCCGGGTCTCTGTCCCCAGAGGACACCTGCATGCTGCCCCTTTCCTCCCTCTGTGGGAAACTTCTCCTCTTGATGTGCTCCCCTGGCCAGAAGCCTGGTTGGGTCAGCTCTGCTCTGTAGGAGGAGGGGAAGTGGCAGAGACCCAGCACCAGGCCATTTACCTGGGGTTCCTTCTCAGGGAAGTCGGCTGTGGTTCTGGACTTCTGGGCACTTTGTCCAATGACCTGACCTCCTGTGGGTGGAGGAGGGGCCCACTTGGCTCCAAGAAATAAGGAGACAATGTGGGATTTTCTGGTAAAGAGGCCCAAGAAATTCATTTATCAGTTCTCATAGTTTCTTGGTGGAATCTTTGGGATTTTCTACTTACAGTGTCATGTCATCTGCAAATAAAAACGTACGTTTTACTTCTTCCTTTCCCATTTAGATACCTTTTAATTCTTCTTGTCTGTTTGCTGTGGCTAGTACTTCCAGTATCATGTTGAATAAGAAACGTGAAAGAGGACATCACTGTCTTGCTTCCAATCTTAAAGGGAACACTTGTAGTTTTTGCTCATTGCACATGATGCTGGCAGTGGGTTTGTCATATATGGCCTTTAT
Source organism: Glossophaga mutica (assembly GCA_039655065.1). Taxonomy (NCBI): domain Eukaryota; kingdom Metazoa; phylum Chordata; class Mammalia; order Chiroptera; family Phyllostomidae; genus Glossophaga; species Glossophaga mutica. The sequence continues at coordinate 120,278,773 of CM077304.1, read as the reverse complement.
TACCTTTAGGCATGTTCCCTTTATTCCCACTTTGCTGAGAGTTTTTGTCATAAGTGAATGCTTGATTTTATCAACTGTTTTTTTTTTTGCATCTATTGGCATGATCATAAGATTTTTATTCTTCATTTTATGTGGTATATCATCACATTTATTGATCTGCAAAGTTATAACAACCTTGCATTCCCAGAATAAATCCCACTTGATCATGGTGTATGCTATTTTTGATGTATTGCTGTATTCAGTTTGCTAATATTTTGTTAAGGATTTTAGCTTCTATGTTCATCAGGGATACTGGCCTACAATTTTCTTTCTTTGTAGTATTTTTATCCGGTTTTCGAAGTAGGAAAATGCTGTCTTCATAAAATGAGCTTGGTAGCCTTCCCTCCTCTTGAATTTTTTTTTTTTTTTTGAAATAGTTTGAGAAGGAGAGGTGTTAGTTCTTCCCAGAATGTTTGGTAAAATTCACTTGTGAAGCCATCCGGTCCAGGGTTTTTGTTTGTTGTGAGTTTTTTTATTACTGCTTCAATTTCACTAGGTGTAAGCTGTCTATTCAGACTTTGTGATTCTTCCTGATTTAGCTTTGGAAGAGTTTATGCTTCTAGGAATTTGTCTATTTCACCCAGGTTGTCCAATTGCTTGGCATTTAATTATTCATAATATTTTCTTATAATCCTCTGTATTTCTTTGGTGTCATTTGTTATTTCTCCTCTTTCATTTCTGATTTTATTTATTGGGTCTTCTCTCTTTATAAGACACTGAAGAAAGAAACTGTAGAAGATACAAATAAGTGGAAGCACATACCGTGTTTATGGATAGGAAGAATTAACATCATTAAAATGTCCATACTTCCCAAAACAATCTTTACAGTTGACACAATTTCTATCAAGATTCCAATGTCATATTTCAGAGAACTAAAACAAATATTTCAAAAAATTTTATGGAATCACAAAATGACCCACATAGGAATCGAAATCCTGAGAAAGAAGAACAAAGTTGGAGGAATCACAATACCTAACATTAAAATATACTATAAGGCTATAGTAATCAAAACAGCATGGTACTGGCATAAAAACAGATACATAGATCAATGGAACAGAACAGAAAGACCAGAAATAAACCCACACCTTTATAGTCAATTAATATTTGACAGAGGAAGCAAGCATATACAATATGCTGAAGATAGTGTGTTCAATAAATGGTATGGGAAAAATTGGACAGATACATGTTGAAACATGAATTGAGACCACCTTTTTACACTACACACAAGAATAAATTCAAATGGATTAAAGACAAATGTTAGACCTGGAACCATAAAATTATAGAAGAAAACATAGGCAGCAAAATCTCAGAAACTGCTCATAGCAATATTTTATTGGACATATCTCTCCAGGCAAGGGAAACAAAAGAAAAGAAATAAACAAATTGCACTATATCAAAGTAAAAAGTTTTTGCACAGTAAAGGAAAACATCAAAATAAAAAGACAACCCACCGAATGGGAGAACATATCTGCCAATACACCTGATCAGGGGTTCATCTCCAAAATTTATATGAAACTTATAAATTTTGTTTATAAGTTTCATATAAAACACAAAAAACAAAAAACCCAATTAAAACCCAACACACACACACAAAAACAATCCAATTAAAAAATGGTCAAAGGATCTCAATAGAACACTTCTCCAAAGAGGACATACAGATGGCCAATAGACATATGAAAAGATGCTCAATGTCACTAATTATCAGAGAAATGGAGATTAAAACCACAATGAAATATCATCTCATACTTGTCAGAATGGTTATCATCAATAAATCAACAAACAACAAGTGCTGGTGAGCATGTGGAGAAAGGGGAACACTTTTTTTGTACTGTTAGTGGGAATACAGATTGGTGCAGCCACTGTGGAAAGCAGTATGGAGATACTTCCAAAAACTTAAAGTGAAACTGCCTATGATCAGTGATGCCACTTCTGGGAATATATCTGAAGGAACCCAAAACACTACTTTGAAAGAACATAAGCACCCCTACATTCATCACAGCTTTATTTACAATCACCAAGCCATGGAAGCAGCCCAAGTGTCCATCAGTAGATGAGTGGATAAAACAAATCAGTAGATGGTTGGATAATGGGACTTTTACACAATGGAATACTACTCGACCATAAAAAAGAAGAAAAGTTTGCCCTTTGTGACAGCACAGATGGATCTGGAGAACATTATGCTGAGTGAAATAAGCCATTCAGAGAAAGACAAATACCATATGATCTCAATTACATGTGGAATCTAATCAACATTCTGAACTAGCAAGCGCAAAAGAGACAGACTCTGTCAATAGACAGAGAGCAGGCTAACAGCAAAGTGGGGGCGGGGGGTGAGGTTAGAGGGTGGAGGGACTGAGCAAAGATGGAAAAGGACTGATGGAAAAGGACTGATGGACATGGGCGACAGTAGGGGGATTGCAGGGAGTAGGGGCATATAAGGGGACTAAGTGGTAATGGAAAAATTAAATAAAAATAAAGTTAATAAATTGGGCCTAGTCAAAAAATTTTTAATGTTACTTTTTGAAAAGATGCTGTTTAAAAAATGATAAGTTATCCCACAGAATGGGGAAAAGTATTTGCAATATACATATCTGTTAAATGACATATCCAGACAATATAATCAGCTCCATAATAAAGATACAAACAATATAATTTTAAATGGGCAAAAAATTTAAAGCAACACTTCACCAAAGAAGATATATGAATGGCTAATAAGCACATTAGTTGATTTTGAGCATTAGTAATTATGCCAATTAATACCATAGTGAGGCTGAGCTGGTCTGGGCGGGGTGGGGCAGGTGGCAGTTAGATGAGGGTGTCCTGAGCGTCTCTGTTTCCATCCGTGCTGTCGACCTGCCGGCGCACTCAGCGATTTGAGGCGTTGCACCGACTGTCGCTGTGTCAGCGTATTACGATGCCATCTCATACCAACCTGGCTACTGGAATCCCCAGTAGTAAAGGGAAATACTCAAGGCTCTCTAGCACGGGTGATGGTTACACTGACCTTCAGTTTAAGAAACATCCTCCTAAGATCCCACATAAGGCCATGTTGCTTGCTACAGTGCTGTTTTTGATCAGCACTTTTCTCAGTATCATAGGCTCCCTCCTGCTGGCGGGCTATATCAGCCAGGGGGGCAGGGAACAGGGGCAGACCCGTGCTCCTGTCCTGATCATTGCCATCCTAGTGTTCCTGCCGGGATTTTCCCACCTTCTCATCACCTGCTATGCATCCAAAGGCTACTTGGGTTACTGCTGTGATGACATTCCAGGCTTTGACGACTAGCACCCATCACAGCCCTGAGGAGCAGTCAGATGGGACTGAGCTCAGCTTAAGATGCTGAGCAGAAACTATGGCTAAGGGCTAAGGAATTCTGCAGTTTGCAGATGTTTAACAAACAGTGGCCAGGTTTTTATGGGTTCATCCTAAAGACATTGACTGAGCTTACAATTAGCTAATTAGGGCACGCTCTGTTTTTCATCTCCTGGCCCTGACAAAGAGCTAAGCTTTTCCATGTGAACCTTTATCATGGAAAATTAGCAAGTTAATTGTATGGAAAAATGGAAGGTCATTCTGTAGTAAAAGGTGTTACTACCACCACCCTTTTTGAGTTCAGCATGAGCATTTCTTTTAAATAGTCTTGATGGTCAGTTTGTTCTTGTGGCAAATGGAAAAATGTGATATGTCAAATTTCTTATTACTAAGTAATTTATTTTGAAAATATTTTATTTAAAAATATCTTATCCCCTATGCTCTAACTTCATGTTCTAGTGGAAGACCTTGGAAAAACCAAATATTACTGTGAATGCATCTGTAACATTATGAGCAATCAGAAATTTTTTTAAACCTCAGAGCAAGTTTTCAAAATGTAAACACTTTCTCTGTTCACCACTCCTTGGCCAGCTCTGGTCTAGTGCACCAATAGGTTGGGCACCCTGTATAGTAATTTGGGTAATTCTATCCTTTATAGGTCAGGATGTTCTATATACAATGTCTTTAAGGACTAGACCTTCGGTTGTTTTCTAAGGAAAAATGTAGATAAGTGGTTATTATTTAGAGTTTACAACCCCATTGTTAGCACCTTTTATTATGATGTCATTCTGCTGAAGATCTCAAGATTTCACCTGGATCCTTAGGGGACTAGATTGCCTTAGTTTGATTCTGTTTCTTAGCCGGCAAAAAGTGACTTACATTCAAATGAAATGAAAATGTCAACATCTAAAAAAAACATAGAAATGCCATTGTACACCCATTAGAATAGCAAAAAATTTGAAAAGACTGACTATATTATCTGTTGGCAAGGATGTGAACCAACTGAAACTCTGCTACAATGCTGTTGGAAAGGTAAAGTGGTACAGCCACTTGGAAAAAGAGTGTGTCAGTTTTTAAAAATACTAAACATACACCTGTCATTTGGTGTAGTCGCTGAACTCCTATTTACCACACAAAATTAAAACAAACACTAAAGTTTGTTCATGAACATTCATGTTCAGCCTCAATCAGAATAGCCCCAAACAGAAAACAACTCAAATGTCTCTCAAGAAGTAGATAAACAAAATGTGATATAGTCATACAGTGGAATAGTATTCGGCAACAAAAGTGAATAAATTATTGATATGCCAATAAGATGAATGAATCTCAAAATAATGATTCTGAGGAAAAAAAGCCAGATACACAAAAAAGTACATACTATAAAATTCTATTATGCAGAATTCTGAAAAAAGCAAACTCCCCTATAGTTACAGAAAGCAGATCAGTCTTCCTGTGGGGCTGGGGGCAAAGGGAGAGATGGACTGCAAACATGTCCAAGGAAACTTTGGGGGATCATGGAAGTGTTCTGTGTATTGGTTACAGTGGTGATTTCTCAGGGGCTGCATCAGTCAAAACTTGTCAATTTTATAAATTTACAAAGTGACAAAGAGACTTAAAGAAATGGAGGGGTTGGAAGCTGAGAGCCCCTCACATTCCCAGAGAAGTTTAGAAAAGACTTCTTTCTTTGGGTGGGAGGGTGAGTGGGAGGCTGGAAACAGACTGGACCAAGTGCCAGGTAGCTATGTTCAGAAGAGGAGAAATCTCCCCTGTCCATAAGGACCACACTAATGGTGACCGATCTGAGGCCTGTGAGCCCTGCACACAACCCACCTAGAAAGCTTTCCCCTTCCCAGCCCATCTGTCACTTCTTGCAAGACTCTCTTTCTCCAAGAGTTATTTTCTAATTTATCTCTGCCCATTCTGCATTAAAAGCACGATTTCTACTAAATCATCTATACTTCCTTTCAAAGCTAGTTGTTGCCAAGAACTATATGTGCTTTTTGGGTCACATACTACTACCAAACATTGGAAAGGAAGTAGGAAAATAAGACCCTCATTCACTATGGGCGCAGCTATTCTGAAGGACAATCAAGGACCTTAAAATCCAGCAAGTTGACCTCTGGGTATGCACTGGGGAATTCTTCCTGGGAATACAAGGAGATGTACATAAGGAAGTTCACTGCCACACCGCTGAGGGTAACCTAAGTGGCCATCTCTAAGGAATACACAAGTAAAACATGGGGTACACATACACCAGGATAATGAACTAGATTTTTATATAAGCAACCTGAATTGATCTCAAAAAGAGTTGAGGGAGAAAAGTAAAAACAGAATGAGATTTATAGTACAATTCCATTTATGTATGACACACCCACATAAAACAGCCTTGTATGTTTTTGTAAGGGTGCCTGTATATTTAAATAAGCATCCATCAGATGGATTAAAAGGACTATAATATATTACAGTGGATTCCTGTGGGAGGAAGGCAGGGGAATTGGGAGTGGTGGATGAAGAAGGGAAGTGAAGAGAAAAAAAACAATAAAATAAAAAAATTTCTTAAAAAGAGAGAAGGTTCTGCCCTGGCCAAGTGGTTCCATTGGTTAGAGCATCATTCTGTAGACCAAAAGATTGCAGGTTCAATTCCTAGTCAGGGCACATATCTAGGTTGTTGGTTTGATCCCTGGTTGAGGTACGTATGAGAGGAAACCAATTGATGTTTCTCTCTCACATCAATGCTTTGCTCTCCCTTCCTTTCTCTTCCTTCCTCTCTCTCGAAAATCAGTCAAAATATGTTCTTGGGTGAGGACTTTAAAAAGAGAGAGAGAGGGTTCTTCTGAAGATAGATGATGATATTCCATGAATTAAAAATAGGGCTAACTCGAACATGGATAAAGGATACAAAAATTTTTAAATAGAGATAAATAGATAATTTTTGTTTGTTTTTCATATTCAAAATGAATGAACTGTTTGCTGGTATGATTTATGAGTTTCGTATTGCTTCCATAACAATGTACCACAAAGTTAGTAGCTTAAAACAACTTAAAGCTTATTGTCATAAAGTTCTGTGAGTAAGAAGTCCAACACAGGTCACACTGGGACAAAATAAAAGGGTCAGCAGGTTGCACTCCTTTCTGGAGGCTCCATGGGAGCCTTTCCCAGCTTGTAGAGACCACCCACATTCCTGGACTCACGGCCCTCGCCCTCCATCTTCAAAGCCAGCAAGAGCAGGTCTAGTTCTCACATCTGCTTCTCTGAGTCTGACCACTTCCGCCTCCCTCTTTCAACTTTCAGATCCCTGTGAGCATACTGAGTCCACCTGGATGAACCAGAATAATGTCCCTATCTTGAAATCAGCTGACTAATTCTCCTTTGCCATGTAAGGTAACCTATCCATAAATTCCAGGGATTAGGATGTGGGTTTTGGCATCCATTTACTCTGCCTACAAACACCTGGGCATATGGCAAATAGTGAAAAACACATACTCTTTATCATTGTGAATTAGTGGTTATTCAGCCAAATAACAACCACCAAAAAAGAAACCAAAAACCAAAAACCATGTTGAGTCCTACTAAGTGCCACATCCCTGTGGTAAGAGCTGAGGTTATAGTAGGGGTCAGAGATTGGGGATTTAGTAATTGTTTCCTCCCTTTGAAACAGACTTGCCATTCTGGCTTATTTTAGCAAAGGGATAAATGAGAAGTCATCTGATTAAGCTGTAGTCGTGACTGGCCTATGGTAACCTTCTGAAAGAGATATTTACGTTCTTTTTAAAAAGAGCACCCTAACCCAATGCTTCTTAAACTTTAATGGGCATACCAATCACGTGGAATCTTGTTGATGCAGTTTTGTAGCAGTAGGGCCAGTGTGGCACCTTAGACTCTGTATTCCTGACAGGCTCCCAGATGCTGCTGCTGCTGCTGCCGCCGCTTCTCTAGGACACTAGTTAGATGAGCCAGGCCCTAATTCAAATAAAGCTCTAATCCTGAGCAGTACTCAGTCTGACCCTGCCATCAACCCATCTTTACAAAAAGTGCCTCCTTCTGAGAAGTTACAGGAGTCAATCAATTTGCCAAAACACCACACTGTGTCACTAACAAAACATAAATAGCAGAGAGGACAATCTGCCTACTGGGAATGGCCTTGGTTTTCAACAAGGACAGTTTCTGACCAAGACCCACATTCATCCCCAGAGATATGGAGCACGGTTTTTACAATGCTTGATATAATGATGAGTCTCCTGTCTCCTAGACCAGGACCCCCAACATCCAAGGGTTATGCCCACCCAGGTAGTGACCTAGTGACCCAGTGACCCAGTTCCTGGATTTATACCTATTGTTGGAAATTTATAAGGTTTGAGCTATTTCAGAATTCCCCTAATAGACAAGGTAATAAAGGCTGATAACATTAAATTTATGTCTTTAATGGGGTAAGGTTTTGCATGCTAGCTCTTTCAGGGTGGGGGACTGAAGAAGTGGGGGAGAGAGGAGCAAGAGGGTAGAATAGGAGCAACAGAATCTCTACAGGTAACTTCGACAAACTGTATAGGGACCTCTGGCCAATGAGACAAACTTAGTAATGCTCATGGACCAATGGGAGGACACGTTGTTGCTTCAAGGTGGATAATGTAATTTTTAAGGTACAGCATTGCAAGTTTCTATTTATATGTATATCACACGACTGTTCCTAATTTATGTGTGTGGGCAATATTACCTCATAGTATGGTTCTGAACACTGATGTACTTTGGTATACCTATGACTTCCCCAAATTTTTGCTTTGGTCTCAGAAAGACCTGTCACTCCTGGCAAACAAAGCAGAACCACACCTACAGTTACATGCCCTTTGTCACCTCATAGGCCTCCTTCCCACTTTACCTTGGGTGGGTTGTTGCTAAAAACTCTCTTGTATGGCCTAACGGCTGGAGCTCCCTGGCTTAAGCAGCACAGACTCAATACGAGCAGCACCTCTACAACAGAGAGAGATGGTAGAAGGCACGAATCTCTGCAATACAGAAAGGAATATAGTCTGGCTAGACCAGGACTTACGGCTCTCCATTCATTTAGCACCTAAACTGGATGTTTTCCATGAGAGCTGTTTTCTACTGTAGAACAAATGAAGTTAGGGAGGGGTGACTATTTTCTCCCATCCGAAGCATTCACCCAAGTACTAAAAAGTAGAATTGCACATATTGAATCATTATGTTGTACACCTGGAAATGATGTAATATCATATGTCAACTAGACTTCAATTAAAAATGTAGGAATGTATATGAGGCAGCAGCTTTTAAGACACAGACCTAATATCCATCACTATATGGATATAAAGAAGGAAGTCTAGATCAGGGAAGTAAATAGATCAAGATCAAATAGGCAGCTGGTGGTAGTCTGTGTTCAAATTCAGCTCATAGAGGTTAGTCAGGTGACTTTTTCAAGGTCACATGTCTACTTGAGGGCAACACTGGAACTAAAAAACAGCTTCAACTATAAGACTTTGCTCCCACTACAGCCTCCCTCAACCACAGTTAGAATACCCTTCCCACCTCTGACAGAAGGACACCTCATTATGCATTCACTAAATGCCTTTGAAGATACTCACTTTGAGGGCTGAGGGTCAAGGTCATCTATAGGGGAAAAGATAAATGGAACTAGATGCTAATGCTACTGATCAGGCCTGGCCTTTTATCTCACAGTCATATCAGCCTTCCATGTAATGCCATTTTTGTGGTTTAAGATTTTTAATTCTTTTCCTACCCAGTCCCTCTTCTGGCCATGTGTGATTACTATTTGCTATTTCAAGTTTATTTCTAGCCAGGTACATTTTCACTCTTTGTTCTAGCACTGGGTTTTTCCTCTTTGATTTCATCTCATCTGCCCCAGGGGGGCAGCTTACCTTCCCACCCCTCTCACTCAGTTCTTCCCGCCTCTCCTCTTTCCACTACTTTCATCCTTTCCACTTCCTCTCTCCTAATCACTTCTCTTGGAACACTGGCACTTCTCTTGGAACGATGGCTCCTGAGTTTCTTGTCCTCACCAAAACTGGATGGTTTTCTCTCACTGCTTAAGGGGGGAAGAGCAGTGAAACCCTCAAATGCCATCTTTCATCTTATTTTCTATTTCCAGCACATATCCTATTTATAACTCTGCCTCCTTCTTAGCAGATTGACACAGCACTCTGCTTACTTCCCAGAATAAAGGCAATTCAAGAATAAGAGACAAGTCTAGGCTCCCAGGATTCTTCTGTAGTTGGGCATTTGTTGGGAGTGTCTCTGTCAGAATTTGAGAAGTGTCTGCTGGCAGCTGTGCTTCCCTGGGCCCACATTCTGCTGTCCTGGAAAGTCCTTCCATGTAGGATTTTCTTCCTGGAAGGCTTCCCTTCCTGGTCATGCATGGATCTAGCTTATATTAATGGTGGTTTTTTATTCCCCTAGCATACATTGACTGTACCATAAAAAATATTTATGAAATATTTGTTGGGTAAAGAAATGTCAGCATATTAATAATAGTTCATTGAAAGTTTGTAGGAAGCCAGTATGGAATTATAGCTGATTCATATAGTGAACAATATATATAAAAATTCACATGTTAAAAATAAAAACCAATTTCATATTAAACCCAATATCTCTGTTGTCCCCATCACTAAATCATTATGAAAAGTAAATGAAGAAGCAACAGTTACAGAGTGACTTCCACTATAGGGTTTCCGCTTTGCTTAAATGATTTCACCTACTCCACAGCTTCTGAAATGGGTATTAGTATCCCCGTTTTGTGGGTAATGAAACAGATTCGGAGAGGTGAGCAGCTTGCCCTAGGGAACATAAACAGTAAGTGGATTCAACCCAAGTCTATCTGCCTTCAAAGCTCACTTTAAAACCCCAAAGAGTCCTTATTGCCTTTGGACACACCATTTAAGTGGCATGTGATGACCTCTAGTTCAGCCTGTGCCCCCTTGCCTATTTCTTTCCTGCTTGACACATGGCAGGTGCTCAAACAAATATTTGTTAAGTTAAATTGATGAATGTACCATTCAGACTCAGTTTCTTAACCTGGTGTTATTCTAATATTTAGGGCTTGACATAGACACTTTAGATGAAACCCAGCATCAAGTGTCAGAGGTGATCAGAGAGGGGCACACGAGCCAGTGTTCTCCGTCGTCACCAAGGAAAAGAGATATGGGATGAAACCTTAGCAGACAGGATTTAGGTTAGAACTACGGGAAACACTGTAGGACACGGGCCCGGGCCACTGAGGAAGACAAACTATTTTGTGTGCAGCTCCCCATCTCTCCGGGATGAGCCAGACTTGTGCCTGCTGGGAAGGCTCTGTTTCCATGGGTTTGCAGAGACCCAGGAGCTGCTCTTTTGCATTTGTGGCCACAGTAAGAAGAGACTGCTGCAGAAACTGCCCTCGTTCAATGGCATCCTCTTCACAGAAATGTGGAGCTGTTAGTTCTCTGATGTGTAGTTTTAATTGTATACTTGCTTTTATGTAGAGAATAGTCTCGTGTTCCCAAGAGGATGGCTGGAAAAACCCACTGTTAGCCTCGAATACAAATAGGAGCCTGCAGAAACTGCTGCTTCATGGGCACAGGGAAAAGGACGTGAGGAAAGACAGATACCTCCAAAGGTTTGGGGTTTAAGCATGGTGGGATCACCATCCCTCGTGCCCTCTTCTGCGAGTATAAACAGCACCAATGTTATTTCTAGGAAACAGCCTATAAACTGCATAGGACATTGCCTTCAGGAGAGGGTTTACAGGACACTGAAAAGCTACCATACCTGCCTAAAGCTGTCCCTCTCCCACACGGAAGCTTCTTTGCACTAATACCACTGTTGACATAATTATCTATTACCTTCCTCAAATTTTTATGCATGTTTCTATACAATTAAGGTCATATCATATGTAAATTTTGCAATCTGCCCTCTTCAGTTAACGATGTAGTTCATAAGCCTTGAGAAAGAGGTATAGTAAAATTCAGCCATTTCACAGTTGAGGGTGACATCACCGGAAATGTCAGCAGCAACCAGCGGTCCTGGGCCAGGCCCCAGGAGCCTGAATAGTACTTTCCCACACACGGGATAAGTCACCCATATAAACAACTTCATGGGGCAATGGGCAGTGGGAGGCGGTTGGCTCCAGGAGGTAAAGATTTTTAAAAGGTTGTTGTTTCTTTAATCTTCTTTCAATTCCTTTTATTTTCAAAACTTTATGCATTTATTACCTTTATGGTCAGAAAAAATTTGTTAAGTGTTTCTTCTTTCTGCTGCCAAGACAGCAACAAGTCACTACAATCTGAATTAGCTGCAGAAGAGTAAGCCACCCAGGCTTGTCTCACAATGCCTTACGCTCTCCACCTGTGAGATGCAACCAGCACCCTCTGAGAGTAGAGACTGCAACTCCGTCTCTGTCATACAGAGAAGGTATATGGGACAGGTAGAGAGATAAGCAGCCCATAAAGAGGAAGAACGTTCACTTGCCTTTTTTATGATCGTAACCTCCCACCTTAAGTATCATTGAGAACAGATTGGGACCCAGGAATCTTTAAACCTTGAAAACAGGAGTCAAGCTACTTTCTTTTCCCATTGCCCATTTATAGGGCTGACTTACTCATTAGGCAGAGGAGATGCAGTGCCTAGGGACCAAAATACTTTTGGGACCCACAAAAATGTTTTAGTATACAATCTTAATGTGTTTTGCTATATACCGACATGGTTATAAAATGTACGTTTTCATATTTGTAATGAAAGAAGGGCTCACAAAAGCTGAAGTGCCTAGGGTCCTTGAAAGTCCTAATGAGCCTCTGCTTAGCCTCCGTCATCTTCATTTTTGCCAGGCTCTTCCAGGAAACCATCAAGGTGGATTGTGGACCAGAATGGCTACCACTCCTCTCTATTGGTCTTCTTCATCCTTCTGATACAAAGGAAATGGAACTTGGGTGTGGACTTTTGGCATGAAAATAACCAGAACCATGAGGTTAAACTGAGACCCTACAGCAGAATGAGGCAACTGCAGACATATTTAGCAGAGAGCAGAAGAAATAGCTTTTCAATTGCCCATACAAACAACCATTACAACACAGGAAGGATAAGAAGCAATAATGCTGGGAAATGACTTAGCATTTCCCCCGATTTTTAAGAATGATTATCCCTCATTCCTTAGCGTAAGGTTTCTGTAACATGTAAACGTCCCCCTGAATAAACCTAGTTCTTTTTTTTCAAATCAGAGTTCTAAATAAATAAGTACAATTTGCAAACCATTTGATGACATCCCTGTACATTCCCACGATTCCTTAAGGAGGCACTTACACAAATTTTAGCATCATTAAATATTTAAATAAAATCTCATGGTGAATTGTGGAATGAAAAGACATTTACAAAGCACATGTTTGGGCACAGTGCAGCACCAAGTTCTAGACTTTGGGAGCAGGAGAACATTTGGTCCCTGCAGACTACAATTAGAATAAAGATGCAGCAGAGAGTTTTGAAGGAAGAGCATGCATGTTGGTTCCAGGGGAGGAAGCCAATACAGAAACCCCCAATTTTACTTCCAGTCCCTTGTCCAGCAGCAGCGCAAATACACGCAACACCATCGGGAGCCAGGAAATCAGCAAAACAGAGCATCTGAGCAGCCAACCGTAAGTCCCAAAGCCCATGCCTCAGTCAGTTTTATAATGTTGTGCAAAAGTGACTGAGTTCAAGTCACCCCAAATACCCGTGGCACAAAAGAAAACAAGTAATTTAAATTCAGAATACTTTATAAAATTAGGTGATTTTTTTCATAATTTGTATTGATAAACCTTTATTGAGCACAGCACTAGGCAAAGAGTATGTAAACGATGTATTAAATAGTCCCAACCCAAGCAGTCTGCAATGTGGTTGGGAATCACGGGGAATACTAGATGAAGATGCATCACAGTGGAATCGGGGCGTACATGCCAGATGGCCAGGGAGGGGTCCAGACTATTAAGCTCTGCATGCACGCCAAGAGAAAGGTAAACCCTCACGTGACTGATGTGTCATTGAGTATCCACAGGAAGCAGATGGCACACTCAAAGGGTTCAACTGAAACCGTTTAACTACAAAAACACTCACTGACCGAGGTGTGGGGGGAGTTAAGCCAATATCACAGTGGTGAACTAAGGGACTTTCAACAATGGGAAGCAGTTACCACCTTACCATTCTAGGGCCTGACAGCGCAGGGCAAGGAATGATGTCACTGGAGCCCGACTGAGAGCTGGTACCCTGGAAGATGGGATACTAGACAGGAGCCGAGGCTGTAAAGGCAGAGCAGGATGCTCAGGATGGGAGTTGGAGAGTAAATACCTAACTCCTGTTCACCAGTTGAAGACTCCCAGGGCCAAATCCAACCAGAAACTGGATGGAGGGCAAGGGAGCCAGGAGATGCAGTCTGGGGACACAGATCAGGAGAGAGAGGAGTGGAGAGTGGGCATGGGGGGACAAATGGAGACTAGCCCCACACACAGGCTGGGCATCTTGCTGTGGGTTTTAAGAGACAGGGGAGATTTCTTGGCATAGAAATGGAGGGAGGACATCTTGGACAGAAGAAGACATGCATACAAAGGAAATGAGAAATAACGTTTTTCAGCCAGGTAATGTGTACACGGTACATTTTCTTAAGAAGGGGCAGACTACAACTTTCAGGAAGGTTGGAGGACTAGACAAAGAGGAGGGTTCTTAATCTCAGCACTGCTGACATTAGGAGCTGGATAATTCTTGGTTTAGGAGACCGTCCTGTGCAGTATAAAATGTTTAGCAGCATGCCTGGCCTATACTCACAAGCTGCTAGTAGCATCCTCCTCTCAGTTGGGGTAACTGACAGTGTCCTCAGACATTGCCAAATGTCCTCTGAAGAGCATAAAATTGCCCCTGATTGAGAAACATTGGGAGGGGGAAGGAAGGGGGCTGAGGGCAGAAACCTGTTGAAACAGTGCAGACAGAGAGGCTACGGACTTAGACCCGTGTGGGGCAGTGAGACCGACAAGCCGAGGATGGAGGGCACAGATCCTGCCAGTGAGGAGCAGGCAGCCTGTGTGGAGAGGAAGAGGGAGTGGTTAGGGCGACTTTGAGGGTGGTGGATTGGATAACAGGGAGAATGACGTCTCCACTGACACAGCTAGGAATGTCTGAGGCCGGCCTTAGGGAAAGAGGATGTATCCTTTGTGAACTTGTCTGAAGGAAGCCCAGGGCATTTAGACAAAGAATTGAGTTGAGGAGGGAGGTTGGGACTAGAAGTATAATTCTGAGTCATCCACACCGAGAGGCAGACTTCTAGATAGAAGTTCTCATGAAGGCAAGGTGGAGAAAAACAAGGACTGAAGTTTTCTTTTTTTGGTTTTGGTTTTTGCTTGGGGGAGGTGGGGGGATGCTGTGCATAATAGAAGAAGAAGAACGTGGGATGAAAATAGCAGGCTGCAGAGACAAGAAAAGCAAGCAGTTTTGAGCGAAAGAGTGGCCTGAAGCCCAGCTCCTAGCCCACTCGCCAATCCCTGTGCCCCAGGGACCATATCTGCCACCAGAGACCACATTTTTCTAATGAATACAAAAGGGCCATATAGGCTGGAGGCAGTCCTGAGGAGAGTCCAAGCCACCACAGAAGCCATAGGTGTCAAGGACAGAGAAGTCTTGTAGTCTTGTGTGCTCCACCCCATTCCCAGTGGTTAATGTTTCTCTCTTTTTTTAAATTACTCAAAAAAATGTTTTCTTTTTTAAAGAGAGGGCAAGGGAGGGAGAAAAACAGGGGGAGAAACATTGATTTGACTGCCTTCCGTATGCACCCCAACCAAGGACTGAACCTGCAACCCAGGCACATGCCCTGACTCGGAAATCGAACCAGTGACCTTTTGGTTTGCAGGATGATACCCAACAAACTGAGCCATACCGGCCAGGGCAAAAATCACTCAAATTCGTAATGGAGTAGACTTTGATTAGCTGACATTTTTCCCTTGTGTGGAATAAACAGTCTGTTCTTTATAAGTAAGTGATTATAGGAAGCGCTGCCCCCCTAGAGGTGGGCAGAGAAGAGGTAGCAGGAGGAGGAAGGGGTCCAGAACCACAAAAGACAGGCATGTTTGTCTGCCTCTCTGGTCCTCTCTGAAGAAAGATGGTGCATTTTCTTGTTTTCCCTCATGAAGAGGGAAGCACTTTGTGATAGGCAGAATTCTAAGAGAGCCCCAAGACTTCAGCTCCTAATGTCTGTGTCCTGTACAATCTCATCTGTATACATGTGGGCGGGGCCTGTGAAAGTGATGGGAATCATTATCACAAAAGTGATAGCTCTTGTAATTAACATTATTTGCAAAAGGGAATTTTCAGATGTAATTAAGGTCCCTAATTGGATGACTTCAAGTTCCTGAACAGGGAGATTATCCCGAGTGGACCTAACCTAATCAGGTGACAACTGCAGACCCCCTCCGCTGACAGGGAGAAGGCAAACAGCTGTGCTGTGACTTGCTGAGATAGGGCCCTGTAGCCAGGACCTGATGGTGGCTTCCAAGAGCAGAGCGCTCTCTCTGGCCAACGGCCAATAAGAAAACACAGACTTCAGTCCTACAACAGCCAGAAACTGAATTCTGCTGACCCTGAGCCTCTCACAAGGTTGCAGCCCCAGCTCATACCTAGATTTTAGCCTAGCGAGTCCTTTTATCACAGATTCCTGCCCTATGGACACCGAGATTATAAATTTGCGTTGTTTTTAGCTGCTAAGTTTGTGGCAATTTGTTACGCAGCTGATGAAACTAATGTGTATACGAAGAGAAATTGTGTGCACAGGGCGGGTTGGCTCCATGCCCTGCAGAACCCTGGAACTGCACGGGGCCTGGACAGGCCTTCGATGTGGTGCAACCAGCGCCCCTTCCCAGGGCCAACCCCACCGTGACCCAAGCAGCTCATGGGATGGGGTCCCATCTCCTTTCCTCCTGTGACGTGGCAAACTTAAGATCTGAAAAAGCGAGCCATGATTTAAGCCACTCAGGAGAGGTGGAACTCACTTTTTGAGCTGAGATGGTGGTGGCACTAAGGCTGCTCAGGATCCCTACTCCTGGTGCCAGACTTGTCCTTACTTGGCCAAATACGACTTTAGCCTCTCAGCTACAACTAGCAAAGCTGAATGGACACTGAAGTATCACTTCTCAGGAGGGCCCCTTGGAAGCAGGTAGGAGAAGGAAGAAAAGTGGAAGGAGAGGAATGAAAGGAGAATTTTATTCAGTAAACAAATATTTATGGTGCCCATTATATGTGCAGACCTGTTCCAGGCCCCAGCAATACACAGTGAATAAAACAAAAACCCATAAACTCCAGTAAGCAAACATAGACAAATAAAACATTAAAAAAATACACAGTATGAGAGGGTCCAGAGACATGTGGAAAGATGCTTAGCATCACTAGCCATCAGAGAGATGCAAATTAAAACCACAATGAGATACACCTCACACTGGTCAGAATGGACATCATAAACAAATCAACAAACAAGTGTTGGAGAAGTTGTGGAGAAAAGGGACCCTAGTGCACTGTTGGTAGGAATGCAGACTGGTACATACACTGTGAAAAACAGTATGGAATTTCCTCAGAAAACTAAAAATGGAACTGTCTTTTGACCCAGCAATTCCACTGCTGGGATGATACCCTAAGAGCGCTGAAACACCAATCCAGAAGAACCTATGCACCCCAGTGTTCATAGCAGCACAATTTACAACAGCCAAGTGCTGGAAGCAGTCTATGTGCCCATTAGTAAATGAGTGGATCAAATACTATGGTACATTTACACAATGGAATACTACGCAGCAGAGAGAAAGAAAGAGCTTATACTCTTTGCAACAGCATGGATGGCACTGGAGAGCTAACATTATGCTAAGTGAAATAAGCCAGGTGGTGAGGGACAAATACTGTATGAGCTCACCTTTAACTGGAACATAAAATACAAAAGAAAAAAGCAAATGAAATACAACCAGAGTCATTGAAAATAAGAACAATCTAACAATAGTCAGAGGGGAGAGGGGAGGGGACCGTGGGGAGAAGGGTTTTCAGGAACTACTATGAAGGACACATGGACACACCAAGGGGGAGGCTGGAAGCAAGGGAGGGAGGTGGGTTTGGCTGGGGTGGTGGGGAGGGGTAGGAGAAAATGCAGAGAACTATAATTGAACAACAAAAAAGTAATTAAAAAATAAATAAATAATTTTAATTGGATGAAATAAAATAACATATATAGAAAAAACACACAGTGTGTAGTGATAGAAAGCAAAGGAACATCTGGAAGGGATGCTGCTGTTCAGTGTTCCATGGAGGGGTCAGTGAAGGCTCCCTCAAAAGATGACATTTGAAGATAGACTTAAAGCAGCTGAGGAGTGAACCTTTCGGAAATCTGAGAAAACCAACTTCCAGGCAAAGGCATGTAAGTGCAAAGGTCCTGAAACAGGAAAGGCCCTAGACTTTCTAAGGGATAGCAAGACAGCCAGTGTGGCTGGAGGGAAATGAGGGAAGAGAAAAGGAGAAAATGATGGGTTCAGAGGGCCTTGCAGATCCCTTTGTCTTTTACTCCAAGTAAGGTGGGAGCCATCTGGAGTCCAAACACAGGAATGACACCATCAGTCAGGTTTTCAAAGGGTTGCTCTGGGAGCTGTGTGCAGAATAGGCTACAGGAGGGCAAGGGTGGAAACAAGGAGATGAGACAGGAAGCCATTGCAGTGGTGCAGGTGAGGGATAAAGTTGGCTAGATCAGGGCGATGGTGGTGGAGGTGCAGAGAAGGGCTCAGGTTCTGGATCCCTATTGAAAACAGAGCCAACAGCTTTTTCTCTGATTTATTTAACCTATGAGAGTAAAGCCCGCTGGGGATCATGCCAAAGATTTAGCGTGAGCAACTGCAAGGATGGAATTGCCATTTGCTTATACAGGGAAGACGGGAGGAGTTGGTTTGCAAAGGAAGACCAGGAGCGCAGTTCAGGACATGTGAAGTTTAAGAGGCCTCTTGGACACCATGTGGTACTATCAAGTGGAGAGTTGGATATTGTAGTGTGGAGTTCAGAGAAGAATTGGGGTTAGAAACATAAATATGGTTATCTAAAACATGAGAGTAGATGAGATTAAAAAGGGGCTGGGGGAGCCCTGGCTGGTGTGTCTGGGTTGGATGGAGCATCGTCTGGTTGGGGTGCATACGTAGGGTGCAGGTTCCATCCCTGGTCCACTGCGGGTCCTCGGTCTGGGCAAGTGTAGAGCCAACCAACTGATGCTTCTCTTTCACGTGGGTCTCTCTCTCTCTCTCCCCTCCCTCTCTCTCTTAAAAAAAAAATAGAGGAAAATGAAAAAAAATGCCCTTGGGAGGAGATAAGAAGATTTAAAACAAACAAACAAACAAACAAAAGGTGGATGGGAAAGCGAGTATGGATAGAGAAGCCCGGGGACAAATCCTGGGACACTCTCACACAAAGGTATCAGGGAGAGAGGAAGAACTGGTGTCTTAGTTTTGGCAACTGTAACAATATACCCTCGACTGGGTAGCTAAACAACAAATTTATTTTTTGACAGCTTCGGAGGCTGGGAAGTCCAAGATCAACATGCTGGGAGATTGGATCCTTGTGGGGACCTACATTGAGGTTTGTAGACTGCCACCTCTCCATGTATCCTCACATGGCATAGAAAATTCTAGTCTCTCCCACTTCTTTTAAGGGCACTAATCCCATTATAAAGACTATCCCACCTGTGGCAAACACAAGGCTCTCCTCCTAGTTTTATCCAGCCTGGCACTTTGTTTCTACCCGGTGGCAACGCCAAGCTCTCACTTAACTGTTAAGGAGTGGTTACATTTATACACCCTAAAATTACACTCGGCCCCTTGGAGGCAGCCTCGAGGCTGATGCAGCCCCCGGTGAAAATGAGTTTCACACCCCTGATAGACTGTCTGCTTGACCTCATCTAAACTTACACCTCCCAAAGGTCCTACCTGCAAATACCAACACATGGGGGATTGCAGCTCCAACATGTGAATGGGGTAGGGGGTGAGGACCACAAAAACGTTCAGTACACAGCAACCAGAAAATGAGAAATGAGAAGTGCCAGAAACGGGGCAAATCTGGAGAGGAGTGTGATGGAGCAATTATAGCGTGTTTGCATGTTGATGGGAATGAGAGAAACATGAAATGAATCATATATAGTCAATTCTCAACTACACAAGAAAATTGAGAGAAAGTGCCCTATTCTGATGGGTTTACATAAAAATTTTTATGTAACATCTAAAACATATAACAGAGTGTGTGTAGCTCTGAAACATAATGGACATGCTCACAACCAGCATCCACACCAAGAGCAAGACCACCGCCAATCGTACCTGTCTCTGTGCTCCTCCTCCTTCCACCCGCCTGCCAGCAGAACTTTGTGATCATCATTTCTTTGTAAAGTCATCCCCTTCAGTATGTTCTGTTGCATTTATTGACGGATAGGTTAGGGATAACCTCACCTCTGCTTCTCAACCTGGCCTCCTGCAGGTAGACATCAGAGCACTTCGGTCAGACAGTATCATGAAATTCCCCTTTCACATCTAACCTGCCACACCGACACTCTGTTTTTCATCCGCCTCCAACTGGCCACTGATTCCCCGGAAATACCCATTCTTTTACATGAAGATCATGATCATCCATTCCCGTCTGTTTCACTTACTCTGCATGAAAGCAGGAGGAGACCAGCACACCCTCTTCCCTCATGCCCAAAGAGAACAGTCCCCAGTGGCCTTTTTCTCCTGGAAGATACGCCTGCAGCCCTCAAACCTCTGGTCTCCCCCTCCAGTCCTATGGCACACCCCACTAAACAGGTGCCTACTCTAGTGCTTGGTGACCCCTCCAGAGAAGGCTCTGGAGGGCAACTGATTAGATTTCTTTCATCCTCAAATCACCAGTGGGCTCGTGGCCATATTCAGATCATACAGAATTCTGCAGGTGTGCAATGACCTGCAAGAGTCTGACAAATGCCAGCTGACTGTGCCCTTTACAAATGGACGACAGTAGGCTCTGAAAAGCCTTCTGCATACATAAACCAAAAACCCAGCTTCCCCCACCCTTGTTCACTGATGCTTGAAATTGCTTTAGGGAGAGACAACAGCTTTCATCTCACAACTAGAGAAACCGTTGATGGCCCTGGATGAACTCACTGATTTACACTAATGCACAATACTGTATAAAGGGACTGAAGGATTGGATGGTACAATGGGCACCTAAAAAACACCTAGTTGGGTGGCTCATTTGGTTGGAGTGTCATCCTGTACACCAAAAATGTTGCAGGTTTAAGCCCCAGGTCAGGGCACATTTACCTAGGTTGTGGGTTGGAGCCCCAACAAGTGCGTTTTCGAGAGGCAACTAATAGATGTTTCTCTCCGCATAGATGTTTCCTTTTCTCTCTCTGGCCTCCCCTGTATAAAATGGATAAACACACTCTCAGGAAAGGATTTTTTTAATGGGTGTAAAGTGACAAAGAATGTACCAGAGAAGGATGGGGGCATCCCTAAGAGCTTAAAAAAGCAAAATCTCAAAGTCCTTAGACCTAGTCCTATTTGGCCCTACTGCCAGCCGTTTGTCCACAGGCAAGTTACTCAAAGAATGGAGCCTGTTTCTTCTTTCTAAAACCAAGGTAAATATCTACCTCCAGAATTACTGGGAGACTTTGATGCCATTGTGCATGGTGAACATTTTCCTTCTTTCTCTGTTGCTTCAGGCATCTGGAGCTCTATTCCTAACCACAGTAGCTCCATCCTCTTTCTTAGCATTACAGATATGAGAGTGAGGACTCTGGAATCACTAAATGTGGGTTCAAATACTAACTCTGTCATTAGCTGTGATCTTGGGCAAGTTCCTCTATCACTCTGTCAGGTTCCTCATCTGTCAATGAAGATAATAATAGTACTTGCCTCAGGGGTGGTGGTAAGGATTACACGAGGTAAGAGGCGTCCTGTACTTAGGAATCATTCTGGCGTGCATACGCACACCCACAACCCGTACTGCAAGACATGCTTGCTACTATTGTTCCTAAGGACTTGTCACCAGCCCACCTTCCACAAACCAAAAGATCATTTGAAACTCCTCCACGCCCGCTCTGTAATGTACAAAAGTCCACTGTAAATTGCCACATGCCCTCAAAGTTTTCCTAACACCCCAGTCCCATCCTTAAACGGCCAGGCTATCTGGTCCTCCCACCACAAGCAAACACGCTGAGCTGTTCCCAGTCTCTCCTAAAGACGCCCTGGCGGGACTTTGGGGACGTGGACCCTGCAGGAGGTTGCTGCCCAGGAGTCTTGGAGGAGTGGGACGGGTGGGCGGGGCCTGAGGACTGCTCTGTGGCGTTCACCCCTGCCCCTCTGCGGTTGCCAGGCAGGGCAGGCGGCGTCATGGTTGCCAGGCGAACGCTAAGCTCTAACAAAGCCGGATCTGGCTCCACCTCTTCTGGCGCTCTGAGCCAAGGCTGGTACCGCCCTTGCCCAAGTTCTACTGCTTTCCCTCTGCCAAGGGTGCCAGGCACCGAATCTCTTACCGTACTTCCCTCCTGAGGCCAGGCACCAGGTGTCAGCTGCTGCCAGACAGCTTCTGTGGGTGTGAACCTCAGGTAGCAACCCCAAAAGGGAAGTGGAGGGAGGGGACAGCGGCGAGCTCCCCGGGGACTGCATGGGTCTAAGGGAAGAGTCCTGCTCATGGGCCCACCTGGATTCTGAATCCTTGTCTGCAGAACAAGAGGAGAGGATTATGGTCTTTAAGAGAATATGACCATGGGTGATTTTGGCTCCCTGCCCATACTATATCTGTATTTTTGCACCAAGAACTACTCTTTGTGATTCTTACACAGAGAACAATGATTTGGAAACAAAACAGAATCTGGGATCAGAGCCCCCGACCTTGCTGCCTGGCCAAACCTCTTCTTTTCCTTCTGTAAGGTGGATATAAGAATACCTGGGGTGGGGGCGATGGGGAGGGGACTGGGTTGTCATGAGGACCAATGAGCATGACTAGCACTTTATAAACAGCTATCATTGATTCATTTCCCCGTGATTTATTTTCCTGACAGTTTTTGAGCACTGACTATATTCCAGGCACCAGGCTAAGCACTGGGGATTCTATAGTGAACAGAAACTGAGCGTTCCTGCCCTGAAGTTTACAGTCCTGTGGGAGAGGCAGGTATTAATCAAAAAGTCATGCATGTAGTTTAAAATTAGAGCTAAACGCTGGTGAGGAGAGTTGGGTAAGTGGTGCTCTGAGAAGATACAATGAAACTAATGGAGAGCTTAGGGAAAGCTGAGCTGAGATCTAAAAACCCTGTGAAAAGGTGGTGAGTGCCTTCCAAGCAACGGTAACCACGTGTCCAAAACCCACTACCTCCTGTTCCAAACCCAAACAGGTCCATGCAGTTGCTTGGTCTTAGGTTCCAAGAGCTGTTCACAGACACTGCCTCTGGGATTCTGGTATCTGGAGCCTTTCGTACATGTTATTGGAGCCCCTCGTTTGTGTGACTGAAGCCCTGTTTAGCCCACACCAATAAAACCAAATGAGAGATTCCAGAAACGAATCTATATTCCATATGTGATAAGACCTATATTCTTTAGCACTCAGCATGTAAGTGTTGGCCACGATTCTGATTGGGAGTGCTATGAGTTTTAAAAAAGAGGAAATAGGTTGAATTTAAGAGCTGGAGATGAGGGGGTTAGAGTGGATGGTTGAGGAGGGCCTACCATACTGAAAGCTTCAAGAATGGAAAAGAACTTTACAAAAACATCATTCTCATGAAATGTTAAGCTAAAATGGACTTTTCCCCACTTCTTTTATCGGAAATGAACAAATGGTTCATATCGCTCAAAGGCATAAAAGTTGGGCTTTGGGGCCTCTCCAACCTAAGGAGCCTATAATTTTAAGTCTCTGTGGCTCAAAAGAACATAGACTTCCTGACAGTATATGGGAACAAGGGAGGAGAATTTGACCAGCTCCTCCTACAGCGCTCTCCATTTCTACTGTGGTGCCACCATCCACCCAGTCACCCAAACTTGAAAGGCGGGCAGTCACCCTAAACTCTTCTCTCTCCTCTTCTTCCTCCCTCAGTGGCTACCAAGTCCTGTAGCTCCTGTCTCTCCTATCCCTCCCCATCGGAACTGCTTTTCAAGGCAACAGCCCTTGAGAGTTGTTACCAGAAGTGCTTTTCTATTCTTCTAACTTGAATCCCTGCCTGAAGCTTCAGTACACTCCTTGTACTGTCAGTCAATACCTCTTTCAGAGTCCAACAAAGAGAAGGAAATCATATAACAAGTTTAACAAAGAAAGTTCAATATAAAGAATTTTTATCTATACTGACCCTGGCTGGCGTAACTCAGTGGATTGAGCACGGGCCTGCGAACCAAAGCATCGCGGTTAGATTCCCAGTCAGGGCACATGCCTGGGTTGCAGGACAGTTCCCAGCAGGGGATGCAGGAGAGGCAACCACACATTGATATTTCTCTCCCTCTATCCTTCCCTTCCCCTCTAAAGATAAATAAATAAAAGCTTTAAAAAAAAAGAATTTTTATCTATAATGGGATTAGAGTCATAGAAGATTGTTAGTAAGACAAAGAGCATATACAGACACAAGCACACATAGATATAAGGAGGAACCACAACCCTTGAGACAGACCACCCCCAAAAGAGACAACTTTCTAAGAGCCTGTTGCAGAGGGTGTGACCACATCTCACTGGGTGGCAGAACAATTGCTGAGCTGCCTAGGAGGCAAAAATCTCTCAGGGGTGCAGGAGAAGGCATTCATGAAAAGGGGACTGACGCACTGGCTTCTCTCTGCTTCAAAGCTTCCCTAGAGAGGTGCTGGGGAAGCCGGGAACTGCTGGCGAGTGTACAGTATGGCATCAGGCACTGAAGAGATCACGTACTGCAGATGCTGGAGAAACTGCGCTGTGCGGTCCTAGCACTGGAGAATTGCATGTTCCTGTGCCTAACAAAAGGGGTACATGCGTGAACCCACAGACAAACCCTTCTTCTTCCAGCATCCTTCTAGCACCCTCTCCTGAGGAAGCTGAACATTATGCCCACTGGCAAAATGAGGAATATTTTAAGGGTCTAGTTCTGTTTTGCTGAGGGTGAATTTGGAGGAAAGGCACTAAATTGATAACTGGAGCATCAAGGTAAAATCAAAATCTGATTTTATGACGACAGTGCTTAAATTCTCAGGTGGCTCCCTATTGCACTTAACGCAAAGTTCAAAAGCCTTACCTTGGCATAGGAGGCCTTTTATATTCTGAACTTGGGCTGTGTTTTTAGGCTTAGGCCCAAATACTCTCCCTTTGTCCACTCTAGCCCTCCATAATCCATCATAGTTCCCTGAATTGACCATGTTCTCTGATACCTCCACACCTTTGTCCAAATAGTCTTAGCCACAAAGAATTCCCTCCTTGCTCTCATCAGTGAACAGATGCTTATTAAGTACCTGCTCTGTACCTGGCACTGCTCTGGGGGCCACAAATACAGCAATGAACAAATCAGCCTTCCTCAAGTCTCTGTTCAAATATTATAACTCTTTGGGAAGTATTTTCTGATCTCCTTTTACCTTTAGCTAAGTTAGATTCCTTACCTAGGAGATTCTGGTCACCTGTATCTAGTGCAGACTTGTTGATACTTATTATTCAACTCTGTTTTCATCACTGATTTTTTTCTTTCTGTCAGTCTCTTCCAGTAGCCTAGGAGCTGTCTGAGGGCAGGGCGTGTGGCTCATGGATTTCTATATCCCAGTATTCAGCACTATTCCTGACACATGAGTTTTGTTAGATTATTTATTTGCTCAGGATCACATAATGAGTAAGAGACAGGCCCAGGACCAGAATCCAGGTCTCCTGCCTTATAGTCAAGAGTGCTTCTTAAGTACGACTTAATCTACCATATGGGATCTATTGGAAAAGACAAGTCAATGTTGAACGTCATCAGGAATGGTAAGAGAAATAGGCCAGAAGCATAGCCTTGATCTTACATTGAAAACTAAGGTACATTCACCCTTCAGACCCTTTTGTACATTGAGTCCTTAGATCATGGAAAAGCTGCAGTGAAATCAGAAGTAGAGAGGCTGAGCAAATGGATGAAAATGATGTGGGGGTGTTCTGACACTTTACTCTGAAAAATGACTTGCATGCACTTATGAAAAACAAGGTTAAGGTGACCCCAGATTTGTAGACCAGATTCCCAAACCAGGGGACATGTGACGCAGCTCTAGGAAGCATGCTTATCATGGCAGTCTGTACATGGTAGCCTTGGATTTGTGGATTATGATGTGAACGTAGGGGAAATCATTGAATACAAGTATGGCTAAGTGAAGAGAAATCAAAAGAGGTTCACATGTTAAATAATAAAGTTATGTAGAACTCATAACTTCCAAGAGGTGGTACTAGCATGATATTCAAGCAATTTTGGGACGTTTACTAACAACAGAGCCAAAAGCTCTACTCGAAAAGAAGGGTGGAAGGACAAGGTGAGTTCGGACTACTTTAGCAATTTTGTTGTTGGCATCCACATCTGGGTTGGCTTGATCACGGGCTGGCTCAAGATAGAAAAAGATCCAGACTTCTGAGAAATTAAGTTGGAGAGGCAAGATAATATGAGTAAGACAATTTGTGGAGAGCTTCAAAGTCAGACAGGGCATCATGCTGATAAGAAAAAAAAAAGATGTGTAATTGCCTTATTCAGAGAGGGGCAGTATGGTATAGTGTGGAAAGAGCAATGAAGTAGACCACAGTTCTTGATTAAACTCCAACAGCAACTGTTATCTTGTGCCAAACACTTCACTTATTTGTACATCAATTTTGTCATTTGTAAATTGAAGATACTGAACTATATTGTAAGTCAACTTAAGCCCCTTCTTTTTTTAAAAAGAAAAGAAAAGGTGTTTCTTTGAATTATTCTGACAGATTTTTTTTTCAAAGTTCATCAGGACTGAAGGGGGGAATGGAAGAGAAGAATGAATCAAAAATGGCTATGATATATTGGACTAATGCAATTGAAAGAGTAAAAGACGTTTGTTTTGGATGCTTTTATGGGACAGGGGAACTATAGGGTAGGTGGCTGGTGGGTATGACTGTGCATGGTTGAGAGTTTACAACTGGAGATTTGGGAGTCATCACCATAAAGCTCTAGTTAAATCCTAAAGCAAAGCAAAACAAACAAAAAAGCATCTCTACCTCCAGCTAGAAAACAGTAGGTTGCAGCAGCTCCAGGCTCCTACTGCAACAACTAAAAAAAATCTAGAAAAATAACTTTTAGGAACATTGTAAAGACAGCAGAGACCTTTAGAAACAATGAGAACTAGACTAAAATTTCTAGTGTGGAGAGTCCTTCCAAGGTGGGCTGATGATCACAAGCCATTTTCTTCCCTGGGGACTCAGGATTGTGTTTGACCCTTGCAGAAAGACTGTACGATGGAGTAGTCAAACACCACTGTCATGACAGGCTAGAAATTTAAGGCGTCCAAACACTTCAGTTTTTACACAATGTCTGACATAGTTAAAAAGGACAAGGCATGCATAGAAGCAAGGAAAGCATGTCTAGAATCCAGAGGAAAAAAAGATATTAGGAAGGGGAACCACAGGTACATTCAACCAGTGGAGTTATCAGACATTGACCCTAAAATAACTATATATAATATGTTCAGGAAAATCAAGGGAAGAAATGAATAAATGGACAAACATAGAGAATTTCAACACAGAAATTACATCTTATTAAAATCCCTGGTACTCTACAACACAAAATGCAGTATCTAAAATTAACAATTCATTGAATAGCCCTGGCTGGTGTTGCTCAGTTGTTTGGAGTGTCATCCCATAACTGAAAGGTTGCGGGTTCGATTCCCAGTAAGGGCATATACCTAAGTTGGGAGGTCAGTCCCCAATCTGGGTTTATATGAGAGGTAACTGACTGATGCTTCCCTCTCTCATTGATGTTTCTCTTTCTCCCTTCCTCTCTCTCCAAAAGCAATGAAAAATCATATCCTTGGGTGAGGATAAAAAAATAATTCATTGAACAGGTTTAACAGCAGCCTGGACAGCAGAAAATATGGTTAGTGAATTTAACGGGAGATCTACAGAAAATATCCAACTGAACAACAGATGAAGAATGGAAAAACAACACAGATTATATGGCCTAAAATAGATATAATCAGCATCCCAGGAGGTCAGGAGAGAGAGCATAGAGTCCCAGAATGTAAGGGTAAGGTCAGTGTTTGTAGAAGCAATGTTTGTGAAGTTTTTAAAACTGATGAACTACATCAACCCACAGAGCCAAGATGCTCAGCAGAACCTAACCAGGAGCTCTTGGGCATATCATGATTAATCAAACTAATTAAAATCAAAGATAAAGAGAAAAACATAAAACAATTAGAGGGAAAAAGGTACATTGCCTCCAAAGGTACAACTAAAAGTTATTGGGCTTATTTTTAACAAAAGATGGAGACAAAAAGGCAATGGGATTACATACTTAAAGTGCTGACAGGAAAAAGCTCCCCACCTAGTTTTATACTCAGTGAGTATATCCTTTGAAAAGAAAGATGAAATTAATACATTTCACACAAACAAAAAATTATAGAATTCTTTCCCCACAAACCTGCGCTATTGAAAACAGACTTTTTCAGCCTGAAAGAAAATAACCCTGACCATTCGGAAAGGAGAACACATGGGCTTAAAGAAGTGAGAAAAAATGAATATCAACTATTTAAAAATAGCTTCATATGTCAACAATAATGTGTGTAGAAATAAATGGTAATGGTACAAAGGGTGGGAGAAGAATATTGAGTTAAATTGTTATAAGGTTATTTTTTATTCATGAAGTAAAAGCATTTGGGTAGACAAATAAATTAAGAGTGTAAATTGTAATTGTTAGGGTAATCAGTAAAATAATAAAAGAATATATAACTAAAAAAGCTAATAGAAAAGAAAAGTTACAATAGTAAAAACAATTGACTGCTTTAAAGAGATACGAAAAGAATAAAAACCAGCAATTAAGAAAATTATCCCATTTACAATTATAACAGAAAGCATAAAATAAATGGGAATAAATTTAGCCAATGATGTGAAGGACATGTACTTTTAAGAAACAAATGACAGAAAACAAAATTTTTTTTAAAAAACCATACCAGTATTTATACTAAATGTAAATGGACTATATAATCTAATTGACGAAAAAATTTTTCATAATGTAGCTTCTTAAAGTTGTTTACAAGAGATACATGAACAAAAGGATACAAAAATATTGGCAAGAAAAGTTTGGAAAAATGTATACCTTGAAAAAATTAAGCAAAACAACTAGCAAATCAAGTTGACTTTAAAAGAAGTAAAACTAGACAGAAAGAGGGGCAATAAAACAATGAAAGGGTTAAATCAATAGGAAGATTCAAAAAACTTAAATATGTATGCACCTAATAACAGAGCTTCAAAATTTATCAAGCAACAATTGACAAAACTAAAAGAATAAACAAAACCAATCCATAAGAACCTATGCACCCCAATGTTCATAGCAGCACAATTTACAATAGCCAAGTGCTGGAAGCAACCTAGGTGCCCATCAGTTAAATGAGCGGATCAAAAAACTATGGTACATTTACACAATGGAACTCTTTGCAGCAGAAAGAAAGGAGCTTCTACCCTTTGCAACAGCATGGATGGAGCTGGAGAACATTATGCTAAGTGAAATAAGCCAGACAGTGAAAGACAAATACCATATGATCTCACTTCTAAGTGGAACCTAATCAACAAAACAAACCAGCAAGCAAAATATAACTAGAGACATTGAAATAAAGAACAAACTGACAGTAACCAGAGGGGAGGTGGATAATGGGATGAAGGGGGAAGGTATTTCAGGACCAACTATAAAGGACACATGGACAAAACCAAGGCGGGTGGTGTGTGTGGAAGCAGGGGAGGGAGGTAGGGATGGCTGGGGTGGGGGATAAATGCAGACAACTGTACTTGAACAACAATAAAATAATTTAAAAAAGAAAATAGTATTATGGAGAAAGCTTTAAAAGATAATATCATGCTTGATTCTCTTACTAAAGTGACCCTGTGTATTTAATGACTCTGCTTTGTAGTTCAGTTACTATAAAATAACCTAGTTCCAGTAGATTCCATATGTTTTTGAGTATATTTTACTGATTATGCTATTACAGTTTCCCCCTTTATCTCCCCTCTGCCCTGAACCCCCCAACCCTCCATCATTCCCACCCCCTTAGTTCATGTCCAAGGGTTGTACAAATAAGTTCTTTGAATTCTCTGTTTCCTATACCATTTTTCACCTTTCCCCATCTATTTTATGCCTACTAATTATGCTTCTTATTCCCTGTACCTTTCTCCCCTATTCCTCCCCTCCCCCTCCCCACTGAAAATTCTCCATGTGATGTCCATTTCTCTGATTCTGTTACTGTTCTACGTGTTTGCTTAGCTTTTGTTTTCATTGTTTTTCTTTTTTGTCATTTGTTAATAACTGTGAGTTTGTTGTCATTTTACTGTTCATAGTTTCTGATCTTCAATTTCTTAGATAAGTCCCTTTAACATTTCATATAATAAGGTCTTGGTGATGATAAACTCCTTAAACTTGACCTTATCTGAGAAGCACTTTATCTGCCCTTCCATTCTAAATGACAGCTTTGCTGGAGAGTAATCTTGGATGTAGGTCCTTGCCTCTCATGACTTCAAATACTTCTTTCAAGCCCCTTCTTGCCTGCAAGGTTTCTTTTGAGAAATCAGCTAATAGACTAATGGGAACTCCTTTGTAGGTAATTCTCTCCTTTCCTATTGCTGCTTTTAAAATTCTCTCTTTATCTTTCATCATGGATAACCTAGTGATGAGGTGCCTTGGTGTGTTCCTCTTTGGGTCCAAGTTCTTTGGGACTCTCTGGGCTTCCAGACTTCCTGGAAGTCTATTTCCTTCACCAGATTGGAGAAGTTTTCCTTTATTATCTGTTCAAATAAGTTTTCAATTTCTTGCTGCTGTTGTTCTCCTTCTGGCACCCCTATAATTTGGATATTGGAACATTTGAAATTGTCCTGGAGGTTCCTAAGCCTCTCTTCATCTTTTTGAATTCTTGTTTCTTCATTCTCTTCCAGTTGGATGATTATTTCCTCCATATCATTGATTCGAGTCCTGGTTTCCTTCCTGTCACTGTTGGTTCCCTTAATATTTTGCTTTATTCCACTTTGGGTATCTTTCATTTGTTCTTTCATTTTTTGACCAAGCTCAATCAGTTCTGTGAGCATTTTGATTACCAGGGCTTTAAATTCTCCATCAGATAGGCTGGCTATATCCTCATCACTTAGCTCTTTTTTCTGGAGTTTTGCTCTGTTCTTTCATTTGGGCCCTATTTCTTTGTCTCCACACACTGGTCTGGTTGGTCTGATTGACTGTTTAATTTCTTGGTTGTCAGAGTTCCATGCAGTTTGATTTTTCTGACACTTCTGCTTGTTTATTGATTTTAGATTGGTTGTTATCCTCCTTTTGGTTGTGCAAGGAAGTGAAGGGTTTCTACCTATGCCTCCATCTTGGATGGAACTCAGATTCCATATGTTTTGATTCTAAAATGGATATTATATTTAAAACCAATCAGTAAAATACTTTTTAAGTGCTAAGAAAATAAACAAAACCACCTCAGGGATGTTTTTAACACACCTATCTCAGTAACCAATAGAGTCATCAGATGAAAAAAGTAAAGTATATAGAAGATTTGAACTACATATTTAAACCTCTTGACATTTATAGAACATGGCACCCAACAGCTTCAGAGGAAATATTCTGTTTAGGTATACATAGAACATTTACCAAAATTTATAAAAAACTATTTCAGGGAAAAAATACATAAATTATAAAACAAAGAGCTAGGGGCTAAACTTTAGAAAATTCTGTGACAAAGTGATGGTAGAGATAAAAAAGACCAAAATAGAAAGGAAAAGGGAACAGCAGAGACTTAGGACAAGCAAGACTTCATAATCATTATCCAACAGTACACGATGTTTCATGAGAGAGTGATCAATCTCTCAAATGCAAAACAGAACACCAAGAAGTGTTACAGGGAAAATCACTAGATTTAGCAGCCCTTGAGGTTTTAATGACATCTGTATTTGTGAAAGCAGTTTCAGGACAATCATCAGGATGGAAGCTTTGTAAGGGGTTAAAAGAGGACGAATCATGTGGAAAAATAGTCAGTCCTTAAAGCACTTGGGAAGTTTGAGAAAGAGAATTAGACCAAAGGAAAGATAGTAAGGGTAAAAAAATAAAATAAAAAATAAGAGATGGCTAGACTGTGCCTATTTGATGGAAGAGAAGGTGCCAGGGAGGTGGAAGCAAAGAAATTTTCTGGAGAATGTAGAGGGGTACCAGTCGAAGTCTGTTGCTCAGGTCTTGGAGAAGGGAAAAACTAAAGGCTCAAGAGGTAGAGGAAAGAATGTAAGATCAAAGGGATAGATTGAAGCAGGCAAAGAATGGCAGTGTGAATTCATTTCTACATCCTTGATCTCAGGTAGGACATGACTGCAGCTACTGAGAGGGAGGACAATAGTGGGGGGGTGGGGTGCAGGCTCAAAGGGAAAGTCATTCAATGGAGATTAATAAGAAACAACTGTTTTGGTGGAGAATGGCAGCGATCCCTGGGGAAGCAGGAGGAGCTGGAGAGTAGCAGCGATGTGAGGTTGGCATATGCTGCGCTGGATGATGTGGTGAAGATTACCACTGTGTTACTGTCTCATAAAACAAAACTAGAGTGGGGCCTAAGGAACAACCTGCGTCCAAAATGATTGTCGATTAAATGAAGCCAAACTTGATATACGTCTATTTTCTGGTTCTTCAACTTTCTCAGGTTATCTCGACCTTAGAATCATATGGCAATCTTAAAATTCGTTTATGCTTTGTTTGTTTATAGGTGTCAGATTCTTAAAGGCCCCTCTCCCTCTACCAACCCCAGCAAGCAATTTCAGTTCTCTTGAGGGAATCCCAGCTTCTGGTTATAAACTAAGACAAAGTTACATTGCTTTATCATGCTGTTTCAGTAAAAGAGTGAGTGGTTACCTAGATGTTTTGATTTCCTTGGCTTCTATTTTCTTTAGAAAGTACCAAGTGTCTTTGGTCTGTGTGATATTATATGAACTCTGCAATCAAAATTTCTCTGTAATCAGAAGAAGTTCATCTGCTTTGATCATTTGTCTCTAACTTCCTTCCTGGCTTGTAATCAATACTACCGTTCAGACATTTAAATTAGAAGTTAATCGTTCCCTGAACAACTAGTTTTTCACAGTTCATCTTCTAATGAACATTTTTTATGATATAAATCTCAGATTTCACCAGAAATTGATTTCAATAACCACCAGCATCTCTTTTCTAACACCTAATGTTAAAAGACTGAAACAAAACTTAGACGTTTTTCAACAGAAGTACGTGTCACTGCACTGTACCAGCGGGCTCCCCAACCCTTCTCATATCATGGCACATAGAGGGAATATTTGTGAAGCACACCAGGGTGAACCACAGGGTATTGGTGGTGCATATGGTGCTCATGAAAAGTTCAGTATATGTACATAATTACAGTAAAAAGTAAAATACAGAATGAGAGTGAAGATATTTGATGCTTGATTTATTTAAACATTTAATATTTTTAACAAACTATTACTATTTTTAATGGAGAAATCAGGCTTGCTCTCTTCTCACGCATTTGCCTTGTCCTGCTTTGTGTCGAGATGACCACATGCGGTTCCCGATCAGCACTTCCCAGTGCTGTTCTCTTCAGAGCTTGTAGCCGCCACCAGTGAGGAAGGTGGCCCCACGGAAGGATCTTTGCAAATGGTAGAAGGCTATTTATTGATTTTTCTCCAATTGGCAGAAACTCCTTTCTCACTATTAACCAGAATTTGGACAATTTATCTCTTCTTTCATTGAAATTCTTACGATAATATGAATGGATTTCTAATGTAGTTGAATTTTTGCATCTCATGTATTTCCAAATAATGTGACACTTAACAGATGTTTGCTATTAGCCTTCTTTAGGACCCAAGTTAGACTGTCAGTTAAACTCCCCCACTGCACTAATTCTGACCTCACCTTTCCTTGGAATTCATGAGCGTTGCTGGTATACATCATTACATTTTCACACATTCCTTACAATTTTGACTAAATTCATTCCAGTGCTCAAAAACTGTGAAGCCAATTTTGTAAAGACAATAAATTCTCTTCACCAACTCTTCAATAAGAATCATTATTTTAAAAAAATTCCTCTTTTAGGTCCTAACGTCCAGAAAAACCTTATCTTTTGCTGCTACCTTGGTAGGAAACATCAGATTCTTCGATAAAGCCGAAAATAGAGTGATTGAGCCACAGCAGCTCGGATTTTCTTAGTAACGTCCTTTAACGTGGAATTTACATCTACAGGCAAATGCATAGATGAGAGCTCTACGTGAAAGGAACGATGTCTTAGTTGCACTTGGGTGCTCAGGCCGTGGAGAACAGATAGGAAGTGAAATCTTCCCATCTCCTTGTCACCACAGCCTTCCCACCCATGCAGAGACCGTTGTGCTTGGACAACCCAGAAAATCTGATTTGTTTTAAAGTATATAACGTCCTTCAAATACTTTATCCTGAGTAGTTTATTTTGGTAACTTTTGGCAAAGCATATTCTTCCAAGCATTCCTCTTAAGGGATTCTGGCTAGTGCTCTTAACCAAACACCGTCACTAACATCTGCAGATTCATCACTCTGCAAGGAAGTGCTCTGATTAATTAGTCTCCTAGAGAGTGTCATCAGTGCAGTTTCTTAGTATTACTCCAGAGCAGCACTGCTCTTATATCCTTTACTTAATTTAGTTCCAAATGTCATTTCCCAGGCAGGTTGGTAAATGGGTGATTCTATAATTGTAAGAGACATTTTGGCTTTAGTTCTTAATGATGTGACCTTTTAATCAGCTTCTTGAACCCAGTCTGATGTCAACTACTGTTGTGTTTGTAAATATGGTTGCACACAGTTTCACAAACACAGATTTTCAATGTGTGGGTTTGGGGACTTCCGAGGACCCTTGAGACTTTGGTGGGTCCAGGAGTCCATGAAGTCAAAACTATTTTGGTAGTTATACAAAGACTTTCTCACTCTCTTTTTCTTCAGACCGTACAATGGAGTTTTCCAGAAGATATGTGATGTGTGATATCACAACAGATTGAATGCAAAACAGATATGAGAATCTAGCTTTTTTCTATTAAGCCAGACACTAAAAGATTTGCAAAAATATGAAACCATGTTGCAGTTCTCATTAAGGACATTTTTCGTTTCTGAAAACTAGTATTTTTCAAAAAATTACATTCCTATGTTAAGAAGTAAAAAATTATTTGTATTTTAAATAAATAAATATTTTTAAATTTCTAAAATGATACATATTGATAGATATAATGCACATCAACAAAAATCCTTTAGGGTCCTCAGTAACTTTTTTAAAAAGATTTTATTAATTTATTTATTTATAGAGAGTGGAGGAGAGGGGAGAAAGAGAGTGTGAGAAACATTGATCAGTTGCCCTCTCCTCCTTTTTGGTCCACACTAGGACCAAACCCTCAGCCCAGGCATGTGCTTTGACAAGGAACAGAACTGGTGACGTCTTGCTTTGTGGGATAATGCCCAACCAATTGAGCCACACTGGTCAGGGCCTAAGTAGCTTTTAAGAATGTAGACGGGTGCTGAGGCCCAAAACTTGAAGAATTACTATCTTAAGACATTCTCTGTATAATACAGATATTTTCTATTAAGGCTCTGGCATAATTTACCTGGCACCGTTGTTTTATTCATTTGATAACTTTTCAATGATAATAAGTTATGTAGGCAGAGAAAGGAAAAAATGATCAAGGCAAACACATCCAAATTCAAAATAACCTTTACTATATTGCCTAATAAGTGACTTAACTTTATATATAAATTCTAACTTTATATATTTTTTAACTTTATACTTTTATGTACATATGTCTTTTGAATTTCTAAAAAGTATTCAACTATAATCAGATAGTTAAAATTATTAATATTTAGATTTGAATTATACTTTATGGTAGGAAGACATATGACATGTAAAGTAGTTAAGTTGACATAAGCATTTCTGACTATAACAAATCAATATTCAAAGGAAATAAGGTCTATCTTCTTAAGTAATTTTAAATCATAAAGTTTCTGAAAAAGTTAGTATTTGAGATAAGGGGGAATTTTGGAAGTATTATCATTTAATTTAATAAGTGAAATGCTAGCTTTTTGCAAAATATAAACATTCCTTATACTCAAGTACAGTTAAAATATTTTGAAAAGTGTTTTTAGTAACATTTTTTAAACATTTTATCTACTCATTTTTAGAGAGAGGAAGAGAAGGAGGGAAATATCAACGTGTGGTTGCCTCTCACACACCCCTTACTAGGGACCTGGCCCGCAACTTCCAAGTGTGCCCTGACTGGGAATTGAACAGGCAACCCTTTGGTCCACAGCCTCCGCTCAATCCATTGAGCTACACCAGCCAGGGTGTTTTCATAAGATTTTAAAGGTTGAAGTTTTCTTTACTGAACCAATTAAATTATTTTCCATTATTATTTGTTTTTAGAAGCAAACATTGTTTATTTCCATAAAATCAATTAAGAATCAGATTTTGGATATTTTGCATCAAAAGCCAAAAATAAATATATACGTGCATGTAAACTATCACAATTTTTAAAGAATACTCACCCAAAGATATGTTTATTGATTTTTGAAAGGGGGAAGAGAGAGAGAGGGAGAGAAACATCAGTATGAGTGAGGAGCATCCATCAGTTGCTTCTTGTACTCACCACAATCAGGGCTGAACCCACAACCTAAGCATGTGTCCTGACTGGGAATCAAACACACAACCCTCCAGCCTATGAGATGGTGCTCCAACCACCTGAGCCGCCACACTGGCCAGGGCTCAAATCATAATTTTAAAAATGAACAAAATCAATTATATTTTGATGAAAGCACATATACCATCTTTATTGGGAGAAAATAATGTGAAAAATAAGAGCAAATTAAATAAAAGAACTAAATATTTGAAACACGTATTCATGCCCTGGCTGGTGCGGCTCAATGGGTTGAGCGCCAGCCTACAAACCGAGAGAGGTTGCTGGTTCAATTTCCTGTCCAGGGCATATGCCTGGGTGTGGGCGAGGTCTCCGGTGGGGGGCTTGCAAGTGGCAGCCAGTGAATGTGTCTCTCACACATCGCTATTTCTTTCCCTTTCTTTCTCTCTCCCTTTCTCGCTCTCTAAAACTAAAATCTTTTTAAAAAAGGAACACATATTCACAAAAGATTATAACTGATAATACATTGCAATTAAAGCAATAATCAGAATTACAGTTTTAACATGGTGGTTAAAGGGGAAAATCCTCTATAAGCAGCTCTAATGGTGGGTGCTTTGCATAAAACCTTAAGAACACAAACAATAATTACCGAAATCTGGAAGTTTACCGACTGATCCAAACAGTGTCCAAGCATACTTTCAATTATTTTAATTTGTGAATGGTTGTAAAATGGTTGTAAATTTTGTATCACTATAAAAATGTGCACAACCACCAATCTCTGGGGCACACCTCTAACCTATTCTGCCATGACCATTTGTGGGAAGCTCAGCTTTAGAAACCTGTAAAAGGTAGAATGTATCACAAATAATATTTGATCATACTCAAGTCTCCTAGGAAGGCCTGTGGCACAGTATGGACTCAAGACAAACCTTGAGGGTGTGTAGGGTTTGAATAGACGAAAAGGAAGAGGAAACCAGAATTAGCAACATCCTGAGGAAAAGAGAAAAGCATGGTTGTTAACAATAGAAGAGAAAGTGTTCACCTTTGACTGGATAATTTCTTGGAAAGAGGCCACAGTAAACTTTGTGTTGGAAATTTGTGTAAGTGCTAGCAGAAAAGTTATAATTGAAAATCATATGTATGGAATCATGGAGAACCTTGAAAGTCAGGATATAATTGCTTTAAGAGAGGGCTCTCTAACCTATTAACAACGGTATAGAGGATATACCTAGACACGGTGACCGGAATAGACCAGAGAATGACCGGAGACAAGGATACCAGCTAAGAGGCTGCACAATAGGTGGTGAGGAGCTGAGTCAAAGTAAAAGGAGTGGAACTAGAGAAGGGAGGATATTTCAAAGGAAATATCAATGGGATTTAGTGACAGATTCAACAGATTGAAGAGAATGGAAGGCCCTAGGGCTTTGATGCCAAATGACTGAGCAAATGGTGAGGGTGTGTTCAGAAACAAATCTGAGACTCAGCTGGGAGAGGGAGAGTGAATTTTTGTGGAGATGTGTCCTTGAGGTAGGAGGAAGAGTGGAATGGAAGCATAAGTGAGAGGTCAGCACAGTTTTGTGGGAGATGAAGCCATGAGAGGATGTGAGCTCTCCAAGAAGGGCAGCGGAAAGACATAAGCTCAGAATGCTGAAGACTCAGCTTCCGGAAGATTGTGAACTCTGGTTGAGCAGGAGGAAGGAGGAAGACAAGTTATGGTGACAGAGGACATGAGGAAAATAGAAAAGCAGGAATAGCGTCTACTGTCAAATAAAGAGAAAGCCTCAAGAGGGACAGGACAGTCATGTTGAACAGGCTACTACCCACCTCCGACTGTGTGTTCAAATCCTACC
This sequence comes from Glossophaga mutica, assembly GCA_039655065.1. Taxonomy (NCBI): domain Eukaryota; kingdom Metazoa; phylum Chordata; class Mammalia; order Chiroptera; family Phyllostomidae; genus Glossophaga; species Glossophaga mutica. Next base: position 120,240,769 of record CM077304.1, on the reverse strand, counting down.
TCTGTCACTTATTAGTTACATGTCATTTCAAAAGTTTTTCTCTCTCTCTTAGTTTATCATTTGTAAAATGCTGATAATATAATCTACCTCATAAGGACATTTTAAGGGTTAGGTGAGAATATGTATACAAAATACTTAACACGGTATCTGGCACCGATCAGAAGTTAACAGATATAATTGGTGACTTTTAAGGAAACAATGGAATGGTGAGAGCAGAAAAAGTTGCAAGAGATTAAAGAAGAACTGAACATTGAGAAAGGACAATAAATAGGCATGAAGAATTTACATGGGTAGGGATTCCTTGGCCAAAAAGGATGAGAGACCACAGAACACTTGCTGGAAGAGGTAATGGGGTGAAGTAAAGATTTTATTTGTCTAGTCTATGGTGAGAAAGGGTAATCAGTATTAGTGTTGTCATAGAAGCCTATTTCATTAGGGTTGGGCCTTTTTTTCATTTACATGAGGCCATCTGTGCCTTCAGAATAGAAATCAAAGAATTGCACAACTGAAAGACCCTGTCAAAATATATCTGACCAGTTAAAGGGTGGAGCCCTTGTGAAAAACAGTATGACAGGTCTTCCAAAAATTAAAATTAGAATTGCCATCTGATCCCACTTCTGAGTATATTACCCAAAAGAATTAAAAGCAAGAACCCAAAGAGATGTTTGTATACCCATGTTCACAGCAGCAATGTTCACAATAGCAGGAAGATTGAAATGACCCACATGTTCAACAACAGATGAATGTATAAACAAAATGTGGGGCATACATACAATGCGATATTATTCAGCTTCAAAAGGAAAGGAAATTCTGACACATGCTACAGCATGGACCAACCCTGAGTACATTATGCTACATGAAATACTCCAGATACGAAAGAACAAGTATTCTACAATTCCACTTACATGAGGTACCTAGGGTAGTCAAGTTCATAAAGACAGAAAACAGAATGGTGATCGCCAGGATTTCAGGGGAGGGGAAATAGAGAATTATTATTTAATGGAGGAAGAATCTTCAGAAAATGTGAAAATGAAAAAAGTTCTGGAGACCGATGGTGGTAATGGTTGCGCAACAATGTGAATGTACTCAATGCCGCTGGACACTTAAGAATGGTTAAAGCTATCAACTTCATGTTATACAGATTTTACCATGATTTAAAAAACAAACACATTTGCAGGCAATGTGAACAAAATAAGCAATGCCCTTTGCTAAATAAAATGTATTGAAGACTTACCAGAGACAATCAACTTGTATTAGTAACTTTTTAAATTATGAAATATTTTATACATGCAAGATAAAGTTCATAATGTAAATATAGGCATAAAAGTAATGAAACAAACATGTAGGCAGCCACCATTGAGCCTAAAACAGAGAACACCACTAATAGTGTTGGGACCCCTGTTGCATCTTCCTGATGACATCCCTCTCCTGCCCTGACTCAGATAACAGCCACTTTGAATTTGTGTTTTATCATTTGTTGCTCTTCATTATAGTATTGTGACAAATGTATGCAACCCTAAACAGTATATTGCCTTTCCAGCCAGCGTGGTGCCATTCACGCATGGTGATGTCTGTAGCTGTCCTCTCCACGAGCTGAAGCTTTCATCATTATGTAGTGACTCTTTTAATTCCTAATAATGCCTTTGCTTTCAAGTCTCTTCTGTCTGGTATTAACACGTCTACATTAACTTTATTTTGGTTACCATTTGCCTATTTAATCATATGTCCTTTTACCTACAGTCTTTCCGTGTCCTTACATCATTTCAGATGTGCCTGTAGCTGAATTTTTTAAAAATACACTCTGGTAATTTCTGTATCACTGTTTTTCTCTTCTCTTCTCTTCTCTTCTCTTCTCTTCTCTTCTCTTCTCTTCTCTTCTCTTCTCTTCTCTTCTTCTCTTCTTTTCTCTCCTTCCTTCCTTCCTTCCTTCCTTCCTTCCTTCCTTCCTTCCTTATTACTGATATATATGGATTCCTTTCTATCATGTTATTTATCCACTTTTCCTCTCCTTTCTTTCTTCTTTTTGATTGATCACTGTTTTGTTTTGCTATTGTTGTTCCTAATTCCTTATCTATTCTTTGCTAGTTTGGTGGTGATATTACTTTTAGAGTAATTACCCTTGAAATTTTACTGTGCATACTTAATTTTTTAAAGTCTAAAATTAAGATCTTTATGATCCTCTTCCTCCAAATAAAAGAATGTAAAGTAAAAGATAATGGAGTACCAGTAAACTGATGCTTCTTTAATTTTTTTGTCTTGGAATTTTCCAACTAGGCTGGTAGGTGGTAAAATTTTTTTTTTTAGATTTTATTTATTATTTTTAGAGAGAGGGGAGGGGAAGGGAGGGAGAAAGAGAGAAAGAGAAATATCAGTGTGTGGTTCCCTCTTGTGCACCCCCTACTGGGGACCTGCCCTGCAACCCAGGCATGTGCCCTGACTGGGAATCAAACCAGTATTGCACAAGCCATGGCTGGTGGGTGGTATAAATGTAAACCATAGACCTAGTTTGTGGCTATAGATTTGTAGGAGACTATCTCACCCCTCAAAAGAAGCAACAATGGAATCAGATTTCTGTGTTACTTCCCCCTGCCAATAGGCAGATATTCTCAGCCCCACCCTTTCACACTAAGGGTGTGTGAACTTTGGAGAATCTCAAAGTGGAAGAGGGGACAGTGGTTTGAGAGTCCTTCAGTTCAGCAGTTTACATTTTGGGGGCCCCAGATCTGGTGTGTTCCCAACTTGCCTGCCCATTTGTCTGAAAGGTTCAAGTTCCTGGCATCGACACTTGCCCCTAATTTTGTCATTTGCTTACTTTACTCACTTTATTTGAGCAATTGCCGATTTCCCTCATTTTCTTGCAACTTCACAAGGCAATTTGAAAGGTATTGTTTGCTGGGATTTGACTACATCTAGGCATGTTTTGAGGGAGGGCTCTTCAGCATACCTAGACTCTTTCTATACTAAATGCAGACAAAATCTTTTCATGTGTTGTTTGTGCATAGAGTATGTATGGATTTTCATATTTCGTTGCAACATGTCCTGGAAATTTTTGTTTCAGTGAAGTGTACGAATTTTCTCTTTTACAATTAGAGTAGATAAGTACATATAGATGTAAAGAGAGATGTTCATCGAATGACTAGTTACTGCTTATTTTTATTTGTAAATAACCTAAAGCCAAATAATAGAGGATTCGCAGAATAAATTTTGCTCCACTCTTTTTTGGCCAATAAGAGTTGCACTGCATGGAAGATGTTCATGATATTCTGTGGAGTTAATGAGCTGTTTTGTATGACCCTATTTTGGTATACACAAATAAATATTATATTCATAATATTCTGGAAGCAGATGCTCAATATTTGGGCTGATATCAGTAGAAGGGTTTTTTTTTTTTTTTGCTTATTTCTTGTTGATCTGTACTTTTTAAATGAAAGAGTATTCTGTATGTTCTTTAATGTTAAAGGACAGAATTGTTTTCAACAAAAAGCAAGCATTAGTAAAACCACATTCTAACTTCAGAGCTGTGGAACAACAGAATGCATGTGTCTGGTCTGGGGAGTTCACTACCCCAGTACTGAGAGTATCGAAGAGGCTGGGTACCCTCCTGTCCAGGATTCCTGTCACTTTATGATTCCAAGTTTCCCATTTTATTTATTTTATTCTTTGCCAATAGGCCAACGAATCAATGCCTCAGACGGATAAGCAAATATGCATTCCCCCGGAGCTGCCTGACTTGCTGAAGCAATTTACCAAAGCCGCCATTCGGACCCAGCCACAGGATCTCATCCAGTGGGCTGCTGAGTATGTACTCCTTTCTCACCTGCAGCCCTGGTTTCCATTGGAGGTGGAGATAGGGGCTGGAGGAGGGAAGGTCTTGGAAGACTGTGAGGAGGTTGTCATCGCTGCACCCTGGGAGTTGGGGCTGATTAGCGTAAGCTTTGTGATGTTCAACTCTCTCATTTCCTTGATGCGTTAAACTCTACACATAAATCCATCAAACTGGGTGGAGATGAGATGCCCTTAAGGAAACCAGACTGAGCAACAGGACGCCAGGGCAACAGGCAAAGTGTCCCAGGGCAATCAGTAAGTCAGATTATCACCTCACATCAGGACACGCACACTCCACCCATCCTCGCACCCCAGCCCACTGTCCCAGGGGAAAGAAAAGTTCAGAATCCTGGAACTTGGCAGGGCTCTGCCCCTATAAAGCCTGACCTCAGTCTCTGGCGTCACCACTAGGTGACAGCAGTGCACCTAAGGGAGGGTTGTGATCAGCTCACTGGGTGAATTAATTGTGGGACTAGTCCAAGCTGGTTTACTCCTTTCTTGAGACTCCCTCCTCCATTGCTGTTAAAACTTGATCTTGCCCAACCAGTGACCTTTTATATCTTGTCATTGGGGAAATTGTTATTCTCCTTCGTGTTTCTTTGAACTGACTTGTCCACACAGTACACATTACATTCTGGAGGAATGAGGCAAAACAGAGTGATGAGGACTGGAGAGCACCTGGGCTGGCTGAAAACAGTGTGCCTCGAATGCAGGTGCCCTGTCAGGAGGGTCCCCCAGAGGCTGCTCAATGGAAGGAGTTTACACAGTAGCTGCTGGCCAGATTGAAACAGCTTTGTACAGAAATTCTCTCAGCTTTGAAATCACTTTTTAGACAAAGTGCCTCTTGGAAACTGGGGATCAGGGACTTGGGGCAGGAGTTGGGAGCTAACCAGACCTCCCAGATGGTTTTCAGGCTGTTTTTGCTGTTTGATGGCCTCCATAGTAGCGTTCCAGTGGGAAAGGGGAGGAAGAGAGGTTTTTGATCTGAGCTGGTGGGTTGGGGGAAGGGAGAAGGTGAGGTTGAGTAGGTGGACTGAGTGGGTGGTGGGAAAGAGGTGTGGAACCTGGAGAGGGCACACAATGCGATCTAAGAGGAGCCTTCCAGAGGCTCTGGGACACTCTGCTCATGTTCCTGGGCTGGGCCGCGATGAAGCTTTTTATAAATGGAATGAAAATAAGCCAGTGATTGCTCATAAAAAGAGACAGAAATGGGGTTGCTTTGCTGTAATGAGGCCTGTTTAGTTCTGCATTCTAAATTTTACGCTTTACCTCTGAGCTTGAACTTCAGTGTCGGAAGACTGATTTCTTTTGGCATCTCAGGCGCACTGTTTTATATTATACAATAGTTTAAAATCTCATGTTGTTGTTGTTCTTGCGCTGCTATTTTATACCAAGAAAAATGACATTTCTCGGTATTATCCCTGACATTTATGTAAGAAAACACTCCATTCTTCTATCTTACTTGCTCCTGTATTGTATCGTGTGCTATAAATTTTTTAGCTATCCATGAAGAGTCAATCTGTAGTTCAACTGCAGTGAAAAAGGAGAGGAGGATCTAACGGCACTCTCCATCCGTTCAGATGCTGAAAAGCTCTTAGCAGACGGTTTCATGTGACTTACAGACCTGCAGCGTTGTAGAGCATCAAACTCCACAAAGAATTTCCAAGAGAAACTATGTGAGGTCTGTCCAGAAAATGTCCAGCCACTGTTAATAGAATGAGAATTGTTTACGTGACATCGATGTAATCTGACAGCCAAGGAGAGTGGACTAGAATGCGCATGCGTGAACAATGACAACTTCACTGTACTAGTAAGTGGGGGTGGTAGACATCGTTGGGTGAGCATGTGCACTGTGTGGCCATCCCATTCAGAATGAGTGAGTAGAGCAATGAATCTGCATCAAATTTTGCGTTACGTCTGAACATTACTCCTCGGAAGCTATTTGGATGATGCAGAAGGCCACAGCTATGGGCAACTGGTGACTGGCAGCTTCATTATGACAACGTGCCTGCTCATGCATCACGCTTCATGCAGAGTTTTTTGGTGAAACATCAAATCACCCAGGTGACTCAGCCCAGATTTGGAACCTTGTGACTTCTGGATTTTCCGAAAACTAAAATCACCTTTGAAAGGAAAGAGATTTCAGACCGTCGATGAAACTCAGGAAAATATGACGGGGCAGCTGATGGTGATTGGGGGAACTGTGTGGAGATCCCAAAGTGCCTACTTTGAAGGGAACTGAGATGTCATTGTCCTGTGTACAATGTTTCTTGTATCTTCTTCAATAAATGTCTCTATTTTTCATATTACATGGCTGGATAGCTTCTGGACAGACCTTGTATATTTAATTCCTTACAAGCAAGAATTTCCTTGCATATGTGCTCTCAATGAAGAAACTTTTTTCTTGTAGTTATTTTGAAGCTATGTCCCGCGGAGACATTCCTCCAATGAGAGATCGGTCTGATCCAGTTGCTTCATGTAACTTTGCAGAGCTTACACCTGAGCTGTTGAAGATCCTGCATTCTAGGGTAAGGGTCGTACTGCAGCATTGAGCAGAAATGGGGGTACAATGTCGAGGCCAGCAGGTACAGATAAAAGCCCACCGTGCCCCTGAAACGCCAGCTGGCCGCTTAGGATCATCCTAAAGTTCACTAAATGATGCACTGCAAATAACTCTTCCCTGAGGGAAACAGGAATGATACTGAAATGGGCAGTCAGCTGAGCTATCAGTGGGATCATCCCAGATTTCCCTGAAGTGAACAGAATGTCCAGAGACTCCATGAAATGCTAATCCCTTCTGTCCAGAAAGTGTTTTTGCAAGTCCGCATCCCTTGACAGTGTCTCCCTTACTGATCAAGATCACAGTTTGGGGAAGGGCATATTGTAGTTCCCAGGTTGTTCCAGGTGTGGATGGACAGAGCCTAATAATCTTCAGGATAACTCTGGCTCTCTCCATTGACACATCATCCTGGGGCTGCCTGTAGAATGGATGAGGAAATATGGTTTCGCACCATGAAACCCTGCTTTAGAATCCACGACAGAGCAGTTCGGGGTGATTCTGGACTGACTTAGCCAGAGGCTTAGCATTTCGCTAGAATCAGAGGATCTGGGAAGGTGTAGTAACGCTTCACTGGGGCATCTGTGCCCTTACCGCGTTGTTGGCCAACAGCTGGCCATTTGGTCCCTTTTCCTCTTAACCACCCAGTACCACGGCAGAGGTCCGAGGTAACAGGGGACAAGCAACAGGAAGCATCCAGACATAGACCCTATGTTGTTCCAGGGAAAGGCTGAGGGGTGCGTGTGAGGTCTAGCACAAGGAACTGAATGAAGTCTAGAGGCAAGAGATTTAACACCTAGTTCTAGTGTCACCACAAACGTTGGTCTCAAACAGTCCTCTGCCACTTGGTTTCATTTCAGGCTGCCCTATCTGCCTTATAGGAACCACCGAGGACTGAAGCAGCAGATAAGAAAAGCATCAGAAAAAATATAGTATAAGTGTACATTTTTCTCATAATTCTGACATCTGAAGTTAAAATGATTAAATTATATCTTAGCATATTCTTCGTTGGCTGAGTATTTCTCTACCCTTTCCAAGATAGCTGCCAATCAGAGCCCCCTTTTATCCCCCGACACCCCCATCTCTTTCTAGGTACTGGGAGAACACAGGGCCTTTCCTGGGCAGGCGTTGCTCAGGGCATGCTTTTATCCTGTCGCTCATTCTCTGTCTTGTGTCTGTCTACTGTCCTGCAGGTGGCCGGCAGACTGATTATCCATGTCAATGAGCTGGCCCAGATGTGGAAGGTGCTGAGTCTCCCACCAGAGCTGTTAAATAGTGTGATAAATGTGGGTCGCTTCACGGAGGAGATTGAGTGGCTGAAGTTTTTAGCCCTTGCTTGCAGCTCTCTTGGTGTTGTAAGTTGGCTTTAATGCTTTTTGTCCTTAAGGGGAAGTCTCTCTTTGGGCCTGGAAGGGCAGTACATCTATGTACACAGTCAGCTCTCTGGGGCTGTGCCCTTTCTTATCCACCCATTCTCTTGTCTGAATCAGTTTCCCATCTCATCAGCCAGAAGCCAGGGTTAGGAGGAAAGAGAAAAGAAAGCTGTCATCAGGCTCTGGGGAGAGGTTGACTAAAATGTGGCTTTTGGATTATTTATGATTTGCAATCATTGCACTGAAATTTATTTCCACACCCACTTTACCCCCTCCATTCATGTTCCCTGAGGTAACCAAGACCCAGCTGTGGAATAAGATTTGCTTATACGTGAGTTCCAGATACCTAGAAGATATACCAATGGGAGGATTTTAAAAAAGAGTTGCAGCTCTATATAAAACTACTCCATAACTATAATTGGATAAAACATCAGTGATAAGAAAGCCAGAAAGGAGAAAGGAGACTGTGTCTAGACTTACCCTCCTGACCTCACCGTGGAAGCAGTACGCTCATACAGACGCATGCCTTTTCCAAATCCGACTGGGTTTACAGTTGGAAAAGTCATCTTACTGTTTTAGAGAAAAAGATACTTCTATAACTTAAATGAGAATTCATCAGAAACATGGTTTTTTAAAAAAATCCCTGAAATACATACAAGTTTAAAAAGTTAATGGGAAAATTATCACCTCTGCCAAAACCAAATCGTAAGAAAAGGTATAGTTTGAATCATTGAGCATGTTTAATCATGATCTTATTCTTTCTTCTCAAATAGGCTTGAAATGTACATTGAGATTTTTGTTTCTGGGAAGATGGGTTTCCCCTGAAACTTTTATCATATTCATTTCTTTAGAGAGGAGGAGAGACGAGGCCATTTGTGGGTTGTTTTTTGTTTTTTTTGTCTCTGTTGTTCTTTACGGCAACATTACATAAGAAATAAACACTCTCCTCCAGAGCGAAGAGGGAAGGGCAGCAGAGGGGCCGGTAAGCTGCCATTCAGCATCATCGCTCTTCTGTGGAAACAGCCCCAAGGATTGGGGAAAATCACGGAAGGGAAAATAAAAAACGGACAGTTTCACTTAAGTCTCATAGAGTCACAAATTTATACCACATTCAGAGATGTCAGGAGGGTGGGGGAATTACTTTTTTTTTTTTCCTGTAGCTAATTCCGATTTTCCTGATCTACCCCACCCACAAAGAGTGGAGTAAGAAAATAAGCAGATTCAATCCAATACAGAATGTTTTGTCTGATGCAATTACTGAAACAGCTTTCAGGTAAATTGTCCAGTCTTTCAGGTGTCTCCTCACTTCTCCTCTCCTTAAGATGGCAGCTGAAAATGGGCAGTGAATAGTCACAGGGACGCAAAGTTCAGCACAGGGAACATAGTCAAGAATATTGTAATAACTATGCATGGTGTCACGTGGGTATTACACTTACCAGGGGGATCACTCCATAAGTTATACAAGTATCTAACCACTATGTTGCACACCTGAAACTAATATCATACTGAGTATCAGCTGTAATTGAAAAAAGTTTTTAATCAATTGACTAAAAATAAAAGATGGCATTTGAGTGTAGTAGGATACTAGGAAAGGGGTGACTCTAGGACCTTAGAACACCCAAGTGAAAGGTTGCCCACAACCCGTGGTCCTCTCTGGCACCTCGGATCTGCCTGGAAGTAAATACTCATCCTTGTGGTCGCTAGCTGTTTGCAACTTATGTCTTTGGTCTCTCTTTTCTTGTGGTACAATAGTCCCCACAGGCTCCTTGTCGCTGGTGCTCAGGGCTCCTTGACTGTCTTCCAGATTTCCCTCATCTGCTCCCTGGCTTCATCCGTCACTGCACAGCCCCTCAAGCACCTTGTGAGATGTCTGCGTCCTCTCCTTGTCCACATGCCTCACAGTAACCGAGAGTGACTTTGGAAAGCCACACTCCAACCCTCCCTCTGCTTAGCTCACTGTGCAGCTGCTAGGTTTCCTTTGCTGTGGCTGCCTCCCTAACTGCGGAGGGGAAGCCACGAAGTGAGTTGTATCTTTCTACCTCCCTGCTCAAATGATGAGGTTAAATGAGATGTTCCTTCATCTCTAACATTCTGTAATTCTGTTCCCCCTTCTCTGCTTCCACTGAGACACCCTCGGGCCTGGCTCTGGATAAGAATGGATCCCCTCCAATTCTGAGAGGTCCAGAGGTGGATGGCTTTGCCCCTCATCATTTCCATGTCAAAAAACACCCAGAAGTGAAGTCAGCCTGAAGGTCTAGTCTGCAAATAAAGGGTGCTGAGTGAATCCAGGAACCAACAGTGTTATACCCATTTGTTACATGGTAGACTACTGTAGGGAACTTAAATGTGGGAGTGGTCAGGATGTTGCCAGGTACAGGAGGGTTTGCATCCTAGTTAATCCATGTATCTTTAGAGGCAAGCCTGGAAATCCTTCCTTTCTTTGCCAACTCACCAGCCAGCCACGATCTCTTCTCTTTCAGCACACCCTTCTTCTAGAATAGACTTTAGCATCCCCTGTTCCACTGAGGCCAATTATACAAAGAGATCTGTAATTGTGTTCACTGGAAAGAATGACATATTTTATTGGCAAATAATTCACTTTCTGACCCTTTCACCTCTAAGTTTGAAAATGAGGCTCATGAGATGCTGAAAGGCTATCTCTATGAAGTGAATGCCTATCTGGCCAAAGTATCTTGTGCATCAGAATGCAGATTTCTGTTTACTTTAAATTTATTTAAGTTTACCAAAAAGCTCCAGGCAAGAGAATTCTTTATCTACTCATCCATTTATTAAATCTTTTAAGATATTTTAAAATCTTATGAAGGCAATAGAATTTGAAGGTGGTTTAAATGATCGGTAAAAGATGTTTGGCGTAGAAAACTTCTGTATTAGTTCGCTAGGGCAGCCATAACAAAGTACTACAAACTGGGAGGCTTGCAATGAAAATTTATTTCCTCACAGTTCTGGAGGCTGGAAATCTGAGATCGAGGTGTGTCTGAGGACAGTCTCCTTTGGTTTGTAAACGGCCAATGCCTCCCTCTGTCTTTACATGGTTGTTTCTCTGTGTATGTATGTATCGTCTCTCTCTCTCTCCCCTCACTCTCTCTCTCTTCCCCACCCCGCACTAATTACCTCCTCTTATAAGGAGACCAGACTTCCTGGATTAAGGCCCACTCTAGTGACTTCATTTTAACATAAATTACCCTTCAAAGGCTCTATCTCCATTTGTGGGTTGGGGTTCAATATATGAGCTTTGGGCAGACACAAGTCATATTGTAACAGCACCTCAATGTGGATGAAACTGTAGGAGGAGGACAACAGGACAAAGGCAGTATGGGAGTAGGGCGTGCTGTTGTTCTACGAAAAGCAGAGAGAATGAACTATGGATGGATGTTAAGGAGGTCAGTTCTACATGCTTGCACATCTACCCAAAACCATTGTCATGCTGACCTCGTCTTACGCGCATGTTCTACATCCTCACTGACAGCCTCTCACCCAGCTGCTTGGATGCCTGGCCCCCCATCCTCCTCCATGGTAATGCCCCACACACTGCCTCAGTCATGCTTCACAGCAATTGCTAGGAGAAGACTCCCAAGGGCCAAAGTAAATGAAAGCGGCTTGCTGAGAACCTACAATTTCTTTGACATCACGTAGCATATCATTTTAAACCTCATAGACTTTGAAGGTTCTATTTTATAAAATGCAATGTTTGTAAATGTAAAAATATTTAAATATTACATCAATTATTATTAATTAATGCAAAAAATGTCTAAATTATCTGCCACCAGGTAAACTGGGTCCCTAGGAAGCTGGGTCAAGTGGATTCAGCATCTTCATATGCTGCACACACAGACCTACATCCCAGGGGAGCACACACCACAGTTAAAGACACACCATGCAGACATTCCTGACACGCAGGGAGAGGAGGAGAGCACAACAGCAAACAGAAACTGCAAACGAAGAACAGCACTGGCCAACCGGTTGGGGCGCTCCAGCAGCTGCTGGTCCTTTCTCCCAGTTCACCGCTTAGGACTAACTTGTCACTGATCCCTGCAGAGTGTGTGAGGAGAAGCTGCTTGTCATCTGTTTTCATTAAACTCCGTAGTATATAAGCTGACCTGTCTTTGCCACTTCGGAGTGAAACAATCCTTTCTTTGAATCGTTTCTTTCCTTTATCCCATCATTTCACAACTCTTTCACTATTTAAAATGTAGTTTTTATTTAAAGACAAAGACAAGCAAAAGTTCCATTCTGAACACGATACTTTAATGTCCAAGTTTCATTGTAAGGCATATCTGCTTCTGTAGCAACCCTTCTGTGAAAACTTCTAGCATTCATCATTATCTCGTTTTTCCCAGCAACTACAAGGCCAGTGTCATATAATGTACTGGGTAGTTCTGATTATATAGATCCACATGTTTTAGAAGAACTAGGCTCATTGTGATGCTCAGTTTTCCTGAATCTGCAACTCTTATCTCCCCAGGGGCATTACCCTCTGCCTACTCATCCCCCCAACTCCCCCCCTTCAGTGGTATCTGCCCGAAGTATCTCGTTACACTAATCACTTCATCCCCTTAGAGATAAGATAGGAGAACAATAAGAATAATAAATCATTTTAATTTTGTAGAATGCAAATCTAATTCTTGTTGAGTAAGTTTGTTCTGATTAAAATAATAAAGATTTTAAAGTATTGAGCAGTTTATAAATTTAATTTCTTGACAGTATCCCTCCAACAAAGAAAGAAAAAGAAAAAAGAAGATACCCAGTAGACCATGATTATCTAATTGAATTAAATAACATTTGGATACAAAAAATTAAAACTTGCCAGAATATTATACTATTCGCCCTTCATTTTATGAGAGCAAATTTTTTGTTTCCTTTCTCATATCTAAACTGGTCTTAGGAAACTAGCCTAGAATAGTGGCTGTCTCCTGATTTAATCTTATGGCTTTATAGACCATTTCCAAAACTCTCAAGATAGCATGTGAAGTTTTATCATCTGACCATGATAGTGGACCTGCCCGGATCCCTTTCAGCACCTTCCAGTTTCTCTACACGTATATTGCTGAAGTGGACGGGGAGATCTCTGCATCACACGTCAGCCGAATGCTGGCCTACATGGAACAGGAAGTGTAAGTAAACGTTTACCAACTGAAGGGGAAAGAGGAGGAAAATAAATCTAGCAAGCCAAGGCAAACGGAGGTTACTGTATTATACTGCTCTGGGAACAGAGATCTACTGTGCAGGACAAGAGATAAGGATCCGAAAGAGCTGGGGAGAAGGAAAGGGAGGAATGGTACAGGACAGAGATTCTGTGTGTTGCAAAGACCAGCAGCAGGGCATCACCGGGAAACCTGTTAGAAATGCACTTCCTCAGGCTACACGCTTAACCTGCCTAATTAGATACGTGGGAGGCAAGGGCCCAAGCATCTGTGTCTGAGCAAGGCCTCCAGCTGATGCTGGCTCGTGTTCAGGCTGCACCAGTGGGGTAGGAGTGGAGGAGGAGGAGCAGACAATCAAGAGTTCAAAGAACAAGTGAGTGATGAGGGTGGGAGCCCTGAGCAGCAGAATTCACCCGGAGAGTTTACAAAGTCTTTCGTAAGAATAATTGTTAAAGGAAGTAACCCCAGGCATATATCTCTCCCAAACAGAATTGGCCCTGATGGCTTAATCAAAGTGGATGACTTTACCCAAAACCCCAGGATACGGCTGGAGTGAAAGCACATTTCTGGACTTTTAAAAGAAGATGCAGAGATGGTTGTGCTTCAGAATAACTGAACCCCATACACCATCCAATGTCCATTTTCTTGTACAACTGGTATGCACTAATAAAGCATTAGGCAGACATGGAATCAGAGATGTGTGGAATTAAGATGTGAAATTATCGGAACGAAACACCTTAATAGAAGATTAGTATTCTTCCCACACAGACACTAAGTGCAAGTGACTGAGGAGGCATGGATAGAAAATGCCTCTCAAGTCAAGACCAGACTGTCAGATTTTCAAAGGTAGAACGTTAACCAGACACAGTTTTGATGTTTTGTGATTGTTAGGTATAACTTAGGTGAGTATCTTTTACATGGTCAATCCCTGTTTTTACCAGTTTATTTCTCCATTTGTTGGAACAATTCTAGTCATTCATTCCTTCCCGCACTCACCAATATTTACTGAGATGCGCTATATGCCAGGGATCGCATTGCCAAATTTAACAGGATGCCAGTTAAATTTGAATTTTGGATAAACAATATTTCCTCCCCCCGCCCCCTAAACTTGGCAACCCTAGGCAGGATCTATACTGGCTTCTGGGCACACACAAATAAATCATATCTGAATTCTGCCCTCAAGGAGCTCACAGTTTAACACTAAGACATAAACCTAAATCACTTCAATGCAAATGGCCCTGAGGGGTACTAATGAAGTGTCTCAGAGATCAGTATTAAAGTGTTAATATCAACAGATTTTTCAGACACCATACACACATGAAATGGGACCCTCTTGGGAAAATCCCTTGCATGAACTTAAGACCAGCTGACAAGGTCACAGAAAGGTTTTTCTTTCTCCCATGAGACAGATGAGGTTCACAGGTCTTGGGGCTATTGTTCTTAAGGCCAGGTGTGCCAAGGTTGCTGGGTCCCTTCTATCTGTAATACAATCTGCTCTTAAAAGTTATTTTTGTATAAAAATCATGTTACCTTACGTTTTTATGCATACATCCCTCTGCTGAATTGGGGAGAAATTTGTCTATTAGTGTCTAAATAAGTAGAAGAAGATTGTGCACATAGGCCCTCGATTTTGAGCTGGAGAAAAACAGTGAAAAGAGCAGAAGCACATTCTATAACCATGGTCATCTGGCAGCACCTGCAGGGTCCTGGCAACATGGATCATCTCTGCTGTCTGCCGGCTTAGCCAAGTGGCCCATCATTTATATCCCACCCTGGAAGCTTAGGCAGTTTGAAAAGCCTGAAACACTGCCAGCAAACCTGGCAGTCTAATTGATTGGGATGAGAGAATGAGTGAAATCCTTCAGCCTGCCTCAGTGTGGCTGAAAGAAATTCTCTTTCACTGTAATCAGAGAATTTACCTATCATCTTGCCTAGGAGTGGGGAGTGAAGGGGAGCAAAGGGAACAACCCCAATATGAAAGACCCTAAGAAAGCAAATTAAGTTCATAAACATAATAAAAGCAATGTTTCCTCTTAAGTCATTTACGAGACTAAACTGCATATTCTCATCAGACACCCAGCCTCTACAGCACATCTTCCAAACCTCCTTCCGCAGTCACCGCAAGTGTGGAAAACAGCTTTGCCTTCAACCTGCACTATGCTGCATGAACAATATTATAAATATGTAATTGATAATAGTCAATATTTATTAAGCGCCTACTATGTACAAGCGCTGGTGCACAATACTTCACATACATTCTCAACATCTTTTCAATAAACTGTCCTGGTGAAGTCAATACTATTATCCCCATTTCATAGGTGAAACAGTCTTAAAGAAATTAAGTTGTTCACTGCCACTGGTGAGAAGGAATTTGAATTCAGAGTTGCCTGGCTCCAAATTTGTGCTGCCTTGTATACTCAATGTCTGTCTTGGTATTGAGCTTCCCCCCAGAAACAGCCTCTGAAACAAGGACGAAAGTGCGAGCAGTTTCGTATTTGGGAGGCAATCCCAGGAACAGTGGAAAGGAAGTAAGAAAAGTAAGTGGTAGGAGGAAAGCTCACAGACGGTGTGTATCAAGCCAGCTATCCTTGAGCCCAGTCTTTCTGGAGGACTTTGGGAGACAGTGTAGAACATGCCTCAGAAGTATCCCACCTGAAGGGATGAGGGAGGTACTCATCATCTGCTAAGGGCTGCTTCCTCACCAAATTCTGTTCTGTCATTGACTGAGGGCTGCTTCCATGAGTATTAACTTTCTGGCATTTCTAGCTTGTCCAGCTCATGGTCTGAGTTTGCTTCCTTTGCTCCTGAAAAAAGTGCTCAGGCAGGAAGTCACTGGTGTTCACAATAAGTATATGGATTGGGGTACCACCAAAATCTGCTGCAATGCCTTACAGAGATTTTAGTTAATCAGATTTTTAGCATACTATTCACTCTCATCTCTCAACTTGGGTCAGGCACAAGCCCTAGGGGTGGCAGGGCAATGACTGGCTGTTACTGTACTGTATTAAAATCACACTTGACCCTTAAATCTGGCATGTCGCCCAAACCAACTCTTTTCTCCTTGTGATGAGATCATTCCAAATGGGCTCTCTTAGTCCTTGCTGCCAATAGACCCTTGTCAGATCCATCCCACCAGCCTTCGTACCGTGACCAGAAATACCTGAACCCTAGTGTGATTCAAATTAAGCTGTCAATCTGAGGCACCTGTAATGTATGGTTTGTATTTCTCCTTTAAAAAGAAAAATAATCAAGAAGTAATAAAATCAGGATTTTATAAAGAAAAAAAGTGTGCTGTTTCCTTTCTAAATGAAACTTATTTGATTAAAGTGGAGACTGCAGATATATTTAAAGCTTCAGTGGGAAATGCAAAGATTATGGCTCAATTCCACTTTCCATGTGCTCCACATCTTTTCTCTCTTTGATGCTATTCACTCAGGCACCTCACTCTCTCCAGGTAACCAACAACTTCCAAAATCACCAGAGCCCTGCCACACAAGGAACTAGACACGCAAATGAGGAGAGCTGATTTTGAATTAGGAAAAAATGGGATTAGCCCCAAATCATTGGAGAGGCTCCTGAATGCTTCTGATAAATATATATACATATATATACACACACACATGTATATACATCCATATACATGTATATACATCCCGCAGGCCCCTCATGGCTGACATGGATGAGAATAAATCTACCAAGACATGATCAACTTGGGAAGGAAAGGTGGCCGATCTCTTAAAGGAGAAGGGCCAAGAGTCTTTTCCTCAATGGGCTTTCACTGGGTTCAGTTTGCACAGGAATACAGGTAAAGCTCATTAATCATTGTCAGGCAGTAAGGATCAAACAATAGATAACATACAAAGACTATGAGGGCTTCTTTTGAGTCAGGGTCTGTTAGCTAAAGGGCTACAATACTTTGGGAAACGAACTCATTTCCTGCTTGGACCTTTACCAGAAAATTGAGAGCATTCTTAGCAAAGCAGGTTTCACAGGATTTTCTGTATTCTTTCTGTGCCTGGATTGCCCCAGGGAACCTGCCCTTTCTGGCAGAGAGCTGCACAGCCCTCTGTCATTGTTTCAGGATTAAGTCAGGCAGGGGAAGTAAGGCAGCCAAGAGATTAGGAGACTTCTTGCAGACAGAATGAGGAATCAGGCTCTGTTAAGGCCAAGGGGTAAGGATCCATCACCCCTTTTTACTATAGCCCCCCAAGTCCTTCTCTGGGAGCCCCGCATGATTGTGTTTGTCTTAGGTCGTCTGTCCCTTGAGGAATCTTACCTGTCATTGGCTAAGGGGTCATGCACTGGGGGCTAGGCAGTGTGAAGTAAAGGGGACAGAGGCAGCACCCCTGCCAGGGAGATAAGCTTTGTCTCCTTAGTGGCTTAGGGTCCCAAGGTCACTCACTCAGCCTTAGCAATAGGGGGGTTACAGCTTCTGAAACCAGGCAGGGAGGTTCCCAACATATATATGCACATATATGTTTCAGAAATGTGCACACTAGCATTCGTCTGAGAAAAATACAAAGCTTTTTAGCAAGTTCTCAAAATTGTATATGATCTCAAGAGGTTTAAGAGCTATTGGGTTAGAAATAATTCTGGAATATACCAAATGGCTTCAGGGAAAGCAACCCGGCAGTATATCTTTCCAAATAGATCTGAGCTCATGTTCCCAACATTTAATTTATTATCCAGTCCACAGCTTCTTACTTTTTACATTTATTTATTTTATTGTTGTTCAGTGACAGATGTCCCCATTTCCCCCCATTACTCTCTCCACCCTGTCCAACCTCTGTTGCCAAAGACAATCCATACCCCATTGTCCTTGTTCATGAGCCCTTTGTACATGTTCCTCTTCTTTCCCCAACTATCTCCCTCCCCACTTGCTGTTAGGTTGTTCTTTATTTCCATGTCTTTGGTTCTTTTTTGCTCCTTTGTTGATTAGGTTCCACTTATTTTTTAAAATTTTTATTTATTTATCTTTAGAGGGGAAGGGTAGGAGAGGGAGAGGGAGACAAATATCAATGTATGGCTACCTCTCGTGTGTCCCCTGCTGGGAACTGGCCTGCAACCCAGGCATGTGCCTGGACTGGGAATCAAACCACGATCCTTTGGTTCGCAGGCCCTCGCTCAAGCCACTGAGCTACACCGGCCAGAGCTGATTAGGTTCCACTTATAGGTGAAATAGTATGGCATTTGTGTTTCACTGCCTGGCTTATTTTACTTAGCATAATATTTTCTAGTTCCACCCATGCTGTTGCAAATAGTAAGACTTCCTTCTTTCTTTCTGCTGCATGGTATTCCATTGTGGAAATGTACCACAGTTTTTTGATCCACTCACTCACTGATGGGCTCTTAGGCTGTCTCCAGCACTTGGCTATTGTAAATAATGCTATGAGCACTGGGATGCATAGGTTCTTTTGAATAGGTGTTTCAGGATTCTTAGGGTATAATCGCATCAGTGGAATCATTGGATCAAAAGGCAGTTCCATCTTTAGTTTTGTGAGGAAATTCCATACTGTTTCTCACAGTGGCTGCACCAGTCTTCATCCCCACCAACAGTGTACTAGGGTTTCCTTTTCTCCACAACCTTGCCAACACTTGTTGTTTGTTGATTTTGTTAATGATGGCCATTCTCACCAGTGTGAAGTAGTATCTCATTTTGGTATTAATTTGCATCTCTCTGATGGCTAGTGATGGTGAACATACTTTTTAATGCCTACGTGTCCTCTGTATGTCGTCCTTGGAGAAGTATGTGCTCAAGACCATTGCCCATTTTTTAATTGGATTGTTTGTCTTTAGATGTGGAGTCTTCATATATTTTGGAGTTCAAACTGTTGTTTGAGGTATCATTGGCAAATATATTTTCCCATATGGTTGTTTGTCTTTTCTTTCACTGTTTTCTTTACTTGTGCAGAAGCTTTTAAATGGTGTTTAATCTTTCCTTTATATCCCTTGCTCTAGGAGACATATCAGTGAAAATACTGCTACGTGGGATATCTGAAATTTTCTAGCCTATGTTCTCCTCTAGGACTTTTTTGGTGTCATGATTTATCTTAAGTCTCTTATCCATCTTGAGTTTATTTTGGCGTATGGTGTAAGTTGGTGGTCTAGTTTCATTTTGGGTGTAGCTGTCCAGATCTCCCAGCAACATTTATTAAAGAGGCTATTTTTACTACATTTTATTCTCCTGCCCCCTTTGTTGAATATTAATTGACCAGGGGCACCTGGATTTATTTCTGGGCTCTGCATTCTCTTCCATTGATCTAGGGGTCTGTTCTTATCCCAGTACCAGACTGTTTTGATTACAGTGGCCTTGTAGTATAGTTTGATTTCAGGTATTGTGATCCCTCCTACTTTGATCTTCTTTCTCAGAATTTCTGAGGGCATTTGGGGTCATTTACAGTTCCATATAAAGTTTTGAAATGTTTGTTCTATACCTGTGAAATATGTCATTGGTATTTTAATAGGGATTGCGTTGGATATATAAATTGCTTTGGGTACTATGGGCAGTTAATGATGTTAAATTCTTCCAAGCCATGAACATACTATATGCTCCTATTTGTTTGTGTCTTCTTTAATTTCTTTCTTCAGTGTTGTGTAGTTTACTGAGTACAGGTCTTTTACCTCCTTGGTTAAGTTTATTCCTAGGTAATTTATTTTTCTTGTTGCTATAGTAAATGGGATTTTCCCGCCTAATTTCTCTTTCTGGGATTTCATTGTTGGTGTACAAAAAATGCCTTTGATTGCTGAATATTGACTTTGTATCCCACCATTTGACAAATTCACATATTAGGTCGAGTACTTTTTTGGTGGAGTCTATAGGGTTTTCTATGTACACTATCATATCATCTGCAAACAGGGATAGTTTTACTTCTACATTTCCAATCTGGATGCCTTTTCTTTTTCTTGCTGGATCACTGTGGCTAGAACTACCAGTATTATGTGAATGGAAGCGGTGAAAGTGGACAACCTTCTCTTGTTCCTGATGTTAGTGCAAAGGATTTCAGTTCCTGCCCATTGAGGATGATGTTGACTATAGGTTTCTCATATATGGCCTTTATTATGTTGAGGTATGCTAACCTCTCCTCCTACTTTGCTAAGTGTTTTTATCATAAATGGATGCTGTACTTTATCAAATGCTTTTTCAGCAGCTATTGATATAATAACATGGTTTTGGATTTTGTTTTGTTTATGTAATGTATTATGTATATTGATTTGTGTATCTTGTACCATCCCTGAATCCCTGAGATGAATCCCACTTGATCATGGTGTACGATCTTTTCAATATATAGCTGAATGTGGTTTGTCAATATTTTGTTGAGGATTTTAGCATCTGCTCCTCAGTGATACTGGCCTGTAGTTTTCTTTCTTTCTTGTGTCTTTATCTGGTTTTGGAATTAGGATGATATGGGCCTCATAAAAAAAGTTTGAGAGTCTTTCCTCTTCTTGGATTTTTTGGAATAGATTGAGTAGGATAGGGCGTTAGCTCTTCCCTAAATTGTAAAATTCTCCTGTGAAGCTGTCCATTCCAGGGCTTTTGTGTGCTGGGAGTTTTTTCATTACTGCTTCAACTTCATCAGCTGTTATTGGTGTATTCAGGCTTTATGCTTCTTCCTGATTCAGTTTTGGAAGATTCTATGTTTGTAGAAATTTGTCCATTTCACCCAGGTTTGCAAATTTCTTGGCATATAGTTGTTTGTAGTAATTTCTTACAATCCTCCTTGCTTCTGTGGCATTGGTTGTAATTTCTGCTCTTTCATTTCTGATTTTACTTATTTGGGTCCTCTGTCTTTTTTGTTGATGAGTCTCCTTAAAAGCGTGTCAATTTTGTTTATCTTTTCAAAGAACAAGCTCCTGGATTTACTGATCCTTAGAATTGTTCTTTTGGTCTCTATGTCATTTAATTCTTCTCTGGTCTTATTTTCTTCCTTCTATGCACTCTGAGGTTTATTTGTTGGTGTTCTTCCAGTTCTTAAGATGTAGGTTTAGCTTGTTTATTTGAAATGTTTCCACCTTTTTCAGGTAGGCCTGAATTGCTATGAACTTCACCCTCAGGACTGTCTTCTCTGTGTCCCATACATTTTGGGCTGTTGTATGTTCATTTTCATTTGTTTCCAGAAAGCTTTTTATCTCTTCGTTGATCTTGTTATTAACCTAATCATTGTTTAATGACATGTAACTCCATCTCCATGAATTTTACTGTTTTTGAGATTTTTCCTTTAGGTTATCTTCTAGTTTTAAGCCATCATGATCTGAGAAAATGCTTGATATGATTTCAATTTTCTTGAATTTGTGGAGGCTTGTTTTGTGTCCTATGATTTGGTCTATCTTTGAAAATGTCCCATGTGGATTTGAAAAGAAGGTATATTTTGCTTCTTTGGGGTGAAAGGTTCTCTATATATCAGTTAAGTCCACTTGATCTAGAGTGTCATTCAGTGCCACAATATCCTTGCTGATTCTTTGTTTGGAAGGTCTATCCATTTTTGACAGTGGAGTGTTACAATCATCTAACAAAAGTGTATTGCTGTCTATATATTTCTTGAAGTCCTCCAAGATTTTCCTTATATATTTGGGTATTCCTATGCTGGCTGAATGTATGTTTATGATATGTATGTCTTCTTAATGAATTCTTCCCTTTAGTATTATAAAGTAACCTTGTTTGTCTCTTTTTATGACCTTTGTTTTAAAATCTGTTTTGTCTGATATAAGTACTGCTACATCAGCTTTTTTTCCCCTGGATTTTTGCATGGAATATGTTTTTTTTTTCCTAATCCTTCCCTTTCAGTCCATGTACGTGTTTTGTTTTGAGGTGGGTCTCTTGTAGGCAGTATATGTGCAGGTCATGTTTTGTTATCCATTCAGCTACCCTACGTCTTTTGATTGGACCATTTAATCCATTTATATTTGAGGTTATTATTGATAGGCACTTATTCATTGACATTTTCCCTCTTTGTACCTGTGCTCCTTTGTCTCTCACTCTTTTTCCTCATCTTCTTAATTCAGTCCCTTTAGCATGTGTTACAATGCTGTCTTGGTGGAAGTGCATTCTTTTAGCCTTCTTTTAGCTGGGAAACTCCTTATTTCCACTTCCATTTTAAATGAGAGCTTTGCTGGTAGAATAGTCTTGGTTGCAGGCCTTTGCTTTCTATTCTTTGGAATATGTCCTGCCATTCCTTTCTGGCTTGTAGTGTTTCTGTTGAGAAGTCAGTTGCTAGCCTTATCAGAGCTCCCTTCTATGTTACTATCTGTTCTTTGCTTGCTGCCTTTAAGGATCTCTCTTTGTCTTTGTGTTATTTTGTTTGTTTTTTAACATGTCCAAAAGATACTTTATTTTTAAGGTATATTTTATTATTATTACAGGTGTCCCAATTTTGTCTCCCCTTTATCCCCCTCCACCCTGCATCTCCCTACCCTCCAGCATTCCCACCCCTGCTTAGTTTATGTCCATGTGTTGTACATCTAAGTTCTTTGGCTTCTCCATTTCCTATACTATTCTTATTCCCCTCTCTATTTTGTGCCTACAAATTATGCTTCTTATTCCCTGTACTTTTATCCTCCATTCGTCCCCTTCCCTCCCCTATGATAACCCTCAATGTCATCTCTAATTCTGTGATTCTCTTCTCGTTTTAGTTGTTTACTTAGTTTTTGTTTTTTTAAGGTTCAGTCATTGAGAGTTGTGAGTTTGTTGTCATTTTATTGTTCATAGTTTTGATCTTGTCCTTTTTTCAGATAAGTCCCTTTAACATTTCATATAATAAGGGCTTGAGGATGATGAACTCCTTCAACTTGACCTTATCTGGGAAATATTTTATCTGACTTCCCATTCTAAATAAAAGCTTTGCTGGACAGAGTAATCTTGGATCTAGGTCCTTGCCTTTCATGACTTGCAATACTTCTTTCCAGCCCCTTCTTGCCTCCAAGGTTTCCTTTGAGAATTCAGGTGATAGTCTTGTGGAAACTCCTTGGTAGGTAACTCTCCTTTCCTCCTTCGGCTTTTAATATTCTCTCCTTATCTTTAGTCTTGGGTAAGTTAATTATGATGTATCTTGGTGTGTTTATTCTTGGGTCCAACTTCTTTGGGATTCTCTGAACATCCTGAACATGCATGTCTAGTTCCTTCACCAGAATGGTGGAAGTTTTCTTTCATTGTTTGTTGAAGTAAGTCTTTAATCTCTTGCTCTTCCTCTTCTCCTCCTGGAACCTCTATGATTTGTATGTTGGAACATTTGAAGTTGCCCTAGAGGTTCCTATACCCTCTCTTCATTTTCATGGATTCTTGTTCCTTCATTCCAGTTGAATGTTCATTGCTTCCTTTTGTTCCAAATCATTGATTTGAGTCCTGGTTTCCTTCCTGTCACTTTTGGTTCCCTATACATTTTCTTAAATTTTACTTTGTGTACCCTTCATTTCTTCCTTCATTTTGCAACTGATCTCAGTCATTTCTGTGAGCATCCTGATTACCAGTGTTCTGAACTCTTCATCGGATAGTTGTCTATCTCCTCATCGCTTAGTTCTTTTTCTGGAGTTTTGATCTCATATTTATTTGAATCATATTTCTTTGTCTCAGTGCACCTGTTATGTTGTAAGGGGTAGAGCCTTAGATATTTGCCATCCACTTCACTACATTTTGGTGCTGTATGTGCAGGTGGAGTCAGAGAAGGAACAATGCCACTTGCTTGCTTGCTTGCTTGCTTGGCTCTCTCCCCACTTTCCTTCTCTTCCTGTGCTTCCCACAAGCAAATGTGGCCCTTCTGGTACTTATTCCCAGATGGGAGGACTTGTGTATGTTCTAGGATCCTGTGGGCCTCTGCAACAGACTCTTCTTTTAGGCTGGGAGTTTCTCCTGCCACCACAACCCCCACAGGGTTTTATAGTCAGAGGTTTTGAGGCTTTATTACCCTGGGTTGTGCAGTTTGTCACTCCCCAGTTGTTCCTTCTGGTTTATCTACACACATATGTGGGAAGTCCTGTCCACCCTGCCTGGTCCCTGCCTTGCCATGAGTCCTCTCAATGCCAGCTTCCTGTCTCCTTGCCTCCTACACGTCTACATTAATGTTTCTTCTTTAACTCCTTGGTTGTTGGATTTCCATGTGGTTTGATTTTCTCGCAGTTCTGGTAGGTTTTTGTATTTAAATTTATTGTTATCCTTCCTTTGGTTGTGTGAATATCTGAAGTGTTTCAACCTATGCCTCCATCTTGGCCAGAAATCAGATTCTTTGTTTTTTAATTTTGCTATTTTTATCATGATGTGTCTTGGAGTGTGCTGTTTTCGGTTCATGTTGATTGGTAGCCTCTATACTTCCTGGACTTGCGAGACTTTTTCTCTCATCAAGTTAGGAATTTTTCTATCATTACTTTTTGAAACAGGTTTTGTATCTCTTGGTCCTCTTCTTCCCCTTCTGGTATCCCTATTATATGGTTATTTTTACATTTTATATTGTCCTGCGGCTCCCTTAATTTAGAATTTTCTATCTGGAATTTTTTTCTAACTAGTCTTCCAGCTCACTGAGTCAGTCCTCTGCCTCATCTAACCTGCTTTTAATTCCTTCTACTGTGTTCTTCAATTCAGATATGGTATTTTTTATTTCCTTTTATCTCTTATTGATAGGTTTCTATGTCCTTTGTCATGCTGGTAGAGGTTTCAGTAAGTTCCCTGAAGCTTCCTTGGAGTTCCTTGAAGTTCTCACTGAGCTCTGTGAGCATGTTTATAACCATTATTTTGAATTCAATGTCTGGTAGTTTGGTTGCCTCAATTTCATTCAGCAATCTTTCTGGGGATTCTTCCTTTCGATTTAGGGTTGTTTCTTTGTTTTCCCAATTTAGATAGCTCTTTGTGTTAACTTTATCTGCTTTGACTCCCTGTCTTTGTGGTGTGGTCTTCTGTGGTAGGACCTGTGGGACTCAGTGGTGCAATCTCCTTGATCACCTGTGCTTGATGCTCTTGCACCGTTCTTTATGCCTTTCATGTGGCTTCAACTGGGTTCTGGTTGTTGAGTCATTTTTAGGGGGTTCTTCCCTCTGGCTGACTGAGTCACGCCACCCTCCATGTCTTGTATACTGTTGTACAGGTGCTGCCAGAACAAAAACCAAACAGCCCAGCCATGACCAACACTCACAAAGATACCCCGCACTCACAATTACACTATCAACAGCCAATGTGCCAGTATTAATAAAGAGATTGACACTATTACAAGAAAGAAAAAACAAATATGAGATGACTAACTGAAAAATAAGAGATTTCACCGGGTAAAAATAAGAGATTTTACGGAGGGTAAATAATAAGAGTAGGGGATAGAGACAAGGAAAAGCAGGAAAAAAATATTTACTTTGTAACTGAAAAAAGGAGAAGGGAAGGTGGAATGGAGTAAGAGAGGAGAAGCATATAGTATGAGGTTAAAATTGAATTTCAAAGAAAAAATATACGTCTACATTTAGTGAGAGAAAAAACAGACAGCCCCACAACAATTATATATACATCCCTAATTGCAGAAAAATCTCCACCATAGAGATACCAACAACCAATGAGCTAAGATTTACATAGGTAGCATGGGAATTAGAGAACACAATTAAAGAAAGAAGAACTTAAGAGAAGTCTAAAGGAAAAATAATTTATTTTAAGAGGATAGAGGGGGAAGAAATACTAAGAATGTGGGGTGAAAACCTGGCTAAGACAGGGAATATCTAATGTTTAAAATGAAAAAAGGGAAGGGCCGGAAGAAGGTAGAATGGTGTAGCAGAGGGGAACAGTAAAATCTCAGATTTGAAACACAAACATAGTCACTATGTAGAAATAAGATTGAAGAAGTATAAGAACAACCACTGTATCCACTACCTATGGGCAAAGACTGATAAAGGTGAAGAGAGAATGAGGGTATTTGAGGAACAGTAGAAGGAATGTGAGCTGACTGATGACAATCACAAATGGTTTTGAGAGGATGGAGGGTGGAGAACAGTAACAAGTCATAGCCAGAAAGAAAATAGAATTTAAAACAAGCAAATGAAGGAGGAGGAAGGAGGTAGTATGGAGGAAGAGAAGGAAAGAGCAATATGTGATATTTGAAATAAACTATAACACCTGGTACCTTATTATGCCCAAACATGGAATGAAATCCATGTTGAACAGTTTTGCAGGACAGAATATAGTGTCTCCTTGTGCCCGTCTGTATTTTCTCTGCTCTGCTTTAGTAAATTGGGGCCCGTGGAGCTGTACGACACGTAGTGTCTGGTGCAGGGCCTTTTTCTTCTTTCCCTGAGAAAGCAGGAAACTCCTGGGCCTGACCTTGCCACTCTGTGGAGCCTGTAATCCCCCACGTGGGGGTTGGGTTTGCCTGTCCCTGAAAGACATTGGTTGGAGCAAATCTGAGGCATTCAGCTCCTTCCACACCTGAGCCTGCCACTCTCTCACAGAAGGTTTGGCCTGAATTCTCCACTCTGCTCTGCCCTCTGCTTTTAAACCAAACCCTCTGAGTCAGGGCCTCACTTTCAGTGTTTTCTCTGGCTCTGATTTTTTGATTAGCAAAGCTGCTGAATCCTGCCTGACCTCATGCCTTGGCCTGTGTGTCCAGGTCCCTGCCAAACCTTGGTTACATCTCAGCCAACCTTTTAGAAGAGTGTCTCTATGGCCCCCATGCAATAGTGTGGGTCCCTGGAGTCCTGTTCTCCACGAGCTCCCTTTCCCCCAAAAGCACAGTGTCTCCTGGTCAGGGCTGGCCACCTTCTTATGGGGCCTCTGACAATGTTAAATAAAGTTTCTCTTTGAACCTTTCCCATATGGCATTGGGAAGATCCCCTCAGCTCTGCTGTAACACAAGGCAGTGCCTGTGTGCTGTCCCTGCTCCCTCCAGAGGTCTTCAGCCTGTTCCTGCTGTGCTGTTTCTGAAGCCTGCAGTTCCTGAAGGCCTTCTCTCACAGCACCAGTCGCTTGAGGGTCCTGCGGGATTCTTTAGCTGCCCAGTCAGTGCAGCCAGCAGTGCTGGACTGGCCTGCAGTGGCAGGCACCTGGAAAGTCCTGGAGGTTGGCTTCGGGCGCCCTGCCAGCAGACAGTTCCCTGCATACCCCTGCGTACTCCCCACTCTCCTCCCACATAAGCTCTCACCCACAGACACTTTCATGCCCTCTCCACTATGAGATGTGACTTCAAATCCGGTCTGTGTCTGAGAGCAGGTGAACAGAGCTGCCCACTACTCTTCCACCATCTTGGACACCCCAGCTTCTTACTTTTTGAATCTGGTATCCTAGCTATAAATCTTAACTGTGTTTTTACTTTAGATTTTCATACACTTTGCAACTTTAGTTGTTTCCTATAAATTGCAACATAGTTAAATATGAACAGAGACTGTCACACTTCTGAGGTGAGCCCAATGGAAAAGTCACTGGTTCAATACACTAAATGATAAAGCCCTGCGTCAACCAAGCAGTCATTAATCATGATACTAGAAGGACCTAAATTTCTACATCAGGCTCAAAGGGCTGAGTTCTGGATAATCCTGAGTCTCAGAGCATTCAAGTGGCCATCAGCCCCAATGCACCAAAGCAGTCCAAACATTGGTTGGTTCATTTAATTACTCAACAATTTTAAAGTTCCTACTACATACAAGGCATTGTGCTATGTATTGTGATACTATAGTAAGATCTCTGTTTTTACGGAGACTAAATTCTACTTAGGAAGACGGAAATCAAACAACAAATCACATAAGTGAAAAGTGATGCTATAACCTCGTATTGGGCACATGACTTAGTTTATAGAAGTGGGATAGAGAGGTGGAAAGAAAGGCTTTCTTGAGGGGGTAACCTGAAAGTGAACTCAGAAGCCTACAGCTTCAGTTATCACAGATGATTCAGAAATGTGTATCTGTAGCTCTAGCTGGTGTGGCTCAGTGGATGGAGCACCAGCCTATGAACCAAAGGGTCACCTGTTTGATTCCCAGTCAGGGTACATGCCTGGGTTATGGGCCAGGTCCCTAATAGGGGGTGTGTGAGAGGCAACCATACATTGATGTTTCTCTCTCTCTCTTTCTCCCTCCCTTCTCTTCTGTCTAAACATAAATAAAATCTTTTAAAGAAGAAAAGAAATATGTATCTGTAGCCCATACCTCTCCACCAACCTCCCAACTCAACTATAGAGTAGCCTTCTTGGTATCCCTTGACTACTCCAAGGCATCCCTAATCAATATGCCCAAAAATAAGTTCCTAGTCTCCATTTTTTCATAGTGAAACATTTGGGGAGATGAGTTCATAAACTTCCATACCAAACACAGATCTCTCCCATCACCCATCCAGATACAAAACCTAGAAACCAAGGTTGAAAACTTCTGGTGAAGATGGTGGCATAGGCAGACATGGCTTGCCTCAACACATCAAAATTACAACTAAAGTATACCACAATCATCACTCACAACAGTCAGAAATTGAGTTGAATGGAAGTGTGGCAACTACGGAATTAAGGAAACCACATCAATCCAGACTGATCCAGCAAGCAGGTGCCATATCTGAGACTTCATCAAACTGGCTAACTCTGTTTGACCTATCTTGGAGATCCTCAGAGGCTCTGCCCCACCCAATTTGCAGCCCACATAAGCTGCTTTTCTATATGAATGGCTGGTCTTGGCTGCTCCTTCAAACTTCCTAAATCTTCTCCAACAAGCAACAGCAGGCCTCAATGAGCCCCAGACCTGGCACCAGCATCAGCGAGTCTAGATTCACAGCTTAGCTTTGCCTAGGAACCTCCAAACCCACCACAAGTAGCAGCATTCTCAGATTGCTTTATAGCTCGGACATGGTGACTCTGGGAAAAACACAGGGGAGGGCTGACCTTGACCTACAACAACCAGGAAACCCTAAGGCCAGAACACACAGTGGACAGCTACAGACCAGGTTGGAGCATCACCAACCTGCCCCTGCACAGCCGATCCTCCATGGACAGCAAAGGTTGGTAGTAAGTGGTCACAGCCAATCCTTGCAGCTGACTGGCCTGGGTAAATTCCTCCCCTTTATCTGCCAACAGCAACCAAGGCTCAACTACCAGAGAAGGGTGTACTCAGCCCACATGAAGGATGTACCTTGAATACCCAGCTTGGGTGATAGGGGAGGCTGTGCTACTACATTAGGCCACACTACCAGGACAAAGTCAAAGAAGCTCTACCTAATACATGGAAACAAAAAGGGAGGCTGCCAAAATCAGGAGATGAAGAAACATGGCCCAAATCAAAGAACAGATCAAAACTCCAGAAAAAGAGCTAAATGAAATGGAGATAAGCAATCTATCAGATGCAGAGTTCAAAACACTGGCTATGAGGATGCTCAAGGAACTTAGTGAGGACCTCAGAAACATAAAAAAGATTCAGTCAGCAGTGAAGTGTTCACTAATTGAAATAAAGAACAATTTACAGGGAAACAACAGTTGACTGGATGAAGCTGAGAATCAAATCAATGATTTGGATCATAAAGAAGCAAAAAACAACCAATCAGAACAAGAAGAAAAAAGAATCCAGAAAAAACGAGAATAGTATGAACAGCCTCTGAGACAACTTCAAGAGGTCCAAAGTCACATCTTAGGGTTGCCAGAAAGAGAAGAGAAAGAGCAAGATATTGCAAATCTGTTTGAAAAAATAATGAAAAAATCTTCCCTAATTTGATGAAGGAATTTGAGGAAGGTATGATGGATGCAAAGAGGCCCACTCCAAGACACATCATAATTAAAGTGACAAAGGTTAGAGATAAAGAGAGAATCTTCAAAGCAACAAGAGAAAAGCAGCAAGATACAAGCAGTTAGTTATCTACAAGGGAGTTCCCATAACACTGTCAGCTCATTTCTCAAAGGGAACTTTGCAGGTTACAAGGGACTGGCAAGAAAAATTCCAAGTCATGAATAGCAGGGACCTACAGACAAGGTTGCTCTGATTCAGCAAAGCAATTTTTTAGAATCAAAGGGCAGATAAAGAGCTTCCCAAACAAGAAAAAACTAAAGTTTATCATCACCAAACCATTATTATCTGAAATGTTAAGGGAACTTATTTAAGAAAAAAAAGGAGACCAAAACTATGAACTATACAATGGCAAAAAAATACATATCTATCCACAATTGAATCTAAAAACAAACTAAGCAAACAAGAGGAACAGACACAGAATCACGGATATAGAGAGCATTTTGGTGGTTGCCAGATGGGAAGTGGTGTGGGGGAATGGGTGAAGAGGTGAGGGGATTAAGAAGTACAAATAAATAGTTACAGAATAGCCATGGGGATGTAGAGTACAGTATAGGAAATGCAGTAGCTAAAGAACTTATATGCATGACCCCTGGACATGAACAATGGTGGGGGGACTGCCTAAGGGAGTAGGGGGTACTGGGTAGAAAGGCAAAAGGGAGAAAAAACAGGACAACTGTAATAGCATAATGAATGAAATATAATTTACAAAAAAGTAACCAACCATATATGTCAGGGTTCATTTCTGGGCTATCTATTCCTTTGGTCCATATGCCTTTTATGTATCAATGTATTATGTATTATGGTCAATGTAAATATCTCCCAAATCTTTACCAACTCTTCTTCATTTTACCTCCTGTACAGAAGCACATCTGTCTTCTTTATCTTTCCTCATTCCACCCTTCACACTCAGCTACCAACATGTTTCCTGGACAATACGGTGACATTCTATGAATCTGAACATGGTAGGAAACAGAAGACACCCTCAGCTGACATTTTAAAGATAATTAAAAAATTATCAGGGATGTAGATGAGTAAACCAACAAGGAGTGTTGAGGCCCTTAGAGACAAACAAACTATCCCTTCATGATTTAAAAATAAAAATAAAAAACCAGGATACTAAGATTAGAAGGAAACTACTTCAGCATAATAAAAGCCATATAAACCCCACAGTGAACATCATACTCACTGGTGATAAAAACTTTTCGTCAAAGATCAGGAACAAGGTAAGAAGACCTACTTTTGCCACTTCTATTCAACACAGTACTGGAAGTTACAGCCAAACCAATTCATCAAGAAAAAGAATTAAAAGGCATATGGGGGGGTTCAAGATGGCGGCATGGTAGGAGGACGCAGATTGTCCTTCCTCCTACACATGGGAGAAAAACCTAACTGATCTACAGAGGAACAGAGCAGATAGCCAACAATACCACAGTATATATGAAAATAGGAGATCAAAATCCATAGCAGACATTGGAAAACTAGACGTGGCAGCCGAGCGACCGGAGGTGGCCCTGAGACGGGACAGAGGCGACCCGGCGACCGGAGGCAGCTCTGCAACCGACCGGAGGCGGCCCGGCGACCGGAGGGGCCCCTGCAACCGACCGGAGGCGGCTCTGCAAACGACCGGAGGCGGCCCGGCGACCGGAGGGGCCCCTGCAACCGACCGGAGGCGGCCGCGCGATGGGAGGCGGCTCTGCGACCCGGTTGGAAGCAGCCCTGCGGCCAGAGGCGACCCTGCAACTAGAGAAGGGGACTCTGGAAGACCTGGAGCTCACATCTGTGATCCTGGGGTGAGCCCACGCCCGTAGTCTCAGGCGGGCGCCTGCGCCCTGTAGGAGACCCGGAGCTCACAGCAATAGGCTCGGGGAGGGATGGATCTGTAAGAGATTCCAGCTGAAACCCATAAACTCTGGAAAGCTCGCCCCCTGCAGGAGGCTCAGAAATCACACCCAAGGCCCTGCATAGAGAGTACGCCATTAGCCCTGGGGACAGTGCTGGGCTGGCACTGAGGACAGTAGCCCAAAGCTGACTGAGTGAGGAACAGGGAGAAAAGCTGTACGAGTCGCCTTGCAGCCTGCTACAGCCAGCAAGTCCAGAAAATCCAGTTTGGCCTGTGTGAAAATAGCAAGAGATTTTTTTTTTTCTTCTTATTCATTTTTTTTTTTTGGGGGGGGGGTGTTTTGTTTCATTTTGTTTTGTGGGTTTTTTTTTTTTTTGATAGTTGTTTTTTGTCTGTTTAGTTGGGTTTATTGTTTGTTTGTTTGTTTTGGTTCGTTTTTCGTTTTTGTGGGGTTCTTTTTGTTTTGTTTTGATTATATATTTTTCATTTCTTTATTACTTCTACCTTTTTTATCCCTCAATTCCTTTTGCTTCTTTTTACTTCTTTCTGGCTTTATTCCTTCTTCCTTTCTTTCCAATTCTATCTCTCCTTTCCTCCTCTTTTTTTTCTTTTTTCTCTCTCTTCTTTTTTCACTCTATTCTTTTCTCTTTTTGAATACCCACGAGTGAGGCAAAGAAATCCTAGAACTGTGGAAAAACCAGAGTTGGACCAAAAGAGGGGGTATTCCCACAGCTGAGACAGTGGAAGCTGTGAACACCAGGATACCTGAAGAAGACTATAACACTGAATCTCACAGGTATTCCACCACAGAAGTTCACACCATAAATACAGGTAGCCAGAACAGATCAACTTAAGAAGCAGAGGTTTACAAGAAGAGTCTCACCAACAATGAGAAGACAAAGAAACAATCCCCAAATGAAAGAAAAGGTGGAAGCCCCAGAAAGAATGCTAAATGAAACAGAGGCAACTCAACTATCAGATAAGGAGTTCAAAGAAATGGTTGTCAGGAAGCTCCATGAGCTCTCAATGAGCTACCAGAAACTACAGGGAAGCTACGATGAACTCAGTGCAAACTATATCAACATGAAAAAGGAAATAGAAACTATCAAAAAGGGCCAAGAGGAAATGAAGAATACAATTTCTGAGCTGAAGAACACAGTAGAAGGAATGAAAAGCAGAATCGATGAAGCAGAAGATCGGATCAGTGAGTTGGAGGACAAAGTAGAAAAAAACAGCCAGATAGAGCAAGAAAAGGAAAAGAGGCTCAGAAAGAATGAAGAGGGTTTAAGAGAAATGCAAGACAACATGAAACGTAATAATATCCGTATAACAGGAATACCAGAAGGAGAAGAAGAAGAGCAAGGGATAGAAAACCTATTTGAAAAAGTAATGATGGAAAACTTCCCTAATTTGGTGAGAGAAAAAGTCACACAAATCCAGGAAACACAGAGAGTCCCTATCAAGAGGAACCCAAACAGGCCCACTTCAAGACACATCATCATTAAAATGGCAAACTTCCAAGACAAAGAGAGAATCTTAAAGGCAGCAAGAGAGAAAAAGGAAGTAACATACAAGGGAGCCCTGATAAGGTTAGCAACTGACTTCCCAATGGAAACGCTCCAAGCCAGAAGACAATGGCAAGAAATATTCCAAGTAATGAGAACCAAAGGCCTACAACCAAGACTACTTTATCCAGCAAGGATTTCAATCAAGATAGAAGGCCAAATAAGGAGCTTCCCAAACAAAAGAAGTTTAAAAGAATACACCTCTACCAAACCAGTACTACAAGAGATACTAAAGGGACTGCTTTAAGGAAAGAAAGGAAAAGAGAGAGTGAGGAACACAGATACGAAAATGGCAATGAATAAATACCTATCAATAATAACCTTAAATGTAAATGGATTAAATGCTCTAATCAAAAGACAGAATAGCTGAATGGATAAGAAAGCATGACCCACACATATGCTGCCTACAAGAGACCCACCTCAGGACAAAAGACCTACACAGACTTAAAGTGAAAGGCTGGAAACAAATTTTCCAAGCAAATGGACAGGAAAAAAAGGCCGGGGTAGCAATACTCATATCAGACAAAATAGACTTCAAAAGAAGAGCTATAAAGAGAGACCCAGAAGGTCACTTCATAATACTCAAGGGAAGAATCCACCAAGAAGACATAAACATTGTAAATATATATGCACCCAACATAGGAGCACCTAAATACATCAAGAAAATCTTAGAGGACTTCAAGAAAGATATTGACAGCAACACAATTATAGTAGGAGATTTTAACACCCCACTGTCAAAAATGGACAGATCTTCCAAACAAATTATCAACAAAGATATTGTGGCATTGAACAGTACTCTAGATGAATTGGACTTAGCTGATATATATAGGGCCCTCCATCCCAAAGAAACTAAATACACATTTTTTTCAAACGCACATGGAACATTTTCAAAGATAGACCACATGATAGGACACAAAACAAGCCTCAACAAATTCAAGAAAATTGATATCATACCAAGCATTTTCTCCGACCACAAGGGACTAAAACTAGAAACCGACTTGATGGGGAAAATCCCCAAATCATCAAAATCATGGAGATTGAATAGCATGCTATTAAACAATGAATGGGTAAAGAATGAAATTAAGGAGGAAATCAAAAAGTTTCTGGAAACAAATGAAAATGAACTCACAACAACCCAAAACTTATGGGACACAATGAAGGCAGTCCTCAGAGGGAAGTTCATAGCAATACAGGCCTACCTAAAGAAGACAGAAACATTTCTAACAAACGACTTAACCCTACGCCTACAAGAACTCGAGGAACAACAACAAAGACAGCCCAGGGCAAGTAGAAGGAAGGAAATAACCAAGATCAGAGCAGAATTAAATGACATAGAGACTAAAAGCACAATCCTAAGGATCAATGAATCCAGGAGCTGGTTCTTTGAAAAGATAAACAAAATCAACAAGCCTTTAAGTAGGCTCATCAAGAAAAAAAGAGAGAGGACTCAAATAAACACAATCAGAAATGAAAGAGGAGAGATTACGACTGACACCACAGAAATACAAAGGATTGTAAGAAATTACCATGAAGAACTGTATGCCAAGAAATTTGAAAACCTAGGTGAAATGGACAAGTTTCTAGAAAAATATAACCTTCCAAAACTCAATGAAAAAGAAACAGAAAGCCAAAACAGACCAATTACAGCTGGTGAAATTAAATCAGTAATCAAAACACTCCCGGCACACAAAAGCCCTGGACCAGATGGTTTCACAGGAGAATTCTACAAAACATTTAAGGAAGAGGTAACCCCTATCCATCACAGACTATTCCAAAAAATCCAAAATGATGGAAGACTCCCAAACTCTTTTTATGAAGCCAGCATCATCCTAATCCCAAAACCAGATAAAGACATAACAAAGAAAGAAAACTTCAGGCCAATATCACTGATGAATGTAGATGCTAAAATCCTCAACAAAATATTGGCAAACCGCATCCAACAATACATTAAAAAGATCATACACCATGATCAAGTGGGATTCATCCCAGGGATGCAAGGATGGTTCAACATTCGCAAATCAATAAATGTAATACATCACATAAACAAAAGCAAGGACAAAAATCACATGATCATATCAATAGATGCAGAAAAAGCTTTTGATAAAGTACAACACCCATTTATGATAAAAACACTCAGCAAAGTGGGAATAGAGGGAGCATTCCTCAACATAATAAAAGCCATATATGAGAGACCTACAGCCAACATCATACTCAATGGGCAAAAACTGAAATCTTTCCCACTAAGATCAGGAACAAGACAAGGCTGTCCACTTTCACCACTTCTATTCAATATAGTATTGGAAGTCTTAGCCACAGCAATTAGACAAGAAAAGGAAATAAAAGGCATCCAAATTGGAAAGGAGGAAACAAAACTATCATTGTTTGCAGATGACATGATAGTGTACATAGAAAATCCTATAGACTCGGCCAAAAAGCTGCTCGACGTAATAAATGAATTTGGCCAAATAGCTGGATAAAAGTCAATATCCAAAAATCAAAGGCATTTTTGTATAACAACAGTGAAACAGCAGAAGCAGAAAACAAGAAAAAAATCCCTTTCGATATAGCAAAAAGAAAAATAAAATACCTAGGAATAAACCTAACCAAGGAGGTAAAAGACCTGTATGCAGAAAACTACACAACACTGAAGAATGAAATCAAGGAAGACACAAACAAATGGAAGCATATATCATGTTCATGGATCGGAAGAATTAATATTATCAAAATGTCCATATTACCCAAAGCAATTTACAGATTCAATGTAATATCTATTAAAGTTCCAATGGCATATTTCACAGACATAGAACAAATACTTCAAAAATTTATATGGAATCATAAACGACCCCGGACAGCGGCAGCAATTTTGAGAAAGAAGAGCAAAGTAGGAGGGATCACAATACCTGATACCAAACTGTATTACAAAGCCACTGTAATCAAAACAGCCTGGTACTGGCACAAGAACAGACACGTGGACCAGTGGAATAGAACAGAAAGCCCAGAAATAAACCCAAGTCTCTACAGTCAATTAATATTTGACAAAGGGGGCAGCAACATAAAATGGAGCAAAAATAGCCTCTTCAATAAGTGGTGCTGGGAGAACTGGACAGCTACATGCAAAAAAATGAAACTCGAGCACCAACTTACACCATACACAAAAATAAATTCAAGGTGGATAAAAGATTTAAATATAAGCCATGACACCATTAAAATTCTAGAGGATAATATAGGCAGGAAAATCTCAGATATTTCACGCAGCAATATTTTCACTGATACGTCCCCTAGAGCAAGGGACATAAAGGAAAGAATAAACAAATGGGATCTCATCAAAATAAAAAGCTTCTGCACAGCTAAAGAAAACAGTATTAAAATAAAAAGAGAACCAACTGTATAGGAAAACATATTTGGAAATGATACCTCAGACAAGGGATTAATCTCCGAAATATATAAAGAACTTACAAGACTCTACTCTAAGAAGACAAGCAACCCAATTAAAAAATGGTCAAAGGATTTGAACAGACACTTCTCCAAGGAGGACATACAGAGGATCCAGAGACACATGAAAAGATGCTCGATATCTCTAGCTATCAGAGAGATGCAAATTAAAACTACAATGAGATACCACTTGACACCAGTCAGAATGGCCTTCATAAACAAAGCAACAAACAGCAAGTGTTGGAGAGGTTGTGGAGAAAAGGGGACGCTAGTGTACTGTTGGTGGGATTGCAGATTGGTACAACCACTATGGAAAACAGTATGGAATTTTCTAAGAAAACTAAAAATGGACATACCTTTTGACCCAGCAATTCCACTGCTTGGATTATATCCTAAGAATCCTGAAACACCAATCCAAAAGAATCTATGCACCCCTATGTTCATAGCAGCACAATTTACAATAGCCAAGTGCTGGAAGCAACCTAGGTGCCCATCAGTTAGTGAATGGATCAAAAAACTGTGGTACATTTACACAATGGAATTCTATGCAGCAGAAAGAAAGAAGGAGCTCCTACCCTTTGCGACAGCATGGAAGGAATTGGAGGGTATCATGCTAAGCGAAATAAGCCAGGCAGTGAAAGACAAATACCATATGATCTCACCTTTAACAGGAAGCTAATCAACAAAACAAACAAACAAGCATAATATAAACAAAGACACTGAATTTGAGAACAGTCTGACAGTGTCCAGAGTGGGAGGGGAGGGAATTTCAGGGGAAAAGGGGAACGGTTTAGAGCAACAAGTATAAAGGACTCATGGACAAAAACTATGGGGGGTGGAAATGGGAGGAAGGTGGGGAGTGCTGGGGTGGTGGGCTGGGGCGGGGTAAAAGACAGAAAACTGTACAATATCAACAATTAAAAAATACTGATTAAAAAAAGATAAAAAAAATAAAGCAAAAGGCAGACATTAAACATCTTGTGACCATTGTTAAAAAAATAAATAAATAAATAAATAAATAACTATGTGCAAAAAAAAAAAAAAAAGGCATATGGACCAAAGGAATAGATAGCCCAGAAATGAACCCTGACATATATGGTCAAATGATTTTTGACAAGAGGCCAATACCATTAAATAAGGAAAAGACAGTCTTTTCAACAAATTGGAAAGGGAGAAGTAATATTATTTTTCCTCACAGATTACATAATCTTATGTGTAGAAAACACTAAAAATTTCAACAAAAAATGTTAGAACTAATGAATCAATTGAACAAACTAACAAAACAAATCGAACACACAAAAATTGGTTGTATTTCTATACAACTAACAATGAACAATCCAAAAGGAAATTAAGAAAACAATTCTATTTACAATGGCATAAAAAAAAAACAACTAGGAATTAACTTAACCTAGGTGAAAGACTCGTACATTAATGATGAAAGAAATTAAACATAAATATATGCAAGCACATCCCATGTTCATTGATTGCAATACTTAATATTAAGATGTCAATGGTATTCAAAGTATTTACAATTCCATCCCTATTACATTCACAGTGAGAGTTTTGCAGAAATAGAAAAATTCATCCTAAAATTCATATGACATCTCAAGGAACCCTAAATAGCCAAAGCAATCTTGAAAGAGAAGAACAAAGCTGGAGGATTCACACTTCCTTCTATTTCAGACTTACTACAAAGCTACCGTAACAAAAACAGCACAGTGTTGGCATAAAAGTAGATACATGGACCAAAAGAATAGATAGAGAGCCAGGAAATAAAACCTAACATATATCAAATGATTTCTGACAAGAGTGCCAATACCATTAAATAAGGAAAAGACAGTCTTCTCAACAAATGATACTCGGAAAATGGATATCCACATGCAAAAGAAGAAAGATGGAGGACTCTTACCTAACACCCTATGCAAAAATTAGCTAACAATGGATTACACACCTAAATGTGAGACTTAAAATTATAGAAATCTGAGAAGAAAAATAGGGCAAAACTTCATGACATTAAATTTTCCAATTATTACTTGGATATGACACTAAAGCTGCAGGCAACAAAATGAACAAATTGGAAACTTCGTGAAAATAAAAAACTCTGTTTTTTAAAAGACACAAAAGACAATATACATCAAAAGACAATATCAAGCCTTTAGACTACTGGCCAAGATGGAGGCCTAGGAAGACCCACTGTGCCTCCTTGCACAACGAAAATAAGGACAACAACAATTTAGAAACAAAAAACAGGCAGTACTGACAGAAAATTGAACTGCACGGAAGTCCGACAACCAAGGAGTTAAAGAAGAAATATTAATACAGAACCGTAGGAGGGGCGCAGTCAGGTGGTTGGGCAGAGAGGGGTCACAACAACGGCAAAGCGGCAGTTGGCAGACCCTAGGCACACAAGGCGGTAGCAGTGGGTGGACCCAGTGAGGTGGCGGATGGTGGAGGGGCACGGTGCACAAGGTTGCCTGGGCTGTCCCACATTCGTGCGCAGATCAACCAGGCGAAACTGGGGAGCAAGACAGACCTCACAACTCAGGGTACTATCACGGGGATATAAAGACTCAAAACACCAACTGAAAACACCTGTGGAGGTTGAGGTACCCAGAGAGAATCCCAGCCTCACAGGAGAGTTTGTTGGAGAGACCCACAGGGGCCTAGAACATGCACAAACCCACCCACACTGGAATGAGCACCAGAAGGGCCCAGTTTGCTTGGGGGAAGAGGCAGAAGTGACTGAAATCCAGCAGAGAGTGGAGCAAGCACCATCGTTCCTTCTTGGACTCCTGCACCTCATACAGTATCACAAACCAGGAATGGGTTGCCCTGCCCTGGTGAACACCTAAGGCTCCATCCCTTGCTACATAACAGGCATATCAAGACAAAAAAAGTCCCAAACGAAAGAACAGATCAGAGCCCCAGAAAAAATACAATTAAGTGATGAAGAGATAGCCAACTTATCAGATGCACATTTAAAAGCACTGGTGATCAGCATGCTCACAGAATTGGTTGAATTTGGTCACAAATTAGATGAAAAAAATGAAGGCTACACTAAGTGAAATAAAGGAAAATGTACAGGGAACAAAAAGTGATGGGAAGGAAACTGGGACTCAAATCAATGGAGTGGGACAGAAGGAAGAAAGAAAAAACCAAACAGAAAAGATGGAAGAAGAATTCAAAAAAATGTGGAGAGGCTTAGGAACCTCCAAGACATGTTTAAATGTTCCAACATCCGAATTATAGGGGTACCAGAAAGGGAAGAAGAAGAGCAACAAGTGGAAAAGTTATTTGAACAACTAATAAAGGAGAACTCCGCCAATCTGGCAAAGGAAATAGACTTTCAGGAAGTCCAGGAAGCTCAGAGAGTCCCAAAGAAGTTGGACCGAAGGAGGAACACACCAAGGCACATTATAATTACATTAGCCAAGATTAAAATAAAGGAGAGAATTCTAGAAGCAACAAGGAATAAGGGGACAGTCACCTACAAAGGAGTTCCCATCAGACCGTCAGCTATTTCTCAAAAGAGACCTTCTAGGCAAGAAGGGGCTGGAAAGAAGTATTCCAAGTCATGAAAGGCAAGGACCTACATCCAAGATTGCTCTATCCAGCAAAGCCTTCATTTAGAATGGAAGGGCAGATAAAGTGCTTCTCAGATAAGGTCAAGTTAAAGGAGTTCATCATCACCAAGCCCTTATTATAAGAAATGTTAAAGGGATTTCTCTAAGAAAAAGAAGATAAAAAACATGTACAATAAAATGACAGCAAACTCAGAATTATTAACACCAAACCTAAAACAAAAACAAAAGCAAACTAAGCCAACAACTAGAACAGGAAGAGAACCACAGAAATGGAAATCAGGTGGACAGTTATCAACAGGGGAGTGGGAGGAGGGGGGAAGGAACAGAGAATAAGTAGCATAGATGGTAGTTAGAAAATAGATGGGGGAGGGCAAGAATGGTATGGGAAATGTAGAAGCTAAAGAACTTGTAAGTATGACCCATGGACATGAACTAAAGGGGAGGAATGTGGGTGGCAGAGGATGTGCAGGGTGGAGGGGAGTGAAGGGGAGAAATGGGACAACTGTAATAGCATAATCAGTAAACTATATTTTAAAAAAAGACAGTATCGACGGAGTAAAAAGGCAACCAATCCTGTTGATTGTGAGAAAATATTTGCAAATCATACATCTAAGTGATTAATATCCAGAACATGTAGAGAAGTCCTAAAACTCAACAGGAAAACTACAAACCCAATTAAAAATGAGAAAAGGACTTGGTAGATATTTCTTCAAAGAAATGGCCAATAAACATGTGGAATGATGCTCAACATCACTAATCATCAGGGGAAACAAATGAAAATTACAATGACATACCATCTTACACTCACTAGGATGGCTACTATTTTAAAAAAATAGAAACTAAAAAGTGTTAATGAGGATGTGGAGAAATTGGAACTCTTGTGCACTGTTGATGGGAATATAAAGTGGTGTAGCCACTGTGAAAAAGCCTATGATGGTTTCTCACAAATTAAAAATCGATTTACCATGTTATCTAGCAATTCTGACTACAAAACCAAAAGAATCAAAAGCAGGGTCAGGAAGATATTGGTATACCATGTTTATAGTGATAATACTCACAGTAGCTAAAATGTGGAAGCAACCCAAGTGTACATCAACAGATATATGGTAAACAAAATGTGGTATATGCATACAGTGGAATATGACTTAGCCTTAAAAAAGAGGTAAATTTTGACACAGGCTACATCATGGATGAAATTTAAAGACAAGCGAAATGAGCTGGTCACAAAAGGACAAATACTATAAATTCCCACGTATATGATGTATTTGGAGTAGTCAAAATCATCAACACAGAAAGTAGAATCATGGTTGTCAGGTGCTGATGGCTGGGGTGGGGTGGAATGGGAATTATTATGAAATGGGTATAGAGTTTGTTTTACAAGAATGAAAGAGTTCTGGTGATGGATGGTGTTGACAATTGCACAACATTATGAATTTACTTAATACCATGGAATTGCACTTAAAAATGGTTAAGATGGTAGATTTTATGTGTTGTATTATATGTTATGTTATGTTATGTATTTTACACAGTAAAAAAGTTAGGGGGGACACAAAATAAAAGAAAACAAACAAAAACAGAAGCTGTTATCTTGAAAACAAAAAAGGAAAAAACCCAACGAACAAAAAATGTAAGTTGGGGACATAAAATTCTAAACAGTAGGGAAATAGAACACCAGGCAGCCATTTTGTAATTGTAGATTAATAAGAAACAACGTTAATGAGATGATGACAGAAAACCTTCACGTTACGGTTATATGTATCATATTGTATTGCTGCAATAAATTGATGTATACACAGAAGGGAATGCACCAAACTGCATAGCGGGATTACATGGGGGATTTTTATTTCTTGGTCATCAATAGTTTCTAAAATACGCGTGTGTTGTAAAATATCAGAGTCAGTTTTTAAAAATCAAGTCAACTAAGAAAAAATCTGTATTTTAGGCAAA
Source organism: Glossophaga mutica (assembly GCA_039655065.1). Classification (NCBI taxonomy): domain Eukaryota; kingdom Metazoa; phylum Chordata; class Mammalia; order Chiroptera; family Phyllostomidae; genus Glossophaga; species Glossophaga mutica. The sequence goes on along the minus strand of CM077304.1, from coordinate 120,198,780 downwards.
TATATAAATACATATTATAGGAGAGGGATGAAGAAGAGGGGTTTCACAGTCTAATCTAATTCAAAACTAAATTTACTAAATACCCAGATTCCAAAAATTACTCAGTATGAGTGTGCAATATATTGGTGGACAGCTTTTAGTTTCTGAGTTTTTGTTTAATTGCAATTGGTTTGCAATTAAATTTGCATTGACTTTTCAAGAGCTTGCTCTTTTTTCTAACCAGAAAAATGAAATCGATTGATTTAAAATATTAACCCAAAATTCAACGCCTTAAAAACCAACGACTAATTTCCATTAAAATTCGTGCAGCGTGCCATGGTAAGAATGAATACTGTGTCATTCTTTCACAGTAACTATCTAGCCTGAAGAGCAGACTACTATGCATGGAAGGAAAACCAGAATCCCAACTTCCAGGTGAGGAGCACCGTTCTCAGATCAAGGGCCACAGTGAAGAATTTTGAATTTGCCATCAGAATTACGCAGAAATAGCGAGAACAAGGACTGATGTTTATTGACTATTAGAAAATAATTGAAAATGTCTCAGAAGACACCAAACTAAAAGCAAAGAGCCCAAACTCCAAAGTCCAGCGCGATTCTTTCTCCAACCTATCCGCCCTCTACCCGTGTCCCTTTCTCTGCACCTCGCGACTCCTTGGGGGCGTCAATTCTCCACCAGTTGCACAGTCCGGTAGTTCTCAGCAAAGCGCCAAAACTCCTGGCAAAGCCTTTTCTCATTTCTCCAGGGCCCCGCCCGCCCGGGCCCCCGCCCCGGCCCCCGCCCCGGCCCCCAGCTAGACCCCTTCCCTTAGGCCCCTCCCCTTGGCCCCGCCCTAGCCCCACCCCATTCGCGTTTCTAGGCCTTCCCCCAACCTCCAGTGGGAAGAGCCAGGAGCTGGGAGAGCTCTATTGCGCAGGCCCAGTGCGCCTGTCTGGGGCAATCGGAGAGGCGTCTGCCGCGGGCTGTAGACTGTGAAGCGCGGTTTTCCGCGGGCTCCTTCCGGAAGCGGAAGCCCGGAGGGCGGGCCAAGGGCCGCCGGAAGTCCACGGCGGTTAATTCCTTTTACCGTGCAGTGCTGCTTCCTTCGGTCTGGGCTTCTCTGAGACTGCGAGAGATGGTTAGGTCCGGATCTCGACCGGGCCAGGTGAGGGCTGTGGATATGAGGCGTCCACTGTGGGAATGGAGGGGGTTCTGAGGCTGGGAGAAGTGGAAAACTGAAAGAAAAAAAAAAGTGCGACCGCGTTAGAAATGCTGGGAAGAGAAGTGGGGAAGACACCTGATCCTAACATCCTAACACAGCCGCTCTGTCCGTAGATGTACATTCTGTTTTAATGGTTGTAGACCCCCAGAGCGCTGGCTTTGTAGGACCGGGATCGGAGGTCGGCCTCCGCCGCTGGGTCTGGTGACTTATCTTCGAGCTTCAGTACATTGTTGCATCAAATGCAGGTTCTCGGCTCTTCCACCAAGTGCCTCTCTTAGCTGATCCTTCGTCACAATTGCTTGTGTTTTACTAGTACTTAAAAAATAAAGCCTAGTTCGTGTCACTGTCTTTAGCCCTACCCGTCTCAATGCACACTCCTAGTTGTGACTAAATGACTCTTTTCTGCTAAAAATCTGACAATGGAGCACTTCGTTTTCCAGACAAAATCTCAGTTCTTTGGCTTGAGATTTTTTAAAATTCTGGCCTGTGTGTTTCTTACCGGCCGCCGCCCCTAGTCCAATATTATCCAGCACCGTTTACCTGTTCTAACAGTGTCTTGGCAGCCTGGGGACCTCTCAGGCCAACGTGCCTTTGCACTCTCTGCGGCCTAGAATGCTCTCCTATCTCTGGTAGCTACACTTCCCATCTCCTGTCTCAGCTCCAGGGCCTCTTGTAGAAAGAAGCCTTGCTTAACATTCCCATCCCCAGTGTTTGGGTGCCTCGTAGGTCTCCTTCTGTGCCCTGTTCTAACCTTTATCAAACCACTTTTCAGGCTGGAGAAGTCGCTAATCTCTCTGCCTCCGTTACTACACAATTTATGCCTACATCTTCAAGGTCTAGGACAGCAGCTGACATATAGTAGATTTTCAGGTAATGACGCAACTCTTACAGAGAGAGACCTGCTACTTAGAATGATCTTACTCTTCCTTAAATATATGCAGCCTTCCCCTGATTTTTGATCTTCTGTCCTTTATTAACTTACCTATAATGCTGTCTTCAATGCTGTGTTCAATGTTGGCCATTGAACAACAAATAACCTTTCACCAAATAATGTGGATCTTACCCTTTTCTGTGAATCCCCATTGATATGAATATTACCCTTTTATGTGAAACCTCATTAATGTGAATCTTACCCTGTTTTCAAGACCTGGCTCAGGACTTTCTCAGTACTTCCAGATCGGACCCACCCTTATAGATTTTTCTCTTATATTGAATCAACTCAGAATATGGCCAGTCAGCAAGGGGTAATAAAATGGTTCTGTAGTCATAGTCTACAGATTCAAATTCCTGTTCTACTATGGTAATGATAGTAAGCAGAGTACTTTTTATTTCTCTGAGTCTCCTTTATAAAATTCTGCCTTAAAGAATTAGGGAGTTTAAGTCAAGGAATCTGCTGAAACAAATATCTCACACTTGACATAAATGCAACAAAATTTAGGCACCTTCAAAACTTAGGTCACTGCTCTCTTAATGATAATAATAGCAACCAACATTTAGATAGCAATTCGGAGGTACTCTAAGTGCTTTTATGTATTACATATAATTTCTCATTTAATTTTCACAATAGCTTTTGGAAGTAGATACTGTTATCATCAGCATTTTATAGATGAGGAAACTGAGAGATGAAGAGTTCAGGAAAAGATAACTTCCCTGCAATTCCCCGCAGTTCAGATACTGGTAACTTCCCTAACGGTAACTGGTTAGCAGTGCAGACAGGATTCAGACCCACAGTGCTGGTGCCAGAGTCCATTCTTTTCAACATTACACTATACCGTGAAGGTGTAAGGTTTTACAAATCAGCTTTCTGAAATTTAGATTTCCACCTCTTAGAAACAGTATCAGCTTACAGGCTGTGGATTAAGTGGAAATGAAAGGCTTTAGTACACTTGAAATCATCCCACAAATGTAATTTTATCTTGCAGTGGTTGGTAAGTCTGATTCCTAAGAAATGGTTATATTTTTCTCAAATAGCAAAGTAAGCTGTGGAAGAAAATACGAGGTAAAATTGATTATGTAGTGCATTGTGTTTTGGGGCATTCAGTTTGGAGAATAGTTTTACAAGTTGTAACAAGGGCTATTGAACAACAAATAATCTTTCACCAAATAATTAAGCTTTTAATCCTGAACGTGAAAAAGCTGTTTTCAGTATATGGAAAGGTTTATTTCAGGTTTATTTTTTAATTATGAAAAACATAAAGCAAAGCAAAGGCACATTATATTACTTGCACTCGAAGAAATACTATGCAATCACTAACAAATTTTGAAGACTATGTTAATGTGGAAAGAAGATGTAAAAGTGAAAACAAAAGATTTAAAATGACAACTATAAAGTGGTGACAGTACATACGAAAAAAGATGGAAAGCCCCAGTAGCAAAAAGCATATCTAGTACCTAAATCTTGTTTTTTTAAATAACATTGTCCATTAAAAGGAACCACAGCTTTTGGTGAAATAGTCAACACCAGGGCTGAAACAGGGAAATCATAAGATGAGCCCGGATACATCAAAATAAGAGACTTTTGCCCAGCAAAAGGAATAATTGAATGAAAGCACAACTTATGGAATGGGAAAATAATATATTTGTTAGCCATATATCTGATAAAGGGTTAATATCCACAGTATGTAAAGGATTCCTACAATGCAAGAGCAAAATAAAATAAATAAATAATAACCTGATTTTAAAATGGGCAAAGAACTTGTGAATATTAATAATAGACATACAAATGGCTAACAGGTATGAAAAGAATTTGGTCAACATCACTAGTCATCAGGAAAATGCAAATCAAAACCACAATGAGATATCATTTCATACCAGTGAGGGTAGTTATTTAAAAACAAACACAAAAAGAAATGAAGTGTTGGCGAGGATGCGGAGAAATTGGAGTCCTGTCTGCTGTTGGTGGGAATGTAGAAGGGCACAGCTGCTAAGAGAAGCTGTATGAAATTTCCTCAAAAAATTATTCCCACTTTGGGTACTTATCCAAAAGAATTAAAAACAGAATCTTGAAGAGATATTTGAATTCCCGTGTTCACTAAAGCTTTATTTGCAAAGCCAAGATGTGGAAATGACTAAATGTCCATTGATGGATGAATGGATAAAGAAAATGTGCTATATACACGCAGTGACATATTGTTCAATCTTCAAAAAGTAGGAAATTCTGCCATGTGCACCATACATGAATCTTAAGGATATTTTGCTAAGTGAAATAAGCCAGCCACAGAAGGACAAATATCACATCATTCCACTTAGAAAGGAAGAGTCAAGCTCATAGAAGCAGAGAGGGAGCGGGAAATGGGAAGTTGCCATTTAGTGAGTATAAATTTTCAGTTATGCAAGATAAGTTCCAACATCATGTCTGTAGTTAACAGTATTGTGTTGTACACTTAAAAATGTGAGAGAATAGATCTCATGTTCACTGTTCTTACCACAGTTAAAAAAAAAACAAAAAAACAAAGCCTGGAGCCCTTAGTTGCAGGAGGTAAGGGATAGCTCAGAAACTAACGGGGACATACTAAAAGATACAGGAACCAGTTGGAAGAGACTCATACTGATAGAATCTGGGACAACTTGAGCATTAGAATAATTATACTGGACATAACCTATTGAATAAGAGAGGAATCAATGAGTCTGTAGTAACAAGTAAATGGGGAAGGAAAAGTGTTTCACTGAAGTCAAATGCCAATAAATGCAGAAGGAATGAGGTAAGTTAGAAAAATCAATATTTGGCAAGTGAGTTACTCAGGCAAGAATTATCCGTGGATGCCCAATGTGTCAATATGGTAATTACTGTTGCAGGGTGTTTTTATCCTGGGTAATTTTCTTTTCCTGATTGTAATATAACCTCATGTATATTTTTGGAGAAATACTATGTATAATACAGTTACGCCACACATCTCAGTGCTTTTTTTTAATTTGGAAAGATAATACGTGTAGTTGCTTTAGACTTAACAGCCCCATGGTTTGTATTTTTACTGTGATTCTGGCTAGGATGCCAACATAGATACGCAGAAGAGAAAGACCCTGAGTGTGTGCTAGGACCGGCAGGGCTGTGTTACACGGGATCTTATTCCTGCAGCATTGGTTCTCACTGCTGGCTCCGTGACCCCATCATATTCCGTTATCTCAAGGAAAGACATGGCTCAACTTTTTCAATGTATTCTTAGTGGCATTCTTAAAAGGAGGGAGTACATATTCAAACAAATAATAGCACATGATACCACTCCAGAAAGTTCCGTTACTGCTCAGAGCTCTCTTGGGTTGAAATATGGAAACATGTCAAGAAAAATCAAAAGTGTAATAGTGACTACACCTGAATGATGAAATCAGGGAGTGAGTAGGGCATTTAACCATGTCTTTTAAAAATTACATTTTAATATAGATAATATATTTATCTTGTACAAAGTTGTTATGTTATAAAAAGGTATACCATGGAAAATCTCCCTTGCTCTCTCCCCTAGATTCTCAGTTTCCCTTTCCATAGGCAACTACAGTTGTTCTAGTCACCATACTGGGTGCGTGTATAAGCAAACACATATTTTCTCTTCTACAGAATAGGTAGCCTACTTATATTACTTTTAAAATAAACTTTTAATAAGAACAGTATTGCTATATGACTTTAAAAGGGAAAATTGAGAAAATGACGTGTAGATAAAGAGGAATGGTGTGTGCTCCTCTTGTCAGGCATTATAAAGAGTGCGGGTAAATAGAATCCAAGTTATGGACTCTGCCCTATATCTTGAATTACATGTTTTGAAGAATTTGGGGAATGTAGAACATGTTCAGGATTGAGTATAGTCCAACTTACTGTAGTGAGTACTTCTGATTATTTTAAAATTGCAACTTCATTTTCAACTGAAGTAGACTTAAGGAACAAATATATATGTTGCTTGCTTGACAATTTATATAGAACAAATTATGAGTTGAGTTGGTTTTTAGACTATATCACATTTATTGAAAATTAGTATCATGGTACATTCATAAAATGGAATATTATTAAAAGGTAGGAAATTTTGATACATACTGCAACATGCATGAACCTTGAAGATGGGCTAAGTGAAATAAGTCTGTCACAAAAGGACACAAATACTGTATGACCCCACTTATATGAGCTTCCTACAGTAGTCAAATTCATAGAGACAGAAAGTATTTGCCAGGGGTTGAAGGGAGGAAGGGATGAGAAGCTAATGTTTAATGGGTACAGAATTTCAGTTTGGGAAGATGAACAAGTTCTGGAGATGAATGATGGCAGTGGTTGCACAACAGTGTGAATGTATTTAATGTACACAGAACTATATACACTTAGAGATGGTAAATTTCTTGTTATGTTTTACCATGATAAAAAAGGAACAACAAGTAGTATTTCGGGTTTTGTTAAGACAGCATAATAAAAGTATGATAGAAAAGTATTTGTATACCTACTGTAATATAATACATTATTTTGTAGGTGTTACCTTCAGGAAAGCACTCTGCACCTGCTAAATTAACAAATGGAAAGAAGTCGTAAGTACTTAAAGAAGGTTACAATGCCAGGAAATCTCAAGAGATTTTTCAGGTCTTTGGCCTGGACTAAATTTAGCCTACCCTAGAAAATTGGGTGGGTCTCTACTGTCACAAAACTCTGGGGAGGAGCCTTCCGTAGCTACCCATGTTGGTCATTTTAGTGCTCACTAGTATTTACAGTCTTCATAAAGTGCTGTATAAATCTGTTTTGTACATGTTTGGACTAGTTTTCTTATCCTACCTTTGCTAAAAAGAAAATGACTACTTACAATATATTTTGGGGAACAAAATGTGTATTATTTATAAAACTGTTCAATTTATTTTCTAGGACTCATTTAAGAAAGATATCACGTTTTAATGCGGATTCTGTCTATCCCATCCATTCTGATTCAGAAAGTCAGGTATGAGTAAACTGAATTGATCTAATGTACATTATTTTAATAAGTCTTCAGGGAAAAGCCAAAAGTTGGGAGTAAAAATACAAAGGTAGCGTATTAATTGCCTTAAGGAAGTAGGATTGCTTTTGCTTTAAAACTATGTTTTCTACCAATACTAAATTGTTCCTAAAAGAAATTAAAGCGATGCAATTAGGTTTCTTTCTCTGCATTGAAATTTTATGTACACATTGCTAAATGACTTTCTCCTTACAGGCTGAGGCTGTACGGGGGCTTGATGGTTGTGCTTCTTTGCTGCAGAACATTTTGAGAAATGAAGATTCAGGTTTTATTTTTTAAATGCTTCTTTGCTGATCACATTTTCTCAAGTAAGTAGTTCTTTTAATGCTTATGAATTTTTGTTTTAATTATGAATAGGTTCAGAAATAGCATATTCAGAAAATAGATATAATCCTCGACCTTTGGAGGGCAAAAGTTATGGATCTAAAAAGAAAGGACGTGGAAAACATACTCTTCCTTCATTAGTCCGGAAAGAAATTTGTAAGTATTTTTTTTACTTATTTAAATATACTACTTAATTCTGAGGATTTTGATAAATTTATCAGGATTATGCAATTGGTCTTTCATTTTATTCATACATTGGTTATTCAGGTGTGTGCGCCTCTCTTTACCTGGTCAGCTTCTAATTGCCAAGTAGTTACTTTGTTTGCTAACAAGTTCCCAAAAACAAAAGTAGAAGTGACCTAGGTTCATAGGAGACAAGATTAAAACTCAGAATGCCATTTGGGAGGTATGTTGAATTATCTTTGTTCTCCCTGCCACTTGTTTCCATAGATAATCACAAACTCATTGGGTTTTATTTTCAAATTACTGTGTATGTATATATCCTGGTAGGTTCAGTAGCTCAACTTGTTGAGTTGCACAGTTAGAATGCATGGTACATAAGAAGGTAAAATTCCAGGGACAGAGGGCCTGCTACTGCCTACGGATTGATGGTGAATGTAGCCAAGGATATTTTACAGCCTCACAGGTAACTTGCTGACATAATTAATTACGTGTGATAATTTTGCACACAGCTTAAAAATAGCAAGTTTTGCTTATGTTGTCCCTTGGAGACCTATAGAACAAGATAGCCCAAAATGGAGATGAAAATTTCCACAGTGGGAATTCAGATGGACAAGAATGTTGACGAGCTAGTTCCACAGCTCAGATGGGCCAGAAACATCAGCAAGCCGTGCATGCTGAGATTCAGCTCAGGCAAGAGGTGACGTTTAGAAAAGCAAGTACGGCAGTAGCCCTAAACTGCAGACTGATGTTCTATATGGTCCCTGAGTCAGAGAACTAAGGCAGAGGCCAGCTACATTTGGCCTCACATTATCTTGACATGCACCATTCAGGGTGGTAGTCACTAACCACTTACAGCCATTGAGCACTTGAAGTGTGGCTAGTACAACCAAGGGTCTGAATTGTAACTGTTGTTCAATTTTCATTAAGTTAAACTTGGAAGTGGTTACTTGATCCAGTCATTAGAAAACATTTAAGTATGTTTGGAATAACATGGGTGCGTGAATCTGCTTTTGTAGCTGTAAAGTTTATTAAATCTAAATACAGATCAGGTATTTCTAATAAAAATTTAGCCTCCAGATTGAGATGTGTTTTGTATAAAATGCACACTAGGTTCAGAAGATTTAATGCAAAAAGTAAATAACATTTAAAGTTAATGTTGAAATGTTAATATTTTGGATATACTGATTTGAATAAAACATGAAAATTAATATTACCTATTTTTACTTTTCTGATATAACTACTGGATAATTTTAAATTGCATGTATGTTATACATGATATTTTTCCTGGTCAGCATTAGTCTAAACCAGTGGTCAGCATACTATGGTCAGTTTTATTTCATAAATAATGTTTAGTTATTTTATTTATTTTAGAAATAAAGTTTTATCAGAGCATAGCCATGCTAATTCATTTATGTGTTTTCTATGGTTGCTTTTGTGCTGTAACAGCAGAGGTGACTAGTTGTGATAGAGACCATCTGGGCTACTAAGCACAAAATATTAATCCTCTAGCCTTTTAAGAACAAGTGTGTTAACCCCTATTCTAAACTCTCTCTTCATTTAATCCTCACCCGAGGATATTTGTACGTTTTTACTGCTTTTAGAGAGAGGAAGAGAGAGAAAAAGCGAAACATCGATCGGTTGCCTCCTGTTTGTTACCTGACTGGGGATTGAACCTGCAACCTAGGTATGTGCCCTGAGCAGGAATTGAACCTGTAACCTTTTGGTGCATGGATGATGCTCCAACCAACTGAGCCACCTGGCCAGGGCAACCCCTGTTCTAAACTCTTAAAGCAGAGGCCTATGTATTGGGGCCCAGTGGACAAAGAGAATTGGTAGTACCAACTGCCTATTCCTGCAGTGTCCTACTTTTTTCTCAAGGTAGGTTATTTCTTGTCTAGGGCACCCTTCCTCAAGGAATTCTCATTTGGAACATTCATGGCTGATAATGGTGCCATTGTAGCAACTTGGATCCCAGAGTAACTGCTTGTTATTCAGAATTCCAACAGGAAACAGATGGCAACACTTCAAATGCTAATTCAAGGAGGGTTTATTTACAAAGAAACTCATTAGGAAGGTGTGAGTGTAGGGGTATAGGAAAACCACAGAGGACTGTACTGACCCAGTGCTAGCAGCAGTGGGGCTGTTATCATTTCTAGGCCTTAAAGGATGAGGCGACGGAGGGGCTACTGGGACTCAGATACTGTTGTGTAGAATGGGGCACCTTGACAAGAACAGTGAACTTCATGTAAGGAACATATGTACTCTGACCTCATGCTTTCTTTCCTTGATAATGCCAAGAATCCCATTGCAGCAGATCCAACTTGATTTTTATTCTTATAAGCTAGTAAGTTTGCCTTACTGTGTCACGGATACTGGCAGGAGACACAAGACTCCTGGGTCAGAGACAAAGGAGTCTATTACTCATACCTCAGCAAGCAGCATGTACATCAGCACGTTTGTCTTGGTTCTCCCTTGCCACCGGTTCCCATGGGGGTGATGTGATGGATACAGATGGATGCTAGATATGCTGGAGAGGTTTAAGTTTCAGCTAAGGAACACTGAGTTGGTGATTACATTGCTTTGGGTAGTAAGCAGTCAGCAAGCCTGTACTTGTCTCAGGAGAAATACTACTTCTCTCAAGGTAGCTCCAGGTTTCACCCTGAGAAACTGGCCCAGGTAAAGTGCTTAGGTCACACCTTACTTTCTGGGTATACCCAGCAAGAAATGTAGGAGCTGAAGACACTCATGAAGGGTGGTCTCTTAACAATGCAATCCATATATTGTACGTAGATCAGCATCTTAAGGAGAGCAAGTTGGGAGATGAGTACAGGGTGGATTTGGAGGAGCAGTTGAGAGATGTCTGGCATTCTGTATCCCAAGCATTAAAGTCGTATTTGGATTAGAGTCAAATCAGTAGTTCTGACCTCTGATCAGATTACAGTATTCCTTTGTGTTTTTTTGTGGGTTTTTTTTTTTTGAAGATTTCATTTATTTATTTTTAGACAGAGGGGAAGGGAGGGAGAGAGGGACAGAAAGATCAATGTGTGGTTGCCTCTCACATGCCCCCTACAGGGGACTAGGCCTGCAACCCAGGTATGTGCCCTGACTGGGAATCAAACTGGCAACCCTTTGGTTCACAGGCTGGCGCTCAATCCACTAAACCATATCAGCCAGGGCAGATTACAATGTTCTTAATATCCTTTCCGCTATACTTTCGTCATCAAAAGGTAGGACCTGCTTCCCACAGAACAGTCTCCTTTAGGGTTACAATATTAGAAATTAGTTCTCATTGACTGACTGACTCTGAAGGTTGACTCATTAAAAGCAGAAGCCTCCTTTCCTTTGCTTCAATGACTCTTAATCCCTTCTAGTTTACAAACTGTTGCACTATCTTGAAAGGATATCTTTTTTGTGTGTGGTCGGAAGCTGTTAATGCTGTGTTATTACAGTGCTCAACAATACACAAAAAACTATGCTTAGGACTTGCTCTGTTTTCCATCCTCCCACAAGTGAGGTAAATCTCTCCACAAGTGAGAATTTTAAGGAATCTGTTACAGTATGTTAACTAGTATCTATATATAACTTTAATTGTAGCATACATTATTTTACTACTTGATGTTAACCATCTTCTAAGGCATGGTGCCATATGAACTTTCTGCCTAGGACCGGGCTGATCACTTAGTGTCTGTGGAGTCAAGCCCGTGAATTCTGATGCATAGTAGGAGGAAGGAGGCAGACAGGCAGTTCCAGAAGTGCATTCAGCTTATATTTACAGTGCTCCTGATGGTTAAAGAAAAAGCATTTTTTTAATAAGTAGCTTTTCACATTTGATCACTGTTGAATGCTGTGGGCATGTGACTCTGCTTCCAGTTAATGTACATGTGTTGCTGTGCTTACCTTGGGGAAATAAAGTACCACAGGCAGGGTACTGTCACCACTGGTCGCCCCCATCTAGGCCAGGTGCACTTTTACATGTTTCAAATTATAACAGGCACCCAGCAGTAGATGTTTGTTCTGTATTTGGCTGGCAGGAGGTATCTTACCTGTCAGACAATGTGTGTGCACCCAAGCAACAGTGCTGTACAGCAGCTAAAATTGAAAGACTGAAAATCTTCTGTGGATTGAATAAATGAATGCATCCCTTTCATGATTCTAGTTATCAACTGACACCAATTAGACGTGTTGCCATCCTAATCTGTTAGGTAAAATGTTCATGTAGGGTGCTTCAGTGTGATGAACAAGAGCAAGTAAATATGTTTCATTTGTATTTGTGTAGTGACAGGCTCATATTGTTGTTGTTTTTTTCTTTTAAATTTGCATAGCAATATCAATCATTCTTTTTTATATCCCTTTATTGTTTTTCACTTGCCTTGGGTAATTTAAGAGTTTAATAAAAATTTATTTGTTTATTTTTAGAGAGGGGGAAAAGAGGGGGAGAGAGAGAGAAATATCAATGTGTGGTTGTGTCTTATGCCCTGTCCCTCACGTACTGGGGCCAAGGCCTGCAACCCAGGCATATGCCCTGTCTGGGAATCAAACTGGCGACCCTTTGGTTCACAGGCCAGCACTCAATCCACTGACCCACACCGGCCACAGCTAAGATTTTTTTCTCACATACAAATCTCCTCCATTAGAGTTTCATATGGACTGAATTAAAGGAGGAAAGTAAGTCATTTTAATTCTAAGGCTTTGATTTTAAGAAATGTGTTTGAAGTTCAGTAATTCATGCAGAATGATGACATCTGCTGGCAGAAGCCTAATATTGCAGCTCAGCTTTATCAGAGACTATGAAAATCATCCCTTGAAAAGGTGAGTGAGGGTCCATGCCTGGGACCTGTGAGTGTGAAATCGGAGAATTCCTTAAGCTGATAATTCTTGTCTTACATGAGGCCAAAGGACATCCAAGAGCAGAAGAGAGACCCATGAATTGGGAGGAAACAAAGAACTATGAGCTGCGTAGCCATGGGCTGACTATAGTCTTCCCTTCCATCATGTTAGATTTCAAAGTTAAAATCATTTGGAGGATACTTTTCCATTTGATTTATAGTAAAATTATATTTCCAATTAGAAATGCTTTTTTACATAAGTGTTAATTAACCAGTTTTGTTGTAGCTCATTTATTCAGATCATAAAGAATAACTATTATTGCTTAAAAGGGGGAGACATACTTTGAGGTTTATTATTGATATCAGATGGAAAATTTGTGAATACGAAATATTTGCTAGTCTGTCCTAAGACTTTGCAGTCATTTGGTAATATAGATAACATTTATTGAGTTTGTACTGTGTGGTAGATGTTCTTTACAAGTGTTACCTTATTTACTCTTCACAATAACCTTCTAAAGTAGGGAATACTTTCGTTATCATTTTTTTCTGTTGAGGGAAATGAGATCAGGAGAGGTTAAGTAATTTGCCATTATTTACTCAGCTAATTCATGTTAGAGCTCCTATTCAGGCGTGGGAAGTAGGTTCACAGGAATAGATCATCTTAAGAGGAGGCATACCCAGGTCAAAATGGAACTATCTTATATCTCTATTTTCATAGTCAAATTTTAATTTACTGTTTTTCTTTAAAATGTTTTTCTATCTTCATTGGTTATAATATTTAATTTGCTTTTAACTTTTTGCTTTTGCATGTAAGCTTTATTCTTTTAGAAATGTTTTATTTTCATTATACTATATTTTTGGAATTCCATAACAAAAATTTAACTTTCACTTTTTAAACAATTAAAGAATAACTTTCATAAGGCATAAATCTTGATAAATTTTTGAGTATGTATACTCCCATATACTCACCACCCAGATGAAGATATAGAACATTTTCAGTGTCCTGTCAGGCTTTTGCCTCATCAGTATACTCACCATCAGCTGTCCCTTCATCTTTGAGTAACGATTTTTCTGGCCTCTGTCTCCACTGTATGGCTTTACCTGTTTTGGAACTTAATACACATGTGTTTGTACACTGTGCAATCTTGTATCTGACATCTTTCATAAAGCATTATATCTGTTAAATTCATATAAATAGTTGTGTACATCTGTAATCTGTTCCTTTCCATTGCTGTGTACAGTTTATCCATTTCTGCTAGTCATGGCTACTGGGTGTATTCAGTTTTTGGCCACTGCAAATAAGGCTCTTAGGAATACTCTTGTGCACATCATTTAATATACATGAACACTCACTTCTGTTAGGTTAATACCTGAGCTACAGTTGCTATATCATACAATATTTTTATATTCAGCTTTTGTAGGTACTACCAAAAGCTACATATTATTCTAAATTTATCTTTTTTATAGTGATAACCTGGGACCTACCAAAGACATAGACATTTCTGTTAATGGTCTTTAAAAAACATTTGGGAGGACTTTCGGCCAAGATGGAGGCATAGGTAGACACACTGTGCCTCCTCGTACGACCAAAATTAAGGACAAGAAAGATTTAGAAACAAGAAAAGCAGACCTGATAGAAAATTGAAGTGTACGGAAGTCCAACAACCATTCATCCAGACCTCTAGGCGGGGCGGAGTGGTGACAGATAAAAGTGCAGGTGCAGAACTGGGCACACAGGCAGCAGCGGCTGGCAGATCCCAGGTGTGGAGGGGGTGGCTAGCAGACACCAGGCACAGCGGGGCAACTGTGCAGACCCAGTGAGGCCTTGCAAGGTGACTGGCTGACGAGGTGGTCCCACATTCGTGCGCAGATAATCCAGGCGAAGAGGAAGCAGCAGAAGGGACTGGAATCCAAGAGAGACCGGAGCAAGCGCCATTGTTCTCTCTCTGACCCCATTCCCACATACAGTGTCACAACTCAGCGACTGAGCTGCCCAGCCCTGGGGAAAACCTGAGGCTCCACCCCTAACTACGTATACCAGCCCTGACCAGACCCCCCCCCCCGCAAAAAAAAAAAACACCCATACAAACAAAAATGGCCGAAATGGGAGAACAAATCAATGCCCCAGAGCCAATTCCTTTAAGCAACGAAGAGATAGTCAACCTATCAGATGCACAGTTCAAAGCCCTGGTGAACAGGATGCTCACAGAATTGGTTGATTTGGCTCACAAATTAGATGAAAAAATGAAGGCTACACTAAGTGAAATGAAGGAAATGCTCAGGGAACCAAGAGATGGGAGGAACACTGGGATTGAAATCAATTGAGTGGACCAGAAGGAAGAAACACATAACCAAACAGAAAACAAGGAACAAACAAGAAGTCAAAAAAAATGAGGAGAGGTTTAGGAACCTCCAGGACATCTTGAAATGTCCCAACATCCAAATTATAGGGGTACCACAAGGGGAGGAGGAAGAGCAACAAATGGAAAAGTTATTTGAAAATATTATAAAGGAGAATGTCCCCAATCTGGCAAAGGAAATAGACTATCAGAAAGTCCAGGAAGCTCAGAGAGTCCCAAAGAAGTTTCACCCAAGGAGGAAAACACCAAGGTACATCATAATTACATTAGCCAAGATTAAAATGAAAGAGAATTTTCGAAGTGGCAAGGGATAAGGGGACAGTCAGGTACAAAGGAGTTCCCAACAGACTGTCAGCTGCTTGCTCAAAAGAGACCTTATAGGCAAGAAGGGGCTGGAGGGAGTATTTGAAGTCTTGAAAGGCAAGGACCTACATCCAAGATTGCTCTATCCAGCAAAGCCTTCATTTAGAATGGAAGGGCAGATAAAGTGCTTCTCAGATAAGGTCAAGTTAAAGGAGTTCATCATCACCAAGCCCTTATTATATGAAATGTTAAAGGGACTTACCTAATGAAAAGAAGATAAAAAATATGACAGTAAAAAGATAGCAAACTCACAGATATTAACAGGCATACCTAAAAGAACAGCAAATTAAGCAAACAACTAGAACAGGAACAGAAGCACAGAAGTGAAGGTCTCATGGAGGGTTAACAACAGGCGAGTGGGAGGAGGAGAGGGGGAAAAGGTACAGAGAATAAGTAGCATAGACGGTGGGTAGAAAATAGGGGGAGGGCAAGAATAGTGTGGAAATGTAGAAGCTAAAGAACTTCTGACACATGGACATGAAGTAAAGGGGGGGGATGTGGGTGGGAGGGGGTGTGCAGGGTGAGGGGAATGATGGGGGAGAAATGGGACAACTAATAGCATAATCAATGAAATATATTAAAAAACATTTGGGAAGGAGAACTTATTAAACAGGGAAATAGATTTTATACTGATCTATAAATACTGCTATGTAGAAAATTTTGTTTTTCACATATTAGAATACTAACACAGGTTTCTACTTTGTACGTAGACTAATAGGGGAGTATGTGAGAAAATAAGGAAGTGAAGATACTGTTTTGTGTGAAAAAGCTTATTTTCATTAGATGAAAATGAAAGATAAGCAGTGTGGTACATCTGGAAGTGGTAAGTGATTTGTGTAGACACTATGTGCTGTGGGATGCTGAAGAGTAGTCACTGGACTGGAATGATTGGGAAAGGCTTCACTGATGGGGAAAGACTTCAGATGAGCCTTGTTGAGTGGGTAGAATTGCATTGGAAGAAATGATTCATTCTGAGTAATGCTACAGGAGGATGAAAAAGGCTTTTGGCCGGTCTAAATGGGCCTTATTTATGCTTTTGAAGTACCCAGTGAGTTCCTGGAGCATCCTGTTAACCAGTGTTTTCAATTGTGCCTCTGATAGGTTATCTATCTCTTCATCGCTTAGTTGTATTTGTTCTGGGGCTTTGATCTGTTCTTTCTTTTGGGCCATTTTTTCCCCCTGTCTGGACACGACACCTGTTACGTAGTAAGGGGCGGAGCCTTAGATGTTGGGCAGGGCAACCCAGTGGCTGGGTTGTGATGTTGTATATGGGGGAGGGTTCTGAGAGGGAACAATGGTGTTTGCTCTGCTCTCTGCTGGATTTCAGTCACTTCCGCCGCTTCCCCCCAAGCAAACTGGGCCCTTCTGGTACTGATTCCTGGGTGGGTGGGCTTATGGACGTTCTAGGACGCTGTGGGTCTCTTGAACGAGCTCTCCTGTGAGGCTGGGAGCCTCTTTGGGCACCTCAACCCCCACAGATGTTTTCAGTTGGTATTTTGAGCCTTTATTTCCCTGGGTTGCATGGTGTGTCCCACTTCCCAGTTTCTCCTGGTTTATCTGAGTGCGAATGTGGGACCACCTGGTCCGTCAGCCACCTTGTGCGCTGCGCCCCTCCACAATCCACCGCCTGGCTGGGTCCGCCTGCCATTGCTTTGCAGCAAGCCCTCTCCAACTGCCGGACTCCACCCCTCCTACCTGTCTGGATGAATGTTTCTTGTTTAACTCCTTGGTTGTTGGACTTCCATATAGTTCAATTTCCTGTCAGTACTGCTTGTTTTTTTGTTTCTAAATTTTTGTTGTCCTTATTTTGGTTGTGCGAGGAGGCACAGTGTGTCTACCTACGCCTCCATCTTGGTCCGAAGTCTCAAGAGAGGTCTTTCAATTGAAGGAAAGATTTTTTTTAAATATATTTTATTGATTATGCTATTACAGTTGTCTCATTTCTCCCCCATCATTCCCCTCCACCCTGCACACCCCCTCCCACCCACATTCTCCCCTTTAGTTCATGTCCATGTATCATAAGTTCTTTAGCTTCTGCATTTCCCACACTATTCTTGCCCTGCCCCTGTCTATTTTCTACCCACTAGATTTTATAAACAGCATTTAGAAGAGATTGTAAAGACATAGTATAGATAATTTTGACTGGAGAACTTAATGGATTACAAACCAAAATGAATTTGAGGTTATTTTCTTTATGGTTGATAAGAAGTAAAAACCCTTCTGTAAAACATACAATGAATTGAGCCACTTCTGAAAGTCCTTTTTTTCCCTGATGTATTATGATAAAGATTTTTGAGGAATTCTATTTCCAGATTTTTTTTTCCTTCTTCCACATTAGTATCTTCAGATTATAAGAAACAGATACCTAATGAAACATCTGCTGGAAGTGAAAAAGACTCCTCAGATATACCACAAAATTGGTCATTCCAAGATCATTATAGAATGTACTCACCCATAATATACCAAGCCCTCTGTGAGCATGTGCAGACTCAAATGTCATTGATGAATAACTCAGCTTCAAAGAACACCCCTAATGGAATTCCTGCTGTACCTTGCCACACTGGGTCTGGTTCTGGTTAGTATGAATGATGTTTTTAAAAACATGAATATAAACTCTATTATGTTGAGTGGTTATTGTAAGGAATATGAGATATGAATGACTTTTTTCATCTCTCTTACCTTTTAGACTCTCAGGCAACTCCACATTGTGGTCATGGCTTATCTACTTCCACCCCAGCCCAGTTACCTCAGCAGCCACCCTGCCCTCCAATGGTTCATTCTGTAGGTACAATTTATACACTGTACAAGTAACTTTTAGAAATTGTCATCTTAAGAGAGAAAATTGAAGTTACTGATTATATCTTAATGCCCTAGGATGTGTAAAGACCAATTATTTTTCCCAGTTATTTTATTACCCAAGTTGTTTTACCTATTTTTAAAGACAATGGTGCGGGGGGAAAAGGGAGAAGAGATCAACAGAGAAAAGAAATCACTCATACCAACCAACCAAACACAATTGCTGTTAACATTGATAGAGAACTTTCAAATCATTTAACTCTCTGTGTAGATTTAGTTCTCTGGTTTTTATTTGTTTGGTTTTCTATTTATTTTATTTCTTTATTTTTTGTTCTTTTTTTTTTTTTTTTTAGATTTTATTTATTTACTTTTAGAAAGAAGGGAAGGGAAGGAGAAAGAGAGGGAGAAAAACATCAATATGCAATTGCCTCCCACATGGCCCCCACTGGGGACCTGGCCCTCAACCCAGGCATGTGCCCTGACTGGGAATCAAACGAGCAACCCTTTGGTTCATAGCCTGCGCTCAACCCCACTGAACTATGGCAGCAAGGGCTAAATTTGTTTTTTTAAAGAAATGTAGTCCTGATTAAATTTTCTACTGTTTCATATTCTGCTCTTTTCACTGTTTATTATAAACATGTTTTCATATTTATCTACAGTCTTTAAATTTTTAATAAGTTAATTATACTCTACTTAGTGGATATACCATGGTCTGTGTGACTACTCCCCTATGGCAGACATTTAAGCAACAGTTTTTACTACTGTAATATTTCTGTAAGTTTGTGTAAAATCCTTTTGTGTGTTTGAGCTTATTTTCTTACAATTAAATTTCCCAAAGTAGAAGTTTGTTGTAGTCCCCAAGTGGGCTAATTTTTGATGCCTTTTCCTTTAAACCATGACTGATATTTTCTAAACAATCTTATTTTAGTCGTGGCTTTATAATATTCCTATATTGCAGAATAAACTAATTAACTTTTTAACAACCGTAATATTGTACTAAGGGGAAATCCAGCTTACTCACCAGTAATCTATAACTCCATCCTGCAGAAGTCATCTTCTTATATTTTCTGATTTGAATTTATTATAACTAATGCCAGTCCTCACATTTTTGAAGGGTTAATTTGTTTTTTTTCCCTTTCTATAGGAAGTTCAGACTGATGGTGATAACCAGTCCACCTCACAACATAAAACAGTTTCTGTGAACTGTACTGATATTCTACGGAATACCTTTAGTGCTAGTCTTGGAGGTCAATGTAGTAGCCTGCCAAAAGCTGACAAAGCAGCTATTCCAGCACTTCAGCAGCTGGACCTTGCTAATGGAATTCTGCCACAACAAGAAGTTTCTAAGGAACCAGACCTATTACAGTGTTTCCAAACGTGTATGAATCTGATGCGTTCATATCCGGACAGACAGACACACCGAAGCCCCACTCTATTACAGCCAGCTGTCTTGGCCACTAATGAAGAAAAATGTGTCCAAGAACAAGATGGAGAGGTCACAAGTGAAGGGAAGGATTTAAACATACATGTGCGAGATTCAAGAATAAAGAGTGTCCAGAAAGGAAAAAGTGGGAACCAGAGTGCTGAAAAAGTTAGAATTATAAAGTATTTGTTGGGAGAGCTAAAGGCCCTGGTAGCAGAACAAGGTAGATGAGAACCTTATAATTTTCTGTAGTGTGGTGTTAATGCTATATAGCAATGCCATATTATTTAGTCATCATTTAAATTTAGAATAATCATCATGGAGTTTGCGGTATTCTCTATAGAAATACATTTCTGGAAATAAGAAAATGAGTTCTGCTAGCTCTATTCTTATTTTTTAGATTTTGATCCCTCTACTGTGGATTTGAAATGTACTAGTGAGTATCAAACAGTCTTAGTTGCAAGTGTGTGTTCATTCTACTTGATCAAAAGGGATCTTGACAAGATTCAACCACAAGGAATTTGCAGGGATACACTTGCAGGGGATAGAGGATCCCTACAGGTGATTGACTCCCTGGGAGAGACTCATAATTTTATTTTAAAAAGATGCAGAGATTTTCTTCCCATCATTTCTTTATTAACTGAGTATTCTAATGTTTAACAAATCTCACTGTGAGAAGTAACCCAAACCTTTTTATGCCCTTTTCATTTTACTTGTGGGATTTTTTGATTGAATCAAGACAAATGTCTTAGGTGGAGTTATGAGATATTTGAGCCAGGTTGTATTCATTTGCTTGCATTATGTGTGTGTTTTCTAAATAATGACTTTTTCTTAGAGCGAGTTAGAGATTTGTCATCTTAGAAAGCACAGTAATGGATTGGGGAATCACTGACTGAATATTTGCAGACTGACAGACAAAATATCGATTCTTAAGTGTATTTATAGGAGTATATTCCAAGGGTTTGATACATTAAAATCTGTTTTCAGACCTCCAATTTATCACTGTTCTCTCAACCAAATATTTAATCACCGTAACCACAATAATTGTAACAATATTAGCTATCACTTACTGAACATTTACCATATGTGTGGCACTGTGCTAAGTGTTTCATGTGAATTGTCTTATTTAATCCTCACAGCAATCCTATGAGGTACTGTTATAGCTCCCATTTTACTGATGAGGAAGCCTAGGGTTGGAGAACAGTTTCTCATTCACTCCTCTTAGCAACTCTATGAGGTACTGTTATTTCTGTTTCATAATGAAGAAATTTAGGCTGCAAGAGTTAAGTAATTTGACTACAGTTATAATGCTAGAAAGTGGGGGAGCCCAGGTCACTGCCTCCAACTCTTAGGGGCAAAACCGCTGTACAAAGGGTTGGGAGAGGGCTGCTTAGTAACTGCGCATTGTTGCTTAACGTGTGTATATGTACACTTTTCATCGGGGCGCTAAAATACCCATGGGCTTGAGTTATTCCTTGTTACTTAGAATATACTTCCTGCCTCTTTTGGGTATCAGTTAATATTATAATTATTAAATGTTTTCAGCCTATAAAATACTTGAATGGAAGTGGAAGGAGAAAAATAAAAGGACGAAAGATCTAAATTCTACATTCTACCTGTGTTTGCCACCTCCAAAACCATCCACTCCCCCAATTACTGAGAGAAGGGTATTCTGCTTTTGATGCAGCATCAAATAAGGTGTGGCTGGTTGAGTTAGATCTCCTTTATAAAATGAAGTAATAACACTTTATCTTAGTAGAGACCCTCCCTCGCTATTTTGCCACATTGGATCACTTAAAGGAAATGATTTACAACAGAATCAAAGACTGTTGTAAATGTGAATACTGTTTCAATTATAGGAAACCTGTTAGCAGTTATAGGGAGTCATCCAGTAGTCCTTGGGTAATGTGAATTAGGAGATAGGGGTAAGTTATCTTCCTATCAGAATCTAACTGAGAAAAATCACTAATTCAATAATGCTATGATTTAAGATTAATCTTTAGTTGTCTGAATTTCACTTCTTTAGAATTTTTCTGAATAAGCAGGCAGCAGGAAAGAGGAAAATAGGGTTTGTGTATTAAATTTAGAAATAATTTGGTTCATTTATAGCGAGTATGTACATATCTGAAAAATTTTCTTTTTCAGTAATATACATGAATACTCTTAATCTTATCCCAAAACAACTTACAGTGTGGTTTTACTTATTTCTTTTGCCTTTTGTAGAGGATTCAGAAATTCAGAGATTGATCACAGAATTGGAGACATGTGTATCTCTGCTTCCAGCAGCAAATGGAAACACAAATATTCAAGTTGAAATAGCACTGGCCATGCAACCACTAAGAAGTGAAAATGCTCAGTTACGTAGGTAAGAATTGCTCTGAATATTTTTGTCTCGATGCAAGGATGTTCCATGGTCAGAACAAAGGTGCCAAATGAGACATCCAGGGCTCCGTAAGAAGAATGACACTTTGTCTCCCCTATATTCCATACGTTGTTAGCATTCTCTGACATTTCCATTATTGCTGCCACTCATACATACTTTCTCCCACCTCTTTTACCTCTGTTACCACTTGATTGGTCGTGTATAGAGAGGGAAATGAAGTATTGATACCTCAGGGTATTTATCAGGCTAGTCTAGGCTATGCTGCGGTGACAAAGTCCAAAAACTCAGTGGCGTAGCACAGCAAAAGTTTATTTCTCCCTCACACCAAGACCAACGTGGGTCTCTTTCATCCTTTGCCCTAGGACTAAGTTTCCCCTCATAAGGCCTCTGTCTCAATGTTTTCCAGGAAAAAGAGAACATGGATATAGGACACTGACTTTTACGTGCCCCAGCCCAGAAGTGACAGTCTCACTTCTTGCATTTCGTGGCCTAAAAAGAGGCATATGGCCCTGCCTGGTGGAAACATCTGGGATATAAATTTTTCCCATATTTTCATACAGGAAAGGAGAACCTGTTAGGGGTGAGCACCGGTAGCCCCATTACACTCAGACATAGAAAAAGATTTCATTTCAATTTCTTTTGACTCTCATAACTTATATTGGAATTATGGCCTGAACTTGCTTAGGAAAGATGTAACCAGGCGTGTAATCTTCAAATATAGAAATCACTTGCATATTATCAATAACATCGTAAATTTGAATGTTTCAGTGATGACTGCCAAGGCCACCACACCATTATGTGTTTATCAGTGTGCTTTGCAGAGAACTGAAGCGCATTTTCAGGTGCTTCTGCAGCACTGTGGTGTGAGTGGGCCCTGCGAGGGCGTTAAATTGCACGAGCTGTAGACGTTGTACCAAATGGGACCGGGAACCTGCACAAACATTGTCAAGAAACTGGAAAACAATAAAATAGGATTCCTAGTTGTAAAATAGGTTAAATTCATGGGTCCAGAGCCTACAAAAACATGACACCCAATGAGATTTACTTGCTTAGGATTATTTATCTAACAATCCTGAGTCCCGGGACACTATGATATATGTTAGGGATGCAGGATTTAAATTCTAATATTGTCTTTGTTTCTGAATTAAATTATCCTATGATAATAGCATTAGTTTTTCATTCTCAAAACCAGAAATAAATAATAATAATCATAGCCAGTACTACTTCTAACATTTATTAGGAATTTTTCATGTACCAGGGTACTAATAACATTTATAGGGATCATCTCTTTAAATTCTCACAGTAGCTTTATAAGGTGGTAGGTATTTTGTTATTCTCATTTACAGATGAGGAAACGATGGCACAGAGAGGTTAGGGCATGTACCTGGGTTGGGGGCCACGTCCCCAGTAGGGGGAGTACAAGAGACAACCATACACTGGTGTTTCTCTCCCTCTCTCCCTCTTTGCCCCCTCTCTCTAAAAATAAATAAATAAATAAACCCTCAATTGCCTCGGCTAGGAAGTGGAGACTCACTTAATCATACTTCAATATTTAGGTGTATTTTGTGAAACAAAAGAATATACTAAAGCCATTTAAAATAAACAAGCATGTTTTTAAAGATATGACTGTCAAATGATTGGCTTCTTAAATAAATGAGCAGAACTTAATCTCAGAATACTCTTTTTATGTTGTGATCATGGAACATATCAATGGTTATTGTGTGTTTCTATTCCTTAAAACATTTTAGAGTTGTTTTAGGAGCTAATTTGTAAATGGTACTTAAGAAAATGATACTTACTACTTTAACGATCATTTGTTATTAATTTTTTTAAAAAAGGTATTATCCCTGGCTGGTGTAGCTCAGTGGATTGAGCAATGGCCTGCAAACCAAAGGGTCACTAGTTGGATTCCCAGTCAGGACACATGCTGGGGTTTTGGGCCAGGTCCCCGGTGAGGGGTGCGTGAGAGGCAACCACACGTTCATGTTTCTTTCCCTCTGTTTCTCCCTCCTTTCCCCTCTCTCTAAAAATAAAGAAGTCAAATCTGTTTTAAAAAAGGTATTAGTTTGACGTCTTAAGGGAATTCTTCCTACTCAGCACCAGAGTTTTTGACGCTGTGTTCTTAGAGAACAAAAATATATATAGCATACTATTGCCAGTGTTTACTGGACCTCCTAAAAATGAAATTATTGAAAAATGAAGACTTGTCTGATATATGCTCTTTTTAGCAGAATGAGGTGTCCAGCACAAGTGCAGGATTTCCTGTGCCTCTTTGGAAATCTTAATTTAGGAAGAATTATCTATAATCTCCATTACAAATGAAGTTGGAATGCTCTGGTTCGTTCAAAAGTATTTTTCAACCCTTTTAAACAAGAACATTTGCTGTTTGGGCATTTAGAAAGTACATGTTTCTTTTTAGCCAGAAAGTGGTCTTTCAGGACTTTCTTGGAGTTTATTGCCATCTTGTGGCTTTAAGATATTGCTAGGTGGATATGGCCGGTGGTTCAGTTGGTTGGAATGTCATCTGTACACTAAAAGGTTGCTGGTTAGATCCTCAGTCAGGGCACATACCTGGGGTCCGGTTCAACCCCCAGTCGGATGCCTATGCAAGGCAACTGATGGATGCTTCTCTCTCACATCCATGTCTCTCTCTCCCCCCCGCCACCTCCCTCTTTCCTTGGTCTCTAAAATCCGTACATTTAGCCTTGGGTGAGGATTAAAAACATATATGTGTGTGCATATATATGTATATATATATATATATTGCTAGGTGCATTGTTTCTATGGCAAATGGGCAGTTTGGGCTTTTGGGGCTGAACATTTAGCCTTCCTGGTCCCTACCCACAGTGTCTGTAGTGCCCCATTCATTGTGACCTCCAAAAGCCCTGGCACATTCTCTAATTTCCCAGATGTGGGTTGGAGGGGGTACTACTTCATTTAGAAACTGCTGAGCAAGAGAGTGCCTTAATATTTATAAGGCAAGTTAGAGTTTGTGACCACGCCCTTATTTTAGACTCAAATACAAGACCATTGTGTACTCACGCAGCACAAAAAAGTGAAGTGGGATGGCATTCAGTCTTTTGGTTTGATCATTGGACAGATGGTAATGTAATTCTTCCAGGTGGAAGCTACTAAAGAAAGAATAGGTTATTTGTTTTTAATTTCACTTTATTTTCGAGGTAGAAGATGTAAGGGGAGAGAGCCAGTGAGTTAAGATTTAGACCTGCTGAATGTGTCATTTAAGAGTCCATCTGGACATATATATGGTACAAGTGGAATGTAAGAATATGATCCAGGATAGAAATGTAGACTTGGGAGTTATTCAGTGCGTATGTTTTTATTGAACTTTTGCTATATACCTGGTTCCGTTTTCATTACTGGAAACAATAATGATTAAAAGCAAGTGATTTCTTATCAGTGTAGAAGTGGTAAACTCACCAGTAAGGTATAAAATGTGAACACAGCCAAGGGTGAATTGCTGGGGATAAAGCTTTTTAGGGAGTAATAGCTTTTTAACATAGAAGAGGAGCCTGTAGAAGAAACCTGAGAAGGAACTAAGGGAAGTGGCAGGAAAACTAGGAAAATATGATGTTGCAAAAGCTGTGGGAAGAAATAATTTATAGAAGGAGAGATCTTTGCATACATAAACTGACAAAAGGGACAAAGATGGATCGGGAATAAACATCACAAGATGAATTGGCCAAAGAAATGCCAAGAAAACTTGAAACAGTATTCTGCAGTCTTTAGGAAATTAATAGAACACTTTTTAGAGGCAGAAAAATAGAGATTGAGAAAGAATGTTTTTTTTTTTTTTTAAGATTTTACTTATTTATTTTTAGCAAGAGGGTAAGGGAAAGAGAAAGAGATGGAGAAAAACATCGATGTGTGGCTGCCTCTTGGGCACCCTTGTACCAGGGACCTGGCCTTCAACCCAGGCATCTGCCCCAACTGGGGTCAGAACCGGCGAGCCTTTGGTTCGCAGGCCCGTGTGCTCAACCTACTGAGCTATACCAGTTGGGGCAGGAAAGAAATCTTAAAAGAAGGTAACAGTTTAAAAGGAGAAGATGTGCTTAGGAAAATAAAAGAGAGAAGCAAAAAATATTACAAAAACGAATGCTCAGTTAGAAACAGTGTGAACTTTTTGTTGTTTTTGGGTTTTGTCTTCTCTCCTTCCAAATCTTTCTGCTTCAGTTGCCACCAAATTCATAGTTAGAGTCTTCTAATAGCATTAGCTTACTTGTCTTCCCAAACCTTTCTTAAAAATAATGTATTAATTTATTTTGGTAAAATGTGTGACAATGCTTGTCTTTTTTTAACCATTTGTAAGTGTACATTTCAGTTGTATTAAATATATTCACAATGCTGTGTTCCTATAACCACTATCTATATCCAAAACTTTTCATCTTCAACGTAAACTCTGTACCTGTTAAACAGGAATCCCCCAATTTCTTCCCCCCGGTATAACCGCTAGTCCCCTTTCTGTCTGTATGAATTTGAGAAAGCTGAAATTTTGCCTTTTGTTTGCTATTATATTTCCAGGGCTGAGAATTGTGCCTAGCACCTAGTCTAATAAATATTTGTTAAATGACTGAATGCATGATGGGTAAATTCAAAGAATAATACAAAACAAAACAGAAAAGGAATAATCTAAAAATTATTATAGAGAAAATGATACATATGGAAGGAGAAACAAAGAATGAAAAATTGGCAGTTAGTGTTTCTGAAAAAGAGAACACAACAAATGTGTTAAAGACAATGTTAGAATATGTATAAATAAAGGAGAATTTACTAATCTAAGGTGTGTCAGCAGATCAGTAGGACATACAGGATCCCTGAAAAACTATCAAAATGATCAACACCAAGAGATATGCTGATGAAGTTACTACACCTTAGGGACAATTGAGTGTCAAAAGGAAAAGCAAATCATGTGTAAAGAGAAAAATATCAGGCTGGCTTTAGCCTTTTTACAGCTATATTCATTGCCTGAATATCATAGAAAATCATTTACAAAGTTCTAAGGAAAAGGAAATATAACCCAAGAATCTCAAATGTGACCCAGCTGTCCTTTTAATGTAAAGACAACAGTCACATTCTCAGTTATGCAAGTACTTAGGAAATAGAGCACTGTTGGACTCTAAAAAAACTTGTTTAATGTCAAAGTCCAGTCAACCAAGAGATGTATTCACATAAAGGAGTAGATTAGAGATGAGCGTTGAATCTAAGACAACTGTAGGAATGTGTTAGTAATCTTGACAATATCAATTTTATTTATTTTACTTTAGGTTATTGTAGGGTTTTTTCTGTTGGTTTTGCCTTTGCAGTTGAGAAGTATTTGCTTAAAATTTATTACTGGGTTCTGCTTTTACTCATTATTTTTCCTTCAGTTAAAATCACATAATACTAAATTCAGTACATACTATTTTTAAATAGTGTTTGTAATAGTGTTCCATTATTTTAAAATTCTGTTTAGCTAATTTTCTCTCTGCCTATACTAGAAAAATGTTTGAAGGGTATCCAGCAAGTAATAACTAATATTCTATTCAGCATTGTGCTAGAGGGTCTAGCCCGTGCAATAAAGAAAAGAAATAGAAGGTAGCCACATTGGAAAGAAAGAAGTAAAACTGTCTTATTTACACTTAACATGATAGTTTTTGTAGAAAATCCTAGGGGATTTACAGAAAAGCTACTAGAGTTAAAAAATGAGCTTAGCAAAGTTGTGGATATGAGCTCAGTATACAAAAGCCAATTATATTTGTATGCATTAGTAATGAACAATTTAAAATGAAATATAAAATTAATATAATTTATATTAGTATAAAAATATGAACAATTTAGTGATAAATTGGATATAAGATGTGTGGGATCTGTACAGTGAAAACTAGAAAACATTGCTGAGAAAAATTAAACAAGACCTATATAAGTGAGACATAAACCACATCTGTAGATTATAATGCTTATTATTGTTAAGATCTTGGTTTTCCCCAAATCAATCTATAGATTCTTTGTAATTTCGGAGAAAACCCAAGTAGGAAATTTTGTAGAAAGGTGATTCCAAAATTTATATGGAAGTTCAAAGAATCTCAAATAACCAAAACAACTTTGGGAAAGGAGAACAAATTTGGCACTATCCTATTTCAAAATATATTAATCAAGACATTGTGGTGTTGGCAATAATATAGACAAATAGATACTTGAAAAACTGACATAGTTAACTGACTGTAAAGGTTTCAAGGAAATTTAATGGGGAAAGAATAATTTTTACAGTAAATAGTGCTGGAACAATTGGAGAGACATTATTACCGTCTTTTATTATTAAATTTATTTGGGTGACATTGGTTAATAAAATTATATAGGTTTTAGGTATATAATTCTATAAAACATCATCTGTATATTGTATTATGTGTTCACTACCACAGGTCAAGTCACCTACCATTACCATTTTTCTCACCTTCACCCACTTCTACGTTCCCCCACCCACCTTTATGTCTATTAATCACCATATACTGTTGTCTGTGTCTACGAGGTAGTATTCTTTCTTTCTTTTCCTTCCTTCTTTCTTCCTTCCTCTTCTTTCTCTCTTTCCTTCCCTCCCTTCCTCCCTCCCTCCCTCCCTTCCTTCCTTCCTCCCTTCCTTCCTTCCTTCCTTCCTTCCTTCCTTCCTCCTCTTTCCTCTTTTCTCTTCTCTTCTTTTCAGTCCCTTCACCTTTTCACCCAGCACACCAACCTTCTCTTTTCTGACAGCTATCAGTCTGTTCTCTGTATGTCTGTTTCTATTCTGGTTTTTTTTTTTTTTTTTTAGTTTATTTTGTTTATTAGATTCTACATATAAGTGAAATCATATGATACTTGCCTTTCTCTGACTGGCTTATTTCACTTAGTATAATACTGTCCAGGTCTATCCATGCTGTCACAAAAAGTACGATTTCCTTCTTTTTAATGGCTAAGTGGTATTCCATTGTGTAAATGTACCACAGTTTTTTTATCCACTTATCTACACAGATATGGCTGTTGTAAATCATGCTGCAATGAACATAGGATAGGCTGCATATATACTTTCAAATTAGTGTTTTGGGGGTCTTTGGTTATATTCCCAGAGTGGAACTGGTGGGTCATAAGGCAGTGCTACCTTTAATTTATTGAGGTAACTCCATACTACTTTCCACAGTGGCTGCACCAATCCACATTCCCACCAACAGTGCATGAGGCACTATACTATTTCTTATCCCATGAGGATTCCCTTTTCTCCACATCCCAGCCAACACTTGTTGTTTGTTGATTTATTGATGAAAGCCATTCTGGCCAGTGTGAGATGATATCTTGTTTTGGTTTTAATTTGCACTTCTCTGATGATTAGTGACACTGAACATTTTTTCATATGTCTATAGCCATCTATCTGTATGTCTTCCTTGGAGAACTGCTTATTCAGGTCCTTTGCCCATTTTTCAATTGGATTGTTTAGTATTTTTAGGTGTCGAGTTTTATACATCTTGGATATTAATCTCTTATCAGATGTATCATTGGCAAATATGATTTCCCATTCAGTGGGTTGTCTTTTCATTTTATCAATGGTTTCCTTTGCTGTGCAAATTTTTTTTAGTTTCCTATGGTTCCATTTGTCTATTTTTTCTTTTGTTTCCATTGTCCAAGGAAACAGAAAAAATATGGCTGTGAGAAATGTCTAAGATTTTACTGTCTATTTTTCTTCTATGATTTTTATAGTTTTGAGTCTTATATTTAAGTCTTTAGTCCATTTTGAGTTTGTTCTTGTGTATGGTGTTAGAAAGGGATTTCATTTCTTTTTTTTTTTTTTTTTTGCGTGTATCAGTCTAATTTTCCAACACTGTGTATCGAATAGATTATCTGTACCTTGTATGTTCTTGACTGCTTTGCCAAATATTAATTCAACATAAAAGCATGGCTTTATTTCTACGCTCTCTGTTCTGTTCCATTGATGCATATGTCTGTTTTTGTGCCAGTACCATGCTGTTTTGATACTAAGGCCTTGTAGTATACTTTGATATCAGGTAACATGATTCCTCTAACATTGCCCTTCTTTTTTAAGATTGCTGTGGCTATTTGGGGTCTTTTTGTGGTTCCATAAAAAATTTTGGAATATTTGTTACAGTTCTGGGAAATACACCATTAGTATATTGGTAGGAATTCCATTGAATCCATAGATTGCTTTGGGTAGTATGGACATTTTCATGGTGTTAGTTCTTCCTGTCCATGAACATGGTATATGTTTGCACTTGTTTATTCTTCCATCTCTTTCTTCAGTGTCTTAAAATTTTCTCAGTACAGGTCTTTTACATCCTTGGTTCAATTTATTCCTAGGTATTTAATTTTTTGATACAATTGTCAGTGGGATTGTTTTCTTAGTTTCCCTTTCTGATAGTTCTGGTTTTGTATTCTGCCACTTTACTGAATTCATTTATTATTTCTAGTAATTCATTTTGTATTCTGCCACTTTATTGAATTCATTTATTATTTCTAGTAATTTTTTGGTGGAATCTAGAGGGTTCTCTATATGCAGGATCATGTCCTATGTAAATAATGACAATTTTACTTCTCCCTTTATAATTTGGATGCCTTTTATTTCTTCTTCTTGTCTGATTGCTGTGGCTAGGACTTCCAGTACTATATTGAATAAGGGCGGTGAAAGCGAACATCCCTGTCTTGTCCCGATACGAAGGGAAATGCTTTTAGTTTTTGCCCATTAAGTATGATATTGGCTGTGGATTTCTGACATAGGGCCTTTATTATGTTGAGGTATGTTCGTCCTGTTCCCACTTTGCTGAGAATTTTAATTATAAATGGGTAATGGTTTTATCAAATGCCTTTTCTGTATCTATTGATACGATATAATCATGTGATTTTTAAAAAAGATTTTACTTGCTTTTTTAGACAGAGGAGGAGGGAGGGGAAAACAGAAGGAGAGAAACATCAGTGTGCGGTTGCCTTTCACATGACCCCCACTGGGGACCTGGCCCACAACCCAGGTATGTGCCCTGACTGGGAATTGAACCAGCGACCCGTTGGTTTGCAGGCTGGTACTCAATCCATTTGAGCCAAACCAGCCAGGGTAAATATGTGATTTTTATTCTTCATTTTGTTTATGTAGTGTATCATGTTTATTGATTTGTAGATATTGTACCAACCTTGCATCCCTGGGATAAATCCCAATTGATCATGGTGTATGATCTTTTTAATGTCTTGCTTGCTCAGGTTTCCTGAGACTTTGTTGAGCATTTTAGCATCTGTGTTTATCAGGGATATTGGGTTAAGGTTTTCTTTCTTTTTAGTATCTTTATCTGGTTTTGGATTTAGGATATTGCTGGCTTTGTAAAATGAGCTTAAGAGTCTTCCCTCCTCTTGAAAGTTTTGGAGTAGTTTGAGGAGAGGTGTCAGTTCTTCTATGAATGTGTGGTAAAATTCACTTATGAAGCTATCTAGTCCAGGGCTTTTGTTTGCTGGGAATTTTTTGAATTCTGCTTCAATCTCATTAGTTGTAATTAGACTATCCAGATTTTTCTGATTATTCCCGATTCACTTTTGGAAGATTGTATGTTTCCAGGAATTTATCCATTTTATTCAGAATGTCCAATTTATGGGCATATAGTTGTTCATAATATTTTCTTACAATTCTTTGTATTTCTGTGGTGTCAGTTGATACAGCTCCTTTTTCATTCCTGATTTTATTTATTCGGGTCCTCTCTTTTCTTCTTGATGAGTGTTGTTAAAATGTTATCAGTCTTGTTTATCTTTTAAAAGAACCAGCTCTTGGTTTTGTTGATCTTTTGTAAGATATTTTTTAGATTCCATTTTGTTTATTTCTGCTCTGACCTTCATTATTTCTTTTCTTGAGCTTACGTTGAGATTTGTTTGTTGTTCTTCTTCTAGTTCTTTTAAGTGTAAAGTTAAATTGTTAATTTGAGATTTTTCTTGTTTCTTGTGGTAGGCCTATAATGCTATGAATTTCCCTTTTAGGACTTCTTTTGCTGTGTCCCGTAGATTTGAGTTTGTTGTGATTTCATTTTCATGTGTTTCAAAGATATTCAATGGTAGTTTTTGATTTTGTGCTTGATCTCTTCGTTAACCCATTCGTTGTTCAGTAACATATTATTTGGCTTTTATGTGTTTGTGTGTTTTTCTTGTGATTGATTTCTAGTTTCAGACATTATGGTTGGAGATGTTTGATGTGATTTCAATCTTCTTTAATTTATTGGGACTCATTTTGTGTCCTAACATGTAGCCTATCTTAGAAAATGTTTCGTGTGCCCTTGAAAAAAAGTATATTTTGCTGCTCTGAAGTAAAATGCTCTGAGGATATCAATTAAATCCATCCAACCTAGCGTGTCACTTAAGGCTGCTCTTTCCTTGTTGATAATTCTGTCTGAAAGATCTATCCATTGATACCATTGGAGTGCAAAATACTATGAATGTATTTCTTTTGATCTGTCCCTTTCTCTCCATCAAGATGTGATTTACATATTTATGTACTCCTATCTTGGATGCATATATGTTTACACAGGTTATATCCTTTTGTTGGGTTGCTCCCTTTATCATTATGTAGTTCCTCGTTTGTCTCTTACTATAGCCTTTTTCCAAAAGTCTATTTTGTCAGATAGAAGTATTGCTATCCCAGCTTTTTTTTCCTTAACATTTGTGTGACATGTCTTTACCCATACCTTTAGTTTTAGCCTGTGTGTGTCTTTCATTCTGCAATGGGTGTCTTGTAGACAGCCTATATATGGGTCTTGGTTTCTTATCCATTTATCTACTCTATGTCTTTTGTGTGGAGCATTTGCACATTTACATTTAAAATGATTATTGGTAGGTACATATTTATCGTCATTTTATTCTTTTAACTTTGTTCCTCTGTTTTCTTCTTTTCTTCTTCGTCTTCTTCAGGAAGACACTTTCACATTTCTTATAATACTAGTTTGGTGATAACGAACTCCTCCAGCTTTTTCTTGTCTGGGAAGCTTTTATTTTTCTTTCAGTTTTAAGTGATAGCCCTGCTGGGTACTCTTGGTTGCAGGTCCTTGCGTTTCATCACTGAGTATATTTCATGCCAATCCCTTCTGGTCTGAAATGTTTCTTTTGAGAACTCAGGGGACAGTCTTATGACAGGGCCCTTGCAGGTAACTCTTTCTCTTGCTGCTGTTACCACTGTCTTTTTGTCTTTAATCTTTGGCATTTTATTTATGATGTATCTTGGTGTGGGCCTCTTTAGGTTCATCTTGTTTGGGATTCTCTGTGCTTCCTGGACTTGTGCATCTTTTTCCTTGAGCACGTTAGGGAAGTTTTCAGTCATTGTTACTTCAGATAGGTTCTCAATTTCTTTCCCTCTCCTCCTGGTACCCCTATAATGCAGATGTTGTTATGCTTCATGTTATCCCAAAGGTTCCTTAAATTATCCTTATTTTCTAATTTTTTTCATTTTGCTGCTCTAATTGGGTGTTTTCTGCTATGTTCTCTTTCAAATCGGTGATTCGATGTTTAGCTTCATTCAACTTACTGTTCATTCCTTCTAGTGTATTCTTCATCAGATATTGTATTTTTCATTTCTCCCTGCTTCCTTTTTATGGTTTCCATGTACTTTTCATGCTGGTGTGGTTTTCACTAAATTCCTTATACTTTTCACTAAGTTCCTTGAGCATGCTTATAACTATTCTTTTCAACTCTGTGTCTGGCAAATTGCTTGCCTCCATTTTACTTAGCTCTTTTCCTGGAGAGTTCTCCTTCCATTTGGGTCATAATTCTTTGTCTTTCCATTTTGGCTGCCTCTTTTACGTCATTTCTATTTATTAGGTAGATCTGCTATGACCCCCAGTCTTGGTAGGGTGGTCTTCTGTAATAGGTATCCTGTGTGGATCCAGTGGCATAGTCTCCTTGGTCATGTGATTTGAGTGCTCCAGGAATGTCCCTTGGGTGGGTTATATGGGCCCTCCTGTTGTAATTGAGTGTTGATTGCTACTGGCCCATTTGTGCATGGGGTCGACCCTCAGGTTGTTGACTATGAGGGTCGACCTCAACCACAATGTTCAAAATGCTGTGCAGGTGCTGATCACGTGAGGCAGAATTTGCCCCAACAAGGTCTGTTGCCTGCTGAGATCTGCCTTTGGATAATGCCTCTTGTGAAGCTAATTAGATCCTGCTCCAACGTGTCTGAAGCTGGTCACTGTGTATGTTGATTGTGGGTATCTTGGGAGGGTCTCTGGTGTAGGCCAATGTCACACGCTTCCTATGACTGGCCCTGGCCTACCTGTTTGGAGCTACAAAGTGATTCACAGTTAATGGCTGCCTCTACTGGGCCTGAGTTTGCACAGGAAGAACCACACTGCACATCAAGGCTGGCTTTTACCAACACCGTGCCCAGGGTCAGGTCAGCTAAAGTCCCAATGTGCCTGATGCTGTACCTCTGCCTTCCAGCTGCCTGTTAAGCTCACGCCCTGACAGAGCCTCTGGTGGTAGGCACTCAAGTAGCATAAGGTAGTTTTTTAGTGAGTCACCAGCTAGGGGTGAGTGCTGTTCACCAGATTGATACAAGTCCAAACTTAGTGCCATGGCAGTGCTGGATCTGAGACCACTCAGCAAATGTCCTAGGGTATACCAAGTCTAGCCATCACATACTGGGTGCTTGTACAACTTTGTGGTAGGGCAGGGTCTTGGGGGATTGTCAAGGTGAGGCCAACAGAGTTTACCAGGCCTAAACAGGCCAAGATTTGGCTGTATGAAGGGAGGGCTCTGCACCAGTGGCCATGTGAGGGAAACATGGCCCCGTCCTACAGCCACACAATTTAATCTGACCCAGATTCTGCCAGGAGCTCGATCTCAGCGAAGTAGGGCCACTGAGAGTTGGGAGGGTAGGGGTAGTAGATCTTCCATGAGGGAGAGATGCCAGTCAGGCTTGGGGAATGTGGGGGGAACGGCCCCCACCCCAGAGCCACAGAACTCAGTCTATCCCAGATTGTGCTCAGACCTTGGCAGTGTACAGCCGCCGGGAATCAAGAGGGTGAGGCCACCTGGAGCCTGGAGAATGGGGCTAGCAGATCTCCCAGGACGGGGAGGTGCCAGTCAAATTCACGGGAACGTGGGATGCATGGCTTCAGCCCCAAAGCCACACCAGTCAGTCACTGACACCCCCTGAGTTTTCCCACACTATGACACCCTGGCCCAGGCAGCTGACCCCTCAGCAGAGCAAAAGCTCTGCAGGGGTGGGTGACAGGGTTCCAAAGGGTGGGGCTATTGCATTCCCCCAGGCTGATGCCATATGGAAGGGAGTGTTCCCCCTAGGAAAGACCGTGTCAGCAGTATATGACTCAGCCCAGGCACCCTGGTGGCTGGCCCTGCAGCTCTTTCTTGAGAGACACAAACACCAGTCTCCCCTCACACAACTCTAGTCCACTCTGCCCTCCCCCATCCCACTGGATCCTAGGGTAAGTGGCTGTGAATGAGATTTTGTGTGTTGGCCCTTTAAGTGGGCTCCTGTGTTTGTCTAGCAGACTGTTGCCTCTCCCTGGCAGACAGAATCCCTGCTGATTATTGAAAAAATAATGAAGGAAAACTTTTCCAATCTGGCAAAGGAGAAGGACATACAAGTCCAGGAAGCTCAGAGAGTCCCAAAGAGGAACACAGTGAGCCATGTCGTAAGTAAATTACCCAAGATTAAAGATAAGAGAATCTTAAAAGCAGCAAGAGAAAAGAAGAGTTACCTACAGAGGAGTTCCCATAAGACCGTCAGCTGATTTCTCAAAAGAAAGCTCACAGGCGAGAAGGGACTGGAAAGAAGTATGCAAAATCATGTAAGCAAGGACCTACAACCTAGATTACTCTATCCAGCAAAGCTATCATTTAGAATTGAAGGACAGATAAAGTGCTTCCCAGATGAGGTCAAGTTAAATGAGTCCATCATCACCAAGCCCTTATTATATGAAATGTTAAAGGGATTTATCTAAGAAAAAGATAAAAAATGTGACCAGTAAAATGAGAACACACTCAGTTATTAACAACTGAACCTAAACAAAAACGAAAACAAATGAAGCAAACAGCTAGAACAGGAACCGAATCAGAGAAATGGAGATCACATGTAGGGTTATCAGTGGAGATGGGGTGCGGGGGGAGAGTGGGGGGAAAGGTGCTGGGAGTAAGAAGCGTTATTGGTAGGTACAATATGGACGGCGGGATATTAAGAATAGTATAGGAAATGGAGAAGCCAAAGATCTTGTATGTGTGACCCATGGACATGAACTAAGTGGGGGCAATGCTGGAGGGAATGAGGGTACTAGGCCGAGGGAGATAAAGGGGAGAAAAAAGAATGGGACAACTGTAGTAGCATAATCAATAAAATATACTTAAACAAACAAGAGTCCCTGCTGATTTTCATAGTCAGATGTTACGTGGGTGCCTCTTCTTGGCTCTGATTGCTCTCAGCTGGTGAGCTTGGCTTTTCAGAGGCAGCCTTTGCAGGGCCAGCCCTATGTGCATCTCTGCCCTTCCTACCACTCTTCACCTTGCTTCTTACGTAAACCCTTAGTTATAAGACTTCTCTTCAGCTAGTCTTCAGCTGGTTATTCAGGTTGATTGCTCTATATTTTCGTGGTAATTCCAATCTGGTTCTGGGAGGTGAGTGTAGCTTCCACCTGCTCTGCCTCCATCTTGGATCTCCTAGAGAGCCATAGTATTAAAAAAAAATTTTTTTTTACCACATACTATACAAGTATTAGCTGGAAATAAATCACAAATCTTAATAGACAAGTTAAATCTACAGAACTGATAGAAAAAAAACCAGGAGAAAATCCTACTGATCTTGGGTTGAGAAAGATTTTTTTTAACTATAACAAAAAATATAAGTGGAAGATAAATGTACTTCATCAAAATTAAAAATGTTTGCTTTTCAAAGGCCATTATTACTAAGAATGGAGAGGCAAACAACAGAGAAAACATTTGCAATACATCCATCTGATGAAGGACTTGTATCTGGAATGCATAAAGAATTGTTACAGCTCAATCAAATGGGCAAAATATTTGAATAGATTCTATAGAAAAGAACATATATGGATATCAAATAAGCCCATGAAAATATGCTCATCGCCATTACTCATTAGGAAAATGCAAATTAAAACCACAATGAGACACCACTATATTCCCATTAGAATGGTTAAAAGTTAAAAGACTATACCACATGTTAGTGGGAATGTGGAGAAACTGAAACTTTAATAATTTACCGGTGGAAATGTAAAATGGTACAATTACTTTGGAAAACAGTTCTCAGCTTCTTAGAAATTAATGGTACCCTATGATGCAGTCTTTCCACTCCTAGGGTTTTACTCAGAAGTGAAAGCTGTGTACTTGTATTGAATGTCCATAGGAAACAAGGCAGATGTTTGTCAGTACCACACAGTAGAATTTCACTCAACAATGAAAAGACAGGAACTATTGTTACATGCAGGAGCATGGATAAATCTCAAGATCATTATGCTGAGTGGAAGTTCCCAGGCTGCTAAAAGTATATATACTGTATGATTCCATTTATAATATAAGTGTATATTGCATAAAGGAATAACATAACATCCTAGAAAACGCAAAGTAATCTATAAATCAGTGATTGGAAAGGATGTTGTGAAGTGGGGCATGAAGGCATTTTAAGAGGCGAGAACCAATCGTGGTGATGGCTTCACATATCGTATGTCAAAGCTTATCAAATTATGCATATTAAAATTGTAGTTTATTGTATATCAGTTTTATCTCAATGAAGATATATTTACAAAGAGCGGATGAACTAAAAAGAAATATTTGCCTAAATGTCACTACTTTTTCTTGTTAAAATCAAGCATACTTAAATATAATTTCTAATATTTTTAAAAAGCATATGTAACTATTCTTTCACAATTCTGTTTTGTTACTTACTTTTTTAAAATCATGTGTCATTTTTTTAAAAGCCTGACCTTGAATGCTGAGAATGAGAGTGAAGAAGAGTAGTTACAGTTAGGTTGGAGGAAACGTTTTCTTAAATACGAGAGCAGTTTATTTTATGTCTTAGCTCAGGCACATGAGCCAGTAAAGCGGGAGAAGCTGCAGGTGGAGAAGATAAAGGGAATGGAACAAGAGCAGTCCTTCAGGGCAGGGGTGTCAAACTCATTTTCATCGGGGGCCACTTCAGCCTCGTGGTTGCCTTCGAGGGGCCAAATGTAGTTTTAGGGCTGTATAAATGTAACTACTCCTTAACTAGGGGCAAGGAGCTCCGCGCGGCCGCCGGGCAGGGACAAGGTAGAAACAAGGTGTGGGCGGGGTTTGGCCCGCGGGCCTTGTGTTTGCCACCTGTGCTTTAGGGCGTAGGTAGGAGGAGATGGGAGCCAGGGAGTTGAAGAGGCTCCCTTTCTCTGAAACTAGAAGAAAGAAGCCAGGATTGGTGCACATGTGGATAAACTGGTACAGAAAGATAACAGATTTTGGGGCTAAAACCATGTTATTCTTGGTGAAAATGGGAAAGCATCCTACTGAGAAGAGGAGGGTAGGGATGAGAGGTTTATAATGAGGGATGAAAAGTTTAGATTGGCTATGTTGTGGAAGAGGAGAGAAAAATCCGACCAGGGATGTACAACAAGATTGTCAGGCAAAGCTTCCGTCACATACTTGGTGTATAAAAGGGCCTCACTCAGTGCCTGCTGTTTTTCTGGAAAATATCACAAGTGTTCCCTCTGCAGTTACGGATTACCATTCTGCGCTGCCTTTTCTAGATCTCGCGTCTTTGTTGTAAAGGGGAAACTTTGAAAAGCAGAATTCTGTTAAGGATAAATTATAATTTCACCTAGGGTGAAATTATATTATGCTGTTCTGTAGATCAGCGGTCCCCCGCCTTTTTGGCACCAGGGACTACTGGTTTCACGGAAGATAATTTTTCCACCAACCAGGGTGGCGGTGGGGGGGATAGGAGGTGGAGCTCAGGCAGAAACGCGA
Organism: Glossophaga mutica; assembly: GCA_039655065.1. NCBI lineage: Eukaryota > Metazoa > Chordata > Mammalia > Chiroptera > Phyllostomidae > Glossophaga > Glossophaga mutica. The sequence goes on along the minus strand of CM077304.1, from coordinate 120,160,007 downwards.
TGGTGTCCGTGATCAGTTGGTTGGTGGAGAGGAGGGAGGTTAGGGGCCGCTGCTGTAGATTGGTTTGGTTTGGTTTTTTCATGTCCTAATGTAACTTGGAGATCTTTCCATGTCAGTACATATGGCTGTCTCTTTTTTTTAAATATGTGTGTTAGTATTTCTTAGCATGGATGTACCATAATACTGTAGCATTTTAGGTTGTTTCCAACTTCTCATTATTAAATATTGCTGTTGTGAACATCCTTGTATGTCACAAGACTGTAGACGTTTTGCGTATATACAGCTATTTGGTTAGAATTATTTTGTTGAAGGTTATGAAGCAGTTTTACATTTGGCTGGATACTGCCAAATTGCCATCTGAAATGCTTATTATACCAGTTGACTCCCACCAGCTGAGATAATTCGTTGCCATATACCACATTTCCCTCACCAACAAGTATTGTTATTTCCGTTTGTTTTTACCATTCCTCTGGCCATAAAATCCCTTGTCTTAAACTAGCATTTATTCACACAAGTGAGGCTGAGCATTTTTCACATGCTTGCTGGCTGTTTTTCTGCTCTCTTCCTGGGTGCCAGCATTTGTGTTGTCTCTTATAATAGACTGTCAAATGTACACCGTTAAATGAGCTTGGGATTCTTGCCTTCATATTTATATTTCTTCATTATTTTTAGGCAGTTGAGAATTTTGAACCAGCAGCTTAGAGAACAAGGAAAAACTAAGAAGGCATCTGGTTCTCAGGAATGCAACGTCGAATGTAGGTAAAAGAACTGTAAGAGCCGATGTGAAATTCTTTGTGGTTTTGGAAATATTGATCAAGAATTGAGCTTTCGTAATTACTTTGTCTTAAGTGGACTTCCATTTTAGTCAAAATTTTAAAAAATAGGAATAGTATTTATTAAAATTTAAAATAATGCAGAAACAAAAATTAAAAATCCATGATGTTACTTCCCAATAATGTATCCCTATTTCTTTTATAAAGAGTGCATTTCCTTTCACTTATCCTCTGTTAATGTATAATTAATTTACTTCACACACAGTTACTGAGCACCTAAGATGAAAACAGGCAATATTAGAACTACGTAAGCACTTTCCTGTTTTAGGAATGAGATTTGTACAGTGTCTGTTCTTCTGCAGCTTGCATTATTCTCACTTAACATGTTGTGGTGTCTTTCTCTAGCAAAATACATAAATATGTTTCTTTCTGTCTTAAGAACTACTTGGATATTCTGCTTATGTGATTATATCATAATGTATTTAAACTCCTCTGTTGATACATATTGAGATACTTTCCCCATTTTCCCAATGCAAAATGCTACAGTGAAAATCTTGCATATATGTCTTTGTGCACATGTGTGAGCATTTTTACAGATTATAACAGTAGAACTGATGAGTCATTGGGTATACAGTTGCAGTTTTGACAGATATAGCCATATTGTTCTTATGGATCACAGGGCTTGAAGTGAAAGGAAACAAACTAATTATACTAAAGGAAAAGATGAGACCTTATTATTATTTTTTGTATTTTGGACACTTTTCCTAAGCCTGATGAAAACTCAGATGCCACAAAGGAAAGATTGATAAAATAGATCCTGGAATTTTTTTTAAATTTTCTGCACAGCAAAATTATAAATACATTCAAAATGTATCAACAAAACAGGGAACTTTTTTTTTATTGCATGATATGACAAAGGCTTACTTTTCTTAATATTTGAAATAAGAAAAATATGAGCACCCAACAGAACACGCATGTCAGAAAAGTGTTCCCCTCCACCAGTGTAGTTTTGGAAAAGATTGTTTTGATCTCATTGTGAATAAATGGTGGGTGTACAGAGGATGAGAGGGAGATAGGAGGCCAAGATGGAAGGTGAGGAGGTCAGTGGTTCCCATCCTAACTAGGTTTATTCCTTTTCATTCTCTACTCATTTATTTCTTGTTTGCATGAGAGCATTTATTGCTACTTGTAATTACCTGCTTGTTACCAGCTCCATGAGAACGTGGGGCATGTCTCTGTTGTTCACCACTGTGTGGCGGGATTCTACTGCAGCGCCACAGCCATAGTAAGCCTTTAGCTTTTTAAGTGGATGCTGTCATATAATTTTATAGCCATTAAAAGGAATGTGATAGTTCTATGCTAATACATAAAGTCTTATGGGAGAAAAAAGGCCAGGTTAGAAACTGTAAGTATGCTGTAGTATGATTCATTATGTTTAAATAGTTATTTTAAGTCTTTTCCAGAAAGATACCAGTCGCCTCCAGGGGGAATGTGGAGGTAGAGTGGGAGTGAAACTCTTCATTGAGATCATTGGTATCATTGGTGTTACATAGTGTTGTGATTCTTTAAAATTTGTGCATGTATTACTGTTTCATTAAAATATTTTTTAATACCCAAAATATCAATTGGAGAAGAAAGGCATGACTTCTGCCAAGCAATTTTTAAAAATAAGTTTAGTATTAACATAGACCTGCTCAAGCATATAATTGTTAAGCAAAATCAATAAAATTTAAGCCTTTCTTCTTTTAAAAAACAGCTCTTTCCTAGGTTTGTAGTTTTTTAAATTGGGGAAACAATTATTTGATCTGTTTTGTCTTATAGTGTTTTCCCTTCAATCATTGAATAAGTCACTGCAGAATCAATTACAGGAGTCACTAAGGAGCCAGGAATTACTACAAAGTAAAAATGAAGAGCTTTTAAAAGTGATCGAACATCAGAAAGATGAAAACAAGAAATTTGCTGATATATTTAAAGAGAAAGATCAAACTATACTTGAAAATAAACAGCAATTTGACATTGAAACAACTAGAATTAAAATTGGTATGTATTTGAGCTGTAGTTCTGGTCACATTTTTAAAAGGAATAAGGAAACTGAAACTTACTTGTCATTTTAGAATTGGAGGAAGCCTTAGTCAATGTGAAGAGCTGCCGGTTTAAGTTAGCAGCTACTGAAAAGGAAAATCAAATATTGGGAATAACATTACGTCAGCGTGATGCCGAGGTGACTCGACTGAGAGACTTAACACGGTAATTTCGAACATTTGAATAACTTATTCCTTTTAATAGATACACCTATGAGCTTTGAAATAATTTTGGAACTGCTCTCTTTCCCTTATTTTGTCAGCGTTTTTGTAATTTCTGCTGTTTTTTATTCTGTCCCAACTGTTAATTTAGAAACTTTGAACCTGATAAATGCTTTTTAAAACCATGTGATTCCAGGAAAAGTGCTCTGATGAGGAGCTAAAGACTTGTTTAGCAAAAAGGTTAAGAGCTGTCTGGCTCTACAGCTGGAGAGACCTGAGTGGAATCCTTGCTCCACCATGTTTTTTGCCATATGACTTCAAGCAAGTTATTAATCTCTCTAAACGTTAGCTGTCAAGTGGAGACATGAATAGGGCTGATAGGGGGACAAAGAAATAACAGGGGAAGCCCTTACCATAGTAAGCCCTCATGCCATAAGATCTTGGGTAAGTCATTTAGACTCTTTGAGCTCATTCATCAGTAAAATGAAAGGGTTGGCAGCTACCCTTAAGATTCCTACATTCTTGAACAAGTCTTTACTCAAAATCACCTCACCCAATTTCATATGATATATACTTATGAAGTTTAGTTTTCTCTTTAAGTGCTTTTTAAGGTTGCAGAAGAGAAGTGTGTTATTTTAGGCCTGAATATCTTCACATCTGACCATGCCTTTGAATGATTCTGGAAGTTCATAGTTCCAAATATAAAGCAGTCCTGAATATCAAACAATCTCCTTTGTATTTCAAATGAGAGGATCCATTTTGAATTGTAAACTTTAAGGAAAATAGATAAAATAGTAATATATACATAATATTTAATTAATTTAGTTTTGTAAACATTTGAAATCACTTTATATAAGCTATGTTAGCATAGAAATACTGCTTTCGGTCCACATTCATATGTCAAAGAATAATTTTGTTCAAACATCATTAACAGTGGGAAAAACAAAAGACACTGCTTATTTCCACATAGTGCTATAATTAATTAGGGTTTAGTCGGTGTTTCTAAAATGTTGGCTTATACCACTCTCATTCAAAGTAAAGTAATTGAGAGAATTCCCTTTCTCAAGAAAGTCTTTATAAGGTTTCCAAAGAAAAAAATCTCTTCTGAAAATACTCTTTGAGTGAAAACTCAGTTGTTATCAAGTATTTATGGTAAAAGAAGCCAGTCACAAAAGGCAACATACCATGTGAGTCCATTTGTCTGAAATGTCCGGAATAGGGAAATTCATGGAAATAAAAGGTAGATGAATGGTTGCCAGGGGCTGAAGAAAGAGGGTAAGACTAGGGAGTAACTGCTAATGGATATGGACTTCCTTTTTAAGGTGATGAAAATGTTCTGAAATTAGATAGAGGCGATGGTTGTCCAACTCTGTGAAATACTAAAGAATATTAAGTTGTATGTTTTTAAAAGGTATATTAAATATAGTATATAAATTATATCTCACTAAACTTAAAAAAGAAGTATATGTGGTATATGGTCAGTTTGGGAAAACACAACAGGACAGCAAGTCTGCATGGTCAAGGTCCATTTGTGGTCACTCGGATGTCACTGGGAGTGTCTCTGCCCTTCTAAGGTGCTTGATTCTCAGCCCCAAGCAGAAAAGGAAGCGGAGGACCTAGTCCCTGGGAGTTTACTTTTCTTCTCACAATTTTTTCTTCATCATATCACAAAATCCAGCTTCTTTATGGGCATGAAATCAGAAGCTGATTTTTTGTAAAAAGTCCTCTCTCTTCCATATGTATTGTTTTATTTGTCTTCATCTATGGAAGGAAGATTTTAATATCTGCATTTTCATAGATGGGGACAACTGGGACCGTGGGATTTAAATATTAATAGAAATTTAGTAACAGAGCTAGGACTAGAACTCAACATCTCTTAATTCCTAGCCATGTTTTCTTTCAGTCTTGCACATGACATGGCCTCAGTTTAAATAGTTTATCCCTGGTAAACAACTCCATGCCTAAACCTTAGCATTTTTTTAAACCTGGGAGATGGATGGATAAATGAATGGATTTACTTGCTTATTCACTTATTCAACAAACATTTATTGTATATTATGTTCCAAATATGTATGTGTGACTACGTGATCACATATATAAAGTGACATCACTAAGCAAAAAAATGTATTGTAGTGCTGTGTAGGGAGATAACATCTTTTTAAAGGATGAAATGGACTAAAAACTATTTAACATGGGTGGTACATTTGTGAAGAAAGTTAATAAAAGTGTAAGAATAGTTTCAAAATAAATGATAGTGTAATTATTCCAGAAATTACCATAAATGGAAGCCCCCAAAATGAAGGAACTTACCTGACTTTCATAGCTAGTTGGTGCCTAAGCTAGAACCTGAGCCGAGATTTGGGATTCCCTCCTCAGCTTTGCTTGCTGCTTGGAAAGGACAGCTTCTCTTGCAGAGAAGATGACTCATTATTGAGAGATTTTTCTGCCTTTTTAGAAGATACCCTTCTACCTGCATATTCTTTCAAAAGAGACAGTCTGCCTTTTCCAGTGTCTATTAGGAATGAAGAAAGATTTGTTTGTGACTGTAGCCATTTTTATTTATTTATTTATTTATTTATTTATTTATTTATTTATTTATTTATTTAAGTATTTTTTATTGCTTGTATTATTATAGTTTTCCCAATTTTTCCCCTTTATCCCCCCTCTGCCCTATTCCCCAAACCTCCAGGATTCCCCCCTCCTTAGTTCATGTCCATGGGTTGTACATGTAAGTTCTTTGAGTCCTCTGGTTCCTATGCCATTTTTTATCTCTCCCTGTCTATTTTATGCCTACCAATTATGCTTCTTCTTCCCTGTACCTTTTCCCCCCATTCCTCCCTTCCCCCTCCCCACTGAAATCTCTCCATGTGATGGCCATTTCTCTGATTCTGCTCCTGTTCTAGCTGTTTGCTTAGCTTTTGTTTTCATTGTTTTTCTTTCCTTTTAGGTTCATTTGTTGATAGTTGTAAGTTTGTTGTCATTGTTCATATTTTTTATCCTTTTCTTAGATAAGTCTCTTTAACATGTTGTATAATAATGGCTTGGTGATGATGAACTCCTTTAACTTGACCTTATCTGGGAAGTACTTTATCTGCCCTTCAGTTCTAAATGAAAGCTTTGCTGGATAGTGTAATCTTGGATCTAGGTCTTTGCCTTTCATGGCCTGGAACACTTCTTTCCAGCCCCTTCTTGCCTGCCAGGTTTCTTTAGAGAAATCAGCTAATAGACTAATGGGCACTCATTTGTAGGTAACTCTTTCCTTCCCACTTGCTGCTTTTAAGATTCTCTCTTTGTCTTTAATCTTGGGTGATTTAATGATGATGTGCCTTGGTGTGTTCCTCTTTGGGTCTAACTTCTCTGGGACTCTCTAGGCTTCCTAGACTTCCTGGAAGTCTGTTTCCTTCAGCAGATTGGGGAAATTTTCCTTTTATTATTTGTTCAAAGAAGTATTCAATTTCTTGCTGTTGTTGTTCTCCTTCTGGCACCCCTAGGATTCGGATATTGGAATGTTTCAGGTTGTCCCAGAAAGTCTCTCTTCATTGTTTTGGATTCTTGCTTCTTCATTCTGTTCCAATTGGGTGTTTATTTCTTCCTTTTTTTCCAAATCGATGCTTTGAGTACTGGTTTTCTTCCTGTCACTGTTGATTCCCTGAATATTTTGCTTTATTTCATTTTGGGTATCTTTCATTTGTTTTTTTTTTCATTTTTCGACTAAGCTCAGTCAGATCTGTGAGCATTTTGATTACCAGGGCTTTAAATTCTCTATCAGATAGGCTGGCCATCTCCTCATTGCTTAGTTCTCTTTCTGAAGTTTTGCTCTGTTCTTTCATTTGGGCCATATTTCTTTGTCTTGGCGCATCTGATAAGCTGTAAGGGGGCGGAGCCTTAGGTATTCACCAGAGCAGGGCAACCCTCCTTGGTGCACTGCAGCACTGCCTGTGGGGGAGGGGCCAGAGAGGGAACAATGCAGCTCACCTGCTGGTCTCTAGCGCACTTCTAAGGATTCTGGCGAGACTGGGAGCTTCTCCCACAGCAGCAACCACCGTAGTCCATAGCCACCTCTGAGTCTCACTTTCGTTTTCAGCCATCCCCACCTGCCCACCTGGTCTTCCACCTCATCCCGGTTTTTTTGAGCTGGCCCGCATGGTCTGCCACCTTACCTATCTGGTTGTTCTGGTTGATTTTTTTCTTTAATTCCGTGTTTGTCAGAGTTCCATGCAGTTTGATTTTCTGGCACTTGTGGCTGTTTATTGATTTTAGATTGGTTGTTATCCTCCTTTTGGTTGTGCGAGAAAGCAACGGGTTTCTACCTATGCCTCCATCTTGGCCGGAACTTATCCCATTTCTTAACATTTACCCTAACACAGAAGCATAGAAACTGAAAAAGCTCATTAATTACTGTATATTATCTGCTCTTAGAAAAGACTACCTAAACAATTAGGTATTTAGGTGTTTTGTTTTCCTTTTCTTAAGACTCTCAAGAATTTTCCTGTCAGTGTTTTTCCATTGCTGTCAAGGACCCTTTATTTTTGTGCTGCTATGAATCCTGCCTCATGACTGCCAGTTGCTCTATAAACTGTAGATGATTGTGGAGTCGTTTGTGGACTGGCTTAGCACAATGTCTGATAAGGGTTAGTACTACTCCCACATTTTCTGAAGATTGAGTGACAGCTTCGAAATTCAAGTACATGTCCCCATTGATGGCAATATTTGTTTTGTCCTTTAAAAAGCAAAACAAAACAAAATAATCTGTCTTTGAACTTAATTGTATCTGTATTCACCCATGTTGGTTAGTTATATCATAATATGTTTGGGGACACACTGTGTAATTCTATTAATTAGGAACATCTCCAGTACTATAGTTGGGCTACTGTGACCACTTTCATTTTACTTTGACCTTAAAACGTAAATTAGCAACATCCAACAATATAGATAAATAAATCTTCACATTCATCTCCCTCATTTCTCTTCCCTACAGTAATATACCTCAGTAAGATAGGTGTGTGTATGTCTTTTGTATGTTTTTAAAAAATCTCTTAGTTAAAGATATTTCACAAAATTTCTGGGTGCCTTCCTCAGACTACGAGGGAGGGATAATGGAACTAGAAGATACACATCCCAGTTCTAAACAACATTACCCCCCTATATTTCTCCCCCTTCTCCAGCCTTCAATGACTTTGAAATATATCTTTATAATTGTTTTTAGATTTTACTATAACACATATTATAAAACCATTAAAATGTGGGGAAATTAATATGTTTTCAGTAAAGAAGTAATAAATCTAATAGCTTCTAAGAGCTGACAGTTATTTAAATTGGAATATTTTTTTAAATAGCCAAGGAAGAACTGTGCATGTCTTATGAGATGTGCCAGTTATCTAAGCATTGAAAATCAGTATGTTCAGCTGTCCCCCACGGAACACAAACACACATATATTCTCTTTGTAGCTATTTAGGTGTTTTAAAAGTTTGATGTATTCTCATTTCTTTAATTACAGAGATTTTTTCTTTTAATTTTAGAGATAGTGATGAGTTACATTTTGTTCATACATCAGAAGCTTATTGGTTGACATATTTCCATAGACTAAGCTGCTATTAATGTCATCGTCTCTTCCTTCCTTTCTTGATCACTGATTTTGCCCCATAGAAAAGATAACATTTTTATTTAAGTCTTGAAAGAAACCTCACCATAATTACATATTCCTTTTCCAAAAATAAATAAAAATAAAAATTTCAGTATGCAGTTCTGATTGAATCAATTAGTGGGCCATTATTCATTTAGTAGTTCTTTAAAGATATGTTCCTATAGCATTTTTTTCTTTTAGTAATAGCTCATTAGATTCTTGAAAGAGGTATGAGAAGAAGAATGGCAGGAGCCATTGCCATTTGAAAAGCATTCAACTCAAAATAGAGCATGTTTAAGCTGAGAGTGTAAGCCACATTGGAAAAAGTAATTCTTTTCTTTTGTAAAAGAAAAAAATCCCCATTCTGTATCCAGAGACATAATCGTTGCTAACTGTTTAGTATAAAGATTTTCTATTTAGTATTATACTAAAGAGTTAGTATACTCTTTAGTATAATAAATCTTTAGTATTTTACTTAGGTATGTATGACTGTTTTTACAAAAATCATATTCTATCCATGTTATTTATAGCCTGTTCTTTTTTTCTTTTAAAAAAACTTTATTATTTTATTTTTTAAAATTTATTTATTTTATTGATATTCAAATACAGTTGTCTCCATTTCCCCCCCCCAACTCCCCCCCTACCGCAGCCATCCCCATCTCCCACCCTCCATCCCACCCTCCTTTAGCTTTGTCCTGTGTCCTTTACACATGGTCCTTGACAACCCTTCCTCTCTTTCCCCCTATTATCCCTTCCCACCTCCCCTCTGGTCACTGTCAGTTTGTTCTTGGTTTCAATGCCACTGGTTATATTTTGTTTGTTTTGTTGATTAGGTTCCACTTACAGGTGAGATCATGTGGTACTTGTCTTTCACCAACTGCCTTATTTCGCTTAGCATAATGCTCTCCAGATCCATCCATGCTATCAGAAAGGGTAGGAGCTCCTTCTCTCTTTCTGCTGTATAGTATTCCATCATGTAAATGTGCCATAGATTTTTGATTCACTCATTTACTGATGGGCACTTAGGTTGCTTCCCACACTTGGCTATTGTAAATTGTGCTGCTATGAACATTGGGTGCATGGGTTCTTTGAATTGGTGTTTCAGGACTGTTGGGGTATAGTCCCAGCAGTGGAATTGCCAGGTCAACAGGCAGTTCCATTTTTAGTTTTCTGAGGAAATTCCATACTGTTTTCCTCAGTGGCTGCACCAGTCTTCATTCCCACCAACAGTGCACTAAGACTCCCTTTTCTCCAGAACCTCTCCAGCACTTGTTGTTTGTTGATTTGTGTATAACGGCCATTCTGAGCAGTGTGAAGTGGTATCATTGTGGTTTTAATTTGCATGTCTCTGATGGCTAGTGATGCTTAGTATCTTTTCATATGTCTCTGGGCCCTCTGTATGTCCTTCTTGGAGAAGTATCTGTTCGGGTCCTTTGCTCACTTTTTAATTGGGTTGTTTGTCTTCTGGGGTGGAGTTGTGTGAGTTGTTTATATATTATGCAGATTGAACCCTTGTCCGAGGTATTTTTGGCAAATACATTTTCCTATATGGTTGGTTCTCTTTTCATTTTAATGTTGTTTTCTTTTGCTGTGCAGAAGCTTTTTATTTTGATGATGTCCCATTTGTTTATTCTTTCCTTTATGTCCCTTGTTTTAGGGGACATATAGGTGAAAATATTGCTGTGTGGAATATCTGAGATTTTCCTGACTATGTTCTCTGCTTTCATGGTGTCACTACTTATATGTAAGTCTTTTATCCATCTTGAGTTAATTTTTGTGTATGGCGTAAGTTGGTGGTCAAGTTTCCTTTTCTTCATGTAGCTGTCCAGACCTCCCAACACCATTTGTTGAAGAGGCTATTTTTACTCCATTTTACCTATCTCAGTCCTTTATATTTGAAGATAAAGATGTTAAGTCCATCAATTTTTTATTGTAAATTATGTCTTTGTAAATATATCTTTGGGTATAGCTTCTTACGTATAGTTATATCAGTAGGATAAATTCCTAGAAGTGCAAACTGATGGGTCAGAATGTGTGGGATATCCAAATCATCTGATATGTTGCCAGTATGTTCTACAGAAGAGTTAGATCAGTGTGTGCTAGTAGCACCTGCCTCTCCAATCTTCTGTAACAAAGGGCATTTTTATTTTACCATGATAATTTGATAGGCAAAAAAAAAAAAAAAAATTACATTAAAAATATTTTAATTTGTCTGATTAAAAGTTGAACTTTTTAAAAATTGACTGGAAAGAGAGAAAGAAATATCAGTTTCTTATTCCACTTATTTATGCATTCACACCCTGACCCAGGATGGAACCCACAACTTTGGTGTATCAGGATGCTCTAACAAACTGAGCTACCCAGCCAGGGCCAAAAGTTGAACTTTTAAAACATCCTTATTGGTTAGTTGTAATTGTTTAAAATTACTTGTTGATTTCCTTTTAATCTTTTTTTACATTGGTGTTTTTTTTTTTTTAAGTGCATTTTATTGATTATGCTGTTCCAATTGTCCCATTATTTTTCCCTTTGCCCCTCTCTGCCCAGTACTCCTCTTCCCTCCAGCACTCCCTCCCTGCCTTAGTTCATGTCCATGGGTCATGTGTGTAAGTACTTTGGCTTCTCCCTTTCCTCTACTATTCTTAAACTCCCCCTGTCTATTTTGTTCCTACCAACAATGCCTTTTTGATCCCTGCACCATTTCCCCTTTTCTCCCCCTCCCCATCCAGCTGATAACCCTCCAAGTGATCCCTGTAACTATGATTCTGTTCCTGTTCTAGTTGTTTGCTTAGTTTGTTTTTGTTTTTATTTTTTAGATTCAGTTGTTGGTAGTTGTGAGTTTGTTGTTATTTTAATGTTCATAGTTTTGATCTTCTTCTTTTTGTTAAATAAGTCCCTTTAACATTTCACGTAATAATGGCTTGGTGATGATGAATTCCATTAACTTTACCTTGTGTGGAAGCACTTTATTGGACTTTCCATTCTGATAGCTTTGCTGGAGAAAGTAATCTTGGTTGTAGGTCCTTGCTTTTCACCACTTTGAATACTTCTTTCCAGCCCCTTCTTGCCTGCAAGGATTCTTTTTAGAAATCAGTTGACAGTCTTTATGGGCACTCCTTTGTAGGTAACTCTGTTATCTCTTGCTTCTTGTAATATTCTCTCTGTATCTTTAACCCTTTTCATTTTGATTATGATGTTTCTTGCTGTGGTCCTCTTTGAGTCCAACTTGTTTGGGATTCTCTGTGCTTCCTGGGCTTGCATGTCTATTTCCTTCACTAAATTGGGGAAGTTTTCTTTCATTATTTTTTCAAATAGATTTCCAATTTCTTGCTCTTTCTCTTCTCCTTCTGGCACCTATTGCTGTGAATGTTGGATCTTTTGGAGTAGTCCCAGAAGCTACTTAACCTACTACTTCTAAAGTAGGTTATCTTCCTTTTGCAGTTGAGGAACTTGAGATTCAGAAAGGTTGAGTGATTTGTCCCAGATTACAGCTAGTGATAGTATTAGGATTGGATTCATTTTTTGTCTTGACTTCAAACCCTGTGTGGTTTTCCTTAAACTACACTTTTCCTGGTACCTAGTTGTTACATACACTAATTTATGCCAGGTAATTTTCTAATCATTCTTTTTTTCTAGTATTACTCCAGTGGCCTTTGAATATTATTTGAAATGGAGATTAATAACTTAATTACTAACAGCATCCACTCTCAAATGAGTAGTGTGTTCACCATTTTGCAGTGTTTCTCAAGAATAAAGCATCTCCATAGCATAAGAGAAAATTTTCCAAGCCTCTATTTTTAGACATAATATTAGACTTGATGCACACCAAGGTCTTTTATCATTTATTATTTTAACTTACTGCTTCCTTAGCATATTCTATAATACTGTGCTTTTAGTTGCTTTTCCCCATATTAAAAACCAGGCACTTGCTTCTAATCCTTTCTTTTAAAGATAAGGCATGTATAAGCAAATGGAAGAAATGGGTAAAAAAACTAATTAATGTACTAAATTTCTTTTTAACAGAACTTTACAGAGCAGTATGGCAAAGCTTCTCTCAGATCTTAGTATGGACACTGCTCGTTGCAAGCCTGGAAATAATCTTACCAAATCACTTCTGAATGTTTATGAAAAACAACCTCAACATGACCCAATCCCTGCTCAAATTTCCATAATGAGCTACCTAAATAAGTTAGAAACAGATCCCACTTTTCCTCATTCAGAGCCACTTTCTGAAATTAACAATGAGGAAACCATAGTGCCAGACAGGCCCTATGAAAGTGTTCTGCCTTCCAAAGGCCCGCCACATGGTGACACTAGGAACATGGAGGAAGCATGGGCCCCTGGAATCATTTCTGCCCTTTCAAAACAGGTTTCTGATGAGGAGAGCAAAATTACAACTTTAATAGAAGGTGATTGTAATTTGGATCATACAATTTATATTCCATTTGCCAGAAGTACTTCTAAAAGGAAATCACCGCTATCTAAGAGATTATCCCCCCAGCCACAGATCAGTGTAACTGCACCACTGCTGCTCAGCAACAGTGGGCCTGTCTCAGAAAAAGAAAATAGATCATGTGCACCCGGAGTTTGTTCTTCTTCCAAAAAGGAAGCAGAAGAGGCACGTGAGAAACTTTCCACAACAGCTGAAATGGAGGACAAGCGGCTCCTCAAGAAAATAAAGGAAGCCATCTGCAAGATCTCTGCTGCCACTGAGGGGCCACAGGAACCGGCTACATGTCACGGCCCCTCCACTTGTCAGAGCAGCAGCTTTCAGGTGAAAAGTACTACTGTCTCTGATGGTAGCTTTTTAAATTCTGACCTGACATCTGACTGGAGCATCTCTTCTGTTTCAACATTCACTTCTCGTGATGAACAAGACTTCCGGAATGGCCTTGCAGCACTGGATGCCAACATTGCTAGGCTCCAGGAATCCTTAGGGTCTGGTGTTCTAGAGAAGTGAACTCAGGAGAGGAAATGGAGTATCTCTTTTTAAGAGTAGAACTTGGGTACATTGAATACATATTTTAAATTTTTGTATAGAGAAATGATGTTTTATATTATGTGCGAAAACATAAATTTAATAATAAATTTATTATTGGAATATATTGACACTGTGGAGCTTATAAAAACAGGTCATCTTAAATTTACATTTCCTAAGAGAAGAAAGTTGTAGATAACTAGGGAAATATTATAAATAATATCTTATTTTAGTACTTAGCAATTTCAGTTCTTTTATTACCCTGCTGGGCAAAGGGTGCAGGTTGGAAGAAGTCTCTAAAGGCTAATTAGAAGGGAGTCCCTGGGTACAATTTACTATATTCAAACCAGAGCTTCTCTTTTAGGATTCCTTTCTGTTTTTTTAATAGCATTCTGTTTTTTATATGGGATTCTCTGTGCTGTAGGCTAGTGTTTTGGGTGAGACATATGAACATTTAAGACGGAAAGTACTCCACCTCTTAAAAAAAATGAAATGGTCCACTAAAATATAGGTAACATCCTAAGCTAGTTTATGGTTTCTTAAAACTGTGGCACTTCTGTTTATTTTTATCCTGAATTTATATTTAAGGTCATATGGCATAGAGACCTAAGAGTTCAGTTACATTTCAAGGTGGAATATGACCCTAACAAAATGGAAGAGACATTGCATTTCACAGAAGTTTAGAGAAGGAAAAAGCCAAAAAGTGGTAGGGCAGGACCTAGAAGAGAAGAAACTTCATTTGTATCTTAAAGAATGGATAGGCTTTGAATAATCCTGTGAGTGTCCTCAAAATGTTTACCCCATAAACAGTATCGCAAAATGTGGGGGCTGGTTGAGTGGTATATTAAGAGGATGGTTAAGTACGCTAACCTGACTAAAATAAGAAATCAAGATTATATGATAATGGCAATAGTAATAGATGATAACACATTAAGAAGAGTTGGGGTCAAATTGTAGAATATTAAAAGCTCCAGGCCGAGGTGTAATTATTAAACATGATGTCACTGATGTTTGGGTATTTTTGGTTGTGGTGGCGTTTTTTTATTTTTTATTTTTAATTGAGGACCACCAGGTGAAATTGCGTGTTCTTAAAATTGCATAGTGATGGTAAATAGGAAGGATTCAAAGAGAGAGAGAAAATGGAGACCACTTAGAAAGCTGTTACAGTAGTCCATACATAAGTTAATAAGCCTTAGGCAATAAAAAAGAGACAAATTGAAAAATTTTTATAGGCTTGGTGATTTACTAGAAAATGAAAGAGATGGGGAAATCAAAGGTGATTCCAGTGTTTTCAATTTGGTCACTTGGAGTCAAACTGAGCAAACGTCTAAAATGAAAAATCAAGTTCTTAGTCAAGTTCCAAGTTAACAAATTCCAAGTTTAGTCTTGGTAACAGTGCTGTAACTGGGGAGCGGGATAAGGAGAGAAAGAGTGCCCTTTCAGTAGCCCTGTCTCGATCCTCACACCAGGAGTCAATGTAAATTACCTCATCTTAGTCTCAGGGGTCAATCTAGCCCCAATCGCAGCCCTCTCACGTTAGTCCCAGAGTGAGAGAAGTACATGTGCAGCATCCCCTAACCTCTGCCAGGGTGATTCAGTGTCTCCTGGTCGACACTGGGTGTAGAATGGAAAAGAACCATCTTTCAGCATTTTGTCACTATTCTACTGTCCTTGCATCTGATCTGTGGTGGTAGTACCGAAACTTTACAACAAATTCAGTATTTGTGAATACCATTGAAGATGAAAGAAGCCGATTCTATTTCACTAAGGGTAGAAAGATCCCAGGGGCAGGGCTAAAGAAACTAGAGAAGTTACTTGGTACACATTCTTCCCTGATTCCAACCCCCTTGCAGTTTAGCAAATCTTCCAGAAATCTTTACTTTTCACTAATGGTGGCATTTGTGTAAAGTGCTGCAAAAGTTAACAAGGTCTGCTTAAACTGCATGGAAGGCAGAGCAGAATTGCAAGGCCTAGTTAGATAGACAGGGCGTGCAGCCAAATAACATCTTACGAAGTATGTATCTAGTGCTCACATTGTGGCGGCCATCTCTTCAGCTAAAGACTCATTCAGTGAATGAGTTGAGTGAAAGCTCTAGTACATGCCAGGTCCTAGTCTGGGCTCGGAGAATACAATGAGCGAGACAGATAATCTCTACCCTTAACGAGCTGACAGTACAGCAGGATATAAGAAAAGGAGCATGTAATAAGTATGGTGAAGGGAAACAGGGTTAGAGGACAAAGAATGACAAAAGTGGCCTAAGTTTTAATTACTAGGATAAGAGGCTGTTTCTCAAAAATTAAGTTTAGAAGTTTAGAATTTAAGCATCCCAATAGATAAACATAGATTTGATTTGCCAGCTAACAATCATTTTTCAAACCTTTTAATTCTAAATTCTCTTCTGCTCAGAATTGCTTAAACAAATGAGTTCTATAACTGTCACACCTCACTGTTTTAGTATACCAATTGTAGAGTACTGGGTACCATTTTATTTAAAGCATTTGGCCTAAGTAGGACCTCCCAAAGAATTGTTAGAAGAGAAAACTATACTTGCACAAAAATAAAAAAGAAAAGAAATGGTAAGATCTTGTGTACCTCTGAAGGGCTTGGCTTACAAGTTGCATTTTCAAAAGGACTATAGAAGTCATCTATCTCATACTTAAAGAAGGAATCGGTTCTACATTGATACCTACTACCGGTAAGATGCCAAGTGCATCGTTTATGTTCCTTTTGCCTGGACCACTCTTTTGCCCAGCTTCCTCCTAACAAATTCTTGCTCATTCTTCAAACCCCTGGTACTACTACTGTACCTTGTATATACCTCTACTGATGCAGGTATCAGTTTATTTCTCAACCTTCGTACCCTTTATGCTTCTTAAGGGCAGGGACCAGTATTTATTCATCTTTAACACCCACTATGACTCTTGGTGTCTATCATATAACAGGCAGTTAATGACTTGTTGGACCTAACTAAATCCCTGACAAATGGTCTCCTAGGCTTCACTTGATTTTCTCCTGATGTTGGTAAATGCATGCAACAGCTTCTTTTATAGCTTTTGTACACACATCTAAACTAGCATTAGCCACCCTGTACCTTTTATTCTTTATTCCTATTACTTCTGAAACAAAATTCACTTTCATTTAGCACAGTCACACACTATTGCATATTATGAGGAGAAGCCACAGATTGTTAAATATTTAGGACAAGACATAGGGCAGAAAGATTTTTAACTATGTCACTAGTGCAAGGATAATCTATCCCACCAGCCTATCTCACTAATTTGTGGGAGGGATAAATGTAGGCAAAGATTCGAAAACTGGAAGACAATGAACAATCTGACTTAAGACAGCATTTAAAGAGCCCCTAGCATCCTGCTTGTCCTTGTTTGATGTCCTCCAGTTTTTAGTGTCTTAAAATTTATATCCAGCAATGGGCATTGAGCTCCAGACGTCATGTGATGTTATCAAGCAGAATACTGCTAGTTTATAATCTGGACAAAGATGAATTGGCTGATGATCTATGATATTCAGATCATATTCAGCCTGTAGTTTTCAGATATTCACATTGTCATTCTCAGTGTCGAGTGGCATCATGTTAGGACAGCTTGGGGGCCCAGGTCCTGTCCAGCTAGAAATCAGCAGTTTCTCTAAGACAAGTTCTGACCAAACAAGTGGACTCAAGTATCCTGAAAGGAAGAGCTCATGTTTACTACAAACTGGAAGTGTTCTTGAAGCCATATCTTAAAGGCCATAAAGAAGGGTGAAAAGAACTAGACTGGGCCTGGGCCAATGTGGCTCAGTTGGTCGGAGCACTGTCCTGTAGCACCAAATGGTTGTGGGTTTGATTCCCATCAGGGCACATACCTAGGTTGTGGGTTCAATCCCCAGTTCAGGCACATATGGGATGCAACCATTTGATGTTTTTCTCTCATATTGATGCTTCTCTCTCTCTTCCTCTCTCCCCCTCTCTCTAAAAACAATGAAAAAAAAGTCCTCAGGTGAGGATAAAAAACAAAAAACAAAAAAACACCTAGACTGGGAATCAGGAGACCTGGTCCTGTTTTTCTATATGAACCTTGTTTTCCAGTTATAAAATGTGAGGATTTGACTAAAAGTTCTCTAATCACTCTATGATTCAACAATATTTAATCATACATTCTAGCGTTTTGACAGGACATGTTTTTAAATAGTCAACCATGAATGCTCTACTCAGGATATTTAGAACTCTATAGGAAGTAGACACACCATTTCTCCAATCACTGGGATGGCCCTGCCAACTCCAGAGAAGATTTAAAGAAAGAAGGTCATTATTTGTCATAAATGACTAAGAAAAACTGACATTCCCGGTGTCTATTAACAATTCCAACTATCTCTGGACTAATTTTTGAACACCACCATATCTATTAGCCTTCCCTACTTAGAAGATTGAAATACTCCTGGTATATAAACATCATGGGTAATTTTTGCTTTATATTTTATAGACATTGACTTATAGCTAAAAGGGAGCTTGTGATCACCTAGTTCAATCTCATTTTTAGGAACAAACCAAAAAATATTAGACACTTGCTCAAGGACACACAGCTAACACCTTGAACCAGGTAGTGAGTCTCAGTCTGTCATGCTTTCTTCCCTATGTTGTCTTCCCACCATCAGCTAAATCTCATCACTATTTAGAACCCTGGGGACCAAATCTGTCACTAGTATCTAGTTGCATGCATTTCTCCCTCGACTAGCATGGTCTAAGAATAAGGAGTTTCCTCTGGGATCTGTGAGAAATAAGTGAAAATGCTTTGAGAATAATTAACGTTAAGTAGATGCTAATTGTCACTAATTATGCATAAGTGATCTACATGCATACGTATGTGCACGTACTAGACACTTAAGGTGTTACTTTTGCTTTATGAGAGGCACACAATGTTCTTAAAGTCTGTTTAGCATGTGACATAATGCTAGTAAAACAGTTTTCCCTCCTGTCAGTTGGCCAATTCCATTTAAGTCACTATTTATACTTATTTTTAAAGTAGATAAAGAAGTTACATGAGTTTTTTTCCCCCATTAACACTGGCATCCACAGTGAGTTCTGACATTTCCAGGAAGCCAGCACCATCTTTGATCAGCCTGAAGGGTAACATGGCTCACATCTCCATGGAGATCTCCAGGAGACATGCAGAGCTATCACACACTATCCAGGAGGAAAACCTGGTCCCCTTTGGAGCTGGAGACTTATACATTTGTTGGAATCTGTAACAAGGAATGTTGCCCACTGCTCAGTAGGGAACACACAGCCAAGGCATGTATTTTCACCCCATCATCCTTTCCAGATTATTCTGTGCTTGGCTGTGAGCTCTAGGACCAGAATGGGGTAGCAGAGAAGAATCAAGTATTTTAAAAGTAAGCAGCTTTAAAACAAGCAAAACAGACCCTCCTGAAGAGATGAAATGAGTAAAGAAAAAATAAAATTTGATGGAACTGGAGAGTAGTATGTAAACTAAGTGAAATAAGCCAGGTGGTGAGGGACAAATACCGTATGAGCTCACCTTTAACCAGAACATAATCAACAACAACAAAAAAAAAGCAAATGAAATATAACCAGAGTCATTGAAAATAAGAACAATCTAACAATAGAGGGGAGGGGGTAGGGGACAGAGGGGAGAAGTGTTTTTCAGGAAACGACTATGAAGGACACATGGACAAAACCAAGGGGGAGGGTGGAAGCAAGGGAAGGAGGTGGGGAGAAAATACAACTGTAATTAAACAACAGTAAAATAATTGAAAAAATAAAATTTGAAACGCAGACCCTCAAAGAGAAATTTTTTTTGTACAATCAATACTATCAGACTCAACTGTCTTAGGATATGAAGATAAATTGGTGTAACATAAGACAGAAACTAGAAAAAGTCAAAAAAGAGACTTCCGACCAAGATGGAGACATAGGTACATACACTGTGCTTCCTCACACAACCAAAAGAAGGACAGCAGCAAATTTAAAAACAAAAATAAAACCAGAACTGACAGAAAATCAAAGTGTATGAAAGTCTGACAACCAAGGACTTAAAGAAGAAACATTCATCCAGACCAGTAGGAAGGGCCCAGATGAGCAGCCAGGGTGGAGAGCACTCACAGAAAGGTGGCAGCTGGAGGACCAGGGCAGGTGGTCCCACATTTGTGTGCAGATAAACTGGGAGGAGCAACTGGGGAGCAAGACAGATTGCGCAACCCAGGGTTCCAGCACAGGGAAATAAACCTCAAAACCTCTGGCTGAAAAAACCTGTGGGGGTTGCGGTGATGGAAGAAATTACCA
This sequence comes from Glossophaga mutica, assembly GCA_039655065.1. Classification (NCBI taxonomy): domain Eukaryota; kingdom Metazoa; phylum Chordata; class Mammalia; order Chiroptera; family Phyllostomidae; genus Glossophaga; species Glossophaga mutica. Next base: position 120,140,093 of record CM077304.1, on the reverse strand, counting down.
GCCTCATAGAAGAGTTTGTTGGAGAGACCCACAGTGTCCTAGAATGTACACAAACCCACCCACCAGGGAATCAGCACCAGAAGGGCCAAATTTGCTGGCAGGTAGCGGGTGAAGTGACTGAAAGCCTGCCGAGAGCCGAGCCAGCAGCATTGTTCTCTCTTAGATTCCTCACCCACATGCAGTGCCACAATGCAGTAACGTGCGTTGCCCTGCCCTGGTGAATACCTAAGTCTCCGCCCCATACAACATAACAGTTGTGCAAAGACCAAAATTAATAATAATAATAATAATAATAATAATAATAATTAATAATAAAACAAAAAAACAAATGAAAAAAACGATCAAAGTTCCAATCAAAATACAACTAAGTGATGAAGAGATAGACAACCTATCAGATGCACAGTTCAAAGCAATGGTAATCAGGATGCTCACAGAAATGGTTGAGTATGGTCACAAAAATAGAGGAAAAAGTGAAGGCTATGAAAAGTGAAATAAAGGGAAATGTGTAGAGAACCAACAGTGACAGAAAGGAAACCAGGACTCAAATGAATGGTTTGGAGCAGAAGGAAGAAATAAACGTTCAACCAGAACAGAATGAAGAAATAAGAATTTTAAAAAACGAGGGCAGGCTTAGGAACTTCCAGGACGACTTTAAACATTCCAACATCAGAATCAGGGGTGCCAGAAGGAGAAGAAGAGTAAGAAATTGAAAAGTTATTTGAAAAAATAATGAAGGAGAACTTCCCCAATCTGGTAAAGGAAATAGACTTCCAGGAAGTCCAGGAAGCTCAGAGAGTCCCAAAAAAGTTGGACCCAAGGAGAAACACAGCAAGGCACATCATCATTACATTAGCCAAGAAGGCACATCATCATTACATTAGCCAAGACTAAAGATAAGGAGAGAATCTTAAAAGCAAGAGAAAAGGAGATAGCTACCTACAAAGGAGTTCCCATAAGGCTATCAGCTGATTTCTCAAAAGAAACCTTGCAGGCAAAAAGAGGCTGGAAAGAAGTATTTGAAGTCATGAAAGGCAAGGACTTACATTCCAGATTATTCTATCCAGCAAAGCTATCATTTAGAAGGGAAGGGCAGGTAAAGTGCTTCCCAGATAAGGACAAGTTAAAGTTCATCATCATCATCAAGCCCTTATTATATGAAATGTTAAAAGGACTTATCTAAGAAAAAGAAGATCAAAACTATGAAGAGTAAAATGACAACAAACTCACAACTATTAAAAACAACATAAAAAACCCAACTACAAGTAGCAATAAATGCTCTCAAGCAAACAAGAAATAAATGAGTAGAGAATGAAAAGGAATAAACCTAGTTAGGATGGGAACCACTGACCTCCTCACCTTCCATCTTGGCCTCCTATCTCCCTCTCATCCTCTGTACACCCACCATTTATTCACAATGGGATCAAAACAATCTTTTCCAAAACTACACTGGTGGAGGGGAACACTTTTCTGACATGCGTGTTCTGTTGGGTGCTCATATTTTTCTTATTTCAAATATTAAGAAAAGTAAGCCTTTGTCATATCATGCAATAAAAAAAAAGTTCCCTGTTTTGTTGATACATTTTGAATGTATTTATAATTTTGCTGTGCAGAAAATTTAAAAAAAATTCCAGGATCTATTTTATCAATCTTTCCTTTGTGGCATCTGAGTTTTCATCAGGCTTAGGAAAAGTGTCCAAAATACAAAAAATAATAATAAGGTCTCATCTTTTCCTTTAGTATAATTAGTTTGTTTCCTTTCACTTCAAGCCCTGTGATCCATAAGAACAATATGGCTATATCTGTCAAAACTGCAACTGTATACCCAATGACTCATCAGTTCTACTGTTATAATCTGTAAAAATGCTCACACATGTGCACAAAGACATATATGCAAGATTTTCACTGTAGCATTTTGCATTGGGAAAATGGGGAAAGTATCTCAATATGTATCAACAGAGGAGTTTAAATACATTATGATATAATCACATAAGCAGAATATCCAAGTAGTTCTTAAGACAGAAAGAAACATATTTATGTATTTTGCTAGAGAAAGACACCACAACATGTTAAGTGAGAATAATGCAAGCTGCAGAAGAACAGACACTGTACAAATCTCATTCCTAAAACAGGAAAGTGCTTACGTAGTTCTAATATTGCCTGTTTTCATCTTAGGTGCTCAGTAACTGTGTGTGAAGTAAATTAATTATACATTAACAGAGGATAAGTGAAAGGAAATGCACTCTTTATAAAAGAAATAGGGATACATTATTGGGAAGTAACATCATGGATTTTTAATTTTTGTTTCTGCATTATTTTAAATTTTAATAAATACTATTCCTATTTTTTAAAATTTTGACTAAAATGGAAGTCCACTTAAGACAAAGTAATTACGAAAGCTCAATTCTTGATCAATATTTCCAAAACCACAAAGAATTTCACATCGGCTCTTACAGTTCTTTTACCTACATTCGACGTTGCATTCCTGAGAACCAGATGCCTTCTTAGTTTTTCCTTGTTCTCTAAGCTGCTGGTTCAAAATTCTCAACTGCCTAAAAATAATGAAGAAATATAAATATGAAGGCAAGAATCCCAAGCTCATTTAACGGTGTACATTTGACAGTCTATTATAAGAGACAACACAAATGCTGGCACCCAGGAAGAGAGCAGAAGCCCAGCTCGTCCCCAAAGTAAGACCAAAAAACCAAATGAACAAAACCACACTATCACTATTATTTATAGGCCTGAGATTACAAGGTTAACTTCTCTGATTTTTCCTCTTCCCTTTTTCAGTCTCTTATCTTTTCAGTGATTTCCTTATTATTCCTCTTTCATTTCCTATCTCTTCTGTCTTCCCTGTCTTTTCATTACTGTAGTAATGACCTGGTTTTTAAAAGATCTGTCGTAACTATGAACTAGAATACCTACAGGGACTGACTGCTATCAGGCATCTATCTGCTTGGTTTGCTGCACACTGGAAAAACTGGGAAACAAACCTCTGCTCCTGATAATTTCTTTATCGAATGGAAAAGTTAATGGCCTGTTTAAGTAAAGACAATGCTAATAGGCAGCAACTTTCCCTACAAATGAACTTCACAATATAGAGCTGCCTCACAAATATGAACACACAAAAGGAACCACAAATGTTTCCTTTCCTTCTAAGAAGTTAACACTAAGTAAAGGTTATCTCTAGTATCTTTCCAGAACTATTTATTTTTGTTAATGAATCTGAAGTATCAATTTTGTTACTGAATCACATCATTTACATGGATTAACTCCAGATGGATTAAAGAACTAAACATAAAATATACAAGCAAAACCATCTATACAAGTTTTAGGTGGAAATCTACATAATCCTGAAGTGGGGGAGGTATTCCAAAGCAAGACTCAAAATCTAGCAACTATCAAGGGAAAGAATGTAGGATTTCACTATATCAAAATTTGAAACTTGTTCTAGAATTAACAGTCTGGAAGAAAATACCTTCCACATATATAACAAAGAAAGGTCCGTACATTTAAACAGATCCTACAAATCAGTAAGAAAGGCAGTAAAAAGTGACCAAGGATAAGAATGGACAATTCACACAAGATACAGAAACAGCCAGTAAGCATGTGAAAAATGCTCAGCCTCACTTGTGTGAATAAATGCTAGTTTAAGACGAGGGATTTTATGGCCAGAGGAATGGTAAAAACAAACGGAAATAACAATACTTGTTGGTGAGGGAAATGTGGTATATGGCAACGAATTATCTCAGCTGGTGGGAGTCAACTGGTATAATAAGCATTTCAGATGGCAATTTGGCAGTATCCAGCCAAATGTAAAACTGCTTCATAACCTTCAACAAAATAATTCTAACCAAATAGCTGTATATACGCAAAACGTCTACAATCTTGTGACATACAAGGATGTTCACAACAGCAATATTTAATAATGAGAAGTTGGAAACAACTTAAAATGCTACAGTATTATGGTACATCCATGCTAAGAAATACTAACACACATATTTAAAAAAAAGAGACAGCCATATGTACTGACATGGAAAGATCTCCAAGTTACATTAGGACATGAAAAAACCAAACCAAACCAATCTACAGCAGCGGCCCCTAACCTCCCTCCTCTCCACCAACCAACTGATCACGGACACCATCGCGTTTCTGCCTGAGCTCCACCTCCTATCCCCCCCACCGCCACCCTGGTTGGTGGAAAAATTATCTTCCGTGAAACCAGTAGTCCCTGGTGCCAAAAAGGCGGGGGACCGCTGATCTACAGAACAGCATAATATAATTTCACCCTAGGTGAAATTATAATTTATCCTTAACAGAATTCTGCTTTTCAAAGTTTCCCCTTTACAACAAAGACGCGAGATCTAGAAAAGGCAGCGCAGAATGGTAATCCGTAACTGCAGAGGGAACACTTGTGATATTTTCCAGAAAAACAGCAGGCACTGAGTGAGGCCCTTTTATACACCAAGTATGTGACGGAAGCTTTGCCTGACAATCTTGTTGTACATCCCTGGTCGGATTTTTCTCTCCTCTTCCACAACATAGCCAATCTAAACTTTTCATCCCTCATTATAAACCTCTCATCCCTACCCTCCTCTTCTCAGTAGGATGCTTTCCCATTTTCACCAAGAATAACATGGTTTTAGCCCCAAAATCTGTTATCTTTCTGTACCAGTTTATCCACATGTGCACCAATCCTGGCTTCTTTCTTCTAGTTTCAGAGAAAGGGAGCCTCTTCAACTCCCTGGCTCCCATCTCCTCCTACCTACGCCCTAAAGCACAGGTGGCAAACACAAGGCCCGCGGGCCAAACCCCGCCCACACCTTGTTTCTACCTTGTCCCTGCCCGGCGGCCGCGCGGAGCTCCTTGCCCCTAGTTAAGGAGTAGTTACATTTATACAGCCCTAAAACTACATTTGGCCCCTCGAAGGCAACCACGAGGCTGAAGTGGCCCCCGATGAAAATGAGTTTGACACCCCTGCCCTGAAGGACTGCTCTTGTTCCATTCCCTTTATCTTCTCCACCTGCAGCTTCTCCCGCTTTACTGGCTCATGTGCCTGAGCTAAGACATAAAATAAACTGCTCTCGTATTTAAGAAAACGTTTCCTCCAACCTAACTGTAACTACTCTTCTTCACTCTCATTCTCAGCATTCAAGGTCAGGCTTTTAAAAAAATGACACATGATTTTAAAAAAGTAAGTAACAAAACAGAATTGTGAAAGAATAGTTACATATGCTTTTTAAAAATATTAGAAATTATATTTAAGTATGCTTGATTTTAACAAGAAAAAGTAGTGACATTTAGGCAAATATTTCTTTTTAGTTCATCCGCTCTTTGTAAATATATCTTCATTGAGATAAAACTGATATACAATAAACTACAATTTTAATATGCATAATTTGATAAGCTTTGACATACGATATGTGAAGCCATCACCACGATTGGTTCTCGCCTCTTAAAATGCCTTCATGCCCCACTTCACAACATCCTTTCCAATCACTGATTTATAGATTACTTTGCGTTTTCTAGGATGTTATGTTATTCCTTTATGCAATATACACTTATATTATAAATGGAATCATACAGTATATATACTTTTAGCAGCCTGGGAACTTCCACTCAGCATAATGATCTTGAGATTTATCCATGCTCCTGCATGTAACAATAGTTCCTGTCTTTTCATTGTTGAGTGAAATTCTACTGTGTGGTACTGACAAACATCTGCCTTGTTTCCTATGGACATTCAATACAAGTACACAGCTTTCACTTCTGAGTAAAACCCTAGGAGTGGAAAGACTGCATCATAGGGTACCATTAATTTCTAAGAAGCTGAGAACTGTTTTCCAAAGTAATTGTACCATTTTACATTTCCACCGGTAAATTATTAAAGTTTCAGTTTCTCCACATTCCCACTAACATGTGGTATAGTCTTTTAACTTTTAACCATTCTAATGGGAATATAGTGGTGTCTCATTGTGGTTTTAATTTGCATTTTCCTAATGAGTAATGGCGATGAGCATATTTTCATGGGCTTATTTGATATCCATATATGTTCTTTTCTATAGAATCTATTCAAATATTTTGCCCATTTGATTGAGCTGTAACAATTCTTTATGCATTCCAGATACAAGTCCTTCATCAGATGGATGTATTGCAAATGTTTTCTCTGTTGTTTGCCTCTCCATTCTTAGTAATAATGGCCTTTGAAAAGCAAACATTTTTAATTTTGATGAAGTACATTTGTCTTCCACTTATATTTTTTGTTATAGTTAAAAAATCTTTCTCAACCCAAGATCAGTAGGATTTTCTCCTGGTTTTTTTTCTATCAGTTCTGTAGATTTAACTTGTCTATTAAGATTTGTGATTTATTTCCAGCTAATACTTGTATAGTATGTGGTAAAAAAAATTTTTTTTAATACTATGGCTCTCTAGGAGATCCAAGATGGAGGCAGAGTAGGTGAAAGCTACACTCACCTCCCAGAACCAGATTGGAATTACCACGAAAATATAGAGCAATCAACCTGAATAACCAACTGAAGACTAGCTGAAGAGAAGTCTTGTAACTAAGGGTTTACATAAGAAGCAAGGTGAAGAGTGGTAGGAAGGGCAGAGATGCACATAGGGCTGGCCCTGCAAAGGCTGCCCCTGAAAAGCCAAGCTCACCAGCTGAGAGCAATCAGAGCCAAGAAGAGGCACCCACATAACATCTGACTATGAAAATCAGCAGGGACTCTTGTTTGTTTAAGTATATTTTATTGATTATGCTACTACAGTTGTCCCATTCTTTTTTCTCCCCTTTATCTCCCTCGGCCTAGTACCCTCATTCCCTCCAGCATTGCCCCCACTTAGTTCATGTCCATGGGTCACACATATAAGATCTTTGGCTTCTCCATTTCCTATACTATTCTTAATATCCCGCCGTCCATATTGTACCTACCAATTATGCTTCTTACTCCCAGCACCTTTCCCCTCACTCTCCCCCCGCACCCCATCTGCACTGATAACCCTACATGTGATCTCCATTTCTCTGATTCGGTTCCTGTTCTAGCTATTTGCTTCATTTGTTTTCATTTTTGTTTAGGTTCAGTTGTTAATAACTGAGTGTGTTCTCATTTTACTGGTCACATTTTTTATCTTCTTTTTCTTAGATAAATCCCTTTAACATTTCATATAATAAGGGCTTGGTGATGATGGACTCCTTTAACTTGACCTCATCTGGGAAGCACTTTATCTGTCCCTCAATTCTAAATGATAGCTTTGCTGGATAGAGTAATCTAGGTTGTAGGTCCTTGCTTTTCATGATTTTGCATACTTCTTTCCAGTCCCTTCTCGCCTGTGAGCTTTCTTTTGAGAAATCAGCTGACAGTCTTATGGGAACTCCTCTGTAGGTAACTCTTCTTTTCTCTTGCTGCTTTTAAGATTCTCTTATCTTTAATCTTGGGTAATTTACTTACGACATGTCTCACTGTGTGCCTCTGGGACCCTCTGAGCTTCCTGGATTGTATGTCCTTCTCCTTTGCCAGATTGGAAAAGTTTTCCTTCATTATTTTTTCAATAATCAGCAGGGATTCTGTCTGCCAGGGAGAGGCAACAGTCTGCTAGACAAACACAGGAGCCCACTTAAAGGGCCAACACACAAAATCTCATTCACAGCCACTTACCCTAGGATCCAGTGGGATGGGGGAGGGCGGAGCGGACTAGAGTTGTGTGAGGTGTTTGTGTCTCTGAGGAAAGAGCTGCAGGGACAGCCACCAGGGTTCCTGGGCTGAGTCATATACTGCTGACACGGTCTTTCCTAGGGGGAACACTCCCTTCCATATGGCATCAGCCTGGGGGAATGCAATAGCCCCACCCTTTGGAACCCTGTCACCCACCCCTGCAGAGCTTGTGCTCTGCTGAGGGGTCAGCTGCCTGGGCCAGGGTGTCATAGTGTGGGAAAACTCAGGGGGTGTCAGTGACTGACTGGTGTGGCTTTGGGGCTGAAGCCATGCATCCCACGTTCCCGTGAATCTGACTGGCACCTCCCCGTCCTGGGAGATCTGCTAGCCCCATTCTCCAGGCTCCAGGTGGCCTCACCCTCTTGATTCCCGGCGGCTCTACACTGCCAAGGTCTGGGCACAATCTGGGACAGACTGAGTTCTGTGGCTCTGGGGTGGGGGCCGTTCCCCCCACATTCCCCAAGCCTGACTGGCATCTCTCCCTCATGGAAGATCTACTACCCCTACCCTCCCAACTCTCAGTGGCCCTACTTCGCTGAGATTGACCTCCTGGAAGAATCTGGGTCAGATTAAATTGTGTGGCTGTAGGACGGGGCCATGTTTCCCTCACATGGCCACTGGTGCAGAGCCCTCCCTTCATACAGCCAAATCTTGGCCTGTTTAGGCCTGGTAAACTCTGTTGGCCTCACCTTGACAATCCCCCAAGACCCTGCCCTACCACAAAGTTGTACAAGCACCCAGTATGTGATGCCTAGACTTGGTATACCCTAGGACATTTGCTGAGTGGTCTCAGATCCAGCACTGCCGTGGCACTAAGTTTGAACTTGTATCAATCTGGTGAACAGCACTCACCCCTAGCTGGTGACTCACTAAAAAACTACCTTATGCTACTTGAGTGCCTACCACCAGAGGCTCTGTCACGGCCTGAGCTTAACAGGCAGCTGGAAGGCAGAGGTACAGCATCAGGCACATTGGGACTTTAGCTGACCTGACCCTGGGCACGGTGTTGGTAAAAGCCAGCCTTGATGTGCAGTGTGGTTCTTCCTGTGCAAACCCAGGCCCAGTAGAGGCAGCCATTAACTGTGAATCACTTTGTAGCTCCAAACAGGTAGGCCAGGGCCAGTCATAGGAAGCGTGTGACATTGGCCTACACCAGAGACCCTCCCAAGATACCCACAATCAACATACACAGTGACCAGCTTCAGACACGTTGGAGCAGGATCTAATTAGCTTCACAAGAGGCATTATCCAAAGGCAGATCTCAGCAGGCAACAGACCTTGTTGGGGCAAATTCTGCCTCACGTGATCAGCACCTGCACAGCATTTTGAACATTGTGGTTGAGGTCGACCCTCATAGTCAACAACCTGAGGGTCGACCCCATGCACAAATGGGCCAGTAGCAATCAACACTCAATTACAACAGGAGGGCCCATATAACCCACCCAAGGGACATTCCTGGAACACTCAAATCACATGACCAAGGAGACCATGCCACTGGATCCACACAGGATACCTATTACAGAAGACCACCCTACCAAGACTGGGGGTCATAGCAGATCTACCTAATAAATAGAAATGACGTAAAAGAGGCAGCCAAAATGGAAAGACAAAGAATTATGACCCAAATGGAAGGAGAACTCTCCAGGAAAAGAGCTAAGTAAAATGGAGGCAAGCAATTTGCCAGACACAGAGTTGAAAAGAATAGTTATAAGCATGCTCAAGGAACTTAGTGAAAAGTATAAGGAATTTAGTGAAAACCACACCAGCATGAAAAGTACATGGAAACCATAAAAAGGAAGCAGGGAGAAATGAAAAATACAATATCTGATGAAGAATACACTAGAAGGAATGAACAGTAAGTTGAATGAAGCTAAACATCGAATCACCGATTTGAAAGAGAACATAGCAGAAAACACCCAATTAGAGCAGCAAAATGAAAAAAATTAGAAAATAAGGATAATTTAAGGAACCTTTGGGATAACATGAAGCATAACAACATCTGCATTATAGGGGTACCAGGAGGAGAGGGAAAGAAATTGAGAACCTATCTGAAGTAACAATGACTGAAAACTTCCCTAACGTGCTCAAGGAAAAAGATGCACAAGTCCAGGAAGCACAGAGAATCCCAAACAAGATGAACCTAAAGAGGCCCACACCAAGATACATCATAAATAAAATGCCAAAGATTAAAGACAAAAAGACAGTGGTAACAGCAGCAAGAGAAAGAGTTACCTGCAAGGGCCCTGTCATAAGACTGTCCCCTGAGTTCTCAAAAGAAACATTTCAGACCAGAAGGGATTGGCATGAAATATACTCAGTGATGAAACGCAAGGACCTGCAACCAAGAGTACCCAGCAGGGCTATCACTTAAAACTGAAAGAAAAATAAAAGCTTCCCAGACAAGAAAAAGCTGGAGGAGTTCGTTATCACCAAACTAGTATTATAAGAAATGTGAAAGTGTCTTCCTGAAGAAGACGAAGAAGAAAAGAAGAAAACAGAGGAACAAAGTTAAAAGAATAAAATGACGATAAATATGTACCTACCAATAATCATTTTAAATGTAAATGTGCAAATGTTACACACAAAAGACATAGAGTAAATAAATGGATAAGAAACCAAGACCCATATATAGGCTCTCTACAAGACACCCATTGCAGAATGAAAGACACACACAGGCTAAAACTAAAGGTATGGGTAAAGACATGTCACACAAATGTTAAGGGAAAAAAAGCTGGGATAGCAATACTTCTATCTGACAAAATAGACTTTTGGAAAAAGGCTATAGTAAGAGACAAACGAGGAACTTCATAATGATAAAGGGAGCAACCCAACAAAAGGATATAACCTGTGCAAACATATATGCATCCAAGATAGGAGTACATAAATACGTAAATCACATCTTGATGGACAGAAAGGGACAGATCAAAAGAAATACATTCATAGTATTTTGCACTCCAATGATATCAATGGATAGATCTTTCAGACAGAATTATCAACAAGGAAAGAGCAGCCTTAAGTGACACGCTAGGTTGGATGGATTTAATTGATATCCTCAGAGCATTTTACTTCAGAGCAGCAAAATATACTTTTTTTCAAGGGCACACGAAACATTTTCTAAGATAGGCTACATGTTAGGACACAAAATGAGTCCCAATAAATTAAAGAAGATTGAAATCACATCAAACATCTCCAACCATAATGTCTGAAACTAGAAATCAATCACAAGAAAAACACACAAACACATAAAAGCCAAATAATATGTTACTGAACAACGAATGGGTTAACGAAGAGATCAGGCACAAAATCAAAAACTACCATTGAATATCTTTGAAACACATGAAAATGAAATCACAACAAACTCAAATCTACGGGACACAGCAAAAGAAGTCCTAAAAGGGAAATTCATAGCACTATAGGCCTACCACAAGAAACAAGAAAAATCTCAAATTAACAATTTAACTTTACACTTAAAAGAACTAGAAGAAGAACAACAAACAAATCTCAATGTAAGCTCAAGAAAAGAAATAATGAATATCAGAGCAGAAATAAACAAAATGGAATCTAAAAAATATCTTACAAAAGATCAACAAAACCAAGAGCTGGTTCTTTTAAAAGATAAACAAGACTGATAACCTTTTAACAACACTCATCAAGAAGAAAAGAGAGGACCCAAATAAATAAAATCAGGAATGAAAAAGGAGCTGTATCAACTGACACCACAGAAATACAAAGAATTGTAAGAAAATATTATGAACAACTATATGCCCATAAATTGGACATTCTGAATAAAATGGATAAATTCCTGGAAACATACAATCTTCCAAAAGTGAATCGGGAATAATCATAAAATCTGAATAGTCTAATTACAACTAATGAGATTGAAGCAGAATTCAAAAAATTCCCAGCAAACAAAAGCCTGGACTAGATAGCTTCATAAGTGAATTTTACCACACATTCATAGAAGAACTGACACCTCTCCTCAAACTATTCCAAAACTTTCAAGAGGAGGGAAGACTCTTAAGCTCATTTTACAAAGCCAGCAATATCCTAAATCCAAAACCAGATAAAGATACTAAAAAGAAAGAAAACCTTAACCCAATATCCCTGATAAACACAGATGCTAAAATGCTCAACAAAGTCTCAGCAAACCTGAGCAAGCAAGACATTAAAAAGATCATACACCATGATCAATTGGGATTTATCTCAGGGATGCAAGGTTGGTACAATATCTACAAATCAATAAACATGATACACTACATAAACAAAATGAAGAATAAAAACCACATATTTACCCTGGCTGGTGTGGCTCAAATGGATTGAGTACCAGCCTGCAAACTAACGGGTCCCTGGTTCGATTCCCAGTCAGGGCCCATACCTGGGTTGTGGGCCAGGTCCCCAGTAGGGGTCATGTGAAAGGCAACCACACACTGATGTTTCTCTCCTTCTGTTTTCCCCTCCCTCCTCCTCTGTCTAAAAAAGCAAGTAAAATCTTTTTTAAAAATCACATGATTATATCGTATCAATAGATACAGAAAAGGCATTTGATAAAACCATTACCCATTTATAATTAAAATTCTCAGCAAAGTGGGAACAGGAGGAACATACCTCAACATAATAAAGGCCCTATGTCAGAAATCCACAGCCAATATCATACTTAATGGGCAAAAACTAAAAGCATTTCCCTTCGTATCAGGACAAGACAGGGATGTTTGCTTTCACCGCCCTTATTCAATATAGTACTGGAAGTCCTAGCCACAGCAATCAGACAAGAAGAAGAAATAAAAGGCATCCAAATTATAAAGGGAGAAGTAAAACTGTCATTATTTACATAGGACATGATCCTGCACATAGAGAACCCTCTAGATTCCACCAAAAAATTACTAGAAATAATAAATGAATTCAGTAAAGTGGCAGAATACAAAATGAATTACTAGAAATAATAAATGAATTCAGTAAAGTGGCAGAATACAAAACCAGAACTATCAGAAAGGGAAACTAAGAAAACAATCCCACTGACAATTGTATCAAAAAATTAAATACCTAGGAATAAATTGAACCAAGGATGTAAAAGACCTGTACTGAGAAAATTTTGAGACACTGAAGAAAGAGATGGAAGAATAAACAAGTGCAAACATATACCATGTTCATGGACAGGAAGAACTAACATCGTGAAAATGTCCATAATACCCAAAGCAATCTATGGATTCAATGGAATTCCTACCAATATACTAATGGTGTATTTCCCAGAACTGTAACAAATATTCCAAAATTTTTTATGGAACCACAAAAAGACCCCAAATAGCCACAGCAATCTTAAAAAAGAAGGGCAATGTTAGAGGAATCATGTTACCTGATATCAAAGTATACTACAAGGCCTTAGTATCAAAACAGCATGGTACTGGCACAAAAACAGACATATGCATCAATGGAACAGAACAGAGAGCGTAGAAATAAAGCCATGCTTTTATGTTGAATTAATATTTGGCAAAGCAGTCAAGAACATACAAGGTACAGATAATCTATTCGATACACAGTGTTGGAAAATTAGACTGATACACGCAAAAAAAAAAAAAAAAAAAGAAATGAAATCCCTTTCTAACACCATACACAAGAACAAACTCAAAATGGACTAAAGACTTAAATATAAGACTCAAAACTATAAAAATCATAGAAGAAAAATAGACAGTAAAATCTTAGACATTTCTCACAGCCATATTTTTTCTGTTTCCTTGGACAATGGAAACAAAAGAAAAAATAGACAAATGGAACCATAGGAAACTAAAAAAAATTTGCACAGCAAAGGAAACCATTGATAAAATGAAAAGACAACCCACTGAATGGGAAATCATATTTGCCAATGATACATCTGATAAGAGATTAATATCCAAGATGTATAAAACTCGACACCTAAAAATACTAAACAATCCAATTGAAAAATGGGCAAAGGACCTGAATAAGCAGTTCTCCAAGGAAGACATACAGATAGATGGCTATAGACATATGAAAAAATGTTCAGTGTCACTAATCATCAGAGAAGTGCAAATTAAAACCAAAACAAGATATCATCTCACACTGGCCAGAATGGCTTTCATCAATAAATCAACAAACAACAAGTGTTGGCTGGGATGTGGAGAAAAGGGAATCCTCATGGGATAAGAAATAGTATAGTGCCTCATGCACTGTTGGTGGGAATGTGGATTGGTGCAGCCACTGTGGAAAGTAGTATGGAGTTACCTCAATAAATTAAAGGTAGCACTGCCTTATGACCCACCAGTTCCACTCTGGGAATATAACCAAAGACCCCCAAAACACTAATTTGAAAGTATATATGCAGCCTATCCTATGTTCATTGCAGCATGATTTACAACAGCCATATCTGTGTAGATAAGTGGATAAAAAAACTGTGGTACATTTACACAATAGAATACCACTTAGCCATTAAAAAGAAGGAAATCGTACTTTTTGTGACAGCATGGATAGACCTGGACAGTATTATACTAAGTGAAATAAGCCAGTCAGAGAAAGGCAAGTATCATATGATTTCACTTATATGTAGAATCTAATAAACAAAATAAACTAAAAAAAAAAAACCAGAATAGAAACAGACATACAGAGAACAGACTGATAGCTGTCAGAAAAGAGAAGGTTGGTGTGCTGGGTGAAAAAGGTGAAGGGACTGAAAAGAAGAGAAGAGAAAAGAGGAAAGAGGAGGAAGGAAGGAAGGAAGGAAGGAAGGAAGGAAGGAAGGAAGGAAGGAAGGAAGGGAGGGAGGGAGGAAGGGAGGGAAGGAAAGAGAGAAAGAAGAGGAAGGAAGAAAGAAGGAAGGAAAAGAAAGAAAGAATACTACCTCGTAGACACAGACAACAGTATATGGTGATTAATAGACATAAAGGTGGGTGGGGGAACGTAGAAGTGGGTGAAGGTGAGAAAAATGGTAATGGTAGGTGACTTGACCTGTGGTAGTGAACACATAATACAATATACAGATGATGTTTTATAGAATTATATACCTAAAACCTATATAATTTTATTAACCAATGTCACCCAAATAAATTTAATAATAAAAGACGGTAATAATGTCTCTCCAATTGTTCCAGCACTATTTACTGTAAAAATTATTCTTTCCTCATTAAATTTCCTTGAAACCTTTACAGTCAGTTAACTATGTCAGTTTTTCAAGTATCTATTTGTCTATATTATTGCCAACACCACAATGTCTTGATTAATATATTTTGAAATAGGATAGTGCCAAATTTGTTCTCCTTTCCCAAAGTTGTTTTGGTTATTTGAGATTCTTTGAACTTCCATATAAATTTTGGAATCACCTTTCTACAAAATTTCCTACTTGGGTTTTCTCCGAAATTACAAAGAATCTATAGATTGATTTGGGGAAAACCAAGATCTTAACAATAATAAGCATTATAATCTACAGATGTGGTTTATGTCTCACTTATATAGGTCTTGTTTAATTTTTCTCAGCAATGTTTTCTAGTTTTCACTGTACAGATCCCACACATCTTATATCCAATTTATCACTAAATTGTTCATATTTTTATACTAATATAAATTATATTAATTTTATATTTCATTTTAAATTGTTCATTACTAATGCATACAAATATAATTGGCTTTTGTATACTGAGCTCATATCCACAACTTTGCTAAGCTCATTTTTTAACTCTAGTAGCTTTTCTGTAAATCCCCTAGGATTTTCTACAAAAACTATCATGTTAAGTGTAAATAAGACAGTTTTACTTCTTTCTTTCCAATGTGGCTACCTTCTATTTCTTTTCTTTATTGCACGGGCTAGACCCTCTAGCACAATGCTGAATAGAATATTAGTTATTACTTGCTGGATACCCTTCAAACATTTTTCTAGTATAGGCAGAGAGAAAATTAGCTAAACAGAATTTTAAAATAATGGAACACTATTACAAACACTATTTAAAAATAGTATGTACTGAATTTAGTATTATGTGATTTTAACTGAAGGAAAAATAATGAGTAAAAGCAGAACCCAGTAATAAATTTTAAGCAAATACTTCTCAACTGCAAAGGCAAAACCAACAGAAAAAACCCTACAATAACCTAAAGTAAAATAAATAAAATTGATATTGTCAAGATTACTAACACATTCCTACAGTTGTCTTAGATTCAACGCTCATCTCTAATCTACTCCTTTATGTGAATACATCTCTTGGTTGACTGGACTTTGACATTAAACAAGTTTTTTTAGAGTCCAACAGTGCTCTATTTCCTAAGTACTTGCATAACTGAGAATGTGACTGTTGTCTTTACATTAAAAGGACAGCTGGGTCACATTTGAGATTCTTGGGTTATATTTCCTTTTCCTTAGAACTTTGTAAATGATTTTCTATGATATTCAGGCAATGAATATAGCTGTAAAAAGGCTAAAGCCAGCCTGATATTTTTCTCTTTACACATGATTTGCTTTTCCTTTTGACACTCAATTGTCCCTAAGGTGTAGTAACTTCATCAGCATATCTCTTGGTGTTGATCATTTTGATAGTTTTTCAGGGATCCTGTATGTCCTACTGATCTGCTGACACACCTTAGATTAGTAAATTCTCCTTTATTTATACATATTCTAACATTGTCTTTAACACATTTGTTGTGTTCTCTTTTTCAGAAACACTAACTGCCAATTTTTCATTCTTTGTTTCTCTTCCATATGTATCATTTTCTCTATAATAATTTTTAGATTATTCCTTTTCTGTTTTGTTTTGTATTATTCTTTGAATTTACCCATCATGCATTCAGTCATTTAACAAATATTTATTAGACTAGGTGCTAGGCACAATTCTCAGCCCTGGAAATATAATAGCAAACAAAAGGCAAAATTTCAGCTTTCTCAAATTCATACAGACAGAAAGGGGACTAGCGGTTATACCGGGGGGAAGAAATTGGGGGATTCCTGTTTAACAGGTACAGAGTTTACGTTGAAGATGAAAAGTTTTGGATATAGATAGTGGTTATAGGAACACAGCATTGTGAATATATTTAATACAACTGAAATGTACACTTACAAATGGTTAAAAAAAGACAAGCATTGTCACACATTTTACCAAAATAAAAATAAATTAATACATTATTTTTAAGAAAGGTTTGGGAAGAGAAGTAAGCTAATGCTATTAGAAGACTTTAACTATGAATTTGGTGGCAACTGAAGCAGAAAGATTTGGAAGGAGAGAAGACAAAACCCAAAAACAACAAAAAGTTCACACTGTTTCTAACTGAGCATTCGTTTTTGTAATATTTTTTGCTTCTCTCTTTTATTTTCCTAAGCACATCTTCTCCTTTTAAACTGTTACCTTCTTTTAAGATTTCTTTCCTGCCCCAACTGGTATAGCTCAGTAGGTTGAGCACACGGGCCTGCGAACCAAAGGCTCGCCGGTTCTGACCCCAGTTGGGGCAGATGCCTGGGTTGAAGGCCAGGTCCCTGGTACAAGGGTGCCCAAGAGGCAGCCACACATCGATGTTTTTCTCCATCTCTTTCTCTTTCCCTTACCCTCTTGCTAAAAATAAATAAGTAAAATCTTAAAAAAAAAAAAAAAAACATTCTTTCTCAATCTCTATTTTTCTGCCTCTAAAAAGTGTTCTATTAATTTCCTAAAGACTGCAAAATACTGTTTCAAGTTTTCTTGGCATTTCTTTGGCCAATTCATCTTGTGATGTTTATTCCCGATCCATCTTTGTCCCTTTTGTCAGTTTATGTATGCAAAGATCTCTCCTTCTATAAATTATTTCTTCCCACAGCTTTTGCAACATCATATTCTCCTAGTTTTCCTGCCACTTCCCTTAGTTCCTTCTCAGGTTTCTTCTACAGGCTCCTCTTCCTGTGTTAAAAAGCTATTACTCCCTAAAAAGCTTTATCCCCAGCAATTCACCCTTGGCTGTGTTCACATTTTATACCTTACTGGTGAGTTTACCACTTCTACACTGATAAGAAATCACTTGCTTTTAATCATTATTGTTTCCAGTAATGAAAACGGAGCCAGGTATATAGCAAAAGTTCAATAAAAACATACGCACTGAATAACTCCCAAGTCTACATTTCTATCCTGGATCATATTCTTACATTCCACTTGTACCATATATATGTCCAGATGGACTCTTAAATGACACATTCAGCAGGTCTAAATCTTAACTCACTGGCTCTCTCCCCTTACATCTTCTACCTCGAAAATAAAGTGAAATTAAAAACAAATAACCTATTCTTTCTTTAGTAGCTTCCACCTGGAAGAATTACATTACCATCTGTCCAATGATCAAACCAAAAGACTGAATGCCATCCCACTTCACTTTTTTGTGCTGCGTGAGTACACAATGGTCTTGTATTTGAGTCTAAAATAAGGGCGTGGTCACAAACTCTAACTTGCCTTATAAATATTAAGGCACTCTCTTGCTCAGCAGTTTCTAAATGAAGTAGTACCCCCTCCAACCCACATCTGGGAAATTAGAGAATGTGCCAGGGCTTTTGGAGGTCACAATGAATGGGGCACTACAGACACTGTGGGTAGGGACCAGGAAGGCTAAATGTTCAGCTGCATGTCAGGAATCCCTCATTAAAACTGTTCAGCCCCAAAAGCCCAAACTGCCCATTTGCCATAGAAACAATGCACCTAGCAATATATATATAAACATATATATACACACATATATATGTTTTTAATCCTCACCCAAGGCTAAATGTACGGATTTTAGAGACCAAGGAAAGAGGGAGGTGGCGGGGGGAGAGAGAGAGAGAGACATGGATGTGAGAGAGAAGCATCCATCAGTTGCCTTGCATAGGCATCCGACTGGGGGTTGAACCGGACCCCAGGTATGTGCCCTGACTGAGGATCTAACCAGCAACCTTTTAGTGTACAGATGACATTCCAACCAACTGAACCACCGGCCGTATCCACCTAGCAATATCTTAAAGCCACAAGATGGCAATAAACTCCAAGAAAGTTCTGAAAGACCACTTTCTGGCTAAAAAGAAACATGTACTTTCTAAATGCCCAAACAGCAAATGTTCTTGTTTAAAAGTGCTGAAAAATACTTTTGAATGAACCAGAGCATTCCAACTTCATTTGTTATGGAGATTTTAGATAGTTGTTCCTAAAGTAAGATTTCCAAAGAGGCACAGGAAATCCTGCACTTGTGCTGGACACCTCATTCTGCTAAAAAGAGCATATATCAGACAAGTCTTCATTTTTCAATAATTTCATTTTTAGGAGGTCCAGTAAACACTGGCAATAGTATGCTATATATATTCTTTGTTCTCTGAGAACACAGCATCAAAAACTCTGGTGCAGAGTAGGAAGAATTCCCTTAAGACGTCAAACTAATACCTTTTTTAAAACAGATTTGATTTATTTTTAGAGAGAGGGGAAAGGAGGGAGAAACAGAGGGAGAGAAACATCAATGTGTGGTTGCCTCTCACGCACCCCTCACCGGGGACCTGGCCCACAACCCCAGCATGTGTCCTGACTGGGAATCCAACTAGTGACCCTTTGGTTTGCAGGCCAGTGCTCAATCCACTGAGCTACACCAGCTAGGGATAATACCTTTTTTTAAAAAAAATTAAAAACCAATGATCGTTAAAGTAGTAAGTATCATTTTCTTAAGTACCATTTACAAATTAGCTCCTAAAACAACTCTAAAATGTTTTAAGGAATAGAAACACACAATAACCATTGATATGTTCCATGATCACAACATAAAAAGAGTATTCTGAGATTAAGTTCTGCTCATTTATTTAAGAAGCCAATCATTTGACAGTCATATCTTTAAAAACATGCTTGTTTATTTTAAATGGCTTTAGTATATTCTTTTGTTTCACAAAATACACCTAAATATTGAAGTATGATTAAGTGAGTCTCCACTTCCTAGCCGAGGCAATTGAGGGTTTATTTATTTATTTATTTTTAGAGAGAGGGGGCAAAGAGGGAGAGAGGGAGAGAAACACCAGTGTATGGTTGTCTCTTGTACTCCCCCTACTGGGGACGTGGCCCCCAACCCAGGTACATGCCCTAACCTCTCTGTGCCATCGTTTCCTCATCTGTAAATGAGAATAACAAAATACCTACCACCTTATAAAGCTACTGTGAGAATTTAAAGAGATGATCCCTATAAATGTTATTAGTACCCTGGTACATGAAAAATTCCTAATAAATGTTAGAAGTAGTACTGGCTATGATTATTATTATTTATTTCTGGTTTTGAGAATGAAAAACTAATGCTATTATCATAGGATAATTTAATTCAGAAACAAAGACAATATTAGAATTTAAATCCTGCATCCCTAACATATATCATAGTGTCCCGGGACTCAGGATTGTTAGATAAATAATCCTAAGCAAGTAAATCTCATTGGGTGTCATGTTTTTGTAGGCTCTGGACCCATGAATTTAACCTATTTTACAACTAGGAATCCTATTTTATTGTTTTCCAGTTTCTTGACAATGTTTGTGCAGGTTCCCGGTCCCATTTGGTACAACGTCTACAGCTCGTGCAATTTAACGCCCTCGCAGGGCCCACTCACACCACAGTGCTGCAGAAGCACCTGAAAATGCGCTTCAGTTCTCTGCAAAGCACACTGATAAACACATAATGGTGTGGTGGCCTTGGCAGTCATCACTGAAACATTCAAATTTACGATGTTATTGATAATATGCAAGTGATTTCTATATTTGAAGATTACACGCCTGGTTACATCTTTCCTAAGCAAGTTCAGGCCATAATTCCAATATAAGTTATGAGAGTCAAAAGAAATTGAAATGAAATCTTTTTCTATGTCTGAGTGTAATGGGGCTACCGGTGCTCACCCCTAACAGGTTCTCCTTTCCTGTATGAAAATATGGGAAAAATTTATATCCCAGATGTTTCCACCAGGCAGGGCCATATGCCTCTTTTTAGGCCACGAAATGCAAGAAGTGAGACTGTCACTTCTGGGCTGGGGCACGTAAAAGTCAGTGTCCTATATCCATGTTCTCTTTTTCCTGGAAAACATTGAGACAGAGGCCTTATGAGGGGAAACTTAGTCCTAGGGCAAAGGATGAAAGAGACCCACGTTGGTCTTGGTGTGAGGGAGAAATAAACTTTTGCTGTGCTACGCCACTGAGTTTTTGGACTTTGTCACCGCAGCATAGCCTAGACTAGCCTGATAAATACCCTGAGGTATCAATACTTCATTTCCCTCTCTATACACGACCAATCAAGTGGTAACAGAGGTAAAAGAGGTGGGAGAAAGTATGTATGAGTGGCAGCAATAATGGAAATGTCAGAGAATGCTAACAACGTATGGAATATAGGGGAGACAAAGTGTCATTCTTCTTACGGAGCCCTGGATGTCTCATTTGGCACCTTTGTTCTGACCATGGAACATCCTTGCATCGAGACAAAAATATTCAGAGCAATTCTTACCTACGTAACTGAGCATTTTCACTTCTTAGTGGTTGCATGGCCAGTGCTATTTCAACTTGAATATTTGTGTTTCCATTTGCTGCTGGAAGCAGAGATACACATGTCTCCAATTCTGTGATCAATCTCTGAATTTCTGAATCCTCTACAAAAGGCAAAAGAAATAAGTAAAACCACACTGTAAGTTGTTTTGGGATAAGATTAAGAGTATTCATGTATATTACTGAAAAAGAAAATTTTTCAGATATGTACATACTCGCTATAAATGAACCAAATTATTTCTAAATTTAATACACAAACCCTATTTTCCTCTTTCCTGCTGCCTGCTTATTCAGAAAAATTCTAAAGAAGTGAAATTCAGACAACTAAAGATTAATCTTAAATCATAGCATTATTGAATTAGTGATTTTTCTCAGTTAGATTCTGATAGGAAGATAACTTACCCCTATCTCCTAATTCACATTACCCAAGGACTACTGGATGACTCCCTATAACTGCTAACAGGTTTCCTATAATTGAAACAGTATTCACATTTACGACAGTCTTTGATTCTGTTGTAAATCATTTCCTTTAAGTGATCCAATGTGGCAAAATAGCGAGGGAGGGTCTCTACTAAGATAAAGTGTTATTACTTCATTTTATAAAGGAGATCTAACTCAACCAGCCACACCTTACTTGATGCAGCATCAAAAGCAGAATACCCTTCTCTCAGTAATTGGGGGAGTGGATGGTTTTGGAGGTGGCAAACACAGGTAGAATGTAGAATTTAGATCTTTCGTCCTTTTATTTTTCTCCTTCCACTTCCATTCAAGTATTTTATAGGCTGAAAACATTTAATAATTATAATATTAACTGATACCCAAAAGAGGCAGGAAGTATATTCTAAGTAACAAGAAATAACTCAAGCCCATGGGTATTTTAGCGCCCCGATGAAAAGTGTACATACACACACGTTAAGCAACAATGCGCAGTTACTAAGCAGCCCTCTCCCAACCCTTTGTACAGCGGTTTTGCCCCTAAGTGTTGGAGGCAGTGACCTGGGCTCCCCCACTTTCTAGCATTATAACTGTAGTCAAATTACTTAACTCTTGCAGCCTAAATTTCTTCATTATGAAACAGAAATAACAGTACCTCATAGGGTTGCTAAGAGGAGTGAATGAGAAACTGTTCTCCAACCCTAGGCTTCCTCATCAGTAAAATGGGAGCAATAACAGTACCTCATAGGGTTGCTGTGAGGATTAAATAAGATAATTCACATGAAACACTTAGCACAGTGCCACACATATGGTAAATGTTCAGTAAGTGATAGCTAATATTGTTACAATTATTGTGGTTACGGTGATTAAATATTTGGTTGAGAGAACAGTGATAAATTGGAGGTCTGAAAACAGATTTTAATGTATCAAACCCTTGGAATATACTCCTATAAATACACTTAAGAATCGATATTTTGTCTGTCAGTCTGCAAATATTCAGTCAGTGATTCCCCAATCCATTACTGTGCTTTCTAAGATGACAAATCTCTAACTCGCTCTAAGAAAAAGTCATTATTTAGAAAACACACACATAATGCAAG
This sequence comes from Glossophaga mutica, assembly GCA_039655065.1. Lineage (NCBI taxonomy): Eukaryota > Metazoa > Chordata > Mammalia > Chiroptera > Phyllostomidae > Glossophaga > Glossophaga mutica. The sequence goes on along the minus strand of CM077304.1, from coordinate 120,117,371 downwards.
CAAATGAATACAACCTGGCTCAAATATCTCATAACTCCACCTAAGACATTTGTCTTGATTCAATCAAAAAATCCCACAAGTAAAATGAAAAGGGCATAAAAAGGTTTGGGTTACTTCTCACAGTGAGATTTGTTAAACATTAGAATACTCGGTTAATAAAGAAATGATGGGAAGAAAATCTCTGCATCTTTTTAAAATAAAATTATGAGTCTCTCCCAGGGAGTCAATCACCTGTAGGGATCCTCTATCCCCTGCAAGTGTATCCCTGCAAATTCCTTGTGGTTGAATCTTGTCAAGATCCCTTTTGATCAAGTAGAATGAACACACACTTGCAACTAAGACTGTTTGATACTCACTAGTACATTTCAAATCCACAGTAGAGGGATCAAAATCTAAAAAATAAGAATAGAGCTAGCAGAACTCATTTCCTTATTTCCAGAAACATATTTCTATGGAGAATACCACAAACTCCGTGATGATTATTCTAAATTTAAATGATGACTAAATAATATGGCATTGCTATATAGCATTACCACCACACTACAGAAAATTATAAGGTTCTCATCTACCTTGTTCTGCTACCAGGGCCTTTAGCTCTCCCAACAAATACTTTATAATTCTAACTTTTTCAGCACTCTGGTTCCCACTTTTTCCTTTCTGGACACCCTTTATTCTTGAATCTCGCACATGTATGTTTAAATCCTTCCCTTCACTTGTGACCTCTCCATCTTGTTCTTGGACACATTTTTCTTCATTAGTGGCCAAGACAGCTGGCTGTAATAGAGTGGGGCTTCGGTGTGTCTGTCTGTCCGGATATGAACGCATCAGATTCATACACGTTTGGAAACACTGTAATAGGTCTGGTTCCTTAGAAACTTCTTGTTGTGGCAGAATTCCATTAGCAAGGTCCAGCTGCTGAAGTGCTGGAATAGCTGCTTTGTCAGTTTTCGGCAGGCTACATTGACCTCCAAGACTAGTACTAAAGGTATTCCGTAGAATATCAGTACAGTTCACAGAACTGCTTTATGTTGTGAGGCGGACTGGTTATCACCATCAGTCTGAACTTCCTAAAGAAAGGGAAAAAAACCAAATTAACCCTTCAAAAATGTGAGGACTGGCATTAGTTATAATAAATTCAAATCAGAAATATAAGAAGATGACTTCTGCAGGATGGAGTTATAGATTACTGGTGAGTAAGCTGGATTTCCCCTTAGTACAATATTACAGTTGTTAAAAAGTTAATTAGTTTATTCTGCAATATAGGAATATTATAAAGCCACGACTAAAATAAGATTGTTTAGAAATATCACTCATGGTTTAAAGGAAAAGGCATCAAAAATTAGCCCACTTGGGGACTAAAACAAACTTCTACTTTGGGAAATTTAATTGTAAGAATAAAAGCTCAAACACACAAAAAGATTTTACATAAACTTACAGAAATGTTACAGTAGTAAAAACTGACTGTTGCTTAAATGTCTTCCATAGGGGAGTAGTCACGCAGACCATGGTATATCCACTAAGTAGAGTATAATCAACTTATTAAAAATTTAAAGACTGTAGATAAATATGAAAACATGTTTATAATAAACAGTGAAAAAAGCAGAATATGAAACAGTACAAAATTTAATTATGACTGTATTTTTTAAAAAAGCAAACTTAGCCCTCGCTGCTATAGTTCAGTGGGGTTGAGCGCAGGCTGTGAACCAAAGGGTCACTGGTTTGATTCCCAGTCAGGGCACATGCATGGGTTGCAGGCCAGGTCCTCAGTGGGGGCCATGTGGGAAGCAATTGCATATTGATGTTTTTCTCCCTCTCTTTCTCCCTCCCTTCCCTTCTTTCTAAAAGTAAATAAATAAAATATTAAAAAAAAGAACAAAAAATAAAGAAATAAAATAAATAGAAAACCAAACAAATAAAAACCAGAGAACTAAATCTACACAGAGAGTTAAATGATTTGAATGTTCTCTATCAATGTTAACAGCAATTGTGTTTGGTTGGTTAGTATGAGTGATTTCTTTTCTCTATTGATCTCTTCTCCCTTTTCCCCCCTCACCATTGTCTTTAATAAATAGGTAAAACGACTTGGGTAATAAAATAACTGGGAAAAATAATTGGTCTTTACACATCCTAGGGCATTAAGATATAATCAGTAACTTCAATTTTTTCTCTTAAGATGACAATTTCTAAAAGTTACTTGTACAGTGTATAAATTGTACCTACAGAATGAACCATTGGAGGGCACAGTGGCTGCTAAGGTAACTGGGCTGGGGTGGAAGTAGATAAGCCATGACCAGAATGTGGAGTTGCCTGAGAGTCTAAAGGTAAGAGAGATTAAAAAAAAAAAAAAAGTCATTCACATCTCATATTCCTTACAATAACCACTCAACTTAATAAGAGTTTATATTCATGTTTTTAAAAACATCATTCATACTAACCAGAACCAGACCCAGTGTGGCAAGGTACAGCAGGAATTCCATTAGGGGTGTTCTTTGAAGCCGAGTTATTCATCAGTGACATTTGAGTCTGCACATGCTCACAGAGGGCTTGGTATATTATGGGTGAGTACATTCTATAATGATCTTGGAATGACCAATTTTGTGGTATATCTGAAGAGTCTCTTTCACTTCCAGCAGAAGTTTCATTAGGTATCTGTTTCATATAATCTGAAGATACTAATGTGGAAGAAGGGGAAAAAATCTGGAAGTAGGATTCTTCAAAAACTTTTATCATAAGACATTAGGGGAAAAAGGACTTTCAGAAGTAGCTCAATTCACTGTATGTTTTACAGAAGGGTTTTTACTTCTTATCAACCATAAAGAAAAGAACCTCAAATCCTTTTTTGGTTTGTAATCCATTAAGTTCTCCAGTCAAAATTATCTATACTATGTCTTTACAATCTCTTCTAAATGCTATTTATAAAATCTTTCCTTCAATTAAAAGACCTCTCTTGAGACTTCGGACCAAGATGGAGGCGTAGGTAGACACACTGTGCCTCCTCACACAACCAAAATAAGGACAACAAAAATTTAGAAACAAAAAAACAAGCAGTACTGACAGGAAATTGAACTGTATGGAAGTCCAACAACCAAGGAGTTAAACAAGAAACATTCATCCAGACAGGTAGGAGGGGCAGAGTCGGGCAGTCAGACAGGGCTTGCTGCAAAGCAGTGGCAATCGGACCCAGCAAGGCAGCGGATTGTGGAGGGGTGCAGCACACAAGGTGGGTGTTGGACCGGGTGGTCCCACATTCGCACACAGATAAACAAGGAGAAACTGGGAAGTGGGACACACACGCAACCCAGGGAAACAAAGCCTCAAAATACCAATTGAAAACACCTGTGGGGGTTGAGGTGCCCAGAGAGACTCTCAGCCTCACAGGAGAGCTTGATGGAGAGACCCACAGGGTCCTAGAATGTCCACAAGCCCACCCACCCAGGAATCAGTACCAGAAGGGCCCAGTTTGCTTGGGGGAAGTGGAGGAAGTGACTGAAATCCAGCAGAGAGCTGAGGAAATGCCATTGTTTCCTCTCAGACCCCTCTCCCACATATAGCATCACAACCCAGCAACTGGGTTGCTCTGCCCAACATCTAAGGCTCTGCCCCTTAATACGTAATAGGCGTCCTGTCCAGACCAAAAAAAAAAAAAAGGCCCAAATGGAAAGAACAGATCAAAGCCGCAGAACAAATACAACAAAGTGACGAAGAGATAGCAAACCTATCAGATGCACAATTGAAAACACTGGTTATCAAGATGCTCCAGAAACTCACTGGGTACTTCAAAAGCATAAATAAGGCCCATTTAGACCCCCAACAAGTCATTTTCATCCTCCTATAGCATTACTCAGAATGAATCATTTCTTCCAGTGCAATTCTACCCACTCAACAAGGCTCATCTGAAGTCTTCCCCCATCAGTGAAGCCTTTCCTAATCATTCCAGTCCAGTGACTACTCTTCAGCATCCCAGAGCACATAGTGTCTACACAAATCACTCACCACTTGCAGATGCACTATACTGCTTATCTTTCATTTTCATCTAACAAAAATAAGCTTTTTCACGCAAAATTGTATCTTATACTTCATTATTTTCTCCCATAGTCCCCTATTAGTCTACTTACAAAGAATTACAAAGTAGAAACATGTGCTAGTATATTAATACATGAAAAAAAATTCTACATAGCACTGCTTTATAGATCAGTATAAAATCTATTTCCCTGTTTAATAACTTCTCCTTCAGAAATGTTTTTAATACCTTTTATTGATTGTGCTATTATAGTTGTCCCATTTCTCTCCCATCATTCCGCTCCACACTGCACACCCCCTCCCACCCACATTCCATGTCCATGTGTCCTAAGTTCTTTAACTTCTACATTTCCCACACTATTCTTGCCCTCCCCCTGTCTATTTTCTACCTACCATCTATGCTACTTATTCTCTGTATCTTTTCCCTCTCTCTCCTCCTCCCACTCCCCTGTTGCTAACCTTCCATGTGACCTCCTTTCTGTGGTTCTGTTCCTGTTCTAGCTGTTTGCTTAGTTTGCTTTTGTTTTAGGTGTGGTTGTTAATAGCTGTGAGTTTGCTATCTTTTTACTGTCATATTTTTTATCTTCTTTTCATTAGGTAAGTCCCTTTAACATTTCATATGATAAGGGCTTGGTGATGATAAACTCCTTTAACTTGATCTTATCTGAGAAGCACTTTATCTTCCCTTCCATTCTAAATGACAGTTTTGCTGGACAGACCAATCTTGGATGTAGGTCCTTCCCTTTTAAGATTTCAAATACTCCCTCCAGCCCCTTCTTGCCTGTAAGATCTCTTTTGAGAAAGCAGCTGACAGTCTGATGGGAACTCCTTTGTAGGTGACTGTCCCCTTATCCCTTGCTGCTTCTAGAATTCTCTGCTTCATTTTAATCTTGGCTAATGTAATTACGATGTGCCTTGGTGAGTTCCTCCTTGGGTCCAACTTCTTTGGGACTCTCTGAGCTTCCTGGACTTCCTGGTAATCTATTTCCTTTGCCAGATTGGGGAAGTTCTCCTTTAGTATTTGTTCAAATAAGTTTTCTACTTGTTGCTCTTCTTCTTCCCCTTCTGGTACCCCTATAATTCAGATGTTGGGATGTTTCAAGATGTCCTGGAGGTTCCTAAGCCTCTCCTCATTTTTTTGAATTCTTGTTTCTTCCTTCTTTTCTGTTTGGTTGTTTGTTTGTTTCTTCCTTCTGGTCCACTCCATTGATTTGAGTCCCAGTTTTCTTCCCATCTCTATCAGTTCCCTGTGTGTTTTCCTTCATTTCATGTATTGTAGCCTTCATTTTTTCATCTAATTTGTGAGCAAAATCAACCAATTCTGTGAGCATCCTGATCACCGGGGCTTTGAATTGTGCATCTAATAGGTTGGCTATCTCTTCGTCCCTTAGAGGAATTGGCTCTGCGGCATTGATTTGTTCTCCTGTTTGAGCCACTTTTTGTTTGTTTGTCTGTTTGTTTTGGTCTGGTCAGGGCTGTTATACATAGTGAGGGGTGGAGCCTTAGGTTTTCCCCAGGGTGGGGCAGCCCAGTCACTGAGTTGTGAAGCTGTATGTGGGGGCGGTGTCAGAGAGGGAACAATGGCGCTTTCTCTACTCTCTTGGATTCCAATCCCTTCTGCTGCTTCCCCTTCACTTGGATTATTTGCATGCGAATATGGGATCACCTCGTCAGCCAGTGACCTTGCTCGGCCTCATTGGGTCTGCACAGTTGCCCCCATGTGCCCGGAGTCTGCTAGCCACCCCCTGCACACCTGGGATCTGCCAGCTGCTGCTGCCTGTGTGCCCAGGTCTGCACCTCCACTTTTTCCTGCCACCACTTCACCCCTCCTACAGGTCTGGATGAATGGTTGTTGGACTTCCGTACACTTCAATTTTCTATCAGGTCTGCTTTTCTTGTTTCTAAATCTTTCTTGTCCTTAATTTTGGTCGTGCAAGGAGGCACAGTGTGTCCACCTACGCCTCCATCTTGGCCGGAAGTCCTCCCAAATGTTTTTTAAAGACCATTAACAGAACTGTCTATGTCTTTGGTAGGTCCCAGATTATCATTATAAAAAAGATAAATTTAGAATAATATGTAGCTTTTGGTAGTACCTACTAAAGCTGAACCTAAAAATATTGTATGATACAGCAACTGTAGCCCAGGTATTAACCTAACAGAAGTGAGTGTACATGTATACTAAATGATGTGCACAAGAATATTCACAACAGGCTTATTTGCAGTAAGTGAAAACTGAAAAGACCCAGTAGCCATGACTAGTAGAAATGGATAAAGTGTACACAGCAATGGAAAGGAACAGATTATGGATGCACACAACTATTCATATGAATTTAACAGACATAATACTTTATGAAAGGTGTCAGATACAAGATTTCACAATGTACAAACACATGTATATTAAGTTCCAAAATAGGTAAAGTCATCTAATGGAGACAGAGTCCAGAAAAACGGTTACTCAAAGATGAAGGGACAGCTGATGGTGAGGATACTGATGAGGCAAAAGCCTGACAGGACACTGAAAATGTTCTATATCTTCATCTGGGTGGAGACTACATGGGAGTATACATACTCAAAAATTTATCAAGATTTATGCTTTATGAAAGTTATTCCTTAATTGTTTCAAAAGTGAAACAGTTAAATTTTTGTTATGGAATTCCACAAATATGGTATAGTGAAAATAGAAATATTTCTAAAAGAATAAAGCTTACATGCAAAAGCAAAAAGTTAAAAGCAAATTAAATATTATAACCAATGAAGATAGAAAAACATTTTAAAGAAAAACAGTAAATTAAAATTTGACTATGAAAATAGTTAGAGATATAAGATAGTTCCATTTTGACTTGGGTATGCCTCCTCTTAAGATGATCTATTCCTGTGAACCTACTTCCCACGCCTGAATAGGAGCTCTAACATGAATTAGCTGAGTAAATAATGGCAAATTACTTAACCTCTCCTGATCTCATTTCCCTCAACAGAAAAAAATGATAATGAAAGTATTCCCTACTTTAGAAGGTTATTGTGAAGAGTAAATAAGGTAACACTTGTAAAGAACATCTACCACACAGTACAAACTCAATAAATGTTATCTATATTACCAAATGACTGCAAAGTCTTAGGACAGACAAGCAAATATTTCGTATTCACAAATTTTCCATCTGATATCAATAATAAACCTCAAAGTATGTCTCCCCCTTTTAAGCAATAATAGTTATTCTTTATGATCTGAATAAATGAGCTACAACAAAACTGGTTAATTAACACTTATGTAAAAAAGCATTTCTAATTGGAAATATAATTTTACTATAAATCAAATGGAAAAGTATCCTCCAAATGATTTTAACTTTGAAATCTAACATGATGGAAGGGAAGACTATAGTCAGCCCATGGCTACGCAGCTCATAGTTCTTTGTTTCCTCCCAATTCATGGGTCTCTCTTCTGCTCTTGGATGTCCTTTGGCCTCATGTAAGACAAGAATTATCGGCTTAAGGAATTCTCCGATTTCACACTCACAGGTCCCAGGCATGGACCCTCACTCACGTTCTTTCAAGGGATGATTTTCATAGTCTCTGATAAAGCTGAGCTGCAATATTAGGCTTCTGCCAGCAGATGTCATCATTCTGCATGAATTACTGAACTTCAAACACATTTCTTAAAATCAAAACCTTAGAATTAAAATGACTTACTTTCCTCCTTTAATCCAGTCCATATGAAACTCTAATGGAGGAGATTTGTATGTGAGAAAAAAATCTTAGCCGTGGCCGGTGTGGGTCAGTGGATTGAGTGCCGGCCTGTGAACCAAAGGGTCGCCAGTTTGATTCCCAGACAGGGCATATGCCTGGGTTGCAGGCCTTGGCCCCAGTACGTGAGGGACAGGGCATAAGACACAACCACACATTGATATTTCTCTCTCTCTTTCCCTCCTTTCCCCCTCTCTAAAAATAAACAAATAAATTTTTATTAAACTCTTAAATTACCCAAGGCAAGTGAAAAACAATAAAGGGATATAAAAAAGAATGATTGATATTGCTATGCAAATTTAAAAGAAAAAAACAACAACAAAATGAGCCTGTCACTACACAAATACAAATGAAACATATTTACTTGCTCTTGTTCATCACACTGAAGCACCCTACATGAACATTTTACCTAACAGATTAGGATGGCAACACGTCTAATTGGTGTCAGTTGATAACTAGAATCATGAAAGGGATGCATTCATTTATTCAGCCCACAGAAGATTTTCAGTCTTTCAATTTTAGCTGCTGTACAGCACTGTTGCTTGGGTGCACACACATTTTCTGACAGGTAAGATACCTCCTGCCAGCCAAATACAGAACAAACATCTACTGCTGGGTGCCTGTTATAATTTGAAACATGTAAAAGTGCACCTGGCCTAGGTGGGGGCGACCAGTGGTGACAGTACCCTGCCTGTGGTACTTTATTTCCCCAAGGTAAGCACAGCAACACTTGTACATTAACTGGAAGCAGAGTCACATGCCCAGAGCATTCAACAGTGATCAAATGTGAAAAGCTACTTATTAAAAAAATGCTTTTTCTTTAACCATCAGGAGCACTGTAAATATAAGCTGAATGCACTTCTGGAACTGCCTGTCTGCCTCCTTCCTCCTACTATGCATCAGAATTCACGGGCTTGACTCCACAGACACTAAGTGATCAGCTCGGTCCTAGGCAGAAAGTTTATATGGCACCATTCCTCAGAAGATGGTTAACATCAAGTAGTAAAATAATGTATGCTACAATTAAAGTTATATATAGATACTAGTTAACATACTGTAACAGATTCCTTAAAATTCTCACTTGTGGAGAGATTTACCTCACTTGTGGGAGGATGGAAAACAGAGCAAGTCCTAAGCATGGTTTTTTGTGTATTGTTGAGCACTGCGATAACACAGTATTAACAGCTTCCGACCACACACAAAAAAGATATCCTTTCAAGGTAGTGCTACAGTTTGTAAACTAGAAGGGATTAAGAGTCATTGAAACAAAGGAAAGGAGGCTTCTGCTTTTAATGAGTCAACCTTCAGAATAAGTCAGTCAGTCAATGAGAACTAATTTCTAATATTGTAACCCTAAAGGAGACTGTTCTGTGGGAAGCAGGTCCTATCTTTTGATGACGAAAGTATAGCGGAAAGGACATTAAGAATATTGTAATCTGCCCTGGTTGATGTGGTTTAGTGGATTGAGCGCCAGCCTGTGAACCAAAGGGTTGCCAGTTTGATTCTCAGTCAGGGCACATACCTGGGTTGCAGGCCAGGTCCCCCCATGTAGGGGGCATGTGAGAGGCAACCACACATTGATCTTTCTGTCCCTCTCTCCCTCCCTTCCCCTCTGTCTAAAAATAAATAAATGAAATCTTCAAAAAAAAAAAAAAAACCCAGCCCTGGCTGGTGTAGCTCAGTGGATTGAGCGCGGGCCTGTGAACCGAAGGATCTCGGTTCGATTCCCAGTCAGGGCACATGCCTGGGTTGCCAGGCCAGTTCCCGGCAGGGGACATACGAGAGGCAACCGCACATTAATGTTTCTCTCCCTCTCTCCTTCCCTTCCTCTCTAAAGATACATAAATAAAATTTAAAAAAAAAAAAGTACTTAAAAAAAATCTTAAAAAAAAAAAACCCACAAAAAAACACAAAGGAATACTGTAATCTGATCAGAGGTCAGAACTGCTGATTTGACTCTAATCCAAATACGACTTTAATGCTTGGGATACAGAATGCCAGACATCTCTCAACTGCTCCTCCAAATCCACCCTGTACTCATCTCCCACCTTGCTCTCCCTAAGATGCTGATCTACGTACAATATATGGATTCCATTGTTAAGAGACCATCCTTCATGAATCTCTTCAGCTCCTACATTTCTTGCTGGATATACCCAGAAAGTAAGGTGTGACCTACTCACTTTACCTGGGCCAGTTTCTCAGGGTGAAACCTGGAGCTACCTTGAGAGAAGAAGTAGTATTTTCCCTGAGACAAGTACAGGCTTGCTGACTGCGTACTACCCAAAGCAATGTAATCACCAACTCGGTGTTCCTTAGCTGAAACTTAAACCTCTCCAGCATATCTAGCATCCATCTGTATCCATCACATCACCCCCATGGGACCTGGTGGCAAGGGGGAACCAAGACAAACATGCTGATGTACATGCTGCTTGCTGAGGTATGAGTAATAGACTCCTTTGTCTCTGATCCAGGAGTCTTGTGTCTCCTGCCAGTATCTGTGACACAGTAAGGCAAACTTACTAGCTTATAAGAATAAAAATCAAGTTGGATCTGCTGCAATGGGATTCTTGGCATTATCAAGGAAAGAAAGCATGAGGTCAGAGTACATATGTTCCTTACATGAAGTTTACTGTTCTTGTGAAGGTGCCCCATTCTACACAACAGTATCTGAGACCCAGTAGCCCCTCCGTCGCCTGATCCTTTAAGGCCTAGAAATGATAACAGCCCCACTGCTGCTAGCACTGGGTCAGTACAGTCCTCTGTGGTTTTCCTATACCCCTACACTCACACCTTCCTAATGAGTTTCTTTGTAAATAAACCCTCCTTGAATTAGCATTTCAAGTGTTGCCATCTGTTTCCTGTTGGAATTCCAAATAACAAGCAGTTACTCTGGGATCCAAGTTGCTAGGATGGCACCATTGTCAGCCATGAATGTTCCAAATGAGAATTCCTTGAGGAAGGGTGCCCTGGACAAGAAAAAGTAGGACACTGGAGGAATAGGCAGTTGGTACTACCAATTCTCTTTGTCCACTGGGCCCCAATACATAGGCCTCTGCTTTAAGAGCTTAGAACAGGGGTTGCCCTGGCCAGGTGGCTCAGTTGGTTGGAGCATCATCCATGCACCAAAAGGTCACAGGTTCAATTCCTGCTCAGGGCACATACCTAGGTTGCAGGTTCAATCCCCAGTCAGGTAACAAACAGGAGGCAACCGATCGATGTTTCGCTTTTTCTCTCTCTAAAAGCAGTAAAAACGTACAAATATTCTCGGGTGAGGATTAAATGAAGAGAGAGTTTAGAATAGGGGTTAACACACTTGTTCTTAAAAGGCTAGAGGATTAATATTTTATGCTTAGTAGCCCAGATGGTCTCTATCACAACTAGTCACCTCTGCTGTTACAGCACAAAAGCAACCATAGAAAACACATAAATGAATTAGCATGGCTATGCTCTGATAAAACTTTATTTCTAAAATAAATAAAATAACTAAACATTTATGAAATAAAACTGACCATAGTATGCTGACCACTGGTTTAGACTAATGCTGACCAGGAAAAATATCATGTAAAACATACATACAATTTAAAATTATCCAGTAGTTATATCAGAAAAGTAAAAATAGGTAATATTAATTTTCATGTTTTATTCAAGTCAGTATATCCAAAATATTAACATTTCAACATGTAATTAACTTTAAATGTTATTTATTTTTTGTATTAAGTCTTCTAAACCTAGTGTGCATTTTATACAAAACACATCTCAATCTGGAGGCTAAATTTTCATCAGAAATACCTGATCTGTATTTAGATTTAATAAACTTTACAGCTACAAAAGCAGATTCACGCACCCATGTTATTCCAAACATACTTAAATGTTTTCTAATGACTGGATCAAGTAACCACTTCCAAGTTTAACTTAATGAAAATTGAACAACAGTTACAATTCAGACCCTTGGTTGTACTAGCCACACTTCAAGTGCTCAATGGCTGTAAGTGGTTAGTGACTACCACCCTGAATGGTGCATGTCAAGATAATGTGAGGCCAAATGTAGCTGGCCTCTGCCTTAGTTCTCTGACTCAGGGACCATATAGAACATCAGTCTGCAGTTTAGGGCTACTGCCGTACTTGCTTTTCTAAACGTCACCTCTTGCCTGAGCTGAATCTCAGCATGCACGGCTTGCTGATGTTTCTGGCCCATCTGAGCTGTGGAACTAACTCGTCATCATTCTTGTCCATCTGAATTCCCATTGTGGAAATTTTCATCTCCATTTTGGGCTATCTTGTTCTATAGGTCTCCAAGGGACAACATAAGCAAAACTTGCTATTTTTAAGCTGTGTGCAAAATTATCACACGTAATTAATTAAGTCAGCAAGTTACCTGTGAGGCTGTAAAATATCCTTGGCTACATTCACCATCAATCAGTAGTCAGTAGCAGGCCCTCTGTCCCTGGAATTTTACCTTCTTATGTACCATGCATTCTAACTGTGCAACTCAACAAGTTGAGCTACTGAACCTACCAGGATATATACATACACAGTAATTTGAAAATAAAACCCAATGAGTTTGTGATTATCTATGGAAACAAGTGGCAGGGAGAACAAAGATAATTCAACATACCTCCCAAATGGCATTCTGAGTTTTAATCTTGTCTCCTATGAACCTAGGTCACTTCTACTTTTGTTCTTGGGAACTTGTTAGCAAACAAAGTAACTACTTGGCAATTAGAAGCTGACCAGGTAAAGAGAGGCGCACACACCTGAATAACCAATGTATGAATAAAATGAAAGACCAATTGCATAATCCTGATAAATTTATCAAAATCCTCAGAATTAAGTAGTATATTTAAATAAGTAAAAAAAATACTTACAAATTTCTTTGCGGACTAATGAAGGAAGAGTATGTTTTCCACATCCTTTCTTTTTAGATCCATAACTTTTGCCCTCCAAAGGTCGAGGATTATATCTATTTTCTGAATGTGCTATTTCTGAACCTATTCATAATTAAAACAAAAATTCATAAGCATTAAAAGAACTACTTACTTGAGAAAATGTGATCAGCAAAGAAGCATTTAAAAAATAAAACCTGAATCTTCATTTCTCAAAATGTTCTGCAGCAAAGAAGCACAACCATCAAGCCCCCGTACAGCTTCAGCCTGTAAGGAGAAAGTCATTTAGCAATGTGTACATAAAATTTCAATGCAGTGAAAGAAACCTAATTGCATCATTTTAATTTCTTTTAGGAACAATTTAGTATTGGTAGAAAACATAGTTTTAAAGCAAACGCAATCCTACTTCCTTAAGGCAATTAATACTTTACCTTTGAATTTTTACTCCCAACTTTTGGCTTTTCCCTGAAGACTAAGTAAAATAATGTACATTATATTGATTCAGTTTAATTGTACCTACTTTCTGAATCAGAATGGATGGGATAGCCAGAATCTGCATTAAAACGTGATATCTTTCTTAAATGAGTCCTAGAAAATAAATTGAACAGTTTTATAAATATTACACATTTTGTTCCCCAAAATATATTGTAAGTAGTCATTTTCTTTTTAGCAAAGGTAGGATAAGAAAACTTGTTCAAACATGTACAAAACAGATTTATACAGCACTTCATGAAGACTGTAAATACTAGTGAGCACTAAAATGACCAACATGGGTAGCTATGGAAGGCTCCTCCCCAGAGTTTTGTGACAGTAGAGACCCATTCAATTTTCTAGGGTAGGCTAAAGTTAGTCCAGGCTAAAGACCTGAAAAATCTCTTGAGATTTCCTGAAACTGTAACCTTCTTTAAGTACTTACAACTTCTTTCCATTTGTTAATTTAGCAGGTGCAGCTTGCTTTCCTGAAGGTAACACCTACAAAATAATGTATTATATTACAGTAGGTATACAAATACTTTTCTATTATACTTTTATTATGCTGTCTTAACAAAACCCGAAATACTACTTGTTGTTCCTTTTTTATCATGGTAAAACATAACAAGAAATTTACCATCTCTAAGTGTATATAGTTCTGTATACATTAAATACATTCACACTGTTGTGCAACCACAGTTCATCTCCAGAACTTGTTCATCTTCCCAAACTGAAATTCTGTACCCATTAAACATTAGCTTCTCATCCCTTCCTCCCTTCAACCCCTGGCAAATACCTTCTGTCTCTATGAATTTGACTACTGTAGGAAGCTCATATAAGTGGGGTCATACAGTATCTGTGTCCTTTTGTGACAGACTTATTTCACTTAGCCCATCTTCAAGGTTCATGTGTGTTGCAGTATGTATCAAAATTTCCTACCTTTTTAAGGTAGGAAATAATATTCCATTTTATGAATGTACCATGATACTAATTTTCAATAAATGTGATATAATCTAAAAACCAACTGAACTCATAATTTGTTCTATATAAAATGTCAAGCAAGCAACATATATTTGTTCCTTAAGTCTACTTGAGTTGAAAATGAAGTTGCGATTTTAAAATAACCAGAAGTACTCACTACAGTAAGTTGGACTATACTCAATCGTGAACATGTTCTACAATCCCCAAATTCTTCAAAACATGTAATTCAAGATATAGGGCAGAGTCCATAACTCGGATTCTATTTACCCACATTCTCTATAATGCCTGACAAGACCAGCAAACACCATTCCTCTTTATCTACACGTCATTTTCTCAATTTTCCCTTTTAAAGTCATATAGCAATACTGTTCTTATTAAAAGTTTATTTTAAAAGTAATATAAGTAGGCTACCTATTCTGTAGAAGAGAAAATATGCGTTTGCTTATACATGCACCCAGTATGGTGACTAGAACAACTGTAGTTGCCTATGGAAAGGGAAACTAAGAATCTAGGGGAGAGAGAAGGGAGACTTTCCATGGTATACCTTTTTATAGCTTAACAACTTTGTACAAGATAAATATATTATCTCTATTAAAATGTAATTTTTAAAAGACATGGTTAAATTCCCTACTCACTCCCTGATTTCATCATTCAGGTGTAGTCACTATTACACTTATGATTTTTCTTGACATGTTTCCATATTTCATCCCAAGAGAGCTCTGAGTAGTAACGGAACTTTCTGGAGTGGTATCATGTGCTATTATTTGTTTGAATATGTACTCCCTCCTTTTAAGAATGCCACTAAGAATACATTGAAAAAGTTGAGCCATGTCTTTCCTTGAGATAACGGAATATGATGGGGTCACGGAGCCAGCAGTGAGAACCAATGCTGCAGGAATAAGATCCTGTGTAACACAGCCCTGCCGGTCCTAGCACATACTCAGGGTCTTTCTCTTCTGCATATCTATGTTGGCGTCCTAGCCAGAATCACAGTAAAAATACAAACCATGGGGCTGTTAAGTCTAAAACAACTACAAGTATTATCTTTCCAAATAAAAAAAAAAGCACTGAGATGTGTGGCGTAACTGTATTATACATAGTATTTCTCCAAAAATATACATGAGGTTATATTACAATCAGGAAAAGAAAATTACCCAGGATAAAAACACCCAGCAACAGTAATTACCATATTGACACATTGAGCATCCACAGATAATTCTGGCCTGAGTAACTCACTTGCCAAATATTGATTTTTCTAACTTACCTCATTCCTTCTGCATTTATTGGCATTTGACTTCAGTGAAACACTTTTCCTTCCCCATTTACTTGTTACTACAGACTCATTGATTCCTCTCTTATTCAATAGGTTATGTCCACTATAATTATTTTAATGCTCAAGTTGCCCCAGATTCTATCAGTATGAGTCTCTTCCAACTGGTTCCTATGTCCCCATTAGTTTCTGAGCTATCCCTTACCTCTTGCAACTAAGGGCTCCAGGCTTTGTTTTTGTTTTTTTGTTTTTTTTTTAACTGTGGTAAGAACAGTGAACATGAGATCTATTCTCTCACATTTTTTAAGTGTACAACACAATACTGTTAACTACAGACATGATGTTGGAACTTCTTATTTATACTCACTAAATGGCAACTTCCCATTTCCCGCTCCCTCTCTGCTTCTATGAGCTTGACTCTTCCTTTCTAAGTGGAATGATGTGATATTTGTCCTTCTGTGGCTGGCTTATTTCACTTAGCAAAATATCCTTAAGATTCATGTATGGTGCACATGGCAGAATTTCCTACTTTTTGAAGATTGAACAATATGTCACTGCGTGTATATAGCACATTTTCTTTATCCATTCATCCATCAATGGACATTTAGTCATTTCCACATCTTGGCTTTGCAAATAAAGCTTTAGTGAACACGGGAATTCAAATATCTCTTCAAGATTCTGTTTTTAATTCTTTTGGATAAGTACCCAAAGTGGGAATAATTTTTTGAGGAAATTTCATACAGCTTCTCTTAGCAGCTGTGCCCTTCTACATTCCCACCAACAGCAGACAGGACTCCAATTTCTCCGCATCCTCGCCAACACTTCATTTCCTTTTGTGTTTGTTTTTAAATAACTACCCTCACTGGTATGAAATAATATCTCATTGTGGTTTTGATTTGCATTTCCCTGATGACTAGTGATGTTGACCAAATTCTTTTCATACCTGTTAGCCATTTGTATGTCTATTATTAATATTCACAAGTTCTTTGCCCATTTTAAAATCAGATTATTTATTTATTTATTTATTTATTTCGCTCTTGCGTTGTAGGAGTTCTTTAGATATTGTGCATATTAACCCTTTATCAGATATATGGCTTACAAATATATATTTTCCCATTCCATAAGTTGTGCTTTCATTCTATTATTCCTTTTGCTGGGCAAAAGTCTCTTATTTTGATGTATCCGGGCTCATCTTATGATTTCCCTGTTTCAGCCCTGGTGTTGACTATTTCACCAAAAGCTGTGGTTCCTTTTAATGGACAATGTTATTTAAAAAAACATGATTTAGGTACTAGATATGCTTTTTGCTACTGGGGCTTCCCATCTTTTTTCGTATGTACTGTCACCACGACTTTATAGATGTCATTTTAAATCTTGTGTTTTCACTTTTAAATCTTCTTTCCACATTAACATAGTCTTCAAAATTTGTCAGTGATTGCATAGTATTTCTTCGAGTGCAAGTAATATAATGTGCCTTTGCTTTGCTTTATGTTTTTCATAATTAAAAAATAAACCTGAAATAAACCTTTCCATATACTGAAAACAGCTTTTTCACGTTCAGGATTAAAAGCTTAATTATTTGGTGAAAGATTATTTGTTGTTCAATAGCCCTTGTTACAACTTGTAAAACTATTCTCCAAACTGAATGCCCCAAAACACAATGCACTACATAATCAATTTTACCTCGTATTTTCTTCCACAGCTTACTTTGCTATTTGAGAAAAATATAACCATTTCTTAGGAATCAGACTTACCAACCACTGCAAGATAAAATTACATTTGTGGGATAATTTCAAGTGCACTAAAGCCTTTCATTTCCACTTAATCCACAGCCTGTAAGCTGATACTGTTTCTAAGAGGTGGAAATCTAAATTTCAGATAGCTGATTTGTAAAACCCTACACCTTCACGGTATAGTGTAATGTTGAAAAGAATGGACTCTGGCACCAGCACTGTGGGTCTGAATCCTGTCTGCACTGCTAACCAGTTACCGTTAGGGAAGTTACCAGTATCTGAACTGTGGGGAATTGCAGGGAAGTTACCTTTTTCTGAACTCTTCATCTCTCAGTTTCCTCATCTATAAAATGCTGATGATAACAGTATCTGCTTCCAAACGCTATTGTGAAAATTAAATGAGAAATCATATGTAACACATAAAAGCACTTAGAGTACCTCCGCACTGCTATCTAAATGTTGGTTGCTATTATTATCATTAAGATAGCAGTGACCTAAGTTTTGAAGTTGCCTAAATTTTGTTTTTATGTCAAGTGTGAGATATTTGTTTCAGCAGATTCTTTGACTTAAACTCCCCAATTCTTTAAGGCAGAATTTTATAAAGGAGACTCAGAGAAATAAAAAGTACTTTGCTTACTTTCATTACCTTAATAGAACAGGAATTTGAATCTGTAGACTATGACTACAGAACCATTTTATTACCTCTTGCTGACTGGCCATATTCTGAGTTGATTCAATATAAGAGAAAAATCTATAAGGGTGAGTCCGGTCTGGAAGTACTGAGAAAGTCTTGAGCCAGGTCTTGAAAACAGGGTAAGATTCACATTAATGAGGTTTCACATAAAAGGGTAATATTCATATCAATGGGGATTCACAGAAAAGGGTAAGATCCACATTATTTGGTGAAAGGTTATTTGTTGTTCAATGGCCAACATTGAACACAGCATTGAAGACAGCATTATAGGTAAGTTAATAAAGGACAGAAGATCAAAAATCAGGGGAAGGCTGCATATATTTAAGGAAGAGTAAGATCATTCTAAGTAGCAGGTCTCTCTCTGTAAGAGTTGCGTCATTACCTGAAAATCTACTATATGTCAGCTGCTGTCCTAGACCTTGAAGATATAGGCATAAATTGTGTAGTAACGGAGGCAGAGAGATTAGCGACTTCTCTAGCCTGAAAAGTGGTTTGATAAATGTTAGAACAGGGTACAAAAGGAGACCTACGAGGCACCCAAACACTGGGGATGGGAATGTTAAGCAAGGCTTCTTTCTACAAGAGGCCCTGGAGCTGAGACAGGAGATGGGAAGTGTAGCTACCAGAGATAGGAGAGCATTCTAGGCCGCAGAGAGTGCAAAGGCACGTTGGCCTGAGAGGTCCCCAGGCTGCCAAGACACTGTTAGAACAGGTAAACGGTGCTGGATAATATTGGACTAGGGGCGGCGGCCGGTAAGAAACACACAGGCCAGAATTTTAAAAAATCTCAAGCCAAAGAACTGAGATTTTGTCTGGAAAACGAAGTGCTCCATTGTCAGATTTTTAGCAGAAAAGAGTCATTTAGTCACAACTAGGAGTGTGCATTGAGACGGGTAGGGCTAAAGGCAGTGACACGAACTAGGCTTTATTTTTTAAGTACTAGTAAAACACAAGCAATTGTGACGAAGGATCAGCTAAAAGAGGCACTTGGTGGAAGAGCCGAGAACCTGCATTTGATGCAACAATGTACTGAAGCTCGAAGATAAGTCACCAGACCCAGCGGCGGAGGCCGACCTCCGATCCCGGTCCTACAAAGCCAGCGCTCTGGAGACCTACAACCATTAAAACAGAATGTACATCTACGGACAGAGCGGCTGTGTTAGGATGTTAGGATCAGGTGTCTTCCCCACTTCTCTTCCCAGCATTTCTAACGCGGTCGCACTTTTTTTTTTTTTCTTTCAGTTTTCCACTTCTCCCGGCCTGAGAACTCCCTCCATTCCCACAGTGGACGCCTGAGATCCACGCTCGAGATCCGGACCTAACCATCTCTCCCAGTCTCAGAGAAGTCAGGACCGAAGGAAGCCGCACTGCACGGTAAAAGGAATTAACCGCAGTGGACTCCCGGCCACCCTTGGCCCGCCCTCCGGGCTTCCGCTTCCGGAAGGAGCCCGCGGAAAACCCGGCTTCAGAGTCTGCAGCCCGCGGCAGACGCCTCTCCGATTGCCCCAGACAGGCGCACTGGGCCTGCGCAATAGAGCTCTCCCAGCTCCTGGCTCTTCCTTCCCACTGGAGGTTGGGGGAAGGCCTAGAAACGCGAATGGGGTGGGGCTGGGGCGGGGCCAAGGGGAGGGGCCTAAGGGAAGGGGTCTGGCCGGGGGGGGCGGGGGCCTAGAGAAATGAGGGGAGGCTTCGCTCAGAGTTTTGGCGCTTCGCTGAGAAGTACCGGATTGTGCAATTGGTGAAGGATTGGCGCCCCCAAGGAGTCGCGAGGTGCAGAGAAAGGGACACGGGTAGAGGGCGGATAGGTTTGAGAAAGAATCGCGCTGGGCTTTGGAGTTTGGGCTCTTTGCTTTTAGTTTAGTGTCTTCTGAGACATTTTGAATTATTTTCTAATAGTCAATAAAAATCACTCCTTGTTCTCGCTATCTCTGCGTAATTCTGATGGCAAATTCAAAATTATTCACTGTGGCCCTTGATCTGAGAATGGTGCTCCTCACCTGGAAGTTGGGATTCTGGTTTTCCTTCCATGCATAGTAGTCTGCTCTTCAGGCTAGATACTGTGAAAGAATGACACAGTATTCATTCTTACCATGGCACGCTGCACGAATTTTAATGGAAATTAATCGTTGGTTTTTAAGGCGTTGAATTTTGGGTTAATATTTTAAATCAATTGATTTCATTTTTCTGGTTAGAAAAAAGAGCAAGCTCTTGAAACTCAATGCAAATTTAATTGCAAACCAATTGCAATTAAACAAAAACTCAGAAACTAAAAGCTGTCCACCAATATATTGCACACTCATACTGAGTAAGTTTTGGAATCTGGGTATTTAATAAACTTAGTTTTGAATTAGATTAGACTGTGAAACCGCTCTTCTTCATCCCTCTCCTATAATATGTGTTTTATATATTCGCCTAAAATTGCAGATTTTTTTCTTAGTTGACTTGATTTTTAAAAACTGACTCTGATATTTTACAACACACGCGTATTTTAGAAAATATAGATGATCAAGAAATAAAAATCCCCCATGTAATCCCGCTATGCAGTTTGGTGCATTCCCTTCTGTGTATACATACATCAATTTATTGCAGCAATACAATATGATACACATAACTGTAATGTGAAGGTTTTCTGTCATCATTTCATCAACGTTGTTTCTTAATCTACAATTACAAAATGGCTGCCTGGTGTTCTATTTCCCTACTGTTTAGAATTTTATGTCCCCAACTTACAGTTTTTGTTTGTTGGGACATTTTCAGTTTTTGTTTGTTTTCTTTTGTGTCCCCCCAAACTTTTTTACTGCAGTAAAATACATAACATACAATACAACACATAAAATCTACCATCTTAACCATTTTTAAGTGCAATTCCATGGTATTAAGTATATTCATAATGTTGTGCAATTGTCAACACCATCCATCACCAGAACTCTTTCATTCTTGTAAAACAAACTCTATACCCATTTCATAATAATTCCCATTCCACCCCACCCCAGCCCTCAGCACGTGACAACCATGATTCTACTTTCTGCCTTTATGATTTTGACTACTCCAAATACATCATATATGTGGGAATTTATAGTATTCGTCCTTTTGTGACCGGCTCATTTCGTTTGTCTTTAAATTTCATCCATGATGTAGCATGTGTCAAAATTTCCCTGTTTTTTAAGGCTAAGTCATATTCCATCGTATGTGTATACCACATTTTGTTTACCATATATCTGTTGATGTACACTTGGGTTGCTTCCACATTTTAGCTACTGTGAGTATTATCACTATAAACATAGTATACCAATATTTCTTCCAGACCCTGCTTTCGATTCTTTTGGTTATGTAGCCAGAATTGCTAGATCATATGGTAATTCGCTTTTTAATTTTTGAGAAACCATCATAGACTTTTTCACAGTGGCTGCACCACTTTATATTCCCATCAACAGTGCACAAGAGTTCCAATTCTCCACATCCTCATTAACACTTTTTAGTTTCTATTTTTTTTTAATAGTAGCCATCCTAGTGAGTGTAAGATGGTATGTCATTGTAATTTTCATTTGTTTCCCCTGATGATTAGTGATGTTGAGCATCATTCCACATGCTTATTGGCCATTTCTTTGAAGAAATATCTACCAAGTCCTTTTCCCATTTTTAATTGGGTTTGTATTTTCGTTGTTGAGTTTTAGGAGTTCTCTACATGTTCTGGATATTAATCACTTAGATGTATGATTTGCTAATATTTTCTCACAATCAACAGGATTGGTTGCCTTTTTACTCTGTTGATACTGTCTTTTTTTTTTAAATATAGCTTATTGATTATGCTGTTACAGTTGTCCCATTTACCCCCTTCACTCCCCTCCACCCTGCACATCTTCTCCCACCCACATTCCCCCCGTTTAGTTCATGTCCATGGGTCATACTTACAAGTTCTTTAGCTTCTACATTTCCCACACTATTCTTGCCCTCGCCCTGTCTATTTTCTACCTACCATCTATGCTACTTATTCTCTGTTCCTTTTCCCCCTCTCTCCTCTTCCTACTCCCCTGTTGATAACCGTCCCTGTGATCTCCATTTCTCTGGTTCTGTCTTCTAGATGTTTGCTTAGTTTGCTTTTGTTTTTCTCTTAGGTGTGGTTATTAATAATTGTGAGTTTGCTGTCATTTTACTGTACATGTTTTTTATCTTCTTTTTCTTGGATAATTCCCTTTAACATTTCATATAACAAGAGCTTGGTGATGATGAACTCCTTTAACTTGTCCTTATCTGAGAAGCACTTTATCTGCCCTTCCATTCTAAATGAAAGCTTTGCTAGATAGAGCAATCTTAGATGAAGGTCCTTCCTTTCATGACTTGGAATACCTTTTTTTTAAAAAAATATTTTATTGATTATGCTATTACAGTTGTCCCATTTCTCCCCCATCATTCCCCTCCACCCTGCACACCCTCTCCCACCCACATTCCCCCACTTTACTTCATGTCCACATGTCATAAGTTCTTTAGATTCTACATTTCCCACACTATTCTTGCCCTCCCCCTATTTTCTACCCACCGTCTATACTACTTATTGTCTGTACGTTTTCCCCCTCTCTCCTCCTCCCACTCTCCTGTTGCTAAACCTCCAGGTGATCTCCATTTCTGCGGTTCTGTCCCTGTTCTAGCTGTTTGCTTAGTTTGCTTTTGTTTTAGATGTGGTTGTTAATACCTGTGAGTTTGCTGTCTTTTCACTGTCATATTTTTATCTTCTTTTTCTTAGATAAGTCCCTTTAACATTTCATATAATCAGGGCTTGGTGATGATGAACTCCTTGAACTTGACCTTATCTGAGAAGCACTTTATCTTCCCTTGCATTCTAAATGACAGCTTTGCTGGATAGAGCAATTTTGAATGTAGGTCCCTGCCTTTCAAGACTTCAAATATTTCATTCGAGCCCCTTCTTGCCTGTAAGGTCTCTTTTGAGAAATCATCTGACAGTCTGATGGGAACTCCTCTGTAGGTGACTGTCCCCTTATCCCTTGCTGCTTCTAGAATTCTCTCCTTCATTTTAATCTTGGGTACTGTAATTATGATGTGCCTTGTTGTGTTCCTCCTAGAGTCCAACTTCTTTGGGACTCTCTGAGCTTCCTGGACTTCCTGAAAGTCTATTTCCTTTGCCACATTGGGTGTGTTCTCCTTTATTATTTCTTCAAATATGTTTTGCACTTGTTGCTCTTCCTCTTCTCTTTCTGGTACCCGTATAATTCAGATGCTGGAACATTTAAACATGTCTTGGAGGTTCCTAACCTCTCCTCATTTTTTTGAGTTCTTCTTTCTTCCTTGTTTTCTGTTTGGTTGTTTGTTTCTTCCTTCTGGTCCACTTCGTTGATTTGAGTCCCAGTGTCCTTCCCATAACTATTGGTTCCCTGTATATTTTCCTTTATTTCACTTAGTGTAGCCTTCATTTTTTCATCTAATTTGCTACCAAATTCAACCAATTCTGTGAGCATCCTGATCACCACTCCTATGAACTGTGCATCTGATAGGTTGGCTATCTCTTCGTCACTTAGTTGTATTTTTTGTTGGTCTCTGATCTGTTCTTTCGTTTGGGCCATTTTTTTTTTTTTTTTTTTTGTCTTGATGTTCCTGTTATATAGTGAGGGGTGGAGCCTTAGGTGTTTATCAGGGCATCGAACCCATTGTTGGGTTGTGACACTGTATGAGGGGCAGGGGTCCAAGAAGGAACAATGGTGCTTGCTCCACTCTCTGCTGGATTTCAGTCACTTCCGCCTCTTCCCCCAAGCAAACTGGGTCCTTCTGGTGCTGACTCCCATGTGGGTGGGTTTGTGCATGTTCTAGGTCCCTGTGCGTCTCTCCAACAAACTCTCCTGTGAGGCTGGGAGTCTCTCTGGGCACCGCAACCCCCTCCCAGGTGTTTTCAGTTGGTGTTTTGTGGTTTTATTTCCCCATGATGGGAACCTAGGTTGCGTGGTCTCTCTCGCTCCCTAGTTTCACCTGGTTTGTCTGTATGCAAATGTGGGACTGCCCAGTCCATCTTGTGCACCGTGCCCCTCCACCATCTGCCGCCTTACTGTGTCCACCCACTGCTGCCGCCTTATGTGCCTGGTGTCCGCCAGCCACCACTTTGCTGCTGTTGTGACCCCTCTCCGACCAGCCACCTGACTCCGCCCCTCCTCCGGGTCTGGATGAATATTTCTTCTTTAACTCCTTGGTTGTCGGACTTCCATGCAGTTCAATTTTCTGACGGTACTGGCTGTTTTTTGTTTCTAAATTCTTGTTGTCCTTATTTTTGTTGTGCAAGGAGGCACAGTGCATCTTCCTAGGCCACCATCTTGGCCGGTAGTCTAAATGCTTGATATTGTCTTTTGATGTATATTGTCTTTTGTGTCTTTTAAAAAACAGAGTTTTTTATTTTCACGAAGTTTCCAATTTGTCCATTTTGTCTTTTGTTGCCTGCAGCTTTAGTGTCATATCTAAGTAATAATTGGAAAATTTAATGTCATGAAGTTTTGCCCTATTTTTCTTCTCAGATTTCTATAATTTTAAGTCTCACATTTAGGTGTGTAATCCATTGTTAGCTAATTTTTGCATAGGGTGTTAGGTAAGAGTCCTCCATCTTTCTTCTTTTGCATGTGGATATCCATTTTCCGAGTATCATTTGTTGAGAAGACTGTCTTTTCCTTATTTAATGGTATTGGCACTCTTGTCAGAAATCATTTGATATATGTTAGGTTTTATTTCCTGGCTCTCTATCTATTCTTTTGGTCCATGTATCTACTTTTATGCCAACACTGTGCTGTTTTTGTTACGGTAGCTTTGTAGTAAGTCTGAAATAGAAGGAAGTGTGAATCCTCCAGCTTTGTTCTTCTCTTTCAAGATTGCTTTGGCTATTTAGGGTTCCTTGAGATGTCATATGAATTTTAGGATGAGTTTTTCTATTTCTGCAAAACTGTTGCTGTGAATGTAATAGGGATGGAATTGTAAATACTTTGAATACCATTGACATCTTAATATTAAGTATTGCAATCAATGAACATGGGATGTGCTTGCATATATTTATGTTTAATTTCTTTCATCATTAATGTACGAGTCTTTCACCTCCTAGGTTAAGTTAATTCCTAGTTGTTTTTTTTTTTTTATGCCATTGTAAATAGAATTGTTTTCTTAATTTCCTTTTGGATTGTTCATTGTTATTTGTATAGAAATACAACCAATTTTTGTGTGTTCAGTTTGTTTTGTTAGTTTGTTCAGTTGATTCATTAGTTCTAACATTTTTTGTTGAAATTTTTAGTGTTTTCTACACATAAGATTATGTAATCTGTGAGGAAAAATAATATTACTTCTCCCTTTCCAATTTGTTGAAAAGACTGTCTTTTCCTTATTTAATGGTATTGGCCTCTTGTCAAAAATCATTTGACCATATATGTCAGGGTTCATTTCTGGGCTATCTATTCCTTTGGTCCATATGCCTTTTAATTCTTTTTCTTGATGAATTGGTTTGGCTGTAACTTCCAGTACTGTGTTGAATAGAAGTGGCAAAAGTAGGTCTTCTTACCTTGTTCCTGATCTTTGACGAAAAGTTTTGATCACCAGTGAGTATGATGTTCACTGTGGGGTTTATATGGCTTTTATTATGCTGAAGTAGTTTCCTTCTAATCCTAGTATCCTGGTTTTTTATTTCTATTTTTTTTCTTTTTTTAAATATATTTTATTGATTATGCTATTACAGTTGTCCCATTTCTCCCCCATCATTCCCCTCCACCCTACACACCCTCTCCCACCCATATTCCCCCCTTTAGTTCATGTCCATGTGTCATAAGTTCTTTAGCTTCTACATTTCCCATACTATTCTTGCCCTCCCCCTGTCTATTTTCTACCTACCATCTATGCTATTTATTCTCTGTACCTTTTCCCCCTCTCTCCTCCTCCCATGCCCCTGTTGCTAACCCTCCATATGATCTCCATTTCTGTGGTTCTGCTCCTGTTCTAGCTGTTTGCTTAGTTTGCTTTTGTTTTAGGTATGGTTCTTAATAGCTGTGAGTTTGCTGTCTTTTCACTGTCGTATTTGTATCTTCTTTTTCTTAGATAAGTCCCTTTAACATTTCATATAATAAGGGCTTGGTGATGATGAACTCCTTGAACTTGACCTTATATGAGAAGCACTTTATCTTCCCTTGCATTCTAAATGAGGGCTTTGCTGGGTAGAGCAATCTTGGTTGTAGGTCCTTGACTTTCATCACTTGGACTACTTCTTTCCAGCCCCTTCTTGCCCGTAAGGTCTCTTTTGAGAAATCAGCTGACAGTCTGATGGGAACTCCTTTGTAGGTGACTGTCCCCTTATCCCTTGCTGCTTCTAGAATTCTCTCCTTCAGTTGAATCTTGGCTAATGTAATTACGATGTGCCTTGGTGTGTTCCTCCTTGGGTCCAGCTTCTTTGGGACTCTCTGAGCTTCCTGGACATCCTGGTAGTCTATTTCCTTTGCCAGATTGGGGAAGTTCTCCTTTATTATTTGTTCAAATAAGTTTTCCACTTGTTGCTCTTCTTCTTCCCCTTCTGGTACCCCTATAATTCGGATGTTGGGACGTTTAACGATGTCCCGGAGATTCCTAAGCCTCTCCTCATTTTTTTGAATTCTTGTTTCTTCCTCCTTTTCTGTTTGGTTGTTAGTTTCTTCCTTCTGGTCCACTCCATTGATTTGAGTCCCAGTTTTCCTTCCATCTCTATCAGTTCCTCATGCATCTTCCTTCATTTCACGTATTGTAGCCTGCATTTTTTCATCTAATTTGTGAGCAAAATCAACCAATTCTGTGAGCATTTTGATGACCAGTGCTTTGAACTGTGCATCTGATAGGTTGGCTATCTCTTCACTGCTTAGAGGAATTGGCTCTGGGGCTTTGATTGGTTCTCCGGTTTGAGCCATTTTTGGTGTTTTTTGGTTTTGTTTTTGTTTTGTTTTGGTTTGGTTTGGTTTTAGTCTGGTCGCGGCTATTACGTAGTGAGGGGTGGAGCCTCTGGTGCTCCCCAGTGTGGGGCAGCCTAGTCGCTGGGTTGTGATGCTGTGTGTGGGGGCGGGGTCTGAGAGGGAACAATGGCGCCTGCTCCGCTCTCTCCTGGATTCAGTCCCTTCTGCCACTTCCCCTCTGCCTGGACCGTCTGCGTGCACAGATGTGGGACCACCTGGTCAGCCAGCCGCCTTGTGCGGCCTCACTGGGTCTGCACAGTTGTCCCCCTGTGCCCAGGGTCCACCAGCTGCTGCCTGTGGGCCCAGGGACCGCCAGCCGCCACCTGTGCACCGGGGAACTGCCAGCCGCTGCTGCTTGCACTCCCGCAGCTCCACCTTCTCCCGCTGCGACTTCGCCCCTCCTACCGGTCTGGATGAATGCTTGTTGGACTTCCATACAGTTCAATTTTCTATAACTTCTGGTTGTTTTCTTGTTTCTAAATATTTGTTGTCCTTAATTTTGGTTGCGAGAAGAGGCACAGGTGTCTGCCTACGCCTCCATCTTGGCCGGAAGTCCTATTTTTATTTTTAAATCATGAAGGGATAGTTTGTTTGTCTCTAAGGGCCTCAACACTCCTTGTTGGTTTACTCATCTACATCCCTGATAATTTTTTAATTATCTTTAAAATGTCAGCTGAGGGTGTCTTCTGTTTCCTACCATGTTCAGATTCATAGAATGTCACCATATTGTCCAGGAAACATGTTGGTAGCTGAGTGTGAAGGGTGGAATGAGGAAAGATAAAGAAGACAGATGTGCTTCTGTACAGGAGGTAAAATGAAGAAGAGTTGGTGAAGATTTGGGAGATATTTACATTGACGTTGGTTACTTTTTTGTAAATTATATTTCATTCATTATGCTATTACAGTTCTTTTTTTTCCCCCTTTTGCCCCTCTACCCAGTACCCCCTGCTCCCTTAGGCATTCCCCCATCGTTCATGTCCAGAGGTCATGCATATAAGTTCTTTAGCTACTGAATTTCCTATACTGTACTCTACATTCCCATGGCTATTCTGTAATTATTTATTTGCACTTCTTAATCCCCTCACCTCTTCACGCATTCCCCCACACCACTTCCCATCTGGCAACCACCAAAATGCTCTCTGTATCCATGATTCTGTGTCTGTTCCTCTTGTTTGCTTAGTTTGTTTTTAGATTCAATTGTGGATAGATATGTATTTTTTTGCCATTGTATAGTTCATAGTTTTGGTCTCCTTCTTTTTCTTAAATAAGTTCCCTTAACATTTCAGATAATAAAGGTTTGGTGACGATAAACTTTAGTTTTTTCTTGTCTGGGAAGCTCTTTATCTGCCTTTTGATTCTAAACAATAGCTTTGCTGAGTAGAGCAACCTTGGCTGTAGGTCCCTGCTATTCATGACTTGGAATTTTTCTTCCCAGTCCCTTGTAACCTGCAAAGTTCCCTTTGAGAGATCAGCTGACAGTGTTATGGGAACTCCCTTGTAGATAACTAACTGCTTGTATCTTGCTGCTTTTCTCTTGTTGCTTTGAAGATTCTCTCTTTATCTCTAACCTTTGTCACTTTAATTATGATGTGTTTTAGAGTGGGCCTCTTTGCATCCATCATACCTATTTCCTTCATCAAATTAGGGAAGATTTTTTTCATTATTTTTTCAAACAGATTTGCAATATCTTGCTCTTTCTCTTCTCTTTCTGGCAACCCTAAGATGTGACTTTGGACCTCTTGAAGTTGTCTCAGAGGCTGTTCGTACTATTCTCGTTTTTTCTGGATTCTTTTTTCTTCTTGTTCTGATTGGTTGTTTTTTGCTTCTTTATGTTCCAAATCATTGATTTGATTCTCAGCTTCATCCAGTCAACTGTTGTTTCCCTGTAAATTGTTCTTTATTTCAATTAGTGAACACTTCACTGCTGACTGAATCTTTTTTATGTTTCTGAGGTCCTCACTAAGTTCCTTGAGCATCCACATAGCCAGTGTTTTGAACTCTGCATCTGATAGATTGCTTATCTCCATTTCATTTAGCTCTTTTTCTGGAGTTTTGATCTGTTCTTTGATTTGGGCCCTATTCCTTTGTCTCCTGATTTTGGCAGCCTCCCTTTTTGTTTCCATGTATTAGGTAGAGCTTCTTTGACTCTGTCCTGGTAGTGTGGCCTAATGTAGTAGCACAGCCTCCCCTATCACCCAAGCCGAGTATTCAAGGTGCATCCTTCATGTGGGCTGAGTACACCCTTCTCTGGTAGTTGAGCCTTGGTTGCTGTTGGCAGATAAAGGGGAGGAATTTACCCAGGCCAGTCAGCTGCAAGGATTGGCTGTGACCACTTACTACCAACCTTTGCTGTCCATGGAGGATCGGCTGTGCAGGGGCAGGTTGGTGATGCTCCAACATGGTCTGTAGCTGTCCACTGTGTGTTCTGGCCTTAGGGTTTCCTGGTTGTTGTAGGTCAAGATCAGCCCTCCCCTGTGTTTTTCCCAGAGTCACCATGTCCGAGCTATAAAGCAATCTGAGAATGCTGCTACTTGTGGTGGGTTTGGAGGTTCCTAGGCAAAGCTAAGCTGTGAATCTAGACTCGCTGATGCTGGTGCCAGGTCTGGGGCTCATTAAGGCCTGCTGTTGCTTGTTGGAGAGGATTTAGGAAGTTTGAAACAGCAGCCAAGACCAGCCATTCTTATAGAAAAGCAGCTGAGGTGGGCTGCAAATTGGGTGGGGCAGAGCCTCTGAGGATCTCCAAGATAGGTCAAACAGAGTTAGCCAGTTTGATGAAGTCTCAGATATGGCACCTGCTTGCTGGATCAGTCTGGATTGACATGGTTTCCTTAATTCCGTAGTTGCCACACTTCCATTCAACTCAATTTCTGACTGTTGTGAGTGATGATTGTGGTATACTTTAGTTGTAATTTTGATGTGTTGAGGCAAGCCATGTCTGCCTATGCCACCATCTTCACCAGAAGTTTTCAACCTTGGTTTCTAGGTTTTGTATCTGGATGGGTGATGAGAGAGATCTGTGTTGGGTACGGAAGTTTATGAACTCATCTCCCCAAATGTTTCACTATGAAAAAATGGAGACTAGGAACTTATTTTTGGGCATATTGATTAGAGATGCCTTGGAGTAGTCAAGGGATACCAAGAAGGCTACTCTATAGTTGAGTTGGGAGGTTGGTGGAGAGGTATGGGCTACAGATACATATTTCTTTTCTTCTTTAAAAGATTTTATTTATGTTTAGACAGAAGAGAGGGAGGGAGAAAGAGAGAGAGAGAAACATCAATATATGGTTGCCTCTCACACACCCCCTATTAGGGACCTGGCCCATAACCCAGGCATGTGCCCTGACTGGGAATCAAAGTGGTGACCCTTTGGTTCGCAGGCTGGTGCTCCATCCACTGAGCCACACCAGCCAGAGCTACAGATACACATTTCTGAATCATCTGTGATAACTGAAGCTGTAGGCTTCTGAGTTCACTTTCAGGTTACTCCCTCAGGAAAGCCTTTCTTTCCACCTCTCTATCCCACTTCTATAAACTAAGTCATGTGCCCAATACGAGGCTATAGCATCATTTTTCACTTATGTGATTTGTTGTTTGATTTCCGTCTTCCTAAGTAGAATTTAGTCTCTGTAAAGGCAGAGATCTTACTATAGTATCACAATACATAGCACAATGCCTTGTATGTACTAGGAACTTTAAAATTGTTGAGTAATTAAATGAACCAACTAATGTTTGGACTGCTTTGGTGCATTGGGGCTGATGGCCACTTGAATGCTCTGAGACTCAGGATTATCCAGAACTCAGCCCTTTGAGCCTGATGTGGAAATTTAGGCCCTTCTAATATCATGATTAATGACTCCTTGGTTGAGGCAGGGCTTTATAATTTAGTGTATTGGACCAGTGACTTTTCCATTGGGCTCACCTCAGAAGTGTGACAGTCTCTGTTCATATTTAACTATGTTGCAATTTATAGGAAACAACTAAAGTTGCAAAGTGTATGAAAATCTAAAGTAAAAACACAGTTAAGATTTATAGCTAGGATACCAGATTCAAAAAGTAAGAAGCTGGGGTGTCCAAGATGGTGGAAGAGTAGTGGGCAGCTCTGTTCACCTGCTCTCAGACACAGACCGGATTTGAAGTCACATCTCATAGTGGAGAGGGCATGAAAGTGTCTGTGGGTGAGAGCTTATGTGGGAGGAGAGTGGGGAGTACGCAGGGGTATGCAGGGAACTGTCTGCTGGCAGGGCGCCCGAAGCCAACCTCCAAGACTTTCCAGGTGCCTGCCACTGCTGGCCAGTCCAGCACTGCTGACTGCACTGACTGGGCAGCTAAAGAATTCCGCAGGACTCTCAAGCGACTGGCGCTGTGAGAGAAGGCCTTCAGGAACTGCAGGCTTCAGAAACAGCACAGCAGGAACAGGCTGAAGACCTCTGGAGGGAGCAGGGACAGCACACAGGCACTGCCTTGTGTTACAGCAGAGCTGAGGGGATCTTCCCAATGCCATATGGGAAAGGTTCAAAGAGAAACTCTATTTAACATTGTCAGAGGCCCCATAAGAAGGTGGCCAGCCTTGACCGGAAGATACTGTGATTTTAGGGGAAAAGGAGCTCATGGAGAATAGGACCCCAGGGACCCACACTATTGCATGGGGGCCATGGAGACACTCTTCTAAAAGGTTGGCTGAGATGTAACCAAGGTTTGGCAGGGGCCTGGATACACAGGCCAAGGCATGAGGTCAGGCAGGATTCAGCAACTTTGCTAATCAAAAAATCAGAGACAGAGAAAACACTGAAAGGGAGGCCCTGACTCAGGGGGTTTGGTTTGCAAGCAGAGGGCAGAGCAGAGTGGAGAATTCAGGCCAAACCTTCTGTGAGAGAGTGGCAGGCTCAGGTGTGGAAGGAGCTGAATGCCTCAGATTTGCTCCAACCAATGTCTTTCAGGGACAGGCAAACCCAACCCCCACCTGGGGGATTACAGGCTCCACAGAGTGGCAAGGTCAGGCCCAGGAGTTTCCTGCTTTCTCAGGGAAAGAAGAAAAAGGCCCTGCACCAGACACTACGTGTCGTACAGCTCCACGGGCCCCAATTTACTAAAGCAGAGCAGAGAAAATACAGACGGGCACAAGGAGACACTATATTCTGTCCTGCAAAACTGTTCAACATGGATTTCATTCCACGTTTGGGCATAATAAGGTACCAGGTGTTATAGTTTATTTCAAATATCACATATTGCTCTTTCCTTCTCTTCCTCCATACTACCTCCTTCCTCCTCCTTCATTTACTTGTTTTAAATTCTATTTTCTTTCTGGCTATGACTTGTTACTGTTCTCCACCCTCCATCCTCTCAAAACCATTTGTGATTGTCATCAGTCAGCTCACATTCTTTCTACTGTTCCTAAAATACCCTTATTCTCTCTTCACCTTTATCAGTCTTTGCCCATAGGTAGTGGATACAGTGGTTGTTCTTATACTTCTTCAATCTTATTTCTACATAGTGACTATCTTTGTGTTTCAAATCTCAGATTTTACTGTTCCCTTCTCCTACACCATTCCACCTTCTTCCCACCCTTCCCATTTTTCATTTTAAACATTAGATATTCCCTGCCTTAGCCAGGTTTTCACCTTGCATTCTTAGTATTCCTTCTCCCTCTATCCTCTTAAAATAAATTCTCTTTCCTCTAGAAATCTCTTAAATTCTTTATTTAATTGTGTTCTCTAATTCCCATTCTACCTATGTAAATCTTAGCTCATTGGTTGTTGATATCTCTGTGGTGGAGATTTTTCTGCAATTAGGGATATATATATAATTGTTCTGGGGTTGTCTGTTTTTTCTCTCACTAAATGTAGACGTATATTTTTTCTTTAAAATTCAATTTTAACCTAATATTATATGCTTCTCCTCTCTTACTCCATTCCACCTTCCCTTCTCCTTTTTTCAGTTACAAAGTAAATATTTTTTTCCTGCTTTTCCTTGTCTCTATCCCCTACTCTTATTATTTACCCTCCATAAAATCTCTTATTTTTACCCGGTGAAATCTCTTATTTTTCAGTTAGTCATCTCATATTTGTTTTTTTCTTTCTTGTAATAGTGTCAATCTCTTTATTAATACTGGCACATTGGCTGTTGATAGTGTAATTGTGAGTGCGGGGTATCTTTGTGAGTGTTGGTCATGGCTGGGCTGTTTGGTTTTTGTTCTGGCAGCACCTGTACAACAGTATACAAGACATGGAGGGTGGAGTGACTCAGTCAGCCAGAGGGAAGAACCCCCTAAAAATGACTCAACAACCAGAACCCAGTTGCAGCCACATAAAAGGCATAAAGAGCGGTGCAAGAGCATCAAGCACAGGTGATCAAGGAGATTGCACCACTGAGTCCCACAGGTCTCCTACCACAGAAGACCACACCACAAAGACAGGGAGTCAAAGCAAATAAATTTAACACGAAGAGCTATCTAAATTGGGAAAGCAAAGAAACAACCCTAAATTGAAAGGAAGAATCCCCAGAAAGATTGCTGAATGAAACTGAGGCAACCAAACTACCAGACATTGAATTCTAAATAATAGTTATAAATATGCTCACAGAGCTCAGTGAGAACTTCAGGGAACTCCAAGGAAGCTTCAGGGAACTTACTGCAAACTCTACCAGCATGACAAAGGACATAGAAACCTATCAATAAGAGATAAAAGGAAATAAAAAAATACCATATCTGAATTGAAGAACACAGTAGAAGGAATTAAAAGCAGGTTAGATGAGGCAGAGGACTGACTCAGTGAGCTGGAAGACTAGTTAGAAAAAAATTCCAGATAGAAAATTCTAAATTAAGGGAGCCACAGGACAATATAAAATGTAAAAATAACCATATAATAGGGATACCAGAAGGGGAAGAAGAGGACCAAGAGATACAAAACCTGTTTGAAAAAGTAATGATAGAAAAATTCCCTAACTTGATGAGAGAAAAAGTCTTGCAAGTCCAGGAAGTATAGAGGCTACCAATCAACATGAACCGAAAACAGCACACTCCAAGACACATCATGATAAAAATAGCAAAATTAAAAAACAAAGAATCTGATTTCTGGCCAAGATGGAGGCATAGGTTGAAACACTTTAGATCTTCACACAACCAAAGGAAGGATAACAATGAATTTAAATACAAAAACCTACCAGAACTGCGAGAAAATCAAACCACATGGAAATCCAACAACCAAGGAGTTAAAGAAGAAACATTAATGTAGACGTGTAGGAGGCAAGGAGACAGGAAGCTGGCATTGAGAGGACTCATGGCAAGGCAGGGACCAGGCAGGGTGGACAGGACTTCCCACATATGTGTGTAGATAAACCAGAAGGAACAACTGGGGAGTGACAAACTGCACAACCCAGGGTAATAAAGCCTCAAAACCTCTGAGTATAAAAATCTGTGGGGGTTGTGGTGGCAGGAGAAACTCCCAGCCTAAAAGAAGAGTCTGTTGCAGAGGCCCACAGGATCCTAGAACATACACAAGTCCTCCCATCTGGGAATAAGTACCAGAAGGGCCACATTTGCTTGTGGGAAGCACAGGAAGAGAAGGAAAGTGGGGAGAGAGCCAAGCAAGCAAGCAAGCAAGCAAGTGGCATTGTTCCTTCTCTGACTCCACCTGCACATACAGCACCAAAATGTAGTGAATTGGATGGCAAATATCTAAGGCTCTACCCCTTACAACATAACAGGTGCACTGAGACAAAGAAATATGACTCAAATAAATATGAGATCAAAACTCCAGAAAAAGAACTAAGCGATGAGGAGATAGACAACTATCCGATGAAGAGTTCAGAACAATGGTAATCAGGATGCTCACAGAAATGACTGAGATCAGTTGCAAAATGAAGGAAGAAATGAAGGGTACACAAAGTAAAATTTAAGAAAATGTATAGGGAACCAAAAGTGATAGGAAGGAAACCAGGACTCAAATCAATGATTTGGAACAAAAGGAAGAAATGAACATTCAACTGGAATGAAGGAACAAGAATCCATGAAAATGAAGAGAGGGTATAGGAACCTCTAGGGCAACTTCAAATGTTCCAACATACAAATCATAGAGGTTCCAGGAGGAGAAGAGGAAGAGCAAGAGATTGAAGACTTACTTCAACAAACAATGAAAGAAAACTTCCACCATTCTGGTGAAGGAACTAGACATGCATGTTCAGGATGTTCAGAGAATCCCAAAGAAGTTGGATCCAAGAATAAACACACCAAGATACATCATAATTAAGTTACCCAAGATTAAAGATAAGGAGAGAATATTAAAAGCCGAAGGAGGAAAGGAGACAGTTACCTACCAAGGAGTTTCCACAAGACTATCACCTGAATTCTCAAAGGAAACCTTGGAGGCAAGAAGGGGCTGGAAAGAAGTATTGCAAGTCATGAAAGGCAAGGACCTAGATCCAAGATTACTCTGTCCAGCAAAGCTTTTATTTAGAATGGGAAGTCAGATAAAATATTTTCCAGATAAGGTCAAGTTGAAGGAGTTCATCATCCTCAAGCCCTTATTATATGAAATGTTAAAGGGACTTATCTGAAAAAAGGACAAGATCAAACTATGAACAATAAAATGACAACAAACTCACAACTCTCAATGACTGAACCTTAAAAAAACAAAAACTAAGTAAACAACTAAAACAAGAAGAGAATCACAGAATTAGAGATGACATTGAGGGTTATCATAGGGGAGGGAAGGGGATGAATGGAGGATAAAAGTACAGGGAATAAGAAGCATAATTTGTAGGCACAAAATAGAGAGGGGAATAAGAATAGTATAGGAAATGGAGAAGCCAAAGAACTTAGATGTACAACACATGGACATAAACTAAGCAGGGGTGGGAATGCTGGAGGGTAGGGAGATGCAGGGTGGAGGGGGATAAAGGGGAGACAAAATTGGGACACCTGTAATAATAATAAAATATACCTTAAAAATAAAGTATCTGTTGGACATGTTAAAAAACAAACAAAATAACACAAAGACAAAGAGAGATCCTTAAAGGCAGCAAGCAAAGAACAGATAGTAACATAGAAGGGAGCTCTGATAAGGCTAGCAACTGACTTCTCAACAGAAACACTACAAGCCAGAAAGGAATGGCAGGACATATTCCAAAGAATAGAAAGCAAAGGCCTGCAACCAAGACTACTCTACCAGCAAAGCTCTCATTTAAAATGGAAGTGGAAATAAGGAGTTTCCCAGCTAAAAGAAGGCTAAAAGAATGCATCTCCACCAAGACAGCATTGTAAGACATGCTAAAGGGACTGAGTTAAGAAGATGAGGAAAAAGATTGAGAGACAAAGGAGCACAGGTACAAAGAGGGAAAATGTCAATGAATAAGTCCTATCAATAATAACCTCAAATATAAATGCATTAAATGGTCCAATCAAAAGATGTAGGGTAGCTGAATGGATAAGAAAACATGACCTGCACATATACTGCCTACAAGAGACCCACCTCAAAACAAAACACGTACATGGACTGAAAGGGAAGGATTGGGAAAAAAAGCATTCCAAGCAAAAAGCCAGGGGAAAAAAAGCTGATATAGCAGTACTTATATCAGACAAAACAGATTTTAAAACAAAGGTCATAAAAAGAGACAAACAAGGTCACTTTATAATACTAAAGGGAAGAATTCATTAAGAAGACAAACATATCATAAACATACATTCAGCCAGCATAGGAATACCCAAATATATAAGGAAAATCTTGGAGGACTTCAAGAAATATATAGACAGCAATACACTTTTGTTAGGTGATTGTAACACTCCACTGTCAAAAATGGATAGACCTTCCAAACAAAGAATCAGCAAGGATATTGTGGCACTGAATGACACTCTAGATCAAGTGGACTTAACTGATATACACAGAACCTTTCACCCCAAAGAAGCAAAATATACCTTCTTTTCAAATCCACATGGGACATTTTCAAAGATAGACCAAATCATAGGACACAAAACAAGCCTCCACAAATTTAAGAAAATTGAAATCATATCAAGCATTTTCTCAGATCACGATGGCTTAAAACTAGAAGATAACCTAAAGGAAAAATCTCAAAAACAGTAAAATTCATGGAGATGGAGTTACATGTCATTAAACAATGATTAGGTTAATAACAAGATCAAGGAAGAGATAAAAAGCTTTCTGGAAACAAATGAAAATGAACATACAACAGCCCAAAACGTATGAGACACAGAGAAGACAGTCCTGAGGGTGAAGTTCATAGCAATTCAGGCCTACTTAAAAAAGGTGGAAACATTTCAAATAAACAAGCTAAACCTACATCTTAGGAACTGGATGTAGGTTCCTAAGAACTGGAAGAACACCAACAAATAAACCTCAGAGTGCATAGAAGGAAGAAAATAAGACCAGAGAAGAATTAAATGACATAGAGACCAAAAGAACAATTCTAAGGATCAGTAAATCCAGGAGCTTGTTCTTTGAAAAGATAAACAAAATTGACACGCTTTTAAGGAGACTCATCAACAAAAAAGACAGAGGACCCAAATAAGTAAAATCAGAAATGAAAGAGCAGAAATTACAACCAATGCCACAGAAGCAAGGAGGATTGTAAGAAATTACTACAAACAACTATATGCCAAGAAATTTGCAAACGTGGGTGAAATGGACAAATTTCTACAAACATAGAATCTTCCAAAACTGAATCAGGAAGAAGCATAAAGCCTGAATACACCAATAACAGCTGGTGAAGTTGAAGCAGTAATGAAAAACTCCCAGCACACAAAAGCCCTGGACTGGACAGCTTCACAGGAGAATTTTACAATTTAGGGAAGAGCTAACTCCCTATCCTACTCAATCTATTCCAAAAACTCCAAGAAGAGGAAAGACTCTCAAACTTTTTTTATGAGGCCCATATCATCCTAATTCCAAAACCAGATAAAGACACAACAAAGAAAGAAAACTACAGGCCAATATCACTGAGGAACAGATGCTAAAATCCTCAACATAATATTAACAAACCACATTCAAGCTATACATTGAAAAGATCATACACCATGATCAAGTGGGATTCATCCCAGGGATCCAGGGATGGTACAAGATACACAAATCAATATACATAATACATTACATAAACAAAACAAAATCCAAAATCACGTTATCATATCAATAGCTGCTGAAAAAGCATTTGATAAAGTACAGCATCCATTTATGATAAAAACACTTAGCAAAGTAGGAGGAGAGGTTAGCATACCTCAACATAATAAAGGCCATATATGAGAAACCTATAGTCAACATCATCCTCAATGGGCAGGAACTGAAATCCTTTGCACTAACATCAGGAACAAGAGAAGGTTGTCCACTTTCACTCCTTCCATTCACATAGTACTGGTAGTTCTAGCCACAGTGATCCAGCAAGAAAAAGAAAAGGCATCCAGATTGGAAATGTAGAAGTAAAACTATCCCTGTTTGCAGATGATATGATAGTGTACATAGAAAACCCTATAGACTCCACCAAAAAAGTACTCGACCTAATATGTGAATTTGTCAAATGGTGGGATACAAAGTCAATATTCAGCAATCAAAGGCATTTTTTGTACACCAACAATGAAATCCCAGAAAGAGAAATTAGGCGGGAAAATCCCATTTACTATAGCAACAAGAAAAATAAATTACCTAGGAATAAACTTAACCAAGGAGGTAAAAGACCTGTACTCAGTAAACTACACAACACTGAAGAAAGAAATTAAAGAAGACACAAACAAATAGGAGCATATAGTATGTTCATGGCTTGGAAGAATTTAACATCATTAACTGCCCATAGTACCCAAAGCAATTTATATATCCAACGCAATCCCTATTAAAATACCAATGACATATTTCACAGGTATAGAACAAACATTTCAAAACTTTATATGGAACTGTAAATGACCCCAAATGCCCTCAGAAATTCTGAGAAAGAAGATCAAAGTAGGAGGGATCACAATACCTGAAATCAAACTATACTACAAGGCCACTGTAATCAAAACAGTCTGGTACTGGGATAAGAACAGACCCCTAGATCAATGGAAGAGAATGCAGAGCCCAGAAATAAATCCAGGTGCCTCTGGTCAATTAATATTCAACAAAGGGGGCAGGAGAATAAAATGTAGTAAAAATAGCCTCTTTAATAAATGTTGCTGGGAGATCTGGACAGCTACACCCAAAATGAAACTAGACCACCAACTTACACCATACGCCAAAATAAACTCAAGATGGATAAGAGACTTAAGTATAAATCATGACACCATAAAAGTCCTAGAGGAGAACATAGGCTAGAAAAGTTCAGATATCTGACATAGCAGTATTTTCACTGATATGTCCCCTAGAGCAAGGGATATAAAGGAAAGATTAAACATTATTTAAAAGCTTCTGCACAGGTAAAGAAAACATCAGTGAAATAAAAGACAAACAACTATATGGGAAAATAAATTTGCCAATGATACCTCAGACAACAGTTTGAACTCTAAAATATATGAAGACTCCACATCTAAAGACAAACAATCCAATTAAAAAATGGGCAATGGACCTAAGCACACACTTCTCCAAGCACGGCATACAGAGGATCCATAGGCATATAAAAGGATGTTCAACATCGGTAGCCATCAGAGATGCAAATTAATACCAAAATGAGATACCACTTCACACTGGTGAGAATGGCCATCATTAACAAAATCAACAAACAACAAGTGTTGGCGAGGTTGTGGAGAAAAGGAAACCCTAGTACACTGTTGGTGGGAATGAAGACTGGTACAGCCACTGTGAGAAACAGTGGAATTTCTTCAAAAAACTAAAGATGGAACTGCCTTTTGATCCAGTGATTCCACTGATGGGATTATACCCTAAGAATCCTGAAACACCATTCAAAAGAAGATATGCATCCCAGTGCTCATAGCAGCATTATTTACAATAGCCAAGTGCTGGAGACAGCCTAAGTGCCCATCAGTGAGTGAGTGGATCAAAAAACTGTGGTACATTTCCACAATGGAATACTGTGCAGCAGAAAGAAAGAAGGAAGTCTTACTATTTGCAACAGCATGGGTGGAACTAGAGAATATTATGTAAATATAATATTTACATAAGTAAATATGTAAAATAAAGTAAAATATGCCAAGTATATTTATATACTAAGTAAAATATGCCAGGCAGTGAAAGACAAATACCATATGATTTCACCTATAAGTGGAACCTAATCAACAAATGAGCTAAAAAGAACCAAAGACATGGAACTAAAGAACAAACTGACAGCAAGGGGGGAAGGAGATAGTTGGGGAAAGAAGGGGACCATGTACAAAGGGCTCATGAACAAGGACAATTGGGTATGGATTGTCTTTGGCAACAGAGGTTGGACAGAGTGGGGAGAACAATGGGGACAACTGGGGACAACTGTCAGTGAACAACAATAAAATAAATAAATTTGAAAAGTAAGAAGCCATGGACTGGATAATGAATTAAATGCATGAGCTCAGATCTATTTGGAAAGATATACTGCCCAGTTGCTTTTCCTCAAGCCATTTGGTATATTCCAGAATTATTTCTAACCCAATAGCTCTTAAACCTCTTGAAATCATATACAATTTTGAGAACTTGCTAAAAAGCTTTGTATTTTTCTCAGATAAATGCTAGTGTGCACATTTCTGAAACATATGTGTGTGTATGTATATATATGTTGGGAACCTCCCTGTCTGGTTTCAAAAGCTGTAACCCCCCTATTGCTAAGGCTGAGAGAGTGACCTTGGGACCCTAAGCCACTAAGGAGACAAAGTTTATCTCCCTGACAGGGGTTATGCCTCTGCCTGCTTTACTTCACCCTGCCAAGCCCCCAGTGCATGACCCGTTAGCCATTGACAGATAAGGTTCCTCAAGGGACAGACGACCTAAGACAGACACAATCATGGGGGGCTCCCAGAGAAGGACTTAAGGGGCTATAGTAAAAAGGGGTGATGGACCCTTGCCCCTTGGCTTTGACATAGCCTGAGTCCTCATTCTGTCTGCAAGAAGTCTCCTAATCTCTTGGCTGCCTTACTTCCCCTACCTGACTTAATCCTGAAACAATGACAGAGGGCAGTGCAGCTCTTTGCCAGAAAGGACAGGTTCCCTGGCCCAATCAGGCCAAGGAAAGAATACATAAAATCCTGTGAAAACTTCTTTGCTAAGAATGCTCTCAATTTTCTGGTAAAGGTCCAAGCAGGAAATGAGTTCGTTTCCCAAAGTTTTGTAGCCCTTTAGCTAACAGACGCTGACTCAGAATAAGCCCTCTTAGTTCTTTGTATGTTATCTATTGTTTGATCCTTACTGCCTGACAATGATTAATGAGCTTTAACTGTATTCCTGTGCAAACTGAACCCAATGAAAGCCCATTGAGGAAAAGGCTCTTGGCCGTTCTCCTTTAAGAGATCGGCCACCTTTCCTCCCCAAGCAGATCATGTCTTGGTAGACTTATTTTCATCCATGGTGGCTGGGAGAGCCCTGCGGGTGGAGCGTCCCCCAACATGTATGTATATACATATATATACGTGTGTGTGTGTATTTATCAGAAGCATTCAGGAGTCTCTCCAATGATTTGGGGCTAATCCCATTTTTACCTAATTCAAAATCAGCTCTCCTCATTTGCATGTCTAGTTCCTTGTGTGGCAGGGCTCTGGTGATTTTGGAAGTTGTTGGTTACCTGGAGAGAGTGAGGTGCCTGAGTGAATAGCATCAAAGAGAGAAAAGATGTGGAGCACATGGAAAGTGGAATTGAGCCATAATCTTTGCATTTCCCACTGAAGCTTTAAATATATCTGCAGTCTCCACTTTAATCAAATAAGTTTCATTTAGAAAGGAAACAGCACACTTTTTTCTTTATAAAATCCTAATTTTATTACTTCTTGATTATTTTTCTTTTTAAAGGAGAAATACAAACCATACATTACAGGCACCTCAGATTGACAGCTTAACTTGAATCACACTAGGATTCAGGTATTTCTGGTCACGGTACGAAGGCTGGTGGGATGGGTCTGACAAGGGTGTGTTGGCAGCAAGGACTAAGAGAGCCCATTTGGAATGATCTCATCACAAGGAGAAAAGAGTTGGTTTGGGCGACATGCCAGATTTAAGGGTCAAGTGTGATTTTAATACAGTACGGTAACAGCCAATCATTGCCCTGCCACCCCTAGGGCTTGTGCCTGACCCAAGTTGAGAGGTGAGAGTGAATAGTATGCTAAAAATTTGATTCACTAAAATCTCTGTAAGGCATTGCAGCAGATTTTGGTGGTGCCCCAATCCATATACTTATTGTGAACACCAGTGACTTCCTGCCTGAGCACTTTTTCCAGGAGCAAAGGAAGCAAACTCAGGCCATGAGCTGGACAAGCTAGAAATGCCAGAAAGTTAATACCCATGGAAGCAGCCCTCAGTCAATGACAGAACAGAATTTGGTGAGGAAGCAGCCCTTAGCAGATAATGAATAGCTCCCTCTTCCCTTCAGGTGGGATACTTCTGAGGCATGTTCTCCACTGTCTCCTAAAGTCCTCCAGAAGGATTGGGCTCAAGGATAGCTGGCTTGATACACACCCTCTGTGAGCTTTCTTCCCACCACTTACTTTTCTTACTTCCTTTCCACTGTTCCTGGGGTTGCCTCCCAAATACGAAACTGCTCGCACTTTCGTCCTTGTTTCAGAGGCTGTTTCTGGGGGGAAGCTCAATACCAAGATAGGCATCGAGTATACAAGGCAGCACAAGTTTGGAGCCAGGCAACCCTGAATTCAAATTCCTTCTCACCAGTGGCAGTGAACAACTTAATTTCTTTAAGACTGTTTCACCTATGAAATGGGGATAATAGTATTGACTTCACCAGAACAGTTTATTGAAAAGATGTTGAGAATGTATGTGAAGTATTGTGCACCGGGGCTTGTACATAGTAGGTGCTTAATAAATATTGACTATTATCAATTACATATTTATAATATTGTTCATACAGCATAGTGCAGATTGAAGGCAAAGCTGTTTTCCACACTTGCGGTGAC
Source organism: Glossophaga mutica (assembly GCA_039655065.1). Lineage (NCBI taxonomy): Eukaryota > Metazoa > Chordata > Mammalia > Chiroptera > Phyllostomidae > Glossophaga > Glossophaga mutica. Next base: position 120,074,624 of record CM077304.1, on the reverse strand, counting down.
TGCGGAAGGAGGTTTGGAAGATGTGCTGTAGAGGCTGGGTGTCTGATGACAATATGCAGTTTAGTCTCGTAAATGACTTAAGAGGAAACATTGCCACAGAAACATTGCTTTTATTGTGTTTATGAACTTAATTTGCTTTCTTAGGGTCTTTCATATTGGGGTTGTTCCCTTTGCTCCCCTTCACTACCCACTCCTAGGCAAGATGATAGGTAAATTCTCTGATCACAGTGAAAGAGAATTTCTTTCAGCCACACTGAGGCAGGCTGAAGGATTTCACTCATTCTCTCATCCTAATCAATTAGACTGCCAGGTTTGCTGGCAGTGTTTCAGGCTTTTCAAACTGCCTAAGCTTCCAGGGTGGGATATAAATGATGGGCCACTTTGGCTAAGCCGGCAGACAGCAGAGATGATCCGTGTTGCCAGGACCCTGCAGGTGCAGCCAGATGACCATGGTTATAGAATGTGCTTCCGCTCTTTTCACTGTTTTCCTCCAGCTCAAAATCAAGGGCCTATGTGCACAATCTTCTTCTACTTATTTAGACACTAATAGACAAATTTCTCCCCAGTTCAGCAGAGGGATGTATGCATAAAAACATAACATGATTTTTATACAAAAATAACTTTTAAGAGTGGATAGTAGAGCAGATAGAAGGGACCCAGCAACCTTGGCACACCTGGCCTTAAGAACAATAGCCCCAAGGCCTGTGAACCTCATCTGTCTCATGGGAGAAAGAAAAACCTTTCTGTGACCTTGTCAGCTGGTCTTAAGTTCATGCAAGGGATTTTCCCAAGAGGGTCCCATTTCATGTGTGTATGGTGTCTGAAAAATCTGTTGATATTAACACTTTAATACTGATCTCTGAGACACTTCATTAGTACCCCTCAGGGCCATTTGCATTGAAGTGATTTAGGTTTATGTCTTAGTGTTAAACTGTGAGCTCCTTGAGGGCAGAATTCAGATATGATTTATTTGTGTGTGCCCAGAAGCCAGTATAGATCCTGCCTAGGATTGCCAGGTTTAGGGGGCGGGGCAGGGAGGAAATATTGTTTATCCAAAATTCAAATTTAACTGGCATCCTGTATTTTCTCTGGCAATTCTATCCCTGGCATATAGCGTATCTCAGTAAATATTGGTGAGTGAGGGAAGGAATGAATGACTAGAATTGTTCCAACAAATGGAGAAATAAACTGGTAAAAACAGGGATTGACCATGTAAAAGATACTCACCTAAGTTATACCTAACAATCACAAAACATCAAAACTGTGTCTGGTTAACGTTCTACCTTTGAAAATCTGACAGTCTGGTCTTGACTTGAGAGGCATTTTCTATCCATGCCTCCTCAGTCACTTGCACTTAGTGTCTGTGTGGGAAGAATACTAATCTTCTATTAAGGTGTTTCGTTCCGATAATTTCACATCTTAATTCCACACATCTCTGATTCCATGTCTGCCTAATGGTTTATTAGTGCATACCAGTTGTACAAGAAAATGGACATTGGATGGTGTATGGGGTTCAGTTATTCTGAAGCACAACCATCTCTGCATCTTCTTTTAAAAGTCCAGAAATGTGCTTTCACTCCAGCCGAACCTTGGGATTTTGGGTAAAGTCATCCACTTTGATTAAGCCATCAGGACCAATTCTGTTTGGGAGAGATATATGCCTGGGGTTACTTCCTTTAACAATTATTCTTACAAAAGACTTTGTAAACTCTCCGGGTGAATTCTGCTGCTCAGGGCTCCCACCCTCATCACTCACTTGTTCTCTGAACTCTTGACTGTCTGCTCCTCCTCCTCCACTCCTACCCCACTGGTGCAACCTGAACACGAGCCAGCATCAGCTGGAGGCCTTGCTCAGACACAGATGCTTGGGCCCTTGCCTCCCAAGTTTCTAATTAGGCAGGTTAAGGGTGTAGCCCGAGGAAGTGCATTTCTAACAGGTTTCCCGGTGATGCCCTGCTGCTGGTCTTTGCAACACGCAGAATCTCTGTCCTGTACCATTCCTCCCTTTCCTTCTCCCCAGCTCTTTCGGATCCTTATCTCTTGTCCTGCACAGTAGATCTCTGTTCCCAGAGCAGTATAATACAGTAACCTCCGTTTGCCTTGGCTTGCTAGATTTATTTTCCTCCTCTTTCCCCTTCAGTTGGTAAACGTTTACTTACACTTCCTGTTCCATGTAGGCCAGCATTCGGCTGACGTGTGACGCAGAGATCTCCCCGTCCACTTCAGCAATATACGTGTAGAGAAACTGGAAGGTGCTGAAAGGGATCCGGGCAGGTCCACTATCATGGTCAGATGATAAAACTTCACATGCTATCTTGAGAGTTTTGGAAATGGTCTATAAAGCCATAAGATTAAATCAGGAGACAGTCACTATTCCAGGCTAGTTTCCTAAGACCAGTTTAGATATGAGAAAGGAAACAAAAAATTTGCTCTCATAAAATGAAGGGCAAATAGTATAATATTCTGGCAAGTTTTAATTTTTTGTACCCAAATGTTATTTAATTCAATTAGATAATCTTGGTCTACTGGGTATTTTCTTTTTTCCCCTTTTCTCTTTGTTGGAGGGATACTGTCAAGAAATTGAATTTATAAACTGCTCAATACTTTGAAATATTTATTTTATTCAGAACAAACTTACTCAACAAGAATTAGATTTGCATTCTACAAAATTAAAATGATTTATTATTCTATTGTTCTCCTGTCTTATATCCAAGGGGATGAAGTGATTAGTGTAACAAGATACTTGGGGCAAATACCACTGAAGGGGAGGAGTTGGGAGGAGAGTAGGCAGAGGGTAATGCCCCTGGGGAGATGAGTTGCAGATTCAGGAAAACTGAGCATCACAATGAGCCTAGTTCTTCTAAAACATGTGGATCTATATAATCAGAACTACCCAGTACATTATATGACACTGGCCTTGTAGTTGCTGGGAAAAACTAGATAATGATGAATGCTAGAAGTTTTCACGGAAGGGTTGCTACAGAAGCAGATATGCCTTACAATGAAACTTGGACATTAAAGCATCGTGTTCATAATGGAACTTTTGCTTGTCTTTGTCTTTAAATAAAAACTACATTTTAAATAGTGAAAGATTTGTGAAATGATGGGATAAAGGAAAGAAACGATTCAAAGAAAGGATTGTTTTGCTCCGAAGTGGCAAAGACAGGTCAGCTTATATACTACGGAGTTTAATGAAAACAGATGACAAGTAGCTTCTCCTCACACACTCTGCAGGGATCAGTGACAAGTTAGTCCTAAGCGGTGAACTGGGAGAAAGGACCAGCAGCTGCTGGAGCGCCCCAACCGGTTGGCCAGTGCTGTTCTTCGTTTGCAGTTTCTGTTTGCTGTTGTGCTCTCCTCCTCTCCCTGCATGTCAGGAATGTCTGCATGGTGTGTCTTTAACTGTGGTGTGTGCTACCCTGGGATGTAGGTCTGTGTGTGCAGCATATGAAGATGCTGAATCCACTTGACCCAGCTTCCTAGGGACCCAGTTTACCTGGTGGCAGATAATTTAGACATTTTTTGCATTAATTAATAATAATTGATGTAATATTTAAATATTTTTACATTTACAAACATTGCATTTTATAAAATAGAACCTTCAAAGTCTATGAGGTTTAAAATGATATGCTACATGATGTCAAAGAAATTGTAGGTTTTCAGCAAGCGGCTTTCATTTACTTTGTCTGGCCCTTGGGAGTCTTCTCCTAGCAATTGCTGTGAAGCATGTCTGAGGCAGTGTGCGGGGCATTACCATGGAGGAGGATGAGGGGCCAGGCATCCAAGCAGCTGGGTGAGAGGCTGTCAGTGAGGATGGAGAACATGCGCGTAAGACGAGGTCAGCATGACAATGGTTTTGGGTAGATGTGCAAGCATGTAGAACTGACCTCCTTAACATCCATCCATAGTTCATTCTCTCTGCTTTTCGTAGAACAACAGCAAGCCCTACTCCCATACTGCCTTTGTCCTGTTGTCCTCCTCCTACAGTTTCATCCACATTGAGGTGCTGTTACGATATGACTTGTGTCTGCCCAAAGCTCATATATTGAACCCCAACCCATATCTGGAGATAGAGCCTTTGAAGGGTAATTTATGTTAAAATGAAGTCACTAGAGTGGGCCTTAATCCAGGAAGTCTGGTCTCCTTATAAAACGAGGAAATTAGGGTGGGGTCGGGGGAAGAGAGAGAGAATGGAGGGGGAGAGAGAGAGAGAAGATACATACGTGCTCACAGAAACAACCATGTAAAGACAGAGGGAGGCATTGACCGTTTACAAACCAAAGGAGACTGTCCTCAGACACACCTTGATCTCAGATTTCCAGCCTCCAGAACTGTGAGGAAATATATTTTCATTGCAAGCCTCCCAGTCTGCAGTACTTTGCTATGGCTGCCCTAGCAAACTAGTACAGAAGTTTTCTACGCCAAACATCTTTTACCGATCATTTAAACCACCTTCAAATTCTATTGCCTTCATAAGATTTTAAAATATCTTAAAAGATTTAATAAATGGATGAGTAGATAAAGAATTCTCTTGCCTGGAGCTTTTTGGTAAACTTAAATAAATTTAAAGTAAACAGAAATCTGCATTCTGATGCACAAGATACTTTGGCCAGATAGGCATTCACTTCATAGAGATAGCCTTTCAGCATCTCATGAGCCACATTTTCAAACTTAGAGGTGAAAGGGTCAGAAAGTGAATTATTTGCCAATAAAATATGTCATTCTTTCCAGTGAACACAATTACAGATCTCTTTGTATAATTGGCCTCAGTGGAACAGGGGGTGCTAAAGTCTTTTCTAGAAGAAGGGTGTGCTGAAAGAGAAGAGATCGTGGCTGGCTGGTGAGTTGGCAAGAAAGGAAGGATTTCCAGGCTTGCCTCTAAAGATACATGGATTAACTAGGATGCAAACCCTCCTGTTCCTGGCAACATCCTGACCACTCCCACATTTAAGTTCCCTACAGTAGTCTACCATGTAACAAATGGGTATAACACTGTTGGTTCCTGGATTCACTCAGCACCCTTTATTTGCAGACTAGACCTTCAGGCTGACTTCACTTCTGGGTGTTCTTTGACATGGAAATGATGAGGGGCAAAGTCATCCACCTCCGGACCTCTCAGAATTAGAGAGGATCCATTCTTATCCAGAGCCAGGCCTGAGGGTGTCTCAGTGGAAGCAGAGAAGGGGGAACAGAATTACAGAATGTTAGAGATGAAGGAACATCTCATTTAACCTCATCATTTGAGCAGGGAGGTAGAAAGATACAACTCACTTCGTGGCTTCCCCTCCGCAGTTCGGGAGGCAGCCACAGCAAAGGAAACCTAGCAGCTGCACAGTGAGCTAAGCAGAGGGAGGGTTGGAGTGTGGCTTTCCAAAGTCACTCTCGGTTACTGTGAGGCATGTGGACAAGGAGAGGACGCAGACATCTCACAAGGTGCTTGAGGGGCTGTGCAGTGACGGATGAAGCCAGGGAGCAGATGAGGGAAGTCTGGAAGACAGTCAAGGAGCCCTGAGCACCAGCAACAAGGAGCCCGTGGGGACTATTGTACCACAAGAAAAGAGAGACCAAAGACATAAGTTGCAAACAGCTAGCGACCACAAGGATTAGTATTTACTTCCAGGCAGATCCGAGGTGCCAGAGAGGACCACGGGTTGTGGGCAACCTTTCACTTGGGTGTTCTAAGGTCCTAGAGTCACCCCTTTCCTAGTATCCTACTACACTCAAATGCCATCTTTTATTTTTAGTCAATTGATTAAAAACCTTTTTCAATTACAGCTGATACTCAGTATGATATTAGTTTCAGGTGTGCAACATAGTGGTTAGATACTTGTATAACTTATGGAGTGATTCCCCTGGTAAGTGTAATACCCACGTGACACCATGCATAGTTATTACAATATTCTTGACTATTCACTGCCCATTTTCAGCTGCCATCTTAAGGAGAGGAGAAGTGAGGAGACACCTGAAAGACTGGACAATTTACCTGAAAGCTGTTTCAGTAATTGCATCAGACAAAACATTCTGTATTGGATTGAATCTGTTTATTTTCTTACTCCACTCTTTGTGGGTGGGGTAGATCAGGAAAATCAGAATTAGCTACAGAAAAAAAAAAGTAATTCCCCCACCCTCCTGACATCTCTGAATGTGGTATAAATTTGTGACCCTATAGACTTCAGTGAAACTGTCCGTTTTTTATTTTCCCTTCCGTGATTTTCCCCAATCCTTGGGGCTGTTTCCACAGAAGAGCGATGATGCTGAAGGGCAGCACTTCCTGCCGTTGAGCATCCTGCCCCTCTGCTGCACTTCCCTCTTCGCTCTGGAGGAGAGTGTTTATTTCTTATGTAATGTTGCCGTAAAGAACAACAGAGACAAAAAAACAAAAAACAACCCACAAATGGCCTCGTCTCTCCTCCTCTCTAAAGAAATGAATATGATAAAAGTTTCAGGGGAAACCCATTTTCCCAGAAACAAAAATCTCAATGTACATTTCAAGCCTATTTGAGAAGAAAGAATAAGATCATGATTAAACATGCTCAATGATTCAAACTATACCTTTTCTTACGATTTGGTTTTGGCAGAGGTGATAATTTTCCCATTAACTTTTTAAACTTGTATGTATTTCAGGGATTTTTTTAAAAACCATGTTTCTGATGAATTCTCATTTAAGTTATAGAAGTATCTTTTTCCGTAAAACAGTAAGATGACGTTTCCAACTGTAAACCCAGTCGGATTTGGAAAAGGCATGCGTCTGTATGAGCGTACTGCTTCCACGGTGAGGTCAGGAGGTTAAGTCTAGACACAGTCTCCTTTCTGGCTTTCTTATCGCTGATGTTTTATCCAATTATAGTTATGGAGTAGTTTTATATAGAGCTGCAACTCTTTTTTAAAATCCTCCCATTGGTATATCTTCTAGGTATCTGGAACCCACGTATAAGCAAATCTTATTCCACAGCTGGGTCTTGGTTACCTCAGGGAACATGAATGGAGGGGGTAAAGTGGGTGTGGAAATAAATTTCAGTGCAATGATTGCAAATCATAAATAATCCAAAAGCCACATTTTAGTCAACCTCTCCCCAGAGCCTGATGACAGCTTTCTTTTCTCTTTCTTCCTAACCCTGGCTTCTGGCTGATGAGATGGGAAACTGATTCAGACAGGAGAATGGGTGGATAAGAAAGGGCACAGCCCCAGAGAGCTGACTGTGTACATAGATGTACTGCCCTTCCAGGCCCAAAGAGAGACTTCCCCTTAAGGACAAAAAGCATTAAAGCCAACTTACAACACCAAGAGAGCTGCAAGCAAGGGCTAAAAACTTCAGCCACTCAATCTCCTCCGTGAAGCGGCCCACATTTATCACACTATTTAACAGCTCTGGTGGGAGACTCAGCACCTTCCACATCTGGGCCAGCTCATTGACATGGATAATCAGTCTGCCGGCCACCTGCAGGGCAGTAGACAGACACAAGACAGAGAATGAGCGACAGGATAAAAGCATGCCCTGAGCAACGCCTGCCCAGGAAAGGCCCTGTGTTCTCCCAGTACCTAGAAAGAGATGGGGGTGTCGGGGGATAAAAGGGGGCTCTGATTGGCAGCTATCTTGGAAAGGGTAGAGAAATACTCAGCCAATGAAGAATATGCTAAGATATAATTTAATCATTTTAACTTCAGATGTCAGAATTATGAGAAAAATGTACACTTATACTATATTTTTTCTGATGCTTTTCTTATCTGCTGCTTCAGTCCTCGGTGGTTCCTATAAGGCAGATAGGGCAGCCTGAAATGAAACCAAGCGGCAGAGGACTGTTTGAGACCAACGTTTGTGGTGACACTAGAACTAGGTGTTAAATCCCTTGCCTCTAGACTTCATTCAGTTCCTTGTGCTAGACCTCACACGCACCCCTCAGCCTTTCCCTGGAACAACATAGGGTCTATGTCTGGATGCTTCCTGTTGCTTGGCCCCTGTTACCTCGGACCTCTGCCATGGTACTGGGTGGTTAAGAGGAAAAGGGACCAAATGGCCAGCTGTTGGCCAACAACGCAGTAAGGGCACAGATGCCCCAGTGAAGCGTTACTACACCTTCCCAGGCCCTCTGATTCTAGCGAAATGCTGAGTCTCTGGCTAAGTCAGTCCCAAATCACCCCGAACTGCTCTGTCCTGGATTCTAAAGCAGGGTCCCATGGTGCTAAACCATATTTCCTCATCCATTCTGCAGGCAGCCCCCAGGATGATGTGGCAATGGAGAGAGCCAGAGTTATCCTGAAGATTGTTAGGCTCTGTCCATCCACACCTGGAACAACCAGGGAACTACAATATACCCCTCCCCAAACTGTGATCTTGATCAGTAAGGGAGACACCGTCAAGGGATGTGGACTTGCAAAAACACTTTTTGGCAGAAGGGATTAGCATTTCATGGAGTCCCTGGACATTCTGTTCACTTCAGGGAAATCTGGGATGATCCCACTGACAGCTCAGTTGACTGCCCATTTCAGTATCATTCCTGTTTCCCTCAGGGAAGAGTTATTTGCAGTGCATCATTTAGTGAACTTTAGGATGATCCTAAGCGGCCAGCTGGCGTTTCAAGGGCATGGTGGGCTTTTGTCTGTACCTGCTGGCCTCGACATTGTACCCCCATTTCTGCTCAATGCTGCAGTACGACCCTTACCCTAGAATGCAGGATCTTCAACAGCTCAGGTGTAAGCTCTGCAAAGTTACATGAAGCAACTGGATCAGACCGATCTCTCATTGGAGGAATGTCTCCGCGGGACATAGCTTCAAAATAACTACAAGAAAAAAGTTTCTTCATGAGAGCACATATGCAAGGAAATTCTTGCTTGTAAGGAATTAAATATACAAGGTCTGTCCAGAAGCTATCCAGCCATGCAATATGAAAAATAAAGACATTTATTGGAGAAGATACAAGAAACATTGTATACAGGACAATGACATCTCAGTCCCCTTCCAAGTAGGCACCTTGGGTCCTCCACACAGTTCTCCCAATCACCATCAGCTGCCCCGTCATATTTTCCTGAGTCTCATCGACAGTCTGAAATCTCTTCCCTTTGAAAGGTGATTTTAGTTTTCGGAAAATCCAGAAGTCGCAAGGTTCCAAATCTGGGCTGTAGGTGGGCTGAGTCACCTAGGTGATTTGATGTTTCACCAAAAAACTCTGCATGAAGCGTGATGCATGAGCAGGCATGTTGTCATAATGAAGCTGCCAGTCACCAGTTGCCCATAGCTGTGGTCTTCTGCATCATCCAAATAGCTTCCGAGGAGTAATGTTCAGACGTAGCGCAAAATTTGATGCAGATTCATTGCTCTACTCACTCATTCTGAATGGGATGGCCACACAGTGCACATGCTCACCCAACGATGTCTACCACCCCCACTTACTAGTACAGTGAAGTTGTCATTGTTCACGCATGCGCATTCTAGTCCACTCTCCTTGGCTATCAGGTTACATCGATGTCACGTAAACAGTTCTCATTCTATTAACAGTGGCTGGACATTTCCCGGACAGACCTCACATAGTTTCTCTTGGAAATTCTTTGTGGAGTTCTATGCTCTAAAATGCTGCAGGTCTGTAAGTCACATGAAACCGTCCGCTAAGAGCTTTTCAGTGTCTGAACGGATGGAGAGTGCTGTTAGGTCCTGCTGTCCTTTTTCACTGCAGTTGAACTACAGACTGACTCTTCATGGTTAGCTAAAAAATTTATAGCACACGATACAATACAGGAGCAAGTAAGATAGAAGAATGAAGTGTTTTCTTACATAAATGTCAGGGATAATACCGAGAAATGTCATTTTTCTTGGTATAAAATAGCAGCACAAGAACAACAACATGAGGTTTTAAACTACTGTATAATATAAAACAGTGTGCCTGAGATGCCAAAAGAAATCAGTCTTCCGACACTGAAGTTCAAGCTCAGAGGTAAAGCGTAAAATTTAGAATGCAGAACTAAACAGGCCTCATTACAGCAAAGCAACCCCATTTCTGTCTCTTTTTATGAGCAATCACTGGCTTATTTTCATTCCATTTATAAAAAGCTTCATCATGGCCCAGCCCAGGAACATGAGCAGAGTGTCCCAGAGCCTCTGGGAGGCTCCTCTTAGATCGCATTGTGTGCCCTCTCCAGGTTCCACACCTCTTTCCCACCACCCACTCAGTCCACCTACTCAACCTCACCTTCTCCCTTCCCCCAACCCACCAGCTCGGATCAAAAACCTCTCTTCCTCCCCTTTCCCACTGGAACGCTACTATGGAGGCCATCAAACAGCAAAAACAGCCTGAAAACCATCTGGGAGGTCTGGTTAGCTCCCAACTCCTGCCCCAAGTCCCCGATCCCCAGTTTCCAAGAGGCACTTTGTCTAAAAAGCGATTTCAAATCTGAAAGAATTTCTGTACAAAGCTGTTTCAATCTGGCCAGCAGCTACTGTGTAAACTCCTTCCATTGAGCAGCCTCTGGGGGACCCTCCTGACAGGGCACCTGCATTCGAGGCACACTGTTTTCAGCCAGCCCAGGTGCTCTCCAGTCCTCATCACTCTGTTTTGCCTCATTCCTCCAGAATGTAATGTGTACTGTGTGGACAAGTCAGTTCAAAGAAACACGAAGGAGAATAACAATTTCCCCAATGACAAGATATAAAAGGTGACTGGCTGGGTAAGATCAAGTTTTAACAGCAATGGAGGAGGGAGTCTCAAGAAAGGAGTGAACCAGCTTGGACTAGTCCCACAATTAATTCACCCAGTGAGCTGATCACAACCCTCCCTTAGGTGCACTGCTGTCATCTAGTGGTGACGCCGGAGACGGAGGCCAGGCTTCATAGGGGCAGAGCCCTGCCAAGTTCCAGGATTCTGAACTTTTCTTTCCCCTGGGACAGTGGGCTGGGGTGCGGGGATGGGTGGAGTGTGCGTGTCCTCATGTGAGGTGATAATCTGACTTACTGATTGCCCTGGGACACTTTGCCTGTTGCCCTGGCGTCCTGTTGCTCAGTCTGGTTTGCTTAAAGGCATCTCATCTCCACCCAGTTTGATGGATTTATGTGTAGAGTTTAACGCATCAAAGAAATGAGAGAGTTGAACATCACAAAGATTACGCTAATCAGCCCCAACTCCCAGGGTACAGCGATGACAACCTCCTCACAGTCTTCCAAGACCTTCCCTCCTCCAGTCCCTATCTCCACCTCCAATGGAAACCAGGGCTGCAGGTGAGAAAGGAGTACATACTCAGCAGCCCACTGGATGAGATCCTGTGGCTGGGTCCGAATGGCGGCTTTGGTAAATTGCTTCAGCAAGTCAGGCAGCTCCGGGGGAATGCATATTTGCTTATCCGTCTGAGGCATTGATTCGTTGGCCTATTGGCAAAGAATAGAATAAATAAAATGGGAAACTTGGAATCATAAAGTGACAGGAATCCTGGACAGGAGGGTACCCAGCCTCTTCGGTACTCTCAGTACTGGGGTAGTGAACTCCCCAGACACATGCATTCTGTTGTTCCACAGCTCTGAAGTTAGAATGTGGTTTTACTAATGCTTGCTTTTTGTTGAAAACAATTCTGTCCTTTAACATTAAAGAACATACAGAATACTCTTTCATTTAAAAAGTACAGATCAACAAGAAATAAGCAAAAAAAAATCTTCTACTGATATCAGCCCAAATATTGGGTATCTCCTTCCAGAATATTATCAATGTAAATATTTATTTGTGTACACCAAAATGGGGTCATACAAAACAGCTTATTAACTCCACAGCATATCATGAACATCTTCCACGCAGTGCAACTCTTATTGGCCAAAAAAGAGTGGAGCAAAATTTATTCTGTGAATCCTCTATTATTTGGCTTTAGGTTATTTACAAATAAAAATAAGCAGTAAGTAGTCATTCAATGAACATGTCTCTTTACATCTATATGTACTTATCTACTCTAATTGTAAAAGAGAAAACTCGTACACTTCACTTGAAAAGTGCCAGGACATATTGCAACAAAATATGAAAATCCACACATACTCTATGCACAAACAACAGATGAAGAGATTTTGTCTGCATTTAGCATAGAAAGAGTCTAGGTATGCTGAAGAGCCCTCCCTCAAAACACACCTAGATGTAGACAAATCCCAGGAAACAATACCTTTCAAATTGCCTTGGGAAGTTGCAAGAAAATGAGGAAAATCACCAATTGCTCATATAAGGTGAGTAAAGTAGGAACAGAGTGTTAAGCAAATGACAAAATTAGGGGCACGTGTCGATGCCAGGAACTTGAACCTTTCAGACAAATGGGCAGGCAAGTTGGGAACACACCAGATCTGGGGCCCCCAAAATGTAAACTGCTGAACTGAAGGACTCTCAAACCACTGTCCCCCCTTCCACTTTGAGACCCTCCAAAGTTCACACACCCTTAGTGTGAAAGGGTGGGGCTAAGAATATCTGCCTATTAGCAGGGGGAAGTAACACAGAAATCTGATTCCATCGTTGCTTCTTTTGGGGGGTGAGATAGTCTCCTACAAATCTATAGCCACAAACTAGGTCTATGGTTTACATTTATACCACCCACCAGCCCTGGCTTGTGCAGCTCAGTGGATTGAACATGGGCCTGTGAATCAAAGAGTCACCACTTTGATTCCCAGTCAGGGCACATGCCTAGGTTGCAGGCCAGGTCCCCATTAGGGGGTGCACAAGAGGGAACCACTCATTGATGTTTCTCTCTCTCTCTTTCTCCTTCCCTTCCCCTCTCTCTAAAAATAAATAAATAAAATCTAAAAAAAATTTATACCACCTACCAGACTGATTGGAAATCCCAAGACAAAAAATTAAAGAAGCCTCAGTTTACTGGTACTCCATTATCTTTTACTTTACATTCCTTTATTTGGAGGAAGAGGAGCATAAAGATCTTAATTTTAGACTTTAAAAAATCAAGTATGCACAGTAAAATTTCAAGGGTAATTACTCTAAAAGTAATATCACCACCAAACTAGCAAAGAATAGATAAGGAATTAGGAACAACAATAGCAAAACAAAACAGTGATCAATCAAAAAGAAGAAAGAAAGGAGAGGAAAAGTGGATAAATAACATGATAGAAAAGAATCCATATATATCAGCAATAAGGAAGGAAGGAAGGAAAAAGAAAAGAGAAAGAAAAAAACAGTGATACACAAATTACCAGAGTGTATTTTTAAAAAATTCAGCTACAGGCACATCTGAAATGATGTAAGGACACGGAAAGACTGTAGGTAAAAGGACATATGATTAAATAGGCAAATGGTAACCAAAATAAAGTTAATGTAGACGTGTTAATACCAGACAGAAGAGACTTGAAAGCAAAGGCATTATTAGGAATTAAAAGAGTCACTACATAATGATGAAAGCTTCAGCTCGTGGAGAGGACAGCTACAGACATCACCATGCGTGAATGGCACCACGCTGGCTGGAAAGGCAATATACTGTTTAGGGTTGCATACATTTGTCACAATACTGTAATGAAGAGCAACAAATGATAAAACACAAATTCAAAGTGGCTGTTATCTGAGTCAGGGCAGGAGAGGGATGTCATCAGGAAGATGCAACAGGGGTCCCAACACTATTAGTGGTGTTCTCTGTTTTAAGCTCAATGGTGGCTGCCTACATGTTTGTTTCATTACTTTTATGCCTATATTTACATTAGGAACTTTATCTTGCATGTATAAAATATTTCATAATTTAAAAAGTTACTAATACAAGTTGGTTGTCTCTGGTAAGTCTTCAATACATTTTATTTAGCAAAGGGCATTGCTTATTTTGTTCACATTGCCTGCAAATGTGTTTATTTTTTAAATCATGGTAAAATCTGTATAACATGAAGTTGATAGCTTTAACCATTCTTAAGTGTCCAGCGGCATTGAGCACATTCACATTGTTGCGCAACCATTACCACCATCGGTCTCCAGAACTTTTTTCATTTTCACATTTTCTGAAGATTCTTCCTCCATTAAATAATAATTCTCTATTTCCCCTCCCCTGAAATCCTGGCGATCACCATTCTGTTTTCTGTCTTTATGAACTTGACTACCCTAGGTACCTCATGTAAGTGGAATTGTAGAATACTTGTTCTTTTGTATCTGGAGTATTTCATGTAGCATAATGTACTCAGGGTTGGTCCATGCTGTAGCATGTGTCAGAATTTCCTTTCCTTTTGAAGCCGAATAATATCGCATTGTATGTGTGCCCCACATTTTGTTTATACATTCATCTGTTGTTGAACATGTGGGTCATTTCAATCTTCCTGCTATTGTGAATATTGCTGCTCTGAACATGGGTATACAAATATCTCTGTGGGTTCTTGCTTTTAATTCTTTTGGGTAATATACTCAGAAGTGGGATCAGATGGCAATTCTAATTTTAATTTTTGGAAGACCTGTCATACTGTTTTTCACAAGGGCTCCACCCTTTAACTGAACTGGTCAGATATATTTTGACAGGGTCTTTCAGTTGTGCAATTCTTTGATTTCTATTCTGAAGGTGCAGATGGCCTCATGTAAATGAAAAAAGGCCCAACCCTAATGAAATAGGCTTCTATGACAACACTAATACCGATTACCCTTTCTCACCATAGACTAGACAAATAAAATCTTTACTTCACCCCATTACCTCTTCCAGCAAGTGTTCTGTGGTCTCTCATCCTTTTTGGCCAAGGAATCCCTACCCATGTAAATTCTACATGCCTATTTATTGTCTTTTCTCAATGTTCAGTTCTTCTTTAATCTCTTGCAACTTTTTCTGCTCTCACCATTCCATTGTTTCCTTAAAAGTCACCAATTATATCTGTTAACTTCTGATCGGTGCCAGATACCGTGTTAAGTATTTTGTATACATATTCTCACCTAACCCTTAAAATGTCCTTATGAGGTAGATTATATTATCAGCATTTTACAAATGATAAACTAAGAGAGAGAGAAAAACTTTTGAAATGACATGTAACTAATAAGTGACAGAGGTAGGATTTGAACACACAGTCGGAGGTGGGTAGTAGCCTGTTCAACATGACTGTCCTGTCCCTCTTGAGGCTTTCTCTTTATTTGACGGTAGACGCTATTCCTGCTTTTCTATTTCCTCATGTCCTCTGTCACCATAACTTGTCTTCCTCCTTCCTCCTGCTCAACCAGAGTTCACAATCTTCCGGAAGCTGAGTCTTCAGCATTCTGAGCTTATGTCTTTCCGCTGCCCTTCTTGGAGAGCTCACATCCTCTCATGGCTTCATCTCCCACAAAACTGTGCTGACCTCTCACTTATGCTTCCATTCCACTCTTCCTCCTACCTCAAGGACACATCTCCACAAAAATTCACTCTCCCTCTCCCAGCTGAGTCTCAGATTTGTTTCTGAACACACCCTCACCATTTGCTCAGTCATTTGGCATCAAAGCCCTAGGGCCTTCCATTCTCTTCAATCTGTTGAATCTGTCACTAAATCCCATTGATATTTCCTTTGAAATATCCTCCCTTCTCTAGTTCCACTCCTTTTACTTTGACTCAGCTCCTCACCACCTATTGTGCAGCCTCTTAGCTGGTATCCTTGTCTCCGGTCATTCTCTGGTCTATTCCGGTCACCGTGTCTAGGTATATCCTCTATACCGTTGTTAATAGGTTAGAGAGCCCTCTCTTAAAGCAATTATATCCTGACTTTCAAGGTTCTCCATGATTCCATACATGTGATTTTCAATTATAACTTTTCTGCTAGCACTTACACAAATTTCCAACACAAAGTTTACTGTGGCCTCTTTCCAAGAAATTATCCAGTCAAAGGTGAACACTTTCTCTTCTATTGTTAACAACCATGCTTTTCTCTTTTCCTCAGGATGTTGCTAATTCTGGTTTCCTCTTCCTTTTCGTCTATTCAAACCCTACACACCCTCAAGGTTTGTCTTGAGTCCATACTGTGCCACAGGCCTTCCTAGGAGACTTGAGTATGATCAAATATTATTTGTGATACATTCTACCTTTTACAGGTTTCTAAAGCTGAGCTTCCCACAAATGGTCATGGCAGAATAGGTTAGAGGTGTGCCCCAGAGATTGGTGGTTGTGCACATTTTTATAGTGATACAAAATTTACAACCATTTTACAACCATTCACAAATTAAAATAATTGAAAGTATGCTTGGACACTGTTTGGATCAGTCGGTAAACTTCCAGATTTCGGTAATTATTGTTTGTGTTCTTAAGGTTTTATGCAAAGCACCCACCATTAGAGCTGCTTATAGAGGATTTTCCCCTTTAACCACCATGTTAAAACTGTAATTCTGATTATTGCTTTAATTGCAATGTATTATCAGTTATAATCTTTTGTGAATATGTGTTCCTTTTTTAAAAAGATTTTATTTTTAGAGAGCGAGAAAGGGAGAGAGAAAGAAAGGGAAAGAAATAGCGATGTGTGAGAGACACATTCACTGGCTGCCACTTGCAAGCCCCCCACCGGAGACCTCGCCCACACCCAGGCATGTGCCCTGGACAGGAAATTGAGCCAGCAACCTCTCTCGGTTTGTAGGCTGGCGCTCAACCCACTGAGCCGCACCAGCCAGAGCATGAATATGTGTTTCAAATATTTAGTTCTTTTATTTCATTTGCTCTTATTTTCACATTATTTTCTCCCAATAAAGATGGTATATGTGCTTTCATCAAAATATAATTGATTTTGTTCATTTTTAAAATTATGATTTGAGCCCTGGCCAGTGTGGCGGCTCAGGTGGTTGGAGCACCATCTCATAGACTGGAGGGTTGTGTGTTTGATTCCCAGTCAGGACACATGCTTAGGTTGTGGGTTCAGCCCTGATTGTGGTGAGTACAAGAAGCAACTGATGGATGCTTCTCACTCACATTGATGTTTCTCTCCCTCTCTCTCTCTTCCCCCTCTTGAGAATCAATAAACATATCCTTGAGTGAGTATTTTTTTAAAATTGTGATAGTTTACATGCACGTATATATTTATTTTTGGCTTTTGATGCAAAATATCCAAAATCTGATTCTTAATTGATTTTATGGAAATAAACAATGTTTGCTTCTAAAAACAAATAATAATGGAAAATAATTTAATTGGTTCAGTAAAGAAAACTTCAACCTTTAAAATCTTATGAAAACACCCTGGCTGGTGTAGCTCAATGGATTGAGCGGAGGCTGTGGACCAAAGGGTTGCCTGTTCAATTCCCAGTCAGGGCACACTTGGAAGTTGCGGGCCAGGTCCCTAGTAAGGGGTGTGCGAGAGGCAACCACACATTGATATTTCCCTCCTTCTCTTCCTTTCTCTAAAAATGAGTAGATAAAATGTTTAAAAAATGTTACTAAAAACACTTTTCAAAATATTTTAACTGTACTTGAGTATAAGGAATGTTTATATTTTGCAAAAAGCTAGCATTTCACTTATTAAATTAAATGATAATACTTCCAAAATTCCCCCTTATCTCAAATACTAACTTTTTCAGAAACTTTATGATTTAAAATTACTTAAGAAGATAGACCTTATTTCCTTTGAATATTGATTTGTTATAGTCAGAAATGCTTATGTCAACTTAACTACTTTACATGTTATATGTCTTCCTACCATAAAGTATAATTCAAATCTAAATATTAATAATTTTAACTATCTGATTATAGTTGAATACTTTTTAGAAATTCAAAAGACATATGTACATAAAAGTATAAAGTTAAAAAATATATAAAGTTAGAATTTATATATAAAGTTAAGTCACTTATTAGGCAATATAGTAAAGGTTATTTTGAATTTGGATGTGTTTGCCTTGATCATTTTTTCCTTTCTCTGCCTACATAACTTATTATCATTGAAAAGTTATCAAATGAATAAAACAACGGTGCCAGGTAAATTATGCCAGAGCCTTAATAGAAAATATCTGTATTATACAGAGAATGTCTTAAGATAGTAATTCTTCAAGTTTTGGGCCTCAGCACCCGTCTACATTCTTAAAAGCTACTTAGGCCCTGACCAGTGTGGCTCAATTGGTTGGGCATTATCCCACAAAGCAAGACGTCACCAGTTCTGTTCCTTGTCAAAGCACATGCCTGGGCTGAGGGTTTGGTCCTAGTGTGGACCAAAAAGGAGGAGAGGGCAACTGATCAATGTTTCTCACACTCTCTTTCTCCCCTCTCCTCCACTCTCTATAAATAAATAAATGAATAAAATCTTTTTAAAAAAGTTACTGAGGACCCTAAAGGATTTTTGTTGATGTGCATTATATCTATCAATATGTATCATTTTAGAAATTTAAAAATATTTATTTATTTAAAATACAAATAATTTTTTACTTCTTAACATAGGAATGTAATTTTTTGAAAAATACTAGTTTTCAGAAACAAAAAATGTCCTTAATGAGAACTGCAACATGGTTTCATATTTTTGCAAATCTTTTAGTGTCTGGCTTAATAGAAAAAAGCTAGATTCTCATATCTGTTTTGCATTCAATCTGTTGTGATATCACACATCACATATCTTCTGGAAAACTCCATTGTACGGTCTGAAGAAAAAGAGAGTGAGAAAGTCTTTGTATAACTACCAAAATAGTTTTGACTTCATGGACTCCTGACCCACCAAAGTCTCAAGGGTCCTCGGAAGTCCCCAAACCCACACATTGAAAATCTGTGTTTGTGAAACTGTGTGCAACCATATTTACAAACACAACAGTAGTTGACATCAGACTGGGTTCAAGAAGCTGATTAAAAGGTCACATCATTAAGAACTAAAGCCAAAATGTCTCTTACAATTATAGAATCACCCATTTACCAACCTGCCTGGGAAATGACATTTGGAACTAAATTAAGTAAAGGATATAAGAGCAGTGCTGCTCTGGAGTAATACTAAGAAACTGCACTGATGACACTCTCTAGGAGACTAATTAATCAGAGCACTTCCTTGCAGAGTGATGAATCTGCAGATGTTAGTGACGGTATTTGGTTAAGAGCACTAGCCAGAATCCCTTAAGAGGAATGCTTGGAAGAATATGCTTTGCCAAAAGTTACCAAAATAAACTACTCAGGATAAAGTATTTGAAGGATGTTATATACTTTAAAACAAATCAGATTTTCTGGGTTATCCGAGCACAACGGTCTCTGCATGGGTGGGAAGGCTGTGGTGACAAGGAGGTGGGAAGATTTCACTTCCTATCTGCTCTCCACGGCCTGAGCACCCAAGTGCAACTAAGACATCGTTCCTTTCACGTAGAGCTCTCATCTATGCATTTGCCTGTAGATGTAAATTCCACGTTAAAGGACGTTACTAAGAAAATTCGAGCTGCTGTGGCTCAGTCACTCTATTTTCGGCTTTATCGAAGAAAGAATCTGATGTTTCCTACCAAGGTAGCAGCAAAATATAGGTTTTTCTGGACGTTAGGACCTAAAAGAGGAATTTTTTAAAAACAATGATTCTTCTTGAAGAGTTGGTGAAGAGTTTATTGTCTTTACAAAATTGGCTTCACAGTTTTTGAGCACTGGAATGAATTTAGTCAAAATTGTAAGGAATGTGTGAAAATGTAATGATGTATACCAGCAACGCTCATGAATTCCAAGGAAAGGTGAGGTCAGAATTAGTGCAGTGGGGGAGTTTAACTGACAGTCTAACTTGGGTCCTAAAGAAGGCTAATAGCAAACATCTGTTAAGTGTCACATTATTTGGAAATACATGAGATGCAAAAATTCAACTACATTAGAAACCCCTTCACATTATCGTAAGAATTTCAACTAAAGAAGAGATAAATTGTCCAAATTCTGGTTAATAGTGAGAAAGGAGTTTCTGCCAATTGGAGAAAAATCAATAAATAGCCTTCTACCATTTGCAAAGATCCGTCCGTGGGGCCACCTTCCTCACTGGTGGCGGCTACAAGCTCTGAAGAGAACAGCACTGAGAAGTGCTGATCGGGAACCGCATGTGGTCATCTCGACACAAAGCAGTACAAGGCAAATGCCTGATAAGAGAGCAAGCCTGATTTCTCCATTAAAACTAGTAAATAGTTTGTTAAAAATATTAAATGTTTAAATAAATCAAGCATCAAATATCTTCACCCTCATTCTGTATTTTACTTTTTACTGTAATTATGTACATATACTGAACTTTTCATGAGCACCATATGCACCACCAATACCCTGTGGTTCACCCTGGTGTGCTTCACAAATATTCCCTCTATGTGCCATGATATGAGAAGGGTTGGGGAGCCCGCTGGTACAGTGCAGTGACACGTACTTCTGTTGAAAAACGTCTAAGTTTTGTTTCAGTCTTTTAACATTAGGTGTTAGAAAAGAGATGCTGGTGGTTATTGAAATCAATTTCTGGTGAAATCTGAGATTTATATCATAAAAAAATGTTCATTAGCCCTGGCTGGTGTAGGTCAGTGGATTGAGCACGGGCCTGCGAACCAGAGGATCGAGGTTCGATTCCCAGTCAGGGCACATGCCTGGGTTGCAGGCCAGTTCCCGGCAGGGGACACACGAGAGGCAACCGTACATTGATATTTCTCTCCCTCTCCTTCTCTCCTACCCTTCCCCTCTAAAAGATAAATAAATAATAAATAAAATCTTTAAAAAAATGTTCATTAGAAGATGAACTGTAAAAAACTAGTTGTTCAGGGAACAATTAACTTCTAATTTAAATGACTCAACTGTAGTTATAGATTACAAGCCAGGAAGGAAGTTCGAGACAAATGATCAAAGCAGATGAACTTCTTTTGATTACAGAGAAATTTTGATTGCAGAGTTCATATAATATCACACAGACCAAAGACAGTTGGTACTTTCTAAAGAAAATAGAGGGGAGAGGGGAGGGAATTTCAGGGGAAAAGGGAAAGGGTTTACAGGAACAAGTATAAAGGACACATGGATAAAAACTAGGGGGGTTGGAAATGAGAGGGAGGTGCGGAGGGCTGGAGCGGTGGTCTGGGATGGGAATAAAAGACAGAAAACTGTACAAGAACAACAATTAAAATAAATTACAAAAAAGAAAATAGAAGCCAGGGAAATCAAAACATCTAGGTAACCACTCACTCTTTTACTGAAACAGCATGATAAAGCAATGTAACTTTGTCTTAGTTTATAACCAGAAGCTGGGATTCCCTCAAGAGAACTGAAATTGCTTGCTGGGGTTGGTAGAGGGAGAGGGGCCTTTAAGAATCTGACACCTATAAACAAACAAAGCATAAACGAATTTTAAGATTGTCATATGATTCTAAGGTCGAGATAACCTGAGAAAGTTAAAGAACCAGAAAATAGACGTATATCAAGTTCGGCTTCATTTAATCGACAATCATTTTGGACGCAGGTTGTTCCTTAGGCCCCACTCTAGTTTTGTTTTATGAGACAGTAACACAGTGGTAATCTTCACCAC
The DNA here is from genome assembly GCA_039655065.1 of Glossophaga mutica. Taxonomy (NCBI): domain Eukaryota; kingdom Metazoa; phylum Chordata; class Mammalia; order Chiroptera; family Phyllostomidae; genus Glossophaga; species Glossophaga mutica. The sequence continues at coordinate 120,053,283 of CM077304.1, read as the reverse complement.
ATCATCCAGCGCAGCATATGCCAACCTCGCATCGCTGCTACTCTCCAGCTCCTCCTGCTTCCCCAGGGATCGCTGCCATTCTCCACCAAAACAGTTGTTTCTTATTAATCTCCATTGAATGACTTTCCCTTTGAGCCTGCACCCCACCCCCCCACTATTGTCCTCCCTCTCAGTAGCTGCAGTCATGTCCTACCTGAGATCAAGGATGTAGAAATGAATTCACACTGCCATTCTTTGCCTGCTTCAATCTATCCCTTTGATCTTACATTCTTTCCTCTACCTCTTGAGCCTTTAGTTTTTCCCTTCTCCAAGACCTGAGCAACAGACTTCGACTGGTACCCCTCTACATTCTCCAGAAAATTTCTTTGCTTCCACCTCCCTGGCACCTTCTCTTCCATCAAATAGGCACAGTCTAGCCATACTTTTTATTTTATTTTTTTACCCTTACTTTTTATTTTATTTTTTTACTCTTACTATCTTTCCTTTGGTCTAATTCTCTTTCTCAAACTTCCCAAGTGCTCTAAGGACTGACTATTTTTTCCACATGATTCCTCCTCTTTTAACCCCTTACAAAGCTTCCATCCTGATGATTGTCCTGAAACTGCTTTCACAAATACAGATGTCATTAAAGCCTCAAGGGCTGCTAAATCTAGTGATTTTCCCTGTAACACTTCTTGGTGTTGTTTTGCTTTTGAGAGATTGATCACTCTCTCATGAAACATCATGTACCATTGGATAATGGTTATGAAGTCTTGCTTGTCCTAAGTCTCTGCTGTTCCCTTTTCTTTTCTGTTTTGTTCTTTTTTATCTCTACCATCACTTTGTCACAGAATTTTCTAAAGTTTAGCCCTTAGCTGTTTGTTTTATAATCTATATATTTTTCCCTCAAATAGTTTTTTATAAATTTTGGTAAACGTTCTATGTGTACCTAAACAGAATATTTCCTCTGAAGCTGTTGGGTGCCATGTTCTATAAATGTCAAGAGGTTTAATTATGTAGTTCAAGTCTTCTTTATACTTTACTTTTTTCATGTGATAACTCTGTTGGTTATTGAGATATGTGTGTTAAAAACATCCCTGAGGTGGTTTTGTTTATTTTTTTAGCATGTAAAAATATTTTACTGAATGGTTTTGAATTTTGTAAATATAATATCCATTTTAGAATCAAAACTTATGGAATCTGAGTTCAGCCAAGATGGAGGCATAGGTAGAAAACCTTCACTTCCTTGCACAACCAAAAGGAGGATAACAACTAATTTAAAATCAATAAACAACCTGAAGTTCCAGAAAATCAAACTGCACGGAACTCTGACAACCAAGGAATTAAACAGTCAATCAGACCAACCAGACCAGTGTGTGGAGACAAAGAAATAGGGCCCAAATGAAAGAACAGAGCAAAACTCCAGAAAAAGAGCTAAGTTATAGCTAACCTATCTGATGGAGAATTTAAAGCCCTGGTAATCAAAATGCTCACAGAACTGATTGAGCTTGGTCAAAAAATGAAAGAACAAATGAAAGATACCCAAAGTGGAATAAAGCAAAATATTAAGGGAACCAACAGTGACAGAAAGGAAACCAGGACTCAAATCAATGATATGGAGGAAATAAACATCCAACTGGCAGAGAATGAAGAAACAAGAATTCAAAAAGATGAAGAGAGGCTTAGGAATCTCCAGGACAATTTCAAATGTTCCAATATCCAAATTATATGGGTGCCAGAAGGAGAACAACAACAGCAAGAAATTGAAAACTTATTTGAACAGATAGTAAAGGAAAACTTCCCCAATCTGGTGAAGGAAATAGATTTCCAGGAAGTCTGGGAAGCCCAGAGAGTCCCAAAGAACTTGGGCACAAAGACAAACACACCAAGGCACCTCATCACTAGGTTATCCATGATTAAAGATAAAGAGAGAATTTTAAAAGCAGCAAGAGGAAAAGAGAGAATTACCTACAAAGGAGTTCCCATTAGTCTATTAGCTGATTTCTCAAAAGAAACCTTGCAGGCAAGAAGGGGCTTGAAAGAAGTATTTAAAGTCATGAAAGGAAAGAACCTACATCCAAGATTACTCTATCCAGCAAAGCTGTCATTTAGAATGGAAGGGCAGATAAAGTGCTTCCCAGATAAGGTCAAGTTTAAGGAGTTCATCATCACCAAGACCTTATTATATGAAATGTTAAAAGGACTTGTCTATGAAATTGCAGAAGATCAAAAACTATGAACAGTAAAATGACAACAACTTACAGTTATCAACAAATGAACCTAAAAAAAGAAAAACAATGAAAACAAAAGCTAAGCAAACAGCTAGAACAGTAACAGAATCAGAGAAATAGACATCACTTGGAGGATTTTCAGTGGGAAGGGGGATGGGAGGAATAGGGGAGAAAAGGTACAGGGAAGAAGAATCATAATTGGTAGGCATAAAATAGATGGGGAGAGGTCAAAAATGGTATAGGAAACAGAGAATTCAAAGAACTTATATGTACAACCCTTGGACATGAACTAAGGGGGTGGGAATGATGGAGGGTTGGGGGGTTCAGGGCAGAGGAGAGTTAAAGGGGGAAAAATTGGAGAAACTGTAATAGGATAATCAGTAAAATGTACTTAAAAACATATGGAATCTAATGGAACTAGGTTATTTTATAGTAACTGAACTACAAAGCAGTGTCATTAAATACACAGGGTCACTTTAGTAAGAGAATCAAGCATGATATTATCTTTTAAAGCTTTCTCCATAATACTATTTTCTTTTTTCAAATTATTTTATTGTTGTTGAAGTACAGTTGTCTGCATTTATCCCCCACCCCAGCCATCCCTACCTCCCTCCCCTGCTTCCACACACACCACCCGCCTTGGTTTTGTCCATGTGTCCTTTATAGTTGGTCCTGAAATACCTTCGCCCTTCATCCCATTATCCCCTTCCACCTCCCCTCTGTTTACTGTCAGTTTGTTCTTTATTTCAATGTCTCTAGTTATATTTTGCTTGCTGGTTTATTTTGTTGATTAGGTTCCACTTAGAGGTGAGATCATATGGTGTTTGTCTTTCACTGCCTGGGGTATTTCACTTAGCATAATGTTCTCCAGCTCCATCCATGCTGCTGCAAAGGGTAGAAGCTCCTTTCTTTCTGCTGCATAGAGTTCCATTGTGTAAATGTACCATAGTTTTTTGATCCGCTCATTTAACTGATGGGCACCTAGGTTGCTTCCAGCACTTGGCTATTGTAAATTGTGCTGCTATGAACATTGGGGTGCATAGGTTCTTATGGATTGGTTTTGTTTATTCTTTTAGTTTTGTCAATTGTTGCTTGATAAATTTTCAAGCTCTGTTATTAGGTGTATACATATTTAAGTTTTTTGAATCTTCCTATTGAATTAACCCTTTCATTGTTTTATTGCCCCTCTTTATGTCTAGTTTTACTTCTTTTAAAGTCAACTTGATTTGCTAGTTGTTTTGCTTAATTATTTCAAGGTATACATTTTTCCAAACTTTCTTGCCAATATTTTTGTATCCTTTTGTTCATGTATCTTTTGTAAACAACTTTAAGAAACTACATTCTGAAAATTTTGTCCATCAATTGGATTATATAGTCCATTTACATTTAGTATGAATACTGGTGTGGTTTTTAAAAAAATTTTTGTTTTCTGTCATTTGTTTCTTAAAAGTATATGTCCTTCACATCTTTGGCTAAATTTATTCCCGTTCATTTTATGCTTTCTGTTATAATTGTAAATGGGATAATTTTCTTAATTTCTGTTTTTTATTTTTTTCTTATCTTTTTAAAGCAGTCAATTGTTTTTACTATTGTAACTTTTCTTTTGATTAGCTTTTTTACTTATATATTCTTTAATTATTTCTTTACTGATTACCCTAACAATTACAATTTACATTCTTAATTTATTAAGTCTACCCTAATGCTTTTACTTCATGAATAATAAAAATAACCTTATAACAACTTAACTCAATATTCTTCTCCCACCCTTTGTACCATTATCATTTATTTCTACACACATTATTGTTGACATATGAAGTTATTTTTAAATAGCTGATATTCATTTTTTCTCACTTCTTTAAGCCTATGTGTTCTCCTTTCCGAATAGTCAGGATTAAACCCTTACTACTCCCTGGGCTTCTTTCAGGCTGAAAAAGTCTGTTTTCAATAGCGCAGGTTTGTGGGGAAAGAAGTCTATAATTTTTTGTTTGTGTGAAATGTATTAATTTCATCTTTCTTTTCAAAGGATATACTCACTGAGTATAAAACTAGGTGGGGAGCTTTTTCCTGTCAGCACTTTAAGTATGTAATCCCATTGCCTTTTTGTCTCCATCGTTTGTTAAAAATAAGCCCAATGACTTTTAGTTGTACCTTTGGAGGCAATGTACCTTTTTTCCTCTAGTTGTTTTATGTTTTTCTCTTTATCTTTGATTTTCATTAGTTTGATTAATCATGATACGCCCAAGTGCTCCTGGTTAGGTTCTGCTGAGCATCTTGGCTCTGTGGGTTGATGTAGTTCATCAGTTTTAAAAACTTCACAAACATTGCTTCTACAAATACTGACCTTACCCTTACATTCTGGGACTCTACGCTCTCTCTCCTGACCTCCTGGGAGGCTGATTATATCTATTTTAGGCCATATAATCTGTTTTGTTTTTCCATTTTTCCATCTGTTGTTCAGTTTGGATATTTTCTGTAGATCTCCCTTTAAATTCACTAACCATATTTTCTACTGTCCAGGTTGCTGTTAAACCTGTTCAATGAATTATTTTTTTTATCCTCACCCAAGGACACCTTTTTTCATTGCTTTTGGAAAGAGAGGAAGAAAGAAAGAGAAACATCAATGAGAGAGGGAAGCATCAATCAGTTACCTCTCATATAAACCCAAACTGGGGACTGAACTCACAACTTAGGTATATGCCCTGACTGGGAATCGAACCCGCAACCTTTCAGTTATGGGATGACACTCCAAACAACTGAGCAACACCGGCCAGGGCTAGTCAATGAATTGTTAATATTAGATATTGCATTTTGTGTTCTAGAGTATCAGGGACTTTAATAAGATGTAATTTCTGTGTTGAAATTCTCTATGTTCGTCCATTTATTCATTTCTTCCCTTGATTTTCCTAAACATATTATATATAGTTTATATATAGTTATTTTAGGGTCAATGTCTGATAACTCCACTGGTTGAATGTACCTGTGGATCTCCTTCCTAATATCTTTTTGTCCTCTGGATTCTAGACATGCTTTCCTTGCTTCTATGCATGCCTTGTCCTTTTTAACTATGTCAGACATTGTGTAAAAACTGAAGTGTTTGGACGCCTTAAATTTCTAGCCTGTCATGACAGTGGTGTTTGACTACTCCATTGTACAGTCTTTCTACACGGGTCAAACACAATCCTGAGTTCACATCCAAAGTTCGCAAATGTCCCCAGGGAAGTAAATGGCTTGTGATCATCAGCCCACCTTGGAAGGACTCTCCACTAGAAATTTTAATCTAGTTCTCATTGTTTCTAAAGCTCTCTGATGTCTTTACAATGTTCCTAAAAATTATTTTTCTAGATTTTTTTTTAGTTGTTGCAGTAGGAGCCTGGAGCTGCTGCAACCTACTATTTTCTAGCTGGAGGTAGAGATGCTTTTTTGTTTGTTTTGCTTTGCTTTAGGATTTAACTAGAGCTTTATGGTGATGACTCCCAAATCTCCAGTTGTAAACTCTCAACCATGCACAGTCATACCCACCAGCCACCCACTGTATAGTTCCCCTGTCCCATAAAAGCATCTAAAACAAACGTCTTTTACTCTTTCAATTGCATTAGTCTGATATATCATAGCCATTTTTGATTCATCTTTCTCTTCCATTCCCCCCTTCAGTCCTGATGAACTTTGAAAAAAAATCTGTCAGGACAATTCAAAGGAACACCTTTTCTTTTTTTAAAAAAGAAGGGGCTTAAGTTGACTTACAATATAGTTCAGTATCTTCAATTTACAAATGACAGAATTGATGTACACATAAGTGAAGTGTTTGGCACAAGATAACAGTTGCTGTTGGAGTTTAATCCAAAACTCAGGTCTACCTCATTGCTCTTTCCACACTATACCATACTGCCCCTCTCTGAATAAGGCAATTACACGTCTTTTTTTTCTTATCAGCATGATGCCCTGTCTGACTTTGAAGCTCTCCACAATTTGTCTTACTCATATTATCTTGCCTCTCCAACTTCATTTCACAGAAGTCTGGATCTTTTTCTATCTTGAGCCAGCCCGTGATCAAGCCAACCCAGATGTGGATGCCAACAACAAAATTGCTAAAGTAGTCCGAACTCACCTTGTCCTTCCACCCTTCTTTTCGAGTAGAGCTTTTGGCTCTGTTGTTAGTAAATGTCCCAAAATTGCTTGAATATCATGCTAGTACCACCTCTTGGAAATTATGAGTTCTACATAACTTTATTATTTAACATGTGAACCTCTTTTGATTTCTCTTCACTTAGCCATACTTGTATTCAATGATTTCCCCTACGTTCACATCATAATCCACAAATCCAAGGCTACCATGTACAGACTGCCATGATAAGCATGCTTCCTAGAGCTGCGTCACATGTCCCCTGGTTTGGGAATCTGGTCTACAAATCTGGGGTCACCTTAACCTTGTGTTTCATAAATGCATGCAAGTCATTTTTTCAGAGTAACGTGTCAGAAGACCCCCACATCATTTTCATCCATTTGCTCAGTCTCTCTACTTCTGATTTCACTGCAGCTTTTCCATGATCTAAGGACTCAATGTACAAAAGGGCTCTGAAGGGTGAATGTACCTTAGTTTTCAATGTAAGATCAAGGCTATGCTTCTGGCCTATTTCTCTTACCATTCCTGATGACGTTCAACATTGACTTGTCTTTTCCAATAGATCCCTTATGGTAGATTAAGTCGTACTTAAGAAGCACTCTTGACTATAAGGCAGGAGACCTGGATTCTGGTCCTGAGCCTGTCTCTTACTCATTATGTGATCCTGAGCAAATAAATAATCTAACAAAACTCATGTGTCAGGAATAGTGCTGAATACTGGGATATAGAAATCCATGAGCCACACGCCCTGCCCTCAGACAGCTCCTAGGCTACTGGAAGAGACTGACAGAAAGAAAAAAATCAGTGATGAAAACAGAGTTGAATAATAAGTATCAACAAGACTGTACTAGATATAGGTGACCAGAATCTCCTAGGTAAGGAATCTAACTTAGCTAAAGGTAAAAGGAGATCAGAAAATACTTCCCAAAGAGTTATAATATTTGAACAGAGACTTGAGGAAGGCTGATTTGTTCATTGCTGTATTTGTGGCCCCCAGAGCAGTGCCAGGTACAGAGCAGGTACTTAATAAGCATCTGTTCACTGATGAGAGCAAGGAGGGAATTCTTTGTGGCTAAGACTATTTGGACAAAGGTGTGGAGGTATCAGAGAACATGGTCAATTCAGGGAACTATGATGGATTATGGAGGGCTAGAGTGGACAAAGGGAGAGTATTTGGGCCTAAGCCTAAAAACACAGCCCAAGTTCAGAATATAAAAGGCCTCCTATGCCAAGGTAAGGCTTTTGAACTTTGCGTTAAGTGCAATAGGGAGCCACCTGAGAATTTAAGCACTGTCGTCATAAAATCAGATTTTGATTTTACCTCGATGCTCCAGTTATCAATTTAGTGCCTTTCATCCAAATTCACCCTCAGCAAAACAGAACCAGACCCTTAAAATATTCCTCATTTTGCCAGTGGGCATAATGTTCAGCTTCCTCAGGAGAGGGTGCTAGAAGGATGCTGGAAGAAGAAGGGTTTGTCTGTGGGTTCACGCATGTACCCCTTTTGTTAGGCCCAGGAACATGCAATTCTCCAGTGCTAGGACCGCACAGCGCAGTTTCTCCAGCATCTGCAGTACGTGATCTCTTCAGTGCCTGATGCCATACTGTACAGTCGCCAGCAGTTCCCGGCTTCCCCAGCACCTCTCTAGGGAAGCTTTGAAGCAGAGTGAAGCCAGTGCGTCAGTCCCCTTTTCATGAATGCCTTCTCCTGCACCCCTGAGAGATTTTTGCCTCCTAGGCAGCTCAGCAATTGTTCTGCCACCCAGTGAGATGTGGTCACACCCTCTGCAACAGGCTCTTAGAAAGTTGTCTCTTTTGGGGGTGGTCTGTCTCAAGGGTTGTGGTTCCTCCTTATATCTATGTGTGCTTGTGTCTGTATATGCTCTTTGTCTTACTAACAATCTTCTATGACTCTAATCCCATTATAGATAAAAATTCTTTATATTGAACTTTCTTTGTGAAACTTGTTATATGATTTCCTTCTCTTTGTTGGACTCTGAAAGAGGCATTGACTGACAGTACAAGGAGTGTACTGAAGCTTCAGGCAGGGATTCAAGTTAGAAGAATAGGGAAGCACTTCTGGTAACAACTCTCAAGGGCTGTTGCCTTGAAAAGCAGTTCCGATGGGGAGGGATAGGAGAGACAGGAGCTACAGGACTTGGTAGCCACTGAGGGAGGAAGAAGAGGAGAGAGAAGAGTTTAGGGTGACTGCCCGCCTTTCAAGTTTGGGTGACTGGGTGGATGGTGGCACCACAGTAGAAATGGAGAGCACTGTAGGAGGAGCTGGTCAAATTCTCCTCCCTTGTTCCCATATACTGTCAGGAAGTCTATGTTCTTTTGAGCCACAGAGACTTAAAATTATAGGCTCCTTAGGTTGGAGAGGCCCCAAAGCCCAACTTTTATGCCTTTGAGTGATATGAACCATTTGTTCATTTCCGATAAAAGAAGTGGGGAAAAGTCCATTTTAGCTTAACATTTCATGAGAATGATGTTTTTGTAAAGTTCTTTTCCATTCTTGAAGCTTTCAGTATGGTAGGCCCTCCTCAACCATCCACTCTAACCCCCTCATCTCCAGCTCTTAAATTCAACCGATTTCCTCTTTTTTAAAACTCAAAGCACTCCCAATCAGAATCGTGGCCAACACTTACATGCTGAGTGCTAAAGAATATAGGTCTTATCACATATGGAATATAGATTCGTTTCTGGAATCTCTCATTTGATTTTATTGGTGTGGGCTAAACAGAGCTTCAGTTACACAAACGAGGGGCTCCAATAACATGTACGAAAGGCTCCAGATACCAGAATCCCAGAGGCAGTGTCTGTGAACAGCTCTTGGAACCTAAGACCAAGCAACTGCATGGACCTGTTTGGGTTTGGAACAGGAGGTAGTGGGTTTTGAACACGTGGTTACCGTTGCTTGGAAGGCACTCACCACCTTTTCACAGGGTTTTTAGATCTCAGCTCAGCTTTCCCTAAGCTCTCCGTTAGTTTCATTGTATCTTCTCAGAGCACCACTTACCCAACTCTCCTCACCAGCCTTTAGCTCTAATTTTAAACTACATGCATGATTTTTTGATTAATACCTGCCTCTCCCACAGGACTGTAAACTTCAGGGCAGGAACGCTCAGTTTCTGTTCACTATAGAATCCCCAGTGCTTAGCCTGGTGCCTGGAATATAGTCAGTGCTCAAAAACTGTCAGGAAAATAAATCACGGGGAAATGAATCAATGATAGCTGTTTATAAAGTGCTAGTCATGCTCATTGGTCCTCATGACAACCCAGTCCCCTCCCCATCGCCCCCACCCCAGGTATTCTTATATCCACCTTACAGAAGGAAAAGAAGAGGTTTGGCCAGGCAGCGAGGTCGTGGGCTCTGATCCCAGATTCTGTTTTGTTTCCAAATCATTGTTCTCTGTGTAAGAATCACAAAGAGTAGTTCTTGGTGCAAAAATACAGATATAGTATGGGCAGGGAGCCAAAATCACCCATGGTCATATTCTCTTAAAGACCATAATCCTCTCCTCTTGTTCTGCAGACAAGGATTCAGAATCCAGGTGGGCCCATGAGCAGGACTCTTCCCTTAGACCCACGCAGTCCCCAGAGAGCTTGCCGCTGTCCCCTCCCTCCACTTCCCTTTTGGGGTTGCTACCTGAGGTTCACACCCACAGAAGCTGTCTGGCAGCAGCTGACACCTGGTGCCTGGCCTCAGGAGGGAAGTACGGTGAGAGATTCGGTGCCTGGCACCCTTGGCAGAGGGAAAGCAGTAGAACTTGGGCAAGGGCGGTAGCAGCCTTGGCTTGGAGCTACAGAAGAGGTGGAGCCAGACCGGGCTTTGTTGGAGCTTAGCGTTCGCCTGGCAACCATGACACCAGCTGCCCTGCCTGGCAACCGCAGAGGGGCAGGGGTGAACGCCACAGAGCAGTCCTCCGGCCCCGCCCACTTTGCCCCGCCCACTTTGCCCTGCCCATTTTGCCCCGCCCACTTTGCCCCGCCCATCCGCCTCACTCCACCAAGACCCCTGGGCAGCAACCTCCTGCTGGGTCCGCGTCCCCAAAGTCCCGCCAGGGCGTAGTTAGGAGAAACTGGGAACAGCTGAGCGTGTTTGCTTTTGGTAGGAGGACCAGATAGCCTGGCCATTTAAGGGTGAGGCTGGGGGCGTTAGGAAACCTATGAGGGTGTGTGGCAATTTACAGTGGACTTTTGTACATTACAGAGTGGGCGTGGAGGAGCTTCAAATGATCTTTTGGTTTGTGGAAGGTGAGCTGGTGACAAGTCCTTAGGAACAATAGTAGCAAGCATGTCTTGCAGTACGGGTTGTGGGTGTGCGTATGCACGCCAGAATGATTCCTAAGTACAAGACACCTCTTATCTCCTTTAACCCTTACGACCACCCCTGAGGCAAGTACTATTATTATCTTCATTGACAGATGAGGAACCTGGCAGAGTGGTAGAGGAACTTGCCCAAGATCACAGCGAATGACAGAGTTAGTATTTGAACCCACATTTGGTGATTCTAGAGTCCTCACTCTCATATCTGTAATGCTAAGAAAGAGGATGGAGCTTCTGTGGTTAGGAATAGAGCTCCAGATGCCTGAAGCAACAGATAAAGAAGGAAAATGTTCACCATGCACAATGGCATCAAAGTCTCCCAGTAATTCTGGAGGTAGATATTTACCTTGATTTTAGAAAGAAGAAAGTTTAGGCTCCAAACTTTGAGTAACTTGCCTGTGGATAAATGGCTGGCAGTAGGGCCAAATAGGACTAGGTCTAAGGACTTTGAGATTTTGCTTTTTTAAGCTCTTAGGAATGCCCCCATCCTTCTCTGGTACATTCTTTGTCACTTTACACCCATTAAAAAAATCCTTTCCTGAGAATGTGTTTATCCATTTTATACAGGGGAGGCGAGAGAGAGAAGGAAACATCTATGCGAGAGAGAAACATCTATTGGTTACCTCTCAAAAATGCACTTGTTGGGGCTCCAACCCACAACCTAGGTAAATGTGCCCTGACCTGGGGCTTAAACCTGCAACATTTTTGGTGTACATGACGACACTCCAACCAAATGAGCCACCCAACTAGGTGTTTTTTGGGTGCCCATTGTACCATCCAATCCTTCAGTCCCTTTATACAGTATTGTGCATTAGTCTAAATCAGTGAGTTCATCCAGGGCCATCAACGGTTTCTCTAGTCGTGAGATGAAAGCTGTTGTCTCTCCCTAAAGCAATTTCAAGCATCAGTGAACAAGGGTGGGGGAAGCTGGGTTTTTGGTTTATGTATGCAGAAGGCTTTTCAGAGCCTACTGTCGTCCATTTGTAAAGGGCACAGTCAGCCAGCATTTGTCAGACTCTTGCAGGTCACTGCACTCCTGCAGAATTCTGTATGATCTGGGTATGGCCACGAGCCCACTGGTGATTTGAGGATGAAAGAAATCTAATCAGTTGCCCTCCAGAGCCTTCTCTGGAGGGGTCACCAAGCACTAGAGTAGGCACCTGTTTAGTGGGGTGCGCCATAGGACTGGAGGGGGAGACCAGAGGTTTGAGGGCTGCAGGCGTATCTTCCAGGAGAAAAAGGCCACTGGGGACTGTTCTCTTTGGGCCTGAGGGAAGAGGGTGTGCTGGTCTCCTCCTGCTTTCATGCAGAGTAAGTGAAACAGACGGGAATGGATGATCATGATCTTCATGTAAAAGAATGGGTATTTCCGGGGAATCAGTGGCCAGTTGGAGGCGGATGAAAAACAGAGTGTCGGTGTGGCAGGTTAGATGTGAAAGGGGAATTTCATGATACTGTCTGACCGAAGTGCTCTGATGTCTACCTGCAGGAGGCCAGGTTGAGAAGCAGAGGTGAGGTTATCCCTAACCTATCCATCAATAAATGCAACAGAACATACTGAAGGGGATGACTTTACAAAGAAATGATGATCACAAAATTCTGCTGGCAGGCGGGTGGAAGGAGGAGGAGCACAGAGACAGGTACGATTGGCGGTGGTCTTGCTCTTGGTGTGGATGCTGGTTGTGAGGGTGTCCATTATGTTTCAGAGCTACACACACTCTGTTATATGTTTTAGATGTTACATAAAAATTTTTATGTAAACCCTTCAGAATAGGGCACTTTCTCTCAATTTTCTTGTGTAGTTGAGAATTGACTATATATGATTCATTTCATGTTTCTCTCATTCCCATCAACATGCAAACACGCTATAATTGCTCCATCACACTCCTCTCCAGATTTGCCCCGTTTCTGGCACTTCTCATTTCTCATTTTCTGGTTGCTGTGTACTGAACGTTTTTGTGGTCCCCACCCCCTACCCCATTCACATGTTGGAGCTGCAATCCCCAATGTGTTGGTATTTGCAGGTAGGACCTTTGGGAGGTGTAAGTTTAGATGAGGTCAAGCAGACAGACAGTCTATCAGGGGTGTGAAACTCATTTTCACAGAGGGCTGCATCAGCCTAGAGGCTGCCTCCAAGGGGCCGAGTGTAATTTTAGGGTGTATAAATGTAACCACTCCTTAACAGTTAAGTGAGAGCTTGGCGTTGCCACGGGGTAGAAACAAAGTGCCAGGCTGGATAAAACTAGGAGGAGAGCCTTGTGTTTGCCACAGGAGGGATAGTCTTTATAATGGGATTAGTGCCCTTAAAAGAAGTGGGAGAGACTAGAATTTTCTATGCCATGTGAGGATACATGGAGAGGTGGCAGTCTACAAACCTCAGTGTAGGTCCCCACAAGGACCCAATCTCCCAGCATGTTGATCTTGGGCTTCCCAGCCTCCGAAGCTGTGAAAAGATAAATTTGTTGTTTAGCTACCCAGTCTAGGATATATTGTTACAGTTGCCAAAACTAAAACACCAGTTCTTCCTCTCTCCCTGATACCTTTGTGTGAGAGTGTCCCAGGATTTGTCCCCGGGCTTCTCTATCCATACTTGTTTCCCCACCCACCTTTTGTTTGTTTGTTTTAAATCTTCTTATCTCCTCCCAAGGGCATTTTTTTCATTTGCCTCTATTTTTTTTTAAGAGAGAGAGGGAGGGGGAGAGAGAGAGAGAGAGACCCACGTGAAAGAGAAGCATCAGTTGGTTGGCTCTACACTTGCCCAGACCGAGGACCCGCAGTGGACCAGGGATGGAACCTGCACCCTATGTATGCGCCCCAACCAGACGATGCTCCATCCAACCGAGACACACCAGCCAGGGCTCCCCCAGCCCCTTTTTAATCTCATCTAGTCTCATGTTTTAGATAAACATATTTATGTTTCTAACCCCAATTCTTCTCTGAACTCCACACTACAATATCCAACTCTCCACTTGATAGTACCACATGGTGTCCAAGAGGCCTCTTAAACTTCACATGTCCCGAACTGCGCTCCTGGTCTTCCTTTGCAAACCAACTCCTCCCGTCTTCCCTGTATAAGCAAATGGCGATTCCATCCTTGCAGTTGCTCACGCTAAATCTTTGGCATGATCCCCAGCGGGCTTTACTCTCATAGGTTAAATAAATCAGAGAAAAAGCTGTTGGCTCTGTTTTCAATAGGGATCCAGAACCTGAGCCCTTCTCTGCACCTCCACCACCATCGCCCTGATCTAGCCAACTTTATCCCTCACCTGGACCACTGCAATGGCTTCCTGTCTCATCTCCTTGTTTCCACCCTTGCCCTCCTGTAGCCTATTCTGCACACAGCTCCCAGAGCAACCCTTTGAAAACCTGACTGATGGTGTCATTCCTGTGTTTGGACTCCAGATGGCTCCCACCTTACTTGGAGTAAAAGGCAAAGGGATCTGCAAGGCCCTCTGAACCCATCATTTTCTCCTTTTCTCTTCTCTCATTTCCCTCCAGCCACACTGGCTGTCTTGCTATCCCTTAGAAAGTCTAGGGCCTTTCCTGTTTCAGGACCTTTGCACTTACATGTCTTTGCCTGGAACTTCATTTTCTCAGATTTTCGAAAGGTTCACTCCTCAGCTGCTTTAAGTCTATCTTCAAATGTCATCTTTTGAGGGAGCCTTCACTGACCCCTCCATGGAACACCGAATAGCAGCATTTCTTCCAGATATTCCTTTGCTTTCTATCACTACTGCGGGGGGCCCCTGTCCTGGGAGCCAGATGTGGGGGGCTCCACCCGCAGAGCCCCATCCCTCCGTCACGGATGAAAATAAAACTACCAAGACATGATCTGCTTGGGGAGGAGAGGTGGACAAACTCTCAGAGGAGAATGACCCAGAGCACCTTCCTCACTAGGCTTTTATTGGGTTCAAATTCACAGGCATACAGGTTTATCATTTCAAAGAAATCTGAGGGCTTAATCTGAGTCAGTGTCTGTCAGGAAAGGGGGTTGCAAAACTTTGGGAAACAAACTCATTTCCTCCTTGGACCCTTATCATTTAAATGAGTGCACTCTTAGCAAAGCAGGTTTCACAGGACTTTAGGAATTCTTTCTTATGCCTGATCACCCCAGGGAACAGTTCTGGCCAGCACAGGGCTGCACCACTCGCCATCATAGTTTCAGGCTTTAAGCCGATTAGGCTCAGGAAGCAGAAGACATCTCCCAGATGGAAATGGGGACTTGGGCTATGTCAGAATAGCCAGGGGGTGAGGGTCCATCACCCCCTCTTTGCTGCATTCCCCGTCCGTCCATGAGGGCCTCCCAAGTGGTCGTGTCTGGCTTAGGTTGCCCCTCCCATGAGGAGTCTTACCCATCTTTGACTAACCCTCTATGCTTTGGGGCCAGAGATGGATGAGGTAGAAGTGGCGCTCCTGCCAGGGAGATAAGCTTTGTCTCCTTAGTAGGTCACGTTCTCTTGACAAAACAGACCCAGATGAAGTGGGTCCCCAGGTTGTTACACAGCCCACCATGGGGTGCAGGTTACAACTCCTGAGACCAAGCTGAATGGTCCGCAACACACTACACACTGTGTGTTTTTTCTATATACGTTATTTTATTTCATCCAATTAAAAATATTTATTTATTTTTTTAATTACTTTTTTGTTGATCAATTATAGTTGTCTGCATTTTCTCCTACCCCTCCCCACCACCCCAGCCAAACCCACCTCCCTCCCTTGCTTCCAGCCTCCCCCTTGGTGTGTCCATGTGTCCTTCATAGTAGTTCCTGAAAACCCTTCTCCCCACGGTTCCCTCCCCTCTCCCCTCTGACTATTGTTAGATTGTTCTTATTTTCAATGACTCTGGTTACATTCTGTTTGCTTTTTTCTTTTGCTTTTTATGTTCCAGTTAAAGGTGAGCTCATACAGTATTTGTCCCTCACCACCTGGCTTATTTCACTTAGCATAATGTTAGCTCTCCAGTGCCATCCATGCTGTTGCAAAGGGTATAAGCTCTTTCTTTCTCTCTGCTGCGTAGTATTCCATTGTGTAAATATACCATAGTATTTTGATCCATTCATTTACTGATGGGCACCTAGGTTTCTTCCAGCATTTGGCTGTTGTAAATTGTGCTGCTATGAACATTGTGGTGCATAGGTTCTTTTGGATTGGTGTTTCAGGGTTCTTAGGATATAGTCCCAGCAGTGGAATTGCTGGGTCAAAAGATAGTTCCATTTTTAGTTTTCTGAGGAAATTCCATACTGTTTTCCACAGTGGCTGCATCACTCTGCATTCCTACCAACAGTGCACTAGGGTCCATTTTTTCCACAACTTCTCCAACACTTGTTTTTTGATTTGTTTATTATGGCCATTCTGACTGGTGTGAGGTGTATCTCATTGTGGTTTTAATTTGCATCTCTCTGATGGCTAGTGATGCTGAGCATCTTTTCATATGTCTCTGGACCCTCTCATACTATGTATTTTTTTAAATGTCTTATTTGTCTATGCTCACTGGAGTTTATGGGTTTTTGTTTTAGTCACTGTGTATTGCTGGGGCCTGGAACAGGTCTGCACATATAATGGGCACCATAAATATTTGTTTACTGAATAAAATTCTCCTTTCATTCCTCTCCTTCCACTTTTCTTCCTTCTCCTACCTGCTTCCAAGGGGCCCTCCTGAGAAGTGATACTTCAGTGTCCATTCAGCTTTGCTAGTTGTAGCTGAGAGGCTAAAGTCGTATTTGGCCAAGTAAGGACAAGTCTGGCACCAGGAGTAGGGATCCTGAGCAGCCTTAGTGCCACCACCATCTCAGCTCAGAAAGTGAGTTCCACCTCTCCTGAGTGGCTTAAATCATGGCTCGCTTTTTCAGATCTTAAGTTTGCCCACGTCACAGGAGGAAAGGAGATGGGATCCCATCCCATGAGCTGCTTGGGTCACGGTGGGGTTGGCCCTGGGAAGTGGCACTGGTTGCACCACATTGAAGGCCTGTCCAGGCCCCGTGCAGTTCCAGGGTTCTGCAGTGCATGGAGCCAACCCGCCCTGTGCACACAATTTCTCTTCGTATACACATTAGTTTTATCAGCTGCGTAACAAATTGCCACAAACTTAGCAGCTATAAACAACGCAAATTTATAATCTCGGTGTCCACAGGGCAGGAATCTGTGCTAAAAGGACTCGCTAGGCTAAAATCTAGGTATGAGCTGGGGCTACAACCTTGTGAGAGGCTCAGGGTCAGCAGACTTCAGTTTGTGACTGTTGTAGGACTGAAGTCTGTGTTTTCTTATTGGCCGTTGGCCAGAGAGAGCGCTCTGCTCTTGGAAGCCACCATCAGGTCCTGGCTACAGGGCCCTATCTCAGCAAGTCACAGCACAGCTGTTTGCCTTCTCCCTGTCAGCGGAGGGGGTCTGCAGTTGTCACCTGATTAGGTTAGGTCCACTCGGGATAATCTCCCTGTTCTGGAACTTGAAGTCATCCAATTAGGGACCTTAATTACATCTGAAAATTCCCTTTTGCAAATAATGTTAATTACAAGAGCTATCACTTTTGTGATAATGATTCTCATCACTTTCACAGGCCCCGCCCACATGTATACAGATGAGATTGTACAGGACACAGACATTAGGAGCTGAAGTCTTGGGGCTCTCTTAGAATTCTGCCTATCACAAAGTGCTTCCCTCTTCATGAGGGAAAACAAGAAAATGCACCATCTTTCTTCAGAGAGGACCAGAGAGGCAGACAAACATGCCTGTCTTTTGTGGTTCTGGACCCCTTCCTCCTCCTGCTACCTCTTCTCTGCCCACCTCTAGGGGGGCAGCGCTTCCTATAATCACTTACTTATATAAAGAACAACCTGTTTATTCCACACAAGGGAAAAATGTCAGCTAATCAAAGTCTACTCCATTAAGAATTTGAGTGATTTTTGCCCTGGCCGGTATGGCTCAGATTGTTGGGTATCATCCTGCAAATCAAAAGGTCACTGGTTTGATTCCCAGTGAGGGCATGTGCCTGGGTTGCAGGATCAGTCCTTGTTTGGGGTGCATACGGAAGGCAGTCAATCGATATTACTCTCTTACATCGATGTTTCTCTCCATTTTTGTCCTTCCTTTCCACTCTCTCTAAAATGAAAAAAAAATTTTTTTTGAGTAATTAAAAAAAGAGAAAAACATTAACCACTGGGAATGAGGTGGGGCACACAAGACTACAAGACTTCTCTGTCCTTGACACCTATGGCTTCTGTGGTGGCTTGGACTCTCCTCAGGACTGCCTCAAGCCTATATGGCCCTCTTGTATTCATTAGAAAAATGTGGTCTCTGGTGGCAGATATGGTCCCTGGGGCACAGGGATTGGCGAGTGGGCTAGGAGCTGGGCTTCAGGCCACTCTTTCGCTCAAAACTGCTTGCTTTTCTTGTCTCTGCAGCCTGCTATTTTCATCCCACGTTCTTCTTCTTCTATTATGCACAGCATCCCCCCACCTCCCCCAAGCAAAAACCAAAACCAAAAAAAGAAAACTTCAGTCCTTGTTTTTCTCCACCTTGCCTTCACGAGAACTTCTATCTAGAAGTCTGCCTCTCGGTGTGGATGACTCAGAATTATACTTCTAGTCCCAACCTCCCTCCTCAACTCAATTCTTTGTCTAAATGCCCTGGGCTTCCTTCAGACAAGTTCACAAAGGATACATCCTCTTTCCCTAAGGCCGGCCTCAGACATTCCTAGCTGTGTCAGTGGAGACGTCATTCTCCCTGTTATCCAATCCACCACCCTCAAAGTCGCCCTAACCACTCCCTCTTCCTCTCCACACAGGCTGCCTGCTCCTCACTGGCAGGATCTGTGCCCTCCATCCTCATCTTGTCGGTCTCTTGTCGGTCTCACTGCCCCACACGGGTCTAAGTCCGTAGCCTCTCCTGTCTGCACTGTTTCAACAGGTTTCTGCCCACAGCACCCTTCCTTCCCCCTCCCAATGTTTCTCAATCAGGGGCAATTTTATGCTCTTCAGAGGACATTTGGCAATGTCTGAGGACACTGTCAGTTACCCCAACTGAGAGGAGGATGCTACTAGCAGCTTGTGAGTAGAGGCCAGGCATGCTGCTAAACATTTTATACTGCACAGGACGGTCTCCTAAACCAAGAATTATCCAGCTCCTAATGTCAGCAGTGCTGAGATTAAGAACCCTCCTCTTTGTCTAGTCCTCCAACCTTCCTGAACTTTGTAGTCTGCCCCTTCTTAAGAAAATGCACTCTTTTCTGGCTGGTGTGGCTCAGTGGATTGAACACCAACCTGCAAACCAAAAGGTCACTGGTTCAATTCCCAGTCAGGGCACATGCCTGGGTCACGGGCCATAGTTCTTAGTCGGGGGAATGTAAGAGGCAACCACATATTGATATATCTCTCGCTCTTTCTCCCTCCCTTTCCTTCTCTCTACAAATAAATAAATAAAATCTTTAAAAAAGAAAGAAAGAAAATGTACTGTGTACACATTATTTGGGTGAAAAACGTTATTTCTCATTTCCTTTGTATGCATGTCTTCTTCTGTCCAAGATGTCCTCCCTCCATTTCTATGCCAAGAAATCTCCCCTGTCTCTTAAAATCCACAGCACGATGCCCAGCCTGTGTGTGGGGCTAGTCTCCATTTGTCCCCCCATGCCCACTCTCCACTCCTCTCTCTCCTGATCTGTGTCCCCAGACTGCATCTCCTGGCTCCCTTGCCCTCCATCCAGTTTCTGGTTGGATTTGGCCCTGGGAGTCTTCAGCTGGTGAACAGGAGTTAGGTATTTACTCTCCAACTCCCATCCTGAGCATCCTGCTCTGCCTTTACAGCCTCGGCTCCTGTCTAGTATCCCATCTTCCAGGGCACCAGCTCTCAGTCAGGCTCCAGTGACATCATTCCTTGCCCTGCCCTGTCAGGCCCTAGAATGGTAAGGTGGTAACTGCTTCCCATTGTTGAAAGTCCCTTAGTTCACCACTGTGATATTGGCTTAACTCCCCCCACACCTCGGTCAGTGAGTGTTTTTGTAGTTAAACGGTTTTAGTTGAACCCTTTGAGTGTGCCATCTGCTTCCTGTGGATACTCAATGACACATCAGTCACGTGAGGGTTTACCTTCCTCTTGGCGTGCATGCGGAGCTTAATAGTCTGGACCCCTCCCTGGCCATCTGGCATGTACGCCCCGATTCCACTGTGATGCATCTTCATCTAGTATTCCCCGTGATTCCCAACCACATTGCAGACTTCTTGGGTTGGGACTATTTAATACATCGTTTACATACTCTCTGCCTAGTGCTGTGCTCAATAAAGGTTTATCAATACAAATTATGAAAACATCACCTGATTTTATAAATAAAGTATTCTGAATTTAAATTACTTGTTTTCTTTTGTGCCACGGGTATTTGGGGTGACTTGAACTCAGTCACTTTTGCACAACATTATAAAACTGACTGAGGCATGGGCTTTGGGACTTACGGTTGGCTGCTCAGATGCTCTGTTTTGCTGATTTCCTGGCTCCCGATGGTGTTGCGTGTATTTGCGCTGCTGCTGGACAAGGGACTGGAAGTAAAATTGGGGGTTTCTGTATTGGCTTCCTCCCCTGAAACCAACATGCATGCTCTTCCTTCAAAACTCTCTGCTGCATCTTTATTCTAATTGTAGTCTGCAGGGACCAAATGTTCTCCTGCTCCCAAAGTCTAGAACTTGGTGCTGCACTGTGCCCAAACATGTGCTTTGTAAATGTCTTTTCGTTCCACAATTCACCACGAGATTTTATTTAAATATTTAATGATGCTAAAATTTGTGTAAGTGCCTCCTTAAGGAATCTTGGGAAAGTACAGGGATGTCATCAAATGGTTTGCAAATTGCACTTATTTATTTATAACTCTGATTTAAAAAAAAAGACTAGGTTTATTCAGGAGGACGTTTATATGTTACAGAAACCTTATGCTAAGGAATGAGGGATAATGAGGGATAATCATTCTTAAAAAGTGGGGGAAATGCCAAGTCATTTCCCAGCATTATTGCTTCTTATCCATCCTGTGTTATAATGGTTGTTTGTATGGGCAATTGAAAATATATTTCTTCTGCTCTCTGCTAAATATGTCTGCAGTTGCCTCATTCTGCTGTAGGGTCTCAGTTTAACCTCATGGTTCTGGTCATTTTCATGCCGAAAGTCCACACCCAAGTTCCATTTCCTTTGTATCAGAAGGATGAAGAAGACGAATAGAGAGGAGTGGTAGCCATTCTGGTCCACAATCCACCTTGATGGTTTCCTGGAAGAGCCTGGCAAAAATGAAGATGACGGAGGCTAAGCAGAGGCTCATTAGGACTTTCAAGGACCCTAGGCACTTCGGCTTTTGTGGGCCCTTCTTTCATTACAAATATGAAAACGTACATTTTATAACCATGTCGGTATATAGCAAAACACATTAAGATTGTATACTAAAACATTTTTGTGGGTCCCAAAAGTATTTTGGTCCCTAGGCACTGCATCTCCTCTGTCTAATGAGTAAGTCAGCCCTATAAATGGGCAATGGGAAAAGAAAGTAGCTTGACTCCTGTTTTCAAGGTTTAAAGATTCCTGGGTCCCAATCTGTTCTCAATGATACTTAAGTTGGGAGGTTACGATCATAAAAAAGGCAAGTGAACATTCTTCTTCTTTATGGGCCACTTATCTCTCTACCTGTCCCATACACCTTCTCTGTATGACAGAGACGGAGTTGCAGTCTCTACTCTCAGAGGGTGCTGGTCGCATCTCACAGGTGGAGAGCGTAAGGCATTGTGAGACGAGCCTGGGTGGCTTACTCTTCTGCAGCTAATTCAGATTGTAGTGACTTGTTGCTGTCTTGGCAGCAGAAAGAAGAAACACTTAACAAATTTTTTCTGACCATAAAGGTAAGAAATGTATAAAGTTTTGAAAATAAAAGGAATTGAAAGAAGATTAAAGAAACAACAACCTTTTAAAAATCTTTACCTCCTGGAGCCAACCGCCTCCCACTGCCCACTGCCCCATGAAGTTGTTTATATGGGTGACTTACCCCGTGTGTGGGAAAGTACTATTCAGGCTCCTGGGGCCTGGCCCAGGACCGCTGGTTGCTGCTGACATTTCCGGTGATGTCACCCTCAACTGTGAAATGGCTGAATTTTACTATACCTCTTTCTCAAGGCTTATGAACTACATCGTTAACTGAAGAGGGCAGATTGCAAAATTTACATATGATATGACCTTAATTGTATAGAAACATGCATAAAAATTTGAGGAAGATAATAGATAATTATGTCAACAGTGGTATTAGTGCAAAGAAGCTTCCGTGTGGGAGAGGGACAGCTTTAGGCAGGTATGGTAGCTTTTCAGTGTCCTGTAAACCCTCTCCTGAAGGCAATGTCCTATGCAGTTTATAGGCTGTTTCCTAGAAATAACATTGGTGCTGTTGATACTCGCAGAAGAGGGCACGAGGGATGGTGATCCCACCATGCTTAAACCCCAAACCTTTGGAGGTATCTGTCTTTCCTCGCCTCCTTTTCCCTGTGCCCATGAAGCAGCAGTTTCTGCAGGCTCCTATTTGTATTCGAGGCTAACAGTGGGTTTTTCCAGCCATCCTCTTGGGAACACGAGACTATTCTCTACATAAAAGCAAGTATACAATTAAAAGTACACATCAGAGAACTAACAGCTCCACATTTCTGTGAAGAGGATGCCATTGAACGAGGGCAGTTTCTGCAGCAGTCTCTTCTTACTGTGGCCACAAATGCAAAAGAGCAGCTCCTGGGTCTCTGCAAACCCACGGAAACAGAGCCTTCCCAGCAGGCACAAGTCTGGCTCATCCCGGAGAGATGGGGAGCTGCACACAAAATAGTTTGTCTTCCTCAGTGGCCCGGGCCCGTGTCCTACAGTGTTTCCCTTAGTTCTAACCTAAATCCTGTCTGCTAAGGTTTCATCCCATATCTCTTTTCCTTGGTGAAGACGGAGAACACTGGCTCGTGTGCCCCCCTCTGATCACCTTCTGATGCTTGATGCTGGGTTTCATCTAAAGTGTCTATGTCAAGCCCTAAATATTAGAATAACACCAGGTTAAGAAACTGAGTCTGAATGGTACATTCATCAATTTAACTTAACAAATATTTGTTTGAGCACTTGCCATGTGTCAAGCAGGAAAGAAATAGGCAAGGGGGCACAGGCTGAACTAGAGGTCATCACATGCCACTTAAATGGTGTGTCCAAAGGCAATAAGGACTCTTTGGGTTTTTAAAGTGAGCTTTGAAGGCAGATAGACTTGAGTTGAATCCCCTTACTGTTTATGTTCCCTAGGGCAAGCTGCTCACCTCTCCGAATCTGTTTCGTTACCCACAAAATGGGGATACTAATACCCATTTCAGAAGCTGTGGAGTAGGTGAAATCATTTAAGCAAAGCGGAAACCCTAATAGTGGAAGTCACTCTGTAACTGTTGCTCCTTCACTTACTTTTCATAATGATTTAGTGATGGGGACAACAGAGATATTGGGTTTAATATGAAATTGGTTTTTATTTTTAACATGTGAATTTTTATATATATTGTTCACTATATGAATCAGCTATAATTCCATACTGGCTTCCTACAAACTTACAATGAACTATTATTAATATGCTGACATTTCTTTACCCAACAAATATTTCATAAATATTTTTTATGGTACAGTCAATGTATGCTAGGGGAATAAAAAAACCACCATTAATATAAGCTAGATCCATGCATGACCAGGAAGGGAAGCCTTCCAGGAAGAAAATCCTACATGGAAGGACTTTCCAGGACAGCAGAATGTGGGCCCAGGGAAGCACAGCTGCCAGCAGACACTTCTCAAATTCTGACAGAGACACTCCCAACAAATGCCCAACTACAGAAGAATCCTGGGAGCCTAGACTTGTCTCTCATTCTTGAATTGCCTTTATTCTGGGAAGTAAGCAGAGTGCTGTGTCAATCTGCTAAGAAGGAGGCAGAGTTATAAATAGGATATGTGCTGGAAATAGAAAATAAGATGAAAGATGGCATTTGAGGGTTTCACTGCTCTTCCCCCCTTAAGCAGTGAGAGAAAGCCATCCAGTTTTGGTGAGGACAAGAAACTCAGGAGCCATCGTTCCAAGAGAAGTGCCAGTGTTCCAAGAGAAGTGATTAGGAGAGAGGAAGTGGAAAGGATGAAAGTAGTGGAAAGAGGAGAGGCGGGAAGAACTGAGTGAGAGGGGTGGGAAGGTAAGCTGCCCCTCTGGGGCAGATGAGATGAAATCAAAGAGGAAAAACCCAGTGCTAGAATAAAGAGTGAAAATGTACCTGGCTAGAAATAAACTTGAAATAGCAAATAGTAATCACACATGGCCAGAAGAGGGACTGGGTAGGAAAAGAATTAAAAATCTTAAACCACAAAAATGGCATTACATGGAAGGCTGATATGACTGTGAGATAAAAGGCCAGGCCTGATCAGTAGCATTAGCATCTAGTTCCATTTATCTTTTCCCCTATAGATGACCTTGACCCTCAGCCCTCAAAGTGAGTATCTTCAAAGGCATTTAGTGAATGCATAATGAGGTGTCCTTCTGTCAGAGGTGGGAAGGGTATTCTAACTGTGGTTGAGGGAGGCTGTAGTGGGAGCAAAGTCTTATAGTTGAAGCTGTTTTTTAGTTCCAGTGTTGCCCTCAAGTAGACATGTGACCTTGAAAAAGTCACCTGACTAACCTCTATGAGCTGAATTTGAACACAGACTACCACCAGCTGCCTATTTGATCTTGATCTATTTACTTCCCTTATCTAGACTTCCTTCTTTATATCCATATAGTGATGGATATTAGGTCTGTGTCTTAAAAGCTGCTGCCTGATATACATTTCTACATTTTTCATTGAAGTCTAATTGACATACAATATTACATCATTTCCAGGTGTACAACATAATGATTCAATATGTGCGATTCTACTTTTTAGTACTTGGGTGAATGCTTCGGATGGGAGAAAATAGTCACCCCTCCTGACTTCATTTGTTCTACAGTAGAAAACAGCTCTCATGGAAAACATCCAGTTTAGGTACTAAATGAATGGAGAGCCTTAAGTCCTGGTCTAGCCAGACTATATTCCTTTCTGTATTGCAGAGATTCGTGCCTTCTACCATCTCTCTCTGTTGTAGAGGTGCTGCTCGTATTGAGTCTGTGCTGCTTAAGCCAGGGAGCTCCAGCCGTTAGGCCATACAAGAGAGTTTTTAGCAACAACCCACCCAAGGTAAAGTGGGAAGGAGGCCTATGAGGTGACAAAGGGCATGTAACTGTAGGTGTGGTTCTGCTTTGTTTGCCAGGAGTGACAGGTCTTTCTGAGACCAAAGCAAAAATTTGGGGAAGTCATAGGTATACCAAAGTACATCAGTGTTCAGAACCATACTATGAGGTAATATTGCCCACACACATAAATTAGGAACAGTCGTGTGATATACATATAAATAGAAACTTGCAATGCTGTACCTTAAAAATTACATTATCCACCTTGAAGCAACAACGTGTCCTCCCATTGGTCCATGAGCATTACTAAGTTTGTCTCATTGGCCAGAGGTCCCTATACAGTTTGTCGAAGTTACCTGTAGAGATTCTGTTGCTCCTGTTCTACCCTCTTGCTCCTCTCTCCCCCACTTCTTCAGTCCCCCACCCTGAAAGAGCTAGCATGCAAAACCTTACCCCATTAGAGACATAAATTTAATGTTATCAGCCTTTATTACCTTGTCTATTAGGGGAATTCTGAAATAGCTCAAACCTTATAAATTTCCAACAATAGGTATAAATCCAGGAACTGGGTCACTGGGTCACTAGGTCACTACCTGGGTGGGCATAACCCTTGGATGTTGGGGGTCCTGGTCTAGGAGACAGGAGACTCATCATTATATCAAGCATTGTAAAAACCGTGCTCCATATCTCTGGGGATGAATGTGGGTCTTGGTCAGAAACTGTCCTTGTTGAAAACCAAGGCCATTCCCAGTAGGCAGATTGTCCTCTCTGCTATTTATGTTTTGTTAGTGACACAGTGTGGTGTTTTGGCAATTTGATTGACTCCTGTAACTTCTCAGAAGGAGGCACTTTTTGTAAAGATGGGTTGATGGCAGGGTCAGACTGAGTACTGCTCAGGATTAGAGCTTTATTTGAGTTAGGGCCTGGCTCATCTAACTAGTGTCCTAGAGAGGCGGCGGCAGCAGCAGCGGCAGCATCTGGGAGCCTGTCAGGAATATAGAGTCTAAGGTGCCACACTGGCCCTACTGCTACAAAACTGCATCAACAAGATTCCACGTGATTGGTATGCCCATTAAAGTTTAAGAAGCATTGGGTTAGGGTGCTCTTTTTAAAAAGAACGTAAATATCTTTCAGAAGGTTACCATAGGCCAGTCATGACTACAGCTTAATCAGATGACTTCTCATTTATCCCTTTGCTAAAATAAGCCAGAATGCGGACCCTGGGCACAGGGGGGCAACTGTGCAGACCCAGTGAGGACGCACAAGGCGGCTGGCTGACCAGGGGGTCCCACATTCGCGCACGCAGACGGTCCAGGCAGAGGGGAAGTGGCGGAAGGGACTGAATCCAGGAGAGAGCGGAGCAGGCGCCATTGTTCCCTCTCAGACCCCGCCCCCACACACAGCATCACAACCCAGCGACTGGGCTGCCCCGCCCTGAGGAACACCTAAAGCTCCACCCCTCATACGTAATAGCTGCGACCAGACTAAAATCAAAACAAAACAAAACAAAAAATCCCACCAAAAATGGCTCAAACCGGAGAAAAAATGAAAACCCCAGAGTCAATTCCTCTAAGCACTGAAGAGATAGCCAACCTATCAGATGCACAGTTCAAAGCACTGGTCATCAAAATGCTCACAGAATTGGTTGACTTTGCTCATAAATTAGATGAGAAAATGCAGGCTACAATACGTGAAATGAAGGAAGACGCATGGGGAACCAATAGAGATGGAAGGAAAACTGGGACTCAAATCAATGGAGTGGACCAGAAGGAAGAAATTAACAACCAAACAGAAAACGAGGAAGAAACAAGAATTCAAAAAAAGGAGGAGAGGCTTAGGAACCTCTGGGACATCGTTAAACGTCCCAACATCCGAATTATAGGGGTCCCAGAAGGGGAAGAAGAGCAACAAGTAGAAAACTTATTTGAACAAATAATAAAGGAGAACTTCCCCAATATGGCAAAGGAAATAGACTTCCAGGACATCCAGGAAGCTCAGAGAGTCCCAAAGAAGTTGGGCCCAAGGAGGAACACATCAAAGCACATTGTAATTACATTAGCCAAGATTAAAATGAAGCAGAGAATTCTAGAAGCAGCAAGGGATAAGGGGACAGTCACCTACAAAGGAGTTCCCATCAGACTGTCAGCTGATTTCTCAAAAGAGACCTTACAGGCAAGAAGGGGCTGGAAAGAAATATTTGAAATCTTGAAAAGCAGGGACCTACATCCAAAATTGCTCTATCCAGCAAAGCTGTCATTTAGAATGGAAGGGCAGATAAAGCGCTTCTCAGATAAGGTCAAGTTCAAGGAGTTCATCATCACCAAGCTCTTATTATATGAAATGTTAAAGGGACTTATCTAAGAAAAAGATTAAAAATATGACAATGAAAAGACAGCAAACTCACAGCTATTAAGAACCACACCTAAAACAAAAGCAAACTAAGCAAACAGTTAGAACAGGAACAGAACCACAGAAATGGAGATCATATGGAGGGTTAGCAACAGGGGTGTGGGAGGAGGAGGCGGGGGAAGGTACAGAGAATGAGTAGCATAGATAGTGGGTAGAAAATAGACAGGGGCAGGGTAAGAATAGTACGGGAAATGTAGAAGCTAAAGAACTTATGACACAAGGACATGAACTAAAGAGGAAAATGTGGGTGGGAGAGGGTGTGCAGGGTGGGGGGAATGATGGGGGAGAAACGGGACAACTGTAATAGCATAATCAATAAAATATATTAAAAAAATAATAAAATAAAATAAAATAAGCCAGAATGGCAATTCTGTTTCAAAGGGAGGAAACAATTACTAAATCCCCAATCTCTGACCCCTACTATAACCTCAGCTCTTACCACAGGGATGTGGCACTTAGTAGGACTCAACATGGTTTTTGGTTTTTGGTTTCTTTTTTGGTGGTTGTTATTTGGCTGAATAACCACTAATTCACAATGATAAAGAGTATGTGTTTTTCACTATTTGCCATATGCCCAGGTGTTTGTAGGCAGAGTAAATGGATGCCAAAACCCACATCCTAATCCCTGGAATTTATGGATAGGTTACCTTACATGGCAAAGGAGAATTAGTCAGCTGATTTTAAGATAGGGACATTATTCTGGTTCATCCAGGTGGACTCAGTATGCTCACAGGGATCTGAAAGTTGAAAGAGGGAGGCGGAAGTGGTCAGACTCAGAGAAGCAGATGTGAGAACTAGACCTGCTCTTGCTGGCTTTGAAGATGGAGGGCGAGGGCCATGAGTCCAGGAATGTGGGTGGTCTCTACAAGCTGGGAAAGGCTCCCATGGAGCCTCCAGAAAGGAGTGCAACCTGCTGACCCTTTTATTTTGTCCCAGTGTGACCTATGTTGGACTTCTTACTTACAGAACTTTATGACAATAAGCTTTAAGTTGTTTTAAGCTACTAACTTTGTGGTACATTGTTATGGAAGCAATACAAAACTCACAAATCATACCAGCAAACAGTTCATTCACTTTGAATATGAAAAACAAACAAAAATTATCTATTTATCTCTA
Organism: Glossophaga mutica; assembly: GCA_039655065.1. Classification (NCBI taxonomy): domain Eukaryota; kingdom Metazoa; phylum Chordata; class Mammalia; order Chiroptera; family Phyllostomidae; genus Glossophaga; species Glossophaga mutica. The sequence continues at coordinate 120,024,902 of CM077304.1, read as the reverse complement.
TTTAAAAATTTTTGTATCCTTTATCCATGTTCGAGTTAGCCCTATTTTTAATTCAGGGAATATCATCATCTATCTTCAGAAGAACCATCTCTCTCTCTTTTTAAAGTCCTCACCCAAGAACATATTTTGACTGATTTTCGAGAGAGAGGAAGGAAGAGAAAGGAAGGGAGAGCAAAGCATTGATGTGAGAGAGAAACATCAATTGGTTTCCTCTCATACGTACCTCAACCAGGGATCAAACCAACAACCTAGATATGTGCCCTGACTAGGAATCGAACCTGCAATCTTTTGGTCTACAGAATGATGCTCTAACCAATTGAACCACTTGGCCAGGGCAGAACCTTCTCTCTTTTTAAGAAATTTTTTTATTTTATTGTTTTTTTTCTCTTCACTTCCCTTCTTCATCCACCACTCCCAATTCTCCTGCCTTCCTCCCACAGGAATCCACTGTAATATATTATAGTCCTTTTAATCCATCTGATGGATGCTTATTTAAATATACGGGCACCCTTACAAAAACATACAAGGCTGTTTTATGTGGGTGTGTCATACATAAATGGAATTGTGCTATAAATCTCATTCTGTTTTTACTTTTCTCCCTCAACTCTTTCTGAGATCAATTCAGGTTGCTTATATAAAAATCTAGTTCATTATCCTGGTGTATGTGTAGCCCATGTTTTACTTGTGTATTCCTTAGAGATGGCCACTTAGGTTACCCTCAGTGGTGTGGCAGTGAACTTCCTTATGTACACCTCCTTGTATTCCCAGGAAGAATTCCCCAGTGCATACCCAGAGGTCAACTTGCTGGATTTTAAGGTCCTTGATTGTCCTTCAGAATAGCTGCGCCCATAGTGAATGAGGGTCTTATTTTCCTACTTCCTTTCCAACGTTTGGTAGTAGTATGTGACCCAAAAAGCACATATAGTTGTTGGCAACAACTAGCTTTGAAAGGAAGTATAGATGATTTAGTAGAAATCGTGCTTTTAATGCAGAATGGGCAGAGATAAATTAGAAAATAACTCTTGGAGAAAGAGAGTCTTGCAAGAAGTGACAGATGGGCTGGGAAGGGGAAAGCTTTCTAGGTGGGTTGTGTGCAGGGCTCACAGGCCTCAGATCGGTCACCATTAGTGTGGTCCTTATGGACAGAGGAGATTTCTCCTCTTCTGACCATAGCTACCTGGCACTTGGTCCAGTCTGTTTCCAGCCTCCCACTCACCCTCCCACCCAAAGAAAGAAGTCTTTTCTAAACTTCTCTGGGAATGTGAGGGGCTCTCAGCTTCCAACCCCTCCATTTCTTTAAGTCTCTTTGTCACTTTGTAAATTTATAAAATTGACAAGTTTTGACTGATGCAGCCCCTGAGAAATCACCACTGTAACCAATACACAGAACACTTCCATGATCCCCCAAAGTTTCCTTGGACATGTTTGCAGTCCATCTCTCCCTTTGCCCCCAGCCCCACAGGAAGACTGATCTGCTTTCTGTAACTATAGGGGAGTTTGCTTTTTTCAGAATTCTGCATAATAGAATTTTATAGTATGTACTTTTTTGTGTACTGGCTTTTTTCCCTCAGAATCATTATTTTGAGATTCATTCATCTTATTGGCATATCAATAATTTATTCACTTTTGTTGCCGAATACTATTCCACTGTATGACTATATCACATTTTGTTTATCTACTTGTTGAGAGACATTTGAGTTGTTTTCTGTTTGAGGCTATTCTGATTGAGGCTGAACATGAATGTTCATGAACAAACTTTAGTGTTTGTTTTAATTTTGTGTGGTAAATAGGAGTTCAGCGACTACACCAAATGACAGGTGTATGTTTAGTATTTTTAAAAACTGACACACTCTTTTTCCAAGTGGCTGTACCACTTTACCTTTCCAACAGCATTGTAGCAGAGTTTCAGTTGGTTCACATCCTTGCCAACAGATAATATAGTCAGTCTTTTCAAATTTTTTGCTATTCTAATGGGTGTACAATGGCATTTCTATGTTTTTTTTAGATGTTGACATTTTCATTTCATTTGAATGTAAGTCACTTTTTGCCGGCTAAGAAACAGAATCAAACTAAGGCAATCTAGTCCCCTAAGGATCCAGGTGAAATCTTGAGATCTTCAGCAGGATGACATCATAATATAAGGTGCTAACAATGGGGTTGTAAACTCTAAATAACAACCACTTATCTACATTTTTCCTTAGAAAACAACCAAAGGTCTAGTCCTTAAAGACATTGTATATAGAACATCCTGACCTATAAAGGATAGAATTACCCAAATTACTATACAGGGTGCCCAACCTATTGGTGAACTAGACCAGAGCTGGCCAAGGAGTGGTGAACAGAGAAAGTGTTTACATTTTGAAAACTTGCTCTGAGGTTTAAAAAAATTTCTGATTGCTCATAATGTTACAGATGCATTCACAGTAATATTTGGTTTTTCTAAGGTCTTCCACTAGAACATGAAGTTAGAGCATAGGGGATAAGATATTTTTTTAAAAAGTATTTTCAAAATAAATTACTTAGTAATGCAGAATTCCTTAGCCCTTAGCCATAGTTTCTGCTCAGCATCTTAAGCTGAGCTCAGTCCCATCTGACTGCACCTCGCGGCTGAGGTGGGTGCTAGTCGTCAAAGCCTGGAATGTCATCGCAGCAGTAACCCAAGTAGCCTTTGGATGCATAGCAGGTGATGCAAAGGTGGGAAGGTGGGAAAATCCCGGCAGGAACACTAGGATGGCAATGATCAGGACAGGAGCACGGGTCTGCCCCCATTCCCTGCCCCCCTGGCTGATATAGCACGCCAGCAGGAGGGAGCCTATGATACTGAGAAAGGTGCTGATCAAAAACAGCACTGTAGCAAGCAACAAGGCCTTATGTGGGATCTTAGGAGGATGTTTCTTAAACTGAAGGTCAGTGTAACCATCACCCGTGCTAGAGAGCCTTGAGTATTTCCCTTTACTACTGGGGATTCCAGTAGCCAGGTTGGTATGAGATGGCATCGTAATACGCTGACACAGCGACAGTCGGTGCAACGCCTCAAATCGCTGAGCGCGCCGGCAGGTCGACAGCACGGATGGAAACAGAGACGCTCAGGACACCCTCATCTAACTGCCACCTGCCCCACCCCGCCCAGACCAGCTCAGCCTCACTATGGTATTAATTGGCATAATTACTAATGCTCAAAATCAACTAATGTGCTTATTAGCCATTCATATATCTTCTTTGGTGAAGTGTTGCTTTAAATTTTTTGCCCATTTAAAATTATATTGTTTGTATCTTTATTATGGAGCTGATTATATTGTCTGGATATAAGTCATTTAACAGATATGTATATTGCAAATTCTTTTCCTCATTCTGTGGGATAACATCATTTTTTATTTTTTATTTTTATTTTTTTAAACTTTTTTTTTCTTTTTAAATTTATTTATTTATCTTTAGAGGGGAAGGGTAGGAGAGAGGGAGAGGGAGAGAAATATCAATGTATGGTTGCCTCTTGTGTGTCCCATGCAGGGAACTGGCCTGCAACCCAGGCATGTGCCCTGACTGGGAATCGAACCGCGATCCTTTGATTCGCAGGCCCGCGCTCAATCCACTGAGCTACACCAGCCAGGGCAGGATAACATCATTTTTTAAACAGCGTCTTTTCAAAAAGTAACATTAAAAATTTTTTGACTAGGCCCAATTTATTAACTTTATTTTTTAATTTATTTAATTTATTTTTTATTTTATTTAATTTTTCCATTACCACTTAGTCCCCTTATATGCCCCTACTCCCTGCAATCCCCCTACTGTCGCCCATGTCTATCAGTCCTTTTCCATCAGTCCTTTTCCATCTTTGCTCAGTCCCTCCACCCTCTAACCTCACCCCCCGCCCCCACTTTGCTGTTAGCCTGCTCTCTGCCTATTGACAGAGTCTGTCTCTTTTGTGTTTGCTAGTTCAGAATGTTGATTAGATTCCACATGTAATTGAGATCATATGGTATTTGTCTTTCTCTGAATGGCTTATTTCACTCAGCATAATGTTCTCCAGATCCATCTGTGCTGTCACAAAGGGCAAACTTTTCTTCTTTTTTATGGTCGAGTAGTATTCCATTGTGTAAAAGTCCCATTATCCAATCATCTACTGATTTGTTTTATCCACTCATCTACTGATGGACATTTGAGCTGCTTCCATGGCTTGGTGATTGTAAATAATGCTGTGATGAATGTAAGGGTGCTTATGTTCTTTCAAAGTAGTATTTTGGGTTCCTTCAGATATATTCCCAGAAGTGGCATCACTGATCATAGGCAGTTTCACTTTAATTTTTTGGAAGTATCTCCATACTGCTTTCCACAGTGGCTGCACCAATCTGTATTCCCAGTAGCAGAGCAAAAGTGTTCGCCTTTCTCCGCACGCTCACCAGCACTTGTTGTTTGTTGATTTATTGATGATAACCATTCTGACAAGACAAGTGTGAGATAATATTTCATTGTGGTTTTCATTTGCATTTCTCTGATCATTAGTGATATTGAGCATCTTTTCATTTGTCTATTGGCCATCTGTATGTCCTCTTTGGAGAAGTGTCTATTCAGGTCCTTTGACCATTTTTTAATTGGGCTGTGTGTTTTTTTTGTGTTGAGTTTTATAAGTTTCATATAAATTTTGGATATGAACTCCTGGTCAGGTGTATTGGCAGATATGTTCTCCCATTCGGTGGGTTGTCTTTTTATTTTGATGTTTTCCTTTGCTGTGCAAAAACTTTTTACTTTGATGTAGTGCAATTTGTTTATTTTTTCTTTGGTTTCCCTTGCCTGGAGAGGTATGTCCAATAAAATATTGCTATGAGCAATTTCTGAGATTTTGCTGACTATATTTTCTTCTATAAATTTTATGGCTCCAGGTCTAACATTTGTCTTTAATCCATTTTGAATTTATTCTTGTGTGTAGTGTAAAAAGGTGGTCTCATTTCATGTTTCTGCATGTATCTGTCCAATTTTTCCCATACCATTTATTGAACACACTATCTTTAGCATATTGTATGCGCATGCTTCCTCTGTCAAATATTAATTGACTATAAAGGTGTGAGTTTATTTCTGGGCTTTCTGTTCTGTTCTATTGATCTATGTATCTATTTTTTATGCCAGTACCATGCTGTTTTGATTACTATAGCCTTATAGTATAGTTTAATGTTAGGTATTGTGATTCCTCCAACTTTGTTCATCTTTCTCAGGATTGCTATTGCTGTGTGGGTTGTTTTGTGATTCCATAAAATTTTTTGAAATATGGCATTGGAATCTTGATAGAAATTGTGTAGACTCTAAAGATTGCTTTGGGAAGTATGGGCATTTTAATGATGTTAATTCTTCCTATCCATAAACACAGTATGTGCTTCCACTTATTTGTATCTTCTTCAGTTTCTTTCTTCGGTGTCTTATAAAGAGAGAAGACCCAATAAATAAAATCAGAAATGAAAGAGGAGAAATAACAAATGGCACCAAAGAACTATAGAGGATTGTAAGAAAATATTATGAATAATTAAATGCCAAGTAATTGGACAACCTGAGTGAAATAGACAAATTCCTAGAAGCATAAAATCTTCCAAAACTAAATCAGGAAGAATCAGAGAGTCTGAATAGACAGCTTACACCTAGTGAAATTGAAGCAGTAATCAAAAAGCTCACAACAAACAAAAGCCCTGGACCGGATGGCTTCACAAGTGAATTTTACCAAACATTCTGGGAAGAACTAACACCTCTCCTCAAACTATTTCAAAAAAAAATTCAAAAGGGGGGAAGGCTTCCAAGCTCATTTTATGAGGACAGCATTTTCCTACTTTCAAAACCAGATAAAAACACTACAAAGAAAGAAAATTATAGGCCAGTATCCCTGATGAACATAGAAGCTAAAATCCTTAACAAAATATTAGCAAACTGAATACAGCAATACAACAAAAATAGCATACACCATGATCAAGTGGGATTTATTCTGGGAATGCAAGGTTGTTACAACTTTGCAGATCAACAAATGTGATGATATACCACATAAACAAAATGAAGAATAAAAACCTATGATCATGCCAATAGGTTCAGAGAAAGCATTTGATAAAATCAAGCACCCATTTATGACAAAAACTCTCAGCAAAGTGGGAATAGAGGGAACATGCCTAAAGGTAATAAAGGCCATATATGACAAACCCACTGCCAGCATCATGCGCAATGAGCAAAAACTTCAAGTGTTCCCTTTAAGATTGGAAGCAAGACAGTGACATCCTCTTTCACGTTTCTTATTCAACATGATACTGGAAGTACTAGCCACAACAATCAGATAAGAAGAATTAAAAGGCATCCAAATGGGAAAGGAAGAAGTAAAACTTGTATCTTTATTTGCAGATGACATGACACTATAAATAGAAAACCCCAAAAATTCCACCAAGAAACTATCAGAACTGATAAATGAATTCAGCAAAGCAGCAGGATACAAAATTAATATCCAGAAATCAGTTGCATTTTTATATGACACTAATGAACTAACAGAAAGGGAAAATATAAAACAATCCCATTTACAATTGCTTCAATAAATAACCTAGGAGTAAACCTAACCAAAAATGTAAAAGACCAATTCATTAATTTTTAAATCATTTTTTTAATGCTAAGGAATCTTTGCCTAACTCAAGGTTGCAGATCTTCTTCTGAGTTTTTCTTCCAGAAATTGTATGGTTTAAGATTTTATCTGCTTTTGCATAATGTTAGTTTCCTCCTTTGTTCTGAGATTCTTGAGTCTTTCCTGGAGGAGTCAGAAGTATCTCTCTGTTTAAAATAGTTTATTTTATAATTCACATTTATAATTCAATTATAATTCACATATAATATTATATTAGTTTCAAGTGTACAACATAGTGATTAGATATTTTTTATTTCCTTGGTATGTCTAGTACGCATAGGGAAATACAGTCAACCTTATTATAACAACAGAAGTATCTTTTTTTATTTATCATGGGATTAAACCTTAAGACCTAGCTGGAGTCCTTTGATGACATTATCAATTATTTGGACTCACAGCCACACAAACATATAGAAGAAAATTTAGAAATTTTACTGAGTGTTTATCCTTACTTAGGTACTATAATGTAGAGTATGACTAGTTATCCCATCTGGAGCCTAAATGAGATTCATATCCCTCTGGAGAAAAGTAGGTTTGGGTGCCAGGAGCTGATTTGGCTAAAGGAAGTGGGAAGGTGTTTTTGCTCAGGCACCTGGGGAGAAAAGAGGAATCAGGAGAGGTGTCTATACTGGGTATTTATGATGAGCCAAGTTCTAGCGACTCAAACAAAAAGTGAGGAATATAATTTCACAACTGATTCTGTAAGGCAGAGGAGTACAAACAGAGGTGTCACTTTGGCATCTGGGAGAAAGTGCCCTACAAAAGTCATCTTCCCCACTTCACATGGGTTCAGCATGGCTTGAACCAGGGAAAACTCTGGGGCATACAAAGCTTCTTTGGCACGGTGGGAGTTTATAGCTCTGGAAGCTCTAAGAACCACCAGCCTTGGTACAGATGTCAGTATGATTGCAGAACAAAAGAAAAAAAGAAGTGGGAACCGAGGTGAAAGACATGAGGGAAGTGTTTCAGTGCATGAGACATGCCCTTTTCAAAAATGCAGGAGTGGAGGATTAGTGCCAGTAACAAGATGGGAATGAGAACGGATAACTTTAAGTACAGTAACAATGGAAATAACTGGTAAGTTTTAAGTACAGTTACTGATTACTTACAGCCCTTAGGAAGGTGGATGGAGGAAGGGACAGGCATGGCTTGTTTTCTGACTGTTGCAGCCATGAAAAAGTTGAGGGCTCTAAACTGCAGGGAGTTATCTGAACTGCCTTCCTTAAGAGGGTCATGCATATAGGATCTGACTCATTGATTATATAGCCTTACTGTTGCTCTGTACGTGTGGGTTTCACTGAGGATTAACTGGTATCAAGGTTTGATGATATTTAAAAAGATATTCTGCTGTCAAAATATTATCTCACAAATTATTTAGAAACTGCAAAGGGAAAAATATTTTATAATCCAGATATCTGGAAGTTACCACTTTAACCAGATGATCAAACTTAGCATCGCTTCTAGTGAGACAACCTGATATTGTAAACCTGCTGGGATCCATTGTGCAATACACAGCATTGCCTATGAGGTAGTCTTTCAAAATTGAATTTAATCAAGTTTTTGGGCCAGCACCGTCCAACAGACATATAATGCGAGCCACATGTAATTTTAAATTTTCTAGGAGCTACTTAAAGCACAGGCAACAAAAGAAAATAATAGCTAAATTGGACTACATTTAATTTAAAACTTCTGTGCACCAAAGGACACAATGAACAACAAAAATTACTAGATTAAAAATGGGCAAAGGACTTGAATAGACATATCACCAAAGAAGATATTCAAATGGTCAATAAGTGCATGAAAAGATGCTCAACATCACTAACCATTAGGGGAATGCAAATCAAAACCACAATGAGACCCATTAGAATAGCTATTAGCAACAAAATAGAAAATAACAAGTGTTAGTGAGGGTGCAAAGAAATTAGAACTACTGCTGATAAAAATGTTAAAATGGTACAGCTTCTATGGAAAACAGTATGGCAACTCCACAAAAAATTAAACATAGAATTACCATATGATCCAGCAATCCCACTTCTGGGTATTTACCCAAAAGAATTGAAAGCAGGAATGTGAACAGATATTTGTATAACTATTCAAGGCAACAGATTTATAGTAAGATGTACATATTCATAGTGTAGATCCTGAGAAAGAAGATACCTACTAAAAATGGCTCCTAGTGACTAAGGGGGCTCAAATTAAAAACAAACACAAAAACAGCCTGGCAGCCATTTCTACACAGGGATCTCCCATGCAAACTGCCCATCAAGAAGAAGCCTGCACTGAACTACTTGCTTCTGCTCTGAACCGTCTGCCTTCACTGTTTCTGTCATCTGAGTCAGCCCTTATGAAGTAGTTCCTTTAATCCCATTTCAACCAATAGGACTGACACTTTTCCTCATCCAACTGGAGCTGCACAGCTCTATCCCCATCAGCTTCTTCACCAACCAATCAGAGCAGCTCCTTTCTGATCAATCAGGACAGCTCCTTTTGGACCAAACTGTGAGAATTTGGAGTTCTCATTTGCATGAGGATGGACCAATCAGGGACTAAAGATGGGGATTTCTGTCTATATAAGTGAACTCCTGCCCTGGTTGCGTGGCTCAGTTGGTTGGAGCATTATCCCATGCAACAAAAATTGCAGGTTCAATCCCTGGTCAGGGCACATAACCTAGGTTGTGGGTTCAATCCATGGTCTAGACATGCACAGGAGGCAACCAATTGATATTTCTCTCTAGAATTGATATTCTCTTCACCCTGCTCCCCTGTATCCCTTCCCCTCTCTAAAAATCAATAACCATGTCCTCTGGTGAGGATTTAAAAAAGTCAGCTTCCCTCTGACTCTGGGAGTGCACTTTCCCTTTCCATGGAAGACTGTTTCCCTAGCTGGAGCTGAAACACCAAAGATGTCTGCCAGCACAGAGCAGAGCAGATGAGCAAAGAGCAGAGCACAACTGTCTATCTGAAGAGGGGCCTGGCCCCAGGGCCAACTCACAGCCATGCTGGCCAGACTGGCCATACTGGCCATGCTGTTTCACAATTGAACTGTTTTGCACTGAATAAAGTTTCCTTCTTCACTGCATCCCAAGTTGGGGATTCCTGTTGGTATTGAATTGGCACCAACAACCATCAGTTGCATTAGCAACCTTATTCACAGTAGCCAACAGATAAATGGATGAATAGCTAAACAAAATGTGGCACATACATATAAGTGAATATTATTCAGCCCTACAAGGGAGGAAATTCTGACTTATTCTACAAAATTGGTGAACCTTGAAGACATTATGCTAAGTGAAATAAGCCAAACATCAAAGGACAAATATTGTATGATTCCACTTATATGAAGTCCCTAGCGTAGTCAAATTCATAGAGACAATTCATTGAATAGTGGTTCCTAGGAAGTGGGGATAGGAGGAAATGGGAGGTTATTGTTTAGTGGGAGTAGTGTTTCAGTGCAGGAAGGTGAAAAAATTCTGGAGATGGTCGTACAACAGTATAAATGTACTTAATAAACTAAACTGCACAATGAAAATGATTAAGGTGGTAAATTTTGCATTATGTATATTTTGGCACAATAAAAAGCTATAAATGGTATTTTTGCAACAATTGGGGATATTTGGTATTGTGGAATTATTATTCATTTTCATAGATGATGTAATAGTATTGTGGTTATAGAAGACCATGTCCTTATTCTTACGAGATGTATTATGAAGTACTGGGGATGAAGTGTTATGATATCTATTATTTACTTTCAAATGGTTCCGAACAATTAAAAAAACCCAAAATACATGTGTATACACACCACACATGTAGATAAAGCAAATATGGCAAAACATTAGCAGTTGATGAATTAGGAGGAACATATACAGGGTATTCATTCTTTTATTCTTATAATTTTTCTGGTTTTTTGAAATATTTACAGTAAAAATGGGGGCCAAGAAGGAGAAGGAAACCCCAGGAAGTGCCCAAATCCCATCCCTAAGTAAGGGACATAGTCTTCTCCCTCTTTCCCATAAAGTTCCTAAGGACAATATATGTAAAGGGAACAATGACAAAGGAAAGCAGCTCTTCATGTGGGCTTGTGTTTGGGAGCTAAGTGCCTCTTTCTTTGTTAGATGGCTCAGAGCACATGACCTAGGCCAGAAGCTCACCTGTGCCTCTCCTTTCTTTAAGCATAAACCCAAGTTTGGGGACCTTCTTCATAGAACAAGAACACAAAGAGATGAGTGTGCAACAGCAAGCACAGGGAAGAAAACTGTGAGCTAGATGCCCTCTTCAGCAATGCACAGGGAAGAGGAAGAAAGCAAAGTGGTGGAGAGAGGAACGCCATCCTTTACTAAGTAATGCCCACTCAGTGTGCTATGATCGTGTTATCACATTGACATGATTTCTTACTCAGGTACAGAGGTGAGAAGCCTGTGGAGAAGTGAAGATGGCTTGAGTTCTTTCTCTTCCCAGAGGTAAAGGGCAGGTGGATGGAGACTCTTAGATAGTCAATATCTGAAGTCCAGACTTCAGATTATAAGTAGCATTTGTATACATAGGAGCTGCGAAAAGGAGAAGTTCCCATTTGAAGAGGTCAGAGTTGGGCCAAGCAGTATTGTTGCTGCCTTCCCAGAAGCTGTGTTCAGCAACAAAGATGTTAACCAGAAGAGAGGATACTTTGAGTTACAATACTTAGGAGCTTGGAGAGAAGATTATAAGAACCAATGATGACTTTTATTATGTTAGTAAAGAAGCACAACTTACTTGGAGGAATCATTACTCCTGGCTCTTCCTAAAATGCTCTTTCCTTCTCTTTGACTTACTTCCATAACTTGACAAAACAAAAGTAGTTCAGAATACTGTGGAGACAAAGTAACTAGGTTCTCTTTGGTATAAATGATTGACATTATTGCTCCTAATTTAGCCACATCTGTAAACATTTTTTTTAATAGGGATGAACTCATGGAAAAGATGAAGGCTAGCAGATGAGATGTTAGGGAAATGGAATAGAAAGTAGTAGTCCCTTGAAGCAAAACAGAGGACCTCTGACTTCCAACTTAACTGAATGCTGACTGATGGTCTCAAGGTGAACCACTGTGAGTGGTTCGCAACTATAACTTTGCTTGCACCTTCCCCCAAACTCTGGTCTTTTGCCAACTTCCTGAAACACTCATACCATCCTTGACTCAAAGTGAAAACTACTTTCTTTGAAGCCCCACTGTATCTTTTCTTACGTGTGTAGGAAAAGGTGGTAACTTAGCTGAAATAGTTGCTTGTTTCAGAGACACACTGACTGACTGACTTCATCTGATGAGGAATTAGTCCATCCTTTGTTGCTATTACCACTCCTCACAATGACCTAGCATCAAGGGACTTGGCATGGTGGGGGAGTCAGGTGGTTGGAAATAGATATTTTAAATACAGACTCTGTCATCCCTGAATTTTCATGCATCATCTGTAGGGTGATGTACCCTCACCTTCAGCTGTTGAGAATCACTGTTTGTAATGGGGATATTACTCTTGTGGGGCTAGAAAAAAGCCACTGCAAGTGGGGGAAGAGGAGGAGTTGGGGTCACCTGTGTCCTCAGTTTTCTACTTGTCTTGGGACTATGAAGTCAAGGTCATGTTCAGCACAGCCTTGCACCTCAAAAATACCTGGAACAGTTGCTTGGTGAGGGGGGGGGGAGGGTACACTTAACTTCCTTTCAGCCTAGTTTCCCATCTGGAGATATGGAGCTAGTATGAGAGACAATGAGGCAGACCCATATCTCTCAGGCTTTTCCACCTCAGTGTGTTGCAGACATCTTCTTGCCGCCCATATCTGTGTCTTGATGCCTAAGGACTTTACCTGGAACTCTGGAAAATCAGTAGGCCCAAGATATATGGAGGTTCAAGAAGTTCTGGAAAATTAGCTGCCCTGCTCCCTCCCAGAATCCTTGAACCAATGAATGATGGGAGATGATGTATAAATATCTTAGCAACCTCATCCCTTGGGTGGAATAATTATGAGGTGTTTTACACCGTTTCCCAGCAGAATTAAGCTATAGTTGTTCACTGTGTAGTTGGCTTAATAATTCACTTTTTATTGGCTGTCTTCCCCTCCCTGACTCACTTCCTCATTCTCTTACTGGTATTTCCTTGGATTAACTCCCAAATAAACTAATTGCTCTTAAGCCCCTTATTTCAAGGTCAGCTTCTGGAGGACCCCAAACTAAGACAATTCTCTAGTATGCATCAGATTCATTAAACACACATTGCCAGAGAGCTGCTAAGTGAGGCACCCCCTTCTCCTCTAATTCCTCTTTCTTCTCATCCAAGGCAGGAGGGGCTGTACCCAGAGATTTGTGGGGTGTACTGTACGAACTCTCCTCTGTGAAGAGCCCAGTATTGTAAAAAACATGTTCACAGGCTTTGAGGAGTTTTCTCATTGACACGAAGTAAAATGAAAGAACATTGGTCACAGTCGAGAGAGAGTGGATCAGAGACTGTACTGACGGTGGGTGAGAGGAGCTATCTTTTTTGAGAGTAGTACTTCCTAATGTGTGTTCCTTGGCATTCTGGAAGATTTTTACTAGATGGAAACCACAAAATCAAGTTTCTGTAGTCAACTGTTTGGAATTGCTGTATTAAGTGGAGGCAATTTTATGGTAAGAATTCTCGGGACTTTCAGTAAGACAAGGTACCTTGTGATCTCTGATTAGGGATCACATATACGTGTTTTACAAAGCTCTCTGACTATAGACCTTTTGGGGAAATAGCTATCAATACTCCACTGAAAACAGTTTGGTAAGTGATGGTGGAGAGACATCTATTTTCTTCCTTAACAATTAAAAGTCTTTATTGCAAAACTGCATATATTTTCAAAATAAAATATAATAAGGAGAGAATAAAATATAAATGTTTACTTAGAAAATTAATACATATACATATATATTTCACAGAACACTGAGAAATGTAGTTTGATGAAGATTCAATTTGAGTCGAAGATGCATCTTTTAAGTACAGCATTTTTTCGTTATTGCTGAGAGAGAATCCAAACATTCTGTGACTATAGAGAAACCCCCATTTCTTAGTGTGTTCCATCAAGTCTCATGCTCATTACATTTGGAGAGATCGTCCACGCAGGAGCTGACTCCTGTGCGCAGCATGTGGAAGAGAAGGAACTCCACCCCAGGGAGAACTCTCCTGTATCCACTGGCCTCAGGGATTGTTCAGGGAGGTGGAGGTGGGCACACAGCTGACAGGTGGGGAGGCCTCAGTGGAAAGGAGGGAACATCACTGCTTTAAGATGCAGGTCCACTCTTGCAGAGGGAACCAGCAGGTCTTGGCTCTTGGCCTTCTAGCAGATTTGTAAAAGCAGCTTGTGAAGTGGAGGTTTTCAGAGCTTCTTCCAGGGAGTTGACCATCTTTACCACCTTCGCCATCTCCTCCTCTTGCCTAGAGCATTTGGATTTCTCCTTCTTTGGTTGATGAACTAGGGATGTAATTTCCTGCCTTAGCATCCAGTAGGTTGTGGTCACCTTTCTGTAAGTTTCACTAAAGTTGGATACATTTAATGACTGGCATCATCTGAGGATGACTCAGTCCTGTGCACTCCTTTTTCACTGTGCTCACTTGTCAGTGAGTTGGCATTTCTCCTCAATATGCATGGCCAGTGCTTTTGCCAGCTGCGCTTCACATTTCACATTAAGTTGACTCAGAACAGACTGAACGAGTCTGACTACAAATAAAACACCCACCCAGAAGCTGAAGAAAGGTGGACATGCCAATGTTTCCCACTGGAGGATGTGGACAGTGAGGTGTGGGCTCAGGCCATCCGACAGCAGCTCCACCGCCACCTCGTCCAGCTTTCCAAGGATGGGCCCAAATCCCAGCTCCGAAGAGGACAGGAGCCCCTCCATGGACCATCTGCTCAGGGACTGCCTTCTTATCATGGAGCTTCTGGCCACAACAGAGCTGGTGACACTCCTGCATCCTACTGGAACCAGGCCAGCAAGGGTGGCCCTCATTGGTTGTCAGTGACATCATTGGGGTAGGGGAGATTTTTAAGTAAAATGTCCTCGTGTCCATGACTACCAAATGATTGGTCTTCTTCATCTCTATCTGTATGTTTTTGGGTCAGTATACATGAAAATGTAGTGAAAATCACAATCTTAAATGTATGACATGACACATTTTTAAAACTTTACACTTTTCTGTGGTATCCAACAACCCCATCTAAGCAGGCATAGCTTGAAGACACTGTGCATTTGACTCTGTACCACCGAAGTAAAGCCAGTGTCGCCACCAAGTGGGTTGTGATCTTTTGCCTGTGGAGCGAAAAACTCCGCATCCTCAAAGCACAAGAAAGTGTGGTTCAGTAAAACGAGTGATGATTGTACACGAATAAGTAGCATAGATGGTGGGTAGAAAATGGACAGGGGGAGGGCAAGAATAGTGTGGGAAAAGTAGAAGCTAAAGAACTTATGACACATGGACATGAACTAAAGGGGGGAATGTGGGTGGGAGAGGGTGTGCAGGGTGGAGGGGAATGATGGGGGAGAAATGGGACAACTGTAATAGCATAATCAATAAAATATATTTAAAAAATAAAATAAAATAAAAAATTGTGTTTTGTTTTTTAATTACAGTTGACATTCACTCTCTATATATTCCCTAAGCTATATTTTACATCCCCGTGACTATTTTGTAATTATCAATTACTTCTTTTTTAAAATTTAATTTTCTTATTGTTTTTATTTTTAGTTACAGTTTATATTCAGTATTATTCTGTATGATTTTTGGGTGTACAACATAGTGGTTAGACAATCATGCACTTTACAGAAAGCTCCTCCTGATGTTTCAGGTACCCGCCTGGCCCCCATATTTAGTTATTATCATATTATTGACTATATTCCCTATGCTGTAATTAACATCTCTGTGACTATTCCATGACTACCAATTTGTACCTCTGAATCCCTTCACCTTTTTCACTCAGTCCCCCAACCTCCTACCCCTCTGTCAACCATCAGTCTGTTCTCTGTATCTCTGAGTCTGTTTCTACTTTGTTCATTTTTTATTTAGATTCCACGTATAAGCGAAATCATATGGTATTTGTTCTTTCTCTGTCTGACTTATTTCACTCAGTATAATATCCTCTAGGTCCAACCATGCTGTTGCAAAAGGTAAGATTTTATTGTGGCCAAGTAGTATTCCAGTGTGTATATATACCACAGCTTTTTTATCCACTTGTCTTTTGAGAGGCACTTGGGCTGCTTCTGTATCCTGGCTATAGTAAATACTGCTGCAATAAACATGGGGATGCATATTTTCTTTTGAATTTCTCTTTTGGGTTTCTTTGCATATATTCCCAGAAGTAGGACTGCTGTGTCATAAAGCAGTTCCACTTTTAATTTTTTGAGGAACCTCTACACTGTTTTCCATAGTGGTTGCACTAATCTGTATTCCCAAAAACAGTGTACTAAGGTTCCTTTTCCTCTACATCTTCACCAACACATGTTTTTAATTTGTTATTTTTTTAAGATTATATTTATTTATTTTTAGAGAAAGGGGAAGGGAGGAGAAAGAGAGGGAGAGCAACACAGATTGGTTGCCTCTTGAATGTGCCCCAACAGGGGACAGGGCCACAACCCAGGCATGAGCCTTGGCTGGCGATGTTTCACTTTGTGAGTTGATGCCCAACCAACAGAGCCACACCAGTCAGAGCTGTTTATTGACTTATTGAGGCTAGCCATTCTCACAGGTGTGAGGTGGTATCTCATTGTGGTTTTCATTTGCGTTTGAGAGACATCTATTTTCATTCTCCCAAACATGTATCTTCCAATCGTGCGTGTTTTGAAATGAGTTTTGTCTTCCATCCCAGTGGTTGAAATGTCTTCTTCTTTCTCTGTTCTCTATGAAGCTAGACTTTACTGGTGCTGTTATTCCTGAGTATATTTAAGACACCATAATCATCATAGGGCCCAGCAGTCACCTAGTCTTTGCAGTCTCCAGACTGCATTCCAACATGTTAATCTTCATAACAACCCCCAAGTTAGATCTTATAGGTCCTTGTTTAATAGGTGAGGAGACTAAAGTTCAGAGATTTTTCCAGAACCATTTAGTAGCACATTAGTGAAGGAGAATTGGGATTTGAAGCAAATAGCACAATCAAGGGACTCTTAGTTTTTCTACGTAGTCTGAACTTAGAGTAAAGATTCAGTTAACTTTGTTTAAGTCTTTGGGGTTTGAAAAGATTAGACAAGGTAAAAAAAGAAGAAGATGAAAACACGTCAGTTACCAGAGTGTGATATATGAGATTTGTCCAGGTGGTCTGAGGGCTGGGTCCATTGTGCCACAAAATGTAGATGACATCCTGGATAACATTAGGCCTTCCAGAGCAAACTCTGGGTTTGAATTTTTGCTCCAAAATTTACCAGTTTTTGTGATTTGGGGCAAGTTACTTAAACAATCTGAACCTCAGTTTCTTCTGTAAAGCAGAGAGAATAATATTTCTCATGGGGCTGCTGTGAGGATGAAATTAGATCCTATACCTAAACCTCTCTACACAGAAGGGGCCTGGAATATAGTAGGAATGAAAAAGGAAAGGTAGTTATTATCAGTAGAATAGTATCCACAACTTTTACTCTCTAGCACGAAATAATCATTAAAAAAAAACCAGACTTCACTTCTATTGGTACCTTACTAAAAACAGTACTGATTTCTAATGACTTTTAGAAGTAGTTTTAAAAATTCTCATTGTTTGATTTTGGTTTTATTTTGCATAAAAACAGAACTAAATAAGATAGATCTTTGCCACATTTTGCTTTCCAGCTAAATAACATTATCACTCTCTTGCACTGCACCCCATCCCTTAAAAAAAAAAAAAAAGATACAAGAATGTATGGAACCGCAACTCAGAAACCTGAGCGTTTTTCATTTTGGCTTTTCTTGGAATAATTTGATGAAAAGCCTGTGCTGTGGTTTTAAATGGCATTGGGATGCTCACCTTCTGTCCCTACCCCTAAGCTCCTGAACATGATTGATGTTTCCTGATTTTAAGCTAGTGCAAATTTATGAGACTTTAAGCAACGTAGTTGAAGTTATTCAAGGTTTAAAGGGATTAAGTAGGTCCAGCAGCACCTAGAGGTGTATAGGGTTTTTTTTTCTTTTTAAATCAGCATTTCCATGTTAAAAACCACTTTTCAGGGATTCTCATAGTCTGAGTTTGAATCTATTTACTTGGGGCAGAGAAGTGAATTTTTAGGATTTCGCTTAGATGGAAAAAAAAAATCTATCCCCTATTGCTTCTGCTTTGTTTTCTGGGCTATGCCTCTGCCCTTCACCTCATATTTCTTGCTTAGCTTGCTCTGTCTTCTCTGGGGTTTCCCTTCTCCTGTTCTTGTCCTCTCTTAAGCAGTTGATGTCTGGGTATTCCTCTACATTCGTGTATTTACAAGCTCAGCCTTTGACCCGGGAACCTAACAGCAGTTGGAGCAAGCCTGACACTTCCCTGCCCTTGGCTTCTTGATGAGGGGAGCCAAAGGGATTCTGTCGCAGTGGAGGGCTGCAGTAGGCGCTATGTGCATGGGTGGGAATGCCCCGTTCTACAGGGGTGACAGATCCCCATGTTTACACCAGAGGGTGCAATGACTCTGTGGCTGAGAGAGGCTGATTAGAGTCAGGAGTTTCAAAAGCAAGTGTCCACTCAAGACAAAGCACACAAATTCCTAGGCAGTTCCATTTAGGAGAAGTTGTATTGAGCGACATTAAAAAATAGGTTCAAGGCACAGAGTGGGCACACACTCATCGCCATAGTCTACCAATGCTGGGAAGAAACAACATTCTTCTCATTGCCAAAAATTATTCTCATCAGCCTCCGTACCTTGCCTTTCAGGTTTCTTCCAAGTCCTAGCTCGGCCCACCCTGTCGAATCAGTGCAGATGTGGGGAACATGAACACATTTTAATATCATCCTGAACAGACATGGCTGGGGAGGAACTCTGAGAAGCTATTCTGAAGTCAAATAAAAATAACTTTTGTGAGTGCATACCCTATGATTCCACTTATCTGAAACCCTAAAACAGACAAATCTAACCTAGAGTGACAGAAAGCAGATTGGGAGCCATAATAAAGGAAGACTGAATAAGATGGGGCAAAGAGAACCTTTGGGGATGCTGGAAATGGGCTTTGTCTGAATTATGGTGATGATTGCATAGGTATACAAAATTGTAAAAATAATAAAATGTACAATTAAAATGGGTATAAATTATATATCGATTTTTAAAAATGTATCTGCTATTCATCCATATTCCTCATCCCCTCTATTAGCACAGACAATGGAGAGTTGAGTATAAACCTTAGAATGCTCCTCAATCAGTGGACAGTTATCAACCAGCTTATACTATGCATCCATACAGGGCATGGGGATCATCCAAAGCAGTAGATAAATATCTGATCAGTTATAGTGGACTTTGGAATGCCTTCTGTGCCTTTACATTCCCTGAGTTCCACCTGACTGCCAGAGACATGCAGGAACAGGCAGTCAAGAAATGTGGAAGGGAAGACATTAAACATTTAGCAGGGAGAGACAACAAAAGGGTGAACGACTACACGGATGATGAAGAATAGCTGACTTTGTAATGTGAACTGTGCATTGTATAAAAGTGTAAAGGGATTGGTGATGTGGAGCGGATGCTCATTAGAAATCAAACGAACCACACCAAATGGTCCTGGCATCTGGTTCTCACCAACTCCATCTTTTCCAAATCTTTAATTAAATTTTTGATATTGCTTAAGTCAGGTACAGAGCCCTATTCATTCCGACATTCAAATATCCATTTTAAAGTTGGCCAGTCTATCCAGAGGATGATGTAAATAGATCAAGGATGGAGTTTAGATTTAGGACGTTGGATTTTTCCCCTGCTGTGTGACCTTCTGAAAAATCACTCACTTTATTTGTTTGTTCAGTTATCCATTTATTCAATAAAATTATCAAACACTTGCTATAAATCAGGCAGTTTTCAAGACACTGGGGATATGACTCTAGGCTTTGCTTTCCTCCTTCGTAAACGCTCGTTCTCGGATCCCTGCACCATCCTACCGCTGTGTGGCACATGGGTGGCAGTGTGGTCAGGCTCTGAGATCCTCAATTCTGTGCCTCAAAGATAAAGCTGCCTGGGTGGTATAAACAAGATTTGACTGCTAACTTCTCTGCTGTATATATTTCCAAAGGACACCTGAAACATTTTTGCCATAAAAATTTTCATGAAAATGAAATTAGATATTTTAGTTTTATTTGTTGAAAAATGCTCATAAGAACTTTCAAAGCAGTTTGAAATTAATTCTCTATTGCTTCAAAGCACAAACTCACATGCAGTTATAAATTAGCATTTGGTCTAGTGCAGGGCAGCAGACCAAGGCTTTTGTCCAGCCTTTCTTCTTGATTTGCAGTGTTCCCAGGCACACCCACCCCATCTTCAAGCAAAATTTAGATATCAATAGACACAAAATTGCTTCTATTCTTGAAGTCCTTCTTACACAGATCTCTAAGCATACAAGATCTGTCCCTTTTAGATCATCAAAGCAACTCCCAGAAGAGTCTGATAGAATTGGATTCAAATTCTGCTCTGTCCACTTATAATATGTGGTCTAAGGAAGGTTCCCTAATCTTTCTGTGACTCAGTTCCTTTATCTAGAAGTGGGAATAACAATAGCTACTTTGACTTGTGGTGTAGTTTAAATAAGATAATGAATGTGAAAAATACATAGCCTGGTGGTTGCTCTTAGAGACTAGCAGAAATAAAGTCTGGGAATTGAAGAGAAAAAGTCCACCATAGAGTAAAAAGTATTCTTTTGATTTTTGGAATGCAAGAATCTGGATATCCAGGCTTCATGGATGAGTGGCTACTGTTGGGGAATGGCATGTTCACATTATGGGGTTCAGGAGTATTCATTATCTATCTGGGAGAAAGGCTGACATTCTAAAGGGAGAAATAAGCTATCCACATGCCTTTGACCCAAGCATGAGAGCGTTTTCTCTTTAACTCAACATTCAGCTATAGGAGGAATTCATAAGACCTGTTTGGTGGAACTGTGCCTACTTTGGAAGGGGCCAGAAGATGTCAACCCTTTCCTGGGGTAATGTAGAGGTAATCTGACTGTGGCATCTGCTTATGTAGCCATTACAGCTAGCTGGGGCATGACTTTTTCTCCCTCATTATTCCATTCTCCAAGGGACAGAGAAGGGACCAAACAGGTCTTAATCAGTGTCAGAAAGAGGGCTGAGAACCTGAAGATAGAGTGTGCCTGCTGTTCCAAGAACAACAGACAACTGGCTCAGTCTGTGATTAAAGTTGGTTGGAATTCACAACCAGTAGAACAATGACCACATTCATGAACTGAACTTCTGCTTACTCTCCTATTCCAAAGTCCTTCATTTTTCCTCCACATGGACAGCCAGCTGTGCTGAGAGATTTGTGGTGTTAGCACCTGGATGTGTTGGGTGGACTTGATTACTGTGTGATAAAATCTAACACAAATGCCTTGAAAAAATAGTTAAAGGGTGCAAACCTACTTGTAATTACTAGGACCCCCAAATAAAGGCCACTAGATTGTGGAGCTCAGTATGGTCAGGGACCATAGCTGTCTTTTTTATGGATTTATATCCAGTATCAAGCACAGAGTTTCTTGGGTAACCAACCTTCTTGGTTTGTGCAGGACTCTCCTGATTTTAGCACTGAACAGTCCTGTGTCTATGAAACCCGCGCCCCCCCACCACACACACACACCTGCCACCCAGTCACAGGCCAACTGGAATGACTGGTCACTCTAGGCCTGGAACACATTAGGTGCTCAGTGAATTTTTGTTAAATAAAAGAAATAAGTAAGCAGGAGAGGTGTAACTGGAATTATATATAGTGCAGTGTGTTGTATTAACTGCTGTGGATGGGGGCACATCTCCAGCAGATTCAATGTTGAGCTTGGTGAAAGAAAGCGTATGAGTTTGATGGTATAGAGGCCTAATCTTTAGCTTTAAATAGCATTTCATTTCTGTCCATTCTTCTGACCTTAGTTTATACATCTCAGCCACTAGTCAGAATGGGCTGTGCAGTTTCAAAACTGTCAAAGCATGGTCAATGCATGATTAAGATTTCTAAGGTCTCTTTTCCCATTTGGTAACTTTCTCACCTTTTCTACATAGAAGCTAAGTGTTTTATTTTTTTAAATATATTTTATTGATCATGCTATTACAGTAGTACAATTTTTTTCTCCCCTTTATTCCCCTCCACCCTGTACCCCCCATCATCATTCCCCCACCTTAGTTCATGTCCATGGGTCATACATAGAAGTTCTTTGGCTTCTCCATTTGCCATACTCTTCTTAACCTCTCCTGTCTATTTTGCACCTACCATTTATGCTTCTTATCTCCTGTACCTTTTCCCCCATTCTCCCTCCTCCTCCTCCCTGCTGATAACCCTTCCTGTGATCTCTATTTCTGTGAACCTCTTCATGTTCTAGTTGTTTGCTTACGGCATTTTTGTTTTTTGGGGTTTTTTTAGGCTCAGTTGTTGATAGCTTTGAGCTAGTTGTCATTTTACTGTCTGTAGTTTTTAATCTTCTTCCTTTTCTTAGATCAGTCCCTTTAACATTTCATATAATAAGGGCTTGGTGATGATGAACTCCTTTAACTTGACCTTACCTGGGAAGCACTTTATCTGCCCTTCCATTCCAAATGATAGCTTTGCTGGATAGAGTAATCTTGGATGTAGGTCCTTGCCTTTCATGACTTCAAATACTTCTTTCCAGCCCCTTCTTGCCTGTAAAGTTTCTTTTGAGAAATCAGCTGATAGCATTATGGGAACTCCTTTGTAGGTAACTGTTTCCTTTTCTCTTGCTGCTTTTAAGATTCTCTCCCTCACTTTAATCTTGGCTAATGTAATTATGATGTGCCTTGGCATGTGCTTCCTTGGGTCCAACTTCTTTGGAACTCTCTGGGCTTCCTGGACTTCCTGGAAGTCTATTTCCTTTGCCAGATTGGGGAAGTTCTCCTTTGTTATTTGTAAAAATAAGTTTTCAATTTCTTGCTCTTCCTCTTCTCCTTCTGACACCTCTATGATTTGGATGTTGGAATGTTTACAGTTGTCCTGGAGGTTCCTAAGCTTCTCTTCATTTTTTTTGAATTCTTGTTTCTTCATTCTGTTCTGGTTGAATGTTTATTTCTTCCTTCTGCTCCAGACTGTTCATTTGATACCCAATTTCCTTCCCTTCACTATTGGTTCCCTTTATTTCACTTTTTATAGCTTTCACTTTTTCCTCTATTTTGCAACAATACTCAACCATTACTGCGAGCATCCTGATTACCAGTGTTTTGAACTGTGCATCTGATAGGTTGGCTATCTCTTCATCACTTAGTTGTATTCTTTCTGGAACTTGGATTTGTTCTTTCATTTGGGCTATATATTTTTTGTCTTGGCATGCCTGTTATGTAGTAAGGGGCAGAGCCTTACATATTTGCCAGGGCAGGGCAACCCACTTTAATATATCGTGGTGCTGTATGTGGGGGAGAGCTCTGAGAAGGAATAATGCCCACTTGCTCTGCTCTCTGCCAGGTCTCAGTCACTTCCTCCACTACCCTCCACTGGTGCTGATTCCTGGTCGGGTGGTTTTGTGTACATTCTAGGACCCTGTGGGTCTCTCCAATGAACTAACTCTCCTGTGAGGCTGGGAGTTTCTCCTGCCTCCTCAAGCCCCACAGGTTTTTTCAGCTGGAAGCTTTGAGGCTTTATTTCCCCTAGCTGGAACCTTGGGTTGTGTGGTTTGTCTCACTCCCTAGTTGTTCCTCCCAGTTTATCCACATGCAAATATGGGACCGCTCACTCCATCAGCCACCACCTTGCCTGCTCTCATCCTTCAGCTGCTGCCTTGCTGTGAGTCCTCTCTGCCTCAGATGCCCATCTCCGCCCTTCGTACTGGTCTGGATGAATGTTTCTTCTTTAACTCCTTGGTTGTCAAACTTCCATACAGTTCAATTTTCTGGATGTTCTGATTATTTTTTGTTTTTAAATTTGTTGTCCTTTTGGTTGTGAGAGGAGGCAAAGTGTATCTATATACGCCTCCATCTTGGCTGGAAACCTCTAAGTGTTTTAATGTGATCAGTAATATACAGTTGGGAAGGGAAGAGCATTTCTCCACTCAAAGTAACTTAACAATCTTTTATTGAGTAAGTCCTCTGGGCAGTGTGCTGGTTACTGCAGGACATTCAAAACAAGGGAAATAGGACCCTTGCCCTTAGCAGCTCTCAATCTAGTGGGGGTATGTGTGACTAAATATACATAGTTATTTATAACATGAAGTTGGCTTGATACATGCATACTAGTTTACTTTTAATTGTATCCTATGGGAGAGAGGGAGATCAATTATGAGATGTTATGGAATACCTTTTTGAAGGAGATGGGATTTAAGGTGGGCTCTGAAGAAAGCATAGGACTTCAAAAACTGGCTATGGAGTAGGGAAAGAGTGACTTATGGTAGAAGGAAGAGTATGAGTGTGACAATTAGTTGCATTAGTCTTCTCATTACATAACCCTGACTATAGGACCTTAACTAAATGTAGGCTTATTCTTCTCGCATAACAAACAGTTGCCTGATGCAACAGCTTCAAGGTATCACCAGTGTCCCAGGCTTCTTTTCTCTTTTTGTCTCTCCATTCTCAGCTTATTGTTTTGTTGCCTCATGCTCCCAAGGTTGTTGCCCCACCTCAGGTCTCTGGTTTGTGAAGCAGGCAGGAAAAAGAAGAAAGAAAGGAGAACAGATTAAAAAGAAAGGCATGTGAAAGGGAAAGGCAGGGTGTATATTAGAAGGGCAAATCTCCCCCCAACTCTCTAGCACACCTTCTCTGAGTCATATCTCATGATAAGAAACAAGTTACATGACCATCCTAGCTGCAAAGGAGTCAGGGTGGTAAATATTTCACCTGGGTAGATTGCTCTCCTGAATAATATTTCAGTCCTTTTAGTAAGAAGGCATGAAAGAATGTATTTTGGGTAGGTAAGG
Source organism: Glossophaga mutica (assembly GCA_039655065.1). Lineage (NCBI taxonomy): Eukaryota > Metazoa > Chordata > Mammalia > Chiroptera > Phyllostomidae > Glossophaga > Glossophaga mutica. The sequence goes on along the minus strand of CM077304.1, from coordinate 120,000,250 downwards.
AGCAATGTCTATGCCTTTGAGCAGAAGCTTAGGGATGGGGGCAGGGCAGGAATTGCTGGATAAATGAGAATGAAGAGCAAAGAATGAAATGTGTGTGTATGTGTGAGTGTGTATATAGGGAGTACAAGATAGAGTGAGATGGTGTCATGGGATGTAGGGAGGAGTAATCTGAAGGAGGTAAGATTGGAAAAAGATTAGCCAAATGCAGGAGGCACATGGCTTTCACCTGGCTCTTTAATTTCTCTGCAAAAGCTTGCCCTGGCTTGTGTGGCTCAGTTGATTGAGTGCCACCTTGTGTACCGAAAGATCACTGGTTTGATACCCAGTCAGAGCATGTGCCTGGGTTGTGGGCCAGGTCCCTGGTTGGGGGCATGTGTATCTCTCACCCACTGATGTTTCTCTCCCTCTCTTTCTCCCTCCCTTCCCCTCTCTCTAAAAGTAAATAAATAAAATCTTAAAAATCATAATTTCTCTGCAAAAGCTCAAGAACAGTCTAGTTGACATGTTCATGTTTCATGGGGTGGCATTTATCTTTTACTCCCACTTTCATATTATATAGCACCTTGGACAGAGATATTAAAGGTACCACTTTCAAACCTGTACCCTTATGTCAATATCAAATGAAGATAATGGAAACACTTAAACCATTTTCTTTCCCTAAATTCACCTGTTCTCCGTATTTCAAGTTTCTATTGTTATTCATGTTATATTGATTGGTTTCTTTAATTCTCTTGGGCACTACACATATCAATCTTTCATCATGGGCAATTGTGACTTTAGTATTGCTAAATACTAATCAGAAAAATGTATATACAGAAACATAAGAATATAGATATATATTTCTATGTGTAGATTCTGTGCTTTATACACACACACAAATACACACATATATGAGTATGTTTCCCATCTATAGCCATTTTCTGAAATTCAGATTTTTAAAAAAATGTATTGGGCTAACATTGGTTAGTACAATTATATAGGTTTCAGGTATACAATTCTACAATAAATAAATCATCTGTACATTGTATTGTGTTCACTACCCCAAGTCCAGTCTCTTTACATCACCATTTATGCCCCCTTTACCTCCTCCTACCTCCCCCCAGAGTCAGATTTGTTCTTCAGCTTAATGATTTCTTTTGTATCTTGGTGCAATTTTGCTTTGGTCATTTTCTAAGCTGCAGCTCTAAATTTTCCATTTGGCTCTAGCCTTAGTTTCTTTCAGAATAATAGTTTCTGTAGATAACTTTAAGCACAACGTAGAGCTGAAGAAGCACAAAGAGCTTACTAGTATTAGAGGAAGTTATGATGTTTTTACTCTAAGTCAGCAAACCTTTTTTGTAAAGGGTCAGATAGTAAATATTTTTAACTTTGCAGGTCATATGGTCTCTGTCACACCTACTCAACTCTGCCATTGTAGCACAAAAGCAGCCATAGACACTAAGTAAATGAATGAGCAGTATTCCAACAAAAACAAGAAGAGGTTCTTCCTCTTTCTCCACATCTCTTACCTTCTCTCTCTCTCTCTCTCTCCATATAAATACATATATTTCTCTCTCCTCATCACCATCTTTCTTCCACATCTGCCTTTATTCCTTTCTCATTTTAACCTCTCTGTTTCTCACTACCCCCCTACATTTCGGTTCCTCTTTTTTGTCACTCGCTGCAAGACACATCCCTAAGCGATGCTTGGCAGATCTTCCTAGCCTCTTGATACGGCATTTGAGAGGAAACTTTACTCTTTCTTGAGTCTACTTGGTGACATGGAGAGGCTCTGGTGCTGACTGGATTATGTGTCTGGTTACTTCTTAAGCACATGAAACTCTTCTTGGGTAGCTTAAGATGTGCTTTAGTTTCCTAGCTGTGGAATTCCTTCTGGCTTCCTCAGACCTGAATCTCAGATGACTAAAAGGGTATTTCTCTCACAACATCAGTGGAAACCGAGGTATATTTGAATGTTCTTTAGTCTTTTTGGGTGCTCCAATAGCCTTAGGAAAGGATAACAGGCTAACAGGGAACATGAATGTACAATCTGCGAGGACAACTTCCTTAGGACCTGGAGGGAGTCCATATAACTTTACCTGCTGCAGATTTCCTCATCTAGGCAGGTCTGTGTGTTTGTTTTGTTGTCGCTGTTTTCTTTTTTGCTACCACATGCTATCCCCAAAAGACAGGATGAGAGGGAATGAGCTTTAGCTGCAGTGGGAAAGATTAAGAGCAGAGGTCAGGAAGAACTTGCATTCTGTCACAACTATATATCAAGTAAGGCCAAGACCTGGGGATGTTTTGGCATTCCCTTGGAATTGTTAAAAGAACAGGACAGATTACTTCCTATGCTCACTCTAAACAGAAAATAGTGTGACAAAGGAAACAGCTTTGTGTTAGAAATTTCCTGTGCAGTACGAGCTGAGGACTGGGAATCAAGATTTGAGGCCAGAATATCTTCCACCAGCTTCCTCTATGCAGACCAACCCTCAGGATGCTGAATGGTCATGGCAATAGGGAAAGCCACCCGCCCTTCCAGTTTCTGTGTAATGCTTATAGTTACCCAGCTTCAGAGTTTTTTATCCCTCGTTTTCCTCTCAGCTGTGTCTTTAGACTGTGCGTAGCTAGGTCCATCTTCAACAACAAAACGAAATAAACATTTGTAAACTCGACTGTTCTGTCTAGCCATTGTCTTTTCTTTTTCTCACTGTCAAAACTTGGTGAACAGATGATTCAGCTCCACTGCTTCTCCTTTACACCACAGGCTCCTGTTCTGACTCCAGTCTTTCCACTCTCTACTTCACTCCCTTACCACATACTCTCTCCTACAGTCGGGGTCCACCCTCCTCTTTCTCCCTCAGGTCTCTTGTAACCTACCACTTACCCAGATGCTATCTCCATGTCCCAGTCCTTGTTGCCCCTAACTTCTCTGTGACATCTGACTTTTTTTGACCCATTTGCCTCCTGACACTGTCTTGTGTCTTGAACCTGAACATCTCTCTATCCTCCTCTACCCTGACATTCTTGTGCATCATGTGAAAAAGATTCCCTGTGACTTGTCTGTCTCTCTGGCCTATCTTTTTTTTTTTTTTTTTCAGGCATTGGCTTAACTTCCCTACCTTGCCTAGAGAAGCCAGTTGGCAAGCTGTTCTAGAAATTCAAGATTACAGAGCCGAAGGCTCAACTAGGATGGCATTAAAGGGAAAGGGGCAACAGATGTCATTTCAAAGAAAAACTTTGGCTTAATGACAGTATGGATGCAGGAAGTAGAGGAGACTGATGAGCCAAGCATGTCTCCCAGGGTTCTAGTCTGCGAAACTGGATGAATGAAGGCAGGAAAGTCAGGAAGAGGTGCTGGTTCTAAGGCAATTGGATTTGAGTACAAGACAGGTCATACAAGTGGATAATATGTCGAAGGAGGGAAATTAATGGGAATGGATAGAAAACATTTGATCTCATTTGCTCTTGCTGCTTCAGCCAGCTCCTAGCTCCTTCCTTAGTCAATAGTTCTAGCTTCAAAGCCTTCCCAGACTCTGCGTGGACAGTTCTAATTGCTAATTGGACATCACCACCTGGATGCCCATCACCACTTCAGACTTCTCAGGTAAGGTAAAATGTGTTACAGGAAAGTAGCATGGAAAACTGGCCTAAAAGTCATAAGTTCTAGGGTCTGCTGTGTGAACTTGGGCAAGTCACTTTACTCTTTAGTTTATAGACTTCTCATTAATGAAATGAGGGTTTAGACTAAGTAATGTTTTACTTAATCACTTCCTCATCTTTCTTTAGATTGGTTTCTCTCCTAGATTTTTTTCTGTTAGTCATGCTACAATTCTCTGAGCTACCTAGTACCCAGAGGTGTCTTAAACTCCTGTTCACCACTCTTTCCACTTTCCTGCCCGTACTTTCTCCACTCCACATATAGGCCACTGGAACATGTTGTTTCTTTTTCTTTCTTTCTGAAGTAGGAAGACTTCCACAGCTTCCTACTTCAGTCTCACAGCAATGTCCTCCTTGAGGAGCTTACCATGCTTACCACCTTGCTCCTAGACTATTCCTATGGACTCTAAACTCCCTCAGTCTTCGGGGCACATCTACTTTCTTAAACACTTCATCCATCCTGCCCCCTCCTCTGTAATTCTTCAATGAGGGGTGGAGAGAAGATGGCGTCTTTCAAGATTATTTGAGAGTTTTTTTCTAGTTACTTGTACCTGAACATCCCTCCACCCTCTACCACCCTGATATTCTTGTGACTCATGTGAAAAAGATTCTACAGGTAATGATTCTCTCTTTCTGCTCACTATAAAGAATTCATGTTATGAAATTTAAATATTTAAATATGATGTACTTTTTATAGACCATATATTCTCCTCAAGATAACTGTTATTTCCTTGTAAGTGAATAGAGCTTTACCCGCTTTCTTCTGAAGAAAAATTATTGATTTAGCCCAGCTGGTGTGGCTTGGTTGGTTGGAGCATAATCCTGTGCACCTAAAGGTTGCAGGTTCAGTTCCTGGTCAGGGCACATACATAGGTTTGGTCCCCAGTTGGGGTACATATGGGAGGCAGCCAGTCGATGTTTCTCTCTCTCATATATATATGTATTATATATTTATGTAATATTACATATTTATATATAATATAAATAAAGTTATTGATTTAAAAATCAATGTAAATATATGTTATATATTTATATATTCAATATATAAAAGTCAACATAAATCAATATTTGATTTTAATATATATTTGATAGCAATATATTAAAAACCAATATAAATATAATATATATTTTTATATAATATAAATAAAATTATCAATTTAAAAAATAGCTTTGCTGAGGTATGCTTGACATTTGATAAATTTCATACATTTAAAGTACACAGTTTGATGAGTTTTGACAACTATGAAACTATTGCCACAGTCAAGAACACATCTATCACCTCCAAAAGTTTCATTCTTCCTCTTTGTCATCCCACCTTCTCCTCGTCTCCTAGTTTCCCCCTCTGGTCATCTCTAGACCATCACTGATCTGCTTTCTGTTGGCATAGATTACTTTGCATTTTCTAAAATTTTGTATAAATGGAGTAATTTAGTATGTACTCTTTTTATGTCCAACTTCTTTCACTCATCATAATTATTTTAAGTGCATCCATATACTGTTGGTATATCAATAATTCATTCCTTTTTACTACTGAATAGTATTCCATCATATGTGTATATCATAGTTTGTTTAGCCTATCACTTGTTGATGGAGTATGCATTGCTTCCAGGTTTCAGCTATTATAAATAAAGCTGCTATGAGAATTTGTATACAAGTCATTGCATGGATAAATGCTTTTATTTCTCAAGAATAGCTGGGTCATGTGGTAGGTGTATACTTAATTATTAAGAAACTGCCAAATCATTTTCAAAAGTGGTTGTATTATCCTACCTTCATACCAGACATGTAGGAGAGTTCCAGTTGTTCCACAACATCAACACTTGATATGGACAAGTTTTTTAATTGTAGACATAGATGGTGGTATCTCATTGTAGTTTTAGTTTGTATTTCCCTAGTGACTATTGATTTTGAGCATCTTCTGAAGTGCTTATTTGCCATCCATATATATGCTAAGGTGAGTGTCTATTCAAATCTTTTGCCTGATTTCTATAAATTGGGTTGTCTATTTTCTTATTTTAAAAGTTTGAAAATTCTTTATATATTCTGGATACAGTCACTCATCAGATATGTGTATCTCAAATATTTTCTCCCAGTGGTTTATCTTTTCATTCTCTTAACAGTATCTTTTGAAGATCAGAACTTTTAAATTTTGAAGTTGTTTACCTTTTTTTTTTTTTTAAGATTTATGCTTTTGGTGTCATATCTAAGAAATCTTTGCTTCCCTAAGGTCACAAAGATTTTCTTCACTGTCTTCTACAAATATTATAGCTTTAGGTTTTGCATCTAGTTCTATGATCCTTTCAAATTAATTTTTGTGTATGGTGTGAGATATTGATCTAAGTTCATTTTCTGTTTCTGTGTGGATATTGCTAGCAGAATTATGTCCTTCCTCAAAGATGTCTATATTATGATTCCCAGATCCATAGCCTATGGGTATGTTAGGTTACATGGCAAATGGCAATTAAGGTTTCAGATAAAATTAAAGTTGCTGATCAGGTGACCTTAAAATAGGGAGGTTATCCTGGATTTATCTGGGTGGACCCAATGTAATCACAAGGCCTCTTAAAGGTGGTAGAGGGGAACTAAAGAGAGAAACAGAGAGATGGTAGTATGAAGTGGACTTTAACAACATTGCTGATTTTGAAGATGGAGCAAGGGGACAGAAGCAAAAAAAAAAAAAAATGCAGGTGGCTTCTAGAAGATGGAAAAAGCGAAGAAACAGATTCTCCCCCAGAATCTTTGAAAAGATTGTATATTCCTGCAAGCACCTGATTTTAGCCAGTGAGACCCATTTTAAACCTTTGACTTCCAGAATTGCAAGATAATAAAATGTATGTTGCTTTAAGTTATTAAGTTTCTAGTAATTTGTTATAGCAGCCATAGGAAACTAATACAGATTTTTAGTTGTTCAAGTACCATTGTAGAGGCTATCCTTTTTATGCTGAATTCCTTTTGATCTTGGTTGAAAATCAATTGACTATAAATATGTGAGTCTGTTTTGGGACTCTGTTCTGTGCCATTGATCCATTTGTACATCTTTAAACCGACATTACATTGTCTTGATTACTGCAACTTGAAAGGTCTTTTAATAAATCTTGAAATTGGGTAGTTATAAGTCCCTCAACTTTCTTCTTTCTTAGTTGTTGGCTTTTCTAGTTTCTTTGCATTGAATTGACTTGTTGATATCTACAAAAAAACCTCCTGGAAACTTCACTGGAATTTTATTGAATCCACAGATCAATTTGGAGAAAATTGATGTCTTCTTATCAATGACCCAGAATATCTCCCATTTACTTAAGTCTTTTTAAATTTCTTTCAGCATTGTGTTGTAGTTTACAGTGTGTAGGACTTGCATATCATTAATTAGATTGAATTTTCATTTTTCATATTTTTAAGCTTATATAATTAGGGATTTTTCACAAATGGGGTGTTTCTTCTGGTCTACAATAGAAGCCATGCCTCTCCCTTTCACAGATGGTACTGCGAAGGCACAAAGGCAGACATCATGGTTCCTGTGGGAGCACCAAGAGAACTCTTCAGATAGACAAGACATGCCTTCCACTCCTTCCATTTAAATCCATTTTCTTTTCTCAGCTCTCTTAAAAAGCTGAACTAAATTTCAACTTGCAACAAACTTGTGTAAGACTTTGCTTGGCTCTCAGTTTAAAATGTTTCACCAGAGACTCACAAGGTTGATATGATGATGGTGTTCAGCTTGAACTGTGGCTCATGGTCAATTAAAGTCTGCGTTTTAATTTAAAAAATTTCTACTTCCAGGTCTTCATTGCTGGTGTATAGAAATACAATTAAGTTTTATATTTGTCTTATAGCTTGAAATCTTGCTAAACATGATCTTAGTTCTAGTGGCATTTTGGTAGATTTCATGAAATTTTCTGAATAGATAAGTATGTTGTCTATGAACAAGGACAGTTTTACCTCTCCCTCTCCAATTTGAATGCCTTTATTTTTTTTCTTCTTCCCTTATTGTACTGGTTAAAACATCCAGTACAATGTCGACTAGGAGTGAGAGTAACTATCCTTTCTTTGTTCTAATCTTAAAGGAAAAGGATTCAGTCTTTCACCATTAAGCATGATATCACCTATAGATTTTTTGGGAGACACCCTTTATAAAGTTGAAGAAGTTTCTTTTATTTCTAGTTTTCTGAATTTTGATCAGAAATGGATGATGTGTTTTGTAAAATGCATTTCTGGTATCTACTGGGATGATCATATAGTTTTTCTTTTCCATTATGGTATATGTATTAATTTTCTAGGCCTTCTGTAACAAAGGACCATGAGAGGGTGACTTAAAGAACAGAAATTTATTCTGTCAGAGTTCTGGAGGCTAGAGGTCCAAATCAAGGTGTTAGCAGAGCCATTCTCCCTCGAAGACTCTGGGTCGAATACTTCCTTGCTTCCCCCTAGCTTCTGGCGGTGGCTCTCGGTCAGTCCTTGGCGTTCTTTGGCTTGCAGCTGCGTCACTCCAGTCTCTGCCTTTGTTGCCACACGGTGTTTTCTCTCGGCGTCTCTATGTTAGTATGAAGTTTTTCTCTTAAAAGGATACCCCAGTCATATGGATTAGGGCCCACCCTAATGACCTTATATCCGAAACCGATTGCATCTCCGAAGACCTTCTTTCCAAATAACATCATATTCACAGGTTTTAGGACTTCAACATATCTTTTTGGGGAGGTGTGCAAAATTCAGCTCATAACATGTGGTAAATCACATAGATTTTTGAATGACAAACCAACCCTGCATTTTTGGGATAAACCACTTGGCCATGATATATTACCCTTGTAATATGTTGTTGGGTTTGATTTGCTAAAATTTTATTAAGAATTTTGCATGTATGTTCATAAAAGATAGTGGTCTGTAGTTCCCCCTGCCCCATTAATTGGTCTTTGTTTAATTTTGGCATCCAAGTATGTCTGGCCTTATAGAAATAATTGGGAAATAATTCCCTCTTCTTCATTTTTCTGGATTAGTGAGTGTGGGATTGCTTTTATTTCTTATTATTTCCTTACATGTTTCACAGAATTCACCAGTGAAACCATATGGGTCATATTTTCTTTGTGGGAAGCTTTTAAACTACAAATTTTATTTCTTTCATAAATGTTCGGCTATTTAAATTATCTGTTTCTTCTTGAGTAAGCTTTAGTCATTTGTGCCTTTCAAGAAACTTGTCCATTTTATGTAAGTTGTCAAATTTATTGGCATAAATTTGTTCATAATATTCCCTAATTATTATTTTTTACATCTCTATAATCTATAGTGATGCTGCTTCTCTCCTTCCTGTAAATTATAATTTGATTCTTCTCTATTGTTCCTTTATTTCAGTCTGGTTAGAGGTTTATACATTTTATAGATCTTCACAAAGGACCCTTTTTTGGGTTCATTGATTTTTGTCTTTTGTTTTTCTGTTATCTATTTTATCACTTTGGTTCTGCTCTTTAAAAAGTTCTGTTTTTCCACCAATCCAAAAGAACCTATGCACCCCTATGTTCATAGCAGCACAATTTACAATAGCCAAGTATTGGAAGCAACCTAGATGCCCATCAGTAAATGAATGGATCAAAAAACTGTGGTACATTTACACAATGGAATTCTATGCAGCAGAAAGAAAGAAGGAGCTCATACCCTTTGCAACTGCATGGATGGAACTTGAGAGCATCATGTTAAGCGAAGTAAGCCAGGCAGTGAAAGACAAATACCATATGATCTCACCTTTAACAGGAAGCTAATCAACAAAACTAACAAACAAGCATAATATAACCAAAGACACAGAAATTGAGAACAGGCTGAAAGTCACCAGAGGGGAGAGGGGAGGGAATTTCAGGGGAAAAGGGGAAGGAATTACAGGAACAAGTATAAAGGACACATGGACAAAAACTATGGGGGGGGCGTGGAAATGGGAGGGAGGAGGGGAGGGCTGGGGTGGTGGGTTCGGGTGAGAATAAAAGACAGAAAACTGTACAAGATCAACAATTAAAATAAAAATTAAAAAAATAAAATAAATAAATAAAAATCTTCAAAGATGTGAAAAAAAAAGTTCTGTTTTTCTACTTTGGCTTTCATTTACTCTTAAGGTAGAACAGAAGATCCTTGATTTGAGACCTCTCTTTTCAAAATAGTTTACCGATCTAAATTTCTAAGTGCTGCTTTAGCTATATTCCACAGATACTTATATGATATTTTTTCATTTTTTATTCAGTCTAAATTCTTCCCATTATTCCCTTTGAGTTCTTAGTTGACCATGGGTTATTTAGAAGTATGTTATTTAGTTTTAAAATATTTGGGGTGAATTTTCCAGAAATTTGTTATTGATTTATAATTTAGTTGTGTTGTACTCAGAGAACATACTTTGTATGATTTTGAAAAAGCAACTAAGGTATCATTGGCATACCAGTATGCATGGTGTGAATCCTTTTAAATTTATTGAGACTTGTATTATGGCTTAGCATATGGTTTATGTTGATAAATGTTACCTGTGTGCTTGAAAAAATGTGTATCTGCTGCTGTGGAGTAGAGTGTTCTGTAAACGTCAGTTAGGTTATGTTCTTTGATACCATTGTTAAAGTCTTTCATGTATTACTGATGATCTCTCTCCTTAGTCTATCAAGTATTGAGACATATTAAATCTCTGAGTATAACTATGACTTTGTCTATTTCTCCTTGTAATCTACCAGTTTTTCTTCATATATTTTAAAATTCTTATTAAATACAAAAACTTGGAGGATGATATATCCAGTCAATGAATTGGATATCCCTCTTTAACCCTGGTAACATTATGTGCTCTGAAATCTTTGTCTGATATTCATATAGCTAAGAACATTTAAAATTTTAATAGAAATCACCAAATTTTCTCTCAAAAATCGATATCATTATATAAGGTTTATCCCCCATTCTGGTCCACATTTCTTGAGATGTACCTTCCTCTAAACATGTAATGTTTCTTCTCACTTTGGGATGAGATAATACTCTCACCATGCCTCTGGTTCTCTATCTGCACAATGGTGGCAGTCAATGGCAGCTCTGCCATTGTGTGTTGGGGGGTGGCGAAGGTGGGTTGGGGGGTGGTGAGGGTGGGTTGGGGGAGGGGTTGAGGTGGGGGGAAGTACAGGATAGGGTTTTGTCATGGTATTAAATGGAGGCAAAATTTAGAAAAGACAAATTAAAAGTATTTTCATTGTCAGAGGAGATGGTAAGTAGGGGGCATTTGGCTGCTTTAAGGCAGTTCAAGATATCAGGGCCAGAGGAATTAGATCTCTACGGCAGTTAACTTGTGATCTCAGAGTCACTATTAGTAATTTTTAAGGAATGGAGTCCGATAGACATGCAACGTACAACAAACAAACAAATAACATTGTGACATTCAGTAAAGAAAGTGATGAGTACACCCAGCCAGAAAGGGTTCGCTAAAAACTTACTTAATTCATTCTGTTTGCTGTTAGAGTTACCTAGCTGGTAGATCTGGAAAGATCCCAGGTGCTTTGATTCAAGAGAGGATGCCAGAGACAAACAGACCCAGAAGATTCTGGCTGTTGGGTAGCATGCCATCAACTTTAGACTAGGACCTGGTTTTCCTATTAGGTGTGTTTAACACATTAGGTCAGGCCACAGCCATTCCATTTGCCTGGATGAGGCAACAGCCCCCAACACACCACATTAAGTACTCAGGTTAAAGAGCCTCTGTTTTATAGGTTCTGCAGTCACTAGAACTATAAACAGAATACTGGCTAATTATTGTTTAATTATTGCTTAAAACCAATTGGCACAATACAATCACTGCATTAATTACCCATACAGCATCTGCTTTCTTTCTTTTTTTCTCCTGTCATCCCCACTCCTCCCCAGCCCCTCTCCCCACTTTAATTGAAATTCAGCTTGCTGCAACACCTCCTTTCTCCTGGCCAACTGGATCTCTCCATTCACACGAGGAAGACTAACAAAACAGAGAAAGCCCCAGGGATTAGGGAGTTTTGACAGCTGTCCAAGAGAAGCGCTGAAAAACGGGCCAAGTACTGAAGCAGGACAGAGACAAATGAGAGACAGAAGAGTGACGGAGGGAGTGAGAGATAGTCAGGGGGACGCCGCCAGAGGAATGAAGTGGACACAGAGTCACAGAGATGAGCAGAGGTTTTTAAAGGGGGAAGAGGAAGAGAACTAAAAAAGGAAAGAACTACGGGGAGATCGTGATGAAAATGCAAGAGGCTCTGAAGGGGAGGAAGAAAGGAGAGAGCTTATCTGCAAGGAGCAGGGGAATGGGGGTTGGGGAGTACAGCCCCTAGGGACAGGTCAGTCCAGCTTGGGGATCGGTCCGAAAAGGAGAAAGACAAGCAGCTTAGGGTTCCCCCTCACACCTGGGAGCTGGGTGGGGCGCGAAGCACAGACAACGCGAGGGAAAAGGCTAAGCGTGCATTGCTGGGGCGGCAGAGCCCGGGGCGAGCCGGGCGAGTGCCCAGCGGCCCCGCCCCCTCCTCGGCCACCTCCTTCGCGGGGCTTTTCCTGCGGGGCTCAGGAAGCCGGCCTAGTACCGCCAGGAACAATAGCTCCAGGCCGGCTCTCCGCTGCGGGGGAGGCTGGCGCCCGGCCGCGAGGCAAGGAGGCGACCGCGCCGCAGGGGGTCCGTGGCGAGCCCAGGGCCCCCGCCGAAGCCTCAGCTGAGCTCGGCGCTGCCGGGGTCATTGTTGGCCGGGACTGTGGAGCGGGAGCCGGAGGAGGAGCTGGGGAGTCTGCGGCGGCGGCGGCGGCGGCGGGAGCCAGAGGGGGAGCTAGAGAGCGAAGTAGGGAGGGAGGGAGGCAGCGAGAGAGCGGGCGAGCGAACCAGGGAGGGAGGAGGTAGAGAGACAGAGAGGTGGGAGGGAGGAGGAAAAATAAAGAGGAGAGCCGAGCAGGGCTGAACAATAGAGACAGGCGGACGGGTGAGGAAGAGAGCCAGCTGCTGCTGTTGGGCAAGAGCGGGCGCCCAAGCAGCCTGGCCCCCGGTCCCGGCCAGACAGCAGGCGGCCAGCGCCCCCGGGGAAGGGGTACCATGGGGGAGCGGGCGACAGGCGCCCCCAGCCCACCGCGCGCCTCCGCTTGAGGGGGGCTTGGCGTCCTCTGTCCCAGCCTGCCGCCCCAGCCTCCAGCTCTCGAAGCCCGGAGTCCGCCGGGTCTGCGGCCGCAGCCGCAGCCGCTGTGCCCCGCCGCGCCCTCTGCCCACCCGGCGCCGAGCGGTCCTCGGCCCCAGGCTTCGCGGGCCCGGGGCTGCTCGCGGACGCCCTCCCACAGTCATGAACCCCCCGGAGGGGGCAGCGGAGGAAGGAGGAGCGGCGGATTCGGACGTAGACGCCTTTTTCCGCACAGGTAGACTGGGCAGGGTGCGGGCAGCCGGGGCAGGGCCGCTGCCTTGGGACGCGGCGTCTCGGACAAGTTTGGGGAAGCGGGACTGTTGCTGGGGTGTGCGTGTTGGGGAGCCCTCCCCCTTGCCGTCCGGCTGGAGTTGCAGAGATTCTCGTTGTTATGGCAATGCTGGTCGCGTTTCGGGGATGGGTGGGGGCTGGGAGCTCGGCGCCCCTTGGTGTTCACCTCACTTGCGGGAGTGTGTGGTGGGGAGATGGGAGGCGGTTCCCTCGGCCGCCTTCTCCCGGAGCGCTGGGATGGGGCGATGTTGGATCACTTTGCAGCGCGCGGATCCGGCTACCGGCGTCCCCGGCCCCTCCCTCGATACCCTCCTCCCTGCTCCTGTCAGCCGGTCTCTGGCCGCCCTGGGCAGGCACCCGTTCTCGGCCCAGGGGCTCGGGGCCCTGATGTGCAAGGAGAAGGGCCTTGGGGATCTGGAGTCACGCAGGCTGCAGACTGACAGTCAGGAGCGGGGCGGACCCAGGACGGTCAAGCAGGGTGTGTGTAGGGAGCCTGCGTCTTAGACTTGAGAGGCAGACCGTGCTGGGAGGGCGGTGGGCGCCTCAGGCGTCCTTCTTGTCCTCCTCTTCTCCAGTTCTGGGAACGGATGAGATTTTCATAAGAATCACTTATTCCTGGAAGTGTGAGTTAGCGTCCCCCTCATACACACCCACTGAGTCTTTGCTTGCCTGTGGTTTGTAAAGCCCCCAGATCTGTCTTTCCAGCTGTTTGCAGCCTCGCCACCTCCCATCCCCCAGTTCTATAGATTCTCCTGCACCCTGATTACAGAGCCCCTTCCCCAGAACCGAAACCCACCACCTTCATGTCCCACCACCTGTGGCCCCGTTTCTCTGATGGCCAGGGATTCCCCATCTCCCTTTTTACCTGTGGCTTCCACCAACTCGGTAGATAGAGCTCCGCATCTCCCGTGTCTGGAACCATTTTGTCTGGAATCTTTGTCCCAAGGAGTCCACTAAGTTATGAGACCCTGCACTTCTGCCCTCTCCTTTGCTAAGTTATATTAGAGAACGCGGACTGGTGGGTGGGGCCAGATCAGGTTAGCTCTGAAGGCTCTCTGCACATCCATCTGTTTCCTAAACTCATTGCTTTGCCCTGGAGGTCATCTCTAGGGAAGGGGGTGGAGTGCTTTGTTGGAGAGACTTGTGGCTTTAGAAGTCAAGACTTGATTGGCCCATATGTTCTTTTTCTAGTGGGTCTGGAAAGGAAAATGCTTAGTACAGGCTGATGCCAGGACCTGGAGAAAGCAGAGGGAGCCTGTTTACTCTATCCAGCTCCTCAGGCCCCAGCCTTGCCTTCCTTTCTCATTCCTTTTCCCCAGAGGTCACATTCATATTCTCTCTCTCCCTCTCTCTCCCTCTCTCCCTCTCCCTCTCTCTCTCTCTCTCTCTCTCTCTCTCTCTCTCTCACACACACACACACACACACACACACACACACACTCTTGGCCTAAGACCCAAGGCATGGATTCTCAAGTACATGTGGGGACCCAGCATCTCAGACTTGACCTGAATTTATAGCCTGCCATCTAGGGTCAAATTTCTGGGAGCTAAATGATACCCGGAAACATTCATTAGGGGGTCTTTCTTCCTGACCTTTCTTGCCTTCCATGTGGGGCAAAAGTGTGCCTTAGCTCTGGGGAAAACTCTTGGAGTGGGAGACTTCCCACTTTTTCTTTCTAGACTCTTTTCCTTCCTTCCTTCCTTCCTTCCTTCCTTCCTTCCTTCCTTCCTTCCTTCCTTCCTTCCTTCCTTCCTTCTTCGCCATTCACTCCTCCTTCCTCAGCATCCACTCCTTCCTCTTTCCTACCATCCAAACACTAGTTCCTGTCCATTCTCTGTCCCATACCCTTGGAGGAGAGCTCAGTTTCTGGATGCTTGCTAATTTCTGACAAATGAATTCACACAGCATTAATAGTGTTAATGGCCTATAATGGTCCAGTATGTTACTTTTCCTAGGGCCTTTCAAGACCCAACTTGGGGCTTGTATTGTCTAGCTCTGGCTCAAATCACAGAGTAAATAGCAGACTCCTGTGGGACTCTCGTTAGGGCTATTCTTCCTTGGGCAGGTTTGTTGAAGGGAGGCTAGGTCTGATGTGCATTTAGAATCAGAGAAATGTGAAACCCTCAGTGCATATGGCTGGAAATGGCTTATGACCTGTAACATGTTCCAAAAGGGGGTGCAGGCTGCCTTTGGTCCTGTGTTGCCCTCTGTGCTCTCCTTCCTGATTTTACCCCCTTCCATTCTCTAGCCTGGGCTCTTGCTGGGGATTCTTAAGGCCATATTTCTTAACTTTCTAGAAAAGGCCATATTTCTTAAGTTTCTTCCTTCTGATTCCCCTGTCTATGGAACACAGCACTACACCTGGCAGTCTGGACATTATTAATTTATTCAACTGAACAATTGAGAAAACTTCAAACAAATTCTCAAAGTCCCTAGTGCCAGGGTTACCCCTTTCTTTTTGGTGGAAAATCTTGCATGCACAAAGACCAGACTGGCAATTGCTTTGTCAAAACCACGGCATGCTATGCCTCTAATTAGGCTTGTTTGGAACTCTGTCCTTACTTGTCATCTTCTGATTATTTTGGTATTTCAGTTCTCTTGACCAACTGATTAAGTTAGACTTCTTAAATCCTCCCTACTTGCGTGTGGACACACATAGACAACTCCCCCCACCCCCAAGCCCACTATTCTTATAGATTGGTGGACTCCATATCATCTTCTTGGTAATTCTCTATTCCAAGCTTTGGGAAGTATGTCTTAGTAATTTTACTGATGATGGTTATGAGGCAGAGAAGGGGAAATATGGGGACTCAGAACTGGGACTAGAAACCACTTGGCATAGAAAACCAACAAGGACTTTCCAACTTCTGCCAGAAGCCTTCTGCTATCCAGGTTGCTGTGGAATACAAATGAAATATTCAAAGTGGTCTCTTCCCTTGAAGAACTTTTAAAAGAAGATTGACAATTACTTCTCAGAGATTAATTAATTGCTGAACATTTTGGTGCTATAAAATAAAAAGTTGACAGAAGTACAGAGGAGTGGAGCCGAGGGTTGCCCTTGGCGGGGGGGGGGGGGGGGTGGGCGGGTGTGGATGAGGAGTGGGAAGAGCAGCATGAGCAAAGGCAGAGGGAGGTTGGGGCATTGACGTTGAGGATTCAGAATGACTGAGTGGAAGGTGTAGTTTGGGGAGGAATGGGAAACAGAATCGGGTAAGCAGGGCAAGGCCAGATAGGGAGAGCCTTGAAGCCCAAGAGAACAGTTTGGATTTGATTCAGAGTTAGTGGGGAGTCATTTTAGGTTTTTGAGCAAGGGTATATCCTGAAGAAAGTGGTTTTTGGAAAGATTAATCTGGAGCTAATATAGTCGACTGATGAAGCAGAGAAGAGAGTGAAAAAATCCAGGGAGATGCAAAAGTGATCCAGACCTGAGAGGGAGGGGACTTGGTCTCGGTTGGTGGCATATAGGATGGGGACTCAGGGACAACACTGGGAGACATTTTCAAAGGTAGAAATGTGGGGATTTGTCGACAAACTAGTTAGAAGGGGAAAAGAAAATTAAGCCCATGAGGAAACAGAAGTAGCTTGGTTGATAGTACAGAGGCCTGGCCGTCCCTGCTGAAGTAATCTGGTTGAAGACAAGAGTCCTTTTTGCAAGTAGCAGTGTTAGTTCCAGGTGTGGATAATGGGAGGTGATTGAGGGATATCGAGGTGGAGCTGTTTTGTGGGAAATGTGGGACTCAAGATAGGAGCACAGGCAGGGGGTTAGGGTTGGCAACGTAGACTTAGAAGCCTTCTGCACCAAGACTGGGTGCAGCCTAAGCTTTGTGATGACTTGGGTCTCGGAGCGGGTGGAGGAAAGTGAGGAAGGGCTCCCGTTAGACACTGGGGGAGAAACCCTTATTAAGGAAGTGGCAATAAAGGGGACTTGATCCTGGGGACTCCAGGGAGTCAGTGTGGGTTTGATGTGATGACAGGCTTGTAGACAGGGTGAGCAGGAGAGCACTGGGTGTCTGTCACTTGATGTGATAAAAAGAAGGCCACTGGGAGCTCTTGGGAGCACAATATTAGAACAGGGATTCAGAATAGGGATTTGGGGTGGTGGGTAGGAAGCAGTTACTTGCAGAGTTTATCAGTGAAAGGAAAAAGAAGTAGGGTGCTAGCCATAAGCAGTTGTTGTTTTTTTTTTTTTTTGTCAGAGTTAGAGCAGGTTTGTGGGTGGGAGGGAGAAAATGGACAGGTAAAACTGAAGATGGGAGCTTGATTGTTGACTTAGATACCCGAAAAGGTGAGATAAGAATAGGTTTTCTAACAAATATAAGAGTTTAGCTTTGATGACAGAGGAGAAAACTCTTTCTTAACTATTCAGGGAAAAAATGTAAGAAGACAAATGAAAATAGGATGATGTGGAAATATGTTCTCCCTCTGTCTTTGTGTTGAGCTTTGTCCTGTGATTCCAGACATTTCAGCTGGAGTGTTTGCTGTTACTTGGACTTTGGCCAGACTCAGACTCAACTCTGTATGTCTTTCCAGCTCCCCAAAGTAGCTGTCCTGCTCTTGCCTTCCTTAATTCTGCAAGTGGCATCTTCCATCTCTCAGTCATGATGTTTAAAGCCTTGGTATTGTCTGTGAGGGCTCTCTCCTCTAACAAACCCTATTAAATTATTTTTCATAGTTAGCCCTTGCTGTTCATGCTGCTCATGGACTCCTTTTAGTGGCCTTCATTCTTGTCCTTGGAATCTGCGCTCTCACCCTCACTCCAAATTGGTGCCTGGAGGCAGATTGCACTTCCCAAAGTGGATTGCACTTCCCAAAGTGGATTGCACTACTTTCGTCATATCGCTGCCTGGTCTGGTCTATGGACTTAAAATGACTCGCTAGTACCTTCAGGGCCAAGTCCTTACTTGGCAGCTCAGCTCCAGCCTGGCTGCTCTACTCACTATCCAAGGGCACCTTGACTCATGTTCTCCTTGAGTTATCCACCCTGGCACCCCCACTCTCTAAAGCTAACTCATTTTTGGAGACTTGAGCCCCACCTTCTTCTGGGAGCTTTTGCAACTCAGAAGACCAACTCTGCCAAGTTCCTCAAACACTCACTTGTCTTTACTCATTTTCTCACTTCATCAGTGGTATTATATTGTGTTTTTACCCTCACATACATCTCTAGGGTTGATCTCTACCATGGAAGTTAATTTTTCTTTGGAGGTAAGGAGAAAGATCTTATAAAAAGCTTATGATTTTTCAAAAAAAATCACCCTCCCCCCCAATACAGATAAAGCAAACATGGTAGTACCTAAGCAATTGTTGAATCTAGGTGGTGGTGTGTTGGTAGCCACTGTATGATTCTTTAACCTTTTCTCTCAGGTGATAGCCCCATCCTACCTAGAGAGAAGAACTGGATGTCATAATGTTCAGATCATAGAGAAGGGAGGTTTGGGAATAACGACCCATGCTGGTGTGCAATGCTTTGAGTGGATATCACCACCCTGGCTGTGCACTGCCAGGCACCTAAAGGAGAGGGGGGTCTGTTATGTCCTGAGCTCTCTTTTGCAGCAATGGAACACATCTCTTTCCAACACTGTGCTCGGTGCTCCATAATGTAAACATGATGCGTAATTCAGTGTTTATTGTTCCTTCTTGATTCTCCTCCACTCATCATGAATTGGGCTTTTGGTCACATCATTTCCCAGAAACTTCTGGGGAGTGGCAAGAGGACTTTGCTGTTCTGGAGAGGAGATATTGTTAATATTTCTAATATTGAATTTATATAGACTATTTCTATATTAATGTATTTTAGAACATATTAGTGATATCCAGGAGCTCTCCATAAGATTTGGGAGGCTTTGCTTCTTCCTTGTGCTACCAATCATCAGTAACTATTACTGGCTCCTTCTGTCTAATTGTATTTGGTAATCTTTTCTGGGATGAAAAAGGTAAGCATAAACTGAAGCTATTGGAATAAACTCAGAAAGAAATTCTACAGAAAAGAAAGAAATTAAGAAAGAAATTTCTACAGAAAAGAAATTAAAGAAATTTTCTACAGAAAGAAATTAAGTTAGAAGTAAGAAAAATCGACTGACTGTAAATATCAATAAAACACTAGCACAGGTGAACTAGAGGTTCTTTTAAGATGTTAGAGAATGAACATTTTTAGTTTTCAAAGTTCTTTCTGGTTCTGGAACTTGGCAGTTTACTTTTTGAGAGAGTCACTATGGTATAGTCCAGTGGTTCTCAACTGGGGGCAGTTTTATCTCCCAGGGAACCATTGTCAATGTCTGGAAACATTTTTTTGGATGTCCTAATTCCTGGGGGGTGGCGGGGCGGGTGGAGTGTTGCTACTGGCACCTAGTGGTTGGAGGTCTAGGGTACTGCTAATCATCTTATAAGGCACAGGACAGTAAGGAAGTATCCAGCCCCGAAGTGTTAATAGTGCTGAGGTTGAGAAACCCTGGTCTAGCCAGAGATCATGGGCTTTTGTTGTATAAGATAGACTTGGCACTAACTAGGGGTACAATCCCGGGTAAATGATTTAATCTCTTTCATCCTCATCTTCTGCAAAATGTGACTAATAATACTCGTTTTACAGGTTGGAATGATTAAGTAGGAAAACAATGTATAAAAAACATGTAGTGGCTTCTGATACTTAGTAGGAGCACAGGAAATCCTAGCTGTCCTTGTTGTTCCTGTTGTTTTAATAAATCAACGTGGCGGCACAGAGGCTGGGGGGTCTCTGGACGGGTGCTCCGCAGGGCTTTTGACATGGGATGGAAGGGAGTGCCAGAGAGGCAGCCTGATGGGGTGCAGGGAGCCTGTCTGTGGAACCAGAAGGCTGATGTCCGGGCCTCAGTTCTTTCATTCAGTCATTTAACAATTTGTTTGACAAATATTTATCGAGTGCCTACTGCATCAATTTACTGTGCTATGGGAGTGTGTAAAATCATTAGAAGAAAAAATACAGCGCAGGAAGGGAAATGGATATAAATGTACCCTCTCAGGGAGCACTTGCATTTAAGGGGTAGGAAAAGGAGAAGGAAGAAGCCTGTGAAGGAGGCTTAAAAGGTCAGGCAAGAGAGCAGGAGGTGAACACTCCCCTTTGCTCACTACTTATCTGAGTGTCTTGGGCAAGTGACTTTAACATCTGTTTAAGATGAGGGTAATACGCCACTCTTGCACCAACAGGGCTGTTGAGAGACTCAAATAAGATACTGTATGTGAAAGGCCTTTATAAGTTGTACAGTTCTATCCAAATATATGTAGGTAGTTCCTTCCAAATTGAACATTCTATTATTCTAAGTATCTCTTCTGACAAGTATTATCTTATTTAATCTGACTTCCATGGGACCTTTCCAGCCCAGGAAGAGAGCAGTCCTTTTCAACTTTGTTTTTGGGACACTCCTGTTCTCTTTTCCATAAAAGTATAAAAATGCCAGCCCCAAGGCCCTGGCACATGGCCCCATGCCATCCGGAGGCGCCTAGCAAGAACGGACTTTTTACGTCTGCCAAGCCTCAGGTGGGTGCAGTGAATCAGTCCCTTCCTGCTCCTTCTCTGTCTGCATGCAGTTCAGACTCCTCTTGCCACTCCTTTGTATGTGAATGATTGGTAACAAAATAACCAGGAAATGATTGACAGCCACAGGGCTGTTGGATCAATAGAGCTGCTTGAAATTGTGTCTGCTGAGGAGTGAGGGAATGGAAAGAATCAGCTGGTAGGATAGAGGAATTAATTCAGAGAAATAAAGAACAAACTTGGAGAATTATCTTTGTCTCCTCCCCTTCTGGACCATGGCATTATTAGAAGGGAGCTGGACATTAGCTAGAAAATATGGACGTGAGGGATAAACAATAGGAGTGAAAAATGGTAAATGAACTGTGTTTTCAAGGAAGTGGTTACTCCTCGAGCTTCGACTTGAAGGATGAGTAGGATTTGGATGGGGAAGACAGAAAGCATTGTGTTTCCCAGTTCAACTGGTGTTAGGGAGGTGGGAACATCCATGGCATATTTAGGGCAGTAGGAGGTCCAGTTTATGTGACTCAGAGATGGATGCAGGTGGAAGGTCAAAGGGAGAAAAAATTCAAAAGAGTGCGGGGACTAGGTTGACTGATTGCTTCATTTATCAAACATGGGCTCCTAGATCATTAAGGGCTTTGAGTCCCATGCCTTGTTTTGGTCTTTTCTGCAGTTTGCTTTTGAGAGACACTAAAAATTTCTGAATGGGGCAGTGGCATGATCAGGAAGATAAATCTGGCAGCCTTATTGATTAGAATAGGGGAGGTACTGCTGGCCAGGGCCGGATTGGGATACCATTTTAACAGGAAAGGAGGGTCTGAACTTGATATAACACAGTGGAAATGGAGAGGAGGGGGTGGATATGAGGGACCTTGTGGAGGTAGAGTTTTAGGACTTGGCCTCTTGGATGTAGAAATGTCAAGGAAAAGGCAGGAATTAAAGATGACTCCAAAATTTAGAGCCTGGTGACTGGGAGGATGTAGATACCCTAAATGACAGTAAGGAGTTAGGAAGAGGACAAGCAGCTGTGGGGAGGCAGGAGGAGAGGGAGTATTTGGGGACTTACTTTGGGACATGTTGCATTTCAGGTGTCAGTGAAATAGCTAAGGGAAGTGTCGATTCTGTAGGCGGATAACAGAGTCTGGAGCTTTGGAAGGATGCCAGAGCCGGAAAAGTAGATTTGAGAGATATCCGTAAGAAGTTGTGGCTGGAGTTATCAGAATAGATGCGATAATAAATGAAAAGCATATATAGGCTTGAGGGCTGAGAGCCAAGGACAGATACGTAGACTCAAGTAAAAGGCTGGAGGAGAACCAGAAGAGAGCAGTGCTCAGAGAAAAACAGGTCATCAATAGGCCTAAAGCTGCAGAGAGCTTAGGGGAAATGGGGACCGAACAGACCTCCTTGGTTCTGGAAATTGGGAGATCATTGGTAACCTTTGAAATTATGTATGGGAGTAGTTGGAATCCAAATTGCAAGGGGAATGGGGAATGAGTGGATGGGGAGGAAGTGGTGGGAGTGCATATAGATGACTCTGGAAAGGTTTGGCTGTGAAGGGAAGGTTAAAAATAGTAAGGTAGCTCGAGATGGGTAGCAGAGTTGGGGGAAGGCTTTTTTTAGGTGGGAAAGATATATGAATACCTGGGGGTGGGGAGGAGGAAGAAGGCAGACACGAAGAGAAGAATGAATATTTAGAAAAGATAGGAGGAATTGATGGAGGGAAGTCCTGGATGAGCCTGGAGGGGTGAGTTTCAATGTCAGCTGCAGGGTGAGCTTTGGGCTAGAGGAGGAGACTGGGAAAAGGCAGACCTGAGTAAAATAGCTGGGGGCAAGGACCTCAGCTGAGGGCACAATGTGCCTGACCAACAGTCCCGTTAGAGAGAGCATCGATCAGCTGGCTTGGAGATTCAGGGGCTGGTGGTGCCATGCTTGAGGAGAGTGGTGTAAGCTGAGGGCAGCTATGAAATCAGTGAGCTGGGTTGGTGTGTGGCCCTAGATGGTCCTTGGAGAGGAAGGGTGGAAAGAAGTCTGGGAGATCTCAGATTAGCAATCCTTTCAGAAATGGTGGTGGTTTCCTTTTGCAGTCTGAGGTGGGATCTTCTCCAGGCCGTATAGTGGGGTCTGCAGAATCACCTCTAACAGAGTGTGAGTCCAGAAGGCAAGTTAGTGGGTTGGAGGATGAGTGGGGAGAGGAGAGAGGAAGGGGGACTCAGTCAAGAAGGTGTTGGGGGCAATCTCCTGGGGAGGGGTGAGTGCCTGGCTCTCAGGTACTGTATCACCCAGGGGTGGGACCTGCTCTTGAAGCTCTAGAGTTTCCTCAATGCCTCTGGAAGTCCTAGAAAAAAGAGGAAGTATAGTGATCGAGGAAGGGCCTTTTCCCCATGCTTCTTCATGAAGAGAAACCCCCACACAAGACGGGAAGGTAACCAGTTGAGCACTCCCATTCCATTAGCCTGAAGACACTCCCTCTGACTGGACTCTCAATTCTCCTTTTAGGGGGAAATTCAAGGACTGACATTAAGGGAAAAGCTCATTTCAATAAGGGTTTCTCAAGGACCTGACACAGCCCTCCAGAGGGGTGGGGAGTGGGAATCTGGGGGCTGCTATTCCAAAAGGTAGGCTATGGGGTACTTGGCTTACATCTCTTAGAGTCGAAGGAGGTGGGAGTTTCCTTAGGTGTAGCTCAGCCCCAGAATCTTAGTCTTAGAACAGGAACTTACTAGCTCTGTGACCTTGTGCAAGTTACAACCTCTCTGACCTTCAATTTCCTCATCTATGAAATGGGTAAAAAAAAATTCTTACCTCTCAGGGTTGCTGATTGGTTGTAGATATGCTGTATATTGCTATAGTTATATTCATACTATAAATAGAATTAGAAAGGGGATTTTATTACTAGTTAGATGAATCTATCTTCCAAGTCATGAAAATTATGATGCTCCAATAGCTTGCTTCCCCCAAACCCTCCCTCTATCCTCCCTTCCCTTCCTTCCTTTTCTCTGTAATAGCACGGAGATAAGCAGAGATATGATTTTAAGCTTGTAGTTATAGTTATTAGCAGGCAGGGACTGGGAATGTGGCTAAAATCCCTGCCTTTTACACTCTCACCCTGCAGCCCAGGGACAATGGGTATCTACGGTTGGTGGGGGTAGGGAAACAGTATTGAGTTGGCAGCTGTAGGCCTAGAAGGAGACGCTGGAGACTGGCAGATGGTTAATTGAATATGACAAAGGGGGCTTGGAGGTGGGGTGTGGAGCTTCTGGGGGATTCTTGTCTCTGACTTCTTACTGTCCTTGAAAGGAGGCTGTGGAGAGAGGGAGGTGTAGCTTCAGAGCAGTTGGGGGAAAAGATTGGCAGGACTCCATGTTGGTATGTGGCCATGGAAGGACAAAACACCATTGGGCTGTGATGTAGGTGTGAGATACTAAGTTTCTTCTCTGTACCCCAGTGCATTGGCACATAACAGGCTCAGATACTTGGATGTAAAGAGAATGCTTCATGATCCCTAACGTTGAGTTTTGACAGCTATATTGTTATCGCTTTTCATGAGAACTAGACAAGGAACGGATCAATTTCAGTGAGTGAATCTCTTCATTTATTTATGCACTCATTCATTCAAGTGTCAAACACAAGCTGTATACCTACTAAGTACCAGGCTCTGGGGGTACAAAAACAAGTTAGAAATAATCCTTTCCACATACAGGGTAACGTTCTAGTGGGACTGCCTGACGCATAAGGAAATGATTGTAATGTAGTATAGTGAGTGCCATAGGGGTTTGCTTGCTGTGTACATTGAGGAAGGGTCGATAGCCTCACCTGGGTGGGTGTGGGGAGAATTTACTCAAGAGGAGATTGCTTAGGCTGAGATGGATGAGGCGGTGGTGAAAATGAAGACAGACCACTGTTCAAGAAGTGTGGTAATGAAAATAAGGAGAAAAAAGGGTAATTGAAAGAATTTTCTGAGAATACTAGTAGTGTCCTGTTTCTTTACCATAGTTGTGTTCTATGTGTGAAGAAGGGTCAGTGAGCTGTAGAGTTATACGTGCAATTTCATTCACATATATTGTGTTTCCATAATAATTTTAAAAACGTTATCAGGTCCAGTGAATTTTTTTTGTCTTTTGTTTTTCAGAGAGAGAAAAATGTTTGAATGTGTGAAAAAAATCATTGGAGGAGACAGTGGTAGAGAAGGAAGGTGTTAGAATATGTTATGTGTGTGGGCAGGGTAGCAGGGTGAGCTCTAGCTCCTCAAAAGTCAGAAAAGGATGGATTCCCAGGCCAAGAGGTTATTTCTGGGATGGAGGGACATTTTTTTTTTTCTCTGTGGCTACTGGAAAAGATCAGATAGTGTTCAGGTCAGCTGCTAGAGCTCTTAGTAAGCTGACTTCAGACTTCTCTGTGAATGGGAGCCAAGGTCATATGATAGACTGAGAGATGCTGTGAATCTGCAAAGAGAGGAGACAGACTGGATCCATTTTCTGGACAATGAGTGAGAAATGCATGAAAGATTGATGTGTCCAGTTGAGTTCAGATTGGGCCAGGTATGCAGGCTTCTGCATCTTGCTCAGCCTTGAAGGTTCTGGAGTGGAGGTGAAAATGCTAGACTCTTGAGTTCTTGGGTGGGGACTTGGCCAAGACGTTGAGGGTGGAGATAAGGTGTGCACCAGATTTGTTTGGATACCAGCCTCCCTAAAACTTTACCGAACATAGATGGCTCCGAGTCCTTTTAGAGGCCCTACCTTGGAAGATGGTCATGTCTGGTTTCTGCATGGGGGGCTCTACACACCTTTGGTGTGGATTTGTCTATATTCTTCTCAAAATCCAAGTTAGTGCCTTGAAGATAATATTTGCTTGATTAGTATTTGTTGGCTAGATTTTTAAAAAGAGCTAGTTATCGGTGTGTTGGCCATTTGGGAGTTTTATAATGAAACATTATGCTAAGGAAATGAATCGTTTTTGTAGACAGGCAATTCCACCTTAAACAAAAAACCTTTGAAATCAATATTGACTGTGAAATATAGTGCACAACTCTTGTTGATTCTGGATTAATTAGAGGGGACCCTTTTTAACATTGGCTTGCAAATATTCGTATATTTTATAGGCACTGGAAAACTAAAGATGTACTCTTTTCAGGAAAATCCATACAGAAAAGTTCAGATGTACAAATGGACCAATGAATCAGTACTGAGTGAATGTCTGCCATGTGCCTAGCGTTATGCCAGATACTAAGGGGTCTTCTAAAGATTAGTAACAAATGTTTTTTTGTCTCTGAAGAGTTTAAGGCCTTGTTGTGTTGGGAGGGGGGAATGTATGTAGGAAAAATGGCTAGTTGGAGATTAGAAAGGGAGTTTAACTCATGCATTGATTTCTTTAATACGTATTTGTTGCCTATAAGCTTAAAGATAATTTAAATAAATTGTAAACAAGGTTTCATTTATTTTTTTTTTATTTTTACCTTCACCCAAGGACATTTTCATTTGCTTTTTAAAGAGAGAGGGGAAGGGAGGGAGGAAGGGAGAGAGAGAAACATCCATGCAAGAGAAGCATCGACTGGTTGCCTTCGAGGCACCCAGACTGGGGACCCATGGTGGGACCAGGGATCGTATGTGACTGGACTGGGGGTTGCATGCTTCCGTGACCGGACCGGGATGAACCTGCAACCTAGGCATGTACCCTGACCACAAATTGAACCTGCAACCTTTTGGTTACAGGAAGACACTCTAGCTACTGAGCTACACTGGCTGGGGCTAAATAAGGTTTCGTTTAGAGAGAATCGATTTTCAGTATGCCTTCATAGAACATTAATTTTTTTATCCTGAAGGCTTTTTCATTATAAAATTAATGCTGGCTCACTGTAGAGCATTTGAAAACTATGATCAAACGTAAAGGATAGAAAAGCCACTGTGATCCCATCACCTGGAGAGAACCCCTGTTTGTTTGAGATATTTCCTCCTGGTCTTACTCTCTACGTGTGCACTCTCCCTTGATCCATGTTGTGTTTCACTGAGTTAAGTTGAAAGACAAATTGGGGTACAGGGTGTTGACTTTTTCCTGGAATAAATTTAAATGTATAATACACCATTATACACTTTTTTATTAAGCAAAGTAAGACATTCATAAGCCAAGTAACCTTTACAGGGAGATAACATAGGGAGACAGAGGAGAGGTAAAGGCATTGACATGCTGTCACACACAATATTTACACGAAACACAAGTGCAGGGTCAATGATCAAAAGTGAATGCACTTTCTCCCTCCTTCCTGATATTAAGATAAATTCAACAGATATGTGTGCCGGTTGCATGTACATGTTTGTACAAATGTGTGGCTTTCTTTCTTATTTACCAAGAAGGAGTTATGCTACACCTGTTTGCCTTCGACTTGCTCTTACCACTTTATAAACATGGACATTTCCCCATGTCAGTACATACAGCCCTCCCTCATTTGATTTGAGTTGTGTCACATTCCATTGTGTGAATGTGCCATATTTTATTTAACTATTCTCCTAATGATGGATATTTATAACTCAGCTTTTCTGTGGCCTGGTGTTTGTTCTGGGACGTTATTTGGTCCAAAGGGTAGCAAGAAGGGTCATCCATTATTTGATCCTTTTCAAAGGTGATGTAGGACACTGTAGGCTCAGGATGTTTCCTCTGCTTTTATCCTCAGGAGAGAGGGGGAACAGCCAGTCTCTGTTCTCTGGAGGATAACTTTTTTGTGTGATGTTTAAGAACACTTTTGTAAGTGACATTTAAATAGATGGTAGAGGCCATTCTTGGCTTCTTTTGCTCTGTGTCTTTAAGTGACGTAAGGAGCCAGATTTGTAGTCACAATAGAAAAAAAAAAGCCACATGTGATCTGTGGCCTTGAGTGAAAGTTAATTCCAATACCACAGGTATGGCAGTGCTTTAGGTTGTGTGTGCAAAAGCCATAGCCTGTGCTTGGCTAGAAGAATCCAAGGATGTGATTCAGGAGACCTTGGTTTCCTATTCTACCCACCACTAATTAGCTCTGTGACTTGGCCAAGCCAGTTAACATTTCTGCTTTTACAGATGAGACTTCTCTTTCTTCATTTGAAGAAAGAGAGAAACAAAATTGCCCTGCCATACCTCATAGGAATAGTATGAGATAAAGTGAGATAATAGAAGGAAAAAGCTTTGGACAAACAAAATTGCTGACGAAATGAGAAGAGTTTTTGTTGGCTGCCTTTCTCTGGGGTCTCCCTTGGTTTTAAGTGTGGTTGAAAGCTGAGCTAGGGGACTCAGATGGGAGTGACAGCCTCGACTGTGTTTGAGGCCTGTACATTTTTTCATGTCTGGTAGGAAATTGTCAGCACTAGAGATAGAGTGGAACGTTTCATGATAAGTTCCATTTGGTTTTGGAAAAGAGATGTGTGTGTGAGAGTGGAAGAGTGGTTCTTACTAACTGCACAGAACAGCTGAGGATTTCTCTCTGATGGGTGACAGTGTAGCTCAGTTGCCCACTTATTTCTTACTACCCAGATGTGCAAAGAAAATGTTGCTTTTGAAATTTACTAACGTGGACCTAATTTTTCTCACAAATCCTCACCCCAACTTGGCTAGTTTTATAGTATTGTATATCAGGTTTTTTGGGTTTGTTTTTTTCAGGATCAGTCTTGTGGGATGATTGTTTCTTTCAGATAAATTTCTCAGTCACTCAGATTTTCTCCTGTTCTCCCACTTCTTTTCAGAATGGGATCTGTGTAGAGATGAACATGTAAACTGTGGTGGTAGTGATGGGGTGAGGGGCCAAGGGTGCTTAGAGACATGATATGTATGATGGCTGGTTTCACCTGGTCTTTGCTTCATGGGGGCTGGTTTGGTCTAATTCTTTTTCTTAAATTATATTTTATTGTTATGCTATTATATTATGCTATTATACTTGTCCCAAAATTTCCCTTTGACCCCCTTTACTCAGCCCCCTGACTCCCTCAGGCAATCCATGCCATTGTCCATATCCATGGGTCATTCATGGCTACCCTGTTCCCTATGCTGTGCTTTACATTTGTATTCATGACTGTTCTGTAACTACCAATTTGTATTTCTTTTTTTAAATATATTTTATTGATTATGCTATTACAGTTGTCCCATTTCTCCCCCATCATTCCCCTCCACCCTGCACACCCTCTCCCACCCACATTCCCCCACTTTAGTTCATGTCCATGTGTCATATAAGTTCTTTAGCTTCTACATTTCCCACACTATTCTTGCCCTCCCCCTGTCTATTTTCTACCCACCATCTATGCTACTTATTCTCTGTACCTTTTCCCCCTCTCTCCTCCTCCCACTCCTCTGTTGCTAACCCTCCATATGATCTCCATTTCTGTGGTTCTGTTCCTGTTCTAGTTGTTTGCTTTTGTTTTAGGTGTGGTTCTTAATAGCTGTGAGTTTGCTGTCTTTTCACTGTCATATTTTTTATCTTCTCTTTCTTAGATAAGTCGCTTTAACATTTCATATAATCAGGGCTTGGTGATGATGAACTCCTTGAACTTGACCTTATCTGAGAAGCACTTCATCTGCCCTTCCATTCTAAATGACAGCTTTGCTGGATAGAGCAATTTTGGATGTAGGTCCTTGCCTTTCAAGATTTCAAATACTTCTTTCCAGCTCCTTCTTGCCTGGAAGATCTCTTTTGAGAAATCAGCTGACAGTCTGATGGGAACTCCTTTGTAGGTGACTGTCCCCTTATCCCTTGCTGCTTCTAGAATTCTCTCCTTCATTTGAATCTTGGCTAATGTAATGATGATGTGCCTTGGCGTGTTCCTCCTTGTGTCCAACTTCTTTGGGACTCTCTGAGCTTCCTGGACTTCCTGGTGGTCTATTTCCTTTGCCAGATTGGGGAAGTTCTCCTTTATTATTTGTTCAAATAAGTTTTCCACTTGCTCTTCTTCTTCCCTTTCTGGTACCCCTATAATTCGGATGTTGGGATGTTTAACGATGTCCCGGAGGTTCCTAAGCCTCTCCTCATTTTTTTAACTTCCTGTTTCTTCATTCTTTTCTCTTCCTTTGTTTCTTTCTTCCTTCTGGTCCATTCCATTGATTTGAGTTCCAGTTTTCCTCCCACCTCCATTGGTTCCCCATGCATCTTCCTTCATTTCACATATTGTAGCCTGCATTTTTTCATCTAATTTCTGAGCAAAATCAACTAATTCTGTGAGCATCCTGATCACCAGGGCTCTGAAATGTGCATCTGGTAGGTTAGCTATCTCTTTGATGCTTAGAGGAATTGGCTCTGGGAATTTCATTTGTTGTCCGGTTTGAGCCATTTTTGGTGGCTTTTTCGTTTGCTTATTTTTGGTCTGGTCGCAGCTGTTACGTAGTGAGGGGTGGAGCCTTAGGTGTTCCTCAGCGTGGGGCAGCCCAGTCTGGGTAGTGACGCTGTTTGTGGGGACGGGGTCTGGGAGGGAACAATGGCACCTGCTCCACTCTCTCCCGGATTCCAGTCCCCTCCACCACCTCCCCCTTGCCTGGATTATCGGTGTGCACGAATGTGGGACCACCTGGTCAGCCAGCCGCCCTGTGCAGCCTCACTGGGTCTGCACAGTTGCCACCCCATGCTCGGGGTCCGCTAGCCACCGCCTGCATGGCTGGGGTCTGCCAGTTGCCACCTGCATGCCTGGGAACCACCAGCCACAGCTGCCTGTGTTCCTGAGTCCGCACCTCTCTTACTGGTCTGGATGAATGGTTGTTGGACTTCCGTACAGTTCAATTTTCTATCAGTTCTGGTTGTTTTGTTGTTTCTAAATATTTGTTGTCCTTAATTTTGGTTGTGAGAGGAGGCACAGTGTGTCCACCTATGCCTCCATCTTGGCCGGAAGTCCCAATTTGTATTTCTTAATCCCTTCACCTTTTCACCCATCTCTCCACCCCCTCCCATACAAAGAATGATCAAAACATTCTCTGTATCTATGATTCTGTTCTGTTCTGCTTGTTTGTTTATTTTGTTTTTTAGGTTCAATTGTTGATAGATATGTATTGATCTATCATAAATAGATAAATACATAAATATGTATTGCCATTTCATTGTTCATATTTTTAATTTTCTTCTTCTTAAAGCAGACCCTTTAACATGGTTTGGTGATGACGAACACCTTTAGCTTTTTCTTGTCTGGGAAGCTCTTTACCTGTCCTTCGATTCTAAATGATAGCTTTGCTGGATAGAGAAATCTAGGTTGTAGGTTCTTGCTCTTCATCCCTTAGAATATTTCTTAGGTTGTAGATTCTTGCTCTTCATTGCTTTGAATATTTCTTACCAATCCCTGCTAGCCTGCAAAGTTTCTTTTGAGAAATCAGCTGATATTCTTATGGGACTCCCTTGTAGGTAACTAACTGCTTTTCTTTGGTTTGCAGGCCAGCACTCAAGTCACTGAGCCATACCAGCCAGGGCTCTAACTGTTTTTCTCTTGCAGCTTCTAAGATTCTCTTTTTGTCTCTAACTTTTGGCATTTTAATTATGATGTGTCTTGGAGTGGGTCTCTTTCGGTCCATCTTGTTTGGGACTCTGTACTTCCTGGACTTGCATGTCTATTTCCTTCACCAAGTTTGGGAAATTTCCTTTCATTATTTTTCAAATAGATTTCCAATTTCTTGCTCTTTCTCTTCTCTTGGCACCCCTATGATGTGGTTGTTGGTACACTTGAATTTGTCCTAGAGGATCCTTACAGTGCCTCATTTTTTTTGGATTCTTTTTTTCTTGTTGTTCTGGTTGGTCATTTTTTTTTTTTTTTTTTTTGCTTCCTTATGTTCCAAATTGCTGGTTTGATTCTCAGCTTCATTCATTCTACCATTGATTCCCTGTAAATTGTTCTTTTTTTTTTTCAGTTAGTGTATCCTTTGTTTCTGTCTCTGTCTTTTTTATGCTGTGGAGGTCTTCACTAAGTTCCTTGAGCATCCTTATAACCAGTGTTTTGAACTCTGCATCTGATAGATTGCTTTTCTCCATTTTGTTTAGTTCTTTTTCTGGAGTTTTGTTCTGTTCTTTCATTTGGGCCATGTTTCTTTGTCTCCTCATTTTGGCAGCCTCCCTGTGTTTGTTGTTATGTATTAGGTAGAGCTACTACCTCTCCCAGGCTTGATATAGTGGCTTAATGTATTGAGTTTGCCAAAGAGTCCATTTCATTTTTCCATATGATGGCTCTATTAGTGCTTAGTTTTCTTTAACTTCAGTTGAAACAATTTTGTTAGATTTGTTTGTGACAGCTGTTATATTAGCATGTATTTAAAAAAACTTATCGAAATTGGTGAATGTTTGTACAACCATCTTAATATTGAAGATGGAAGAAGATATGCAACACTTTTACTATATTATGCTTTATTATTTCAAGAAAGGAAAAACCACAACTGAAATGCAAGAAAAGATTTGTGCAATTGAATGGAGAAGGTGCTGTGACTGATTGAATGTGTCAAAAGCAGTTTGTGAAGTTTCTTGTACTATTGACATTTTGGCCAAATAATTCTTTGCTGTAGGGCTGTCTTATGCATTGGAAGATGTTAAGCAGCTCCCCTGGCCTCTACCCACT
Organism: Glossophaga mutica; assembly: GCA_039655065.1. Lineage (NCBI taxonomy): Eukaryota > Metazoa > Chordata > Mammalia > Chiroptera > Phyllostomidae > Glossophaga > Glossophaga mutica. Next base: position 119,968,168 of record CM077304.1, on the reverse strand, counting down.
GGAAGCCAATAGTGGGAGATAGCCAACGCACTCAAAATATCCAAATCAGTAAAGTTATTCATGAAAGTGAAAAGTGAAAATTCTTTTATTTTATGGAAAATACTAAACAGACTTTTTGGCCAGCTCAATAGTAGGTATCCTGTAGGGTCTAGTGGCACAACACCCGTATTACTCAAGCTGGGTGCTCAAGGTGTGCCCACTGTGTGGGGTGAGTACACCCGCCTCTTGTAGTTGAGACTTTATTGCTGATGGTATGTCCAAGGTCAGCCACCATCTGTGTTGTGTCCAGGGTCACACAGCATTAGCTACAAAGAGATCTGCAGATGGTTTCTACTAGTACTGGGCTTGGAGGTGCCCAGGAGAGGCCAAGCTGTGGACCAAGGCCAGCTGCTGCTAGTGCTGGGTCTGGGGCAACTTAGCCAAAGGTACAGGCAGGATGCTCACTGAAGCAGATGCTATTCATTTGAGAGAATTTAGGAAAATCTGAAGCATGAGCCAAGACAAGCCGTTTTTAAGGAAAAGCTACTGGGAACAGCCTGGGTGGGCCCAAAAGTTGAGTGGGGTATTGCTTCAGTGAATCACCAGGTTAGGGTAAACAATGTCAGCCAGATTGATGGAGTCTCAGATATGGTGCCCACCTGTTGGCTCTGTGGATCTGTAGGGGGAGTGCTCAGAAAAGGAACAATGGCCTCTGTTAGCACTTTTGTCCAGGAGAAAGCTGCCCGCCCCCCAGCTCTTGCCCTGATGCCAGACAATTCACTTCCTCCCTGTATATCTCTGATTCCTTTCAATCTGCTGCTCCAACACTGGAGCTCAGAAGGAGTGAGTCCGAGCTCCAGCCCAATAGTAGGTGTCCTGTAGGGTTACCAAGCTTAAAAGTCTGTGTACAGGCCCTTTAAGAGGAACTACCTGGGATTCCAGCAGTTCCTGTCTTCCACAGCCTCAATCCCTATTGGTTTTTATAATAGGAAGTTAATGGAGACCTATCTTTCTGGCACTGGAACCCTGGGCTGGGGGTGCCTGGCATGGGGCTCAGACTCCTGAAGTATCCCTCCCAATTTTTATTTGACATATGTGGGTGTGGGACTAGCCTATTTCACATTTCCTCCCCTCCTGCCAGCCTTGATGTTGTTTCTTCTTCAGTTCCATAATGGTGGGACTTCTATTCAGCTCAGTTTATGATGGTTGTTCTATAGCTTAGTTGTAATTTTGATGTGGTTGTGCAAGTAGGTGAGCTGTATTTACTACACCACCATCTTGACCAGAAGTCGCTGGTTTGATCCTTGTAATGGTGATCTATAGAGGTGTCGCTAGACCTGTCTTGCTTTTGGGGAGTATTGTGCTGATACTTAGCACTAATGTTCATGTCCTGACTATTTGCCTATGGGGTCAAAGGTCCTGCAAATTGTAGCCTCTTACTCCTGACCCTTGGCCTTTGACTGGTCACTGACTCTCTGAGCATCTCTGAGTACTGTCATCTGCTCGCTCAGTAACAATTGTGAGGAGGTGGAAACTATGCATCTGGCCCACCCAATTAGATAGCAGCGTTGGCCAGTGCTGCTGTGTTTTCATTTCCACATCTCTACACTGTGTGGAACATGGGACATGATTGCATGGTAGGCATTCTCCTAGAGAGTACAGCCTCCTCAGGAGTGGTTTGAGGGTTTTAGGTTCCTTCACACTTATTGGCATATTATATTCCGAAGCTGCCTTCTCCCATTTCCTAACCCATGGTTGGTCCATGAGGTGGATGTATAGGAGGAGCCTGAGACCCTGATACCTTATTTTCTACACTGAAAATTTTCCATGTTCCCCTGATGCTTAAAGGACAGGGCTTTCTCTCCTTCTGTCATGGTAAGGTTTTCCCTTTTGTTGCGTATGGAGTATTCTTTGCCTCTGGTGTAAAGTGATTTTAAAGTGATCTCAGTGGTCAAGTTCACCCAGTCTGGATCTTGATATATTAATGGGAGCTTGAGAATTCAAGCTGCGTACTAAAAAAATCCTATCCTGAATGTCAACAGCTAAACATGGACACTCTCTCTTTGCCTGCTATATAACTATCCCAAACGTCTCCGAGGCAAACGGATGAAAGATTAAATATATGTAAGGACATGCAAAAGAGAAAAGTGCAGTGTGTTTTTAAAAGTATTACCCTACTTAAAACAATAATTTCAGGGGAAAAAGTTTAGAAATGGGGCTTCCAAGATTGCCTTCATTGGAATTCCATCTGTATACCTGTATGTTTACGTGCGTGTGAACATGCAGAAGTGTGGCATTGTTGGTTCTTCCAGTGAGCATTTAGCAAGCACTTCTTACATCCCATGCACCCTGGTAGAGAGGGGACTACGGTGGTCTCTGTCTTCAAGGAGCTCCCAGTTTTAGAAGGGTCATAACATCTGAGTTAGGGACCTTTTAATTTTTTTTATTGTTGACACTATTACAGATGTCCCCCATTCCCCTCTCCCCTTTGCCTACTTCCACCCAGTCCCCACCCTCCCTCTCCTCCAGCCTTCGCCACACTATTGTCTGTGTCCACCGGCTATGTATACAGTATATGTTTTTGACTAATCTCTTCACTTTCTTTTATCCAGTCCCCCCGCACCACCAATCCTCTTCCCCTCTGACATCTGTCAGTCTGTTCCACGTATCGATGCCTCTGGTTCTGTTTTGTTTGTCAGTTTATTTTGTTCATTAGATTCCACATATAAGAGAGATCATATGGTACTTGTCTTCCCCCTTACCTTGCTAAGTAAGATCTGTTTTCTGAGTGTCTTTAGCCTCCTAAAATGACCAGGTCCAGTGAGTTTTGCTGTTTTCAAATAAAACTAATTCCTTTAACATCAGTGTGGGTTTTTGTGAATATTTCTATGTATTCTGTAGAAAGGACATGGTAAATAAGATCAATTTAAAGCAATAATAAATAAATAAATAGAAAAAGTAAGTCCAGCTTAGGAAGTACAGTTGCTCTGTTTCTTCTGGGGTGGAGTTGTCTGTTTGCCATTGTTTTTAACCAAAATTCTTCATTTCTTTTTACTTAGGAAAATTTTTTGTATATTACACACTTTCTTACTCCATGGCTCTGGGACTCAAATGACCCTAGTAGTTATGAGCAGTGTTTCTAGTTTGACCAGGGAAAATGGGAACACTATTGCCTGTGAAGGTGGTGGGAACTGGGAGTTGGGCAAGCCAGACAGGTCAGCAAAGTACAGCAAAAATAAAGAAGCAGGTACATGATGGTGCTAGCTGGTGGGTTGGAGTTGGAAGAGCAGTGGGCTGGGTGTCAGGAAAATAGTGTCGTTATTGATAAGTTTGGTTGGATCCCTTTATCTCTCTGAGACCAATGAGAGATTTGAGCTAGGTGGTCTCATCTTCCACCTGCAACCTTCTGAACTAACTGGACAACAGTACAGCCAGTAGGGATAGAAAGCAGGTGGTAAGTGGGCTGTGAAGACTTTCCATCATTCTGAGGCCTTTGTCTCTGTAGCTTGAGACTGCTTGGTCAGACCCCCTGTTGCCAGAGTTCGTAGGTGACCCTGCATTCTTGCTTGGTGAAGACAGGCTCTAATAACTGTTTAGAATCATCCTCATGGTCAGCAGTGGCTTCAAACTGATTTGGCCCTTAGGATATTTTGAAAGAAGGGCCAAGTTTCTGGGATTTCTGGGCCTGTGTTGAAAAGGCTACACTTCCTTGCCTGTTCCTTTGGATTCCAAGTCTGTAATTAGTTATGCGCCTAAACACCCTAGACAATGCCTTCATCAGGGCTCTTCAGAACTGCTCTGCAAGCTCTCCCAAGGCACAGGGAAGACTAACTTATTGATCTTCCTGCCAGCTCATGTCCTTGATGTTTCTTCTTTTGAGTCAGAGAAGATGGTGAAAGGAATCCAAAACCTTCATTTCCCAGGGCATGTACAAACCCAGCCTGGCTGCATCATCTCCAAAGGAGACACTGGGCAGTTAAGCTGCTATCTGGCTTTCTTATACATTTCCTGCTATCCAGAAATCCAGCTCCTTTCCCTTATATCTTTTAGATGTTCAGAGAACTCACATTTTGATAGAGGAAACATTAGATTTTTTTAAGTACATTACAACATTCCAGGTACATGATATAACTACACTAGTGGAATGCAGAGACATAAAGGAGGGAGTGGTAAAGCCTGTTTTGGCAAATGCGGTGGTAGTCATAGAGTAGGAGATGCTTGAATGACTTTTGGAAGATGTGTTCATTATCCAGAGTGATAGGTAGGGAGGGGCATTCCTATCAGAGGGAGAAGGGCAGGTGAGGGCAGAGAGTTATGGGAGATCATGGTGAATTAGAGCTTGTAAGGTGACACAGACTGGAAGTGAATGTGTGATTTAGGATTTTCATATTCCAGGCCTTGGATTTTATCCTGTAAGTAATAGGGGGTCATAAAGAATTGAAGTGATGAAATGAAAATTACAATTTCGTAAGGACAGTGTAGTGTTAGAAGGGGCAAAATTGAGATATGAATTCTAGTTAGGAAACTACCAAAAGATAGTTGGTGTAAGAAATATGATGGCAGTGGAATCTACAGGATTTCACATCTAGTTGTGAGGGTTGAAGGAGAGGTGAAGTCTCAGGTAATCTCCAGGGTTTTGGTTTGGGTTGTGGGTAAAGGGTGCTTTTTATCTCGACTGGCACCATAAGAATCACATCGGAATCAGGAACATTTCACAAACTACTTTGGCTTTCCACTATGAAGGGTTTTAGCACTGCTCTATTCTTCCACCTATTTAAACTATTTTGTTTGTTTTTTTTTTCCTTGCCCATCTCTATTTTTATTTTTTTAAAATATATTTTATTGATTATGCTATTACAGTTGTCCCATTTCTCCCCCATCATTCCCCTCCACCCTACACACCCTCTCCCACCCATATTCCCCCCTTTAGTTCATGTCCATGTGTCATAAGTTCTTTAGCTTCTACATTTCCCATACTATTCTTGCCCTCCCCCTATTTTCTACTCACCGTCTATGCTATTTATTCTCTGTACCTTTTCCCCCTCTCTCCTCCTCCCATGCCCCTGTTGCTAACCCTCCATATGATCTCCATTTCTGTGGTTCTGCTCCTGTTCTAGCTGTTTGCTTAGTTTGCTTTTGTTTTAGGTATGGTTCTTAATAGCTGTGAGTTTGCTGTCTTTTCACTGTCGTATTTGTATCTTCTTTTTCTTAGATAAGTCCCTTTAACATTTCATATAATAAGGGCTTGGTGATGATGAACTCCTTGAACTTGACCTTATCTGAGAAGCACTTTATCTTCCCTTCCATTCTAAATGACAGCTTTGCTGGATAGAGCAATTTTGGATGTAGGTCCCTGCTTTTCAAGATTTCAAATATTTCTTTCCAGCCCCTTCTTGCCTGTAAGGTCTCTTTTGAGAAATCAGCTGACAGTCTGATGGGAACTCCCTTGTAGGTGACTGTCCCCTTATCCCTTGCTGCTTCTAGAATTCTCTCCTTCATTTGAATCTTGGCTAATGGAATTATGATGTGCCTTGGTGTGTTCCTCCTTGTGTCCAACTTCTTTGGGACTCTCTGAGCTTCCTGGACTTCCTGGTAGTCTATTTCCTTTGCCAGATTGGGGAAGTTCTCCTTTATTATTTGTTCAAATAAGTTTTCCACTTGCTCTTCTTCTTCCCTTTCTGGTACCCCTATAATTCGGATGTTGGGATGTTTAACGATGTCCCGGAGGTTCCTAAGCCTCTCCTCATTTTTTTTGAATTTTTGTTTCTTCCTTGTTTTCTGTTTGGTTGTTTGTTTCTTCCTTCTGGTCCACTCCATTGATTTGAGTCCCAGTTTTCCTCCCATCTCTATTTGTTCCCCATGCGTCTTCCTTCATTTCACATATTGTAGCCTGCAATTTTTCATCTAATTTGTGAGCAAAATCAACCAATTCTGTGAGCATCCTGATCACCAGGGCTTTGAACTGTGCATCTGATAGGTTGGCTATCTCTTCACGGCTTAGAGGAATTGACTCTGGGGTTTTCATTTTTTTCTCTGGTTTGAGCCATTTTTGGTGGGGTTTTTTTTTTTGTTTTGTTTTGTTTTGATTTTGGTCTGGTCAGGGCTGTTACGTAGTGAGGGGTGGAGCCTTAGGTGTTCCCCAGGGCGGGGCAGCAGAGTTGCTGAGTTGTGACGCTGTATGTGGGGGCGGGGTCTGAGAGGGAACAATGGCGTCTGCTCTGCTCTCTCCTGGATTCAAGTCCCTTCTGCCGCTTCCCCTCCACCTGGATTGTCTGCGCTCGGGAATGTGGGACCACCTGGTCAGCCAGCCACCTTGTGTGGCCTCACTGGGTCTGCACAGTTGCCGCCTGGTACCCGGGGTCTGCCAGCTGCTGCCTGTGCACCTGGGAACTGCCAGCCGCTGCTGCTTGTGTTCCGGGGTCCGCACCTCCACTTTCTCCTGCCGCGACTCTGCCCCTCTTACTGGTCTGGATGAATGGTTGTTGGACTTCCTTACAGTTCAATTTTCTATAAGGTCTGGTTGTTTTCTTGTTTCTAAATATTTGTTGTTCTTAATTTTGGTTGTGAGAGGAGGCACAGTGTGTCCACCTACGCCTCCATCTTGGCCGGATCATCACACTTTTCCACGTGGGTATTTCTGTAACAGGACTGAAGTTGGAGGTGTGGTAGTCCTTTGTTCTGGGCTCCACCCTGCTGGCTGTCAACAGGTGATTAGTGGCCCAAATCCGAGGCAGGGATGCAGTAGGTCCACTCATGTCACACAATGCGGCCAAGGAAAGCAGAGTATACTGCTCTCTGCAGCACAAATGCTCATTGTAAGGAAATAGACCATTTATTTAGAACAACAGAAGAGCAGTTATTTTACTTTCTAAGACCTTGCTACTCAAAGGGTAGATCATGAACCAGGAGCATCAGCATCATCTGGAGCTTTTTAGAAATACAGGGTCTCAGGCTTGCTGAATCACATTCTGCATTGTAAAAAGAGCCTCATTTAATTTATTTGCACATTAAGATTTATGAAGTACCATTTTAAGCCAGGCAGTATTCTTATTTTATTTACTTCTATGGAAAAAAATATATCCTTTCTCACTTATGTTAAACACTCTGCCTTGGACTTGTGTGGCCTTGGGTACACCTCCTCTGAGCTTCAGTTTTTCTTTGTCAAATGAAGTGAGACCACATAATCTCTGCGTTTTGTCCTGGTTCTATGGTTTCAGTAGAAATCCCTATGCAACAGAGCTTTGCGACAGTTTATTGCTTCTATTTAAAGCCACCTTTGGGCATTTACACATTTTTAGCCTGCTTTATCCTGTACCCAACTGCTAAAACCCAATCTTTCCCAGAATGTGACTTACGACTATTTGCACTAGAATCACTGGGGACATTGTTAAAATGCAGATTCCTTGGTCCCAATCTAGACTTCCTGAATTGAAGTTTCTGGGGGTGAGTTCTAGAAACCCACAGCTTTTATATTTGGTGCCAATGTACATGTTAACACTTTCCTGTTACTTTCCAACTACAGAAGTTTCTATTGGTTCTCTTCTTAATTTTCTTTCTTTTAAAAACACTACACACATTTCCTTGGTGCCTTAGAAAAATGGAGGCATAGTGGAAGGATGAAGGGAAAGAGAGCTAATTTGGGGATGGATGACATCGAATGTGTGGTGACAGCATGTGACTAAAATGCAATTGTCTAGAAAACATTTGAGGTTCTGGGGCTTAAGTACATAGGAGAGAGGAGGATTATGCCTTGGGGTTGGATGTGTCTGATGTAGATGTGGCAGCCAGTCACCTTGCACCCTGGGGCACTGAGGTGCATAAAGGAAAGGGAAATGCTGCACATTTAAGTGTGAGAAGGTGTTTCTGCACAAGGCAGCAGAGCCTCCCAGGAGTGGGAGGGTGCAAGGAATGTGGGGAGAGAACTCACAGATGACTTCAGGGTTTGACTTTGAGGAAAGCTCAGAGTTAGAGGGTGAGAGGGAAACTGGAGTCCATGAAACATCCAAGCAGAGCTGGCAAGGAAGAAGGAGAGCCAGCATAGCTCAAGGTGAGTACACCAGGAAAGAAGAGTGTGGAAGAGGTCACCAGTAAGACACCAGAGGTTGGCCAGTCTGTCTCCAGAAGGATTCATGCATTTGGAATAAGGGTTCAGTGTCTTCGGCAGCCAGATTATATGTGCTTTAAGAGGATAGTGAGAAGAGAAGCAGAAGAGGGGAGATAGTGGGGCTGATGAGTGGGGTGATGGCACTGCTGGCTTTTTTGTAGGGAAGGGGAGCCACTAAGACATTTCGATGGTGCACTTGTCCAGGGCGCAGAGACGGTGGCCTGGCCTCCTCAGTATGGGGGGTACATTTGCCCTTGGTGCTTGCGTAGTGCTTATATGGTAATGTCTGAAGTTGCCAGCTCAGGAAGGAAGGGATGTGGGTGCGATGGAGGAAGATGGTTGGTAAAGACACAAATATTCTTGGCCAGTTGGCAAACACTGGGAGCAGCAAGCTGGAGGCAAACAGATGTCAGTATTTAGAACAAGATGTTTGGGCATTTTGGAAGCAAGAAAGCCTTTTACTCCACTCACTTTCAGGAGGGATTGTTAATTTTCCTTCTTGCTTGAACTTTGCTGGCTACTTATCACAATTCAAACCCCACCATAGCTATATTTGGCAGATGATCAACTTCTCTAGGGAACTCAGACCATGGACACCATCGGGTCAACTCAGCAAGCATTTCTCGAGGGTGTGCCATATATAAAGTACTGACTTTGGTGTAGTGATGATCAAAACAGGCTGGGTCAGTCATGCAGATGTCATGGTATAAAAAGACTGATGTACAAAGGTAATAACAGGCTGACTTACATTCTCTGTGTACAAATACACAAGCTTTCTAGAGTGTTTTCCAGTTACTTTGATTATCATACAAGCTACTGAAAAGCAGTTGGAGATTTTTTATTTTTTTAAGTGAAGAAAAAGAAAAGGAAGAAACACACTCTAGTGCCCTTAGCAATACACAGAGGTGGTTTTGGGAGAAGTGCTAGAATTCATTACATGCTGACCAGTCCTTGTTAAATGACTGATGTACAACAGACCCTGTGTGAAGGATTGAGGGTACAGAGATAAATTAGACATGGTTTTGGCCTCAAGAGCTTAGAGTCCAGTGGGGTAGACAACCAAGGAAATAGATAATTATAACTCATGCTGAAACATCCTGCAACCAGGTCGTCACTGAATGCTTAAGGAAGCAGAGACGAGGGCACCAAACTCAGGAGGTGATTCTGATTAGGCTTTGAAGAACAAGTAGGAGTTTAACTGCGATGGTAAGACACTTTTTTTTTGAATCAGTAAATGAAATGATGAGATTTTTCTGCTAGCCCCTTAGGGGCAGGGCATATGGTTTTGATATTTGGAGTTATGTTAGGGCTTCAGCGATGCCTTCTTCTCTGTACTCTTCCTCCATTTCTCTCTTCATCACCTTTCTCCTTCATCAAACAGATCTGGAGCAGGAAAAAAGCAACAGTAACAATCCATTCTCCTTATCCATTCCCCCCTCCCCGCACTGTACATACTGTCCACCCAGGGGCAGGGGGAAAATCCAAAGGTTTTTGAGAGGGTGCCCAAAGATGACATCTGACTGGTGTATGAGCTGATTAGTTGGGCACTGAGGAAAAGAGCAGAGTGTGTACATTTAGGACTGCTTTTGGTTTGGGGTTTAGAATCTCAAAGGTGACTCTGTAACTGGGAATGATCCAGCCTTGCTCTTTCTTTCCATCTGACATCACTTGAGCTACATACACATTGCTTTTAGAGCAAGTGTGCCTGGAGCAAAGACATAGAGCAGATTTGACAGTTTCCTCCCTCTAAATGACAACACTCACTCCAGAAAGACCCACATCCCTCTCTTCAGGAGCCTCCTCATCTTTTCTCTCTTTTTCCCCCCCACTTTCCCCCCCTTTATCCCCCTTCCGCTCTGCCCCGCCAACCCTCCAGCATTCCCCCCACCTTAGTTCATGTCCATGGGTTGTACATATAAGTTCTTTGAGTCCTCTGTTTCCTATACCATCTTTTATTTCTCCCCATCTTTTTTATGCCTACGAATTATGCTCCTTCTTCCCTGCATCTTTCCCCCAACATTCCTCGCCTCCCCCTCCCACTGAAATCCCTCCATGTGATCTTCATTTCTCTGATTCTGCTCCTGTTCTGGTTGTTTGCTTAGTTTTTGTTTTCATTGTTTTTCTTTTCTTTCAGGTTCATTTGTTGATTGTTGTGAGTTTATTGTTATTTTACTGTTCATATTTTTTATCTTCTTTTTCTTGGATAAGTCCTTTTAACATTTCTTATAATAATGGCTTGGTGATGATGAACTCCTTGAACTTGACCTATCTGGGGAGCACTTTATCTGCCCTTCCTTTCTAAATGATTACTTTTCTAGATAGAGTAATCTTGGATGTAGGTCCTTGCCTTTCATGACTTGGAACACTTTTTTCCAGCCCCTTCTTGCCTGCAAGATTTCTTTGGAGAAATCAGTTTATAGTCTTATGGGAACTCTTTTGTAGCTAACTATTTCCTTTTCTCTTGTTGCTTTTAAGATTCTCTCCTTCTCTTTAATCTTGGGTAATGTAATTACGATGTGCCTTGGTATGTGCTTCCTTGGGTCCAACTTCTTTGGGACTCTCTGAGCTTCCTGGACTTCCTGAAAGTCTATTTCCTTTGCCAGATTGGGGAAGTTCTCCTTCATTATTTGTTCAAATAAGTTTTCAATTTCTTGCTCTTCCTTTTCTCCTTCTGGCACCCTATGATTCAGATGTTGGAGCATTTAAAGTTGTCCCAGAGGTTCCTAAGCTTCTCCTCATGTTTTTGAATTGTTGTTTCTTCATTCTGGTGCTGTATGTGTGGAGGGGTCCAAGAGGGAACAATGCCACTGGCTTGGCTCTGGGCCAGCTTTCAGTCACTTCCTCCACTGCCCACAAGCAAATTGGGCCCTTCTGATGCTGATTCCTGGGTGGGTGGTTTTGTGTATGTTCCAGTACCCTGTAGGTCTCTCCAATGAACTCTCCTGTGAGGCTGGGAGTTTCTCCCCCTGCTGCAACCCCCACAGGTGTTTTCAGTCAGAGGTTTTGAGGCTTTATTTCCCCACACTGGAGCCGTGGGTTGTGCGGACTGTCTTGCTCCCCAGTTGTTCCTTCCGGTTTATCGGCATGCAAATGTGGGACCACCTGGTCTGCCAGCCACCGCCTTGCCTGCCCTAGTCCTCCAGCTGCTGCCTTGCCTTGCTGTGCATCCTCTCCACCCGGCAGCCCAACTCCGCCCCTCCTACTGGTCTGGATGAATGTTTCTTCTTTAACTCCTCAGTTGTTGGACTTCCATAGAGTTCGATTTTCTGGCAGTTTTGGTTATTTTTTGTTTTTAAATTTGTTGTCCTTTTGATTGTGTGAGGAGGCAAAGGGTATCTACCTATGCCTTCATCTTGGCTAGAAGTCCCCTCAATAACTTTTAAATTATTATTTTTATTATTATAAAGAAACTATCTCTAGGAGTTGAGATATTAAGCTTAGAGTGGGGCTGAGAGGGAATATAATTTCTTTAGAGACCAAAGGAACTCCTGCCATTTGTGAGAACATGGATGGATTTTGAGGGCATTGTGCTAAGTGAAATAAGTCAGACAGAGAAAGATAAATACTTACATGTGGAATCTAAAAGAAAAGTCAAACTCATAGAAACAGAGAGAAGGAAAGTGTTTGCCAGGGGTTTGAGGGGTCAGGGAAATAGGTAGAGGTTAGTAAAAGGCTACAAACTTTCAGCTATAAGGTGAATAAGGTCTGAAGATCTGATATGTAACTTGGTAACTATAGTTGATAGACTGTTTTTTATGGTTGAAATATACTAAAAGAGTAGGATTAAAATATTCTTACCCATCCTTCCCCCAAAAGATAAATACGTGACATGGTGGATGTGTTAAATAGATGAGGGGATACTTTCACACTGTACATGAATCTCCAGTTACTATGATGTACACTTTAAATATCTTACAATTTTATATGTCAGTTATATCTCAGTAAAGCTGAAATTTAAAAAAATTTCTCCAGAAGCCATACAAAAGCATCCAGCTTAGATAAATTGGTGGTGAAGTCTGGGGAGCAGAGGTGGAGCTGGGCTTGATGGGGATCCAGAATCCCTGAAAACCACCTTTTCCCTGGGAGGGTGGGCTGGGCGTTGTCAGGCAGAGGCTTGTGAGTAGGAAGACATTGCTGAGAGGTCATCTAAAAGGAGAGATGCTGAGTCACCAGGTTGGGTGGAAGAGCATGTGAGACAATGACATGAATGTTGTGCTGCTCATCCACACACAGAACTGAGATTTTTTAGCCAACGTGATGTGTTTTTCTTTTCAAGTGGAATAGGGAATTTTGCAGGTAGGCATGAAGAGGGTTGGTGAAAAAAGAGACAATTCCACTTCTGTCTAGGAATTCAGCTGTGCCAGAGAAAGTCTGAGGTGTGAGTTGCACAGTCCAGAGATTTTTCAGAGTGACTCAGTTGTTCAAAGATAGAACTAGGGAGGAAATGGGTTCATTAGATATTCCAGTCAGGGCTTCAGCAGGAACAGAGGAATTGTCGTCTTTTGGGGTAATCTAAGGAAGGTTTAATGAAGGGGCTTTTACGTAGGTGTGGGCTAGTAATGGGGAGGTTTGTTCCCCTAGATCTAATGGAATGAGGAAGGAGTAGTTACAAGAACTTGGAGATAGAGTCTGTGTTGAGGGCTACCTCAAAAGGGGCTGTGACTTTAGGTCAAGGGATGTAGCCAGCCCATCTGGACCTCACAGGGAGGTTGTGGAGAGGCAGGACATATCCTAGTATCACTCTCCTTGCTTCTCCTGACTCCTGCTAGAGGTTTCCAATGGCTGAACTCAGCAGGATGCCAGAAGGCTAGGGAGCCTTGGTGTGGTCTAAACAGGTCAGCTTCCAGGGCCCAGAGTAGGCTTGAGAAAGATGGCGGGTGTACCTAGAACAGGGTGGAGGGTAGATCTGGAGGGGCAAACAGGAGTTATCTAGTCCACTAGGAGAATATGAGGCTTCTAGGAAAAAACTATTTTTTCCAGCCTCACTCTTAGTTACTGCTCTATTGCTAATTTAGATATACCTTGGAGATATTACAGGTTCCATTCCAGATCACAATAAAGCAAGTACTGCAATAAAGCAAGTCATAATCTTTTTGCTGGTGGAGGGTCTTGCCTTCAATTTGTAAAAAACAACATCTGTGAAGCACAATAAAGAGGATTGACTGTATAGGCAATCTTTGCACTCTACATAGGCACCAGTAGCTTTATGCAAACATCACTTTCTAAGGATGCGGTGTTAGCTGTGGCGAAAATAGGACATCCAGAAGGAGTATTGGAGATAATTTAGCCTATCTCCCTCATTCCTATAGATAAGAAAACCCAGTGCCTAAGAGACAAAATGATGTGTCTATAGCTTCTTGGTGGCAGAGCCTGACTGAGGACACTCATATCCTGGCTTTCAGTGAAATGATCTTTCCTTGAGACCCTAATTCTACCTAGCCTTAGACATAAAACTGGTATCTTTTCCCTCTTTCTACATTCTCTGACCTCTATAATTCATGGTTACTACCCCACCCCTTGGTGACGTGAAATACCTTGATGCAATGGGGGCCTGTAAGTGTTCTTTACACTGAGTGGGCTCCCTGTCCAGATATCATGGAACTGAAAGCTCACAGCCAAAGACATGGGATAGGTCTGTGTACTTAGAATAGGGTACAAGTGAGCGGAAAGACCACATTCCTGATTTCTGTGTTCTATAGAGTCATAGATCCTGTCTGTTCCTCTGCCATGTCAGCCTTCCCCTCTGATGATGCCATTACGGGAGCCAGAACTGAGAGGTGAATGAGAGGGCATAGTGGGTGGAAGGTGCCTGTGGCCAATGCGTACTTTTTTCAGAGAGGTGATGGGGCAGGTAAACCTGGCTGGAGCTGTCCTGATAAACAGCTGTGGATCTTGTGTAGGCAGAGGACACATGAGGCCTGAATGAGTGTCACCAAAGAGCAGTTGATGTTCAGCATGAATGTTAGGTGTCTACTTGGTTCTTTTCCTCCTCGCCTAGCTTCTCTTCAACACATGCATGCTCTTATTTTATCTATGTATAACTTGTCTCATGAGCTACTTGCTTACTTATTGCCTGTACTCAGGTGTATCTATCTTCACTTTGTTTCTTCTGTTTTCTGTAGAGAAGAATTGAACATTCTTAAATTAGAGAACAAACACACATTACACCTCCTCCGTGTATTTAAACTGAATGTTCACAGTTTGTACCTTAGTTTCTAGACTTTGGAGATTAAAAAAAACATATGAGGCATTTCTTTAATTTCCGAAGAAGAGCTAGGGCTCTCTTAAGTGACTTTTTCCTCAGTGAAATTACCTCTCATTTGCCTGTCTTCATGAATTTCAAAATTGGATCATTACATATCTCCAACTAACTATGAGATGTGAAGACACAGCCAAGAGGCTTCTTACATGGTGTGCTGACTACCCACGTGCTTCCTCATGCCCTGCATGTGTCTTTTCGGGATCTGTGCTGTTAGCCCAGTGGTTGGCAGTGGCCTGCAGGGGCCACACCACAGGCCAGGTGTGGAGGTGCCCAGCTAGTGTTGCGCAGAGGGAAACATGGCTCCCCCTCCACAGGTGGTGCCTCCTTTAACCCTGGCCTATTCTGACAATCCCTTCGTCAAGGAGACAGGACGATAAAATTTGAGTAACTCTACCCAGCCAGATCCCAGTTCTAAGATTGACTAGAAGTCAGGGGAGGGGCATGGTCTTCCTTCCTTAAGGAAACCAACCCTCTCCATCTGTGGAATTCAAGGACCCAGCCTCTTCCTGGTCTGACCTGCCTTTCCCCAATAGCAGTTTAGTGACGCTGGGGCTAAAACCAAAAGGCTGATTTTCTCAGTGAAAACCATGACAGCCCCAGATTACACTTACGTTCTGAGTCACTGGGACTTTCCTTTGCTGAGTGTGCCGTAGACTGAGATTTACCCTTTAGAGTCCAAGTATTGCCCCTGTTTCCATCCAATACGCTCAGTATTTGTGTTTAGCCCAGAGACACAAATATGAGGCAACTAGAATGAAACTTGTGTCCCTGGTTGCCTCTATCACTCACTAATAGTTCATTTTTCATTTTCCTGCCATGTCTGGAGATGATAGAGAAGTTAGTGGATTTTAGATATTTATTGATTTAGATCCTTTCCCCTAATAGTTGATTAATATTTATTGAGAGAAGCCTTTGGGACATATAATTCAGAGGGAAAATGATCATGGAACTTGGAGGAGTTGGGGAGGGGTGAAGGGAAGCCCCTGCTGACTGATGGTTTGAGGAACAAAGCGACACTTTCCACTTCATGTTGAGGAAACAGGGTGATCTGTGAGGTAGAAAGGGCCTCCGGGCCCTGAGCAGTGCCTGTGTTGGACTGGATGCCAAGGCTGCAATGTCAGACTTGCTACTTTTGTCTTTCGTGACATGCAAACATGAATAATAACAAGGGCAATAATTATCAATAATCATGTCTAGTATTTAATGAACACCTTCCATATGTTTGTGATAAGACTGGGCACATTCACACATTTCTCGTTTAATCCTTAATCTTTGCAGTCTCCTTTTTAAAGGTAAAGAAACAGAGACCCAGTGAGGGTAGGAACCTCCCTAAAATCACAGCTATTAAATGGCAGAGCTAGTTTTTGAACTGAGAAATTGTCTATATGTCTACTTCCACAGTCCATGTTATTTCTATTGCACTATCCCAAGGGAAAATAACTTCATGGAGACCTAGGAAGAGGAGGAAGAAATACTGAGGAAACAAAACTTAAATGTCTAAGAGTCTGGGGATCAACCAGAGCTTAGGCTACGTGTGTGTCTGTCTGTCGAGTGTGCAGCCCGGGGACAGGAGAGAGGCACAAAGAATCTGGGGCTCCTCACCTCGCTTGTTGGTTTCAGTGGTTTGTGCAGTGTGGGACAGTGAATAAAACCCTCCACCCAGCTGGAAAGTCTTGGTTTTAGTATCGACCTGTCATTGATTTGGATCTGTCTCTTCTCCTTTCTAGGTCTCAGTTTTTCCACCTGTAAAAAAAAATGTGAGGGTTGCACTGAATAATTACTAGGGTTCTTTATATGTATGTAATTGTGCAATCGAAATTGCCTTAATTAGGGATTTCTCCTTTGTCATGCTCTCTCTTCACTACCATTTTTCCCCAGTGTGTGCTGATGTCTGTCACTAAATGGTTGTAAACTCTGGACTCAGGAAGGTAGCATTCCCAGTGAAGAATGACCAAGAAGGGGATGTGCCTGGTTGGATGGTGTAGGGGGTGTGGTGTTCCTGCCCGTTTAGGTGTGCTGGGATGCTTGGTGATCTGAGCCCAGGTGATCTGAGCCCAGTCAGGTGTTACCTGGTGGTGACTTCTCTAATGGCAGTGTCCCTGGCAGGTGCCAAAAATCTTCCATAATAAAAGCAACCATTGATTAAGCACTTTCCAGATGTCATCTCTGGTCCTCCCAACAACTCTGAAAGGTAGTAGTTACTCTCATTTATTGACAAGAGAATAGACTCAGAGAGATGTTTGCCAGAAATTGTCAAAACAGAATCTCTTTTCATCAACTTTGTCTTGTCACTCAAGCCCAGAAGAAGAGAGCAGAAGGCATCCATGCTACAACCACACAGGAAAGTGAGAATTCCCCCAACTGGCCAGGTGTTCCCCCTGCTTGAATTCCCCTCAGGCACGTTAGTTCTTGGGCCGCCGGGAGTCCTGAAAGGCCTCTTGAAGACCTTTTCTAGCTTAAGGGGTATGTGATTTGAAACTCCCAGGCTCCAGGTTTATTTCTTCTAAGAACTAAAACTGAATGTTCTTCCACAGGCTGTTCAGACACCAGGGAAGGAAAAAAGGATGTTGGCCAGGATAAATGTGATGGAGAGGAGCTGTTTCTTTTCCAGTAGTGGGTATCAATTTTCCACATACAACTCGACAACATTTTACATTTTCTTCTGCAAGTGCTTGTAAAGGTAGCAGAGACAGCAGCTCGGAGCTCTGTTCTTCTTCGTCTTGTTCTGTTCTGATCTGCTCCCTGAATCTTCTCTTTCTCTTCCTTCCTCTCCCTCCACCAGTGTTTGAAAAGTGGTCTCTTCCTTTTAATGAAAGCAAATTTTTGCAGCTTTACTTCAATGAACTTCTGTTCTACTTTGCTAAAGAATCATGAAATAAAATAGAAGATGAAGATCTTGGTCTAGGTGAGTTTTGCCCATAAGGTTTCATGGAAGTAACAGTAAAGTCTCCCAGGAACCTGGAAATAACATACATGAAGCTGTCTCTGAGGGTTAAGTTAGGTCCAGACATATATCCTATGTGGATGGAATCTACCACCTGCAGCTGTGGACTAGAAGATATTCTGAAAATGTGCAAAGAAAAAGACTTCATCAGAGTGACCTGGGAATAATCTCAGAGATGCTGGGCTGAATGAAATGTGACTGTAATTTAGTAATCTGAAACTTAATTAATTGAACTGAGTGCAGTCTGGAGAAAGTCTGTGTGTAGAAGGTGCTGGTTAGCTGGAGCATTTCCGAAAGGCAAGTTAAAAAGGCAGAAGCTGGTAGTGCCCATTCGGGCTTGGCTGCAGACAAGGGAACTTTGAGTTCTGGCAGATCTAGCCCTAATCTTGGGCTAGATAGACATCAGATTGTCGTTGCCTGCTGCCATTTAGCCATGAGTTGTTCTGCAGACTCTCTTCGTCTTGCTTTCATGCTCAACTATATGAGGAAGGACTCCCCCAAATGGAATTTATTTATTAAAAACCGTGTATTTATTCTTACATGTTTAAATTTCAGTCACCTTCAAAGTACTCTTCATTTGATGCAATGCATCTGTTGAGACGTTTTTTCCACTGCTCAAAACAGTTTTTGAACTTGTTGATTTTGATGACTTCTAGTGCTTCTGCTGTTTTTGTTTCACCTTTGCCACATTGGCAAAACATTTCCCTTTGAGGACTTTCTTCATCTGGGGAAACAAAAAAAGTCTTTCTGGGTGAGATCAGGTGAATAGGGTTGGTGGGGTGTGGGGGTCCTGCTGGTTTTGGTCAAAAACTGCTGACCACACAGTGTGGTGTAGACGGGTGTACTTGTAGATCACCCATCATGAAATGGGCAAACATGTTGAAAACGTCTTCAAAAAAATTCACTGAAGCTGAACGCAGCCTTTTACAACAACTGTAGCTGGTACACTGATACAGATGGGTTCCTAGAACACTCACCTAGTGGGGGAAGCCTGTGCTACAATGGGCCTGCCCTCCAGAAGATAATTCCTATTTTGGGGGGTCCCCCCTTGTACAACTTTTGGATGATGGCTTGGTTTTCCCAGTCCATTAGCCTATACTGACCACGCTGACCCGAGCACTCCAGGTCTTGTGACAGTTGGATTTTGGTTTTGTTTTTGGCACCTAATGACGAGTTTCTGGCTTATACATCAGCTTTGTGAGCTTGGTTAATGTAATGAGCCTTCACCAACAATAAATCTGCTCTCAAGGTGCTGACAAAGTCCTGCATTCCCTTTACCTGGATGGATTCATTAAAGACAGTGTCACACATGAATCCTCTTGGAGGCGGTTAATGGCTCACTCCTGTTCGAACAAGGCTTGCTGCCTGTTTCCCTGCAAAGTTTAACCCAAGAACAGGCAGCAGCACCATTAGCTTATGGAAAGGACTTCACAGTTTATAAAACAACATGCAGGTTTAAGCAAATAGTGTACAAGAAGATAATAAAGGGACAACTGAAAGCTGAGGGGCTGTAGAACAAAGGCGGCTATCATCAATCGCCTTTTTAAAAGGAAGCCTTTTAAAAGCTACCTTTACATTGAGGAGAAAATTACAAAAGGAATAGGTCTGTTTAGGAAGACATTGTTAGTTCTAGCTAACACTTATTGAGTCCTTATTCTGTGCCAGCTACTGTACCGAGCTATTTATAAGCATAACCTCAATTGATCTCCAGAACGGCCCTTCGAAGTAGATACACATTCCTCTGCCCGTTTGAAAATGAGGATATTGCACTCTAAGTTTGCTCAACTAGTAATTAGAGCCAGGATTTGAACCTAGGCAGATAACCACTATGTTAGAACAAGCTTTAGCAGGTGATACAACATTGGATTCTTTTGTTTCTGCCTCTCCAACAAAGCATTGTCTTCAATCCTAAAACAATAGAGTAGGTTTCAAGGTTCCACAATGCTAGGGGGTAACTAGGGGAGAAGTTGTTTTGCCCCTAGTTCTGAAGGGGTGAATGGATGCAGATAAGCAGACATGGATGCTGAGAAAGTCTCGCTATGTGGTAGTCACTCATGTCAGTGGCAGTAGGAGAAGCAGAACAGGCAGGTGGAATGGGTCGCAGGGAACAGTGGGGCCTGTTAAGGGATACTGAGCTGATTCAGGTTTTCATTTCCGTGGTCAGCTCCCTGCTCAAAGTAAAGATGCAATAACAAAAATTAGTTCAAAGGAATAGGTAAATTCAACCATACTCTCTTGTTTGTTCTTTGTTCATAGTGTTGGATTGGTCTCTCTATGGATGTCTATTTTGGGTTTACAGACCTGAAGTTCTGTGTATTGAGTGGGCACTGCAGATGAGGGGAGAAGGTCTGGCTCAAGGTTGGCCCTGACTGGTCAGGGTTTAATCAGATGTAGCGGACAGTTTGCCTGTTAGTCTAGCCAAGAGAATTTTCTGTGAGTTGAGTCTGTATTTGTTCCTATTTGCCAGGCATCTGTAGGCTGTGGAACCCACAATCATAAGATCCAGGAAGTGGAGCCCAGAATTCATCCTATCTGGAGAGAGGAGACTAAGGAGCTGTCATGGGGCGGACGGATCCCATCACACTGAAACTCAGTCTCCTCTGTTCATCAGCTCTTAGAACCTGAAAAGATCTTCCTATCGTTTCCCTGGGTCAGCAGTTCTTTTTCTCACCTGGAAGAGTGTAGACCTGTACAGTATCTCCCTGCTAATTCCCTCTGACAGATCATTTATAAGAATGTTATATAAGACCAGTTCTAGTGTTCATGCCTTAAGAAATGCATTTTTTTATTTCTTAATTTGGGAAATTGCCAGTTTATTCATTCATTTTGTTTCTGGTGCCCAAGTCAGTTCTCTGATAAAGTGTTTACCCTGTTATATCATTATTCAATTAAAAAAAGTTTTTACTATAATGCCTTGCCCATAGTTTCTTGGAAATTTATGTAAACTACATCCACAGGTTTTAATTCACATTCATGTTTACTCTCAAAAACTCTTATACACGCACTTTGCTTTTATAAGAATCACCCTGTCTTTTCCTCTGATAGGTCATGCTTGCTTACACACTCAGTAGTCCTGTTTTTCACATATCTTCTGTTGGCTTTGCTGGTATGAAAATGAGAATTCTCCCTGGATCCTTTCTTGTGAATGGAGGCTACATGAGTACTTGGCGCTTCTGGGGCATGAGTGACTTTGCAATAAGAGGTTACACATTTTGGCTATCAGTGCCATGATTTCACCCTTGAATTCCTTTAGGACTCCCGGGTGAATGCCATATGGTCCTGGTGATTTATTTATACCTCATTTGTCAGTCAGGTTCCTGAGCGCTTACTGTAGTGTCAACCCTGACCTCATTCCTGTCCATGGAGGAGGGCAAGCTGGGAAGGACTTCCATTCTTGAGGGTATCTCTTGGACTAAAGTATTACCAGCTGGTCCCCTGACTCTATCTCATTGTCTCCCTTTGGTGGAACAAAATAACCTCTGTGATTGCCCTTGGCGTCGGCATCCCTCAGTTGTATTTTTGGCTTAATTCCTGGGTTGATGCCTGTGTTTATGTGCCATTTCTTCCTCCGTGGCCTCTGAAATTTCTACCTGGTCATTCAGGGATGCTTTCCTCATGAATGGTCTGCTATTTTGGGCTCTGGTCACACCCCATCTATTCTGGAATTCTAATATTGTATTTTAAAATAGCCTCCAGATTTCTGTGGACTTACGACTTTATACTTTTCTTTTCAGTCTCCCTTTACCAATGTGTGTGTCCTTGAACTTGGGCATTTGGTGTTTAGCGTACAGCTTGAGAACGGACTTGGCAGGAGTAGGACAAGTTGGTTGAGGGAAGTATTTATTGTGCATTCTGCCGAGAGGCCCCTTGGCATGGTGCACACGGGAACCGAGCATACCGTCCCTGTTAGGGCAAGCCTCGTGACTGAGACTTGTTCTCGGAGTCAGATTGGCGACTGGGATGTCCCAATGCCGCCAGCCTTGCGAATGCACCTCCCTCTCTGCATGCAGTGTGGCCTGTGTACAATCTTTCCTTCCACACCCCAATTCCCAAAGGACCAGAGAGGTGATGGGCATGAGCATACTGGCCTGACATGCTTCTTGTGATGAGGCCAGAATCTCTGCAGGACAGAATTAAGAGAGAATGGGCTGAGATTACAGCAGGAGAAACCAATTTTGGACACAGAGGAGCATTTCCAAGGAGCCCTAGCAGGAGACTCAAGGAGAAGGTGGAACCTCTTTGGAGATATTTAAAATTTCCATTTGTGTGACCGAGAGACCCAGACCCAGCTGAAGCGAGGGCAGTGGGGGAAAGGACTTCCTGAAGCTTCTAGGCCAAAGATGCTGCTGCTCATCAGGATCACTACTCTGCTCCAGCAGCAAGTGCCTGACCAGGGCTGTTAAGCTAATTGTTAAATTAGAGCGTCTGGGAAAGCAAATTGCTTCATGATGGGGTTTCTCTGTGTCCAAGGCTGATGTCATCTGTCTTGTTCCTCGTTGGTGGGGGTGGGAATGGGGGGATGATGCGCAGGCCTGACACACGTGTTAATGAACCTTGATCAACTGCAGGAAGCCCTGCTCCTCTGAGGAGCCCATATTGGCCATTGTGGGGAATTCACAGCCAGCGTCCCTGTGCTTCTGCTGACTGTCCCCGGTTCCTGAGCCACACAATGGTGATATTATAGATCATCTTCCTAGGGGTTTTGAACTCAGGTGCCTAGAGAAGCCAGACCATTAGCACGAGAGACAGAAATGGGCAGGGATAGATGATGAGTGGGACTCTTGGGGAGCAGTAAGCGCTGGCGGGGACTGAGGCAGACTGGAGAGCACTGCCTCCCGAAAGGGGATGGCAGCTTCTCAGCTCCAGCTGATTGCTGCCATGTGGGAATGTGCGTTTTTGTTGCCAGGCCTTATTTCAGAGAGGATTCGAATATGCATTTACTTTGTGAAATAGCCTGATTTTTAAGTGGTGAAACTATTTAAAGACATTGTGTTGGTCAAGCAAAGTCCATCTGCATGATAAGTTTGGCCTACTGGGCTCGTTTACAGACAGCTTCTGATTCTGGTCCACACCGCTTGTCTTAGGGACGAGGAAACTGCGATCCAGAGACGTTAAACCTCTGGCCCAAGGTTACAGAAAATCAGAGTTACTGCCTGGGGCCTGTGAGTCCTGTCTGGCACTCTTCTGCTTCTTGGTGCTGACTTGGGACCAGGCTTTTTGTGTGCTGGGGTAGGCCAACTAGAGGAGAGTAGACCTGGGTGGATGTGATTGTGTGATGCCTCATACCACATTATTGCTCCTGTTTTGGATTTTTTTTTTTTTTTTGAATCATTAAGGCTCAGATTCCCCAGATGCTTGGGATGGTTGGGGTAAGTCAGGAAGATCTTGCAGGTAACAGCAATGTATAGGAGAGTTGTGGGGGGTGTTGGGAAAATTTAGGCTGCTCTCTGATTTGGAGCTTCTAAGGCCTTAAAGCTGCCACAACACAGACCCATGCCTGCACACATACCTACTCCTTTGCATTGGCACTTACTTCCCTTTTCCATGCACACTGCACACCGCACACACGTTCACACAGCTTGTGAGGCACTGCCACTGGAAGAATCTTCACTTCACACAGAGGCACTGGGGAAGCATGCATATGCCACCCCATCCTCTCAGGTTTTTAGGTGTCCACCTTGGAATCATCCTTGACTGTCCCTACTCTTCCTCTGGAATTCCTCAGCTCTGAACTGCCTTTCCAGTCTGACTGCTGCTCTCCCGTTCAGGAGTTTCGTGATACAATGTTGGATCATTGCAGCAGGTTTCAAGCCTGACTGCTCCCAATCTATTCTCCCCATTACTACCTGATAAATCTTTCCAAGCACAAGCTTTGACCTTGACGTGTTCCTGCTCAAAACTGCTTTCCACTGCCCGTTGGGTAAAGTAGCAGCCCTTAACTTGGCATTTCAGACTCCAGAGCACTGTGGCATTGCTGCTGCAGTTGTCAGGCTGGCCTGGGTGTGGGTCCCAGCTCGACCGCTGGCTGGCTGTGCCAGCATGGGTGATTTTCTTGACTTCTCTGAAGGCTCAGGATTTCCTTCTCTGTAACAGGAGGGTATTACATAAAATTGTTCCAAGAAACAAATGAAATCATGAACGTGAAGCATTTAGCCTGGCACACACCAATTATTTAATTATTCAAGGACCTCCAGGCTCTGATCACAGTGTTACCTGTCCCACACAGCCTTAGCTCCAGCCACTTTGAACTACTTGGTGATCCCTGTGCCTTGGCCTCTCTTTTCCCATTCTCCAGTACCCGTCCTTTTTGGCGTTGCTGTGTCTACTTTGTACTGTTGGTATTTGTGTCCTCGTCTTGGCTTCCTTCCTCCATGTGCACTGTGATAGCAGGGCCGAGGTTTGGCTCAGCCAGTACCATGCAGACACAAGAGACACTCAGGAAATGGATGAATATTATCCTCAGTGGAACAGTTCCCTGAATTTGGGCTCTACATTAATTAGTCAATTGATAAGGCATATATTTATAAATAGTTTCATGAATATTTATTGAATCCTACTATCTGTGGGGTTTCAGTGAAGAAACAGGTACAATCTAGGCCCTCATGGATCCTGCAGTGAAATGGGGAAATGGGCCGGTACAGAAACCACTGAAGTATGTGTGGTAAGGGTGGGGCAGAGCAGGCACAGGTCTGTGGTGACGCAGGTGCAGGGCTGTGGTGCGCAGGTGCAGCGCTGTGGTGATGCAGGTGCAGGGCTGTGGCAGGGCAGGTGCAGGGTGATATTGGTGTATATTGCAGGGGCAACTAACATAGTGGTAGGCTCCCAGGGGCTTCCTGGAAGAAGTATTTCACCCGAGACCAGAAAGATGAGTAAGACCTTGACTCAGGTCCATGGTTTATTGGGATGAAACTGGTTTAAGTCTTCATTATAAAGAAATCCTTGCTGCATTTTTCTTTACTTACAAGCTCTGACAGAAATATTTTCTGAGGATGAGGTTTTGTGAAGTGATATGTAACCAAGGCAATGTCAACAGTTTTAGGTTACTAGGGACTGGGACAAAGGTTGTTGATTGTATTCAAATTTTAAGTCATCCCCGCCCCCCATACACACACACAGCTGTGGCTAGAGAAGCAGTTTGTCTTTTCTTTAAAAGCTGGGTGGGAGATAATTCTCTTATAATTACTAAAGGATAATCATATACTTTCATTCTGTTAGGGTGTATGGATTCATCTACTCCTTGGATTCTGCTTTTGTTTGTTGTTTGCTTGTTTCGCGGCTTCAGCTGTGTGTATAAAAGGACAGGAAAGCTAAGAGCAGGAAATGCCTAGGCTGTTTCTCTGACCCTTCTGTTGGTTCTTCTTGGGTTGGGAAGGGACATGTAGTGGCAGACGTGGTCTGCAGCTGCAGAGGAAGCAGGGGGGCATTTTTACATTAGAAGGAGCTATAGGGATCTGGAGCTGTGTGCAAGTCAGGAAACCTGACCCCAAAGAGAGGAGGCCACAGAAGAAGATTAGGGTCTCTTTGTAGATCCTGTGCAAAAAAGAAATGTCCCAAGGAAAACAAGTGATTAAGAATCATTGTGATGGAATAATCAGAACAATTATGAAATATATTATATGTTGCTTTGAAATGGGATACATTTAGGCCCCATGAGTGTGTCTGTTCTTTCATTATTATTATTTGTTTTGATTTTAAAAAATACTGGAAAACTGTAAATTTCTTTTTTGCACACATAACATTTAGGACCCAGAGTCCAAGGCATCTACTGCCATCTGGTGGTAGAGTACACTACCTGTGGGATTTGGAGTTGATGGTGGTGTGTACTACACATTGATTGAAAATTGATTCTTTAGCTAAAATATAGATTCATGGACTATCAGAGTTGTCAGAGATCTTAAAGTGTACACAGTTGCCTCTGATGAAATCCGACACTTTTTCTATAGAATCTCTTACTTGAATACCTCCAGTGATAGGGGGCTCATGATCTTGCCTGATAGACTATTCTGCTTAGTTAGAGTATTTCTTCTTATTTATTTTTAATTAAAATCACTTATATTTATTAATCCTAGTATTTACTCCTAGAAAAACCCCAAATAAGTTTGCTGCACCATCTGCATAATAACCCTTCAAATATTATAAGGAACCTGCCTGTCTCCCCATAATCTTCTTGTCTTGAGGTTAAACAGTTGTGGTTCCATCAGTCATGACTCTTAAGTCATGCTTTTCAGATTCCCCACAGGCATTTCTTTCCTCTAGCTGCATTTTACTTTGCCAAGGTCTCCACCTAACTGTGCTGCAGGATCGGATCCAACAGTGTTGCAGCCATGATCGCCCAGCTTAGTGATACGGTACTTGCAGGCTATCTGGACACCAAACTTAATACCTCTGTGCAGTATGAAGTAGCTTTTTGTAGCGTTTCCACAATGCTCACCCCTCTGAAGTTGTGGTAACAGCAAGCCCAAGAATCTGTGACCTTCCCTGTATTTTTGAATCTTTTGTAAACGCTAAAAGCAAGTTTTTACTTCGAAAAGAAAGTGGAATTATACAAGCTTAACACAATACATTCTGAATTGCAAATATAACAGGTAAAGCCTTGATTTTACACCAACTTAGTTTCTTCCTGGAGGTAAATCCTGGTATCAGTTATTAGGAACGCTTCCAGACAATTCTGTGCATTTGCATGTGTAGATATATATCTGTGTGTGTATACATATATATATATTTGTGTGTGTATATCAGAGGTTAGTGTATCTTATTTTTCATATCATTTTGCAACTTTTTATTCATACAGTGACATGTCTTGAAAATCTTTTGTTTAGTATTTCTCATTGTGGATATCCCATAATTGTCTTAGCCATTCTTCTGTTGTTGTTTCTTTTTTTTCCATTTACTTTTTACCACTATAAACTGTGCTACAGTGAACGTTTGTGAACAAGCATGCTCATCCACAGGTGTTTCTCCAGAGTAGATACAAGTCAGTGCAATTGCTGTGTGAGTGATAGATATATTTTTAATTTTAAAATGTAGATTTCAGAGCTAAAATAGCTAATTTTGACCTAGTGCTGAAATCTGCTGAGGTAAATTCACATAGACTTTGGTCATCTATGATAGTATTAAGCCCACTATACCAGTTTTGTATCATCTGTCCATACTATAAGGTTATCTTTTATTTTGTCATCTTAGGAAATAATTTTTTAAAGTCAAATTCAATAGTCATGGGGAGAGCTTTTCAGCTACCACCAGAGACCCACATCCCAACTGAACCTCACTGTGTTCTCCTAATAAACACTCTTTGGGCCCTGCAGTTTATCTGCAGTCATTCTGCCCTACTGTACTCTTATCCTGTTCATTTTCACTGTCTTATCTACATGACTGTCATGGGGGACGTTTGTCAGAGAGTTAGCAGAAATTCAGCAGCACTCGATGACATTCTGCTGCCCCCCCTGCCCACTCCAGTCTGTCCTGGATGGCACGTATTGCCCCAGGACAAGTGTCATTTAGAATAGATCCTGCAATAACACTTTAATGAACTGTGTTTTATGTACTTCCACGTAAGAATGCATCCAATCTCAAAGATATCAGGGAAAAATAAACTATCTATTTCCAAATTAAACCACTTAGTCTCTAGGGAGACTGTGATGGTAGAGACACAGCTGCCTTAATGACAAGCTCAGCGCTGAAGGGTGTACTTCCAGTGTTACTCAGGCTAATTTGTCTACCCCTGATAAAATGTAAATGGAGGTATATTCACATGGACACACTCACAGGCCTACATGCATGTACAATATATATGCCTCCACACACAGCTTTCCGCACAGGTTTTCTCTCTCTGGTGCTCGTGTAAAAGTACATTGTCCAGGTCACAGGCCTTACTAGCTTACTCTGCATCATCCATAGGAAGGATGGAAATAACAGGGCAGATAATTTCCACTCAACTTTTATCTGGCTTTGAAATTTGTTATATGATATACCACAGATGGTCCTCAAAATGGTAGCGACAGTGGGACCAGGGTCCCGGGTTAGTGAGGGAGGATAGAAGCACTGTGACTCTGAAAATCCTCCTCTGGGACAGCTGTACCATCACGCTGCTGCAACAACATAGGTTGGCAGTGCTCCTAGGTCCTTCTACTCCCCCGGGGGGGGGGGGGGGCTGGTCTGGGAGCATTGCTGCCCTTCTGGAGGTGACCAGGCTCAGACTTCTCATTGAGGAAAAGGCCATATGTTACCTCATTTTTAGGGCAACGAGGATGGAAAACATAACCTCAAGTATCTATGATGTAATCTCCAAGGGAAAAGTTGCTTCAGCTTTTTCTTACTATAAATAGAAATTCTGTTTCCTTTTTCTTTCTTCACTGAGCCTGATCTATCAAAAGCTTCTGGCAAACTTACAGCCAAGTAGATCTCTAAAATCCTACAGCCGTCTTTATTTGGCAGGTGGGGTGGTGGTGGTGCCGGTTCTGCTTCAGAAAAGAAGAACGAATGACAGATGTTCCTTTAACTCCTAATGTTTCTTTTTTCCCCTCTTCTTTTTCCTTAAGCTAATAAACAAAACAAACATAAACATGGTGAGAAATGCAAAAAGGAAGAAACGGTACAAGACGAGTGAATTGTTCCGTTTGCATCCTGCAACGTTTCCTCACTCTGGGCAAGGCGCTTTGCTGGGGCTTGGTGCCCATGGCAGGAGGGCGTGGGGTGGGATACAAACAGCACAAACTATGATTCCTGTCCATAGAGTTTACAGTCTGGTGAAGTCAGTTTGCAGACAGGATAGATGCAATGGACTGGCTAGTATTTCTCATAAGTGTTACATAGACCATTGTAACAAAGAAGAATCCATGTTTTCTTTTTTTAATTTTAATTTTTTTATTTTTAGGTGGTATTAAGACTTTACTTTTTTATTGATTATGCTATTCCAGTTGTCCTAATCCTCCCCCTTTCCCCACTCCACCCAGCACCCCTATTCCCTCCAGCAATCCCCCCTTAGTTAATTTCTGTGAGTCATGCATATAAATTCTTTGGCTTCTCCATTTCCTCTACTGTTCTTAACATCCCCTGTCTATTTTATACCTACCAATTTGTGTCTCTTAATCCCTGTACCTTTTCCCCCATTCTCTTCCCCCTCCCAACTGATAACCCTCCATGTGATCTCCATATCTATAATTCTGTTCCTGTTCTGTTTATTTGCTTAGTTTGTTATTTAGATTCAGTTATTGATAGTTGTAAATTTATTCCCATTTTGGTGTTCATTGTTTTTATCGTCTTCTTTTTCTTACATAAGTGCTTTTAGCATTTCATATAATAAGGGCTTGGTGATGGTGAACTCTTTTAGCTTTACCATGTCTGGGAAGCACTTTATCTTCCCTTCCATTCTAAATGATAGCTTTGCTGGGTAGAGCAATCTAGGTTGTAGGTCCTTGCTTTTCGTCACTTTGAATACTTCTTTCCAGCCCCTTCTCCCTGCAAGATGATTTCTTTTGAGAAATCAGCTGATAGTCTTATGGGAACTCCTTTGTAGGTAACCATCTACTTTTTTATTGCTGCTTTTAAGATTCTTTCTTTATCTTTAACCTTTGGCATTTTAATTATGTTGTGTCTTGGTGTGGGCCTCTTTGGGTCCATCTTGTTTGGAACTGTCTGTGCTTCCTGGGTTTGTGTATCTATTTCCTTCATGTTTTCTTTTTCATAGTTCATGCAAAGTTACGCTTATTTTTTACATGCTTGGTTTAAATTTACAGACCCACTCCAGGAAAGCCTGTATTTTTCTCCAAGAGCTACCCTTTCCTTTGGTACCTGGTGTCCTCTTTCCTTGGGCTTGGCTATATCCACTCCATCTTCTTTCTTGAGTTACTGCTAGAAGGCAGAAACCTTGTTGTTCAGACTGTGTGTTGGAGAGCAGCCTGGGTGTTGTGCTCCTTCATGTATTTCCAGGCATTGTCCAGGGTATGACACAGAGTAGGCACCTAGCAAATGCTGTTGAATGAGGAAGGCTGTCCTTCATCTATTCTTCATTTATTCATTCAACACATATTTACCGGGTGCCTTCTCTCTGCCAGACACTAGGTATACAGCAATGAACAGGTCCTGGTTGAGGACATAGACATATAGACCATTGGGCTATAATAAGATATCAAGGAAGTATAGGCTATGATGGTGCATATGCAGGGACATTCATCCCAGCTAGGTGTGTCAAGGAAGGCTTCCTAGAAACTTGGAGAATTAGCACAGAGAGCTAGATGAAGGCAGGGTGGGAAACAGTGTTCCAAAGCATGGGAAGAGCATATGCAGTAGTCCAAAGGGAAGAGGTGGCTTAGCAGGGAGAGTGATGGCTGAACATGTAATAATAATAATAATCATAGATACATATGTAGTACTTAATGTGTGTCAGGCACTGTCCTAAGCCTTTTACATTTATTAGCTTAAGTACTGTTGTCATCATCCTAATTTTACAGATAAGAAAACAGAGGCACAAGAAGTTAAATAACTTGATCAATTTCACACAGTAAGAGGTAGAATTGTCATATGAAGTTGGTGGCAATACAGCATTTAAGCCTACGTGTGGTGGGCACTGATTCACAGTGGGTATCCCTGGCTCACTGGGGGATGTGGATAGACCCCAGTGGTAGCAATCTGCTTGGATTATGTCCAGTGAAAACTGACAGGGCTTCTGATATATTCTAATTTTTGGGTTTTCCTTCATCAGGTAGAGGATGAGACTTTTCTTGCCTCAGTGGATGGTTTTGTTGTGCCTTGTTCCTCTGTGAATAGACTGCAGAGGAGGGAGTCCCAACCTTCTAAGGAGAATGGACTTGGGGAAACAACAACAAAAAAAGTTAAACTGTGGATGACCATACTATATTCTCTTGTGGGATTTCATCCCGGAATGGGGAGAAGGAAAGTGGTGTAAAGACCCTCACCCAGACCTTGGACAACCTGGTGCTACGCTGCTGCGTGTGGTTGTCAGGCTACAGGTTGTAAAGGATGGATGAGGCAGGTCTTGGTTGATTGCCCTCTAGAAAATGGGCCTGAAAAGGGGTGAAGGTATTGGTTTTGCTTTCTTATTCTCAGTTTAGAAAGGAGTTATCCACCCCAACTTATCCGTGCCCTCAAAGGCTCGTTTGTGCAGCCACCCCCAGTGACAGATCATGGTCTCTGGGCCTTGTCCCTGTCTTCCAAATTCCCATCCTCTCTCCAAAGCTTCACCACGATCACTTCCTCACAGGCAGATTCTGCATGAAGGGGTGTCTTCGGCAGCCTCCTCACTGTCTGCTAGTCGCTCAGGAAGAGCACAGGAACTGCACTTTGGTGTTTGGAAAAATTAATGCTTTCAAGATGAGCTCCACACCGTCTTAGCACGTCTGTGTCTATCTCTCTCAACAGCTGAAAGGAAAGAAGCATTCTTAGACAATTACTCCCCAAGGGAGCCCAAGGACTGGCTTTGTTTATTGAGTGTTTTTGGTTACAACACGTGAAGTTCTGAGATTTTTTTGGCTTTCGGATTTTTTTTCTCTCCGTTTTTTGTTGCAGGGATAGGAAAGATGAGTGAATTCCCAGTTAACAGGGCACTTGGATGTTTCAGAATTGTGAAAGGCATGTTCTTATGTGGGCATAATTGCTGAATCCTTGGGATAAGGAACTCAGTAAGACTTGACAGAGGGCGCCCAGCCTCAGGCCTGCATCGTACCCAGCTGTTCAGTCTTTCATCTGCAGCTGCTTGAGGCCACATCTCCTCCTGCTGGAGGTTCCTTCCCCTCCTAAGTCTTCATCTTGTCTTCTGATAGACACAGTACTTAAGGACACAGTCACAATTGGCTGTCACTGTCCTTAACCTCAGCCACCTCTCACCACCTTCAGCTCCCTCTAACCAAAGCATAACACTCTAAGTAGAAATGGTAGACTTGAAAGGATCATTGTCAATGATCCAGAGTCCACTGTGTAAGAGCAGAGATGGCAAACTTCATACTCTATGTGTTATGGATCTTCTTGCTGTGTCTTGGCAGACATTTTTAATTGACAGTGCTACTCTGTCCTTCCTGTGGCCTCAAAATACAACCCCGCCAATCTCAAAGGTATTTATTAGTGCAAAGAGAAAGAGATAGTAACTCTAAAGCTCTGGACCATCACTTCTTGGTTAGAATTGGAACTTGAGATGAAATAGTTGCCACCTCTGATCAAAGTCCTGCAGGTGTCCAAGTGGCCCATAAAGGAATACATGGTTTGAGAAGAATGGGTTTTAATGAGTGCTCATTAAGTTCAGGGAGCATTGTGGAGCAAAGTGGGGGGATGGGCTGCATCTGATGGCCAGTGGACAGATGCCTGAGTCCTGGGAATTGGTTACTGTGACCTGTGGAGACCATCTCATATTCCAGATCCTGTGAGTGGGAGGAGGAGAGGGAACCTGCTGTCCTGGACCTGAGGGAGCAACCCATTTTTCAGAGAGGTTCTGAGCTGCTGCTTCAGTCAGCTTGAATACTTGAATGCTTTAAAATTACCAAAGTAATGAATGCTTATGGTATAAAGAAGTATACCATATAATTCTATAAAATATAATTCTCTGATGTCATGTCAGATAATTATTTCCCCTTCCCCCATCTTCCAGGGGAACTCACTGTCAACACTTTGGTACATATACTATGAGAGTTCCTTTTCTATGCATGTTGAAATACATACTTATAGTATACATGGGTATATTTATATATCTGTATTTTCACAAAAAAGTGGGGTAATACAAATTATTTCAAATATTTTGCAAATTGTTTTCTCCTACCTAACAGTGTATCATGGACATCCTTTTATGTCACTACGTAAAAATTGCTGGTCTTTTCATCACTGTCTTTTTTTTTCTTTTTTTAAATATATTTTATTGATTATGCTATTACAGTTGTCCATTTCCCCCCATCATTCCCCTCCACCCTACCACCCTCTCCCACCCACATTCCCCCCTTTAGTTCATGTCCATGGGTCATAAGTTTTCTAGCTTCTACATTTCCCATACTATTCTTGCCCTCCCCCTGTCTATTTTTTTCCCATTATCTATGCTACTCATTCTCTGTACCTTTTCCCCCCTCTCCTCCTCCCACGCCCCTGTTGCTAACCCTCCATATGGTCTCCATTTCTGTGGTTCTGTTCCTGTTCTAGCTGTTTGCTTAGTTTGCTTTTGTTTTAGGTGTGGTTCTTGATAGCTATGAGTTTGTTGTCTTTTCACTGTCATAGTTTTATCTTCTTTTTCTTAGATAAGTCCCTTTAACATTTCATATAATAAGGGCTTGGTGATGATGAACTCCTTGAACTTGACCTTATCTGAGAAGCACTTTATCTTCCCTTCCATTCTAAATGACAGCTTTGCTGGATAGAGCAATTTGGGATGTAGGTCCCTGTTTTCAAGACTTCAAATATTTCTTTCCAGCCCCTTCTTGCCTGGAAGGTCTCTTTTGAGAAATCAGCTGACAGTCTGATGGGAACTCCCTTGTAGGTGACTATCCCCTTATCCCTTGCTGCTTCTAGAATTCTCTCCTTCATTGTAATCTTGGCTAATGTAATTACAATGTGCCTTGGTGTGTTCCTCCTTGGGTCCAACTTCTTTGGGACTCTCTGAGCTTCCTGGACGTCCTGGGAGTCTATTTCCTTTGCCAGATTGGGGAAGTTCTCCTTTATTATTTGTTCAAATAAGTTTTCCACTCGTTGTTGTTCTTCTTCCCCTTCTGGGACCCCTATAATTCGGATGTTGGGACGTTTAAAGATGTCCCGGAGGTTCCTAAGCCTCTCCTCATTTTTTTGAATTCTTGTTTCTTCCTCGTCTTCTGTTTGGTTGTTAGTTTCTTCCTTCTGGTCCACTCCATTGATTTGAGTCCCAGTTTTCCTTCCATCTCTATCAGTTCCCCATGCATCTTCCTTCATTTCACGGATTGTAGCCTGCATTTTTTCATCTAGTTTGTGAGCAAAATCAACCAATTCTGTGAGCATTTTGATGACCAGTGCTTTGAACTGTGCATCTGACAGGTTGGCTATCTCTTCACTGCTTAGAGGAATTGGCTCTGGGGCTTTTATTTGTTTTCCGGTTTGAGCCATTTTTGGTAGGTTTTTTGTTGTTGTTGTTTTGGTTTTAGTCTGGTCGCGGCTATTACGTAGTGAGGGGGTGGAGCTTTAGGTGTTCCTCAGGGCGGGGCAGCCCAGTCGCTGGGTTGTGACGCTATAGGTGGGGGCGGGGTCTGAGAAGGAGCAATGGCGCCTGCTCCGCTCTCTCCTGGACTCCGGCCCTTTCCGCTGCTTCCCCTTCACCTGGATTATCTGCCAAAAATTGCTGGTCTTTTTAAATGGAAAGTATAACTTACATTGTATTATAACTGTATCATAATTTATCTTGGAGGAGGAAAGATGGCAGAGGAATTAATGGAAGCCACACTAACCTCTTCCCAGAACCAATCTGGAATTACAACTAAATTGTGGAGAAGTCACCTGGAACAAATAACTGAATAACAGTGAGAGAGAAGCCTTATAACCTCGGACTGACAGAAGAATCATCTTCAGCACTAACTGACTGCCTCTGCACAACATACAAGATGTGGTGGGCAGAGTGACCATATCGACCAGCTGGAGGGAAGGACCCACCAAAGAATGACCCAACAACAATCAAAACCCTATTACATCCACAGAGCCAACATAAATAGCATAAAGGGCATCCCAAGAGCATCAAGTTCAGGAGATCAAGGAGACTGCACCACTGAATCTCATAGGTCTCTTACTATAGAAGATCACACCACAAACTCAGAGAGTCAAAACAGATCAATTTAAGAAGCAGAGACAAACAAGAAGAGTCTCACAAATAATAGGAAGACAAAGAAACAACCCCCAAACAAAAGGAAAAGAGGGATCCTCAGAAAGAATGCTGAATTAAATATAGGCAAGTCAACTATCAGATATTGAGTTCAAAATAATGGTTATAAGGAAGCTCAATGAGCTCAATGAGAATTACCAAAACCTACAAGGAAGCTACAAGGAACTTACTGTGAATTATACTAGCATGAAAAAGGACACAGAAACTATCAACTAGAGCCAAGAGGAAATGAAGAATACAATTTCTGAATTGAAGAACACAGTAGATGGAATCACATGCAGCCTAGATGTAGCAGAGGATCAAATCAGTGAGCTGTAGGACAAGGTAGAAAAACATTCCCAGAAAGAGCAAGAGAAGGAAAAAGAACTCAAAAAGAATGAAGAGGGATTAAGGGAAATGCAGGATAACATGAAATATAATAATATCTGTATAATAAGGATATCAGAAAGAGAAGAAGAGGAGCAAGGGATAGAAAACCTGTTGGAAAAAGTAATGATGGAGACTTCTGGCCAAGATGGAGGTGTAGGTACACACACTGTGCCTCCTCCCACAACCAAAATAAGGACAACAGCAATTTAAAAACAAAAAGCAACCAGTACTGACAGAAAATTGAACTGTATGGAAGTCCAACAACCAAGGAGTTAAAGTAGACACATTCATCCAGACCGGTAGGTGGGGTGGAGTCGGGGAGCTAGGACAGAGAGGGCTCACAGCAGGGCAGCTGGTGGACCCCAGGTGCACAAGGAGGCAGTGGGCAGACCCCGGGCGCACAAAGTGGCAGCTGGTGGACCTAGTGAGACAGCAGATTGGGCAGGAGTGCGGTGCACAAGGCAGCTGGCAGGCTGGGTGGTCCCACATTTCCACACAGATAAACCAGACAAAATGGGGGAGCAAGACAGGCTGTGCAAACCAGGGTCCCGGTGCAGGGAAATAGAGCCTCAAAACACTGATTGAAAATGCTTGTGGGGGTTGAGGTGATAGGAGAAACTCCCAGTCTCACAGAAGAGTTTGTTGGAGAGACCCACAGGGTCCTAGAACGTACACAAGCCCACCCACACGGGAATCAGCACCAGAAGGGGGCAATTTGCTTATGGGAAGCGGGGGAAGTGACTGAAATCCAGCAGAGAGTGGAGCAAGTGACATTGTTTCCTCTTGAACACCTGCCCCACATGCAGCGTCACAACCCAGCAACTGGGTTGATCCGGCTGGGTGAATACCTAAGGCTGCACCCCTCACTACATTAACAGGCGCGTCAAGACAAAAAAAAAAAAAAATGGCCCAAATGAAAGAACAGATCAAAGCTCCAGAAAAAATACAACTAAGTGACAAAGAGATAGCCAATCTATCAGATGCACAGTTAAAAGCACTGGTAATCAGGATGCTTACAGAATTGGTTGAATATGGTCGCAAATTAGATGAAAAAATTAAGGCTACACTAAGGGAAATAAAGGAAAATGTACAGGGAACCAACAGTGATGAGAAGGAAACTGGGACTCAAATCAGTGGAGTGGACCAGAAGGAAGAAAGAAATAACCAAACAGAAAAGAAGGAAGAAACAAGAATTCAAAAAAATGAGGAGAGGCTTAGGAACCTCCAGGACATCTTTAAACGTTCCAGCATCCGAATTATAGGGGTCCCAGAAGGGGAAGAAGAAGAGCAACAAGTAGAAAACTTATTTGAACAAATAATAAACGAGAACTTCCCCAATCTGGCAAAGGAAATAGACTACCAGGACGTCCAGGAAGTTTTGAGAGAGTCCCAAAGAAGTTGGACCAAAGGAGGAACATATCAAGGCACATCGTAATTACATTACCCAAGATTCAAATAAAGGAGAGAATCTTTTTTTTTTCTTGTGCCTCTACTCTTTTTTATTATTATTGTTTATTTTTTTAATGTATCTTATTGATTATGCTATTACAGTTGTCCCATTTCTCCCCCATCATTCCCCTCCACCCTGCCCACCCTCTCCCACCCACATTCCCCCCCTTTAGTTCATGTCCCTGTGTCATAAGTTCTTTAGCTTCTACATTTCCCACACTATTCTTGCCCTCCCCCTGTCTATTTTCTACCCACCATCTATGCTACTTATTGTCTATACCTTTTCCCCCTCTCTCCTCCTCCCACTCCCCTGTTGCTAACCCTCCATATGATCTCCATTTCTGTGGTTCTGTTCCTGTTCTAGCTGTTTGCTTAGTTTGCTTTTGTTTTAGGTATGGTTCTTAATAGCTGTGAGTTTGCTGTCTTTTCGCTGTCATATTTTTTTCTTCTTTTTCTTAGATAAGTCCCTTTAACATTTCATATAATAAGGGCTTGGTGATGATGAACTCCTTGAACTTGACCTTATCTGAGAAGCACTTTATCTTCCCTTCCATTCTAAATGACAGCTTTGCTGGATAGAGCAATTTTGGATGTAGGTCCCTGCTTTTCAAGATTTCAAATATTTCTTTCCAGCCCCTTCTTGCCTGTAAGGTCTCTTTTGAGAAATCAGCTGACAGTCTGATGGGAACTCCTTTGTAGGTGACTGTCCGTCCCCTTATCCCTTGCTGCTTCTAGAATTCTCTGCTTCATTTTAATCTTGGCTAATGTAATTACGATGTGCCTTGGCATGTTCCTCCTTGGGTCCAACTTCTTTGGGACTCTCTCAAAACTTCCTGGACGTCCTGGTAGTCTATTTCCTTTGCCAGATTGGGGAAGTTGAAGGAGAGAATCTTAAAAGCAGCAAGAGAAAAGGAGACAGTTACCTACAAAGGAGTTCCCAAAAGAGACTGTCAGCTGATTTCTCAAAAGAGACCTTACAGGCAAGAAGGAGCTAGAAAGAAGTGTTTCAAGTCATGAGAGGCAAGGACCTACATCCAAGATTACTCTATCCAGCAAAGCTTTCATTTAGAATAGAAGGGCAGATAAAGTGCTTCCCAGATAAGGTCAAGTTAAAGGAGTTCATCCTCACCAAGCCTTTATTATGTGAAGTGTTAAAGGGACTTATGTAAGAAAAAGAAGACGATCAAAAATATGAGCAGTAATTTTGCTTGCTTGTTTGTTTTGTTGATTACGTTCTATTTATAGGTGAGATCATATGGTATTTGTCTTTCATTGCCTGGCTTATTTCACTTAGCACAATGCTCTCCAGCTCCATCCATGCTGTTGCAAAGGGTAGGAGCTCCTTCTTTCTTTCTCCTGTATAGTATTCTATTGTGTAAAGGCACAGGAGTTTTTTTTTTAAAATTTTTTTTTTATTTGTCTTTAGAGGGGTAGGGGAGAGGGAGAGGGAGAGAAACATCAATGTGCGGTTGCCTCTTGTATGTCCCCTGCCGGGAACTGGCCTGGCAACCCAGGCATGTGCCCTGACTGGGAATCGAACCGTGATCCTCTGGTTCGCAGGCCCGCGCTCAATCCACTGAGCTACACCAGCCAGGGCGGCACAGGAGTTTTTTGATCATGGATGGAACAACTATCAACAACTGAACCTAAAAAAAAAAAAAAAAAAAAAAAAAAAAAACAAACTAAGCAAACAACTGGAATAGGAACAGAAGCACAGAAATGGAGATCATATGGAGGGTTATCAGCAGTGAGGAGGAAATGGGAGAATGGGTACAGGGAATAAGTAGCATAAATGGTAGGTAGAAAATAGACAGGGAGAGGTTAAGAATAGTATAAGAAATGTAGAAGACAACGAACTTCATGTATGACCCATGGACATGAACTAAGGTGGGGGGAATGTAGGTGGGAGGTGGGGTGCAGGACAAAGGGGAATAAAGGGGGGAATGGGACAACTGTAATAGCATAATCAATAAAATATATTTAAAAAGTA
This sequence comes from Glossophaga mutica, assembly GCA_039655065.1. NCBI lineage: Eukaryota > Metazoa > Chordata > Mammalia > Chiroptera > Phyllostomidae > Glossophaga > Glossophaga mutica. The sequence goes on along the minus strand of CM077304.1, from coordinate 119,930,240 downwards.
AAAATAAAAATGATATTAAGAGAATAAAGTATTAACAAATAAAAAGGGATGAAAAAAATTTAAAGAAAAAGACTGAAAGTGAAGGGTTGGGAAAAAAATATTCCAAACAAATGTACAGGAAATAAAAGCCGGGGTAGCAATACTTATATTGCTATCTATTTTGTCTGACCCAGACAAAATAGACTTCAAAACAAAGGGCATAAAAAGAGACACAGAAGGCCAATTGATAATACTCAAGGGAAGAATCCATCTTCCCTTCTTTCCCATGTTTACCGATAAACATGGTAAACATATATGTACCCAACATATCACCAACCAAATATATAACAAAAATCTTGGAGGAGTTCTTGAAATGTATAGGCAGCAACACACTTATATTAGGGGATTTTAGCAGTTACTGTCAAAAATGAATAGACCTTCAAAACAAAGCATCAACAAGGATACTATGGCACTGAATGACACTCCAGATCATATGGACTTAACTGATATATAGAGAACCTTTCACCCCCCCCAGAGAAACAAAATATACATTATTTTCAAATCCACATGGAACATTTTTAAAGATAGACCACATGGTAGGACAAAAAACAAGCTTCAACAATTTCAAGAAAATTGAAATCATATCAAGCATTTTCTCAGATCACAATGGCTTAAAACTAGAAGATAACCTAAAGGACTAATGTCAAAAACAGTAAAATTCATGGAGATGGAATAACATGTCATTAAACAATGAATGGGTTAACAACAAGATTAAGGAAAAATAAAAGAACTTTCTGGAAACAAATGAAAATAAATATACAACAGCTCAAAACCTATAGGACACAGCAAAGGCAGTCCTGAGAGGGAAGTTGGTAGCAATGCAGGCCTACCTAAAAAAGATGGAAACATTTCAAATAAACAACCTAAACTTACATCTACAAGAACTGGAGGAACCCCAACAAACAAAGCTCAGAGTGCATAGAAGGAAGGGAATAATCAAGACCAGAGAAGAATTAATGACATAGAGACTAAAAGAACAATTCTAAGAATCAGTAAATCCAGGAGCTTGTTCTTTGAACAGGTAAACAAAATTGACAAGCCTTTAAGGAGACTCATCAAAAAAAAAAAAAAAAAAAAAAAAAAAGACAGAGGACCCAAATAAGTAAAATCAGAAATGAAAGAACAGAAATTACAACCAATGCCACAGAAGCACAGAGGATTGTAAGAAATTACTACAAACAACTATATGCCAAGAAATTTGCAAACCAGGGTGAAATGGACAAATTTCTACAAACATATAATCTTCTGAAACTGAATCAGGAAGAAGTAGAAAGCCTGAATACACCAATAACAGCTGATGAAGTTGAAGCAGTAATGAAAAACTCCCAGCACACAAAAGCCCTGGAATGGACAGCTTCACAGGAGAATTTTATGAAACATTTAGGGAAGAGCTAATCCCCTGTCCTACTCAACCTATTTCAAAAAATCCAAGAAGAGGGAAGACTCTCAAACTCTTTTTATGAGGCCCACATCATCCTAATTCCAAAGCCAGATAAAGACACAACAAAGAAAGAAAACTACAGGCCAATATCGCTGATGAATGTAGCTGCTAAAATCTTCAACAAAATATTGACAAACCACATTCAGCAATATATTAAAAAGATCATACACCATGATCAAGTGCGATTCATCCCAGGGATTCAGGGATAGTACAGTATACACAATATATCACATAAACAAAACAAAAAATAAAAAATCACATTATCGTATCAATAGATGCTGAAAAAGCATTTGATAAAAACACTTAGCAAAGTGGCAGTAGAGGGAGCATGCCTCAATATAATAAAGGCCATATACGAGAAACCTACAACCAACATCATACTCAGTGGGCAAAAACTAAAAGCCTTCCCTCTAAGATCAAGAACAAGACAAAGATGTTCCGCTTTCACCACTTCTACTTAACATAGTATTGGAAGTCCTAGCCACAGCAATCAGACAAGAAATAGAAATAAAAGGCATCCAAATTGGAAAGGTGGATGCAAAACTGTCATTGTTTGCAGATGACATGATAGTGTACATAGAAAACCCTATAGACTCTATCAAAAACTACTTGACCTAGTAAGTGAATTTGGTAAAACAGCAGGATACAAAGTCAAATTTCTGATTATTCAGAAATCAAAGGCATTTTTGTACAATAACAACAAAATATCAGAAACAGACATCAGGAAAAAAATCTCTTTTGATATAGCAACAAGAAAAATAAAGTACCTAGTAATAAACCTAACCAAGAAGGTAAAAGACTTGTACTGAGAAAACTACACAACACTGAAGAAAGAAATTAAGGAAGACACAAATAAATGGAAGCATATAATGCGTTCATAGATTGGAAGAATTAACATCATCAAAATGTCCATACTACCCAAAGCAATGTATAGATTCAATGCAATCCCTATTAAAATACCAATGTCATATTTCACAGACATAGAACAAATATTTCAAAAATATATATGGAAAGTTTAATGACCCCAAATAGCTGCAGAAATTTTGAGAAAGAAGAACAAAGTAGGAGGGATCACTATACCTTATATCAAACTACATTACAAGATCACAGTAATCAAAACAGTCTAGTGACCGGCATAAGAACAGATACATAGATCAATGGCATAGAACAGCAAGCCCAGAAATAAACCCATGTTTCCATGGTCAATTAATATTCGATAGAGGGGGAGAAGCATAAAATAGAGTAAAAATAGCCTGTTCAACAAATGATTTTTGGAGATCTGGACAGGTACATGCAAAAAAAATGAAACTTGACCACCAACGTATTCTGTACACAAAAATAAACTCAAGATGGATAAAAGACTTAAATATAAGTTGTGAAATCATAAAAGTCCTCAGGGAGAACATAGGAAGGAAAATCTCGGATATGCCACACAACAATATTTTTACCAATATGTCACCTAGAGCAAGAGGAATAAAGGAAAGAATAAACAAATGGGGCTTCATCAAAATTGAAAGCTTCTGCATGGTTAAAGAAAACATCAGCAAAATGAAAAGGGAACCAACCATCTGGGAAAATATATTTGTCAATGATACCTCAGACAAGGATTTGATCTCCAAAATACATAAAGATCTCACATGACTTTCCTCCAGGAAGACAAACAACCCAATTAAAAAATGGGCAAAGGACTTGAATAGACACTTCTCCAAGGAGGACATACAGAGGACCCAGAGACATATGAAGGGATGCTCAGCATCACTAGCCATCAGACAGATGCAAATTGAAACCACAATGAGATACCACTTCACACTGCTCAGAATGACCATCGTAACCAAATCAACAAACAAGTGCTGGTGAGGCTGTGGAGAAAAGGGAACCCTAGTGCACTGTTGGTGGGAATGGAGACTGGTGCGGCCACTGTGGAAAACAGTATGGAATTTCCTCAGAAAACTAAAAATGGAACTGCCTTTTAACCCGGCAATTCCACTGTTGGGACTATACCCTCAGAATCCCAGAACACCAATTCAAAAGGACCTATGCACCCCAATGTTCATAGCAGCACAATTTACAATAGCCAAGTACTGGAAGCAACCTATGTACCCATCAGTAAGTGAGTGGATCAAAATACTATGGTACATTTATGGTACAATGGAATTCTACACAGCAGACAGAGAGAAGGAGTTCCTACACTTGTGACAGCTTGGATGGATCTGAAGAGCATTATGTTAAGTGAAATAAGCCAGTTGGTGAAATACAAATACCATATGATCTCACGTATAAAGGAACCTAATCAACAAAACAAACAAGCAAGCAAAATATAACCAGAGACATTGAAATAAATAACAAACTGACAGTAACAAGAGGGGAGATGGGAGGGGTTAATGGGGGGGGGAGGGGGAAGGATCATTGAGGAGCATGTGTAAAGGACCCATGGACAATGCCAAAGGAGGGTGGGATGGAGGGTGTGTGGTAGGGATGGCTCGGGTGTGGGGAGTGGTGGTGGTGGTGGTGGGAAATGGAGACAACTGTACTTGAACAACAATAAAAAAAGAGAGATAAAAAGTCCATGAGGTAAAAACAAATTTATCTTCCTAGTCTCCTTGTTGAACACTTCAGTTGTTTCTAGTTTTCGCTCTTACAGAACACACTGAAATGTGTGTATAAGTACTGTAGTAGGCAAGAGTCTTAGAAGGAAGTTTGCTAGGATGATGGCTACACATTTTAGAAATGTCAGTATGTACTGCCAAATTGATATTATACCTATTTGCTCTTCTACCAGATATTATTCCCCCCCTCAGTCTGACAAGTAGACTGTGGCATTGCTTTAATTTGCATTTTCCTGATCATTGATAAAGGTTAGAATCTTTTTATTTTTATCAGTCATTTGTATTTCCTCTTCTGTAAATTGCATGCTCATATTCTTGACTCATTTTTATACAGGTTTCTTAATTATTTCTTAATGTTTTTTTAGGAGCTCATAAATTAGAGATAGTAAAGTTTGGTTTAATATATTGTTGCAGTGTGGCAAATATTTGTCTCCTCGATTATCTTAATATTATTCATGTTTTTGCAATTTTATCTATTCTTTTTTTCTGTGAAGACTTAGAAACACCTCAATTACATGCATTCACATTTTTCAAAAATTAATATAACAAAAACAATTTTATAAGACCATTATGTTCTGTCTATCCAGCCTCTTGCCCCACAGGTAACCATCAGGGTTAGTTTATTATGAATCTTTCCAGTGTTTGTTGTTGCAAGTATAAGAAAATCTGAATCCATACTTATTTTACCCCTTTCTTATTAAAAGCAAACAAATACTAACTATATTGTTTAGTGTCTTGCATTTTCAACCCAACAATATGTTGGGAATATTCTTTCCTATCAGTTTACAGGAACCTGCCTTATTCTTCTTTTAAGCAGCTGCACAAAGCAGCTGCATTGTGGGGGTACACCATATATATAGTTTAGTGGGCTTCAGACTTTTTGGCTGATACATGGCCTAACATGGAAAACTATGTATCCCCTCACACATGTAACATTGCTTTTACTATAAGTTTAAATGGCTGCAACTAATATATTTTCTAGCATGTATTGTATACAAGCTTTAATTGGGTTGGCCAAAAAGTCCATCACATTTTTTCCATACGATGGCTCTAGTAGTGCTTAGTTGTCTTTGACTTCATTACAGACAAGTTTTTTAGATTGTGTTGTGACAGCTGCCACATCAGCATACATTTAAAAAAACTTATCAAAATTGGTGAATTTTTCTGCAGCCATGTTAATTTTGAAGATGGAAGAAAATATGCAATGTTTTTGGCACATTATGCTTTATTATTTCAAGAGAGGTAAAACCACAACTGAAATGCAAGAAAAGATTTGTGCGGTGTATGGAGAAGGTGCTTGTGACTGATCAAATGTATCAAAAGTGATCTGCGAAGTTTCTTGGTGCTATTGACATTTTGGCAAAATAATTCTTTGCTGGGGGCTGTCTTATGCATTGGAAGATGTTTAGCAGCACCCCTGGCCTCTACCCACTAGAAGCCAATAGTAGGAGATAACCAACATGCTCTAAATAGCCAAATCAATACAGTTACTGGTGAAAATGAAAAAAATATGCCTTTTATTTTATGGAAAAAAACTAAATGGACTTTTTGGCAAATCTAATATATTTTCTTCAAAATCTTGAAGCTGTAAATTTAATGAATTGGAAAAGACAGTTCTCATTATCAAAGGAAGCAGTCAAATTACACATATTTACTTCCTGTTAGAGAAAGTCTGGCTTCTTTTTAATTCATGTTAGACAGCCCCCCTTCCCATACTTGGGACAACCCTGTCTTCAGAAGTCCAGTTCTAAGATAGGTAGGTATACTTATAGATAAGTAGATGTGATCCGGACACTAGCTTTGCTTTTGTCTTCTAGATAAGATAAGGTATAATCCTTTAAATGCTTCCTTGGTGACCTTATCCAATCTTGTGGCTTTAACTGCTTTCCATTCACCAATGACTCCCTGTTTCATTTATCTATTATGCTGTGACAAACCACCCCAGTCTTAGTGGCTTAGAACAACAGTTTATTATTTCTAATGATTATGAGTATTGACCAGGCAGTTCTTCTGTTTCACGTGGTGACTGGCAGGTACTAGGATGGCTGGAAGCTCCAAAGTGGCCTCACCTGGCTGGCAGTTGGTGTGCGTGGGGATGGGACTTTGGGTTCTGAGCCTGGGTCCTTGGTTCTCCTTTATGCGGTCTTTCCATGTGGCTTGGGCTTCTCACAGCATGGCAGCCAGATGCCAAGAACAGTTGTATTTAGTCTTGATGGCACCATCTTAAACTGTCCTTTAAAAAGTTAGGTAATATAGTCCAAAGGTCAAAATTCAAAAGATGTAGAAAGATATACAAAAGTATTCCTTTCACTGTGGTTTTTCAGCCTCTGTTCTCCTTAGATGATTTGTATATTCATTCTTTCAGAGAGTAAAGAGAGCATGTGCAAGCCAGTAAGCTAAACTTTTGTGTCTTGCTTAGGAAAACCTTTCCACCCTAAGAGACTATAAGAGTTTTTCTTCTTGAAGTTTTATGGTTTACTTTTTTTACATGGATATCTTAAGGCTTTCCTGTGTGTATGATGTGAGGCCAGACATGATGGACTTTTAGGGCAGCCAAATCATTGGAGTTTTCCATCTCCTCAGCGCGGAGGGTTCTCTACATGGTTCACGTGGGCATAGTCAAAGGATTTTTCATAACTGAATCTCTCTTAGAACTGCAACCTGTGTAAGGGCAGAGGGAGGAAACCAGATGAGTTGGACAGTTGGGCAAGGACGGTCTAGGACATTACCCCGCCTCAAGTCAGGTAGAGAAGGTGGGGGTTTTGGGGTCATGACCTGTCCCTAACTTGGGACTTCCTAAGGAACACTTGGCTTAGAGCCGTTTTCAATGACAGAGCTGATGCTGGGTTGGTTTTTTGTTTGTTTGTTTGTTTGTTTTATTGTTTTGTCTGTCTATTTAAGTCCAATGAATTGAGAATTTCAACCTGATATGAGATTATTTTTTATTGTGGGAGAATACACTAACTTTATAAAGCACCAACTTTATTATGTATCAGGTACAATGCTTAGTATTTTATATATGCTTTATTTTTTTCCTCATGAATGTTGTACAGGGATTTTTTGTTGTTGTTTTGGTTTGGGTTTTTTTGTTGTTGTTTTGTTCAGGTTTTATAAGATCAGCTTTATCTTCATCCAAAAGATGAAGGAACAGAGATTTGGAGAAGTTAAGTGCTTTGTCTCAAGTTACTCAGCTAGGAAAAGATTTAGTATTTGAACCTAGTAGGTCTGATTCCAACCTCACACCCTTACCCAATAGCTAGAAAACTTCAATTAACAGTATTAAGAGATTATAAAGAGATTCTTTATAGAATTTATGGGAGTCAGTTGTTTTTAAGAACCTTAAGCAGAATTCATTTGCTGCAAAGTAAAGTAATCATGGTAACTGATTCTTTACTTTTTGAAAATAAGAGCCAAGGAAGAGAGAATTCAATTGGCTCATGTACAGCCTGTTCTGTGTGTGCAGGTGAGCGCAGTCAGGGCACTCAGTTGAGTCAGATATTCTGATATCATGATGGTTATCCTAGATAACACACAGATTATAGATTTTCCCAAAAGAGAAACTCCAACAGAATGTAGAAAAAATGTTTAATTCTAAATATATGTTAACCCAAATGTAGTATTTCTTTGATGGTACTGATACAGAGAGCTCTGATCAGATCTCTGAGGAGGAATAGAGAGGGGGCCTGTAGGAGGAGGTTGTCCAAGGTGATGGTAAACAGTCTAGGACAGGATTGGCTGAGAAGCTGAACGCCTCCAGAGCACGTGGAATTATGGGCCAGAAGATTCAAAATAAAAAGAGGGCAGAGAGTGGCTCTGGCTTTTCTTCAAGGATGCCTGGATGATTGGGCTGCACCTGCCTGCGTTTCCCAAAGGACCGCCTAGGATCGGGTTGGCCTGGCAGAGGGTGACAGCACTATTCTTCTTTGGGTGTTCTAGAGGGGGCGGGCTCTGAGGCAGAAGCCTGCCATCCTTCCAAAATTGTGTAGCTTTTATATCTTATGTTGTTTTAGTTTGTAAACTAACCCTATAAAAATAAGACATTTAAAAACTAACAGGGGGAATGATAGGTGAACTCAGGAGTTAAAGAGTTTATCCTTAATTGATAGACTAATTGAAAGTGACTGAGGCACATGGAAAGCTGTGATTCCAAAACTGTGTAATTTTTGAATAAAGACTCCTTTCCTTTATCACCAAACCTTTGCCTCCAGAATTTTGCCTAGAGGATGACAGTGGGAAGCAGGACCGTACTTGCTATTCAGTAACAGTACAGTGGGCTATTTTTGATCTTGTTCAACTTCACATTTACAATATTATCAACCTCAGTCATCATTGTGGTACCTGGTTTCACAGGGCAGATGTGGTGTAGGGGTTTAGTTGGAAAAGTTCTTGGAGGAGATGGAGAGGGCATGGAAAGAAGAGAGGAGAAGGGAGAGAATTCTTCACAGTAGGAATCCCACATGCTCCGTGAGGTAAAAGCTTCCATTTGTTGTGACTGACCACTTAAGCTTTCCTGATTCCATGGTGATGAACTGTGGGAACTGAGAGATGGGAGAAACAGTTAAGAGAAACTCACCTTAAAGGGGTGAGGTTCTGAGGCTCGAGGGGGCCTCGCGTCATTGACTCACACTACCTCCTTTAATGGCTGAATGTACTACTCATGGTTCAGGTAAGATGGAGGTGCCACCTTCTTGGCGGTGAGGGAAGCATAGGCAGCAATAATGAACTCTCTGGATTACCTAGGCCTCTTGGGTCAGGTTCTGAGGTATTCTCTCCAACTACTTTTAGCCCTTTTTTTTTTTTCTTCAAAGAACTGAAACCGGAAAAGCTGGCATTTTGTGCTGCCTGTCACCTCCCAGACCCAATGAGCAGAGGGATTGAATCTTTATGGGCGCTTTATTCAGATGGCCGGCCACCTGAGAAGAAAGTGGATTTGTGCCCTAATAGACCATCTTAAATTCCATTTTTGACCCTTTTTATAAGGAGAAGAAAAGTGTAGGTAAGGGGACTGGAATTCAGGGAAAAAGTTAATCAGATAAAAAGCTGCAGCATTCTTTCATCTATGTACTGGGGGTGGTCTTTATCTGTGCCCTGGGTGGTGGGCATCTCAGCCTGGAGCACAATGGCTCAGATACCATCTTCATTGCTTGAGACCTCCTGAGGCACAGAGATCTGCTTTGGTCTACTGGAGTCAAGGTGGATCAAACCTCCAGTTCCTGAAACAATGGCTTTTTACATGCATTGATTACTAAGCTTACTAGCTATTACCTGGAACTAAAATTTTTCCAACATTTGAGCCCCCTATCAGAACTACTTTATAATTTAGGTGCTTTGGAGGAGGCAAAGTACCAGGTGGTCATGTACTGAGTAGGAAATAGATGATCAGGAGAGTGAGTTGGGGAGGGTGGAAGAGGCATCAGCTCCTATGAGTTGCCCTCACCAGGATGGCCTGACAGGCAAATGCCTCTGAAAGCTTAGGGAAGAGTCATGGTTGCTCCTTTTTGCCGCCAATATCTACCCCAACCATTGCTTGTATCTAAGGCCTGGACTTCCAGGCTCCTGTCTTTGGCAACTCTTTTGCCAAGATGTAAATATTCCCTGAAGGTCTAAATACTAAGTTCTTATCGTGAAAACCTTAGAGGGGACGAGGTTATTATCATACTTTTCATGGGCCCAGGATGGGTGAGCTTTGAAAAGGCAGAGAAAGAGTCTCACTCTTAGGGCATAGGGAGGGATGTTGGGTGGCATGCTGTGGTTGAATATGCAGAGCAACGTGGGGGGTTCTCTCGATTGGTTGGAGAACTAAATGCTCAGGGAAGGGGACAGGGAAGGATTGTGTTTCCCATTTAACTGTGTGCAGGGCGTGGTTGTGTGAGGTCCACGTGGTCCGGGGGCCCCTCATCCAATGGAGAGTTCAAGATCTCAGCAGAGGATGGCGGTGAGCAAGGATGAAAGTGACACAAAAGCCAGGGCAACGCAGGCCAATTGGCTTCCGCCTTCTCCTCCTGCCGCCTGACCTGATATTTGAGGTGACATTTAAAGCCATTGTGCAGATGTGTGGTGGGCCACGGCAAAATGAACACTTTCTGGAGCCTTTGGAGAGATGAGGCTGATTTCTCAGCCTCCCGGCTGGCAGCTTCTCAGACCCTCCTTGGGGGGCCCTTTTCTAGGCCTGAAGGGGAGGTGGGACTTCCCTTTACTATCTAGGAGACTCTGGTGGGATTCAGGACTCAGAATCCCCTCCTTCCTCAAATCTTAGGATGTGTGGGAAAGATGGGCACACTCTAGAATTCAACCAAAATAGTTAAACGACTTAAGTCAGTGCTGTGTTTAACAGAAGAGAGCAGGGAGAGAAGCAGATAGAGTTTACCGTTTCAGAATCATCTAAGGAGTTTGTTAAAAATGCAGGTTTCTGGGAGTGAGTCCTAGTTATCTGCATGGATAACCAAACCTCTTAGGTGATTCTGCTACCCATTAATCTTTGAGAACCCCTGAGATAGAGAATGAATGAGGTTAGCTTGGAAAAGGCCTCATGGGAGAGGTGGACTTGAATTTCAGTGTGATAGATAATACTTGTCTTAGGTGCTGTCCTCAGGTGTGGACCTAAGGAACCTGTTTACCTTAGGATGCCAGGCTCTCATAGGAGAAACTGGCAGGTGTTCATCCATCTCAACCCATGGATGGCGTGGCTGTAAATGTGTTGCAACAAGCTTCACTTTACCACTGGGGCACTAATCACCAAGGGGACAGAAGCGGTGTGGGAAGTGGCTGAGGATGGTGTCTGCTGGAGCATTTGTTTCATGGTGCAACTTGAAGCACAGCTTGCAGGGCAAAATGGCAGCCTGGTGGTGCCTACTTCCTAGGGTGGGGCAGGAGGAAAACATGGTGTTGGCAGACAGTCCTCACTCTGGCATGCAGACACTAGAAACTGCGCCACCTTCTGTGTTGCCTTTTCTCATAAGGTAGCCCTGTGTGTCTGAGGAGCTGGCCAGTGCTGCTGCAGGAACAGTGGTCATGGTCGTCCAGGGAGATGAGTGGGAAAGATCTGGGATGTGATTGGTTTTCTCCTCCTTCCATGCTGCTTGCCTTCTGCTCCATACATTTGTGCTGGCTTTATCCGATCAGGAACACAATGTTTTCATGTTGGGATGGGTAGAAAGAGGGAGAAAAAACAGTGCCAAGTTGAGAAGAAGGAACAGCAAAGAGAAGGGAATACATCTATGTTGTGACATTGGGTAACCCACGATCATCCAGATGGGTGATGCGTGGAATGGATGGGCTGCTGCTGGCTTGGAGTCACTTCTTGTGCCTGGAGGACACATCCCTGTAGCCAGCTGGGTGGGCGGGAGGAACCATGCCAGTAGCCATGCTTGCTTTGACCACGATGAAGGAAGGAGCCACTGCAGAGCATTAAGGCAATCGACAACAACAGCAACAACAAAAACCTAGTAAAACTCTTTCTTGGCCAATATCCCATCCCTTCTAATTGCACTGCAGCTAAATTGCAACTCTGACAGTCTCTTGGAACATTTTATTCAACTTCTGGAGGGGCTGTATTTAAAGTAAGCCTTATGAGGCTCTGCGGGAGATGGAGAAAGAGCAGCAGTGGGCTGGGGAGCTCCAAGGAGCCCGTCTTGATGGGTTGAAGCCAATCTTTAGCACAATTCCTGGCTGAATGGGTTTATCCTGGGCCTGACCCCAATAGGTATGCATATGTTCTTAGGTTCACGGTTTGTGAGAGAAGTGCTTGTACCCATATTGTTCTTTAACATCTTTATTCTCTTCTTTGAAAAAGAGGCTGTATGGAATATTTTACCCTTGATTACCAGAAGCAAGGGAAGAGGGCCAACTTCTTTCTCTGGAACCAAGAATGGAGTGTGGGATAGTAGTATTGGCACTATCAAAGTAGTTTACACACTGTCCACAGGCACTGGGACTTTCTGTCTCAGCGTCAGGTACTCTTCCCATAGGCCATCCTGTCCATGTCCTTTGCACAGAGGGATCCCTGGTGTGCCCCTCTCATGTCAGATTTCTCCAGTGTTCGAGAAATCCAGTTTGGGCATTCTTATTTGGAAATGCTTTCCCTTGGGTAGCTGCAAGCCAGGAGCCAAAGAAAAAGATGAAAGGCTGTGGTCATGTGTGTGAAAGATGCCACAGTTCCTCGGAGAGCAATTTCAGAGCCCCAGAAACTCTCTTTGGGAGGACACAGATGGTACATATTTCTTTCTCAGCCCAGCCACCTACTAGGCATTTGGACCGTAAGCAAGTTACTTAACCTCTTGGAACATGGGTTTTCTGTTCTGTAGCCTGGAGAAAGTGATTCCTATTCTATAGAGCTTGAAGGGCAGTTAAGAGGCCCAAAATTGATGAGGTATGTGAAAATACTTTGTGAGCTAAAAAGTCCTGGCCACACCTGAATGATGGATTTTGTCAGTCACAAAAGAAGGGGGAGGCTATGGGTCTGTGCACTTCTCTCTGGAGAGAGAGGAAGAGAGGTTTGCATTCTTGTGTTAACTAAACTCTGGAGTATTGTCCGTTTAAGGTTATTAAGTCATGCCCATTTAACCAAATGATCCTCACAAAGCCTGAGAAGTAGCTTTTGGACAGTTGTGCCAGCTCAGTCCCAATGCTGCCCTTTAAGAAGGAGCCAGGATGCAGTCAATGATGGCGCTGGGTCAGGGCAGTGGGGACCGTGGCCCTGCTCCCTTCCTCCGTCTCCCTCCTTACTCCTGCCCCTGACATGCCTCCTCCGCATTCTGAGTTCTGTTAGAATCTGCAGCCTGTCTTGTCTTGGAGGCCTAGGCCCCCGGGAAGAGCTGCCACTGAGAGAGGTCTGCTTCTGTCAGCTGCCGGAAGGAGATGAGGAGACCTGGGATGCCAGTGTTTCTATTAGGACAGTGAGAAGACGTTGCTGGCGTGGTCTAGGCTGAAATAACAGCTGTGAATGTACACGTGACTGCTGGCTTGCCGTTAGGCCTGGGGTACAAGGTTGTCCCACACCTAGGGTCCCCTCGGGTTTCACTTCTGTGAGGGGGACTCCCAGCCACTGGGGGACAGACTCACCATGTGGGTGGGCAATTCACTGTGAAATGGGTCCCCCACAGGGCAAAGACATGGTGTCCAGTCATCCTTCTCTAGGCCTTAGGCAGTGCCCAGGGACTGAAGCCCCCACAGTCCATTCCTTTCCATGACAGAAAAGCAAAATCATGTTTTTATGGGTACTCAGACTCATTTGCCTGTTTATTCATTCATCACTAAATACTTGAGCACTGGCAAAGTACATGGCACTATTTGAAGCACTTTGGAGGATGCAGAGATGATTACACAGTAGACCCTATTATCTTCATGGAGTGTGTGGCCAAATAAGGGAGCAGAGTCCTATATAAAGGAGAAAATGAAATGCAGTAAGTATAAAGTGGGGAAGACCAGGGAAGGCCTCCTGGATTCTGTGGCATTTGAAAATTCAGGAGGATTTTCAAAACATTAGAAAATTCAGGAGGATTTGACCATGATGAGGTGGGGGAATGGGGAGGTCATGCTGTCAGGAGGAAGAGCAGAGCAAAGGCATGGAGATAGAAAACCACAGGATGTATGGATGTGTGGGAACTAGAATCTGGCAAGAGGGAAAGGAGAACAAACACTTGAGTACTGTTGTCTACTGAGAGTTATTCCAGAAAGACTAGATTCTTCCTTTTCTTGGAGCCTCACAAGATCTCTGGGAGGCAAATGCTGTTTTCTCCAGTTCATAGAGGAGGAAGCTGGGGCTTAGGGAGTTGAAGTACCTTGACTGAAGCCTGGCAACTATTAAGTGGTAGGAAGCTCTGAACCCATGACTATGCGACTCCAGAGCCTATGCTGTGTCCACTGTAACAGAGGATCCGTGAAGGACATAGGGAGAATGGGTCTGTGGCCTTTTTCTGGTCACATGGGTCTAGCAGTCCTGAGCAGGGAGTGCCTGTGGTTTTCACAGAGCAAGGCCATGGTGAGGTACTGGGTCTTTTGAGCTGGCTTTGGAGTCCAGGATGGCTGAGCTCCTCCTAGTTTCCCACCCCTGTCCTGTTAGGGGAGCCTCTGGCCTCTGGCGTGGGGGGCAGAGGGAGCCAGGATGACAGGAGATCTGGGAATGAAATTCGAGGTTTGGCCTTGACTATGGATTCATTCTTAAAACCACCTCTAACCTAAACCCTTTGTGAAAGTGCCCCTACCTCCCCTCCCCATCCCTGATCTCCCTGTAGGCCCATGCAGATTCCGTCTGCACAAGGTGGCCGTGTTCTGCTCTTGTTCCTTTGTTGCTGTGAAACAGGCTGCCTGCACAGTCAGCCTCTGTGTGGGAGGACTGGTGGTTGTCTTCGCAGGCAGGCATTTGCTTAGAGCAGGCTGCGTGTGAGCCCCACGTCAAGAAATTCCGGCCTCCTCAATCAGCGTCAGTGGAACTAGGCTCTGCTGAGGGGACTGGCTGTGAAGGATGAGTTCAGGGTGGGATGACGGACCGCTTCTGGGACCAGTGGTATCTCTGGTATCTCCGCTTGCTCCGGCTGCTGGATCGAGGTATTGCTGTGTGTGTGTGTGTGTGTGAGTGAGAGAGAGAGAGAGAGAGAGAGCGAGAGAGAGAGAGAGAGAGAGAGAGAGAGAGCGAGAGAGAGAGAGAGGAAGATAGACACACAGAGAGACAGAAGGAGAGACAACACAGAGAAAGACACAGCAGAGAGGGGTATGGAGAGCAAGAAGGGAGAGAAAAGGGAATGACAGAGGCGAGTAGCCAACCCGTGGAAAGTAAAGAAAGACTGTTTTCCTGGGGACATTTGTGACCCAGCTGGGAATTGGGAACAGGGGGCCATTTGGAGAACATCTGTACATCAGGATCCCATTTCTTACTCAGTACTATGGTCAAAGACAAGTTAGGCCCTGTCTTGCAGGGCTCTCGATACAACGCTGAGAAGCAATGCAGCAAGGAGAATGGTCCCTGCAGCAAGAAGCTGGGGGCAGACAGACATGGGCTTGCACCTCAGCTCTGTTGCTCACCAGCTCTGTGATCCCTGTCTGATTTATGTGACCTTTCTGAGCTTGTTTTCCCACCTGTAAATGGGCATGGTAAGACCTATCTGCTAGGGTTGTTGTGGAATTATTATTTAATTCATACCTGTAAAACACAGCATGATGTCTGGTGCACAGTAGGTGCTTTGTAAGTGTTCTTTTCCTCCTATGTCTCTTAGCATCGTGGAGCTATAGTACCTGTCCTGAGGACAGCTCTCTTGGTGGATTACGTGTAGGTAAAGCCAGCACAGAATTTGTAGTTAGTGGAAAGGGAAGGGAAAGTTTGTTTTATTCCTCAGATTAATCTGACCTTAGTACATTCCACCATCAAATACTGATGCAATTAAATTTCCATGTGATACAAATCTAGACATTGCATTGTGAAGAAAAGCCACTGTTAACTGAGTTGAGTAATTGATATTTAAAAAATGTTCAGTGTTATTTTTAACAAGCTTTGGCTCCTTTAAGATGTTTTGACTAGAATGAGATCCTACCCCTGACAGAAAAGGTGATGTTGGGAAGCCCTGTTACATACCCCAGTGTGTATTCATCCCCACCGGGAATTGTCTTAGGTGTGCCAGGAGGTCAGTGCCAGGTGGAAGTGGAGAGCCGCACAGAGCAGGGCTCTTCTTATCAATCAGAAATCAAAGATGGAGGAAACCAAACCAGCACCTGCGAAAAGCAGTCTCTCACTGGCATTGAGAAACAGGCCAGTGGGAGCCTGGACTTGAGATTAGATGAGAATGTTAGGATGAGAGCCAGAACTTCTAACTGGTTGAAAGCATAGCCTGGGGAAGGGGAAGGAGACCACAAGTGTGAATCCTCCTTACCTGTGTGACCTCAGGCATGTTACTTTACCTCTCAGTGCCTCTTTTTTTTTTTTTTCATTTTAAAAGGGGATAATGATAATAGTAGCACCAACTCAGAGGGTTGCTATAGGGGTTAAGTGAAATACTACTTATTATAGTGCCCGGCATGAAGAAAGTGTCCCTTGAGTGTTAGTTTTCAGTATCAACACGGTTAATTTTCACCCTCCTACAAACATCTTAGGAGAGGCAGGAACAGGTGGTCTGTAGTCACCAGGAGCTGAGAAATTAAGAATTGTTAGAGGCTTAGAGACAATTTATATTTACATGAATTAAAACAAGATTCCAACTAACATATGATACTAATTATAAGAAGAAACTTGATGTTACTGTATAAGCTATACTGCCAATAAAATTGTGTTATTTTTTAGAAAATGCTCGAATTCATGAGTTGCAAACCAAGGTTTAAATTTTGGCTCCATTATTTGTACCCTTGAGTAAATGATTTATCCTCAGACTGACCCTCAGTTTGTTAAACTGAAAAATGGGAATACTGATAACAACACTTACATTATAGAATTTTGGGGAAATTGTGTTAGTGCTTGTAAAGTTGTCAGGCATTCTTAGAAATGTCAGGTTAATGAATTTATGGACTGAAGGAGTAACCTGTCTACTCGACAGCAAAAGTCGGCTGCCAGAATTGTGTGTTCTCCGTGCATGTTTTGTTATCTTGTGTGTCTGTAATTGCAAAGCTTATGGTCTTTCAGAATCAGGTTTCTATGGTTTTCTTTAATGTCAGGCTTTACACTAGCAGCTTCGGACTGGGTAGGGCAACTTATTTCCAGGCTTTTGAGGGGTGGAGTGTTGATTTTGCTGCCCAGTTCTGGTTAGTTGGTATCACAATATTATACATGTACATGTGAGCACACCCACATCCATGTTCAAGTGGAATTTCTGGATATAGCAACTTTCCTCTACTAAGTAATGTTAGCTAACATTCTATAGACAATGGCATGCTTTAACATGACATGACAGACTGAGCTAGCTCTTGGGAGATGCTCAGTAAATACCGTATTTGTTGAATGAATGGTTGAATGATGAACCTGTCCTGGGCAGTGAACAGAATTCTCTTAGATCTCTCTTTAGTGTAACAGAATTTAGCTCCCTTCATCTGTTTTAGGATTTTATGTCATTTCACCCTGACATCGTCATGCCTTTTGTCATCTTGAAAGTAACGGGCGTCAAGAAAGTGAGGATGGAATAAGAAATGAGAAGAAGTGGAAAATGATGAGCTTAGCCCAGGAAACTGAAGTAATCGACAAGCTGTGTGCCAGTCTGAGTCATTCTCTTGGCTGTGACTGGGGGATAAATGAATCTGAGATTTGCCACACCTAGGAAAAGGGAGGAAGCATCAGAACACATCACAGAGCGGAAATAAACTTCACGAAGAGATGACAGTGTATGCTCGGTGATTGCAGGCTGTCGTTAGTCTTCCCCTGTCATTGTTCTTTAGGGGTAAGGATTTAAGAAATCCAAGAAATTGTTTTCTTGGGCTGTACTTAACTATATGTAAGGATTTATATGATAATGAACTGCCAGCTTGCTCAGGAACATGATTATTTTGAGGCTTTATTTCATTAATAGCAGATGCTGTTTTTACAGTGTTTGTTCCGGGGCGTTTGTCACTCCGCTGATTGTGTTCTGTGCTTACAGGTGATGACTAAGGAGATGGCTCCTATGGTGAGGATTGTCCATTGAAAGAAAGGAACTCATACAGATAGGAAACCTGAGTGGTATATGAAAGAAGAGAAGTAACACTGCTTTTTGTTGTTGAATTTTGGTGTCTCCATGGGGATTTGACAAGTGAGGTGGAGGTTTACATTCCTTTGTTTACATGGTTTTTGTTTTTTGGGTTTTTTTTTGTAGTGAAAGGGGAAGAGTGAAAATACTGATGTTTTTTATTCATAAAGTGTCAGGAAGTGTTTCACAGGGTGTGGGAACGTCCACCACTACTAGCACATGAGATGATGTTTAGGTAGTTTACAGGTATTGCTGGAGGTTCTCTTGCTAGTCACTGCCTGGCACTGTCCAAGGGACAATCTATTCTGCCTGAAGGACAATCTGATCTGCCTGGTATCTGTTTCTGCTGAGCTCTCCACCCCTTTCCCTGACTCCATCCAGTGCAGGCCTTCCTTAATCCCACCCACCCCTCAGATCTCTCCTCATTCCCACCCCTTCACCTCTCTTTTATCTTTCCACCAGCCCTCCTGGGCCTCACTCCGCCCTGCCTTCATCTCTGGTCCTAGGTGGCTGCCTCCTCTTGCCCCCCTGCTCCTTCAGCCCATTCTCCCCTCCTGCCCCTAGGATAAAGGCACAGCCCCATACCAACTGTAGCCCAGTTCCCTGGGATCCCTCTATTATTCTCTAACCCATTGCCAAGCAAGCCTCCAGCCCTTCTCACCCCTCCTCCTGGGACATCTTTGCCCTGTGGATCCTGGGTTTTCCGCCCTGGGCCTGCCCCTTCTTGACTTCTAACTCCAAGTGCTTTTTCTTCCCAGGAGCCACTGTCTTCTCTTCTTTTGCTTCTGTCTTTTTACGTGACCTTGCCATTATCCCCAGTCCACTAGTTTATTTTAAAAATAAATTTAAGTAAGAAATGGAGTTGATTTAAAACATCATCAAGGAAGTAACTGCAGGAGGAACGTGGATATGGTGAAGTGGCGACAGAAGCACAAAAATGACTGCGGAAAACTAAGTGATACGTTGAACTTACAACACAGGCTTTAGGCTGCTAATTTCTTCCTGATCCTCTGTCTACATCCTGGTAGCTACCACGAAGCTCTCTGGACTCTGGATCAGAAACCAACTGATTCTGTCCCTGGGTGTATATTCCGATCTTCCGGGAGCTCTTAGCACAATGTCCAGTTCCTCCCTCCCCACATCCCCCAGCCAGTTAAGTCAGAATTGCTGGAAAGAGAGCAGGGTACTGGCATGTTTAAAGAGCTCTGCAGGTGATTCCAATGGCAGCCAGGGCTAGGAACTGCTCAGTGCCACCATGTAATATGGATGCCAGCGAGAAGAGGCAGAAATGACTCTTCCGCAAAATAACAAAATAAACGAGAAAAGCAGTCACTGTGTGAGGATAGCGAACACAGAAGTAAACATAGGAATGTACTAAGGAACAAGAATTAAAAGAACATAATCCTTTGGCTACATAATTCATGCAACTGTCTTCAGAAATTTCAACTAAAACCGCTTTGTGTCACTACCAAACGTTCCTTCATAGTCCCAGGAAAAAAATTTACCTGTGTCCCAGGATGTTGCCTGGTGCCACCTTGTTTTGGGGTTTGTTGTTCTCTGTTCTGGCTGCCTAGGGCTCTGGAGATTGAGATGGTGGCTTGTCACTGCAGGTACCAAAAACAAACAAACAAACCCCAACAACCCTAAAACCCAACAATTTCCTGACTTGATTAGTGTAGCTCCAGTAGGTGGGCACAGCCCATATTTAGCTATAATTAGAGAAGGAAAAATCCCTTCTCCCTTCTGGGTAAATGGGTAGTGAGGACAGTAACTTTTCTGAAGCTTCCTTAGTGTTGGGCCTCTTCTTCAGCCTGGAGTCTACTTGTGTTTCTCACTGAAGTTTGCCTCTTCCTGCCTGGACATTCTCTGTGCCTCACCCTTCAAATCTCCTAAAGGTTCTAATTCAAGGATTGACTCTGCCCAGGGGCAGTGCAGGGTCAAGAGGCAGCTGGCCCTCACAGCCATAGCTCTCAGAGCACCCGGATATTTGGTATCTTCCTTCTCACGCCCTCAGCTCTCTTCCTGGCCCCTGGTGTCCTATCACTGACAAATGCCCTGCGTTTGGCTTGCTTGCTGCTCAGCTCTGGCCCCTGACTGGGTCAGATTGGGTGCCTCTGCTGAGCCCATTTTAGGCTAGTTCCTACCAAGCTGCATACCCACGTTGGTTTGGCTTGTCCTGATCTTGTTAGCTGTTGTATGTATGTGTCTAGTAGGATGTATGGCTTCTTTGTGCCAGCCTTTATGACTTGCTCCTCCCCTTCTATAATTGATAGGAAAAGGTAAATAAAAGCATGCAGCATATGTATGAAAAGCTCGTTGGATGGCTCCTCTGCTGGGAATTTCATAATCAGAGGAGGTTAGGTTGTAATCCCCTTCCCTTGGAACTGAATATTCATATAATACATAGAGAGGTTACTTTAACTTAGCTTTTTAAGTTGCAGATAGATATCTTATATAGTTATTTAACTGACTTTTGGCACAAACCACCTTCCTAAAGGGACCAGGCCTCTTGTCCAATAAACAGTTCGAACACAGTTGAAACCCTACCCCAGAACAATTGCCCGTCACTCTACACCAGAGCCTCCCCAGCAACCTTCATATTTTCTGTGTTTCTACTTGAAATGCCCAAAGTCACTCCTTCTTATGGTTAATCCACATCCTTCCCCTTCTAAACTTCAAGACCCCCATGTCCTCCAGACAAAACTCCCCTGGTAATCATACCTGGTGGTGTTCTGAGACATGTGGGCACTTTGGTGCAAGGCCAGTGTTTCATGACTTACAGTGTGCTCCTGTGTGCGCTTGTTGTGAGCATTGAAGGAGTTAATACTTGTGGTCAGTGCCTAGAATGAATAAGTGCTCAGTAAGTGTGTGCTATCCTCCCAGATATCTGTTGCTTCTAAGAGCTTAGTTGCTTCTTGGGGGGCCTTTCCCTCCATTGAAAGTAGAGCCTCCCTGAGGGCAGGTTCTTGTCCCACCATCCCTTTGTGTTCTCACCCAGACATCTAGTTCAAGGTTGTATTCTAATAGGAAACTCAATAAATAACTTTGGCTGAAAGAGTGTTTGAACTCTCCAGGGAATGAAGAGAGGTGCTGATTATCATTGAATTGTTAAGGAGGAAAAATAAAAAGATAACTGTAATGATTTGACATTTCCAGTATCTTAGCCCTTTGGTCCTCATTATGTCTCTTTGGGACAGGTTACTTTAGTTCCCATTTCACAGAAAATAGATTTGTACTAAAGACACAGAGCTACTAGGAGAAGAGTCGCTCCAGGCCTCTGACTTCATCTGGGATGAATTCTCTCCTATACCTGCCATCATACAGGTGAGGAGACCCCCATCCTTCTCTCCTGCCAACATGCATGCTAAACTGGGGTGTCTGCCCATCTCCCCTGTCAGCAGAGAGTAGAATATATCACTGGATGTCTTGTCTGTGGTGTGAGATCGCTAGACAAGATAGATGGAGGCCAAGTCCTGGGGGAAGGACACCGATAGCTGCTCTGTGAGGTCCTGGTGTGGTGTTTCTGTCCAGTGGGGTGGAGTTTGCTGCGATGTGAGAACAGTCAAGCAGCATTTGCCTGGGTGAGGCATGGCCTCCCAGGGCCTGGTCTTCTGTTGTAGCACATTCAGTGATTGCTTAGAGCCAAGAGGCAGTGGGGCAGCTGTGTCCCTGGATGGTCTAAAAGCCAGCCAGATTCCAGTGTAAGTGGTGGATTTGTTCTTCACCTTGTGGATGGAGGTGGCTTGTTATCAAAGAAATTGCCAAGGCAATAAATAGTGTTATTATTAGTGGCAGTAGTAATAATATCTGCTAAGGGACCAGGCATAGCAGGGAGTGGTTGGGGGTAGGAAGTAGGGTTCTTTCCTTTAGGGAGCTCATAATTCAAACTCCAGGAAGAACAAGGGCTAGAAGTAACTTCTGAGTCTCCGTTGGCTCCTCTACCGAATAATGGATTACTTATAAGGAATCCTCCTAGTTCCATGGTTCTGTGTAGACAATACCCACAAAATAATATACCTAGAATACCTAAAATATATCTGTGTGACCCTACAAGGTGTTATTTCATGTTGAATTGCTAAATGAGTGCTATGGATTCACAAGAGGGGTAAATATTTAAGTCTAAATGAAGGAGAGAATGCTCACTTATACAACAAGTATCTTCTAAGGACCTACTGTATGCTATGTCTTCTTCAAGGCTCTGGGAATGCAATGCTGAAGAAGGCAGTGTTCTTGTCTTCATGAAGCTTTAGAGTATAGTGGGGGGAATGGACAAATAGCACAGTAAATAATACAATGGCAGGTAGCATAAAAAGGAGAGAACTGATTTGAGCTTTAGTAGTGCTTACTGGTGAGAATGGAAGTTGGAAGGTACAGAATGTCTAGTGCTCCTGTGTGGTTAGAGTTAAGTTTGGTGAGATAAGTTGGGGCCACCTTGTGAAGAGTCTTGCTTGCATGTCAGGCTAAAGGCAAATGATGGCAGGGTAGTAGCATTCAATTTGAAAAATGTATTGAGCAAATTCCGTATGCCAGGCAGTAGACTAGGTACTGGGACTACAAAGAAGCATAACGTGGCATCACATGATGGAACCAAATGCCCAGTTCTTTTATGCAAGCGAAGTATGTCTGTATTTCTAGAGCAGTTGGGGTAGGGGATGCGTGATTTTGAGTCATTTGCCTAAAAGCGATAGTGAAATTGATATTAGCTCAGGGAAGACAATATAGGGGGAAATGTGACTAGTGTAGACTGATCTTAGAAAGTCTGGACACAGGGAGACAGAATCAAGGGAATGGAAAGAATATTCCTAAGGTTAGGAGGACAGCCAGGATACAATAAATTCATGAAAGTAGAGGAGAAGGGACAGTTAGGGGTCCCATCTCTAGGGATATGGGGCAGTGTTGAGGGTTTGGTGACAGAAGGCATTTGTGACTACTCACAGCCTTGTTTCAGCATCCTTGACGAGGAGAAACCAGATTGTGGTGGTAGGAGGTAATGGGGATGAGGCAATAGCAAGCACATACTGTTTGTTTGAGAAATATGTCAGAAAATACAAGGTAAAATAGAATGTTGGTTGGTGGGACATTAGGGTCAAGTGATTGTTTCGTTAAAGAAGGGAAGCCTAAATGTGTTTGAGGCTGGGGAGGAAGCCAACGACAGAGAGAACTTTGAAAATGTTGAACAGAAATGGATTTATTAATTCATTTTAATAAATATTCATTGAGCACCAACAGGGTTCCAGGCACTGTGCTATTTGGTGGGGATACAGCATGAATAAGGCATGAAGCCTTCTTGAAGTTGACATTCAAGTGAGGGAGGCAGACTGTGCACATGCCGTATCAGAAGAGCTTGTGGGAAATGCTGTGTCGTGTAGCAATGACCTGGAGGCGGTGGGGTGGGTTGGACAAAAGAACGCAGATGGAAGTGGTAGACTGGAGGAGGGACAGTACTTCCTCTGTTGGAAGGAAGGAAGAAGGGGTGCTTAGAGAGATATTTTTAGGTAGAAGAAAGGAAAAAAGTGAGGAAAGGCAATTCAGACAGCTTTTATATCTCAAGCAAAGGAGTAGGCAGTGTTATAGGCTAAGACCTGAGAGGTGGGAGAGTTCAAGACTTTGGATAGGTCCTTACCTGCTTCATTCAAGCCTGCAACAACTCTGGGTGTAGGAGATGTTCTCATTAAATAGGTGAGATAACTGAGGGGACTCAGAGAGGACCCCCATAGACCCATATCTCAGGGCAAGCGGGGAGGCCTATCACTTGGACAGTCTGCCAGTCAGTAGCTCAGAGGGGACTCTTAATGAGGGAGGAGCCAGGAGCCTGTCAGTGCAATCAAGAGGTCAGTTCCTCCTCCTTCCCATTATACAAACCCCTGTGCTGGGCCCTGTGGGGAACTCTTGGAGAGGAGATGACATCTGTGCCTGGACAGCATTAAAAACTGGTAAATCAAGCCATCAGCACGTATTTTCTATTACGTGCACTGTCCTTGTGAGTATTTGGATTTTTAAGGATTTGAATAGAGCAAGGGAAAAGGGCATTCAGGGTGAGAGAAAATGCAGTGCAAACACTGTAGTGATTCAGAAGGTAGGTGTAATCAGAGAAGGCTGAGGCTTTATCAGATAAAAAGTGCGTTTACTGGCTGGAGACATGGTATTGGGTCAAACAAGATCCATGGTAAGAAGAGGTTTTTATTTTTCATTTTCTTTGCCTCCATAACTGTATCAGACAAAGGGAAAAGGAAGACACAGAACTGGAAGCAAAAGGAAGACACAGAACTGGAAGAGACGTCTCATTTAATAGATGAGGAGACTGAGCTCAAAGAGATGATTTCGTTTTCTAAAGGTATACAGCAGGTTATTGGCCAAACTACACCTCAAAAACTAGTTGAGGTGTCCGTCCATGACATTCCCGTGTGGTTTCAACTCAGTTCTGCCCCTTTAACAGGCTCAGCAGCCCTGATGTATCATTGTATGTGGAAGAATGGGCAGACTGGAGAATTCATGGGTTTGAAGGGTATCTCGTTTAGATTTGGTGTTTTAAGGCTCCAGGAAAAGTTTCTAAGAAGTCCCAAAAGCAGGATTATATTTCTTTCCCTATCCTCCTTTGTTATTATCATAAAAAAATAAGCTGAGCAGAGTTGTAAGTGGCACCTCCTGGCTCTCTAGAATTGCCCTCCAAAGAACCCAGGACAGGGCAAAGGCAGAGGAGTATCTTCCTTATAAACCCAGGCTAGGAGGAAGGATTGGCATGGGGCTTTTAATCTGCTCATGCCAAATGAAATCTGTTAGATGGGATAATGAGCTCCATATTTTATAGACTATTTTAAGCCTGTCTTCTTCAAATATAGTACAGGGCTAGGGGTGGAGGAAGGACGATAAGTCTTGGAGACAAAATGCCATGGCTTACTCATCAGTGTTTTCATTTTAATGATCCCAACCCCAGTACAAGTGCCTCAGTGACACTGTAATGGAAACCACATTTTTTTTCTGCTAGAAGTTTTAGGATGAACACAGCCAAACACTTTGAGGTATAGTTAAGGTTACAAAGTCCCATCCCCAGTGATATACTAGCCTTTCACCCCCGGGAGGCTCAACTAGAAACTGTGTGGTGGGGAAGCAGTTGAAGTTATGGAGACATTTCTTTCGCCAATCCTGACCCAGTACAGTTTCTTTTCTGGGCTCTCCCTCCCCTTCCCCTTAACCACTGGCCCATCTCTGGAAAGAAATAAACCACCACATAAATAAATAACCCTGTTATTGACTCCTTCCCTGCCACAGGGAGAGAATCTCAGTCAGATGTTGCTGTGTCTGCGAGGGCTGGACAGGGCTGGCCGAGGCAGGGCGTGTGTAGCATGAAGGGCAGCCAAGGGAGCCTGATAATAGATGGAGGATGCTGGGAGGTTGGAGGTGCGTGCGTCCTCAGCAGGTATGGGGGACGATGGGGAGTGTTCTGCACATTACAGGCTGGAAAATCCACCTAGTAGGAATGTCTGAGGACCCAAGAGAACAGTGTGTCTCCTTGTGTTTGGACACGATGGGCTGAGTTCTCGCTCAGTTTGTATCTCCTTTGCCTAGAAAAGCTTTCCGAATCTGAAAAGATCAAAGTTAAGAAACACGCCAACACAGAAAACAAGATTACGTGGGCTCATTTTTTCCCTGTTAACCACATCTCAAACACTTGGAAGATAGAAGATTATGGAACTTAGTGCATGTATACAAACTCACTCTCGGGCCATTTTCCATTCAATCTTAACCATGTAGAGAAGGTTCTAGTTAGCACAAGGAGCAATGGGAGGACTAGGATGTAGGACCCCTGACTGCCTTGGTCCTGTGCACTGCCCCTAAGGGTAGTGAATCTGAGATAGAATACGATGAGACACAGCTAGGCACTCTGCTTGGCCCCTTACAGAGGTCATATAGCTGCTTCGTGTCCCTTCTCACTGCCCCCATCACCAAAGGGAGTCATGCTGTCACCTTCAGGAAGATGTACTAACGAGTACATTTTTGATTCACTTATCTAATGAGTATCAAATACCTCTCTGAGCCTCAGCTTCCCCATTTGCAGGATTAGGGTATCATCTATCTGGGGTAGTCATAAGAGCCATTTATTAACTGTTTTTGGCTTTCCACCTTCCAGTCACATGGTAAGATTGTACTTCCTTATACCTTTGACTCTGTGACTTACTTTGACCAATGTGTGAACAGAGTTGTGTTTCATTTCTAATTGGGAGCTTTACGAGGCAGTATACTATTCACTTCATTGTCCCACTGTTTCATGGATTGTAGAAGTTATGTTGGCATAAAACCTCCATCAGTCTGGCATTTTGAGTGACTATGAGCTTAGCCCTCTGCTGAGCCATATTGAATATGTAGGATAAATAAGAAAGAATCATTTTTTCTGTTAAGCTATTGGCATTTTGAGATAGTCTGTAGTCATAGTCTACCAAGCTTATATTGACTGATATATATTACCTAATAAGGCTTTGTGGGGCATTACACAAAATGGAAGTCTTAATGCAGTGCCTGCCAAATAGTAGACATTCAATAAATGGTAGCTACTTTATTTTTGCTATGAGAATCTTTTAGGATGCTTTTGGCTTTAGGTGACTGAGCCCAAACTCAAAATAGCTTAAAAGAGAAATACTTTTCCTTCTCTCTGCTTCTTCTCCTGCTACTTGTAACAAGAAGTTCAGAAGTTGGGTCGATGAAACAGAGGCTTGATATTCTCACCAGATTCTCTCTTACTTAGTCTGCTTTGGTGCATCAGACTTTTTACATCTATAAATTGTTGCCTTTCACCAGTTTTGGAAATTTTTCAGCCATTATCTCTGTTCTTTTTTGTCTTTTCTTTTGGAATACCAATTGATTAAAATGGAAATTTCTTGAATTTGAATCAGTTTTCAAATTGATTGAAGTTAAAATTTTTCAGTGTATCATCTATATTTCTTATTATTACTTCTACATTTTTCATAATTTTATCTGTCCCTGATGCATCCTAGGTTGTTTCTTCTGACTTTTCTTCCAGTTTATTCTCTGTTCAGCTATGTCTAACCATGATTAAATTTGTTCATTGACTCCTAATTTCAAGTATTTTTCAGTTCTAGAATCTTAACTTAATTTTTTTAAAAATCACTTTTAAAAGAGGTTTAATAAGAAAATTTTAAGCTTGTCTTTTATTTCTTTATTACATTATCATCTCTGATAATTCTAGTATCTGATGTCTTTGTGGGTATATTTCTGTAGTCTGTTCTTTCTGATGGTTTTTGCTCATGATGCTTTGTTCCCCCTTGTGTTATCTTTGATTGTGTCCAGGTCATTATTTTTGAAATAGATTTTATGAGGATAATTTGAAGCCTAGAATGGTAACTTTCTCCTGCAGTGATAATTTTTTTTCCCCCCAAAGCCCTAGAGACACTATCATCCAGTTCTACTTTAACTAAAGTAGAATGTTCCTTGGACCTAGATTATAGGCAGATGTGTTTCAAGTCAAGTTCCCATGAGAGCTAATTTGTTTCTAGGTCATATTTATTGATTTATTGATTTATTTAAAATTATATTTTATTGATTGCACTGTTACAGTAGGCCCAATTTTCCCCCTTGGCCCCCCTCCATCCATCACCCCCTATTCCCTCAGGCAATCTCCAAACCATTGTTCATGTCCATGGGTCACGTGTATACGTTTTTTGGCTACTCCATTTCCTATACTGTACTTTATATCCCCTTGGCTATTCTGTAACTACCTATTTGCACTTCTTAATCCCCTCACCTCTTCACCCATTTCCCAATACCCACCTCCCATCTGGCAACCACCAAAATGCTCTCCATATCCATGATTCTGTCTCCGTTCTTCTTGTTTGCTTTGTTTTTTAGATTAAATTAATAAATATGTATTTATTGCCATTTTATCGTTCATAGTTTGGATCTTTTTCTTAAATGAATCCCTTTAACATTTCATATAATAATGGTTTGGTGATGATGAACTCCTTTAGTTTTTTCTTGTCTGGGAAGATCTTTATTATCCCTTCAGTTCTAAATGATAGATTTGCTGGGTAGAGCAATCTCGGCTGTAGGTCCCTGTTTTTCATGACTTTAAATATTTCTTGCCATCCCTTCTAGCCTGCTAAGTTTCTTTAGAGAAGTCAGCTGACAGCCTTACGGGAATGTCCCTGTAGGTAACTAACTGCTTTTCTCTTGCTGCTTTTAAGATTCTCTTTCCATCTTTAACCTTTGGCATTTTAATTATGATGTGTCTGGGAGTGGGCCTTTCTTCATCCATCTTGTTTGGGACTCTCTGTGCTTCCTGGACTTGCATGTCTATTTCCTTCACCAAATTAGGCAAGTGTTTTTTCATCATTTTTTCAAGTAGATTTCCAAATTCTCACTCTTTCTCTGCTAAACCTATGATGTGACTGTTGCAATGCTTGAAGTTTTCCCAGAGGCTGCTTACTCTATCCTAGTTTTTTTTTTTTTTTTTTTTTAATTCTTTTTTTTCCTTCTTGTTCTGATTGGTTGTTTTTTTACCTCCTTATGTTCCAAATCATTGATTTGAATCTGAGCTTCATCCACTCTACTGTTGTTTCCTTGTAAATTGTACTTTATTTCAATTAGTGTATCCTTCATTTCTGACTGGATATTTTTTTATGCTGTTGAGGTACTTACTAAGTTCCTTGAGCACCCTTATAGCCAGATTTTTGAACTCTGCATCTGATAGATAGCTTAGCTCCATTTTGTTTAGTTCTTGTTTCTGGAGTTCTTATCTATTCTTTCATTTGGGCCCTGTTTCTTTGTCTGCTCCTTTTGGCAGCCTCCCTGTGTTTGTTTCTATGTATTAGGTAGAGCTGCTATGACTCCCTGTCTTGGTAGTGTGGCCTAATGTAATAGATGTCCTTTTCGGTTCAGTGGCCCAGACTCTCCTATCACCTGAGCTTGGTACTCGAGGTGTGCCCTTTGAGAGGGCTGAGTTCCCTGTCCCCTTGTAGTTGATCCTTGGTTGCTGTTGGCAGGCCAATGGGAGGAATTTACTCACACCAGTCAGTTGTAAGGACTGGCTGTAACCACTGACACCAAACTCCACTCTCCGTGGAGGATCAGCTATGTAATGGGGGCAGGGTAGTGGTGCACTGATGTGGTCTGTAGCTTTCTACTGGGTGCACTAGCTCTGGGGTTTTCCAGGTGGTGCAGGCCAAGGTCAGCCCTCACTGTGTTCTACCTGGGGCCACCCTGCATGAACTATAAAGCAATCTGCAGATGGCTGCTACTTGCGCTAGGCTTGGAGGTTCACACGCTTAGCCATACTGATGCAAAGATGCCTGATGCTAGTGCCAGCCCTGGGGCCACATTGCAAGAGGTAAGGGGTCTGGGGACTCACTCAGGCTGTTGTTTGTTTGATGGATTTAGGGAGTTGTGAAGCATAAGCCAAGACCTGCCATTCATATGGGAAAACTACTGTTAATAGCTTGGATAGGCCTGTAAGTCAGGTGGGACAGAGCCTAGGGTGAGCTCCAGGGAGGGACAAATAGTGGTGGCCAGTTTGATGGAGTCTCAGATATGGCACCAGCCTGCCAGCTCTGTGGCTCTGTGGGGGAGGGTTTAGAGAAGGGACAGCAACCTCTGCCTGCCTTTCTGTTTGGGAGGAAGCTGTCCCCCAGCTCTCACCTTGATACCAGACATGTCAGTTCCTACCTTTATGCCACTGGTGCCTTTCAAGCTGCTGCCCCAGTGCTGGAGCTCAGAGGGAGTGAGCCTCAGTAAGTCTGTTTGTGGGTTCTTTAAGAGGAACTGCTTGGGACTCAATCCCTGCTGGTCATAGTAGCCAGAAGTTACGGGGACTTATATTTCTGTCACTGGAACCCTGGGCTGGGGGTCCTGGTATGGCGCTGGGACTCCTTGCTCCTGAGATATCCTTCCTGAGTTTTTATCCACCTTATGTGGATGTGGGACAGCCTGTTCTGCATTTCTGCACCTCCTACTAGTCTGGATGGATGTGGTTTCTTTAATTTTGCAGTTGTTGGGCTTCCAATCAACTCAATTTCTGATGGTTCTCAGTGATGGTTGTTCTGTAGTTTAGTTGTAATTTTGATGTAGTTGTGCAAGGAGGCAAGCCGTGTTTTACCTGTGCCTGCGCCTTGACCAGAAGTCCCTATGCTACCTTTACCTTGAGGCTGAAGCCCTCCTGTTTGAGGAAACCCAGCTTAGATTGGGTATTATTTATCACGCTCTTTTCCTTGGGCATGCCCTGAACTTTTATTTCTGCTTCCCTTAGCCATACTGGCTGCCAAAAGCAGTGTTTAGTTTTGCCACTATATCTCGCAGATTGGCAAATGAGCTCAGGGCCAAAGCTGCGTTATGTTTTGGGCCAGCCTCTTTGGATTCTCACCTTCTCTTAGATTTTGGCCTAATAATTTTTATCTTCTTAGCTCTAGTATGCTTTTAAGATTTAAAAAATTATATTCAGTGAGCAGGTTAGTCCTAGTTGCCCAGGCTGCCACTACAAGAAATGGAGATGACAGGAACCCAGTTCTCTGCACCTTCCACTCCTGGCTGCCACATGGACTCCAGGTGTCACATGCAGAACTGAGAGCTGAGAAGCCTGTTTTCATGCATGTATTCTCATCAGTCTTTTTAAGAGTAAGGAAAGCTTTTCTGATGTCCCTTGGGAGGCTTTTCCTCATGTTTCAAAGGACATAATTTTATCACCATTTTTTTACACAAGTCACCAGAAAGGAGATTTAATTTTTCTGATTGGTGTAACATAATTAACACCTTGTGGGGCTGGAAGGGTCTCCACTTCCACTGCAGTTGCAGATGCTTAATTCTCAAACAAAATCGATTAGGTTCTATAAGCAAGGACGAAGGGAGAAAATGGCTCTTGGGCAGGCAACCAACTCTGTCATATTCTGTGCCGAGCTAGAGTTAAGGATTAAGTAGTGTAGGCATGACCTTGGCTGAGTGGCTCAGTTTTTTGAAGCATTGGCCCATACACCAAAAGTGTTGTGGATTCAATCCTCGCTCAGGGCACATGCCTCGGTTATAGGTTCGATCCCCAGTCACGGTGTGTACAGGAGGCAGCTAATCGATGTCTGTCTTTCACATTGGTGTTTCTCCTTCCTCTTTGTAACAATCAATAAACATATCCTCAGGTAAGGATAAAAAAGAAGTGTAAGCATGTTTCTTTCCCTACTTGGGGACAAATGTGGCCTGAATGATGTACAAAAATGTACAGCCAAATCTTAATGGAAAAGATTCTGAAGTATCAGGGCCATGTTACTTAAAAACACACTTTGTAACTTAAAAACTATAAAAATTTGGGGTAGCCTGTGATCAAAATATAATAAATTTATTTAATCAAATCTATTAAAAAATAAAATTCTATAGTAAAATAGCCTTATTGGAAGGTCATTTGCAAAGTTTAATTATACTACAAATTATCTCTGTAAATGCACAGATGCAAAAAACCTAATGCATCTGATGGTGTCACATGGCTTCACTGGGTTAGTTGGGTCCTTCCAGCTCTTCCTGGCAGAGGTGGGCTGCCTGGTTTAAGAATCCTCACAGACCTCGGGAACAAGGGCAATAACCCTAGTAGGGTTATTGTATGGATTAAGTCATGTTACTTATGTTAAAGGCTTAATAGATGTCAGCTACTAATTCTTAATCCATATTGCCTAAAATTAACTTTTGGATGAGAAGAGGGTGGTGGAATGGTCAAGAGAAGATCGGAGGCCTGGAAGCTTAGGCAGATTTTGAAGGGGCGGGGGAGAGAGAATGTGAGAAGGGGCAGTTGAGAATTGGGTATGCAGGAGGGAATCAAAGACCAACCTGCATTTTTCTTGCAGTTTGGCTGGAGACCCTGGTGGGAAGCTTTAGCCCCAGGCTGTCCTGTGCACCTCTTCCTGACTAGGGTGTGTTTCCTACTGGAGTAGAGTCATCCATCAGTAGCTCCTTGTTTTAAGGCCCTGCCACCTCACCTTGAGACCCCCTGCCAGGTGGCTGAACTGGACTGCCTCTGAGGGGGCAGTGCCTCTGCTGTCTCCTGTTCATTCAACCTACCAGCTCAAGGTGCTTCCTGCCTCCTTAGAGTTTTTTTCTCCATTAAGTAGATTAAAGGCTTGGGCATCCTAGTCCAGAACAATGGATATGCTAATTGGCAAACATTAGAAAGCTTCAGCATTGATAAATCTTCAGGCTCTGGGCAGTATCTGCTGAAATCCATTCTTATCCACGGCTTTGAGAGAGAAGGATTCAAGGGCAATGGTGAATGAATGCCTAGCTGAAGAGGAGGGACCATCTGAGGCAGTGGGTCCTCAGAAGTGCTGGAAGGGTGGTGTACTCCCTGGGTGGAAGGATTAAAAGAGGAAGGCAGACGGGTTTTCTCTTTAAATGGAAAAGGTGGTTATAGTCAGCTCTTTGGCACCTCAAGTATCAGTAGAAGGATGAGTGATGAGGCCTGAAGTGGCAGGTTGGGAGAGAGGTTATGTCAGAGGCAAAGGAGTATGGGAGCTTCGGTGTACACTGGGCATTTGGATGTCTCCTGGCCATTTCATCGGAGAGGCAAGCAGTCCATTGGTTCCTCTCCGGACTGCTTTCAATGGGAGGAAAGGGAAAACGGGTTTTGGAGAGACCATGTGCTGTCTTTCCCAGATGTTTATTTCCATTCATCCCCATGGACTCATTTCTGAGCCCTGAGGAGAGCAGTGTTGTGCAGAAGTTGAAAGAGCTGTTCTCGTAGGGCTCTGTGTGAGATATGGGGACAGATGATGCTGACTGTGAACAGAGAGTGGGGAGAGGGATGAAACTTCCATCACGGCTTGATGTGGGGGGGTAGTGAGAACTCCAGGGAACTCAGACTATTTGGCACTCGAAGTGTTGGGGTTTGAGAGGCCTGGAGCTAAAACCAGAAAAGACCGGCATTCGGAAAGACTGGCATTCCTGCTGCCTGTCACCTACCAGATCCAATAAGCAGAGGTATTGAATCTTTAAGGGTGCTTTATTCAAATGGCTGGCAATCTGAGATGGTGGCAGGTCTATACCCTAACAGACCGTCTTAAATTCCATTTTATATTTTTTAAGATTTTATTTATTTATTTTTAGGGAGCGGGGAAGGGAAGGAGAAAGAAAAGGAAAGAAACACCAATGTGTGGTTGCTTCTCATGTGGCCCCCACTGGGGACCTGGCCCGCAATCCAGGCATGTGCCCTGACTGGGAATCGAACTGGCGACCTCTTGTTTTGCAGCCTTCACTCAATCCACTGAACTACACCAGCCAGGGCCTTAAATTTCATTTTAAAATGACCCTTTTTATAAAGAGAACAAAGTATAGGTAAGGGGTTTAGAAGTCAGGGAAAAGTTAATTGAATTAAGAAAATTGCGGTGTTCTCACCCTGGGCAGTGGTCTTTAGCTGTTCCCCAAGTGGTGGTCTTCTCACCCTGGAGTACAATGGCTCAGATCTCGTCTTGAATTGCTTGCAGTCTTCCTGAGGCACAAAGGTGGAACTGCATATGGTCTCCTGGAGTCAGGATGGGTCATATCTTCAGTTGCTGGAACAGTAGCTTTTACCTGCATTGATTACTAAGCTTATTAGCTATTACTTAAACTAAAATTTCCAACTCTTGAGTCCCCTGTCAGAGCAGGCACTCTTAGAGTCAGATACTGGTATCCTCACTGAGGCACCCCAGCAGCACTGGGAAGCCAGAGCAGGGGAGGAAAGTGGCAGGTGTGGTTGATGGAATGTTTGGGGAGCCCAGAGGAGATGTGAGCAAGGCTCTTGGACATAGTAGGATGAAAGTTTTCAGGTGCTGAGATAGCATATGAGAAAGGAAATCAGGCCAAAGCTAGTGAAATTTGAATTGCCTCTGTTAATGGGACTTCTTGTCTGGTGATGACTACAAAGTCAGCTTATGGAAGAAACACCTTGGCACTGAGGTGCTCCTTAAATTGACAAATATTTATTGCATACCTACTTTGAAAATACACTCTGATGAAGAGTGAGCAAGACAGGCAAAGTTTTCATGGAAATGGCAGTGAAGGGAAAGGATTACTTAGTTGGAAAGTGCCATGGGAGCTCAGAAGAGGAAATGAAGGATTCCAGCTACGAAGGTGACATCGAAAGGCCTTGATGGATGGGTAGAAGCTGGACTTGCGGAGGTTGAGGAGGGTAACAGAGGAAAGGTGCTGAGGGGGAAAGTGTGAAGAGTTTGGAAAGTAGTCTTCCCGTGGAGGTTGTGCGTATATGCTCATTGCAGTTGTGTGTGCAGGTATTACAGAACAGACGGGGGGTGGGCAGATGATATACTATCACTGAATGGACCCCCCTGTGCTCCGGGGCTCCCCCCCCTGCCCCCCACCTTACTAGGTTCGCCTTGCCCACCACCAGGGAAAGATATCTCTCAATGCCAGAGATTGGTGAAAAGGAAAGGGATTGTTTATTTAGAAACTTATACAGACTTAGAGTAATGACTTAATGTCTTCACTAAAATACTCAAGTCCTTTAGAATACCCACAAACGCAGTCCTTCCTTTTCCCTTTTGCCCAGTCTGGGGTACTGTATCTCAGGAAAAGAAGTACAAGTCCGTGGTTCAGGCAGCTGCTCGGTTCCAGCACCATCAGCTGTGTCGCCGCCATGATCTCCAGTTAATTCAAAACCATGCGGCACTTTCTCATGGCCCACCAGCAAGAATCCTTTCACCCCTTTTCTTTCAGGCAGTCTCTCCCGCTTCCTAAGCCACGTGGCAAAAAGGGAGCACCTTAAAGCTGCATGGTCCCAAAAAGCCCCAGCATGACTGCAGCGCCTTGGTTAAAATCCCAGTGCCAATTTTCTTCTGCAGCACCATTTCCGACTCCTCCCACAGTCAGTTACTGCCAGCATCCCCATATTCTTCCAGCTTTACTGGGCTGCCACAGGAAGTCTGGGCAGGCATGGCCCCAGGGCATGGAGCCAATCATCTCCAAACTCTCACGTGGCCACAGCTATTTAACATATCTATGCAACCAGTTAAAGGTTATAGATATGTTAAACGACCGTTCTAGAGTTTATCTGTAAAACTGTTGCTATTGAAAAGAACTCTCAGTGGCCCTGCTCCCTGTGTCCCATCCCCCTGCTCAGACTTGTGGGGGTGAGGACATCATACACACACACAATATAATATATCATATAAGTTCCTGGACACCCTGAGTTTTGGACCCCATTTACCCCCGCCCCCCCCACTCCACCCCTTGGCTGCACTCTGTTACACAGTGGACTTGGGATCATGAGAGAGAGAGGAGAAAGAGAGGACTCTGGAAAGGCTGGGTGAGTGGGATTTATGTTCTACACTAAAGATTTAGGATTTTATTTAGCACTTTATGGCCTTCTTTTAGGAGATTTTGAGCAAGGAAAGTAACTTATCAATCCTTTCCTGTCCCTAGCTGAGGTTGCTTGGTAGCACTGGTGTTAAGCACAGCTTCAGGCCATGATTGTTTCAATGTGCTCTCTTGCTAGGTTTCTCATGGGAGCAGCCTTAGGTTTATTTTTACCCACATGTCTGTTTTAGGTGTGCATCAGATTAGCAGCTCTGTGCTTCCAGCTGGAAGAGAGCTTCTGTTCAAAGTACTGTGTAGGTGGAGTCCTTCAGCCACTGTCCAAACCTTGCTGCCCTTCCTGGGTGTTGACCTTAGCTGTTGAGGGTGTGGCGCTTGATTTAAGGCTGTTTGCTTTCCCTGCTTTCTCAGCTCCTTCCTGGTGGTTTTGAATGGCCCAGAGTTCTTTGTAGGAGGTTGAGCAAGGGGCAGCTTACATTTGGGTGTTAGCTGGGGGCAGCAACTGCTGGTGATAAATGAATCGTCATCTTGGGAATGTATGGTAGGTCTCTGCTTCAGCCAGATTTGCTTCCATTTTATCATAAATACAAGCAGCTTCATAAATTTAAGTTGGTTTTCAGAAACAGACCCTGGTTCCAGGAACATTTCTCAGTGTGGAAGACAGGGTTGTTAACAAAGATAGGGATGCATTTTTAAAGATAAGACACATTTACCAGGACACAGTGTACCAAGAAGCAAATTGGTTAAAACTTCTCTTCTATATTCAGATGAAGAGTATGGTACAGATTTATCTTCCAGTGCCAGTGATGTTTTAAAATATCCTTCTGATGCTGTTAGCTCAGTTTGCCTGGGTGCTCTATTTATGAGGGGAAGGCTGTGGCTCAGGTCTGGAGTCATCTCTCTGTTGGACAACTTCTCTCTGGTTATGGCTAGAGACCACACCTTCTGTTCCATCTGGTAGTCTCTCAGCAGCTTTTTATTAGTTGCACAAGACCCAGCAAAAATAGTATACTCAGAAAACAAAAATCTAGTCCTTCTACTGGAAAAAGAATCCAGAGACGATAGCCTGTTGATAATGGTTGCGTTGTAATTTCATGATTTTGGACATTGATTAAGTACTTCCTGTGTGCCAGGAACTGCCCTAGGTGTTTATCTCAAACGTCACAATAGTAGTGTCACTCTTTTACAGATGAGGAAACTGAGGCTCAAAGAAGTTATGTGACCTGCCTAAGTCATTCAGCTTGTGTAATGGTGAGTTAGGATTGATTCTCACCTAGGTTTTCTTTTTCTAAACCTCATGTTCTCTGCACTCCTCCATCTGGAAATTGTGATGAGAATACATATACCCAATCACCTGGAGGCAGAGTCAGGTGTTTGACTGTTCAGTGACAACTTGGGGTATCCTGTGGCCACCAAAGTTTATTTGGCTATGAATTTAGGCCTCTTCTTTATTGGAAGCAGTTACCTCTGTCCCATTTGGTGTTCAAGTTAACATCTGCTCATTGCCAAGGGGACCCCTGGAGACCTTTCTAGCTCTATCTTCCAGTCCCCAGCCTCCTGCTGAATTGGGGAAGTGACAGATGGAAGATCAAGTGACAGATGGAAGATCAGATTTCAGATATTGAAGACTTCATTCTGATCTGCAACAGCTCGGAGGGAGAGGAGGGGCTACTAGTCAGTGGATAGCCAAGGATATTCTATGGACCAGCTACCCTGAGCTGAGGGTTATACTGGGAATTTCTTTTATGAAAAAGAAAAACGGTGGTGATTTTTCCTTGAGGATGTTGGGAAAAGGTCAGCAAATTATGGGATATCTAAATAACTAAAACACTTATTAAGAGTCATCTCTGCGTAAGGCAGAATTAGTAAGATTTGAAAGGTGCTAGGGAAGTGTTCCCTGCCCACACCCTCTCAGACCTTGGCATGCCGTGGTGCCCCCAGTGGGTTCACTTATTCTTATGGGCCACTATCACCCAGCTGATTCCTTCAAAAGCTAATTTAAGATCACTTGTCTCTGGAAGAATTAGCAGAACATTTAAGGCAGTGTGTGTGTGCATAGTGGGGTGGGTGGTGTCTAGAGTGAATGGAATGACTCAGACATGGTGACAGATACTCTGGGATGGCTTCCTGGAGGAGACAGGTGTATTTATCATGGTGTGATGGCAAAAAGTGTTTTTGTTTTTGTTTTTTTTTTTTGAGGAGCTATCTATGGATTGGAGCATTTACCAAGTTACTAAACATCAGTTTTTAGTTTTTCAGATAATAGAATTAGCTCTAATAGTACAAGGTACAAAGCCATTATTAACTTAGAAGACTTTATAATCACTTTACAAAAGCCCCTTTTGCTTTGGCATAGTAAACCTTTCTCAAAATGCCAAGGATTTAGAAATTTTAGAGATGGCATTTAATTAACGCAAAAGGTAAAATGCCTTTGGGTTTCAAGCTGCCTTGAGAATTTACTCATTCTCCCCCACCAGAACTTTCCCGCCCCTCTCAGTATCATCCAGGAGGCCTCCGGGTTGGTGGGCAGGCACGGAAGGAGGGGGAAGAAGAGTGCTTTCCCGAGGGCAACTGCTGTGCTTCCTGGGCCCAGCGGACATTCTGTGGGGATGCAAGAGACACTTTGCTCTGTGCCAGGAACCAGATTTCAGGGAGGCTGGGTGGTGAGTGCTCAGCGGGGTCAGGACAGAGGGACCACAGATGGCAGGCGGCTCT
The DNA here is from genome assembly GCA_039655065.1 of Glossophaga mutica. Lineage (NCBI taxonomy): Eukaryota > Metazoa > Chordata > Mammalia > Chiroptera > Phyllostomidae > Glossophaga > Glossophaga mutica. The sequence goes on along the minus strand of CM077304.1, from coordinate 119,892,516 downwards.
GGCTGCCACTCATGGGGGTTGTTCTTGGAGTCCGAGGGGTGGGAGTGGCTTGGACTACTCCCCGGGAAGGAGAGAGGGAATGCTTTTCTTAGGATCTAGGGAAGCTTTAGCAACTGAGTGAGGATGACACTACTCCGTGTGAGAGTTTCTTGAGACTATGAAGATACGTGTAAATGTGAACAGTTTAAAAAGTGCAGCACACACATGCATACAGAAACCCTCTGCCCCTGATTTAGGTCCTCGATGTGACTAAGTTCTGTACGTGTATATACGGCGGTCACAGAAACATTCATTTAGGGAACATGTGAAAAAGTTAGGCAGTGAGGACTAATTAGTCATGAGCTCTAATAAAAGTAAACAACTTTCTTTTTTTACTTTAATTTTAATTTAGTTATTTTTATTGAACTTACTGTGGTGACATTGGCTCTCCGAACCATACAGGTTTCAAGTGTACAACTGGAAACATCACCAGCACACTGCACTGTGAGCCCACTGCCCCAAACACAGTCTCATTCCACCCCCTTTTCCACCCTTGGCCCACCTCCCCTTTCCCTCACAACCCTTTCCCTCTGGCTGTCACCACAGTGTTCTCTGTGTCTCTGTGTTGTGTATGCATGTTTTTTTGTTAATCCCTTCAGCTTCTTTCATCCAGTCCCCCAAACCCCCTCTCCTCTGACAGCTGTCAGTCTGTTCCATGTATCCATGCCTCTGTAAAAGTAAACAAATTTCATTTTTCATGTTTTTATAATAAAATGTCTTGTTTGAGAATTTTATTATATACCAGGCTTGTCCCAAACACTGGAAATATATCTTTTCATTTAATTGTCACAAGAACATTGGGAGGTAGCTATAATTCTTTAGAGTTTCTAAAGCACCTCCATCATCTCATCTGATTCTTCCAACAATGTATATTTCCTTATTATCTGAATAGGAAAGAGCCAGAAGTAGTGACACTGGAACTTGAACTCAGAGCTCTTTACTGCAATTCCAAGTCTCTTTTTCACCGTACCACAATGCCCGGCACTCTTTCCTCCCTTTTCTGTTCTATGGAGAATTTCTTGGGATTCTGTGCCTGGGCGAGGCATCTGAGCAGGGTGAGGTTTTAAGACTGTCTGTAAGGTTGAGAGAGGCAAGGTGAGAGGGAGCAGGATTTGGAGACTGACTGGCAGGGCCCTGGGGGATGTGTCAGAGACAGTGCAAGCCAGGTGCAGGCTCCCCATGAAGAGGTTGTTGGAAAGGAAAAACTCCCACTTTAGAGAAGAGCAAGGCTATCCCAACATCTTTACAACTGTGAGGGACTGATGATATTAAGGCTCGCTGATGAATGGGCAGGCATTTTCATGTCCAAGAAAATACTCATATAAATATTTAATTGGAACAAATTATGCTGCGAATCATTAAGACAAACATAAATCTCATGAATAAGGTTTCCCTTATTTCTCCGTATCTCAATGAAATATTTATTGAGGAAGATGAAGTCAGCTCACTGCTTTGCATGACTAAGTGGCCACTGCTGGCTTCCAAGAGCAGCTTCTTCAGGCTCCATCTGGATCACAAGGATGCGGAAGGACACAGGAATACTTTCACATTCACCCAACATGAGCAGGAGGTAGACTACTCAGATCTCATAAGACTGAAGTGAAGTCTAGCATTGTGGCTGGAATAAGAAAGGGAATTTAATTTTTGGTCACTTAGCGTTGATTTTGAAGGTCCTAGGTTACTTTCTAATTTGAGGAATAGAGAGGAAGGGCTTCAGGTAAATGCCTTTAATTTTCAGGTTGTAAATCTGAATGTAGTCTATGAGGATGTCTAGAGCATAACTCTCTGATTTGAGTTAAGGCCCTTGTAGGTGGCACACAGATGTCCTGATGCCATTTCCAGTCTTCTGGCTGGGCGTGCTCTGCCAATGCTAATGATGTGCTCACTGGTGGTATAGGTGGAAGGGCTCACAGATGCCTGTGGGGATTGGGAGAGCACCATTAACTCACCTAATCTCACCTACTAGCGTAGTAAAGGATATTGGTCCATTTCCCTCACAGATGTCAGCTCTAGTCACTGGTTCCTTAAGAACCTGTGGCACCCCCTAAGGGTGATCAGAGCAGAGCTGGCTATTTCAGGAAACAGATTTCAAGAGATGAGTAAGTAGAGGTACTTGGGGCATTGAGGATACTCAGGGTTCTGGGCTCCCTGGACCGGTTTTGGCTGCAGCTGTACCCTTGACAGGGTAGGTGGCTCTGACTTGTGGATTCAAATCTTTTGACAGGGAGAGCCTGTGTGGGTCAAATGATGGATTTTTCCATGGGTGGTCTTGTTGTCCAAAGTTAGGCTTGCTGCTCCAATTTTATTTTGGTTTTCTTCTTGTAATACACAGGTGCCTTGTGTCAGTACTTATGGATAAACGATAGCTTCATTCCTCCCTCACAAACATAGTACTCTGGTCCATGAGAAAGCTTAGCTAGTATATTGGGGGATTGTAGTTTACTTAAGACTGACTATATTGTTTTCCTTGTCCTTAGGCTTCCCATTATCTAAATCCAGGTTATGATTTACATGATTGGCATGGAATAGGAACCCTCAGGGTGAGCAGAGTTCCTGAATTCAACTAAGTACATACAGACAATTTCCATCTTAAAGATTGTTTGACTAACAGTTTTTATACTATACCTTGCCCAGAAGCATTGTGAATTCAGTAGAAACTATACTTCACATTTTGAATTTTGATCTTTTTCTGGGCAAGACACATATGGTATGATACTCTCTCATGAGGCAGAGTAGCAGCAGCAAGCTGAAGTTTCCAGTCAGCCATGTGATGAGACTTTACAGTGTACTATATTGCCAGCATTTTTTGAATATTGTGTTTTGTATTTTTGTATCCCATCATATCTACAAAACACCCATGTGTGTCTCCTGCTTTTACTGATAAGGGGAAGACAGTTACTCTTTTTTTTTTCATTTTTAAAATATATTTTATTGATTATGCTATTACCGTTGTCCCATTTCTCCCCCATCATTCCCCTCCACCCTGCACACTCCCTCCCACCCAGATTCCTCCCCTTTAGTTCATGTCCATGTGTCTTAAGTTCTTTAGCTTCTACATTTCCCATACTGTTCTTGCCCTCCCCCTGTCTATTTTCTACTCACCATCTATGCTACTTATTCTCTGTACCTTTTCCCCCTCTTTCTTCCTCCCCCCACTGCCCTGTTGCTAACCCTCTATGTGATCTCCATTTCTGTGGTTCTGTTCCTGTTCTAGTTGGTCACTTAGTTTGCTTTTGTTTTAGGTGTGGTTGTTAATAGCTGTGAGTTTTGCTGTCTTTTTACTGTCATATTTTTTATCTTCTTTTTCTTAGATAAGTCCCTTTAACATTTCATAGAATAAGGGCTTGGTGATGAACTCCTTTAACTTGACCTTATCTGAGAAGCACTTTATCTTCCCTTCCATTCTAAATGAAAGCTTTGCTGGATAGAGCAATCTTGGATATAGGTCCTTGACTTTCATGACTTGGAATACTTCTTTCCAGCCCCTTATTTCCTGTAAGATCTCTTTTGAGAAATCAGCTGACAGTCTCTTTTGGGAATTCCTTTGTAGGTAACTGTCCCCTTATCCCTTGCTGCTTCTAGAATTCTCTCCTTCATTTTAATCTTGGCTAATGTAATTATGATGTGCCTTGGCATGTTCCTCCTTGGGTCCAACTTCTTTGGGACTCTCTGAGCTTCCTGGACTTCCTGGAAGTCTATTTCCTTTGCCAGATTGGGAAAGCTCTCCTTTATTATTTGTTCAACTAAGTTTTCCACTTGTTGCTCTTCTTCTTCCCCTTCTGGTACCCCTATAATTTGGATGTTGGGAACATTTAAAGATGTTAGGAACAGGCTTAGGAACATTTAAAGATGTCCTGGAGGTTCCTAAGCCTCTCATTTTTTTTTTGAATTCTTGTTTCTTCCTTGTTTTCTGTTTGGTTATTTCTTTCATCCTTCTGGTCTACTCCATTGATTTGAATCCCAGTTTTCCTCCCATCTCTATTGGTTCCCCATGCATCTTCCTTCATTTCATGTATTGTAGCCTACATTTTTTCATCTAATTTGTGAGCAAAATCAACCAATTCTGTGAGCATCCTGATCACCAGGGCTTTGAACTGTGCATCTGATAGGTTGGCTATCTCTTGGTCGCTTAGAGGAATTGGTTCTGGGATATTGATTTGTTCTCCCATTTGAGACATTTTCTTTTCCTGGTGTGGTCGCAGCTGTTATACGTATGAGGGGCGGAGCCTTAGGTGTTCCCCAAGGCAGGGCAGCCCAGTCGCTGGGTAGTGACGCTGTTTGTGGGGGTGGGGTCTGAGAAGGAACAATGGTGCCTGCTCCGCTCTCTCTCAGATTCCAGTCCCTTCCACCGCTTCCCCTTTGCCTGGATTATCTGCGCTCGAATGTGGGACCACGTGGTCAGCCAGCCACCTGGCACGGCCTCACTAGGTCTGCACAGTTGGCACCCTGTGCTCGAGGTCCACTAGCCACCGCCTTCACGCCTGCAAACTGACAGCCGCTGCTGCCTGCGTGCTCGTGTCTGCACCTCCACTTTTTCCTGTCGCGACTCCACCCCTCTTACAGGTCTGGATGAATGGTTGTTGGACTTCTGTGCAGTTCAATTTTCTATTAGTTCTGGTTGTTTTCTTGTTTCTAAATATTTGTTGTCCTTAATTTTGGTTGTGAGAGGAGGCACAGTGTGTCCACCTACGCCTCCATCTTGGCCGGAAGTCTCCGTTACTCTTGAGATTAATGTAAGTATTCTGAGCACTTACATTAAGGTAGGCTAGGATAAGTTATGATGTTCAGTAGGTTAGGTGTATTGAATGAAATTTTGATGTATGATATTTTCAACTTTTGGGTTTATCAAGATGTAACCCCATCATAAGTCAAGAAGCATCTGTGCTGAGAACAAACCGTGTACCCAGCACTGGGTTGGGTGCTCTCGAAGATTCAGAAATGTTAACAAATTCTTGTCTTTGAAGAAATTACAAGCTAGACAGAAAAATTAAAGATATATTTATATAAATATATACATTTGTGTATTTCATGTGATTAGCTAACTATTCATTCAGCGTATATTTACTCAGTACCTTCTCTTAGTAGACTACAAAAGAAATCAGAAATGCTTTTACTCTCAAGCTGCTTAAATAGACATATTCATAATTATATTGTAAAGTGGAGAGTAATGTGAGTTCCAGGAAAGTGCTTTCTGTGAAAGACTCTATCTGATGCATGGATATAAACACTACTTCTGTTAGTAGGCCAGAGGATGGAGCCCCAGACAGAGATTTTGACTGTTTATATTGTTCTACCCCCAGAAACTAGCGTAGTGTGTGGTACATATAGATGCTCAATAAATAAATGTTGCATGAATGAATTTTGCTAGTCTGGAGTGCTGAGAGAAAACTTCATGGAAGAAGTCCAGCTTGAGTCATATATTTAAAACATGATTGAATTTGGGTAGCATTGAGGAGGGCATTTCAGCTTTTTCAGGGGAAATCACTGCCACGTCCATAGCACTCTGACATCGATTTCCCTTTCATGCTTATAAACTATTGCATAAGTCACTCATGAGCATGCAACCATTTCTTACCTCCTTTATCACACTGTTAGGGAAGGATTGACTCTGGTTCCTGTGGTACCTGGTTGTATGATGAAGTGCAAGAAGTAGTGATTTATTTCTACTTGAAGCATTTTTATAGTTTGGGAATGCCTTTGGAGCCCTGTTGAAAGAGGCTGTGGATTGGAATTCTCCATAAGGTCATTAATTATTGAATTTGCTTTGTTGTAAAACAAAGGAGCTGCTCATAGGTGTCAGCTGTTGAGCATGCAGAGTGAGTTAGTATCACTATAAGTGCTCCTAATCACAGGCAGACCTGTTAGCAGACACTCAGGGAAGACAGGATACTATTGGCACAGTGCTGCAGGGAAGATGGGCAATTAGTGGCTTCAGATGTCACATAGCATCCTTTTCCCTTTACTCTTCTGGGTGCAATCAGAGATTTTAGTTATGACTCTAAAAACAAGTCCCAATGAGAGAATTCTGGGCTATAAGCTTGCCAATAGGATGAGGTGAGTGGTGCCAGAGAGTTTGGCTGCAGTGGTTGTAATGGAAGTTCTGCAGGTGGTGATGGTAAAGAGAAGGAGAAAAAATTCCTGGTTGTCATGGGGATGATTTGCCTTCTGGGCAGTGGAGCTGGATGTATCAGCGTGGCCTGTGGTTATGGAAGAAGCACCACCTCTGCTGCTGCTACTTTGTCCATCAGCAGGCTCTGGGGGCTGGATCTGCTGCTCTCCTGTCTCATGTCTTGGAGTGCACAAGGCCAGGCTGCGAGATCCTTCTCAGTGGGTGTCTTCACAATGAAGTGCATGGAAGCTTGACTTCTGAGCAAACATGGTAAGCCTGGAGAGAGGGTCTGTGTTTAGCGCTGTAGAGCCAAAGGGGCCATTGAGTGACATTTAACCCAAATTTGTGCTCAGTCCACAGAGAGGGCACAATCCTAATGCAGATGCTGGAGTATAAGTATTGTTGGAGTTCTCTGCACCACCAACAATAGAAACAGTTGCTTTGCACTTCCCAAAAAGCTTTCATGTGATTTATTTCACTTGAAATCCACAATAGCCTTCTGAGATAGGTAGGGCAGGGATTATAATCATCCTTTTCCTTCTGACGAAACAACTCAAACAAGTGAAGAGATTTGCCTAAGTCACTCAGCTAGGAAGGAGAAGCTAAGCCTTGAATTTGGGACCGTGGATTGTGTGCCTCTTGCTTTGTTCTGTCGTTTCATGTTGTCAGATCCTAATAAGGAGGAGACAAATATACACACAACATGACTCAAAGAAACCAAGGTTAGAGATGGTGTAGTGAGTAAGAAAGGGTTCTAGGAGAAGGTGACCTTGAGTCCTGCAAAGGAGAGGAAGCGTGATTTTGGTTGGCAGAGGGCTGCGCGTGGTGTTCCTGGAGATGCTGGCGGACATTTTTCAGGCCCAGTCTTCATTATTCCCGGACATGCAAAGGAGCCAGGGGTGGGAAGGAGTTAAGGGCATTGAGGGCCCAAATAATTTAAATCAGGAAACAGAAACACCTCTATTTAACTTACAACATAATCCTTCTTTCCTAGAAATCTTTTTAACACACTGCCCACAAACAGTAAAATGCCTTGGAATAAAATTTTTCCACTTCTGTCCTTGATTCTCCTGTGATCAGGGAAGTACTCAGGGAAAGAGAAGAGGAGATGTCAAGAATCTGGATCTCCCCAAATAAGGCCATCAGCCTCTCTGATTGATTTGGTCTGGGCTGCACTGATCAGCTGTTGCCACTTTGAGCTTTGATGGCTCCACGAGTTAGAGGGACTCACCCTGGTTTGGGTCCTGACTCCGTAAGGCAGGTGTTGGGGGAAAAGGAGCTGACTCTACCAGCTTGCACCCAAAAACTCAACAGCTCAACCACTAATACTCCCCGCTCTGGGGTGCCCCTTAGCCACGTCTCTTCTGTCTTCATGGTTTACCTTGGTGTTCACTGTAGAAATGTTGAATAAAAGAGGATCGTGGTTTGGGGAATTCTGGCTAAGAATTAGGAGAGATTTCCTTGCTTTTGCCAGGCCTCAAATTAATGGTTCTCTGCTTTCTCTCTCTCTTTTTAAAAATTAAGTTATAAGTGAAAATTTCCAAACTCGGAAAAATAGACGTCAAAAAGGTTTTCTAGGAAGGTTCCTTTATTTATATACTTTTTTACCCAAAATTATGTTTAAAAATAATCTGCTGTTACCGAAAATCAGTCACCGAGTAAGGTTTGGCTCCTTCAATCATTGAACTATTTCAAAGTCTGAGCAAATGTTTGAGAATCTTTCTGCTTCCCAGCCCTGCTCCATCTTGGGAGAGGTGGACAGTGGAGGTTTGTCTCTGGTCTCTGGACATCTCCTGGCGACTCCTGTCCTTTGAGGTGTTTCCCTCCCTGTTTTAATCTCAAGGTGGTGGCCACAGATGCCATGCAATCACACCTTTTGCTTTCTAATTGAGGGCACAAGAGAAACACAAATTCGCATGCTTGAAAGAATTTCTCAGTGTAACACAGAATGTAAAGGCAATTCCCTTGCTATAACTTTGATAAACTTGTGGAAGTGAAATGGCGTAAGTCCTGCTGTACCATGCTTTCCAAGTGACAGTTTCATCAAGTCCATATGTTCACAGACGAAGGAAGTGTTGTCACATGGCGAATGGCCAGGAAAGCCCCTGACCCACTTCCGCAGGATTGTCCAAGAGTGCCTGGCATGTTCCACTCCTCAGTTACTCCCATTGATTGTGAACAGATGGGCACATACTCTTTAAGTCATATTAAAGTGTCTTGTATTTGGCCATTTTTCAAGAAAAATGAAAGAAGGTACTGTTTGTCCATCTGGCTCACTACATTATAGGATTCATAAAATAATGACCCCTAGTTTGGTAATAACAAGAGTCCAAGGCTGCCAGGATGGGCACTTTTATGGCGGCAGCTCAGAGACCACCATTCACAAGTTTCAATTGGTTACAGATTGGTGGGCCAGACTTGCTTTGTTTTTTGTTTCTTTTCATTTCCAACTTTATGGCCTCTCAGCTCACTAAATATCTGATAAAATTTTCCCATTTCAGTTTGATCCAGGTTAGGATTATCTGCCAATTTAGGAAGGTCTCAATTTACTCAAATAGATGGTTCTGAGAATAACACACATGAATCCTAAAGTGTTTCTGATATGATTATACAGGGTGATTTTTGTACCCACCCCCCCACACACTTAATGAGCTTCTGCGTACCTACATTCCAATACTGATTGTAGTCACTAGATTAACTTGCCATCCATGTCACCTCCTTTCCAGTCTATTTCAAATTTTCCCCTTCAAGGAAGTCTGCTTTGGTTGACCCTATCTACTGTTGACCACAGAGTTCGAGATTAGTAGAATCTTAGTTATGGATGAATCTTAGAGTCCATTGAGTCCAACTTCCTATTGAGGCAGAAATTGCCTCTGGTGACCTCTGATTGATGGTGACCTATAACTTCAGTGATAAGGTGCTCAAGACTCCACAAGACAACTTATTTGACCATTGGGCAGAACTAACTGTTAGTAAATTGTGTTATGTATTTGAAACCTGACTTTGTCAAATTCAGTCATGTTGATCTTGGTTCAGACCTCTGGAGTAAAGTAGAGCTATATAATTTAATTTTTACTTAAAATCCTTCAGATAATTGAGGCTAACTGTTATTATTACCATATTGTCTATTTGGCAATGCTTTGTACTTTTTGGTTGATCCTTGTGTCTCCTTAATTTCTTCTCTTATGTATGCTTCATTTACTTTATTACTCTTATTCCACAGTTTTATAGGCTAATCCTCTCCATGATTTTGTGTCCCTTAATAATTTATCCCTTTGATGCATACAATGTTTTAAATTACTCAATTATTTTCTTTATAGTCTCCCTTAATATTTATTAAGTATTTTTTTGTGTGTGCAGGTCTATGGTAAGTGCTAGAAAGACAGTAATGAGTAAGACCAACCAACTCCCCCCACAAGAAGCGCTTACTAATGTGACATGCTCTGACTTACCCCGAGTTGTGCATTATACTGTAGCCCCACTTATCAGGGGGGTAAGATGGGTTAATGAACAGAGAAAACAAGAAGACTGGAATGCTGAGACAGATGCTTTCAACCACTGTTGCATTTGTTGAACTGATGGCTGCTTCTTTCCCCTCTCCCCTCTTGTTCCTTTCTGTGTATTAAAAGACATTTGTCCTTAAAAAAGATGTGTTTCTTATAGAGGCTATTTAAATGTACACTGAAGACAGAAGACCGAAGTGAAAAAACTTTTGGGTTGAGAACGGAAGTCTCAGCCCAATCCCACTTTATTGATTCAAAAGTGGTGGTTTTGCTTCTGTCCTATCCAGAGGGGAGGTGCTTCCTCTGAGTTGACAATGTGGGGAAGCAGGAAAACCAAATGAAATTTTTACCAAGTGACAAGAAGTAGATGGCCCTTCACAATGAAATGAGACTACAGATTCTTGAAAACTAACGTGATCCAGGACCCCCCCCCCCCAAAATATTGTGAGAAGTGAGTTTGATGGGGAGGAGTTTTATGCTTTAAGAGCTGTGTCTTCATGTGTGTGGCTCTGTATGGTGCTGAGGCATTTCCACATGTCCTTCCTCCGCTGCCACCTCTGCCCTTTTCAACTGGTTCTGAAGGGTTCTGGGATCTAGTGTCTCCTCATGGGTCTGACCTTCCTGTGCCTAGTCCCTGTCCCCTCCCCCACTCCCCAGTGTTTGCTCTTTCACCTTCATTATAGCTCTGCCCAAGGACAGAAACAGGTTTCTAGTCCAGAAAAGCCATGAAGTTGTTCTCAGTCATTCGCATTTGACATCTCGGGAACCAAGCCAGAAACTATGAATTGAGAAATTGAGGCTATAGAATTCTGGTGAGCAAACTTGTGCGCAGCCTTATCTACTTGCTCATGTTAGGGTATTTCTAAGAAAGTCTATAAAATTCTCAGTTATTGTGCTTAGGCAGCTTTTGTTTGAGTGAAGAAGACAGGCTATTCTCAGGAACAGCTGCTGAATCATGTCTCCGCACCGTGGTGGTATGGAAAGCTTATTCTGCCTATTCACAGACTCTAAGGGTCCCATGTTTCTTCCCACTCTAGTCTTTCATTAAAGAGCAGAGTCCTATCCATTACTGCTCCACCGTTTTGTCTTAAGTCTTACCTGCTTTTAGAACCAGTTCAAGGCCTGTCTACTCTTTGCCAGCTCATGCCAGTCCACAGTGACTCCTCTTTAGACTCAACCCTGTGTTTGGTGATCATCATAAGTATGTTCTTTAAGGTTGGTAGATTCTGTAAGGTCAGGAAACATGTCTTGTCTTGGGCACTACTTGGTGAAGTGTGGGATGGGAAGCACACTCTGCTTCAGTAACTTGGAAAATGGCAGAAAGAGAGAGTAGCTGGTAAGAAGGAAGGTGGTGGTGGGTGGAGGTCAGGGGAAGAAGGGGTAAGGTGGAACTTGACCTTGTCCTAAGAGAAGATTAAAGATCGATACATCACCTTCTACTGTCCATTCACTCTATCACCATGACACTATGGCCAGGGCTGTTTACCTCTTTTTCATTTTCATTCCCCAGAACTTGCTTTCCCTTTCAAGGCCAAGGCCATCATTGATTTTTTTAAAACCTCAAATCATCTATGAAAGATGGGTAGGGTGGGTTACTGAGAAAAGGAAAGCAGATGACAATGTTCCATGTGATTTACCCTAGTGCCCTGGCCTCAAGGGAAGCCTTGTTCATTTTCTTTGTGACTTCCAGAATGTCTAACTCAGTAACATAAAATATTTGCTTTATAAATGTGTGTTGATTATTTGATAACTAGGTAACATTTGCCAAGCTACATGAAAACAAATGAAATGGGTAGTAACTCATTTGTCTATTTATGGGGTAACCTTTACCACTCAGGGTGTAGAAATAGCCTTACAGCAGCAAAGAAGCCTATGTACAATAAGTGAGACGAGAACTTCTTGGCTTATGATTGTGTGTAGTGTTCCTGATTGGGTCATCTTCAGTATTTCCTAGAACAGGGGGACATGCTATGCCTGCTGATACTTTAGTGATGTCTACCCATGAAGAAAGAGATAGTGAAATTCCTAGATCTTTAATATAGAGGTAGTCCTCTCTACACATTTTAGTATGGTCTTCAAGGGTTAAGTGGATTATTCTGTTTAAGAAGTAAAACTTAGATTTTTTAAAAAGCTGCTTAAAGACTAAAATCAATTATCTGGAAAGTATCTGGAAACCTACCTGGGGCACCATGTTTCCCGGTGATACTTTAAAAAGGAGCCTTTACCAATAAAACCAAGTGTTGGTGAGGATGTGGAGCTCCTGGAACTCTCTTTGCTGGTGGGAGTGTTTTCTGGCACAGTCACTTAAACAAAATTTTTGGTGGCATCTATTATGTATACCCCTATGGCCCTACAATTCTGCACCTGGATATACCCAACAGACATGAGTGTTTATCATCATCAAAGCATGTACATGAATGTTCGTATCAGCTTTATTCATAACAAATGAATATGGAAACAACCATAATGTTTCTATCAACAGTAGCGTGGATAAATACATTGTTGTGTATTGATGCAACAGAATGTTATACAGAAATGAGAAAGAGCACACTGTTGCCATACTAGCAACCCAGAGCAGTGATTTTCAACCCATGAGCTGCAAGAATTTTTATAACACGCAGTACCTGACTATTTGTCAGGAGCACTTACCTCTTTTACCTTAGATTGTCAAATAAAAAAAATGACAACAACCAACACAAAAGTAACTATCCAGTGTGAGTGAATCAAAATTACACCTATTTTTTGTCAGTATGGCAAAAAATATATTTTTTGGTAAGCTGCAGAATTTAGTAATTAGTTTATGTGTACCATGAGATGGAAAGGGTTGAAAATTGCTGGTATAGAGAAATCTTACTGGATGTTGAGCAAAAGAAGCCAGATATAAAAGAATACATATTCTTTCATTTATATGAAGTTCAAGAACAAGCAAAACCTATTATGGGGGTAGCAGTCACATAATAGCTATTCTTTATTTTCAGCATTTTACAAAATTTTTAAAATTGTATTTTGTTGATTAGGTGATTACAGTTGTCCCAATTTTTCCCCTCTGCCCCCTCCAGTCGGCCCCACCCACCCCCTCAGGCAGGCCCCACACGATTGTTCACATCCAGGGGTCATGTGAGGGTTCTTTGGCTACTCTGTTCCCTATACTGAACTTCCCATGGCTATTCCGTAACCACCTATTTGTACTTCTTAACCCTCTTACCTCCTCACCCATTCCCACGCACCCACCTCCCATCTGGCAACCATCCAAACACTCCCAGTGTCCCCGGCTATGTCTCTGGTTTTCTTGTTTTGCTTAGTTTGTTTTTTAGATTCAGTTGTAGATAGAGATGTATTCATTGCCATTTTATTGTTTATAGTTTTGATCTTCTTTTTCTTAAATAAGTCCCTTTAACATTTCACATAATAATGGTTTGGTGATGATGAACTCTTAGTTTTTTCTTGTCTAGGAAACTATCTGCCCTCCCATTCTCAATGATATCTTTGCGGAGTAGAGCAATCTTGGCTGTAGGTCCCTGTTTTTCATGACTTTGAATATTTCTTGCCATCCCTTCTAGACTGCTAAGTTTCTTTAGAGAAGTCAGCTGACAGCCTTATGGGAATGTCCCTGTAGGTAACTAACTGCTTTTCTCTTGCTGCTTTTAAGATTCTCTTTCCATCTTTAACCTTTGGCATTTTAATTATGATGTGTCTGGGAGTGGGCCTTTCTTCATCCATCTTGTTTGGGACTCTCTATGCTTCCTGGACTTGCATGTCTATTTCCTTCACCAAATTAGGGAAGTGTTTTTTCATCATTTTTTCAAGTAGATTTCCAAATTCTCACTCTTTCTCTGCTAAACCTATGATGTGACTGTTGCAATGCTTGAAGTTTTCCCAGGGGCTGCTTACTCTATCCTAGTTTTGTTTTTTTTTTAATTCTTTTTTTTCATCTTGTTCTGATTGGTTGTTTTTTTACCTCCTTATGTTCCAAATCATTGATTTGAATCTGGGCTTCATCCACTCTACTGTTGTTTCCTTGTAAATTGTTCTTTATTTCAATTAGTGTATCCTTCATTTCTGAGTGGATATTTTTTATGCTGTTGAGGTCCTCGCTAAGTTCCTTGAGTATCCTTATAATGAATGTTTTGAACTCTGCATCTGAGAGATTGCTTATCCCCATTTTGTTTAGTTTTTCTGGAGTTTTATCTGTTCTTTTCATTTGGACCATGTTTCTTTGCTCCTTTTGGCAGCCTCCCTGTGTTTGCTTCTATGTATTAGGTAGAGCTGTTTTGACTCCCTGTCTTGGTAGTGTGGCCTAATGTAGTAGGTGTTCTGTAGGGTCCTGTGTCACAGCCTTTCTTATCACCCAAGCTCAGTACTTGAGGTGTACCCTTTACGTGGGCTGAGTACATCCTCCTCTTGTCGTTGAGCCTTTGCTGATCAACGGGAAGGATATACCCAGGCCAGTCAGTTGCAAGGACTGGCTGTGACCACTGACCACCAACCTCCACCCTCTGTGCAAGATCAGCTTTGTGGGGACAGGGAGTGGTACTTTGACGAGGTCAGCAGCTGTTCACTGGGTGCACAGGCTCTAGGGTTTTCCAGGTGGTGCAGGCCAAGGTCAGCCCTGTCTGTGCTCTGCCCAGGGCCACCCTGCCTGAGCTATAAAGCAATCTGAGATGGCTGCTACTTGTACTGGGCTTGTATATTCCTGGGTGAAGCCAAGCTGTGAATCTAGGTTGGTTGCTGCTAGTGTGGGCCTGGAGCCATGTAGCATGATACAGAGGCTGGAGGTTCACTGAGGCGGGCTGTCGTTTGCTTGAAAGGATGTAGGAAGTTGTGTAGCATGAGCCAAGACTAGCCACTCATATGGGAAAGCAGCTTGGGTGGGCCCAAAAGTTGGGTGGAACAGAGTCTCAGGATCACCAGTGTGGAGCAAATAGTGTGAGCCAGGTTAATGGAGTCTCAGATATGGCACCAGCCTGCCGACTCTGTGGCTCTGTCGGGGAGGGTTTGGAAAAGAGATAAAGGCCTCTGTCTGCATTTCTGTTGGGGAGAAAGCTGTTCCCCAGTTCCTGCCTTGATGCCAGACACTTCAGTTTCTCCCTGCATGTCACTGGTGCCTTTCAAGCTGATACCCCAGTGCTGGAGCTCAGAGGGAGTGATTCTGTGTAAGTTGGTGTGTAGGTTCTTTAAGAGGAGCTGCTTAGGATTCCAGAAGTTTCTTCCACTGACTCAATCCCTGCTGGTTTTTGCAGACAGAAATTATGAGGATTTATCTTCCTGGCACTGGAACTCTGCCTGGGCTGGGGTTCCTGGTGTGGAGCTGGGACTCCTCGCTCCTGAGATATCCCTCCCCAATTTTTATCCACCACAGATGGATGTGGGAGCAGCCTGTTCTGCATCTCCACCCTTCCTCCCAGTCTGGATGGAGGTGGTTTCTTGAATTCCTTAGTTGTCAGACTTCCATTCAACTCAATTTCTGACAGTTCTGAGTGATGGTTCTGTATTTTAGTTGTAATTTTGATGCAATTATGTGTTTACCTATGCTGCCGTCTTGACTGGAATTTCCAGCTATTCTTGATTGAATGGTAGGTGAAGGAACATTTTAGGAAGCTGTAGATGTTCTAAGTTTGGTTTAGATGGTGGTTTACCCCAGTGTATATATATGCAAAAATTTACCCAGCTCTTCCCTTAAGAGTTGTATACTTTATTGTTTGTAAGTTATAGTTTTTTTAAAGAAAAAAAAATAAAAGAAAGAAAAATGAGGTATTGATGAAGTATGAGGCTGAGTAGTTTGCCCCGGACCCCTGTAACTTCTGTTTGCCTGCATGCTAACAGACAGTATTCTTACGGCTCTTATTGCTGAAGTTTCTCGTGATTTGTAGCTTCTTTCTCCTGCTCCCAACTTGCTCTGGGAAGATCTCTGGTCTGAGAGTCAGGAGACCTCTGCCTTAGTCTCTCAGCTCTGCTTGCCAGCTGTTTACTTATGGATCAGTTCAGAGAAATCCATGGAATAGGTATCTCAATCCCTCCTCCAAATTTACCCAACGGGGTTTGCCGAACATCACGTTAAGTACAACATGTCAGAGAGTTTTGGAAAAAATTCAAAAGGGCCACCCACATACCAAGAATATTATTATCCTTGAACTACATGAAATTGATAGCAGCTACTAATTTGAATTCACATAAGGTGCTGCTATCAAAGACCATGCTGTGATTTCAAACAATTGGGAAGTGATTTATGAGGCATTCTGCTCCTTGGCCTGGGCCAGTCAAGTAGTAAATGAGGGTGACTCGTGTATAGGGAAAATAGTGTGATTACAGAAGCAGCCACTGTCAGGAAGCCTGCAGGGTCCAGGGCACAGGCTAGTCAGCATCAGAGGTGCAGGATGATGTTTCTTTTCAAGGGGAGGCCCGTGGACTGATGTGGCCAAGTGAACAGGGCTCTGCTGAAACAATCCAGTTCTAGTTCTGGCTCTTCTGCCAAATGCCTGTGTTATGAGCAATTACTTTACTTCCCTGGACCTGAGTGTTCTAGTCTGAAAAATGGGGGCCCAGATGTTATCTTAGGTCCCACTCAGCTCTGATTTCTCATGTGTGTTTCCCATATAGCCAGTTCTTCATTAGTTCTGTATGTGCGATAGATGGTCAATTTTAAATCCTGGACTGGGTTCCTCTTTTCACGTGACTGTTTTCTATCCTTCCTGGTCTTTGTGTTCAGGAAATGCAAATTCATTTTTGAACAAATACATCCTCCGCAACTCTACTGCAAAAAATCACATTGTTTCCTAACAAACAATGTAATAAATTCTGGATTATCAATTATCTATCATTTTGATTACCCAGCATCTCTTTCCGCCATTAGTACAGATGACTTGAGCATCACCTGATGATACAACCGACTTGAGCATCACCTGATGATACAACCGTTTCTCTGTTGTCCTGCCTCGCTTTCCCCATTGGATCCCCAGCTCAGCATGCCTCACCGAGCAGAGCGGAGCATTGGTGATGTTCTGTTCAGGGCTACACAGAAGGGTTGTGGGGGCAGCTTGAACAGTGCTTCCGGAGCTCTGGGCCTGGCACTCAAGCCAGTGAGAATGCTGGTGTGAGGAGCAGGAATCCAGTGAAGACAGAGCTGCCAGCACGGGGGAGGTACGCACTGAGGCACAGCGTGACACGCCGCAGGCTTCTTGCCTGGCCAGAGCATTTTAAGGCTGAATGAAAATAAATGCAGAGCCACGGAGAAAACATCTCATTCTCCTTTGTCCAGCCTGGGCAGAGGTCTTGTTTTGCATGTGGCAGGACTCAAGGAGGGGAGAGAGGAGGGTTGATGGGGCCAGGAGAGGGTAACTGTGTCTGGGAAGGATTTAGGCCCTGGTACGACTGCTCGGAGAATGGGGAAAAGCTGTGTGGCACCTTTAATTTTGCCACTCTTCTAACGACTGTTTCTGCAGGGAGTTTTGTTTCTATCTCATGTTCCATATTCTTCTGTGGGGGTTCTGTGTGTCAGAAGCTGGAAACTAGGCCAGGCGTCAGCCTCTGAAGACCGTCTCTCTCCCCTGGCACACCGACCTCTTTGGAGACTAGTCCTGGTTCCTGCTTCTGGGGTATCTGAACCCTTTTCTCTGAAGTCAAACACCTTCTCTCTCTGTCCCCTCTGCCACTCCCTTATTTGATGTGGGAGTTTGATTTCTGAAGCTCCTCATAGATGATGGCATGACTGACCACTTCACTGACCAGCTGAAGTGGGATTCCTTTCAAGGCAGGACCCTGAGGGCACCGAATGCTGGGCATGCCGCTGTGTCCACACTGGATGGGATCTGCCTTCTAGGAACTGGTTTCCAGTCTGGTGGTGCAGGTTGTTCTTTTGTTTCTGATTCTCCTCAACTATCCTTAATGGTGACAAAACTTTGTTCTTTGAATGCTAATTTGATTTTTGGAAACTGCCCAACTTCATGTGGGGAAATCCAGGGAAGCGGGAACCAAATCTGGCAAGCTGAGTGATGGTGTTGTTAGTATTTAAAAAAGAGCAAGGTTTAACTATGAAGTAATGACATAATTTGCTTGTTTTTATTTTAAAATGACAGTGAAGGCTATTCCCGAGAGGAGACAAAAAAAAAAAAATGTTTTTAGCATCTGCTGGGCTGAGCATGGAGCCCAAGGGGGCAGCTACAAGGACAGTCCCCATTTCCCTGTTCAGTTGGAGGGGGTGGGCGGCAGGGGGTTGCTCATGGATCTGCAGCACTGTGGGAGGCCCAGGGCCTCTCTGCGACTGCAGACCTTCTCCTGTGCCTTGAAGGGAGGGAGGGGCAGACAAATTTGGGGCTGTTGCCAAGTCCCCTATAGACCCCTATTCAGATGCTGGGGAGGGAGATTGAATAACGAAAGATTCTGCATGAGGGAGGACTGCCTAGTCCCACCCTGAAAGAGCTCACCCTGAGGCAGTGGACCTGCCTAGACCCACAGGAAATAAGTTTGACTGGGGGCAGGAATGGGACAGTATGTTCCTACTGTAATTTAAGATGACCTTTCCTAGTTGTTTTTAAAGAGTTGGTTTTTTTTTTTTGATAGAGTTGGGTGAGGGGTGTCAGAGCTGAGGTCTGGGCTGTGAGCAGCCTCTGGGGACAGTCTTGTTCCCAGGGACCCAGGCTGTTTTTCAGGAGAGTGACTGAAGACTCTAGGAATGTTGAGATGGCTGCTTAAGGGAGCCCTTGCCCAAAGCTGTGAACAGCCAGGAAGTTTTTCCTTGGAAGGGTAGGGTCTTTGATGATGAACAACACAGGAACATTCTAAGCAGGTTAGTCCAGCTGCTGAACTTGGAGTCAGCGAGGGAGGGAACTGATGCAGAGTGAGCATCTACTGTATGCCACGCATTTACATATGGTATGTCACCCTTTGTAAGATGGACATTACAATCCCCACTTTATGGATGAGTAAGTAGAGGCACAGATACTGAAGCCACTTGATCTCCTTACTACCTTCTCCCTTCTCAATTGCCAGCACACTCCTTCAATCTTTACACTCAGCACATTGCATTACAATTATTTGCTCACTCCTAGAGATTTTAATGAAGTTGGTCTTGGATGGGGCCAGGTTTTGGTGTTATTTTAAAAGCTCCCCAGGGGATTTTTAATGTGCAGCCAATGCTGAGAAACTGCTGGTCTAGATCGTAAGTTTTTTGTTTTTGTGTATCCTCAGGGTCTAGATCAGTGGTCCTCAAATCTGAGTGTGCATCAGAATCACTTAGAGAGTTTGTCAAAACTCTCGTTGCTGATTCTACTCTCAGAGTTTCTAATTCAGCAGGTTTAGGGTTGGCTTAAGAATTTGTATTTCTAACAAGTTCCCTCGTGCTCATGCTGCTGGAGTGAGGACCACATTTGGAGAGCCCCTGATCCTTAAAACAAGAGTAGGTCCTTAAGAAATGCTGGTTTAATTGGGCACATCACCAGATTTTCCAAGGATTTAAACCCTAGCCTCTCTGGTAGCAAAGCCGTGACACTAGGCTGACTCCTCAGGAGTCTGGGTAGACCAGTGTGGTAGGTCTGATGTTTACTTAACTTTGGGGAGGAGGGTAAGGTTTGTTGGTCTTTATAGTTTCCTCACAGGAGAGAGAATACTAGTTACCTGTCAGGAAACCTAGTGGCTGTTGGAGCACAGAATTTCTGGGTAGTTGTTCAAAGCAGTTACGAGATCCTGGAGTTATAACCCAGGACACAGACTTCTGGTGCAGAGTATGACCTGGGAAAGGGTGGTCACAGATGTGCACATCCCAGAGTGTTTGTTTATAAACATGGTGACACTGCTTTAAAGTTATACCTTGTTTGTGCTGCACAGGAAAGTCAGAAGCCTTTAAGGAAACATGGCTTAGTGATGTCAGCAGTGGGGGAGTGGGGTCCCAAACCACCCTGGATGAGCAGGTGAAGGGTTGGTGGGGTAGAGCAGCTGTGAGAGTTTGGGTACCTGGAAAGGTTGTTTCAGGCCAGGGCAGGGATGGGGTGGGAGAGAGCTATGATGGTAAATACAGCAGAGGATGTGAGGAGGTTCCATTCTTCTGGAGGGACAGGCTTGAACACCTGGAGATTCAAGTCACCTGGTTTTGCTGCACAATGAATAATTTTTAAAAATCAACTTAAAAACAAATCTTCACATAAGTGCCTACCATGCGCACAACACTTTTATAGATGTTGTGTGGGGCCTCAAACAACTTAATGATACAATGCGGGTGATGTGTCAAATGACTGGTGAAGATGGCAGGTATTTAATTTGGGAGGAGTAAGAGCCCTGTTGGCTGTGTGGTATGGGAAAGCTTTGGGGAGGGTGGGTCTTCTGGTCCTAGCAGGGGGAGTGTGAGAGTGCAGTGAAAATGGAGTGAGTGAAGGTGTGAAGTATGTCTCTTGGTGTGTGAATAGCTTAGTCTAGGTACAATGGATGTTTACGGGAAGCGACAGCAAGGATGTGGATGGAAAGAGGAAATGAATGGAAGAAACCTTGTTCTGGATTGTTGTCCTATTCCTCCCTCAGAGTATGAGAGTTGGGATTCTTGGGGAACACCCCAACGGTCGGTCCCTGCCTCCTAGCAGTTGGTGCTGATTACTTCTTGTTTTCATCCTCACCTGAGGATATGCTGATTGATTTTTAGAGAGAGAGAAAGGGAAAGGGGGGAGAGAGAGAGGGGGAGAGAGAGAGAGAGAGAGAGAGAGAGAGGGAGAAACAGAGAGAAACATTGATGTGAGAGAGAAACATCAATCAGCTACTTCCCGTATGCACCCTGACTGGGAATCCAACTTGCATTCTAGGCTTGTGCCTTGACCAGGAACAGACCTGTAGCTTTTTGGTGCATTTGACAATGCCCCAACCTGTTATGAGCCCAAACAGAAGGCGGTGGGGAGGGTCCTTCCACTTGGCCACCTACCAGGCAAATCTCCAAAGATGGAGTTCGGTGGAGAATAAAGGAATCTTTTGTTTAATGGCAAGTTCTGCTAAAATATCTGGGTAACGAAAGTAGGAGGAAAGGAAAAGTCAGAGTATGACATCAAAAATAGCTATTTAAATATTTGTCATTGCAACTACTACTTAGGTTCAGGAACTGAAAATAACACAAGAGCAAAAGTCTGTTCACAGTGCTATCATCACCAAGGTCTTTGGAAGTATCACCAACGGTCTTTGGCAAGTTTCTGCCTCAAAGCCCATGCCCTCTAAGACATGCAAAGAAAAGTCACCCTGTGACCCTTGGTGAGCCCAGTTCAAGGTTGCACCAGGAACCTCTTTTCCCACAGGAAAGGATCATAAACGTAGGAGGATTAGCTGGTCTCCAGTTGCTGTCTAGCTTCAGGCATCTTTTGGAGTCTGCGCCCCCAGGCCTCCACTGACAGGCCCACACTGGCCACTGTTGGCAGTCCTGCTGGTGACCATTGACAAGTCCTGCTGGGGAGGGGAAAGAACCAACTTCCTTTTCACTTCCTCGTGCTCTCCCATTAAAGAATCCTCTCCCAGAATCCCATGCATGCCGAAAACCAGGAGGAGTGTCCAGCATTCCAACCAATGAGGGCCAGTGTTGGCCATGTTTGCCTTTGCCCCTCTTCTGGCCACCATGCTTAGCAAGGGGGCAAAGTCCCCAGTCATTCCCACGCAGCGCAAACACCTCCCCCATTTCTGGGGTGGGAGTGTGTGTACCCCTCTGACAGACCAACTGAGCCACCCGTCAGGGCCTGATTACTTCTTAAAAGAGTGTCTCCAAGGAGTCCTCAGAGGCAAAGTTTCATCTTATTCTAAACTTTACCAGAAATATTGGAGGTAAGGAGAAGAAGAAAGTTCTTCCCTTTTAGGGATGGGAAGAGGGACGTCTAGGGAAGGGAAAGGGCTGAACATGATGCTCTGGGTGTGGGTTGGAGGCAGAGCAGGCCGAGACGGCTATCTGAATGGAATGGGGTGTGCTCAGGTCAGGGGTGAAGGGCAGTCTTTTCTGACTATCCCTGGGTCTTGGATGCTTGATCCTAGGGTTTTCTGTGCAGTTGGTGTCTTTGTGAGTCTGGGCTGGAATTATGAAGAACAAGGTCAGAACAGCCCCAGTCGGGACACAGGGCCCTGGACATCTCCCCGTGGCCCCAGCAGGCTGGTATCTCAAGGGCCTGTCCTGGGTGCTGTGTCCTGGCGCCATGGTTTCAGGAGTCCCCTTCCACAATTCATCTTACTTTCCCCCTCTGACTACCTTCTCTCTGTCCCTCTCCCTGCCTCTGGGCCCAGTGGGATCTGGACATTTAATCAGAAGTGCAAAGCCTTGTCTCCGTGCTGCATTGGCCATTAGACCATGACTTAGCTGGTCTTTGCAGGGGCCCACTCTTTCCCACCACCCCTCTCAGAACCATTCATGCCCCCTCCCCCCACTTTGAAATCAGCCCTGTGTAACTGAAGGAGGGGGAGGGGAGGGGGTCTGTTCTCTATTCCGAGAGTGGCGGCACACACAAGTATTTATACCGAAGAGGAGTGTTCTGTTGCCTTGGCAACTTTCTTGCACAGGTTCTGGCGCTCAGAATATCCGACAAATCTCCAGGTTTCATGTTCAATGGGCAAAGAATGGAGTTGTAGGCCTCAGGGTAAATATCAATGATCAGGGCCAGGACCAAAGATTAAAAGGGTGACTAGAACAACATATAAGAGACTTCTAGGGTCACAAAGGATTCACTCCAGTTCTTTCCTCTCCTGTCTCCTCTCCTTCCAAATTTCATGTGTAATCATATGTGTAATCATATCTCCCCCTTCTGAGAAGTTCCTGGGGCCTCTTGTTTGTCTCTGGGTGTCATTCAGACAGCAGCATAGGTGGGGGTGCTCCTGTAGGCAGTGTTCTGTTGGCTGCTGAAGGGAAGTGGTGAACTCAAGGACCAATATGTTCCTCTTTTTAAAAAAAGTTTATTATTTATTTCTTTTTAGAGAGAGGAAGGAAGGGAGAAAAAGAGGGACAGAAACATCAAGATTGCATCTCACACTCCCTCCACTGGGGACCTGGCCTGCAACCCAGGCATGTGCCCCGACTGGGAATCGAACCGCCAACCCTTTGGTTTGTAGCCCGTGCTCAATTCACTGAGCCACACCAGCTAGGGCCCAATGTGTGACTCTTCATCATGGCTTTGGTCTCCAGAGAGCTCCCTGCTTGTTGGGGGCAGAGTAAGGGATTCACCACCTCCATTGTACTTCTCAGAGGAAAGGAAGTATATTGGTGTCAGGGAGCCCAAAGATTGAGAGTGTGGTGTTCTTTGATGTCGTTCATCTATGTGTCTATGATGGTACATAAAACATAAATGTGAGGTGATGGAAAGACTGCATTGCAAAGAAAATTGGTGCAGATTGGGCAAAGGCAGGTCAGGGAGGATGCTGGAGGGCCTGCAGTTGGAGGGGCTGGTGAAGCTGGTTCAGAGCAGAAAAGCCCCTGTGTGGCAGAGAAGTGCTCTCCTCTCAGGGTTCTGTCCGTGGAAATTTTTCTCGTGATATGGTCCTCTGTGAGAATGCCTCCTTGGATGCGGGAGACCACAGTGATGAGGAGTCAAAAGGCCCTGAGGCTGATGGCACCCCCTTTAAGTTGGTCTCTGGAGAAAACATGCTGGACAAGCGCTTGTGTGTCAAAACCAGGGCATATCTATTGAGTAAAAGCTTCCTTGGAAACACAACAAAGTGCTGTGCCTTCTGTGGCTTTCTATGATGTGACCCTCTTGAGCCACACTTTCGCCATCATTTTAATACATTAGCTTCCTTTTTTATGTCTGCAATTAATTATGCACTGGCTCTGTGCTAGCCCTACATGGTAGGGGCTCTTCAGAACCACTGCTTCCTGCTTCCTGAGAATGGTGGGACAGGGTCCCTCTGTTTTGTTAGGGACAGGATGAGCGCAGAGAGGAGAAAGGCAGAGCTTTGGGGCACAGAGAGAAGGAATACAGGAGTGGTTCTCCCAGGGCACCTGCGGTTCTGTCATGCACAGGTTTCAAGGCAGGTATAGTCATTGGTCCTCAGTCCACTGAGGAGTGAGATAGAACCCTGGGGTTTTGATGTTAGGAGATCTTGGGTCATCTTTGAAGGAACAGTTTTAGGAGAGTGCTGGGATCACAAAGAAAGTATAGCTGGGCAAAAAGGGGAAATTTCTGCAGTATCTGGAAGTACTTCCTGGCTTTGACCTCAGTCTTTCCTCGTGCACCTGATCCCTTTCATTTTGCTCCCATGGGAGGTAGAGAAGGCTTTTCTATGGTGTTTGTGATGCCCTCAGGAGAGGTACTGCCCCCCGACTCTCATATCGTACTGCCAAGACCCCGCATTCTCACATGCAGTTCCAGCCAGCATGGTTACCTCTTCTTTGACTCCCCCTTCCATTAAGTGATCAGGGCTGATCCCTGGAGAAGCTATAAAAGTCACTCTTCTAGGTCATTTTGCACTCTGGTTTCTAACTTTTTTCAACCAGTGATCTAAACTCAAAAACTGTCACCTCCTCCTCTCCAGCACATAAAACTCTTGCTACTCCAGACAACTCATAAATTAGTGCATATTTTTTTTACATGTGATTGGTAACAACTCAATGGGTTATTCCTCATGGGATAGTTGTCTTTTATTTTTTTAAGATTTTACTTATTTATTTGTAGAGAAAGGGGAAGGGAGATAAACATCAATGTATGGTTGCCTCTCACATGGTCCCCACTGGGGATCCGGCCTGCAACCCAGGCATGTGCCCTAGACTGGGAATTGAACTGGCGACCCTTTGGTTCGTAGCCCACACTCAGTCCACTGAGCTATACCAGCCATGGCTGTCTTTTAAAAGAAGCTTGTTAAGCTAAATAAATAAGTCTTTAATGGTAGAATTTTACTGCTACTGAAAGTCAGGTGGAGGTGATATTTTTGGGGCCCTTGGGTACATTTGTAGAAGAGCAGTTATAGTTCTTCTCTGCAATATAAACCTTATCATGACCTTATCAAGAGGACAGAATTCAGTTCAAGGTACCCCAGATCCAGCTTTAGGGGAAACATGATCAACATTTGGCAGACAGAAGAAGAAACTGACTGATTATTTGTGCTATCCCAGAGAGTGTAACTAGGCCTTCTGGTAGATATTAATGAAAAAACTGTATCAGTGGGAACTGAACATAATGGAAAGGCCTGCTCAGGCTTGGGGCGGAAGGAGCTAACATTACCTGATGCTATCTGTATGTCCTGCACTATGCCAGGCACTTGAGACTTGTCTTACTTACTTTTCAGAGAGGTTAAGTAACTTGCCCATGCTCACTCAGATGGAAAACTATAATTCTTACCCAGACCTTTCTGACTTCAAAATCTGCTGCCTTCTTTCCATACCAAGATGATGGGCAAGGTCCCCTGTGATTCCCTGTCCCTGGCAAAGGCTAATGATCCTTCATTAGAGCACAGACGGGATTCCTACTTAGAAAGGGAAGTGAACTCCATCCTTCTAGGCTTGACCTTGTTTGAAAGCCTCACTGGTTCTATTTATGGGAATAATTAAGAGTTCGCCCAGGGATTTCATTTCCATTCTTGTAACTTCTCTCATCAGGACATACAGTTCCTAAGTTCCGGAGCAGCTGTCCTGCCTTCCCTGGGGACTTAAGGAACAGGGTACGCAGCTCATCTTGTCTTGGGTGATGGGTGAACCCCCTTCTCCTCCCCCAGCCTCAGGTTTCCTTTTCCTGAGTTTGTGATTCCTGATTTTTTCATTTGGATATCTAGAGGAGCCTTACAGAATGTCTGAAATGGAACATTACCGCCCTCCCTCAAAGTTTTACTTTTTGCCGGGCTTCTCTAGTTCTGAATATGACACTATCATTCTCCTGGTTTGAAGTTTGGGTTAACTTTGATTCTCCGCTTCTGCTGCTTCCCAGCCACTAGGACATTTCTGTTCATCTTGAAATACCCAGGAAGCTAGTCCTTCCTTGCCATCCTCAGGGTCACTCCGTAGTTCTGACCCTCATCATCCCATGCCTGTTAGTCCCTTCCCTGACCCTCTGAGCACTGCTGGTTTCCTTTTCTTAAAGCCCTCTGATTAAACATCAGACTTTGCTTAATCAGGCTCTGCAGTTTTGCCCAGCCTAACTGGTCTGTACCGTTTCCCAGCAGCTCTCTTCTAACACAAAGAGTGTATTTCCTGCTTTTGCTCCTATGGATGAGATTTTTCCTCTCCCAAATGTTCTTTCTTCTCTTCCCCTCTCCCCACCTGTTCCCCCTTTGAATCCTTTAAGGCCCACATCCACTCCCCTACCTCCACAGACTCTCTTGTTGCCACTACAATTGGAAGGAACAGTTCCCCCATTTAAACTGTACTATGATTTATTTTTGTATGCCGCCTTTGGCACTTTTTACAGCATTTCACTAATTGTTAATTTTCACCTTTTATCTCCCTATTTGCAAATGAATTCAGGGCAGTGGCTGCTTTATACACAATATTCTTCCCCACAGCATTTAGCACAGTGCAGAGTGTTGGTGGGGGGTTGCCTGGTGCTCCTCCTTTCTGCTCACCGCACCCTCCAGTCTCTCCCAGCCCCATCCACGCCCCCAGGAATCTTCCCTTGATAATCCTGAGGATTTTTCAGGCTGTCATTGTCTTTGCCCAGGCTGCTTCCCCCAGGCCTGCTCAGAACCCGTGCCTGTCCGAGTATTTACCATCTTAGAGAGCAGTGGAATCTAGTGGAAGGTACACAGGTGGGGAGCCAGGTGGCTCTGGGTTTGAGTCTTGGATCTGCTCCTTACTAGCTATGTGGCTTTCAGCAAGCTACTCAGCCTCCCTGAGTGTAGGCTTGTTCAATTCTGAAAATTCTTTATCATTAGATAACAGGTCTGTAATAAACATTAGTCTCCCTCCCCAACTCCATCTTCAAATCCTCCCTCTTCCATGCAGCCTTTCCTAACTATTCCTTTTGATATACAGCTCTGCATCTACTGATAACTGGCAGCATTTATAATGTCAAAGGCTTAGGCATTCAGACCTCGATAGAATGCTTAATTTAAGTCTCTCATTTTTGATATCAGGAGACTGAGGCACAGAGACCCCCAGTGACTTGATGCAGGCTGCCCAGAGCCCATGGGCATCCCAACCAGGTCTAGCACTTAGACCCGAGTCCGAGCAGGTATACATCAGCACGCAACACATACCCCCCCCCTCAACCCCAGGGCTGCCTCTACCCTCACAACACCGGGCCCTGTGCAGAGTGAATGTGGGGGATGTGCTTAATAATACTTGTTGATGGACTGTTTCTATGCGTGTGTGTCTTCCTGCTCTAGTGGACTCTATGTTCCCCCAGGTAGGAACATGCCAGCCTTTATGGTGTTGTTTGTCCTTTTTGGTATTCAGTACAGACCTGGTTATAATAACTGAAGGTTAATTTCAGGCCAAAGAACAAGAGTTTTGCATCCAGGTAGGAGGTCTTCTCTGTGATTCCTGGGGCTGTCCGCACAATATTCTGACTGCCTCTGGCCAGCATGATTCTGTGCAGTGTCCATCTGTGAGCAGCTCCAGGCGAGAGGCCTATGTGTGTAGCTGTGGTGCTCTCCGTGCACCACTTTGCCTCCCACTCTGTGCTCCTCTGTCCTCCCCATGCCCTCCCCCTGCTCCCGTCTCCTCCCCCCACCTACTCCCTGCTTAGTACTGCTGCTCTGCTGGCTCAGGCTAGAATAAATCATCACGGTTGCATAGCAACGAGTTTGCTTTCCTTTAGTTCTCCTTCTCATCCTCCTCCCACAAAAGTCCCTCAGCACTAAATTTAAGGTAGTGTGTCAGAAGATGCCATTATCCCACAGATGTCTCTGAACCCTAGCATTGTTCCTTGTATAGCTGCTAGATTTAGAGGGCAGAAACTGACTGCTTTGTTTACTTTTCTATTCCTAGGATCTAGTACAGTTCTTGGCACATAGTAGGTACTCAATAAATATCTACTGGATAATGAATGAATGAATCATTTTCTCAGATTCCCTACTGTTGAGAGGTGTGTCTGGGACAGGGAAATAGTATTATGGACTCTGATGTGGTCCATAATTCACCTCTCTTGGCCAGACACCTCCCTCCCTCCTTTCTCCAACTACTTAAGATCTGGTATAGCAAGGGAGGGCACATTTTCTTCATAGTTCACTGGCCTGTCGGTGTCAAATACATTTTCCCCTCTTCTGGAAGCTGGTAGTTCAGTCAACCCTCATGGTTTACTGAGCCCAGTGGAGGTACCAATCAAATGGGGCTTCATGATTCTTGCCTTAGGAAGCACATAGTATAAAGGGCTGGGGGCAGATTACTCTTTTTTGGTGACAGGAGCATGACGCTTGCTTCTAGATGATCCTCTGCGAGTTTAGGAGTCACAAAGTACTATATTTGAATCCTAGTTCTGTTCGTTGTAAGCTGAGTGACCGTGGGTGGGTCCCTGAACTAAGCTCTTGGATTGTAAGCTTTGTGTGAGAATTCACAAATAGACTCCAGTGGAGTGCCAGGAAATAGAGGTGCTCAAATAGTGTCAGTTTCCTTTTCCTCTTTCAGTGGGGAAACATACCAGAAAATGTCTGTTAATGCTAGTGATGTAATGCTATCAATATGCAGGTGGGCAGGGAAGGAGAGACCCAGAGAATGTCTGCTTTTGGGGGCCAGAGGGAGTGCAGCTCTCTAGACCTAATGTATTATTTTTCCTGGCTCAATAAATAAGTATTGGATTTCACAAGTTCCTGCCCATATACCCTGTGGTCATCTCCTTCCAAACATCCTCGTGTAGCATCCTAATCAACTCAGAGTAAGCCTCAAAGAGTGGGAGATTCAGGGTCCAGAGGGAGAATGAAAGCTCAGCTGCTTCTCTGGGGTTATAGAAATAAGTTTCAAGAGAAGGCTGGGGAGGGGCCTCTTTTCAGCTAAAAATAACAACTGAGGGAGCAGCCAGAGGTCAGAAGCTGGGGCAGCCCCAGGCATACATTCTCAGCGGAGAACTTGGAGCACAGCTAAGCTGTTCCCTGCCCCTTGAAATGGGGCAGTGGACACTGCCTAATCCTGTGTCACCTGTGCCTGCTTACAGTGGGCAGCCAGCATCTCCTTTACCCTTCCAGCCTTGCACATTACTTTGCTCCCTACCCGACCTTTTCCTATTGTCCTTACACACTGCCATCATACCTTTCATCTTGCTCTTCTTCATCTACATAAAAGCATTCATATACTAGACGTTTTACTAGTAACTGGTTCATATACTAGTAACTGGTTCATAAACCAGTTACTTTGTACTAAGTGTTCTCAGGCCTCTGTCTTCTGGAAGTCTATAGTCTGAGATAGCATCCTGGACCCATGGACCACCGGAAAAATGATCAAAGAACAACTATTAGATAAACACAAAATAGATGAGATAACATGTCCCCATCCTTTATGAGTTGAGGCCAGTGGTATTTGTGGAAGCTTCTGGGTGTGTATTCAAGAAAGTCCCAGAGTTTCCTGCTTAAAAAAGGTGAGAATGAGCTAAGCCAGTGATTTCCTAGGGCCAGCGCTCCAGGGGAGAAACAAGCCCTTCTCCCACCAAGGGGCTGTAAGCCAGATGCTTTCTGGCAGGACCTAAGGGCTGGACCTTGGGAGAAGATGCATACTGGAGCTATCAGAGGAGAATGGAGTCAAGACCATCTTCACATTAGCCAAAGACTCATTCTTATCTATTGATTAATTGATTGATCAATTAAATAAACCATTGATCTGGCCATTTATTCACTAAACAAAAATTTAAGGAACATCTGCTATACCAGAGTGGAGGGGAGGATATTCCAAAATCCATGTTTTTTCAGTCTAGCTGCACGTCGGACTTACCTGTGGAACCTGAAAAATGGTGATGCTCAGGTTTCACCCCAGAAAAATTATATTAAAACCTATTGAGGTCTAGGAGCCAGGATAGAAAACCACTGGCCTTAAATGACCCCAAGTCTCCTTTCTATATAACACTACCACTCATTGCCTCTTTTTGGTTACGACTGCTCTTGCCTTCTGAGTGATGTGACAAAGATGTGACTTGAGGTCACTGAGATATAGCCAACACTCTATAGCCAGTTCACATAAATGATTATTGGGCAGATATTATGGGGCTTAACACTAGAGAGACACAGAGGCGTGGATAACGGTATCCCTGGAAGTGACTTAATATATGTACTCCATTTCCTTGAGTGTTTGTCTGGTGATGCAGAACCAGCTTTTCTATTGAATGGGATTTTTCTGTGATTTGAATTGCCTTGTCCCTGGTGCATTTCAGTTAAATGGAGATGAAGCTAGTGGTTAAAAAAAAAAGACACAGACATAGGTGGAAGACAGGCAAATATGGGGTATTGCTAAGGGGACAAAATATGTTCATCAGGTAGGCTTTCACAGATGCACTACCAAGTTGTCTAAGTTGTGGGAAGGTAAACATAAATAATGTGCCTGTTTCCTTTTGGGATTATCAGCAAGGATTTGAGCCCCAGTGAGACACCTGTCCCGAGCTAGGTACAGCAGACATGACCTTGGCATTCAAAGAACAGGCAATCTAACTGGGGAATTAAGATTAATATAAAGAAATAGAGATTTTATGTACTCAGTTGTGTTTTATGATGATAAGGTTATTAGGAGTTGAAGAAAGGAGGTGTAAGAGAGGTGCTACTTAAAGTATGGTCCATGGCCCAACCCTGCCAAATGTTTGGGCAGAGTAAAGCCAGTAAAGACAAGTACGGAAATTTGAAAGGAATCATTTAGAAACTTTTATAGCAATTTGCCAGAGCAATTTTGTCAGTTGAATCTACAAATTTTTTAAATGAGCCTTATATTTTGTTTCCAAAATTGCATTTCTTTAGTTTCATTTTCGTTATATTTCTACAAAACTACTAGTCTATGACAGATTGAAAAAAAAAAAAAAAACCATGAACAAAAAAACAAGCCAAACTGGCCCTTCACCACTGGTATTTTGGGAGGCCCTGGGCTGGAGTAACTGGCAATCGGAGATGCCATGGAATGCTGGAGAGCTACCGACAGGTGGGAAAAGGGCAAATGTTCTATCGAATATTCTAGGAGTGTGTCCTGATAACCTAGATCTTACTCATGGAGGCTCTAAGACCATGAACATTTATTGATTTTTTTTAGTGGAACTCTGTCCATGCTGTTCATATAATTGGTATTAAATATGTTATTGGTTCCGTTCACAACCTTGTGATGATAGTGCTTGTTATCATCTCTGTGTTGCAGAGACCTGAAGAGGGCAAATAATACCCAGGCTTCCACGGCTGGTGAGTGGCAGGCCTGTATGTTAAAGCCATATATTGGATTCCAGAGCCTGATGGTTCACGGCCCCTCACCCCAGTTGTCACTCCAGGTGATAAGAACCGTTGGCTACAGACTCTGCCCATCCAGACATTCCAGAATAGGAGTGAGGAGAAGGTCCTACAGATTTAGTTCAGGGAGTGTAGGGTTGTCCTTCCAGAAATTCCTACCTCCTAGGAAGGGGTAGGGTGTGGACCTTTACAGTTCTGCTCTTTCTTCTCCTGCGTGCTTATTTCCAGTGGTAGATGGGCCCACTCTGGTTTGGGCCTTTTATTAGACTCTGTACTATCCTGTCAATGTCTTTTGCCAGTGGTATCTCATCCATCTATTTATTTTGAACTTTTAATTTTGAAATAACAGGAAGTTGCTAAGAAACATACAGGGAGGTCCCGTGTACCCTTCATCCAGCATGCCCACTGTTAACATTTTGTACAATTACAGTACAATATCCAAACCAGGAAATCAATATCGGTATGACCCACAGACTCATCCGTCTACTTTGTTCTATTAAATTTCAAAAAGACTTTCTTTTTAAGAGCAGTTTTAGAGTCACGGAAAAATTGAGAGGAAGGTACAGAGATTTCCCATTTATAAATGCAGTTTCCCTCATTGTCAACATCCCCCAGCACGGCAACACATCTGTGACATCGATGAACCAACACTGATACATCATGATCACCCAAAGTCCATAGTTTACGTTAGAGTTAACTCCTGGTGTTGTACACATTTTATGTGTTTTGATAGAAGTTTAATGGCAGAAGTGTCCAACTATGCATTATAGTATCATGCATAGTAGTTTCACTGCCCTAAAAATCCTCTGTGCTTTGCTACCTTATCTACCCATCCTTGCTAACTCTTGGCAACTACTGATCTTTTTACTATCTCATAGTTTTGCTTTCCCCAGAATGTCAAATAGTTGGAATCATATAGTATATAGCCTTTTCAGATGGACTTCTTTCACTTAGTAATATACATTTAAGTTTCCTCTATGTCTTTTCGTGACTTGACAGCTCATTTCTTTTTAGTACTGGATAATATTCCATTGTCTGAATGTACCACAGTTTATTTACCCACTCATCTACTGAAAGATATCTTCATTGCTTCCAAGTTTTGGCAATTATGAATAAAATTACTATAAACATTGGTGTGCAGGTTCTTGTGTGGACGTAAATTTTCAACTCCTTTGGGTAAATACAAGAAGCACAATGTAACCTCCATTTTCTCCTTCTATTTTCTGGGTACCATGCTTTAAGAGAAGCATCAACAAATCATAATATATCTGGAGGAGGGAGAGGGTGGGTATTCTGGAAGCCAGAACATATCCAGATTGTTCTAATGAATATTAGGATGAGAGTGAGCTTGTGTGCAGATGTCATGTGTTATTTAGCTTTCCTGTCTTAGCACTTAAAGCAGTGTGAGGCACTTAGTTGACCCTCAGCAATTGTTTTTTTAAAAATTGAATGTTTGATTCAGAGCAAAAAATGTTCATATAAGCATACTGGCTGCCTTCCATATTGCTGGGCTTCCACTGTGGAAGAAGGGTGAGGTTTATGCCACCATTGCTCTTGAGGGCAGAGCTAGGATTAGTTATTGAGGAAAAGACAGATGGAGAAACACCCAGCCGGATTTAGGGAAGAACTTGACTGAGAATGGGAAGTGGTCAGCTCCTCTCTTCTGGAAGTATTTAGTCAGTACCAGATCATCAGGAATACGGTGGAAATTCTTGCATTTTATTGATACTGGGGCAAACAGCTTTAATGGAATTCTTACCAGTTTCTTGTTAGAACCTCTTACCGAGATTCTAAGAATGTGCAGACAAGGACAGAAATAAGGCAATTGGGAAGGCGGACCAGTTTATCGGTAGAGGGTACTCATGGAGTTTGAGATAATAGCAGTACATTTCCATGGAAGAATGTCTATATATTTTGTGAAGATTCTATTTGCTTTTTAAAAGGAAAAATCATAGGCAGCCATATATAAAACCCTTTATTGAAGCTTCTCTGTGTAACCTGTGGAATTTGCCCTAGGCAACATCTGGAGTTAACCTGGTAATCGGACACTAATCCTTTCGGGCAGCTTTCGGTCTTAGAGAAAATTGTGGGAGTGGGATTCTGACTACAGCTGACATGTTTTTGTCATGTTAATCACTTACTGAAATTAAGAAGGTTATTGCAATTTCTATTCCAGGAAATGAATTAGGCACTGAGTTAATCAGATAACTTCCAGGTGAGAAAGAAAAAAAAAGCATTCTTAAATTAGGCCTTCTGAGAAGATTATTATATATTCATGCATGATTATCCTATGAGGTATGAATTTAGATGATTTATGTTTTAATTTCATTTTGGCTGCCAAGGAAGACACACAAACTGTTAATGTCACACATTTTTAAAAACTGACTAAAAGAAAACTTACCCCCCTTTTTAAAATGTATGGAGTGGGAAAAAGAACTAACATTTTTTGCATACTATGTGCCGGGAACTTTACATATATTATTTCATTAATTTTCACAGTGATTCTGATGGTAGGTATTATCATTGCTACATTATGGCCAAGAAACTAAAGCTCCGAGCATATAAGTGACTTGTTCTGGGACACATCCAGTGAAAGGTAGCATTGGGATTCAAAGCCAGATCTGTTGGACTTCAAAGCCAGTGCTCTTCATGCTGTTTAGTATTGGCAAAATCCTGTCTCTAGCAGAATCCAAACCTACTGTGTTCATGAGTAGATTTCAGAACTGTATCTTATTTTCGAACCCATAGGAATTTGTTTCCTATGTGCAGCAAAGCCTGCCCAGATCCCACGTTTACACCATTGCTGGTGACCTTTTTGCAGTAGTCAGACTGAGCTGTTTGACCGTTGAACTCAACAGCTAGCTAATTGCCCCCAGCCCTGGCTCCTACCCTTGGTCCCCTCCCTCCTCCCAGTGCCTCTGTGATGCATGATCCTGAAGGTGTGAACACTGTCCTTGGGCTGGGGTACTATTTCCAGGTTGCTTGCTGCCCATTGTCTAATAATCTTAGCCTAACTTTTTTCAAGTCTAGGGATTGTGTTTTCATTCTCATAAGCAGGCTTGGAGAGAAGCCAGGAAGCCTCATGGTACAGGGGACAGAGCACTGTGCCTGAATGTGCTTTGTCCCTGCTGTGCGACTTACGAGTCCTGTGGCTTTAAGGAGTCCCTTAGCTGGCTGAACCTGTTTTTTTTTTTTTTTTTTTTGCCAGCTAAAAGGAGGTAGTAATAACCTCTTCTATTTTTTTTAGGGTGAGCATGAGACTCAGATGATACTAGAATCTAGGAGACTTTGTAAATCATAGACATTGTACAAATGTAAGTCCAGTGCATGAAAGAGAATGATCCCATCCCTGGAAAAGCTTTCCTCTGGAAGGGCCAGAAGCCAGCACACACATCAGGGTAGGAAAACATGAGCTCCTTCTGGCCAGCCATGCTCTTTCACTAGAGCAGGTTTGTCTCTCTGGCCCCCTCTTTTTCCTTAATAGCATGGCTGTGTTTCTTGGCTTGGATTGTTGAGATAATTGCTCCCAATCTTCCCTTTTCAGTGAGTGCGAGGCTATTAGACCTGAACGATAACCACTGGCTGAAAGCCTTCCAAAGATTCTGATTGGGTAGACCACGTTCTGCTCAGCATAATTTGCTTGCTGGTTATGTAAATATTAGGATTGTTAATCTTCATTAGTGGGTGTTAGCCAAGAAAAATTGTATTTTTTAAAAACCCATATATTAACATGGGAAAGAAAGTAAAAGTAAACTAAGCAAAATTTAACAATTTTAATGTCCTAAAAGCTTTCAATGAAGACTAAAAAGCCTCTAATGTGTATTTGTTCAATAAATAAGACTGTGGCTTCCAATTCTTTTTGAAAGTGGGGCATATATCTTAAATTAAAAAGAAAATTTTCTAATGTGAACAATTAGAAACTATAAATTTTGCTGTCATTTAAGAGGTTTGGATTTGCAGTTTTCATGGATTTTTTTCCCCTCACATAGACTTTATGTCTTAAATTCATTTTGTGTTTATATTTTTTATTATAAACTTTTTACTGAAGATTCATATACATACGGAAAACTATACAAATCTTAAGTGTACAGCTCAATGAATTTTTACCCTGTGAACCAGCGTATGGATCAACAAACTACATTACCATCATCCCAGGTCACTTGTCCCCCAGTGTCCCTTTCCACTAAGTAGTCTCTCCTCTGAAGGTAATCTCTAAGGTGACTTCTAGCACCATAAACTTAATTTGTCTGTCTTGAACCTTTATGTAAATGGAATCTTAAAGTACATACCATTTTGCATCTGTCCTCTTGGTCAACATTATATGTGACAGATTACTCCATGTTGTGTTACCATATATGTCACTTTCACTGTTACGTGATATTCTATTGTGTATACAGTTAGCCCTTCAATAACACTGGGATTAGGGGTGCCATCCTTTCCTGCAGTGAAAATTTGCATATAACTTTTGACTGCCCACAAACTTAACTTCTATTAGCCCACTGTTGACTGGAAGCTTTACCTATAACATAAACAGTCAATTAACATGTATTTTGTATATATGTATTATGTACTGTATTCTTACAATAAAGTAAGCTAGAGAAATGAAAATGTTATTCAGAAAATCATGTAAATTTGCTGAAAAAAATTCTCATGTAAGTGGACTTGTGCAGTTCAGAACCATGTTGTTCAAGAGCTAATTATTTGTATCACAATATATTTATCCATTTTACTGTAAAAGGACTATGAGTTGTTTCTAGTTTGGGGCTATTGTGGCTAAAGCTCAATGAACACTTTTGTATAGGTCTACTGAAGAATATACGTGTCCAGTTTTTTGGTGTGTATACCTAAGGGTAATTACTAAGCTACAGAATATGAGTGTGTGTAGCTTTAGTAAATGCTGCCAAATAGTTTTCCAAAGTGGTTGTCACAATTTACATTTCCACTAATAGGCAGGAAATTTCCAGTTGCTCTACATCTGCCAATATTTGGTATTATTTATCTTCTCCGTTTTAGCTTCTGTGGTAGGTGTGTGGTGGTGCCACATTTTGGGTTGTTTGGTTTTTTTGTTTATACATTTTACTGATTATGAAAGGAGTCAAGAACATTGTCATATGTTTATTGGCCATTTGGATACCCTATTCTGTAAAGTGAATCTTTCATTGTTTTGCCCAGTCTTTGCTATTGAATTATCTGCCTTTACCTTGTTGAATTGTACTTCTTTGTATGTACTTCTATTACAGTTGTCCCAATACTTTCCTTTTTTGCCCCCCTCCACCCAGCCCACCCTTCTTGCCAACAGTCAATCCCTTCTCCATTGTCCATCTCTATGGGTCATGTTCTTTGATTAATCCCTTTCCCTTTCTTTCACCATTCCTCCCCTCTCTCCTTCCCTCCTACAGCTTTCAGTCTATTCCATGTTTCTATGTCTCTGGTTCTATTTTTCTCATTAGTTTATTTTGTTCATTAGATTCCAATTATAAGTGAGGTCATATGGTATTTGTCTTTCCCTGACTAGCTTATTTCACTAAGCATAATAATCCCTAGTTCCATCCATGCAAAGCGTAGGAATTCCTTCTTCTTTCTTTCTGCTGAGTAGTATTCCATTGTGTAAGTGTACCACAGTTTTCTAACTCACTCATCTACTGATGGGAACTTAGGCTGTTTCCAACATTTGGTTATTGTAAATAGTGCTGCTAGGAACATAGGGGTGCATAAGTTCTTCTGAATTGGTGTTTCAGGATTCTTAGGGTATATTCCCAGCAGTAGAATTGTGGGGTCATAAGGAAGTTGCATTTTTAAGTTTTTGAGGAAATTCCATACTGTTTTCCACAGTGGCGGCACCAGTCTGCAACGCCACCAACAGTGCACTAGGGTTCCCTTTTCTCCACATCTTCATCAGCCCTAGTTTGCTGAATTATTAATGACAGCCATTCTGACAGGCATGAGGTGACATCTCATTGTTTTTAATTTGCATCTCTCTTATGGATAGTGATGCTGAACATCTTTTCATATGTCTATGGGCCATCTGCATATCCTTCTTAAGATCTATGCAGGTCCTTTGCCCATTTTTTTAATTGGATTGTTTGTCTTCCTGGTGTTGAGTCATATGAGTTCTTTATATATTTTGGATATTAAATCTTTGCCTGATGTGTCATTAGCAAATATGTTCTCCCATACAGTCAGTTCCCTTTTCATTTTGATGATAATTTCTTTTTTTAAAATTTAGTTAACTTTATTTTTTAAATTATTTTATTGTTGTTCAAGTACAGTTGTCTGCATTTACCCTCCACCACTCCCCGCCACTCCAGCCATCTCTACCTGCCTCCCCAGCTTCCACACCCCGCCCCCCGGTTTTGTCCACGTGTCCTTTGTAGTTGTTACTGAAAACCTTTCCCCTGTTCCCCCTCACTATTCCCTCTCACCTTCTCTCTGGTTACTGTCAGATTGTTCTTAATTTCAGTGTCTCTGGTTATATTTTGCTTGCTTGTTTGTTTTGTTGATTAGGTTCCACTTAAAGGTGAGATCCTATGGTATTTGTCTTTCACTGCCTGGCTTATTTCACTTACCATAATGCTCTCCAGATCCATCCATGCTGTTGCAAAGGGTAGGAGCTCTTTCTCTCTTTCTGCTGCATAGTATTCCATTGTGTAAATGTACCATAGTATTTTGATCCACTCATTTACTGATGGGCACATAGGTTGCTTCCAATACTTGGCTATTGTAAATCATGCTGCTATGAACATTGGGGTGCATAGGTTCTTTTGAATTGGTGTTACAGGATTCTTAGGGTATAATCCCAGCAGTAGAATTGCTGGGTCAAAATGCAGTTCCATTTTTAGTTTTCTGAGGAAATTCCAGACTGTTTTCCACAGTGGCTGCACTAGTCTTCATTCCCACCAACAATATATTAGGTAGGGTTCCTTTTTCTCCATATCCTCACCAGCACTTATTTGTTGATTTGTTAATGATGGCCATTCTGATCAGTGTGAAGTGGTATCTCATTGTGGTTTCAATTTGCATCTCTCTGATGGCCAGTGATGCTTAGTGTCTTTTCATATGTCTCTGGGCCCGCTGTATGTCTTCCTTGGAGAAGTGTCTGCCCAAGTCCTTTGCCCATTTTTTAATTGGGTTGCTTGTCTTCCTGGTGTGGAGTCATGTGAGTTCTTCATATATTTTGGAGATCAAACCCTTGTCCAAGGTATCATTGGCAAATATGTTTTCCCATACGGTTGGTTCTCTTTTCATTTTAATACTGTTTTCTTTAGCTGTGCAGAAGCTTTTTATTTTGATGAGGTCCCATTTATTTATTCTTGCCTTTATGTCCCTTGCTCTAGGGGATGTAACGGTGAAAATATTGCTGCATGGAATATCTGAGGTTTTCCTTCCTATGTTCTCCTCTAGGACTTTTATGGTGTCATGACTTATATTTAAGTCTTTTATCCATCTTGAATTTATTTTTGTGTATGGTGTAAGTTGGTGATTGCGCTTCATTTTTTCTTTTCTTTTTTTGTATGTGCCTGTCCAGTTCTCCCAACACCATTTGTTGAAGAGGCTATTTTTACTCCATTTTATGCTTCCACCCAATTTGTCGAATACTAATTGACCGTAGAGACTTGGGTTTATTTCTGGGCTCTCTAATCTGTTCCATTGGTCTGTGTGTCTGTTCTTATGCCAGTATTAGGCTGTTTTGATTACAGTGGGCTTGTAATACAATTTGATATCAGCTATTGTGATCCCTCCTACTTTGTTCTTCTTTTTAAACATTGCTATGGCTATTTGGGGTTTGTTTATGGTTCCATATAAATTTTTGAAATGTTTGTTCTATATCTGTAAAATATGTCCTTGGTACTTAAATAGGGATTGTGTTGAATCTATGCATTGCTTTGGGTAATATGGACATTTTGATGATGTTAATTCTTCCATCTATGAACATAGTATATGCTTCCATTTATTTGTGTCTTCCTTAATTTCTTTCTTCAGTGTTGTGTAGTTTTCTGAGTACAGGTATTTTTACCTCCTTAGTTATGTTTATTCGTAGGTATTTTATATTTCTTGTTGCTATATCAAATGGGATATTTTACCTGATTTCTGTTTCTGATATTTTGTTGCTGTTATACAAAAATGTCTTCAGTTTCTGAACATTGACTTTGTATCCTGCTGTTTTGCCAAATTCACTTTGTAGGTTGAGTAGATTTTTGCTGGAGTCTGTAGGGTTTTCTATGTATACTATCGTTATCTGCAAACAATGACAGTTTTACTTCCTCCTTTCTAATTTGGATGCCTTTTTTTTTTTCTTTTTCTTGTCTGATCACTGTGTCTAGGGCTTCCATTGCTATGTTGAGTAGAAGTGGCAAAAGCGAACGTTACTCATCTTGTTCCTGATCTTAGTGGGAAAGCTTTTAGTTTTTGCCCATTGAGTATGATTTTGACTGTAGGTTTTTCGTATATGGCCTTTATTATGTTGAAGAATGCTCCCTCTACTGCCACTTTGCTGAGTGTATTTATTATAAATGGGTGCTGTACCTTATCAAATGCTTTTTCTGCATCTATCGATATGATTATGTGATTTTTTTTTCTTTCCTTTTGTTTATGTGATGTATTATATTTATTGATTTGTGAACATTGCACCATCCTTGCATCCCTGGGATGAATCCCACTTGATCATGGTGTATAATCTTTTTAATGTATTTCTGGATGTGGTTGGCCAAAATTTTGTTGAGGATTTTAGCATCTATGTTTATCAGCAATATTGGCCTGTAGTTTCCTTTCTTTGTTGTGTTTTTATCTGGTTTTTGGATTAGGATGATGCTGCCCTCATGAAAAGTGTTCGGGAGTCATTTCTCTTCTTGGCTTTTTTGGAATAGCCTGAAAAGGATAGGGGTAGCTCTTCCTTAAATGTTTTGTAGAATTCTCCTGTGAGACCATCTGGTCCAGGGCTCTTGTGTACCGGGAGTTTTTTGATTACTGCTTCAATTTGACTAGCTATTATTGGTCTGTTCAGGCTTTTTGCTTCTTCATTCAGTTTTGGAAGATTATATTTTTCTTGAAATTTGTCCATTCCACCCTGGATTTCAAATTTCTTGGCATATAGTTGTTTGTAGTAATTTCTTACCATCCATTGCATTTCTGTGGTCTCAGTTGTAATTTCTCCTCTTTCATTTCTGATTTTATGTATTTGGGTCCTCTCCATTTTTTTCTTGATAAGTCTGGTTAAATCTTACTGATTTTGTTAATCTTTCCAAATAACCAGCTCTTGGATTTATTGATCCTTTAAATTGTTCTTTTACTGTTTGTCGTTTAATCTGCTGTGGTCTTGATTATTTCCTTCCTTCTACTGGCTCTGGGCTTTGTTGGTTGTTTTCCTCCAGTTCTTTTTTAAAAAATATTTATTTATTTTTAGAGAGAGAGGGAGAAAAAGAGGGAAACATCACTGTGTGGTTGCCTCTCATGTGCCCCAGGCATGTATCCTGACTGGAAATGGAACCTTCAACCCTTTGGTTTGCAGGCCAGCACTCAATTCACTGAGCCATACCAGCCAGGGCTGTTCCTCCAGTTCTTGCAGATGTAGGGTTAGGTTGTTTATTTGAAATGCTTCTATCTTTTTTGGGTAGGCTTGTTTTGCTATGAACTTTCCTCTCATGACTGCCTTCACTGTGTCCCAAAAGTTTTGGGTTGGTGTGTGCTGATTTTTGTTTGTTTCCAGATAGTTTTTGATTTCTTTCTTGATCTCATTGGTAATCCATTCACTATTTAATAACATGTTATTCAATTTCCATGTATTTGAATGTTTTTGAGTTTTTTCCTTGAGGCTGTTTTCCAGTATCAAGCCATTGTGATCTGAGAAGTTACAATTTCAATTGTCTTGAATTTGTTAAGTCTTGTTTTGTGTCCTACCATGGCATCTGTCTCTGAAAATGATCCACATGTGTTTGAAAAGAATGTTATTTTGCTTTATTGGAGTGAAATGTTCTGTAAATATAAGTGAAGTCCATTTGATCTAGAGTGTTGTTCAGTGCAATGCCACAATATCCTTGTTGATTCTTTGGAAGGTCCGTCCATTAGTGACACTGGGGTGTTAAAATCCCCTATGATGACTGTATTGCTGTTAATCTCTTTCTTAAATTCCTCCAAGGTTTTTCGTATATATTTAGATGCTCCTATGTAGGGCACATATATGTTTACAAGGGTTATCCTGTTGTTGGATTGATTCCTTTGGTATTATGTAGTGACCTTCTTTGTCTCTTGTTATGGCCTTTGTTTCGAAATCTATTTTGTCTAATAGTAGTATGGCTACCCCAGCTCTTTTTCATATCTATATGCGTGGAATATTTTTTCCATCCCTTCACTTTCAGCCTCTGTAGATCTTTTGTTCTGAGGTGGGTTTCTTTTAAACAGCATGTGTGCTGGTTGTGCTTTCTTTCTTTTTGTTTTTTTTTTTTTTAAATATTTTATTTATTTATTTTCAGAGAGAGGGGAAGGGAAGGAAAAAGGGAGGGAGAGAAATATCAATGTGTGGTTGCCTTTTCCATGCCTCCTACTGGGGACCTGGCCCACAACCCAGGTGTGTGCCTTGACTGGGAATCGAACCAGCCACCCTTTGGTGCACAGCTCACACTCAATCCACTGCGCTACACCAGCCAGGGCTGATTTTGCTTTCTTGTCCATTCAGCTACCCTTTGCCTTTTGATTGGATCATTTAATCCATTTACCTGTTCATTGCCATTTTCCTCTTTGTACCTTTGTTCCTCTCTCTCTCTCCCCCTCTCCCTTTCTCTCCTTCTTCAAGCAGTTCCTTTAGCATCTCTCACAATGCTGGTTTGGTGGGGATGTACTCTTTTAACCTTTCTTTTTTGACTGAGCTCTTTATTTCATCTTCCATTTTAAATGAGAGTCTTGCTGGATGGAATAGTCTTGGTTGCTTGTCTTTGCTTTTCATTAAATATATTCTTGATATAAGTCCTTTGTTGAATATATGTATTATGGATATTTTCTTCCAGTCTACAAATTGGCTTTTCATGCTTTTATGATGTATTTTGATGTTCTTAATGTTAATGTAGTACAGTCTATCAAATTTTTTCTTTTACACTTAATGCTTTTTGTGTCTAGTAGAAATCTTTGCCTACCTTAATTTTTTTTTTTTAACTAAAAGCTTAGTTGTTTCACTTTTCATATTTACATTGGTGGTAAATTTAGAAGTGCTTTTTGTGTATGTGGGGAAGGGGATGATTTTTTTCCTTTCTGTTTTGTCATCTAATTGATTTAGAATCATTTGTTGAAAAGACCATTCTTTCCCCAGAGCACTGTAGTGTTATCTTTGTCATAAATCAAATGACCATATATGTAGGGGTCTGTTTCCAAGCATTGAGATTTGGAGGTATTACCAACCAGTAGATGCTATCTTGAGTTGGATTGTATTGAATAAGTGGCTAGCTAGACTCTTGGCCTAGGTATGGATGACTAAGAGAAGCCAGGGCAAGATTAGAGGTCCAGGAAAGTTTCCAATGTGAATCCCATTGACCCAAAGACTGTATTTAGATATGCTTCTCCAAATAAAGTAACTTTAATAGAAGCATAGTATGTATTAATTAACTGTGCTCTCCATTAGAAGATAGGTATACCATAAGAAATGGAATTTAAAGGAATGTAATACCTAGTTTCAAATTAGATACAATTTCTCACAAGGGTCAACTAGAAATGATTGTTACTTTATCTGATACCAGTTCTCCTCACAATTAGGAAAGCTTTCTTCAAAAACAGGCTCAGCTAGTGCCTATTCTTTGCGTTAATTATATCTGCCTGATCTGTGGGCTGAGGTATTAAGACACCCAGAGCCTTTAATTGCTCACTTACTATAATTGCGCTATGAAGGCTGTTTTGTTTGTGTCCATCTACTTCCAGCAGTCTGAAATCTTTCAGGTTTTCCTAAGTTCCTAAGGCAGTTGGATCTGGGGTGCTGCTAAGGGGTGGTTCTTCAGATGGATGAGCACCCCTTTTCCAGGGGCCCCACCCAGCATAAATTATGGAGGATGTAGGCTGTCTGGTAGATCCCCAACGCATCCAGGTAACATAGCTCCTTTCCATCAGTGATACCCAGGAAGCCAATGAAATGGAATCCCCCTTCTAGGGAACATGGACCTGGTTCCAGCTCCTTTAAGCCTGGAGAGTTAACCCTCATCCCTGTCCCCCTCTCTTGGGGCTGACCTGGAAGTGTGAGCTGGGATGAATGAGAGACATTATTCAACAAACAATGGAGTAATAGCTTCTTCATGTTTCTATTTGGTCAACAAATATAGTTGACACCTGCTGTATATCAGCATTCAAAATCTAATCCTAGCCCTTGAGTGGCTTAATTTACTTCTGGCTATGTAAAATAACTATCTCTACTTAAACTTGAGGCCTGACAAAAATCCTTACTGATTGATGCCAATCGCTGGCCCTCAACTCTTGCCCATCCCTACTCCTTGCCATGGCTAGACCTGGCTGAGTATTTGGTGATCAATCTCATCTGCCTGTCCCTGTACTGCACCCCCCTTTGTACCTCCATTGTGACTTGAGCTAATCCATATGGTCTGTTAACAGGATGACTCCAATTTTTTTTGCTAAATATTTTATTGATTATGCTATTACAAAGTTGTCCCAATTTTTCTCCTTTTCCCCCCTCCACCCAGCCCAACTCTCACTCCCATAGTCAGTCCCCACACTGTTGTCCATGTCCATGGGTCCTTCATGTGTGTTCTTTGACTAGTCCCTTCACCTTCTTTCAGTCAGTCCCTGCCTCCCCCATTCTCTCTGACAGCTGTCAGTCTGTTCTGTTCCGTATTTCTATGCCTCTGTTTCTGTTTTGCTCATTAGTTTATTTTG
Source organism: Glossophaga mutica (assembly GCA_039655065.1). Lineage (NCBI taxonomy): Eukaryota > Metazoa > Chordata > Mammalia > Chiroptera > Phyllostomidae > Glossophaga > Glossophaga mutica. The sequence continues at coordinate 119,848,740 of CM077304.1, read as the reverse complement.
TTCATTAGATTCCATTTATAAGTGAGATCATAAGGTGTTTGTCTTTTCACTGACTAGCTTATTTCACTTAGTGTAGTTGTCCCCAATTCCATCTGTGCTGTCACAAAAGTACATTTACACAATGGCATACTACATAGCAGTAAAAAAGAAGGAATTCTTACCTTTTGCAATAGCATGGATGACTCCAAATTTGATGGCAGCACCCAGTCTGAGCACCTGCTGAAGCCCTGGTTGCCCTTCCCAAGTTCATAAGTATCTTGAAATGTAGCTTTGCCACCCCAGGGTCTGCTGGTGAGCTGGGGACAGAATGGTTCCCTTTTCAAGAGAGAGGTAATGCCATCCACATAGTGGGATCTTGGGTTATGCTTTTGCCTAATGGCAAATGGTACATAACAGTGATGTGGGGTTAGGACTAGGTATAATGTCCCCATAATTGTCATGCCTTATTTATTTCAAACAGCAAAGAGCCCTAATCACCACAAGTCTTTGCTACCCTGGATGTTGTATATCTTTGATCTCATCTACCCATTTTCTCTGTGTGTGTACAGGATGGCTAGAGACTTTATTTTGGCTTTTTACTACTGTACTTTTAAAGTGAGCATTTAAAAAGACTGTTCTGTTTTGTTTGTTTTAAAATTTTTAAATTTATTTTTGCACACATAAAAACCATTGTATATAAAGAATAACAGACTTTCAGAACCCAGAGATATTAGATATCATTAGTCCGATCTTCTCATGACTGAATAATATTGTGAGATTTCTCTCCCTGGAGATATTTTTAAATGTCTTTTACAATCACAGGAAGTCAGAACTGAAAGAGAACCGAGAACTGTGTAAGGCCAGCAATCTCATTTTACGAATGAGGAACCTAAGACCCTGAGGAGGCAAGTGACTGGATCGCACAAATAGTGGTGTGATAAGACCCCAGGTGTCCAGATCCCCCAATCCGGGGTTCTTTGCTTTTGTGGACAAGGCTGCTTTTTACTTCCAATTTTGCTTCATAGTTGTTATGCAAAGACAGCCAGGAATTTCTCATGGAATCCGTGAACCTGCTTGTCATGCAACATTAATCCATGCCGGGATTTAACGTAGCATAGAAATAGCCAAAATGTACCTTGGGGAAGTGCCATGAATCCCAGTGAGGGTGGGCTGGGATAAGTAGTAATGTTAATAAAACCTTTTCACATCAAAAGTATGAGTCAGGTTCAATGTATGAATACCTCTAAGAAGTTAAACATGGAGGTAGTTTAATTTTAGTTCAAACAGATCGCCTGTTCGCATCTCCCTTCAGAAATAAAGGAAGTGGATCTTGTCTTTCGAATTAGATTGACTGTTAAAAATGGGAAAACAATTTGGAGGCAGGTCATTTTTCCTTGTGGACTACTGTCCTGTGTACTATCTATTTCTAGCAAAGCTTGGACTTTCGGTGTAATAGATGTGGAAATGGAGAATGTGTCTTTTCTCCCCTTTGCCTTAGCTGCATTCAGGAAATTCCACACAGCCCACTTAACCCTGCAGGTGCCCTGCCTCAGCCTCTTTCCTGAGGCCTGTTGCTCTGGACTGGTCTACAACTAGGCAAGGGTGGCTGTGTTTGTGGAGCTAGTGGGGCTTTCTATGATGCTGTACGTAGCTTTTCTTAAGGAGAAGGGAAATCAAAGGAGTCCGCTGTCCTCCTGCTCCTTGGAGATCCCCCTTTTCTGCTCATATTTGCCTAGGAAGGCCTAAAGCAAGAAAGAGGCTCAAAGATGTGCCTGTGGATTTCAGAAATTATTTTTCCCACCACACTGTCACCTTGCTCCTGCCCCCAATGTATCACCTCCATTCTTTACTCTGCTCCTTAGCATCCCAAGCAAGGGAGTTTGTGGGTGAATGAGGAGGATGGGGAAAGCACTGTGTTTCACCCCTGGGTTTTGTGTCCAGTGACTAGAAGGACCCTGACACAAGGCTTTATGGGAGAAACAGCCTGCCCTTCCAGGGAAGATCCCAGTCTAATGGAGGGATAGTAATCACCTGTCTCATGATCTCCAGTGCAAAGCAGTACCTGAGCTGAGGTCATTTTGTTGCCTCCTGGATGCAACTGCCACTCCTAGGGAAGTACATCAGTGGGAAGAAGCTGGATCTGAGTTAAGATGATGATTCTGTCCTCTTTGAATAGGCCATTGCTCAGAAGAAGCATTCATGTGTTGATTTGCAAAGCACTTATGAGCTCCTCTTTGGGGATTTTTTTTTTGGTCTGAAGGGGATGTCCATTCCTGGAATTTATTGAAAGTTCTCCCTGACATGCCCTCTGCAACCCATCACGTTAGTGGGAAGGGAGGGCTGGAGGCCCAGCCATGTAGGGATGACTCTATTGATTGCAGTGTCTGGAGAAAGGTTATGACAATGGATGGGGATTTACTGATAGTGGAGGAATAAAGCTCTGGCCCTGGAGCCTGTCTTTTTAACTGGGCTCCCAGCCAGGGCTTCCTTGCCAGCTCCCTACTCCCCTGAGTCTGTCATGCACACCCAACTAGATCTGGCTTCCTTGAACACCGTTAGTCAAACTTCCCGATTGCACAGAAACTCTTAATGGATCCCTTTGGCCTGGACTCAAGGCCTGCAGGATTAGGTTCACATCCACGAACAGTTGCCTTTACAACCTTATCACTGATAAGCCTACCCTTTACAGCAAAGCCCATTGTGTCAAGTCAGATGAAGTCTGCTCGTAGTCCCCTGAAGATTCCAAGCTTATTTAAACCTCCATGCCTTTTGCCAGGCTGTTCCTGTGTCTTCTGCTCGCTACCTGCTCAAATCCGTTTCCAAATCAGTATGTGGCTCTTTGGCCTTCTCTTCTCATCTTGCTATGCAATAGCGCATTTACCTAATATGCACCAAGCCCCTGGAGATAACGAACTCCTATAATCTCCAGTGCAAGGCTGAATGTGAGATACACACACATCGCTTCTCGGGTGAATGGGCAGAGATGGGTACTTGAAATAATGAATCCTCTGTGGACAACTTAGTATTATTTCTTTCTTGGCCTGGTGTTCATGCACCCATTTTATAATAAGGTCTGGAGATCTTTAATGGGGCGGGGGGAGGGATGAAGACAGATGCTTCAGAAAGGTTTCTGACAAGGCAGTGCTCAAGAGCAGGACTGAAATGAAGCAGATGCTAGGGGCAAAAAACAAACAAACAAACAAAGAAAACAAGAAATTGGATATAAATAAAACTTGGAGATGGAAGGTGAGTGTATGGGTTAAGTGTCCTCTGGAAGTTCATGTGTATCTGAAACTTCAGAATGTGACCTGTTTGGAAATAGTGTCTCCATAGTGATAATTAGTTAAGGTAAGGTGAGGTCATAGTGGATTAAGATGGGCCCTAAATCTAATAAGTGGTGTCCTTGTGAGAAGAGCAGAGGACACACAGAGAAGAAGGCCATATTTTACAGAACAGACCCAGCGTGGGGGGTGTGAATGACATACTATTATTGAATGGATCCCTCTTGTGCTCTTGGCCACCCCCCAACCCCATACTAGGTTCGCCTTGCCCACCACCAGGGAAAAACATCTCTCAATGCCAGAGATTGGTGAAAAGGAAAGGGATTATTTATTTAAAAAGTTATACAGACTTAGAGTGATGACTTAATGTCTTCATTAAAAATACTCAAGTCCTTTAGAATACCCACAAATGCACAGTCCTTCCTTCTCCCTCTGCCTAGTCCGGGGTTCCATATCTCAGGAAAAGAAGCAGAAGTCCGTGGTTCAGGCAGCCCCTCGGTTCTGGCACCATCCACTGTGTTGCTGCCATGATCTCCAGTTAGTCCAGAACTGTGTGGCACCTTCTCATGGCCCACCAGCAAGAGTCCTTTCACCTTTTTTCTTCCAGGCAAAGTCTCTCCTGCTTCCTAAGCCACTTGGCAAAAAGGGAGCACCCTAAAGCTGCACGGTCCCAACTTTTGCCAAAGCTGCGTGGTCCCAAAAAGCCCCAGCATGGCTGCAGCACCTTGGTTAAAATCCCAGCGCCAATCTTCCTCTACAGCACCATTTCTGACTCCTCCCACTGTCAGATACTGCCAGCATTCCCTTATTCATCCAGCTTTACTGGGCTGCCACAGGAAGTCTGGGCAGGTGTGGCCCCAGGGCACGGAGCCAGTCATCTCCAAGCTCTCATGCATGCCCTGTAACCGGAGGGAGTTGCCTCCCAGTTGCATCATGGGTTGAAGTCATTCCGGTCTCCCTGGCTCAAAGCATGGCCACAGCTATTTAACATATCTATGAAACCAGTTAAAGGCTATAGATATGTTCAATGACCATGCCAGAGGTTAGCTGCAAAGCTGTTGCTATTCTAAACAGCTCTCAGTGGCCCTGCTCCATGTGTCCCATCCCCCAGCTCAGACTTGTGGGGGTGAGGACATCATATATAATTTTTTTTTTTACTCTAATATTTCCTGAATACCCTGAGTCTTGGACCCCATTACAAATCCCCATTTAGTTTCCCCTCCCCCTCGGCTGCACCCTGTTACAATACGGAGCTGGAAGCAGAGATGAGAGATGTAGCTACAAGCCCAGGAATGCCAAGGATTACTGGGAGCTACCAGAGGCTGGGAAAGGCAAGGAAGCATTTTTTCCTAGAGCCTTTTGGTGCTGACACCTTGATTTTGGACTTCTGGCCTGAACCGTGAAAGAATATATTTCTATTGCTTTAAAGCCATCAGTTTGTGGCAATTTTTGTGGCAGCCTAAGAAAAGAATATGGTGTATTTAAAATGGATATACTTTAGAAATATATAGAAATTCAGGGGATCTAATGCTTGGATGACACTATATCTCTGCATTTTTAGTACTGTGACCCCACTGTGGTTCTAATTGTGGTAAGAAGTTTGCACCAGTCATTTGTGACCCAATTTTGCCAAGAATGACCCAGGGGTAAATTGACTCTTGGAAAGCTCCTGGTGATCTGGCTGGAGGTGGCTGGCCCGTGAAGCATGTGGGGCCTGATAGGAAGTTGTGAGAAGAGCCGTCATATGAGGCACAGGAAGGAGAAATCACACCAGGTAGGATCTCCAGGTTGTTCTCATTTTTATGCAGAAGAAATATGACTAAAATGATAATCAGAAACAGAGGAGATATGTTCTCGGGAAGAGGGCAGAGGGAAGGGGGTTAGCGAGTGTGTTATGGCGACGTTACAAAAAAGTGGCTAGGATGCGGGTTTGCTTTGCTACAGTGAAGGAGAAGAGGAGGGACAGTGCCGAACTACCCAAGTTGGCTTTTGTAGTGAGTGCCGTGTAAGAACTACCTTCTTTTTCTGGGCCACCAGGTGGCTCTGGCTATTTGTCCCCAAAGCAGTGAGAATCTCATAAAGCAGAGGCTGGGGCAAGAGGCAGCTCTGCGCTTGAAGGATGTTCTTCTTCCTTCTCAGTGTTAGAGGTGGTGAGTTGCAGATGGTGCACGCTGGAAGCCTCCCTCAGTTGTACCCATTGTCGCTGTTCTGGTTGAGCAAGTCTGTCCTCCTCTCCAAGCCTTGGTGTTCTTCCTTTTACAGGAGGCATGTGAGGTTTATGGGAGCATTGAGGAAGAACACTTTGTGAACCTTAAAATGAAATATACTGTTGTATTTTAGGGTCTCCCAGAAGTGAACAGAAAGATAGGTGGAGTCTTCATTCTTTGGATTGGAGTTCTGGGGTGGCTCGTAGACTATGTGAAAAGTAATGCAGGTTTCAGTTTGGGATGATGAAAAAGTTCTGAAGATGGATGGACGCACAAACATGCGACTGTACTTAATGCCTCTGAAGTGTACAGTTAGAATTGGTTAAAATGCTGCTCTGACTGGGTGGCTCAGTCGGTTGGAGTGTTGTCCTGTACCCCAAAAGACTGTGGGTTTGATTCTCGGTCAGGACACATACCTAGGTTGAGAGTTTGATCCCTGGTCCAGGCACGTGTGGGAGGCAACTGATCGATGTTTCTCTCCCCTGCCCCACTCCCTTCCTCTCCTCTCTCTCTCTCTCCCTCTCTCCCTCCCTCTCTCTCTCTCTCCCTCTCTCTCCCCCCACCCCTCTCTCTCTCTCTCTCTCTCTCATCAAAGAAAACATATCCTTGGGTGGGAATTTTTTAAAAACTGGTTAAAATGCTAAATTTTATGTTATATTACCACAATAAAAAAAAAAAATCACAAGCTCCTCCCACAACAAACAAAGTAGCAGATACTGGACAAAGCTGAAATTCAAGTAAATTTGACACTCAGGTGTTACAGGGCAATTATTGTACTTTGTGGTGAGTGATCATATTTACAATCATTGTGAGAAATTAGCCCTGCTTACTAAGACTCAACTAACACCATTACTACTACTACTACTACTACTACTTTGGGTGGCTCTGATTCCCTTGGGAGGGGGTAAATGGTTCACAACCATTGGAATTGAAATACGTACTTAATAACATGTGATCTGAGACCACTTTGCCAGTTCTACCTGTTCCCCCAATGTTATGCTCCCTCAGCACTGTTCTTTCTTCTTCCTTCCTTCCCTTTGGTTCCCAATTTACTTTTTCTCCCAGGTCAGCGTAAAAACAGACCTGCATCTATAGCACAGAAACATGTGATAAGTTCATGCAGCCTCATGCACTTCACGTAAAATATCCATGCTCTCATGGACCCTGGTCCTCTGGCTCAGACTTTGCCCCCAGAACTGAGAGCTGTTTGCCCACCTCCAAGAGCATTTCATTCTTCAGGCCTGTGGGCATCTGCATCAAAGCCTTGGAGCTTCACCTCCCTTACAACTTCACCCAATTCTCTCCTTTCTTCTGAAGATCAGAACCACAGGCATAAATACTGCCTGATGACCTCTCCATTTCTGAGGAGTCCCCATAGGCTAAAGCCCCAGGAAATAACTCCAAAATGGGCTGCAGGTTGGCTATCTTTTCGATTGAGACATCGTTTCATTTTAGGACAAAACAAACTGTTTAAAGTTTCATGTTCAAATATTGGAACCTGTATTGTACCTCCTAAATCATCTCTGAAAATAATGCAGAACATTTTTATGTAGAGTTAACTGCCCCTGGTGCCAGGTGATTGTGAATCATGCAGGGAGCCAGGCACAACTCTGAGGTGTAACGGCTTCCTGCGTTTGTGCCTTCAAGGCAGACAGCCAGTTACTCGGAGGGGTTTGGGGATGGGAACAATCAGTGTGTTTTGTGGGCTTCTTGTTCTTGAACTTTGCTCCAGAGGTTGGAGGTTAAATGTCAGTCTTCCTAACTAGACCTTAAAAGTCTGGGTAGAGTGGATACTTGCTGGAACCTATGGAGATTATAAAGCAAGGAGCTCTCTGCCTTACATGGTCAGGAGAGGCAGGAGCAAAAGCCAGTGTGAAGGTGTAGGAGTCGGAAGGAAGTTGGAAACCAGCGCTTTGTGGCCCTTCCCTTTGAGATTCACAAAGGAAGATGAGAAGTCTCCTTGCTGAAAGGTAAGACTTTAAATTTATCTAAACTTGGAATATTATAGTCTATTTTAGCTCCAAAGGCTTATTACCATAATGTATGTAAATTATATTTGAATTATGGTGATCCGTGCTCTGAGGCAAAGCCAAGTGGGGCCTTCTGAGCTGGGACACTTCTTAGTGCCGTCTGAAGGGACTATTATCGGAGTTATATGCCATGGAGAAGAAACTCTAGGAACTAAACATGCACTAACAATACTCTTGTCCTTTTATTCCTTAGCAAAATGGAACCTCCTTTCTGCACATAAGCCCTTCCTCATAACAGGTGATTCCAAGGGAGAACAAGAAGTATGACTCCCAAACACCATCGCGGGAAATAGGTGTGTCTAAAGGAGACGAGGACGACCGAGTGTGTTTTTCATGCGTGGAGCATGTCTGCTGCACCAAACAGTTCTTGATTAGTGAGGGAAGGGGTATATACCAATACCTCCTTCTAGCATTCCAGTTCCCTAGTTCCTGCTACTGCTGTGTCTGAAACCACAGTGTCCTCATCAGGACCACACCAGGAACAAATGCAAACTGCCTACACTCCTCTTAGAGGTATTCAAAACACATCATAGTGAAGATGATGCTTGAAGATGAGAAGGGTGAAAAAAAAGAAAAAGAGCACTGTTCTCCTGGCATGCTAGTATGACAGTGCCTGAAAGTGGATGTTGGTCAAATTTGTGCACATCAGCCCCAGGTCCAGAAGACACTCTTGGAAAACCTGTTTCGGGTGAAGACATGACCAGGCAATGAAAGCATCTATGAAGAGCGGGATCTTTTGCAGGACTTGCTGATGGGCGACTGATCACTCACACAGAGGGAAGAAACCATGGACTCCATGATAATGACTCTCAAACCAGCTTTTGTGTTTCTAGAGCATTGAAAATAGAAGAGAACCATCATAAGGAAAGAATATAGGAAATCTTACAGAAAAGAGGTGGTAAAGGATTTGTTTTGACAAGTCACCTTGCAAGTGATGTGAAAGCAATTTGGAGAAAAATATCCTCATCTAATGCTGCATCCTGTTGCCTAAATCTGTTGATGACATTAAAACATATTTTTGTTGTTTTTTTTTTAACAGATTTTATAAGTTGGATACACTCCAGAAAATAGATGAGCAAAATAGGATCTAAGGCATATAATAGGTTCCAGAATTAGAGCGACATAGGAAGTAAAAAAGAAATAATATAAAGTTAGAAGAAAGGTATAAATACTACAATAGGACGCTGAACTATTTTAGGACCTTTACTCAGTAACTGAAAAAAATTGGATTTGTCTATAAAAGACACTGCGAGGCTGTCGAAAAAAACTAGATAATGTAGAGCAGGGATGTTGTTTTGGGAGTTGAAAAGAAAGAAGTTATTCAAGAGAGTAATACCTGAGGATCTCAAAGGAGTGTAAAGCATAGTCTTCACACCTTAGAAAGATAACCCAGTTTTGGGGAGCCCTTATCTCTATTGCAGACATTGGTATAGTTCTAGCTCTATTTTAAAAAGATCCCAAGGCAATTTCAGAGGATTTTGGCCAAAGAAAGTGTACCGATTACTTTACGAGCTTGGTCCCTTTAAGTCAGAAGTGATAACCTGTGGGCTGGGTGGCCCTTGACCATAGACCTCTCATTTTTCACCTACAGACTTGCTCTGGGCTCACTTCCAAGCTCTGGGCTCTTCCTCTCAAGCTTCCCTGTGCATAGTCTTGTTCCTGGGCTACCTGACTGATTTTGAATGCCTGAGGATTTGCTTTCATCTCTGCATGACAGAGCCTTGGCCAAGCTACTATTTCTGTTGACTTAGTTGCAACATCTGCCCCTGCTGGGGATAGTCAGAGCTTTCATAGCTGACACACAGTCCAGCTTGAATCCAGTCTCTTCTGTGCTTTTTCTGAGCAGCAGGAAGCACTATTTTTCGGATTCACTGTAGAACTCACACACTCAAATGTACAGCCAGTTTCTATGTCTATTGCTGCATCCAGACTGGACAGTGACCCTGGCTGAGACATCCCTTACTTCTGTTTCAGATAAACTCAGCTGACATTTTAAATCCTATTGTACTTCTCCTATTTTGTCCAGAAGAAAACACAGTGGAACACTTCACCAAGAAATGGAGAAGAAACACATGGTTGGCTGTTGCTGCTGAGTGAATGAATCTTGGCTCTCAAGCTCAGAGGTGACTGTATAAATGCAGATGGCATTGCTGCTGCATTTGCCTGGCACACCTGTAGATTATGCAGCATATTCAGCCTTTAGTGTTAGAGCAATATTTCCAAATACACACTCAGGAGATCCTCAGGGGTCTGATTCGAAAACAGAGCCAGGGATTCTGTCCTGCCAATGCAGCCTGCAACATGGGGAAGGGACCCAGTCTTCTGCACCTCTCACTTCAAACTCTTCTACCCTCTGGAGGCTAGAGCAAGATACAGGTCTACATCTTGAAATATGTGCCTTGAACAAGAATTACTAACCTGTAGAAAACTTGTCTTACTTTGAACAAATTCTGAGTTTACAGAAGCCTATGGAAATATCAAAATAAAGCATCAGAAGAAACTGTAATATCGGATGTCATTAGAAGTCATTAATTAAGGGGGTAACCTGGAAAATAAAGTCCTGTTTGCCAAAAACTGTCTGATTAGTTTGAATCCTTATTTTTGATCCTTTTCCTCTTTTGTATTTCTCTTCTAAAGTTAATTGCTCTTTTGCAATCTACTTAATATTGTGAAAAAAGCCAAGTCTAGAAATTAGGATGGCTTTTCTTATTTGAATAATAAACAAGCAGCAGCATAGTGTGGCAAAAAGAGCTTAGGTTCCAGTGTGTCTTTGCTGCTAACTCTGGGTAACCTTGGCTTTGTCATGGCACCTCTCTGGGCCTGAGGGGGTTGCTCTCCAGAATACCCTTTTGGCTCTAAAATCCATCGACTCTGTATTGCTGATGGTTTCCTCTTTTGGGAGTTTCCCTATTTCTCAAACTGTCAAAAGAGCCAGAGTTCAGGAGGAATGGAGACTTGTGACTATATTTGCAACAATGTTCAAAACTTTTAAATGCAAATGTGGATAATTAATTTGTCATCATTGCCTGAATATATTATAATTTAAAATACTGTATTCTAAAATATCTTTAGAAAAACAAATTTCTTATGGAAAGTAAATAGTTGTTACTGCCTGTCTCAGATCCTTCAGAGCTCCTCAGTCATCATCTGCAGTGGTGGTCCTTAATCCTGGTCATGTATTTTAAACATACTGGTGTCTGCCCTGCCACTTCAGAAGTTGTAACCTAATTGGTCTGGCACAGATCTGGCTACCAGTATTTTTAAGATCCAAGTTAAGAACCTGTAGTCTGCAAAATAAATTCAATTCCTGAGGCTGGTATACAAGGCCCTTCCCTGCATGGCTTGAGCCTACTGTCCTCCATGCTGACCACCTGTGGTCTCTTCAGTGTGCCATCATATTTCACGTGTGTCGTTTCACACTTCCACACCTTTGCATCTGCTGTTGTGCCAGAATGCCATTGTCGCAAGAGACCTAGTTTTTTTGACCAGCTTCCTGCAGTGCAGGTTTCTCTTATTAGCATAGTTCCTATAATACTTTGTAGTCCTGCCTTGTAGTCATGTCAAGCTCATTCTCCTTTCATGGCCTTTGCACATCTTGTTCCCTCCACCTGGGGCATCTTTTCTCATCTTTTCACTTCCTTCCTTCCCAACATTCAGACCTCAGTTCAAATGTCATGTCTTTAAGGCGGCTTTTCCTGAGCAGCCCACCCAAAAAAGGATACCCCCTATCCTACCCATCATCCTCTATTGTATTGTTTGTATGTTCTTTTAGGACTGTCTGAATGATATTTTTTATTTTGTACACACAATCATTGAAAGCTTCCCATTACTGGAATGTAAGTTCTTTTTAAAAATTGTTTATTTATTTTAATTATTTTTTTTTATTTTTAGAGAGGGGGGAGGGGAGGGAAAAGGGAAGGGTGAGAAACAGATATATGAGAGAAACATCGATCAGTTGCCTCTTGCACACCCCCAATTGGGGAATGGCCCACAGCCCACAGGTATGCACCCTGACTAAGAATTGAACTCCTGACATTTCCTTTTGTTGGACGATGCCCAACCAACTGAACGACAGTAGTCAAGGCTGGAATGTAAGTTCTATAAAGATAGTAACTTTCTCTGCCTAGTAGGGAATTCAATAACCATAGAAGGGATGAATGTTGTCTCCCCTATAAGATAATGCTATGCCTAGCATAGTGACTGGAAAGAAGGTATTCAATAAATGTTTAATGAATTAATGGTTACACGTCACACATGTTTCACCTTGACAAACAGTATGCCCAAAGAAACACTAATAAAAATTAGGCTGCATACATTATGCGTTTGCATTCTCAATTTCCAGTTAAATAAACAGAGACTATATTGGACAGCAGATTATGTGCATTTATATTATTGCAGAAACTTCTATTGGACAGTGCTGGTTTAGAGTGCACCCCTGCTAAGGATGAGAGATGTCTAGTTAGAGACTTGCTAAGGCCCCATCCATCTCTTAGGCTCAGTGATTCTGTGGCTTTGTATTGAGAAGGCCCTATCTCTGTCCTGCTGCTGCTGAAAGTCTTTTGGTTTCCAAAGGTGCCAAGGCTAATAGAAAGGGACAAAACAACTGCAAGGAGTTCCTGTCTGACTGAGGACATTGTCATTCACCTCAAGAATTGCAGCAAGATTAAGAGATGATGACATCATCCTGGAAAGCCCTGAGAAAAGTTGAAGAGTTACATGACTATGTAAGGCAGGATGAGGCAGGATCGTTAAGTGAACGCGTTAGATACAAAGGTAATTTGGTCCTGGCTCCTTCTTGACTCCAAGCCAATCAAAGTGAAGTTGGATTTGAAACAGTGGTATTTAGTTGCCATTGGCAACTGACTCACCACCTCATCCAAGTTCTGGGAACCTCGCTTAGGATGTGGGAGAGTTCAGGGAAGAGCATGCAGGGCTGGCTTCTGCTGGGGAGCATTGTGTTTGCCTCAGCTTTAAGGGAGCCCCCAACGTGGTGGTGAGAATCATGAGGTTCACCTGGATCAGGGACTAAGACAGGTTTGAAAATTAGGGGCTTAGTGGTATCCTCTTTTTTCCCAGGTGGAGAGTGAGGTCACTGAAAATGTGACTCCTTGTCTACCCTCTCCACATGTCTTTTTGTCTGGCTTCCCTTCTGTTTCCTCTCATGTCTTTTCATCATGGTCTTAACTCTTGATGTGACAGTATGGTATGTTAAATGCTGTACAAAACACACCCCTTTTGGTGAACGAGTTAACTGCATTCACATGCTCTCTGGTTTGGGTTATGTCTCAGTGGGACTCTGATGGAAAAGAACTGTGGCAATGATTTGAAAGGCAACCCCATCTGTCACCATTGTCAACACTATGTCCAAACATGACACTGTGCTGGGATCTGTAGGAAACCAGCTACAAAGGCACAAACTCTGTCCTTGGGTAGACAAACCCCAAACACAGGCAGGTGTATTTAGAATATATAATAAGACAGCACAACTCTGAGTGTTGGCTCTTGGGTAGAAAGTCATGGACCTTGATTCAAGGCCTATGTATTGACTATATTATCTTGGGTTCTGTTAGCCTCAGTTTACTTATGTGTAAAATGTAAATTATAATGCCTTACTCACAGGGTTGTTGTAGGAATGAATGATGAACATGTGTATAAAGGATCAAACAGAAGGCTTGGCACCCTGAGTCAATTACATTATTTCCACTGCCTTTATGAGGGGTCAGTGTTGTGACTTGGTTGGGAGTGATGGAGCAACTATAGGGAGTTCATACTTGGAAATTGGGAACCACTCCACTTTGCATATGGGTTCTCTGGGCTAGTTGAAGGGTATGGTGGAGGTAGGGGTCAGTTCGGCTTACTGGGTCGGGAGGACCCTCTCAATAGGATAAGGGCTCACAGGTATGAAGGAGCCTACTTCTCTTCGATCCTGAGCCAGTGGTTAACATTTTAGCAGCTGTACCTTCTCCATCTGTTAGCTCTAGTTGGACAGGGGTTGTTACTTGTGGACAATCTACAACTACCCATGCAGTGGAATACCAGGGATTGATGGAGGGGCAGTGTGTGTGCTTTTACGGGAGGGGAGGATGATCTCTGGCTTCCTGGCGCCTCGCCTTCAATGAAATGCTGTTACAATCAATGGTATTGATTGGTCTTTGATGGATATTTAGTTCTGTTAGTTTGGTTTCCCATTTTACTACAGAATATGAGTGTATATTTGTGTGAGAGATACAGGAAGCAGTTATGGTCAACAGTGGACTGATTTTCCTGTCAGTAGGGGGATGTTTAGGGGAAGAGGTGGGGGTCAGTTCTCTCTGGGACTTTCAGTGGGCCTGGATACGGAGGTTGATGCCTTGCTGGAGTGGAAGTAAAGAAACTGGGATTAGAGAGTTTTTTCCCACTTAAGAAACTGAGAAGGAAGTGAGAAGAGTCGTAATGTGGGACCAGTGTTCTTAGAATAAGGGGCGAGTGACCATCAGTGGGTATGAAGTATAAGGCTTAGATGAGGGTTGGCTTGTTTAAAACTCAATCAAGAATGTCTCAGAGTTCCTTTCTCAGTGGATATTTTGGCAAAGCCTTGGTTAGCTGTCTGATTGCTGTGTAGATGTACTTGGGATGTGCAGTAAAAAACAAAAACAAGCAAATGGTCCAGAGACTCAGTTATCGCTCTTGTCCTTACCAACCACATCAGTCTTCAGGATATTCCTTTATCTCAATAAATCTTTACCTCCCCTCTAGCATCTCACAAACTGTTCTCTGAAGGGATCTTTCTTTCCCAACTATGATGGAGACTGTTGAACCATTTAGTCAACATTTACTGTACACCAGGACCAATACTGTATACTTTATTATGTCATTTTACTTTTCATAACATCCCCATAATCTATATACGTAAAAATTCCAGTTTTACAGGTTAAGAAACAGACTCAGAGGTGTGAAGTGTCCTGCTCAGGGCGAATCTGTGGCAGTGCTGGGATTAGAATTCCAGATCTGACTTTGGCACCAGATCAAGGAGAGCCCCTAAATGTCAGGTTAAGGAGTTTAGAATTCTTTGAGGAGGCAACAGGGAGTTGTTTACTATGACCAGCAGCTTGATATATGAAAGAAGACATTTTCTTCTTGAGTGTACACAGAGAAGTTGTATATCAATAAAGGTCTTTAAACCTCTTCTATTTTTATGAGCCCTTGTGAAACCCTTGGACTTGGTTCTTTTTAATACAGTCAGAGCTCTATGTGCATTCTGGCTTCGGTCTTGGGGCTTCTTGGAGCCTGGAGAGTCTCTCAGGCCACGAGCCACATCAGCTGCCTTGTCTGAAACATACTTTACAATCTTCCTCAGTTCCTGTATTCTTTATTTTACCCCTGCTCTTATAGGTAATGGATTTGTGCATTAGAGTAATCCTCTGTAAGTTTACTTGGGGAATTGGGCTCTAAACTACTTTTCTCTATGTTGTCAATTTATTTACGTTACTGCCAACCAGGTGCCATTCTGTGGTATCCAACTCAGCTGTGCACCTCACATTCCACTATATGTTGCTACTGTTTGGGGGCTTGGCTTATTGTCATGTATAATACTGTGAGTTCATTGCAGGAAGAGTCCTCAACTTATTTATGAATACTCTATGCCTGCCAATGCAGTGCTGGGCCTGTAGGATATACTGCATAAATGCAGACAGAATGAACATGATTGTCAAGAATAAACTTATGAAAGAAGTCCTACACAGGGGTTGTTTAGAACCAAAGGAGATTCCTCACTGGATAGGTGGGTGGGTATTGCTGGGAGCAGTAGGTGACGGTAATGTTCTTGGGGTCGAAGGAAAGATATATCAGTTTTCTATTGCTGTGCAACAAAATACCCAAATCTTAGTGGCTTTAAACAAGTATTTATTTGCTTGCAATTCTAAGGTTCCACCACTTGGAATGGGATCAGCTGAGTGGTTCTTCTGCCAGTTCACCTGGGGTCCTTCATGTAACTGTTGTCAGTTGACAGCTTGACTGGCGCTGGGTGGTCTTAGATGGCTTCATCTGCATGTCTGGCAGTTGGTCCTGGCTGTTAGCTGCGTACCTGTCTCTGCTCATTTTCTGGCATCTCATCCACCAGAAGACCAGGCTGAGTGTCTGTATCTGGCGGCAGAAGTATTCCAAAAGGATGAGAGTAAAAGCTTCAAGACCTCGTGAAGTTGAGGCCTAGATGTCACACAGCATCTCTTCCGCTGTGTGCTTTTGGTTAAGCAAGTCTCAGTCTAGCCCAGATTCAGGGGGTGGGAAGATAGACTCCAACTCTTGATGGAAGGAGAGGGAAGTCACATTGTAAAGGAGCGTGCATATATTGATGGGAGGTCTTGATGGGGCCAGCTTTGTAAACATAGTGTATCTCAGTACTTGTTGCTAATTTGTTCCAGAATTTATGACGTGTGCCAAAACCTATGAATACCGAATGATGAAGTATCTTCTCTTGTGGGGTGGTGGTGTAACTCATACAAGTTCTAGCAAGTGCAGTGAGTCCCGAGCAAGCACCAAGTGCTGAAATATTTTTTCTTGTCAAAATGCAACAGATACAGGGTTTGATGAGTTCTGAAGTTGATGAGTACCAAGATATGACTGTAACCTATCATAGATCGACTTCTGTTATTCTGACCCTCCCTTAAGTTTGAAATACATGTTCCCTGAGGATTCCTGTCTGTGGAAATCAATTAGGATTGGGATTCTCAGGAAGATGGTTTAATAACTGCAAGCAGTTGCCATCAGGGTCCCTGAATAAAGTCATCTTTCTGGGAGTTCTGGGAAAGATTCTGGTGGATTTCCTAAGCAACTTCTCCCCCAAACCTTGTGCTACTTCCATACATTTTTGGACACTAGGAGGGAAGGCAATGTGGTGGAGAGGAAAAGTATGGGTTTGAGAGTTGTAAAGACCTGGGTTCAGCCAGTTCAGCTTTAACACTGACTGACTATGTGGCTTTGAGTACATTACTTGACTTCTCTGATCTTACATTAATATAGGTGTTTCTATTTTGTGTGATTGATGTGAGGTGATGGGTGATGATGTTCCAGGAATAATGAGAATCCATTTCAAGGACACAGTAAGCTCAAGCTTCTCATTCAGATCTCCAGAATCAAGCTGGTCTCACCCCCATCCCCAAACCCCTTCACCTTACCTTGGCACACTGGTCATAAGGTATTGAGTTTCCACAGATCTTCCTGTTTTCTTCTGCCATGACTGCTGTGAGCAGGGAAGGTCAGGATGGGTCCATCTAGCTAATCCTGGTCCCCTGCTGAAAAGCCAGAGGAGGAGGTTTGAGAAATACTGCCAGAAAGTCTGCTCTAAACAAGAAATTCTGCTTGAGTACTGAATGGAGCTGCCAGAAATGTTGCAGAGAATCAGGTCACTGCTTAGGAAATTATTGTAGAACACCTGGACCTGAGGCCTTGTAGATATGAGATCTTGGGCATATCTAGCTTTCAACTAGTTTTCTTTAACTGTAGAATAGGGATCAGAGTTTTGTTTTGCAAGTTTGTTGAGAATAGGAGAAAAATTTGCCAAGATCCTAGCAGAATTCCTAGAACATAGTATGTGCACAGTAAGTGATAGCTTTGTGACTGTTCTAGCCCCTGTCCACACTGCATCACTACTCCCTGTGTGTGGGTATTGTTGTCACCCACAGGAAGTGATGGCGTAAGACCTTCCCACAGTTTGAGTGACCTACTCCTGGGATATGATAACCGCATTTCAGAAAAGTTGCATGTCATGTGAATTTTTATAAATTGAATCTTATTTCCTGATTGATTGAGCTGATGATTGATCTGAGTGAAAGAGTTTATTGGAAAGCAGGTGTAATAGGAATGAACAGAGATGCCACAATCAGCTTCCCTCTGTCCTCATTCTAGCCAGGAAATTGAGCTTTGGGAGATTAAGTAAATAAATTGGGCAGGGTCATACAACTAGTAAGTGACATAGCTGGGGAACAAGGCTGTTGATCTAGATGGGGCAGGGAAGGGGGGTGGGAGAAAAAATATACAGAGAGTAGGCTAGAAGGAAATGCTTTAAAAATATCATAGTTATTATATGGGGTTGAGACATTGTCATTTTCTTTCCTATATCTACTTTATTGTTCAAAATTTCTAGGCTGAACATGTGTTTCTTTTACAGTGGCTAAAAATAAATGTTACAAAGAATAAAAATTTACAAAGAGAAAGGATGGGAGAGCAGAGCCTAAGCAGTGGCTTCGGTTTAGATTACGGACATGAGTGTCCCAGACTAGAAGGAATGTAGTGGACAAAGAGCAGACGGAATTGGAAGTGGATACAAAATAACTTTTGAACTCTGAAGATAAAACTACCTTGTGGAAGTGCTACTTAGGTGATTTGAAGCTTTGTGAGGGGTGAGGGGAGTGTAGGTGATAGCAAACCATTGCGCTGAAGCTTCCTCTACTTCATTTGTCTTTGCCTTGGCCTCCTGGCCTAGTGGTCATTGGCGGAAGGTGGAATAAGATGGAAGGGGTCAAGGTTTCCTGTTGTTTTGAACGGCCAAGTCTCAGGGCCAGTTGGAGAGACCAGGCCAAGGGCTTGGAAACCCGCAGCCAGTCATAGATAAAGTTTCTCCAGGAATTTTGGAAGAAAATAAATAGAGCTTGTTATTGATACTGTGAAGTGCAAAATGCCCCACCATTCGTCATTGCCAAGGAGTTCCTGGTGTTCCAGCAGACTTTCTGTAGCAGCGAGGCAGGAACTTTTAAAAGTACAGCATTTGTCCTTTTTAGGCACAAGGCTTACTTGCTTGTCATTCCCTGCCAATCTCCTCACAGGTTTGGGTTGTCTCTCCTGGGCCTCTTTACCAGAAAATCCCACATTGTCTCCTTATTTCTTGGAGCCAGGTGGGCCCCTCCTCCACCCACAGGATGTCAGGTCATTGGACAAAGTGCCCAGAAGTCCAGAACCACAGCCGACTTCCCTGAGAAGGAACCCCAGGTAAATGGCCTGGTGCTGGGTCTCTGCCACTTCCCCTCCTCCTACAGAGCAGAGCTGACCCAACCAGGCTTCTGGCCAGGGGAGCACATCAAGAGGAGAAGTTTCCCACAGAGGGAGAAAAGGGGCAGCACGCAGGTGTCCTCTGGGGACAGAGACCCGGGGATGAATGCAGGACATGGTTGCTGAGGTCTTTTCCAGAGCAGGGGCTCTTGGCTTTTGCTCCCTGATCACAAGAAGAAGGAGTGGAATGAACCACACCAACACACTCGTCTCACTTGAGGATGTGGAGCTTTATGGTACCCTTCAGAGAGCAGAGGCTTGTACTTTTCTTAGGCATTCTCCACCACTAACCATGTTTGCTGGCTCCTGCCTCAGACAAAAGGGAAAGAGACAGACCTTACCTTAAATATGTTCCCCAATGAGAGTAACTCTCTAGACATTGAATGCACCTGTTTGTTTGAGGAATGTGTCAGCATGTAGGTGTCAACTTGTCTCCTTCCCCCTCACCAGGCGCCTTGAAAGGGATATGCAGCCGTGCTGTTCTCAGTGCAGGGACAGGAATGCGAAAGCCTTTGCACCAGGATCCAGGGAGGGGTAGGAAGACTATGTGGTTGGGAAGTAGAGGTGGGCATTGGCACAGAAGGGACGTGTGTGTGTGGCCTCAGCTGCAGGTAGAGGGTTTTTGGCCAGACTCACCCACAAGGCCTGGAGCTTGGAGATTCTTGGCTTCCCTTGTCAGTCGGAGCTCTTCTTCCTTTCTTGATTTCAGCTCATAATCCTTGGCAAGGAAGATGTTTGGAGGATGGCTCGGGTCCTGTGAACTAGTCACCATCTTCAGAATTGAGAAAACAGTGGCAGGATGTAATTATAGAGGGGCTTCCTTTTCTGCCTGGTCAGTCTATGTGGGAACCTTATGTTGTGCTTCCAAGAGATGGGGGCAGCTGGCAGGACCAGTGCCTCGTGATTCTGGACCATATCGACTTCTGTTATCATGAAAACTAATGTGGCAGGTGAGACAGTGTGTAGGGCACACTCCAGCCTGTGTGCGCAGCCAGAGGAGGCTTCAGTTCTGTGCTTCCCCGAAACCTGTGCTATGTACAGTGAAGCACGTGGGGTAGCAACGTGCCAAATTCTCTGCCCTCAAGATGCTTACAGAAGATTAGGAACACACACATGCACACACAGAGGCACTGAGCACCAAGCACAGTGTGCGCACTGCTGAGTGTCCAGGCCTGCTCTCCAGGGCCACTGTGGGTGTGTCTGCCCTGCTCACATCTTTTTAGATTTCAGGTTCTCTTCTGTACTCTGTGCTGTGACCCTATGTGAATATTCTGTGCAACAAATCTAAAATTACACTCGGCCTCTCCTCCCAAAGATATTCTGTCCCTCTTTCTTAAGACTTAAAACCATGAGTTTCTTTATGATTTTCTCTCTTCCACGGCTGCCTTATCTTAGTCTTCAGACCCAGTTGCCATACAACCTCCCCTTCGTACTCCTCCCATCATTTATCTCATGCCCGGGTGCTTCAGAAGCCTCCTGACCAGCCTTTTTGGTCTTGCCCTGCTCCTTTCTAGCTCACCCAGTTCAGTCTCCCTAGAACAGCGAAGATCTTCAGTTGCTCTCTCCCTCCTAGAGCAGTGACAGGACTATATCAGGATCACCTGGGAGGAGATCGCGTGGGATGATGGGGGTTACCAGGGAAATCCATCCTGAGGGAGCCCCCACGAGTGTTTGGTGAAGTGGTAATTTTATTAGTCATAATCTCCATGTAGGATACCCAATTGTGATATATTTATAATGACTTTTAAAACCCAGGGCTGGCTTCCCTCTGCTGCTTAACTGTGGCCATGGCGCCTGTCCTCACTCTCTGACTAGTATGTGCTCAGAATTTCAACTCTTTGGGATATTCGCTGGCACCAGATACCCCTCAGAGGGTAAAGCAGCTGCTGGTGCCAAAAGTCAGAGCATATCCTATCAGGCCAAACGTGGTGGACCTGAACAGTGCAGGGGGGCAAGCAAAGAAGCCCAAGTTCAACCATCAACTGTATCACCTTGTGTGTAAGTTGCTTCTGCAGTCTGGCCTCAGTTTTTTTAGATCCAAAATAAGGTCCAGTTCTGGATTACTTATACTACGTTTCTTCTCTGTTTTCAAGGGAATTTGGGAGGTGACTGTGTTTTCTAACTGTATGTCAATTATCTCTTTGTAGCATGCCAGAAAGGCATCCTCAGGCTTTGGCTAAAAGGAATTATAGAGTGATGGCTTTAGGAGGAATCTTGGAGATGACCTAATTCAGACTTCTACCTGATGGGCATCCGTAGTATTCAGCAAGCAAAGGAGACAGCAGATTGATTTTCTGTCAGACTCCTGAGGCAGAGAGGCCCTCTGGGCCCCCAGGGCTCAGGGCACTCAGTAAAGATTGCCTGACCCTCCTTGAGAAGAGGTGGAGGCAGTCTCTCTCCTGTTAGAGTCAGACAGAATGCCTGGTGGACACCACTGTGGGGGCAGATACACTAACTGGCTTCCTTTGTCCTCTCTCCATTCCTTCCCATGACACCCGGGAGTCTGGGGCTCTGCTCTGTGCAGATGGAGACCTTTGTATGGGTGCTCCCGAGGGGAAAGCCAGCCACCTCCCCATGCACTCAGGACAAAGCGGTTGCCTGGCAAGTGTGGGCCCAGACAAAGCCCTTGTTGCCTCACTGCAGCATTTTAAACTTAATGAATATCCTGGTAACCTTGACCATAACCTGTAGTCTAGTAAAAACACCTGGAATGGCAGTTAATTGGGATCTATACAGGAGTGGCAAAAGTAGGTTAATAATAATAATTAATAAATAATACAAGAATAAACTGTGTTTTTCATACTCACAACTGTAAACCTGCTTTTGTCCATCCCTGTATTAGGGAGGTGAGGCTTCCAAATGAGTCAGAAGCTTGCGCAGGGGTCATAAGGAGTTAGAAGATGCTTGTAAAGTGCTGGTGATGAGTTTTGAGATATGTTGAAGGTAATTTCATTTTAGTGGCCAGTCGCCCAGAAATTTCTTTTTATCTTTTGCAGTTCTCCCACAGTTCTCTATGTCCCATTTTTGGCGAGCAATCTCAATCTAATTCATACATTGCTGTGTAATAGGTAGACTTTTCCATGGCCACTTGGTTCAAGCCAGTGTTTCCTAAAGTGTGGTGTGGACCACTTGCATCACCACCACCGGGGGGCTCTTTCACTGGGATGTGCGGGTCTGAGCTGTGGTGTCCAAGTTTTTACCTGAAACAAAAGAAGAGCCTGGTTTTTATAGCCCTCTGGTTGGGTCCACAGTATGCCTCTTTATTAAAAGTGTGATGTTTAAAGACCACTCAGAAAATGGTAAAAGGAAGATAATTACTTCAAGAAGAAATTTTTAAAGAAAAAAATGCCCTAGATACATAGCTATATCTTCCTCATTAAGCCACAGCTTCCCTTCCTCAGTATTCCCCTAACCGTAATCATCTACACAAACGTTGATCAGGAGGGTGCACGGTTCACCCCAGGGAAACTGGTGGAAGTGAGGCTACTCAGCTTTTCTTGGTGTCATGGCTGTGGCTCTTGGCCACTGCTGACCCTGCCTTTGCCCTTCTCCGCTAGTGCTGCTGCTTCCTCACCTGCCGAGAGAGGCTTTGGCGGCTTTTGTAAGGAGTGCCCTGGCTTTCTCTTCCTAGTGCTCCTGGAAAGTTCCAGACTGAGCATCTCCAACCCTTCAGCTCCTACCTTGAAGGCCATAGAGTTTCCCATGATTTGGGAAATGTAAATTCTCTGGTCCCCAGACTTTTTCTGCCACTTTACTCTGTGCTTTGGTATTTCACAACAACATGGGTGTATCTGGAGAGCATTATACTGAGTGAAATCAGCCAGGCGGTGAGGGACAAATACCATATGATCTCACCTCACCTATAAGTGGAAGCTAATCAACAAAACAAACAAGCAAGCAAAATACAACCAGAGACATTGAAATAAGGAACAAACTGACAGTAACCAAAGGGGAGGTGGGAGGGGATAATGGGGGGAAAAGGGGGAAGGGTTGTCAGAAACATGTATAAAGGACACATAGGCAAAGCCAAGGGGGGTAGGATCAAGGGTGGGAGGTAGGGATGGCTGTGGTGGGGGGATGGTGAGGGGAAAATGGAGACAACTGTACTTGAACAACAATAAAAAAATGTGGAAAAAAAAGAAAGTCCTTTCTGGCTCTTCGTAAAGAACCTAGTTGGAAACTTGGCCCCATCACTTACAAGCTGTGTAACCTTTAGTAGGTTATGTCAACACTAAGAATAGCCTCCTTGTCTGAAAAGTGGCAGAAGATGACCTACAGGACTGCTGTCAGATTTCCATACAGGAGAGAACGGTGACTCAGTGCTCCTCACATGTTACTTACTCAATAAATATCACCCTTCCACTTCCTTCTCCTGGTTCTCTCTCCCGATGAGCTCACTTCATTCTCTGTTTCCTTCCTCTCAGTTCTGCTTGGCTCCCTTGCCCATGTTTGCACATTCCCCTAATTCTCTCACCTTCTTTTCTGTAACAAACAACATCCTCATTTGTATCTATGACCCCAACTTACAAATGGGTGTCAGAACTAGGCTTGTGCTTTTCTTAAAAAACCCCACATTTATGCATAGTAGTTGAACATTCCCAGTCTAGACCCAAAATAACTCACCACATAGCATACATTTACAATGATAAAAAAATTGAGCACAAAATTGTTTTCATAGTAAGTATAACACAAATGTCAGCAAAGAGAAGTCCTGTTTTTCTTAAAAGCTGTATATGATCAAAAAGAGGTTAAATCAAATTAGATGATGAGGTGGGTAGTTGAAACTTTTGTAGAGGCTATGGCGTTGATTTTGGGGTGCTTTCAAGGGCTTCACTGTCTTTTGTGATTTATTAGCCCTAATTTACTTCAAAATTCATGGTTCTGCCTTTTTCCTGATGAAGGTGTAAATCTCTGGCACTGATCTTGCACTTAGCCATCATTAGGATTATTTTTGGCTCAAAAATGGAACAAAGCAGGGAGGAGGAAGTAGAGGGGAGGGAGAAAGAAATCTTTTCCTGAGTTAAGGAAGAATTGGAAATAAGAGAGAGAGAGACAGACGGAGCTATGATAGATGTATATGTGTTGTAAAGTGCTGCTTATGGTGGAAAATGATTCTTCTAATGGATATAGAAGCATAACTTCTTTCTTGTGATGGGGAAGAAAGGAAGAAGTAAAAAGGAGAAACCAAATCAGGTGGGAGAGTGCTTTCAAGTATTTTAGAAACAGGGTCCAGTGACCTTGTTAGCAGATCAGGGATGAGAATCTTGTTATCAACTTAAGTTTGGATATTTTTATGTTGGCAATTAGTATCCTGGGAGTACCTTTATAGTGACTGCAGTCTTTTGCAATAGGAAAATCTGTTTGATGGAAATTGTATACAAGAGAAAATTATCCAAAGGAAATTAAACGTAAATATGGATACTGGGAAATATTAATTAGTCAGAAGTTAAAACAATAGGGTGGCAAATATTTGGGGACTACTGGAGAGGGTTTGGGGGCAGTGTATTAGTTATCTCTTGCCATGTAACAAATTACTCTGTAATTTATGTCTTAAAATACACACATTTTTTAAAGATTTTATTTATTTTTTTAGAGAGAAGGTAAGGGAGGGAGAACTAGGAGAGAAACATCGATTGGTTGCCTCTCACACATCCCAGTTGGGGACCTGACTCCCAACCTAGGCATGTGCCCTGACCAGGAATTGAACCAGGAACCTTTTAGGTCACAGGCTGGTGCTCAACCCACTGATTCACACCAGCCAGGGCCACACATTTGTTTTATAGTTTCTGTGGGTCAGGAGTCTAGACATGGCTTACTGGGTCCTTTGCCTCATGGTCTGTCATGAGGCTGCAATCCTGGTGCATCTGGGGCTGGGGTCTCATGTGAAGACTTGACTGGAGAAAGATTTGCTTTCAAGCTCATGTGGTTGTTGGGAGTTCCTCAAGGGTTGTCAGACTGAGGATCTTAGTTTCTAGTTGGCTGTTTGCTGGAGGCTGATCTCAGTTCATTGCCACGTAGGTCTCTTTGACATGGCTTTGTTTCATCAAAGCCAATGAGAGAGAGCGAGAGCGCGCGCGCGCGCGCGAGAGAGAGAGAGAGAGAGAGAGAGAGAGAGAGAGAGAGATCGGTCACAGAAGTGACATCACCTTTGCCATATTCTGTTGGTTAAGAAGGAATTTGCTAGGGCAGTGTGCATTCAGGGAGAGGTGATTTCATGAAGGCAGGAGAACTAGGAGTTGTAGATCATTGGTCTCAGCCTTAGAGTCTGCTTGCCACAGGCAGGGAGTATTCAGCAAGACAAGGACCCAGGACACTGAGGGATCTGGTGGTCCAACCTCATCTGGTTCTGTGTATTGACTCTTTAGCCTTCTCCCTGTTGGCCTCTAATCCTGAGAAGATATGCTTTCTGCCTGGGTTCCTAATGCTCTTCTGCCATTCTGACTAAAATAGCATCTTCATAGCTCTTTTTCCTCATTAAAGATTTTCATACTGAATATAAAACACATAAAAAGAAAAATACAGTGATGGGGAAGAGAGGCAGAAAAGTTCAAAATATTAAATATTTATATGTATATGGGATATTATGGGCTGAATTGTGTCCCCCCATGTTCATATGTTGAAGCCCTAACCTCCAGAACGTGGCTGTATGTGGACATAAGGTCTCTAAAGAGCTGATGAAGTTAAAATGAGACCAAAACTGGTATCTTTATGAGGAGACTAGGACATATGGAGAGACACCAGAGGTGCATGTGCACAGAGGGGCAACCATGCTTAGAGGCAGCAAGAGGGTGGCCATCTGCAAGCAAGTGAGAGGCCTCAGGGGAAACTGACCCAGCCAGTGCTTTGTCTCATGCTTAGTCCGAAAGCTTGTACTAGGGACCCCTGTTTACTCTTGAATTTCCCTCCCTTCTCTGTCAGAAGAGACCCACTTTGGCTTCAGTTCTTCCCTGCCACTTCCATATTTCTCTCAAAATTCTCATTGTGGGGCTTCTACATTCTGTCCTAATCACAGTGATTCTCCCAGCTGAGGCTCTGTCCTTGGAAGGTTGTCTGGTGCTGCATCTTTGGTGACTGATTGTTGCTCTAGTGTTTGTTCCTTCCTGTTCCTCCGGTCAGGGTCTCAACATGGATGCCCATGGCCCAGGCAAACCTGGTGTACAGACAGTGGCAGCCGTCTTCTGCCTTGCTCTGGGGACCCGTCTCATAAACCCACAAGGCACCCAGGGGAGGGAGAGAAGATCCAAGGAAGATGCAAGTCCAGAGCACCCCATCTCAGCCCCGGCACTCAGATGGTGGTAGTGTCCCTCCCCTTCTGTCAGCTGCCCTTCTGTCATTTTCAAGGCCACTTGGTATTTGTTTTGACCTGGTTTATAAGCATGTTCATCATAGAGTTGGGGACAGATCTGTAGGGTCTGCTGCTGGGCAAAGGGAACTGCCCTCTGAGCCAGGTTAGGAGGGCAGAGGCAAAGTCTCAATGCTGTTAGAGTCTCAATGCTGTTAGAGTCACACTTGAGTGAGTATTCACTTGAGTGGCGTTCCCCGGCTGGCAGGCCTAGCTTATTTATTGTGGCTACCTCGTCAGCTTGTCCTAAGGACCCTTGCTTACTCTTGAGTTTCTCTCCTCTGTCAGAAAATAGACCACCGTGGGAGGGTATTCACAAGACCCTGAGGAACAGTTCCTGCAGAGAAGATACAGAACTCCTTTGAGCAACAGCAGTACTATTAGAATACTAGTGCTAATAATAGTAGAGGGCTGCCACCCTCTTGTGAAGATGTTCACCACAATGGTTAGGTTCTTAGATTCTGAAGCCAGACTTCCTGGGTTCAAATCCTGGTTCTATAACTTCCCTTCTCTATTCCTAAGTGTTCCCAGTTGTAAAATAGAGGTAATCACAGGGGCAAATGCCATAGATTGTACTGAGGATTAAATGAGTTAATATAGTAAAAGGTGATTGGAGGCATACCTAGCAAATGAATAACAGATATTATTTTAAAAGTCTTTTTTCCCCATTTTTTATTATGGTTAAATATACATAATGAAATTTACCATCTTAACCATTTGTATCTGTACAGTTTTGTGGAATTAAGTAAATTTATAATGTTGTACAGCCATCACCACCATCCATCTCTATAACTCTTTTCATCTTGTAAAACTGAAACTCTCTACTTAATAACTCCCCATTCTCTTCTCCAGCTGGTTGCCAGGGACTTTCTTCCAGTTATCATTCTACTTTCTTTCTCTATGATCTTGCTCACTCTCAGTACCTTATGTAAGTGGAGTCATATAGTATTTTGTCTTGTTGTGATTGGGTTATTTCACTTGGCATAATGTCCTCAAGGTTTGTCCATGTTGTGGTATGTGTCAGAACTTCCTTCTTTTTAGGACTGAATAATATTCCAGTATACACACACACACACACACACACACACATATATACATCCAGTATGTATGTGTGTGTGTGTGTGTATTACATTTTGCTTATCCATCTCTTGATGGACACTTGGGTTGCTTCCACATTGTACCTATTCTGAATAATGCTGCTATGAACACGGGTGTCCCATTATTTCTTTGAGATCCTGCTTTTAATTCTTTGGTATATATGCCCAGAAGTGGAATTGCTACATCATGTGGTAATTCTATTTTTAATTTTTTGAGGCCTCACCATACTGTTTTCCATGATGGTTGAACTATTTATCATTCCTACCAACAGTGCGCAAGGGTTTTAAGTATCTGCATCCTTGCCAACATTTGTTATTTTCTCTTTTGTTCTTTTCTTTCTTCTTTTTTTTTCTTGATAGTAGTTTTTTTTCACATTTTTCATGTTCACTTTTTTTTTTTTTTAGTGAATGTGAGGTGGTATCTCATCACAGTTTAGGTTAGCATTTTTATAATGATGTTAAGCACTTTTTGTGTGCTTTTTTGGTCACTCATATATCTTCCAAAAGTCTTCTTAATGTGTTACTACCTTTTGCAGTAAGCTCAAGAGAGAGAACGTATCTTAGACGTCACTGAATCAACACAGTGCCCGACCAGAGCCTGTTGCAAGCAGATGCCTGGTTATTTACTGAATGAAATGCTGGGATCTCTAATTTCCCATAGCTTATATCTTCACTAGGCAAGGGCTGAGGCTAACAAAGTTGTTCTTTTTTGATAGGAATGAAAACCCTCTCACCGTCCCCTTAGATAATCTCTCCTTCCAGCTCAACACAGCCCACATTTCAATCATTAAAGCAACTCATTCATTTGACGTAAGATGTTTCCTGCACAGTACCTTATCAGTGCTGCAAGTCTGAGCATACTATAATCCCTTCTCAATGGGACTTTTGACTGAGGTACCTATGGGAAGAGTGTGGGAATATTCTCCTGGAAGGAGAACATGGCAGGAGAGGAGAATGATGCTGGAGGAAACAGTTCACAATTTATTAGAAACAGATAGACCTTGACGACTTGGCAGTGCTGCCCAAAGCTCATCTTGGTGAGGATGGGGAGTATCTTTCTGAAAGGCACAGCAATTAGAACATGGAACATGTGGATTGAGCCATCTTTAAAGACAAATTCCTGCTTCCAGGGTGTGGAACAGAGGCTCTGTATATACTCAAATATAAGAAGTGAATGTTATATACTTAGAAATACCCTTTTCTCACCTAGAAGTGGACCTAACCAACAAAATAAACAAGCAACTAAAATACAACCAGAGACATTGAAATAAAGAACAAACTGACAGTAACCAGAGAGGAGGGGTGAGAGGGACAATAGGGGAAGGCAATCAAGGAACATGTATAAAGGGCACATGGACAAAGCCAAAGGGGATAGATTCAAGGGTGGGAAGCGGGGATGGGCGGGGCAGGGGGGCATGGTGGGGTGAAAATGGAGACAGCTGCACTTGAACAAAAATTAAAAAAACAAAAACAAAAAATACCCTACTAACCCTCTTGTTAAGTGGTACCCTCAAAAGCAGACTGAGAGGTAGGTGGGCTTCCATATCAAACCCACTTGATTTAGTATCCAGAGGCTTCTGTAGCACCCTGTGCCCCCATCCAGGCACAGGGCATGTGTTGGGCAGGAGAGGCAAGGATTTGTACAGGAGCTGCTCAGGCTTCACTTTATCAGCAAAAGTTCCTACGCTTCTGGCTTGTGTTCCCCCGCAGATTTGGGTGTGGAGAGATGGAGGCAGAGAGGAGAGAAGCATGAAGAATTGACCACGAATGGCAGTGTAATAAGCCGTGAGAAACCCAGTTGTTTCTGAAGGTATCTTTAGCAAGGCACACAGGGATTGTTGGATAGATAACTATAAATGGATTAATTGGAGTGCCAAGGTGGAGTAAAAGAAAGGGAATGAGCCAATTAAGCCTGTATCTAGATTTCTGTTGTGATTATTAGAGAATTACAAGATTGGGGGTGTTTTTAAGATTTATATTTGAAGCAAGAACTAAACAAGTTTGTTGAAAGGTAATTAGGATATTGTAGCAGAGCAATATGGGATAAAACTCCCCAATATATGCATTTTTACCTGGTTCTTGCTTCTTTTGGGGTAGATAGGCTTGAAGTTTTGAATCCCGGCTGCGAATGGAATCTCCTAGGAAACCATTTATAAAACCCCATGTTTAGGCCCCACTCCAGGGAAATTAATGAGAATCTCTAGCCGGGAGCCCAGGAGTCATGTTTTCACATGTAGCCACGGTTGCATCCAGAGTGTTTAAGGTATATCGGATTTTGCAGTAGTATAGATAAGGGATTTCGGGTGGGGCAGTGTGGATATTTAAGACCATCAAGAAACAGCCGTGAGAGGTCAGGGGTTGTGGAAGGGGAGAACTTTGTAGGGAAAAGGACATTTCTGCAGAGATTTCCGTTCAGAGCAAAAGCTGCTTTAGTTAGTATCATTACCAACTAAATGATCCCCTCAGTATGGGTTCTGACAGAAATTAGTGTCTAGCACTTGAATTAGTCATTTAATTACATTTACCTTCAGCTTCTCTTGTCTTGTGCTGGCACAGACAGTGGGTTTTGTAATCATGGGTCTGGCCGATGGAAATACTTTGGACAAGAAGAATGAGAGATGCTGGAGTAAGGGTTTTGGAGGGGAGGAGAGTGTACTCTATTACCTAGTGTCAAGATCTGTAAAGGACCTGAGATGTTACCTGCTTGCAAGCTAACAAGTTAGCCTGCCATAGTTTCATGGATGCTGGCAAAAGATATGAGACTCCTGGGTCAGAGTACAAAGAACTTAATTGCTCATGGCAAAACAGATAGCATGAGCTTTGCCGTATGTTTGTTGGAACCCCTATTCCCATGTCCCACAGGGGCAATGCAGAGGGGGCCCCTGTGGAACCTGCCCACACAGTGGGTTTGCATCACAACTGGGGAATCCCAACCTTAGGTAACCCCAGTCTTTTATTTATTTTTTTAAAATTTTTTAAATTTATTTATCTTTAGAGGGGAAGGGAAGGAGAGATGGAGAGAAATATCAATGTATGGGCCTCTCGTGCGTCCCCTGCTGGGAACTGTCCTGCAACCCAGGCACGTGCCCTGACTGGGAATCGAACAGCGATCCTTTGGTTCACAGACCTGCGCTCAATCCACTGAGCTACACCAGCCAGGGTTGAAACCCCAGTCTTTTAAATGGGCTGCAAGTGAATCTGCCCTACCTTTGTCCCATGGGAAGACATTATCTTTATTATACTGGACCGCAAATAAAGCTGCTCCCCTCAAAGGGGAGCACTATATGAACATACTTGAAAAGGCAGTCTAGAACAAAAACTCTCAGGGCCTCTGTTCGTAAGATGTGAAGAATGCAAGAGACCATGGAGAATTGTATAACATCTAACACTTAAGGTCTTCCAGCAAGCAGGTGTTGCCTTGAGACTATCCTAGTGTTCTCAGTACATATCACATGCTCCGGGGAAGGTGGAACATGCCAGTTCACCTTGGTGTGGTGTGGAGAGTGTTCTGAGACACTAAGCCAAGTACCCATAGTGTTCAAGTCTAAATGTGTTGATATATGTGATGTCAGCTCATCCTTGGAGCATGCAAGGGATTCCAGGAGTTTTGAAAGAGTCACAGGAAGCAGGAGGTAGAAATGTTTCTCTGTGTAATACCTAATTCTTGACTCTGGAAAAGTCTGACATGCAAGATTGTGTAGAAAGCAGCATACAAGAAAAATATGTACGTATACTTTTAAATAGTGCTTTCTGGTACACAACTACTTTCCCAGGCTATCTCATTTTAGCCCACAATTATTTTCCCCATTTCCTGTGCATAGGTACTGAGACAATGTAGGAAATGATACTAATTAGACCAGGGAAGGCTCCACTTACTCCAGGAAGCAACTTTTAAACAGCGCTGGGAGGTGGTGAAGGGGTGAGATGAAGAAGAGAAGTGGTGGGAAGAACAGAGGGCGCTTGGCTTGGCAAAGAGTTTGTGTGCAAGTGGGCGAACAGGGAGCTTGGGGTGGTTGGTTCTGCCTACTTTCCTTTTTGAACCTTCCAGGGCCTTTGACTTTCTCCCTTAGTGGTTACATGTCTGAACATTGTCATTTCTCTTCAAGATTCTACCTGTTCCCTTTCCCACCATCACTGACCCTGACAGCATCTGTGGGCAGGTTACGTGGAGCACAGTCCAACTTGAGGAGACTGGAGCCAGACCAGATCGCCACCAAAGACTGCCACATCACTGGTCAGGTGTCCCATTTATCTCTAGGACATAATGGCATGAAACGACCAACAACCAACAACAACCATTTTATTATGCTCATGTTTTTGTGGGTCAAGAATTCAGGCAGAGCACAGTGGAGGTGGTTTCTCTCTATCCCACCAATGCTTGGGGCTTCAGGAGTGGCTCCAGTACTTAGAGATCGCTGGGACAGGTGCATTAGGGCCATATGTCTGGGTCCCTGATTTTGCCTATAGCTAGATTCCCCCCACCCCACCACACACGCATACATACATTGTGTCTGCTGGGTCTGGAATATCTAAGAGGGCTTCATCTATGTCTGATGCCTGGGAGAACAACTGGGCTGCCCAGCCATTGTTAACTCTTCATGTGGTCTCTCCACATGGCTAGCTTGGGCTTCCAACAGCTTGGTGGTCTCAGGGTAGTTATATTTCCTAGGTTGTGGTTGGCTTTCTCAGTGTGAGTGTTTCAAGAGCCCTGGGCAGATGCTACACAGCCTCACAAGTCCCAGAATGTCCCTTCCACTGCATTCTATTGGTCAAGCAAGTAACTAAGGCCAGCCCAGATTGACAGGAAGGGGGATTAGACTCTGTCTTTTAATGGGAAGACTAGTGAACAATTTGTTGCCATCTTTAATTCAGCACACCAGGACTCCACAGATCAAATCCCTATGTCCAGGTGAGGGTCACTTTTAACAAGTGGAGTTACTTATTAAACTTGCATGTTTAACAAGCGACTCCAGGGAACTCCACTCATGAGAAAAGTGTGGAAAATGCTGGTATTGAGAGTTGGTTTAAACTAGGAAGTGTGTTTGCCTTGAATTAATTGTATGGATTTGAAATTTATGTTCTCCAGAAAATTGTCATTATGTGTACTTTTATTCTTTATTAATCTCTCTAGAATCTATTTGATTTTCTATCTAATTTTTACCCCCTTTGTGCTGGTCCTGGAGCAGTTTGTTTTCAGACCCCGCCTTTGCCCCAACTTCTACTCTGCCCCAGTTTACGGGGCACCACCCCCTGTAGACCACATTTCCCAGGCCTCATGTGAGCTGGCTCATGGCTGAGTTTGGTTAGTGGAAAGTAATGGCAGGAGATTGAAAGGTGGAACAAAAGAGGAAACAAGAATATCTTGACCTTCACCTCTGTTAACGCATTTTCTGGGTGAGGGAAATGAGGCTCAGCTTTCTGGGTTTCAGTTTCCATGGGTGACCCTGGCTCCTGGTCATCTCTGGGTTTCCACTCCATCCTGTTGGACTTCTTGGCTCCTCTGTATCTTGGGTAACCAATTTCCTGCATTGAATTCCCTGTTTTTAATTCCTAGAGTGATTTTTGTTTATCTGGTTGAAACCTGCATGATATATTCTTCTAATATTTTTGCCTAATTTAACTAACCGCATACGCCTCTCCACTCCCAAGCTTCTTTACAAATAGAATCCAATTTAACATTCATTCTAGAATTCCTTTAAAGTGAAATTTCTGGCATTTCCAAAAGAAAGACAGAAGACTACATGGAAAAAAATAGCCATCTTTCATAGTCTCACCAGAAATAACCCCTCTTAAAACTTTCCTTTCAGTCTTTATTTTCCTTTTTCTTTAATATGTTTTCTCCAATGTCTTTATGCATTTTTATATAGTTGAATTCACCCAGTATATCTATTTTAGAAAGCTATCTCTTGCCTAACTTGGCATTTTATCATAAGCGTCTTCCCATTTCTTTAGAAATCTTTATAAGCACTACTTTTAACTTGTGAAGGGGATCAAAAAAGTAGAATTAGGGAGAATTCCAACTTTTGAAATTCTGTGTTCCAAAAAGAGGGTGCCAACTAGGGTTTGCATCTGTATCTCTCAAATTGGTTGTTCAACAGGCATCCATTGAGCGCTTACAGTGCCCATGGTGTACTGGGAGATGTGAGAGAAGAAATGATCTAAGAGCAGGGACTGGTTAGGAAGCCAAGAGGACACATGCAAAGCAATTAGAGAGCAGTAGGAGATTTAAATCAATTGCTAGGCAGAGTACTTCAGACTGTCAGTGCCATAAAAGAGTAGGGGAGGGAGAGATCAATATGCACCGAACTGCTCCCCAAAAGTCTCTTCCGGGGGTGCCAACATGGGCAGGATTCAGGCAGGTCTGGAGGAGATGGAAGGAGTTCCGGGGGAAGCAGGGGACAGATTAGAGGCTCTGGAGTCAGGCAGGCCTGGGTCTAGTCCTGACTCCATCTCATCTCCACTAGCTCTGGGATCATAGGCAAGTTAGGAGCTTCCCTAGGCCCCAGTTTCTTGGTGGTAATGATAATACTACCTACTTCTTGAAATGAAATGCAATATTTGAAAGAGTAACAACCTTATTTCTTCCCACCAGGTTTCAAACTTTCTTCCAGGTGAGCACAGACATGAATAATCTTTATGTAAGCACTTGCTGTGGGTTGTTACCTATAGTTAAAACTGCATCCATGTTACTGAAAGCATAAGTGGCCTGCCCTACAAGCACAGAGGAGTGAGAGTCTGAGCTGAGTTAGGGACTGTATTCCCCGGTGCAGCTGAACCCATGGGGCACTGACCCCTCCCCTAAGGTCTCTTATACACCGGGTACTGCCAGACCCATGGGTCAGTGTGACTCCTCAGATTTCAGCCTGGCCCTGTTCCCTTCTGGGTGGGCCCTTACCTGCAACTATATGGGAGGAGGGTTGTGTTTTTGGAAGAGGACGTTAGGTAAGGAAATGCAATCTAAGACCCTGAGCTAGTAGACCTGAATATCAGGAAGAAAAGGTAGTGATGGGAGGTTGGGGGATTGACAAGCATGAGAGCGTGTGTGTAGTTGTTGTAAATACTATAGATTAGTGTAGATGCCTGTGAACTCCAAATACCTTTAGAATCTGTTTGAAAAATTGCCTTGTTATTACTACTAGAAGAGACTTGGGAAGAAGAATTAGTGAGCTGGTTAAGACTTGGGAGAAACCGTATGTGCACACTCAGAAAGTTTGAAAGAACTTGTACTATAGCCCCATGTTAATTAGCTTGTCTTCTGGAACTTAGCCAAGACCATGAGAGCTTACCAGACTTCCCAGGGCTTCATTCCTCCTCCACATCACTCACCCTGCTCAGGACCGCCTGTGTGACGGGCTTCTTGGGGTGCTGCCTGCTATAAACTGTTAGCTGCCCAGTGCCCTTATTGTGAGGATCAAACTGATGGCACATGTAGAAGTGCTTTGTCATTGGTGGGGAGGATGCTCTGGGGACCAGGCCCTGACTTTTCTAAGGGCCATAATAGAAAATGTCAACATTTCCAGTACCTCCTCTTGAGGCTCCCCTGTGTGGGCAGGGTGGAAGGATGGAGGAAATCTCTTCCTTCTCCTCCTTAAGGGGCTTTTAGAGCCACCTGTCTTGAACTACAGCCATGGAAGGAAAAGGTCTTAAAATACAGAGCATCAATGCATCATTGTCCCCCGATACTTATTCTTGGGCACAGATGGGCTCAAGAGCCCCTGTCTTTGCTTCCACTCCCATCTACCTCTTGACTTCATTGTTTAGGTAACAATGATGAACCAAGTTTAGCAGTGAGTGTAGGGTGCTTTGTCCACTCTTCGGCACAAAAGGATGGCTACTGAAGCCTGCGAACGCCTGTCAGCCTGCCAGAAATCTAATTTCAGCACTTGCACCAAACTCATCTGCACTGGGGTGGACTCTCATAATTGTTTTGTTTCTTGTCAAAAGTGTTCCTTTTGCCTTGGCAAGAGGCAGAGTTCCACGGAACCAAGAGGGGACGGTGGTGGACTGGGGACATTTCTTTCATCACCAGCTTTGTCCTCAGAGCCTGGGACTCCGTCCCCGACTATCCACACTGTGTAATGGTAATAAATGGGAAGGGGTGGGAGTGTTTTCCATGAATCTACTGGTCTGAACCAAGAACCCCTAGAATTACCCCTCAGGGGTGTCTGCCCAATGTATGGTGTGGTCTTCTTGATTTGTGTGGCCTGAGTGAATTTCCTCATTTGCTTAATGCCTGGTGCATACAGGACTCAGTCGACTCAGTCTGACATGTTGTAGGTGGGGTCCTTTTCAGGGACAATGCTCAGGTAAAGTTTGTTTTAAAGCCAGTTGGGTATGTGAAGGGCTCTGAAAAAAGGTGAGTTGCTCTTCCCATGAGAAGTATTGGTAAGACTGATAATCATGCAGACTGCTGCTGCCTGTTTTTGAGATTGGGGAGGCCCACATCCCAGTTCACGGACCAAAGACTAGAGAGAAGGAGGGCGGGGTGGAGGCTGGGGATGGACTTGGTGACAGCCAGGACTTTTCTATAAGGTCACATCAAAGAAATTCCTCAGGAGCACATTCCCTTAGGGGCTTTTTTGCTTTATTGAAGTTTCCCTTTCTCCACCCACTTCATTTCTGAGGGCAAAAGTACTTTCCTATTCTATTTGGCTGTCTATTTCTGAATCTTTATCTCATTTTCTTAATTATCTCAGTACATACACATATAATAAAAATACATAAACATAAATATGTAAGTAAGCATACGTATAATAAAAATAAAGCATACATACTATAATCTGCTTTTTGAAACCTAAAACACATTATTTGGTATCATTTGATTAAAAACATCTTTCAATATCATTATATTTTTATAAATTATTTTTAATGGCTCAATAATATTCTGCCTTATCAATGCACGTTGAAAATGATAACAATACTACCAGCTAACACTTATTAAATGATTTCTTGCTATACAGATATCTAGAAATATATCAAGAATTATGCTAAGTTAAAATACTAAGAGGTGGGTGCTATAATTATGTCTATTTAGAGGTAAGGAAATGGAGGCTTAAGGAACTTAAGCAATTTTCAAAAGTTAACACAGTTCCTGAGTCGCTGAGCCAGGATTTAATTTTAGGCTGTCTGATTTCAGGCCCTGCACACCTAACAATTATGCCATGGTACCATGATGTATTGAATTGCTCTCTTACTGTGGGATATTTAGGATTTTTAATTTTTTTTAAAGATTAGCGATATTCAAGATTAGCAAAGATTCAAATATTTTTGAAATATTTTATTTATTTATTTTTAGAGAGGGGAAGGCAGGGAGAAAGAGAGGAAGAGAAACATTGATCTGTCGCCTTTCTCATACCCCTAGCTGGTGACCTGGCCTGCAACCTAGGCATGTGCCCTGACTGGGAACTGAACCAGTGACCTCTAGGTTTGCAGGCTATTGTTCAGTCCACTGAGCCACGCCAACCAGGGCATTTAGGACTTTTTAAATAAAAAATACATATAAACCAGTGTTTAATCTTTACCTAAGTCTATGTCCTTGACTGGATTCGGCTTACGTCATTCTTTGAAGAACATGGTATTCCGTAGAATCATAACATGTTGAGCTTTTTATTTGATTTCTACATAACAATTTTTATTTGGTTTTCTGAACATCCATGGTGGTGGGTAATGGTGCCCATGTTCTCCAGGTGCTCTAACCAAGACCAGCCCTCCTGCTTACCAAGCCCTTGCTTCTGGCCTCTAAAATCAAGCCCTTGGTGGTGATTGTAAGTAGATACCCAGAGCATGATCTCTTGATTCCTCATTTGCTCCCAACCTGTTTCACTTGATCTTGTCTCCTGGATTCCACTCTCTGCCAAACCATAGCTTGACACAGCCCACATCCCTGACCCTTGCAGCTGTGGGTGACATCTTTCCTGGATGTTCTCTCCCTGGCTCGCCCTCCTGCCCAACTTCAGCTTTTCTCATGGGCTAGAGACAGCATGTGAAAACAGTCCATTCTAAATATAATTCCCAATCCCCAGCGTGCCCCGGCCCTCCAGCAGGTACCTGACAGGGCATGGCTTACTCTCTGCCCTGCCCCTGGGCCCCTGCAGGACTGGGGACAGGAAGGAATTTACCAGGAGTCTTATATATTTTTTTCTTGCTATGCAGTTTATCTAGGAATGTTCCATCCATCTGCTAGTTATTTTTCCATATTACATCTTCAGTGATGCTTCCCTGCATGTTCCGTCTCCCACCCACCTCTAGCTGCTCTCCCTGTTTCCTACTGGAGTGCTACCTGAACCTCCCTTCTGGTTCACACTCACTCACTGAGGTGACAGGTCCATGAACTGTCCAGAAAAACAATACCATATTTATACAAAGCCAGAGAAACAGATGCATAACTATAAGATATTCTCTTTTTAGCTAAATTTCTGATTGTGAAATTAAAGGCTTTGTGCAACATGGATTAATTAGATGGTGAGATTTTGGATGGCAAGGGGAGCTTTCTTTTGTCCACTCCTATAAACGTAGCCTTGGGAAGTGTCTAGAGTGTGGAGCTAACAAGAGCAGGCATGGATGCTGGACAAACCTGGGTTTGATTCCACCTCCTTATTTGTACAAACACAGTCAATTCTTTAACTTCTTTAAGCCCAATTTCCTCGTCTGAAATGGGACAATATGAACTTCACAAGTTTATTGTAAAGGTCAGATTTCCAGAAAAATGTCAAGTCCTTCGGCTTCCCACAGCTAGCCACACAGGAAGGGCTCGCTGTTTTCTTCACTGAAGGCTTCTGAGGTGGGAGGGATCAAAGAGACATTCTGTGTTCTCGCTGTTCTAAACACTTCCCTACAGGGAGGACAAGCTGAGAGTTGCCTGGCCGAGCTGCTGGGAGCTTCTCCAAGGGAGGGCAGCGGCCCTAAAGCAAAAGTGGTTCATGACCTCCTCTGGGCCAGGAGTTCTTACTCTAGGTCCATGAGTGGGCTTTTTGGGAGGTCTATGCAGCTCCTATAATTGCAGCTCCTAAAAGTTTGTGGTTATATGTGTGTGTGCAGTTGACTGGAACAAAAGTCTGTGGCTTTCATCATTGACTCCAGAGGGGCTGGGAACCACTTGCTTTACAGGGGTGTCCTACCTTTTGGTGTCTCTGGGCCACACTGGAAGAAGAGTTGTCGTGGGCCACACATAATACCTTGTGACACGTAACCACAAAAAAATCTCACAATGTTTTAAGTAAACTTATGATTTTGTGTTGGGCCACATTCATAGCCATCCTGGGCCTCATGCGGCCTGTGGGTCACAGGTTGGACACCCCTGAAAGAGGCTCTATTGTCTTCTACATCCTCTTTCCCCATCAACGGTGGCTGTGGGCTGCAGGGGCCTGGGCCTGGGGATTGTAAGGCCTCAGGCAGACTCAGGAAGTTCGTGGAAGCAATGGACCAGTGTGCTAAGAGAGAGTCAGGAGGGAAGTGCCAGAGGTGCCAGAGGTCTAGGCAAGGCAGTGGGGTGGACTTAAGGAAACTAAGGAGGGGCCTGGAAGGCCAGAGATGGGGGAGCTTTGAAGTCGAGGGAGGGCTGCCCGTGTGACTGTGGCGCCGATTCCCTGAATGGTGGCCCAGGTAGAAGGCTGGCACTGCGGTGCATGCCTGGCGCTCACTCTTGCGGCTCCTAGGCTGAGTTTCTTCCCATTTCACTTCTTTGCTTTCCTTGCACCAAGAGTTCTGTCTGTTAGAAGTTCAGAGCCCATTTTCCTCTTTTTACACACCCCATCCATCCCAGAAATGCAGAAAGGTCGCCCCCAGTGCCATAGGCCTCAGCTTCCCTGGGCTCTTGAAAGGTCTAAGAGGTTTCTTCTGGATTGGTGCTGAATGGCCCCAACTCAGCCCTCCCTGGGATCTGCAGAGTCCTAATTGGGCACCCACAGGAATGGTCAAGTGTTTTTCCACTCGGGAGAGGGTAAAAAGAAATGTATGGACATTGTGATAAGAAGGATTGATGTTTTGCATTCATTTATTTAATATTTTTTATTAAGAATTTAACCATGTACAAGCACCATGCTAGATGCTGGGAAAAAATATTGAGTTATATATAATTCTTTTTTTTTTTTTTTTTTTTTTTTTAAGGAGGGAAGGGTCTCATGTAGAAGTCAGAACAGTAGCCAGGCAATGCCCTGGCACTGAGCAAAGTGCTCTACGGAGGAGTAGGTGCCTGGCCTGAGCCATGAAAAGTCTGTGCGGCAGCATGCAGGGGTGCAGTGGGGGGAGTGGTTGCAGACATGCCAGAGAACTTCAAGGTCTGTCCTTGCTGTTTGAGAGGCATGGAGTTAGGGAGATGGAGAGGATGACCCCTGGAAGGCATCTTCTTTTCTTGAGTTGGGTTTTTTAGAACCTCTTTTGGGTGAGCTTTGAGACAACATCCTGTGAAGATGCATATTCTGTTGGAAGTAGGTTCCTGATCTTTTTCAGCCTTTTATGGTTCTTGCTAGGTTCCCTATGACCTACCTTCTTCTGCATTAACCTAAATTTTTAAATGGGAAAGGCTCATTGTAAATAGGAAGGGTAGGAGGATGTAGCAGTAGGAGCCACAGTCAGGCATGCAGCATGATAAGAATAACCAGTGGTATAATGAAAAAAGCACTGGCTTGGGACTAGAAATCTGGGTTCAGAATCTGATTCTACCACTTATAAAGCATGGGACATTTGGCAAATAACTTAACCTCTCTGAGCCTCTCCTTTTTATCCGTAAAAGTAGGATAGGTTATCCCTGCCTTACAGAATTGTGGTGAGGAATGCATGAGAAAATACATACAAAAATGACTCAGCATATTAAATGGGAGGGGACATTTTGGGAAAAATACACCCTGAGAGGCTCTTCTGAGTCTGGGGTATGTTTTTCCATAGCGCTTCACATTTTTTAAAAAGATTTTATTTATTTATTTTTAGACAGAGGGGAAGGGAGGGAGAAAGAGAGGGAGAGAAACATCATTGTGTGGTTGCCTCTCACGTACCCCATACTGGGGACCTGGCCTGCAACCCAGGCATGTGCCCTAGACTGGGAATGGAACCGGTGACCCTTTGGTTCGCAGGCTGGCACTCAAACCATTGAGCTACACCAGCCAGGGCACCCCTCACATTTGAGAATGCAAGCAGTGAAGAAGTATCCCATACCATTCCTCTTAGGAGATACGGATATCCTTTTGATTTGTGAGTCTGTGTGTGTGGTTCAGATACTGCAGGTTGGTGTGTTTAACATCCATTCCAAAGACACTCCCTCTTCTGCCTTTATTATAAAGGGTAGAGAGTGAAATACTTAAATTTTCAGCTTCCCTTGCCACTAGGGAAGACTCTGTGAGACAATTCTGACTATTCACATGTAGGCACAAGTCAATAGAAAGATCTTGTCTTCTTAAGTAGAGATAAAGCCATCCAAATAGAAAGCCACCTGC
This sequence comes from Glossophaga mutica, assembly GCA_039655065.1. NCBI lineage: Eukaryota > Metazoa > Chordata > Mammalia > Chiroptera > Phyllostomidae > Glossophaga > Glossophaga mutica. The sequence continues at coordinate 119,808,355 of CM077304.1, read as the reverse complement.
TCTTCACCCTTCTTCCTTCCGGAACTGGGGACATGATACCAGGATGTGTTGCATTTATCTTGTGACCAAGAGACAAAAGCCATGTGCAGAGATGGTGAATCAAGATGACAGCTACCATTGAAGCAGCCCCGAACTGCCAGCTCCAAACTTCTAGTTACTTGAGACTCATTTCAAGCATTATAGTTGGGCTTTTGCTACTCGCAGCCAAACAAAATCCTAACCAATGCAGGACTGTGAGGTTTGGAAAGTTTAAGTTGAACTTGGGCTCAGAGGGTGGTAGAGACACGGCGCGGTGCTGGCCATCCTTCGTAGCATGAAGAACAATGACTTTCCTTGACTCTCGCTGGCTGAGCTCCTGGTCACTCCAGCATCTGGGGCATTTCCCATGGAAGACTGGAGCCTTGTGTGTTTTCTTTTTTGACAGACATTGCTGGTTTTCAGAACATTTCTCTTCCTGGAGAAGAATCCTTGGGGAAAATGGATTTAAAATGCCATCTTCATCAAAAGGCATTGACAAAATCCTGGTGTATGGAGGCTCTGTTGGGGTCTGTACGGGTTGATTTCTCTTTTTCCGAAGCTCCTGGCGGGAGGGAGACGTGCAGAGCTGCCTTGGGAGCCCCAGACCTGAGAGAGGCCATTAAATAGAAACAAAAGCTGATAGAGTTGGGAATGTTTCCTTTTCTGAGAGTTTAACTTTTAAGGACATGTAAATTAATTTGATATGAATTAAATCCATAAACGCAGCCAAGTGAGTTGTTCCAATGATGTGGCTCCCATCTTGGGAAGAAGTAGCTTTTGCTAGGGCTATATCCTCTTCTCTAGTCAGTCTTGGGCCTTGGAGCTGTGACTGCGGGCTGCCGGGAATGAGGATCGTCCGATCATCAGGCCAGGGCCACAGCGACATGTTTTTGTCACATCATATCATTCTCACCCCCTCCCATCTCCTGCCTCCCTTTACCTGCAAGAGAAAGCACAGGGACTTCAGCGGTAGCTCAAGGGGGACGAATGAAATCTCATGTGTTTGATGTACTGCACTCACATGTAAGTGGTTTAGAAAATTTAAATTAGAAACAAACCAGCATGAAGGCTTAGAATTTTTTTCTCCCTGTGTGGAGAGTGGCATCCACTCCACCCTGCTCCTTTAAAGAGTGTTTGGGTAACCTAATTTCTTTGACTCCACCACCCGCTTCTCCCTTATTTTTCTTTCAGGCTACGTTTTCGCAGACTCATCCACCCTCCCCTTCGTCACAAGCCTGCCTCCTCCACGTGCAGCATGTGCTTGTCCCTCCTGTGGTTGTGTCTTGCAGCAGACACAGCTGGGGTCCACTGCCCATAATATCACATCATCATCTTTTCTTCAAAGACACACTCCTTTTCCTCTCTGGTAGAGAGCAAAGTGTCACGCCCTCAGTTCCTGAGACTCTTCCCCAGTCTCTAGATCCCTGGGTGCCACTGCAGTCCTCTGCGGCTGTCCTGCTGCTTGGCTTGCTGGCGGGGCCGTTTCTAGTGTGTCGTGCCAGCTGGCAGGCTGGGCTAGGAGCATTTTCTGCCCTCAGCTTTGCTTGTTTCCTTTACTCCTGACATGTTCTGGTGGTCGCTCAAGTTCCATCAATGTTTCATTAGCTGCCCCCAGGAACCTGGGTTGCATTACCCTGGGGAAGTTTCCCATCTTTCCTCCTCCTCAGTGCGGAGCTCTGGGGCTAGAGAGATTATTTTGTTTCCCAGAAACTTGGTGTCATCTGTCCTCGAGCCTCCAATTAGCGGAAGCTCAGTGTGGCAGTTTGGGGGTGCCAGCAATCTCCCTGACTGGGGAGGGAAGGCTCCTGGGGACAGTGACAGACTGGCTCATTATCCCTGAGCTGTGTCAGCCTTCACACTAACTCATTCTTCTGGGCTCTTCATTAGCGCTTCTGGCTGAAACAGGTTCTATTTGATCATGCCCATTTAGCAGGGCTAGTAATTAAGACCAAAGGAAGGAAGCAGGAGGCTTGTTCAAGGTCAGGTAGCTAGTTGAGGGCAGAGCCAGGTGAAAGCCGTTATCTTGCTTGGCCAATGGTGCAGCGATGAGCCGCCTCTGTCATCCTCAGGGGACATGAGGCTGTGAGCCTGCTGTCCAGATGCTGAGGGAAAAGGGAGGTTGGGGGTACCCAGGCAACAGCTTCTGTAGTGCTTTGTGCTTTGGCTTAGGATTATGTTCCCAAAGCAAGGCAAGAAATAGAAAATAATATTAGGGCAGTAACTAGCAGTGACTCTTCTGTGCCAGCAACTGTGATAGGTGCTTTCCATTCTCCAACGATGTGAATTGTTAGGTGTGAGTTCCCCCATTTTCCAGAGAAGTATTCTGAAGCTCAGATATGTTAAGTCACTTGTCCTCCAAACATAGCTAAGTGGCAATTAGTCTTCCCCTTACACTTAGAGGCCTGCTGGACGTGATGCCTCTTCATAAAACCAGAATCCCTTTCAGATGCTGTCCTAAGTGTTTTTCCCTTCCCTGGCTGTACTGACCAACAGGTCAGCCTCACTTAGGTTTTTTCTTAGGGTCCTTCAGTAGTCATAATTACTGTTTTGCTGTTAGGTTTTCATGAGTCTTTCAGTTCTGCCAAACACACAATCTCTTGGGCTCACCGAATCTAAGTGTAAACATAGGCACTAGAGTCTGTGTTTTCAAAAATGTTCTCAACCAAATCTGATGATCAACCAGGTTTGGAAACAACTGCTCTAGGCCACAAATAAAAACACCAATTTCTTTATTTTTCACATGGGGATTATTTTCCACATGTGGAATGTTCACTTAAAAATAGAAATGTGAATGCAGGCTGACTGCCCATAACAACTCCATAAGCCTCTTACACTCCTTTCCCCAAATATCGAATCACTGCACGCTCATCTAATTAAGATGCACTTTGATTGCAGAAGGTGAATCATGTGCAGTTGATCAAAGAAAATATTGTAGTAGTCATTTATCTTTGGCTTTGAAATGCATCATATGATTTCATCTTCTGCTTTGGATTATCTGTGCCACTGCCTTAATGTGCTAACTGCACATTCTTTTTAAAAAAAATTTAATATATTTTATTGATTATGCTATTATAGTTGTCCCATTTCTCCCCCATCATTCCCCTCCACACTGCACACTCCCTCCCATCCACATTCCCCCCTTTAGTTCATGTCCATGTGTCATAAGTTCTTTAGCTTCTACATTTCCCACACTATTCTTGCCCTCCCCCTGTCTATTTTCTACCCACCGTCTATGCTACTTATTCTCTGTACCTTTCCCCCCTCTCTCCTCCTCCCACTCCCCTGTTGCTAACCCTCCATGTGATCTCCATTTCTGTGGTTCTGTTCCCGTTCTAGTTGTTTGCTTAGTTTGCTTTTGTTTTAGGTGTGGTTGTTAATATCTGTGAGTTTGCTATCTTTTTACTATTCATATTTTTGATCTTCTTTTTCTTTCTTAGATAAGTCCCTTTAACATTTCATAGAATAAGGGCTTGGTGATGATGAACTCCTTGAACTTGAACTTATCTGAGAAGCACTTCATCTTCCCTTCAATTCTAAATGACCGCTTCGCTGAATAGAGCAATCTTGGATGTAGGTCCTTGACTTTCATGACTTGGAATACTTCTTTGCAGCCCCTTTTTGCCTGGAAGGTCTCTTTGGAGAAATCAGCTGACAGGCTGATGGGAACTCCTTTGTAGGTGACTGCCCCCTTATCCCTTGCTGCTTCTAGAATTCTCTCCTTCATTTGAATCTTGGCTAATGTAATTATGATGTGCCTTGGTGTGTTCCTCCTTGGGTCCAACTTCTTGGGGACTCTCTGAGCTTCCTGGACTTCCTGGAAGTCTATTTCCTTTGCCAGATTGGGGAAGTTCTCCTTTATTATTTGTTCAAAGAAATTTTCCACTTGTTGCTCTTCCTCTTCCCCTTCTGGTACCCCGATAATTCAGATGTTGGGAGGTTTAAAGATGTCCTGGAGGTTCCTAAGCCTCTCCTCATTTTCTTGAATTCTTGTTTCTTCATTCTTTTCTGATTGGTTGTTTATTTCTTTCTTCTGGTCCACACTGTTCATTTGAGTCCCAGTTTTCTTCCCATCACTATTGGTTCCCTATGCATTTTCCTTCATTTCACTTTTTGTAGCCTTCATTTGTTCATCTTATTTGCGACCAAAATCAACCAATTCCGTGAGCATCCTGATGACCAGTGCTTTGAACTGTGCATCTGATAGGTTGGCTATCTCTTGGTCACTTAGATGAATTGGCTCTGGGGCTTTGATCTGTTCTCCCATGTGAGCCTTTTTTTTGGGGGGGGGGTCTGGTTGCAGCTGTTATGTAGTTAGGGGCGGAGCCTTAGGCGTTCACCAGAGTGGGACAACCCAGTCGCTGGGTCATGACGCTGTATGTGGGGGTAGGGTCTGACAGGGAACAATGGCGCTTGCTCCACACTCTCTTGGATTCCAGTCCCCTCCGCTGCTTCCCCCAAGCAAATTGGGCCCTTCTGGTGCTGATTTCCATGTGGGTGGGCTTGTGTACGTTTCAAGACCCTGCGGGTCTCTCCAGCAAACTCTCCTATGAGGCTTGGAGTCTTTCCTAACACCTCAATCCCCACAAGTGTTTTCAATCGGTGTTTTTAGGTTTTATTTCCTGGTGCTGGGGCCTTGGGTTGCAAGGTCTGTCCTGCTCTCTGTTCTCACCAGAATTATCTATGTGGGAATGTGGGATGGCCTGGTCAGCCAGCTGCCCTGAGTGGTCCCACTGGCCCTGCCCGCCACCACGTGGTGCCCAGTGTCCGCTATCTGCTGCCTGTATGCCTTGGATCCGCCAACCACTGCCTGCGTTCCCGGGTCCGCACCTCCACTTTCTCCTGCCGTGACTCCGCCCCTCTTACCAGTCTGGATGAATGGTTGTCAGACTTCCGTACAGTTCAACTTTCTATCAGTTCAGGTTGTTTTCTTGTTTCTAAATCTTTGTTGTCCTTAATTTTGGTTGTGTGAGGAGGCACAGTGTGTCCACCTATGCCTCCATCTTGGCTGGAAGTCACATTCTTTTTTTTTTTTATTTCTTAAAAAAAAAAATACCTGTTTCAGAATTTACCTCAAGGGGATTGTAATTCTTCCTTTATGCTTTATAAAACTAAATCTCTAAGATCTTACTCTTCATAGCAGTTCTCCACATTGCCCCAGAATATAACCGCCTCCTCACCTAAAACTAGTGTTTTTCTTCCTAAGTGTTTCTTACCAGTTTGTAGGGAGAATTCCTGGTGGAAGTAGCAAGCTTGAGCTAAGCCAAACAGTTCTTCCTCATCCCTTTGTGGCTTTGTAACATTTGCATTTACTTTGGTAAATTTTTGTTTGAAGTCTGCATGCCTGCCCTTTCCTTCTACTTCTTTTGCCTGAAATTTTAACAAAACACAGCGTTGTCACATGGGTCCACATAGAAAGGTGTAGGTAGTACTGTGCTGGTAAATGTTTCCAAGGAAGATTAAAATACCTGATTTGTAGCATTTGCCGATTTCCATTGTATAAATACTCCTATCTGTGGGAGATCTCAAGCAACCAACCTGTTCAACAACCAGCTGGCAAAGTTCCTGAAAATTACAATTGTGTCTTGGGAGCCAGGACAAGGAGGCTCCGCACACCACTGGTTGTAGTCGGGAGTTGAAGGGAAGATTCCAATCAGGTGTGGTGTTCTACACGCATGAAAGTCATTCTTACAGGCCTGTCTGCCAGTTCTCTGACTTTTGGCAGATCGTTTGACTTTTATAAGACTCAGTTTCTACTATATATACAAGACTCAGTTTCTACATCTGAGAAGGGCAGATAATTTCCATCTCAAGAAAGAAATAAATAAGAGGATTTAATGAGGTAATTGCTGTAATGGGCCTGACATGTTAGGTGTGAAGTGACTGATTATTCCCCTCTCTGACATGACAGAAGCATACAGCTGAGAGTGGTGGAAGATTTTGAACTTTTGATCTTCTAAATGGAAAGAAACACCGGCTGATGGTTGGAGATGCAGCTGGAACTAGGCTGGGTAAAAGATAAGGCCAAGTGTTTAGATCTGGGAATCAGACCAATGATAGTACCTGGTATGCATGTTGCTCTTCAGAAGTTACCTGGCACTTTCATGTTTGTCAGAGGCATGGAAGTGGGTGAGCTCTCTTACAGAGAAGAATGGAGCGCCTGGCTCACTACCAGTAGGTAGTATCCAAGTCCTTTCCTCCCCCCTGTGTTTGTTGTTCTCCATCTCTGTGAAGTGCTCTCATGGGTTTTGTACTCAGGTCACTTATATATTCTTTATTGCTTTTATTTTTTTATTATATGTTTTCATTACCATTTAGTCCCCTTATTCCTTTTAAAAGAGACCATGTTTACCCTTTACGGAATACATTAACCCTAGGTTTAAGATTTAGGAATGGAGATGGAAAGTAATTTATTCAGCCTTTACAGTTTGCCATACTGTTATTTCACTAAAAATTATGTCAGTGGTGCAGTGTTCTCTGCTTATTGGTCCTGATAGGTTGATGGCTATAATCACCTGCAAATGTCAGCAGTTATGCAGTGGAAGATTGTTTCTTGCTCGTGTCACAGGTGACAACCAAGAAACCCACTCCTTCCATTCAGTGTTCTTCTACCCCTTAGGATCTCAGGGTCCTCTGCTGGAACCTCTGCATTCAGTCTTTGAAGAGAGGAGAGGAAAAGTGTGGAGGACACACATGTGGGACGATTTCAGGGCCAGTCCTCGAAGTGGCATGTCACATTTCTGTCCACTGGCTAGAGCCCAGTCATATGGCTGCTTTAACTGTGTGGGAGGCTGGGAAATGTAAGAGTTGTGTCCTTCCAAAGAAGAGAGAATGTCTTGGTGACCATATGGCCAGTCTCTGGCCCATTCTTACCTGACTTGGGAGAAACAGTCACTACCATGGATATAAGTCAATCCACGTGACCACAGACTTTTTGTGCTTAACCCTAGGGTTTTCTGGGTAGTGTGGTACATTGAGAAGTGCGACCCTATGCCCACAGTCAGATGGAGACTTTATCTAAGTTGGATTTCCAGCTGTTGAATTTACTGCATTACATGAGTTCTCCAAACTTTTCCAGGACTGGAGTGTTTTGCTGACTTGTACTAGCTGGTTTCAAGTTAATACTTGAAGTTGGTAATAATATTTGCTGTTGTGTTTATAATTACCTTGTCATTAATAGTCAATGGGGTGAGGAATTTCATGGGACTTTTTATTTTAACTTAGCTACTTGTTTTTTAAAATGCTTCAGACAGTTTTTTTATGGGATGTTTTAGTCACTTGCCTACATGAAGAAAATTGACTTCCTACCTCAAAACAAGATTGGCATTGGCACAACGTCTGACTGAGAGCTCAGGGACTACTTAGCTGGCCTTGAAGAGGTGAACAGTGTGTTGTGAAATACATGGGATCCAATGGAACATCACGAAAGCAAGTTTCCTTCAGGCCATCTTCACCGGCCAAGGTCGGGGAAGGAGATTGGGAAGTCGTGGGAGGGAGTCTGCAAGAGGTGGGAGACACTGGGTCAGGAGAGCGAGGGTTCCGACACGAGGGGGCCACCAGTCCATTCCTGGTAGCCCCCCAGGCAGTGACTTAGGAGCACAGGTACTAAGACACATTTCCCTCTAGTCCCTGCCACAGAGGGGCAGGGCAAGGGATGCGAAAGACCCTAAACAATCAGGCGGGCTTTCAGATCCCAAGGCTAGCTGCAGGGTACAAACTGTAGCCATCAGCAGGAAACTGAGGCAAGAGCTCAGCAGGCCACTGTCCTGTGACTCCATGGAAACGCAGGGGCTGGGTGTTCATCCCAGGCATGTCAAGTATTGTGTCAGTGCTGCACCAAACACAGCTGGATCCCCACCTAAAGCTCTGATGTGCCTCCAACCCAGGTGATGTGGGAACTTGACGAGACAGCTCCGTATGGCAGGAGGGTTTGTGTACAGGCTTTGGAATGGGGTAGACCTGAGTTCAAATCCTGGCTCTATCATTTCCTGGCTCTGTGGCCTTGGGTCACAGATTGATTTTTCTAATCTTTAGTTATTCACCCTTAAAATGTAGAAAATAATATATACCGCATAAGGGTAATTGTGAGAATTAAACAACATAAATTATATAAGGCACTTAGGAGCCTCCACCTAGGTAGGAACCTTCAATCTGTGGGAGCAAACATCTACTGCAAAGTCCACAAAAGCAGCAAGAACAGCCAGGCAGGCTTGCAAAGACAGGAGCTGAAATTTGGGCCCTTGCGATGCTTGATTTACAAAGTCTGGGTTTTGTGAGATAAGCTGTCATCAGGGGGTCAGCGGTACCTCAGTTATGCTGGCTGATTTCACCAGCTTGGACTTTCCCTGGTGTGGCTAAACTGTGGGGCTGGGCATGTGCTGCACTCCCTCCACCTCCACCCTGGCCGATTTGGCGTCTTTCAAGTGCAAAGTAGGACTGTTCAGTCAGCCCACATCCTGGCTGCTCAGCTTCTTCAGCACTTTTACTTTCCACCTTGAGGACCCATCCTTTCTCCTAGAAGCCTGCAACATGATTATCACACATTATCTTCTAATTGGTAACTGGAAGCACACAGACATCCCTAAAAGGGTAGGAAGGGGCTTTTACTGTACTGACACTCAATCCCTAATGGTTGGAAGGTTGAATGTAAATTCCTTTGACCTTGAGCTTCAAGCAGCTGGGAAGTCTTGAGGGCTGTCTGTGCCTTGGAAAGGGGTTGGCCTTCACTTTAAGAAAAGCAGGATGGATTATGAAAGGAAAGGGACTTCTTCAAGAAGCTTGATGTTTTTAAAGACCTTACACAAAAAGTAAAGGAAGAGCAGGTAACTGGATTAAAACCAGCAGGAAGCCAGCTTGTGAACAATAGTGATAGAGGAAGATTTTGATTTTCTGCTTGGGGAAGCCAGTGTATTGTAAAGGGAGATGGAGAAGCTAAGAATACAGGCCTGTAATTCTGCTCCCACTGTCTTCAGCCAAGAGAATGTACTTCAAATAGTAAAATGCAAAATAGATTATTTGTATAAGAACTGATGGCCAAGAAGCAGAGATGATAGTAAAAGAACCCAGCTACTTTAGCAGTTATAGCCGTAACCACCCTGGATCCTCATGGATCCTCATGGATCCTCATGGATCCTTGTGGATCATCTATCCACCTGCTGTGTGCCATAGGGACTTTACATGTGTTATCTCTGCATGAGGTTGGCATTATTGGCCTCATTTTATATATGAATCCACAAGGCCCAGAGAAATTAAGCGTACAGCGTTTCTAGAGGTAGGAAGATTAGAACTGTTCTGTCCACCTCCCCCCACTGCTTTGAGGAAAGCTCTGTATCTCGGGCCTGAAACAACTGTATCCTGGGATGCTGAAGGAACTTGCCTATGTGATCACAGGGAAATACATTATTAAAAAATCATTGAGTGAAGATGGGAAAATGCCTAGAACTTGAAGAGACAGAAATGGGCAGATTCAAGAAATTATAGACTTGAGTTTGATCCTGTTACCTGGCAAAATTCTAGAATTCTAGCTTTTGTACTAATTGGCTGTGTAACCTTGGGCAAATGATATAACCCCTTTGGGCTTTAGTTTCTTTGTCTGTAAAACATGTGCTTGTACTAGCCTTACCTCTAAGGCCCCTTCTAGTTCAAAGTATTTCATCCTAATAGGTTCCTTTAAAGTGTTCTGACAGTTTCAGTGTTTCAGCCTTATCTCCGTGAGAGAACTCATTTTCTCTTTGAATCAAATGCTTCAGCCTTTCCTCAAAGGGTCAAGGGTTATGAAGATGGAATTTAGAGTGAAATAATGATAGGTTCAAATCTCACCACTTTTACCTACTAGTTAATTGACATTAAGCAAGTTCTGTAAACCCTCTGTACCTCAGTTTTCTCCCCTGTAAAATGCTATTACACATTTCTGTTTGTTTCACAAGGTTGTTTTAGAAATAAATGAAATAACATATTACATATAAAACACTAGCCTCAGTTCCTAGAATATAACAAGAACCCAGTAAATGCTAGTTCCCATATTTCATTGATTCTAAGAGGTCCCTTTCAACCCACATTTTGCCATCTCTGAAATCATGGTGCATTTTATAGTTTCTTGGTGTGTAGTAGTTTTTTTTTTTTTTTTCTCAATGTACATAAACTACTGATTAACTTTACCACTAATTAAGTGTGGTATTTCCCCAGCATGATTCTCGTCCTGGAGGTCCTCATTTTTCCTCTGGGATGACCCCTTCTCTAACTCCTTGCCAGCCATTATCTCTTCTACAGCAAAGCAGAATTAGGGAATGAAACACCTGGAGAGGGGACGGCCTCAGTTGTCATTTTGTCCGGCATGTTCATTTTACTAGTGTTAAAAATGAAGGCCAGAAAGGGTAAGGGACTTTGAAAAGGTCACAAGGGGAACGCAGGTCTTCCAGTTTCTGGTCTAGTGTTGGCTCTCACATCAGGAACATTATTAGCCAGGAGCAACACTCCAGGTATGACTCAGTTGCTCTTTACATGCCGGGACCCCAGTCTGATGGTCAACACTTCCAAGTTTACAAATGGACTTTGATGGAAGGATTTTAATCCTAGAGCCTCAAAGATGGAATGTTGACTACTCTTTCCATTTCCGTAAACACAGAATCATAAAATTTTAGAGTTCAAGAGAAGATTTTTTTCTCAACAGAAACTATAATGTCCTCACTTTTGTGGTAGTCTGAATTTGCAAGGCACGCTCTCGGGAGCCAGCTTACTTCTTCCCAGCTATTGTGTCTTCAGCTCCAGGAGCTGACAGCATGTGAATGATTGTGTCGTAAATTGAACAATGATTTCTACAGTTTGGCTGCTTCCAAGTTTGTACATCTGAGCCTAGTGACAAATCAATCTTGTAGTCCAGACACTTCATTACTTCCTTCCTTCACTCCATCACCTAGCACTTATTGGACACCTGCTATCTACCAGTCACAAAGAAGGTACATACTCTCAGTTAATTCTCACAATAGCCTTGTAACACAGGAGATCAAGCCCTGTGATCTTGACAGTTTGTTTGGATAAGCCAAAAAGTCCACAAGGAGGACTGAGTATAATAGACATTGGCTTTATTATATTACAGGGAACTCTGATGGTGGTGGGTTGGCAAGCAGTACCACACCTCCCTTAGTCCGAGACTTGTTTCAAGGGGTCCCAAAGGAGGCACGTGTTCTACGTGTGACTACCTCAGTGTGTACCTGCAGCAAGAGATCAAGAAGCAGTCACAGGACAGGAAGCCACTCCCAAAAGGGCATACAGAGGGAATTACAGTCCATTTTCAAAACAATACACATTCCTTCTAGTCACCACTCATGATAGAAGGGGCCCTCTGGCCAGCCTTCTATCATGGGTGGTAGAAGGAGTCATGTCTTGAGCTACCCCCCAAGCCTTATGAGGTTGGCATTGCATTTGCAGTTGGGAAAATTGAGGTAGAGTGATGCTCAGTGATACCTTTTTGACTTGAAAATTGATGAATCCTTCATGTTGAAAACAGATTAGGGCATTCCAAGAGCAAGAGAGAACTTTATTGTTATAAGGGAAGTGTCTTAAAATTAAAATAGCAGGACTTCCAGCTAAGATGGAGGTGTAGGTGGACACACTGTGCTTCCTCGCACAACCAAAATTAAGGACAACAAGGATTTAGAAACGAAACAATCAGAAATGAGAGAAAATTGAACTGTACGGAGGTCTGACAACCATTTGAAGCGGAGGTTTGCAGACCCTGCGGCGCGCAGGCTGCTGCTGGTGGACCTGGACCTGCAGGTGACGGCTAGCAGGCCCCAGGCGCAAGGTGGCTGGCTGACCTGGCGGTCCCACATTCACACGCAGATAATCCAGGTGAAAACAGGGGATGAGACAGAACTCGCAACTCAGGGCCCCAGTGCTGGGAAATAAATTCTAAAGACACGGAGACCCCACCCCCACATATAGTGTCACAACCCAGCAACTGGGCTGCCCACCCCAGGGGAACACCTAAGGCTCAGCCCCTCACTACGTAACAGCTGCAACCAGACCCCCCCCCCCCCCGCCCAGAAAAAAAACAACCAAAAATGGCTCAAAGGAAAGAACTAATGAAACCACTAGAGCCAATACTTTTAAGTGACCAAGAGATAGCCAACCTATCAGATGCACAGTTCAAAGCCTGGTGATCAGGATGCTCACAGAATTGGTTGATTTTGGTCGCAAATAAGATGAACAAATGAAGGCTACGATAAGTGAAATGAAGGAAAACGCACAGGGAACCAATAGTGATGGGAGGAAAACTGGGACTCAGATCAATGGAGTGGACCAGAAGGAAGAAATAAACAACCAAACAGAAAAGAATGAAGAAACAAGAATTCAAAAAAAATGAGAGGCTTAGGAACCTCCAGGACATCTTTAAATGTCCCAACATCCGAATTATAGGGGTACCAGAAGGGGAAGAGGAAGAGCAACAAGTGGAAAACTTCTTTGAACAAATAATAAAGGAGAACTTCCCCAATCTGGCAAAGGAAATAGACTACCAGGAAGTCCAGGAAGCTCAGAGAGTCCCCAAGAAGTTGGACTGAAGGAGGAACAGACCAAGGCACATCATCATTACATTAGCCAAGATTCAAATGAAGGAGAGAATTCTAGAAGCAGCAAGGGATAAGGGGACAGTCACCTACGAAGGAGTTCCCATCAGACTGTCAGCTGATTTCTCAAAAGAGACCTTCCAGGCAAGAAGGGGCTGGAAAGAAGTATTCCAAATCACGAAAGGCAAGGACCTACATCCAAGATTGCTTTATCCAGCAAAGCCGTCATTTAGAATGGAAGGGCAGATAAAGTGCTTCTCAGATAAGGTCAAGTTCAAGGAGTTCATCATCACCAAACCCTTATTCTATGAAATGTTAAAGGGACTTATCTAAGAAAAAGAAGATAAAAAATATGAACAGTAAAAAGACAGCAAACACACAGATAATTAACAACCACACCTAAAACAAAAGCAAACTAAGCAAACAACTAGAACAGAAACAGAAACACGGAAATGGAGATCACATGGAGGGTTAGCAACAGGGGAATAGGAGGAGGAGAGAGGGGGGAAAAGATACAGAGAACAAGTAGCATAGACGGTGGGTAGAAAATAGGGGGAGGGCAAGAATAGTGTGGGAAATGTAGAAGCTAAAGAACTTATGACACATGGGCATGAACTAAAGGGGGGAATTTGGGTGGGAGGGGCTATGCAGGTTGGAGGGGAATGAAGGGGGAGAAATGGGACAGCTGTAATAGCATAATCAATAAAATATAATTAAAAAATTAAAATAGCAATATGAATTATTTTATACTACAGATATGAAAAATATAAAAATATACCCATAGCTTATGGAAAAGAAATAGAATATTCATTGAGTAGCTTATTAGCCTCAAACATTAATTACATCTGTTACTCTTAATTGAGCCAATAGATCTCAGAGTAGTTCTTTTCCTTTTTCTCATGTACTTCAGGTGTTGCAAATATCTAGAGGATATTGTCTCTTTAGGGCTTGTATAAGCAGGTAAATTTTCTCCCCTTTTGTCTCATTTTAATGAATGATATTTTATATTGAAAAGATGTAATTTTTGGACTCTTTACATCCCAAAATTTCTAAAACTGATTTTTTTATTGGCAGGAATTTTCTTAATCGGGCTGTACTTAAAATTTTGAATGGAGCACAAGTCAAAACTGTTTGCTAAAAGGCTTTTTTTTTTTCTTTTTAAAGAATGTACACCTAGTCTTTTGAGTGACATCTCACCTTGCCGTGTGTTAGACTGGGCTTCAAAAGCTATTGGGCAGATTGGCTTCTTGCTATAGCAAGGCAGCCTGATTTCTAGTATGACCATCCAGCTTTTCGTTGTTTTGGTAGAGAGTGATTAGACACATGCGAGTTTTCCAATTGCCTTCTGAAAACATTGAGTCTCCAGTCTCCTAGCTTTGGGAAGATATTTTTCCATTAGGGGACTTGCGGATTTCCCTTTTCATTTAGGCTTCTTGGCCTTCTAGCACAGTTGCTTCCAGAATGGCAGAGCCTCAAAGGCATCTACATGAGGCTTGGAAAATAGTAACTGAAGGTTTTAGTTCCTATTAGAAAATTTGGTCAGATTTCCAAAATTAATAGTCATGCTTTTTGAGCAAAAGAGGTGAGGAGACAGAAATCACTTTTCTGTTCCCTAGGCTCATGTGCTTAGACCAAGGATGGCCATCTCTGTGGCTCCCCTGGATGGCAGATCTGTGTCTCATGAACTCTGGGTCCTTGCTGGCTGGGGTCCTTGCTGGTTGTATCATGGACTGTTCTTTTATTCATTCAGTATTAGCTATGGGGTGTGGAGAACATTCCCTGTACATTCCAAGGGAGCACTTGACATACACCCTGCCTTCAGGGAACTTAATCATTTGCAGCATGTCTGCCCATCTCAATGAGTAGCACTCTCAATAGAACTTTTCTGCAATGATGCAGATGTTCTCAGTCCGTGTCTCCAATATGATGGCCATTAGCTACTTCAAGTGTACTAATGCGACTGAGGAACTTAAATTTTAATTGTATTTAATTAATCAAAATTTAACTAGCCTCCTATATTTTAGTGGGTACTGTGTTGATAGCAAAGCTCTAAAATGTCATCTGCCCATCTTTGTATTTTAATATGGGTGCATGTGCAGTGGGCGTGCCCTTCAGGCCATGTGATTAGAGCACAGAATGCTGGACTAAGATTGGGTTTCTAGACCCAGACGACAAGACCTTGAGTCTCTTCCTTCACTGGACCTCATTTTTCCTTCCTGCAAATGAAAGACTAGCAGCTCTGTAAGGGCTTTCTAGCTATGACACTCCTTTTGGTTCTGACACTAATGGGTCCTCTAGGAAGAGGAATGTTTTGTCCAGTGATCTGAGGAAAAGGAAAGTTGTTATCTCTGCTCAACTCATTGGCATAGGCTGTTTGTAAAGCCATTGGGCACATTTAGAAATTGTTTCCGGCTCTGGCTGGGTGACTGAGTTGGTTAGAGTGTCATCCTGTGCACCAAAAGTTTACAAGTTCTGTTCCTGGTCAGGGCACACACCTAGGTTGCCAGTTCCATCCCTGGTCAGGGTGTGTACGGGAGGCAAACGATCAATGTTTCTCTCTCACATGGATGTTTTTCTCTCTCTCTCAAATCAGTAAACACATCCTCAGGTGAGGATTGAGAAAAAGAAAGAATTCTTTCTGGGAGAAAGAACATAGTGGGAGAAGAAGGTGAGGGAAAGTAATGCTTTACTTGGGAGGCTGATGAAAATGTGGAAGGTAGAGGCTCTCGCCTTATACCTGGGGTGGCCATCCATCTCATTATGCTTTATAGTGGTTGCAAGGGTACATTCCATCCTCAGAAGGGAAAGAGGTTAGAAGAGGTGTCAGGACTCTACTGGGCTGGTGTTTCATGAAGAACCGAGAGTATCTTCCTAGGTTTTGTTTGTCAGAGTGTCCTAGTAGTCATTGTAAGACAATTACACACGTTGGCATTCAGGGAAGTGCCTTTGGTTATTTTGATACAGTCCTCATCCCACACTGGGGACCATGTTCTCTGTGTTCCCTGAATGGGAATGGGAACATAGCTACACGGTTCCTCAACATTCAGCCCCACACTTGTCCTGAAGACCAGTGCCTGCCAAGAGTTCAGGCTTACAACTGGCTCATTTATATTCTCAGACCTGAGACACTAGAGCAGTGCCAGGTAGGCATGGAGTGATCCAGGCTTCTTCTGATCATTATCACCAATACAGGTGACTGCCTCTGATCATTATCACCAATACAGGTGACTGCTTCTTGTGATCATTATCACCAGTACAGGGGACTGCCTCTCTCCTGAGGTTGCTGGTGATAGTGGTGGTGGTAGGAAGACTTTTGCGGGAGCCTAAAAGCACAGGCATGCTTCAAAAACAGAAAGGCATAAAATCTGTAATTGCTTCCACAAAAAGGCTGCAATGGAGACATGATAGCTAATACCTTACTTTTGTATCGCGCTTTGCAGTTTGGAACCTGCTTAAAATTTACTTAATCCTTACTGGCATAGTGTTGACATATCCACTTGAAGAAATTGAGGGCAGAGAGGGTGAAGAGCCTCCTCAAAGTTGCTGAGTTGGTATTAGTTGAATCCATGTCATCTGACTCCAAGTCTGGTGTTCTTTCTGCCACTTCATGGTACCCAGAAGCTCCATGAGTGGCACAGTTAAGAAGTGCTGAGAGAAGGCATGTCACCAAGAGCTGTGAATCCTCATCATGTTATGGATGAGGACTCCAACAGACATTCAGTGAGATGTCAGGCCAGGCGACTGCGATTAATTCTCACCACCATGCTGGTATAGGCAGGCTGCTGGGTGTTCTCTTCCTTTACCTTTCACCTGCAAGCCCACAGGACAGGGACAGGAACCTCTTTCCCAGCTTTAATGGAATGGCAGTGACATGAGTGGGGAGGATTACTGATGAGGAGGCTGCTTGCCCTCCCCTTCTGTGGTACTTCTACTGACTATGGTACTTCTGCTGGCCACTTCCGGGCAATACAAATCACATGACTCTCTTGCCTGGTCTATGAAGGCTTACTGAAGGAAGGGCCCTAAGAGCCCAGGTCAGATGTTTTCTAGGGCCCTGCTTCTTGTTCTAGGAGTTAGCCTCAAAAGCCAATTATAGAACATGCAAATAAATCGAAGGGCAGAAAGATGAGCATGTAGAATAAGGGATTAAAAAGGCAGAGGATTATAAAATCCAGACAAAAGAAAGCAGAGTGGTTTAACATAGATTTGAGTTTTAGGTGCTTTTTCATATGGTCTTCATGTAATGATACAGCTTTAAATTTTTCATACATATTCATTGTAGAAAGTTTGAAAACTACGTAAGTATAAAGAAGGAAATGAAATATCCCTCTAATCTCACAACCCAGAAGTACATTACATTCATATTTGAAATCATACCAAAATTTCTGAAAGTAAGAAACTACTTAAGTCTCAGCAATTTCACATGACTCAACCTAACGTGTACAGTACATGTATCATTAGTATCCTAATTTTTACTTTACATGCTTTGAGCATTCTTCCATGAAATTATAAATTACTCAAAAATAAAAAATGTAATGCCTCATTGGTGTTTCATTTATAGCTATCTCAAGTTTACCTAGCTTGTCTCCTTCTGCTGGACATTTAGGCTGTTTGCAGTTTGGGACCACAATAAAAGATACTGCTCAAAACCTCTTGTCCTCAAATATTTGTCCTCATTTTTCCTTAGTTTCTTAGGACAGACACCCAGGAGGGGAATCACTGGGTCACTGGTTATGCCTATTATTATTACTCATGATTCATATTACCAGATTGCTTTCTGGAAAGGCTGTAGCAATTTACTTCCACTAGCAGGGATGCAGGCAGGCAGGGCTAACACAACTCCTGTCAATGTAGAGGATTATTGCCTTTTCAACAACTCTGCAAATTTAATAGATTTTAAAACATCTCATTGTTTAGTTTGCATTTTCTAGATTACTGACTTAGGTGGATTACTCTTTATGTTACTAGTGATTTCTCCTTTTTTACAATGTATGCTTATATTCTTTGCCTGTTTTCTCTGTCAGATTTGTTGTAAATGTTTCCCAGCTTGTCATTTATATTCTAAATTTTATTTATACTCTGATTTATAGTTTACAATATTCCACAAAATAAACCATCATTATTTTCCTTCTCAATTTCTTTCAGTGCTTCAGAGCTCTTTCTCATTTGGGGATCAATTAAATACTCACCCATATTTTTTTTTACTGTTGCTCAAGCACAGTTGTTTGCATTTTCCCCTACCACTTCCCCTGACCCCAGCCATTTTCTCAAGGTTTTTTTCTTGTGTGTCACTTTTAAGATTGGGTTTCTAATCCGGCTCAAATTTATTTTGGTGTATGGTATGAGGTTGTGAGGATTAACTTGATTGTTTTCTTCCACATAGTCAATTTTTTCCAGTGTCACTTACTGAATACATTTTTCCCCCATTGCTTTAGATAGGTCTATAAATCAGGCTTCATTCATTTGTATGTTAATTCTTGTGTCTGTTCTACCCTTTAATAATTGTAGTTAAAATTTTTTCTTTTAATATCTACTAGGGTAAGCCCAACCCATTATTCATCTTTTTTCCCAAAAAGATGTTTAGTTACTTTCATTCATTAATTTCTCCAAATGGAAGTATAGTTTAAAGTCCCTTTGGCACATAGCAGGTACTTAGAGATGAATTCAACAGATATCCGTTATAACATTTAGCTTTTAAATACAATAACATGTTGGTTTTATTAGAATTTTTATTTAACTTGAGTCTTTTTTAATGTCTTGCATTCCTGAGATAAATCCTATTTGCATGCATGGCAAATCTTTAAATGACATTTAATGAAAAATTAATTTTCTGTTTACAGCTTCTTTGGACTTCAGTACCTTTAGCTGTGAGACATTTTCTGTGTGATGAATGGTAGCCGTTTTTAATTTGCCATGGAATCCTGTAGCAGAGTGAACAGCTGCATAACACAGTCATCCTAAATTTTAAATAAGTTTGCTTTTAAAATGCTGTTTGCAGATGCTGTCATAACAACAACCTAATTATTAAACTTTTTAAGTATATGAATATTATGTAATGATCCTGTTTATGGAAGATTACTATATAAAGGAGGGAATTTACTCTTCTCCAATTATATCAAGAATAAATAAGAAAAATTAGACAGTGAAAAGCATTAAAGAAATAATAACACAATAAACTATATCCCCCATTTTCCAGAGGTAACCACTCTGTGCATGTATATATGTGGGTTTTATACACACACATTCACACACCCACACACACCAGTATATATAAAAACAGAATAAGGTTGTACATGCTATTTTCTAATCTGTTTTTCCTACTTGACAATAGACTGTGAAATTTTCCATGACATTAATTATTCTTGTATAGTGTCATATTTAATGGCTGTTTAGAGTGGATATACTGTGGATTATTTTGTTAGTCCCTTGTGGTTGAATATTTAGGTTTGGTGTGATTTTTCAATAGTTAAAAAGCCACAATAAACATCTTTACTTTCTGCCTTAACATTATGCTAGTCTTTAGCATATGAGCTGTGCTGTGAGTACATGTGCACATTCATCCATGGACAAGGCAACTTCATGACTCGCTGATCATGGCAAGGGCTCCTCATCTTTAAGGAGCTGGAAGAGAGCAAAGAGGACCAGGTATTCTGGCTCCCTGGAAGTGTCCTCCTTAGATTACTGGAGGAAATTCTAATTATTGGAGAATTAATGAGAAAATAGTTTCAGAGAGCATGGAACAGAGATTTCTTAGCAGCTTGGGGCCACTTATTGTTTGGAGCAGGTGGATCTGAGGGTCTGTCTGACTCACCAAAGTTTCTATTCTTTGCCATTCCCCAGTGCCTCCACACCTAGCTCTGCAACCTCTCTAGCCTTTCTTCCTCTGTGAACTTGCCATTCACAATGGCCTGACAGCTTAAGGCCAAGCAAGGAAAAGATCCACAGGACACAGACTCTCCTTAGGCTTCTTGTTCTTTCTCTCTGCAGGCAACTGGGGCTCCTGATACAGTTCTGATGGTATTGTCTATAGGTGGATGCTGGGGATACCCCATCCCAAATGGTGGAGCTGCCATTGGTATGCATTTTCAGTAGGGGTACTTCTCAGAAATGCCATCAGAACTTGTACACCTTTGTCTGGGACCCAGCCTCATAAGAGCAGTGGGGAGAGGAGCCAAGGAAGAAGGAATGAGGCATATGGTAGCTACGGGCACCAGCACATGGAGATTAGTGTGAGAAGGGTGCCCATGATCATAGCCCTGTGGACACAGGAGGAGGGCGTTAGTGCTCAGTCAACTCAGTCAGTAGCTGGTCTCCCTTTGGGGACAGAAAGCTTTCCTTTGTAGCTGGGGAACCTGGCTAGGGGTACGGGAGTAGTTGGAATGCTTGTCAAACTGCCCAGATTGGGTAGGGGAGAGAAACAATAAAAATTTACAGGAACCACACAGATGAGTGTGCATAGCATGGCTTACTGGTGTGTAGTGGGAAGGTGAGGAGGCAGGCAGTTTTTAGCTTTTGTTTTCTGAATTTACTCCATTGACTTACTGGTTTACTTGTTCATTTGTTCATTCACATAATCAGCACTTATTATTGAGCATCTATATACCATGGCTCATGCTGAGGCTGCCAATACAAACAGGGAAGAGGGAAGGGGTGTTATGTTAACTTAACATCAGCTATGTGTCTGGTACCTTCGAATAGATTTTCTTCTTTAATCATCACCTCTGAAGTCGGTGTCATTATTTCCTATGAGGAAACAGAGATTCAGAGAGGTTAAGTAAGTTATGCAAGGGCACACAGCTAATAAGTGCTTTACACAGGGTTGTGCTTTACTCGGGACTGTCTGTCAGGATGTGCCTTCCCGGGAAGAGCTTGCCATCTCATTCAGAAAATGGCTTGTTAATCAAAAAGTGGCCAGGCATGTCCAGCTATTGCTGCCTGACTAGGAACATTTGAGAACCCCATTCTTATCCTGCCATGAACCAGCCTCCAAAGAATCTTGTTAGATAAATTTGCAGACCCATTTAGCTGGCTTTAACCCTGATCATAAGCTCTTAGGGATCCAGGAGAGTCAGCTTGTCATTCCTCTGCTAGCAGGGGTTAGAGGCCAAGGGAGCCTTCATTTGGGAAGACTTCCAGGGAAGGTGCTGCTACAGCATCTATAAAACTCGTTTTACATTTAACCTCAGTTTTCCTGGCTCTCAGCACCTCCATAACAAGAGAGAACAGAACCACCTCTGATCAAATGCATCCTTAGAGCATAGGAGCCTGTACGTAGCCTTCACCTCCCACTGTCTGCCTCAGCTTTCTTTAGCCATGCTAAAGAACCTAAATCATTTCACTCTTCTAGTTACTTTTTCTGCCAGCCCGCCACAGTAGTGGGTACCAGGTAAACCATGAGTGTTAGAGACTGGGCCATGAGTGAGGCAGATGCTGGGTGATAGGATCTAGTGGTTAGTAATCAAGACAAATTATAAGGTCTCGTTTTGACTTTGCCTTAGACCTGTGGTTCTCAACCATTTAGAGAACCATCAATCCCTTTGAAAATCTGATGAAAACTAAACACAGATTCTCTTCTCAGAAAAACAAACATGCAGGGAATATGCAATAATTTGTATGCAGTTTTATGAGGTTCATGACCCTCCCCAACCACATACTTTTTTGAGGCAGGGTTAGGAAGTCCACTCAGTTTACCAGGTGCTCCTGGAGTGTGTGGCTTAGTATGTCCTATGGTGAACAGAGTTGAGCATTACCTAGACAACTCTTTGCAGGTTTCTCTCAGCTCCTTGTTTTCCATAATTCTGGAGAAGGATTCTAACTTTGCGAGATATTTGGATTATCCCTGGTTTCCTCTTTAAGAACTTGACATTATTATCGCTTCTTTCTAAAGAAATAGCAGGCATCACAAATCAGATTCTCTCTTGATCTTGGTTATTTCCTAGCTTATGCTGGCTATTGGTTATGACAGGTCCACAGGGGAACTTTATTGTTTATTTCTGGCAAATTAGACTATCTCTTGGTTAACTCTGGAGAGGTTCTGGGTCAGGGGGAAAATCTACTATGTATTAGCTACTCTTCTCTCTTCTCCTAAACCTGCCAGAGAGACTTCAGTATTTACCACCATCTTGTCCAGTCCAAGACTGCTGAGGATCCTATAATCTTTTGCTTCTTCTCTAGTTTGCTCTTTTCACTTTTTAGATATTTTCTTAGAACTCAAGTT
The DNA here is from genome assembly GCA_039655065.1 of Glossophaga mutica. NCBI lineage: Eukaryota > Metazoa > Chordata > Mammalia > Chiroptera > Phyllostomidae > Glossophaga > Glossophaga mutica. Next base: position 119,786,557 of record CM077304.1, on the reverse strand, counting down.
TTATTATCCCTTTGGGATTCTCTTGTATATATGTACCTGTACATGATATTGTGTTTTTTACATGATAATTAAAATAACATGTTGATGTATCTGATTCTCCCCCCAAACAAAAAGTCCCTTTAGGTCAAGAATTCTATATATTTTTTAATCATTGTAACCACAATGACTAGAATTTTGTCTCACACATATAGGTGCTCAGTAAATATTTATTGAATTGGGTAGTGTTTAGATACCCAAGGTAATAATTTAAGAATTTTAAAATTGTTCAAAACTCTAGGAGTATTTCTATGGCCAAACCATCCACCTCAGATATGGTCAAGCCAGTTTATCCAGAAACTTAAACACAGTGTTGGAAGACGCACAGGGCTGGGAGACACACCGTGTTACGTAGCTCATGCTGTCTCATTTCCACGGTGTGTGTGTATGTATCATGTGCACAGACCTTTCTTTCCGGGTTACTACAGTTATTTGAAAAATCATATCAGAGCAAGTCTTTTTATTCTCTTTAGTAATCTCTCCATATCTGTGTCCCTTCAACACTTCTTCACATTTGTTTATCTCCCTAAGGTATCTTATGCCTCTTTTATCTCTAAATAGTGACTACAGAACTAGCTCAGGATCAAGGACAGCAACAGACATGTCTTTGGACAGGGAGAAGGTGCTTTAGTTCCGTAAAGTTTAGTGCCATCAAAAAGAATGAAACTGGACCACCAACTTACACCATACATCAGAATAAACTCAAAATGGTTAAAAGACTTAAATATGAGCTGTGACACCATAAAAGTCCTAGAGAAAAGCATAGGCGGGCAAGTTTCGAATATCCCACACAGCAATATTTTTGCCAATATATCTCCTGGGGCAAGGGAAATAAAGGAAAAAATAAACGAATGGGACTACATCAAACTAAAAAGCTTGTGCATGGCTAAAGAAACCATCATCAAAAATTAAAAGGGAACCAACTGTATGGGAGAACATATTTGCCAGTGATACATCGGACAAGGGTTTGAGCTCCAGAACGTGAAGAACTCATATGGCTCAACACCAGGAAGACAAACAATCCAATTAAAAAATGGGCAAAGGACATACAGAGGGCCCATAGACATATGAAAAGATGCTCAACATCACTAGCCATCAGAGAGATGCAAATTAAAGCCACAGTGGGATACCACCTCACACCTATCAGAATGGCTATAATTAATAAATCAACAAACAAGTGCTGGCAAGGATGCAGAAAAAAGGGAACCCTAGTGTACCGTTGGGAATGCAGACTGGTGCAGCCACTGTGGAAAACAGTATGGAATTTCCTTTAAAAACTAAAAATGGAACTTCCTTTTGACCCAGCAATCCCACTGCTGGGACTATACCCTAAGAATGCCAAGTCACCAATTCAAAAGAACTTATGCACCCCTATGTTCACAGTGGTGCTATTTACAATAGCCAAGTGTTGGAAACAGCCTACGTGCCCATCAGTAAATGAGTGGATCAAAAAAACTGTGGTATATTTGTGCAATAGAATACTCACAGCAAGAAGAAAGAAGGAACTCCTGCCTTTTGCAGAAGCATGGATGGAACTGGAAAATATTATGCTAAGTGAAATAAGCCAGTTGGTGAAAGATAAATACTATGTGATCTTACCTGTAAGACAAATCTAATGAACAAAATAAACTACTGAACAAAACAGAACCACAGACATGGAAACATGGAACAGACTGAAAGTGACCAGAGGAAGGGGAGAAGGGGATAATGTTGGAAAGAAGAGGAAGGGACTTGACAAAGAACATGTATGAATGACTTATGGACATGGACAACAGGGTGGAAATTGACTGCAGGAATGTGAGGGGTTGGGCAGAGGAAGGCAAAGGGGGTAAAACTAGGACAACCCTAATAGAATAATAATAAAAATTAATTAGAAAATAAAAAGCAAATATAATGCTAATGTTCAACTGTTGATTCATATTCTTCACTGACGAATTCGTTACTGGCTAATGTTCTGTGTTACTTTGAGGACTCATCTTAAGAATAATGTCCAGTGTAACAAAAAGACAGTAAAATTTTCATCATCACCATCATCCATGAGCACTTTAAATAACTGGGTTAGTTAGCAAAGAGTCAGTTAAAAAAAGTGATGGGCAGATGTCATCAATTCTGAAGTGGCCATTTTGTTGTCTCTAGAGACACTGAGTGATGTCAGCTTTTCTGGGGAAGGAGGGAGGTCGGGAGGATGAGTGAGCCTGTATGTATTACAGCTGAGGTCTCAACTGGAGCTAATGTTAAATCTTGTGAAGGATAAACAGAAATGGTTTGCTCATTAGCTGGGCTTAGAAAGGTGTTACCCACATGTTTAAAGTGTTAATTATTAGTAATCTTTAATGGAACTAATTTGACCATGGCAAGTGTTGCAAATTTCTGCTCTTCACAAGTAGTGCATTAACCAGGCCTTTACATCTAATATTGACCTTAGAAAATTAATATGGGAATCAGCCACAATTAGAGTTCACATGGGAGTGTGGGAGAAAGATGGAGATGCGGGTAGAAATAGGCACAGAGAGGGACCAGGAGAAGAGGCACAGCAATTATTAAGAACCACTTTTTGTGGAAGGCACCATGACACTGACAGTAAGAGTCAGTCCCTTGAGTCCCTTGTTAATCACCAGCTTTCTACAGGCACTGGAGAGATGGAGGTAAGTGCCAGTCCCTGCCCTCAGGAGCTTAGAGTCTAGAGAGGGGTCTGGATGCAGAATGGAGATGGCATGGCAGTGATGTACCTGCCATGTTATACACAGAGAAGGAGGAACCCCAGCCCATCCTGGGGTGGAGAAGGGTCCCTGGGTAAGGTATACAGCTCACTATAGCACAGGGCGGAAAATAGCCATTGTGAGGGGTGATGTTCAAATGCATGTCAGAATTGAGAGAAGATCGACATTGCTTTTCCTTAGTGTAAAGACTGTCCAATCTGGCCCTGGCTGGTGTAGCTCAGTGGATTGAGCGTGGGCCTGTGAACCAAAGGGTCGCCAGTTCAATTCCCAGTAAGGGCACATGCCTGGGTTGTGGGCCAGGCCCCCAGTATGGGGTACATGGGAGGCAACCACACATTGATGTTTCTCTCCCTCTTTCTCCCCTTTCCCCACTCTCTAAAAGTAAATAAATAAAAGCTTAAAAAAAAAAAAAAAAAACTGTCCAATCTGGCTGTCATCTTAAGTCTCTGGCTACTGCCTTATATTGCATGAGATCTAGTCAGCTTGCTTACAAAAAGATTAATATTTAGCACTTGCCTTGTTCATTTTTACCTCTCCCCTTTTGCACTGAAACCTGGCTAGCTGAGGCTCATGAATGTCCTTCTCCTAGAAGATCCATGGCCCAGTGCCAGGAAGGAGAACTCTACTACACTGTCTCTCCCCCACAGCTGCAGCTCACTCATGGAAGGAGGATGCTGCCAGGGCTGGTTTGGCATTTGTGGTGTCAGGGGTGAGGGGCAGATGTGGGAGGTGGCCTCAGAGTGGGCAGCTGGATCCCCAGGCTGTGGAGAGGCAGGTGGATCTCTGCACTGTGTGGTGTGTTCTGTTGCTGACACAAAGCTGTCCAGTCTTTCTGTGCCGGATTTATCCCCTCCTCTTAGCACACACCTCCTGCCTCAGTGGTAGTTGTTTTAATGAGAGTTCCAAGGGACTTCCAAACAGGCAGTTTCCTCAATAGCTCATTAGCGTCTGTAAACAGGAGACAAGATATTAACCTTCATCTGTGAGTGAGTGTGAGTGTGCCTTTTTCTCCTGCCGTTACCCTTTTACCTCTCATTCTTGCCGCCTCTCTCTCCTTCCTTCTCTTGCGTCACTATAGGAAAGGGAGAAGAAGAGAAGGAACAGTGAGCGGAATGATGATTATCACCTCTACCCACTAATGGGTTCCCTCATGTCCCCAGCTGCACTAACGGTGTCTTTTCCCAAGGGCTTTGCCCATCTAGTCCCCATACAGAAGGAACCTTAAGTCTCTTTCCTTTATTATTTAGTTCCACGTTGCATCTTCATGGGGTCTTGTAGAAACTGCCTGCCTGCTACTGGCCTGGCAGGCTCCCAAGAGGTACCTCACAGACAAACCTCCTTCCTGACTTAGGGAAAAGATAAAAGAGACAAAGTTCCAGTACCCACTGTCCCCACAGTCTGCCACCCACCTCGTCAGGAGCCATGTGTCCCATCCTCCTCTGTCTCCTTGACGAAAGAGCAGAATGTGATGTGGAGGTTGCAGTCAGATCCTGCTGGTTCAGCCCTGCCCCGGAGTCACAGCCTTCCTCTGGGCCCAGTCAGATTCCACCCAGCTTTGGCCCTTGCTTCTGGCTCTCTGAGCTTCCAAAGGCCCTTACAATCCATCTTTGCTGTCACCTTCCCAGGAGCTCACTCTATTGAGAGATGAGGTTCAGAGTGAGATCACCTTCATGCCCTCCTTTCCATCACTAAGTCTTCTTCTCTGTTCAGCCAGTAAGCTCTCTCCATCTCTGGTATCCAGCTTACTTGCCCCTTCCTCTCTGCCTTGGCATGAGCTGCTCCCTACCAGAGCACCAGTCCATGGCCTTTTCTTTATTCAATATCTGGTTCAAAGATCAACTCTTTCGGGGAGCAGGCCTGATGATGCACTTCCAACTCACTGTCCTCACTTCCTGTCTTCTTAAGACCTCTGCATGCTCAGGTTCGGTTCAGTGTTTCTTGACCCCTTTCATGTGACAGGTGCTGCACTAGGTGCTGGAGCAGAACAATGGGTAGGACCTGGTCCTACCCTCAAGGTGTCAGGGTCAGTTAATGGGGGGTAGCATGAAAACACCGAAGTGCCTTTCAGGAGTGAAAGAGTACAAGGAACAACCAGGGGCATCTCAACTTGACTGGAGGTCAGGGAAACTACAGAGGAAATGATGGGTTAGACATAGATTTATGGGGTAAAATCAACAGAACCGAGCAACCGAATTGATATTTGGGATGTAGAAGTGGAGGAGACTAGGATGCCATCCCAGTTTCTGTTTTGGTAACTGAGTAGATGTGGGCACCAACAATCAGGATGTAGGAGATACAGGGCAGCCAGGTTGAGAGCAGGGTGGGAGGGTCTTTATTAAAATCTTAGAAACTGAAGTTGTTTTTTATGCAGAGTCTGGTAACTTCCTGGTGTTAGGGGAAATGGGCACTAGGTATTTTATTAGGTTGAAAGCTCTCAGAGGGCAGAAATTGGGTCTCCCCTCCAAGGGAGAGAATTGTTGGAGATGAGCACTGTGTTCTCATTAAATTTAGAGTTCCCTGGGGTGGGGACTCCCTCTTTCCTCTGTTTCCCTTTCATCATTGCCCACCAATGATCCAGGGCTTTGTCCCTAAGGGCGAGAGCACAGGTATTATAACGAGGCATAAACCGACCGACTCCTCCGTCCTCCAGGGCCAGCTCAGAGATGGTGTCTTGGTTTGTAAAAATGACCATGAACAGTATTTACATTACTGAGAGCAGTGAGGAAGACAGGAGTCTGAGGGTTGGGGTAGTGGGAAAGATTTATTGTGAAATTAAAATGTTTAATGTACAAAAGAATGGTTGAAGCTACCAAAATTCTGCGTGGTTTGGACAGGTGTTATTCGTAAACATTTCTATTGCCAGAAACACAAGACATGGTCCAGTCTCAACGCCTTGGAAGGGGAAGTTACTATCCTTTTTGTTCCAGAGGTGAATATGAGTGATGGTTACAGGGTAATGGCTGAATCTCTGGAACTCCCCTGGTGGAGGTGGGAGACGTGATGGGAGGATGCTGTCTTTTCTCTATCTCTGCCTCTGAGGCAGCTCTGGAACAGAAAATTATACTTTAGTGTATAGTACTTTTCCGAAGGTAATGTGCATGTGAATCACCTGGAGTTCCTATTAAAGCGCAGGTCCTGATTCTACAGGTCTTGGGTGGGGCCTGAGATTCTGCATTTCGAGCAAGGTTCTATCTGTTGCATGGCTTTAGGACTTGCCTTTAGGAAGTCTTTCTTTTGAGCCTCCTTGCATTCCATACAGGTGATGTCCCATCTCTTATAACAGTCCATTATCCTTTCTACCTACCTGTCTGTCTCTGCCTGGAAGCCCCCTGGAGAGCAGGATCTAATCCTTACTTATCTTAGTATCACCAAAGCCTGGTATCATAAGGCCTGGCACGTAATAGGTGCTCAATAAAGAACTGATGAAAGAATGACTCTGGGAATAGAAAACTGTCCAAATTATGCCCAAACCAAGTTTTGGCCTATCAAGCTCTTGAACCTCTCTGTTGTAAGGCAGTTTCTTTGTGCAGCAGATCAGTCAGCGTTTCAGTGCTGCTTTGCTGGAGGCTCCATGCTGGACGCCACAAGGACAGAGTGGAAAACAGAGGCAGAGACTTGAGCATGGGGAAATTTACCGTCTCAGTGGTAAAACAGGGTCCAGGCCTGCTTGAAGCAACGTTAGAATATTTACTTGGTTACTTCTAAATAAGTGCAAATTAAGGGAAAATGATTGAAAACCAAAGGAAGCAAAGAGCAATTCATGGGGTTCCTGGCAGCTTGCACTTCCAAATGACCAACCTTTACTTGTTTGTTTCTTCACTTGTCGAAATCAAGATTGCTTTCTGAAAGAAGTTAGCATGGTTAGCACAAGGCACCCTGCTGCCCTGGGGGACTCACTGCCATCCTAGAGCCACAAAATCAGGGACAGGGACTGTGTGATACCGAGGCCCGTCCTGCTGTTACCACACGGGACCGCAGAGAGGCCTGGAGCCAGAGTGAGGATGGTTGGCGTTCTCCAGCATGGGGAATGGTGACAGGGAAATGGGAAGAGGAGCAGGCGGCAGCAGTGTGAGCACAGTGCCTTTGGAACAGGGAGTAGGCAGGGTGGGCTTGGAGCAGACCCGTGCTGGAGATGCTGGGGAGATGGCAGTGGTAATTCTTACTTTCCTAATAGATGCAGAGCCTTCCGACTTTGCTAATTAATGGGAACAGCAGGCTTGTAGTTCTGCCAGCAGCAGGACTCGAATGGTGTGGGGGGTTGGCCTGCACACCAGTGGAGTGTGCCTTTGTCCTCGAGAGAAAACACAGCACTCACATTGGGTCAGATCCACGAGGGTGCCCTCGGGTCCTTTTTTTTTTTTTTTTCCTTGCAGTAACTCCCAGCATTTAGGGTCTTTTATTTCCTCTTGGGCTTTCTTTAGAGGTAACAAGGGGCCTACTGCCACAACGGGCTTTTCTTTTAGAAGGGGAAGTTGGTGTATGGTTGGTCTAGAGTTCATAATCTGTGATATCAAATATACCTTATATCAGAGATCTCTATTGCAGTCCAAGTCTGCCTCACAGAAAGTCTTCCATCGCTAGTCTCCCATTTTGGTAACTGGGGCTACCTGCAAAATGGGGTGACATGCCTTGGGCATCACAATTCCTAACCTGATTCCTGGGGAAGAATGGGCTGGGAGGCCAGGGAAAAGTTGTTTTAGCTTCCTGAAGTACACTGAATCTCATCAGGGAATTTGTTCCCAGTATTTCCTTTCAGAGCATATTGATCTGATAATCTGAGGATCTTAAAGGCTAATGAATGTGAAGAAAAGATTTGAAAAGTCTCAGAGCTAAGTGGTACTTTGGGGATCATCTCCTCAGGTCACCAGCACTTGCTGCAACAGATGAGGCCATTGACCTTGTGCAAGTCACTTTAGGAAGGGTTAACAATTCACTCGTTTATTTATTATTTCATCAAATATTTATTGACCATATACTAAAAGTCTGCCCATACATGTATCTGATAGTGAAAACATGTTGCTCTTTTATTGGTCCTGTTTGAGTTAGGATTCAATGGACTTCCCTTTTACTATAGGTTCTGACAGGTGGTTTTACAAGGGCCCTGGGGGAATTGATACATAGAATTTTGTATGTGATTTTGCAAATAGGTTTTCAATGTGAAGTCACCAATTTATAAGCTAGGCTAATTAATTTAGCTCTATTTGGCTTTACCTAATACATATACAAGGTTTGTCTGGAAAAAGTCCAGCCATTGTTAATATAATGAGAACAGTTTGCACGACATCCATGTCCTATGTAACCTGGCGAACAAGGACAATGGACTGTAATGCACATGCGTGAAGAATGATGACTTCACTGTACTAGTCAGTGGGGGTGGTAGACGCTGTTGAGTGAGCATGTGTGCTGTGTGGCTGTCACATTCGAAATGACTGAGCAAGTAGAGCACCAAATCTGCATCAGATTTGCTGTTAAGCTTGAACATTCCTCCATGGAAACTGTTTGGATGATTCAGAAGGCTGCAGCTATGGGCAACTGGTGATTGGCAGCTTCATCAACACTGCATGCTCACTCATGCATCACGCCTCACACAGAGTTTTTTGGCAAAACCTCAAATCACCAAGGTGACTCAACACCCCTACAGCCCAGATTTGGTGCCCTATGACTTCTGGTTTTTCCAAAAACTAAAATCACCTTTGAAATGGAAGACATTTCAGACTGCTAATGAGATTCAGGAAAATATGATGGGGCAGCTGATGGCAACTGAGAGAACTGTGTGAGGTCCCAAGGTTCCTACTTTGAAGGGGACTGAGGCATCATTGTCCTGTGTACAATGTTTCTTGTATCTTGTATCTTCAATAAATATCTCTGTTTTTCATATTATATGGCTGGATACCTTCTGGACAGACCTCATATCGTTGAAAAGTTATTTGTACTTCAATTTTTGGCAAATGAAAAACTAATTCAAGCCATTAAAGCAGCTTTTATTCAAAGAGATACTGGAGCAACTCCTTTTGTAATGTGAAAAGTCTTGTTATCGTTGTTGGAAATGATTATTGCCTAGTTAGGGATCTTGTAAATCTGGACATTTTAGAGTATCTTAGAGTGGGCACAACCTGGCAGATAGCACAGCAGTGGTGTGAACTGGATGGGGGAAGACTCTGGCCTCGAAAGTGGAAGCTCTAGGAATCTTAGAACAGCCCATCCCAAGGTATTGACACTTACTGGAGCCCCTGATTGCCAGCTGCGTGGACAAGCTGCTGCCTTCTCTAGAGTTCTGGAGCCCGGAGGGGAGAAGGACGTGGTGGGCATGATGCATGGGGTGTGAAGGATGAGATTTGGAGCTCCCTCTCCTTTTCCATGAGTGGGATCAAGGAGGGAGTAGGGTAGGGAACCTTTGGCTTCTGTTATAGCAAATTCCAAATTCTTCCTTAAAGTCCGGGGACTGTGTGGAATTAGAGCTCTCTTGTATACTTTAACACTGTAGGGGAGGAGAGGAAGAGCACTAGAAGAAGAGGACAGGAGTTTAGGAGAGAAGAGAGTTAGATGGGTTCTTGTTGTATGGTAAAATTTGATTGTTGGGGTCTTGCTGTTTTTGAACTTGTGTATAATCTGAAAGAAGACAAGGCTGAAGTTTAGATTTTCATGTTAATTTTTTTTTCTGTATAGCATACAGAATGAAAGCATATAGCCTATAGAAATGCTATAGCTTATAGAATGTATATCATATAGAAATGAAGAACATACATAGTGATGCAGAAGAGAATGTTTTACAACTGACATATAGAAAGACATTTCATATATGAAAGTACATTATTTTGATGCAGAAGCATAATTTTATACAAGCAATCATGTATTAACTAAAGATGATCCTTGTTTAGTTAGTAAGGCCTGATAGGACTCTTTTTTTGTTGTTGTTGTTTACCAAGGGAACTGAAATTTATTGCATGAGGGTTAAAAAAAAAACACCTCTGTATGTATTTGTTATTTGTGTAATAATTTATATCAATTCTATTTCTACTAGTGAGGTTTAAAAGCTTTTCTGTGTTGGAAGATAAAGTCAGAGCATAAAGACCTGTAGAGACTAAGGAGAGAAAGTAGAAAACAATGCTTATAATTCAAACTTGCTTTTCATGGTGTGATTTTTTGTCTTCTATTGCCAACGATTTTCTCACAGTGAGCCTTGCAGTGGGTTACTCCAGCATCAGGTATGACAGGCCCACTTGCAAAGAGAAGCAACTGATGAATAAAAAGGCTCACTGTCCTCAATTAGTGAGAAATTGTCAGATACACTTAGGAAATTTGTTTTGGGTTAGGGTATGACATCTGATCATGGCACCTGGCATTCTGGGGACACAGCATTTCTGTTCTTTGGCTGAGTGTGCCACGGCCTCATTTCCCTCCCCTAGGCCAGTGATTTCAATTCTGGGTTGTTGTCAAAATTCCCAACAATTTTGGATCTCTTGAAGTAGTCAGTGTTTAGAGATTGAGACAGCCCTGAGTGAGATTGTCCTGCCCAGCACAGTTCTCCCTCTGTAGATTATCACATTTGTACCGTAAGGGAGTAAGCCATCTACTGAAAGGCACTAGAGGGAGTGTCCGTGGTCTCTGTCTCTGTCTCACTGAGCTGACACGAAGCTGCCTCTCTTCCAGGGTCCATCTGTGCCATGTCCCCCGCGGTGAGCTGAGCGTGGGCTGGCTTTCCTGGAGAGCCCTACAGGGGTATTCAGGTTAAATGATAGGGGCACAGTGGGCTGGACTGGGGTTTTTGTGCATGTGTGGATGCTGGCTCCTCCCCATGCATCTCACCCCTACCTGGGTTGTTCTTTGCCTCCTGAGGCTACTGTTTCTCCAGGCACATGATTATCTTCCATTCTGTGTGGGCCCATGCCTCTGCCTCCAGCCTCCTAACAGGAACTCAGCTAGATTCCAGAAAGGACTTTTCAACAGAGAAGCAAGATGTAAGCAGAGGACAAGTTACTGAAGAAAGGCATACTCTTTCTTTTTATTTTTTTTCCTATTTTGTTCATCAGTTTATTTTGTTCATTAGACTCTACATATAAGTGAGATCATATGGTATTAGTCTTTCACCGCCTGGTTATTTCACTTAACATAATGTTCTGCAGGTCCATCCATGCAGTTGCAAAAGATAACATTTCCTTCCTTTTTTACAGCCACATAGTATTCCATTTTGTAAATGTATCAGAGCTTTTTTATCCACTTATCTACTGATAGGCACAGGCCGACAGTGACCAGAGGGGAGGGAATTTCAGGGGAATTTCAGGGGGAAAGGTGTAGGGTTTACAGGAACAAATATAAAGGAGTGCTCTTTCTTCCCAGGAGATTTGTGTCTCCTGCCTCCTCTTTGTTGTGGACTGATGATGGTGACTTTGAAGGGGAGGGAGAGAGAAGAGAAGAAGGGTATTACATTTGATTTTTCTTTCTAGTTGGGGGTCTTTGTGGTTCCCTTTTCCCATTCGTAAAGTAAAGATGAACAGTTGCTGTGCCACCCAGAGGAAAGGCAAATAGAATTATTTAGGGAATTGTGGTCCATCTTGATATCAACTAACCTATTCAACAGATATTTATTGAGTGTTTACCATGTACCAGACACTGTGGTAGTGCTACAAGCACAAAAATTACTTTTTAAAAGCCCCTGCCTTCAAGTTCACAGAAACAGGGCTATAGTTTTTGCCTCCAGGTCAGGGACCTTTGAATATGTGGTGGGAGTGACTTGGGCTGTCTTCTCCTTGTCCCCCCTGTGGCCTGTCAACGTGTGGAGGTGTTCTTTCTGTTGCAGACCCCCTCCTGTTCCACTGGGCTGGGCTGCGGGGCCTTAACAAAATGTGATGGGGTTGGGACCCTGAGGGTGGGAGGCAGGGATTCAGCCACCTGGCCTTTTTCACCCTGATTCCATCTGTTTTGTTGTCTCACAGGTTCTTTTCGGAATGATGGTTTGAAAGCTTCTGACGTCCTTCCCATCCTAAAGGAAAAAGTGGCCTTCGTTTCCGGTGAGTGTCTGTGGAAATTCCCTCCATAATGGACCCAGAGAAGTTGTGTGTGCATGCACATGTGTGGCACTCACTTCTCTGTGGGTTAGTGAGAGAGAAGTGGGAGTGGAATTTACACTCAGAGTAGCTGCTTTCTCTCTACAGAGGGAGGCAGAAAGAGAAGGGAGAGCTCTGGTCCCAGCTGAGTGTTCTGGAGGATGTTTACTACCATAGGTGGGTGCCCCCCCCCACACCTCACACCCCCACACACACACCTCACACCCCACACACACACACACCTCGCACCCCCACCACACACACCTCACACCCCCCACACACACACCTCACACCCCACACACATACCTCACACACCCCACACACACACCTCGCACCCCCACCACACACACCTCACACCCCCCCCACACACACCCCGCACCCCCCCACACACACCTCACACCCCACACACACATACCTCGCACCTCACACACACATATACCTTACCCTGCCCACCCTCCCAAGCCCCTCTGAGAGATGCTCCAGCTGTAAGAGTCTGTCCACCTCACAATTCTCAGAGGTTTTATTTGAGTTCATCTCAGAGTGGGTCATAAACAGGATGTTAAATTTTTTTTCTGGCTCCTTCTTTTCTCTCCTTCCTGTCAAAGGGAACTCAAGTGAGTGTTTCTATCTATCTATTCTTCTGAATAATGACTTCCAAGTATTTATTTCTGAGTTCTCTCACCAGCCCATCTTGTGCACCTGGACCTTTTAAAGTATAATTCAGGGGTCTGCAAACTATAGCCTGTATTTCGCTACAGGTCAACCAGCTGCTTTTTGTAAATAAAGTTTGATTAGAATACAACCATGTGAATGTGTTTAGGTAGTATATTAGTTTCCTATTGCCACTGCAACAAGTTGCCGAGACGTGGTGGCTTACAACAACAGATATTTATTCTCTCACAGTTATGAGGGTAAGAAGTCCAAAATAAGTTTACTGGGCTGAAATCAATGTGTCAGCAGGGCTGTGCTAACGCCAAAGCTCTAGGGGAAAATCTGTTCCTTGCCTTTTCCAGCTCTGGTGGTTGTCAGCATTCCCTAGCTTGTGGCTGCATCATTCCCATCTCCGCCTCCATGGTCACATTGCCTTCTGCAAGTCTCTCTGTCAGATCTCTCTCTGCCTCACAGTAAGAATACCTGTGAGTGCATTTAGGGCCCCTGTGATAATGCAGGATAATCTTCCTACCACAAGATTTTTAATTATATCTGCAGAGATTCTTTTTTCCAAATAAGGTAACATTTACAGGTTCCAGGGATCAGGTACGTTTGGTCTACTACATTGTTCAGTCTACCACAAGTGTTGTCAGTGGTTTCTTTGTCACTACAACAATAGAGTTGAATGGTTCCAGCAGAGATAGATGGCCCCCAGCCTAAAATATTTACTCAATGGTCCTTTAAGAAAGAGCTTGATGATTGCTGGTGTATTTGAAGCCAAACTATAAGGTACACCAGCATTACTCTGGGTACCAGTTCTAGGGCTTCATTCAGGCCTCCTGGGTCAGAATCTCTGGCAGGGGCTGGGGGAATGGCATTGTGAATAAGCCAAGGATCACATTTAAAGAAACATGCCCAAGTGCTTAAGCTTCATGGACTGAGCTTTTGTTTCTGGATGAGCCTGGTCATCCACAAGGAATGGCAGTGGAATCACAAGGAAAGAGCCAGTACAGTCCCACAGTGCAGGGGTTTACCCCACCCACAGGCAGTGCTGGCCTGGCTGATGGGCAACTGCCAAGTGGAGAGAGGGGAGGGATGGGAGGAGAAACCATGCAATAGGTATCTCCCACCTGACCAGAGGGAAGAAGCAAGTCCAATGATGCAGACTGTTGGGATGGGAGGTGAGGGCAGAGTGCGAGATGGGAGTATGTAAGCTTTGTAAGGTACTATGTGCATTCCATAGTATTGTGATTAGTAGTAATAATAATAATACTTGCATTTTACTGTTGTTGTTGCTGTTAGAGGAAATTGACCTGGAAGCTTCCTATTCCCATTAGTGTTAGGTGTGTGTACGTCTGTTAGGTAGTGAGCCCTTGTCACTGAAGATGCTGAGGCACAGACTGATCATCCCTTGGCAGGATCACATGGCAGCGATTTTAGTGTGAGTGGAGGTGAAGGTAAGATAGCCTCCACAGCCTTTGTAAATTTGGATCTGAGTGCTTGCTGAGCATGAGAGAATATCTTGAGGAGAAGTCTGGAGGCCACTGGGCAGCACTGGGCTTCTGACTTACTTCTGCTGCTGCCCATAATCTGGGCTCCTAGGACTCTGGGCCATGGCCCACAGCCCTGTGGAGAGCCTGCTTGGATCTTTTCCTCTTCTGAATGGCTCTGAGCCTATTTAACCTGATGTGCCTGGATGTCCTGCTGATTAATCCTCCCATTCTGTCCTGTCTGGTGCTTCCTCTACCTGCAGTGCCTTCCCATAGCTTCTTCCAGCCTGAGCCTGTCTTTTCTTTCCAAGTCAGCTCCCACTTAACTTGCTCCAGGAAGCCCTCCTGGCTTTAATATATAGTCTTTGAGCATCGTCTTGTTTCACATCATTCGGGGGTATGAGAATGCAGATATGGTACACTCTGACATGGTGATGACTGCTTGATTGTTCATGATTTATTTTTGTCCCATGTGAATTCAGTCAGACCTCTAGGGCAGGGCCCAGCTAGCCCTAAAGAAGAGCTTCCCAAGGATAGGGAGTTGTCCTAATGGAGCACCCAGAAGCAAGGTGCCAGGAAGGCTTTTAGTCAGGCATGAAACAGGTAGATGCTTCCCAGAGCAGGACCAAGGAGGTTGGGAGTGAGCAGCTCACAACTGTGTACCCATGTTGGCCAAGCGGACTGGGGTACGTCTTATTCATCTTTGCGTGGGCTTAGGGAACATTGTCTTTCTGTGCCTGGGAAGGATGCTGAGGGCACCAGAGAGATGACTGCCTGCATTTAAAAAACAAAAACAAAAAACAGACCAAAAAAGCTCCTTGTATCCTGAGCTTTTAGAAGACAAAATACAAAAATAAGGCAAAATAAAGAAACCCAGAATTAAATGACGCAGTGTAGCAGTTGCATTCCTTTCTGAGAAAAAAAGCACTGCAGGAAGGTGGTGAGGAGAGAAAAAAACTGTCGGTTGTGCCCACCCTCCTGTGCTGGTGCCCCTGGTGTGGCCAGGGTACAGGAATGCTGCGCTGCCATGGGAACGCGAGTTTGGTATAATCCAGTGCAGCCCAGCTGCTTCTGCATGTGGGTGTGTGCACGCCTGTGTGATGGGATCTGTGACTGCGTCACATGGAGCCTTTGTCGCTGCAGCCAGGCCACATCCTGCTCTGTCATTCACAGCCTCCCCCTTTGCCCTCTCCCTGGCTTCCTTTGTCACAGCACCCATTGTCCCTTTTATACAACCTCCTTGTGCTGTTATCTTCGTGTGTACTCACACCCTCCTTTTCACCACCTCCTGATGTCCCTTTCTGCCACCTTATCTCCCACCAACATTGTTGCGGGAGATAAGAACAACAAGGACATTGTTCCCAGGGAAACCCCATGCTGCTGTGGCACAGTCTTCTGTGCTCTAGACCTGTGTCTCTCCGTGTGTGTTCCGTGGAACAACAGTTCCATGAGATGATCCTCAAAAGAGAAAACGACATGGACAACAGTGTGGTGATTGCTGGGGGTGGGAGTGGAAGGGGGACTAAATGATAATGGGGGAAGAAAAGGTTTAATTTTTAAAAAAAGAAAGAAAAAGGAGCCCTGGCTGGTGTGACTCAGTTGGTTGGACTGTTGTCCCATAGTCAAAGGGTTGCATGTGCAATTCCTCGTCAGGGCACGTACCTAGTTTGCAGATTTGATCCCCAGTCCTGGAGCCTACGGTCCCCAGTCTGGGCGCACACGAGAGGCAACCAATTGATGCTTCCCTCTCACATTGACGTTTCTCTCTCCCTTCCTTTCTCTCTAAAAAGCAATGAAAAAAAATGTCCTCAAGTAAGAATAAACAAAAACAGGACAAGGGGTTTTACTCTCAGATAAGGTTGGGAAATAATGCATATTATAGGCCCCCTGTTGGAGATCTGCCGTGTTCATTGAAGTGCACATCCATCAAGCACATGAGAACATTTCCCAAACTACAGAATAACCTTGTCCCCCTAAAAATATCATGTTATCTGTTAAAATCTTGGGGAACTAAAGTTACATGGACTGAACTTTGATGTGATTCTTGAGATGTATTTTTCTTGCCTTTTCCTCAAACTACCCTAATCTGCTTGCCCTAACTGAAGCCTGAATCCCTCTGAAAGTTTAAGAACCATTCTTTACTACAATCAGGGAAGCCCTAACTTTCCTTGCTTTTGGCCCTGCCACAGCCCCAGCTCGCCCTGCTCCTATGGAAAAGGATCAGTGCCATTTCTAGAACATCAAGCCATCCCCTCCCTCTTTAGTCTCTACATTCCTATCCTACAGCTTCTATCACCAAAGCCTTGCATGAGTACACAAACAGCAGGTATTTGATGAGCAAGGGAATGGTGTTTTTAAAGATCCTGCCACTGTTTCTATCACCTTTTCACCACTTACTCACTTTTGTCTCCCACTCTCTGGGACCCACTTCCGTAATGCACGTTGACTTTAGCAGGGGGTTCTCCTTTTTCATCTCTGGCTTATCCCCCTCTGTAACTTCAGCACCCGTGTCAGGTATTGATCAAATTCTATAGGTTTGTGTCTTCTCAGCCTCCTCCTCCTCCTCCTTTTTTTTTTTTTTTTTTTAAGATTTTATTGATTTATTTCTAGAGAAAGAGGAAGGGAGGGAGAGAGGGAGATAAACATCACTGTGCGGTTGCCTCTCGTGTGCCCCCAGCTGGGGACTTGGCCCACAACCCAGGCATGTGCCCCAACTGGGAATTGAACCGACTGGGAATCAAACCGGTAACCTTTTGTTCACTGGCCTGCACTCAATCCATGGAGCTACACCAGCTGGGACTCTTCTCAGCCTTCTCGACAGCAAAGTCCTCCACCCCCCTACCATGGCCATGCACATCCAACACCTTGACCTTTGATATGTCTGTCTGTGGCCTTAGGGTTTTACCTTTGATCCTTTTTTTTTTCTTAAATATATTTTATTGATTATGCTATTACAGTTGTCCCGTTTCTCCCCCATCATTCCCCCCACCCTGCACACCCTCTCCCACCCACATTCCCCCCTTTAGTTCATGTCCATGTGTCATAAGTTCTTTAGCTCCTACATTTCCCATACTATTCTTGCCCTCCCCCTGTCTATTTTCTACCCACTATCTATGCTACTCATTCTCTGTACCTTTCCCCCCTCTCCTCCTCCCACGCCCCTGTTGCTAACCCTCCATGTGATCTGCATTTCTGTGTTTCTGCTCCTGTTCTAGCTGTTTGCTTAGTTTGCTTTTGTTTTAGGTGTGGTTCTTAATAGCTGTGAGCTTGCTGTCTTTTCACTGTCATATTTTTGATCTTCTTTTTCTTAGATAAGTCCCTTTAACATTTCATATAATAAGAGCTTGGTGATGATGAACTCCTTCAACTTGACCTTATCTGAGAAGCGCTTTATCTGTCCTTCCATTCTAAATGACAGCTTTGCTGGATAGAGCAATTTTGGATGTAGGTCCCTGCTTTTCAAGATTTCAAATATTTCTTTCCAGCCCCTTCTTGCCTGGAAGGTCTCTTTTGAGAAATCAGCTGACAGTCTGATGGGAACTCCCTTGTAGGTGACTGTCCCCTTATCCCTTGCTGCTTCTAGAATTCTCTGCTTCATTATAATCTTGGCTAATGTAATTACGACGTGCCTTGGTGTGTTCCTCCTTGGGTCCAACTTCTTTGGGACTCTCTGAGCTTCCTGGACATCCTGGTAGTCTATTTCCTTTGCCAGATTGGGGAAGTTCTCCTTTATTATTTGTTCAAATAAATTTTCTACTTGTTGATCTTCTTCCCCTTCTGGTACCCCTATAATTCGGATGTTGGGACATTTAAAGATGCCCTGGAGGTTCCTAAGCCTCTCCTCATTTTTTTTGAATTCTTGTTTCTTCCTCGTTTTCTGTTTGGTTGTTAGTTTCTTCCTTCTGGTCCACTCCATTGACTTGAGTCTCAGTTTTCCTTCCATCTCTATCAGTTCCCCATGCATCTTCCTTCATTTCACGTATTGTAGCCTGCATTTTTTCATCTAATTTGTGAGCAAAATCAGCCAATTCTGTGAGCATTTTGATGACCAGTGCTTTGAACTGTGCATCTGATAGGTTGGCTATCTCTTCACTGCTTAGAGGAATTGGCTCTGGGGTTTTCATTTTTTCTCCGGTTTGAGCCATTTTTGGTGGGGTTTTTTGTTTTGTTTTGTTTTGGTTTTAGTCTGGTCGTGACTATTATGTAGTGAGGGGTGGAGCCTTAGTGTTCCTCAGGGCGGGGCAGCCCAGTCGCTGGGTTGTGACGCTTTAGGTGGGGGCGGGGTCCGAGAGAGAAGAATGGCGCCTGTTCCCCTCTCTCCTGGACTCCGGTCCCTTCCGCTGCTTCCCCTTCACCTGGATTATCTGCGCATGCTCGCGTGCTGTTACGTAGTGAGGGGTGGAGCCTCTGGTGCTCCCCAGTGTGGGGCAGCCCAGTCGCTGGATTGTGACGCTGTATGTGGGGGTGGGGTCTGAGAGGGAACAATGGCGCCTGCTCCGCTCTCTCCAGGATTCAGTCCCTTCCGCCACTTCCCCTCTGCCTGGACCGTCTGCGCGTGCGAATGTGGGACCACCTGGTCAGCCAGCCGCCTTATGCGGCCTCACTGGGTCTGCACAGTTACCCCCCTGTGCCTGGGGTCCGCCAGCTGCCGCCTGTGGGCCAGAGGACCGCCAGCCATTGCCTGTGCACCTGGGAACTGCCAGCCGTTGCTGCTTGCATTCCTGGGTCCGTACCTCCACTTTTTCCTGCCGCGACTCCGCCCCTCTTACCGGTCTGGATGAATGGTTGTTGGACTTCCGTACAGTTCAATTTTTCTATAAGTTCTGGTTGTTTTCTTGTTTCTAAATATTTGTTGTCCTTAATTTTGGTTGTGAGAGGGAGGCACTGTGTGTCCGCCTACACCTCCATCTTGGCGGGAAGTCTTACCTTTGATCCTTTCTGATAATCCCCTGTCAGTTGGGAGAATATGGATGTCAGGTAAACAAAACATATGCCTTCCTACTTTTCTGGAAACTCATAATCTAGCAGGCTATTTCCTGCCCTCAATGGGTCTGCTCCACTTACTCCAGGCATTAGCTCTATTCTGCCTTCACTCAAGTTAGTGCCTGGCATGGACACCACAGCCAGACCTTTCAACAGAGCCCTCACCATGCCCCAATACCCTGCTGCCTTCCCTTAAGCCCATGTCATACACAGTCCTGTTCTTCATTCTCTAGGACACTCACTAATGGTGGCCCACTCCACCTCTCTTTCTGCACCTCAAGCCTCCCCTGGCACTTGACAGTTGACCTCATCTCATATTTCACCTAAAGAGCCATGTTTGCCCTGCAGGCTGACTTCCCTTCTCTTCATAATTTACCATATCTGTTTCCCCTCCCTCGCTGAGTTCTATTCAACTACCATGGAGAAAGTGGCAGGACCCCTCGCCTTGTGCCTTCTTTGAGGCCTTACTCCATCCATTGCCCCACCGCTTCCAGCCTATTGATTCTCTTCCACTACGCTTGTTCCTCCTCTTCTTCCTGCAATATTGTAAGGTCTTCTCCTTCATGAAAAATATTTGGCCTAATCCTGCTACCCGCTCTTGACTCCTTATCTATATTTCCTGAAGGGAGGGGATCGTACTGCCTCAGGCTTTCTCCCCTTCCTCCCCCTCCCCTGCCATCTGCTGCCTTCCCCAGCCATGATTTTGTGGAACGTCTGTCACCAAGGACAGGACGGGCTCTGGCTCCGGAAGGACACTGTCAACAGCTCTCCAGACTCCTCAGTTAGCCTTTGCCAATCAGATGAGCCTTGGCTCCCCCTTGTTCCCATGGCTCTACTCTTAAAGTGTCCATGGAAAGTCAGCAAGAAAGGCAACAGCTGTGGTTAAAAGCACTTGAGTGAAAATCCTTAGGGTGAGGTAAGGCTGGAGGGAAAGGTCAAGAGTGTAGGAGAACCTCCCAGCTCTCAGGAAGCCTTCCATTCAGTCCTTCTGCTTCCTTTTCTGTAAGTGGAAGGCAGTTGGGAAAGGGAGACAATTTCCAAGGCGTTGAGTTGAGAATGGTTATTCATTCAAAGAACCAAGGTCCATGGTATGGAAAGTCTGTAGCTAGGGGCCTGGATTCAACTCTGTGGTATATCTACACAAGTCTGCCCTGGTGTGGGCTGGGGGGAAGGTGGGGGAGTGTGGTAGTGCTGAAACATTTTTTTATCAGAGCAAGTCTCTCAGTGGTCCTGATCTTGTTTGATCCTTTTCTCCTTGTAGCCTCCTTATTTCCTCTTCAAGGAGTATTATGGAATGGATTTGGTTTTATTTGTTGAGCCTCCCCTCTGTCTGTGTGACTTCAAGACCCAACAATTACATGGAAATATTATTCACCAACTCACACCTGGGTGAGGTTTCTTGGAGGCTCTATCTACCTTTCCTTGGATGAGATCCTTTTTCCAAGAGCTAAGCTCTAGTTTCTTTTCTAGCATTGAGGCTGACAATGCCAACCTTCCCTCCTTCTTGCATTGGATTTCCTTGTGGTCCCCACTCTGGAGGATGTGAAATGGCTGCCCAGTTAGCATGTGGGATATGGGGAGTCTGTGATTATGACATGGATTTTCTTTGTGTCATCGTCAGTGCCTGTAAGGTCGTGGCTACTGCACCTCAGCTTCGTCCCCATCTAATTCTCCTGAGAAACTTGGCCCTGCTTCCTAATCATAGCACCCATAAGTGAAGAAGAAGTTTGGGAAAGAGAGGAAAGAAAAAGCAGTCATGTTAAATCCCAGACTTCTAACAACAGCAGTGCTCATCATTTTAGTGTACTCTTTCCAGCTTTTTAAAATGTGATATTTAGAAAACATTTGTAATTATAGTGTGTGCAATGCATTTGTAGTGATTAAGACCTTGAGTATCCTTATTGCTAATAAAGATTCATGTGCTCCTGCAGCAGGAGCTATAATGCAGGTCATATCTCAGGTAGACAGGCAGGGGTGCATCCTTGGCTGTGTAGAAAACACTTAGTGTGGAGTGGCATCAACTGGAGGTAGGTTCCTGAGGGCCTATGGGGCAAGGAAGGATGAACACCCTCTTTTATTTCATCCAGGCTTTGGAGAATTGTCCTCCATTATTTTGGAGGTTGATATTTCTCAAAGTTTGATCTGCAGACCACTTGGAGTGCTGATACCTAGACTCTAACCAAGATCTACTAAATGGGAGCCTTTGAGGGCCAATCTCAGCAACCTACACATTAAACCAGCAGTCCCTAATCTTTTTGACACCAGGGACCAGTTTCATGGAAGACAATTTTTCCATGGAGGAGAAGGGCTGGGGAGCAGGGTAGGACAGGAGGTGGAGCTCAGGCAGTAATGCCGGTGATGGGGAGCAGATGTAGATACATATGAAACTTCACTCGCTTGCCTCCTGCTATGTGGTCTAGTTCCTAACAGGTCATGGGCCAGTACCGTTTCTGTTGTTCGACCCTCATGGCATGGGGTTTAGGGACCCCTGTATTAAACAACAGACTCAATACTTCCAGACAAGATGGTGGCACAGGTAAACAAAGCTGGCCTCCTTTCACAACCACATCAAAATCAAAATTACAACTAAACTATAGAACAACCATTATTCGTAACTGTCAGAAATGGAGCTGAATGAAAGTCCTACAACTACAGAATTAAAGAAGAAACCACATCAAGACTAGAAGGAAGTGCGGAAATGTGGCAAGGGAGGGTCCCACACCCATGTGTGGCAGATAAAAATCGGGAGGGATATTTTGGGAGCAAGGGGTCCCAGCCCCACACCAGGTCCCTAGCCCAGAGTTCCAGTGCCAGGAAGAGAAGTTGCCATAACTTCTGGCTGTAAAACTTAGCGGGGATTGAGGCTGTGGAAGACAGAAGCTGCTGGACTCCCTGAAAGTTCCTCTTAAAGGGCCCACGCATAAACTCACTCAGATTCACTCCCTCTGAGCTCCAGCGTGGGGGCAGCAGATTGAAAGACACCAGAGACATACAGGGAGGAACTGAATTGTGTGGCATCAGGATGAGAGCTGGGGGGGGCAGCTTCCTCCCAGAGAGACATGCTGGCAGAGGCCACTGTTCCTTTTCTGAACTCTGCCCCAACAGAGCTACAGAGCTGACAGGCAGGTGCCATATCTGAGGCTCCATCAACCTGGGTCACACCGTTTGCCCCACACTGGTGATTCCCTGAGACCCAGCCCCACCCACCTTTTGGGCCCACCCAAGCTGTTTCCAGTGACTTTTCCATATGAATGTCTTATCTTGGCCCATGATTTACATTTTCTTAAATTCTCTCAAACAAGCAACATCTGGTTTCAGCAAGTCTGCACCTCCTGGTAAGTTTCCCCAGGCCTGACACTAGTAGCAGCTGGCTTTGGTTCACAGCTTGGCCTTGCCTGGGCACTTCCAAGCCCAGCATAAGTAGCAGCCATCTGTAGATCACTTTGTAGTTTATATTGTGCGACCCTGGACAGAACACAGGTGGTGGCTGACCTTGGACATGCCAACAGCAATAAAGGATCAACTATAACAGAAGGGTGTACACAGCCCACATGGTGGGCATACCTCAAGTACCCAGCTTGGGTAATAGGGGAGGCTGTGCCACTGGACCCTACAGGACACCTACTACATTAGTCCACTCTACCAAGCCTGTGAGATGTAGCAGCTCTATGTAATACAATGAGGAGACAAAGAAATATGGCCCAAATGAAAGAATACATAAAAACTCCAAAAAAAGAAGTAAACAAAATGGAGACAAGCAAGCTACTAGATGCTGAGTTCAAAACACTGGTTATAAGGATGCTCAAGGAACTTAGTGAGGACCTCAACAGCATAAAAAAGATCCAGTCAGAAGTGAAGGACACACTCATTAAAGGAAAATTTTCAGGGAATCAAATCAGTGATTTGGAATATAAGGAAGCAAAAAACAAACAAACAAACAAAAAACTACAAAAACAGCTGATCAGAACAGCAAGAAGAAAAAAGAATTTAAAAAAATGGCGATACTGTAAAGAGCCTCTGGGACAATTTTAAGCATACTAACAGTCATCTCATGGGGTTCCTGGAAAGAAAAGAGAGTTAGAAGTTGGAAACTTATTTGAAAAAATTATGACAAAAAACTTCCTTAACTTGATGAAGGAAATAGACATACAAGTTCAGGAAGCACAGAGAGTCCCAAACAAGATGAACCCAAAGAGGCCCACACCAAGACACACCACGATTAAAATAAGAGAGAGACTCTTGAAAGCAACAAGAAAAAAGTAGTTAGTTACCTACAAGGGATTTCCCCCATAAGACTGTCAGCTGATTTCTCAAAAGAAACTTTGCAGGCTAGAAGGGATTGGCAAGAAACATTCAAAGTGATGAAAAAGCAAGGACCTACAACCAAGATTATCATGCTACACTATCATTTAGAATCAAAGGACAGATAAAGAACTTCCCAGACAAGAAAAAGCTAAAGGAATTCGTCTTGACCAAACCAGTATTATATGAAATATTAAAAGATCTTCTTTAAGAAGAAGATGAAGAGGAAGATCAAAAACATGAACAATAAAATGGCAATAAGTACATATCTATCAACAATTGAATCTAAAAAAAAACCAAAATAAACAAAATAAGCAGAACAGAAACAGAATCGTAGATGCAGAGAATGTTTTGATGGCTGCCAGATGGTAGGGAGGTCAGGAGGATGGGCAAAAAGGTGAGTGGATTAAGAAGTACAAACAGGTAGTTACAGAATAGCCATGGTGATGTAAAGTACAGTATAGGAAAAAGAGTAGCCAAAGAACATACATACATGGCTCATGGACATGGACAATGGTGTGGGGATTGCCTGAGACAGTGGGAGTGCAGGGTGGAGAGAGGCAAAGGATTGGAAGTTGGGACAACTGTAACAGCATAATCAATAAAATATAATTAAAAAAATAAAACACTTAACATCTTTTCTATGAATGTAAGAACCTCCCAGCAAGGGTGCCCTTAAGGCTTCTCACCATGGTAGTCAGTTAATCCTGAGTGCTCCCATGTCACAGAGCCCTGCAAAGAGAAATGAATTGGAGGTTAATTTACAAAGACCATAGCACTTACAATGACTTGTTTTCTCATTAAGAATAGTTATATCAGCCCTGGCTGGGTGGGTCAGTTGGTTGGAGTGTTGTTTCATATGCCAAAATGTTGTGGGTTCAATTCCTGGTTGGGGCATATACAGGAGGCAACTGATTGATGTTTCTCTCCGATATCGATGTTTCTCTCCCTTTCTCCCTTCCTCTCTCTCTGAAGTCAATAAACATATCTTTGGATGAGGATTAAAAAAAAAAGAATACTACCTTCATTATCATTTTACGTTTGTAAAGAGCTTTACTTTTCAAAGTGCTTTCCCATGTGTCATCATACATCTTTGCAGCAACCCAGTAATGTGGTCATTTTTATTTTCTTTTGCATTTTGCAGATGAGGCATCAGAGAAGTCAAAAGACTTGCCCAAGGTCACCCATGTTATCTGCATCCAAATCCCCTGTCTCTGTCTTAAGCAGGGACCAGATTTCTCTGGGCACAATATTCCTGCCTGTTTCATCCAGCACTTAGATGGAATTCTTTTTCCTCTGCAGCATTCTTTCTGACTGGTTTTCTTATACTCACTTCTCTCCCTCCCTGCAGGGGGCCGTGATAAACGAGGTGGACCCATCCTGACCTTTCCTGCTCGCAGCAATCATGACAGAATAAGACAGGAAGACCTACGGAAACTCGTGACCTATTTGGCCAGTGTGCCAAGGTAAGGTTAAGGGGCATGTCCTGCAGGGAATGGGGGAGGGAATCTGGGCTGATGCAGGGGCATTAGAATGAGTCTCCATCGATGCCAGAAGCCAGAGTTGTTTCTGCCCTTGTAGTGGATTCTAATTATTCCTGGAATATGATCAACCATTGTTCGCCTCATTCCCATCATTCCCATTGTTACTTCTGGGATTCATATGAATGGAGTGGGAGCTAGAAGTGGGAACTGTGAGCAGAGGTAAAGGCCCCGGGCTAAGAGGACTAGGACAGGGCCTGGAACCGATGAGTGTGGCCTGGTGAGGAGGGTTGGGGAGCTGCCCTTTACTTTGGGGAAATGGGAACTTGATGCAGACACCGCCTGCAGTGTCTGCATCATCATGGATGAAATGAGACATACACACGGACTACCGAGTCTGGTGGAGGGAAAAGGAAAGCATGGCTTTTCTCTCAAGGGGAGCAAAAGCTTGCAGCCTCCGCCATGACCGCCTTTACTGGGTTTCTGGTCACATTAGATTATGGTCCTCATTTATTATGTACCAGTTCACTATAGGTGGTTACCGTTTACAGACAACAAAGGAGATGATGCCACTAATGACATCACAGGAGGATATTTGCAAATAAAAAGGGAAAAATGGTTGAACTGGTTACATTGGTCCTTGCGAGGTTTAGCATGGATTTTAGGAAGTTACAATAAGCACTTGCTATCTCAATTCAGAGTTGAGGGAGTTTTAGCAAAAGCAAGACTCCAAGTGGCTTAGGCACATTGCAAACCCGATTTCCCACAAGAGAACCTATCTGAGGGTGTGGGTCCTGTGCACCTCCAACTGGGAGCTGGGCCCACGCCACGCAGAAGGGTCTCCCACAGGAACTCTGACTGACACCCTGGCTTGTGTAATGGATTATTTTTAAAACCTGTGGCTTGTGAGTATGTTTGTGGCTTGTGGAGTTAGGGTCAAATAACACTACTTTTATCATTCAAGAGGCAACCTGCAACTCAGTCTAGGTTATGTTCAACGGAGATAATGGTGCCAGCAAAGGGGATGGAAACTGGTTCTTGGGGGCAGCAAAAAAAAAAAAAAAAAAAAAAAGAAAAAAAAAAAAAAAAAAAAAAAAACCCCAAACAAAAAAACTTGCTCTTTTATGCATTAATCACAGCTCTACATATGGTATATAAACAGATATATAGTATATAAACAGTATGCTATGGTATATAAACAAAAATATAGGATATTTGTAGTATTAAAATTTTAGTGGGTGGATGATTAAGGAAAAAATTATAGAAAAGTCTTTTGTGGGTAAGAGATGATGATGATAAAATAAAAAGGTTGAGAAACATTGGTTTCTGAGTGTTTCTATGTGATGCTGGCCATAGAGTTTGGTGGAGGTAGACATACCCAGGACAGGAAGTATGTATATAATCTTTTAAGGAGGGAAAGAAGAAGTCTTTGCCTAACCCGAGAATCACAGAATGTGAGAGCTCTGAAAAGTGATCTAGGCAGCCCTGGCTGGTGTAGCTCAGTGAATCGAGCACCTGCCTGTGAACCACAGGGTCACCGGTTCAATTCCCAGTCAGGGCACTTGCTTGGGTTGCAGGCCAGGTCCCCAGTGGGGGATGTGCAAGAGGCAACTACACATCGATGCTTCTCTCCCTCTCTTTCTCCCTTCCTCTCTCTCTGAAAATTAAAAAAAAAAAAATCTTAAAAAAAAAAAAAACAGTGATCTAGGCAAATACGTGTTGTAGTCTGCTTAGGATCGGTATGGGAGGAGAGTTGCTTATCTGGTGGCAGTGGCAGAGTTTGGCTCAGAACTCAACCCTCTTGATGGATGCGCCAGGGCTCTCCCCATCCTGGTAAAGGTGAGAGCTCTGTTTTCTGTCTCTTAATGGGGCTGGAGCCTGGCAAGTGTTTGTTGTGGCAAATAAGAAGTAGTGCCTGGGGCTTTCCGAATCTTCATCTTCATGTCTGTGCATTTTATAGTACTAGTAAATTAGGGAGAGCAGCTATATATTCAGGACTCTCTTTGCTGGACAACCTGGATAATTTTTGAATGTGCTGATTAACTTCTTGAAGCCAGTGTCAGGTGAGGCAAGCACCACATTTGAAAGTTACAGGGGAGACAGATGTATACGGGTTGGTGGATGGTGGTAGGCAGGTGATAAGGGGGATTTAAGAGCAGTCATCGAATGCTTGGAAGGATGTTAAATAGAATGAGGAGCCCCGGAGTGCTCCAAACAAAAGGCTGTGAACAAATAGATATCAAATAATGTCTATATATTTTTCTTTATGATATCCACTGGGGACTAGAAAAAAGATAAAGGGTCTTAAGCTCCAACAAAAGGAATTTGGATAATATTCAAAGAAGAACTTCTAAACTTTGTATACAAGACTTTTTGAACTGAAAAAGAGAATGCAAGACTTTTTTGTATAGGTCTTTATTCAGAAGAAATGTTCTTATATGTCTTGGGCGTAAGGAGATGGACTAAATAACCCATGATTGATCTAGATAATTGAGCAATTTAGCCATCTAGGGACTAAGCAGTTTTAAAAGCCCTTTTCCCTAGTACACTAACAGGCATAAAAACAGGCATTTTCTAAATCAATTTACAAGAAAAGTTTTCATGGGGACCCATAATGGACTCTCAGCTCTTTGAGAGCCAGAAGAAATTGGGATCCCTGGGGATCCGAAGGGTGCATTTTTTTCTTTCTAGTATGTTTATCACATCTCGGCAGCTAATGCATGCTCATCTTTTCTTTCGAATGGAAGGTGAAAGTTGGAAGAACACTTTCTTCTGACTGGTTAAGCAGAGATGAAATAAAGCAGATTGGAAGAAATGCAAGGTTAGGAAAAGACTTCTGTTGGTAAGGGGAATGAGAGCTGACAGGGACTGGGAGGGAGGTCATGGAAAAGGAGAAACAGCACATGCTCACCGAAGTATGTGAGAATACTTCACATACGTCAGTATAGGGAGTGAGGAGGGAGAACACTCTCCCTCTACGCTAGATGGAGGCTCTCTGCTTCTCAGAGGGTAGTCACAAGTGTTGTATCTTGTGCTCCTGAGAACAGAGAAGTTTCTTCACAGGTTCCAGCAGGTGGGAGACAAGAGTCCTGTTGCCACTTTTGGTGGGAAGAATTGTTCTGAGATGCTTGCTGCCTCCCTCCTGCAGGGGCTTGTGTTCACCAGGAGTGTGAGTACGTGGCAGGCTGCAGAGCTTACCAGCTAGTCGTGCCCACCTCATGACTTCCTAATTCTGCTGGCTACAGGTTCACGGGTGACAACTGTTGGAAACAGAACCTGGAATGGAACTGTTGTAAAGACAGTGAAGTATGGTGGGGGTGGGGACTGAAGAACTGAGTGAGTCAGATGGTGTTTGCAACTTTTCTCCTTAGCCGTAGCTTCAGGAAAGAAAGGAAACTATGCAAAATGAATAGCTAGATTAGGTGGATGATACTTCTGGGAAGAAATGATCTACGCCGGGTCATGGCCCAGAAGACTAAGAAAACAGGCCCTTGTGATGGTGGAATGTGCTCTACAGGCTGGTGTAATCATCAGTAGGGAACATTTGACTTTCATTTATTCATTCTTTAATTTGGAGTCCGTACATGCCAGGCAGATTGAGGCTTTATGGTGCTAAGGAAGAAATATTTTGAGAAAGTTCAGGAAAACCAGGGTATTTCCCTATCCAGTGCCAGATGAGTGATTGTAAAGGGCAGTATAATATATGACTGTGCTGGTAGCATGGGAGATGAACCAACCAGCAGAAGACAAGAAAATAAGGACAATAAGTAATGAGAGAGGATCTGGAGCTCTAAGGAACCAGTTATTTTGGTGGCCATTTTGGGGCACCATTCTAGAATAGATGATTAACCAACCAGATGGTGGTGATAATTTAAAAATAAATAGGAAAAAATAGTCCCACTATCCTCTGTGAAAGCTAGGCCATGTCTGCACCACTGCATTCAACTCTGCAGCCCTGAACTCTGCAGTTGAAGGACTGAAGGAAGTTTTCCAAAAGGAGTGAAAAATGGAAGAGGCAGGAGAGGTGCCCCAGAGAGCAGGGAAGAGGCATGGTCTCTGTTGCGTCAGTGGGTAGAGAGAAGTTAAAGATCAGGACTCCGAAGTGAAGAGGGAACCAGCCCATGCTGGAGCTGTCCAGCAGTAATGCTGCTGCCTCTGGAGACAGTGAGCTTGCTGTCACTAGAGGCTGGATGACTTTCTGTTAGGAATGCTGTAAGGAGAATTCCTCCCCTGGGCTGGTGGTTAGATTAGATAATTTCTAAGAAGTTTCCCTGCCCTGCATTGTGTGTTTCTGTAACACTGGAAAAAACATACATCATAAAATCTAGGACCTCAGAACAGAATATTACTACCCCACTAACATACACTCCCTTTCTCAGGCTCTAAATAAGTTAAGGCCTAGAATTTCACTTCAGATCTTGTCTATATCCTAAATCCTAAGAGAACTGCTTTTTAGTCCCCTTGGATTCTGGGTGGGAATTTTGGGGCATCTCGTGGGAGGAAGGATCACCCTAGGTATGACGGTTTGAATCCGTCTTGGTTACTCCTTTGTGAGCCATCTCAGCCTGAGTCAAGCCCTTTCCAACTTTCCTTTCTTGTTCCTGATAAATTTGAGTATATACCTCCTGGGTCTTCTTTAAACTTTCTATCATTTTGTATTGAGGAATTATAGAGTACCAGGGTAGGAAGATGCCTTAAAAGTCTTCTAATTCAACTTCTTAACAACTCTTTTCACTCAATTCAACAAATATTTATCAAATGCCTATGATGGGCTGCGTCCTGGATACGGATCCTGGTGAGTTTTCATGTAATCTTTTCTGACTGTCATCAGTCCTACACTTATCCAGCTTTTTTGTTTTTCTGGCCTGCTTTCTGCTTGCAGTTACTTGTACATGAAAGGAGTGGAAAGAAAATATTCAGATATAGTAGTTGATGAATGTCCCTAGAAATTAAGAGACAGGATGGAAAATCTAGCTGAAGGTTAAACAGTTGGCCAGGCGGAGCCCACACTGTGGGTAATCTACCCACAGTGATTATTGGGAGTTGACCATACACTTGAAATAGAAATTTCTAAGTATCTAGTAAAGAAATTCTGGGTTAGTTTTATTGCATTGAATTCCTCCTTTTCATCATCATTGTTATCTTACTTTGTCATGGTCATCTTTCTGCTGCTCCTAAGGGCACCAACTGTTAGCTCCTTGATGTGTCTGCCACTTAACGCTGCTCTTAGCAGCATGGCTGAGATACTAGTATTCCAGCAAGGAATGCAAGTGTCATATTGGTAAGGAAAGATGACAAAAAATTAAGATAGGATATTCTACAAAGCCAATCAAACCAAGGTGCCAATATTCACAGTTAATTATTTAGTAGCATTTCCTTTTTCTACCAATTTTAGCCAAAGATAAGTTGGGCTTAGAGCCATCACTATCTTTGTGCAGCATCACCAGAAAAATATAAATAAGCAGATAGAGTCAGAAAGACAGTTAACAGGTGAGGAGGTAAAAACTATAAGGGTTTCTTCCACTATATTCAGCATGAAAGAGCTCAAACTATCCAGCCTATCATCACTGAATGTGTTGTGTTATAAGGACCTGTTGAGATGTGTTGCTGGTGTCCTGACCTTTGCTCTGGGATCATCAATTAAAGGAGGATGAAGGGAAATCGTGACGGGAAGTTCAGAAAACAGGACCAATGAGAACATTGGCCTAAAACTTATACCTTTTAATATCTGTTTTTAATTTATTTTACTGCTTATGTATAGAGGATTTATCACTTCTATTACAGTTCCCACATTCTATACAAATTTCTGAGCAATATCAGTTAAATGTCCCTATCGTTAGCTGTGCAGAACACAAGCCCTAAACAGCAAATAGTGTTCTACTTTGCTGTTCAGGAACATAAAATCACAACAGGAACTACTGTTGTTAGTGATCCTCTTCCTTGGAGCTGTGCACACCCTCACAGCAAAGGGAAAAGAGGCATGTTAAGGTGGATTAAAAACATGGGGTTCAGACCACAGCTCCACCCCTTCTTAGTCAGGAAACACATGGCCATTCAACCTGAGTAATCTCAGAAGAGTTTAATGAAGGGGCAGTCTACACTGATGCAGGCAGGGAACAGGGAAATCAACAAAGTTTGGATTACCAAGTTACCCCAAGTCTGGAAACAGCAGAGAGGGGAGACAGTACTGCTTCTGGGCCTGACGAAACAATGTGAGGAGCGGTGCCTAGAATCCAGAGAGAGAGCTGACAGGTGCTGTGGTGTTTGGTAGAGGGGTACAGCTACTCATGGTGATTCTGTGATGGGGACAAGGAAAACTGGTGCTCTCATTTCACTGTCCTAGTCTCTGACCTCCCTTCACTGTCTGTCATTGACTGAATGCAACTGAATCCAAGTGACTGGGTCCATGAGGGTCAGCCTCCCAGGGCATCAGCTAGAGGGGAGAAGATGGAGAATGGATTTGGAGGGGCAAATAGAAGGTATTTGGTACAGGGTGAGAGCTTGGGCACGTTACTCAACATTTTTTAGTCCAGTGTTCTTTTAATTTGGGAAAAGAATGTCTATCTCACAGGTGTGTTGTGAAGAACTCATCTAGCAATCTCTTTGTAGCACCCAGGCACTCAGTACTTGTTTGTCTGCCTCCTGAAGTCTGCTTAATAATAATAATAATAATAATAATTTAATAATAATATATAATATACTAACATATAATTATTATTATATGTACACTCATAAATATATTGTAGTGTTTACTGTATATGAGGGAAGAGATGTATATGTAAGTTATGAAGTGTAATAATAAAATGAACACCTGAGACCCCACCCCAGCTTCAGGAGCAGAATATCACCTCTGCTCTTCAGGCCACCTGTGACTCCTTCCCACCTCAATCCTCTTTCCATCCCCCCAAAATATCCATTTTTGCTGTAGTTTACCACATGTTTATGTAAACAGTATATTATTTAGTTTTGCTTGTTTTGAGCTTTATAAAAATAGTATTGTGTCAAGTGTAGTTCTCCGTGATTTTTTTGAACTGTTACGCAACAACATGGATGAATCTTCAGACATAATTTGGAGTGGGGAAAAAAGCACTTACTGCTTCCTACTTCTGGAACTGATCTAGTAAGTCATTACTCTTTTCTTTAACCTACATTATTGCACTGTGCTAAGTATTTTGCATGCATTAACTTAATTCTCACAGCACTTTGAGATGGGTATTATTATTCCCATTTTACATATGAGGACACCAGGGTCAGAGAAGTTAGGCAACTTATCCATGGACGTACAGCCAGAAATTTGGAGCCAGATGGTCTGTCACCAGAACCTGAGCTTTTATCCACTGACATGATGAGGAGGCCAGAGCAGAGGAGCCAGTAGTAATGGAGGGCAGGGGACAGTAGGAAGGTAGATTCTGAAGGATGGGCTAAGGACTGGATTAGAACAGGACAATGAAAGAAGGTTGTAAGGAGATGAGGGGTCAGACAGATGTAATGATGGTGGGC
Organism: Glossophaga mutica; assembly: GCA_039655065.1. NCBI lineage: Eukaryota > Metazoa > Chordata > Mammalia > Chiroptera > Phyllostomidae > Glossophaga > Glossophaga mutica. The sequence goes on along the minus strand of CM077304.1, from coordinate 119,754,350 downwards.
AGTGGTCACCTGTGCATCAAACCTGCTTTCCCTAAGGCTGGCTGTCTCAGCATTCTAAGTGTGAAGGTTGTTGCAGATGGGACAGGCAGGTGGCAATTGTCTCAAATCTGGGCTTTTGCTGGCCAAGGCAGCATTACTGACTGCAGATGTGCAGGACAGTGGAGGTGCTGTGGGAATCCTGGACTTCTTTCCTTAGTCATTTGCATTCAGTTTTATACAAGTCGATACCGCTCATATATGTCTATCTGAGGATGATAGTCGAGTATGCTTTAGTGACCAAATTACACCAAGAGATGTGGTGAGAAAGCAAAAGCACTGAAGACCATGGAAACTATTAAAAGAGATGAGTTAAAGACTGTCAGTAGCAGGGACCCTGAATTCAAAACCTAAAACTGGTGGTGGAGAGTCTCTATTGTATTCTAGGGATGGTCGTCGTCCTGTTCAATTCCTTCAGCTGGGGTGTTTCTCTCCCTCAGACGCCTGCCTGGTTCTGTCATCTGCACAGCTCTGACATCAGAAGCATAATTCTGGCATTAGTTGGCCATCAGCTGATCCACATTTTGAAGTTGGTTCACTTCCTTGAACCATGCTATTGCTGGACTAGACAGATCTGTGCCAGCACAGTTTTGATGGGGCGGACGGGCTCCTGGAAGCCCTATGAAAGGCACCTGTGTGGGGGGTTCAGGGAAAGCCAGCTGTAATGATTCAAATGCAGAGCTAAGCATTTGTGATTCCCTGGAGAACAATAACCTAGACAATCAGAGGCGGAAACCATGTAGTCATGAAGTAACTGTGAGAAGCAGCCCTGGTAATTCCAGGAACTGGTAAATGACTTAGGTGATAAATCAAGGGCCCAGCATTGTACAATGGATTCCTGATGCAGAGGGGTTATTGTTTCTCATTCACATGCATCTTCAATGTGACCCTTTGGAGGGAGTGGAACTGTGGGAGTGAAACTGTGAACTAGCAGAGAAGGAAGGAGGGGGCTTGAGGAAAAATACTGACCCTTGGAAATTATGCAGGGGATTCCACCCCACAAAGAATGAACTCTAGAATTCCCTCTAGGGGGAAAGCTGTGCATGCTTGCTGACAAACTTCCATAAAGCTCTTACCAAACACAGTGGTAATGGGATCACATGACAAGACCTGTAAAACACATCTAGTTCAGGACTTGGCACACAGAAGGGGCCCATGGCAAATGGCAGTCTCTTTTCCTTGCTTTGCTTGAAAGTAGGGGCCTTGTTTTGTCACTCGTTCCTTGTCCCTAGCATTGCTTTGTCAAACTCAAGGTTAGGGTGATGGTTATAAGGTTAGGATTAGATTCAGTAAGGTCAGTGATGCCTAGCAGGCTCATAATAACTACTGAATTAATGAATATTTGAGGGGACCCCCCCAAAAACAGAATTTATTTATAAAAAATTGTGTATTTATTCTTACATTTTTAAACTTCAGAGAACTCTCCATTTGATGCAATACACCTATCAAGACAGTTAAAACAGTTTTTTAATTTGTCAATTTTGATGCTTTTTTACTGCTACTGCTGTTTTTTTGTTTCACCTCTTTCACATCAACAAAACTTTCCCTTTAAGGACTTTTTTCATTTGGGAAAAGAAAAAAAGTCTCTCAGGGTGAGATTGGATGGATAGGGAGGGTGGGGCATGGGGGTCTTCCTGTTTTTGGTCAAAAACTGCGGAACACTCAGCATGGTGTGGGCAGGTGCACGTATAAATCACCCATCATGAAATGGGAAAAGACACTGGAAGAGTCTTCAAAAAAATTCACTGAAGCTGAATGTAGCCTCTCACAACAACGCCAGCTGGTACACTGATATAGATAGGTTCTTAGGATACTCGCCTGGTAGAGGAAGCCTATACTACAGGGGCCCATCTTCCAAAAGATAATTCCAGCTTGTTGTGTGAGGCTCCCCTTCAGTATATGCCTAATGATGTGATAAAGTTTGTAATTCTTTTAGTAATTAGAAAAGTATTTCTTTTTAAAAAAAAGATTTTATTTATCTATTTTTAGAGAGAGGGGAAGGGAGGGAGAAAGAGAGGAAGAGAAACATCAGGTTGCCTCTCGCACGCCCCCTACTGGGGACCTGACCTGCAACCCAGACGTGTGTCTGAACTGTGAATCAAACCAGTGATGCTTTGGCAGGCTGGCACTCATTCCACTGAGACACACCAGCCAGGGCAGAAAAGTATTTCTTTATTATGGAGAATAAGTGCAGAAGAACATAAAGAATTTTTTAAATGCTTGTAATTGTGTTGCCTAGAGACAGTTACAATATATTGACACATTTCCTTCATCTTTTGTCCTTTAGAACTTTTTATTTCTTTCTTCTCTCATTATTTTATTGAAAACCTCTGAAAAGATAAGTGATTCATACCAGCAGTTAAGTATTGCTCAGGTAAATTAATCACCTCATCCCCTGCCAAGCCCAACAAATTGCTTTATGAGGAACTAGCCCTATTTATTTGAAGACAGTTTGACATCTGGGGTTCTGATTTTTTTTTATTTTAATTGTTCTTGTACAGTTTTCTGTCTTTTACTCCCATCCCTTCCCACCTCCTCAGCCCTCCCCACCTCCCTCCCATTTCTACCCCCCATTAGTTTTTGTCCATGTATCCTTTATACTTGTTCCTATAAACCCTTCCCCTTTTCCCCCTGAAATTCCTTCCCCTGTCCCCTCTGGTGACTGTCAGCCTGTTCTGAATTTCAGTGTCATTGGTTATATTTTGCTTGTTTGTTTGTTTTGTTGTTTAGGTTCCTGTTAAAGGTGAGATCATATGGTATTTGTCTTTCACCACCTGGCTTATTTCACTTAGCATGATGCTCTCCAGTTCCATCCATGCTGTTGCAAAGGGTAGGAGCTCCTTCTTTCTTTCTGCTGCATAGAATTCCATAGTGTAAATGTACCATAGTTTTTTGATCCACTCATTTACTGATGGGCACCTAGATTGCTTCCAACATGTGGCTATTGTAAATTGTGCTGCTATGAACACGTAGGTTCTCTTGGATTGGTGCTTCAGGGTTCTTAGGATATCATCCTAGCAGTGAAATTGCTGGGTCAAAAGGCAGATCCATTTTTAGTTTTCTTAGAAAATTCCATACTCTTTTCCATGTGGTTGTACCAGTCTGCAATCCCACCAACAGTGCACTAGGGTCCCCTTTTCTCCACAACCTCTCCAACACTTGTTGTTTGTTGCTTTGTTTATGATGGTCATTCTGACCGGTGTGAGGTGGTATCTCATTGTGGTTTTAATTTGCATCTCTCTGATAGCTGGTGATACTGAGCATCTTTTCACGTGTCTCTGGATCCTCTGTATGTCCTCCTTGGAGAAGTGTCTGTTCAAGTCCTTGGTCCATTTTTTAACTGGGTTGTTTGTCTTCTTAGAGTGGAGTCGTGTTAAGTTCTTTATGTATTTTGGAGATTAAACCCTTGTCTGAGGTATCATTGGCAAATATGTTTTCTCATACAGTTGGTTTTCTTTTTATTTTAATACTGTTTTCTTTAGCTGTGCAGAAGCTTTTTATCTGATGAGATCCCATTTGTTTATTCTTTCCTTTAGGTCCCTTACTCTAGGGGACATGTCAGTAAAAATGTTGCTGCATGAAATATCTGAGATTTTCCTGCCTATGTTCTCCTCTAGGACTTTAATGGTATCACAGCTTATATTTAAATCTTTTATCCACCTTGAATTTATTTTTGTGTATGGCGTAAGTTGGTGCTCAAGTTTCATTTTTTTGCATGTAGCTGTCGAGTTCTCCCAACACCACTTGTTGAAGAGGCTATTTTTACTCCATTTTACGTTGCTGCCTCCTTTGTCAAATATTAATTGACCATAGAGACTTGGGTTTATTTCTGGGCTCTCTGTTCTGTTCTACTGGTCCATGTGCCTGTTTTTATGCCAGTACCAGGCTGTTTTGATTAGCGTGGCCTTGTAATACAGTTTGGTATCAGGTATTGTGATCCCTCTTACTTGGTCTTCTTTCTCAAAATTGCAGCAGCTATTCGAGGTCGTTTATTGTTCCATATAAATTTTTGAAGTGTTTGTTCTATGTCTGTGAAATATGCCATTAGTACCTTAATAGGTATTGCATTGAATCTATGCATTGCTTTGGGTAGTATGACATTTTGATGATGTTAATTCTTCCGATCCATGAACATGGTATATGTTTCCATTTGTTTGTGTCTTCCTGGATTTCTTTCTTTAGTGTTGTGTAGTTTTCTGCACACAGGTCTTTTACCTCTTTGATTAGGTTTATTCCTAGGTATTTTATTTTTCTTTTTGCTATATCGAATGGGATTTTTTTCTTGATTTCTGCTTCTGCTGTTTCATTGTTGGTATACAAAAATGCCTTTGATTTCTGGATATTGACTTTGTACCCACTGTTTGGCCAAATTCATTTATTAGGTCAAGCAGCTTTTTGGCCGAGTCTATAGGATTTTCTATGTACACTATCATGTCATCTGCAAACAATAGTTTTGTTTCCTCCTTTCCAATTTGGATGCCTTTTATTTTCTTTTCTTGTCTAATCGCTGTGGCTAAATCTTCCAATACTATATTGAATAGAAGTGGTAAAAGTGGACAACCTTGTCTTGTTCCTGATTTTAGTGGAAAAGATTTTAGTTTTTGCCTGTTGAGTATGATGCTGGCTGTAGGTTTCTCATATATAGCTTTTATATGTTGAGGAATGCTCTCTCTATTCCCACTTTGCTAAGTGTTTTTATCATAAATGGGTGCTGTACCTTATCAAATACTTTTTCCACATCTATGGATATGATCATGTGATTTTTGTTTTTGCTTTTGTTTATGTGATGTATTACATTTACTGATTTGCGAATGTTGAACCATCCTTGCATCCCTGGGATGAATCCCACTTGGTCATGGTGTATGATCTTTTTAATGTATTGTTGGATGCGGTTTGCCAATATTTTGTTGAGGATTTTAGGGTTTATGTTCATCAGCGATATTGGCCTGAAGTTTTCTTTCTTTGTTGTGTCTTTATCTGGTTTGGGGATTAGGATGATACTGGCTTCATAAAAAGAATTTGGGAGTCTTCCATTATTTTGGATTTTGGGGGGTAGTCTGTGAAGGATAGGGGTTAGCTCTTCCTTAAATGCTTTGTAGCATTCTCCTGTGAAACCATCTGGTCCAGGGCTTTTGTGTGTCAGGAGTTTTTTTTATTACTGCTTCAATTTCATCTGCTGTTATTGATCTGTTTAGGCTTTCTGCTTCTTCTTCATTGAGTTTTGGAAGATTATATTTTTCTAGAAACTTGTCCATTTCACCTAGGTTTTCAAATTTCTTGACATACAGTTCTTCATAGTAATTTCTTACAATCCTTTGTATTTCTGTGGTGTCAGTTGTAATCTCTCCTCTTTCATTTCTGACTGTGTTTATTTGGGTCCTCTCTCTTTTTTTCTTGATGAGCCTGCTTAAAGGCTTGTCGATTTTGTTGATCTTTTCAAAGAACCAGCTCATGGATTCATTGATCCTTAGAATTGTGCTTTTAGTCTCAATGTCATTTAATTCTGCTCTGATCTTGGTTATTTCCTTCCTTCTACTTGCTAGGGGATGTCTTTGTTGCTGTTTCTCAAGTTCTTGTGGGTGTAGGGTTAGGTTGTTTGTTTCTGTCTTTTTTAGGTAGGCCTGTATTGCTATGAACTTTCCTCTCAAGACTGCCTTTGCTGTGTCCCATAAGTTTTGGGTTGTTCTGAGGTCATTTTTGTTTGTTTCCAGAAACTTTTTGATTTCTTCCCTAATTTCATTCTTGACCCCTGCATTTTTTAATAGCATGCTATTCAATCTCCATGATTTTGAGTGTTTTGGGTTTTTCCCCTTGGGGTTGGTTTCTAGTTTCAGTCCCTTGTGGTCAGAGAAAATGCTTGGTATGATTTCAGTTTTCTTGAATTTGTTGAGGCTTGTTTTGTGTCCTATCATGTGGTCTGTCTTTGAAAATGCCCATGTGCATTGGAAAAGAATGTGTATTTAGTTTCTTTGGAATGAAAGGCTCTATATATATCAGTTAAGTCCATTTCGTCTAGGGTATTAATGCCACAATATCTTTGTTGATATTTTGTTTGGAAAATCTGTCCATTTTTGACAGTGGGGTGTTAAAATCCTCTACTACAATTGTGTTGCTGTCAATATCTTTCTTGAAGTCCTCTAAGATTTTCTTGATGTATTTAGGTGCTCCTGTGTTGGGTGCATATATATTTACAATGTTTATGTCTTCTTGGTGGATTCTTCCCTTGTGTATTATGAAGTGACCTTCTGGGTCTCTCTTTATGACTCTTCTTTTGAAGTCTATTTTGTCTGATATGAGTATTGCTACCCCAGCTTTTTTTTTCCAGTCCATTTGCTTGGAAAATTTGTTTCCAGCCCTTCACTTTGAGTCTGTGTATGTCTTTTGTCCTGAGGTGGGTCTCTTGGAGGCAGCATATGTATGGGTCATGTTTTCTTATCCATCCAGCTAGTCTATGTCTTTTGACTGGAGCATTTAATCCATTTATGTTTAAGGTTATTATCACTAGGTACTTATTCATTGCCATTTTCATATGTGTGTTCCTCTCTCTTTCTTTCTCTCTCTCTCTTTCTCTCTCTCTCTCCCTTCCTTTCCTTAAAGCAGTCCCTTTAGCATCTCTTGCAGAATTGATTTGGTGGAGGTGTATTCTTTTAGACTTCTTTTGTCTGAGAAGCTCCTTATTTGGCCTTCTATCTTGATTGAAAGCCTTGCTGGGTAAAGTAGTCTTGGTTGCAGGCCTCTGGTTCTCATTGCTTGGAATATTTCTTGCCATTCTCTTCTGGCTTGGAGCGTTTCCATTGAGAAGTCAGCTGCTAACCTTATCAGGGCTCCCTTATACATTACTTCCTGTTTCTCCCTTGCTGCCTTTAAGATTCTCTCTTTGTCTTGGAATTTTGCCATTTTAATGATGATGTGTCTTGAAGTGGGCCTTTTTGGATTCCTCTTGATTGGAACTCTCTGTGTTTCCTGGATTTGTGTGACTTTTTCTTTCATCAAATTAGGGAAGTTCTCCATCATTACTTATTCAAATAGGTTTTCTATCCCTTGCTCTTTTTCTTCTCCTTCTGGAATCCCTATTATACGGATATTATTATGTTCCATATTGTCTTGCATTTATCTTAATCCCTCTTCATTCTTTCTGAGCCTCTTTTCCTTTTCTTGCTCTTTCTGGATGTTTTTTTCTGCTTTGTCCTCCAACTCGTTGATCTGATCTTCTGCTTCATTGATCCTGCTTTTGATTCCTTCTACTGTGTTTTTCAGTTCAGAAATTGTATTCTTCATTTCCTCTTGGCCCTTGTTGATAGTTTCTATTTCCTTTTTCATGTTGATATAGTTTGCAGTGAGTTCATTGTTGCTTCCCTGTAGTTTCTCATAGCTCATTGTGAGCTCATTGAGCTTCCTGATAACCATTGCTTTGAACTCAATATCTGATAGTTGAGTTGCCTCTATTTCATTTAGCATTTTTTTCTGGGATTTCCCCCTTTCCTTTCATTTGGGGATTGTTTCTTTTTCTTCCCATTGTTTGTGAGACTCTTCTTGTTAGCCTCAGCTTCTTAAATTGATCTGTTCCGGCTCCCTGGGTTTATGGTGTGAACTTCCATGGTAGAATACCTGTGAGATTTTATGGTGCAGTCTCCCTGATCTCCTGAGCTCTCTGGTCTTGGGCTGTTGTTTAAGTTTGCTCTGTGTTTGTCTTTGGGTTTTGATTGTTGTTGGGTCTTTCTTTGGTGGGTCCTTCCCACCAGCTGGTTAACCGAGGGTCAGTCTGTCCATCACCTCTTGTATTTTGTTCTGCTGCTGTGGGCAGGTTGTATTGAAGCTGGTTCTTCCACGTGTATGAGGTTTTGAGGATTCTTTCTTGCTCTTGTTCAGTTGTTTGTACTGGATAGTTTTCCGCTATTTAGTTGTATTTCCAGATAGGTCCTGGATTGAGATTAATGTGGTTTCCACTCCCTCCTTCACCTTCTTTTGTTGTTATCTGTTGGTGGTTCCTTTGTTGTTGGGTTTCCTCTTCCAGTGGGTATCCTGGTGTTCCCTGCTCCCCCTACTCTTTTTTGTGATTATCACAGCTGTTGGGATGCCCTCTCTTTGGGTCCAACTCTGGTCTTTTCACAGTTCCAGGTTTTTTGTCTCATGTCTGGTTTTTCAGTGTCCGCTACAATTTTTGGTCTCTTATTTTTATATATGCTGGGGTACTGTTGGCTGTTTGCTCTGTTCCTCTGTAGATTGGCTAGGTTTTTCTCCCATGTGTAGGGGGATATAGAATCCGCTCCTTCCTACCATGCCGCCATCTTCCTCTCCACCTGTTTTGTTTTTAATTATAAAATTTAAAAGTGTTTAATGTCTATCTCTTTCCATTGCAACATATAGTATATTTGAATTGTGAAAAGCTTATTGAATAATACAACCACAGTGTTTAATCACATGTGTACACATATAATTACTTTCATTATTGAACATTTATTCCATATCTTTACTTGTGTTATTTTAAAAAAATTCTTACAGCACTTCTATGAGGCATATATTGCTACAAGCCCCATTTTCAGAACAGGAAAGCAAGATTCAGTGAGAATACTAATTCTCCCAAAGCAAGTCAAGCAGAAAGTGGTGAAGCCAGCATTTGATCCAAAGGTTTGACACCAAACCTCCTGTGTCAAATCACTGCTCTATCAGTTACACAGAGGTATCTTTGTTCACATTCTGGTGTCCTTGTTATCCTTGATTTTGAAAAACTTATTTAAAATAAAATTTAATTTTATATTCTGCCTTTTTTCTAGCATTAGAAGCATTTCTCTTGCAAGTCAGTGAAAGCTTTTTATATCTCTTTCTTTTTAAAGATTTTATTTATTTTTAGAGAGAGGGGAAGGGAGGGAGAAAGAGGAGAGAAGCATCAATGTGTGGTTGCCTCTCGTGTGCTCTCAACTGGGGCCTGGCCTGCAACCCAGGCATGTGCCCTGACTGGGAATCAAACAAGCAACCCTTTGGTTCTCAGGCTGGCACTCAATCCACTGAGCCTCACCAGCCAGGGCTTTTTTATATTTCTTTAACTGCTACATAATTGTTACTTAACTATACTCATATTAATGGACTTTTTAGGTCTTTCTAACTTCTTGTATTATAAGTAACATCAGAAGGGACATCTTTAACCATGAATGTGTGGCTTGATTTTCAAAATCAGGTTGTGGTTTTGAGTTTTTTCTTTTATCTTTTTTGATAAGTCAGAGAAGTGAGCATATTTTTCAGGTCAAGATGTCTTTGAATTAAACCATATCTCTATCCTGAATGAACTTCTCAAAGCTGGATTCTTAAAAGATACTTGACTCACCCTGTTTTCTATGCCTAAGTGTATATTCATTTAATTTTCAACACTTAAATGATATTTTTAAAACCTTTATAGTGTTCACAATCTCATACCATCCATATGTGTAGAGAACAGATGAGCAGATCATCATAGGAAGCAAAAAGTCTAAACGTATTTGATGATTGGCATTGGGATGTGTACAGCAAGTAAAAATAGCAATTTTACCTTGTAAATTGGTTTTAGCTAATCATGAAATGATTTTGCATTCTTCAATTACTTGCTGGATCCTACTGGGGAAGGATCAGAAAGCAGAAACAAGTCCATATGGGGGTTTGTCTCCCCTCACATAGTTTGTTGCAGTATATTATAGTTCCCTGTAGACCTGTCTTCATCTTCCACTACATCAGGAATTTTGGGAAGCTGTGAATATACAAGGTCTGTTCAGAAGGTATCCAACCATGTAACATGAAAAATAGAGACATTTACTGAAGAAAAAACAAAATACAAGAAACATTGTACATCGGACAATGATGCCTCGGTCTCCTTCAAAGTAGTCACCTTTGGACCTCACACAGTTCTTTCAGTGTCTGTTCCACTGTTCAGGACACTCTGCAAAATCCTTTGTTAGAATGGCTGTCAGCTACCCCGTTGTATTTTCCTGAATCTCATCGATGGTCTGAAATCTCTTCCCTTTCAAAGGTGATTTTAGTTTGGGGAAAAGCCAGAAGTCGCAGGACCCTAAATCCGAGCTGTAGTGGGACTGAGTCACCTGGGTGATTTGATGTTTTGCCCAAAATCTCTGCATGAGACATGATACATGAGCGAGCACATTGTCATGATGAAGCTGCCAATCACCCGTTACCCATACCTGCAGCAGCCTTCTGAATCACCCAAATAGTTTCTGCAGAGGAATGTTCACGCTTAACGTAAAATTTGATGCAGACTTGTTACTCTACTCGTTCAGTCATTTTGAATGTGATGGCCATGCAGTATACATGCTCACTCAATTGTGTCTGCCACCCCTACTGACTAGTACAGTGAAGGTGCCATTGTTCACACATGTGCATTCCAGACCACTCTCCTTGGCTGCTAGGTTACATCGATGTTTTACAAACTGTTCTTGTTATATTAACAATGGCTGGACTTTTTTGGACAGGTCTTGTACATCTGAGACACTGTAGTACCCCAAGGGCCTTGCAGTAACATTTGGCATTTGGTATTTGGTGGGCATTCAGAAAATTGTATTAAAAGGAAGCAAACAATTATGGAAATTAGCCATAGACAGTCAGACAAATATACTTGGAAAATGACCCTGCTCATTTAGAATCATTGTAGACTGGAAGACTTTTGAACCCATTTTCCAAATAATGTAAGGGAGGACTTTTTAGAACCACAAGACTTCTGCGAAGCGGTTTTCACTGAGGTGACTCCTGATGTCAGAATGACAACCTTTGACTGATAAGGCTGAAATAAGTTTAGTCACACTTTTTAGGTCACTCTGCTGTACACAAATTCTAGGTGCACTCTGGGAGGTTGTATTTCAATCTGATTTGGGGAGACTCATCACTTTGTTGAAAAAATGAAAGCCATCTGTTTCTCATTGGCTATAAGGTTCTCATTGGCTTCATGGCTCATATGCAAAGCCATGAAGAACGGGTCGTCAAGCCCTTCGCCTGCTAGGACGGGAAACTCTGGCAGCCTCTTGCTACCTGATCACATCACTCTGCTGTGACTGCGCAGTTGTTGACCTCTCTTCACTTTTCCCACTTGGCTCTTTATCGCTGCACTCCTGGCAGGGATAAGTTTCAGAATCCAAGCTTGGCATAGAGGATATGGCAGAAAAATATTATACGAAAAGCAGCCCCTATGAAGCTGTGTCTGGATAAATGGTTCCTTTTGTCCCCATTTCACAAGGTGGACCCCTGGAAGGAGCAGGAAGTGGCTTAAGGAGACAAACCCAGTTCAGTGGTGCTGTGAATGGCACCGCCCGACGCCAGGAGGGGGCAAGCTCGCTCATGAGAAAAAAGTCTTGGCGGGCACCATTTTCTCTAGAGTCCAGTGGGGTAAACTCCAGTACTGGGTGGATTCAGAGAAGAGCTTAGAACTCAGTTCTAGCAGTAAAACCTTGTCCTCAACACACCAAAGTTCCAGAACCTTCTCCATCTCAGGCAATGCTGTCAGGTGAAGACTTTTGAAAGGCCAGATGGGATTTGCAGAGAAGGGTTTAATCCTTACTGCTCTCAGGTCAGCTCTCCTCACTTGAAGACAGAGTCAAATAGGGTGTGGTGCCTGTCCCCAGGCCTCTTGGCTCCTGCTCGCAAGATTAGTAGACTCTGTTTAATATTTATAATTGATTTATACAGCACCTTTACAAGCCTGAAAGTGCACTACACGTATGGCCCTTGGGCAGACATGTGCGTTATTTCACTTCACCCTCAGATGATAAGCTGCCACCTCATGGGGTGGGAGGTTGTGGTGGGCACCAGTCACCTCAGTGGACTCTTTGGAGATTTTTAAAAACAGGATTGAATCATATTCTTTATTTAATCTTGCTTCTTGTTTTATTCCACTTTGCATTATACTCTAAAAATATTTTCTTAACATTAAACACTTTTTATTCATAACAGTGTATCTTTTTTTTTTATTTATTTTTTTTTTATTATTATTTATTTATTTATTTATCTTTAGAGGGGAAGGGAAGGAGAGAGGGAGAGAAACATCAATGTGCGGTTGCCTCTTGTACGTCCCCTGCCGGGAACTGGCCTGGCAACCCAGGCATGTGCCCTGACTGGGAATCGAACCGCGATCCTTTGGTTCGCAGGCCCGCGCTCAATCCACTGAGCTACACCAGCCAGGGCCATAACAGTGTATCTTGAGATGTACCATATTTTAATGATAAGATGTCTACATTATTTCCAAAACTTCATTGTTATAATTTTCAGTAAACATCTTTGTGTATAAACCTTTGTCTACATTTTAGATGGTTTCTTTGGATGGATTTGTGGCAACCATGGACTTTTTTTTTAAGACTGGTGATACACATTGTCAAATTATTTTCCAAATGTCCCAATTTATTTTTTCAGTATGCCTTTACATTTCTCCAAATTTAAGTTTATTTGCTCATCATTGCCATACCCCACTGCACAAACAGTGCTGCTATCGTCAAGAAACCCTAAGAGCTGTATCACCTAAACCTGATTCTGGATTTGAAAAGAGTAACTGGTCATGAGGCCTGCCCTTTGGGGTCTGCCAGGTTAGGGTTCTTTTTTACTTTCCTTAATTGGCCTCTTAACGGGGACCATACATTAAAGTTTGGATCTAATATGAAATCTAGAAAGACTTAATTGTTTTTTACCTTGCTGAGTTTTTAGTTTTGCCCCTGGGTGTGTTTCAGCTTCTGGCTTGGCCCAAGGTTGTTTAACCACCTCTGTGCTCATCTGAACTGAGGTCCTCATCTGCCTTCCACCAAGAAAGTTGGGCCTCCTTGGAGTTTGTCTCCTGGGCAGCAATGTTGAGTGAGCCTCTAATGCTTAAGTGTAGATATTTTAATTTCTTGAAGTCTGTGGCTTACCCACAGCAAGGTCACTAGAAGCAGATGTTTTGGGTTTCACTTAGATTAGGTAAACTTCAGTATGTCAGGTGAAATAAGTCTCATACATTCAACTTTTTCTGGACTTCATGCTAGGGTATTAGGATGATTTAAATTTAGTTCAGATTCATTTTTGCTGGGATGTGGGGAATAAGGTACAGTAGTTCTTTGAATATAGATGACAGAGAGACAGCCAATGATGGAAGAATGATGTGTTTTTCTCCTGGTGGGTTCCAGACTTGAGGCTGTTACTGTCTTCTCCATTATATGATTATTTTCAGTATGTTTTGTATTTCTCCCTTCACCTGTTTTTGTTTAAGTCTTATCAGGTGTCCTTTGCTGGTGTTTTGGGGTTCTGTATGTTTTTAGCATATATTGGATACTGACATTTTATGTTACGACACTAATTTTGTTGAGAGACTGCCTTTATTACATACACTTCTGGCAAGTTCGGCATGCTGCCACCAAGTGGTAGAGTGCCTTAGCTCAGCTGCCCAAGAAGACAGATTTTCGTCAAAGACTTCAATTCAAGTGGTCATGTTCTGTTCTTTCCTCATTAGACCTCATATTTTCCAGGCTTTACTTTTTAAAATTTTATTGAAACACTGAAATTTAAGTAACCACTAAGCAACAATTATTCTTCCAAAATGACAAAATTGGTTTAATATCATCTTTCTCTGAGAATTGTAGTGAATATCCAATAAAATAACATTTGTGAAAATGGCCTGGGTATGTAATAATTGCCTGTTGAAACTGGGAATTTTATAATGATGCTATTTTGGGGGGAAAACAAATGGCTAAATAGAATCTCAACTTTCTTTTATAAAATCAAGTCTTTTTTTTAAATTAAAAAAAAAATTCTTCCTGTTGGTTTGTTTTCAGTCTCGAGTAGATTTGAAGTGACAGTGCCCCAAGCATACTTATCTCTTGGAACGTCTACAGTCTCCTTCACTATTTTCATCAACCACAAACATTGAAGATTATAGTCTTTGTCTTTTCAAACCTTCCCTTCCAGATACTATCTTCTTTCTTTGAACATGGAAGATCAGGACAAGAAACACATCACTACCTAGGGCTTTTTGTTGCTGAGAGTATGGCCTTGGTGAATACACTCACTTGTTGCTGATCATCTCTGTTCCAGTTTGCCACTGTGGCTTTTACTAAAAGAACATCCCCCCCACCCCCATCTGTTCCATCCCATCTCATTTCTTCTTGGAGAAAAAGACTTCTTAAGAATTTCTTTCCTTGGGACAACTGTAATAGCATAATCAATACAACATATTAAAAAGTAAATCACCGAAAAAAAATAAAAGCATGCTAGAAAAATTTTTAAAAAAAGAATTTCTTTCTTAAAAGTTTAGCGTCACCTAAGTAGAACAAAATAATTGAAACAAAATTTGGAAAAGACTTTTGAGTGTGGAAAATCATCACAGAGCAGTGATGGGGGCCAGTCTCTTCTACAAGTTCTGACTGTCTGCAAGGCTCTTTTCCAGATAGTGAATTTCTTGAGGGCAGGGATGATGGGTATTGTTTCGGGGTTAATTTGCAGAGAAGCACCTTGTAATTTGGATGAATTCAATTAGATTGGGAGCTCTCCAAAGCGGGTGGGCAGTATCTCACCCCAGGACCCCTGGGAGCCAATGCCAGGCTTTTTCCAGACATGAAGTCACTGAGGCCAGACCCAGATCTCCTTCCCGATATCTTTTTTCCTCTCTCAGGGGCTAGCCCCACAAGGAGTGCGCATCCCGGGTGGGTGGACTGGTGGCGCAGCAGAGAACATGGAAGAGCATGCCATGGAGCAGAGAGTGGACTCTGTGTCACCAAGGAGGAGTGTTACTGTTTCTAAATTGAGCAAGTGTAACAGCCAGCCCCATGTCTCCCAGAGCCCAGACAGGAGCACTTTGTCAGAGCTGTGGTGACTCAGCTAGGACAAATGTTTTCCAGGATAATTTACTGACATAATCCAAGAATGTGCCCCAATGGCCCTGTTCTGTTTTTCCTTTTCTCTCAGAGCCTCCCTCCTCTCCCCACCCCTTACTCCAGGGGCGTCCAACTCATTTTCACCAGGGGCCACATCAGCCTCGCAGTTGCCTTTAAAGGGCTGAATGTAATTTTAGCACTGTATAAATGTAACTACTCCTTAGCTAGGGACAAGGAGCTCTACATTCAGCCCTTTGAAGGCAACCGTGAGGCTGATGTGGCCCCAGTGAAAATGAGTTTGACACCCCTGCCCCACTCATTCTAAGTCAAGAGAGGACCATCCTTGGTTTTGAGAGCAACCCCCAACCCTAAAACTGATGTGTTTTTCTCCCTCTTACCTCTCAGGCTGTTTCGTGCTGTCCTGAGCTGGAATTTCATGTTCCCATCACTAGTAATTCAGTGTGCCAGGTTTCACACGGCAACTCCTCTTGGCCTGATGCCTGAGGCAAGGTCTCTGAACTTGTGCTGTGATGCGCCCCACTCTGATTCCCTGCCCAGGAAGAGAATGTCCTCTCATCTCTAGACCATAGGCTGTTTTCCTTTATAGGATGTTCAAGCTTCAGAACTCATTTGCTGAAGAGAAACTCCCTCTTTTGGATGTGGAGGAGGGCAAGAACCCCTCCTCACCCTCCCTCACCCCTGACCATGATGGAGCAGTCCATTAGGATGCCTGCACATAAGTACAGATTTAATTCTGTGCATACACAGAACACTTGTTTAGTTCTTACATTGCACCAACTTAGAATGGCCAAGTTATCCTGTAGTTTTTTCAGGCTGCCCATGAACTTGAAGGCAAATGAGGAGGATCCCTTAGAGCCCTGCCTATATAGTTTCAAGTCGAAAACTTGTCCCCTCCGTCAGGTATCTTCCTTCAGGCTCTCCAGGACCTCTTTTTCTCCTTCCAGGTTTGCACTAATGCCTGAGTTGTCACATAATTTTTTCCTCCATGTAAATCATTGGTATCTCATCAGTGCCCTTGACCTTGTCAGAAAGAAGGAAAGCTGGCTGTAGAGGGAGGGCCTCTGGCCCTGTATGAAGCAGAGCTCCTGTTGGCAAAGCCCAGGGGGCGTGCCTGGAGGGTGACTGTGGGTTTGTTGGGCGAGTGTCTATACACATATGCAAATAGTATTGGGCTTTCAAGAAAGCAACTGTTACTTAAGGAGAGGGAGGAAGAGGGGAGGGATAAAGGTTTGCCCAAGTAAATTTTGACCAAAGACTATTTCCTGGAGGAAGCATGTGTTGTTGTTGTTTTTAAGTTTTTATTTATTTATTTTTAGAGAGAGGGGAAAGAGGGAGAAAGAGAGGAAGAGACACATCGATGTGTGGTTGCCTCTCGTACATCCCCAACTGGGGACCTGGCCTGCAACCCAGGCATGCGCCCTGACTGGGAATCAAACCAGCGACCCTTTGGTTTGTAGGCTGGCACTCAATCCACTGAGCCACACCAGCCAGGGCATGGTTTTTTAAATGAGGATTCCACCTGTCCTGACAGGGAACAGGAGCCCGCTGGAGAGCAGGGGATCCTGTGAAAGGGTGGGGAGAGGTGGGGTTGCGAGGAGAGGGGGAGAAAGAGAGATGGTGATGGCAACCGTGGTTGGAGTGAGTGAAGAAGAGTAACCACTCTACCTCCTGGCCAGCTGCAGTCCTGGCCACGCGAGGGTCAGCACATAGCTGCACCGTTGCAGCTTCTCTTGGGTCAGCTGTCTGCTGTCTTCTCTGTGATCCCATGTTGGAGAAGCCACTGTTTCTTATAGTTGCGGTGACTGAGGCATTGTGGTTAGACATGTCTTTGGAATGTGGACTGAATCTTTGGTTTGCTACTCACAGATGTATAAGCAGTGATTATACCTAGTTTTTTAAAGTTAACGGATGACTCATTTTCCACCCAACGTAACTGGGGGTGGGGGGGGAGGGGCTATGGACAAGGCCAGAGGAGCATGGCCCTGGAGTTTGTCTGGGGGAGCAAAGGAAGGGCTATGTGGGGAGGTGGTAGTTTTGGCTTCCAGTTTGTTCTTTCATTCCCTCTGCTGCTTTGGTTTCTATTTCATTTCTGCTTCATGTTCTGAATGTCCCAGAAGGAAGGGATGAACAGCTCTGTGAGGGGGGGTGGGAAATAAGGCAGGAAGCTGCTGTCTGGAAATGGATGGAAATGGAAATTTCCATCCCATCTCCCCTGAGCCCACCCCTCTGCCACCTTCCCTCTCTGGCCGGCCAGCCCCAGACTTCTGTGTCTGGTCCTTCCAGGAGTTTTCCTCCCTCTCTTTCTCTTATCTTAGAGTAGCTCCTTCCAAATGCCCTGCCCCAGGCCAGTGTGATTTAATGTGGGTGGGAGAGGGTGTGCAGGGTGGGGGGAATGATGGGGGAGAAATGGGACAACTGTAATAGCATAATCAATAAAATATATTTAAAAAAATAAAAGAAAAGAAAAAAATAAAAAATAAAAAGCGGGTCTCTTCCTTTGGTGAACGGCCGTTGTGTTTCAGAGCTTGTGAGACTGTAAGATAACCTGGCTGACTAATAAATGCACCAGGGTTTATGCAGCTAACCCAGGCCGGCCCCTCCGAGACAGCCATCCCTTGGAAAGCTGCATGCCTTCCCCTTGTTCGTCACCCACGCCGTCTCTGGGACTCACTTTGGGAGCTCCCTTCAGCCTGTGGAGCTCTCTTCCAACTCTGTGGGCTGGCAAATCTTCGTTCCTTCTGAGCAGACTTGAGTTTTAGGAGGTGTTTTGTTTAAAGGTATCATCAAGGAAAATTCAGTGGACAGATGGAGAGGTCCCGCTGTGGTTTTAGGCCACTGGACCTGTCACTTTATGGCCACACCTGCTGACTCAGGAAGTAATCCTGGGGTCTCAGTTTGTGCTATTTAATAATTCACCAGGCCCTGTCGGGGGGAAAATGGAGAAGCAGCCACATTTCCGCCCCTGGCACATTTGCAATGGGAGGGGTTTTTTTTTTGTTTGTTTGTTTTTTGTTTTTAACAGTTTCATTTGGCTAGAATTGGGTAGCAGACTCTAAAGAGGTGAAAAACAACAGCCTCCTCATTTGGCCTCCAGTGTGGGGTTTCCCACACTGACTGGGGCAGGAGTTGGGCTTACTTCTGGTAAGGTCAAGGGTGGGGACCTAGCAGGGAGAGTTTCTGGACCTGGAAGTGGACTAGCACAATCTCTAGACTCTTTACTGTAGCAGTACTTAACCAGGGCGGTACGCCAGAGTCCTCAGGGAACACCCACAGTGCTGAGCCCTGCCCCAGACCAGTAAGTCAGAATCTCCTCACTGTCAAGAGGCTTTGATTAAGAATAAAACATCACCTTTGGCCTTTGCCCCAGTCCTGGCACCACAGGGGAGAGGTGCAGAGGCAAAAGGTATGTTTTTAAATGGGTAGAATGGACACAAAGTCTTTGAAATAATCATGACCTGGGAAAGTGGGCAGAGAATGTCTTCCCATAACAACAAAACAAAAGAAGAACAAGAACCAACAAACAAAACACCTCTGGATGGATGAGCATGGATCCTGAGGAGGCCTTGATGGTAGCCGAATCACATGGCAAGAGAAACCCAGCTGCTGGTGGACAGAGCCGAGGGCGGTACAGGCAGGGGAGCCCGCCCACCACTCTGCCTTCCGCCCTCCTGCCTTTCACATCCAGCCATCGGGGAGCCCTCTGCATTGTGAAGGATGATTTTGAGAACTGTCTGTGCCAGCAAACACTCATTGGGGACACAGCATTCCTCAGAGTGGCTCATTTCTCTGTAAGGCACTGCCCCCTCCTGCTTCTGATTATACCAGTTAGAAAGCCTAAAGCAGGTGCTAATGTGTCTGTAACACTTTTCTTTAACACCTGCTGATTTCTGGTTGTTTAAGGAGGTGGGTGAATGTTTGGGACATTCAGCAGAGAGCTGCTGTTAGAATAGCAATGAAGGAGCAGAGAGCACGTTAACGCAGACCAGAGTGATGGGCCAGCAGTGGAAACAAAATCTAGATGCTGCACGAAGAGACTGTCCACCACCTGAGAACGGGTCCGACACAAATGCATCAAGGGAATCGTTTTCTCCTCAGAACTCCAAGACCCTTCTTTCTCCTTAAATTGTGAACAGAAAATTTGGCTTCTGAAATTATTTCAGGAAGACATGGATACAGCGTAGTCCTGGGGAAGAGTGTGAAGCGAGTGTTCTGTTCTGCTCTGTGAACTGTCTCCAGTTATTAAAGGCGGTCCATGCACCGGGGGCGAGGCCTCGGCCATCTCTCCAAACCCCCTGCATTGATAGTCCTGCTGGCACCCGCAGGGCCAGCGCTGTGTGTGGCGGGCCGTGCCGTCCTCATTAAACAGAAGTCCTTCACTTATCTGTCCTTCTGCTCTGTCACGCACTCCTGTCAAACCCTCTACCCCAGTGTCTAATTTGTCACCTTGCCTAGACAGCTTACTGAGTAGGTCTGATTTGAAGGTTACTTCTGCCCTATCACAACTCAAACACTGGGCATCCCTGGGCCCCCACACTAGGATTCTGACACCCCACATGGCTGACACTACTTACTCCACGATGGGCACCACTGAACAGCTGTCCCCAGCCATCCACACTAAGCGGAAACTCTTGTTGCCCCCTCGCCTGGTCTGCTGGGATGTCGCTCATTACAGATGTCTACTCCCCAACCCGCCATCACGACGGAGCAATCTTATATGTATTTTTTTCCCCAACAGCTGTTTCAAGTGAGGATCTTCCAGACATTCATAGATGCAGGGTAAATTTCAAGTGGCATCTTAGGAGCTGGGCCAGTAAAGGGGGTCAGGCCAGAGAAACCACAAGCTGGACGGTCCTCATTCCTGGGGAAGGGGTTTTGGTACTCAACACAGGACACAATGGGCCTCCAAACCAGATTACTTGATGTCTAGGAGGATTTTTCTTCCTCTGAGTTTCAAAGTTCTTGTGGCTTAAAAGAAGACCTGAAGCAGGGACACTGACATCTGAATGTCTGGCCCAAATGACCAAAACATCCAGCCAACTGTGTGACCCTGAGCAAGTCACTTCTTTCCTCTTGAAACTGCTGCCCATAGCACTAAAATGAAGGATGACCAAGAGTAAGCATTAAAGTCTCTTCAAGGTAAAGCGTTCTGTGTCTCAGTGAGGCAAGTTAGCATGACAGATACTGGAATCAAACAGATCCGATTCAAACACTGATTTTACCCTTTCCTGGTGGCTTTAAGCAAGTTACTCAACCTCTTTGAGCCCTGGTTTCCTTCCCTATAGGATGTGATCATGATAGCAGCTACTTGTGAGTTTCACATGTGGAATAAATAAAATAATGCACATAAAACACTTAGCAAAAATAGATTCTCATGTGCTCAATAAAATTAGCTTTTGTCATAATATATGGGTATGTCACATTTTTATCAAAAACAGATGCTCCCAGTTTCGGTAGTTTGCCTCTCATTTTATATGTCTCTCCAGCTTGAGGTTTTCAGCTCCTCAGAATTTAGAGTCCTGCCCGGATCTGGCTGCTGGTCTCCTGCCTCCTCACTGAACCGCACCCTCGGCTTCCTCCTTGGGACAGAGGAGCAGCCAGCGCTCAGGCTCTTTGCCACCTCAGGGCCTTTTCACAGGCTTTCCCCTCTGCCTGCGTTATTCTTTTTTGTTCTCTTAACTAGCTCCTCCTCATAGTTTTTTATCTCTGTTTCAATTGTTAGCTCCTCATAGAAGCCTGTCCTGATGACCTGATTAGCTCTTAAGACCTACCACAATTTGCATTTATTCTGTTTGCCTAGCTACTGTCTTATGGCCATCTCTCCCCTAGAATGTAACCTGCCCTTTTCTGTCTTGTTCGCACTTACATCCCTAGTGCCTAGCAGTGGACCAGGCACAAAGTAAGTACTCAGTAAATATTTGTTGAATGAATGAATGGATAATATGATATATAGCACAATGTTTTTTATGTAGCACCTTCATGACTAGGCTCTCATTTTTAAGTCATATAAATCTCTGTAAGGAATACAGAGATTGTCCTGCCAGAGGCTGGTTGAAGGCACCCACATGGACAACTGCCATGCAGAATAAGCCCAGGGTGATGGCAGTGCATGGGAAGAGCCCTTATCTCATAGGGGATGGAAAGAGATGGAGAGAGAAAGTATCAATAAGAGAAGACTTCTTGGTAGAAGAGGCATGTGAGTTGAACTTCGAAATGTGACAAGTGATCTAGGCAAAGATGGGTTTGGGGTGGGAAAGCATAAAGGTGTAGAGGGATGAGAGGGCCAACTCTAAAGCAAAACTGAAATTAATGAGAAGTTGAGAGAGGTGTGGATAATATGGTGTATGTTTTAGTGAGGGGAGATCAGGGAGGACCCTGGGGAGAAGGTAGCAGTTGCATTCAACCTTTTGGACAGAAAATAATGGGAGGTATCCAGAGTGGTTCACTGATGCAGCTGGGATGGAAACCATAGGGACAGTCTGGGCTTCACTCGGCCAGGGACCTAGGGAGGGACTGAGGGAGCAGGTATTGGAATGAAGTAGCACTTAGCTCCCTGAGGCCAGGCCTGTCACCCAGGCTGAAGCCCTGGCTTCAGTGTGCTCTCACGGGTGTTCTCACTGATCGGTGCTCTGCTCTGCTGTCCAGGCCCAGAGCGCCCTTTGGCTTGAGGCACTGGTACCTTAATCCCTGCTCCCTAAACTAATCGAGAATTCCAGTGTGTGAAACCAGGGTGGGGTAATAATATCAGCTAAAACAGGAGGCAAATCCAAAGGCCAACAAGCAGCCTGGCCACGAGAGTATGTGAAGGAGCCAGGAGAGGTTGAAAGAATGGAGAGTTTAGCCTCCTCCAAAGATGCTTGAAAGTATTGCACTCAACTGTGCCTAATGAAACGACTTTGGGGGATTGGGTTCGACAGTTGGCTGCTAAACTGTGGTCTCTGCTAGGCATGGGGGCCCACCAGGAGTACAAAGGGTCAGTGGTGGCACATGTTCATTGGTCCCTCACAACTCACTGCCGAGGCCCGATACCTAGACCAATCAGGCCTGTGTCCGCCCTCACAGAGGGTTTCCAGCTCAGAGCGGGCATTAGATGTGGACAGGACCTCAAGGTACGCAGACATACATCATGACTTACCCAGAGGTTTTAGATGAGGCTGCCAAGTCACGTGTATGATAAGAAGCAACAACTCCACAATGATTTCATAGCAAATCAGAAGTAGAGAGGGAAGCCTAGGAGCTCCTTGGCAAAAAGAACAGGAGAAATGCACTGCAAGGTTGGAAACCCTCCCAAGCCTATGCTCACAACAGATGACGCCATTAGAGAGAGCGCAAGACTGTAGAGAGACATTTAACATTTTTGACAGGCTCCTGTGAAGCACAGCTGTCAGTTCTCCTTGCAAATGTTTTTCTGACTGTATTTTGTTGTTGTTCTGTCCGATATATTTGTGTTAACTGCTGTTTATTAATGTTTATTCTAATCTGATTTAGACAGAGTCAGCCTTTATCATCGAACTCTCACAAACCACACTTAAGAGAGTCCAGGTGTCGTCCTTGGATCGCCAGGGGAGACTCCTGGGCCTCATCCCAGACTGATTTTCCTCAGAATATCTGAAAGGGAACCTCAGATCATTTTAAATGTGTCCTACATGAGAAGTGAAAGTCACTAAAGTTTAAGAAACATTGGTGTAGAGTCATGACAATGCTTTTCTGAGGTAGCACAGGCTCACTGGGCGCAAACCACCCCAGTGACATGTAATGAACCAAAAAACAAATGGTCTAGAACTGAGTACAAGAAATATGTGACCAATCATCCCGTCATTCAGCATGTTTACGTTCTGGGCCACGGGCCCCAAAGGGTCTCTGAGACCGTTCACAGCTCAGTTTGAAGGGACCGGAACTTATCACAAAAGGCGAGAAGAGGACAGGGGGCCGAGGTCTCAAGGCCCAGATGGGAAGTAGTGGGGCAGGGCGATGGGTCAGTGGCTGCATTCTCCTCTAAAGGAGGGGGCGGGAGATGGGAAGAAGGATCACTCACTCTCCCTTTCCCTTCTCAGTGGATTTAAAGGCCTTCTGCTCCAAGCTTCCCCTTTCTATATTCCCATTCTCATAATACACAATGCAAAAATTCAGCCCCTAAAAATTGATTTAGGCTAATAAATATCTTTTAAAAGGTAAAATAATCTAAAGGGAGGCGGTTACCCATTAGTTATATTCATTCCAGTGTAAATTGCTTTGCTCCAATTGCCCTGCGTGTGAGCTCACTGAGTGAGAGGAAAAGATTGCTGGTGCCTTGGGAAAGAGGCAGGCTGGGGAGCCCCTGTGGGACTTGGGGTCACCAAAGAGTACTAGGCAGGCCTTGGTCACTTCTGGAGTCAGAGAGGCAGGGCCAAGGGATGGGAGCCTACCAAAAGCTCCCTCTGATGGCATTTCCTCCAGTCGTCCCAGAGATCAAGTAGGAAGACTGCTTCCCAGCCCCCACCCAGTTCCTGCCCCAGCACCCCACTGAGACTGCCCTGATCAGTGGGACCAAGGCGTCTTAGTCACTAAATGCCAGAGTTCTGATCTCAGCTAATGACCTACTTCTCTGCAGCATTTGACACCTGCTCCTTCTTGAAATGCTCTCCTCCTGATTTCTTTAACTTCTCTCCTGCACCTCCGTGCACTCTCCACTCCCACCCGTGTCTCAGGCTCATCTGTTTTCTTCTCCCATCTCTTTAGACTTTGATATTCCATCCATGTTCTTTCTTGACTCAGAAGATGGTTCTCATCATCTTATTTGTTTTCACTGGGTGATCTCTCTTCTGTGTACATCTACCACCACCGTTCATGCGGTTTGCTCATTCGGCAAATGTTACTGAACAGCTACTAGGTACCAGGCAGAGTATGCTTCCGAGGTCAAGATTTGCAGCCCAGATTTCTCTTTAAATCTCCAACAGTACATCAAATTACCTTCAGAATTTTATATATGTATGAAATATTATTTATGTTTACATTATTCATAATACAATAATGAAAATAACTCTCTTAGGCTATGATTTTTGAGACAGGGTTTACTTAGTAAGGGCATTCTCTTCAAGAAAAACTTGTAAAGGAGTAGGGAGTTGAAGAAACGGAGTAGGAAAAGGGAAGGACCGGACAAGGATGTGGTCTCCCAGAGACTGACAGGGAGAATGGGGAGGCTCTGGAGCCTAAATCACACTTTGGAGTTACTCTGCATTAAGGCAAAGAGTCTGGGCTTTGGCACCACTGTATCAGAGAGGCACTGCCCTCCCTGGGGCGTGGTATAACCTCCACGTTCCTCTTGGAGAAATGGAAGCCATCAGCCAAAGGCAAGTCTTCAGAGATGGTCACAGTTGTAAGCTGACAGCTGCAACACTGTTGGAGCTGGGGGCTGGCACGGTGGTCCATGAAGGAGCCCTGGGCGGGACACCACCAGTGTCTCCCATAGCAGCCAAGACTCAGTCCCGACGATGTGCCTGGCGTCATCGTAAGTGCTTTATGTATATTAACAAACTTCACCTTTAAAATAACCCTGTAATGTAGTTACTGTTATCCATCTTTTACAGTGCAGGAACTGAGCATAGAGTTACAGTGCATAGAGTTTAAAAGTGACTTGCTTAAGGTTTCCCTATAAGTAAACAGTGGAGCTAGGGGTTAGACCAGGGAAGGATGGTTCTAGATTCCATACCCTTAACGGCTACCTTGAATTCCTCAGTGTGCTGAGTTTTAGCATACACCAGGCACCGTGTTAGCTGCTGGGAATTCTGCAGTGAATGAACGTAAAAATCTCTGCCTGTTTTGAGTTTATTTTCTAATGAGGGAAGATGGACAATAAATGAGTAAGTAAAATGCATGATCCAGATGGTAATAAATGTTAAGAAAAAAATAAATCAGGAAAGGGAAGCGGGAAGTGCTGTGTGACAGCTGCAGCTCCACTTAGGAGGCGTTTTAACAGAGATCCAAAGGAGGTGGCTATCGCCACTCCCTCTGGCTGACCCCAGCGTATTCTCCCTCGGGACAGCTAGGGGTCATCTGTCCAAGCCACCTGATCGTGTTCCTTCGCTGAATGACACCCTCCAGCGGTGCCCGTTGTTCTCAGGGCGAACCCAGCACTCCTGCCACCCTGATCTGAGACCTGTCTCCATTCCTGGCTCTTCTCTGGTGTCCGGGGCCATGGAAACCCCCCCGCCCTATGTCTAAATGTTGAAAATTAATATATTAAGCTAACAAACTATTAAACACATTCTATCCTTCTACCTTGACAAATGTATCTTCATCGTGACAGAAGGCGCCAACTTCGTATTTAGACTTCTTGGACTCCTCTGAGTTCTGTGCCAGAACTTGGCAGCACAGGCAGCCCAGTGCCCTGCCTCCCTTCTCTGCCCACTGCTGCCCAGCTCTGTCCTCCCGCCAGTGCGGGGGGACCTCATTGCGTGCCTGTGGACTCCCCAGTTCACATACTGTGCTCTAGCCACACCTGTGCATCTGGCGGCCCTTTGCCATACTGGTGCCCATACTGGTGCTCATACTGGTAGTGTCACTTGCCTTTGAGGACTAGACCTGGGGGACAGGTACACATGGGCTCCAGGAGTAGGCTAAGGGCCCTTTGGGCAGAGAATTTTCAGGGTTCAGGCACTAGGAGCTTCATCTACGAGAGAGGTTGAGGAATAGCACAGACTCAATCTGGGCAAGTCTCCTTGGCCCCAGGGAGGGGTGGGAGAGGGAGGGTATGCAAGAAGAGGGTCGGAGCCCGGAATAGGGTTGTCTAGAGCTCTCAGAGTATCTGTCGTCAGTCTCTTCCTTACCCATGTGCCTAAACCAAAGTGAATTACTTGAACTTCCTCAGTATGCCACGCCCCTCTGCCTTTGTGGTTCTATAATCCTACAGACTGCACAACAGAGGTCATTCGCTTGGACTCCTTGCCATGATTTCCCTCATCTCCTATGAGCTCCCGAACCCAGTACCCTCATTGCTGACTCTTAATACCCACCTCCAATGACCAAAATACCACTGATAGTGGCAATGGTGGTGGGATGTAATATCATATAGTGACCTGAGTGTGGGCTTTAGAGGGAACAGTCCTGGTTTCGATTACTTGCCTAGCCACCTGCTAGTTATGTGACCTTCAGCAAATTCTGTGCCTCAATTTCATCACCTCTTACATGGAGATTGCCACACCAAGTTTATAAGGTATTGGAAGGATAAAAAGAAATACCGTATGTCAAGTGCTCAGCCACAGTCCCTGGCATAGAATAAGCATGTGGTAAGAAGTTCTTTTCCTTCCCCAGCTATGCCGCTTCTTTGAAACCAAACACACAGAGCACTGTGAGAGATTAGGCTGTTTCACAGAAAGATGTCGTTTAGATTAGTGCTCAGCCCCCGGGCTTCTTTCCTCATCTCCTGAGTTAGTGAGGACTTACTAGAGAATATTAGTATCTGATTTCTACTTTCGTTGTCTACTGCCCACCACATTTAGATGCCGGGATAGTCAAACTCCAGCTCTTGGTAGCAACACTGACTATTTGTTGCGAGGGATGGAGAGTTCTCGTGTCAGCACAGTCATGGTAACAGGGGCAGAGCCTGAGGAGCAGGTACACAAGGAAGTCGGTCGTATCAAAGGAAAGGTAAAACCGACAGCTGCCTTGCAGTGCCTGACCTAAGTGGGCGTGCAACCAATGTGTGTCAGGCTGAGAAAACTAAACTCAAAGAGAAAAGCCATTAAATCCCAGTAGAAAGTGGATGCAAGGACTGCTTAGGTAAGTGACAGAAGAAATACTCCTGGGCCAGTGAACTACAGCTAATAATCAGAGAAATACAAATCTAAGTGTGATGCAGTATTTTTCTTACAAAATGGGCAGAATTCAGTGCTGATGAGGATGCAATAAGTTGATATGTCCTTCTGCAAAGCAGTAATGAGAACAACTGAATAACTTATCGTGTAGGTATAAGATGGGTGGACTACATGTCATTAAATGTAACAGTTTCAAAGAAATTTTATACATGAGAAAAAACTCTGTTACAATGAGAAGTAGAACACTGTATGGTATGAAAATTACATGCACAAAAATACTGAAAGGAAATAGGATAGAGTATTATAAAAAAAGAGAGAGATGCTATCATTAGTACCTCTTACGCAGATCTTTGAACTTTTCTATCATTAGCAGGTGCTTCTTTTATAATGTGAAAGAAATTCCATAATTTAGTAAAATGACACATTGCTTTCATACAATGGGTCAGACACAATTATGGATGGATGACAGTGGCCACTTGTTGACTCAGATTTGGGAGAAACAAAGACTCAGCCTTCTTCCCAGGCTGAATCTAGCCCTTTGTATCAACAAGAAGAAATGGAGAGAGTTTTCTGTCTGGGCAGTTTCCCCGTCTGACCGGGAGTCCTGCCTCAGCTGCCTTACGCTTGAGACATTCATGCGGTTGCAGGAATGTGGTCTCCTCACCAGGCTGTGACATTCTCGTCACTGTTGAGATCTGAGAATGAAGCCAAGAAAGAAATTTTATTTCCATGTGTGGCTTAATCCTTCCGACTGGGGCCTCACCTCCAGTGCTGTCTGTGTGAGATTGCGATGCAGCGATGCCCATCAATGGGCCGTGAGCAGGCACAGTGCTTTGAGCAAGTACCGTCTGGGGAACAGGACATTAGTGAAAGATCCTAAGGAAACATGACACTAAGTGTTTATATAAATATGTGAGTTAACCAAAGTGTATTTTGAGTGATAAAATAAATGGATGGGTTAAATACGCCAAGAAGAAGAGAAGGCCCCCTAACTACCAAAACATAAATTTTCTTCCAAACTGAGATGCTGTAACTGTTTTGACCTTCATTTTTTTCTTTTGAATCTTATGAGTTACTGTTCAAGTTTGAATGAACTTTGCTACTTAGTAAGTTACATAGCAACATCCTGATTAACTTAGCCTGCTTATTTTTTGGTTTTCAAGATGGTCTCTGTCACTTCATCTGGCCTTGATTTTAGGAGTAGCTTCCCCTCTCTTAGCTTCCTGAAATATGCCTTTTTTAGGCCCTGACTCTTGTAGTGGAAGTACATGAGACCAGTACTGTATCCACCTTCCTAATTAGCTCCAGCTTTGGCTGTCGAGGAGTACTCAGCAGGACTCAACCACCTGACTTTTTCCAAGTTGACAAACATTTCAAACTATAAATAATACATCTTAAATGCAGTAGTAGCAAATGTGTATTACTAATACTTTCTGTATCATCTCTTATCAATTGGTAGATCAGCCTAGAACCTTTTATTGAAAAAGATTTTTCAACCCAGCGAGTGGTAAAGTGTACCAGTGACTGCCACTGATGTGGGCATGGGGAAGGGTAGTGCTGGTGCCGAGGACTTTCCATCTCAGATTTGAGGGCGACAGGGTCCCTGTCTTTAGAGAGCTTGTTTTCAAATGGGGAAAACAGGATTCCTCCCAGCAGCGAGAGAGACAAAAACTAAATGTAAACTCAAACATAGTTGTGAATACCCAAACAGTAAACACCCCAAGTGCAAATGAATATAGGGAAGGCCGAGTTATTTGCTAAGTGCTGGAAAAAGGCAGAATGGCCTCAGCCAGATGGAGTTAATCTGGTAGGTTTTCTGAAGCAGTGCGTTTTAGAGTTGGATTGGAAGACAGCCAGGAGACCTGGTGTGAAGTTGGAAGGGTGGTCCAGATTAACAGGAATGCAGATTTCCTGATGGTTTTTGACTGTGTGCTTCAAAGTCTCCGCTGCCCAGAGTGACCATGCCTGGCCTCTGACCTCCCCACAGTGAGGACGTGTGCAAACGTGGCTTCACCGTCATCATCGACATGCGGGGCTCCAAGTGGGACCTCATCAAGCCCCTCCTCAAGACGCTGCAGGAAGCTTTTCCAGCGGAGATCCATGTGGCCCTCATCATTAAACCCGACAACTTCTGGCAGAAGCAAAAGACCAACTTTGGCAGCTCCAAATTCATCTTTGAGGTGAGCCAGATTGCTCTCTCAGCACCCCCTTTCCCTGCCACCACCCACACATCTCTCACTTGTGCTTCTCCATCTACCCTACTGTGCGTGTGGTGGTGGCTGGTACTTCACGATTCCTTGGCTACTGAGACCTTACCAGTTAGTATCTAGGGAGGAATAAGAGGATCAAGAGATTGTCCTAAATGCACAATGTCAGTAGGCAATTCTGTGAATGTGTAAATTAGGACAGTTGTTTCTTGGGGCAACTTTGTAATTTGGGTGAAATGCCTTAAAAAGAGTTTATAACCATTGACCTAGTAATTCTTGTTGGCAAAAAAATGTTAATATAAAAATGAAACAAAACCTTTTTAAAATCTAATTATAATCATAAAAAGGTCTACATGTCTTTATGAATGATGATGTTCATTCATCATAGCGTTATTTGCAATGATATACATGCATATATATATATACATCTCCACATATAAACATACACACACACATACAGATAGAGTACATACAGTTCGTATTCTGACTGTCCATTAATTTTAGTGACTAATACACAAATACTATGAAGCCATTAAAATCATATTTAGAAAAATAGTGTCTTTGAAAAATGTTCATGAAATAGTGTTTTAAAATGGCTGGTTATAAAATAGTACAGGTGTATAATCTAAAATTTGTTTTTTTCAGAGCATATATGAAGAAGACTGAGAGACTGAAAATGTTAGTAGATTATTAGAAGTAGCTAGATTATAGATGATTTTTATTTTCTTCATATTTTCTGTATTTTATGCTCAGGAGAATGTTATTTTTTAAAGCTAATTATCCCAGACAGCACTATGTCCCCTGAGAATTTTTAATGATAATGTATCAGATTAAATCAATGATTGAGGAAACTTTGTTCCAGCCAAATTCGAGCTTTGCCCTTTCTCAGAACGCTGGCCCTCGTCTGCAAGGGGATGGACCTTGTGTCCATGTGCCTGTTGGAAGGCAGAGCTGCTCTTAAACTTGCAGCGACTTTCCATTCCAGAGCCTCCCCAGGCCCAGGAGCACCTCCGAGTGGTGTGGTGGCCCCGAGAGTCTGTGACGGAGACAAAGCAAAACAACCCGACACCTGAGCCAAGCAGTGCTCACTCTGTTTAAATAACACAAAGAATCTGACTTGGTATAGAAACAGTTCTATAGGCACTGCTACCCAACATTAGGAGTCCTGTATTTGTGTAGTTTCGGTTTGTTTATACAGAGGCGGCGATAACAAGCCTACATGTTTACAACCTGAAAAGATCATAAGTAATCTTTCTAATAAGTCCTGAAGCTTTGCTTCAATGTAGGTGCCTAACCTTTCCATCTCACTTCACCCCAAGTCGAGCGAGCTTGTCTCTGCCCCCTAAACAAGAGGTGCGGGAGAGAGAACTGGGGCCTCCCACTCAGAAGAGTATTTATAAAGCAGTGCCTTACAAACAGCCAATGAAATACCACATGCAGACTGCGAGTACAGACAGTTAATGAATAACTGGTGAATATAATCATGAGCGACTTCCAGGATGTGGTAAATTTGGAGCCAGGTTTGAAGGGGAAGGCGCTCTGGAACAGGGCTGCTCCCAGTTTAATGCACGGAGTCTCCTGGGGATCTCGTTAAATGTAGATTCTGATTCAGCAGATTTGGGAGAGTTCTGAGATGCTGCCATCCTAACAAGCTCCCAGGCGGGCTTCATGTTGCTGGCCCTAGGGCCACACTTTGAGTAGCAAGGATCCAGACTAGAAGAGGTTTGTAACGCTGGTTGCACATTAGAATCACCTGGGGAGCTTTTAAAACTACCCACGCCCAAGCTCCAGTCCAGGCCAACTAAATCAGAGAAGGGTATCTGCTACCAGGGCCTCGGTGTGGGGTAGAGGCCTGCCCAGCCTGGGGCAGGAATAGACTCAGGTCCTTGCAGCACAAGTATTGACCCACATTGCTTAATGCAGCCATGATGATGTCCTGGGTCATGGGCCTGCATGGGTTTCTAAGCTATGGGTAACTAGACCTCCAGGCCCTGGGTCTGTTTTACTTCCAGCTTCTCCTGCTTCTAGCATCTGAAGCCCTACTTCAGTGGACTGGGGAGTAGAGAGGAGGAAGACGAAGGCCGCAGAGACTTCAAGGCAGCCTTTCCTGGAATGGCAATTGGTCAGGTGGAGAGGCTTTTTGATCCAGTGAGTGAGTCTACTGAAACTGCTTTCCTGGCTGATCTGTGGCTAAATGCCCAGTGGGCCACCTGCTCCCCGAGGCAGGCTGTGATCATTATGATGTGGACTTATCCTGGCCTTTGCCCTTGACTTTCCTCCTGCCTACTGCTGTCCTGGTCTTCCCCTACTCCCCCCACTTCACTGAGTCTCCCTCTCTGTGTCTGCCCTCCAGACGAGCATGGTGTCTGTGGAAGGCCTCACAAAGCTGGTGGACCCCTCCCAGCTGACTGAGGAGTTTGATGGCTCCCTGGACTACAACCACGAGGAATGGATCGAGCTGCGGCTCTCCCTGGAGGAGTTCTTCAACAGTGCTGTGCACCTGCTCTCACGCCTGGAGGACCTGCAGGAGATGCTGGCCAGGAAGGAGTTCCCTGTGGATGTGGAGGGCTCTCGGCGGCTCATCGATGAGCACACACAGCTCAAGAAGAAGGTGCTGAAGGCCCCCGTGGAGGAGCTGGACCGGGAGGGGCAGCGGCTACTGCAGTGCATCCGCTGCAGCGATGGCTTCTCAGGGCGCAATTGCATCCCTGGCAGCGCTGACTTCCAGAGCCTGGTGCCCAAGATCACCAGCCTGCTGGACAAGCTGCACTCCACCCGGCAGCACCTGCACCAGATGTGGCACGTGCGCAAGCTCAAGCTGGATCAGTGTTTCCAGCTGCGGCTTTTTGAGCAGGATGCCGAGAAGGTAGGAGGGAAGCATGCCCACCTAGGGCTGGGGTGTCAGGGAAGGGGCATGGCTTCTTAGTGAAACTGCTAGTCCAACTTTCTGATTAATGACAATCCTTTTGAGGAAAGCATTTTCGTTTGTTTGTTTGTTCATTTGTTTTTTAAATGCTTACTGGTGTTAGCTGGTATCCATTTATTGCAATCTTACATTTGGCCATTGATCACTAACTTCTTAACGGCCTCTTGCCAAAGCTGGTTCTTCTGTCCATCCAAAGTTACTCGGCTTCTCTCTGGTTATTGCTCAGTTGTTTGTTCGGGGTGGTTTCTCCACAGTTGAGTTGGAGAGCTCCGGATTGTCCCTGGGAAGAGGTCAGGGTGACTTCCATTCACTCTTCCACCATCTTCCCTCCCCTTAAAACTCTCTTTCTATAGTGTTTATTATGCACCCAGTGCTGTTCTAAGGATCAAGTGTAAATTAACTCATTTTCCTCCTCTCTAGTCCTATAAGGTAGGTGTATTATCATTATCCCATTTTACAGATCAAGAAACTGAGAGGCTAAATAACTTGGCTTAACAGGGAAGTGCAGGATGGCTCCAGGTTCCATGCTTTTCCCCACCGCTGGACACTGCCTCTCTCAGGACATGTAGTGAATGATTCAAGCTGGCTGAGCAACAAAAATAACAATACTGTTACCAGCCACGGTAACAAGACTTTGTGATTATTGCCAGTATACTTATCTGCAGAACCTTATTTAATCTGCATGGCTTTTCCATCCTTTGAGTTGCATGGTGGTGTCTCTGCTGAAGTTCAGGGAAATTGAGAACTCCTTGATCTTGGGTCTCCAATGGCAGTCTTGATGAATGAATCCAGTTCTTTCCAGTTCGAAGTGCAAGACTCTACTTGGCATCCTACCTCTTTTTGAAGGTTTTCCTCAGGGGATCAGCACTTTAGCAAGGCCCCATTTTTCCAGCAGCGAATTTTCATAGCTTTCCCTTATCAAGGGAGATACGAGAAAGTGAAAAGAAAATATATCATGTAGTGCCTCTTTGCTGAGGACACAAATATATCTTCTCTGGGTTCTTTTCAAGCTAAAGAGAGTTTACTACTATATGTGCTTTAGGGGGAGTGAAATGCCTTTCCAACAGTTTTCTGGAAATAACTTCTATGCAAATGCACAGTACTACTCTGCATCTCTCAGTAAACTGTGAATTTTACAGACAGTGTCCAATGTAATGGTTTTCTGTCTTTTCAGAGCTCATGTTGAAATGTCTCTAGATTTTTTTAAGTGATAAAGTCAAGATATAGACTCCATATAATGATGACCCTAATTTACATGAGAGTGCCAGCACAGGTATAGCTGGAAGAAAATTCACCCCAATGTTAATAGTTTTGATTTCTAGGTGCCAAGTTTATGGTTAATTTTAATTTCTCTGTGTAAATTTTATGTATTTTCTAATTTTTTATAATTATAATCAGAAGAAAGTCAATATATGCCATTTTAAAAGAACGTATAGTCCCCTCCTACAATAGAACTTTGACCATCTTTTAAGCCATACTTTGTAAGGGACTTGTAAAGGGGTTTCTTGCATAACCTGAGGAGTTGCAGGATTTTCCCTGACCTTCCCAGGGGCTCTTTGCACAGCGACGTGGCAGCCTGGGTCTGACCCTGGCCTGCACTGGGAAGGGCCACTTGGAATACAGAATCCTGTCACTATTCACCCAGTGATGAGACACCAGGTCAGGAGCCAGCAGCTCTGTAAAGCCAGCAGCAGGTACTTTGGCTCCGATAACTAGTGTTAGAAAAGTCTAAAACATCTCCTTTTTACTTGGGGTCTCTTCTCCTCTGGGGCGGGGAACCTTCTTTGCAGCCTGACCTAGGTAACCCTTTCAGTGGTCCAGGGACAGAAGGAGAGGCCGGAGACTTAGGCCTGCCTAGTTGTATTTTAGAGGCACTTCACAGCATCCCTGAAGCTCAAGGATGTAGGAAAACCACATAGGGCACAGATAGTGCCGTCTCAAAAACAAAACAAACAACATGCCCTTAGCACTCAGAAGGTCCTGGTAGGGAAGGCTGACCTTCTAGAGTCAGACAAATGCCAGTCAACCAAGGAGTAATTGCTGCCCCACATGCATCCTCTCAATACATGCACACAAGAAACATATAGTATATTATTATTCCTCTTTTACAGTTGAGGAAATGAAAGCTCAAAGTGATGACGTGGTTTGCCCAAGATCACACTGCTGATTACATGGAGCCAGTACTTCGACAGTTTGCAAAGCCTACCCGAGCTCTTATGCAATAACCGTACTGGCCTCTGCTCCTAGGACCTGCCTTGTGCTACCGCTGAGCACTGCTTGCTGGCCCCCTGAGTCCGCTGGCCCAGACTCTGATGACTCAAGAGCAAATCTGAAGTCTCACCTCCTAATGCCCATTTGACAGCAGTGGCTCAACCATTCCGTGCTGTGGAAACCTAGGGACCCCATCTTAGAATAATATTTGTAAATGTACAAAACATGTAGGCTGGGAACGTAATTAGAAATACAGTTCATAAGTTAAAAAACAATAACATATGTACTTTTTAGAAACATGTTAAATAATAAAATCTACTTGAAATCTCACAACGACCAGTAGCAATGAGCATAAACGATATTTTAGGGCAACAATCCTGATGTGATGTGAAAATGTGTATATTTCTGCTGATGTCAGAGCCTCAAGTGCTACTAAGAGTAATGTAGTTTGTTGCTTACATTCATAACTGAAGGGAATGCTATATGTTAGTTAGAGGGTAGTGAAAATAAAGGCATATTTTTTCCTCTATCCAAGTGTGTGATCCCAGAATCCAACACTCCAAGTTTAGGTTCCATGTACTATGGTGTGCTCATACCTTAAAAAGTGTGTGCGTGTGTGAGGTGTATAGAGGGGGAAGGGAGGGGAGAGAATATCGAAAACAAAACAGAGGGAGTGGAAAGACGATGGGAAGAGAGCAGCCCAGGACTGTCTTGACATTGAGCCAGTGGTAAAAACGCCACTCAAGCCTGACCCAGCTGCCGCAGAAATATGCTGGGTGTGGGGAAGGGGAGAAAACATTGCTTCAAGGTTAATTTAAGATATGTGTGCAGAACCAAGTGCCTCAGCTCTTGACATATTTGGTGTTTTTGGAAGGGGGTGAGAGGGGTGGCGGTTTGGGTGAGGGTTGTGTATGTGGATCCATGTCTAAACAAGGCATGAGGAAGTGGTTCCTGTGTGAGCCACCTCTGAGCCTCCTTTCTGCTGGGAGGCTTGTCGCAGGTCTCTAATTTCAGATCTGGGACGCTCTTGGCAATGGGAGGAGTCTAGTGATCATCCAGCTTCTATTTTTGTTAAGGGGCGGGTGCAGAGTCTGTCCTCTGGCCCTGTGGGGTGACAGCCTGTTTTCCAGGCTCCCCCTTTGCCATCTGGCCTTGGAGAGTGAAGCCACCTCTTACTGCCTTCCTTGACCTCTGTGATGACTCCCTGCATTCTTCATCTTGGGGGTGGTGGAGAGGGAGCCATTATCTCTCCCAATTAAGCATTTATGGAGGAGGGACTCTGTTCCAGAGATAACTCATAAAGCAGGGCACCCATTCATTTAATAAACTTCTGTTGAGCATCTGCTATCAGCCTAAAACAAGGCACTTGGATAAAGACAAGTAGGCCAGAAATTTTGCCCTGGAGCAGCAAGCTGTCATAAACTCCTGTTTATTATTGTTTATGTCTGCTGTATGCATCGCACTGTCCTAGGTACAGCCTCTGTGATTGGGGAGGTTTTAGAGAATGGGGTATATTGCAGCTCAGGACTGACAGGAAAGCCTTACCTCTGAGCACTTTGTGAGAGCACTGGGTGATACAGAGGTAATGCAAGTAACACACAATACATCTTGCTAGAAGATGAACACCACTGCCTTGGCCCTGTGCCCTCTGGTCTGTAACTAATGGGCCTGTCCGCCATTGTGCTCACAGAACACAGGCCGGGTCGCTCCTCATTAGCCAGGCACAGATCATAGCTCTCTTTGCAGCCGTATTTCACAGCCAGCCGCCCCCTCAGCTGCAGTGGAACCCGTGTGATGCAGGTGTCTGCCCTGTAATCACATTCCATTCCCAGAGAGAAGGGAGGCCTCTTTCCCATTAGGGGGCAGATTGTGGTATTAAGGATCATTAAGTAGACTCATCGTAGATGTCCCCTTGGAAAAGGGAAGGCTGGGTGCTAGTCAGTGGAGGGTTCTCCCTATCCCCCTCCCCTTTCCTGGGTTCCTACGACACCTTAGAATGGTACAACTGGAAGAGACCCCAGCATAGAAAAGTCTACCTCCCACGCACTGTAGGAAACCCAGCCTTGTCATCCCGGTAATAGCCATGTGACCTTACTGTGCCCATCTGTGTGCTGATGCCAATGATAAGTATCAGAAAATACTGTAGCTACCACACCACCAGCCTTCTGATCTGGGGAAGGCCTCCAATCTGCCGGTCTTCATAGGGAAGGAGAAGTGCTTAGGTATCCAGTGCCAAACTAGACTTAACTGATGGACACCTTGGTCTACTTTGCTTCTGAGGAAAAGAGGCCATACCTTAGTTTTGCCCGAAGCCATTCCAGAAAGGAGTACATTCCCACTTTCTCACTTCATGGAGAATTCCCAAGAGGGACAAAGCTACCCAGTGAGGCATCCAGTATTGGAATTGTGCTCATTATTAGTTTATTCAGCATGTTGTGTTAATTTTGTATTTAAACCTGTTCTTGGGACATGCCCACGCAAAATCTTTATCACAATGCTGGGGAAGATATTTAGGTGCCCACCTCTTCCATGGCCAAGGCATTTGCCCAGAGGAGGACCTCTCATTTGCTTGCAGCACAGGTGGCAAGCACAAGGCCCGCGGGCTGAACCCATCCCTCTACCTTGTTTTATCCAGCCCAGCACCTTTCTACCCAGCAGCAGCATCGGGCTCCTTGCTGCTAGTTAAGGAGTAGTTACATTTATACAGTACTAAAATTACATTCGGCCCTTTGAAGGCGACCGCAAGGCTGATGTGGCCCCCAGTGAAAATGAGTTTGGCACCCCTGGCTGACAGGGCACTGGCCTCACCATACTGCCTGTGGGAAAGCTCCCTTTAGGAACCTAATTTTAAATGCCTTCCTTCATATTCACTCTTACATGATGAAATTCGATCCGCCCATGTGTGCCATGTTTGTGCACAGGAAATGGAGGTATGGTAGCGGGGGTTCGGGTTTGTCCTGGGGTTTCACCAGTGGGAGACCTTAAGTACATCTTTGACCCCTGACCCCCAGTTGCATTCCCAGTGAAACGAACATGAAGAATTTGGGCTAGCTTCAGTGACTTTTGACTTGTCGTCTGCTTCCACGTGCACTATTCTCATGCACAGTACTCTCTCTTTGTGAAAACATCTTTCAGCGGGAGAAGTGGGCGCCGGGGCATGTGTGTGCTCCTGATGGTGGTGGTAGAGAACAGGCTCACGAGTGGACATGTCGGCATCTCCAGGACAGTTTGCTAAAGACCCCCACCAACTCCAACCGAATGTGCCCGCCGTTCCTCCTCCTTTGAGACTTGCTGCACTAAATGATACCTAAGCCCCTTTGTAACTCAACGCTTCTGTAACAATTTTTGTGTTTTTGCTATTCGTTCTCCCTGTATGTTTATAGGAGGCTCTTTTCTCTTCAGGATTGTCACTTTGGATGATGATGGAAAATAAGAAATTTTTCTCAGCAAATACAATCATAATCTGCTGAGTACTTTTCCTGCTTAAAAAAAAAAAAAAAAAAATAGCCCAAGCTGCTGCCCAGGTTGTTATGAGAACTGAATGGGATGGTGTGTGCAGAAGTGCCTGGCATGCCCAGCCCAGCATAGCTGCTCCCTAGGCATCAGCTTCCCTGCCTTCGCCCCGCACTATTTCAGTCATGATTTGCTCTTCAGTCACATGGCACCTGCTGAGACCGTGCAGAGTGTCACTGATGCTACCTTCTACATGAACTTGCCCCAAATAGTTTTCAATGATCCCTAATGGAAGAAAATCAAGAGTAGAGCTCTGAGAGAAGTTAGCAGTTATGATGTAGGTTCGTGGGGGCCCCTAAAGATCACTAGGTTGCATGGTGCCCCTGGGTGAGACACAAGAGAGGAGCACCCAGATCAAATTGGGGTCATATTTGATGGGTCAGGCTTGGGGGAGGTGCTCCTACAAAAGGTTTCTGGAAAAACAATGTGCTTTTTTTTTTATGTTCTTTTCTCAATTTTTTATATATTCTATTGATTATGTTATTACAGTTGTCCCATTCCCCTCCTTCATTCCCCTCCACCATGTACACCCCCTTCCACCCACATTCCCCCCCTTTAGTTCATGTCCATGTGTCATAAGTTCTTTAGCTTCTACATTTCCTATACTATTCTTGCCCTCTCCCTGTCTATTTTCTACCCACCGTCTATGCTACTTATTCTCTGCACCTTTCCCCCTCTCTCCTCCTCCCACTCCCCTGTTGCTAACCCTCCATATGATCTCCATTTCTGTGGTTCTGTTCCTGTTCTAGATGTTTGCTTAGTTTGCTTTTGTTTTAGGTGTAGTTGTTAATATCTGTGTTTGCTGTCTTTTTACTGTCCCATTTTTTATTTTCTTTTTCTTACATAAGTCCCTTTAACATTTCATATAATAAGGGCTTGGTGATGATGAACTCCTTGAACTTGACCTTATCTGAGAAGCACTTTATCTGCCCTTCCATTCTAAATGAAAGCTTTGCTGAATAGA
Organism: Glossophaga mutica; assembly: GCA_039655065.1. NCBI lineage: Eukaryota > Metazoa > Chordata > Mammalia > Chiroptera > Phyllostomidae > Glossophaga > Glossophaga mutica. The sequence continues at coordinate 119,715,876 of CM077304.1, read as the reverse complement.
GCAATCTTGGATGTAGGTCCTTGACTTTCATGACTCGGAATACTTCTTTCCAGCCCCTTCTTGCCTACAAGGTCTCTTTTGAGAAATCAGCTGACAGTCTGATGGGAACTCCTTTGTAGGTGACTGTCCCCTTATCTCTTGCTGCTTCTAGAATTCTCTCCTTCATTTGAATCTTGGCTAATGTAATTCTGATGTGCCTTGGTGTGTTCCTCCTTGGGTCCAACTTCTTTGGGATTCTCTGAGCTTCCTGGACTTCCTGGAAGTCTATTTCCTTTGCCAGATTGGGGAAGTTCTCCTTTATTACTTGTTCAAATAACTTTTCCACTTGTTGCTCTTCCTCTTCCCCTTTTGGTACCCCTATAATTTGGATGTTGGGACGTTTAAAGATGTCCTGGAGGTTCCTAAGCCTCTCCTCATTTTTTTGAATTCTGGTTTCTTCATTCTTTTCTGTTTGGTTGTTTCTTTCTTCCTTCTGGTCCACACTGTTGATTTGAGTCCCAGTTTTCTTCCCACCACTATTGGTTCCCTGTGCATTTCCTTTCATTTCACTTAGCGTAGCCTTCATTTGTTCATCTAATTTGCGACCAAAATCAACCAATTCTGTGAGCATCCTGATCACCAGGCTTTGAACTGTGCATCTGATAGGTTGGCTATTTCTTGGTCGCTTAAAAGTATTGGCTCTGGTGGTTTCATTTGTTCTTTTCTTTGAGCCATTTTTTTTCTTTTTCCTTTTTTCTTTTTTTTGGGGGGTCTGGTCGTGCCTGTTATGTATGAGGAGTGGAGCCTTAGGTGTTCACCAGGGCAGGACAACCCAGTCACAGAGTTGTGACACTATATGTGGGGGTGGGGTCAGAGAGGGAACAATGGCGCTTGCTCTGCTCTCTCTCAGATTTCAGTCCCCTCTGTGAGTCTGGGAGTCTCTCCCAGTGCTTCAACCCCCACAAGTGTTTTCAATCGGTGTTTTTAGGCTTTATTTCCCAGTGCTGGGGCCCTGGGTTGTGCAGTTTGTCTCACTGCCTGTTTTTACCTGGTTTATCCGGGCGTGAATGTGTGACCATGGTCAGCTGCCTTGTGCGCCTCACTGGGTCTGCTTGTTGCCTCCCCGCACCCAGTAACCACCGCCTGTGCGCCTGGGGTGTGCCAACTGCTGCCTGTGTGTCCGGGACCACTAGCCACTGCTTTTTCCTGCCGTTATCCCTCTCCGCCCCTCTTACCGATCTGCGTGTATCGTTGCCTGACTTCTGTACAATTCAGTTTTCTGTATGTTCTGGTTGTTTTTTTAGTTCTAAATTTTTGTTGTCCTTAGTTTTGGTTGTGAGAGGAGGCACAGTGTGTCCACCTATGCCTCTATCTTGGCCGAAGTCTCCAATGTCTGTTCTTGAAGCAGCCACAGAGGGGAGCGATTCTTCCCAGGAGTGTGTAATTGCCCCCCCCCCCACCCCGCACCAGGTGCTGCCCCTGCTGCCAGTCCAGGAACCGCACTCCCATGAGTCACTGCTCTATCCTCAGGTTCAGGGAAGCTCAATAATGACTGGCCAACCAAAAGGAATAGAGCAGATTTTCCCTTGGTTCTCTCTTGAGTGACTGACTATGTTCCACTGTGGCTGCAGGCTGGGCCCTGGGCTGAGGGAATGAACGAATGTGTGGTTGTTGATGACCTAGAGATGATCATAACTTTGACTTCCCATTTGCCAATTCCTTTACATTTTCAGTCTTGCTCAGATGGTTATTTTTCTCTCTATTTGTGTGTGTGTCGTCAGTTGTGCATTTAGGCTATATAAAAAGATAAGACCAAATCATGCAGGGTAGGATGGATCACACACAGCTCACCTCCTCTGTGCCTTTTGGGGTATAAAGTGAGAGTGAGCAGTAGCAGAATAAGTTTTGGGAACTTCTGAGACACTTGTCACCTTCTGCTTTGTATTATAGCTAAGAGTATATTTCTCAAATTCTCCTGCAAACTTGGGACCAGCAACACTTCCTATGGTCCATCTGAGAAATACCTCTATGTATTTTGATATTATTGAAGGTCTGTGTAAACAAAATGTTACTTTCGTGCTATTTGCTATGAGAAAATATTTATGGGGCTCACTGGGTGAAGGGCATCGGTAGGCAGCAGGGCTCAGAGCTGAGGGTTACAGTGCTGTCTATATGTCCTGTTAACCACATTAGGAATTCAGGACATCCCCAGGATGCTCTGTCACTGGGCAAAGTGCAATTTCCTACCCCCTCCCTCCAAGGCATAAACAGTTCTGATCGCTCCCTAGGGCCCAAGGTAGGACTCACAGCCTGCCTGGGGTAACGAGGACTAGCGGGGCCAGTTGTGGAGAAACTGCACTGCCTGTCCCTCCTGCTGGACCCTGGCCCACTGCCTCCTCTCTTCACCACGGCTCCAATCCCTGCGCCTCTCAAGCCAGCAGTGGGCATGACTCCATAGTCATCTGTCAAACTGAAGTGCCATTGTAGTAATTATAATACACAGTATTTTTTGAATGTCAGTTTTTAAAGTGTTCTCACACCCCTGATCTTAAGAGATTTTCTGGTCCAGCCCTTCCTTTTACGTAGAGAACTTTGACCCAGAAGCAGAGACCCACCCAGGGTCACCCATCATTGTGAGTCATCGTTTGGTCTTCCATCTACTTTGTGTGGCAGATGTGAACGTGAGTTATCATTTTACAGAAGGGAAAACTGAGACTTGGTGAGTCTGGGAGGTATGCCTGGGATAGAGAAAAGTAGGCAGTATGGTAAGATAAGCCCTCTGCTCTTAGGCTGCCCCCAAGTCTCCAGCACACACATGCCACACCTTGTCCTGCAGGAGAAAGAATGCACTTGTCAGCAACCTAGGAGGTGGCTACAGGAACTGGGGAAAAATGAAGCGTAGGAGTTATCTGACCTGTGTCCTGGCTATTGCTGTGGTAAAAGGGCAAGCACCAAACAGGCCTCCAGGGGGCGTGCCAACAAGTCTCTGTGATTCATTGCCTGAGCCCTTGGTGTTGGAAGGGAGGTTTCAAAGAGCTGCGACCTTTGGGAGCAGCCAGAAGGGCAAGGTCTTTACGGTTGGTTTGTAATTTCCTGCTTTTTTTTTGTTGTTGTTGTTTTGAGAAACCCTCTGGTGCCCTCTCAATCCTGCTCTCCCTCCTCCTCCTGGGACCAAAACCACCGCCCCCTCCACCCCCTGTTGACTGGGCTCAGGGTGAGGAAGTGTGTCTGTGTTCCAGCCCAATACAGGACACAGTGTCCTGTATTATTTCCAGCCAACTGATCCTGGGAATCTCTGCTGACGTTTTCTCATTTCCTCCTCTTGAACATTAGAAACATTAGATTCCAAAAATAATCCAAGTCACAGTGTTCTGCAGGCTGCATGTGTGAGTGCTTTCTCCCAAAGCTGTTTTTCTCCTCCTTACAAACCTTTCTTGCTCTCCTTTCTCCCTTGCCTGCATTTTCAGCCCCGCTGTGCACTGCGATCGCCAAGCCTGCACCAGGAGTGTGGGTCTGGGAGCAACCAGAGGAAGGAACACCAGGCATGGGAGGCTTGGCTTCCTCCCAGTTCTGTCATGAGGGCTGGAAGAGGCCAGGACCTGAACTGTTGTATGTGAATAGCCTCATATGTCGCCTCTACTAATGAATGGACCCCATAGAACTGCATATACCCTGTGGTTGGCCCTTGGAACTGAGAATGTGGACACTATGTTAACAGTCCTTTCCAGAATTCAGGTTGTCACACATGGGTTCTGTCTATAGCAGAGTAGGTGAGCTAGGAAAAGTAGGTTCTGATCAGTATAGAAGTTGTTTGAGGCACAGGAAGTAACTGAGAAACATTCATTTGTCCACAGACATTGAGTATCTACCATGTGTCAGGTCCATAGCTAGGTGTTGGGGACCATGTCTCTTTACCCCCTGCGCTGGACGGGGGAATAGTGTAGGGAAAATCAGGTTCCGCATTGATGTAATTCTGATATCTTATAAGAAAAAATGGCTTAGAAACAGTGAGCACTCCAGGGCTTAGACCCCTGATACCATGGCCTCTCTGTTCCTTACCTGGCAGGATTGGGTTTGAGGGAACTAGTGTATATGGGGGAAAGAGTGGGGAGTTAGTCCAAGAAAAAAGAAAGCCTGTCAGCTCTGCCCCGGTAGGGGAAGTGGAGGAAATGTTTAAATCCTTTTTTGAAGAATGAAAGACTGAAAAAACAAATTGAGTCTGTGGGGGAGGGAACTTTTGTAAGATTCCCTTCTAGGCATCTTACTTTGAAGAACCCACTTCTTTCCTTCCCTTCACCTCCTGTCCTACTCCACTGAACCCCTTCTCCTTCCTTTCCCACTGTGACGTCTCTTCTCCTTGACCTTGCACCTCCTACAGCCTATACTTACCCACCCTTTTGTGCCTCCTTTCTCTCTGAACTTGTTGCTTAGCTTCCCTTTTGCATCTCTGCTTCCTTCCTTGGGTGTAGCTGAGGAAGAGCTCCTGTGTGGTTCAGGCCTCTCACGGCGGGCAGAGAGAACAGAGGCCAGAAGAGCCAGCAAGCGCCTCTAGAAAGAGCACTGGCTTTGCGATCACAGAGAACTGGGTTTGAATAGCAGCTTAGCCTCTCCCTACTAGATAGGCTATCTGTGGCCAGTTCACATTCTCTGAGCACCTTCTTTATCTAGAAAATGTAGATTCCAATACATGCCTTAGGATTGTTGTATGGATTTATTTTTAAATGTATATAAAGCATCTAATATACCCAGTAGGTGCTCATTGGACGGTAGGTTTATGGAGATAGACTTGAGCTGGGTCACATTAGATGGGAGCAGGAGTGGAAGGGAGGCATAAGGAGGCTTTCTTGCATGGCTTGGGGAGGGAGGGTGAAGAGTACACACTTGTTCACAACAACGATGCTGAGCAGACAGTGGGCCGCATGTGGCAGCAGAGCATGGAGGTGAGGTAGGGACCTGGTGCCAGAAGAATCCAGGAAGGGACCTTGAGAAGGACCCAGTCAGTGAGTGTTAGATACAAGGTCTGCTGCTAACAGAAGGAAGGGGAAATGGAAGCATGTGACCAGGTTGGCAGGATCTTAGAACACTGTTACTGAAGATAAGAGTCAGGCCTCCCCACGTGGGCGCGTAGGGAGCTGGCAAACAGAGCTGCTACGTAGGGAAAGTTCACTGAGGTGCCTGTCACTGCTAAAGGAACAACAGAGATGGGGAAACATTCGGCCAAAGTTGGGGTTCAGGGAAAGGGAAGAGCATGAGCAAAAGCATGGGGGCCTTAAAGTACTGGGTGGGCTCTGGGAACACCCACCGTCCAGTGTGACTACAGCTCCCACTCTGTGGGGAGGCGTGCAGGGGGGTGCAGTCCATGTCATGTTGGTTGGGGCCCAGGAGTCACAACAGACGGTTAGAAGTCTAGTCACACTGCTCCCAGGGTCAACGATAAGAGCTGGATTCTGACGAATGGTTCAGGCCCTGCCAGGAGCATCTTCGAATATTAGAATCTTTGAATCAATCATAGGGTCTAATCCTTAATCCAGGCCAAAACTAACTCCCTTTCAGCCTCCCTCACTGACATGCATTCTTCTAGACTCTGATGAGCATTTCTGGGGTTGAGGAGGCCACAGCTCTGTGAGCCAGCCTGTCACACAGCACCATGTGTTAGAAAGCCCTCCTCCCAGCAGGTCCGGATCTGCCTTCCTGGAGCTTTCACCATGTGGTCGCAGCTCTGCCCTCTGAGGTCCGCCAGAACCAGTCTCTTCCTTCTGACACAGGATAGCCCTCTGGTGACTCGGAGACAGTTGTCATTGATCTTCCCGGTCTTTTCTGCTCCAGATGAACTCCCATCAGCTCTTCTGGTCTGTTTCCATTTGACGTGGGCTCAACTTTTCAATGTGGCCTATCTGCGACCCATTTTTCAAATACTAGAAGGGATGGATGGAGAAGGGTCTACATGTCTTGATTCCACGTTCACAAGTGTGAAAAATTATTTTGCATATAGGTGCACTTCTTCCTTGTAGCTTAAATTAGTCTGAAACACCAAGATATTTCCATCCAGAGAATTGTGTCCTGTCATTGAAACAGAGAGATGCACTGTCTCATGTGTGAATACGAGAGGATGTCTTGTCACACATACACACCGAGAAACTTTTCCAGTTTGTAAGTGTTGAGTTGGCAGGATTCTGGTGTCCTGAGTTACGTGTGCCCAGGTCCGCCATGGTCACTGTTCCTCAGGGAAAGCCTCGTTCCCGAGTTTTGCCTGTTGCAGCCCCACCACTCTCCCAAACAGAGCTGAGGTTTCATGGTCCTGTCCTTGAGAGAGTCAGAAAACCCGTGGTAAAACATGCAAAAAGACATCAGTTTCCTTGGAGGAGATCTGTCTCTACTTTAATCTCAGAAGGGTTCTTTTCTCCCATGCCTGCCATTCCATGTCCACCAAGAAACCTCACTTTCTTGACCTTTAGCTCACCCCAACCCCTTCTTAGACATCCTTTTCTAGGATAAGAAACGCCCTGCTCTGGGGACAAGTTTCTGATGTGGTGAGAAAAGGCATATCCTTTCTTGGTATAGAGAAACAAGGGATATTTGGTTTTCTCCATGCAGATCAGGTAGACTGACTGGTCCTACCTCACAGTGGCACTTGTCCTGCCCTAGGAGATTTCCCGGGGGAGCTGACCCTTGTCATGAGATGTCAAGAGGAAGTGCAACCAGAAGGACATAGGCTGGAGAGTGAGACTGGACTTGGGCGTTCAGCCCCCATCATCAGGACGTCCTCTTCTGTGCTCTGCACTGCCCACCTTGTCATGCCTTTGTTTACACCGCCCTCCCTCCCACCGCCTACTGAAACCCTGCCCTAGCTGACCGTCCAGCTCAGATGCTACTCTACCTTCTCTTCCCTGTCGGAGGTTGTCTTTCTCTCCTCTGGGCATTTTCCTGTAGCCCTTATTCATCCCACTCAAATTGGCCCTGTTCCAACCCATCTTGTATTATAGCTTTATGTCAAATGATGATACATTTATGCTCAGAGGCCTCATTCCCTCAATTATATTACAGATCCTTGGAGATCAGAGCCAGTGTCTTAGACAAGTCTGGGTTCCCACAGGTATATAGTCAGCACCAAATTGAAAAATGGACCGTGGCACAGTCTGTACTCACTAGGCTGCCTGATGAACAAAACTTCCGTGAGCACTCTCAGCTAGCACTAGAGCACCACCTGCTGCTGAGTGGTGGTTTCAGGGTTGCTGCTCTGATGCTCTCACTTAACTGAGGTTTTAGCAAGTTTCGTCTTACAATGGTGCGATTTGGAGGTGGGGAATCCAGTCCTGTCCTTTTACACTAACCCAACTGTGTGCAGATGAGATGACAGTGGGAGTGGAAGGGAGAGAGGCAAACCCTTGAGACACTAAAGGAGAGAAAATGAACCGGTCGGTGACTGACAGGCTGGAGGTAAAGGAGGAAGGAGAGCTCAGGTCACCATAGGCCTTCACATTAGGATGGTGACAGTAGAGTGATAATGGAAGAAAATCCCGAGAGCATTTTGGACGAAGGCTAGATAACTAAATTAAACTCAACTTTTAGTTTATTTTAAGACAGAAAAATGAGAGAGGTTATCTGGTTATCGCATATCTGTCCTACACTTAGGGACAATGGCACTATCTAAACATAAGAATTTACCCTAGTCCACTGAATAAGATTATTAAATTAAATGGAGGGTTTTGAGGAGTGATGGAGCTCTTTATTCCAAAAGTCCTTCTTGAGCTCCTGCAGGGTGTTTTCCGCCAGCTGGGGTCTGGGAGCTGGGAGCATGACAAGCACTTCCTCCTGGCTGTGCCTAAGCCTGGCCACCTGTGGCCCCTCACCCGCCTCAGCCCCAACAGCTGAAGCTGCTGCTGGAAGAGGGGAGAAGGGGAAAGAGGAGTGCTAGCTGTCTTCCTCTGCTCAAGCAAGGTCAAGACCACCTAGCACAGACCTCTTCCAGCATAGCACCTGCCTCCTCCTCTCAGAGAGCAACTGCTGAAGGAGGGCCACCTCCTGCTTAGCCCTTGTCACATTTTTCCCCAGATGTGCACGTGATTGGCACAGCCAATTTTAGTGTGCGTGGGGAGAGGGGACGAGACATCCAGCAGACGCACCATTTTTGCTGTAACAATAATAATAGTTACCAATTACTGAGTGCATCCTGTATGCCAGGAACAAGCATTAGCTCATCTAAATTAACTTGCCAATGGCCAGATCTCAATTCATGTCTAAATTTAGCTACGGGATAAAGTTGGGCACTATTTTCTTAGCTTGGTATTTGACCTCTTCAATTCTACATTTTGGGAAGTGAGTGAAGCACATTCCCTCATTCTGCTCCTGAAAATATTTTATCAGCATCTGTGGTTCAGATGGAAAGAATTTGGCCCCTCGGAGTCAATACCCTGGGGCTGCCTGGGCTGACTCCTGGCTTGGTTGGTCCTGTTTCTTGTCTGCTTGACTTGCTGGCTCCTGGATGACCATTTTGTCCCCACAGTGGGGGATACTGCGCGTATAGCCAGTGCTGCAGGGGATTCGGTCCATCGGCAAACAGAGTGGAAATGCAAAACAAAACAAAACAAACCAAAAAAAAACCCCTTATTTAAGGTCTGAAAATATTTACATTAATAGTGGACTCAGTGAGACTTTTCATTACATCATTCAGGATGAGGAGGGCAGGAGCAAGGGGAGAGGCCTTTTCAGGCCTAACATAACCATGTGCTTCCCCAGGCAGAGCTGTGCTGTGGCTCATTTTCAAGGACAGTGTGGGATTTTTAGCATGAAGTTTTACAGCCCGAGATTCTCTAATCAGAAAGCAACTACTTCTTGCGACTGCCAGCTCATCCTGTCTGAACCCAGAGGAAGTGGAAAGGAATTAACGTGCATTCAGTGTCTACTGTGTGTCATGCACTGTGGTGGGCACCTTTCATTTGTTATCTTCACTTCCTCCTTTACGTTTATCTTGTTTGACCCAGACATTGAAGGTTTTGTGAGAAAGAGGAGTGGATGTGGGGAGGAGTAGAGGGAGGCGGGGAACCCTTAGTTGGTGAGAAATCTATAATGTATTTGTTGCTTTTGTTTGTGAGATCGGGGCCGGCTTGGACTCCCCTTTGCAATGAGATTAATGTCTGTCTGTGGTCTGCAGTGTAGACATCCAGTTCAGGGTTAAAAGCAAATGGACCATATCTCTGTCCTTTAGTGCCTCCCCACTGTGGCTCTGTAAAAGCCCAGTTCCTCTGCCTTTTGACCTTTTCGCCTCTTTGTTACCTAGCCCCTGCCTGTCTCTTATCATCCCTTCTTACTATTCACTTGATGCTGTCCCACTCTTTGTACTTCTCTGGGCCGTGTTGTAAGCCTCCAGGCCTTTGCTCAAGCTATTTTCTCTCATTAAGATTCCCTTCTCATTTATACCTTCTCCACCCAGATCCTATTCTCTTTCAAGAGTTGTGCATCTGTTGCTACCTTCTGGAATCCATCCGTGCTTTTCCCTACCTCTACCTCTACCAAACTATACCAAGAGTTCCTCTACAATCAGCCCGTCGTATACACTTTTCATACTACCTTTCACACTTAAAATTGACAGAATATAGAATACATTTGTATCCCTCGCTAGACCTTGATCTTGATCATTTAACATCCATTTCTAATCCAATGTCTGGAGAACCGTGGTTACTCAATAAGTTAATAAATTATTATGCTAAGCATCATGAACCTGACACTATATGAGGATACTTTTGGCTACAAGAAACAGAAAATTAGGCTTTGTTGCTATGTTCCATATTTTAATCCATTTTGTCCCTTCCCCTCCTATTTTTTAAAGATGTTAATCACAGTCATTTTGAAAGTCTTACCTGCAAATTCATAGCCAAATCCTCTCTGGGTCTGTTTTATTGACTATTTTACTTTTTAAATTATATTCTATTGATTATGCTATTACATTTGTCCTGATTTCCCCCCCTTTGCCCCACTCCATCCAATACCCCACACTGCCTCAGACACTCCCCCACCATTGTTCATGTCCATGGGTCATGCGTATAAGTTCTTTAGCTTCTCCGTTTCCTATACTGTACTTTACATCCCCATGGCTATTCTGTAACTACCTGTTTGTGCTTCTTAATCCCCTCACCTCTTCACCCAGTCCCCCACACCCCTCCATCTGGCAACAATCAACACACCCTCCATATCCATGATTCTGTCTCCGTTCTTCTTGTTTGCTTAATTTGTTTTTTAGATTCAATTGTTGATATGTGTTTTTGCCATATTATTGTTCATAGTTTTTATCTTTTTCTTAAAGTCCCTTTAACATTTCATATAATAATGGTTTGGTGACGATGTACTCCTTTACTTTTTTCTTGTCTGGGAAGCTCTTTATCTGCCCTTTGATTCTAAATGATAGCTTTGCTGACTAGAACAATCTTGGCTGTAGGTCTCTGCTTTTCACGACTTTGAATATTTCTTGCCAATCCTTTATAACCTGCAAAGTTTCTTTTGAGAAATTAGCTGACAGTCTTATGGGAACTATCCTGTAGGTAACTAACTGCTTCCTCTTGCTGCTTTTAAGTTTCTCTCTCTATCCTTAACCTTTGGCATTTTAATTATGATGTGTCTTGCAGTGGGGCTCTTTACATCCATCTTGTCTGGGATTCTCCTTGCTTCCTGGACTTGCTTATCTATTTCCTTCACCAAATTAGGGAAGTTTCCTGTCATTACTTTTTAAACAGATTTCCCACCTCTTGCTCTTTCTCTTCTCCTTCTGGCACCCCTATGGTGAAAATGTTGGACCTCTTGAAGTTGTCTCAGAGGCTGATTATACTACCTTCATATTTTTGGGTTCTTTTTTCTTCTTGTTGTTCCAATTGGTTGTTTTTTGCTTCCTTATGTTCCAAATTATTGACTTGATTCTCCACTTTATCTACTCTACTGTTGTTTCCTTGTAAATCTTTATTTTAATTAATGTATCCTTCATTTCTGACTGGATCTTTTTAATGCTGCTGAGGTCCTCACTAAGTTTCTTGAGCATCGTTATGACCAGTGTTTTGAACTCAGCATCTGATAGATTGCTTATCTCCATTTTGTTTAGCTCTTTTTCTGGAGTTTTGATCTGTTCTTTCATTTGGGCCCTGTTTCTTTGTCTGTTCCTTTTGGCAGCCTCTCTGTGTTTGTTTCTATGTTAGGTAGAGCTGCTTTGACTCCATATCTAGGTAGTATGGTCTAATGTAGTAGGTGTCCTCTAGGGTCCAGTGGCACAGCCTCCCCTATCAACTAATCTGGGTACTCGAGGTGCACCCTTTGTGTGGGCTGATTACACCCTCCTCTTTTAGTTGAGTCTTGGTTACTGTTGGCAGATCAATGGGAGGGATTTAGCCAGGTAGACCAACTGTAAGGATTGGCTGTGACCACTTACCACAAACCTCTGTCCTCTTCGGAGAATCAGCTGTGCAGGGGCAGGGTGGTGGTGCTCCAATGTGGTCTGCAGCTATCTACTGGGTTTGCTGGCTTTGGGGTTTCCCAGGTAGTGCAGACCAGGGTCAGCCCCCACCTGTGTTTTGCCCAGGGCCACCCTGCCTGTAATATAAAGCAAGCTGAGATGGCTGCTACTTGCACTGGGCTTGGAGATTCACATGTGAGGCCAAGCTGTGAAGCTAGGCTGGCTGCTGCTTGTGCTGGGTCTGGGGCTCACTGAGGCCAGCTGTTGCTTGTTTGAAAGGATTTAGGAAGTTGTGCAGCATGAGCCAAGACCAGCCATTCATATGGAAAAGCTGCTGGGGTGGGCCCATAAGTTGGGTGGGACAGAGTCTCTAGGGGTCTCCAAGGCTGGTTAACAGTGTTAACGAGGTTGATGGAGTCTCAGCTTGCTGGCTCTGTGGCTCTGCGGGGGGGAGGGCTTAGAAAAGGGACAATGGCCTCTGCTCAACTTGATACCAGACACTTCAGTTTCTCGCTGTATCCCACTGGTGCCTTTCAAGCTGCTACCTGGGTGCTGGAACTCGGAGGGAGTGAATCTGAGTAGGGGAGTGTGTGTGGGAGGTTCTTTAACAGGAACTGCTTGGGGCTCCAGAAGTTTCTTCTACCAACTCAATCCCTGCTGTTTTTTGCAGCCAGAAATTCTCAGAGTTTATCTTCCTGGCACTGGAACCCTGGGCTGGGCGGCCTGGTGTGGGACTGGGACTCCTTGCTCCTGAGATATCTCTCCTGAATTTTTATCCACCACACGTGGGTGTGGGACCAGCCCCTTCCTCATCTGTGCCCCTCCTACCACTCTGAATGGATGTGGTTTCTTTAATTCTGTACTTTTCAGACTTTCATTCAACTTGATTTGTGACCATTCTGAGTGATGGTTATTCTAGATCTTTGTTGTAATTTTGATGTGGTTGTGCAAAGAAGGGAACCATGTCTGCCTACACTGCCATCTGACTGTTTTATTTTTTAAAATTAGGAATCACTTTTCTCTGCTTCATGTATCTAGCAGTTTATAATGTATATTGGATATTATAAATGATATTTTTATAGACTCTTGATTAGGCTGTCTTTCTCTAAATACTGTTTAGTATTGTGGGATGCGGTTATATTGCCGGCAGATCTTGATCACATTGTGCCTTGATTTAGTCTTTGCTGTGGCAGACCTACTTCCATCTCTTCATCAATCATAGGGCATAGTCCTTATTCTTTGGATGTGGTTTTTCTCCTACAGCCTGGTCTTTCTGGGGTCCCAACTCGAAGCCCAGAATGTTCACAAAAGTGTCTTCACATTAAGAACTCCCAGTATTTCCCCATCTCTGGGTAACCTCTGTCATTTCTGTTTACTTCTCAATATCCTCCATCTCCCACAGCTGTTCTCTGCCATATATTCTGGAGGCTTGCCTTGCTTATGCACTGTTTAGGATGTGGCCAAGGACTTGAAGGAAATTTTAATGAAGATTTTTTAATCTTCTTTATCTCCATCCTATCCTCTCACTGAAACTTTAACCATTTTCCAGCTCTGAACTCTAATCTCTTTTTTCTTACACCCATCAAGACTGCTGACTTCTTCTCACCTCCTCTTTTCCTGCTCTACTGTTGTGGAAAATACCCTCAAACAGAAAGCAGGGTGAATGTGGGGATTAATGTGTGCTTATTTTCCTTCAAGGATCATTGGTCTATGCTGGTCATTTACCATTGCTTTCAACTAGTTTATAGATGGGTTAAATGTGATACCAACTACCCAATGTTGGATAGACCATAAATTTCCTCATGCACTGTTTAAATAAAAATACAAGTGCATCAGAATCACCTGGAATGCACCTACTGAGTCAGAATTTCAAAGGTAGGGTCTAGGAAGCTATGTTACTTTTTTTTTTTTTTTTAAAGAAACCACTTCAGATAGTGCTGAGTGAAGTTTTGTGAACTACTGTGGTAAACACTGGAGTAGTGAGTTTCGAGGAAAGAGAAATCACTATGGGCTCAATTGGGCAAAGAAAGCATCAAGAGGAGGTGAGAATTCAATTGTATTTCAAAGGATGGGAATAATTTGGATATTTGGCTGTGGAGCATTTCATGAGGGGAAAGACGTGAGCATTAAAATGGGGTTGGCAATGAGTATGGTATGGTGTGTGTGTGAGGCAGTGAATAGAATATAGCTGGAAAGGATGCTTGGTGTTGGATAGTGGTGTGAAACAATAGAGAAAGGCAGATTTGGGTCTTTTGGGGGGAAGGGGCACCCTGAATGCCAGAATAAGGAGATTGAATTTTGCATTGTAAATGATAAATAACAGCAATATTTAGTTATTTACCGAGGGAATGACATGGTGAAAGCAGTGTACTAGCGCAGTGGATGGCTTGTTATAAGGGAGAGAATGGACTAAGGGAGACCAGTAAGAAACTGATCACAATAATCTAAGCAGGGGGCTTAGAGGTGAGTGGCAGCAGCAATGGAAAGGAAAGGGCATATTTCAGAGTTATTTGAGGAAAGAAAGAACAAATGTAGTGAAGATGTGAGAACTCAGTAGAAGGTAATATTTTCATGACAAAAGACACAGTTAGAGAAGATGCTGTGGAATATTCATACTGAGTCCATAGGCACCACGTGGCTGAAATTTAGGTAGATATTTGGGAGACAATTTGATCGTGATTTAAAAGCATGGACTTTGGAGTTTTATAGACCTAGATATGAATTTTCAAGATGGCATTTGAGTTTTCATGATGTGACCTTGGCCAAGTTATTTAATCTTTTTGAATCTGTTTCTTTAACTAGAAAAAGGTGGTGCTGATGGTATCTACTACCTAATAGGGCGGTTTTGAGGATTGAGATAATGTGTATAAAGCTCATTGTTCAGAGGCTGGCACGTATTTATTCTTGTCAGTTATCTGGAAGTTCAGGTTAGAGGGCCTGCTGGAACAGAGGAAATCATATGGGATTAAGGTTCAGATGGACACTAGATTCTAAATTTATCTCCATCACTTACAAGCTATGTGATCTTCAGCAATTTACTTCCCCTCTTTGTATTGAGTTTTCAGCATGTTTAAAATGGAATTAACAATACCGTCTTTGTAGCAATATGAGGACTACATGAGATAATCTACAGAGGTACTTGGCACAGGGCCTAGGACGTGAAATAGGAAATACTATTCGTGTCATTGAAGTTGTGAGCCTGGGTGGATTTTCAAATGGACAGAGCATGATGAATCAAGGGCAGAGGACTGATGGCCAAGTCTTGAGACTGTCACAGTAAGGGTGTGAAGAGGCAGCCAGAGAAATGGAATTACGTTTGGATAAATTAGTGTAGGATAGGAGGGTTGGTGAGCTTTTAAAGTCAGAGTGTTTCCATTGTTTTTGTCATACTGAGACTAGACATTGTATGTCAAGGAAGAGAGTGTGGGTGTGTAAAAACGCTGGTTCTCCTGAGAGAATTTAGTGTTGGATAGACCTGAGAAAGCAGAAGGGAAAAGCTTATCATGTCTGTAGCCAGATGGCCTGCCCCTGAAAATGACCTCATTCGAGGGCCAGAGAGAGTAGAATTTCAGAAAGGGGTGCATCAGATCAAAGGGAAGGAGAAGTGGCTGCATAGAGAACTCAAAAAGGAGAAGGTGATTGATTTTCACTGTAGTTGCAGACTTAAGAAAGTAGTAAAGGTAGGACATATTGCAGGTTAAGGAGAAAGTAGATGGAGGGAAAACAAAGGCAGCAGAAGCAGAGCACACTTCTCAATATTCGGTGATGACAGGAAGGATGGATGGAATGAAGCTCTGAGCACAATGGAAGGTGGAGCAACAGGGTTAAGCACATCAACATTGAAACTAAGCATCTTGGGTTTGAATCTCAGCTCTGCCACTTACTAGCTGTGTGGTATTGGCCAAGTTAATTAACCTCTCTGTGCCTTTGTTTCCCAATCTGTAAAATGAAGATGATGATATTGGGGGTTAATATTAGGGAGATAATTATGAGGTTATTAAGGGAATTAAATTAGTTAGCATATGTAATGTGCTAGAACAATGGCTGGCACATGGTGAGTATTCAAAGAATATTAGTGCTGCTACCATTATTGTTGCTGTTACCATTATCATCACTGCTGTTATTAAGAGAAATCTAAAACAGAAAAGAAGGATGGAGAGAGGGGAGATAAGGAAAGGCGCGTTACCACTGTACATACATATAGTGTGGCTCTGAATATGTATGTATCACCTGCCAAGGAGTCTTCTGAGGTCCCACTAAGTTTTCTGACTTACCAGACTAATGGGCCCCCTTTGGCGCGGATCTACTCAGGAAGACATAAAATGGGAACCGTGGCTTACCTACCAGCAGGACAATCCTGGTGCAGTCCAGCTCAGGTGCAAGCAGACAAGACCCACAGAGGGCAGCTCAGAAACTGCCATGGCTTAAAAACTCCATGTCCCACAGGAGCCAATATCTCTTGTAACAACTCCATTGGTATAGCTTCCAGGTTTCCCACAATGGACATGTCAGCTACAAGAGTCACCCCACTTAGGGAACCCCAAAGCATGGGGTCCCCATCACGTATTTATAGTCCATTGTTAGTTCTTCCAATCAGATACAGTTTACCAACTGGGGGGTTGTTTAATAGTGTGTTGACACATACTGTCTTCATGTGTTTCCAGGAAAACAGAACTAGGGTGTTAACTGAACATCAGGTTATCATGCAAAAGGGTAAGGGATTTTGTTAACCCATTGCTCACAGTGGGACATTTACCTGTTTTATAGAGAAACTGGGGTAGTTCTGGATGCGAGCAGCATGACAATGTATTAGATCTGAGATTTGGGAATTTAGGTGTAGAGGGTATAAGAAATGTGGTGGGGCGTCCATAGTATAGCTACAGGTCAGAGACACAGCCTGGCCTGTGAAATTGTTTGGTGACCTGGCTGCTTCCTGAGGTTACAGTGATGAGGTCTCCCAGGTAACTAGGCTGAGCCATCTTCCCAGAGCAGCTGGATTTATGGTGAAAGATAAAAGTGGCTTCTCTTTTGTACAACATATTAAAGTATGCCTGTTGGCATGCCAAAATCTTAAAGGAGAACAGGCAGAGCCCAGAGAACCTTACCTCTCTTGATAGGTGCTCTCTCGATAGGTGCAACTACAGTCTATTGGGTACAAATCCTAGCCATCCTCCTTACTATAGATACTAGTGGAAGGATGGTCTCTTAGAACCTTGAATTCCTTTGGCTTTCAAGTGTTGCAAAAAGCTATCAGAAGAGGTAAGGTATCAAATTCCCTTCAGTCAAGAATTCTAGGAACCTAGCAACTAGGTTCACATTTTGGGGCCCTTTATTTTTTTCCTCTTTCTTTGCCCCACTTCAGAAAAGCAGGAACACTCAATCTTAGAAGAGTAGGTAATTGAAAACCAGGTTGAAGGGGCTTAAGGTCCTGTGCAGGGGCCCCCTGTCCTGGGCGCCAGATGTGGGGTGGCTCCGCCCGCAGAGCCCCATCCCTCCGTCACGGATGAAAATAAAACTACCAAGACATGATCTGCTTGGGGAGGAGAGGTGGACAAACTCTCAGAGGAGGATGACCCAGAGCCCCTTCCTCACTAGGCTTTTATTGGGTTCCAATACACAGGAATACAGGTTTAACATTTCAGAGAAATCTGAGGGCTTAATCTGAGTCAGTGTCTGTCAGGAAAGGGAGTTGTAAAACTTTGGGAGACAATCTCATTTCCTCCTCAGACCCTGATCATTTAAATGAGTGCACTCTTAGCAAAGCAGGTTTCACATGACTTTCCGAATTCTTTCTTATGCCCGATCACCCAGGGAACTGCTCTGGCCGGCACAGGGCTGCATCTCTCGCCATCATAGTTTCAAGCTTTAAGCCTGATTAGGCTCAGGAAGCAGAAGACATCTCCCAGATGGAAATGAGGACTCGGGCTATGTTAGAATACCTGGGGGGCAAGGGTCCATCACCCCCTCTTTGCTGCAGCCCCCCAAGTCCTTCCATGAGGGCCTCCCAAGTGGTCGTGTCTGGCTTAGGTTGCCCCTCCCATGAGGAGTCTTACCCGTCACTGACTAACTGACTAAGCATTGGGGCCAGAGATGGATGAGGCAGAAGCAGTTCTCCTGCCAGGGAGATAAGCTTTGTCTCCTTAGTAGCTCATGTCCTCTTGACAGAACAGACCCAGAGGAAGCAGGTCCCTAGGCTCTTACTCAGCCCACCATGGGGTGAGGGTTACAATTCCTGACACCAGGCTGAACTGTCCGCAACAGTCCTGGGCCAGACCACACACATAGGGTCTGTGTGTTGCCCTATTTGCACAAGAACATGTACCCCAGAGTTAGTCAGAGTGTATGTGAAAGCAGAATTGTAAAGTGGGGAAATTTGCTTTTGGTTCCCACCCATTTCTCATTTTAGGGCCTCTGTCCTTCTGTCCAGGGCTCCTGTGCCACCACATTTTAGGATCTCATCCCTGACTTGTTCTCACAAAGGGCCTTATTTTCTTATTGAGCTATTTATTAGGATAAACTAATTCCAGGAGGGGTTGCAGGTATAATCCATTTTAACAGGAATCTCTCCTGAGTGAATAACTGTTGAGAGCCAAAGGGATTCAGTGTCTAATAGTAAAAGAGTTGGGGTGTCAGAGAGGTTGGGGAAGGGAGAGTTTGGAAGCAAAGGAAGAGGAAGTGAGATCCCTGGCCAGGCTGCACAGGGAGGGCAGGAGGACAGCAGCGCCCTCAGGCAAAGCCCTGAGAGAGTGTGGGTCTCTGAGTCCTGTGTGAGCAAGGGTTCCCACGTGGTCCCTGAGTGTATCTCAGGGTGGAGGCAGTGGGGGGATGCAGGGGTGTTCATGGTCTGTGTAGCAGCACCCTGCGGTTGTTCTAGGGTGCATCTCTGAGTATTGGGCTGTGGGTGTGTTCATGTGTGAGTTACACTTGTGATTCCCATTAGTCCATGGTGATTTCTCAGTGAGGTGAACCTACTGCAACTCTAAATCCACACCTTTTGTCTATTTTGTGGTCCAAATGAAAACATTGGGGAAATACGTGCAATTGAATATGCTTACTCTGTGGATTTTAAAATCTTCCAGGTATGTAGCACTTAACGCTCGATACCATTGTCTTGTTTGACTCTCACTACTACTCTGCTAAGGTCGAAATGATGTAAATTGTCATCCCCATTTTACAGCTAAAGAAACTGAGGTTCAAACCAATACCTAACCTGTCACAGTTTATACAGTAGAATCTGCACTAGAACCCAGGTCTCCTGTTGGAAGCTTCTGCTCTTTGCACTCTGAAACACATAAAATTTGATTGTGGAATTGACTGCACATCAGTCAATTCCAGACATAGCAAGGTTCATCTGCTAGGAGGTTGTTAATAGTTTTTAGGGCACAAGCTTTCATGGACTGGTCACAGGGTCCAGGGGACACAGGTGATACTGGAATGTCCATATTTAGGCAAAGAAAGTCCATTGGTTGTCTTCTGTCCTCTTAACTCATTAAAGCTGAATACGAACAACTTAAAAACCAACATAATCTATAATTACAGACAGTATAAAACACTAACAGTAGGTGGTAAGATGTTTTGAAAGTTAAAAATCTAAATCAGATGCCATTGCTAAATTTGGCAAATGAGGAAAATAAGCCCAAGATTCTTATTCAATATCTTTGCTCTATGAAATAGTTTATGGTTCACTAAAAACAGAGTAGAACAATAATAACCTTTTAGCTGTCCCATCTTCAAAGGAAAAGGGGGAAAAGGTTTCTTGTTATTTTCCTAATTTGCATTTAAATATACTCTTTTATCATTCACTATAGTTAAGAATCAGATTTTTATACTTTCATTGAATTTTAGCCAGCATAAAATAATTACTTAGTTAAAAGCAAAACATGACAAAAAAAAAGAGAGAAAAACCCAAGTAGCTTAATAACATCTATCTTCTTAATTAGATAAAATTATGTTGGTTTCCAAACAAAGAGATAAAATTTCATTATGTAGACATGAATTTCCTTCTTAGAGGAATTTTGTTGTTATATTACATTTTGTTGAACCTACCATTTGTAGATTCTTTTAAAAAAAGATCAAAATGCTTGAAACCACTGCAGAGATATTTTCTTTAGTTTTTCTTTAGATCTTTAGGTCAGTCTAGTTCAAGTGTCTTCCAGAGAGCTCAATTCAAATAGATCAAATCATAGAATGTTCTAGCTGGAAGGGAGCTCAGAAATAGTCAGTTTTTCTGGAGATTAGCAGCCTGAGAGCTGTTGCCAACTCCTTTGTTCACTAAGTGATTACTGAGAAAAGTGAGGCTGTTTGAATCACTGTCCCCAGGCACTGATGGGGCAGGGGTGAGGGGAGAGGAGGAAGCTGGGTGTTGGAGAGTGATTGACTCCACATGAAGGATAGCACCTTACTTCAGCCAGAGCCCCGCAGTGTCCTGGTGGCTGCCTATTGAGGGGTAACTGCCCTGTGGAGGACAGTATGGAGGAAGTGTAGGGCATTGTCCCAACAGCCCAGTTCAAGAGGCACTCAGTAAATGTGCATTGATTGTGTAGAATGAATGAATTCTAGATACCAGGCTTCACTTCTTTGCCCTGGTTTTTCATCTGTAAAGTAGACCTGATGGATGCAGTGAAATGAAGTATACAAATGGATGTTTTAAATTCTAACACACCAGATGAACGTCAGGGCTGAGATGAAGAAGCTGCTTTTCTCTGGCTATGAATTAATGTCAGTTTTCTGATTGACATGCTTTTATTCAAAACTTTGAAATGTAAGTTGCAGTGATGAATATGCCTTCTAATCCAGGAAACTCAATAAAACTATTATTATTTTGAATGGAAAAGCACATTCTGTAAGTTTCTAAACTGAGCTGATTGTCATACAGGATGCTTACATCCATCCTGAGAACCACTTATCCCTTGCAAATGAGAAGTCCAGAAATAAGGAGACCTGCCCATACTCTCACAGGTAATTAGTGACAGAGCCAGGCTTGGAATGAGTCTAGTCTTCATCCAACTTGACTGCACGCAGGCACATGAGTGCACACACGTGCACACATACATATTCTCTCTCTGCAGCCAGTTTCACTGAATGCAACAGAAATGAAAATGAGGGACTTCAGGTCAAGGTGGAGGTATAGGTAAACACACTGCACCTCCTCGCACAACCAAAAGAAGGACAACAACAATTTAAAAACAAAAAACAATCAGAACTGACAGAAAATCGAACTGTATGAAAGTCCGACAACCCAGGAGTTAAAGAAGACACACTCATCCAGGCCAACAGGAGGGGCAGAGACAACCACACAGAGAGGATTCACAGCAAGGTGGCGGGTGGTCTGCCATCGAGGTGGCATATTATGGAGCGGGGCATGCAAGGCTGCAGCTGGCCAGCAAGGAGGTGGCTGGTGGAGCAGGTGGTCCCACATTCGCACGCAGATAAACAGGGAGGAAAACCCGGGGAGCGGGACAGACTACACAACCCAGGGCCCCAGCGCGAGGAAATAAAGCCTCTAACCACTGATTGAAAACACCTGTAGGGGTTGAGGTGGCAGCAGGAGAAAATCCCAGCCTCACAGGAGAGTTTGTTGGAGAGACCCACAGGGTCCCAGGACTTACACAAACCCACCCACGTGGGAATCAGCACCAGAAGGGCCCAATTTGCTTGTGGGAAGCTGGGGAAGTGACTGAAAGCTGGCAGAGAACAGAGCAAGTGCCATTGTTCCCTCTTGGACCCCTACCCCACATACAGCGATGTGGGCTGCTCCACCCTGGTGAATACCTAAGGCTCCACCCCTCACAATGTAATAGGCTCATCAAGACAAAAAAAGAAAAAAAAAAAAAGAAATGGCCCAAAGGAAAGGACAGATCAAAGCTCCAGAAAAAATACAACTAAGCGATGAAGAGATAGTCAACCTATCAGATGCACAGTTCAAAACACTGGTAATCAGGATGCTCATAGAATTGGTTGAATTTGGTTGCAAATTAGATTAAAAAAATGAAGGCTACACTAAGTGAAATAAAGGAAAATGTACAGGGAAGCAATAATGATGGGAAGGAAACTGGGACTCAAATCAACAGTGTGGACCAGAAGGAAGAAAGAAACATTTAACCAGAAAAAAATGAAGAAACAAGAATTCAAAAAAATGAGGAGAGGCTTAGGAACCTTCAGGACATCTTTAAGCATCCCAACATCCAAATTATAGGGGTACCAGAAGGGGAAGAGGAAGAGCAACAAGTGAAAAGATATTTGAACAAATAATAAAGGAGAACTTCCCCAATCTGGCAAAGGAAATAGACTTCCAGGAAGTCCAGGAAGCTCAGAGAATCCCAAAGCAGCTGGACCCAAGGAAGCACACACCAAGGCACATCATAATTATATTACCCAAGGTTAAAGATGAGAGAATCTTAAAAGCTGCAAGAGAAAAACAGACAGTTACCTACAAAGGAATTCCTATCAGACTGTCAGCTGATTTCTCAAAAGAGACCTTACAGGCAAGGACCTTACAGGGGCTGGAAAGAAGTATTCCAAGTCATGAAAGGCAAGGACCTACATCCAAGATTGCTCTATCCAGCAAAACTTTCATTTAAAATGGAAGGGGAGATAAAGTGCTTCTCAGATAAGGTCAAATTAAAGGAGTTCATCATCATCAAGCCCTTATTATATGAAATGTTAAAGGGACTTATCTAAGAAAAGGAAGATAAAAAATATGAACAGTAAAATGACAGCAAACTCACAATTATTAACCATATCCAAAACAAAAACAAAACTAAGCAAACAATTAGAACAGGAACAGAACCACAGAAACGGAGATCATATGGAGGGTTATCAACAGGGGAATGGGAGGAGGAGAGAGGGGGGAAAAAGGTACAGAGAATAAGTAGCATAGATGGTAGGAAGAAAATAGACAGGGGGAGGGCAAGAATGGTATAGGAAATGTAGAAGCCAAAGAACTTATATATATGACCCATGGACATAAACTAAAGGCGGGGAATGTGGGTGGGTGGGGGTGTGCAGGGCAGAAGGGAGTGAAGCGGGGAAAATGGGACAATTGTAATAGCATAATCAATAAAATATATTTAAAAAAAGAAATGAAAATGACCCTTATAGACAGCTGAGCTTACAACGGTGAGGATTTAATACCATTAGGCAACAGATTCAGGTCCAGAGCAGATGAGACAGTTCCTTAGCAAACAGCCATGTTGGAGAAACTCTGGTTCCTGATACCACATGCTACCATCTGGTCCCCAGAGCAGGTCTTTTTCTCTCTGCCCAAGACATGTGACACCTCTTTAGATCTCTGCCTCCAGCACAGCTTAACTTCCCCAGAATGTTCAACCACAAGAGAGCAGCTCGTGGGCTCCAACATGGAATGCAGAATTGGGTGGAATGGCATGGGCCCAGATCCCATTCTGTGAGAAGCCCATTCAATGAGGTATCCTGTATACTACAGTTCCTGTAGTACTCTCCACTCTGGCATGTCTTTTAACTTAAGTTTCTTACTGCTTTCTACTCTAACTGGCCTGTGTTCAGCTTTCCTTGCTCTGTAGTCCAGTAGAGACCCGGCACTGGGCCATCTAATCATTCTGGAGCTAGCATATTATTCCACTGCTTATTTACATATCTAAATGGCACTTAAGAGAAAATACAGGGAAGGTCACTTCTCGGCCACTGGGATAGCCTATAATATATGTGGAGTGATCTCTTGTCATCACAGATTCCAAGGGCTTCAGGCACTTCCGATTTTCATTTTCTTTATTGATTCTTTTGTCAATAAGGAAAAAAAGATGAGGGATTATTTTAAAATAGGGTTGAGAAACAAATTTAATGATCAAAAATTACAGGATGAGACTCCTCTAAATTCCTAGGCACTTGTCTTCTTTTCCCTCTGGTGCTTAATAATAATAATTCAAAAACAAAAGCCTGCCCTAGTTCCTGCAGTGTGGGGCTGGCCATGGCTAGCAGACCCAGGATAGTGCACACAGCAGGTATGGATCAGCCTCTACAGGAGTCCCCAGTCTGAAACATCCACTGGCGCTTGCAAGCAAAGAATGATATTTTTGCCCTTTATTGTTTGTGCACATAGCCAGAGTGATCCAGGTAATTGAAAAGGAACAGTCATCTCTAAATCATGCATGTTTGCACGCAGAAGGTGATGTTTTTTACTTAAGTGTGACTTGTCACAGTCTCAATGCCTCTCTCCTGACCTCCAGACACATAAATCTAACTGCCCAAAGGGCACGTGCAGTTGAAACTCTCATAAGCTTCTCAAACTTGGCACATCTAAAACTGAACTCACTGTCGCCCTGCCCCAGCTTCTTACTCTCTTTAGGGAGCACCTGTGGTGACAACTTTTCCTACAAGGATCCAGGGCCAGGGTGCAATGCCAGACACCTGGCTCTTCTCCCAAGCTCTTTCTTGCCCTCCCTCCCAGACCATGGTGAGCCCTCAATCTGGTTCCTAGTGGATCTCAACTCGGCCCACTTTTCTGACTCCACTGCCACTCCCCTAAGCCAGGTTTCCAGGTTGTCACCCTCTCTCACTAGGGTTGCTGTGACAACAGCCTCCTAACTATTCTCTCTTCCCCATCTCACCCCTCCAATCCACACCCCACACTGTTATCAAAACTCACATCACTCTTCAATACTCAACTGAAAACCCTCCTCCAACATATTGCTGCCCACAGTAGATGGTCCAGGTTTTTTGAAGCCTGTGTCCAGGGCTCTCCACGGTCTGCCAACTGATCTACCTCCCCAGAAACATCATCTCGCATTAGGCTCCAGAAACACTGCTGAGGTATTTTTGGAGCCCTGGACATACTGCCACACTTCTGTCCCCTTGATCACTCCTTTGCCTGGAGCTCGTATCCCACTCCTCTTCACCGGGAGTGAATGCTCAACTCCTGTGTCACCTGTTCTGAGAAGCCTTCTGTGTTTATCCTTCTCCCCACACCTTCAAGTGGGGGGTGTGCTACCTTGATAGACCATATGAGCCTTTATCTTGATAGATTTTTTTTTCGAGTTTTGATTTTTTAAGTATATTTTATTGATTATGCTATTACAGTTGTCACATTTTTTTCTCTCCTTTATTCCCCTCTGTCCTGCACACTCCCTTCCACCAGATTCGCCCCCTGCTTAGTTCATGTCCATGGGTGGTACATACAAGTTCTTTGGTCTCTCAATTTCCTATACTATTCTTAACCTCCCTCCATGTATTTTGTACCTACCGTTTATGCTTGTTATTCCCTGTACCTTTTCACCCATTCTCTTCCCTCCCCCTCTCCTGCTGATAACCCTCCATGTGATCTCCATTTCTGGGACTCTATTTCTGTTCTAGTTGTTTGCTTAGTTTGCTTTTGTGTTCCTTTTTGTTTTAGGTTTGGTTGTTGATAGCTGTGAGTTTGTTGTCATTTTACTGTTCATATTTTTTATCTTCTTCTTTTTCTTAGAAAGTCCCTTTAATATTTCATATAATAAGGGCTTGGTGATAATGAACTCCTTGAACTTGACCTTATCTGGAAAGCACTTTATCTGCCATTCCATTCTAAATGATAGCTTTGCTGGATAGAGTAATCTTAAGTAGGACCTTGCCTTTCATGACTTTGAATACTTCTTTCTATCCCCTTCTTGCCTGCAAGGTTTCTTTTGAGAAATCAGCTGAAAGTCTTATGGGAACTCGTTTGTAGGTCACTATCTCCTTTTATTTTGCTGCTTTTAAGATTTTCTCCTTATCTTTCATCATGATGTACCTTGGTATGTGCTTCCTTGGGTCCAACTTCTTTAGGACTCTCTGAGCTTCCTGGACTTCCTAGAAGTCTATTTCCTTTGCCAATTTGGGGGAATTTTCCTTCATCATTTTTTCAAATAAGTTTTCAATTTCTTGTTCTTCCCCTTCTCCTTCTGGCACCCCAATATTTGGATGTTGGAACATTTAAAGTTGTCCCAGAGGTTCTCAAGCTTCTCCTTATTTTTTTGAATTCTTGGTTATTCATTCTGTTCTAGTTGAATGTTTATTTCTTCCTTCTGCTCCAAATCATTGATACGAGTCCTGGTTTCCTTCCCTTCACTGTTGGTTTCCTATATATTTTTCTTTATTTCACATTTCATAGCCTTCACTTTTCCTTCTATTTTGGGACCATTTCTCAACCATTTCTGTGAGCATTCTGATCAGCAATGTTTTGAACTCTGCATCTAATAGGTTGGCTCTTTGTTCATCACTTAGTTCTATTTTTGGAGTTTTGATCTTTTCTTTCATTTGCACCATATTTCTCTGTCTCGGTGCACCTATTAGGTTGTAAGGGACAGAGCCTTATTTAGTATTTGCTGGGGCAGGGCAACCCAGGTCACTGCATGTGGCACTGTATGTGAGGGTGGGTCAGAGAGGGAACAATGCCACTTGCCCAGTTCTTGGCCATCTTTTAGTCACTTCCCTTGCTACCCACAAGCCAGTTGGGCCCTTCTGGTGCTGATTCCTGGGTGCGTGGTTTTGTGTACATTCTAGGACCCTGTGGGTCTCTCTAATGAACTCTCCTGTGAGGCTGGGAGTTTCTCCCACTGCTGCAACCCCCATAGATTTTTACAGCCGGAGGTTTTAAGGTTTTATTTCCCCATGCTGGAACCCTGGGTTGTATTGTCTGTCTTGCTCCCCAGTTGTTCCTCCTGGTTTATCTGCGTGTAAATATGGGATCATTGAGTCATCCAGTCACCATGTTGCCATGTTTCTTTTCCGCCTTGGCTGCCTGTGTCTGCCCCTCCTGCCATTCTGAATGAATATTTCTTCTTTAACTCCTTGGTTGTCAGATTTCCATACAGTTCAATTTTCTGACAGTTCTTGTTATTTTTTGTTTTTAAATTTGTTGTTGTCCTTCATTTGGTTGTATGAGGAGGCAAAGTGTATCTACCTATGCCTCCATCCTGGTCGGAAATCCCCAAGTTGTGATTTTTAAGTAAGTCATATGCTTACTTGTACTAGCATTGTATCTGAGTCTCTGTCTGCTTTCCACACTGGCCTTCATGCCACTTAATAAATCTAGGCACCACATTTTAGTCATTTTTGCCTTTTGTTGCCTTGGACAGTGCCTGGCACACAGCAAGTGTCCCTTAAATGTTGGTTGAATGTAGTTGAAAAAGTAAATTCACTTTTCTGTTTAAAAGATGATAATGAATGAGGCTCCCATTGTGCTTCCAGGAAAACTACATGATCTTTGCAGCTTCTCAGCCTGCACCTGTGCTCAGCTTCCATAACTGAGCAGCAGCCCTTTGCCCATCTCAAACAACAGAGCATCAGTTCCAAATGTAGCTATGCTCTTCTTCAAAATTTTCACACCTTTCCTCGTTGTATTACTTGATCTGGCTAGATCTGACTGATCTGGGCAGGAAATTACAGAAAATTCAACTTAAATAGGCTTAAATAATAAAGAGGATTTCTTGACACAGGTACTAAGGAAGTCCACAGAGAAGGTGGAGATCAGGAGGTCTCAATCAGGGCTCTGTCTGTGTTTCCTGCCATTATTTTGGCCATACCCTTTCTCTGTCCATATGCTTCACCCTCCAAATGCCAGCAGAATGGCTTATGGTCAGTATGGCTCAGCAGTTTGGGGCCTAGGGTCATGGTGATAGTATCAGAGGAAGAGAGATTGTATCTAAAGAACTAGGGTTCTGTTTTCCCAGAACCTTCCAACAAACATCCCCTCATGTTTTATTGTACCGAATTGGTTAACATTCCTATTTCTGAGAAAATCCGTTGAGCAGGAAATGTTAAACACTGATTGGCTTAGATCTGATGTCCTGAGGAGGGATAACTTTCAGAGTGATCAGGCTCTCCCCTGGAGCTGGGGTTCTGGTCAAGAGACCTTTAAAGCACGTGGGCTGCCTGAGAGAATCCTAAATGAAAACCAGGGTACAGAGCTACAGGGAAGAAAATGGCTCAGTGCCCACTGTGCCAAGCAGTACTTACTCTACCCTTAAAATCTTCTCGTAGTTCCTAATGGGTTATAGCAGAAACCCTGGACTTATGCGTCTGTGGAACCACAAGAAGATTGGTTCAGTTCAAAGTCAGTTCAACAAAGTGTGTGGTTGGTTACTGTGTACATGGCAAGTTAGTATGTCCTGTTGCTATCTACACGGTTTTCTCTCAACTGAGAGAGTTGGGAATAGATTCAGTTTCCCAGCTTGTCCCCTCATCACCTGTCCCTAAAACATGCAGAGAGCCCTCTTGAGGCTTTCCAAAAGGTTTTACAATGAGGAAGTAACTAGGGATAGTTAATAGCTTTCACCCTCCTCTCCCTGATTCTCCTACTCTTTTTCTGTTAGGCTCCACAGAGAAACACAGAGGCCAATGGTGGGTCCTTATGCTAAAAGTGAGGGCTCTGCTGCAAAACCAGTCTGTGGACCACCCTGCTCTGACGGTGATGACTTGTTTTCACTGGGAACCAGCAGGAGGACTTTTATTCTTCCAGTAGCTCTGAAAGTTTTGTGCTGTTGGCCCCATGACCCTTCTGATTACTCTGTATGATCTTGTGCCCTCTAGATGTTCGACTGGATAAGCCACAACAAGGAATTATTCCTCCAGAGCCATACAGAGATCGGAGTCAGCTACCAGCACGCTCTAGACCTGCAGACACAGCACAATCACTTCGCCATGAACTCCATGGTGAGTGAAGCACCTGCCCTCAGCACTGCCTCTGGGAACAGGAGGGTGGTGAGGGAAGGGAACAGGGGGAGGATGAGAAGAGGCAGGGACAGACTTCCATCCTGAGTCAGAACGTGGAACTCTGAATGCGTGGATCCTTTAGTACCCTGTTTGCCGGAATGGGGACATGTGCAGGACATGTGGCCAGCCAGCTGTTCTGTAGCAGATTATGGTCCCATTTCTGCTTCCAGACCTTGCTGTACAAGGGGAAAGGAATTTGCTGGGGTTGTAGAAGGCATTAGCTCAGTGCCAGACTAGAAGAGAGAGTCAACAGTTCCACTCTGCTGACTTAACCAACTAGCACATGTGTTACTGAGCTGGGATAGTGAGGGACCTCAGGCTACGGCGCACTAGGATTGAGTGAATTGGGACTGTTTAGACTGGGGAAGGAGCCTAAAGGGACACACGACTGCTGCCTTCATATATGTGAAGGACTACCTTGGAAAGAAGAGGGTAGAACTGTTTTGTGTTGGTCTTAGAAGCATAACTGTCTGAGGGACAGTAGTTGGAGGGAGAGGCAGGACATGACTCTGGGGAGTACAGTACTTTGGGGGTTAGTGAACTCCCCATGAGGGGGAGTGTGCAAGCAGACCCTGAATTCAGAGAGGGATATTTGCTGTGTGGCCATAGGGAATTTACCTCTCTGTTCTTCAATTTCTTCATCTATAAAATGGAAATAACAATAGCCACCTTATAGAGTTGTAAGTATCCAAGGAGTTAATTGTAAGGTTGTGGGAGCTGTGCCTGATACATGGTAAATTATTAGTAAATATTAGGATGCTGCTGCTGCTGCTGCTGCTGATGATGATGATGAGGTAGGAGTCTAGTTCAGATAATACCTGTGATTCCTCATAAAACATTTTGGGATACTATTCTTTTCCCCTATGGTCACTCCAAAACTTCATTTCAAAATTTTGTCTGCCCCTTGACCATGTATTGTATTTGAAATGCCTGCAACCTAAGAATGTCTCCTCCTCCCCTCTGCCAGCTCTTCCTACTTGTACTACTGATCCAAAAGAATAACTCCACCATTCTTCATTTATCTGAACACCAAGGACTCCTTATCATTTCATCCAGTGATACTGGTAGGGGAGCAAGTGTTAGAAAAACATACAAATGGAGGATCACAGAGGACAGGAAGGAAGAGAATTTCATTTTCTACCATATTGTTTTAAATGCTACACACTGTACTTAATGTACTGAAGACAAAATAATTCTGGCCTCAAGTCATTCAGTGTCTAGTTGGGAAGATAACTCAGACAAATATGGTGCAGCTTGACATGTGCCAAGATAGAGATATGCTTAGTTAACTAGGAGCCTTAAAAATCTCTGTGGTTTATGAAAACAGGGATTTATCTCCTCCCTCCCTCCCTCCCTCCCTCCCTCCCTCCCTCCCTCCCTCCCTCCCTCCCTCCTCATTCAATTATGTATTTTTATTGATTTTAGAGAGAGAGGAAGGGAGAGAGAGTAAGTGAGAGACAAACATCTATGTGAGAAGCATCTACTACTTGCCTCCCGTACATGCCCCAACCAGGGATCAAACCTGCAACCTAAATATGTGCCCTGACTGGCAATTGAACTTGTAACCTTTCGGTGCATAGGATGATGCTCCAACCAACTGAGCCACCTGGCTAGGTCAGGGGGTGTTATTTTTTGTACCTACCACATGCCTATCACTGGGTGATGGGAGCTCTGCTCATCACAGTCACCTGGGGACCCAGGCTGATGAACAGCCGCAGTCTCAGATGCTGCCAGTTACCTCACTAGACAAAGCATGGAGCCAAGCACATACTGGCTCTGGAACCATCCCCCAAGAGGTGACACATGTCACCTTGACTCATATTTCATTAGCAACACTAGTCCTGCAGCCGTATCTCACTTTGTGGGTGGAAGTGTATGGTCCTAACACATGATTGGGAGGAGAGAGTTGAATATTTGCGTATAGGCCCAACGACTAGCACAGGGAGCCAGTGCAGGATATAATGGAGAGATGAACATCATGAGATTTGCATAGAAAGATAACTCTGGCTACAGAACAGAAGGTTGTGGGCCCAGGCAGGGAAAACAGCAACATTGGTTTTGCTATCAGTTTTAGCCACAGTAGTCTCGTGTCTTCATCTAAATGTAAAGACTTATTCCCTTCCAACTAGTCTCCTATAATTATGTCTCTTCCCTGGCTCCCTTTAGTCACAGAGAAGCAGAGCGATTGATCACAGGTGATTGGGAATATGATTATCTGTGTGCCTTATGGATTTCCCCTGGTGAATTTTATAAATTCTGTGCCAGAATCTTCCTGTTGCCCAACTGCCTAGCCTTAGGGCAGACAACTCATTTGAATAAGAAGCAAAGACAAACATTATTAGGGAGGTAAGTCTGCCATCAAGCCCCTCCAAACAGTAAACTACGAAGTTATATAGAAAGAGTTTTTGGCTTTGAATTATCTGCACCAATGCTCATCTCTGTTAATATGGATAACTGAGAGTTCGTGGCACATCAAAAACCTTTTCTCTGACAAATTTACTTTTGAAGTTTCCATATGCAGGAGAAAAATGAGGGAGAAAATTTGCTGAAGGGAAGCATCTTCTGCAGCTGGGAGAGAAAGAAGAAATTTAATATACAACAGCCAATTAGCCCATTCCAGCCCATCCCAGAGTATGTGCAGCACTGGGGAGCCCAGTTAGACTGGATCTCCTCTCTGGCTGCAGGGCAAGGGATCAAATTGCCTGGGCATGTGTGCTTTATACACAGAGCTATACAGAGCCCACCCATGCTTTTGTTAACTGGGAGGTTTACAGATTTGTTATTAAAAGGAATTTTCACAAAGAGGGATGTCAGCATCCCTAACAGGGGAAAGAAGGAAATTACAAACTTGTTTTCTCTAGCCTGAGTGGTGGAAGTTGCTGCCAAGAAACAGATGAATAAAAGCAGCTACTCCTGAAGCCCAGCGACTACAGGGATGATCAGTTACTCAGGGGAAGTGAAAATGTGGACTGTTCTGTGAATTCACTGAGGCATTTCTGTTTCTGTTCTTGGAAATTACACGTACATCTGTTCACACCACTACACTTCTTTCCATGTAAAGGTACATACATGAAGCATACTTTGTTTTAGGCTACAGGGGAGTTCTTTGGTATTGAATCCTGTTTTATAACTGAAATAGGCCAGTGATTTCTTACCTTTTGGGGAGGTCACAGACCCCTTTGAAATCTAATGAAGGTGGTGGTTCTGAGAGATATGTATATAAACAAATTATTTTAGATAATTTCAGGAAATTCAAGGGAATTTTGAAGCCTATCAATCAATTTCCCCCATTTAAGATCCCAAGAACCTAATGACTTTATTTACATGTTCCACAAATAACTAAGGATCAGACATTGTGCTAGATATTGTCCATATAGTGGTGAACAAAAGAGATGGCCTTAAATATGTAATCTAATATAAAAAATATGCTTAAAACCAATAAATTTTATGTTGGAAGAGTAAGGGAGGCTATGAGAGAGTATAATAAAAGAGGCTCAATTTAAGTGAGGGGAGGTTGGGTGTATTTTTCAATCAAGTATCAGTACCAATTTGCTCATTGTTCATTCTTTGATAGTAATTTACGACCTATAAATTAACTATATAATATATCAAAGAACTTATATTTTAAAGAAGCTCTGGGTATATATTTTTGTAAATTAAAATAATAAATTTACAATTTATCTGTTTTCAAAGATTTGTTTTTATTATATACAGGTTAAAGACCCAACTACAGCTAAGGTGACCATTACTGAGAAATAATAGCATATCATTAAATCTTGGAGGAAAAAAATCAGAAATCTCCAAAATTTCTGAATTTGGCACCAATAAAGCCTGTAAATTATTAACATGCCAGGAGGGTAGGAGCGATACCTTACTGAGTATGGTGTGTGAGCATCTCTAAAAGGAAAAGGTGAAAATTGGTTATGTTTGGTTATATTTTTGTCTAACATATTTTTTTTTGCAGTTCCCACTGGGAAATCCTATTCTTTTGATCTTTAAAGAATAAATAAAGAATAATAACCCACCTACTAAACCCAGTAGGAAAATATTGTCTGGCTTCTTATAGTGCCCCAGAAAGGCAGGTTCCTTGAGTTCCTTGGCGTTCTCCTCTTTTTAAATTAAGACTCCTGTTGTGGAAACTTTATCACAAGTTCTCCTTCTCCTGAGTGTGGGCTTCTTCTCTGATGGGAGTGTGGGCAGATGGAAGTAGGGTCGGGTTGTAATATGCAACAGAGCAATCATTTAGCTATTCAGTTCTAGTTCTTTATGAAAAAGGCACAGGAGTCCATAAAAACATAGCACAGCCTTATTTACAATTCTAATTAGCCAGTTCTTTGGGGAAAATTAATTGCTAATGGTTTCTGTCTAGAATTTTAAAATATGAAATAATATTCATTTTCTATTATTATGACAATGAGGATTCACATTGCTGATAACCATGTGCATTTAGGCAGCAGGAGTCCTTTCTGCTGTGGCATGTTTGGTAGCAGATTTAATCCTACTAATTTTCTTACCAGAGACACATATTGCCACCTGATGGACTGCAAATCAGACCAATTGCAGCAAAGCCAACTGTGCTCTCTCTTTGTTTTGAGGGATGGTTACAAATGGTAACACCAAGGAAAAGTCAGATCTGGAGCAAGAGAAATGAAGATTTTGAGGCAGGTTTCCTGACCCCAGTCTGAGAAGCCTTGCTCTGGGGTCCTCTGTTGTTTTAGATTCACTTGTCAAAGGTAGCCCTAAACCCTGATTCTGAAGTACTTCCCCACCTCCCAAAAGGCAGTACTTCCTATTATGACACTATTTCTAAATTTTGGTATGTAAACACACACACACACACACACACACACACATGCTATTGTGATATTTAAGGGGCCAGTATTTGACCCTGCCATAATTGCAAAGCCCTATTATAAACAAACAAACAA
The DNA here is from genome assembly GCA_039655065.1 of Glossophaga mutica. NCBI lineage: Eukaryota > Metazoa > Chordata > Mammalia > Chiroptera > Phyllostomidae > Glossophaga > Glossophaga mutica. The sequence goes on along the minus strand of CM077304.1, from coordinate 119,682,834 downwards.
ACAAAAACATTTAAAAAAGAGGACATCAATCTTATCCGGTATATGTTAGTCTTTTTAGTATATTTTTTGAAAGAATCATGTAGTGAGCTTCCTAAAAATGCAGATTTCCTTTTGACTTCCACCCAAGTCCTAGAAAATTATAATTTCTGGGGGATTGGGCCTTAGGAACCTAAATTTTTAACAAGTTCACCAGGTAATTTATATGTACATTAAGGTTAGAGAACTGTTGTTCTGTGGATATCTATACATATAAAATAGTTACTTACTGAAATAAAGCATCTCAAGTTCTGAAAGACAGTCTACATCCAGCATGACAGCATGAGGAGTTCTACAGACCTGTTTGCCAGCGAAACTGGTGAAAATTATTTTTTCATTATTATTATTTTTAATCCTCACCCGAGGATATGTGTATTGACTGTAGTGAGAGAGCAAGATGTGTGTAGGGACAGATAGGGAGAGAAACATCAATGTGAGAGAGAAACAGCAATCAGTTGCCTCCCGTACACACCCCAGCTGAGGATCAAACTCACAATCTAGGTACGTGCCCTGAATGGGATTTGAACCCACAACCTCTGGGTGTACAAGATGGTGCTTCAACGAACTGACCCTCTTGGCCAGGGCTCAAAGCATTTAAAGTTTCTGAAAATGGTTTTAAGTGTATACAGCAAATGAAGGAACAGTTATTCAAAAAAAAAATCTACTAAACCTCAATAAGAACAATGAGTCTGTACTATTTGAACCAAGATCCACTCTCCTCCTGTCCCATCCCAGCTCAATGACGTGAAAACTTCACTCCAGACTGTCACAACCACGGACACAGGGCTCCCCTTCTCCCCAAGCTCCCAGATGGGGCATTTCTTATCCTGCCCTAAACTACCTGTTTCTACAGCTAAGTTCTGGTTGAGTGTTGCCAAAAGCTGGGAACTCCTTCTGCCTAGCCCCTGCTTATGGAACAGAGGCTCTGCTATGGATGCAACACTGCTGAGAACTCCAGGGCCCTGACTGCCCTTGCCCCAACTTGTAATGTGTAGCCATGCTGGGAGAGGCCAGTCAAGAAGGCCTGAGGCTACTCATCCACCTCCACTGAGTTTCCAGCTCTTAAAGTGGGGATGTCACTCAGGGAATAACACCATTTTCCCAAATGCCAGCTCCAGAGCCCTGGCTCAGAGATTTTTGCCTGGAAGTAGAAACAAACGGTAGTACAGAGAGTGCCGGATCTTTTTCCAAAGCCACTGACTTCATTTACAACAGAAAGTGAAGAAGTTCAAACCAATGGTGCTCTCAAAAATGCCCTTTGGGAGGCTCTGGTGAAAGGCAGTTGGAAGGAGATTAGCTGAGTTGTTGGACATACAGGGTAAATGGTAGGCACACTGGTTTTCCAGAGAGAACTGGGGAAAGAGACCTCCTGGGACCAGAACAAATCTCAGGCACTGGCCTCAGAAACTATCCCTTCAAAGGAGCCCAAGTTCGATGGATAAGAGTGGAGGAATTTATGTCCCAGGACAGTGTTGAGAACAATAATTCATGAAATTTAACAGCTGTATGAGGTCAGGAAAAGAGAAAGTTAAAGAGAGCACAGCCAAGACCACTTCATCCCGGGGTAACTGTGCCACACCTAGGACTGCATCCCCTGAGGAGCAACATCGGAGGTTTCTGCTGTAAGGGTTGAGGTGGAAATGGACTTCACTAAAACAATCCAGCCAGTTAGTAAACAAACAAGTAAGAAAATAACGAGTCCTACAAGTGGGAGAACCAGTAACCAGAGTTGCTACAATATAGCATCTAAAATGTCTACTTTACAACAAAAATTATAAGACATGCCAAGAAACAAAAGTATAACTAGGAAAAAACAGATAAAAAGCATACACTGGAAAAAGCAGGCCACAGAAACTTTCTGTGAGAGCCACTATATGCTAGATTTAACAAAGATGTCAAAGTAGCCATTATAAATGTTTTTTTTTTTAAAAAAAAACAAAACTAAAGGAATTCATGATTGAAGCAGTAAAGGAAGGTATGATAACCATATCTTATCAAACAGCAAATATCAGTAAAAAAGATAGAAATTATAAAAAGAACCAAAAGGAAAAATGCAGTCACTGAAGTGAAAAATTCACTAATGGAGCTCAATAGTAGATTTAAACTGGCAGAAGAAAGAAGGAGCAAACTTTAAAATAGATCAGTAGAAATTACTCAATCTGAAGAACAGAGAGAAAACAATGGCAAAAATGAACAGAGCCTCCGAAAGATATGGGTCACATTAAAGGTATTATCATAGGTATAATAAGAGTACAAGAAGGAGAGGAAAGAGAAAGAAACAGAAAAAATTAAAATAAATAATATCTATATTTTAAAAAAAACAGTAATTAGCACAGCTGGGAACTCAAGGAACTTCAAGTAGGAAAAATTCAAAGAGATTCATAAACAGACACATCATAGTAAAAAATACTGAAAGCCAAAGACAAGGAGAAAATTTTGAAAGCAGAAAGAGATTTGTCACAAGGAATCCCAGGTTAATATCATAAGATTAATGGCTGATTTCTCATCAGAAACAGGGGAGCCCAGAAAGAAGTGGGGTAATATATTCATATTGCTCATAGGAAAAAAAACCGTCAACCAAGACTCCTATAATACAGGAAAGCTTCTTTCAAAGATGAAGTGAAATAAAGAGATTCCCAGATAATAAAAATAATGTGAAAATTTGTTCCTAGCAGACACACTTGTAAGAAATAATAAAGGAACTTCTTTACAGTGAAAGCTAGTGACCCCAGACAGTAATTTGAATTTATATAAAAAGACAAAGAACACCAATAAAGTAATTATTTAACTATAAAAGGCAACATTAATGCATATTGCATATTTCTTTTTTCTTCTATTACCAAATTTAAAAAGTCATTGTATAAAATATCCTGTTAGGCCTATAACATATAGAAATATATATAACATATAGAAATATAATATATTTGTTAATAATACCAGAAAAGAGGTGAATGAGAGCAAAGCTACATTGAACTAAGGAAATTACTCTGTATGGTAACTTAAGTTGACAGGAACAAATGAAATCTCCAGAAATGACACACAAGGACAATATAAGAAAGGCTGTAAACATATTTTCTTTGCTTCCTTCTCTCAGCTTCTTTAAGAGACATAACATTATCAAAAGCAATAATTATAATGATCTAATGTTAAGTTTATAACGTGTAACAACATTGTGATATATAATAACAATGTCACAAACAGTGGGGGGAAAGAATGCTATATAGGAGTAATATTTTTATATCTCACTGGAATTGTTAGTATGCATCTGAAACTGATTCTGTTAAGATGTTCTTAGTAAGTCCTAGAGCTACAGCTAAGAAAATAACTAAAAAATATAATGTAAAAAATGCAGTAAAAATAGTAAAATGCTACATTATAAAGTACTCAATGAAAAAGAAAGCAGTATAGGAGGAATAGAAGTATAAAAAAAGACATGTAACATACAGAAAAAAATTATTTTTTAAAGTATATTTTATTGATGATGCTATAACAGTTGCCCCATTTTTTCCCCTTTATTCCCCTGCATCCTACACACCCCCTCCCACCAGATTTACCCCCACCTTTTAGTTCATGTCCATGGGTGGTACATATAAGTGCTTTGGCCTCTCCATTTCCTATACTATTCTTAACCTCTTCCTGTCTATTTCATACCTACTATTTATGCTTCTTTTTTTCCTATTTATGCTTCTTACTCCCTGTACCTTTTCCCCCATTCTCCTCCCTCCCTCTCCCCCACTGATAACCCTCCATGTGATCTCCATTTCTGTGAATCTGTTCCTGTTCTAGTTGTTTGCTTACTTTCTTTTTGGTGTTGTTTTTTTAGATATAGTTAATAGTTATGAGTTTGTTGTTATTTCACTGTTCATATTTTTGATCTTCTTCTTTCCTTTAGATAAGTTCCTTTAACATTTCATATAATAAGGGCTTGGTGATGATGAACTCCTTGAACTTGACCTTATCTGAGAAGCACTTTATCTGCCCTTCCATTCTAAATGAAAGCTTTGCTGGATAGAGCAATCTTAGATGTAGGTCCTTGCCTTTCATGACTTGGAATATTTCTTTCCAGCCCCTTCTTGCCTATAAGGTCTCCTTTGAGAAATCAGCTGACAGTCTGATGGGAAGTGCTTTGTAGGTAACTGTCTCCTTTTTTCTTGCTGCTTTCAAGATTCTCTCCTATTCTTTCATCTTGGGTAATGTAATAATGATGTGCCTTGGTGTGTGCTTCCTTGGGCCCAGCTTCTTTGAGACTCTCTGAGCTTCCTGGACTTCCTGGAAGTCTATTTCCTTTGCCAGATTAGGAAAAGTTTTCCTTCATTATTTTTTCAAATAAGTTTTCAATTTCTTGTTCTTCCTCTTCTCCTTCTGGCATCAATATGATTTGAATGTTGGAAGTTTAAAATTGTCTGAGATATTCCTATGCCTCTGCTCATTCTTTTGAATTCTTATTTCTTCTTTCTGCTCTGGTGAATGTTTATTTCTTCCTTCCATTCCAAATCATTGATTTGAGTCCTGGTTTCCTTCCCTTCACTGTTGGTTCCCTGTATATTTTTCTCTATTTCACTTTGCATAGCCTTCACTTCTTCCTTTATTTTTCGACCATACTCAATTCTGTGAGCATCCTGATTACGATGTTTTGAACTCTGCATCTGATAGGCTGGCTATCTCCTCTTCACTTAGTTCTTTTTCTGGAGTTTTGATCTGTTCTTTTGTTTGAACCATATTTCTTTGTCTTGGTGCACCTGTTACATAGTAAGAGTGGAGCTTTAGGTATGTGCCAGGGTAGGGCAACCCATGTTGCTGGCTGAGGGGTCAGAGAGGGAACAATGCTGCTTGCTTGGCTCTCTCCTGCTTTCAGTCACTTTCCCTGCTACCCAGAAGCATATTAGGCCTTTCTGGTGCTGACTCCTGGGTGGGTGGGTTTGTGTACATTCTAGGAACCTGTGGGTCCCTCCAATGGGCTCTCCCATGAGACTGAGAGTTTCTCCCACTGCTGCAACCCCCACAGATTTTTACAGCCAGAAGTTTTGAGGTTTTAATGCAGAAATGCAGAATCCACAAACAGCCTTATGGGTGGAATCTCTCTTTTCTTCCAACTCAGTGGGAGGATTAGATTTTATTTTCTGATGTGCTCAGGATCTATTTATGATCCTTGTTCTTGGCACTGTTGTCAGCCTTAAACTTGTCCTAAGGAGAGAATAATGTGCTTTGAACTAGCCTGGTGGAGGTGTGCACATGTCTGAGGCAGCAGTTCTCCACCCTGGCTGCCCACTAGAATCACCTGCAGAACTTGCAAAAAGTGCCACATGTGGGCCCCACTGCCAGGGACTGTGATTTACTGTGCTGGGGTGGAGCCCAGGAGATCCATACAAGGTGAGAAGCAGACAGAATCACTGGTCTGGGGCAAAGAAAATAAGCCAAGGGACAATTGCCCTAGGGTCAAGCTCTAAAGGCACTGGATAATTAGCCGGTGGAAATGGAGGTGAGGACTTCCTTTCAAGGTCAGTAGTATCCAGGGAGAAAGAGTATCTGAGTTTACTCCCTATTCTTTGTTCTCCACCCCAGCCTCTCTAGGTGCCCCATTAACTTTTACACACTGGTCTCTATTTAGCTATATTTTAGGGATTGGCTCCTATTCCAACAAGAAACATAGGAAAGCTCCTTGGTGTAGGCAGAGGCTTTTTCAGCATCAGTCTGGTACATAATGCTGGCTTCTCTCGTCTGCTGCCCAGTCATCTGGCTGGGTTCCCTTCTGAAAGGCTTCTCTGAGCTGACCAGCAGGGCTTGACTGACCACTCAGTATTCTGACTCATGCCTGGCACTCCTCTCTTGAGTGAGGAGGTTCAGCCTCCTGTCTTGATCATGCATTGCTCCCCTTCCCCAGCCCCAGATTCTCTGCCTCTTCTCCCTTACTCCTAGTTCGCTGCCCACAGCCTGGTAACTCTCTCCTGGCTTCAAACCACTGCTTTCTGGGACCTTTCGTTAGCATGTTCCTTGTCCTCAGGTTGTTGACTGTGCCCTTTGGGTGTGTACCTCCTGAACCTTGTAGCTCAGTTTACCCACACACTTTTATGTACTCACATATAGCCAGTGTCTGCTCTCTGCCATCTGCAGCCACCAAGGAGTTAATTTGTCTGAAATTCAGCCAAAGCTGACTCATGCCTCTTCTTTGAGGTCTCTTGGAGCCAAATGAAAGGCATGAAATGGTCTATGAAACCTAGCTTGTCAGATGAGATAATGTACATGAAAGGACTTAAACCATAAAGCACAACACAAGTATGAAGGATTGATAATAATAAGCAGCAGCATTGCATATGCCATCTGGGCTATGGGTGGTAGCCGGCAAGAGTACCAGATGAGGCACTGAGGCTGATCAAGGACAGACAGGCGAGACCTTTGCAAATCAGGATGTTCGAGAACTGAGACCCTAGGACTAGATAAGGGGATGGGAAGGGAGCAGCACTTTAAAGTAGAGGTCAGAGTTCACGACATAGCCAGAGTCCCAGAAATACGAAAGAACTAAAGGATTTCCATCAGCAAGTCCTTTTGGTTCTACCCTCAAAATATATACAGAACGTGGCCACTTGTTACCACCTCCATCGCCAGCACCCTGGTCCAAGTGCCGTCAGCTCCTACCTGTACTATGGTAGTAGGCCCCACCTGGTCTGCTTGCTTTCACCTTTGTTTCCTTATAGTCCATTCACAACACAACAGCCTGCATGATCCTGCCAAAAGTAAAACACATCATATCATGTCACTCTACACTCAGAGTGCTCTAATGTCTTCCTATTCTCAGGATAAAAGCTGAAGTTCCTTACCATGGTTTATGAGGCTCTGCATGGTCTGGACCTTATGTACCTCTTGAATCTCAGCCTCTACCACCTACTCATCCACTCTAGTCACCATGGGCTTCTTGCTGTTCTTTGAACCCTCCATGTCATTCCTGCCCCATGGTCTTCTCCCTTCCTGTTCCCACTGCCCGGAACCTCTTCCTGCCTGAGGTGAGAGTGTTCACTCTCACTTCATTCAGGGCTAAGCTCAGGTGTGTCATCCCTGATTTCAGGGGTCAGCCTAACCTGACTTCTCTGTCTTCATTAGCGCTTTTCCTGCCCTATCATGATTTATCTCTAACTCAGCTGTATTTTATATAGCACTGAAATAAGAAACATAATAAATACTAATTTACTCTTCTCTACTAAAATGTAAGATTTATGAATGTACAAATTTGGTCTCTCTTGTTAGCAAACTTGCACAGAGCCTTACATTGTTGAATGAATAGTTGAATAAACAAATAGGATAGAGATTTAAGACTCTAGCAACAAGGCAAGATATTGATTAAAGGGGCAGAGTGTTACCTTAATCCTTAGCTTTCCTGTGGTTCTGTGGAGGCAGGGACCTTTTTGTTCCTCAGGGTGGCTGGCCTTGGGTTTACAGATGGGGATTATTGCTCCAAGGAGGGAGAAGACAAGAGAAGCCACCTGCCAGGTTCCTGCCCACTCAAGCTGAGCTCTTCTGGGAATTCCAAGGGCAAGTCAAGGGCCCTAGTGGGGAGGCCTCAGTGATGCACAAATTTTTATCAAATTGTCTCTCCAAGGGCCCTGTTTCTCTTGGAGATGAGCTTTTAAATTTTGGGGAGAAAATTTTCATCGTCTCTCTTATCACTTGAGGGATATCCTTGGCTAGCCCAACTGCCTTTCCATTTGTGGCAAAGTGAAAGAGCAAGACAGGAAAGAGCATGGGCACGAGGAACTAACTGTGGCTCTCTAGTTCCTTCCTAGCTGTGTGATCATAGGCAAGTTCTTTCGGCCTTTCAGAGCCTCACTACCACATCTGTAAATGGGGAATAATGATTGTGCCTGCGCCAGGGATGTTGTAAGGATAAGATGTGACTGTGCATTTTAGGCACAGCATTTGGCATGGTGTTACACTTGGCAAATGTTCAGCTATTATTATTGTCAGGGCTGAGAGTGCTAGAAGAAATAGTTCTCCTTGTTCAGGGAAAGCTCCTCAGAGTTCCCATCTACAGAGCTTCTCAAACTTTAATGTACATATGTATCACTTGGGACAACCTTGTTAAAATGCAGCTTCACATTCAGGATGTTGGGAAGGGGCCTGAGATTCTGCATTTCTAACCAACTCCCAGGTTATACTGATGCCGCAGAACAAGCTCTGAATAGCTGGGTCCTATAAGAGAAAGAGCCAAAGGAATAAAATACTGGTGAATACATTTTCTTGAAGTCTTAGAGCCTTTGATTTCAACCATAAAGGCAGCCTGAAATTACTACTTCATAACCCAGAAGAGCTGCATTGTTCCCAACCACTCTGTCCATTGGTATCCCTGAATCTGATTCCAGCTGTCCCCACCCTACCCTATCATATCAATCCTGCAGTGATACCTCATACAAAGATACTCACCCCCTCCAAGGAAGTTGCACTCAAAACTGGGAAAAAAGAGAGAAGGTCTGGCTTCTTTTTTAACTTACATCTGCTCCTGGGTTTCCTTGGCCCTCAGACATATGGCCAGGCACGTATTTTCACGGCTGCTTAATGGTTTGTAAAGCAATTGTTTGAGAAAACATTGCTACAGCAAGCCAGGTGAAAGGGACAGAGGGATTAATGGGCCAACGTTATCTTTGCTGAGCACTGGGCTGCTCCAGCTCCTTTCCTCTCGCCACCCAGCAGTGACAGATGGCTTCCACATGCTTTGACCTACTGTTTGGCCAGATCCGACCCGATAGTCATCCATCAGCTGCCCCGTTTGGCCCCCTAGAGGGCACCCTGTGGTTTGTGGGAGGCAGGAGTTGGAGTTTTCATTTAGAGCTCATCACATCTCAGCTATTGGCAGAAGAGTTTCAAGCATGGACAGTTCTTATTCCAGATGTTACTACCCCAGTGTCCATATGTTTCGAGGTGGGATCAGCAGGTTTACACTGTAATGTTAAACATGTTAAACTAATTAATCATAAGCTGATGGTTTAACAGCTTCAGTACCCAAAGTGAGTTTGGTACTAGCAAAGATGTAAGCAATACATATGGCACTATTAATCTGGAGAAAGGAAGTGAGGTTCAGCTTTTTCCATTGCCTTGGCACAGTCTTTTTGTTTTCTTACTGATGTTGAATGTTTCTTACAAAGCCACTGAAAGCAGTGTGGGAAAATCTCCAAATACTTCTCCTTATGACTTTCTTTGAGTGTGACAAAACAAAAACTTCAGTGAGTATAAGCTTCAAGGCATAAGAAAAGGTAGCTATAAGCAGAGAGGTCATAGAGACTAGGAATCCAGAGGCCTGGGTCTAGTCCCGATTTGCCTCTCTTTGTGTCTTTGAACACACCACTTGACTGACTTAACAAATTTTTAAGTACCTACTAGGTGGACTCAAGAAATGTCTGGGCTTTTTATTTTCTGAGATTAAAATGAGATTGCTACATGAACTTCTAAAAAACTTTAAATACTGTGTTTATATTCCTTTCCTTATAAAAGCAGTATTTGCTCACTAAAACTTGCCTATTTCACTTGTATGTAAATTGGACTTTACTTTAAAAAAAGTTCTACCAAAGTAAAAAGAGATGGAGAAATCTGAATAATTACAGCTTTCAAGGAATGCAACCTGACCAAATCATTAAAATTAAATATACATCAAAATAATTTTTAAAACTAAAAATATTAAAAATCCTAAATGCATTAAAATTAAAAACATTTTCATAACCCCTAGCATTATTTGCAGAGGAAACAAAAACTGTAAATAACTTTTGTATCTCAATAAAAAGGGGTTTGACAAAAGCCAAAAGTTAAACATAACTTCCCCGTTAGCTCCATCACCCAAAGGCATTTGATATTTTGATGTTTCAGTAGGATGAAAAAGCCTGTGGGATAAACTATTATATACTTATTCTTTATAATTTTAAAAAAATTATCTTTAAAAATACATATTATTTTTAAAAATCTTCTCTGTATACAGAGAATTGAGATGAGAAAAGGATTCTAAAAGAAGTTCCCATTACCATGTATGTCTGGTACAAAATAAGCAGTCAGTCACTGAAAATATTTGCATGTACTTCCTTGGTATGCATGACTTTTTCAGCTGGGGCCATACTATTTTTATATATATTTCATCTTTCACATTTTGATTTACCATTTGGTTTTTATTTGACCTGAATGATTTTTGCTGAGTGGTCGGGCTTTCAGCAATTGTTGCCTGGTCTCTGTCCCTTGACTTTTGGTCTTGGGGAGGCCAGGTCTCTAGAGCTTGTCTAGAGGACTGAATCCCTTTCAGGAACGTGACCGCTGCGTGGTTGCTGTGCCTCACCTTCTCGGATGATCTGGTGGATTACAGCTTCCATTTTCATAATAATGATTTAAAAGCTGTAACCCATTAACTGGAATAGGATGGAGAACCCCATGCCCAGGACTCATTCCTCCCAGAGGTGAGACAGCTCTTCACCGACTCTCCTCTGCCTCCTTGGAGGTGAATATGAATAACGTAGCTCCTGGATGGCAAAATGAAGGGCCCCATGCCAAACCTGGCGAGAGGACTTCTGCCGCCCTTTGCAAAATGGTCAGTAGTAAGGAAAAGGATCTGTTCTCTTGCATGAGGACAAGACATCCCCACTTTTGAGTGCTTTGAGCATGGCTAACGCATGCCAAGGAAGTGGAAATGCTTTAAGAAGATTATCCCAAGGGACAAAGAGTTCTATTTTTCCAACTTAAGTTATGGAAGAACACTGTTGAAAGGGCATGTCTCACAGAGCAATCACTGGCTGATTCTGAATTCTCTGATGGACCATTCAGGGCCCTAGACCCTTGAATTGCAGGGGAAGGACAGCTGCCACCAGAGAGACTGTGTTGTGCAGGGCACTGGCCTGACAAGCAGCCAGGGCTGCTTCACCAGCTGCAGGGATATTTCTCAGGAATAGCAGGGCACGTTGTGGTGAGCTAGCTGTGAAATATAATGGTACTTCAGACTCTTGTTAGAATATTTGCCTCTAGTTGGAGTAGTTGGTATGTTTTTCTTCTGTTATGCTTTTAACTAATACTTTGAGTTGGTTCGCATTTAATTTGGAGACTTAACACCAACCTGCTGGAACTGGCTGAGGGAAAAGATCTGACATTCTTTGAGTTATTGGCTATATGCTAGGCAATGGACTGGATGCTTTGTGTCTCGTGTAACCCACAGGAGAGAGTTTCTGATTCACAGTGTGAACATGTGACTACAGGAGTACAAAATTCACCTCCGTTTATAGGAGTGAAGTGAATGGGATTCAAATAATACACATATTCAGAAATGACCTGTTCTTACACTCAGGCCCTGACGTAGAGCTTAGGGTCACCAAACTGATAGCTTGCATCAAATGATTATTTCTAGAAGAACCAGTATCTCTTTCAAAGTATACCACATAAAAATTTCATTTAAAGAAAAAAGTTACCTGAGTTTTTAAGCAGAAAGTTATTATCTATAAGCACTTTCGCATGTTCTGTAGCCAGTCAGGGCAGCCAGGATCCAGGTTCAAAGTGAAAGCCTTTGGTAGGGCTGAAAACTTGCACCAAGATCCTGCCAAGGAGTTCTTTCAGGAGAATGGCTCTGCGCCGTTGATTTCAGTTCACCACAACAGGAGATAAGGCCTCAGGAGAAGGAGCCCTCCATCCTATGATCTCCAGTTAACGAATGGGTGCAGGAATGAAATGAGAAAACAGATAATTTTGTAGGCAACAAAAGTAGGGGCAGCGTGTAAATGTAGAGGGTTTTTGAGTTAGTAATTTTGCTGGAGGTTAGTTATTTTTCCCATTTGTGACCAAAACGATGGGAGGAGAACCTTTGGGGGAGTAGGATCCAGTGAATGTAGCAACAGACAATGCTGTGGACGCCTTGCATTCTTCAGGGTAATGTTAATATCTTGGACTATGCAATACTTTGGATAATGATGATAATAATAGCACTACATATATGTGGGGGTTTAAATTAACAAAGCAACTGTAATAGCATAAACCATAAAATATAATTTTTTTAAAAAATAAATTAACAAAACAGATTTAAAGTGAGGGATTAAGATGATACTAAGCCAGAATTATTAGCTATATTATTAATTTTGGGCCAGGTTAGTCTAGGCAGCTCTGCTCAGCTCTGCTCAGGGGAAGGAGCTGAAGAGGACAACGGGAGGGGAGCAGCAGGTCTCCGTCGTCACTCAGCTGCAGCCGTGGCCCTCACGTGACAGGGCAGGGAGCTGAGTCAGGATGAGGCTCTAAGGCACACGGCAGACAGCTGAGGCTGGGCCGTGTGTCCCTCTGTGGAACGCAGCACTCCTGTCCGTGGTCTCACTCCATGCACTCTTCCTCTCCCCAGCCCTTTAGCACACGGGGCGGTCTTCTGAAAGCATGAGTCAGATCATGCTACTCTTCTGTTTACAATCTCAGCCCTGGCTGGTGCGGCTCAGTGGATTGAGTCCTGGACTGTGAACCAAAGGGTTGCCAGTTCAATTCCCAGTCAGGGCATGTGCCTGGGTTGCAGGCCAGGTCCCTAGTAGGGGGCATGTAAGAGGCAACCACATCTTGATGTTTCTCTCCTTCTATTTCTCCCTCCCTTCCCCTCTCTCTAAAAATAAATAAAATCCTTAAAAAAAAAACAAAACCTTCCCATTGCACACAGGCATTTGAAAGTTTTGAGTTACCCTTGTTTCTTCAGTTTATACCCCACTTCTTCCAAAGAAGAGGGTTTTGGGAGGGGAATATATTAAATCCTCATTCCTCCCTGGCACCGAAGAGAAGAAAGAAGAAAACTGTGACCTCCTAAATTCTCTCTACATTCAATCTGGTGCCCTCTGTAAACAGAGATGAATCTAGAGGCCTGGGTTATGTGGAGGGAACACTACTTTCTCGGAAATGTAATGTCTGAGATCATTTAGCTCAACTACCTCACTTTACAGATGAGGAAACTGAGGCACAGAGGAAGCAAGTGACATCTTAAGTGAGTGCCCAGGGTGAACAAGAACTCATGTCTTCTGACTCCTGATTTTGATGCTCTCGACTGATGGACAGCTCTGCAGGAGAAGGGCATTAAGCCTGGCAGGCAAGAGTGGCGGGGCCAGGCAGACGGGATGGGGTGGAGGAGGTGCCTGGTAGGAAATGGAAAGGCTGTGCAGAGTCAAAATATCCATTACCATTGGCTACGTCCCCAGGACAGACGATGCCCCCAAATGCTCCTTGATGGAGACGTAAACAGTGACACAGACCACATGGATGGATTGACCAAAGGCCATGACATGTCATTTCTGCCTGAGAACTAAGCACCTTTTTTTACCCAGCCTCTTAATCCAGCTCTTTAAGCATGTTCTTTCCTTTTAAGTCATTTGAGACCTTCTCTGCTGCTCCTTTTTTCATTTGGTTTGTGGCTGCAGTTTAGAATCTATCTGCCCACTTGCCTCAGGTTCTAGGCTGAAGGAAAATGGAGATGATGATGATGAACTTGGGTAATGTCACTTGTCTGCAGTGTTTTGCTATTCTGAAAGGGACCTTAGCGGGGGAAAAAAGTTAGCAAATTCATGAGTCAACGTTATCTTTATCCCTCTGTTATGAAGAATACTGCCTCCACTACTTTTGTGAAGCATAATCATTTGTTAGTTTCAGTAAGACATTTTTCTGCCCACTGATAAGGAAACAAAAAATGCATTTACTGTGCTCGTCTCTAGAATGAAATGTAAGCTGTGGTCTTTGGTTTGTTTGTTTGCTTTTAGCTTTCATTTATGATCACAAGCTTTAGGGTTGCCGGGCCCTTCCCTACCCCTGAGGGTAGGAATCCTGTCTCATTTTTCTTTGATCTCCTACAGCTCCCAACACAGAGACTGGCTCACTCTTTCCATAAATATTTGAATGAGTGACAAGGTGTTAACAGCCTGAAGAAGTCAACCACAGTTAGACATTTCTAATAGCTGGAAACTTCTTTCTGAAAGTGAGGAGAAATATGCCTCCCCATGTTCGCTGTGGGGGAGAATGAAAACAGGCAGTAATGACAGAGGGCCAGGCATCCACAAGATGTACATGTGGGGTCCTGGAGACAGGCTAGTGCCCTGCTCTTAATGGTTTTCTTGCTTCCCATTTGGCCGAAGGTCTTAACCAGGACAGAAAGACTCAACAACCCTGGATAGATCTGGATAAATGCATGTACCAGGGAGAGTCCCAAAATTCAAACCTGGCTTGGAAGGACAGCTGTGTCTGACACTGTCCATGCCCCACCCATACCCACTTTGCCTACCCTGAGGGTCCTCTGCAGACGGTTCTCCCACACACTGACAGCTTCCTGTGTTTCTCCGCCCATGGTCACTCTGATCTGGGGAGTGTGCTTGGCCTGTGTACAGGTCAGGCTGGAAATGCCGGGGAGTTACTCCAGTAGAGACCTTCAACAGTGAGCAATGGGACTTGGTGCGTAAATACCCCAGACATCTCACCGCCCAGTGAGACAGCTCAGAAGTGTGTTCTGCACAGTGTTTCAGAGAGTTTCAGCAGGGATGGCTCCCAATTGCTTATAGCAGCAGCCCACTCAGGAACACACATCCGGTATTCATTTTTCTCTCTGCCCTCTTTGAATCCTTACTCCCTCACTCTTTTTCCTGGGATCACACCCAGATCCACCATCTATCCCAAATCCTTGCCCCAGGGTCTGCTTTGGGGGACCCCAAACTAAGACAAAGACACAAGCAGGAAATTTGGGGAAATCCATGTTATTCCCTTAGAAGAGAGAACTTTTAAAATCAGTACATGACTTTTTTCCTTTTCTTTTTCTCTAAGTGCAGAGTTGGTTTTTCTGTCAGTTCTATAAATAGAGTTTAATTTTAAGTAGAGTCTATGTCCTAACTCAGAAAACAGGGCTGATAATGATTCCTAAATCTCTGAAGAATCGTTATTTCAAATAATAAGTCTCAGTAATGTTCTAGTCTATTAAAGGAAGTGTACTATGTCAGAAAGATCCCAGGCCAGATTAA